>OY728131.1:1196559634-1201359634 GCA_963277665.1 Viscum album
TGGCTATATAAAGAGTATCATAGTTTGTGATTTTTGTGATCAATATAGTATAAGAACTCCATGAACTGAAGTACATTGAGGCACTTGTTTTATTTGAGACTTTAACAAGGTTTTAGAAGACCATGGATTGAAGGAATTCCTTCCCATGAATTAGAATATTTGAATAACCCATGGACACCATAAGAGGAAGAAGTTTGTTGGATACTTATCTGTGATTCATATTAAGCTCATGTAGTTAATATTCAATATATCATATTGAAAAATAAAAGATATTACATTCTTAATTTATTTTATTTTTTCTAAAAAATAGATATTTTATATGGTGTAATAGGTTTTGGTTGTTGTTTTCCATTTACTTTGGACAAGAATTTCCCCCTCTAAAACCCAATAGTGGTATCAAAACTACTTTTTATCTAATTTAGATTGAGTTTTCAAATGTATAGAGAAAATGGAAAATAAGAATTTCTATAATTGTGATGTGTTTTAAAGAAAAATGTCGTGGTTCATGAATTTTTCTAAACCACAATGAGTTTTAAGAGTAAAACGATTTTGGATTTATAATTGTTATGAAACCACATCATGGTTTGTGAAAAAAAGATGCATAATAGTTTCAAAAAAATAGAGCATAACATTTCATCATTAATAAATCTTTGTTCACCAATAAATACACTATGGTTTACAATAATTGTATTCCCAACATGAGGATAAATCACATCTTGGTAAATTTTGGGTGTTTGTGGTTTATATTGTGGCCCTAGAAAAAATGGCCTAGTGCTAGAAAATAGTCATGGTTTTCACCTTATTATTGAGGATAAACAATACTATGATTTTTAGGAAAAATGGTCTTAGTTTTTCCAATATAAAGTGTTGTCACTTGTAAAACAACCATTCCATGGTCTATATCAAAACTTCTATGATTTTAATAAATTTAAAGAATTTTTTTTTTATTAAAATTTTCAAAAACCTTCGCTAGCATGGGTAAACTATAAAAAACATGTTTTGGTATATGTGAACTATTTTTAAAGTGGGTTTACATGATAAAAAATTTATAGTGTTTATAAAAAAAAGGACAATATATAAAATTTATTATATTAGATTTATGAATTATTCATAAATGGGAATAAAAAATATTTCTATTGAAAGGAATTATTAAGAAAATTATTTAAATGATTCCAATTTTTTTGATTGATTTGATCAATATTTAAATAAAAATGGAACACGTGATATTTAGTTTATATAAAATATTTATATAATATATGAAATGTTTATATGGTTATAATTTTTTTCAAGAATATCACATATTTTGGAATATGAGGGAGTTCAAATGAAATGTCATGTAAATTAATAATTTAAAATAGTTTATATTAAAATAAATATGAAATATTCATGTTTGTTTATTTATGGATCATCTATAAATAATTCTTAATTATAAAATGTTTATAATTATTATTAAACATTCATAAATGTTTATCTTATGGTTAAATTTAAGAAATGTTTATTTATTTAGTTTATTCCTTGCTTTATTCATAGATATATTTTTTTATATATTATAAATCAATGTATACTTTAGTTTAAAGAGTTAAAATTATTCTTATAAATGTCATACCATGAATATAAGAAGTTATATGCTAGGTACAATATAAGATATAGTTACATTCAACCATGAATATGATTTATTTTGTGGGTTATGAACATGAAAGTAAAGGTTGGATTTGATTTATTTATATTAGGTGTTAGTATTGTATTGTAACTGAGTTTTCTATTGAGTATTGATCATAAGTAGTTGGACATTGGTATTGACTGCTCATTATCCCAGGGGATTAGACTTTTTATAGAAAAGTTGAGGTTGGTTACATTTCATAAAATATTTTTTTCTTATGGGGATTTTAGTTTAATATGATTCTAAAACCATACATTAAAGGGTTTCATGTAACTTATACATGAGAGGCATTCTAATATATGTGAATATAATTAAATTTTATTTTTGGGTAAGTAAGACAAATCATGATTTGTATAAGGAGTTATAAATTAATGAGTTTTGAACATATTAATTTGGTTTAAGGTACAAGATACTAGAAACTAAATTATTATAATAATTCATATAAAAATAGAATATATAATATTAAACATTGAGATAAAAAATTAACCTTTAAAATACTATGTTCTAGATTCTTCCCAAATCAACACTTATCAATAACCCGATCATCCAACCAGGTAGGTTATGCCAAATTCAGGTTTATGTTGTAACGACCCAACCTAGATACTTGAATAATATCCAAACTAGACCATCAATAACCCTAAGAGTATTCCCAAATTTCCATGGGCTGGTGACTAGCACTAAATATCTTAGTTTATCATTAGGAAATTATTTAACCACTTCAAATATTAAAATGGGTTGATACCAGATTCTATTGAAAATCCAACATGACCCATTTGTATGAAAGACAAAACAAAAACCTATAAAAAAAGTATCCAAGAAGGAATATCTTAGTAAAAAATATAAAAGTAAACAATCTATATAGTATAAAAACAATAATAGGGTATCAAAATAATAAAAATATAGTGATAATTATAAATTGAAAATTTATTCAAATAGATCCTAATATAGTAAACTAAGAAAACATAGTGATGTACTAAGTAAATCATCATATCAAAACTATTATACCAAGCTCTCAAACCTAACGGGGTTCCAAATATACTAGTATGACATTGATACCCAACAATAATTATCATACCTGTAAGTACCTAAAATAAAATAAGTTATGTTTCATGTTCACTGAAGTTCACATGAAGTGTGTGAGTAAAAAAGACTTACTAGGGCACCATAAATGGTGTCTCAACTCACACATGCAAGAATTATGTGTATGAAAAAAATGTTTCAATATATATATATATATATATATATAGTAATAAATCCATTTTCATAAATAGAAAATCATGCAAGAAACTGGAAATAAATTTATATACAAATCAATAATAATCATATGACTAAATCCCTATACTGGGAGGGTCTAAACCTATGTATACTTACTTTAATCCTAGCTCAAAATCCAATCAAAAGTGATCAAAAAGTCAGGGAACTATGATCCCATACCATGGAAAATATAAAGGTGTATACCATGAAAAGGAAATTTTACAGCCCATCCCTTCAAGAAAGGAGAAAGTATATAACAATTTAGGGCAATCTTATATCCCATACCATTTATAAAAACCTACCTATCATTAGTTGACATACCTCCTTAAGAATTCACAATAATATAACACTTTCCACATACTCATCATTATATAATTTAATGTATCATGAATACAAAACATAATCAATAATACAATCTATAAATTTAGCATAACATGATAAGTAGTTAGGAATAATAGTAGTAACTAGCCAAAACTCAAAAAATGGCATAATAAAATTACGGACTACTAATTTAACAACTAAAAAAATATAATATTAACATAGAAATAATCACATCATACTAATACAAGATTGAAAAATCATTAAATGGAGTCATCCTTAACCATGGAATGTTATTCACTACATACTAGTAACACGACATTCATAAATCATAACAAAAAATCAATAAGGAATGTTAGTTAAAATTAAATAATTTAATAATAAATTTAGTTTTTATATTTATTAAACAATTTATGAGAAACATTTATTTTATAAAATATTTAATTTTTGATATAAAACATTCACCCCAAGACATTATGAGGATATGTAAAAGAGAAATGATTCACTTACTATACCCAACCCCACAACGCACAATCTATAATAAACCTTAGCTATAACCATGAAATTACAAATTTCCAACCTTTTCTAGGATAATAATCCTAATTACCAATTTATAAGAACCCTCACACACAAGAATATATTGATATAAAAATATCCCACATTAAGAATGCCACTAAGAAATAACCCAACAAGGAAAGGAACCCAAATGAAAAGACAAAAAATGAATTCTCAATGTTTAAGTACACTCCACCCAAGTCTAACGTGACTATTAATTAAAAGTTCCAATGATATGAAAACCAATAAAGGAATTGAAATTAAGATCCAAATATATAAATCACGACCAGCCTCAATAAGACCTCGATGAACCTATAACCAATCTATTACCCATGGTCACCTAATAGGGTAATACTTAATCCCAAATCTTTAATTACCATTAAAACCAATATAATTTATCAAGAAACCCCAAGGGTATAATGAAAAATATTTAACTATAGGAAAATAAGGAAAAAGGGAAGAAATAATAACATAATAAATATACTAAAGGAAAACACTAGAAAGGTATCAATGAGGGTGATATGAACACTCCCAATACATGGTAAGACAAAAAATATATAAGAATATATAGGGGTAAAATTTTAGATCAAGTGACCAACCAAAAGTGATGATCCCAATAATTATTACCACAAAATAGAGTGTTTTCATAATAAAAATTATTTTATAAACCTTTAATGAAATTAAAATTAAACTCTTATCTTAAAGAAAATAATTCACCCCTTTTAAGTTAATTAACTCAACTATCATTTTTCTAGAAATGTAGTCACTTAACCAAAGTTTAAGTAATATTCATTGATATATGATTCATTCAGTTTTTATATATAAAGGAATGATTTTTTTATAATAGTAAAGAGACCAAGAAATGTATTTAGCAAGAATCATTGTTTATATTAGTTTAGGAAAATTTGGTTCAAAGCCAATCTTAACTCATAATAGAATGTATTGGATAACATAACCCAAAATTTACTCCATCATATTATTTTCATGATAAATGAAACATGTGAGTGTACATTTATAATTCCAAATGTAATCAAAATCTTAAAAGGTTGTTAAGAAATAAATAATTTTCACAATAATATTACTAGAACAAAGTAAGTACCAAGTTCAATCACAAAAATAATACATACTTTACCATATCTTGATATAATAAATAAAATATATTAATTAGATTCCATATGATGGAACCCTATGATTTTGAGTTGGATTTGTTGAAGATATATATTGAAAATGACCCAAGGTGCATTGTTGAAAATATGTGTTGACTGTATTTGTTAAAAAATGGATTTCACTGTTATAGTGGTTAGATTTATTGGTAAAGGTATGGAGTATAGAGAAGTTTGAATGCTTCTAAAGAGTATATGTCTGGAGGATAGAAACTATACTATAGAACCACATGCTATACCATGGAATTTGATTGATAAAACTTTCCAAACCATATTTTTTAATGACTAACCATAAGGATGTATTTGTGAATTCTTATGAAGTTAACCTTCATGCCCAAGAGAAGATGATTTCACTATAATAGAGATAGGATGAAAAAAAGTTTCCATCTAAAGGATAGGGCCATATAATCCCCTAACCATCATGAAGGTAGCTGGAAATTCTCAAAGAGATCCCCAACTAAGGTGGAATTAAAGGTGAAAATCATCATGGGTCGACACTGGTGTGTGTGAAGAGAACTATGACATAGGGTGAGATCATGTTGAAGTATCCATGGTATGGGTTAGTACTATGTGAGTTATCTAGAGAGTGTACAACATGTGAGGATGATTTTTTTATGGGTCATCTCATGCCAAGGTGACCTGTATAAAGGTAAAGATGGATTTGTGTTAGGGTAGAGCAGTAATCCATATTGTAGAATCCAGAACCATGACATGGAGAAGATTGTGTCAGGATAACTTGAACCTTGAGTAAAGGTCATCTAGAGTTTTAGGTGCTTTCTTAGAGGTGAGGATTTATTTATATAAAGGTCATATCCATAATATGGAAAGGTAAACCTCATATTATATAAGGGTCATGTGAATCAAAATAGACAACCATTAGGAACCACACTATAGGCCATGTGTTAGTAATTCTAAAGAGAATATGTCCACACTATAGAAATTTCTTACTCCACAGAGGCAGTGTTTTTGGTAGAGTGGATGAGTTTTAATTTATAATTCTAATGGTGTCTATACCATATAAAATAGACTATACTTCCCAATTCAATGTTTGAAGTATTTTTGAGGTGACATGTCCTAACCATGGGAGAGTTATGAGGAATTTAAATGAAAAATATTTGTGGATCTGGTCAACAAGAGGATACATTGTAAGAGAAGAAGTCCACACCATAATATTTGATTGATCTCACTTTATATGCCATAGTGGAATGTGTTATGCCGTGGTAAAGGAAATAATAGGATGAATATTCCATAGATGATGAGACCCAACTATAGTCAAAAAGTTTTCTAGATAACCTGGAAATTTGAAAGGTATGTTATTTCAGGTAATAACTCAGATTTAATGGCTCTAAATGGGAACACTAAATGAGTGGGACACTTAGTAAAATATCAAGAAGATAAGAGGAATGAGTATTAATTAGAACCATTATATTAAAAGATAAAATCTTATAAAATGACCTTTAGTAGTTATGGAAAAGGTGATTGAGACATATATCATTTTAAAAATCATAATATCATAAAGTAAAGGTTATTGATTCTATGTAGAAAAGAAGAGAAAGAAGAAAAGATATTAGCACTTATTGAAGAACCTTACAAAGTTAGAAGAAGATGGTGATTACATGAAATCTCATGGAATGAGGATGATGCTCACATGATGATGTTCACAATAGGATATGAAATACTAAGAGGATATAAAAGTCACTTGAATCTATATCTGGTGCATCATAGACAATAGGTGATATGATTATTGATGCATGAGACAACTTGTTATCCAATATTATTATAGTGAGTAAAGAGTGAGTAAGTTAAAGGTAAGTGATACCAGGGAGATATATTTCTACCCTAAACCTTTGTAAGGTAATTGAGCCTAAGTAAGAGTGAACTAGCCTATAAGAAGTGAGATTTAGTGAATCAGTGCATCAACACATTATCAATAGCATTCTCTTTGGATTATCCTGTATTAGTGAACCAAGTAAAAATAAGTGTGTTTCTTGTGTTTTATTATTTATATTATATATAACACAATTTGATGAAGTGGTATAAGTAATCATAAATAATTTTTGGAAAAGGGATGGTCAATTGAAAAGGTAACCAGATCAATAAATAAATAAGAGAAAGTGGTTACCCATAGAGTTAAGATATTAAGATCATTAAGAAAATTAGGAAAAAAGGAAAAAGTGTTTAATTTTAGAATGGGTTCTATACCCTGATTTAACCCTATATCATGATATGTCTCACCTAAGACCTTTTAGAGGCCTACAATTAGAATCAAATAATCAGTTTATTTTATGATTGGATTTTTTCTCTAAGTTGATCTGATTACCTTGGTGAATATTTAAGATTTTAATAGGATATGAATCCCAAAATAAATATTCCATTATTATATATAAATAATTTCCCCAATTGGTAGATGTAGTTCATTATATACTTGGAAGAATAAGTGGGGTTCCTCATAAATTAATACTGGATAGAATTATTATGTTAAGTTTTCATGGGAAGTTTCCTCCAATAGATAAGGAATCTGAAATAAATATCCACTAAAGTTACAAGATAATAGGATAATTTCACAAGTGTAATATATTCCATATTTATGGTGAATTCCAAGACAAAAAAAGAATAAGAGTTCTCTCATACAAGAAGAAATTTGTGTTAGTGGTTTCATATAAAGAATATCCACTGGAAAGGGGTTGAAGAATCTGGATAAAAAGGATATTAAAGATGAATAATTTATTAAAGAAGTTATGAAATTACTTTCTCTAAATTTGAAAAAGGGAAAAGTAAATATGAAAGATGAAGGATTGGTCTAATATGACCATCCCCATTCCTTATCTTGAGGAAATCTAAGGTAATCCACTCCCCATAAAATTTAAATGTTTCAAACTATTATTTGGAGTGGTGTAGTATTAAGGGGATACATGATCCACATGGTATTTATGTGCAAAAATAACATGAAATTAAGTTGAAAGTAAATATGTTTTAAGGCTATAAATTACATGTAATAGGCAATTTTGTGGTATTTTTGGTCTATTTTTGAATCAGGCCTAAAGATATATGCAAGGTTGAATTTTTCTACTATATTTGATAAATAAAGGAATGATATGTTTGTATTATGTTACTTAAATATATATTTGAAGGAATTTTTTATAACATGATAAATCTATCTTGAAACAAGTATTATCATGATAAGTAATTAATAGAATCACACTACTAAAGAATAGGGAATATTAAAAGTAGCTACATAACAAAATTTCATGTTTAAGTATTTATTTTCTACTATTTTTAGTATAAAAAATTTTATTTTTATTGGATACTAAAAGTTTTTTATTAGGAATTTTTTTTCTCAACAAGTGTTATCCCAAAATTGAGAATTAATTATTAGTTTCAAGAGCTAAATACTCAGGGAAATATTGTGATGAATTTTCAAAGGCTGTCTAGCCACATCATTGAATGAAATAACCTATATGACTTTAAATGACATGTAATTAATGTGGAATTTTCAATTTAGAATTTACAGATGGTATAAATTGGTCATTCAAGTTGTATATTTTTATACACTATGATTTCTTTCATATCTACTAATGGTTTGTGTGAAGATGTGATGATATCACATTTTATGTTTTTTGGAATCCCACCCTCATGGTTTTATCTATAAGGAATCACACCCTATTTTACCTTTGAAAATGACTCATGTTAGGGAGGATTTAACACCCTTATTATTATGAATATCCTGAGCTTCCCACACCTCAATATGAGACTCACAATTTTTAATAGTTTCACACCAATAGCAGGCCTATTAAGGCCAGGTTATAGACACATGAAGGGAGAACCATAAAACCTTGAGTAAAACATATAACCCCCCACAATTACCCAAGGAGTGTTCAAAGAATCTCCAATCTCTTATACTTGATATAGTTCATACGGGTAAGTTACCTATGCCGAAAAGTTAGCACAATACTACTTTATTTGGGTATCTCACACTCACAGTTTTATCCCTAGGGTGTACCACCCTATTTTCCATGGGAAAAGTACTTGTGTTAGGTAAGATATAACATCCTTATTATGTAGTGTATCATGATCTCCCCATGCCCCAATTTGGGACTCAAAACTTGTAACAACCACGCACTAGTAGCAGGCTCATTATGACTAGGTCACAAACACCTAAAGAGACCACCATAAAACCATGTGAACAATAATTATGACACCTTCATTTCACCCTATGATATATTAGGTTCATCCTACTTCACTTTTGGTTCATTATAGATTTTCAGGCTCTATTATCTTATTATTCACACAATAATCCTAAAAAACAACTATACCCTGCTCTAATACCAATTGAAGATCCCTAGACTTGTACTCCTAGATCCAGTGCTAGAAATACAAGCTTGAAATATGATTTAATACCAACTGAGGTGACCTAAACATAACTTAAATACATATTACATAATTTTACATGATTATTAATTATATATAACAATAATTCAAACTCTATAACCTATAGGTTTAGTGTATTTTGAGATTATATGTATAACCAACTTATTTTACAAACTTTCTTCAACATCTCCCACAAATAATCTTTCTATATAGTAAACTTATATATATATATGTATAATAATTAATATTCTTCTTCATAACCTTAGTAATGTAAACATAATAAAGGGGTGTACTCAAATACTCAGTAAGGGTGTGCATGAGTGTCATCAATCGAAGATCATAAGTGAGAATAAGATAATCTTGTGGGTATGAAAAAATAATCAAAGTATATGAACCTATCATAAGGGAAATCATACCCAATTCATAAATGATGGATCTTAACATAAGGATTTTTTTATAACATAAAAAATGAGTCATGAGTTAATAGTATGTGATCATGGAATAGGAATAATGATTAATATAATAATATGTAACACATATGATAATGTAACTAATAACATGTATAATGGTAAACCACTTGTGTAACTTTGGGCTTGGTATAACCACCTGTGTACCCTTGGGCTTGGGATATCCACCAGTGTACCCTTAGGCTTTGGATAAAGACCTATGCACCCTTGGTCTTGGGATGACCACCCATGTACCCTTTTGAGATCATGAGTTATAAAACATTACCCAATGAATTTAAGGGTTATAACAGACCCACCCACCACATAATGATAAACTATACATATATGCCATAAGAACGTGGTAGCATTCATAACTCCACTATAACTTAATTGACCCATGAGGAGGAAATGGGTTTCATATATATTACCACAAAACATAATCATAATCTATCCAGAGAAATAATATGGATATTACCATTGGAACATATCCCGCATTAAAATATAATAAATATTAATTTTTTTTCGAAATAGCTAAAAAGTCATTTTATAAGAGCATTAGAAAACTTATTTGAAAAACAAGAATAAATATTCATTTATTTTTATAAATTTTATTTTAAAATGAAAGATTAAAAAAAGGGAATAAATATTTTTTGGAAGACCAAAAAAACTTGGAGAGAAATATTTATTATAAAAAATGGTTATACAATGAGCAAAAGGTATTCACATAGAAATCACTAAAAATATATTCTTTTCACACTTTTATAATGAGAGTAAAAGTTGGTGGAAAAAAACCACACAAAAAATGTTAAAAGAATATTCCATTTAAATGACCTTAATAAATCATAGAATAATAGATAAGTACTTCCATAAAACAAAATAAATAAAATGGACATGAAATTAAAAGATTACCGAATGAAAAGAATAGTCAATGACAATTTCTCTTACAAGAATCACTTCAGGTGAATTATGAACCACATGGGAAGTGAAATGTATGGAGGAAATTTAAAACCCATGAAAATAAAAATTATAATAAAATAGTGGTGGATTTATAGATAAAAATAATACAATTTATCATATGGAAACTTAGTCATAACAATCTCGAATACAAAATGAGATTGGAAAGAAAACCCTTACCTTTACTCCAAGATTCCATGGTGCGTGCATCTAACCTCTTAGATAACCAAATTAATTTTGTTAAATTATTTATTCATAAAATTTTTTAGTCATATTTAAAATTTTAAGGTCCATTTATTATCACATTTCATTCATTTATTGTATATTTTTTTCTCTCATCGTCCAATTGTGTTCGTTCGATCAATTCCTCCAAAACTATTTTAGTGCGTTGAACATAGTCAAAGGGGTTATAAAATAGTGCCACCAACTCTTTAATTATAGAGATATATTTTAATTATCATTCTAGTAGTGCATAATTTATATAGATCAATATTTTTTAAAAATAGATTCTAATTAAGAACAATGTCTTAGTATGATCGTATTAGGTGATTAATATTTTCAATGACCATATATTGTTAATATTGTCAATAAAATGCCTAATTTATATTTTAATAATCTTAATAATTTTATAAATATTATATTTATTCATTAAATATACTTTTATAACCATCCATGTAATGTGGTAATGAAAAATGAAATATGTCATTTAGGGAGGTGGTGGTTTGACCATAACATGAGTGATGTCTTCATTTTATAAGGAAAGTGAAGGAAGTTAGATAATAGTTATTACATAAAAATAATAAAATTAAAGTATAATAATGATACTAATCTCATTATATTAGGATTTTTATAATATATTTTTAGGAGTTGGAATAAGAAACATGAAATAACTCGGTTAAAATAAATACCTCTTCCTTGGCTATCCTCCTTTAGACCACTTCTTAATCCTTCATAGATTGGCTTTTTGGTGAGACCAAAAAATCCAGAAGATGGAACATATTATTTTAAATGGATTTTGGTAGAGTTTTGTTGATCTAGGAAGCTTTATGTGTGTGAAGAAGTGGGGTGGTGAGGAGATCCTTCTATAGGTGAGAGGGGTGGCATTTTTGTAAATATCAATTTCTTAATATAAAAAGAGATGAATTATTCAAGGAAAGAGAATTAAAAAATTGATAATTATAGAGTAAAGTAAAATTTATGGTCTATGAATACCCCATACACACATTTAGGGATACAATTTTATGATATTTTATTTCTTTACCACTTAGTTCAACCCATTTTACCTCATTTTATATTTACCATGGAAACTCAATTTTTGCCTCAGTAACTTCTTTTTATGAAAAGAAATGAAATTGACCTTATTAACTGATTTATAAATTATAATTATAAATTTATAACCCATTTAATCTATTTAAATTTATAAATATTCAAAATTTATTTTTTAAATGAAAATATAAAATATACAGAAAAAAGTGTTTTTATGGAAAAATAACTTTTTAAACTTTATGTGTTATCAATTCTATTTCATATAAATTAAAAATTAAATGAGTGTTATTATATTAGTTTTTAAATTTAAACATTTTATTATAATAATCCTTTAAAATTGATAAATTTAATTTATTAAGATAAAATGAACAACACTTTAAAAAAACATTCTTTAGAAAAATACCTCTTTTTTAATATTAAAGAATTTATTATTATTTTTAACCAATTGAAAAATAATTAAATGAATGTTAATTAATTTATACATATAAATGATTTATTTTATTAAAATTATTAAAATAAGTTAAATTTAACTTTTAAATAAAAAAATATAAAATATAATAAAATAATGTTTTTAAATAAATTATATTTAATTAGACTAAATAATAAGTATTATTTATAGTTCCATAATTATTTCATGGGTTATATTTATTTAAAATCATTCCTTTTTATCGATCCATTTTATTAAAACCAAAAACTTAGAAAAGGAGGTTTATGGGTCTCCAGTATTCACAACCATAGGGGTTTAACTAGAAAGTTCTTGGAAGGATGAGAATTACATACTTGATGCTTACTACTTTGAGCTAGGATCTAGACTTACTCTCTCTGTTTCATGTTCTCTTCTTGATCCTGTGCCCCCAGTCATGTATATATCCCTCATAGTAGAAGTAAATTGACTTTTAAATAAATTGTGACTTCCATAAGGTTTGAATCTCACCTAGAGAAGGTTCCACACATGCAGTGAAATTCTAATTGATTTACTTATAAGTGGAAGTGTCTTTAACTATTCTTTTAAATCCTCCCATTCCACATCAAATTTAATATGTGAGGTCATAAAATATAGATGTATAACTTTTAAAATATTTCACCATGTGGAAGGGAACTATCCATGACATGGTACTTAAATAATTTCTTATAAAAGTACTCTTCATATTCTCATAGAGTGGTATCCATTACCATGATGTGAGCACCTAAAAATTGACAAAAGATCTAAAATTTCCGGAATATCTTTATAGATGTGAATATCATCACCAAAATGTGATTTTATAATTTAGTAGTAGAAGTGAAACTTTTTTAAACCACTATGAGACATGGATGAATCTATAATGGAATGATCTTTCAATTTGGAAATAGCTCTAAAATTTAATAAAGTTTTATCATGGCATGGTAAAACTTCTCATGGCATGGTCAATGTTTCTTATAACGACCCTACTTTTTCTTACATGAATATTACATCATTTTAAAGATAAACAACATTATAGTTATATATTCAAGGATAAAAAGTTTTAGTATCTTGGGAACATTAGGATCATATTTCACTTATACATAATAAAAAATAAAAATTATTAAAATAATTCTTATTTATCCACTTAAAATCTATCACATTCACCTTAGTAAATGTAGTCACCTAAAGATATATATCAAAGAAAGGGGTGAACTAAAATCCTAGTAAGGGGAAGGGTAATATAACAAAAATAAGAGACATGAATCAATAGTAAATTGGTGAGAATAATCATCATAATCATCATAATCATGTCATACTAATGAGATAATAATAATAAGCATGAGGAATACATTTGAAAAATTCATGGAATATGGTGATGCATAAAAATGAAACATCATGTCATAGTGGTAAAATACCACACATAGTTGTGAATAAATCTATCACTATGTTCAAACGTAACATATATTCATAAATGTCACGAACCATCCCTCGGGGTCCGTATCGTGACTACCCAAAGCCCACCTTCCATAGGCCAGGGGCTATCGACTAGCACGAAAGGCGTAAATCCCTAAACTGAGAAGGCATTTCCTTTATAAACTAAAACACACACAACAGAGTATGCATCTGGAAGTAAAACACAAAGTAAAACTGTATATAAAAGAGAGTGATGTAAAGTAAAAGGGGCCAGAAATACAAGCCCAATAGTATAGTACAGGTACAACTGAAAGCAAGTAAAGTAAAGAAGCCACTGGGACGTCCTTCGGGGTTCCTACCTAAAGGGTAGGTACATATGGCCTCCTCAGCACTCCACATCCGTTCGTCCGCTCCGTCCACCGTCTCGCCGAGTGGTCCACCTCCAAGTACCGTCCAGTCCTGCTACTCTCTACCTCAGTTAGCGCTGTCCGTCGTCTGCAACCAACACAACCAGGTGCGGGCATAACCCGTGCAGGGGTGAGTATAACGATACTCAGTAGGGACCCCAATACCCTCAAGGTCTCACAAAATCCAACAAGGATAAACCAAAAAGGTATGAAATCAATGGATAACCATTACTTAGGTATATTCCCATACATATACCTAATTTATCTAGTAACCCATCTCAATCATGAGGAAAACACTAATGTTATTGACTCAGCTCAAAACCAGGATTTTTATTCTAGGGTGGTAACATGTAACACTCCCAGTCAAACTATCTAAACCTCAGCTGATGGTGTACTCCTCCTTTATAGAGTATTGTGGGCCTGCTGTGTCACACAGAGGTGATTCCCACTATCCTAGATTATGGTGGTATTCCTCCTGTCAAGTACCGTGGGTCTGCTACGTCACACAGAGGCGCTCCCCACTGTGGGTCTGCCACGTCACACAGAGGTGATCCCCCTCATAGAATGTTGAGGTACTCCTCCTGTCGAGTACCATGGGTCTTCCACGTCACACAGACGTGCTCCCCACTTTTGTTCTTCTGTGTCAAACAGAGGAACTTCCCACTGGGCAAGTCAAAACACTCCGAGTCGAAAGGTCAGCAGTCGTCGGGTATCAGCCAGCTACTAGGTCACCGTACTCTGCTTGCTCGTCTCCGGGAGGATCCGATCCATGAGCTATTGGTCGATACTCTATCTATCACTAAGTCCCAAGTAGAAGTATCTCAAAGGTCTGCCTTGTCATAGGGGTCTCAACGCAACAGACGACACGTCAATCGGACGCCCGGTCTATGAGTTATTAGCATTTTCGTCCCGGGGACCAGTTGTTTTTTAGGTTCAAACCAACCCAAACGTACCCTGACTATGTCCAAAACTCAAGTGGTGTATTCCAAAATAACCGTCTCGCTCTAAGATTTCCGTTTCCACTGACGGTTCATCGATCAGACACCCGTAACCCAAGATATGGGCGAAAAGGTGAAAACGGGCCAAAGCGGGTCCGGGTCTGGTCCGACCCAGTCGGACTGACACGGCCTGACCCAGGTCTGGACCAGAGTCCGACTCAGTATGAGGGGGAGGAGCAGCCTGAGGGTAGCCTGGCGGCCCATGCTGGGTCCAGCCCGGCGGCCCATGGGGGGGGGGGGGGGGGGGTCCGCCTCAGCTGCATCTAGGGGGGAAGCCGCCCGCCCCTGGCTCCCGAACGACTTAACCGTTCGGGTGGGGACCCAAAACGGCACCAGGTGGTGCCAATATAGATCACGCGGGACCAAGGGGTCCCACTTCTCCTGGCTAGCTGAGTGGCCAGCCGCTCGCGCTCCACCGGCGGCCGGCCTGGCCGACCGCCTCTGCTCCTCCACCAATGCCCACCCTGGCCGCGGCTCCCTGCTATCCACCGCGGGGCGCGACAGCGCCGTGCCACCTCCACTGTGGCCCGACCTGGCCGTGGCCCCCTACTCCTCTTCATGGAGCAACAGTGCTGTGCCACCTATGCTGTGGCCCGGCCTGGCTGTGACCCCCCACTCCTCCACACGACACGATGGTGCCGCGCCCTTCTGGTGACCCGACGGCCTTGCGCCTCCAGTTTTCTTCGTGGCCGGCCTGATGCCGGCCGCTGCTGCTCCACACCGCGGTCATCAACAAACAATGAGAAATGAAGGGGGAGGGTCAGGCCGTGTTCATGCAGCCCGAGCCTTCCATGTTATGGTGATAACAATTGGCAAAACACAATCCAAGATTTGTGTGTTGAATGACGGAAAATAGTTTCACACTTGAAATCCCCTACCTCGTATTTGTTGATCGTTGATGAAGTCGCAGAAAGGTGGGCTTCAATTTGTCATTCACCGCGTTCATCAATCTCTCACAACTTAAGCTCATGCGTTGAAAAAAGAAGGGGATATACATCATTGGCAGATGAGCATCTGGAGGTGACGAAGTCAAAGATGGAATTCTTAGAGTTCTTCGTTGGAGAGTTCTTCTCCTCCCCAAGCTCCACCAAAAGATTATTCCAACCCAACAAAAATAAA
Organism: Viscum album; assembly: GCA_963277665.1. Classification (NCBI taxonomy): domain Eukaryota; kingdom Viridiplantae; phylum Streptophyta; class Magnoliopsida; order Santalales; family Viscaceae; genus Viscum; species Viscum album. Next base: position 1,196,575,998 of record OY728131.1, read on the forward strand.
ATATCACATCTTATTAAATCATTGGCATAAAGAATTCAAATAGAGAATTAATTAAGGGGGGATCCACTTAATTAATTCTTGTGTGTAGGGACAATTTTAATTCTCTATTTGAATTCTTTATGCCAATGATTTAATAAGATGTGATATTTTATTTTTGTGTGTAGGGACAATTTTAATTAAGGGAGTTCAAGAGTTTCATGGGTGGTGGCTCCATAAATGGGAAGTCCAAGGGTTTCTCCACTTAAATGGGGGTTCCAAGGGGTTACAACCCCCGAGTGGTCCCCACCAAAGATATCCGCCCAAGGGAGGTTATGTACGGGTGGTCCCCACTACCATAACCTCTCATGAGAGGTTATGGTGTGTTATCCCCCACCATTAACCTCCTCTTGGAGGTTTTAACCACCAAGAAATAAAAATAAAGCTAACACATTTTTTTATTTAATTAAATTAAAAACCCAAAATCCAACTTCCATTCTCGAAAAACTGCCGTCGAGGTGAAAGTCTTTTTAAGTGAAAACCGGTGCTGCTAGTTCAATAATGCCCTCATATTTCAATTCTGAGCACTAGTTCAAAAGATATAAAATCCTGCTCATACGTTTACTGAACGTACCCAAACAAAACTTCATAAATTGATTCCGAGCACACCAGGCCTCGGAATCAAGCACCGTAAATTTTCACGGACTCGTAAAAATCCCATGAATTTAAGAAAAAAAATTTCATTGAATTTTTGTGTCTTTACATTCTCCCCACCTCAGGACTTTATGTCCCCATAAGCTACAACTCGAACTATGGAAATAGATGGGGGGTACTGAGAACGCATCTGAGCCTCCCGCTCCCATGTACTCTCTTAGAGGTTCCCATACTGCCAATGAAAACACACCAGAGGTATCGAACGTCCACGAAGGACTCACTCCTGTTGATCCTCAATCTCTACTAGAACCTCTGTGAAAGTCTCCCCGTCATCAATGTCCATCTCTCCACGGTCGATGATATGGGAAGGGTCGTGCACATATCTCCTCAGCTGAGATATGTGGAAAACATCGTGCACCCAGTGCAACTAAGATGGAAGAGATAAGTAGTAATCCACCTCACCTACTATGCTGAGGACCTGGAAAGGTCCAATGAATCATGGAGACAACTTTCCGCCTCGGCCAAATCTCTGCAGACCTCGTCGAGGTGAGACCCGTAGAAAGACGTGGTCGCCATCCTCGAACTCCAGAGGTCTCCGTCTCCTATCAGCATACGAATTCTACCTGCTCAGTGCAGTTTACATCCACTCCTAGATGATCTGCACCTTTTCCATGGTAGCCCGTTCCATCTCTGGTCCCACTAGTGCTGACTCCCCTGGGTCTGTCCCGCATAGTGGTGATCTGCAAGGTCAACCATACAAGGCCTCAAAAGGTGCCATCCCGACGGTGGAGTGGTATCTGTTGTTGTACGCAAACTCCACCAAGGGTAAATGATCCTCCCAACTATGACCGAAGTCAAGGACACATGCACGAAGCATTTCCTCAAGAGTCTGAATGGTCCGCTCAGTTTGACCATCTGTCTGAGGATGGAAGGTGGTGATCAAGCGAAGCTGCATCCCAAAAGCTTCCTGCAACCCCTTCCATAGCTAGGAAGTAAACCATGCATCACATTCAAAGAAAATAGAATAAGGTACTCCATGTAAACGCAAAATCTCCTTTACATAGAGGCATCCCAAGATCTCTACTGATCCATGCTCTCTGATCGGTAAGAAGTGGTCCGGCTTAGTGAGTCGGTAAACGATCACCTAAATCGTTTCGTGACTCCTGGATGCACGTGGAAGACCTATCACAAAGTCCATGGATATACCATTCCACTTCCACTCTGGGACCTCTAAGGGCTGTACCAAGCCCATTGGTACCTGGTTCTCTGCCTTCACTTGCTGACAAGTGAGGCACCACGAGACAAACTCCGCTACTGCCTTCTTCATACCTGGCCACCAGTGCTGTCGTCGAAGGTCCTGGTATATCTTCACCACTCATGGATGCACCGATAGAGGGGAAGTGTGGAACTACATCAACACTTCCTCCTGTAGTGACACTGGCACCATGGTACATCCTTTGAAGAGGATGTCGTGCTCCCAACCTTTAGAAAATGCATCAGGTGCCTGCCTTGTGGATATCTGAGCACGTCGCGTCTCGCAGTTAGCATCTCCACACAGTGCCTCCCTGAATCGCTAAAGAAGTAGAGGAGTGACTGTAAGAGACTGAAGGAAGGATTCTTCATCTCTATCCACAAAGGATATCTGTAAGGAATATAGCTACTCAGTCACCTCTCCTAGCAGCTGAATACCAGATCTTCTACTGAGAGAATCTGCAACAACATTCCCCTTCCCAGGAATATAGACTATCTCGAAGTCATAGTCCTGGAGGAACTAAAGCCATCACCGCTATCTCAAGTTCAAGTACTTTTGAGATAAGATATACCTGATACTCTTGTGATTAGATTAGACTGTGAAATGCTCTCCCATCAGATAGTGCCTCCACATCTTCAAGGAGAAGCCCACTACTGCTAACTCCAGGTCATGGGTAGCGTAGTTTTGCTCATGCTGTCTCAGCTGCTGAGAACCATATGCGATCACTATTCGATCCTGCATTAGGACACACCCAAGTACGGTCCCTGACACATCACAATAAACTACGTACCCTACGCCCTCCTCTGGAAGCCTCAAGATGTGGGCACAAGTCAACCTCTGCCTCATCTCCTGAAAGCTCTGCTGGAATCTATCCAACCACACAAAGGGTTGCCCCTTCTTTTTCAAGGCTGATAGTGGTGCTACAACTCTAGAGAAGTATGGAAGAAATCTCCAGTAGTATCCAGCCAATCCCAAGAAACTCCATACCTCCGAAACACTCCTGGGTGGCTCCCAAGCAAGTACCGCCTCAATCTTCATTGGATCCACTGCAACTCCAGCCTCCGAGATGACGTGTCCCAAGAAGTGAACCTCTCTAATCCAAAACTGGCACTTCGAGAGCTTACCATAAATATTTTTCTCTCAGAGTGTGTCTAGTACTACCTGCAAATGATAGTAATGCTCCTCCTTAGTAGTCGAGTAGATCAGTATGTCGTCAATGAAGACTACGACAAAGCGATCAATGTATGGCTGAAAGATCCTGTTCATGAGACACATGAACACTGCTGGAGTGTTGGTTACGCCGAAGGACATAAACAAGAACTAATAGTGGCCGTACTAACATATAAAGGACGTCTTCTTCACATACCCATCTCGAACTCTGAGCTGGTGATAGCCTGATCTGAGCTCTATCTTTGCGAACCATTGTGCTCCCTTGAGCTGATCAAAGAGGCTGTCAATCCTTGGGAGTGGGTACTTGTTCTTTAAAGTCACCTAGTTTAGGCGAAGATAGTCGACACAAAGCCTCAAGCTCCCATATGACTTCTTGGAAAATAGAATCGGGGCTGCCCAGGGAGAAACACTAGGCTGGATGAATCCCTTCCCCTACAAGTCCTCCAGCTGTACCCGTAGCTCACGAAGCTCAGTAGGGGCCATCAGATACGATTGAGTAGATATCGGTGCCATCCCGGGGTATAAGTTAATAGAGAATTCCACCTCTCTGTGAGGAGTTAATCTTGGAACATTGTCAAGGAAAACATCTGCGTACTGGTCCACCACTACATGATAAGTTGGACTCTCCACATCAACTGCTTTGAGGGTAAGGCAAGACAACTGGTGAGTGATCGGTTGCACCCTCCTCCGAGTAAGTCCGTCCTATGTTGAAAAGGTTCCCTTCTCACCGGTGAAGGTAAACCTAGTCCCATCCGTGCAGACACACTGCACTTTTCTCCTAATACAGTCAATCTGAGCATGAACTGTAGATAACCAGTCCATACCCAAGATGACGTTGTAAGGCCTCGATGCCGCTACGAGGAGATCCCATCCAAATCTCTCACCTCCTATAGTAAGCTCACACTGTCGGAACCAGTGCCTAATCATTGAGTCTACTCCCATAGAAGTCTCTAGCTGTAAGGATCGAGCCAACGACTCCATTGGAATCTCCGAGCTCCGAATGAGGGTAGTGGCTATGAAAGAGTAACTGGAATCTGTGTCTATAAGAACTGCATATAAGGTGGAGTAGACACAAATAGTACCTTGAATCATCTCCAGAGTTTTGTGGTTGTACGCCTTAGCTGTCTGAAGCTGATCTCTCCCCTATCCACCTGCTCCCTGCAGTCGGGGTGGACCTCCTGGTGGTGGTGGTGGTGGTAACACCTCGTAACGTCGTCCACCACCAGCTGCTCGACCAGATCCTCTTCCATGTCCACTTGCACCCTGCGGACCACCTCGATCGAATCTCTGACTCTACCTGGGAGGTACCTAAACTATCTCGTGATCATCCGAATGGTGGGTCAGGCAGTCATGAGCCATGTGACCCTGCCCGCCGCATGCACAACATTGTCTGCTTCTGACAGGTAAGTCACTGCCTCGGGTGCCCTGCACAACAGATCTTGAGTCCTGTGTTCATCCACCTGTGGGTCTGGTCCTCTTGGACCTCTGCGTCATCTATCTACTGCCAGCTGCAGAAGACTCCGCTGCATGTCGACTAGTAGTGGGTCTCGATGCTGGTGACTGCTCAGCCAGAAAACTCTCTACTAAGAGGGCTCTCTCTAACACCCCCACTTGCATCGGGATGCTGAGTGAGATCATCAAAGCCCTGATCTCTCGCCTGAGCCCCTAATCAAAGTTCCAGGCCCTGAAGAATTTGTCCCGTATCATATTTGTGGAGTAGCGCGAGAGGTCGATGAACCTCGATGAGTACTGAGCTACCATCATGCTACCCTGCTGTAGATGCAGTAGATCGTATATCCATACTGCTCGTAGGGTCACTGGAACAAACTCTGCCCAGAACAGGCTCTCAAAGTCTGTCCAGAGTAGTGTCACCTCGTCGTGGACCTGAAGCATCAGGCTCCACCATCTGCCTGCTGCTGCCTGAAGGAGACTCGTGGCAAGGATCACCATGAGGTCTGCTGGTGTCCCTACCAGCCTGAAGACTCTAACCACAGCCTCCAGCCAATCCTCATTCACCTGTGGGTCCATCTCTCCCTGGAACCTGGGTGGCCTCTGGCACTGAAACCCATGAAATGCGCTCAAGCGACGCGTATCGTCTGCTACTGGGGCTGGTGGCATCGGTGGAACAACGGGAAGTGGTACCGCTGGTGCCTCCTCTGAAAAAGGGCCCTGCACCAAGGCCTCGTCGCTCGGTGGGCTGTCAGAGCGTACGACTCTCAGGGCTCTGCAGGGAGGCATCCTGAAAGAAACAGATGTGACACGATCAAAAGATTATACCTGGTGAGCTGACCTGGTAGAGCTGAATTAAGAAAACTTTTGAAACACACACATAATCAGTATTTTCATGCACTGAGTCAGAAATCAGTAGTCAGGGTCCTGGTGTATGGATATTTCGGCCACCCACACCAACACTGGACTCCCTGAACTGAAACCCACACTTAGTACCCTTAACACTATTGCTTCACAAAAAAAGAAATATCAGAGTCCTAATTTCTACGGTAGAACCGACTTCTCTGATACCAATTTGTCATGAACCGTCCCCCAGGGTCCGAATTGTGACTACCCCAAGCCCGCCTTCCATAGGCCAAGGGCTGGAGACTAGCACCAAAGGCGTAAATCCCTAAAATGGGAAGGCATTTCCTTTTATAAACTGAAACATACACAATATAGTACACAACTGGAAGTAAAACACTACGTAAAATTGTATACAAAAGAAAGTGTTGTAAAGTAAAAGGGGTCGGAAATAGAAGCCCAATAGTAAAGTACAAGTACAACTGAAAGCAAGTAAAGTAAAGCGGCCACTGGGTTGTCCTTCGGGGTTCCTACCTGAAGGGTAGGTACAAATGGCCTCCTCAGTACTCCACGTCCGTATGTCCGCTCCGTGCATCGTCTCTCTGAGTAGTCCACCTCCTCGTACTATCCAGTCCTGCTACTCTCTACCTCAGTCAGTGTTATCCGTCATCTGCAACCAACACAACCAGGTGCGAGCATAGCTCGTGTAGGGGTGAGTATAACAATACTTAGTAGGGACCTTAAGACCCTCAAGGTATCACAAAATACAACAAGGATAAACCAAAAATGTATGAAATAAACGGATAACCATTACATAGGTATATTACCATACATATACCTAAGTTATCTAGTAACCCATCCCAATCATGAAGAAAACACTAATGTCATTGACTCAGCTCAAAACCAGGATTTTTATTCTAGGGTGGTAACATGTAACACTCCCAGTCAAACTATCAAAACCTCGGCTGCTAGTGTAATCCTCCTCTATAAAGTACTATGGGCCTTCCGCATCACATAGAAGCACTTCCCACTATCCTGGACTGCTGTGGTACTCCTCCTGTCCAGTACCGTAGGTCTGCTGTGTCACACAGAGGCGCTTCCCACTGTGGGTCTGCCACGTCACACAGAGGCACTCCTCCTCATAGCTTACTGAGGTACTCCTCCTGTCGAGTACCGTGGGTCTGCCACGTCACACAGAGGCACTCCCCACTGTGGGTCTGCCGCGTCACATAGAGGCGCTTCCCACTAGGCTAGTCGAAACACTCCGAGTCGAAAGATCAACAGTCGTCAGGTATCAGCTTGCTACTAGGTCTCTGTACTCTTCTTGCTCGTCTCCAAGAGGATCCGCTCCATGAGCTATTGGTCGATAATCCATATGCCACTAAGTCCCAAGTATAAGTATCTAAAGGGTTCGCCTCATCATAGGGGTCTCAACTCAACAGACGACACATCAATCAGACGCCCGGTCTGTGAGTTATTGGCATTACCGTCCCAGGGGCCCGGTTGGTTTTTAGGTTCAAACCAACCCGATTGTACCCCAACTATGTCCAAACCTCAAGTGGGGTATGCCAAAAGAACCGTATCACTCTAAGATTTCCATCACCACTGACGGTTCGTCGATCGGACACCTGTAGCCCAAGATATGGGAGAAAAGGTGAAAATAGGCCAAAGCGGGCCTGGGTCCGGTCCGACCCAGTCAGACTGACCTGGCCCGACCTGGGTCCGGACTGGAGTCCGACCCGGTCCGAGGGGGCGGCCCGAGCTGTGGGCGCGACCTAGCCCGAAGGGGCGACCCAGCTCGAGGGCAGCCCGGCGGCCCGCGCTGGGTCCGGCCCAGCGGTCTGCGCTGGGTCCGACCTGGCGGCCCGGTGGCCCGCATGGGGGGGGGGGGGGTCCGCCTCAGCCGTTCCCAGGGGGAATCCACATTCCCCTGGCTCCTGAATGACTTAGACATTCGGGTGGGGATCCAAACCGGTGCCAGGTGGCGCCAGTCCAGATCACGTGGGACCAAGGGGTCCCGCTCCTCCCAGCTGGCCGAGCAGCTAGCTGCTCGGCTCCACCAGCGGTGGGCCCGGCCGGCCGCCTATGCTACTCTGCTGCGGACCGACCTGGCTACGGCTCCCTGATATCCATCGCGCAACATGATGGCGCCGCACCACCTCCGCCGTGGCCCAGCCTGGCCGCGGTCCCCCGCTCATCCGTGCGGCATGATGGTGCCGCACCCTTGCGCCGCTGGTTTCCTTCGTGGTTGGCCCAATGCCGGCTGCCGTTGCTCCGCATCGTGGTCATCAAAAAACGAGGAGAAACAAAGGGGGAGGGTCGAGCCGTGTTCGTGCAGCCCGAGCCTTCCGTGTTATGGCGATAAATATTGGCAAAACACAATCCAAGATTTGTGCATTGAAGGACGGAAAACAATTTCAAACGTAAAATCCCTTACCTCGTATTTGTTGATCATTGACGAAGTTGCGGAAAGGCGGGCATCGATTCATCATTCGCTGTGTTCATCATGCTCTCGCAACTTAATCTCATGCGTTGAAAAAAGAAGGGGATATCCGTCGTTGGCAGATGAGTGTCCGGAGGTGACAAAGTCAAAGATGGCATTTTTCACGTTCTTAGTTGGAGAGTTTTTCTGCTCCCCAAGCTCCACCAAATGATTATGCCAACCCAACAATAATAAAATATCACATCTTATTAAATTATTGGCATAAATAATTCAAATGGAGAATTAATTAAGGGGGGATCCACTTAATTAATTCTTGTGTGTAGGCACGATTTTAATCAAGGGAGTTCAAGAGTTTCATGGGTGGTGGCTCCATAAATGGGAAGTCCAAGGGTTTCTCTACTTAAATGGGGGTTCCAAGGGGTTACAACCCCTGGGTGGTACCCACCAAAGATATCATCCCAAGTGAGGTTATGTGCGGGTGGGCCCCACCACCATAACCTCTCATGGGAGGTTATGGTGTGGTGGCCCCCACCACTAACCTCCTCTTGGAGGTTTTAACCACAAAGAAATAAAAATAAAGCTAACACATTATTTTTATTTAATTTAATTAAAAAACCAAAATCTAACTTCCATTCTCGAACAACTGCCATCGAGGTGAATGTCTTTTTAAGAAAAAAACCGGCGCTGCGAGTTCAACGACACCCTCATATTTCAATTTCGAGCACTGGTTTAAAAGATACAAAATCTTGCTCATACATTTACTGAATGTACCTGAACAAAACTTCATAAATTGATTCCAGCCACACCGGGCCTCGAAATGAAGTGCCGTAAATTTTCGCGGGCTCGTAAAAATCCCATGAATTTTAGAAAAAATTCTCCATGGAATTTCCGGGTCTTTAAAATAAATCATAACAACATCATTGTGAGAAAAAATAACATTGTGTTCATTCATAATACACATAATATCATGAGATACATCACATTACCCAATGCATTATAGGGCTATATAATTCCAATCCCACATGTCATACCATAATATTCACATAATCATGCATGCCACATAGAATTTATAGCAATCATAGTTATGAAATAATCAATGAAAAGGAATGGATTTCATAAGGATTTCATAAATAATACATTTAGGAATAAAATTTTGGGGTTTTCAAATGAATAAGAGAAAAAATATTCAATATAACCATCATCATTCTTGGGTGAATAAGGAATAACTCAAGTGAAGTTAAATATGTGTTTTGGAAAGAAAATTCATTTAGGAAAAATCTTTGTATTTTGATTATAAATCAAGGTGGTAGAATATATGTCCCTAAAAGAAAAGTTAAGAATAGTTAAAGTATATTTAAATAATATTATAATAATATCCATACCAAAAATTATGTGCAAGTGGGATAACCCAAAGAAATAGATTTGGGTTTGATAATCCCCTTACCTTAAATACCGCTTTATTTTTCCACTTTTCCAACTCCTGAATAATAAAATTATATTTATGAAAACACTGAAATATAATTTATATTTGTTAATTTATGTGACTCTTTTTTAATTATATTGATTCTATTATATTTATTAATTTACTTTCTTGATTTTGAATCTTTTTTATATCATGCTTTGTTTAAAAATTTCTCATTTTGCTTTGATTTCACTATTTTGTTCAAGGCAATTTATATATAAATAGAATTAATTATAGAATCATAAAATAAATATACTTGTACATTTATATATCATAAATAATTTATTATAACCATAAATAGTTTTCTTGATAAGAAAATAATTGGAAACATCCTCATTGGCAGTTAACTGACCGCTAAGAAAACATTTTCAAAAGAGCGGTAATAGGAAGCATGAAAATTTAATATGTAATAAATATAATAATCATAGTTGGTTAACATAGTTAATATAATTTTAACAAAATAATTAATTATCCTTATATTATTTGTGTTTGAAAGGGGTAGAGAAAAAGAGAAAGACTAGAGGAGAATGAGAGGAAGAATCAGTGAGGGCTTACCCTCTTCTCAGTGTTTCTTATTCTTTGTGGCTCTAAACTCATTTGATTCTTGGAGTTAGATGGATCCAGAACATCCCTAGTTATGATAATAGGATTATAAGAGATGATATGGGTAGATATTTTTCTTTTTAAAGTAATTTAGGAGTGGTTTTCCAAGGGGATGGATAAGGGTTATTTATACTTGAGGTGAGGGGTATTTTTGAGTTAAAATACTGAATAAAGTACTACATCTAAGGTAAAAATTGTAATAGTAATATTTTTGAAATTATAAACCAAATTTTAATTAAATGACATTATTTTAAGAGTTTTAATAACTTTATAATTCTAATTAATTAGTTTAATCAAAAGGAAAGGTAGAAAAATTAGAAAATATTATTTTAATGTAATACTTTAGATTTTAGACTTTGGAAAGTAATTTTTAGGTTTATAAATCATGTTTATTACATTTTAATTACTCATTTATAAAATTAAATATTTTTTGTTCTATCCTCGAGTTATATAAATTATTAGGTCATTATTACACCATGAATGATGTAATTCAAGATACACCGGTTACGGGAAAAACTATATTTTTACTATTCAATTATAAATTAAAGTATTACAAAAAATTACCAAAAAATAATACTTGTAAATTTCAACATGATGATTTAAAAAATGATATTAATTTTATAAAAATAATTCTATAGAATAAGTAATTTTAAATTTTAATATAAACAATATGTTTTTTAATAAATACTTTAAAACATAGTTTTTAAAAAATGCTCTTATATTTTATTTGAGTTTTTTAATCATGATATTTATTTCTTAGAATTATAATATTTATATTTAATTAAATTAATCATGATAAATATTATATATGTCATAATTTATTATTTTGAGGTTAAATTACTATTCCAACAGTCAAGTTACTATTTCCAACGGCCTGGTTTCTATTCCCAATGACTAGGTTACTATTATAATGATCACATTACCTCATATAAATACCTCTTAATTTCCTAATTTAGTATTCACATCAATTCCTATAAAGGTTATGCATTTCCTTTTTTTATAATATTGATTTTTTTATTAATATTCTGTTTCATTTCTATAGTGTTGTTCATGGGAGGGATGATTCTAGTCGATCAGGGTGATCCAAATTTTCCCATTATAGCATTTATATTTTATAGTTTTTATCCCCTTTAAATATTATACATTTTAATGGTTTTTGTCATTGACTAATGTAATGATTTTCATTAATTAATTAAATTTATATTTGTTTCTCTATGTTCTCTATGTGTATAATACATATATATTATAATATAACACACATTTATTTAGGAAGCAATTGTAATTTAAAAATTTTTGTTTGTGAAATTATTCCCCCTTTAGAAACTTCATCCCTGAAATTTCAAGTCACATTCTTAGTTAACAATAGATGAGGGAACTTCTATTTCATTGTTTCCTTTGGTTCCCATGTCGCCTCTTCATACTTATGGTTTCTACATAATACTTTGACAAGGTGAATTGTATTGTTGTGTATAAATTTGTCTCTAAGTCCCAATATCTTTATTAGTTTCTTCTCATAGGAGAGGTTATTCTCTAGTTGTACCACCTCTAGATTTAGTATATGTGAGGGATTGAGTATGTGCATCCTCAGTAGAGATACGTAAAACACATCATGAACTTGATCCATATTTGGTGGAAGGTAAAGACGATAGGCCAATTATACTTTGTGATCAAGGATCTCAAATGGGCCAATGTACCTAGGGATAAGCTTCCATTTCTTTTAAAGCTGCGTGAATATCTTCCAAAGTGATATTCAAAGGAAAAATTTGTCTCTAACTTCAAACTCTAATTCCCTTCGATGATTGTTAGAATATATATTTTAATGATTCTAAGTAGTTTTTATATATTTTTGGATGACTTAAACCTTCTTAGTCATTTCTTGTACAAGATCAGATCTAAGTAGATTTTTTTCTCTAACTTCATTCCAACAAGTAGGAGTTCTACATCACTTTCTATACAGATCTTCATATGGATCCATTTGAATACTTGAGTGGAATCTGTTGTTGTATGATAACTCAACTGATGGGAGATGTTTACCCCATCATCCTTTAAATTCTATTGAGCAGGCTCTCAACATGTACTTTAGTTTCTAAATAGTCATTTCATATTGGCCATCAATCTGGGTGTGATAGGCCATATTGAAATTAAATCTAGTACTCAAAGCATGTTGGATAATTCTCTAGAATTTATATGTGAACCTTAGATCATGATCAAATATGATATAAATTGGTACACCATGTAGCCTCACCACTTCATTCACATATATCTTATAAAGTTGTTCAAGAGAGAAATCTTTCTAAATGTTGATGAAGTGGGAAGTATTTGTGAGTCTATCCAGCACAACCCATATCACATTATTTCCTTTGTATATCTTTAGGTAACTAGTGAAAAAGTACATAGTGATGTTCTCTTATTTCCATGTGGGTATAGGAAATAGATGTATCATCCTCTCAGACTTCTGTTACTCTAATTTAAATTGATAATATACTAAGAACTTTGAGGTGTACTCAACGATATCTTTCTTAATGTTGTCCCACATGAAGTGTTATTGATTATCATGGTACATCTTGGTACTTCCAAGATGGATAGATAAATACGAGCTATGCACATTATCTAATAGCTCTTTATTTATCTCAGGTGATGCAGGAACAAAAATTCTAGTTCCAAATTGTATTACACTATTCTCATTGATGTGTAACTCATGTATCTTCCATTTCTTTACTAATTTCACCTTATTTTGAAGCTCTAGATCATTCCTTTACACCTATTTGATATTATCTTGGATAGATGGATAGAAAATTATTTGGTAAAGGTAAGATGTACTCCTAGATGTTATTATTTCCAGATCCATTCTTTTCATATCTATGAAGATATATTCTTTCTCAATCCACATCATGGATAGAGTAGCATATTATTTTCTATCAAGATCACCAGCTACCTTGTTTTCCTTTCTTGTATGGTAGTTAATAGAGTAATCATAGTCCTTTATTATCTCCAACTATCTTATTTTATGTATGTTGAGATACTTATATTTGAATATATACTTAAAGATTTTTTTATCTATATATATCTTACATTTCTTACCATAGATGTAGTGATTCTATATTTTGAAGGAAAAGATCACATCTTCTAACTCTAGATCATGCATCATGTAGTTTTTCTCATAGATCTTTAGTTTTTATGTGGTGAAGTCTATCACTTTGTTATTCTTCATGAGTACAAAACCCAATAATTTATTTTAAGAATCACTTTATATCACAAATTATTATCCACTTGTTGGTAGTGTGAGTACATGTGTAGTGATTAAGATCTTATTTATATCATTAAATATTTGTTCACATTATTCAATCTATACATACTTTACCCCTTTCCATGTTAACTTAGTTAGCAGACTATAAAATCCTGATAAATTTCTCATAAAAAATTGTTAGTACCTTACTAATCCAAGAAAACAATATATTTCTATAACACTAGTGGGTATGGTTAATTCCTTAATTGGTTTTTCATTTTAAGGGTCCACATAAATTCCTTTACTTGTGATCATGTGCCCTAAGAATGTGACTTACTACATCCAAAAGTCACACTTAATAAACTTATCATATATTTTATCCTTTCTTAATGTTTCTAGTACAATCCTTAGATGCTCTTCATGTTCTTCTTTTCACTTGTAGTAAATGAGAATATAATTGATAAAGACTACCATAAATTTTTTGAGGTAGTCTCAAAATAATCTATTCATCAAATCCATGAAGATTGTAGGGTAATTAGTAAATACAAATGGAATCAATATGAACTCATAGTGTCTATACCTTGTACTAAAAGTAGTCTTATGAATATATTCCTTCCTCACCTTCAACTGATGATTTCCAAAAAAGAGATACACATTTGATAAGTATTTATCTCCATGTAGTTGATCAAAAAAGTCATCAATCCTTTGCATATGATACTTTTTCTTTATTGTGATCTTGTTAATATCCTGGTAATCAATACACTGCCACATTAATCAATCCTTTTTCTTGAAAAAATCACTGGCACACCCCAAGTAAATGCACTAGGGTGTATGAACCCATTTTATAAAGGCACTTGCAGCTACTTCTTTAACTCTTTCAATTTGATCAGGGCCATCCTGTAGGATAATTTGGAGATAAGAGTGGATTTAGGTAAAATTTATATTAAGATATTTACCTCATGATCTATAGGATTTCTGGGAAAATCTTTGGGAAATACCTCAGTGTATTCCCTAACAATAGAAATTTTCTTAAGGTCGATGCTTTTCTTTAACTAAACCATTTGGGAAAGGTATGCTTCATCATAGGGTATCAATGACCATGCCGTTGAGGGATTTTATAAAGAAGATTCATGATATTCCTTTAATTTTTATAGGATCATGGTATGGTTTTGGATATGAAAAGAGATTTACTTTCCCAGATAATTAATGTGTACTCTATATAATGAGATCAAATCAATGCCCGGTAAAGTATCAAATTACACCAAGGGAAGGATTATGAGATTTTCTAGAAGAATATTTCCACATACGCTAATAAAAAAAGTTTCCAATACATGGGTTATAATGATCACACGACTTGGTGTTTTTACACATGTATCTAATTCATGGTTTTGGGGATTCTATTTGACATTTATATTAAAATTACACAATATAAAGTAATTTATAGATACAAAATAAAATAAAACTTTTACCATTATTGAGTGAATATTAAGTGTACCTTGAATGAATTAATTTTTATAATCAACTTTAGTAGTAGTGATAGAATATTATTTCCCTTAATCCTTTGGATTTGGTGATTGTTGGCACTGATTACCCACAAGGACCCACGGTTTAGTGAATTGGATTTCATATCACCCTTGATCTCTAAAATTAAAGCATTGAACCATGGGTGGTTCATTAGGAGGTGCCTTCCTTTCCTCCATCATGTTGGATGGATTCTTCATGTCTCTCTGAAATTCACGATCTTGGTAGAATTCTCTCCCACACTTGAAGAATTTCCTTGTCCCTTTAAGGAAATTCCCATGATGCTTCTTCCAATATTTTTTTACATGAGAGTGGTTGGATCCTCTTTCCTCTTTTATCATTTGATCCAATAGCTTGAAAATCCATTATTATCTTCTTATCCCCATGTCAAAAGGACCAATCTTCAAACTCCATCTCTACTTTGAGAACACATTGAACCACTTATTTATAACTCTTGAAGTCTGAGATATCTAGATCCTTTTAAATGTTTGGTTTTAATCCACTAAAGAATCTACCTATTTTTCTATAATTATTGATAACAAAACCCAAGTCACATCTTACAAGCCATTTAAATTTGGATAGTAATCCATGAACTATTCATACTCCTTTTTCTTAAGCTATAGGAATTCTCTCTCCATCTTTGTTAGAAGAGTTTTAGGTAAATACTTATTATGAAATATTTTCTTAAAGTATTTGAACTATATATATTTCATTTCATCCTTCAATTTGGTGTTCTTTATCAATGCCTACTATTGATCGAAATATCTATCTAAATGATAGATTGACAGATTAACCTTCCCTTCTCAGAATAGTAGAGCTTATAAAATATATTTTCCATTGAGTTAACACGCTATCTAGGGGCAATTGGATCGAAAATCCACTTAATGTTGGTGGTTGTTGATTCATAAAATAATCGATGTCTAGTTGCTCCTTATCGGGAGAATGCGGAAATTCCACATGGGTTAGGTTATTATTCATAGCCTAAGATAGTTGGGTAAGTATCACCATAAAGTTTTTAACTCGAGCTATTATGTAATTGGTGATATAATTCGTACAATCATTACATTTTCCCTCACATGGGTTGTTGGACTGGTTCTCTTAGTTCCCACCATTTTCGAAAATATAAAAGGTCTGAACAAAATTTAAGTTAAAAAAATAATGAATAAATAATTTATTCTTTTATTCATATAACTCTAAAGGCATATCTTAAGGATACCTATGTTTATCCTTTTTCTAAAACAATGATTCTTGGATGTTTACCTACACTTAGAATTATCCTAAGGGATGTCACAAACATTCTCTAATCCTAATTCCCAAATTAACTAAACCATACCTCTGATACCAACTATAGAGACACTTATTTTTATTACATGACTATTACATCATTTTAAAGATAAAAAATATTATAGTTATACATTCACGGATCGAAAGGTTTAGTATATTGTGAAAATTAAGATCATACATCACTTTTACATAATAAAACATAAATGTAATTAAAATCCATCTTCTTTATCCTATTAAAATATCTCACATTCTCCTTATTACATGGAGTCACTTTTGGATATAGATCAAATAATTGGGTGAGATAAAAGTATAATAAGGGGAAGGGTAACATAGCAAAAATAAGAGATATGAATCAATAGAAAATACTTGAGAATAATCATCATAATCATTTCAAAAGAGTGAGATAATCATCATAATCATGTGGAAGAAATTTAAAAAAGGCATGGAATGTGATGATGCATAAATATGAAACATCATGTCACAGAGGTTAATACCACACATAGATGTGAACAAACATAGCATGATGTTACCATATAACATATGTGCATAAATCATTACATCATCATTGTAAATAAATCTAGCATCATGTTCATGAATAATACACATAATATTATGAGATACATTATATTAAACAATGTATTATAGGGATATATAATTTCAATCCCACCCATCACATCATAATATTTGCATAATCATACATTCCACATAGAATATATAACAATCATAGTCATGAAATAACCCATGGAAAGGAGTGGGTTTAATAAGGATTTAATAAAGCATACTTTCTGAATAAAATTTTGGGTTCCCAAATTAATAAGGTAAAACATATTCATTATAAACATCATTATTCTTTAGTGAAGAAGAAACAACCCAAGAAGAGTAAAAATGTGTTTCAGAAAGAAAAATATTTTTGGAAAATATTTTTATTTGGATTATAAATCAAGCTGGTAACATGTATGTCCCCAAAAGAAAAGGAAATAATAGTAAAAGGATATTTAAGGAATATTATAGGACTATACATACCAAAAATGACATGAAACATGGATAACCCAAAGAAAGGGAGTTGGGTTTGAGAATCCCCTTACATTAAATCCAACTTTATTTCATTGCTTTTCTGCCTCCTAAATAATAAACATAGGTTTATTGAAACATTGAAACAGTAGTTAATTATTTTAATTTATGTGAATATTTTTCAATTATAATGATTTGATCATATTTATTAATTTTAATTGTTGATGTTGAAGCATTTTGATATCATTATTTCTTTAAAAATTTACCATTTTGCTACGATTTCTCTATTTTGTTCAAGGTCATTTATACATAAGTAGAATTAATTATAGAAACATAAAATAAATACATTTTTTACATTTATATATCATAAATAATTTATTATAACCAGACTGAGGGTTGGTGATAATAAAATAATTGGCAACATCCTCATTGGCGGTCAACCGACTGTTAATGAGACATTATCAAAAGAGAAAAAAAATGAGAAGTATGACAATTTAATATGCACTAAATATAATAATTATAGAATTTTAACATCATTGATATAATTTTAACATAATACTTAATTATACTAATAATATTTGGGTCTGAAAGATGTGGAGAAAAAGAGAATTAGGATAGGAGAATGAGAGGTAGAATTGGTGAGAGCTTACCCTCTTCTGAGTGTTGCTTCTTTTCTACAGCTCTAAAATCCTTTGATGCTTAGAGTTGGATGGATCCAGAATATACCTAGGTATTATAATAGGCATAAGATAGAGGATTTTGGTAGATATTTTTCTTTATAAAGTGATAGAGGTATGGTTTTTTAGGGGGATGGAGAGGGGTTATTTATACTTGAGGAGAGGGGTATTTTTGAGTTAAAATAATGAATAAAGTAATATATCTAAGGTAAACATTGTAATAGTGATATTTTATAAATTATAAAAAATATTTGAATTAAATAGCATGGTTTTAAGACTTTTAATCAATTTATAATTAAAATTTATTAGTTTAATAAAAAATAAAGGTGAAAAATGAGAAAATATTATTTAAATATAATACTTTAGATTTTAGAATTTAGAAAGTAGATTTTAGGTTTGGAAATCATGTTGATTATATTTTAACGAATCATTTATGAAATTAAATATTTTTTGGTTGATCCTCAATTTCTATAAATTATTAGGTAATTATTACATAGCGGATGATGTAATTCAAGATACACCAGTTATGAAAAAAGTATATTTTTACTATTCACATAAAAATTGAAGTATTTCATAAGATTACCAAAAAATAAACCCTTGGAAAATTTTGACGTTTTTAAAAATGATATTCATTTTATAAAATTAATTTTATAATTTAGGTAATTTTATTTTTTAATATAAAAGTTATTATTTTTACAAAATAATTTAAAATACAGTTTATAAAAAATGTTCTTATATTTTCTTTGAGTTTTTAATCATTATATTTATTTTATAGAATTATAATATTTATATTTACTTAAATTACTCATGATAAATATTATTTATATTATAATTTATTTATTTTAGGTTAAATTACTATTCCAATGGTCATGTTACTATTCCAACAGTCAGGTTACCTCCTATAAATACCTCTTCATTCCTCCATTAATTATTCACCTCAATTAATCTCAAGGCTGTATATTTACATTTTATAAAATTTTGATTGGTTTACTAAAATTTTGTTTCATTTATATAGTGTTGTTTATGGGAGGGATGATTCTAGCCGATCGAGGTGATCCAAAATTTTCCTATTGTAGTATTTCTATTTTTTATTTTTGATCCACTTTTAATATTAGGAATTTTAATAGGTTTAATATTAAACAATGTAATTTTTTTCATTAATGAATTAAAGTTTTGTTTGTTTCTATTTGTGTTCTATTTGCATAATATTTATATAATATAATATAATGAATATTTATTTAGGATAAAATTATAATTTAAAAAGATTCTGTTGTTATATTTATTATGATTTTTCAAAGTATAAAATCTTACACACCCCATCCATCACTTAAAAATATATTATATATCTCTAGAAAATATTATAAATCTATCCAAAATATACTAAATATGATCTAAATTTAAAGGAAAAAATATTATGAAAATAAGGAAAATATTATGCATGGGATCTATGTTTCTATGGAAAAAGAAAAGATATTATGCACTGGCCATTAAAATCTTATTCATGAGATAAAATATATTACACCTGGTTCTTTTATTACAACTATAAAGGGAATAATCATATATAACATCCAAAAATGTTATATACTACTTGTAGAGATTATAATTTACCATTTTCTCTCTTTATTTACTCAATGATATTATGTATTCTCAAGGATATTATGTGTTCTCAAGGATACTTGAGTAGGATAAAAATTAATAGTTTATTTTTGAACTGTAATTCAACCCTCTTATATTGTGAAATTTCTAACTTATCTCAGACTGAATTTAGTATCATATCATATCTCTACTTACTCTATTTGATTAACTGAATGTCGAATTTTATATCTTTTTTTCCAATTTTTATTATAATTTTAAAGATATTTATTACACTAACTATGTTATAGAGGAAATGTTTTTTTAATATTTCATGTGTTTTACATGTTGGGAGTTTGGAAAATTTAAATCAAATTGACCACCCATATTTTATGGAGATGCCTATGAGTATTGGAGGGATCAAATGGAAATATTCGTTATCAATAATGGTTTATAAAATTATATGATGCTCATTAGTAATTATAAAATTTTAGAGAAAGATATTACTAGATTTAATCTAGAGGAACATAGTGGGATTCAAATCAGTTTCTATGTACAAATTACTATACTATGTGTGATTCAATGAAATATTTGCAGTTATGTCTCTTCATGTTGAACCACTTTTGATATTTGAAAAATATTGAAATAAAACACTTTAGAACCTAAAAGGTGACTGAAACTAAGAGAGGCATGATCATTATGGATTATTATTCATTCAATTTATTTCCAAGATAATTAGTCACATAGATGTATCAAAGGCTTATGAAAAAAGGTAATAGTCTTCAGTCACTTAGTGAAAAGGAACTATTAGATGATGAGATTGTCAAAAAAGTTATTAATATTTTCCAAAGGAGTAGGAATCTAAATGAACAATGACATAAAATATGAATAATATCATAGTGATTACTCTTAATGATCAAATTTTATCCCTAATTTAGAAAGAGAGTCACTTAGAGAGAGATATTGAGAAATAGAAAAAAATGGTTTGATTTTTCCTCAACTTCCATATCTTTAACTTTTGGAGGAAAATATTCAAAGCATAACTCATTTGAAAAAGTTTATAAAGGATCATCCAATGTTATGATTTAGATCATTCTGATGGTGAACATTAAAAAATGTCCAAAATAATGTTTAAAAACATAATTTTTATAGAGACAATCAAAAAGACAAAAAATATAGAAGATATCATTATAATAATAATTTTTTTTTTCAGAAAATATGAGTTATGAATGAAAAAATTAGGACATATTAGGCTAAATTGTATAATGTTGAAGAAAAAGTAAAAATATATAAAATATTTTAAGAAGAAGGAAATGAAATCTTTTTGTGCTCCAAATGATACATAGTGTGTTAGTGAGGATCCATCATCTGATAGTATTAGTGATTCAGATAGTGATGATAGTTGAATAATCACTATTTTTATAACAGTGTTCTTAAATATTCTCTTATAAATGGAAAATTTATCATAGGGGAAGATATAATTTGATAGTTTCTTTGAGTTATATTTTTGGGTTGAATTTATATATTATTTAGATAGTGATTATTAGTCAGATGATGAGGATTACATACCACAAACCTCTAATGAAATTGAATCATATGTTATAGAGTGTAAATATATGTACCAGAAACTATAAAAGAGATTAAAAGAACTTAAAAACGAATCTATTGATAATAAATATGAGTTTAATAAGTTTAAAAAATATTTATATGATTTAAACAGTGAAAACATAAAATTCATGATAAAGTTGGACAAATCAAAGAATAATATCTTAAAGTTAATTCCTAGAGATAAATGAAAGTCTATGTCATTCAAAAAAAAAAATAATGAGGTCATCAAAATTAAATATGAGGTTTAAAGTCTTAATAAGTTATTAAAAAATTTTAAAATGTAAATGAAATATTTTAAAAAGATATACAGATAACAAAAATTCAGGAAGAAACTTTTCAGACTAGGTCACAAGTCTACCGAAGGTTATCATTATTTGTCTAACTATTTTGTTTCAAACAGTGCCCATTTATGTACCAAGTCTCAAAGAGGAGGATACGATAATAATAAGTTATCATTTAAAAAATTTTAATCCCCCAAAAATCACTTATCATATATTTCGAAAGAGATTAATGCTCTTAAGCACAAAATAACTAGATATATTTGGGTCCCAAAAGTTCTCTTCTCAAATACGTTTGTTCCTAAGAAGTTTTATCTCCCTTAGATGTAATATTTGATTAAATAAATCCATTAAAGACCAAAAAATTTTTCTATATATGATACCCAATAATATTATTTAAATTTATCAAAACTTTCAATCTATCTATATACTTTTAATTCTTGTAAGTTTCATTTTCTGATTTTTTTTCATTACATATTTAATCACTTATCTAGGGGGAGTTAATTATTTGTTTGGATAAATTTATTATATAAATTACTTCATCTACCATTAACTATAATATAAGTTACAAATTTTGATATTGAATAACTTCTAAAACCATATTTTATAGAAGAATATCAAGCCTCATTTTGAAGGAATATAAATTTTAGAAGGCTCAAATATCTTCATTCCTATATTTTAAATTTATAATATAGTAATTTAAATATTTCAATATATTTTTAAATACCTTATTTTGACCATATCTATCTTTAAAATTTATCTATTATAAAGATAATCATTTTATAATAAATTTATTATATAAATATTTATAAGATTTTTTGTCATAACTTTTTGGTAGGAGTTCACCTAGATTATTGGATTGTATGAGATCAATGATAAGTTTTTTCATATATAAATGGGATTGGATCACTTGAGTAGGTAGATATTGTTTTTAAATGAAGTATTTTCTCCTTAAATTTTATGTTTCCATTTACTATGCTAGTTCTTAAGATTAGTTATGTCTACTTATGAAGAAATTTTAGATAGGGAAATTATCTTATAGAGGATGATTGATTGTGGTTGGTATGATAGGAATGAATATATCCTAAAGAGAGATTTTTATTTTCAAGGATGAAGTTATTTTGTCATACCACCCAAATAATGTGATATATTCTACCCTAGTATTATCAATTAATTTTATACCATGGAAATCTTTGATAATTCTGATATAGAAATAAATAAATCTTTATAGTTTTAAATAAATATTCTAATTTCACAATGGGAAAGACTGATGAAGTAACTAGTTTACCATTGAATGGTGAATCTACTTTTATCATGCATAAGATTAAATAATTATATAGTTCTTTTAATAAGTCCAAAGTAGAAGGGGTAATATTTTATTTTTAAATAAAATAGTTCAAAATATGGATCATCTTAACTCAAAATCAAGGATTGTTTTTCAATGGGTTCAAGGTTTCTTGATTCATTAGAAATGTGACAAAGATACTATCTGGGTTTAGGATGTCTCTGTGCTATAATTTCTGTGAGTCATGAGAAAATTTAACCATATAAAATTCATATGGGAATACATTGAAGTATTATGTACTGATATAGTAAAATTATAGATACTAATATATTACTAGACATTAAACTAGTTTCTCATAAAGATCTTAAAGGATGGAGGTCTAAAATATTTTAGAGTATCATAGAGGAAGAAAAAGATGCTATTAAATGAATAAAAATTTTCTCATAGGAAATTTATTTTTGATTCTTCTCTAAAGAAGTTTATTTAAATAAGTTTATAGGTTAAACCTTTGATTTTTACTAAGAAAAAGGAACATATAAACTAGAAGTATGCTAAATATTTTTCAAAATCCATATCCTAGTGAAAGTTGAAGGAGAAATATTTAGAAATGGATTAAAGGAGAAATAAACTAGAATATAAAGATATTTTCTTAGAATATCTATCTCTTTAAAAGAATAAAAATATTTTTGAATCTATTGAATACAAATATCAGAGACTCTCAAGAAAGTACAATAAATATTTAGTAGATAATGTTTTTAAAATTCATTATAAGATAGAGAAAGAGAAGGTTGTAAAGTTTTCATTTAGTATTTCTCAGTTAGAGTTGTTTTCTAAAAGAAGTAATATACTGATTGAAAATCTATAACATTATAAAAAAATCATATTTTCTAAAGGTTAATAAATATTAACTTTATCAACCCCCAATATTTATGAATCATCTCGTTGAAGATATTTATTAAGTTAAAAAATAATTAAGTTTTATGGGTCTATCCACCAAAAAGGGTAAAAATAAAAATAAATAAGCTGAGGACCAAGCATTATTGGGAACTATATCAGATCTACCCTAGGAGAAAGGGAAAAAAAATCTAAATCCACTATTGAAGTTATAGTATAATTATTATAAAAGGATCCTACCCTACAAGGTTATTTAGAATAAAGTTCTTCTTAACATCCATATACCTTGAGATCAAGTTCAATGGAACCTCAAAGTGAATCAAGAGATGTTGTTGGTAAATTAAAATGAGTGTTTGATGAAGTCATGTAAATCAAGTCACTAAAACTTAAAGAATAAAAATCACTAGATGTTATACCTCTTGATTGAGGTTTTTAGAAAAGTTCAAAGAACTAAGAAGAATTAATGTTGTTAGAATTAATGAAGATAAATATTTCAATAATTCATGTAAGATGAAAAAGAATCTTCAAAAAAGACATATCCCGACCCTTTATATGAAATGGAAAGGCTTTTAAATCAAAATAATTCAATGTCCAAACATTTTAAAAAATTTATATGTCAAGAAAAATTGATACCAGACATGAACTCAAAGATGAACTATCAATATGACCAACATATTGAATTTTAAATGCCATGGACTCAAAAGTAAATTTTAAATGAATAAGTTAGCGTCAACAATGATTTTTTTAATCTCAAGAATAAATGTGAAGTTTAGTTTCAGAACTCGAAAAATCATCCAAATATTTCAAAGATCTTTTGATTGATTTTAGGCTTCTAGTTGATGAAAATTATAGTCTTAAAGAAAATATTAATCATCAAACAAATATCTTATAATTTAAAGGAATGAATATTAAGGAGTTATGGATATTTTTGATAGTTCAAGAGAAAGGATAAGAATTATGGAAGATATTATAACTAAATCTCACAAAAAGAATTAAAATTTCAAATTACTTATCATTCTCAAACTTCCATCTTCCAAGAAAGTTTTATAAAATTAATTTTATCGAATATGTTTTTTGTGATGAATGTTTTCATAAATATTTCCCATTTAATTTTTTTTATTTTTTTTAAAATATTTTTTACATATTTGAGACTAGAAGAGAACTTTCATACATTATATTTTCTAGAAAATATTCATCATGAAATTTAAATTTCCATATTTTAAATCTCAATTTTTTTTTCTTATAAATTAAAATCAAAGATAGAAAATAAAAAGACTTTAAATAGGTATATTTTTTATTCTGAGAATCATAAATTAAAAAAAAAATCTTGGGAATCCTATTGATTTTAAAATAGGGGGAATAAATCATAAAAAAATGGGTGGTTTTAAAGAATATTATTTATTTTTCTTTACATACTCTCTTTTATTATATCTATCTTACGTTGAGCATTAATATTATTATTATCTTGTCTTTATTTTTTAAAATCATAAAGGGTGATATGTTTGGTATGTTTTTCTCTTCCTTTTTGTTTTTTCATTTGTAAAAAACTAACTCAGGTCGACCCCAAACTGGTCACCCGAGCCAGCTTGAAATAAGGCCTGAGAGTCATTATTGATCCTCTTGGTCTAGAAACTAGTGTTGGGCATCAAGAACAACTCAATTGGGAATAATTTATCCCATAAAAAATAGAAAAATAAACAAATCAAAATAAATAAAATTTTAACTAAAAGAGAAAAATAAATAAACAAGACATATCTCCATATAACCTCGTGGGTCACCATTAACCATAGGATGTCACTCACTCCATGAGTAAGCTAAATATGGGTAGAACCTGAATTTAAAAATGATAAATAATATAGGCATGAGAATTAAAAATCCCATCAGGGATGCCAAAGGAAAAACAACACCCTATGCCTTACCTTTAAAGTGAAACCCAAATCATGCTAGTTTTAAAATAATA
Organism: Viscum album; assembly: GCA_963277665.1. NCBI lineage: Eukaryota > Viridiplantae > Streptophyta > Magnoliopsida > Santalales > Viscaceae > Viscum > Viscum album. Next base: position 1,196,601,166 of record OY728131.1, read on the forward strand.
AATATATAAAGTAAGGTTTTCAATTTCTTTTAAAAAAATTAGAAAGATTATATTTTTAAGAAAAACTACCTTTCATCACATTTTTCAAAACATCTCTAAAACATGAAATTTTTTTCAATAAATTCCTTATAAAGGATAAATAGTGGTAAAACATTTGTCCCAGTGTGAAAAATAAAACAAAAATATAAATTTTTGAAGAATATTGGAATAATGAAAAACAACATATGTGTAAAACTAGTGTCATGGGATATAGGGTGTTGGTCGAGAAAAAATATAAAAAATATATAATAATAAAACATAATAAATCTCTACCAGCACTAGATATCATCAAACACTTCCCAAACACTCGATGTCACCCTCACTAGATCGACTGAGGGGAATGTCCCAAAAGCATTCAAGTTATCTACTCAAGGTCACTAGCTAGTGATTAATCTCTACTAGTGTATCATGTGTGCCTAAGGATCCCACCTAACTACCCAAGGCACAATTAAAATGGAGGTGGGTTTTTGTTAAGTCAATAATGTTTCCTTATGACTCTTCCATTCCTTCATGATTGGGGAGATTTTTGAGTCAATAAGGTTTCCTTATGACTTTACCATTTATTCATATTTTGAAAATCACAAACACCTTATCTTAAGGAAAATTTCATTTTACCCTATGTTTTACTTTCATAAGGAAAATTTTCCTTCCCTAAGGAAATTTATCATTACTGTGTTTTTCATTATTCATTTTGTCTAAGTATAAAATTAATTTTCATATCCAAAAACTAGAAATCAAATAATACTTAGATATAGAGCATTCTTTTTTCAGGATACAAATTTAGGTTCCGAACTCTAAGAATTCAGACTTCGAACTCTTATGAGTTCTGACTCCGAGTTCTCTGAATTCAGACTTTGAGTTCTTTGAATTTAGACTCCGAACTCTTATGAGTTCTGACTTCGAGCTCTCTGAATTTAGACTCTGAAATCTTCTGAGTTCTGACTCCGAGTTATATGAATTCAAACTCCGAACTCTTCTAAGTTTAGACTCTGAATTCTTATGAATTTAGATTCCGAAATTTCTAAGTTCAGGTTCCAAATTCTTGTGAATCCAGATTTCGAATTTCCTTGAAATTCATACTCCAGAATTATATAGAATTCAGGTTCCGAATTCCTTGGAAAATAAAATCCGAATATCCTTATATTATAGACTACGAACTTTCATTTTTTCTTACATTCCAAAAAATGAATTTTCTTAAGTAACCATATTTTTTCTTACTCATGTTTTGGTTATAAAATGATTTCATGCATTCAGTTACTAACTAACCATTGTTTGAGTGACACAAGTACATGTCCCTCCGAAATTTAAGGAAAAATATGACCGTTGGAGGAGGGAGCTGACCATTGAAGCTGATCCTATAAATAGGATCTCATTTGAATGAGCTAAGAACTTTTGGCAGACCAACTTTTGATGTACAATTATATAATTCTAGAGATTATATGCTGTTGAAATGATTTATAGAGTGATAGGATCTTTTAACTCTTAGTGCTTAGTGCGAATGTTGTGAACAACTTGTTCGGGTGTGAACAAATTGTTCGGACTTGCTTCGTGCAGAATTTCTTTGTGTATAGGTGCGATTTACTTAAAATCAGAGACTTTGGGTTGTGAAGTCAGAGGTGCCGATTTCCTTACAAATCAAGGGATTTTAGGGATAACAAGACAGATACCGATCTTTGGATTGAGGGCTTACCTAGGTTTGGGTAAGACAGACTTTCTTGAAAGTATAAATCAAGGGACCTTTATCCAAGGTTGTTGGATACCCTTATCTTTGGGTTTAAAGATTTAATACTTGTTACTTGTAGTGTTTCATGTTTGTTTTCCGCTGTAATTTTGATTGTTGAGGAAAGTATAACTATCTTATACTTACTTAGACTTGTACTCTGATTAAGTAGGTTTCTATGCACTTTATGGTAGAATATTTGTTGTTGTAAACTTTTGTTAAGTTTCATTTCCAGAATCTCTTTTTCAGAATCACTTTTTCGGAATCAAGAAAATTAGTAGAACTTAGAGGTGTTGTGAATTTTGTTTATAAAAAATTTCCTTAAGGATTTTTAAGTATACAATTCACCCCTCTTGTATATTGAGTATCTACACCATAGTTTGATACTACAATCAGTATCATATCTATCTTACAATTGATCCAACAATTAGTATCAATGGATTGGTTCAATCTGAATTAATCTCACGATTAGATTCAGAAGAGAAATATTCTTCTTCACTTTTTCAGAATCAGAATTTTGGACTCATAAAGTTCAGATTCATATTTTTCTTAGAGATACTCTAGTTCTATTTTCCTTTCTTAGGATATTTTTTTTTGTTTAAATTTTTTTATTACTAATAAGTTTGTGTGAAAATATTTTCTTTAAGATGGCAGGTTTAAATATTAGTTCTATCGACAATCTAAATCCTACCAGACCTCCCATTTTTGATAGAAATGATTATGAGTACTGGAAAGATAGGATGAAGAATTTAGTTATTAAGACTAGAGTTGATAACTACCTAATGTTGACAGGAGACTATAAGATTCCTGATAAGGAATTGAGAAATTTTAATAATAAGGAGAAATCGGAATATCATGAAAATTTCAGAGTTGAAAATACATTGCTATGTTCCATGACTAGGAACATCTATCGTTAAATATCTTCATGTGAAGCTGCAAACACTATCTGAAAGAAACTTTAAGTTACACATTTTAGTACTTCTAAAGTCATAGAGACAATAAGAGCTATGTTGAGAGCTGAATACCATAGATTTAACTTTCCTTATGGAAAACCTATAAGAAAATTTCAGCAAAGGTTTATGACTATTGTGAATAGATTACAGTCTATGGGAGAAAAAGGTTTGGATAATGAGGCCCTTTTAGATAAGATCATATACATCATGCCAAATGAGTGGGAGTCCAAGAGGACAGTAAAAGATGAGAACAGGAAAGTCACCTAGATTTCCTTAGATGAGCTGTTTGGAACTCATCTTCAACATGAGATAAGAATGAAGAGAGATACTGATAATGTTAAAAAGAAGAATGGGAATGTAGGAGTTTATTTTACAACTACATCAAAACATATAAAAGAAAAGACCCCAGAAAGAGTAAATAGATCAAAGTCAAAGAAAGTTACTATTTAGTCAGAATCTAGTGATATAGAAAAGTCTAAGAATTAATTAGCTAATATTTATCAAAGAATGAACAAGATAGTAGCTCAGAAGAGCTATCAAAATAAGTTCAAGAAGAGATATTACAAAGAGAAGAAAGATGGGGAAGTTACTTGTTATGAATGAAGAAGAACAGGTCATATCAAACCTGATTTCCCTCTACTGAAAAAGAAGGAAAATAAGGAAAGGAATTCAGAGAGAAACAAGAAGAAGTTCTATCGTTTGAAGCACAAGAAAAGTCTTAAAGCAAACGATACTTGGAGTTCTAGCAGTGGAGACTCTTCGGGAAGTGAATCTTCTAAATATGAATCATCATCACAGAAAAATATTGGGTTCATTGCTACTAATTCTTTCCCAAATACATTTCTTATAGCCAAGGTACACTCTGATGAGGCTTTAAAAAATTTATCTCATGATAATAATTACTATTATGAAGATATTACTTCAAAGGAAGATACTTTATCTTCAGATAATGAAGAATTACCTTCATATGAAGAAGTATCTAGATTTTCCAAGTTTTTAGAAGTAAGAAATTGTAAAATTTCTAAGAAACTAGAAAAGGCAAATACTAGAGAAGAAGTTCTTATAAAAGAGATTTCAGACCTCTCTAGAGATCTTAAAGATAAAGATGAGCTTCTTGAAAAACTTTCTAAAGACCTTAAGGAAGTAAATTCTGAAAATGAAAAACTTTCTAAAGATCTTAAGAATGCTATTTTAAAAATAAATGATTTTGAGGAAAAATCTAACTCTAAGGAAATAATTCCTGAGGATAGGAATTTAGTCATAAGACTAAAGTCCAAAATATATTCCCTTAAGAAACTTCTTTCAAACTTTACTTCTTGTAGAGAAAATTTTGACAAGATGTATTCTCGAATCAAACCTCAAGGAAATACTACTGGAGTAGGTTATATTCACAGAAAACCTATTTACAAAAATAAATATTTTATTCCATCCAGAGCCCCTTTTTGTACTAAATGTCAAAGTGGTGGGCATTGGAAGAAATTTTTTTCTTTGAATAATGTTCAATCTCTTGGGTTTCATAAAGATTATTTTTCTAAACAGATGTGGATACCCAAAATTTTATTGTCTAACAATTTCGGATCCAAGAATGTTTGGATTCTAAAAGTCTAACATTCTCATTTTCAGGAAAATAAAGAAAGTACCAACAACAATACTTGGTACATGGATAATGGATGTTCCCGACATATGATTGGTAACAAATTTTTTTTTGAAAAAATTATCAAGATGAAATGAGGGAAAGTAACTTTCAGAGATAATGCTAAGGGAGAAATTATTGGTATAGGTAACATCATTCTTCCTGAAAAAACTTTGATTTCAAATGTTTTATTTAAAAAGGGGATATCATTCTTCAATTTATTGGAACACAAGTTCAACTTGTTGATATTTTCAAAAAATATTTACCCTCCGATAGATTTTAATACATTAAACAAAAGTTAGAAATGATAACCATAAGGTAATCTTCCTTGTTAACTTTCTATTGAAACCAATCTCCTTACAGAAATAAAATCCTTTTCATAGTGGGATTACATTTGATTTTTAGTTTTCAAATCTTTCATAATGAAAATTTTCGTAGTCAGATTTTTCAAATCTTTCGTAATGAAAATTTTCATAGTTAGATTTTTCAAATCTTTCGTAATGGAAATTTTCATAGTCATAATTTTCAAATATTTCATAATGAAAATTTTCATAGCCAAATTTTTCGAATCTTTCGTAATGGAAATTTTCATTACTAGATTTTTTTAAATTTCCATAATGAATATTTTCTAAATTTTTGTAATGAAGATTTTCTAAATTTTTTCAATGAAGATTTTCTAAATTTTCGTAATGAATATTTTCTAAATTTTCATAATGATGATTTTACAAATTTTTCGTAATGAAGATTTTCTAAATTTTCGTAATGATGATTTTCCAAATTTTCATAATAGAGATTTTATAAATTTTCATAATAAAGATTTTATAAATTTTTGTAATGAAGATTTTCCAAATTTTTCATAATGAAGATTTTCTAAAAATTCGTAGTCAGTTATTCAAATTTTTTCGGTAATAAAAATTTTCGGAATGTAAAGTTATTTAAGAAATTTTTTTCCCCATTACGAATAATCTTCCTAGAAATCCAAAAGGTATGTTTTTTCCTGAGTTTTCATAATCATCCTTTACTTGCTGGTAGTTTCTTTTGTTTTTAAATTTTTTGGATTCTCTTTTCCTTAAATCTGAATGTTTTTATTAAAAAACCTGAAAAGATCGGATCCAAGATTTCCTTGCAGTTATCATATCAATCATTATATCTGATTAGAAGGATTTTCAGCCCTTGGATTAATTTTGGAAGATGAACTATCACATAAAACACCTATATAAAGGACCCCCAATGGTTATCTCACATTAAATATCATGCTCCCGCGTGCTGAAGTTCTGCCCTTCTACATAAGCTTATTCCAGTTTTTCAAGGGTTTCTCAATTCCGAATGTCTATAGAAGAATCCTCTTAGAAAGATATATCTACTGTCAAGCCAATCTCAGAGTGGCAGGCCTATAGAGAAAGGTTGGTGCATCCAAAATTCTTTGCTAGGTATGATTCGATCATCTCGAATAACATTAAGCTGAATGGATGGGAGAGTGTTTGTGTATCAAAGCCAGGGGCTCAATATTTAGTGTATCCAGATTTTCTAATTGAATTTTATGAATCAGTCAGTTTCTTCAAGGAAGAAGGTAGAGAGAGAGTTTCATTCAAGATCTATGGAAAGACTTATTCTCTTTCAAATACTAAGGCAGCTAGTTTGGTTGGTATTCCATACGAAGAGTAAGCTGAGTTCTGTTCTCATAAGTTTTCAGATGTCAAATGAAGTTTTGTTAAGGATAAGGCTATGGAATGTCTTGGACTCTCTGATGTAAAGACCCTAAAGATCGCCCACTTGTCTAAAAATCATCATATTCTCGAATTATGGGTTCAAGGATTCATCATTCTGAGAAAAGGGGACAAGAACACATTGAATAAGAGTGACATGTATATATTGGATTTCTTGGTGAACCAAAGGAAGGTCAATCTGGTTAAGAATATTCTCATTATGATTGAAAATATTAAGAATGGAAACTTGAAGGCTCAGATAATCATGTATCCATCCATTCTCTCCAAGTTAATTTTTCAGTGTTTAGAATCTTTTAAAATTCCTTGCAGCTCGAAGACAAGGAATTGCAAAGTCATGTTAGTCAGTGATGATAACCTGAATAGAATAAACATTGGTTTTTCTATAGACTCCAGAGAATTTTATGACTTACCAAAGGAATAAGCTGAAGCTATTCCGAAAAAACAAGAAGTGGCTGAACCATCCAAAAAGGGATGAAGGAAGAGGAAAGTGAAGGAAGTGGAAGAAAAGGTAAAATCTCTTGTGGACAAGGAAATCCAATCCGCACCTCTAAAACCTAATAAGAGAAAATCATATCCGGATGAGGTAGTAGCTAAGTAGAGGGAATACAAACAGAGCAGGAAAGTAGGGGAGCCAAGTTTTGGTTTGGATCCTGATGAAGCAAAAGCCTTAAAAGAGAAGACAACTGATGAGCTTGAAAATCAAGCTAAAGAAAATAAGAAAAAGAAAAAGTTAACTGAAGCCGAGATAGTGAAATCACTTCTGAGGGATACTGAGAAAGCATTTGAAAATATTCCGATACCAGAATCCTTCCTGGTAGAAGCTTTACCTGAAACTCCAGGGAATAAATTTGTGACTCTGGAAAAAGTCAAAGAAGTAGAAGAAGTCTAAGAAGAAGTAGAAAGAAGTGGTGGAACCACAGAGTTGATTAAGCAAGTAGAATATTTACATGAGAAAGAAAGACCATCCTAGAAAATCTCAATCCAAACTTCTGAAGTAGAATCTTCAAAGATGGTTACACCTAGGAAAGGTGAGAAAGGAGAAGATGACAAGGTTGAAGAAGAAGTAAATAAGATATCTGAAGAAGAAAGTTATAATCATCATTTCATACACCCAAATGATGCTGAGGCAGGAGCTCAGAAAGAAATAGTAGATGAAGATAAAATTGTTCAGTTATCTGATAGTGAACATAAATCTACAGATGAGGAAGCCATTCTGAGAACTGATAAGGGTAAACAGGTTGTTGTTGATACAACTAGTAAAGCTGTTGTAAAGAAGAAGGAAACTGGTGGATCTTCAAAGAGGAAACTTGCTGAGCTAGAGAAAGTTCCCTCACCTAGAAAAGTTTTAGATTAGAAATCATCATCCCCTGGACATGATTTCATTGTTCAATCATTGAAGAAGATTATTGGGACCATTCTGATTTTTCCAAGCACTGACTTGAGATGTCAGATGATTTAACACACCTTGAACCAGAAATCAGATTCAATATCCATAGTGATGGATAAGTGGGTAAAGCTTGAGGCTGATTTCAAGATTTTTTTTTATTAACTACGATTCCCACAAAAGGTCTTGTAAGAAAATGGTTAGCTGGTCAAAGAAGACAGTTGAAGATATGAGAGATCTTGATGAGTTCCAAGATAGTGTCAAGGAGGAATTTGACATTGAAGATGGTAAGATCAAGGATCTCACAAGCAGTTTTGAAGAAAATATAACTCTAGAATAGAATTATCATATTCAAGAAGTGAAGGATTTGAATGGGAAACTGTATTTAGTGGCTCAAAGATGGAAGAGAGAAATAGATCTTCGGATTGAGATAGAATAAAATCTTGTCAAGCAGGAAGAAGTCCTGAAGGATCAAGCAGAGGTTCTTAAGGCTCAGGAAGATAGAATAAAAGCTTTAGAGAAGAAAGCTGAGGATTAAGATAAAATTCTCAAATGAGTAGAGGAAGATCGCAAGGAGCTCAAGAAGATGAAGATAATAGTGAAGAAGCTGATACCCAAGGAAAAAGAAGGATGATATTGTTTAAATACGATATTTTGTTGTATTCCTTTCCTTGTATAATTTTTTCCTATCATAATAAATTTTTGATTGCTTGTCTTTTAGATGTGTTGTACTAATATTTCAGGTACCATAATTTCTTTTCCATTCCCTTAAATTACTTTTTGAAAATCACAAAGAGGGAAGAAGGAAAAATAATACTGAGTAAAGAAGAAATTTTCCTAAGGGGGAGTTCATCTAAGGGGGAGTTTTCTTTACAAAGATATCTATATTCAAGATAATGAAAAATCTCATTCTGGAAATCTAGAATATGATCCTTAGTGTTTAAATCCTAAGTGAGAGTTGGTCATATTCATCCTTGTCCATGTGTTAAGGGAGATAAGTTTTATTTTCAAGTTCTAGAAAAATATTTTCTAAGTCCTTATATTCTTTTTTGTAAGGATGTTTTTGATTTCAAAAAAGGGGGATATTGTTGAGTCAATAAGGTTTCCTTATGACTATTCCATTCCTTTATGATTGTGGATATTGTTGAGTCAATAAGGTTTCCTTATGACTTTACCATTTTTTAATGTTTTGAAAATCACAAACACCTTATCTTAAGGAAAATTTCATTTTACCCTTTGTTTTACTTTCATAAGAAAAATTTTCATTCCCCAAGGAAATTTATCATTACCATGTTCTTCATTGTTCATTTTTTCTAGGTATAAAATTCAATTTTGTATCCAAAACCTCAGAATCATATAATACATAGATATAGAGAATTCTGTTTTCAGGATATGAATTCAGGTTCTGAACTCTCTTAATTCAGACTCCGAACTCTTATGAGTTCTGTCTCCGAGTTCTCTGAATTTAGACTCAGAACTCTTATGAGTTCTGACTCTAAGTTCTCTGAATTTAGACTCTGAACTCTTATGAGTTATGACTCCGAGATCTCTGAATTTAGACTCCGAACTCTTTTGAGTTCTGACTCTGAGTTCTATGAATTCAGACTCCAAACTCTTCTGAGTTCAGACTCCGAATTCTTATGAATTTAGATTCCAAAATTTTTAAGTTCAGGTTCAGAATTCTTGTGAATCTAGATTCTAAATTTCCTTAAAATTCAGACTCTAAAATTCTATAAAATTCAGGTTCTGAATTCCTTGGAAAACAGAATCTGAATATCCTTGTATTATAGACTCTGAACTTTCATTTTTTTCTTACATTCTGAAAAAATAATTTGCTTAAGTAACTATATTTTTTACTTACTCATGTTTTGGTTATAAAATGATGTCGTGCATTCAGTTACTAAATAACCATTTTTTGAGTGACATGTGTACAGGTCCCTCCAAAATTCAAGGAAAAATATGACCGTTAGAGGAGGGAGCTGACCCTTGAAGCTGAGCCTATAAATAGGAGCTCACTTGAATGATCTCAGAACTTTTGGAAGACCAACTTTTGATGTACAGTTCTATGATTCTAGAGATTATATGCTATTGAAGTGATTTATAGAGTGAGTGGCTCTTTAAACTCTCAGTTATTCATGCGGATGTTGTGAACAAATTGTTTAGGTGTGAACAACTTGTTCAGACTTTCTTCGTGCAAAATTTCTTTGTGTAGAGGTGCGATTTCCTTAAAATCAGAGACTTCAGGTTGTGAAGTCAGAGGTACCGATTTCCTTAAAAATTGAGGGCTTGTGGGGATATCAAGACAGATACCGATCTTCAGATTGAGGACTTACCTGGGTTTGGGTAAGATAGACTTTCTTGAAAGTATAAATCAAGAGACCTTTATCCAAGGTTGTTGGATACCCTTCTCTTTGGGTTAAAAGATTTACTACTTGTTACTTGTAGTGTTGTATGTTTGTTTTCTGCTATAATTTTTATTGTTGAGGAAGGTATAACTATCTTATACTTCCTTAGACTTGTACTATTATTAAATAAGATTCTATATGCTTTAAGGTAGAATCTTTGTTGTTGTAAACTTTTGTTAAGTTTCATTTCTGGAATCTCTTTTTCAGAATCACTTTTTTGGAATCAAGAAAATTAGTAGAACTTAGAGGTGTTGTGAATTTTGTTTATAAAAAATTTCCATAAGGATTTTTTTATGTATACAATTCACCCCCTCTTGTATATTGAGTATCTACACCATAGTTTGATTCTACAATCAGTATCATATCAATCTTACAATCGATCTAATAGTTTTATCATAGTATTTTATACATATACATCAACTTCTTTACACAAAATCCCATCCTCTTTTTCACTTATGAACTCCCACCTTAAGATTAGACCATTTTTAAGTAAGAAAAAAACCAAGAACAAACCTCTTCCACTAGGAATATAATAAAAATCACATATTTATTACACACACCACATTTCCAAATCAAGAGGAAATTCCTTAAGAGGGGTTTTTAACTTTAATAAAACAAATCAAAGTTCCAAACATGCCTAATAAACTTATAAAAACAACTTTAATTCCAAAATAAGGTTAAAAACATATTTATAATATAAATAATCCATGTGGAAGCTTAGGTAAACTTTTTAAACAAAAGAAAACCATTTCTAAGAGGTAAAGCCAATTTTTCATGGCATATTCATATCACATAATAATAAAAAAACACTTAAAATACTGAAGAAATAAAATAATTTAAATTAAAGACTTGTACATAGGAAACCTACCTCAAAACATGCTTCTTTCAATGATGGTAACCCAAATCCACCTTGACGAGGTCCTAAGAAGCATGAAAGTGAAGAAAAACACCCATTTTACACTTACACACATATATACCTACACACACACACACATGTAAATACCCCTATATACAATATATACATTCACATCATCATTTTTAAATATATACAAAGAGGATATGTATATATATATATATATCTTATCGGTGTATATGTGTGCAAGTCTCCCTTGACAACGGACACTCAAATACATCCCTTTTCACTTACCCGCATATGCACCTTCACATATATACAATAACATCTAGCCCCAATATACATATTACTATTACTATTAATGAATATGTACAAGGGGATCCATATATATATATATATGCATATATATATATATATATGCATATATTTTCATATACAAATAGGTTGCCTTCAAAGATCAGAAATGCACCTTAAATAATAAAAATAAAACTAAAAATCACAAAATCATTAATTAAAATTGGGCTAAAAAATTAGAATGGAAGAAACATTACCTGAAATAAATGGTGCACTCAATTCCTACAACCACTAAGGCTAGAACCATTCTTAATTGGGTATCACAATCCCTAGAAAAAGAATGACCACCCCCCCCCCCCAAAAAAAAAACGATTTAGGGTTTTGGACATGGTGTGTTCACCACCTGAAAGAAAAAGAGACTAAGAAATAGGGGGAAATATAGGAGGAGGATAGGATGAGAACCTTACCAAAGATGATTTCACACCGATTTGGGAAGAAAAATGATGAAGGGGGGCTATATTGAGGGATAAGGGTCATGCGCGTGGGATATCTAGGTGTGGAGTGTCACACGACATAGAGAGGAAAGGGGGAGGGGGGGGGGGGGTTAAAAAAACAAAATAACAATAGAAACAACAAAAAATTATTATTATTTAATTTTTCTTTCTTTTGAAGGATGGACACTATGCACAGTTTGACTGCATGGTTGGCCGAACTGTGCACCAACCATGCACGTATATTTGGGCCTCTAAAAAACCCATACAAGAAAGGTACACAATTAAGAAAACCATTCACTATTTGTGTGTTTGGCAGTACCAAAAACTGCAAACAACTCGCATGGGTTGCACACGGTTTCTACTAACCATGCACCAACCATGTGCCTATACCAAAAACCCAAAATTTTAAAATTTAAAATTGGTCTGACCTGAAACTCAAAATAGAGGCTAAAAATAATTAAATAATTAAAAATAGTTAATATTATAGGGATAGGTTGTGAAAATTCTCCTCGCCATTACACTTTCTATCCCTATAAATTTCTAAAGATTTAGATGGTCATGACATTAAATGAAAAAAACCAATACATGAGATGAGGTTACCGAAACTTGATGACCTAGAGTTAACACTGACCCTTATTGTGAAACTTCAAGATCCAAACATGACTAAAGCAGTCATCTTCAAAGAAACAAACCTACATTTTAAGAGAAAACGAGAAAGACAAAAGAACTTATACTATCCAATAAGGTACCCAATAAAAGAGACTCAAACCTCCAAAAACAATATAGAAACATGAAACACCCCAAACCCTAACATAGAAATCACTAATTAAACCCCTTGTAGTCTTCTCTAGATCTCCATGAGAATCTATCACATGACCCATTATCCAAGCCAGTTGAGATACTATAGTCGGGGCCAGAAAAGGTAGAATCAAAGAGTCACATGAGAAACTAGAGTTTGAAATTACCAAGAAGAAAAGAACAAGGAATGGAGATCTAGGATCATCACGAGTTCACTGAGAGTGGTATCCCCAATATTTTAAATCCTTGGTTAAACATTGATTACTCAAACTAGATGAATCTCATAAATTCAAAAAAAAAAACAAATCTACTAATGATGAGACTCAAAATAAGAAATATCACTATTCAATAACCACAAGATTCAGAATTTCCAAAAAAATACATCTATTAAGGACAATAATTACCAACAAATATACAAAATCTCCCCCTATTCCCAAAAAAATACTACACCACCATGCTCAACATCCCAAAACAAGAAAACATTTACAACAAAAAAAACTATATACAAATTCTGCATATGCACCATGCTTCTCAAAATGGGATGGGGATCCTTTGAAGGGGTGGATCTTGATCCACATCACTTCCTAGAAATACCCCAAAAAAACATTGTTGGTCTATAGTTTTTATAGGACTTCAGTTCTTTTTTAAATGTTGGCTTCTTATGAAACATATTTCCACACTAATGGAACACCCAAAGCTTACTCTCAGATACTTATAGAAAGAAGAAACATTATTTATAGTTCATATCAATTCCCAATAGGCCAGACCCATCTCCCTTCCCTTTACATTTTCTGGAGCCACCACCATTTCTCCTAGGGATAGGTGAGACATAAACCATCTCTATATCTATAGATAAATTTGCCTCGGTCCAAACAACCTACCTCACTACTTCTTCATAAGTGTCGAAAAAAGCATGACACTACTTTATATAGTTCTGGTTAGAGACCCTTTACAAATAATTGATACTTCAAGGATTTATCTTTATAAATTTATAGGAGATATGACAAAAACTCAATAAAACTCTTAGAGTAGTCTAAAAATATCCGATCTCCTTTCTTGAGATGTTTCAACTCTATCTCCTTTAGTACCTTCACAACTTTTAAGAAATACTACCAGATGAACAAGGCAATTAATATTTCCCATGAATATCCCTTATATGATTTATAATGATAAAAAAACTTCCACCACTTCCATCCTGGGTATTATAATACAAAGTTCATTAAATTGATCTTAAGAGGGTCAAGGATCTCAAGCTGAATGAAAATCACCTCAATGATTTGTAATAATTTTTTGGATTTCCCAGTTTCTAGTTTCCTAAAGAAATGAAGAGGTTTCAACCTATGAAACTTATAAATGAATTCTTGATATTGAGGAACACTAGGATATATATCTGGAATGAGCCAAAAATTTGGGTAAAGGATTGATCAACCATAAACACATGGTGGAAGATCCACCTACAAATTGTTTTAGAATTCCTAAGAGTTTAGTGGGAGAATATTCTAAAAACAAGAAACAAAAAACCGAATCAAGAAATCCCAAAAATCAAAACTCCATTTATCAAAAATAAATCAATAACACAAGATCAAATAACCATTCTAGCAATATTTTTAATGATGAAAAACCAAAAATTCCAAAAAGGAAACCTGAAAACTCAAAAAGAAATTCAAAACAACCCTCACCCATCCAAAGTTGAAATCCTCCTTTTGAAAACACCTTTAGAAAACAAGAATAAACAAAAAATGTTGTGCACTCACCAATGATATTCTATTAAGTCCCATATATATATATATATATATACATATATAAACTTTCATCCACTTATGCACCCATAAATTCATACTAATGAGCCTATACACATGTATTAATATATGTGGGAATTCATAAGGAATAACAACGATCAAATCACTTTCTAAATCATTCCTTAAAATATCCCTACCAATTTAAAATCACCTTTTGTCATCAAAGAAAAATATTTTAAAATTACCATATCTATTTTCATTTATAATTTTGAAAAAACTTTCAAAACCCTAAAACAATTTCCCTTCCATTTTCAAAACAATTCCCATTTAATTTTAAAAGAACATAAGGCTTTCATTTTAGAAATCCAGTTTTTGAAAAACCAAACATCATTTCAAACCCAGGGGAAAAACCCAAAAACCAAATCATATTTACACCAAGAATAAATAAAATCAACTCAATTCTCAATAGGTTAAAAATAAAAAAAACTAAAAAAACATTATCTACACATAGCTTGGCCACACGGTTTGGCGGACCTTGCATGATTCATGTGAGCACAAAAGAGGTCAAAAGAGGTAGTTTCATGATCTATGCATGAGTTTCTAGACCATGAACAATAACCATGCACCATATAATTACCTCAAAAAATCCACTCCAACATTTGGAGTTTCTAAAAACACTCCACTAAATATCAAAACCAATTAAAAATGCCAAAAAAATAAAAAAATAAAAAACCTTGAAAACATCTAAGAAATAAACTCTAATTTAATGTCACAACCATCTTGGACCAACCTTAAAATTCAAGTGTCCTTATTAATAGTTTGTGATCAAGCACCCACCCATGACTAGACAATTTAATTATGAAAATCCTATCTCTAAATTACCGAACATCTCCAAATAATAGGGCTTAATTTCTATGACACCATTTTTTCAGGAACCAACCCAGGTTGACCCCATATTGATCACCTGAATCAACTTACAATAATTCCTAAGAGGTGTTATCGATCCTCCTGGGATAGAAACTAGTTCCAAGCATCAAACACAACTCAATTGGGAATGATTTTTCCTGTAAATAATAGATAAATATATAAATAAAAATAAATAAAACTATAAATGGAAGAAAAAAATAAATAAAATAAAAATATCTCTATGTGACCTCATGGGTCAACATCAACAATAGAATGGAACTCACTCCATGGGTGAGCTAGAGTTGGGCAGGACATGAACTAAAAAATGATAAAGAATATATGTGTGAGAATTAAAATTCCTATTAGTGATGCCAAAGGATAAGAAACACCCTATAAATTTCCTTTAAAGTGAAACCCAAATCATTATAGTTTGAAAACAATATATATATATATATAAAGTAGGGTTTTCTATTTCTTTAAAAAACAAGTAGCAAGATTCAATTTTTAAGAAAAAATAACTTTAATCACATTTTTAAAAATAACTCTAAAACATGATTTTTTTTACAATAAATTCCTTGTAAAGGATAACTAGTGTTAAGACATGTGTCCTAGTGTGAAAAACAAAATATAAATATCACTTTTCAAAGAATTTAGGAACAATGAAAACCATGGTACATGTAGAACTAGTGTCATGAGATCTAGGGTGTTGATCAAGATGGCCTAGGATAGAGCTATATTTCTAACACATAATCATTATCTACTAGTGATAGATATCATCAAACACTACACTAAAACTCAGAGACACACTCATTTTCTCAATTGAGGGGAAATTCCCAAAAACAGTTAGGTTATTTAGTCAGGGACACTAGCTAATGTGTAATCTCAACTAGTGAACCATGTGTGCCTAAAAATCCTATTTAAATACCCAAGACTACCCATGAAAATTAAAATTGAGGTGAGTTTTATCAAGGTATAATATACATATATATCACATTATTTAAAAAAAATCCCGTCCACCTTCTCACCTCTGAACTCCCACTTCAAACATTTCCCCTTTTTAAGTCACACACAAACCAACCACAATCCTCTTTCACTAGGAATATAATACAAATAACATATCTATCACACACACCACATTTCTAAATCTTGGGGGCATGCCTTAAGAGGGGTTTTTCACTTTAATAAAAAAAACCAGAGTTCCAACCAATCCTTATCATCTTATAAAAACATATTTCGTTCCAAAATAAGGTTAAAAACATATTATTAATATGAAAAACCCATGTGAAAGCTTAGTTAAACTTTTTAAACAAAAGAAAACCATTTCCAAGACGAAAAAACAATTTTATATAGCATATGTATATCATATAATAATAAAAACACACTTTTAAAACACTCAATAAATTAAATAATTAAAATTAAAGGCTTATACATAGGGAACCTACCTCAAAATACACCACTTTCAATGATAGAAAACCCAAATCCACCTCGAAGAGGTCTAAGGAAACATGAAAGTGAAGCAACACACCCATTTTACCCTTACATGCATATACACCTATACAATTATATATAAATACCCCTATCTTCAATGAAAATATTCAAATTTTCATGTGTGAATATGTACAACGATGATATCTATATATATATGCCTTACCAGTGTATATGTGTGCAGTTTTCCCTTGATGATGGCCACTTTAATCCACCCTTTTTCACATACCCACATATGCACCTTCACATACATACTAGGACACCTATCCCCAATGTACATATTATATTACCATGAATGAATATGTAAAATGGGATCCATATATATATATATATGCCTATATTTGCATATACAAATAGGATTCCTTCAAAGATCCACAATACAAATTAAATAATAAAAAGAAAAATAAAAATCACAAAACCCATAATTAAAATTGGGCCAAATAATTATAACAGAATAAACCTTACCCTAAATCAATGGTGCAATCATTGCCTATAACCACTGAGGTTAGAACCAGACTTAACCGGGGCTCATAAACCATAGACATCAAAAACCAACCAAAATAAAACCCCAAAATGAGTTAGGGTTCAACCATGGAATGTACACCACCTATAAGAAAAAGAGACCAAAAAATTGTGGAAAATGGAGGAGGAAGATAGGAGGAGAACCTTAATAGATATGATTGAACACTAATTTGGGAATAAAAATGATGAATGGGAGTCGAATCAAGGGAGAAGGGACACATGCGAGGGCTGTCCGGGTGAGGGGTGTCATGCGACACAAAGAAGAAAGGGTGGGGGGGATTGTGAGATAAGAGGGGTAAGGAGGAAAGAGGGGGGGGGGGAGAAAAAAATAAAAACAAAATAACAATAATAACAAAAACAATAACATTATTATTATTTAAACATTTTTTTCTTTTAAAGGATAAACACTACGCACGGTTTGGCCGCACTGTAGACCAAACCGTGCACCAATCGTTTTCCCCTATCTAGGACTCTAGAAAAACCACATGATTAAGGCACATAGTTAAGAATATCATGCATTGACTGTGCTATTGGTTCTTTCAAAAAGTATAGACGATTCACACATGTTGCGCATAGTTTCTACTAACTGTGCACCAATTGTGCACCTATACTAAAAACCAAACTTTTAAAATGTAAAACTAGTCTAACCCAAAACTCAAAATAAAAGATAAAAATAACTAGATAATTAAAAATAGTTAATATTACAGGGTTTGGGTGTGATAATTCTCCTCACCATGACACTTTATTCCCACAGAAAGTCCCAAAGATTTAGTTGGTCATGATATTAAATGAAGGCAAACTACTGCACGAGATAAGGTTCCTAAAACTTAAAGAACAAGAGTTATCACTCACCCTTATTATGAAATTTTAAACCCAAAATTGAATAAAGAGGTTATATTCAAATAAATTAACCTACATCAAGGAGAAAGTGAGCAAGAATAAAGAACCTGAACCATAGAATAAGGAACCCAATAGAAGAGAATCAAACCTCCAAAAAGAATCACAAAACATGGAACACCCCAAAACCTAACATATAAATCACTAAGGAAACCCATCATAGTCTACTTGGGATCTTCACATGAATCTATCACATGAACCATTATCCAAGCTAGATGAACTACTATGGTCGGGGTTGGGCAGGTTGGAATCAAAGAGTCATATGATCAACTAGAGTTTGAAATTACCAAGAATAAAATAATAAGAACTAGAGAGATAGGATCACCATGAGATCATTGAGGGTGGTATCCACACCATTTTAAAACTCTGGTTATACATTTTTTTCTTAAGATGGAACAATATCACAAATTAAAATGAAAAAAAGCTGTGAGTGATGAGACACAAAATAAGATACGTCACTATTCTATAACCACAAGATTTATAATTTCTAAGAAAACACATAAATTAAGAATAATACTTTACAAAATATATACAACATCTTCCACCATTCACAATAAAAAAACTACACTACTATGCTCAAAATCAAAAAATAAGAAAACATTTACAAAAAAGGAAATTATAACGAGAGTCTGAATTAGCACTATGCTTCTCCAAACATGTTGGGGGGTCCTTATAAGGGATGGATCTATCTCCACATCACTTCATTAAAAAACCTTGGAAAAACTATTTTTGATAACCCCATCATTTATAGGTACTGAGGTTCTTTGGCGCTTCTGTACATGATGTCTTCTTGTTCCCCATAATTCCATAATGATGGAACACCTATAGATCACTCTCGGACAACTCTAAGGAGAATAAACATGATGAACACTTCATATCACTTCCCAACAGGATAGACACAACTCCTTTCCCTTTCCATTTTCTAGATACACCACCACTACTCTTAGGGATAGGCGAGACGTCAACCATCTCTATCTCTCTAGATAAACTAGCCTCAATATGAACAACCTACCACACCATTTATTCATAAATGTTGGGAAATAATTACACTAATTTAAACAGTTCTGTTCGTAGGCACTTTTCAAAGAATCAATACTTTAAGGATTCATCTTAGAAATGTTTTGGGAGGAACAACACCAACTTAGAAAAAATATTAGCTTACTCCAAAACTATAGAATCACCTTGTCTGAGATGGTATAACTCCATATCCTTCAGTACATTCAGGAAATAGAAGAAATAATACTAAATAAACAAGGCCTTAAAGCTTTACCATGAATGGACCTTCTGTGGTTTAGATTGGTAAACTGACTTTTAACACTTTTAGCCTAATTATTCTAGTATAAAGGTCACAAAATTGAGATTAAGAGTATTGAGGAGCTCAATATGAATGAAAATATCCTCAATGTTAGAAAACATTATTTGGATTTCACAGTATCCGGTTTCTCAAATAAATTAGGAGGTTTTAACTCCTAGAACATCCAAATGAATTCCTGATACTAAGGACCAAAAGGTTCCATATCTGAAATCATCCAAATGACTATGGAAATAATTAATCAACTATAAAAACATGGTGGAAGAGACACCTTCAAATCCTTTTATAATTCCTCAGAGCTTAATGGGGAAAAATTCTAAAAATAAGAAGCACAAAACCAAATTAGGACATCCCATAGATCAAAACTCTATGTCTCAAACATAAATCAATAACTCAAACACAAAGAACCAATCCAACAACTATTTTAATGAAATAAAACCAAAAATTACAAAAAGGAAACCTAAAAACACAAAAAGAAATGCCAAAAAACCCCTCACCCATCCAAATTTGAAATCCTCCTTTTAAAAAAACCTTAAAAAAAGAATAAACAAAAAATGTTGGTTACTCACCAATGGTATCCTAAGAAGCCTTATATATATATATATTCATATATCAACCTGCATCCACTTATGAACCTTTTCATGCATCCTATTGATCCTATATACATGCATTCATATACGTGGGTGTTCATAATAAATACTAATGGTCAAATCAATTTCTAAATCATTTCTTAAAATATCCCAACCAATTTAAAACCACCTTTTTTCATCAACGAAAAATATTTGAAAATTTACAAATCAAATTTTATTCAACATTTTTTAAAACCATTAAAAACCCTAAAACAAATTCCCTTACATTTTTAAATAACTCAAGGCTTTAATTTTAGAAATCCAGTTTTTGAAAAACCAAAAATCATTTCAAACCTAGGGGAAACACCCAAAAACCAACTCAGACTCACACTAAGAATAAAAAAAGAAACTCATTACCCAAATGGTCAAAAATCCTAAAACATAGAAAAACCTAACCTACACACAGCTTGGATGAATGGTTTGGAGGACAATGCGCCATTCATATGAGCACACAATAGATCAATAGAGGTAGTTTCATGGTTTGTACATGGTTTTCCTAACCATGAAAAATTATCAGAGACTATCTAATTTCCTCCAAAAATAAAATCCAATATTTTTAGTTTCTCAAAAAAATACACTAAATCTCAAAACTAATCAAAAAATCTAAAAAAAATAAAAATCCTTGAAAAAACCCATGAAACAAGCTCGTATTTCAATGTAAAACCATACCAGACCACCATGGAAATTTATGTTTCCTTTATAATAGGTGGTGATAAATAAACTAATCATGTCTGACCACTGGAATTCTGAAAATCCTAGCTCCGAACTACTGGACACCCCCAAATAATAAGGGATAATTCATATAATACCATTTTGTCACAAACTAACTCGGGTTGAATATGAATTGGTCACCTGTGTCAGCCCACAACAAGGTCTGAGAGAAATTCCCAATACTCCTAGGCTGGAAACTAGTGTTGTGAATCAAGAACAACTTAATTGGAATGATTTAGAACATAAAAAATAGATAAATAAATAAAGTAAAATAAATAAAACTATAACTAGAAGTAGAAAAAAATAAACTATACATACCTCCATGTGACCACACAGGTCAACATCAACCATCAAATAAAACTCACTTCATGAGAAATCCATATCTAGGAAGAACCTAAACTGAAAAATGATAAATAATATTAGGGTGATCTTTAAAATTCCTAGTAGGTATGCCAAAGGATAAATAACACACTATTACTTACCTCTAAAGTAAAAACCAAATAATGTTAGTTTGAAAATAATATATATATAAACTATGGTTTTCCATTTCTTTCAAAAACAACTAGCAAGCTTCCATTTTTAGGAAAAACTACCTTTCATCACATTTTTCAAAAAAATCTAAAACATGTTTTTTTAGAAAATTTCTTGTAAAGTATAACTAGTGGTAAAACATGTGTCCTAATGTAAAAAAAAAATATAAATATCACTTTACAAATAATCTAGGAACAATGAAAAATAGTGTACGTGTAAAACCTGTTTCATGGGATCTAGGGTATTAGTTGAGATGACCTAGTAATGATCTATAATACTAACACATAATCAATCTCTACCAGTACCATATATCATCAAACACTACCCCAAAACTTGAAAACTCCTTCATTGTCTTGACCAAGGGGCACATCCCAAAAAAAATTAGGTTATTTACTTAGGGTCACCAGCCAATGTGTAATATCAACTAGTTCAACATATGTACCTAAGGCTCCCACCTAAATACCTAATTCTACCAATGAAAATAAAAATTGAGGTGAGTTTTATCAAGGTATCATATACATATATATCACCTTATTTACACAAAATCCCATATGTCTTCTCACCTCTGAACTCCCACCTTAAGTGCAACCCCTTTTTATGTTTCACAAAAACTATGCATAATCCTCTTTCACTATGAACATAGTAAAAATCACATATTTATCACACACACCACATTTCAAAATTAAGGGGGCATGCCTTAAGAAGAGGTTTTCAGTTTAATAAAATAAATAAAAGTTTCATCCTGGCCTCATCATCTTATAAAAACACATTTCATTCCAAAACAAGGTTAAAACATATTCTTAATATGTAGAACCCATGTGGAAGCTCAGGTAAACTTTGTAAACAAAATAAAAATATTTTAAAGATGAAAAACCAATTTTTTATAGCATATGTATATCACTTAATAATAAAAATAATATTTTAAAACACTCAAGGAATCAAAGAATTCAAATTAAAGGCTTGAAAATAGGGAACCTACCTCAAAACAAGATGCTTTTGACAATGGAAACCCAACTCCACATCGAAGAGGTCCAAGGAAGCACAAAATAAAATCAAAACACACCTTTTACACTTACACACATATAAACCTATACAAATATATATAAGTACCCCTAACTATAATGTAGATATTAAAATCATCATATGTGAAAGTGTATAAAGAGGATATCTATATATATATATATATTACTTACCTATGTATATGTGTTTAATTCTCCCTTGATAACGACCACTCAAATCCACCTTTTTTCATTTACCTACATATTCACCTTCACATATATATAAGTACACATATATCCAATGTACATATTCATATTACCCTGAATGAATATATATAAGGGGATAAATATAAATATATTCCTATATTTATATATATAGATATGCTATCTTCAAAGAGCCACAATAAACCTTAAATAATAAAAATAAAACTAAAAATAACAAAATTACTAATTAAAATTGGGACAAAGAATTATAACATAAGAAACCTTACCCAAAATAAATGGTGCACTCACTACCTATAGCCACTGAGGCTAGAACCATCCTTAACCAGGGCTCATGAACCATAGACATTAAAAAATGACTAAAAGAAAACCCCAAAATGAGTTGGGGTTTGACCATGGAATGCACACCATTTGGAAGACAAAGAGACAAAGAAATAAGGGAAAAGGGAGGAGAAGAAGAAGAGGAGAACCTTATCAGATATGATTGCACACTAATTTTGGAGGAAAAATGATTAAGGGGAGCCATATTGACCCTCTTTTTCTACCCTTTTCAATTTTATCCACTTTTCCAAAATATCTTATGCATTAAGAAACTTTCATACTTAACCCATCACTTTACAGAATTTCCTATTTCACTAATGAAGCTAAATTTTATGATTGACAACCCTTAACCTAAAATTCAATATAAATAAACATTAAGTGTATATTCTATCCGATAAATCTAGGATTTTAAAAAAACATTAAAATAAAAAATTAATCCATTTTCACCATATGGCCAAAATTATTCTTATAAAATAAAAATAACGATATTTTTCTTTAAAATATCAAAATTATAAGTATTAAATCCTTAAATTGAGAAGTAAAAGTAATGTAAATATATTATCTATAAATTCCCCCAGAATCAATCCTTGGAATCCTAGATAAGTAAGAATAAAAAATACTACCAAAGTAAAATTAAAAACACTAGCCAATGTGGGCCCCTATTTAACAACAATGTCACTCAAAATTATCATGACTCCTCAATGAACTAAATTACATATCCTCAATAAGGAAAATTTAAAACATTTATAACTTTTCCATCATCCCATGAACATAAATACCTAAGTCACTTGAATTATTTTACTTATCACAAAAATTATGAATTTAAGTAAATTTTTTTCTCATTCCAAGCACATGTAAAGGTCACTATAGTCTTGATGAGCTTCTAAATAAACACCTAATGGGTCAAGGACTTGTGTTAATCATGATGAATTTATATTTTTGTTTTATTTTTAAGTATTGGTAGGTTTTAGATGTTAAAATTTTTAAGGAAGAATGAGGAAGGTTATCTCTATTTGAAGAAAAATGCATGATTTTGGTTTTACATCCAATAATGGTATCTTCCTTACCCTCTTTGTAATGATCCACCTCAAAAAGCATTACATATTTTGATGGAAAGTTCAAAATTTTAGAATTACACCATAAAATGTATTTACTCAACCACTTTAACTACATTTTGTCTTCTGTTTTTATTTTCATATTTTGAATAAAATTGAATTTTGAAGGTATAGAGGGTTATTTTAGATTCAAATGGTTGTATGAACTTCATATATTAACTTTTTAAGAATAATTACTTTCTATTTTCTATTAATTTTATGATTTTACCTAAAAAATAATTTAAAATAGCTTCTTTACATGCTGTTTTCTTTCTTAATTCCACTCAAAAATAGTTTTAGTTGATGTAACACCCATAAAACTTCCCCCTCCACCACAATAGATTTCTTTTAGGATCATGAAATTTACATATATATCTGGGTGGTTAGGGATTTCATCCTTGTTATGTGGATTCATAACAATTTTTCCATGGATACTAGGGGTTTATAGAGGTTGGATATAAAGTGTATGTTCAAATTAAAAGTTAAATTTATAAAATGGTATTTTTTTAAAAAAACCCTCAATTATGTTCAACACATGTACCTTAATGATTCAAGTTTTTGATAAAAATTACACCAAATTTTGTTTAGTTAATAATTTATGGGTTATATTATTAATTTATTTCATTATTATGAAAATGTTAAAATTGGTTTAGAAACCTCATAGGTAAGTGATTCATATTCTAAAAGTAATCAACGACACAATATTCAAAAATCAGTGCCCTTTTCACGAATTTCTCCAATTTTGACTCTAAAATAAATTATATTTCATCATTTATCTATGCTATGTTCTATAAGAAAATTAGTCCCATACATTAACATAGGTTCCAAAGTTACAAACACTTTAAAATTGAGCTTAAAACATTTAAAAAACACACAAAAAGGAAAAATCAACACACAAAAATGAAATAAAAACCAAAATGATAAAAAAAATTCTAATATAAAAATATATATGTTTCTACCACCACTTATTTTGGGAAATATCCTCATTTTGAAATAATTAAATTGAAAATTTTAAAGTAGGAATTATAATCATAACATAAAAAAAATGAGAAGAAACAACCTATCCTTAGAAGCATTCACCATCTTGAAGAAGAACCTCAACCCCTAGAGGATCTCAAAAACTCTATCTAAATAGCTTAAATATATGTATGTTGAATATAAATAGTTTATTTTATCCTATTTATTTGATCTATATAACACTAAAAGGAAAAAATTAGTAATAATAAAAGGTCAATACCATTTTTAATGAAATTTACCTAGAAAAAATAAAGTCTTGAATCAAACAAAAACACTTTATCTTCTTCTTTGAACGCCATTCTAAGGATCAATTAATCATGGAAAGCTTTGGTTGTCTCATTTTACAACCTATAATTTTAATAATCACGATTTTTTATTTCTTCAAACTCTTATAAGAATAATTTTATTTCTTTTTGTAGCTTCAAATAGATTAAGGTTACAAATTTTGGTAAATTTTTTTTTGTTCCAACTCCATAGGTAAATGAAAATTTCTTCTATAAATTAGCCTAAAAGGTGAAAATATAATTGGAGTTTTATAATTAGTTCTATAACACCAATTAACACTATCCAATCTCAAACTATAATCTTTTATATTTAGGAGGATAGTTTTTTCCAAAATATTTTTGATTTCCCTATTTGACAGCCCATTAATGATTTTTTTGACAATGTTAAGGTGAAAAAACCTTATCAAGAACCCCATATTTCCTCAAAATATTTTCTAAAGTCAAATTAGAGAAGTGTGTGCCTTGATCAATGATGATAAACCTTGATATCCTAAATCTAAAAAATAGGATGTCTCTCACAAATTTGGTAACCACATTATCATCATTAGTACTATTGGGTATGGATTATACCCACTTGGACACATAATAAACAATATGTAAAATGTAAATATATAAAAAATAATTAAGAAATGGTCCTATAAAATACATAACCCATATATAAAATAAATCACAAAAATGGGTTGTTGTAGAATCTCATTTCTATTAGAAATATTTTCTTGAAATTGCAAGGTTTGAAAATCTCTACAGAATTCAAAAGCATATTTGAAAATAGTGGGAAAAAACCCGAGTAAAGTAGTTCCCTAGTTTTAATTTATGGTATATAGTGGATAACACAACTCAAAGTGTATAAAAAATTTCATCACTAATCATGTTTAATAATCTAGGATGAATCTCTTAATTAATTAGTCACTTCCAAGATTCCATAAATAAGAATTATCCTATATTTATTTACTATATTCACTAACTAATGTGGAAACTTGTTATTTGGAAAAGTAGTAGGGAACTTAATTGATATTTATTTAATTAATAAGGTTATTAAACCATATTCTAAAACTCTTTATCACACATAGTTTCTCATTATATAGGGTTTCTCTAATAGGTAGAAAAATATGATATTTTTCATTTAAAATAGTTGGTAGTCTACTCAAATTGTAAGAAATTACATTATCACTACCCTTTATATCATTCATTTCTATATCAAATTATTGAATAAACGAAATAAATCTCAGTATCCTTGTATTTTCTTCAAGTTTCTTCATAAAAAATATGATGTTATAATAGTTAGTGGAAACAATCACTTTTAATCCCAACAAGTAACTTATGAAATTTTCTAAAACAAACACAATAGATCAAAACTCATTAATAGTGGTTGTGTAATTTTATTATAATAAATATAGAGTCCTAGAATTATAATCTATAACATGATATTCATTCTACACTTTTTACTCAAAACACCTCTTAGAGAAAAATATAATGCATTAGTCATTAGTTCAAAAGGTAAATCCCATCTCGGTGTCTGGATAATGGGTGGGGGTACTATCTTATTTTTTAATTCCATAAAAGGTTGTTTATATCTCTAATTAAAGATAAAATGGAGAAATATTGACAAAGGTAAGGCTATATTAATTAAATATTCTATAAATATTCTATACAACCCATCATGGCCAAGAAAATATCTCACATCCCTCATATTTTTTTACATGTTAGAAAATAAATGATATAAACCTTGGGTTAATCAATATGGATTCCATCCTTATAAAATATATTTCTTAAAAAAATTACTTTATCTACTATAAAATAGAATTTATTAAATACTAGAAAATGTTTTTTATGAATACAGGTTCTAAGTAAATAATCTATAGTTTCAAACAACCATTAAAATTTTATCCATACACTATGAAATCATCCTTAAAAGCTTATAAAAAATAATCATCATATACCTTTCAAAGTTTCTCAGATAATTACACAATCCAAAGGTAATACTCCTATAATATAATTTACTAAAATTAATGGTAAAGGTAGTAATTTCTTGATCTTAAATGGTGATATTAATTTTAAAGTTTCTTAAAAAAACATCTAAAAAATAGTTGTGGGATTTCTATACAAGTCCCTCAAGAACGTGGTCAAAAAATGGGAGAGGAAAGTGATCTTTCCTAGTAACATAGTTGAGTTTACAATAATAAATACACACTCTCCATTTTTTGGGTATTATAATAGGGGTAATATCTACAAATACATTCTTTGAAATAGTGAAACCACTCTTTTTAGGCACTATTTGAATTGGACTAACCCACTGGCTATCTAAAATTGTAAAAATTATTTTAATAGCCTTAAAATTAGTCACTTATATATTAATAATCTATAAAATTATAGTATTCAAACTTATTTTAAACTATATAATAGGTTATGAATCATTATTTAATAAAATATTTTTCATTCATAATAAAGTGATGATTATAGGTAGGGCAGCTAAGGTCTATCCTTTGGATTTATTGATTTATATAAAGACACCTAAAAGTTGATTTTCTTAATTTGTAGGAATCCTTTTAGAAATAATCACATGAAATTGTTCATTGTACTTTAAAAAATAATATTTATATCTTCAGGTAAAGGATTAAATTATAATTAATGTGTCCTATTTTCACTAGGGAATAAAGGTTTTATGGTCTCAAAAGTTATTAATTTTTCTCCTAAAACACTCTAAAAACAACTAAGTTTTGTATTTTTAGTAGTATAATACAATTATATATCTAGTTTCATGAATGTTTAAAATTCATAAAAAGTTCTAAATTTTGAAAAATATTTATGACCCGAGTCAAAATCATCAATATTAGCACATTTAGAACACTCAAAACTTGGTCAACATGAAAATTTAATAGTTTATTTTGTAAAATAGTAAACAGGTTCATCACATGAACAAGTTTCAAATTTTTTAATTAAATTAGTAAATAAATCATAATTTTTAGAAGGCTCATATACAATAGTCACAATAATCAAATAATCATTTCATGTAAAAGTTTCAAAATAATTTAAATCATGTTCAATATTGGAAAAAATTTCATTTTTATAAGCTTAAAATGGTGGTCCATTACTTATGAAATATGTAAACACCTAAGTGGAGAACCAATCAATCATTTTGACTTGTTGAATTTAGTGATCCTTCATTGGGTATTTCATGGATTTAAAAAAGTTAAAGTGAACCATTTTTTTTCCAAATTCAAGTGATATTGTAACTTTATGAACATTTATTATTACTTTAGTAGTTTTTAAAAAATATCTTCCTAAAATTAGATGCCTAAGTGTACTGAGTATTCTATATTCTATATCCAAAACATAAAAATCATGAGGAAAAACTATATCCCTTACTTGTATGAACATATATTCAATGATTCCAGTAGGTTTCACTATACTCCAGCCAGTTAATTAGATCAAAATCCTAGCCGGTTATAGTTTTCCAACCTAGAAAGTGAGGAAACAGAGTTAGGAATCAAATTTATTAAATCTACTAAATCTAACATAACATATTAGAATTAAAACTAACCTATAGTGAATAGAATGGTTAAAGTTCCCATATCCTTGTATTTGATAAGGATAACATACTAAATCATGGGGGAAGCATTCCTCCCAAGGTTCACCTTCTTTCCTCCCTTCAAATTCTTCTTATGAGAGTACATATACTTAAAGAAATTTTTATATTTGGGTATCTGTTTCAATGCATCCAAACAAAGTATATTAATATAAAATTTCATAAAATAATCTAAGACATCCTTATCCAATTCACTCTCAACATTATTTTTAATTAGTGGGATAATCCTAGGGTAATAGGGCAATATTTTTGGTATCTATTGATCATAATTATGAATATTTTGAGAACCATAAGGTCCTATAATTATGTTCCAATATATTTGGGATCCTTCTAGAAAAAAATACTCATTAGACAAAAGCTGCTATTTCACAATAAGTTTTCGATTTTTACTAGGATATTTTTTTTCCTCTCTTCAACTGGGACTAAATTAGATGGATAAGGTTGGGGAATTTATTTAATTGGTTCTAGTTTAAAATTTACTATTTGGGGTCTATTCAACTTAATTCCACTTCTTAGTTTCATAGTTGTTTCTAATGCACCACATTACCCACACTTGTTTTGAGTTGGTGCATACCTTCTTTCTAATGAAAGACAATCATTGGGTTTTTTACCGGTGAGTCTTAGAGTGTACATTGGTTAAGATTGTTGGACCCCAAAGTGTAGTTGTATTAATGATCATAAACACTATATTTTGTTTCTAACTTGTTTTAATGTGTTTCTTATGTGTTTATATTGTTTCTATTGAGTTATTTTGGTTGAAAGGAATATAACAATTAGAAAACTTCAAAATAGACTATAGGGACCTCTTTCAAGGGTTGTATAGAAGAGTAGCAATAACTATCCTGTTCAGTGCTACTAGATTTTTGGTAGCATGTGAAAATCCCCCATTAATACAAGAATAATAATAGATACTTGGTAAAGAATACCAGGTATCTGATGGGAATAAACTTAGTGGGTGTAGTGTCAGGTAGGCCACTGGTTACCTGGAAGAGGCTACTAAGTATCTAGTGGCACCATGAATACTAGTCCGAGGAAGCATTTATGGTAGTAAAAAAGAATCCTTCTTAGCTGTTAAAGACCCCAATAGACCTTAGACCACTCAATCATCCTTTAATTCTATACAAATTGGATTAGGGATGCTTTAATTTTTACTCAAACATAGTGTACATCAAGAGAAACTCTCCTTGATAGTACATGGATTCCCAATCTTCAAAGGATATTTAAAGTTCCATATTCCTCTTCTAATTACAAATAAAAATAGTGTAAACATTTAATTTAATAATTATAAACATTTAAGGGAATCTTTATAAGGCATAATCTTCTTCAAATATCATCAACCACTATTAAGATTCATTTGATTCAATATTTATTTGTACCTTTTTATTCGTTCTTCATCTTATATTGAGCCTTTGTTTCTTTGTTGTATAACCCCTTGGATCCCTCTATATAATTTTTAATTTATATATTTTATCTCTTCTATGTTTCTTATATTTTAGTGGGAGTAGAGACCACATTATAATAGGTTTTTCAAAAGTCAAACCATCACTTTTATACCTCCTTCCCATAATTGGTTTCTTACTTTCCCGTTCAAAAGGAAGGGATTATTTATTTGGTTCTTAGTTCCCATTAAAACTAAGGTTTATTGGTTTCTTTATTTTTTCAATTTAAAATAAAGGGACTTATTTGGTTCTTTATTCCCATTAAATAAAGGGGTTATATACCCTATCAACTCCTGTTGAGGGGAAGAGACAAAAGGGAATCTTTATGTGCTATTTTCGAACTTTGTTATCAAAGTGATCCTTGTTTATTTACTTTATGATTTTATTCTCTACATAAATTTTTTATAATTTACTTTTTTAACTTCCAATACACTTTACTTTGATATTATCACATTCTTTCATTACTTCATTATATCTTTTATAGCATTGATTTGTTTATTCACTTTAATTTTTAAAATAGAAATTCACCCCACTTTTCCACTTATATGGCTCAATAATTGGTATCAAAGGAGACATTTTTTTATTTAAAATTATTATTTAAAATTTTATTTATTATATTAAAAATATTTACTAATTTAAAAGTATGATTTTATTATTACATCTCATTTTTATTCACATGGTCCATTTTTCAATGGAATCGATTATTTATATTGGAAAACTCACATGTTTATTTTTATTATAACTATTGGATATCCTATTTGGAAAATGGTAATTCATGTATATAATCCTACAACTAAAATGATAGATAAATGGACCCTAATAAATTTCATATTTTAAATTAGATTGAATGCTTATGAATTTTATAAATTGTAGTCTTAAACATAATGAGTTTAATCATGTTTATTATTATAAAATATATTGTGACATATGGAAATTATTAGAAGTTGCACACAAAGGAATAAATAAAGAAAAGGAAACTAGTTTATACTTGTATCTTAAATATTTCAAAAGTTTATCCATGCATGAAAATGAATATATTACCTGCATGTTTACTCATTTCAATGACATTTTCAAAGGTAGAAAATCTATCCGTGATAAATTTTATATAGAAACTATCATAAAGAAAATACTATTGGTTTTACCTAGTTCATGGGCTCCAAAACACATAGATATCAAAGAATAAAAGTACATAAAAACTATGGAAGTTTAATAACTCATCGAATCTCTAATGACATACAAAATAATGATGAACTTCCTAGGGATTAAAGAAGAATTATAGGTAAAGGAAACAAAGAACAAAAGTTATTTTAAATCAATAAAAGATTATGATTCTTCTAAAAGTATCATCTATTAAGAAGGTGAAATTGTAGAAATTATTAATATGATAAAAACACTTATAAAGAATAATAAATCATCCCAATGTTCTAAAAATAAATATCTTATTGATATTCTGTATGTGACACGCTATAGGTGAGAAAAGGTCATATAGAACCAAATTTATCCATATAAAAAAATAGGTTAAAACACAAGAATAAAGGTAAAAAAGATCTTAAAGTTTCAACTTTGAGTGATTCATCTTCATCAAGAGTCAAAATTCCAAAATGACTCATGGTAAATCTTGAGGAAGGTAATGAGGTTAGTACTACCATATATCACCATCCTTTTCATTCCCCCTATAACACATCTTCTTCCTTTTCTTCTTCTTATTAATGATGAGTAACCTATGAAGATCTTGGATAATCTTACCTAAAAATTTATTCTAATTTCAAAAATATTAATGAGAAGTATAAGAAATTGGTAGATGAAAAATATATTCTTTTAAAAGAAAATAATGATTTAATTTTGAAATTAAAAAATCAAACCAATGTTGAATTTTTCAAAACCAAAATCAAGGATCTAAGTAGTAATATTTTTAAATTTAACCATAGTAAACAATATATTAATATAATCATTGGTTCTCAATGTTTTAAAATATAAAATCATGGTTTTGGTTTTCTAAATAATGAAACTTCTTAAAAAAAATTGTTTTCTTAAATGTATTTCTTAATATAATATTCTCAATTATTGTAATAAATACCAATATCTTATCTATGAATGTGATTAAAAAACACTAGATCTGGAAGGCCTAAATTGATCCATATTTTTAATAATATTTGTCATAAATCTAAGTAAATTTGGGTACCTAAATATTTACTTGCACATGTTTGTGGACAAAAATTTGTTTCCTTTACTAAATCATCTTATGATAACATTTTTAGATCCTTGAGGGTACCAAAAGGATTTTTTTTGATATCTTATAGGGCTTAACCATAGACCTTAATTGATATATCATATAGTGTACATGAAATAAAATGATGATCCAACTTAATGATGGATGTTTTCAAAAGAAAAATCTATGTAGTTGAGATCTAAATTAAATCCAGGAAGTATTTAGTTTTTATTTTATTTATATGATTTATAAATGGGGATTTATTTAAATGATATTATCTCTTTATCCTATCTCTTTTTCAAATAATATTCTCAGGTTCAATATTATGATAAATTATGTGCTATCAAGATTTTTTATTCATAATTTTTTTTAAAATTTCTATATCTTGGAATTTATATTTTCATTCTTTGAGAATATTTTCCTAAATTATTTGAATTTTTTTTACATGGTTAAAAAATAATTTTTTTAAAAAGATCCATTTTAAAGGATTTTTTTCCATATATGGTTCTTTTTTTGTCTTGATCATGAGCTTATTTATTATTATCTACATGGATTCTTTAGATCAATTACTTTATCTCTTTGTTATGAATCAAGATAGTTTTTAAAATTACATCAATTTAATTTTAATTTCTTTTATTAAATGGGAGTTTAATATTGTGTAAAAGGTGATTTTAAAATATCTATTTGTAACAACCCTGAACCAACACTCTCAGATCTAGTGCTAAAAACATAAAAATTACATTTATAGATTTTATAATAATAAATATAACCCATTTTTTCCAAATTATTTCCATCCAAAACATAAAAAAACATAAGGGAATATTGTATCACTTACAAACCTAAGGAAAATTTTGGTTTAGAGTTTTGAATAATTAGGAAAAAATATTACATAAACAATACTCATGAATTCAAGAGAGTATTTTTACTGCTATACCCACCTTTTCCAATTCCATATTAAGTCTTAAAAATATTACATAAAATTATTCACATATGAAACCCTTTATAATTATAAATCATTTAAGATCATTCTTCAAAATCTAGGGAAATGTAAACATAAGAATGGTGAGATCAAATTCCCATTAAGGGTAAAACTAATCATTGATAATTGAATTTCATTAACGAGAATAAGATGATCATAATTATATGATGATAAAATCAAAGATCATGAGCATAATATAAGATAATTAATACCCATTAATACTGTAACACCCTGAGATTTTATGAGAAATATTCTTTTTAATTTCTTTGACATCTTGTGTTATACAATTCACCAAGAGTAGATTATGCTATACACAACACCGTATTATCTTGTAGTATATTAAAAAAAAAATTCTTGGCTTGTGTTTCATGTAAGAGCGACCTTCCTCAATATCTTATGTTGTACGTAATATCGAGTTTCACTAAACAACGACATATTGTTATGAACTAGACTTAATGAATAGTATTAACTGAATTTTTAATTTTATTACATAATAATTCATCTTACACATTTTCTAGAATGAGATATGAATACAAAATCAATTTTTCAATAAATGAAGTATTTTTAAAAAAATGCAGTTTTACCGCCTTTTGATGGCGCACCCATTTTAAATCTAATTTTAACAAGTTTATAAGTTAAATTTTAAAAATTAAACATCTTATTTTGAACCAAGATATAAAAATTTATGTTGGATAAAATTTTGATATTATTTTGATAATCTTCATATTTTGATGAATAGTAAAAATACGCTAAATTTTAATTAAAAATAACTTTTTTCATCAAGATAATTTATATGGATAAATTATAATATTAAATGGTTTTAAAGTATAAATAGAATATATTTTTACCATTTAATACAATTCAATTAATTATAATTAATTTGACATTGAATTAATAGGTAAAAACATTTCAATGTTTGATAATGTTTTAACTTTTAAAACCTGTTTTCTTAACAACGGGATTAATTTTAAATTAATTACTACAACTTCTGTGTTTTGAATTTTTAAAAATGGATTCCATATTTATATTTAGTGGGTCCAAATTATGTTAATAGGTTACTTTTATTTTTTTGATATTATGAATAGTAACTACATAAATTTTTATTTACTACAATTAAAGGTAAATCAGGTAATTAAGGGTAAAAATAAGATTAAAAATTACCCTAAGACCTGAAAAAATTCTATTGGATGAATAAAAGTAGACCCATATCACTAAGGGTCTGAATATATTCATTTTATGGACTTTTGACCATGAAAATGATATAATTATTATTAAAACCAAAGAAAGTGACAACATGTCACTCTCTTATATCTTATAAGTGTAATAATTTTAATTTAGTGATAAAACTCATAAAACTTCAAATATAAATGGTATATAGAAATATAATAAAATTATCTACATCATGAGAATTTATTTATAATTTTTATGGATTAAATAATTATCATTAATGATGACACAATAGTGATGTAGAAATTATTTTATTGATTGAAATATCAAATAAATGGTTTTAAAAATATTAAAATAAATATTATATAAAATAATTAATGTTATCCACAAATTTTATACATGAATATGAAATTTTAGTATTATATTAAATATATTTTTTCGAATATATCATCTTTTTGGATTTTATTTAAATTCAAATAAATGAATAGTGTCAAAATTGACACTTGTTATTTTATAAAAATAACATATTATAAAATTGTTTAAAAATCACAAAAATATTTAAAAATTATAAATTGAAATTTATATGGTCTAAAATTTCATAAAGTATCCAATTATGGACAATTCAAAACACATAAGTAATTATTTATAACAATTTAAAATTTAGAATATTATTACCACAAAGAAAATTAAATAGATTAAATAAGGATAAATCAAGTTGATAAGGTTTAAAATAAATTACCAACATGTCTAAGTCTTATTGGTTGATGAGATTACAACCCTATATCATCTAATATTCTTATTTGAGTCATTATTTGAGGTTTTTAAGTGGGGTTTGAGTTTACTATAAATTAATATTTTAGAGGTTTCCAAAAGTGCCCCTCTCCTCTCTTATAAAAGGGAACCTCCTCCCTCTTCTCCTCACACCACTTTAAGCCTTCAATATTGGCCAAACCATGCCTATTTATCTTATAAAATTCCATAGAAACATAATAGAGGTCCTGGTATTCTTTAAAGACCAATTTAGTGCCCTAAGAGGAGGTTTAGAAGAGGCGCGTCGAAGAAGCGATAATATCCTTTACCGATACTTTGAAATTTATTTCTTCTCCTACTTACTATTATTTATTTGTTTCATTATAAAGTAATAACATCAGTATCCATAATATACTGATATGTTATTATAAATATGAAACAACTATATTTCACCTTCTATTCATCCTACAGAAAACGAAATCACCGTGCGTGCGTACGTATGGAATACCGTCTCCACGCCATGGTGTAATATGTTTTCCACCACCACCTTAATTGGATGGGTATAATAGTGGAAATAATAACTATATATTATTATTATAAAATCATAATGATTATGATAAATTATATCATCCACTATAATTCCATTCAATAATTATGGGAATGATATCATCGCTCGTGCGTACGTACGGACTACCGTCTCCACGACGCGATGAGATTCATTATCTATGATTAAACATTCAAGAATGATTATAAAGTATATATAATAAACAATCATAAAAAATATTACATAATAATGGTACTGGATTTATGTACATATATGTTTCATTTAATTAATTCCATTCAATTCAATTAGGAAACGAAAACAGCGTTCATGCGTACGTATGACCTACCATCTCCATGAACGGTGTATTTCATTCCATTTACCGATCTATCATATATATTTATATTCTGAATATATATTATATATAAATAATTTTTTTACATTCTAGAATTAATTAAATCAGTATATAAGTAACAATATCAAGAACAACAAGTTGAAACACGTACGATAAATGAAATGATTTTACCCAAAACACTGCTTTAACATGGAATTGACAAATGAACGGGTAATATACAGTTGTAAGTGAATCATATATGATATCATAAATATTATTATGGTTATGTTACAAGTTAATAATATGTTTAAACCCATGATATAGGAGTCTCAGACAAATATGGAAGAAATTGGACATAAGGTAAGGGATAATTATTCCAATCTCGTTCTTATATGAGATTGTTTATTTGTAAGTATTTAATGGGGTTATATTTATCATCAATGTCCATGTTTTAAAAAAATGATTTCATAAAATGTTTACTATTCTTCCATGTTTTTTTAAAGTCACGTTTAACCCTTTTTACTTTTACTATGACGAATAGAATGAATCTTTCTTTTGTTTACCATACAATGTACTTTTAGAATTTTCTGGAAAAAATACGAGAAGAATGTTTTTTTTATCTTATACGATATGAACAGATTTTTATGGTTTCATAACTTCTTATTTTCATGAAGCTTCCCGTACAATATTTCATGATTATTTTCAACAAAATCATTTTCTTTGAAAATTTCATTGCATTTTGAGAAAAGAAAATGATTTTGAAGAAAAAAGGATATTTTCCTCAAGAATTCATTTCAAGTGTTTTATCAAAACTATTTTCCATCTAGGATGACATTATTTGTTATGTTTATGTTTCAAGTATAATGTATATATTATTTACATGGTTTTATTCTTCTTATGATGAAATGATATACATTTTGTTTTATATGGATTATGTTGTGATGAGATGATGTTTATGAAACCCATTTTATTATTTGGGTTCTGATGACTGATTTATTTTTATTTTGCGGCACACGTAATAATGATTCCAATATGAGATGGGTGTGACATATATCTCCCTCCAATTAATTGGGTAAAGATTTATATTTCATGATATAGACATGGATGAAACGAAAAGTGAATCCGGTTCAGTAATACAGGGCTGGAATGACAAGTAAACCCGGTTCAGTAATGGAATTTGTCCACTATGATGGTCTTGGAAGAAG
This sequence comes from Viscum album, assembly GCA_963277665.1. Taxonomy (NCBI): domain Eukaryota; kingdom Viridiplantae; phylum Streptophyta; class Magnoliopsida; order Santalales; family Viscaceae; genus Viscum; species Viscum album. The sequence goes on from OY728131.1 coordinate 1,196,638,344, forward strand.
TGAATTGGCTACTATGGAAATCATATCATGTTATTAATGGTTTTTCACAATTACATGTTTTATTCCCATGCTATTTTATCATGGTTAATGTTCCTTTATGATCTATACCTTATGCACTGCCAAGATTTATGTCATTACTCATGATTTTGATGTTTTATTTTCATGTTCTTATGTTCACATGTTTAGGGATTGTTTTATGTTCTCCATGTTTACCCTTACTGAGCATTCGAGCTCACCCTTTTTATGTTTTCTTTTCACAAGGATATAAAGAAAGGTTTTAGGTAAGAAAACCAAATGGGAAGATCTTTATGGGAGATGTTGAAGATCTTTCACCATGATTAGAAGATTATGTTCTGAGTTTCCAAAGACACTAAACTAATACGGTCTTTGGGCATTTGTTTTTGTCATGTATTAAGTATTCTGCAAAACTAATGAAATGCCTATGTATGTTAAGATTTGGGTCTCTAAAGTTGGTATCAGAGCGAATGTTTAGTTAACCTTTGGAAACTAGGATGCGAAAGCTTTAGTGAAATCCCTGGAGATATTTCTAAGGTATGTCTAGGGATGTATCTAAGGTTAAGTATAAGTATAGGTTAATATCCTAGAATTACGGTAATGATCTTAGAATTAAACCTAAGATGTTATATATTGAAGGTACTCCCCCTTTATTATGTCGATTCCCTAGAATGATTTTTTCCTCTCACACTAATCTTTTTGGGTTTTAGACAATGGATGAAACCCAAAGGAACCGTGTTGATAAATGTAATGGAAAATGCAATGATTGTCCTCTAGAACAAACCAATTTTAATGGAGATGGAGTGAAAAATATTATTGATATAATTACACAAGCTATGAATCATTCTGGACTTCCAAATGAGAAGAGAAGGGAACAATATTCTATTGAGTCCTTCATGAGGCAATGTCCGGCTTCTTTCAGTGGGTCTTCTAATCCACTCGTTGCTGAATAATGGATCAGTACCATTGAAAAGATATTTTCCACACTTCACTGTTCGGAACATGAAAAAGTCATTTTGGCTATTTACCGTTTAGAAGGTGAATCAGACCAGTGGTGAACTCTAATTAAGAATATGAGGCCCCAATATGAAATTGAATACATGGAATGGGATGAGTTCATGAACTTATTTTTCAATAAGTTCTTCCCTCATATTATTTTAAAAAATATAGAAAAGGAGTTCTTTGAGCTTAATCAAAAGGATGACAAATCTGTTGGTATATGCAAGGTGAATTTTACAAGGCTTGAAAGGTATGAATCTAGATTTATCATCCAACCTGAGGGTAAAGTTGATCGATTATTCAGTGGCTTAAAACCAAGTCTTTGAAGGGCATTAGATATAAGATACTTTAGTAGCTTTGAAGAAATTGTGCGTTGTGATATCTAGGTAGAACTGGAAGTTGGTGTTACATATCCATCTCATGGTTTTGACAAGAAACTAAAGATGTAGTTCAAGGAAAAATCTCAAAACTATGGTGAAAAGAATACAAATGTTTTTTTATGCTCAAAGTGTGGAAAGAAGCATGGTGGAGATTGTCTTAAAGGGACTAGAAAATGTTTTAAGTGTGGAAAAGAAGGTTATCGAGCAGTTGAGTGCCGAAGTAATGGGAAAAAGGTATCTAATGATGTGAATAGAGAAAAGACTACAGAGAACGCACCACCAACAATTCAATGTTACAAGTGTAGGGAAATGAGGCATTATGCTAGCCAATTCCGTAATCCAAGGGTTAATGATGATCGACATCAACAACCTCTCAAGGAAAAGGACAATGGGAAGTCACATTTGATCACTATTGGTGATGTTGAATACGAAAATGAAGTGGTGGAATGATTAAGTGTTTTTGTAACAGGATTCCAAAATAGTGTTGTGGAATCTCATTTTTAGTATCATGGAATATTGGAATATCTATTTGTTTATTGTGGTTTTCAATAATTGTATGGTACTGGTAACCATGAAAAGTGATTGAAATATTTTTGGAAAGTAGATGATATGCACATAATGAAGGGATAAAGAGATAATGAAATGGTTGATAGTATTAATGAGCTCATATAAGGACAAAGTGATATCATGGTTTGAGTATATAGAAATTTTGGGATTTTGGTATGTGGAAAGAGTTGACTTTTGACAGCATTAATTTTTTCACAAAGATTCTATGGTAATTCATGTTTCAAGAGAATACATGATTAAGGTATTCACATGTTTGGAATGTGACCAACAAGATATATCTTATGATATACGGGGGATAAATGATGGTATTCACATGCTTGGTTGATGACATTTCTAGTAATCATTTTCTTTATACAATGAGCTTGGATAGAAGTATTTTGGATAAGCCTAAAGATTTGAAATGGATTATGTTGGACATAAGATAATATTGTTTAACGATAGAACCTGTTTTTGATATTATTTTTGGAATGTCATAATAGTGTAGTTTTAGAAAAAGGACAACCTACAGGATGAGCGACAACCCGTCACGTCAGACAAGGTTGCAGGAATCGAACCCACAACTGAAGTGAGACATGCCATTATCTCCTACCACTGGACTACAGGAAGTCCCTGGTTAGTAGAAACAAGTTTTATTTTATTAAGAGGTATGATAGATGAAGTATACGTCCATTTTTGTAACCATATATGATTAATCTCATCATAAGATGGACTTATGTATATAACTTTTGCTAACATTATGTTTGAGACATACAGAATGAACTATCATTCTATCGCATGATCTACTAACACTTCACGGAAGACAAATTAAACTTCATTTCTTTAAGAGATGAAGTGTAAATTGTTCAAGGCACAAACAACAGTGAGATTGTACCAAAATCAAGTAAGTATTTCTTTTAATTCAAAAATTCTTCAACATTAGGGAAATGATCTTGAAAAACAAAAATGTTGTCCTAGTGCCCTCATATCCGACGAACCAGATGGTACCTTAGATCATCACAAATTTATGGCTTTGTGATTGTTGGATTTTTTATATCCATGTTCTCTACCACTCTTCATCCAAACATGATGGTTAGATTTCTCTTCCATATCTATATTTTCACCTATATTCTCCTATGTGGAAATCTAGTGCTGAGTTACTTTGGGTGACCGTTATGTTTCTAACTTTACTTTTTAAAATTAAGTTTTAGTATTCCTTTTTTACTATGTGGGTTTCTATGAAAGAAACTTTCATGTAGTAAATGATTTATAACACCGAAGAATTTTGAGGGCAAAATTCATTTTAAGGGGGGTAGAATGTAACACCCTGAGATTTTATGAGAAATATTATTTTTAATTTATTTGAAATCTTGTGTTGTAAGATTCACTAAGAGTATCTTGCACTATACGCAACACCGTATTAGCTTTTAGTATACGCAAACACTATACTTGTCTTGTGTTGCACGCAAGAGTGACCTTCCTCAATAGCTTGTGTTGTATGCAATACTGAGTTTCACTAAACAACGACATATTGTTATGAACTAGCAATTATGAATAGTATTAACTACATTTTGAATTTTATTACATAATAATTCATCTTACACATTTTTTATAATGAGATATAAAAAAAATCAATTTTTCGATAAAAGAAGTATTTTTCAAAAAATGTAGTTTTACCACCTTTTGATGGCGCACCCATTTAAAATATAAATTTTGACAAGTTTATAAGTTAAATTTGACAAATTAAACTTATTATTTTAAATTAGGATATAAAAATTTATGTTGGATAAAATTTTGACATTATTCTGATAACCTTCATATTTTGATGAATAGTAAAATACGCAAAATTTTAATTAAAAACAACTTTTTTCATAGAGATAATTTATATGGATAAATTATAATATTAAATGGTTTTAAATTATAAATAGAATATATTTTTACCATTTAATATAAAACAAGTCATTATCGGTAATTTTACATTGAATTCATAGGTAAAAACATTTCAATCTTTGATAATATTTTAACTTTTAAAACCCATTTTCTTAACAATGAGATTAATTTTAAATTAATTACTTCAACTTCTGTGTTTTGAATTTTTAAAAATCAATTCCATATTTGGATTCAGTGGGTCCAAATTATGTTAATATGTTACTTTTATTTTTTTGATATTATGAATAGTATCTATGATAATTTTTATTTACTATAGTTAAAGGTAAATCAGGTAATTAAGGGTAAAAATAAGATTAAAAATTACCCTAATACATGCCAGAATTCTATTGGATGAATAAAAGTAAATCCATATCACTTAAGGGTTGGAATAGATTCATTTCATGTACTTTTTACCATGAAAATGATATAATTATTATTAAAACCAAAGAAAGTGACAACATGTCACTCTCTTATATCTTATAAGTGTAATAATTTTAATTTAGTGATAAGCCTCATAAAACATCAAATATAAATAATCTACAGAAATATAATAAAATTATCTACATAATGATAATTTATTTATAATTTTTAGGGATTAAATAATTATCATTAATGATGACACAATAGTGATGTAGAAATTATTATATTGATTGAAATATCACACAAATGGTTTTACAAATATTAAAATAAATATTATATGAACTAATTAATGTTCTACACAAATTTTATAGATGAATATGACATGTTATGAGTCTATTAAATAGTTTTTTTGAATATATCATCTGTTTGGATTTTATTTAAATTCAAATAAATGAATAGTGTCAAAATTGACACTATTGTTATTTTATAAAAATAACATATTATAAAATTGTTTAAAAATAAAAAAAATATTTAAAAATTATAAATTGAAATTTATAAGGTCTAACATTTCATAAATTATCCAATTATAGAGAATTCACAACACATAATTAATTATTTATAACAATTTAAAATTTAGAATATTATTACCACAAATAAAATTAAATAAATTAAATAAGGATAAATCAAGTTGATAAGGTTTACAATAAATTACAAACATGTATAAATCTTATTTATTGATGATATTACAACCCCATATCATCAAATATTTGGATTTGAGTCATTTTTTGAGGTTTTTAAGTGTGTTTTGAGTTTATTATAAATTAATATTTTAGAGGTTTCCAAAAGTGCCCCTCTCCTCTCTTATAAAAGGGAACCTCCTCCCTATCCTCCTCACACCACTTTGAGCCTTCAAGATCGGCCAAAACCTACTCATTTATCTTATACAATTCCCTATAAACATACTAGTGGTCTTGATATTCTTCAAAGACCAACTTTAGTGCCCTAAGAGGAGGTTTAGAAGAGGCGCGTCGAAGAAGAGGTAATATCCTTTACCGGTTCTTTCAAATTTATTTCTTCTTATACTTCCTATTATTTATTTTTTTCATTATAAAGTAATAACATCAGTATCAATCATATACTGATATGTTATTATAAATATTAAACAACCATATTTCACCTTCTATCCATCCTACGGAAAATGAAATCACCGCGCGTGCGTACGTATGGAATACCGTCTCCACGCCGTGGTGTAATCTGTTTTCAACCACCACCTTACTTGGATGGGTATAATGGTGAAAATAATAACTATATATGATTATTATAACATCATAATGATTATGATAAATTATATCATCCACTCCAATTGTATTCAATAATTATGAGAATGATGTCATCGCTCGTGCATATGTACGGATTACCGTTTCCACGACGCGATGCGATTCATTCTCCGTGATTAACAATTCAAGAATGATTACAAAGTATGCATAATAAATAATCATGAAATATATTACATAATAATGATACTGGATTTATGTACATATATGTTTCATTTACTTAATTCCATTAAATTCAATAAGTAAACGAAAACATCGTTCTTGCGTAAGTACGGCCTACCGTCTCCATGAACGGTGTATTTCATTCCATTTACCGATATATCATATATATTTATATGCTGAATATATATTTTATATAAATAATGTTTTACATTCTGGAATTAAGTAAATTAGGATATAAGTAACAGTATCAAGAACAACAAGTCGAAACACGTATGATAAATGAAACGATTAAACCCAAAACGCTACTTTAACATGGAATTGACAAATGAACGGGTAATATAAAGTCATAAGTAAATCATATATGATGTCATAAATATCATTATGGTTATGTTACAAGTTAATAATATGTTTAAACCCACTATACAGGAGTCTCAAACACATACAGAAGAAATTGGACATAAGGTAAGGGATAATTATTCCAATCTCGTTCTTATCCGAGATTGTTTATTTGTAAGTATTTACTGGGGTTATATTTATCATCAATGCCCATGTTTTCGAAAAATGTTTTCATAAAATGTTTTCTATTATTCCATGTTTGTTTAAAGTCATGTTTACCCCTTTTTAACTTTTACTATGACGAATGGAAGGAATCTTTATTTTGTTTTCCATACGATGTAATTTTAGACTTTTCTGGCAAAAATACGAGAATAATGTTTTTTTATCTTATACGGTATGAACAAATTTTTATGGTTTCATAACTTATTTTTTTCATGAAGCTTCCTGTACAATATTTCATGATTATTTTCCACAAAATCATTTTCTTTTAAAATTTCATTGCATTTTGAGAAAAGAAAATGATTTTGAAGAAGAAATGATATTTTCCTCAAGAATTCATTTCAAGTATTTTATCAAAACTATTTTCCTTCTAAGATGAAATTATTTAGTATGTTTATGTTTCAAGTATAATGTCTCTATTATTTACATGGTTTTATTATTATTATGATGAAATGATATCCATTTGTTTTATATGGATTATGTTATGATGGGATGATGTTTATGAAACCCATTTTATTATTTGGGTTCTGATGAATGATTTATGTTTATTTTGAGGCACATGTATTAATGATTTAATTATGAGATGGGTGGGACCTATATCTCCCTCCAATGAATTGGGTAAAGATTTATATCTCATGATATAGACATGGCTAGAAAAGAAAGTGAATCTGGTTAAGTAATATAGGGCTGGAACGACAAGTAAACCCAGTTTAGTAATGGACTTTGTCCACTATGATGGTCTTAGAAACAATGCCTTGGATACTATGGAAATCATATCACATGCTTAATGGTTTTCCATAATTACATGTTTTATTACCATGCTATTTTATCATGGTTAATGTTCCTTTATGATCTATGCCTTATGCACTGCCAAGATTTATGTCATTACTCATAATTTTGATGTTTTATGTTCATGTTCTTACGTTCAAATGTTTAGGGATTATTTTATGTTCTCTATGTTTACCCTTACTGAGCATTCAAGATCACCCTCTTTATGTTTTCTTTTCCTGAGGATATAAAGAAAGGTTTTAGGTAAGAAAAAAAATGGGAAGATCTTTATGGGAGATATTGAAGATCTTTCACCATGATTAGAAGATTATGTTCCAAGTTTCCAAAGACACTAAACTAATACAATCTTTGGGCATCTGTTTTTTTTCATGTATTAATTATTCCGAAAAAGTAATGAAATGTCTATATACATCAAGATTTGGGTCTTTATAGTTGGTATCAGAGCAAAATTTTAGTTAACCTTTAGAAACTAGGATGTGAAAACTTTAGCGAAATCCCTAGAGATATTTCTAAGGTATGTCTAGGGATGTATCTAAGGTTAAGTATATGTATAGGTTATAGTCATAGAATTATGGTAATGATCTTAGAATTAAACCTAAGATGTTATATATTGAATCTAATCCCCCTTTATTATGTTGTTTTCCTAGCATGATTTTTTCCTCTCAAACTATTCTTTCTGGGTTTTAGATGATGGCTGGAACCCGAAGGAACCGTGTTGATCAATAAAATGGACAATGAAATGATTGTCCTCCTGAACAAACCAATGTTATGGGAGAGGGAGTGAAAAATATTATTGCAATACTTACATAAGATATTAATCATTCTGGACTTTTAAATGAGCAGAGAAGGGAACAATATTCTATTGAGTCCTTTATGAGGCAACGTCCACCTTCTTTCAGTGGGTCTTATGATCCAGTTGTTGCTAAATAATGGATCAATACTATTGAAAAGATATTTTCCATACTTCACTATTCGGAACATGAAAAAGTCATTCTAGCTATTTACCATTTAGAAGGTGAAGCAGATCAGTGGTGGGATCTAATTTAGAATATGAGGCCCCAAGATGAAATTGAATCCATGGAATGAGATGAGTTCAAGGACTTATTTTTCAATAAGTACTTCCCTTGTATTTTTCAAAAAAAGATGGAAAAGGAGTTCCCTAAGCTTAAGAAAAATGATGATGAATCTGTTAGTATATATGAGGCAAATTTTACAAGGCTTTAAAGGTATAAATCTGGCTTTATCATCCAACCTGAGAGTAAAGTTGATCGATTATTCCATGGCTTAAAACCAAGTCTTTGAAGGGCATTAGATATAAGAGACTTCAGTAGATATGAAGAAATTATGCATTGTGCTATCAAGGTAGAACTGGAATTTGGTGTTATATATCCATCTCATGGTTTTGACAAGAAACGAAAGATAGAGTTCAAGGAAAAATATCAAAACTATGGTGAAAAGAAGACAAATGTTTCGTTATGCTCAAAGTGTGAAAAGAAGCATGGTGGAGATTGTCTTAAAGGGACTAGAAAATGTTTTAAGTGTAGAAAAGAAGGTCATCGAGTAGCCGAGTGACGAAGTAATGGGAAAAGGTAGCTAATGATGTGAATAAAGAAAAGAGTATAGAGAACGCACCACCAACACTTCAATTCTTCAAGTACAGGGAAATGGGGCATTATCCTAACCAATTCCCTAATACAAGGGTTAATGAGGATCAATATAAACAACCTCTCAAGGAAAAGGACAAAGGGAAGTCACATGCGATCACTATTGGCGATGTTGAATATGAAAACGAAGTGGTGGAATGATTAAGTGTTTATGTAACGAGATTGCAAAATAGTATTGTGGAATCTCATTTTTAGTATCATGGAATATTAGAGTATCTATTGGTTTATTGTGGTTTTCAATAATTTTATGGTACCGGTAACCATGAAAATTGATTGAAATATTTTTGGAAAGCAGATGATATGCACATAATGAAGGGATAAAGTGATAATGAAATTCTTGATAGTATTAATGAGATCATATAAGGACAAAGTGATATCATGGTTTGAGTATATAGAAATTTTGGGATTTTGGTATGTGGAAAGAGTTGACTTTTGATAGTATTAATTTTTTCACAAAGATTCTATGGTAATTAATGTTTCAAGAGAATACATGAATAAGGTATTCACATGTTTTTAATGTGACCAACAAGATATATCTTATGATGTACAGGAGATAAATGATGGTATTAACATGCTTGGTTGATGAAAATGCTAGTAATCGTTTTCTTTATACTATGAGCTTGGATAGAAGTATTTTGGATAAGCCTAGAGATTTGAAATGGATTATGTTGGACATAAGATAATATTGTTTAAGGATAGAACCATTTTTCAATATTATTTCTGGAATGTTATAATAGTGTAGTTTTAGAAAAAGGAAAACCTGTAGGACGGGTGACAACCTGTCATCTCAGACAAGGTTGTAGGAATAGAACCCACAACTAAAGTGAGACAGGACTTTATCACCTACCATTGGCCTACAGGAAGTCCCTAGTTAGTAGAAACTATTTTTATTTTATTAAGTGGTATGATAGATGAAGTATAAGTCCATTTTTGGAACCATATAAGATTAATCTCACCATAAGATGGACTTATGTATACAAATTTTGCTAACCTTATGTTTGAGACAGACATAATGACCTATCATTCTATCACATGATCTTCTAACACTTCATGGAAAAAAAATTCAACTTCATTTCTTTAAGAGATGAAGTAGAAATTGTTCAAGGCACAAACAACAGTGAGATTGACCAAAATCAAGTAAGTATTTCTTTTAATTCAAAAATTCTTAAATATTAGGGAAATGATCTAGAAAATAAAAAAATGTTGTCCTAGTGCCCTCATATATGATGAATCAGATGGTACCTTAGATCAGCAAAAATTTATGGCTTTGTGATTGTTGGATTTTTCATAGCCATGTTCTCTACCACTCTTCATCCAAACATGATGGTTAGATTTCTCTTACATATCCATATTTTCACCTATATTCTCCTATGTGGAAACCCAGTGCTGAGTTAATTTGGGTGACCATTATGTTTCTAACTTTCATTTTTAAAATTAAGTTTTAGTATTACTTTTTATGATATGAGTTTCTATTAAAGAAACTTTCAAGTAGTAAATAATTTATAACACTGACGAATTTTGAGGGTGAAATTCATTTTAAGGGGGGTAGAATGTAACACCCCGAGATTTTATGAGAAATATTATTTTTAATTTCTTTGAAATTTTTTTTGTACACTTCACCAGGAGTACCTTGTGCTATACGCAACACCATATTAGCTTGTAGTATATGAAAACACTATTCTTGGCTTGTGTTGCATGCAAGAGCGACCTTCCTCAATAGCTTGTGTTGTACGCAATACCGAGTTTCACTAAACAACGACATATTGTTATGAAATAGATGTTATGAATAGTATTAAATAAATTCTGAATTTTATTACATAATAATTCGTCTTACGCATTTTCTAGAATGTGATATGAAAACAAAATCAATTTTTCGATAAAAGAAGTATTTTTCAAAAAATGCTGTTTTACCACCTTTTGATGGCACACCCATTTTAAATCTAATTTTTGAAAAGTTTATAAGTTAAATTTGAAAAATTAAACTTCTTCTTTTGAATCATGATATAAAAATTTATGTTGGATAAATTTTTGACATTATTCTAATAACCTTCATATTTTTATGAATAGTAAAAATACGCTAAATTTTAATTAAAAAAAACTTTTTTTATCGAGATAATTTATATGGATAAATTATAATATTTAATGGTTTTAAAGTATAAATATAATATATTTTTACCATTTAATATAATTCAAGTCATTATCATTAATTTTACATTGAATTCTTTGGTAAAAACATTTCAATCTTTGATAATGTTTTATCTTTTAAAACCCATTTTCTTAACAATGAGATTAATTTTAAATTAATTACTGCAACTTATGTGTTTTGAATTTTGAAAAATGGATTCCATATTTTTATTCAGTGGTTCCAAATTATGTTAATAGGTTACTTTAATTTTTTGATATTATGAATAGTAACTACAGTAATTTTTATTTACCACAATTAAAGGTAAATCGGGTAGTTAAGGGTAAAAATAAGATTATAAAATTACTCTAAGACCTTCCAAAATTATATTGGATGAATAAAAGTCGACCCATATCACTTAAGTGTCAGAATATATTCATTTCATGGACTTTTGACCATGAAAAGGATATAATTCTTATTAAAACCAAAGAAAATGACAACATGTCACTCTCTTATATCATATAAATGTAATAATTTAATTTAGTGATAAAACTCATAAAAATTCTAATATAAATATTATCCATAAATATAATAAAATTATTTACATAATAAGAATTTATTTATAATTTTTAGGGATTAAATAATTATCATTAATGATGACCCAACAGTGATGTAGAAATTATTTTATTGATTGAAATATCAAATAAATGGTTTTAAAAATATTAAAATAAACATTATATGAACTAATTAATGTTATCCAAAAAATTTATAGATGAATATGAAATGTTAGGAGTCTATTAAATATTTTTTTAGAATATATCCTCTGTGTGTATTTTATTTAAATTCAAATAAATGAATAGTGTTAAAATTGACAATATTGTTATTTTATAAAAATAACATATTATAAAATTGTTTAAAAATAACAAAAATATTCAAAAATTATAAATTAAAATTTATATGGTCTAAAATTTTATAAATTATCCAATTATGGACAATTCACAACACATAAGTAATTATTTATAACAATTTAAAATTTAGAATATTATTACCACAAATAAAATTAAATAGATTAAATAAGGATAAATCAAGTTGATAAGGTTTAAAATAAATTACCAACATGTCTAAATCTTATTTTTTGATGATATTAAAACTATATATCATCTAATATTTGGATTTGAGTCATTTATGGTGGTTTTTAAGTGGGGTTTGAGTTTATTATAAATTAATATTTTAGAGGTTTCCAAAAGTGCCTCTATCCTCTCTTATAAAAGGGCACCTCCTCCCTCTCCTCCTCACACCACTTTGAGCCTTAAATATTGGAAAAAACCTACCCATTTATCTTATCCACTTCCATAGAAACATACTAGAGGTCCTGATATTCTTCAAAGACCAACTTTAGTTCCCTAAGAGGAGGTTTAGAAGAGGCACGTCGAAGAAGAGGTAACATCCTTTACCGATTATTTCAAATTTATTTCTTCTTCTACTTACTCTTATTTATTTGTTTAATTATAAAGTAATAACATAAGTATCACTAATATACTTATATATTATTATAAATATGAAACAAACCTATTTCACCCTCTATCCATCCTATGGAAAACGAAATCACCGTGCGTGCGTACGTACGGAATACCGTCTCCATACCGTTGTGTAATCTATTTTCCACCACCACCTTACTTGGATGGGTATAATGGTGGAAATAATAACTATATATTATTATTATAAAATCATATTGATTATGATAAATTATATCATCCACTACAATTCCATTGAATAATTATGGGAATGATATCATCGCTCACACGTACGTACGGATTATCGTCTCCACGATGCGATGAGATTCATTCCCCATGATTGACCATTCAAGAATGATTATAAAGTATATATAATAAATAATCATGAAATATATTACATAATAATGATAATATATTTATGTACATATATGTTTCATTTACTTAATTCTATTCAATTCAATAAGGAAATGAAAACAACGTTCATACATACGTATGGCCTACCGTCTCCATGAACGGTGTATTTCATTCCATTTAATGATATATCATATATATTTATATACTGAATATATATTATATATAAATAATTTTTTACATTCTATAATTAAATAAATCAGGATATAAGTAACAATATCAAGAAAAAAAAGTCAAAACACGTACTATAAATGAAACGATTTTACCCAAAACGCTGCTTTAACATGGAATTGACAAATGAACGGGTAATATAAAGTCGTAAGTGAATCATATATGATATCATAAATATTATTATGGTTATTTTATAAGTTAATAATATTTTTAAACCCACTATACAGGAGTCTCGAACACATACAGAAGAAATTGGACATAAGTTAAGGGATAATTATTCCAATCTCGTTCTTATCCTAGATTGTTTATTTGTAAGTATTTACTAGGGTTATATTTGTCATCAATGTCTATATTTTCAAAAAATTATTTCATAAAATGTTTAATATTATTCCATGTTTGTTTAAATTAATGTTTACCCCTTTTTTACTTTTACTATGATGAATGGAATGAATCTTTCTTTCTTTTACCATACGATGTACTTTTAGACTTTTCTAGAAACAATACGAGAAGAATGTTTTTTTATCTTATACGGTATGAATAGTTTTTTACAGTTTCATAACTTCTTATTTTCATGAAGCTTCATGTACAATATTTCATTATTATTTTCAACAAAATCCTTTTCTTTTAAAATTTCATTTCATTTTGAGAAAAGAAAATGATTTTGAAGAAGAAAGGAAATTTTCCTCAAGAATTCATTTCAAGTGTTTTATCAAAACTATTTTCCATTTAAGATGAAATTATTTAGTATGTTTGTGTTTCAAGTATAATGTCTATATTATTTACTTGGTTTTATTATTCTTATGATGAAATGATATCCATTTTTTTATATGGATTATGTTATGATGGGATGATGTTTATGAAACTCATTTTATTCTTTGGGTTCTGATGAATGATTTATGTTTATTTTGTAGCACACATAATAATGATTTAATTATGAGATGGTTGGGACCTATATATCCCTACAATGAATTGGGTAAATATTTATATCTCATGATATATACATGTATGGAATGTAAAGTGAATCCGGTTCAGTAATACAGGCCTAGAATGACAAGTAAACCTGGTTCAGTAATGGACTTTGTCCACTATGATGGTCTTGGCAGCAATGCCTTGGCTACTATGGAAATCATATCATGTGATTAATGGTTTTCCACAATTACATGTTTTATTTCCATGCTATTTTATCATGGTTAATGTTCCTTTATGATATATTCCTTATGCCCTACCTAGATTTATGTTATTACTCATGATTTTGATGTTTTATGTTCATTTTCTTACGTTCAAATGTTTAGGGATTGTTTTATGTTCTCCATGTTTACCCTTATTGATCATTTGAGCTCACCCTTTTTATGTTTTCTTTTCCCCAGAATATAAAGAATGGTTTTAGGTAAGAAAACCAAAGTGGAAGATCTTTATGGGAGATGTTTAAGATCTTTCACTATGATTAGAAGATTATGTTCTGAGTTTCCAAAGACACTAAACTAATACGGTCTTGGGCATCTATTTTTGTCATGTATTAAGTATTTCAAAAAATTAATTAAATGTATATGTACGTCAAGATTTGGGTCTCTAAAAATACCCAAATCATTAATCATGAAACATATAATAAATATTTAACAAATAAAATATTCATTTGAATCAATAATAATGATCCATGTGATGCCAATCTTGATCAAATAAATCATTAAAAATCCATATCTTTTCACCCATATGAAGTAAAAAATACTTTTCTTTTAACATATAATTATTAGATTACATTTTTGAATCATATTTCTATAAAAACACACATAAAGTATAGATAAATCATGTATGTAATTTGGGAAATCATTTTCTATATCACTTTTACAAATGAAATAACCATATGGTCGACTTCTATACCCAATGCATTGGAAGACTATGACAAACCCACCTGTCATTGGTTATAATGTAACCACCTATTCTGGGTTTATAATGGAACCACCCATATTTAGTTTATAACAAAAACACCCATTATAATAAATAAATTTCAATAAACATAACATAATTAAAGTATATAGAGCTTTTATTTCATTATAAAACTCATAGAATTATGCATTATTCCTTTCATAACATGATTAACCCATGGGAAATAAATGAATTACATGAAAATATCTTTCAAAAAATCATAATACATCGAGTGAAATATTAAGGATTTAATCATTACAAATATCCTCAGTGAGGTATAAGTAACATCAATGGTTGTTTCCATTGATTAATGTAAATAACAATAAAATACCATGAAAAAAATTCTTGAGGAAAATACAATTTTAACATTGAGAATCAACTTTAAAAACTAAAAATTCATAAATATTGTGAAAATAATTTTATTTGAAAATAACCTTGAAAAAATGTAAAGTAATATTCAAATAAATTAATGTTCATGATGGTAGGAAAATAAAATCATGTTGTAAATGTAAAAGAAAAATAAACATTCTTTTATAACTTTTGTAAAGGGATACTAAAGTAACCTATTTGAAAAGTATTAATAAATTTACTCTTTAAAACCTTTTAAAAGAAGTTTAAAGACCAAGAGAAATATATTTAGGAAATAATTTATTCTTATAAAATAATTTTTTTGAAAACATTTTAGAAAACATTGATATGTAAGAGAAAGATTCCCGATCTAAGAGAAAATACAAGATTGTTATCAATTATAAATTAATTTCTTGATATTTATTTAATCAATAAGTGGGGAAATAAAAATTAAACATGTAAATAAAATTCACAACCAGTGGATAATAAAATATATTTGGTTCAAAAATAAAATAAAATAAAAGACTATGATTTGACTCATTGAATATTGAACATAAACAATCCTGAAAATAAAATAGATCATAACATAAATCCTTTTCCACTTTTGGTAATTCTTCAATCATATACCCCATGAAATAATAACATTAAATAAAACTTTAAATATCATTAAAATAAGTATATTCATGATATATTATGTCTAGAAGAAGTATATACACCTCATAAAATAAGATAGGTACATATTATAAACATATGTCCTAAAGAAAGGGAATTTGAGATGAATAACCCTTAAAAAATCATATCATTGAATTGAGAATTAATTAATGAATAAATTATTTTTAAAAAGTGAAAATAAAAAATAATAGTGAAATATATAATAAATAAATTTGTAGATAAATTAACACATAATCATGGAATAAAAAAGTCAATGAAGAGGAGTTATAACCCAACAAAAATAAATTGAGTTAAGAATCCTTTTACCACTTGATAAATTTCAAGTAAAATACCATTAGATAAATTAATTCAAATTAAAACTTAAAATACCGTGAAGTATGAAGGATTCTTGGTATAACATGTAAAAGGGGTAGTATATTTACTATATAAAGGATTCCTGACCCCAGGGTGCAGCTTAGTTTGTAGCAGACCTGCAGAATCTCAGTGAGGTCTCAGGTCGAGTCTCACCGAATTCTTCATTTTTAGTAGTGTAGGGATTTTATTGTATTTATCCACTCCCTGAACATTGTAATAACATTAAAATACACCTCAATGAAAGGAAATTGAGATGAAATTCCTTACCTCACTGCCAGACTTTCCATGTATGTCCTTTAACTCCTTTATAACAAATTTATATCAATTATTTTATTTATTAAGAAAATTTTAAAGTTTTAATCCCTTATCCTTAATCCATTCATTTAATTTATTTTAATGATAAAATTAATTACTTGATCAGTTAAGTCCAAAATAGGTACTTTGATAATGTTCGGTCCATAATATCAAAAAAACTTTGATGTGATGACCATGGTCAAAATAGTTCATTATTATATAATCTATATTATAATAATAATAATAAAATAATTATCATTTTTATACATCAATTATACTTTTAAAACAAATCTTGAAATATGGTTTTGAAAAATTAACTACGTTGCAATCACAAAGATAGTAGGCTGTACGTACGCATGGGTAACATCTGCATTTTTCAATGATCATTATATAAAGAAGGTAATTATTAATTTATATTTACATAATGATAAAAATATAATTAATAATATATTATTTCTTTAAATAAATTTATATATATATATCTTACATGTGATTTGGTGATGAAAAATGAATCACATCTCTTCGTGGAGGTGGAAGTCCACACGTACATGCGAGCATTATCATTTTTTAGTGTATGAAAAGTCAAGAAAATAGAATATATATTGATTATCTAGAATGATAAATATTTCATTAATATCATATATATGTACATTAAATCCATCATTATAACCAATCATGAGAGGTGGTTATGGAAAAAAAATTATATCGATCCGCGAGGCGGTAGTCCTCTGTACACACGAATGATGAATTCCTTTCTAATTTGATGGAGGTTAAAGATGTATATAAGTTATGAAACTAAAATAATAACATAAAATTATATTTAAGATATTGAATTTTTTATCTTAGTATTGTTTTAGAAAATTTCAAGGATGTGGAATAAGAAATAAAATAAAAAATCTCGGTTAAGAACTATACCTCTTCTTCGGACAACCTCTTTCTCTTTACACCTTAAACCCTATAAGTTTTGTATTAGGACAAAAATAATACCTCTATAAAGTGATTAGGGATTTAATTAAGGTATTTTGGTAGGTATTGGATGAGAAAAATGGTTCTTAAGGTGTGAAGAAATGAGAAGAAGAGGTTCCCTTTTATAAGAGAGGGTAGGGGCACTCTTGGAATTTCTTAAAATATTAAATTAATATAAATTAATTATCATTTAGAAACGAATAAAAACTGATTAATTTAAAATATAGGATTATTATGGGCCTAAATAATCTCATAAAATATATTTTAGACAATTTTAATATTTTGTTTACTCTTATCTTTTGGTTTTAACTCTCCATTAACCCTTTTCACACTTGCCATGATAACAATATTTTTTTACTCTTTGGGGGTCAAGATAATTACTATAAATAGGAAAAGGCCCTTAAATGGAAAATGGTTTATTTTTTAAACCATATCATAATAAATTTCTCAAATATTTTATTTTTAGTAATTTTAAATCATTTAATAAAATATTATTTATTATAAAATATAATTAATGTCAATTTTAGAACTATTCATTTACTTTGACTTTAATAACATCAAGATAATAAAATAACTTTAATATACTCAATTAAAACTTTAATAAAATATTATATTTATCCCAAAAATTCTTGTATCACAATAATTCATTAATATTATATTACTTTTATTATTTTTAATATCATTTGTTTTATTTTACTATTAATTGAATAATTAATGTGTCAGCATTGCATAAGATTTTAAGGTAATTATTTCATCACTGAAAATTAATAATAAATTAACATGATAAAAAAATAATCTATATTTAAAATTAATCTTCATAACTAAACATATCTGCTTTTTATCCCTATGTCAAAAATATTATAGTTATTAAAAGAAAGAGTGTGACATTTTTGTCTTTATATTCACTTAAACATTCTAAAGGTAAAAATCATGGAAAAATGGAAAAAAGGTCATATATTTTACATTTTTTATGTTTATGGATGATATATACCCATAAAATAATATTAATGAAAGTTTTTGTATCATTTTTTATTCCTTATCATTTTATTTTTAACTTTTTTTACTTGATTTACCCTTGATCGCGGTAACAAAAATTACTAAGGTCACTATTCATAATTTCCAAAAATAAAATGGGCCTATTTACCAAATTTTTACCCACTAATTAAAAATATAATATCCATATTTCATGATTTGAAACCAATAATTGCAAGGATTTAATTTAAAATTAAACCAGAAAAATATGTCTAAAAATAGTTTTTCAGAAAAATGCATTTTTAAACTATAAAAAGTTTTTATAATAAATTAAAGTATTAAATTAATTTAAAAAACCAAAATAGGATTATTTTTAATAAAAATACACTAAATAATTTTTAAAACTACTCAAAAATAGATTTTTTTGTAAATACTTTAGAAGAAAATACATTTTTCAATAAAAATTATTATTTTTACTATTCATTAAAAAATCAATTTTTTTAGAAAAAGTTCAATATTTAAACATAGAATAATTTTTATATGATGATTTAAAAAATTTATTTATTTTATAAAATAAAATTTATAAAATTTTAAAAAATAATTATATTATTTTGTCACAAAAACCAATAAAAAACTATTTTTGAAGAAAACATTTCTTTGAAGAATAAAACGGCTTTACTAAAAATCAAGTTCTTATTTACTAATAATTAATCAATAAATTTTTATTTAATATAACATATATATATTTATATATATTTATTAATGCAGTTAATCCAATTCATACCCACCAATTTAACAACTAGGTTATAACATTCATAATTAAATAATAATTTTCACGGGTCGTCTAAGCTCTATGTTGAATTTCATACCCATTTTCAAACATAATTTCCTTATTTTAAAATATCAGGATATAACACCCCAATATTTTACAATATGCTTCTACTTAAATTTAACTTCTTTCATAGATTACCAACTTAAAAAATGATTTAAATATTATTATTTAATCATTATAGTTATCTCCAAGATGTTGGGAATGGCGTGAATGAATGATATTAAATAAATTATGATGATATAGAATACACATGTTGATAAAATTAACTCATTAGTTACCAATTAATTAGAAATAAAAATCTATAAAACATAAAGGATGTATTTTTATAAAAATCATTTTTATAACCACAATGAAATTTTATATTAATAAATTAAATTAATCAATATTTAGTGAAATATATTAAATAAATTTATATATATTATATTAAATAAAATATTTTTACATTGATCCAAAACATTTTTAGAGGCATAAGATAAGAATAAATCCATTTTTTCACATAAAAGCCTATATTTTTCTAAACACAGTTTTATCACCTTTTAATATAGAAATTGTTTTAAATTTAAATTTTTACACTTTTATAAATTATATTTGATTAAATAAACATTATTTTTGAAAGCATGATATCAAAATTTACTTTAGTTATTTTTTTTTATTTTTTTGATAAGTTTCATTTTTGATGAATAGTAATGTGACCGTTGGAATAAAAATGCAACCTTTAGGAATAATAATATGGCCATTAGAACAATAAACTCAACTAAGAAAGTATAAATAAAATTAATTTATGTTATAAATAGTAATATGATATAATTATATAATGTATAAAAAAATAAATATTTTAGAAATTATTAATTAAGTGTTGGTATTTTTGTGAGTCCTAAATATTTAATTACAATTTTATAATTAATATAATGATTTAAAAGAAAATTTATTTTCATAAAATATATTATATTATTTTATTATTATTTTAAGATAATTTAATGAGACCTTAGTTAATTTTTCAGAGTGCTACAAAATATTTTATAAGTTTAAAAATTGTATTTTTCAAGTAAATAATGATTTCAATTAAAAATTAAATTTCTCATATTTATAAATTATTTTCACTAAATGAAGTTAATTTTTAGATTCTATATGTTGAAAAATTGTAGGATGAATTTTTGTTATTTTTATAAAATTGTTGAATTTTTGGTGAATAGTAAAATACGGTAATTTGCGATATTTATACATTAAAAATTAAATACACAATTCCCAATATAATGAATTATGTAAGAACCCTTGGTTAAAACTCACATGCACTTATTACTATAATTAGTCACAATAATCAACACTATTACCTTTCTTGAGAAAAATAATAAAACAATGAATAAAATAATGAGAAATTACCCCTCTCCTCCATTATAAATACCTCCCCTCACCACCACTTCACCTCACACATATAATACTTTTATCCTTGTAAAATTTATACCCAATATTCTCCCCAAGCCTCCCCCCCACTTCTAAGAGATCTTGGTCTCATCAAAAGACCAAAACCATTTCCTTAAGGGGGTTCTCAAAGAGGAGTATTCAAGAGGTAAAATCCTCTTCCTTTTCCTTTTAATTTCTTTTCAAGTTATTTTATTTTATTATTATCTCACCACCAGCTTTGTACAAATGATCATGATAACTCAATTATCATCTATATACTATAATGATAACATTTTAATAGAATTTCCTTCATCAAAATTCTTTCTTTCTCTCTTTTATTTTAAAAACGAAATCATCGTCTAGGAGGTGTCGATTTACAATCTTCACAGATGACAAAATTTCATTCTTTAATTTCTCCTTCAATTATGGTCATGAAATAATTTATATGGTTGAAAAATATTATAAAATATGTATTATATCTTATTTAATATACTAGAACCATTTTATATGCATAATATTAAATAATAGAACAAAACTAGTTCTCTGTGATCGAAAAACTGCTAAAATTAAGCTAAACAATTATCATTAACATGTTATATAATGATTCATCCTCATATATGGGAAAAAATAATAAATAATATCAATTACACTTCTGGTTGTTCATTAATAACATGTAATTCCAATTTTGTAGAATTATACCCATTTTACATGAACTCCATTACTTATAAATAAGAGAACTAGTCATGAAAACCAAAGAAACGAACACTTTTAAATGATAAAATTATATTGTATAACTTATAAAAAAGACCATAAATAAAATTAATAAAATTATAAAAAATAAATTACATTTATAAAATTTTAATTAATTAATTAATTAATATATTTAATTTGATTATCCAGGACAATAAGTTTAAGTGCAGAACACATTTAGACATAAGGTAAGGATTTTCTTATCTCACTTCCATTTTTTGAGATATTTCCTATTCTACACTATTTATTATGTATGGTGAATGTATACGTCCCATTTATGTATCATATCATGAATATACTTATTTTCATGGTATTCAATGTATCATTTAATGATTATTAATTTTAGGGCATATGATTTGATTGATTACAAACTGATAAGGGATTATACCCGAACCCCCCCTTTTTTCTTCAAGATACTCTTTCACTACATTTACTAAAATATAATGATTCATTATTTTTGTATATTTATTCTAAATTATGGTTATATATTCCAAACTCATATATCCATATTATATAATCCTTCTTTGATGGGGATATACATGTTTTAAAATCGTTCCCTTCTCAATTCTTCTCTATAAAAAAGACTAATTAAAGGGAACTTCCCGAATTCTTACCCATTTTCAAGCACACTATATAATATATTTTAAGATATCATTATTTTACTAAAATAAAAAATTTTATAATAACAACAAATATCACGGTTTATTTCTAGTTTTATGAAAACAAATATTCCTTTTCACTTTAAAACCACTTTAATATTTTCCTTAAACTGCACTAAAATGTTTTATTTATAAAGTTTCCTAAAAAATATTTTAACATGATTTCAATTTAGTGGGACATTATTTATGAATAAAATATAATTTCAATGTCCTTCCCTTTTATTTTATGGGAAATAAATGTTTACAATATGATTTTATGACAAATACAAATGATTATCCAAAAGAACTATTCTTTCCAAAGAAAAAAGGGGTTTTCTCATCTCACTTTGATATATTCCATGTTTACCACTTATTCCTTATGTGTGTGGTGTATTTAATGCCCTTTTATATATAATATCAAGCGTCTCTTTATTCTTATGATATTACAAGGTATTATGATTTTAATGTTGCAAAGTGATATGTGACACTTTGGTATGTTTAAAGATTAATTTCCTCTGGTATCTCCATCCATGTCAACTTCATTTTTTAAATCTTATAAACCATTGAGGTTTATCTATTATGATACCATATAACATATTTTGTTGAAGGGATTATGTTTAGTGTGACTTTGGATGTGCTAATTAATACTATTCATATATTATAGTTGAAGTATTCACATTTTATATGCTAGTTTTTCAATACAAATGTTATGTTTCACCCTTTTCATATGAGGAATATATTAGACTTAGTAAGTATCAGGCAGGGCCCTTTATATCCCATTGGTGCATCGATAGGTTTCACGAGACAAACTAGTTTGGGTTTTTACCCGTTTATGTATGGTCTTTCCATGAAGCCTTGACGGTATTGTTATGATGTCCCACATTATAAATTCCTTCATTATGAAACTAGTAATTTATATTCCATGTGATTACTCAACTAGTAGAATATCCATGGTTGTGTTTTATTATGGAATTAATTTTTTTATCTTTTATTATGGCCATATTATGCTCAAGATTATGTTTTAATGACTTGTGTACTTCTATTTATTCACCATGCCTTATTACTTATGCTTCCGCTATACTATTTACCCTTGTTGACCACCTGAGATCACCCCTTTATTATGTTTTATTTTCCCCTTTCATTAAAAAATAAATATTATGAATCAATTTCAAGGATAATATAGGAGTTTGGGATGTTTCCAATGGAATTTATATATTTTATTTCCTTTCAAAGTTATATTGTAATAATTATATATGTATCTAGTTTTCCAAAACTAATAAACAATTCGGTCCTTCAGGATGTTATTCCTTGTAATAATACTAATGTAATATAGTAAGGTACTGACTCCAAGATACTAGGGTTAGGGACCTTATAGTTGGTATCAGATGAACTTTAGTAGAAACCTTGGAAACTAGATTTAAAAAACGTAGATTAGGGATAAAACCCTAAGATAAAATTTGAGGATAATCATAAAATAACATCCTATAATTTTGGTAAGGTAGAGATTATGTGGATCATTCTAGAAATAAATCCCTACCTGGATACTAAAAGTGGAAGTGGTTTTGGAAAAATGTACCAAGGGGTAAAACCGCCAACAAGGTGTCTCGAGCCTAAATTGGGGTAACCTGATTCATGACAACGAGCCTTACTGTGCACCTGGTTTGACACTCCCAGGGGATATGCTTAGGATAATTTACATTTATTTTAAAAATAATTATGAAGTATTTGAATATATAAACTAGGTTAAACCTAAGATGTATAGAATGAAAATTAGGTGTCATAATATTCTATAAGTGATTATACATTTTTCTCACTATGACTATTGTTACTCACACCATACTTTTTAGTTTTAGTCAATGGAAGGAACTCAAGGGAATCATGTTAACACTAAACATGATGGAAAAGGTGGTGGAAATGACCAAACAAATGGGATATTGATAGGAGTGAAAGATATTGTGATCATGCCTAATCCATTTTCTAGAAATATTATTAACAACATAAACCTTAACCAACTCCCTAACTAACTAAAGAAGAGAAGAATAGAGTTTTCTAAGAGCTCCGGTGAGAGATCATGGAGAAAATAAGGATTGATTTCCATCATGCAAAGAATGTAGAAGGAGACACCCAGGAAAATGTCTCAATAAAATAGAGAAATGATTTATGTGTTGAAAGGAATGGAATTAAGAAAATAATTGTTGAGGAAAAATGAAGAGTACAAAGAAAAGAAATAAAATGGTCCTAATAATATATTTATAGTTATTTTCCTTAAATCTAAGGACTTAGAAATTACCCAAGTAAATTCCCTATTATATAGGATAACCTTTAGAATAAGAAAGGACCTTTCTCTACCACAAAACTGGGTTTCCGTAACACCACCCTTTAACAGTGCTGAAAAAGCGCTGATAAAGGGTACTTTTAACAGCACTAAAATAGCACTGTTAAAAGTGACCCTTTATCAGCACTTTTTTTATCATTGATAAAGGAAACCACTTTATTGGCACTTTTTAGCACTATTAAAGGGCCCCCTTTACCAGTGCTTTTTTAGTAGTGCTGATAAGGGGGGGGCTTTATCAGCGCTTTTTTTCCTAGCACTGATAATGTGTATAATTCAAAAAAAAATATTTCCTAAAAAATAATATATTTATATATAAGTATATTTATATTGATATAAATAATATATATATTTTAAATATATTTTAGATCGATTTGATATGAGGTAGACGTAAAACAGACACTCAGAGCAGAACTTATGACCATTTGGAGGAATTATGAGCCTTTTCTGGCCTTGAAGAATGTGAGAAGGGGTTACCTTGGTCACTAGAGTGTAGATATTTTATCAAGATTCAATTTTATATGTGGTATAGAGAAAACAGACACTTGGATCAGAAGTTATGATTGTTTGAAATTGAGTAACCCTCAGAGCGCCTAAAAACCTAAGAAACCTGTAACTCACTAAAGAAGCCATAACTTTTGATCAGGGTGTCCATTTGAGTGACAAAAATAGTAAAATTGAATATTGTGATATGAGTGAGGACTAAATCCAATCAAAATCTTGATAAGATCAAAGAAACAAAATATATATCAATTATACCACTCTAAAAAAAACTCCAACTTCAAAGAGCCATAACATTCACTATGGGTGTCCGTTTGGGATCTACCACATATCAAATCGAATTCAGAGAAGATATATATGTATATGGCTGACCTGAAAAAATTTCCAATCATTTCCCAGACCCTAAAACACTAAAAAACCATCATAAGGACTCCAAAACTTTGTTTCCCTGTTCGGTGCGCTGTTGAATTTTTCTTAAAACAGTAATAACTCCCGATCCATGTGTCTGTTTGGCCTCCAACACCTATTATATCATATTTCATTCCATGATATTAGGTTTAATTGGTAATGGAGCTGAAATGGACACCAATATTAGAAGTTATGCCCATTTCAGTGACTCTACGGTTTGTTAGGTTTTTCAAGCCCCCATTTCTAGCACTTTTGTCCTATCTGCTATTTTTTCAAACAATTGTAAATTATTATATTTTTATCTATTTGGATTACACCACCTATCATATCAAATATCATTTTATGATATTCGATTTTACTGGTCACAGAGCTGGAACAAACTCTCAGATCAGAATTTTTCATCGTTACCCTGAGTTTAGGGTTTATTTGACTTTCTGACTGTTTTTTATGTGTTTTGAGGGTTTCTCCATTTTTACCTATTTTTCAGGTTTTCAAGGATTGTTATCATTTTTCATAATTTTATGTTATTTATAATTAAATATATAACAATATATACATATTTTTTATATATTCACACATAAAAATTTAATTTTATAAATAAATAATTAAACATATTTTCATATAAAATATATTTCTCAATATATAATCCTTATCTAAATAAAAAAATATTATCCATTTTATTTAAAATAAAAATATATGAATATTTATATACTTATATAATTTGTACTTGTATATATATGTGTGCGTCTGTATTGACAAACTGATATATATTACCTATATATCTAAACATATGTATATACATATTAATATATAATATTTGTAAATATATATTAATATGTATAATTATACTTACAAATACACATAATATATATATATATATATATATATGTATATATATATATATGTGTGTGTGTGTGTGTGTTGTATATATGTATATATTTATTTATAAACACATGCAAAAAAATATATTTTATAAATGTATTTAAAACTGATCTTATAAATATATATTAATATAAAAATAAATATATTAATATATAAATATAACTATATATATATATTAATATATGAATATGTATATATATATATATATATTAATATAACTATAACTATATATATTAATATTAATATATATGTCTTAATATAAATATATATTAATATACGAGTAAATATAACTAAATATATATATAAATAAAAATATATATTAATAAATGAAGACAAAAGTAATATGGAGGAGTGGTAAAGGCTTAGGTGCACAAGAAATAGGTCTCGAGTTCGAATCTAGGGGGAGGTAGGTTGCGCACGCGGGTAGAATAAGGGCTAGCGCTTTTAAAGGGTCAGGTGGGGGCACTGTTAAAGGCTTGGGGGGGGGGGGGTTCCTGGGGTGTGCAGGCTGGGGTGGGGAGGCAGCCTCAGATACCAAATTTTGGTTACAGTATGACACTCAATAGGGGGATGAATTGAGTTCCTATAAAAATTTCTATTTAAAAATTTATTTAAAAAAATCCCCCAAACCAAAAACAAAACAAGACAATTAATCAAAGTAGTAAATTTATAATAGTTTGACTGTTCAATTAATTTCTCAAGAGACTTATTACTTCTCAGTTATATCAACCTTAAATATTGAAATAACTTTTAAAACAAATTTACTAAACCAAAATAGTTATAAAAACTATCCAAGACTAACTATCAAAGTAAAACATGGTTTTCTTAAATATGAGTTAAAAATAGAGTAAACTAAATTTGAAAATGCAGTAGATTAAAACAATTGGTTTAGTCTCAAGTAGAGACTTAATCTACTCCACTTGGTGATCACCAAACATCAATTAATATATACATAAAGATTTGATCCACACCTTGGATTGGGGTTTACGCAATATTATACAAACTGTCTAGGTCACAAGACCTCTATCACAGTTCTATGTGGGAACTAAAATAGCCAGGTCTCATATAACCTCTACTACAGTTCTACATGAGATATAACATGTGTAAAAAGATATTTATGTGATGATATCTTATATCCTCTAGTTCAGTGTTAGAGATAGTGTGTTTTTAACAAATAGATACACACACTGCTTGAAATGAAGTAAAAATGCACACAACAGAGCAGGAAATAGAGAGACAGAGTTTAGAAGGATCTGAGTGTTATGAAATGAAACTCTGGACTCTTTGGATGTAGTATATATGAATATTGAGTCCTATTCTAGAGAAAAACATGGAAACAAAGTGTTGTGAAGCTTTGTGTTCTGGTTTCCAAGAAGATGAAGTTCTATTACTTTGGTTCTATTCTATTTTCTGCAGGGGTGTTGTAACTTTGGTGCACAAGAAGTTATCCTTTGTGTTGAGTCATAAAAAATGAGAATGAATTGTGTTTTATTCTTCCTTTTTTTAATAGGTTCAGTATGGGTTCTCATTCGAGTCCTCTCTTGTGTGTCTATGTATCTATATCTATTAGCTCATAGGATTTTCTCTTTTATATTCTGCAACCTGGCAATAAGCATGATTTGGGGTTGGATGTGTACCTCATACTTCAGACATACCAATTAATATTTTATGAAAAAAGCATTATTTTAATCAGTAGCATTAAAATACTCAAATATGATCATTAGAGATAATTTCAAATAAAAGAAAATTTAAACATTTTTTTAGTGACTCCTCTCTCGGTGAGTCATTTTGTTGGTATCGGTGACTCATTCTATCAGTATCTCCATGCATTGATGACTCAATGCATCAGTGAATAAATGCACTAGTGACTCAATGCATCAATGAATCATTTTTTTTTCTATCGGTGAGTCATTATTTTTATCGGTGTCTCATTATTACTTTCGGTGAGTCATCTATCAGTGTGTCAGTTTATACTATCGATGAGACATTTGTTCTGTTAGTGAGTCATTTTTTCTGTCGGTGTCAGTGACTCATACTTATCCAATTTTATGTTTTAACTATATTACAACATGAATATACACAAAATTTGTTAAACATATAATGGAACATATATAATCATAATTAAACATAACTTAACATGATTTAGTATAAACATGATTGAAATGATTTGACATGATTTGTGATTATTAAAACCCTTAAAACCAGAGAGGGGCCAACAATTTTCTATGGGTCGAAAATCTACCCCTTTTTGATGATCACAAATAATGTAATTATAAAGTAAAATTATTTTATGATTAATATAATCATTTCTCTTACCATATCCCATTACTGATTTTCTTAAAAAAATGAAATTTCTTAAAAAAGAGATAAGATTCAAAGGTAAAATAAATAATGATTTATTTTCTCCCCCTTTATCTTTTCTCCCTTTTTATCTTAATGAGATGTAAAAAAGAATAATAATAATGATAATAATGAAAAATAATAATAATTCCTTGATTTTCTACCCCTTTTGGGATTATCAAAATGCTTAAAGATAGAAAAGAATATAAATCAATAAAGAGAAAGACATAACACATAGATAGAATTGAATGATTAATGAATTTCATAAATAATAGAAAGTATAGTCAGTGAAATACAAAAATGTACAATCAAGTAGCCTTATAAAAAAAATGATCCACACTACGCCTTGAGATCTAGTGTGTCCTTTAATTTTTCAGAAGAATCAATTTTAGGTTCAGTGGATAGAGGATGAGATATTGGAGGGTCTGAATGAATTTGGGGAGGAGGAAGATGTATTCTTTTAATAAAGGATGGTGTAAGGCTGGGTTTGTGCTGTGACAAAACATGAGGTTGAGTCTATTCTATGATAACTGGATGAATCTGTCTCAGAGCCTAAGAGACAGACATGGACTATGGCTAGGGAGGAAAGGATGTGGAAGGAGAGGTAGTAGGGGGTCCAAGAGGTGCAGCAGCTGAAACCATGATGGATTCACTATGAACCTGGAGATAGGGATTTAACAGCTTGATTAAATCCTCAATTATTTCACCACCATATTTCATTACCTTTTAAAAATTATCCTTGTTATTTATAAACTTTTCAAGAAGAGATGTGATGTCTTTCAATTGCTTTACTTGTTCTTTGAATGCTCGAGTAACTGGAGGTAATGTCAAATTCTCTACCAAATACTTAAAGTGACATGTGAGTTGGTTCTTGGTGTAAATATTCAAGAAATATGAATTAATCCTCATTGTAATCTCTTACTGAGTGGAATATTCTTCCTTGGTATAACATCTGACCATATCATGCATACGATAAATGTTCTTATCAATTTTAGAATGACTTTAAAAACTATATGCACCAAATAAGGCTTGAATCTATTCTTTAAAAATAGTTCTAACTGCCTCAATGTCCAAGTCATGAGATGTCCAAGAAGAGGTATAAAGAACAACATGAGCTGAGGTGTGTTCCTTAAGCGCTTTAAGTACTTTCTCTAAACATCCTTTATACTCAAAGGTTAACACATTTATGGTAGAAATTAGTTTTCTCATATCACTCCCAATTTTGGCATTTTTTGAACAATTATTTCAGCTATTGAAATTAAATTTGGTTGAATCTAAGATATCAATTTTTTTAAAACTTTAACTGCATAAAACACATTCACACTAACTATCTAAACTAGAATAGGATAAACTTTCATAGACTACTTAATCTCTTCTATAAAATCCTTTAAAGAGTTTACGTCATCACTTAGAGTAGGCATGGGGACAACTTGATCTTGAATAGATTCCATGACAGCTGAAAACATTTCTTCCTTAAAACTTTCAAAGTCATCCATAGTGACATTGTCACTAGGAAGGGTTTCATCCACTAATTATCTTGAAATAGGGACAAAATCCTCATAATCTGAATCTTTATAGTCCAAACCAAGAGCTACATATCTATGATTCCTTACCCATTCAGAAATAACATCATCATTTAATGGGGTGAGAGTGTTAAGTCTCACTCTTAAAACTTGACACTCCCCCTCATCTTGATCTATCCTTATATGAGGCTCCCCCTCAACTTGAGGTTTTCTTCTAGCATAAACCAGCTGTGGTGTAGAGACTATTTGAGTATCCACTACACCATAAACTGTAACCGATTTCTATTATCTAGTAGGAGCATCTACTTCTATTGTAACATCAACAAATACCTCACTTACAATAACAACTTTTGAAGATTCTACATGCTATCCCTGAACTAGTGCCTCAACCAGATCAACATTTTCACCTTGATCATCATCAAGATGATCACTATCATTACCACTTTCACTTCCTTCACCATTTTCATCATTTCCATCATCATATTTATTTCTTTATTTATCACTTCTAGAGTTACTTCCACTTTCCTCCTCTTATTCATCTTTGTCTTATTCTTCTTCTCCTCTAGAGTCTACTTCAGAACCACTAGTCTTTCTCACATACTCAATACTTCCAGACACTTCTGTCTCCTCATCACCATTGTCACTGAGAGTTGGTTCATATGAATGTAAGGCCAGAGGTGGACCAGGAGATCCATAATTCATTATCCTTGGGATTTCAGCAATGTTTGGGTCACTCCTATCATCTATAAGAGACCCTTGATCTCTATCAAAAGTAGAAACCTCTTCCTCATTAGAATAAATAGGCTCAATATCTTCTAGTACTAGAACCAGATCCACAAAATCTCTCAACCTAACAGGATGGTCCACTAGGTTGAATTTTCATAAAGCTTATCTTCATCACCAATACATTCCATCTTCCATGGATTCCAATGAATCTTAATTCATATGAAAATTTCTTTATTCAAGTAGAATCCATTACAAGTAGATAAAAACTATTTATTCTCATCCGCATAACCTTTCTCCTTTAATATAGTTGAGATTATCCTTGGGTAAAAAAATAGAGTTGGATTTACATTAGGGATTAATCGTTTCATTGATATGAACTATCAGATATCTATATAGATTCACATTGACTCATTCTTTAAAAAATACAAAAATTATACATCTTGATACTTTAACAATGAAAAATACCCTTTCTTGGGATAGTACTGGTACTGAATAAACTTTAACAGAAATCTGTTCTCACATTCTAACTCTGTAGCTATTGGTCTTTTGTGCTCTTCATTTCTAATTAGCTCTTTTAGAGCTGTCTCATAGCTAAATAGATCACTCTCAGATAGAGAGGTTCCTTGATTGTCATTGAATATCCCTTCATGTGGAACCTTAAGGCATTCGTCCAAATTATTAGAATAAAATGAAATTATCCTCCCTTTAACTATAGATTTGATCCAACTTACTTAACTTTCTTCCAAAAGAAATTCGACATTCATGTAAAAATCATGTATCAGCTTGGGATAATAGGGCCTTTCATTGTTTTCAAACCATTCCAGCCATCCCTGAGTCTATAGCACATTAAACAACAATGAATTACTATCTAGTAACCATTATGTGAAGACTTCCTACTCTGGTGTTACCACATGGTTCGCAAGGGCTAGATTGAAAGGTTGAGACTTACTAGATTATCCCTTATTATTCTTATCAGGTTGAAACTCATCTTTTGATCCACCTTCAAGTGTGAGTTTTATTATTTCCATTTTTATGGTTCAACTAAAGGTTAGAAGGTGAAAGGTTAGGGGTAGAGAGTAATGAAAGGAGTGTAAGGGTTAAAGTGTGAGGGTAAGTAGTAGAGTTGATCAAATAAAATTTATATAATTTAGGTATTAGAGCTCATAGATTCATGAAACAAGTCCAAATAAATAAATAAAACAACATAATTTTTTTTAAAACATAAAACATATAAAATAGTGGGTTCTATCAGTGTTGGCATGACAATATCAACAAGACACTATCAGTTTCATCATGACAGTATTGGAAAGACACTATCGGTGTCAGCATGGCAATGTGTCAATGTTAGAATAACATTGTATCTATGATATTTTCATTGTCGGCATGACATAAACACTTGTTTTTCACAAAGAGTTATCGACATAAGTTCCTTATAAGTTAATCATCCCTAATTCATGTTTGATGCAATTCATTCTTTTAGAGTTCAATGGATTTGTGAATATTTCAGCAAGATGATATTCAGTACCAATAAACTCTAGTGTTATATCACCTTTTTGATAATGATCTCTAAAAAAGTGATGTATTACATCAATATGATTTTTTAAATAATGAGAAATGGGATTCTTTAAAATGTTAATAGCACTTGTATTTTTACAAATTATATGGACATGTCTTAATTGATATCCATAGTCTAGTAAAGTATGTTTCATTCACAAAATCTGAGCACAAAAACTACCAATGGATATGTATTCAACTTTGACAGTAGATAATGCACCCGAATTTTTCTTCTTACTACACCATGAAACTAGATACTTGCCTAAAAAGTGACATGTTCCAAAGGTTTTCTTTTTATCTAACTTACAACCACCAAAATCAGTATCTGAATAACTCACTAAATCAAAAGGTTGTCCTCTAGGATAGAACAATCCTATGTTGGTAGTATATTTATGGTGTTTGAAAATTCTTTTAATAGCATTTAGTTGATATTATTTAGGGTTATCTTGAAAACAGGCACACATACACACACTAAATATAATGTTAGACCAAATAGCAGTCAAGTAGTGTAAAATTATAATCATTCATATATAAATGGTTTGATCAATAGATTTACCATTTTCATCAAGATTAAAATTATAGGTGATACTCATTGGAGCGTCACTAATTTTTGTACTATCAAAGCCAAACCTTTTTAAAATATCTTTAATATATTTCCTTTAATTTAAAATAATACCTTATTTTTAAATATTTCAAATCCAAGAAGGAATTTTAGTTCCTCCATTAAACTCATTTCAAATCCACTTTGCATCATTTTTGAAAAATCAACACAGAAAGAATTTTTAGAAGACCCAAAAATAATATTATATATATATATATATTTGCACTACAAAAACATCTTTAGAAATTCATTTTATAAAGAGAGTAGGATCATCTATTCATTTTTTTAAAACCTTTGGAAATAAGAAAACTATTTAGTCTATTATACCAAGATCTTGGAACTTGATTTAAACCATATAAAGCCTTTGTTAATTTAAAAACATGATTTGAAAAGTGAGGGTTCATAAAACCAAGGGGTTTTTCAATAAAAACATACTAAACTATATACCCATTTAGGAATACACTCTTAACATCCATTTGATATAGCTTGAAATTTAGATGTGATGTAAATGAAAGAAAGGTTTTAATGTCCTCAAGTCTAGCAATTGGTGAAAATTTTCCTCATAGTTGATGCCTTCTTCTTGACTATAAACTTGTGCAACCAATATAGATTTATTTCTTACAATATTACCAACATCATCAAATTTATTTCTAAACACCCATTTAGTGCCTATGGTCAAGATTTCTTTAGGTATATCTATAATTTTCCAAACATTATTTCTTTTAAAATGATTTAATTCTTTTTGCATAGACATTACCAAAAATTCATCATTTATTGAATCATCTATGTTCTTAGGTTCAAGCTGTGAAAAAAGGCTTGATGTTGAACCTGATTTCTCAAAGAATCTATAGTATGAGTTCCTTTATCTAGGACTCCAACTAAAGCATCTAAAGGATGGTTCTTAAGAGTTCTTGTGGGTCTAAACAAAGAAGGGATAGTTATTTCAGATTCTTCAACATGTTTGGGTTCATCATGAGTAGAGTCTAGAGAATTTATAGAATTTGAAGATTTAACATATTGTTTAATAGTAGGGTTAAGATATTTTTCATTTATGTCTAGATTTGACAGATCATCCTCAATATTATCTAGGGAGGTCTTGGGTTTATGTGGGTTTATTATATCAAATTTTACATGTAAAAATTCTTCCACACACTTAGTTATTTTATTAAACACTCTATAGGCTTTACTAGAGATTGAATAACCTAGAAATATTCCTTCATCACTTTTGGATGAAATTTTTTCAAGATTTTACTTTGTATTAATGATAAAGACCTTGCAACCAAAAACTGTGAAGTAACTAACTTTGGGTTTCCTGTTGTTCTATAGCTCATAGAAAGTTTTCTTTAGAATTTATATGATTAAGACTCTATTAATTATATAACAAGAAGTATTGATTGATTCTTACCAATAATAGACAAGTAAGCCATATTCATTAAGAATTTTTCTAGTAATTTCTTTTAAGTTTCTATTTCTTCTTTCTACAACACCATTCTGTTAAGGTGTCCTAGGAGCAGAGAAGTTATGAATATAATCATTTTTTGAGCAAAAAGATTCAAACTCTTGGTTTTCAAACACAAATCCATGGTCACTTCTTAAGGATTTAATTTTGAGTCCACTTAAGTTCTCTAATGTTCTAGTATACTTGGTGAAATGAGAACAAGCTTCACTTTTATAAGCAAAAAGGAAATTCCAATTATATCTAGAATAGTCATCTACCAGAACATAGACATAGTTCTTACCATTTAGAATTGAAACTCTAGATAGTCCAAACAAATCCACACAAACCAACTCAATAGGTTGAGAAGTAGAAACTCCTTTCATTGGTTTGAAATATATTTTGTGCTATTTACCCTTTTGATAAGGATTACAGACTTTGTCATTTAGAAACTCAAGTTTGGGTAGATACTTAACTAGTAATTTCTTAGTAATATTTATAAGTGAATGAATATTACAATGTCCTAATCTCCTATGCTAGATCTAAGAATCTTTATTAAAGGTACTTAAGAATGATTGTTTTGAGAAACTAAGGAATTTAAGTTTAAAGCATAAACATTTTCATTTATAAAAGAAGAGAATACTAATTTATTCTTGGAATTAAAAACATTACATACATCATTTTTAAATTTAACATTAAAAAAATCATCATAAAACTGAGACATACTAAGAATATTATACTTTAATCCATTAAAAAAAAGTATTTTAGAAATTAAAACTTAATTAGAGTTACCAATTTGACCAAGGATAATGATTTTTCTATTAACATTGTCACCAAAGGTGACATGCCCACCATCAAACTTTATTAGATTCTTGAAGCATGAATAATATCGTATCATGCGTCTTGAAAATACACTTTCCAAGTACTATAGGATTCTACAAGAGCTCTTAAAATACCTTTCTTACAAAAACATATTAGACAAGAAAATATTTTGGTACCCAAATTTGTTTGGGTCCATTAACAGTAGTAATAAGAGCTTTAAAAACCCATACTTTCTTCATGGATTTCCTATAAAAACTATGTAAAGTATTTGAAAAATAGGCTTTATTTTTGCCAAAAAAACTTGAAACAGTAGAATATGTTTCATATCCGAGACTTGTAGAAATTTTTTCAGAACTAGGAGTAAAATTGGATTTAAATATTTAGATACAAAATTGGTTTTGAAAAAATTTCCTTTACCATTTTATAGTCAATACCACTAGTGTATTTGGGTGCAACTTGTTTACCAGGAATTTGAACCAAGTTAAATTTTCCATTATTAAACTTTTCTAAATCATCTTTTAATTTCTTATTGTACAATTTAAGCTCATTATTTTATTTAAGTAATAGATAATTTTTATCCTCTTCTATGCTAAGATCAGATTTAATAGTAGAGGTAAGAGGATGTTGTTTATTTAAAGATTTATATTTATCTTTTATTTCATTGCTTATATCTTCAAGTATTTTTCATTATTCAAACATTTACTCATTAGTCATATTTTTAGAATTGATTTTATCTACAAATTAATAAGAATTATTTAGAAGAGACTCAAGGGTTACCTCAGATATGATTTTCATGAAACACATGTTTTACTTGTCACATTTCTTATCATGTAATGATTCTAATTCACTTGATATGTCCTCAGAAGTACTCCAGGTGGCCTTTATTTACTTATTTTATCTTTTATATTTGTCCTCATATTTATTTTTGTATTTTAACTTAGGACAATCAGCCTTTACAAGACCTATCCTCTTACATTCTTAACAAACTATTTCATTTGAGTTATTATTACTTTTACAATCCTTTTTATAGTTTCTATTATTATCAAACTTACCTTTGTAGCTGGGATTCCTGAAAAATTTATTCCTTCTATAAAACTTTTTAAACCTTCTGGATAATTGATCCATTTTCTCATCATTGTCTGATGGTGAATATTCATTACTTATTCTATCAGAATGACTTTGAATCCTTTCCTTTTCTTTATTTTTGAAAGTAGTGGGTTTGAAATCCACTGACTTTCTATTTGGTTAATCCTCCTCTTCTTTGTTGACTTTTAATTATTCCTCATACATCATAATATTTCACATTATCTCCTTTACTATAATTTTACTGATATCAAAGGATTCTATTATTGACACTGAGGTTCCTCTCCATCTATCTAGAAGACATCTGAGAATTATCATGATTTTCTCCATAGCAGTAACTTCCTTTTCCAAAGAAATTATAGTATTTACAATTTCATTGAACCTAAGATACATATCAGAAATAGGTTCATCATGATTTATCTTAAAGTTATCATATTTAATAGTATAAGTGTTAAGTCTCATTTATTTGACATTAATGGTTCCTTCATGTGAAAAAACTAGAGTATCCCAAATTTCATGGGATGTTTTACATATTGAAATACTATTGAATTATTCATCTCTTAAAGAATAATATAAGGCATTAATACCTTTGCAGTTATTATTATAATCAATATTGGTTGGGTTATCCCAAGTATTTCAGGCAGTAGTAGGAATCTTATATTCATCTACAATGGAGGAAAAAATTTCAAAAGCCATAATTTCTAAGTGCATTTTAATCTTTATTTCCCACTAGGAATAATTTGTTCCATTTAAAAAGGGAGGTATATTGGTAAAATCACATTCCAATCTATTATCCATAATAAAGATCAAATAGGTTTTTAAATAGATAAAAATTTATAACTAATAGAAATTTTGAGATATTTAAAACACAACTAAAATCACAATTGGAATAGATTTTAAAACAATTTTAAACAACCTCTGATACCAAATGTTTGTGAGAGTAGGACACTCAATAGGGGGATGAATTGAGTTCCTATAAAAATTTCTATTAAAAACATCATTTGAAAAAATAACCCAAATCAAAAACAAAACAGGATGATTAATCAAAGTAGAAAATTTATAATAGTTTGATTGTTCAATTAATTTCTCAAGATATTGATTACTTCTCATTTATAAAAACCTAAAAGATTAAAATAATTTTTTAATTTTTTTACTAAACCAAAATAGTTATAAACACCATCCAAGACTAACTATCAAAGTAAAACATAGTTTTATAAAATATGAGTTTAAAATAGAGTAAACAAAATTTAAAAACATAGTAGATTAAAACAAGTAGTTAAGTCTCAAGATGAGACTTAATCCACTCTACTTGGTGATCACATTCCACTAAGAAATATATATATATAAAGCTTTTATTCACACCTTTAATTGGGGTTTACTCAACAATATACAAAATGTCCAGGTCACAAGACCTCTACCACAGTTCTACATGGGAACTAAAACTGCCAGGTCACACAGGACCTCTACCATAGCTCTACATGGGATATAATAGGTGTAAAAAAATGTTTTTGTGAGGGTATCTTGAATCCTATAGTTTAGTGTAGGAGACATTTTATGTTTAATAGACATATACACACACTGCTCGGAATGTAGTAAAAATGCAAACAATAGAGTAGGAAATAGAGAGATAGAGTTTATAAGGATCTTAGTGTTATGAAATAGAGATATAAAATATTTAGATGTAACATATGTGAAGATTGAGTCCTCTTCCGGAAACTGACACTGAAACAGAGTTCCGTGAAGCTTTGTGTTCTAGTTTCTGAGAAGATGAAGTTTTATTCCTTCAGTTTTGTTTTTTTTTGCTGTAGGGATGTTGGAACTTTAGTTCACATAATTTTATACTTTGTGTTCAGTCATCAAGAATGATAATGCCTCATGTGTTCTTATTAATTTTGTTCATAGGTTAATTATGGGTGCTCATGCGAGTACTCTCCTGTATTTCTATATATCTATATCTATCAGCTTGCATGATTTTCTCTTTTATAATTTTTAGCTCGACAATAAGAATGGTTTTGGGTAGGATGTGTACCTCACACTTCTAACATTCAAATTAATATTTTCTACAAAAAGAATTATTTTAAATAGTAGAATTAAAACACTCAAATATAATCATTGTAGATAATTTCAAATAAAAAAAAATTTAAAAATTTTTTGATGACTCTGCTATCAATGAGTCCTTTGGTTGGCATCATTGACTAATTTTATCAGTGAGTCATTATTTTTGTATCTCTATGATTTGGAGACTCAATGCATTAGTGGCCCATTTTGTTCTGTTGGTGAGTCATTATTTATATCAGTTTCTCATTTTTAATCTCGGTGAGTCGTATATCGGTGAGTTAGTTTGTACTATCGGTGAGACATTTGTTTTTTCGGGGAGTCATTTTTGTTGTTGTTGTTAGTGACTCATACTTATCCATTTTTTTATTTTATCTATCCTACAACATGAATATACACATAATTTGTTAAAAATATAATGACACATAAATAATCATAATTAAACATAACTTAACATTATTTAGTATAAACATGATTGAAATAATTAGATATGATTTGACATGATTTGTGATTATTAAAACCATTAAAACCAGAGAGGGACCAATAATTTCCTATGGTCCAACAATATTTTATTTTGGAATTTATATGGTTTTATAAAAAAGACAAACCGTCACATCCAGCATGGCCCCTGGGTTTGAACCTACAACCGAAGGGTGACAAGGATGCAATGCCTAACACTAGACTAAAGGTAGTCCTGATTATCTTGACTTTTTTTAGTTAAAACATCTAATAGATAAATGTTACTTTGATTTTAGTGAGTTTTTGTTTTATAAAATAAATAAATTTTAGATAGGAAAATGATTTGGTGATTAATGATATTTCAAAAGATGTTCATAATTTCGGGAATCCTATAATATTTTAGTAAATAAAATATTTTTAGGAATAAATGTTGAAATGTATTTTGGACTAAAATATGATTTTATTATGGACTTATGGTGATCCAAGTTATTTATGTAAATGATTAGAATATCTTGGAGAGTAATTGATGAAATTTTTGGTATAATACATTAAGAGTTATAGATGTCATTTAGAAAACTATATGAATAAATCTTTCTGATTTTGGGGTCATAGTATAAAATATTTTTTTGAGGAATGATAGTAATTTCCAAAATGATCTATGTTGAAATTTGTGTTTTACATTTGAATTTTAGAGATTAAAGTTATTTTTCATCATATAAAGGTTTATTATTTTTAGGAATTATCTTATCTTATCCTAACCATTTTGGATTTGGTTAATGTATAAAGACAATAGGAATAGATCCGTAAAAGTTGAATTGAATTATTCAGGCATGAAAAATTCATCTGGAATGTTCATTTCTAATTATAAGGATTGATGTGGAAATAGATCGAAGAACAACCAAAAGATGATATTATTATTATGACATGGAAAGTAATCAAGTAAGATTAATTTCTAAAGTTCTTTTCTAGATAGTAAATGAATCTCTCAACTCTAGGAAAATTATTTTGAAACAAAAACATTATCTATTAACTTTCCTTACTAAGAGGTCAGTGGTCTTTTAACTGATCACAATATTTATGGTTTTGTAATCATTAACTTTCTAATGACCATGTACTCCATCAATATACATCAGAACATGATAGTTATATTTTTCTTTATTGTCCATGTTTTGACTTCCCACTAATATTCTACTATTTGAAAGCCCTAATATTATGGTGACCATTACATTTCAGTTTTTCCTCTTATTAAGAGGATGTTTTATTAACCCTATTTCTGATGTGGGTTTCCCAAAAAGAAATTTACAAAAAATAAACCACTATTTTTTTTCAAGTGAAATTTAAAATTTAGAGGATGAAATTTATTAAAGTAAGGGAGAATGTAACACTCCTAAATTTTACAACATGCCTCTTCTTAAATTTAACTTCTTTGATAGATTAATAGCTTAAAAAATGATTTAAATATCACTATTTAATTATTATAGTTATATCCTAGATGTTGGTAATGGGGGGAATGAATGATATTAATTAAATTATGATAATATAGAATACACATGTTTATAAAATTAACTAATTGGTTACCAATTAATCAGAAATAAAAACCAATTGAACATAAAGAATGTATTTTTATAAAAATCATTTTTATACCGAGAATGAAATTTTATATTAATTAATTAAATTAATCACTAATTAGTGAAATATATTAAATAAATTTATATATATTATATTCTATAAAATATTTTTACATTCATCCAATACATATTTAGAGGCATAAGATAAGAATAAATCCATTTTTTTATATAAAAGCCTTTATTTTTCTAAATGTGGTTTTACCACCTTTTAATAGAGAACTTGTTTTAAATTTAAATTTTAATACTTTTATAAATTATATTTAATTAAATAAACATTATTTTTGAAATCATAATATCAAAATTTACTTTGGTTAAATTTTTGGTATTTTTATGATAAGTCTCATTTTTTGATGAATAGTAATGTGACTATTGGAATAACAATGTGACCTTTAAGAATAGTAATATTTCCATTAGAACAATAACCTCAACTATAAATGTATAAATAAAATTAATGTATCTTTTAAATAGTAATATGATATAATCATATAATGTATAAGTAAATAAATATTTTATAAATTGTTAATTAATTGTCGGTATTTTTGTGAGTCATAAATATTTAATTACCATTTTATAATTCATATAATGATTTAAAAGAAAATTTATTTTCATAAAATAGATTCATATATTAATATATATTTTATTATTATTTTAGGATAATTTAATGAGAAATTTTTTAATTTTTCAGAGTGTTATAAAATCAGTTATAATTTTAAAAACTGTATTTTTTTAGTAAATAATGATTATAATTAAAAATTAAATTTCTCATATTTATAAAATTATTTTTATAAAATGGAGTTAATTTTTGTATTATACATACTGAAAAATGGTTAGGGTGAATTTTGGTATTTTTCTAAAATATTTTAATTTTTGGTGAATAGTAAAATACAGTAATTTATGGTATTTATACATTATAAGTTAAATAAACTATTCATAACATCATGAATGATGTAAGAACCCTTGGTTAGAAATCACATTAACTTGTTACTATAATTAGTCACAATAATCAAATCTATCACTTTTCTTGAGAATAATAATAAAATAATGAATAAAATAATGAGAAATCACCCCTCTTCTCCACTATAAATATCATCCCTCACCACCACTTCTCCTCACACCTATAATACTTTTGAATATTTTCAAGTTTCCACCCAATATGATCCCAAAGCCTCTCCCCCATGTTAAATATCTCTTGGTCTCATCAAAATACCAAATCCATTTTTAAGGAGGTTCTTGAGGAGGAGTATTCAAGAGGTAAAATCCACTTCCTTTACCTTTTAATTTCTTTTCAAGTTCTTTTCTTTTATTATTATCTCTTCAACTAGTCTATAAAAATGATAATAATAACTACAATATCATACATATACTATAATTATATCATTTTAATGGACTATCCTTCTTAAAACTTCTCTCTCTCTCTCTCTCTCTCTCTCTCTTTTATTTTAAAAATGAAATCATCATCTTGGAGGTGCCGATTTAACACCTTCATGGACGACGAACTTTAGTTCTTTAATTTTTCCTTTAAGGATGGTCATGAAATTTTTTTCATAGTTGAACCAGATTATAAAATATTTATTATATCTTATATAAGGTTTTGGAACCATTGTATATGCATAATATTAAATAATATAACAAAACTAGTTCATTGTGATAAAAAAAACCGCTAAAATTAAGCTAAACAATTATCATTAACATGTTATCTAATGATTCATTATAATATATGAAAAAATAATAATAAATAATAATAATTAAAACTATTTTTTTCATTAATAACATGTAATTACAATTATTTATAATTATACCCATTTTACATGAACTCCATTACTTATATATAAGTGAACCGATTTTGAAAACCAAAGAAACGAACGTTCCTGAATGATAAAATTGTATCGTATAACTCATCAAAAATACCATAAATAAACTTAATAAAATTATAAAAAATAAATTACATATATAAAATGTTCTTAATTAATTAATTTATGTATTTAATGTTATTATTTGGGACATTAAGTTCATGTTTAGAACACATATAGACATAAGTTAAGGATTTTCTCATCTCACTTCTATTTTTGTGAGATATTCCCTATTTACCACTATTTTTTGTGTATGGTGTATGTATACTTCCCATTGATGTATCATATCATTAATATATTTATTTTTTTGGTATTAAATATATAATTTATGATTATTTATTTTGGGGCATATGATTCAATTGATTACAAACTCATAAGGGATTCTTCCCAAACCCCAGTTTTTTCCTTCGGGTTACTCTTTCACCATCTTTACTCAAATGTAATTATTCATTATTTTTTTTATATTTATTCTAAATTATTATTATATTTAAAAAAATCATATATCCATATCATATCATCCTTCTTTTATAGGGATATACATGTTTTAAAATGGTTCCCTTCTCAATTCTTCATGATATATAAGCCTGATTAAAGGGAACTTCCCAAATTCTTACTAATTTTAAGGTGCACTATATAATATGTTTTAAGCCATAATTATTTTTCTAAAATCAAACATTTAATCATAAAAAATATATTGGTTCATTTATTTTTTTATGAAAACAAATATGGCTTTTCGCCTTAAAATCTCTTTAATATTTTCCTTAAACCGCGCTAAAATGTTTTATTTCTAAAGTTTCTTAA
This sequence comes from Viscum album, assembly GCA_963277665.1. Lineage (NCBI taxonomy): Eukaryota > Viridiplantae > Streptophyta > Magnoliopsida > Santalales > Viscaceae > Viscum > Viscum album. The sequence goes on from OY728131.1 coordinate 1,196,681,442, forward strand.
AAACTATTTTTACATGATTTCACTTTAGTGGGACATAAATTATGACTAAAATATGATTTCAATTCCCTATCCTTTTATTTTATGGGATATACATGTTCAAAATATGATTTCATGATAAATATAAATGATTTTTCAAAAGAACTCTTCTTTCCAAATTAAAAAGGGTTTTCCTCATCTCACTTTTACTTCTATGAGATACATAACTTATTCAACACTTATTCCTTGTGTATGTGGTTTATGTAATTATATTTGATATATCATATCAAGATTCTCCTTATTATAATGATATTATAAAGTATTATGATTTGAATTTTTCAAAGTGGTATGAGACACTTTGGTATGTTTAAAGATTAATTTCCTCTGGTATCTCCATCTATTTCAACTTCATTTATTGAATCTTGTAAATAATTGAGGTTTATCTCTTATGATACCATATAACATATGTTTTTTAAGGTTTTATGTTCATTTTTACTATAGATGTTCTAATTAATACCATTCATAGATTCTGGTTTAAGTATTCACATTTTGTATGCTAGTTTTTCAATAAGAATGTTTATGTTGTTTATATTTTACCCTTTTCATATGAGGAATGTATTGGATTTAGTATGTATTGGGAGAGGCTTGATATATCCTCTCGGTGAATCATTAGGTTTCATGAGACAAACTAATTTGGGTTTTTTACTATTTATGTGTGGTCTTGGCATGAGACATTGACGGTACAGTTATGATGTATCTTATTATGAATTCCCTCATTATGAAACTAGTAATTGATACTCCATATGATTATTCAACTAGTAAACTATCCATGGTTATGTTTTATTATGGAATTATTTTTTTTTTCAGATTTTATTCTTGCCATATTATGGTCAAGATTATGTTTTAATGGCATGTGTAGTTCTATTTATTCACCATGACTTATTACTTATTCTTCCATTATACTATTTTACCTTACTAATCACCTGAGATCACCCCTTTATTATGTTTTATTTTTATCTAGGATGAAAAGATGAATATTATGAATGAATTTCAGGGATAATCTAAGAGTTTTGGATGTTTCAATTATAATTTATATATTTTATTTCCTTTCAAAGTTTTATTGTAACAATTATGCATATATCTGAATTTTCAAAACTACTAAACTATTTGGTCCTTCGAGATGCGATTACTTGTAATCATACTAATTTAATAAATTAAGACACTGAATTTGAGCTATTGGGGTCATGGAGCTTACATAATATATTACATTATCCCCCAATTTAATAAATTGAATCCTCAAAATTTGAAATCGGGCTCAATAACCATGGGTTTGACTTTTCAAAACACCTTTGTTGAAATACAACATCATAAAAAGGTTTAATAAAACTATCTCTTGAAAAGTGGTAAAGTAAAATATAATTCCCCAACCTTAAACCTTACTTAATCTTGAGATATTACAAGATTACACATTGAGGATCTTTTCGGGTTTAGAGTTTTAGAGAATTAGATCATAAAACTTGCATTACATTCCACATATAAATAAAGTGGTCACATAAAGATAGTATTCTTCATTCCCATAAATGGAAACATATTTAAAATAAAACATGGATTCTTTCTTGACACTTCCTTGACACTATTATCATATCATGTACCTTTCCCCTGACCTATGAAAAACATTTCAAAAAACTTGGGATGAGCATAAAAAGCTCAGTAAGGGATATAAAAATATGGAAAGGAAACATGGGTACATATATACATAAGAATTAAATCATACTTTACCCATAAAACATAAGCACTTTAACATACCTCATCAAATCATGAAAAAATCATAGAAATCATAAGACATAAAGGTAACTTGAGGCATTCATAACATTCTTACGTAGGGAGTAACCCTCTTGGTTACGTTTGGAATACCCATCACAGTATATTCCCTAAATCTCTTCGGAGAAACCTTAACGTTTCACTCCTTCACGTTACCCAATGTATTGGAGAGCTATATTGGGCTCACCCGCCCTTAGTTTATCACGGAACCACCTGTTTTCATAATAATTTCCAAGAACCTCAACATAATCGTATCACGTAAAACATGTATAAAGGAAACATAACATTTACACCATTCAATCACAAGATATAAATACCACACATTGATATAAAAATATTATGAAAACCATTTTCAATACCAAAATAAAAGAAAAGTAAAACATGGTATTTATTTTTCTTTTAAAAAGAAGGTATGGCTTGTAGAGGAAGCTGAAACTCAAATAACGGTCACGACGGCGGAGAAGTCGTTGTCGCCGCATACGTACGACAAAAACATTCCCTTTTGTCGTTTAATAAACGCTTCGTATAAAAAAGATTCCTTTTGAATAAACGTAAAAGTCAAAGGGGTTTATACACCGTATAAAAGAAAGTTGTGTATAAAATAAAATATGCCTCAATGAAAGGAGATTGAGCCGAAGTCACATACCTCGTATCCGACTTGACCCGACCGTTCTTTAATCTCCTGAATAATAAACTTGAGTTAATCTATACTTGCTTATGAACCTTTTTCAAGTTCATTATTCCTTTTATACCATGTTATGAACATCATGTAATCATTTAAGTTAATAATGTTCATTTTGTCGGTATTTGGTTCTTAAGTCAAAAATAGACTTCTTACACTTACATGTTGTTAATTTGGTCAAAGGTTCATTATATCCAGAATGATATTAATTATTTGGATAACATATATATCATATATATTCATTATATACATGTATTTATAATATTACATCACATTTAGAGGTAAGAAATGAAATGCACCGTTCATGGAGACGGTAAGCCGTACGTACGCATGAACGCTACTTCCATTTCTATTTCGTATTTTCTGGAATGGAATCATAATGATATAAGAGTATATTATAATTCCTGTATAATAACATATATAATATCATTAACTTTATCCTTTACACATCCCACATATGGTATTAACGAATCAAATCACTTTCAGGGGGCGGTAGTCCGCACTTCCTAAAATGAAGATATCATGTTTACCCATAATGGAAACCGTAAAGGTATGCCCAAAATGAAAAAAACAGAAGCTTAAGGAAAACATAAACATATTATATATCATATATAAAAATAGTGACATCATAATGGCCACCTTTTAAGGTGTTAAATGAGTATTGAACAATCATCGTTTCGGGAGGCAGAATTTCGCCATCCACAGAAACCGTATGTTCTTTAACCATTTGATGTAGTTGTGTGAGAGTGTAGCTCAAATAAATCTTATAACAACATCCTAGTATATTTAAGATACTTGTGTTGTTACAAAAGAATTAAATAAAAAGAGTTTAGGGGGTTGGAGAAGCAAAATAAAACAAATGAACATGAGAGAATGAATTACCTTTAAAAGTGTAACTCCTTTTGATTTGAGCCTAAAGGCTTCCTTTGAAAGGATTCTGACCAAAGGGAATCCTCTAGGATTAGGAGAGGGATGTGGAGAGAGTAAATGGGCAGGGGTTGGCCGAGCCAAAGGCTTTAGGAGTGTGTGAAATAAGGTAGAGGTGGGGGCCTTTTATAAGAGGAGAGGAGGGTCACTTTTGGAAAGTAAAGATAAGTTACTTTATTTTAAAACGAGTTTCGGATTCAAAAGGTCCCACATTGCTATAATTCGAGGATAAGGTGATAAGGCTTCGAAATACACTCATCCAATTGGTTTTGTCCATGTTTAGGTTTTAGATTTTTCATTATCTTTCCATTTTATTTAAATCGTTAAATAATGAGGTCATCGCTGCATCATCATGATGTCATAAATAATTTAATTTATTTAAAGTCTAAAAATTATAAAAAAATACTATGATGTAGTAAATCTTTTTATATTTCCAATGACTATTTATAATCAAAAATCTGATCTTTATAACCCCATGTAAAAATTGTTTTCGTAAAACATATTATGTTTGTGTCATTTTTACTTTTACATTAAATAAAAAGTAATTTATGTCATTTCCCAACCAAAGTGGATCCATGGGGTCCCCAAGTTGACCCATGGCTTGTATTTGTCTGCCATGACACAACCAATGAGGGTAGGACATGTGTCAAGCTCATCTTATTTTATTAAAGCATTATTTTTACCTAAACTACACTAATTACCACTAATCGTGATTAAAACTTAATAAGTTACTATTCACCAAAAAATTATTTTAATCTCATTGAACCACATTTTACTTCTTAATGACAACCATGTATGTCGGATTTTTGAAATTAAAAACACAATGATGGCAAAATTTCATTTAAAAGGAAAAATCAGTTTTTATAAGTACCACTTAGTGGTTTCACTATTCATCAAAAATTGAAGTTTTTCAGAAAATTACCAAAAATACACCCTAAGCTATATTTGATATTCTGAATTCAAAAATGAAGTCTATTTTAAAAAATTCAAAACATATAAGTCAAATTAATTAATTTAATAATTAATTCCCGCTGTCAGAGCAAATATCATGTTTTTATGAAACAATAAGTATCAAAAGATTGACACCAATTTAAGTCCAATTTCAAAGTGAAATTGATTCCAATGACCACCATTGGATTAAATGGTAAAAATATATTCTAATTTCACTTAAAAACCAATTCAAAAGATAATCTAATCATATAAATAAATTAGATTAAAAAGCATTTTTGATGTAAAATGCAGTATTTTTCACTATTCATAAAAAAATGAACATTGTCAGAAAAATACCAAAAAAATATCCAATGTAAAATTCAATGTCCCAATCATAATTAATATGTTTATTTTGACAAATATAGATTATAAAATTGTCAAAATATTGATTTAAAAAGGGTTTTCCATCAAAAGGCAGTAAAACAATCTTTTAAGAATATTAGTGTATTCCATGCTTAAGATTGGATTTATTTTCATTTTAAGCCTCTAAAACACTATCTAATTCATTAATAGACATAGATAAGAATATCTATTATTCATTACTTACTTGGGATGTTATAGAAAATATGAGGGTCATAACACATACTAGGATTCCAATTGGATAAAATTAATGGTAATTGTAGATATAAACATAGAATAAGAATTTAATGTCCAAAAAATGATGGTGAGTGAAAAATATCATTGATCATAAGATAATGAATGATAATGATAAAGATAATGACCAAAAAACCATAAACTAAATAGGTATAAAAATTACCATTGATTCATGGGAAGGGAAGGTAATTAGATAAATCTTTTATTTTAAGATCCTTTTTCTATTGTTTAGTAATTCCATTTACATGTAGGATAATAAAATAAGGAAATATTCTTAGTTGACAAGTAAAATTTCATGCTTTCATAATTTCTACCACAATCTAATCTTTTTATCCAAACGATGAGTATTAAAGATGAATTTTTCATGCCTGAAGTACTAATATCAACTTATAAAATATCATATAGTTCACAAAAGGGAACAATTATTCCACCTATCCTTATATATTAACCAAAACTAAAATGGTTTTCATAAGGTAATATAAACCTTCATATGAAGAAAAAATACCTTATTATCAAAAATTCAACAATAAAACCAAAGGTTCAACATAGATATTTCTATAAATAAAAATATTCTATAATAAAATTAAAACCTGAAAAATTATAATGATTTGATCCACTATTCTTCCAAGATAAATTTATTATTAATCTTCAAATAATAGTAATCATTATTAAAGTTTCATACCAAAAATGTATATGACTTTAATCATATAATATCTAAAATATTCTAATCATTTACATAAATAACATGAATCACTATAAATCCACATTAATATTATATAACTCAACATTTAATCCTAAAATAATAATTCATGATAAAACTAAGGGTTATATATACCTCGATAAAAGAAAAAAACTCCCAAAATATCCTTATTAACTTTACAATTCCATCACATAAAACCTAAAAAAAGGTGTAAAATAATTTAAACTTATGATCAAAGTAAAACTAATAAACCCATGATAGTATCCATATCTCTTAAAATAAACTCCAATGAGAACATCCAAATATACAAAGTTATCTAAACCCTCCTCTAATACCTACTATAACATCCCCAAACCCACTCTTAGATTTGGTGCTAAAAATATAAACATTAAATTTCTAGATTTTATAGTGATAAATGTGACATAATTTTTTCCAAATTAATTCCATCCAAAACTTACAACATAATAAGGAAATATTGTATCACTTACATACCCAATGACCTTTTTGGTTTAGAGTTTCATAAAATTAGAAAAAAAATTACATAAAAACTCATGAATTTAAGAGAGTATTTTTTCAATATACTTTATATTCCATATTAAGTCTTCAATATCTCCCATAAAATTAGTCACATATTAAAACCTTTATAGTCACAAATAATTTAACATAATTATTAATAACTTGGGGAATATGTAACATAAGTAAGAAGAGATCAAATACTCAGTAAGGGTAAACAAAATCATTAAGAATTCAATGTCATCAGTGATAATAAGATAAGTGTAAGGGTATGATGTAATAATCATAGTTCATGATCATAACATAATATAATTCATACCTATAAATACCCAGATCATCAATTAAGAAACATTTAACAAACATTTAACAAATTCAAGAGTCATTGGAATCAATAATCACGAGCCATGTGATGTCAATCTTGATCAAAGGAATCATTACAAACCCATAGCTTTTCACCCATAATAATTAGAAAATATTTTTATTTAAACATAAACTTATTAGATTACCTTTTAAAATCATAATATTTTCATAAAAAACCATATAAATTATAGAAAAATCATGTATATAACTTGAGATATCATTTTCCATATCACTCTTACAAATGGAATAACCATACAATTGACTTCCATACACAATGCATTGTAGGGATATCATGGATCCACCCATATTTTGTTATAATATAACCCCCATATCTGGTTTACAATGGTACCAACCATCCTTGGTTTATAATGGAACCACCTATAATTATAAATAATTCTATAGAATAATACCATAAATAAAACATATATATATCTTTTATTTCATCATAAAACTCATAGAAACATCCATTATTCCTTTCATAACTTGATTAACCCGTGGAAAAGATTAGTTCCATAAAAATAGATTTAAAACTATTAAAATACATATAGATAAATATTAAGGATGGAATCATTAAAAAATATACCTAGTGAATCATAACTAACTTTAAGGGTTTCTGTTTTTGATTAATTAAAATACCATTAAAAGATAATGAAAAAAATTCTTGACGAAAAATCCCCTTTTCACTTTGAAAATCACTTTTAAAAACTAGAAATTCATAAAATATTATGAAAATAATTTTCTTTTAAAATAAAATTGGAACCTTATAAAGTAATATTCAAAGTAAATAAAGTTTATGATAATGGTAAAATATGTTTATGTTGTGAATGGAAAAGTAAAATAAGCATTATTTTCAAACATTTTGTAAAGGGAGTATAGAGTGACCCATTAGTAAAACATAAAGAAATTTCCTTTTTAAAACCTTTTAAAAGAAGGTAAAAGAACACGTGAAATAGAATTAGGAAATAATTTATGTTTAAAAATTAACTTTTTTGAAAAAATTTTATAAAACATGTATATTGAAGAGAAAGATTCCTATTCTAAGAGAATATATAAGATCAATATCACTTACAAATGAATTTATTGACATTTATTAAATAAATAAGGTAGTAAATATAAATTAAATATATAATAAAATTAATAACTAGAGGAGAATAAAATAGATGCAGTTTAATAAAATAAGAGCTTATTATTTCCCCCTAAGTAACCTTGAACATAAGCAATCCCGGAAAGAAAAGAGATTGTGACATAAAAACTTTGCCACTTTGGTAACTATTAAATCGTAATACCAATGAAATAATAACATAAAATTAGACTTTAAATACCATGAAAATAATTATATTAATAATATATTATTTCAATAGGAAGTATATAATCCTCATAAAAGAATATAGGTTCATATTATAAAATATGTCCCAAGGAATGAGAATTTGAGATGAATAACCCTTACAAAGACCATATCATTGAATTGAGAATTAATAAAAAAATAGATTATATATAACAATTATAAGAAAAAATAAATCTTAAATACATAATAAATCATTTTAGAGATAAATTAACACATAATAATGGCATAAAAAAGTCAATTAAGAAGATATTTAAGCAAAAAAAATGAAATTGAGTTAAGAATTCTTTTACCACTTGGAAAATTTCAAGTCAAATCCCCCTAGATGAAGTAATTTAAATTAAAACATAAAATACCATTAATTATTAATTATTAATGATATAAAATTTAAAAGGTACATTATATAAACCAAATAAAAAAATATGTGTATAACATTAAAATATTCCTCAATAAAAGAAAATTGAGATGAAATCCCTTACCTCAAGTCCAAAATTTCCATGCATTTCCTTTAAACCTTGTATAATAAACTCATATAAATTATTTTATTCCTTAAGTAAAATTTATAGGTTTAATACCTTATCCTTAATCAATTTATTTAATTTATTTTAAGGACATTGTTAAATACGTAATTAGTTAAGTCCATGCTAGGCACTTTGAAAATGTTGAGTCCATAATTTCAAAACATTTTCAGTGTGTTGACCCCGATCAAAAGGGTAATTGTTCCATTATCTCCAAAATAAAAATCCCGAGATAATTATAATTTTTATAAATTAATGATACTTTTAAAACCAATCATAAATTATGGTTATGAAAAATGAACTATGTTATAATCATGGAGATGGTAGGCCATACGTACGCATGAGTAACGTTTCCATTTTTCAATGATAATTATGGAAAGAAGGTAAGTATTATTTTATATATACCAAATGATAAAAATATTTTTAGTAAAATATTTTTTAAATAAACTTATATTTATATATATATATCATCAATGTGATGTGGTGATGAAAAATGAATAACATCACTTCGTGGAGGTGGTAGTCCAAATGTACACATGAATGACATTATCATTTTTCAACGTATGGAAATTTAAGAAAATATATGAAATATTAATTATAAAAAATGATAAATAAGTCATAAATATTTTATGTAAATATTAAATTCATCATTATAACAAACCATGATATGTGGTGATTTAAAATTAATTATATCGGTCCGCGAGGCGGTAGTCCACTACACACACGAACGATAAATTCATTTCACATTTAATAGAGGTTGGCGATGAATATAGGTTATGAAACTAACATAATAAAATAAAATTATATGTAATATACTTATGTTATTATCTCATCTTGGTTGAATAATATTTTAAGGTGGTGGAAGAATAAATAAAATAAAAATGCTTGGTTAAGAAATATACATCTTTGAACAACCCTCATTTATTTACACCCTAATCCATATAAAGTTGGTGTTATACCAAAAATATGACCTATAAAAAGTGGGGAGGTATGTAAGGAAGATATTTAGATGGTTATTTTATGAAAAAATGGTTATTTATGTGTGAAGAAATGATAATAATATGTTCCCTTTTATAGGGGGCACTCTAGAAATTTCTTAAAATATTAAATTAATATAAATTAACTTTCACGTCTAAATGGATCCAAAATAATTTATTTTAGAGGATAAGATGAATACAGGTAAAAAAAATATCATAAAGTAAAATTCTAACAAGTTTATACTATGTTTTTACCTTTATATTTTGGCTTTAACCCCAATTAACCCTTTTCACACTTACCACGATAACAAGGTTTTTTACTCTTTAAGCGTCAAGATAGTTACTATAAATGGAAAAATGACCCATTAATATACCATGTTTGATATTTTAAATACTATACCAATAAATTTTCCAAATATATGATTTTTAGGAATTTTAAATCATTTCATAATAAATAATTTATTATAAAACATTATTAATGTCAATTTTAGAACTATTCATTCACTTTGACTTTAATAACATCAATAAGACAATAGAATTAAAATATAATCAATTAAAACTTCCCTAAAATGTTTTTTATAAAAAAAATTCATTTATAATAATAATTATTTCAAATTATATTACTTTTAATATTTTTAATCTCATTTATTTTATTTTTTAATTAATTTAATAATTACCGCGTCAGCATTACATAAGCTTTTAAGGCAATTATTTCATCACTAAAAATTAAAAATAAATTACCCTGAAAAATAAATAATTTACATTTAAATTCAATCTTTTTAAATAAACATATCCTTTATTTATCTCTAGGTCAAAAATATTATTGTTATTAAAAGAAAGAGTGAAATTTCTAGCTTTATATTTAGTTAAATATTTTAAAGATCAAAATAATGGATAAATGAAAAAAAGTCATATAATAGAAAGTTGTATATTTATGGATTATATAAAATAATATAATAAAATTAATTAAAGTGTTAGGTTCATTTTTATCCCTTATAATTTTTTTAATTTTAATTACCTGATTTACCCTTACCATGACAAAAAAATTACTAAGGTTACCATTCATAATGTCCAAAACTAAAAGGGAACTATTTAATAAATTTAGACCAAATATTTAGAAATATGTAATCCATTTTTATATATTAATAAAACATAAGTGGAATAATTTTATTTCAAATTAAACTGACAAAACACGATGAAAAACATTTTTTCATAAAATTCCATTTTTAAAGTATAAAATATTTCTATACTAAATTAAAGTATAAGATAAATTTCAAAAAGAATAATTGGGTTATTATTATTCAAAATAAACTAATTAAATTTAAAAACTAATCAAAAATATAATTTTAGAATTTAAATACTTTAAAATAAAATACAATTTTCAATAAAAATCAATATTTCTCACCATTCATTTAAAAATATAACTTTTTAGAAAAAATTAAAAATTTCACCATAGGATAATTTTCGTATGATTATTTCAAAAATGATATTTATTTTATAAAACACCATTTCTAAAATTTTAAGAAATTAATTTTATTATTCACTCACAAAAAGTAATAAAAACTGTTTTATGAATAAAACATATATTTGAATAATAAAATGAATTTACTAAAAATTGAGTGATTATTTTATAATAATTAATAAATACATTTTTATTGATTAAAAAATTATATATATTTCATAAGGTATTTAATACTATTTATACCCACCAATTTTATAGCTATGTTATAATGAACATATTTAAATAATAATATTTCAGGGTTCATCTAAGATCAGTATTGCATGTCATACATGTTATCAAACATAATGTAATTATTTTAGAATATCATGATATTAAACTATTATATTATCATTACTCACCCTCTTCATTCAAAATTTACCTTTTGATAATCTTAAAGTGGGAGAAATTGTTGATAGTGGTAAAAGATAAAAGATTGTTTATTTCAAATGATGGTTTATAATGGGGGAGAACATTATTTCAAAGCATCATAAAGGGGGAGTTGTAACTTCATGTAAATTTATTAACTCATTCATTTTTATATTTTCCCTATTCCTTATCTTTATTTATATATCAATTGTTTTTATCATTAAAAAGGGGGAGATTATTGGACCATTAAGCATAATTATTTTAATGATCACAAAAAGTTTATTTTGTCTTAATGTTTTTCAATTTGTTTCTAAAATGTTTTATTATTTCTATTGAGTTATTATTCCTAGAAGGAATTTGACCATTAGGATACTTAAAAATAGAATCTAAGGACCTCTTTCAAGGATTGTGAAATAAGGCATCACTGGCTATCTGGTGTAGTGCTAAAAGCTAGATGGTAACATATGGCAAAGCCACCATTACCTTAGGAAGTCCAATAAATACCTAATAGAGGTTATTGGGTATCTGATGTGAATAAAAAAGTGGGTGAAATTATAGTTAGGCCACTGATTACTCAGTAGAGGCTATAGGGTATTCGGTGGTGTTGGGACTACTAGTCCGAGGAAGCATTTATGGTAGTAAAAAAGCATCCTGCTTGGTCCTTAAATACCCCACTCAAACGTGGGACACCTATGAACCCTTAGAGGATATCAAAGGAGACTTAGGGAGGCTTCAATATTCATGAAAACATAGTGTTCATCAAGAGAAACACTCCTTGATCTTCTACATATTCTCAATTGCTAAAAGTTATTCAAAGTTCCATATTCACCTTCCAATTCCAAAGAATAACAACATGAACATTCAACATGAAAATTGTGAACATTTAAGGGCACCATCCTAATATATGAACTTCATAAACTATCATCAAGTTCCATTAAGCTTCATATGATTCATTATTTCTTTTTACCTTCTTGTTCTTTCTTCAGATTCTCTTGAGCCTTTATTTCTTTATTATATAATACCTTTAATACCTATCTCTCATTTTTAATTTACCTCTCTAACCTTCTATATATTATATTTTAGTGAAAGTAGATATCACATTTTAATGAGTTTTATAAAAGGAAAAAAATATCTTTTCTCCCTCCTTCTCATCACTGGTTTCTTACTTTCATGTTCAAAAGTAAGGGATTATTTATTTGGTTATTGGTTCCTATTAACCATGTTTTCTTGGTTTCTTTTTTATTCAAAATAAATGGACTTATTTAGTTCTTGATTTACATTAAATCAAGGGTTTATATACCCTCTCAAGGCTTCTTTATGTGAGGAGATGTAGGGGCACCTTTATGTGTTGTTTTTAAACTCTATTATCAAAGTGTTCCTTATCTATTTACTTTATAATTTTATTTTTTCACATATATTTTTACTAATTTCGTTATTTTAACTTCCTCTATGATTTACTTTGATATTATCTCATGATTTCATTTCATCATCATATATTTTATAACATTGATTTATTTATTCTCTTTAATTTTAAAAAAGGAAATTCACCCCCATCTTACCATTACTACAACCCAAAATAAAGAATGGGAGGTTGGTATCATCACAATCTTTGTGGGAAATTATTACCTAATTTGGATATCTCTTATAGATTTATGATATGTTCATAAATCCTTCCCAAATCCTAGTACAATATTGGTTACCTTTGTACTAGATATTTCATCAAAACCATGAATCAATGTAAAAATATGTATGTATCAGAGGTTCTATATTGATGAGAATATCAATATATATCATAGGTTATCCATATATGGTACCATATGTATACATTCAAGTCTCACCATATTTTTTTACCAGTTAGTGATCCTATGGTTTAAATCCACACCATTGGGAATTATAGAGTTTATCACCATCCTGGGAGGTGGTAGGTGTTTTGGAGTTGAGATTGGGATTATGACTGGGGATTCCTATGTATCCCTATACAAAGAATTATAACCCATGTAGTTTAGTACCTCTTAATGGGATAAATCATACCATTTAACATCATGGGATAAAGACCATTGTGGTTCCTTTTAAAGTAATGTTTCCATGACCCCTTCTAAGAATTTTAATTTCATATAGAGTGGAATATTAGGTGTAAGATTCCTAGTGATAGTTAGTGTGTGACTTTTGAATGAGTAAAACTTTATAGATCATTTAATAGTAAATATGGCTCATAAAAAAGAGTTATCTTATAGGATCCATTATTATCAATGGAATACATGGTTATTATTACCTTGAATGTCTTATCAGTTTGGGGGACAACCCAAGAGAGGAATTTTATTAAGGGAATAAATGATAGAAGGGGTTCACACAGATGTGCATGGACTGATCATATATCTTAGGATACCATGGAGGAGGCATCATCAATATGGTCTTTTTAAGGACCTGGCCATGTGAAAGGAAGATATGAAATTATTTTGGATAAACCTGATCTAGGTAGATAAATTGGGTGAAAAGTATTCTATGGAAGCCCTATTACCCACATCTGAGTTATTTTTCAAAATATACATCCTTGGGTCTCATGCTTCATACTCAAGGACCATTTTGAAGGGGAAGAGGATCAAACTCTAATTCCCCCAATTTGTGTAGGAGTAATTTTCAACATGAAGGGGGTATAACCATCATAGGAATTGGGTTAAAGGACACACGTGTAAGATCTTTATGTAGGATCCCTCACAAAGGTAGATCATGGAGTATCCCCATGGGAAGGTCTTAAAGATGATCCCTCATAGAGGGATCTTACTGATAGTCCCTCATGAAAGGACCTAATGGATGGGCTATCATGTAGGAACCTTTTGGATGAACCCTCACATAGGGACCTCATGGAAGATTTCTTGTGAAGGGAACTCATGGAGGAGCTTCATGAATGAAGATTACAGAAGATCCCTTGCATAGAGAACCTATGAAAGATCCCTCATAAAGGGACCTTGCGGGTGAGACCTTGTGTAATAACCTCATAGATTGATCCTCATGAAGGAACCTCAAATATGGTACCTCATAAAGGGAAGTCATGAATAAGACATTATAAAGGGACCTCATAGATGATACCTCATATAGGGAACTTATGGATGGACCCACATATAAGGACCTCATGGATGAGACCTTATGAAAGGACCTAATGGACACGTTTCCTTCATTTTTTATTCTCCTCTTTTTCCTTTGTCTTGGGAATTAGCTGGTGATTCTTTAATGAATGATTCCATTGCTAAAAAGAGGATGCACACTTTTCTAGAAAGGTAAAGGTCTCACTAAATGGAGAAAGTTTTTATTTTTTTTGAAAATAATGTCAGGTATTTATAGAAAACACCTTCCTAAAATAAGGGAAACTACGTAGAATGCATGAAACTGTCATGGGGTAAGCTACTGTATGGAAATCCTATCTCATAGCCTCAAATTAATATCCTTGTGCAAAGGATCCATGTGGTTTTGAAAGGAATAATTCCTCTTATTACAAATAGAGACCTTATAAAGTGAACACATAGTTGTGTAGAGACCCCGTCTCACTACCATGAATTCCTAGATCCCGTGAAGTCACTATAATAGCATGTGGGGTTTTCACCTTACTGTCACAAATTATTAGATACCATGAAGTGACTATGTAGTAATATAGGGTATTTATCCTTTATTTAATGAATTGGTAGATCCTATAAATTAACCACATGTTCATGTAGGATCTCTACCTCATTTATGATAATTCATGGATCTAGTGAAGAAACCACACAATCATGTAGGGTCTTACAACTTGCTTCCATAAACACATGGAGCCTAGAAATATCTAGATTCGTTGTGAACCAATAAATTTATACATGGATATGTTTCATTTTAAAAATTTTCACTTTTATCTCCCTTTAGATTCCATCCAATATTTTATGGGCCTCAATAAATTCCCCTATTAGAATGAAGTAATATTTTTATGAAGAAGAGCTAATTCTAAGGAAGTAAGATAACCTGTGTGGTGTTTATGTGGCCCATGAAAGGGGCACCCATATATAAGTAAACACATGCACTATTTTTATTTTTACACTTAAACTTTTACTCTCTCACATTAACCACTTATCTATTATAAGTTCTCAAAAACAAATGACTATGTACACGTGCCTACGAACCACTAATCAAGTACCACTACCCGTGTACGATTACTCACGTACTACTTCCTGTGACCAAATGACCGCATAATAGTTCCCAAAAACCATTTATCATGCACTAGTTTCCATAAATTACTAATTTTATACAAGTTAGAATAAATATATTCCCATGTAAAAATTCTTGCATATAATCATAAGGCCATTAAAAAATCGGTATGCATAACTCTCATTATTTCATCACGCTTACAAGATCTACATTGTAACTAGATAATTTTTACTTTTTTATTTTTTTCAAATTTTTACCCTACTTAATCCTTTTTAAATATATCTATCACTACTTATTTATATAAAATTACTCAAGAACATTGTTAGAATGCTTGATATATTATTGAGAGTTTTGATATAGGACAACACTAATGTATATACTCAAGAAATGAGTTTCTTTAAAAGCTCATCAGAGTGGGAATTAGAGACACCCCATTATCAAAAAGGATTTATGTATTTGGGTTCATTATATTGAGTAACATTACCATACCAACACCATAACTGGGTAATTAACCGACCAGTTAGATAAACCACTATCATAAATTATCCCGAGCCAATATTTCATCAGTTAGGCATTTTATTAAAGAGGATGACCACATAGAGGGGAATGTCTTGGTATATAATCCATTGAATATAGAAGAAGCATGATGTATAATAGAGTTGTAGTTTCATAGTTATGGGTCTTTCTTGAATAAATTTATGGTGTACTAGTGGGTAGGCTGGGCATCAAGATACTACATTCACTATGAAGGATATTTTGATATGTACTAGGGATGACCCATCTGGGTATGGTAGAACTACATGGAGTTTTAATAGGAGATCAAATATAAGGGTCTATATGAGGTTTTAAAGGTTTTATAGACTTTATCCCATCACAACAATAATAAAATTCTAGACTTGATCAGTAGATATATCACAGACACAAACATATTTCATCTGGTATATAAAGAGTTTTAAGTAAGACTTTGAGATGTTTATATAAATAAAATACATATATTATTGGGATATATGTATGATAGGTTCACTACCCTAACACCCACATGGTATAATATAGAGGGAACTCCCAAATTCATAAGGTATTTAATTCTAATGGAAAGTTACCACATATAAGAATATCCTCACACAAAAATTGGCATCTCCTTTTGTACTTAGGCCTAAATATTCATCATGCCCAATGGAAATAAGTATAATAAGAGGACTCCAACCTATACAACCTACAAGACCCATGATATTCCCAATTATTATTATAAAAAACTACACGAGGTCAAATTTAATGAGCGAGTTAAAGAGGTCAACCCCTAGATCGACCGATTGGATCACTTAGAAGTCTTCCTGGTGATTTACATCATTAGATACCTCCTTTTATTACAAGAATCACACCCTGGAGCTAAATTTGGGAAATTCACAATGGAAAAATAGATATAAAGTGTTATAATGATCATTTTAGTGGTTCTTGTACTACCTATGTTATACTGATAACTCATGAACATTTTTAAAAGGAAGGATACATTCTGGATCAACCATCCCTTATAGTTTTTAGGGTTGTATCATGACCCATATGGGAGGTTGTGCATTTATCAATTATCAGATGATACAGATTTTTTGATTAAAATTGTATCTTTACAGAATCAATGGAGTTAGAAAACAACCATTGAGTGAATGATACTTAGGAAACATGCTAGACCAGTACAACCAATTTATATTTTTACATGTGACACCTCAACCAAAACCATCATTGATGATGCGGCTGATAGACTTGAAGCATGTGCATATCTGATTTCTTTTAGAGAATGTGTAATGGATGTTAGGATTGATGGGGATATAATCTATGAAGGATATATTCCTTGAAGATTTGGGAGCTAGTTTAGTTGAGAGAAAAATAAGTTCCCTACCCATCCTTAATGAATTTGAGTTGAGAAACATCCCTTAGTTTTGCACCAATTCTAGTTGATTTTATCTTAATAGGAGATAAGTATCAGATTCAATATACCGTCGTCCAATGCCACTGTCTAGATCATTAAAAAATATAATGAATCTTAGATTTAGTCATATTTAGATGGGAATTTGGAATTTTTCCCCATTTTAAGGGCCCATCAATGATTAAGGGAGAATAAAATTAAGAATATCCATAGGAGCTGAAAATAACTCTTAATAAGGTCACTCTAAGAAAGTCATTGGTGTCTCAGATGAAAAAGAATGGGGGTGAATCATTTAGATGCTCCACCTTCGATGAGTATGATGAATTCCCTTCCTCTGGTCCATGATGAATCTCTATTCCCATTGGATTGGTTGGAATGAGATTCTTGGCAGAAAAACCTATTCATCATAGATTTTTGGGGTTTTCTCTTGGTGAAGGAAATTTCATTAATAGGTTTTGGACAATTTTCTACACCTAAGGGAATTTCTAGTGAAAATAAACCTGAACAGGTGGAAGCCCATCTCTAGGAGCTTTAGGCTGTGATTCATTCAATTAAATGTATAACCTTTTATATAGATCAAGTATTCAAAATTTTGATACCTCAAGTATTCCCAACCAAGGAATAAGGAGATAACCGGATCACTTCTCGAGAGAATTAAGATAAATGATCATATATATATATTTATTGTTCTTATGGGTTTTCTTTATATGAACATTATTCTCCTAATTCTATTATAGGATGAAGGGGATTATTCAACTATTTCATCTCTAGAATATTTATCTAGAGGAATAATTATAATCCTATGTGCTCAATCAAGAAAAAGAGTCAAGGAGGAAGGCTCCAATTCCCTAATAAAGCATATACAAGTGGTTATCTCATATCCTCTTAAATTACTCCTAGTACCACCACCGGTGATTCCTTCTGTATACATGCCTTTAGAATATATCAATTAGCTAAATAGGGTAAGGTCATTGAAAAAATATATTCAATTAGGGTTAATGAGTAAGTATTATATTTTATCATTCATCTTTTAAGATGCCTCTATAGCATTGTGATAATTCATTTGATCATTAAAATGTTATCTTGTGTTTCATAGACTTGAGGGAATCATCTACCCAAGAGAATATGACCCCTATAATCTTGATAGGGAAATTCATAGAAGTAGTAATTGGGGGGGGGGGGTTCCCAATAATAATTATATCAAAATCATTTTCCAACCACATTTTCTGTCATCCCTTTATACCCTAGTCTAGTGAATGAACTTATAAAGGTCATGGACTCGAATAGGTATTCTAAAATTTATATTTTTATGATCGTTGTATCCTTGTAGGAATGTAAGTTATCCTAATGTTTTCACCATTTTTTTTCAAGGTACCACTAACCAATGTTGGTCCCCACGTGTAGATTTATAATGTGGTGTTCCATTAATGCCTAGGTTATATAATTTTCTTAGACCCATAACCTCATTGGAGGGTGTAAATCCCTTAGAAATAGAAGTAATATCTCTAAGATATATATAGAATTATAATGAGAAGACCCACCTAACACACATTTTGATAGGAAAATAGAAAATAAAGAAGTTAATTCTCTAGTGAATGAATGTAAATACTCAAGCCTCTTATCATATAATTTATTTTCATGTATGTTTATTGAGATGATATGGGTTTTAGTTTTAGAAACCCTGCCATAGGCCATGGTGGATCAATCTTCTATTTATCTAGCATTAAAATTAGAAGAAATCATATAGACACATATTGATTTGATGTTATATCACATAGTATGTGTCCAAACTAGAGACTCATTGAGTGATTTGGTCCCCAATTATGTACCGGTCCCTAAAATAGACTCCGATTTAGACCAGGAGAAAACTTTATTCTAGTGAATTCTATAAAAGTTGGTGTGGAGATATATCTCATGGATGTTTTGAGAGGCTCCTATTAAGGATCTTTGAATCTAATTATATCATATATAACACATGTACATTAATCTAGGCTATAAAAAATATGACTACCATGTTTTCCATGACAAAGTGAAAGAGGTGATCACCACTCTAGAGAAAATGAGCATACTCTAGTCAGATATTTTGAACAAAGAAGCTTTAAACTAGTATTTCAATCTTTTAACTATATAAATTCATGATGATTCTCAACATGTAGTGGTGGTAGATGATTAGAAAAATATACTATAGAAAGGAGTTCCTTGGTGGATTGAATTAACCAAGAGCTAGACTATATTCATCAAGATCTCTCCATCAATGAAAAGGTGGTAAAGGAGAATAAAAATATATTTGAGGGGGTAGAAAAGTCTAGGATGGATGATAATTCAAGGTAGGATGTGATGTGTACTAATGTAGAGGAAAAACTAGAACTTCTAGTAAAACTGCATCAAGTTATCAGTTTTTAAAATCAGGAAATGATCATAATTTGAGAATACATTAAGCATTCCTTGTAAAAATATCCATATCTTCACTTTTATATGTATATAATGAGAGAAAATCTAAATTTTATATTATTCTATCCCTTTTTACTAATGACTGAAAAAACATTTAATTTCAATCATTCTCAATTCTTTGATTCCAGTCCCATCCCGATCATCAATTTATGATGACCTATTAAACTATTAAAGTGTAATATCATGATAATTTAATCTATCAAATATTTATTGAGAATGGAATAATAAAATCATGATCCCTAACTACTAAGTAAAAAATGAAATGAAATATGTATAAATTCATCATCTTCTAAACAAGTGACTTTAGATGGGTATAGGTTGACTGGATATAGCCATATATAAACTATCACTATACACCAGAGTGAATATTATGAGATAAATAATCTCAATTTGGTCTCCTTCTGAGCATGTTTACTTATATAGACATTGGTAGGTAAGATATAATGATATATTAACTATCAACATAAACTAATGATAACTCACTTGTATATGATATGTGGTTTCCTGTTATACATATTCTTTTCAAACAAGTACAAGAAGAACAAATATGGAGGCATATGTACCATCACCATACAATAGATTTATTCTATTCATATATTGGAATGTTTAACAACTTAGAGTGATGATGACCATGATTTGGAATCTTGTAATGATTATTCCAATGTTTGTGAGGGCTTGAGTACACTGAGATCACACCTTTTTCATTTCTCATGAGTTATATGAACCAATTTATGAGAGGAAACATATAGGTGATCTAATTTTTTTTAGTCTAAGGAACCTAGAGAGCATGACTTCACATTTTTAGGGTTATATGGTGGACCCCAAAAGCCTTATATCTCCTTTTAGACCGAAATTTTTACTAAGACTTAGATGGGTGGGGGGCTTAATGTGAATAAAAATTGATTTTTCTTAGGGTTACCTTTATAAGTTTTCCAACTAATTTTTTTAAGTCTTATTTTATTTTAAAACACTTAAGTTTATCTAATTCATGTGAGGTGAATATTGAGTAATTAAAGACTCAATTTTTTACTAGGTTATACTTTATGGTTTTTCAACCCAGCCGGTGCTATATCTATTTCCATGAGTAGTTTAAGGACTTGTAAGTTGGACCAACTTAACTGGTGTTTAAGTCTAAAAAATATTGACCAAAATGTGAGATAATCTATATAGAAATGGAAATGAAAACCCCAATGTGAATAAATATTCCAACGATAGTATATACCATATTAGAAATAGGGAAACCCATTTTAATGTTGTGATGCTTGGACCATTGTTTCATGTGGTTTAGGGTTACATGATGAGGACTATCAAAGGTTCAATAATAATATGTCATATGATTTTTTTAAGAATGGGTAC
The DNA here is from genome assembly GCA_963277665.1 of Viscum album. NCBI lineage: Eukaryota > Viridiplantae > Streptophyta > Magnoliopsida > Santalales > Viscaceae > Viscum > Viscum album. Next base: position 1,196,702,604 of record OY728131.1, read on the forward strand.
AATGTATGAATGTGTGACGTCAAGGGTATAAAATCCAATTGAATTTTTAGATTATGTTTTTTTTAAATCAAAAATCAAGAAAGAATGGAACAAGTATATTGAGGATGATCATTGACCATATTTTAATGACAAGTTACACTGAAATGTATTTGGGGTATAAAGAGATTATAGAACCTTATCTTAAAAAATAAATAATGTCTATAGTTTAAAAGGTTGAATATAATGGTACAAACACCATTACCAAGAAAAGGTGTCCCTTGGAGCCAAATAAAATAATTACCAACTTATAAGAAAGATTTATGAGGATTCCAAACATTTTTATGAATAAAGAAGGCTTATGGAGAGAATTTTATTCAATAATGGTTCAGACATCATAAATGTTATTCCACCATGTATTAAACATAATATTTATGGTTAAGGGATATAAATATAAAATTCACTAAATTATTCATAGACTAGTGGATCTATAGAGAACAACCTGAATTTTTCTAGGGACATATGATGATACCCATATTATTTTTACCTTTTATATCATGCAATCTAAATTTTTACTAGGCCTTGAAACAGAATGAATTAGAGATAAGAGACTTGAATTTTTCACAAAAAACACTTTATAGTTTTTTTAACTTGACATTCCTCATATATGTTTTCTTTTACATTTTAAGTTTCTTGATATTTGAACCATTAAGATATAAAATTTACGGTTGTATAACATTGAATAAATATTTTCAAGGTTTAAGGTCACACAACATTGATTGACAAGTGATACATTCAACATATTAAGGGAAAGGTGAAACTCTATGTGAATGAGAGCACCATTCTAACTTATATCATGTTAAAAAATGGTTATAAATAGTTTAATATCAAGGTTATTGAACCATAAAAAAATATTTTCCATGAAATACTATATGGGGATTAAGGGAAAAGAGTGCCCAATACCTTTGGAATAGGGAATAGTGATGATGTAAATCATTCCCTGAGGTATTTTAATTTGAAAATGATGAGATAGGAAAAGTATGATTGGGATGAAAATTCACAAAATTATAATAGAAAGTTCCACTGTAATATTATTGTAACATAAAGATATTAGATGACCTTAGCTATATGATGAAAACATGCCTCTAGTTGGTATGAATTAATATGGTATCATCAAAATAATTACAAAGTAGAGGCATACCTAAGAGCTAAATATGCTAGTTACTAATATAAAAAAAGGTTTGTGATGATTCAAAACTCTCAAATCATGAAGTGGGACTTGTGGTAAAGAGATATTTAGAAATAAATAAAGAATTTTCCAGCCCTAGACTATCCATGGTTGGGTTATAATGGTCCTTTGAAAAGGAGTGTAAATGGATAATGATTTATGGTTAGATCTAAATACATGTTTTTTATATAAATATGTATGTTGAAGTAACATAAATCAAGTTGTATGTAGTTCTAATAGATAAAAATATTTTCATATATTTAGCTCATATATTGGGGAGGGGAATTTTATCCTAACATGGAATAAGAATCAGAAAAAACTCCATGGATTGTACCCAGGGAAATTTCCTAGTGCACAACTGGGGTAGAAATCCCGATGTAAAGGGAGAGCTAAAAAACCAAGAGATAATTCTTAGAAATAAGGGGCATTTTATCCTAGTATATTTTTATAGATAAAAAACTATATGATAAGAACCCTTATATGAATATATCTCTCATCATGGGAAGTTGAGGTCATGTGGGATAAACTATTATAAGTAGTTTAATTTCATATAAGATAAACCAAATTTTATATAGTTTAACATCATGAGACAAAGATGAAGGAATTATTCAATTTAAAAATATTATGACTAGGAAAAACATAGGGGATATTTTACACATATCTGGATCACATGTAAAATGATATATCATTATCTCAGTGCTAAAAGCATTAAATAAAACCTAATTTAAATGAACGGAACCTATAGTTGGGAGATTCTCTTCAAAGTAGGAAAAATTTTATTGTATCATGGGTTTATAGATAAATAACCATATTCTAAGGGTCTTATATAGAGTTGTCTCATATGTAAAGAGGGTAGGTATCACAGAACGAACAAATATTAGCTATTTTGGATCATATAGGGTAAAGCATATTTCACACAGTTTAACATCATATGATAAGGTTTTAGATACCATGCGGTTTATGTTTGTATAATGAGGACCTTTATATAGGGGACTTTTCACAAATCTGGATCACATAAAAAATGGGATAAATGTGTCTTAGTGATGAGTGAGTAGAAAAAACCTGATATGAAAGAATGAAAGTTTAAACACTAAGAAAAAGTGGGGGATTGATATTAATTTTTTTCTGGGCCCAAGCTATGTGATTCAGGAATCACTATGTTTACTATGACAATAATAATCAATCCACATGTATATAATGATCTGAAATTCCAGACCCTTTAAATTATACTATCTTCAATAGCTTGTGTCACATGTGACACCAAAATAACACAAAAGTCAACTAAAAAACTATGACATATTAAAATCACATGAAAAATATAATCATCAATAGATAAAAATATGACAATCTTCTAAACTAATTATATATTATTATTTTTCTTTGATTAAGATTTTAAAAAGGATTCTTTTCGAAGTACTATTTTAAAAAAGGTATTGTATTTTACCTTAATAAATTAAATTGATCATGTTTAAAAGTTATTATCAAAGGAAATATTTATATTTATAAACTAATATGTCAATATTTAATTATTTTTAAATTTATATAAAACATTATTAAAGACACTTGAAGTTTCAAGAGGTCATTTTTTTAATAAAAGCAGTTTTTCTTTATATATTGTATTTTCATTTAAAAGATAAATTTATAAATTTTTGAATTTTAATTTTAAAAAATTAATATCATTTTTGGATTAAAAATTTAAGTATTATATTAGGATAATTTTTTTGTATTTTTATAAAACAATTGATTTTTAGGTGAGTAGTGAAAAAATACTAATTTTTCTAATATCTTCACTTTTATTACATTATCATAATAGAAGGGTGAATTAAAATATTTTGAAATATTTTTTTTATAAAAATATATATTAAAAATTCTATCTTGAAATTATAAAACCCATGTTTAATGTTTTAGAAACTTAAGTAATATATTACTCTAAAAACTATTTTTATTCACTAATAATAAAAATTAGTTTTCATCACTTGTAGAAATAAAATCTAAAAAAATGGATTTCATATTTTAGATCAAAATATTAATATTATTTAATAAGGAAAATATAATTTTTAGGATTAAAATTATGATTGCAAATATTAATGCTAATGACCATGGTAATGGTGAAATTGTTATTTTAAATGATTTTTTATAAATGTTATGTTTTTTATCTAATAAATTAAATTGATCTATTTTTTATAAATAATTTTATATTATTTTTACACATATATAAAAATATATTATCACGAATTTAATTTTTATTCAAATATATATAAGATTAAGTATACTTAATGGTGAAAACAAATTTTTTTCTAAAGAAATGTTTTTGTATATATTAAATTTTTAATTTAAAATAAAATTATAAATTATTTAGAAATTTAATTATATTATATTGGTATTAAATTTAGATTCATAACAAAAAATTTTTTCAATATTTTTTATCTTATATCTTTAGTAAATCATAAATTAATTGGTTGAAAAGTAGTTACTTATATAAAAATGAAAATGGTAAAATATAAAAACCTAATGGTAAATAGCTTGAAAAATATTTAAAACATGTTTGTAAATGATTGTAAGAGAATTTATTGATCTTATATCACGCCAAAATCCATTATTTTTTAATTTTGGATCCTTTCACCATTATATGGTATCATTCTATTATTGAAAATTAATGGGTGTTCACAAAATTACCCTTTTCTTTACTTATAAAAGGGGATCACTTACACCCTCTCAAATTTAAACATAACCTTAGAAATTTCATTTACAACCAACCAATTTTTCATCTCCTAGAATTCCATCACATGTCCTATATCCCCTAGTCACAATAAGTTATCATATTCCCTTCATTTCTAAAGAGACTTTAAAGAGACAGTTCAAGGTCCCAAAGTGAGTATTACTTAATACTTATCCTTTTAATATTAATATTTCTATTAAAAAGCCCTATAAATTGTAATATAACAACCTTATTATAATTATTATACTTAATTTTTATTATATTAATGGAAAAACTCTTTTTTATTCCTTACCATCTACTTAGAAAAACAAAAGAACAACGATTGTGTGTTTGTGCGGACTATCACCTCCATGAAGTGATGAGATTTTTTTCATAACCACCTAAAATTGATAAATTTAAAAATATATTTAAGGTAAAATCATGATGTTTATGTAACTATTAATATTATATAAATATAATATTATACATTATATAAGTTATATTAGCAATAAACGGTCATAGTAAACTTAACCACCTAAAATGAACATACCAAATGTCCTTTCATAATATTAGTTCATTTTATAAAAACAGATATAACTATATAAATTATTTGATAATATAATAATAAAGTTAATAAACCCATATAACTATGGAGATTATTAAGTTATTATAAAGTAATTTTATCCTTGTTCAACATACCAAAAGAGTTACATAGAAATTAACTAAGCCACCTCAAATAACCAACATAAGAAAAAAATATAATAAATAAACAGAAAAATATAATAAATGGTCCTTATTAAATTAAATATAGAATATGAACGCTCTTAATAATTTATATAATAAATATAATTTTATTATTAATTAAGTTAGGCACATGCATAGAGTGAATCTGGACCAAGGTATGGGTTTGTGTTAACTTAAATTTTCATCCACTAAGTTAAAAAATTTATTATATAATCTATTATTACAAGTTTTATTTATTATACCTAATGAATAATTTTTATTATATTTGATTTTATTTTTTAGGTTTTATAATTATTCCTAATAACCACATTATCTAATAATTCTTACCCCAAAGATTATGTAACTTGTAAGATTTTGTTGTATCAATTCCTTTTCTTTGAGGAATGCTTTCATGTTTTTCACCTAATATCCCAAGAAATAGTGTAACCACCACCCAATAAATTATATTATAAAAATCACCCTTAATAATTTATTTTAAAATATAATTTTATAATCACTCCTTCACATTATATCAATCCATATATTACTCAAGTTGTAAGGGGTTTTCATATCAAACTACTTTATTTGAGATGTGTTTATATTATGAACCAAAATTTATTTATATTATGAATATTCTACCTATTTTGTTTATTATTCCATGAAATATTTTTCATTTATGGTATTTTGAGTTCAATTTTAAGATATATATAATTTAATTGATTTTGATTTAAATTCATCTCAAGTCACAAAAGATTTCCAACTCAAATTATTTCTCCTTGACTCATAATTTTTCTACTTAGTTATGATCATATAATCCACTTTTATCCCTTAATTTCATTTTTACAATAGTAATTTCTATTTTTTCCAATTAAAATTACTTCCTTTAATTAATATCATCTTATTTGACTAAATACCTTTACAAATTAATGTTTGAAAATGGTATAAATAACTTTCATTCTTTCCAATAGATCTTTTACCTCCATGTACTTATTTTCCTTTATGCTAATGTTTTCTTATATTTTTGGGAACTCAAATATGGACCAATTCATACAATCCTATTTCTTCTCATAACTGATTTTCAAATGGATATTTTATCGTCCTATTTATGATCTGGTTTTTAAAAAAAGGTGTTTCAAAATATTAAATTTTTTATGTATCATGGATATATATTTATTATATTTCACTCCATGTTTTATCTATAAAACCTTTATGCCTTTTTTCAATACTCTATTATTATAGATTTCATAAAAATTAATTCTTTAATATATCTCAAAATTTTTCTTTCTAACCTTTTTGAAAACTACCTTTCAAAATAAACTGGTGACTTTGTTTCTTAGTCTTTATTTATATAATAATAAAATAAACTTCTTTTTAAAACATTTTCACAAGAATATATTTACCATAAATTTGAGTCTTATTTACCATGTTTCAAGGTTTTATGAAGTAAATTATTATTAAATTATTTTATGATTTTTATTTAAAAGGGTTTTCAAGGAAAACGAGTAATTTAATCATGCTTTTCAAAGTAAAATTATATAATTATTATTAAATTATACTTCATATAACATTTGATTCTTTAATTATGTTTTGAAAAATGAGAAATGTAAAATATATAAAAGATAAGTGATCCATCACTATATTTTTCTTTCCTAATAATCTTCAATGTGTAATCATAATTTTTCCTACAATTCCTTTCCTCTATGAATATCCTAATTTTAGATTCCTTTGATTGAATTTTATTCTCCTAGATACCTATAAATATATTGATTGGGGAAATTATTATCTTAATAGTATACCATTTATTTATATAGTCTAAATACCATATGATCTATTATATTTATTCATGGGTATTTACCTAGAAATTTATTGAATATATTTGGATACCTATTTATTTTCTATTGGTTTATCACACTATGGTTATTTAAAGAATTATGAATTATTTATTTATGTGATTTCAATTGAAAAAGATATGAAACCCCTTTTATTTCCATGGTTTATTTATGGTATGATGAATTATTGGTTTTAAGTGACACTCATATGTATGGATGATGATGGGAGGGGTCTTATATTGCCATATAATGCATTGGTTAAGGCTTTATATCTCATAAAATAACAAATCTTGAGAAAGATTGGGTTTTTTTAATAAGGTATGAGCATGATTTTGTTTTATCACATTATTTAAGTGTGGACATGATTAGGTATGTTCATAAAGGTATGAGTATGATTGTGTTTGATCATAAAATTTTCCTATTCTTGTGTTAATGTCATAATTTTAGGTTTATTATTATGACTATGTTATGTTATCATGGATCAAGTTTATTGTTTCATGTTTTCACAATCTTTTGATTCATTGACTATATTTGCTTATGGTTACCCTTATTGAGCATGTGAGCTCACGCCTTTCTTATTTTTCATTTCCCCTAGGTTATGAAGATAATAAATGTATCAAATTTTTAGAAGCGTATCTTATGAGGGTAATAGTTGTAAATATTAATTTTTTTTGTGGATTAATAAATTAAATATATATTGAACAATTACCATTAATAAAAAAATATATGATTTTTGTTAGTTAATGTTCTGTAATAATTCTTTAAAAATAAAAACCTAAAATATCATGGGAATATATTTTACTATAATATTTACTTTATGTAATTGAGATGGTCACATCTGTGGGTGGTCATAGTTGGTATTTATTAGGAATCCAAAATGATTGAATTATATTTGGTGATAACAAGTGTTTGTTTTTTTAACAATATTATTTTTGACATAAAGAGATGGTACTTGGGGTATTGTTAACCAGGGTATTGATTTCTTGATGTTTGGATTGGTTGATATGGAATCTTGAAGGTTTTTGTGATAGACTCATTATCCATACAAAGGTAATGGAGTCTGGTGGCAATTTATAAGTGAGAAGCAGTTATATAAGAAGCTTACATGGTCAAGAGAAGGGAAAAATAAGGTTAAATGCATCTTATGGATAGAAAAGTAGGACTAGGAATTATCTCAAGGCATGGTTTTTTGAAGGTTCCCAATATAGGAAAGGTCGTTCCCTCGATAGTGGTCATGGTGAAGGTGTTGACTGAGACCAGTCATGGCCATGCCCATAACGTAGGGAATATTGAGATTACAATACCTAACACAATCAAATCTAAATGGACCATTCCATAGTGGTCCCTAAGGTGGAGTTCTGGTGTACTTATCCAAAATGGACATAGAAGGATGACCATGCTCATAGTAAAATAGTCCATGGTTAATAGGTTGAGTTGAAAGACAAAATGGATTGATTCAATGACCACATCCATAGTGTTTGGTATTTTGGAGGAAAATTAAAAGATGTTTTCTACCATGGAATAGTGAATAATCCAGGGTGATACTATTGTATATATTGAAGATCTATAGTTCAAAACTTATAATACAAGAGAGACAACATTGTTTCACTTGGAACGGTGAAGGGTGATTCTTCCTAGAAAACATGGGAAGAAGAATAAAATGTTTAGAAAATCTGTGATATTTTGTTTTTCTTTTGAACTCAGGTTTCCACAAGAATAAGAAAAAAAATTATAAGACATGGTTCATTATGTGTCAAAGGGTGTGGGTAATTCCAAATACCACTCCATGGTTATCATACACAAGCTGTAATGCTGGGTATGTTAGGCTATGTTGTAAAAAGTTAGGAGGGATTCAATCAGGTGATGCATGAGATGATTTTTCAATGATTATAATGACCTGTTACCTTTCTATCAAGTATGTTCTAATATATTCTTTTGGTTTCCCTTTTTCATTGGATGGTTTTTTCTGAACTTGAATTGAGAGGATACATGTAATGGTGAAGTCATAGATTTATTGAATTTTCAGCATGAGCCTACAATTTTTTCCATTTTCTAGGTAGTTACATGAACTGTAATAGGATTAAATGATGTATATTGACCTCCATACGCATCTCATGAATAGAATACTCAATGTGAGTTTCTATATGCTATGTAAGGGCTACACATTATATAACATAAAAATATGCCTTTTAATTAAAAAGAAAATTCATTTTTTGGAATAACTTAAAATAAAAGAAGTTAACTATGTTTAAAATATTACATGCTATTTAATTCCCCAAGTTACAAATTTTTGGGTGTTGTATGGGTGTTTGAGGATTCATTCTCTTTTGCAGTATTATTCTCTCATCCAGAGCTCTTACCCCGGGCATTTTTCAGTGACTCCATTCCCTCCAGATCACTTTGTTTAGAAATTAATCGGTAGTTATAGGTTCTTCATCTCTTCAAGTAAGCCTTCCTCCAAGTTTCTCTTTCAATTTTGGTTTCCAAATTTTTTTTGTAGGGGTTGGTAATCGAATTGTGTTTTCTATCAATGATTTTTAGTCTTTTGCCATGCCTTTTTTTTTCTAAAGGAAGATATTGTGCATTATAATCTCCATTTTCAAAGGTAGTTATGTTTTCTATGTTCTCAAGGTATGTGGATCTATCCAATTCTTCTAATTTCTTAAATTACTTGTAATTATTATTGATTACATAATATTTGGAATGGGATTTCATGTGTTGAAATTAAAAATTGCATGGGTTCGTGTTTGAAAAGAGTTTTTCTTTAAAAATTGGATTGACTTGATTTAAAATGGAAAGTGGATTTTTAAACCCTGAAGAAGATTGTCTTTGATTTGAAATGTTTGTTATAAAAATGTGATAATGGTTTTTAAAAACATAAATTGACATAAAATTGTACTCCAGGAATTTTGGCCACGTCAGGAAAGAGACTTGAGTAGAATTAGTGTGTGTGATTCCATAAGGATTTAACCTATTATATATCTATAGACTATGGTAGGAGTCAATATTATTTGAATTTTACTTTATGTATTTTGAGGCTTGGGAATGTCTACTACGCATTGTCCCATAGGCTAGATCCTGGATGGAATGTTTATTTTTGTTTCTTATTGTTTATTACATAAGATGTTGGCAAAAATGTATATTTATGTTTGGTATCTTTATAATATTTGTTTTTGGATTTGGAAAATATGGTATACAAATTTTGAAAACTCAAGGATTGTTTGATAAAGGATTTCTAATAGTTTTATTTATAAAAATTCTTGTAAACCTATTTTGTTTTAAATATTAGACTTGTGAATTCTTATTTTTATAACTTTTATAGATTCATTATTGGTATACTACCGAGCTCCATTGATCACACCCTACTTCTACATGAGGGTGGTCGTAGATCTTGATTTATAGTATATAGGTATAGAGAATATCTTTTTATAGCATGCATGATTCTCTTTACGTTTCTATTTTGGTTTGGGATAGTTTATAGAGGTGATGATTGGTCAAATGGATACTTTTTGTCTATACCTATCATAATTTTTAGTTTATCCTATTTATATTAGTTTTATTTTCCTTTTTTCCAACTTCTTACTCTGGTTTTATTTGTTTCTTTATTATATAAAAGGCTTGTTTTGTTATCTTTGTTTTACCCCACCTAGTAATGGGTTGACTTGGGTGGATGGTCTAGTTTTCCCGGGTTTGTCTGTTACAATTTGGTATCAAAGGGGTTACTCCTCCTAAAGTGTGTCAAAACTACCTGAGTGGGTTCTATGTCTTGGGTAGATAGGATTAGGATAATAGGAATTCAGAAACTAGGCGCCAAAAAGGGTCCTGGCTAGCTCACTCATGTGACTAAATGCAAGTTTCCATGGTTGGTCGGAAAATATTTACTAAGTCCAATACATAGTATTTAGGTTCATTTTAAAAAATTTATCGAATATTTTTTAAATCAACCTATCTACAATGTTTTGAGACTTATTGTGTGTATGGTCATTTGAATAAACTAACTGAGGAGTTTATTTAGATGGACCCATTCCTTTCTAGGGATATTTCCATTTTGTTGTAGAAATTATAACTGCTTTGAATTATTATTGTTTTATAGAATTGTTTTGAAATATGGTTTTTGGTTATATGGTTTTGGAGTCTCTCTTGAATTATTGGTTATTGTATTGTTTTTAACCAAAAATACCTCTTGGAAGAGATATTCCAAATAATGGAGGGGAAGCCATGAGGTAGTTTTTGCTAGAAGATCCTCTAGTGGAACCTTCTTTGGTTGAAGCCGTGATCCGTACCATTCATACTCTAGGTTTAGTAGGAACATAGAACTCTAGACAAGTATTTGAAAATGGATCAGAATTTACCAAGAAACATCCACCCATCTTCCATGGTGATAAAGGAACCCAAGAATCAGAGGAGTTTCTTGAATAGATTGAAAGGATCTTAAAATTGTGGAAGACTCTTGAGGATTATTAGGTATGTTTTTCCACATATATTCTCAAGGGATTAGGAAAAATATGGTGGGACTCTATAATGAAAGATAATTTTCATGAAGGTATTATATGGTGTTATTCTAAGAATATATTTGATCAAAAGTTTTATCTCAAGAGTTTATGTGTGGAAAATACTCAGGAGCTTCTAACATTGGAGAATGAGGAGAAAAATGTTCAGGTGTTTTCCACCTATTTTGGTGAGTTGGTGCATCTATGACCATAGTTTTTCACCAATGATTACCTAAAGGCTCTGAGGTTTGTTATGGGGATGAGGGTTGATATTTAGTCTATGCAATTTCTTTTTTTCATTATGACCTTTGTGGTGGTCATGTATAAAAAAACTTTGGATGAGGTAGACATAGCTAGGAGGATAGGTTTAGGTGGGGCTTTAGAAGGTGCACCAATTAGCTAGCGTACTTATTTTGGTTAGAAAATAAAGCACAAGAGTTGTCATTTTTTTTAGGACTAGTTTTAGGGGATTCTACAGTGTAATAATAGGTTATTTTCTACCAGTGTGGGAGGTGTGTTCATACAATACATCATTGTATGGAGGCTCATATAACTTTTCATCTTTGTGGGTGATCTAGATATCTGAAGCATTTATATGATAAGATGTCCAAAGGAAGTATGTAAGGATCCACTTTCACAAAGGGGTGGTAGGTTCAGGTTGATGCCTCCAAGGGTGGAGGGTCTCATTCTCAGGCCAAAGGTGATTCCCAAGTCACTCTGTCTGAATGGAAATATGCTATAGAGTGTGTGCCTGAGGAATATGAAGTAGGGCCAACTACTATTAGAGTTATGGTGTTTATTTATTCTTATATGGTCATAGATTTTTTTGATATATATTCTACTCATTATTTTATATCATCAGAGTTTGTTGACGTTTTGGGTTTGTGTTTTAGCTTATTCTATTATTTTTTAATCTTTCCACACCTTTGGGAATGAGTACTGAACAAGGTTTCAAGTGTCCCACATGTCGTGTGGTGATAGGTGACTTTGAGGTGGTTTGATACTTCTTAGTGGTTGATCCTAAAATATTTGAATTGATTATCAGCATGGATTGGATGATCAATGTAAGTGACCATATAGACTATTATCATCATCAAGTACAATTCTGATCTACCGATGGAGTCAATCATGTTTTTTAGTTTGAGTGAGAGTCTAGACCAGGAAGGGTAGGGCCAATTGATTCCTTATGCTGGTATAATCACATGCTATTTGTCAGAAATGACTCTTGATGCAGTTGACCCATGCATGGGTGGTCACCTACCTATTTTTTTGTGTGCATACTCAGAGGTATTTCATGGTTATTTTTATAGATTACCACCATAGAGAGAGGTATAGTTTACTATTGAACTAATCTCAGGAATTATGCCCATTTCTATGAAATCCTATCAAATAGAATTTGATGATTTGGAGGAAATTAATGTCCATCTTAAGGACCTCGAGGTGAAAGGATTTATTTAACCTTGAATGTCACTATGGGATTATCATGTACTATTTGATAAAAAGGTAGATAAGCGAGTTAAACTTTGTACTGACTATTTAAAGTTGAATCAGATGACCATTATTAACAAGTATCCTTTACCCATAATTGTTGATCTCTTTGATCAGCAGAGAGGGGATCATTGGTTTTATAAGATTGTCCTAATATTGGGGTACCACCAGTTGAGATTCTAAGAATATGATGCACCTAAAACAACATTTTAGAGTCGATATGGACATTTCAAGTTGCTGGTTATTCTATTTAGACTCAATAACCCTCCTACAATATTTATGGATTTAATGAACCGAATCTTTCACCATTTCTTGGAATCTTTTTTGTGTTCATAGATGATATCTTAGTGTAATATGAGAAAAAGGAGGAGCACATATACCATTTGGATGTCATTATTATAACATTGAAAGAACATCGTTAGTATGGTGAGATTTCCAAGTGTGAGTTTTAGATCCAAGAGTTAATGTTTTTGGGGCATGTGATATCTAAGAGAGGTGTCTCAATATATCCTAAAAATGTGTTGGCAATTACTTATTTGGAGAATCCTATAAATGTGTTTGAGATTGAGAGGTTCTTGAGTTTGGTGGGTTACTATAGATGGTTTGTGCTTTATCCAAGATCTTATCTTAGATGATATATTTGACCCATAATGATGTAAAGTTTGAGTGGAAAAAAATGTCAGAGATATTTTGGGGAGATGAAGATGAGGTTGAATTCAGCATTAGTTTTGATTATTCTAGAACCATGGTTGAGTTATTATGTTTTCTAGGATACTTTTGGTATAATTTTGGGTTGTGTTTTGATGTAGGGGAAACAATTTATAGATTATAGATCTCTCTAATTACACCCTCACGAGAAGAACTACCCTACCCATGGTCTTGAGTTGGCAAATATTATGCATTCACTAAAAATGTGGCATCACTATATCTTTAGAGAATGGTTTACAGTATACTCTAACCAGAAAATCCTAAAGTATATTTTTACTCAAATGGATCTGAACTTGAGACAATGATGATGGGTTGAGTATCTTCAGACCTTTGATTTTGATATCATATATACCCTTTAAAAAGGAAATGCGGTAGCTGATTCGTTGAGTAGAAAATTACTAAAAAAATCCATTAAGGAATTAGTTGGGCATTGGTATCTGATGGGTTTTTTTCCAAGATGATTTTTGGAGTGAAAGAGGTTGGTGGAAAAGTTTTATTGTATTTAGAAAAGGTTGAATCATCTTTTGATGAGTGATTTCAACTTTATTATATGATAAACACTGTGATCCGATGCTCAGGGCAAATCCTAAATGATGTGGAGACCTTGTGCGAGTTGTCTCGATCTCCTAGTGGAGATTTATGCTTATATAGTAGTCTAGTTATTATATTTTATTTGATATAGGTGTTTCTAGATAGTGGACACTTTTCATGTTGTTCCATACTTTCTGGGGCAATAAAGATGTACCATTATTTGAGATGTTAGTATTGGCAGTTGGGGATGAGGCGTTCAGTTTCATATTTTGTATCGTAGTGTCACACTTATCAAATAGTTAAGTCATAACACTAGATAACTTTAGGTTTTGGTATCCTTGTCCTATTATGGTATTGAAGTGGGATGATATTTCCATTTATTTCACCATTGGTTTAACATAGACTCTTAGTGGGAAGGATTTTATTTGGGAAATTGTTGATAGAATCACTAATTTAGCGCATTTATTACCAATAAAGGAAATGATGAAATTAGAACAAATTAGTCAATTATATGTCCGAGAGATTGTGAAACTTCATGGGGATACCTCTTCAATTTTTTATGATAGAGAATTAGGGTTCACATCCATATTCTAGAATGGTTTTCAAGAGGTAATTGGTTCCCAGTTGAAATTGAAGACAACTTATCATCTGCAAATAGATAGACAAATAGAGAGGGCTATCTAGGTTCTTTTGGATATGCTTTGGGATTATGTGCTTTCTTTTGGTGGATATTGGGATAGAAATTTTCTTTTGGTTGAGTTTTACTATAACAATAGTTATTTGGATTTGATCAAGATGGAACCCTTTGAGGATTTTTATGGATGGACATTTCGATATTCCTTGTGCTGAGTAGAGTTGGGAGAGTGGTCCTTGGCTGGGTTGAGTACTGTTTAGGAGATGATAAATATGGTGTAGTTGATCCAAAAGAAATTGATCATAATGCAGAGTCATCATAAATCTTATGTGGATCATCTTCATTGGCTTCTAGAGTTTGAGGTTGGTGATCGGGTCATTCTCAGAGTTTCACCTTGCTTGGGACATCAACAGTTGGGTAAGCAGGGTATGTTGGCACCAAAGTTTGTGGGGCCATTTGAGATCATTAAGAACCTGGGGAGGGTGACCTATTAGTTTATTTTACCATCTGTCTTGAATTCAATTAATGACGTGTTTCATGTTTCCTAGTTTGGGTGGTTTATACAGATTCTTCCCATGTGATTAGATGGGAGGATGTTTATATTGAACCTAATATCACTTTGGTTGAGCATCCAGTTCAAATTATGGATCACCAAGATAAGGTATTGTGTGGTAAAACAATCCCCCTAGTCCAAGTACTATGGCAGTGTGTATAAGATCACCATGATACATGGGAGTAGGATTCATTGATGGGGAAGTAGTGACCTTCTAGTTTTGTGGATCTAGGATTTGGATCTTGTTTTTAGGACAAAAAGATTTTATAGTGGGGATATTTTAATTCCCCACTACCTTTCTGTCAGGTATGTTTGAATTGATACTTCTGGTTTTCCTTTTTCATTGACTAAGATTTTACAACCTTGAATTGTGATGATACCTATAATGGTGAAGTGAGGGATTTGTTGGATTTTTAGTGTGAAATTGAAATTTCTACTATTTAATAAGAAGTTACATGAAGTGTAATGGGATTACACAATGTGTACTGGCCATTGAAAACATCCCATGAACTGAATACAAAGCATATATTTTTACACATCATATAAGGGTTACACATCATGTAATGTGAAAATCTAGTTTTTAATTAAAAAAGCGATATATTTTTTTAGCATAACTTAAAATTATATAATTTCACTATGTGTAAAATATTTTACACTGTGTAATTCCCTAAGTTACAATTTTTAGGGTATTGTACGAGTGTTTGAGGGTTATTATCTTTTACAGCCTTCTCTTCTCAGCCAAATCTCTTACCCTAGGAATTTTTGGGTGACTACCTTCCCTCTAGATCACTCCATTCAAAATCATGTCCCAACCACATTTTCTATCATTCCTTTATGCCCAAGTCTAGTGAATGAACTTATAAAGGTCATGGACTCCACTAGGTATTCTAAAATTAATATTTCTATGATTGGTGCATCCTTATAGGAATGTAATTCATCCTAATGTTTTCAACCATTTTTTTCAAGGTCCCACTAACCAATTTTGGTCCCCACATATAGCTTTATGAGTTGGTGATCCATTCATGCTTAGGTTATATAAATTTTTTAGACCCATCACCTCATTGGATGGTGTAAATATCTTAGAAATATAAGTAATATCTCTAAGATATATATAGAATTATAATGAGAAGACCCACATAACACACATTTTTAAAGGGGAACAAAATATATTGTAGTTAATTCACTAGTGAATGAATGTAAATACTCAAACCTCTTATCATATGATTTCATTTCATGTATGTTTATTGAGATGCTATAGGTTTTAGTTTTAGAGACCATTTCATAGGACATGGTGGCCCAGTCTTCCATTTATCTAGCATTAAAATTAGAAGAAATAATATAGACACATACAGATTTGGTTTTAGATCACATGGGAGGTGTCAAAACTAGAGAATACTTGAGTTATTTGGTCCCCAATTATGTACCGGTCCCTAAAATGGACTCCGATTTAGACCAAGAGAAAACTTTATTCTAGTGAATTCTATAAAAGTGGGTGTGGAGATATATCTCATGGCTATTTTGAGAGACTCCTCTTAAGGATCTTGGTAGCTAATTGTATCATCTCCAACACATGTCCATTAATATAGGCTATAAAAAATATGACTACCATGTTCTCCATGCCAAAGTGAAGGAGGTGATAACCAACATAACTGGTGTTTAAGGCTAGAAAATATTCACCAAAAAGTGATACAATCTATCTAGAAATGGACAAGAAATCCCCAATGTGAATAAATATCCCAATGATAGTATATACCATATTAGATATAAGGGAACACATTTTAAGGTTGTGATGCTTGGACCATTGTTTCATGTGGTTTAGGGTCATCTGACAAGGACTATCGAGGGTTCAAGAATAATATGTCAGATGATTTATTTGAGAATGGGTACAATTCATGAATGTTTAACATCAAGGTTATAAAATACAATTGAATTTTTAGATTATGGTTTGTGTAAATCACAACTCAAGAAAGAATGGAACAATTGTACTGAGGATGATCACTGATTATATTTTAATGACAAGTTCCACTATAATGTCTTTAGGGTATAAAGAGATTATAGGACCTTATCTTAAAAAAGAAATAATGTCTATAGTTTACAATGTTTAATATAGTGGGACAACCACCATTACCAAGAAAAGGTGTCCCTTGGATCCAAATCCCCTCATTACCAACTTATAAGAAAGATTTATAAGGATTCCAAACATCTTTAGGAATAAAGAAGGCTTATGTAGAGAAGTTTATTCAATAATGGTTCAAGAATCCTAAAGGTTATGCCACCATGTATTGATCATAAATTTATGGTTAAGGGATATAAAGATAAAATTCTCTAAATTATTCTTAGACTAGTGGATCTAGAGAGCATAACATGAATTTTTCTAGGGACATATGATGATACCCATATGATTTTTACCTTTTCTATCATGCAATATAAAGTTTTACTAAGCCTTTAAAGGGAATGAATTAGAGAGAAGATACTTGAATTTTTCCCAAACTACACTTTATAGGTTTTAGACTTGAAATTCCTCATATATGTTTTCTTTTACATTTTAAGTTTCTTGAAATTTGGACCATTAAGATATAAAATTTAAGGTTGTATGACATTGAATAAATATTTTCGGGGTTTAAGGTCACATAACTTTGATTGACAAGTGATACATTCAATATATTAAGGGGAATGTGAAACTCTATTTGAATTAGAGCCCCATGCTAGCTTATATCATCTTAAAAAATGGTTACAAATAGTTTAATATCATGGTTATTGAACCATAAAAGGATATGTTCCATGAAATATTGTATGGGGATTAAGGGAAAGGAGTGCCCGATACCTTTTGAATGGGGAATAGTGATGCAATAAATAATTACTTGAGGTATTTTAATTTGAAAATGATGAGATGGGTAAAGTATTATTGGGATGAATGGTCACCACATTTGAATAGAAATTTACACTATAATATTATTATGGCATAAAGATATTAGAGGACCTTATCTATAGGATGAAAACATGCCTCTTGTTGGTGTGGGTGAATATGATATCATCAAAATCATTACTAAGTAGAGACATCACTAAGAGCTAAATATGCTAGTTATTAATATCAAAAAAAGGTTTATCATGATTCAAAAATCTAGAATCATGAAGTGTGACTTGTGGAAAAGAGATATTTAGAAAGTAATAGAGGATGTTCCAGGCCTAGACTAACAATGGTTGGGTCATAATGGTCCTTTGAAAGGGAGTGTAAATGGATAATGATTTATGGTTCGATCTAACTATATGTTTTTTATAGAACTATATATGTTGAAGTAACATGAATCAAGTTGTATGTAATTATCATAGAGAAAAATATTTTCATAGATTTAGATCATATATTGGGGAGGGGAATTTTATACTAACATGTAATTATAATCAGAAAAAACTTAATTGATTGTACCTAGAGAAATGTCCTGGATCACCACTAGGGTAGACATCCCGATGTAAAGGGAGATCTAAAACACCAAGAGATAATTCTTGGAAATAAGTGGAATTTTATCCTAGTATATGGTTATAGATAAACAAATATATGAAAATAATACTTATATGGATCTATCTCTCATGAGGGGAAGTTTAGGTCATGTGGGATAAACTATTATAAGGAGTTTAATTTCATGTAAGATAAAAAAAATTCATATAGTTTAACATCATGAGACAAAGGTGAAGGAATTATTCAATTTAAAAATAATATTACTAGGAACAACATAGGGGATATTTCACACATATATGGATCACATGAAAATTTAAATATCATTTTCTCAGTGCTAAAACCATAAAGGAAAACCTAATTTTAATGAAAGGAACCTATAGTAGGGAGAGTCTCTTCAAAGTAGTGGAAATTTTATTGTATCATGGGTTCATAGATAAATAACCATATGCTAAGGGTCTTACATAGAGCTGGATCATTTGTAAAGAGGGTAGGTATCATAGAACGATCAACTCTTAGATGTTTAGGATCATATTGGGTATAAAATATTTCACGTATTTTAACTTCCTATGATAAGGTTTTAGATACCATGAGGTTTATGTTTGTATGATGAGGACCTTTATGCAGTTAAATTTTCACAAATATGAATCACATAAAAATGGGATAAACCTTTCTTATTGATGAGTGAGTAGAAAAAACCTGATATGAAAGAATGAAAGTTTAGACACCAAGAAAAAGTGAGGGATTGATTGTAATTTCTGGCTGGTCACAATCTATGTTATTCAAGTATCACAATGTTTCATGTGACAATAATAATCAATGCACACATATGTAACGACCTGAAATTTTAGACCCTTTAAATTAATACTATCTTCAATAGCTTGTGTCACATGCGACACCAAACTAACTCAAAAATTAACTAAAAAAACTATGACATATTAAAATCACATGAATAATAAAATCATTAGTAGCTAAAAATATAATAATCAATTAAAATAATTATATATTATTATTTTTCTTTGATTAATATTCTAAAAGGATTCCTTTTAGAGAACTATTTTAAAAAAGGTATTATATCTTACCTTAATAAATTAAATTAATCATGTTTAAAAGTTTATTATCAAAGTAAATATTTATATTTATAAACTAATATGTCAAAATTCAATTATTTTTAAATTTTTTATAAAACAAGATTAAAGACACTTGAAGTTTAAAAAATTCATTTTTAATAAAAGTAAATTTTCTTTATATATTGTATTTTCATTTAAAAGACTAATTTATATTTTTTATAATTTTAATTTTAAAAAATTAATTTCATTTTTGGATTAAAAATTTCAGTATTATATTAGGATAATTTTTTTTATATTTTTACAAAACAATTGATTTTTAGGTGAGTAGTGAAAAAATACCGATTTTTCAAATACTGTCACTTTTATGACATTATCATAATAGAAGGGTGAATTAAAATATTTGGAAATATTTTTTTATAAAAATATATATTAAAAATACCATCTTTAATTTATAAAACCCTTGTTTAATGTTTTAGAAACTTAAGTTATTTATTACTCTAAAAAATATTTTTTTTACTAATAATAAAAATTAGTTTTCATCACTTATAGAAATTAAATCTAACAAAATGGATTTCATATTTTAGATCAAAATATTAATATTATTTAAAAAGAAAAATATAATTTTTAGGCTTAAAATTATGACTGCAAATATTAATTCTAATGACCATGATAATGGTGAAATTGTTATTTTCAATGATTTTTTTATTAATGTTATGTTTTTTTATAATAAATTAAATTGATTGATTTTTTATAATTAATTTTATATTATTTTTACACATATATAAAAATATATTATCACTAATTTAATTATTATTCAATTATATATAAAATTAAGTATACTTAATGGTGAAAACAATTTCTTTTCTATAAATTTTTCTATATATTAAATGTTTTAATTTAAAATTAATTGATCAATTATTTAGAAATTTGATTATATTATATTGGTATTAAATTTATATTCATAACAACCAATTTTTTTAATATTTTTTATCTTATATCTTTAGTAAATCATAAATTACTTGGGTGAAAAGTAGTTACCTATATAAAAATGTAAAGTTTAAAATATAAAAATCCAATGGTAAATAGCTTGAAAATATTGAAAACATGTTTGAAAATAATTTTAAGAGAATTTATTGGTCTTAACTCACCCAAAAATACATTATTTTTCAATTTTGGATCCTTTCACCCTTATATGGTATCATTCTATTATTGAAAAATAACAGGTGTTCACAAAAGTACCCTTTTCATTACTTATAAAGAGGATCAATTACACACTCTCAAATTTAAACATAACCTTATAAATTTAATTTACACCCAACCAAATTTTTATCTCCTAGACTTCCCTCACATGGCCTAAATCCCCTAGTCACAATAAGTTATTCTATTCTATTCATTTCTAAGGAGACTTTAAAGAGAAAGTTCAAGGTCCCAAAGTGAGTATTACTTAATCCTTATCCTTTTAATGTTAATATTTATCTTAAAAACCCTATAAATAGTAATATAAAGACCTTATTATAATTATTATAGTTAATTTTTATTATATTAATGGAAAACCCTTATTTATTCCTTACCATCTACTTAGAAAAAAAAAGAACATCGATTGTGTGTTTGTGCAGACTATCACCTCCATGAAGCGATGTGATTTTTTTTCATAACCACCTAAAATGGATAAATTTAAAAATATATTTAAGGTAAAATAATTATTTTTATGTCACTATTAATATTATATAAATATAAAATTATACATTATATAAGTTATATTAATAATAAACAGTCATAGTAAACTTAACCACCTTAAATGAACATACCAAATTCCTTTCATAATCTTAGTTCATTTTATAAAAACATATATAACTATATAAATTATATGATAATATAATAATAAAGGTAATAAACCCATATAACTATAGAGATTATTAAATTATTCTAAAATAACTTTTTCCTTGTTCAACAAACTAAAACAGTTACATAGAAATTAACTAAGCCACCTCAAATAACTAACATAAGAAAAAACTATATAATAAATAAAAAATAATAATAATAAGTGGTCATTATTAAATTAAATATAGAATAAGAAGGCTCTTAATAAGGTATTTAATAAACATAATTTTATTATTAATTAAGTTAGGCACAATCGCAAAGTGAATTAGGACCAAGGTGTGGGTTTGAGTTAACTCAAATTTTCTTCCACTAAGTTAAAAAATTTCTAATATAAATATATTGTTAAAAGTTTTATTTATTATACCTAATGAATAATTTTTATTATATTGGATTTTTTTAGGTTTTATAATTCTTCTTAATAACCACATTATCTAATGATTCTTACCCCAAATATTTTGTTACTTGTAAGAGTTTGTTTTATTAATTCCCTTTCTTTGAGGAATGCTTTCATGTTTTTCACCTAATCTTCTTAGAAATAGTGTAACCACCACCCAGTAAATTATTTTATAAAAAATAACCATTAATAATTTATTTTAAAAGATAATTTTACAATCAATCCTTCACATTATATCAATCTATCTATTAATCAATTTGTAAGGGTTTTTTCATATCAAACTACTTTATTTGAGATGAATTTATATTATAAACCAGAATTTATTTATATTAGGAATATTCTATCTATTTTTTTTATTATTCCATGAAATATTTTTCATTTATGGTATTTTGAGTTCAATTTTAAGAGATATATAATTCAATATATTTCAATTTAAATTCTTCTCAAGCTAAAAAAGATTTCCAACTCAAATTATTTCTCTTTGAGTTATAATTTTTCTACTTGGTTATGATCATACAATCCACTTTTATCCTTTAATTTCATTTTTAAAATAGTAATTTCTATTTTTACCAATTGAAATTACTTCATTTCATCAATATCATATTATTTGATTACACACCTTTACAAATTAATGTTTGAAAATGGTATTAATAACTCCCATTGTTTACAATAGATATTTCACCTCTATGTCTATATTTTCCTTCCTGATAATGTTTTCCTATATTTTTGGGAACTCAAATATGAACCAATTCATACAATCCGATTTCTTCTCGTAACTAATTTTCAAATGGATATTTTATTATCCAATTTACCATGTGGGTTTTTAAAAAAGGTGTTTCAAAATATTAATGGTTTTATATATCATGGATATATATTTCTTATATTTCACTCCATGTTTTTTCTATAAAACCTTTATGATTTTTCAAGACTCCATTATTATAGATTTCATAAAAAGTAATTTTTTAATGTATCTAATTTTTTTTTCTTTTTAATATTTTTGAAAATGAACATTGAAAAGAAACCGGTGAATTTGTTTCGTAGTCTTTCTTTATATAATAATCAAATAAACTTATTTTTAAAACATTTTGAAAAGAATATATTTACCATAAATTTGAGTATTATTTCTCAAGTTTCAAGGTTTAATTAAGTAAATTATTATTCAATTTTTCTATTATTTTTATTTAAAAGAGTTTTCATGGAAAAAGATTAATTTTCATCATGATTTTCGAAGTAAAATTATATAATTATTCTTAAAGTATACTTCATATACCATTTGATTCTTTACCTTTTCATTGAAAAATGAGAAATATAAAATTTATATAAGATAAATTATTCATCACTATCTTTGTCTTTCCTAATAATCATCAATGTATAATCATAATTTTTATTACAATTCATTTCCTCTATGAATATCCTAATTTTGGATTCCTTTGATTGAATGGTGTTATCCTAGATACCTATAAATATATCTATAGGGGAAATTATTATCTTAATAGTATACCATTTATTTATATTGTCTAAATACCATATGATCTATTATATTTATTGATGTGTATTTACCTATAAATTTACTGAATATATTTGGATACCTATTTATTTTCCATTGTTTTATCGCACTATGATTATTTAGAGAATTATGAATGATTTATTTATGTGATTTTATTTGAAAAATCTATGAAAAACCTTTTATTTCCATGGTTTATTTATGGTAAGATGAATGATTAGTTTTAAGTGAAACTCATATGTATGTATGATGATGGGAGGGGTCTTATATCACCTTATAATGCATTGGTTAAGGATTTATATCTCATGAAATAACAAATCTTGAACAAGATTTGGTTTTTTCAATAAGGTATGAGAAAGATTTTGTTTTATCATATTCTTTAAGTTGGGACATGATTAGGTATGTTCATAAAGGTATGAGTATGATTGTGTTTGATTATAATTTTTTTCTGTTATTATGTTAATGTCATAATTCTTGGTTAATTCTTATGACTATGTTATGTCATCATGGATCAAGTTTATTGTTTCATGTTTTTATAATCTTTTGATTCTTTGACTATATTTGAATATGGTTACCCTTATTGAGCATGTGAGATCACCCCTTTCTTATTTTTCATTTTCCTTAGGTTTTGAAGATAATAAATGTATCAAATATTTATAATAATATCTTATTGGTGCGTTAGTGGTAGATATTAATTTGGGTGTGTGGATAAAGTAGTTGAATATATAGTGAAAAAATTACCATTATTTAAAAAATACATGATTTTTGTTAGTTAATTCCCTGTTATAATTCTGTAAAAATACAAACCTGAAATATCATGGGAATATATTTTACTATAATATTTAATTTATGTAATTGAGATGGTCATATCTGTGGGCTATCATAGTTGGTATTTATTAGAAATCCCAAATGATTGAATTAGATTTGGTGACTATAAGTGTTTGTTTTTTAACAATATGATTTTTGACATAAAGAGATGGCACTTGGGGGATTGTTAACAATGGTACTGATTTCTTGATGTTTGGATTGATTGATAAGGCATATTAAAGGTTTTTGTGGTAGACTCATTATCCATACAAAGGTAATGGAGTTTGGTGGCAATCCATAAGTGAGAACCATTTATATAAGGAGACTACATGGTCAAGAGAAGGAAAAAATAAGGTTAAATGCACCTTAGATATAGAAAAGTAGGACTACAAATTATTTCAAGGAATGGTATTTTGAAGGTTACCAATATAGGAAATTCCATTCCCTCGATAGTGGACTTGGTGGAGAAGTTGAATGAGACCAGTCATGGCCATGCCCATAACATAGGGAATATTGAGATTATAATACCTAACACAATCAAATATAAAGGGACCATTCCATAGTGGTCCCTATGATGGAGTTCTAATGTACTTATCCAAAATGGACATAGAAGGATAACCATGCTCGTGGTAAGAAATTCCATGGTTAATAGGTTGAGTTGAAAGACAAAATGGATAGATTCAATGAACACATCCATAGTGTTTGGTATTTTTGAGGAAAAAGAAAAATATGTTTTCTACCATGGAATAGTGAAGGAGACATGGTGATACTATTGTATATATTGAAGATCTATAGTTCAAAACTTCTAATACTGGAGAGACAACACTGTTTCACTTGGCACAGTGAAGGGTGAGTCTTCCTAGAAAACATGGGGAAGAAGAATAAAATGTTTTCAAATATGTGATATTATGTTTTTTCTTTGGAACTTAGGTTTCCAAAAGAAGAATAAAAAAATTATAAGACAGGGT
Source organism: Viscum album (assembly GCA_963277665.1). Classification (NCBI taxonomy): domain Eukaryota; kingdom Viridiplantae; phylum Streptophyta; class Magnoliopsida; order Santalales; family Viscaceae; genus Viscum; species Viscum album. The sequence continues at coordinate 1,196,727,537 of OY728131.1, forward strand.
TCATGATTTGTCAAAGGGTGTGGGGAATTCCAAATACCACTCCATGGTGATCATACACAAGCTGTAATGCTGGGAATGTCAGGCTATGTTGTAAAACTTTTGGAGGGCTTCAATAAGGTGATGCATGAGATGCTTGTTCAATGACTATAATTCCCTATTACCTTTCTATCAGCTATATTCTAATATATGCTTTTGGTTTCCGTTTTTTCATTGGATGATTTTTTCTAAACTTGAATTGGGAGGATACATGTAATGGTGAAGTCAGATATTTATTGAATTTTCAGCATGAACCTACAATTTTTTTCTATTTTCTAGGTAGTTACATGAAGTGTAATATGATTACATGATTTGTATAGACCTCCATACACATACTGTGAATAGAATACACAATGTGATTTTCTATATTCTGTGTAATGGTTACACATTATGTAATATTAAAATATGATTTTTAATTAAAAAGGAAATTCATTTTTTGGAATAACTTAAAATAAAATAATTTAACTATGTTTAAAATATTACATGCTATTTAATTCCCCAAGTTACAAATTTTTGGTTGTCGTATAGGGTTTTGAGACTTCATTTTCTTTTGTAATATTATTCTCTCATCAAGAGATCTTACCCCATGCGTTTTTAGTGACTCCATTACCTCTGGATAACTTTGTTTAGAAATTAATCAATAGGTATATGTTATTCATCTCTTCGAGTAAGTTTTCCTCCAAGTTTCTTTTTCAATTGTGGTTGCAGAAACATTTGTTGTAGGGGTTGTTAATCAAATTGTGTTTTCTATCAATCTTTTTCCATATTTTGTCATGCCTTTTCTTCTAAAGGAAGATCTTGTGCATTATAATCTACATTTTCAAAGGTAGTTAAGTATTCTATGTTCTCAAGGTAGGTGGATCTGTTCAATTATTCTAATTTCTTGAATTACTTGTAGTTATTATTAATTCCATAAGATTTGGAATGGGATTTCATGTTTTGAAATTGAAAATTGCATGGGTTTTTGTTTAAAAAGGGTTTTTCATTAAAAATTAAATTGACTTTATTTAAAATGGAAAGTGGATTTTTAAACCCTGAAGAAGATTGTATTTGATTTGAAATGGTTTTTATAAAAACACTATCTTGGTTTTTAAAAACATAAATTTACAAAAAAATTCACTGCAGGAATTTTGGCCATGTCAGGAAAGAGACTTGAGTAGAATTAGTGCGTGTGATGCCATAAAGAGGTAACCTATTATATATCTATGGAATGTGGTAGGACTCAATATTATTTGGATTTAACTTTTTTCCTTTTGAGTCTTGGGAATGTCTACTACGTATTGTCCCATAGGCTAGATCCTGGATGGAAGGTGTATTTTTATTTCTTATTGTTTATTTCATAATAGATCATTTCATGGATGTTGACTTAAATATATATTTATGTTTGGTATCTTTACCATATTTTTTTTTGGATTTGAAAAATATGGCATGAAAATTTTGAAAACTCAAGGATTGTTTGATAAAGGATTTAAAATAGTTTTATTTATAAAAATTCTTGTAAACCTATATTGTTTTAAATATTAGACTTGTGAATTATTATTATTATAAACTTTATAGATTCCTTATTGGTATACTACTGGGCTCCATTTCTCACAACCTACTTCCAAATGAGGGTGGTCGTAGATATTATTTTATAAGATATAGGTATAGGGAATATTTTTCTATAGCATATCAGATTCTCTTTACGTTTCTATTTTAGTTTGGGATAGTTTATGGAGGTGATGATTGGTCACATGGATACTTGTTGTCTACACCTATCATAATTTCTAGTTTATCCTATTTATATTAGTTTCATTTTTCTCTTTTTCCACTTCGTACTCTGGTTTTATTTGTTTTTTATTATATAAAAGTCTTGTTTTGTTATTTTTGTTTTACCCCACCTAGTAATGGGTTGACTTGGATGGCTGGTCTAGTTTTCCTAGGTTATTTTGTTACAATTTGGTATCAAAGGGGTTACTTAACCTAAAGTGTGTCCATATTACCTGAGTGGGTTCTATGTCTTGGGTATATATGATTAGGATAATTGGAATTCAGAAACTAGGTGCAGAAAAGGGTCTTGGATAGCTCACTCATGTGACTGAATCCGAGTTTCCATGGTTGGTCGAAAAATATTTACTAATTCCAAGACCTTGTATTTAGGTTCATTTTAAAAAATTTATTATATTTTTTTAAATTAACCTATCTATAATGTTTTGGTACTTATTTTGTGTATGGTCATTTGAATAAACTAAGTGAGAATTTTATTTAGATGGACCCATTCCTTTCTAGGTCTGTGTCTATTTTATTGTAGAAATCATAACTACTTTGAATTATTATTGTTTTATAAAATTGTTTTGAAATATGGTTTTTGGTTAAATGGTTTTGGAGTTTCTCTTGAATTATTGGTTATTTTATCATGTTTAACTGAAAAATCTTCTTAGAAGAGATATTCCAAATAAAGGAGGGGAAGCCGAGAGGTTGGTTTCGCTGGAAGATCCTCCAATGGCCCCTTCTTTGGTTGAAGCATAGATCCTTACCATTCATTATATATGGTTAGTAGGTGCATTGAACTCTAGAAAAGTAGTGGAAAATGGATCATAATTTACCAAGAAACATCCACCCATCTTCCATGGTGATAAAGGAACCCAAGAATCAGAGGAGTGTCTTGAATAGATTTAAAGGATCTTAAAATTTTGGAAGACTCAAAAAGATTTTCAGGTGGGTTTTTCCACATATATTATCAAGGGATTAGGACAAAGATAGTGAGACTCTATAGAGAAATATAATTTTCATGAAGTTATTACATGTTATTATTTTAAGAATATATTTGATCAAAAGTTTTATCTCAAGACTTTATTTGTGGAAAATACTCAGGAGCTTCTAACATTGGAGAATGAGGAGAAAAATTTTCAGGTGTTTTCCACTAATTTTTGTGGTTTGGTGCATCTAAGACCATAGTTTTTCACCAATGATTACCTAAAGGATTTGAGGTTTGATATTAGGATTAGGGATGATATTTAGCCTATGCATTTTCTTTTGTTCCTTTTGACCTTTGTGGTGGTCGTGTATAAAGAAACTTTGGATGAGGTAGACATAGCTAGGTGGACAGGTTTAGGTGGAGCTTTAGTAGGTGCACCAATTAGCCAGAGTGCTTCTTCTACTTAGAAAATGAAGCACAAGAGTTGTCAGTTTTTTGTAGGACCACTTTTAGGGGATTCTACAGTGTAAAAATAGGTTATTTTCTACCAGTGTGGGAGGAGTTTTCATACAATACATCATTGTATGGAGGTTCATATAGATTTTCATCTTTGTGGGTCATCTAGATATCTGAATCATTTATATAATAAGATGTCTCAAGGATGTATGGAGGGATCCACTTTCACAAAGGGGTGGTAGATTTAGGTTGATGCCTCCAAGGGTGGAGGGTCTCATTCTTAGGCCAAGGTGATTCCCGAGTCACTCTCTGAATGGCTATATTCTACAGAGTGTGTTCCTGAGGAATCTGAAGTAGGGCGAAATACTATTAGAGTTATGATGTTTATTTATTCTTATATGGTTATATTTTTTTTTGATACATATTCTACTCATTATTTTATATCAGGCCAAAATTCTCGAATCATGTAGTGTGACTTGTGGAAAAGAGATATTTATAAAGTAATAGGGGATGTTCCAGCCCTGGAATAACCATGGTTGGGTCATAATGGTCCTTTGAAAAGGAGTGTAAATGGATAATGATTTATGGTTTGATCTAAATATATGTTTTTTATATAACTATGTATGTTGAAGTAACATGAATAAAGTTGTATGTAGTTCTCATAGAGAAAAATATTTTCATAGATTTTGCTCATATATTGGGGAGGGGAATTTTATACTAACATGGAATTAGAATTAGAAAAACCTCCATTGATTATACCTAGGGACATGTCCTGGTGCACAACAAGGGTATAAATCCCAATGTAAATGTAGAGATAAAACAAAAAGAGATAATTATTAGAAATAAGTTGAATTTTATCCTAGTATATGCTTATAGATAAAAAACAATATGAAAATAACCATTATATGGATCTATCTCTTATGATGGGAAGTTAAGGTCATGTGGGATAAAATATTATAAGGAGTTTAATTTCATGTATGATAAATCAAATTTCATATAATTTAACATAATAAGACAAAGATGAAGGAATTTTTCAATTTAAAAATAATATGACTAGAAACTACATAGGGGATATTTCACACATATTTGGATCACAAGAAAATTGAAATATCATTATCTCAGTGATAAAACCATAAAAGAAAACCTAATTTAAATGAAAGGAACCTATATTAGGGAGAGTCTCTTCAAAGTAGTGGAAATTTTATTGTATCATGGGTTCATAGATAAATAACCATATGCTAAGGATCTTACATAGAGCTAGATCATTTGTAAATAGGGTAGTTATCACAGAATGAACAACTCTTAGCTGCTTAGGGTCATATTAGGTAGAGCATATTTCACTTAGTTTAACTTCATATGATAAGGTTTTAGATTCCATGCGGTTTATGTTTGTATGATGAGGAAATTTATGTAGGGGAATTTTCACAAATCTGGATCACATCAAAAATGGGATAAACCTATCTTAGTGATGAGTGAGTAGAAAAAACTTGATATGAAAGAATGGAAGTTTAGACACCAAGAAAAAGTGGGGGATTGATTGTAATTTCTAGCTGGTCCCAAGCTATTTCATTTAGGCATCACTATGTTCCTTCTGATAATAATAATCAATCCACACTTATATAATGACCTAAAATTTTCGAACCTATAAATTAATAACATCTTCAATAGCTTGTGTCACATGCGACACCAAACTAACAAAAAAATCAACTAAAACAACTTTGACATATTAAAATCACATGAATAATATAATCATCAGTAGATAAAAATATAATAATCAATTAAAAGAATTATATATTATTATTTTTATTTGATTAATATTTTAAAATAATTCCTTTTGAAGAACTATTTTAAAAAAGGTATTGTATTTTACCTTAATAAATTAAATTAATCATTTTTAAAAGTTTATTATCAAAGGATATATTTATATTTATAAACTAATATGTAAATATTCAACTATTTTTAAATTTATATAAAACAAGATTAAAGACACTTGAAGTTTAAAAAAGTCCTTTTTAATAAAAGTAGTTTTTCTTTATATATTTTATTTTCATTTAAAAGATTAATTTATAATTTTTAGAATTTTAATTTTAAAAAATTAATTTTATTTTTGGATTAAAAATTTTCAGTATAATATTAGGATTATTTTTATATATTTTTATAAAACAATTGATTTTTTGGTGGGTAGTGAAAAAACACCTATTTTTCTAATACCATTACTTTTATAACATTATCATAATAGAAGGGTGAATTAAAATATTTTGAAATATTTTTTATAAAAATATATATTAAAAATACTATCTTTAATTTATAAAACCCATGTTTAATGTTTTAGAAACTTAAGTAATATATTACTCTAAAAACTATTTTTATTCACTAATAATAAAAATTAGTTTTCATCACCTGTAAAAATTAAATATGATAAAATAGATTTCATATTTTAGATCAAAATATTAATATTATTCAATAAGTAAAATAAAATTTTTAGGATTAAAATTATTATTGCAAATATTATTGCTAATGACTATGATAATGGTGAAAGTGTTATTTTCAATGATTTTTTATTAATGTTAAGTTTTTTATCTAATAAATTAAATTGATCTATTTTTTATAATTAATTTTATATTTATTTTACACATATATAAAAATATATTATCACTAATTTAATTAGTATTCAATTATATATAAGATTAAGTATACTTAATGGTGAAAATTATTTTTTTTACCAAAATGTTTTTTTAAGTATTAAATGTTTTAATTTAAAATTCAATTATAAATTATTTAGAAATTTAATTATATTATATTTTTATTAAATTTATATTCACAACAACCTATTTTTTTAATATTTTTTATCTTATATCTTTAGTAAATCATAAATTACTTTGGTGAAAAGTAGCTACCTATATAAAATAAAAATGGTAAAATATAAAAACCTAATGGTAAATAACTTGAAAAATATTTAAAACATGTTTTAAAATTATTTTCATAGAATTTATTGATCTTATATTACCCCAAAATCCATTATTTTTCAATTTTGGATCCTTTCACCCTTATATGGTTTCATTCCATTATTGAAAAATAACGGGTGTTCATAAAAGTACCCTTTTCTTCACTTATAAAAGGGGATAACTTCCACCCATTAAAATTTGAACATAACCTTAGAAATTTCATTTACACCCTAACAAATTTTTATCTCCTTGAATTCCCTCATAGGTCCTAATTCCCCTAGTCACAATAAGTTATCTTATTCCCTTCATTTTTAAGGAGACTTTAAAGAGAAAGTTCAAGGTCCCAAAGTGAGTATTACTTAATCCTTATCCTTTTAATATTAATATTTCTATAAAAAACCCTATAAATAGTAATATAACGACCTTTTTATAATTATTATACTTACTTTTTATTATATTAATGGAAAATAACTTATTTATTCCTTACTATCTACTTAAAAAAACAAAAGAACACCAATTGTGGGTTTGTGCGGGCTATCGCCTCCACGAAGGGATGCAATTTTTTTTTCATAACCACCTAAAATGGATAAATTTAAAAATATATTTAAGGTAAAAACAATATTTTTATGTCACTATTAATATTATATAAATATAATAGTAGACATTATAAAAGTGATATTAATAATAAAAGGTCATTGTAAACTTAGCCACTTAAAATGATCATACCAAATATTCGTTCAAAATCTTAGTTCATTTTATAAAAAACATATTTAACTATATAAATTATATTATAATATAATAATAAAGTCAATACACCCCTATAACTATGAAGATTATGAAGTTATTCTAAAACAATTTTATCCTTGTTCAACATACCAAAACAATTACGTAGAAAATTACTAAGCCACCTCAAATAACCAACATAAGAAAAAACTATATAATAAATAAAAAATAATAATAACAAAAATTCCTTATTAAATTATATATAGAATATTAAGGATCTTAATAAGGTATCTAATAAACATAATTTTATTATTAATTATGTTAGGCACATGCACAGAGTGAATCAGGACCAAGGTATGGGTTTCTGTTAACTCAAATTTTCTTCCACTAAGTTAAAAAAATTATTATAGAAATATATTGTTACAAGTTTTATTTATTATACCTAATGAATAATTTGTATTATATTTGATTTTATTTTTTATTTTTTATAATTCTTCCTGATAACCACATAATCTAATGATTCTTACCCAAGACATTATGTTACTTCTAAGAGTGTGTTGCCTCAATTCCCATTCTTTGAGGAATGATTTCATGTTTTTAACCTAATCTTATTAGAAATAGTGTAACCACCACCCAATAAATTATTTTATAGAAAATAACCATTAATAATTTATTTTTAAAGATAATTTTACAATCACATTTTCACATTATTTCAATACATTTATTACTCAAGTTGTAAGGGGTTTTTCATATCAAACTAATTTATTTCAGATGCATTTATATTATGAACCAAAATTTATTTATATTGTGAATATTCTACCTATTTTATATATTATTCATTGAAATATTTTTCATTCATGGTATTTTGAGTTCAATTTCAAGAGATATATAATTCAATTGATTTGAATATAAATTCTTCTCAATCCAAAAAATATTTCCAACTCAAATTATTTATCCTTGAGTCATAATGTTTCTACTTGTTTATGATCATATAATCCACTTTTAACCTTTAATTTCATTTTTCCAATAGTAATTTCTATTTTTTACAATTTAAATTACTTCGTTTCATTAGTATCATCTTATTTGATTAAATACCTTTACAAATTAATGTTTGACAATGGTATTAATAACTCCTATTATTTCTAATATAACTTTCACCTCCATGTCCATATTTTCATTCCTGCTAATTTTTTCATATATTTTTGGGAAATCAAATAGGGAACAATTAATACAATCTTATTTCTTCTCATAACTAATTTTCAAATGGATATTTTATTGTCCTATTTATGATGTGGGTTTTTAAAAAAGGTATTTCAAAATATTAAAGGTTTTATGTATCATGGATATGTATTTCTTACATTTCACTCTATGTTTTATCTATAAAACATTTATTCCATTTTCAATACTCCATTATTATAGATTTCATAAAAATTAATTCTTTAATATATCTCAAAATTTTTCTTTCTAACCCTATTGAAAACGATCTTTCAAAAGAAACTGGTGACTTTATTTCTTAGACTTTATTAATATAATAATAAAAGAACCTTCTTTTTAAATATTTTTTATCAAGAATAGATTTCCCATAAATTTGAGTCTTATTTCCCATGTTTCAAGGTTTTATGAAGTAAATTATTATTCAATTATTATATAATTTTTATTTAAAAGGCTTTTCATGGAAAAAGAGTCATTTTCATCATGTTCTTCAAAGTAAAATTCTATAATTATTCTTAAAGTATACTTCATATAACATTTGGTTCTTTTTTTAAAGGTTGGGGCCGAAGCTTCAATTTATTATTTAAAGCAAATACCTCTTTAGATTGGGTAGAGGGAGACCCATAACATAGCCTGAAGGCCCAAGGCCAAGTGGCCTGAATACAAGGCTTAAAAGCCCATTTAATGGCCCAAAGGACCCCTTGGTGAAGAGTACTGCAACAATACTCGTGCTATACCATATGATATATTATTTTTATTCAAGGGTATTTACCTAGAAATTTACTAAATATATTTGGATACATATTTATTTTCCATTGGTTTATCACACTATGATTATTTATGGAATTATAAATGATTTATTTATGTGATTTAATTTGAAAAACATATGAAACCCTTTTTATTTCCATGGGTTATTTATGGTATGATGAATGATTGGTTTTAAGTGACACTCATATGGATGGATGATGATGGGAGGGGTCTTATATTTCCTTTTAATTCATTGGTTAAGGCTTTATATCTCATGAAATAACAAATCTTGAACAAGATTGGGTTTTTTCAATAAGGTATGAGCATGATTTTGTTTTATCACATTCTTTATGTGTGGACATGATTAGGTATATTAATAAAGGTATGAGTATGATTGTGTTTGATCATATAAGTTTCCTATTCGTATGTTAATGTCATAATTTTAGGCTAATTCTTATAACTATGTTATGTTATCATGGATCAGGTTTATTGTTTCATGTTTTCACAATCTTTTGATTCTTTGACTATATTTTATTATGGTTACCCTTATTAAGCATGTGAGATCACCCCTTTTTTTCATTTTCCCTTGTTTTTGAAGGAATAAATGTATCAAATTTTTAAAATCATATCTTATGTGGAGTATTAGTGGTATATATTGAATTTTTTTGTGGATTAAGCAGTTGAATATATAATGAAAAAATTCCTATTAGTTAAAAAATACATTATTTTTTTTAGTTAATGTCGTGTTATAATTATATAAAAATAAAAACCTAAAATATCATGAGAATATATTTTACTATAATATTTACTTTATGTAATTGAGACGGTCACATCTGTGGGCTGTCATAGTTGGAATTTATTAGAAATCCCAAATGACTGAATTAGAGTTTGTGACAATAAGTGCTTGTTTTTTTCAACAATATGATTTTTGACATAAAGAGATGACACTTGGGGGATTTTTAAAAATGGTATTGATTTATTGATGTTTTGATTTGTTGATAAGGAATCTTGAAGGTTTTTGTGGTAGGATCATTATCCATACAAAGTTAATGGAGTCTGGTGGCAATCTATAAGTGAGAAGCATTTATATAAGGGGCCTACATGGTCAAGATAAGGAAAAAATAAGGTTAAATTCACATTATAGATAGAGAAGTAGGACTATGAATCATCTCAAGGCACGATATTTTGAAGGTTACAAATATAGGAGAGGCCATTACCTCGATAATGGTCATGGTGAAGGTGTTGAATGAGACTAGGCATGACTATGCCCATAACATAGGGAATATTGAGACTACAATACCTAACACAATAAAATCTAAAGGGACCATTACATAGTGGTCCATATGGTGGATTTCTAGTGTACTTATCCAAAATTGACATAGAAGGATGACCATACTCATGGTAAGACAATCCATGGTTAATAGGTTAATTTGAAAGACAAAATGGATAGATTCAATGACCACATACATAGTGTTTGGTATTTAAGAGGAAAATGAAAAAATGTTTTCTACCATGGAATAGTGAAGAATCCATGGTGATACTATTTTATATATTGAAGATCTATAGTTCAAAAATTATAATTCAGAAGAGAAAACATTGTTTCACTTAGGGTGGTGAAGGGTGAGTCTTCTTAGCCAAAATGAGGAAAAAGAATAAAATGTTTGGAAATTGTTGACATTATGTTTTTTTATAACTCAATTTTCCACAAGAATAAGAAAAAAAAAGCTTATAAGACAGGGTTCATGATGTGTCAAAGGGTGTGGGGAATTCCAAATACCACTCCATGGAGATCATACAGAAGTTGTAATGCTGGGCATGTCAGGCTATGTTGAAAAAAATTAGGAGGGTTTTAATCAGGTGATGCATGAGATGCTTGTTCAATGATTATAATTCCATGTCACCTTTCTGTCTGGTATGTTCTAATATATGATTTTGGTTTCCATTTTTCATTGGATTATTTTTTCTGAACTTAAATTTGGTGGATACATGTAATGGTGAATTAAGAGATTTATTGAATTTTCAACATGAAACTATAACTTTTTCTTTTTTCTTGATAGTTACATTAAGTGTAATAGGATTAAACGATGTGTATTGACCTCCATACACATCCCATGAATAGAATATATAGTGTGAATTTTGACATGACATGTAAGAGCTACACATTATGTAATATGAAAATATGCTTTTTAATGAAAAAGAAAATTCATTTTTTGGAATAACTTAAAATGAATGTTGTTAATGATGTTTAAAGTATTACATTCTATTTAATTCCCCAAGTTACAAATTTTTAGGTGTTGTACAGGTGTTTGAGGCTTCTTTCTCTTTTCCAGTATTATTTTCTCAACCAGAGCTCTTACCCAAGGATTGTTTTGGTTACTTCCTTCCCTCCGGATCACTTTTTTTTAGAAATTGATCAGTAGGTATAGGTTCTTCATCTCTTCGAGTAATCCCCCCTCCAAGTTTCTCTTTCAATTTTTGTTACAGAAACATTTATTATAGGGTTTTGTAATAGAATTTTGTTTTCTATCAATCATTTTTTGTCTTTTGTCATGTATTTTCTTCTAAAGGAAGATATTGTGCATTCCAATCTCCATTGTCAAAGGTATTTAAGTTTTATAATTTCTCAAGGTAGGTGGATATGTTCAATTATTCTAATTTCTTGAATTACTTGTAGTTATTATTGAATCAATAAGATTTGGAATGTGATTTCATGTGTTGAAATTGAAAAGGGCATGGGTTCGTGTTTGAAAAAGGTTTTTCTTTAAAAATTGGATCGACTTGATTTAAAATGGAAAGTGGATTTTTAAACCCTAAAGAAGATTGTCTTTTATTTTAAATAGTTTTTATAAAAATGTGAGCATGGTTTTTAAAAATATAAATTTACTAACAATTGCTCTATGGGAACCTTGGGCACATCAGGAAAGTGACACGAGTAGAATTAGTGTGTGTGACGCCACAATGAGGTAACCTATTATATATATATTGTCTATGGAAGGACTAAATATTATTCAGATATATTTTTATGCCTTTTGAGGCTTGGGAGTGTCTACTACGTATTGTACTATAGGCTAGATCCTGTATGGGTGGTGTATTTTTGTTTCTTATTGTTTATTTCATAATATATTATTTCATGGATGTTGGATCAAATGTATATTTATGTTTGGTATATTTACCATATTTGTTTATGGATTTGGAAAATATGGCATGCAATTTTTGAAAACTCAAGGATTCTTTGATAAAGGATTTCTAATTGTTTTATTTACAAAAAATCTTGTAAACCTATTTTGTTTTAAATATTAGACTTTTGAATTCTTATTATTATGAATTTTATAGATTCCTTATTGATATACTACTAGGATCCATTTCTCACATCTACTCCCACCTAAGGGTGGTCTTAGATCATATTTTATAGCATATAGGTTTAGGGAATTTCATTCTATAGCATGCAGGATTCTATTTACATTTCTATTTTTGGTCTGGGATAGTTTCTGGAGGTGATGATTGGTCACATGGATACTTGTTGTCTATACCTATCATAATTTTTAGTTTATTCTGTTTAGATCAGTTGTATCTTCCTTTGGTTTCCAATTTTTTCTCTTCCTTTATTTCTTGCTTTATTATATAAAATGCTTGTTTTTGTATCTTTGTTTTACCCTACCTTATAATGGGTTGACTTGGGTGGCAGGTCTAGTTTTCTTGGGTTTGTCTGTTATAATTTGGTATCAAAGGGGTTACTCAACCTGAAGTGTGTCAGTACTACCTGAGTGGGTTCTATGTCTTGGGTAGATAGGATTTTGATAATTGGAATTCCGAGAGTAGGTGCAAAAAAGGGTCCTGGCTAGCTCACTCATGTGACTGAATTTGATTTTCCATGGGTGGTCAGAAAATATTTACTAAGTCCAAGACCTAGTATTTATGTTCATTTTAAAAAATGTATTGGAAATTTGTTTAAATTAACCTATCTACAATGTTTTAGGACTTATTGTGTGTACATTTGTTTGAATAAACTAAGTGTGGAGTTTATTTTGATGGACCCATTTCTTTCTAGGGATGTGTCAATTTTTTTGTATAAATCACAACTGCTTTAAATTATTATTGTTTTATAGAATTGTTTTAAATTATTGTTTTCAGTTTAATGGTTTTGGAGTTTCTCTTGAATTATTGGTTATTGTATTATGTTTAACAGAAAATTCCTCTTAGAAGAGCTATTCCAAATAAAAGAGGGGAAGCCGTGATGTAGGTTTTGCTGGCAGATCCTCTAGGGGACCCTTCTTTGGTTGAAGCAGAGTGATCTATACCATTCATACTCTAGGGTCAGTAGGTGCATTTAACTCTATAAAAGTAGTGTAAAATGGCTTATAATTTACCAAGAAACATACACCCATCTTTCATGGTGATAAAGGAACCCAAGAATCATAGGAGTGTCTTGAATAGGTTGAAAGAATCTTAAAATTTTTAAAGACTCTTGAGGATTCTCAGGTGGGTTTTTCCACATATATGATCAAGGGATTAGAAAAAATATAGTGGGAATCTATATTGAAAGATAATTTTCATGAAGGTCTTACATGGTATTATTTTAAGAATATATTTAATAAAAAGTTTTATCTCGAGAATTTATGTGTGGAAAATAATCAGGAGTTTCTAACATTAGAGAATGAGGAGAAAACCGTTCATTTTTTCTCCTATTTTTGTGAGTTGGCGTATCTAGCACTATACTTTTTAACCAATGATTACCTGAAGGCTCTGAGGTTTTATATGGGGATGAGGGATAATTTTTATTCTATGCATTTTATTTTGTTCCTTCTAACCTTTGGGGTGGTAGTGTATAAAGAAACTTTGGATAAGATAAACATAGCTGGGAGGACATGTTTTGGTGGAGCTTTAGCAGGTGAACCAATTATCCAACGTACTTCTTCTTGTTAGAAAAGGAATCATAATAGTTTTCAGTTTTCTATAGGACCGGTTCTAATAGATTCTATAGTGTAACAATAGGTTTTTATCTACAAGTGTGGGAGGTGTGTTCATACCATACATCATTGTATGGAGGATCCTAGAACTTTTTATCTTTGTGGGTGATCTAGCTATCTGAAGCATTTATATAATAAGATATGACAAGGAAGTAAGGTGGGATCCACTTTCACCATGGGGTTCTAGGTTCAGGTTGATTCCCCAAGGGTGGAGGGTCTCATTCTCAAGCCAAAGGTGATGCCCAAGTCACTATGTCTGAATGGCTATATGCTACAGAGTGTGCGCCTGAGGAATCTAAAGTAAGTCTAGCTACTATTATAGTTATGATGTTTATTTATTCTTATATGGTTATATATTTGTTTGATACAACTTCTATTCATTGTTTTATATCATAAAAGTTGGTTGACTTTTTGGATTTTCATTTGAGCTTATTATATTATTTTTGGATCTTTCCACACCTTTGGGAATAAGGACCGAACAAGGTTTCAAGTGTCCCACATGTCGTGTGGTGATAGGCGACTTTGAGGTGGTTTGGGACTTCTTAGTGCTTGATCCTAAAATCATTGAATTTATTATCAACATGGATTGGATGATCAGTGTAAGAGACCATATAGACTATTATCATCATCAAGTAAAATTCTAATCTACCAATGGGGTCAGTTGTGTTTTCTAGTGTGAGTGGGACTCTAGATCAGGAAGGGAAGGTCAAGTTGATTCCTTATGCTGGTATAATATCATGATAGTGGTCAGAAAATTTTCTTGATGCAATTGACCCTTGCATGGGTGGTCACCTACCTATTTTTTGTGTGTGCATACCCGGAGGTATTTCCTGATGATTTTTCTAGTTTACCACCATAAAGAGAGGTCTAGTTTACAATTGACCTAATCTCAGGAATGATTCCCATTTATATGACATCCTATTGAATAAAATTTGATGATTTGGAGGAAATTAAAGTCCATCTTAAGGACATCAAGATGAAAGTATTTATTTTTCCTTTCATGTCACTGTGGGATTATCCTATACTCTTTGATAAGAAGGTAGATAAGTGAGTTAAAATTTTTATTGACTATTGAAAGTTGAATTAGATGACCGTTAATAACAAGTATCATTTACCCATAATTGTTGATCTCTTTGGTCAGTTGAGAGGGGATCATTGGTTTTATAAGACTGACCTAAGATTGGGGTACCACCAGTTGAGATTCTAAGAATATAATATAACAAAAAAAAAATTTAGAGTCGATATGGACATTTCAAGTTGCTGGTTATTCCATTCAAACTCACAAATGCTCCTACAGTATTTACGGCTTCAATGAACTGAATATTTCACCGTTTATTGGACTATTTTTTTGTGTTCATAGATGATATATTAGTGTAATATTAGAAATAGGTGGAGAACATATACCATTTATATTTCATTATTATAACATTGAGGGAACATTGTTAGTATGTTGATATTTCCAAGTGTGAGTTCTGGATCCAAGAGGTAAAGTTTTTGGGGGCATGTGATATCTAAGAGAGGTGTCTCAATATATCCTGAAAAGGTGCTTGAAATTATTTATTGGGAGAATCCTATAAATGTGTTTGATATATAGAGGTTCTTGAGTTTGTTGGGTTACTATAGATGGTTTGTTTGGGACTTATCCAAATCTTATATTCAAAGATATATTTAACTCTTAATGGTGTAAAGTTTGAATGAAAAAAAAGTGAGAGATCTTTTTGAGAGCTGAAGATGAGGTTGAATTTAGCATCAGTTTTGATTATTCTGGAATCAAGGCTGAGTTATGATGTTTTCTACGATACTTTTGGTATAAGTTTGGGATGTGTTTTGATGTAGGGTAAACAAGTTATAGATTATGGATCTCTCTAATTACACCCTCATGAGAAGATCTACCATACCCATGATCTTGAGTTGGCGACTATTATGCATTAACTCAAAATGTGGCATTACCATATATTTTGAGAATGGTTTACAGTATACTCTGATCACAAAATCCTAAAGTATATTTTTAATCAAAGGGATCTGAAATTGAGACAAAGTTGCTGGGTTGAGTATCTTCAGACCTTTGATTTTTATATAATATATACCCTTGAAAAAGGAAATGTGGTAGCCGATGCATTGAGCAGAAAATTTCCGAAACAATCCATTAAGGAATTAGTTGAGTAGTGGTGTCTGATGGGTTTGTTTTCCAAGGTGAGTTTGGGAGTGAAAGAGGTTGGTATAAAAGTTCTCTTGTATTTAGAAAAGGTTGAATCATCTTTTTATGAGTGATTTTAAATTTATTAGACGATATAAATTATGATCCGACGCTCAGGACAAATCCTAAATGATGGGGAGACCTTGTGCGAGTTGTCTTGATCTCCTAGTGGAACTTTATGCTTAAATAGTAGGTTAGTTATTCTCTTTTCTTTGATACAGGTGTTTCTATATAGTGGAAAATTTTCATGTTGGTCCATACAACCCAGGTATAAAAATATGTACCATGATTTGAGATGTCAGTATTGGTGGCTGAGGATGAGGCAATCAGTTTTATATTTTGTACCACAGTGTCTCACTTATCAAATAGTTAAGGCAAAACACTAGAAACTTCAGGTTTTGGTATCATTTTCCTATTCTGGTATAAAAGTGGGATGATATTTCCATTTATCTCACCATTGGTTTAATATAGACTCTTAGTGGGAAGGATTTTATTTGGGATATTGTTGATAGAATCACTAAATTAGTGCATTTCTTACCAATTAAAGGAAATAATGAAATTAGAACAAATTGGTGATTTATATGTCTGAGATATTGTGAAACTTTTTGGGGATACCTCTAAAATTTTTTCTAATAGAGAATTAGGGTTCACATCCATATTCTAGAATGGTTTTCAAGTGGTAATTGGTTCCCAGCTAAAATTAAACATGGATTATCATTGACAAATAGATAGACAAATATATATACAAATAGATAGGGTTATCTAGATTATTTAGGATATCTCTGGGATTATTTGCTTGATTTTGGTGGATATTGGGATAAAGATTTTATTTTGGTTGAGTTTTCTTATATCAATTGTTATTAGGCTTTGATCAAGATGGTACCATTTGAGGATTTGTATGGATGGCCATGTTGATCTCCCTTGTGCTGAGTAGAGTTGGGAGAGTGGTCCTTAGCTGGGTTGAGTACTTCTTAAGAGATGACAAATATGATGTAGTTTATCCAAAGGCAATTGATCATGACATAGACTCATCATAAATCTTATGTGGACTATATTTATTGGTTTTTGGAGTTTGAGGTTGGTGATTGGGTCATTCTCAGAGTTTAACCTCACTTAGGAAATAAATAGTTGGGTAAGTAGGGTATTTTGGAACCAATATTTGTGGTCCCATTTTAGATCATTGAGAAACTGGAGAGTGCGACCTATTAGTTTGTTTTACCATCTGTCTTGAATTAAATTCACAACATGTTTCAAGTTTACAAGTTGGAGTGGTTTATACCAGATCCTTCCCATCTGATTAGATGGGAGGGTGTTTATATTGAGCCTGATATCACTTTGGTTGAGAATCTAGTTCAAATTATGGATCACCATGATAAGGTACTATGTGGTAAAACAATCCCCAGAGTCTAGGTACTATGGCAGTGTGTATAGGATCACCACGATATGTGGGAGTAGGAGTCATTGATGGGGTAGTAATGACATTCTATTTTTGTGGATCTAGGATCTTGATCTCTTTTTGAGGAAAAAAAGATTTTATAGTGGGGAGATTATAATTCCCCATTACCTTTCTGTCAGGTATGTTCTAATTGATACTTCCGGTTTCCCATTTTTGTTAGCTGATCTTTTCCAACCCTGAATTGTGAGGATACCTATAATAGTGAAGTGATGGATTTGTTGGATTTTTAGTGTGAAATTGAAATTTATACTATTTACTGGGAAGTTACTTGAAGTGTAATGGGATTACACAATGTGTTCTGGCTATTGAACACATCCCATGAACTAAATACGAAGCTTGTGTTTTTACACATTGTTTAAGGTTTACACATCATGTAATGTAAAAATCCATTTTTTAATTAAAAAAGGGATGTGTTTTTTGGAATAACATAAAATTAAATAAGTTCACGATGTGTAAAAGATTTCACACTGTGTAATTCCCTGAGTTACAATTTTTAGTGTGTCGTACGGGTGTTTTAGGGTTATTATCTTTTACAACCTTCTCTTCTCAGACAGAACTCTTACGCTAGGAATTTTTGGGTGACTCCATTCCCTCCATATCACTCCTCTAAACTATTGATTAGAAGGTATAAAACATTCATCTCTTAAGGTAATCCTTTCTCTGGGTTTCTGTTTCTTTTTTGGTTCCAACAATGTTTGTGATAGGGATGGGTAATCAGATTGTGTTTTCTATCAATCCTTTTTAGTTTTTCCATTCCTAGTTTTCTGAAGGTATACCCCATGGATTCCAATACCCATTTTCAAAGTCAGTTATGTTTTATCTTTTCTTGAGTTATGTGGATCTATTCAATTAATATAATTTCTTGAATTTCTTATAGTTATTATTGATTACTTGATATTTGGAATGGGATTTCATGTGTTGAAATTGAAAAGGTCATGGGTTCAAGTTTGAAAATTGGTTTTTTGATTTGAAAATAGAATTTCCTTGATTTAAAATGGAATGTGGATTTTCAAACCCTGAAGTATATTGGATTGGATTTGAAATGTTTTTTATAAAAATTTGAGAATGGTTTTTAAAATTGAAAATCACTACCTAGTGGGAACCTTGGGTATGTCGGGAAGGAGACACATGTAGCCTTATTGTGTGTGACACCACTAGGATGTTTCCTCTTGTATATCAATGGACTGTGGGACTAATAAATATTAGTTGGATCCAACTTTAGGATTTTTGAGGATTTTCAGTTTCTAGTATGTATTTTCCCATAGGATAGAGCTCATCTGGAAGATGTATTGTTGTTTCAAGTTGTTTATTGCACGATAGATTATTTCATGGATGTTTTATAACATGTATATTTTTGTTCAGTATATTTACTTACATTGTTTATAGCTTTAGAAAACATGGAATGTAATTTTTTAAAACTTAATGATTGTTTGAAAAATTATTTCGTATCGTTTTATTTATAATAATTATTATAAAACTATTTTTTATTAAATCTTCTACTTATGGATTCTTGTTATTAGTACTTGTATAGATTCCTTGGTGGTATTATAATGGGATACATTGTTCACACCCTATTTCCTCATGAGGGTGGTTATAGATATTTTTTATAGTATATAGGTAAAAGAAAGATCATTTTGTAGCATTCACATTTCTCTTTACATTACTGTTTCAATTTGGGATAGTTTGTGAAGGTGAAAATTGGTCTCATGGAGATTTTTTGTCATGACCTATCATAATTTTTGGTTTCGCCTATTTGGATCAATTAGATATACCTTTTTTTTGACTTTTTAATTTAGTTGTATTTCTTGTTTTCTTATATATAATACTTTTTTTATCTTTGTTTTACCCCACCTAGTAATGGGATGATTTAGGTAACTGGTCTGGTTGTTCCGAGTTGGCATATTATAATGATTCAATAATCACGTGACATGTTTTTATCCAATGACTCAATAATTTTTGAAGATTTTTTATATTAGTTTAAAAGATAGATTAAAGTGGATTTAAACTTAATTTAAATCTATTTTATAAATAGGACAGAGACACCCAAAAATTAATTACTTTGACTATCATTATGATGAAATCATGGAAGGAGTTATATGAATTTTTAATATCCTAATAAATAACTATAAACTATCCATTCATTGGAACGTGATCCCTATTATTATAAGGGTGATTGAAATTTGTCATAAATAGAGGTAAATTATCTATATATACATTTCATATCCAAAAAATTATAGAGACAAAGGATGGGTTTCACTATACAATATATCTATAGATGAAGAAGAAGTTGTTCCAAGTGAGGGGATGGAAGGTGTTTGGAAAACATTGAAGAATTTTATAAAGAATTATTAAGATATTTTCTAGAGGATATCACAATAAGTATTTTAAGAGAAGTGAGTGGAATTTAATAGAAATCATCCATACCTGGTGTATCATCTTTAAAAAATAATTCTAATGAAGGGAACTAAATGTCAATAAACTATATGGAGATCATACGTAAGATCATTGGAAAAAGGTGGAGGAATATTAAAGTGATATAACACTGGTATTGAGCCAAAGTGAGGGCATTAAGACTTAGGTGATAGTGAGTTGGGCCAAAAAATTACAGGGAAGTGATCCCAGGAAAGGAGTGAACTAGCCCAAACCCCACCATTATTCAATGAGGATAGAATATTTTGGTTCATAGAAAAACATCAATGTATGGTATTAAGATATAAGCCAATTAGGGTGAACCAAATAAATTCTCGGTTTCCTATTTAATTTCCACTTTCACACAAAAAGTAGGTCAAAAATCCTAAATGAATATCTGTAAATAAGTGTAGGTTAAGTAAATAGGTAATTGAATCAAGTTAATTAAATTATGAAAATATGTGACCCTTAATGTTAATAAATCAATATCTTAATAGGTAAGTGTTATATTTAAAGGAAAGTATTTGATTTTTTTGACTGAAATACCATAATTCACCCCCTCTCAAGGTATATCTCACATCAATATTATAGTGAGGGTCCAAAAAGTGGCCTCAAAGTGAATGTTCTTTTTGCTGTATTTTTTTCTATGAATTGATTCTGTTGATTTCTGAAGTTAAAGTTTTATCCTACACTTATTAACTTGGTTACCATGAAAAAAAGGGAAGACTTCAGGTAAGAAGCATAAATATTGTAGAGCACTATATTATAAAACCATATATGGAAATAGTGTGATATTTTTGAATGATACATTCAACCCAAAAGTTGAAGTTATAGATATTACAAATAATGAATTTATTTTATCAT
This sequence comes from Viscum album, assembly GCA_963277665.1. Classification (NCBI taxonomy): domain Eukaryota; kingdom Viridiplantae; phylum Streptophyta; class Magnoliopsida; order Santalales; family Viscaceae; genus Viscum; species Viscum album. Next base: position 1,196,748,226 of record OY728131.1, read on the forward strand.
TTAATGATTCTAGATGAATGGATAAGGAACCTTGTATACCAAGTGATATTGGGAGCATTGATGACGAGGATATACCAAGGAGTCCATGAATGGAAGATACCCATTTATTATAATAATCAGACCAAAAATTAAAGGAATATAGTTTGATAAATAAATAGGAAAAAAAGTCTCAAGAAACGATGATCAAAGTGTTGGAAATTGAAGTTGAACAAATGAGAGGCCTAAATAAAGGGATTTTTGAAGTTACAACTGACCTTAGGAAAAATAATAAATCTATATAAAAAGAGTTGAATATAAAATCCATAAATATAGGGAAAAAATAAAATCAAACTCAAAAGAAGTTAAGAATATAAAGGCCAAGAAGGATGATTTATCTAAACACATGGATGAAGTGGTCAAGGAGAATAAAATACTGAAATAGGTAAAGGTAAAAATTATAAAATTTATTTCTAGAATTAACTCTAAAATGAAATAGAAGAGGGATAATCTAGACAAAATTTCACTCACATTGGAATAAGGGACGTCTATTGGGAATAACCTCAATGCATAATTTAGTTCTAAACTTGAATCAATTAGAAAGAAGATTCAATTGTTAGAAGAATAATTAGAATCAACCAAGAACTAGTTAGATTCCAAGGGTAATCCTAACATAAATAATGATTTACATTTGTTGTTTGATCAACCTTAAAAAGGAAATTATGAAAGAAATAGGAACTATGACATCTTGTAGGAGAGACATAAAAATATTCTCATGTCACAAAGACCATAATCTATGGGAAAGTTGGGTTTTTATATAAAGGAACACTATAAATCCATGTATAGAAGGGATCTATGCATGGAAAAAATAGATCTATGAATATTACTTAGAAAAGGGAATTTTGTGAAGCTACTATAAATGTACTTATAAATGACCCCAAAGAGGACTCAGGGAAGGTATGGTAACATGTTTCAATTTTTTGGGATTCATGGACACAATTTCATTTTTTGTGTTGAGGCATGAAAGTATATAAAACACTATGAATATGGTGGAAAACATGAAATATTGGGTTACCAAGAACAAAAAATGAGGTATGGGTTTTATCCTAATAATAATTATTTTTATAACTATTTACTAAGTGGATGTTTCAGAGGATATTCAATAGGTATTAAAAGAAAAATTCAACACCCATTGTTTGGAAGACTTATTCCTTTAAAAAATATATTTCAGAGACCATATGAAGAGGAATGATTTTCTGAATCCAAGGTAAATAGAAGTTATAAAACAATATCTAAACTGAAAACATCTTGGAGAGAAAATAAAAGTGTTTGGAATCAAGAGAAGAGATCACTTGATGTTAAAACCAAAAAAGATTATAAAAAAAGGAAATCCCAAGGAAAGTTAACCATTAAAAAACCTGAAAATTATTCAATGGATCTTCAAGGTAGAAATAAGGTTTGGAGAAATAAAAATATTCCAAATTTTATAGAAGAAACCATTGGTATTGAAGTTACCCAAGAAATAATAGATTGTGAGTTAGGTTTTGTGACAAAGAACAAACACAAAGAATATGAGAGTTATATGGATTCCATAAAATAAAGTTTATATATGAAGATATAATTTTAAAGTAAAGAAAAATAAAAAATAAGGGTCCATAGAAACTAACCATCATCATCAACTTGAGGAATATTGAGGTACCTATCTCTCCATATTCTTTATTATTTCAAAATATTTGTGAAATGGTGCAGAATTAAGGGAGAGATACAATCCATGGGGTGGTTTTTCTAGAAAAGAACATATGATTGGATAAGAAAAGTGGATATATTTTGGAAAAAAATTCATGTGTTTTTAGTCCACTTAAAGAAGATAAAATGATAAATTTAAGAAACCACTAAAAATAAATTCACATATTTTCTTTTATATAATAAGTTATTTTTTGTTTGGTATCATCTGATATTTTTTAGGATATCTAAAATATTATGGGTTAGTACATTTTTTCCTAGATGTGGTATTCCCAAATTTATCTATAAAAATTGGTGTCTTAAACCAAATATTCATGGATATTTTCAAGGAAAATTAAAGTCTATTAATCCTTATTATAATTTTTTAAGCCTGTGAAGAACTCAAAGGCGTGGAGTTCAAGTGGTATCATTTTTTTTCAAATTTAATAACTCTTTCAATAAGGGGTATACAATTTTTATCAGGTGGTATCAATGAATTAATCATCTGGTATAATCCTTAAAACTGATTGCTTTAATTTTATCTACTATCCCATTGGTGTAAAGTTATAGTAATCACAAGTTTTGTTATGTAGTGAAAGAGACAAATATTCTATGAGTTTTTTTCATTGGTATTCACGAGTGGCATAAAAACACTTGTTATTTTTTTATAAAAATTAATTTTATTACACTGATCTCAGGCACATTAATCTAATAGGTCTTATTGAATTCTCAATTTCCAAGTGGTAAATTCACTCACTGAATTTATAGATAAAATGTAGCATAGATGGAGTTTGTATTAATGTAGTTTTTTAGAGTTGGTAATTCTAACTTGAAATTATGTTCAAAGGATTTGGTAATTAACATATGGATAAATCCAAAGTATTAAAGTGGTTAGAAATAATATGATAATATATATGATTAATAATACCTCTATATCTTCACAATAAGAGTTAAATCCCATGATGAATCCCTTTTGGAAGTTTAAGTCTAATAGGGATTCGATCTTTCTTGGAGTTTCTTTAAATATATAAATGGGGATAAAAGTTTGTAAATGAAAGTATAAGGATCCCATTCAAAATAGAAGTTTTATTTTTAAAATAAAATACTCAAATTTGAAGGAATAATATGACCCCTTTAAATTTTATAACCAATAAGTGGGAGAAATATGTGAAATGTAATCTTGTCAAAAAAATATAAAGGGGGATATTGTTAGTAATCCCAAGGGACTGAGTTGTATTTGTTGAAAAGAAGTGTTTGATTTGTTGATAGGGGGAATACTGACAAGAATAAGTGATTCATAGATTATTTTTAACAATTATATTGATTTAATAATGTTTGGAGTTGTTGAGAAGGTTATTGTGTTAGACTCATTATCCAAAGTGAATAGTGTTGGGTGGAAATATAGATGTGAGAATAATTTCTATAAGAAGACTACATGGTGAAAATAAGGGACAAAAAATGTTGAAGTAATCTTGGATAAGGTATAGGAGGACCATGACTTAGCTTAAAGAATGGTATGTTTAAGGTACCCATCATAGGTGAGACCACACCCTTGTTTGTGGGAGTGGTGAAAGTGTTGAATGAGGCTAGGCACAACTACACCCATAACATTAGGCATGTTGAGAACACAATGCCCAATACTAGAAACTATAAAGAGACCACACCATAGTGTCACTTGTGGAGGATTTCTATTGAACCTATCCAAAATAGCCATACCATGATGAACATGCTCGTGGTAAGACAGTTCATGGTTGAAAAGTGGAACTAAAAGAAAAAAAATCCAAAATAAATTACAATGCCCTTGGTGTTTAGTTTTTTGGAGTAAAAAAACAAAAAAAATTATTCCATGGAATATTGAAGAAGTTTTAGTGATACCATTGTTCTATATCAAAGATTTATAGTTCAAAATGGATAACACAGGATAGACCAAACCATTTCACTTAGCTTGGTGAAGGATGAGTCTTCTTATCTAACATAGGGAGGAAGACTATGATGTGTGAAAATCCAATGTAATGTGTTTTTTTTTCGAATGTTAGGTTTTCAAAATAAGGTGAAAAATGACTTATAATCCATGGTTCAAGGCATGTTGAAGGGTGTGGTGGATGATGTTCTAAAGAAACTTCCATGGTTTTCAAACCCAATCCATAGTTCTAGATATATCAGGTTATGGATTGGAAAATGAATATGTTTTTAATCAGGATATACATGAGATTTCTATTCAATGATTTAATAATTATGGGACATGTTTTTAGTCCATGAGTCAAGCAATTTTGAAGGTTGGTTATAGTGTTTTAAAATTTGGATTAAATAATATTTAAATACCATTTAAATCCAAATTTCAAAGAGGACATATACATACATTAAGTATTTATTTTGAATGTATTTATGTGGAAATCAGGGAAGGAGTTATGGGAATTTTGAATATCCTAATCAAGTGATTATAACTGGCCATTTACTTTACCATTATCCCTATTATTATAAGGGTGATTGACATTTGTAGGAGGAAACAACAGAGTTGGATTCTCTATGTATACATTACAAATCCATAAGAACATATAGTGAAAGGAGTGTATGTACCATAAGATTTATCGATAGAAGAAGAAGAAAAATGTGTTTAAGGTGAGGGGCTAGAAGGTATTTAGAAACTATTGAAGAATTTTACAAAGAAATTGAATGAACTGTTTTAGAGGAGATCACAACAAGTCTGTGAAGTGCAGTGAGTGGACTTGAATGACACTCATCCATACCCAGTGAATCATCTACAATAAATAAAATTGATAAATGGACCTACATGTCTATTAATTGGGTGGAGATCCTACCCTAGAGTAGTGAGAAAAGGCAGAGAAATATGGTAGTGATCCAATAAAGAGAGTGAACTAATGTGAGTGAAATGATCCTAGGGTGATAGTGAGTTGAACTAGAACATTATAGGGTAGTGAACCTAGGAAAAGAATAACCTAGACTAAACCCTTTCATTGTTCATTGAGGATAATGGATTTTAGTGCACGACACAAAACCGATGAAATCTCTTTGGATGTAGCCCGATGAGGGTGAACTAAGTAAATTCTATGTATCCTATTTTCATTTTTCATAAACATCAAAAGTGGGTCAAGAAACCTAAATGAATATCTGACAATAAGGTATATTTAAGTGAAGAGGTAATTGAATGAAGTTAATCAAAAGAGAAAAATTTGTGACCCATAAGTTTAAGAGGCAAAGATCCTAATAGGGAAGTGATCTATTTAAGATAAAGAGTTTAAATTTTTTTTGACTAACATATCCTGATTCACCCCCCTCTTTAGTTATATATCACATTAATCCCTTAGTGGGGGTGAAAAAATATCATATCATTCTTTAGATATATTTATAGGTTAAGATATTAGTTGAGGATAATTTAAGGGATGATAAGTTTAGTCTTATCACAGTTTCAAAAGAATAGATAAAACTTCAGGTTATTTGAGTTAATATTGTATATTTCAGGTATTGAGATAAAATAACTTTAGTGAAAACTATAGGGATAAATCTAAGTGAATGTATAAGTATAGGATAACATCCAAAAGTTTTGGTAAAGTTGATATTTTTTAGTTAACATTGAAATTAAATCATTTTTTTGATAATGGAAAGAAGACATGGGTAGGTAACATATGCAACTAGGGGTGATCAACCAAAAAAAGGATGGTTCAATATATACTCAATATTCACTCTACCGTACAATGAGTGGTCCTAAGACTGCACACCAAGATAGAAACTCCTAGGGTATATGGTATGGTTAATTCATATTCTCTTTAATGAACCATTATGAAGGATTTGAGTGTGATATTAACTAATTAGGTTAGAAAACATAATAGAAAAATGACTAGGTATAACCAAGTATTGAATAAGGAGATTCATATATTTAATTAAAAGTATTATATATTAGAAAAGGGGAAATCTGGGAATAAATATTCTATTTTTTGTTTTTATATATATATTTTGAATATGATAATAACATTTTTAGTTTTAGTATTTATTTGAAATAGGATCATGAAAATTAAGCTGAGAAAGGTATGTAATTAGAAACCACTATGTATTTTAATGAAAAAGGGAGCATGATTAAATGGTTAAGAATCTTAGTATATGACTTTCATGATGGAAAAGGTGAGTTTCCTAGTCATACCTTAGGTAATGAGGTTGATATATTACTAGAAATTAAATCTTGATACTCTTAGGTATTTTCATTATTGAGTGATATTTATCAATAATATTATAGTATATTACAATTTTTTTGGGTATTATGTGTAACATATAAGGATTATTCTTTATTATTTTTAATTTAATGGTTTGGAAACATATATCAAATGATATTAATAAATTTGAAAAGTGATTTTATGAAAATGTTATATTTTTGGGGATAACTATTTGAGAACATATGATTTAGGGATGGATAACCCTTAAGTATACAAGGATGATTGATTTTGATAAAAGTGAGATAAATATCATTGATATCTATGAAATTTATTATTGATTTAATGAAAAGTTTATTCATGATATTTTTTGTAAAGTTTATATCATTTTTAGGATTACAATATATATTGACTAGTGTGTAAATTTATGAACTAATGGTTGAATATTAGAGTTAATTTTTTGAGAAATATATGATTTTTCCATGGTTTAATGTATTTTAGATTCAAATCATTTTTAAAGGTATGTTATTGAGAATATATGATTAGAGTATATACATACTGGTGTACATGATTTTATGAATGATTAATTTTATTTGAGGAAAGATAAGTAACTTGATATTTATTAAGAGAGTATAGTATATGTAATTTTAGAAGTTATATTCGGAATGATGAATATGTTAAGAACACCATCACTTAATTTCATCAGTGAGTAATGATTAAAATTGTGAGGACATAATTTATTTACAGGGGTATAATGTAAAAACCTGAGATTACAGACCCTTTAAATCAATACTATATTCAATTTCTTATGTCATAAATAACACCAAAGTAATGAAAAACTCAACTAAAACGAACAATAAAATATTAAAATTAAATGAATAATATAATCATTATAAGATAAACAAATCAATAATTTAAAATAATTCTATATTATTATTTTTCTTTGATTAATATTTTAAAAAGGATTCCTTTAGAAGAACCATTTAAAAAAGGATATTATATTTTTATTTAATAAATGTAATTTATTATAGTTAAAATTTTATTATAATATGTATATTTAGATTTTATAAACTAATATATCAACATTCGATTATTTATAAATTTATATGAAATTAGATTAAAGACACTTGACATTTAAAAAGGTCTTTCATAAAATAAAATTTTATTTATATATTTTATTTTCATTTAAAATATAAACTTATTAATTATATAATTTTATTTAACAAAATTAACTTATTTTTTGTATTAAACATGAAAATATTATCTTAAAATAAAATTTGATATTTTTTTTAAAAAAATATTTTATTTTTAGGTGATTGGTGGAAAAATGTCAATTTTGATAACAGTGTCACTATTTTGAGATTATAATAATAAAAGAGTGAATTAAAATTATTTTAACCCTTTTTATAAAATATATACTATTTTTTTGAATTTATAAAACCCATGTTTAGCCTCTTGGAAACTTAAGTATTATTTTACTCTAAAAATTGTTTTCATTCACTAATTTTAAAAATTAGTTTTAATTACTTGTAGATATTAAATATAAAAAAATGGATTAAATATTTTAGATCGAAATTTTCATATTATTTAATATATAAAATTTCATTTTTACTCATAAAATTATGATTATAAATATTAATGTCAATGACCATGATAATGGAAAAACAGTTATTTCAATGAATTATTTTATTAATGTTGTGTAATTTTTATATATTTAATTAAATGGATATATTTTAATAATTAATTTTATATTATTTTTAAATATATATAAAAATATATTATCACTCATCTAGTTACAAATCAATTCAATATAAGATTAAGATTACTTAAAGGTGGAAACAAATTTTTTTCTACAAAATAGTTAATATATATTAAATGTTTCAATTTAAAATTTAATTTAATTTTATTTATATATTGAATTATATTATATGGAGAATAAATTTATATAAATCATACCCAAATTTTGTTAGAGGTTTAATCTTATATTTTTAGTAAATCATTAATTACTTGGGTGAAAACTAGTTACCTATGTAAAAATAAAAATGTTAAAATATAAAAAACCAAGGGTAAATGACTTGAAACATTTTTAAAAATGTTTCAAAAATAGTTTTAGAGGATTTATAAAACTCATATCACCTAAAACTCCATTATCTATCACTTTTGATCCTTTTACACCTAAATAGTGCCATTCTATTATTGAAAAATAATGGGTGTCCACAAAAGTGCCATTTTCTTCACCTATAATAGGGAATCATTTCCACCCTATCAAAGTTACATACCTCCTCAAAAATTTACCTGAAGAACTAAAGTTTTTCCTCTAATATAATTTAATTACATGACCTAAAACCCTATTCATCATAAGTTATCCTATTTCCTTCATTTCCATGGATAATTTCAAGAGAAATTTCAGTGTCCCAAAGTGAGTATCACCTAGTACTTATCCCTCTCTTATTAATATTTATCATCCAAACCTAACTTATTCATAGTAATATAATGAAATCCAAATCATTATTATACTAAATTGTTATTATAATAATAAAAAAAACCCTTATTTATTCCTTCCCATCCACTTATAAAAATAAAAGAACATTGATCGTGTATTTGTGCGGACTACAACCTCTACAAAGTGACGTGCTTAGTGTTTCATAACCACCCAACACGGATGAATTTAAAAATATGTTTTAGGTAAAACCATTTTTTCATAAATCTATTAATATTATATAAATATAATATTGGATATTCTTAAAGTGATATTAATATTTAATATTGATAGTAAATTTAACCACTTAAAAAAATATACCAGAGTACCTTTCCAAATTTGACTTCATTTTATGAAAACCTATATAACTATATAAAAATTATAACAATGGAATAATAAATTATATATACCCCTATAATTATGGAGATTATATAGTTATTCTACAACACCTTTAACCATGGTCAACATACTATAAGAAAAAACTACATAATTAATAAATAACATAAGATAATAAATGGTCTTTAGTAAATGAAATATAGATGAATAAGGATCCTAATAAAGTATATAATAAAGGCGCATGTGTGTAGTGAATTAAGACCAAGGTAAGGGTTTGTGCTAACTCATATTTTCTTCTATTGAGTTACAAATATTTTTATTGAAATACATTATTCTAAGTTTTCTTTATTCTTCCAAATGAATAATTTTTATTTTATTTACTCCATTTTTTTGGGGGTTTTAAAATTATTCCTTATATTCTAATTATCAAATTATTCTTACCTAAATGATTATGTTACTTATAAGAGTTTGTTGTATCAATTAACTTTATTTGAGGCATTCTTTCATGTTTTGAACCTAATCTTATTGTACATGGTGCAACAACACCAATTAAATTATTTCATAAAAAATAACCCTTTATCATGTGTTTAAAAAGTAAATTTCACAACAACTCCTTCAAATTATTTTAATACAATTATTACTCAAGTTATAAGGTGTTTTTCATCTCAAACTACATTATTTTATTTGTGTTTATATTATGCACATAAATATATTTATATTCTATACATGCTACCTATTTTATTTATTATTCTATGAAATATTTTTTAGACATTATATTTTGAGTTTAATTTCAAGCTCTCTATAATTTAATGGACTTTGATTTAAATTTTATTCAAACTGTAACAAATTTCATGACTCAAATTATTTATCCTTGAGTCATAAATTTTATTCTTAGTTATGATCATCTAATCCCCTTTTATCCTTCCATTTACTTTTTACAAGGATAATTTATCTTTTTTGTTATGTTATATTACTTTGTTTCATTGATATCATCTTCTTTGATGAAATATTTTCTAAAATAAAAGTTTGAAATATGTAAGAATAAATCCCATCATTTTTAATAGATCTTTCTCCTCCATGTAAATATTTTCCTCCACAACAATGTTTTCCCTTCTTTTTTGGAACTCGAATATGGATTAATTCATGTGATCCTCTTACTTCACATCACCACATTTCAAATGAAAATTTTATTTCTCTATTTATGATGCAGATTGTCAATAAAGGTGTTTTAAAATATTAAAAGTATTTACATATCATGGAAATATTTCTTATCTTGCACTCCATATTTTATTTATAAAAATACATTAATTTTTTTAAGACTCCATTATTAGAGATTTTATAAAAAGTAATATTTTATATATCTAAAAAGATTTTTTCCAACCTCTTTAAAAATTAATTCTCAAAATAAATAGGTGAATTTTTCACTTAGAGTTTCATTATTAAAATAATAAAAGAAACTTATTTCTAAAATGACTTTATAAGAATAAATTTTCTATAAGTTTGAATCTTGTTTCCATTGTCTCAATGTTTATCAAATTAAATTATTTTTCTATTTTTCTATCAGTTTTATTAAAGAATGTTTTCCTAAAAAAATGATTATTTTCATCATGATTTTCAAAGTAAATTTCTACTATTCTTCTAAAACTATAGTTAATATACCAATTTATTATTTACCTATGCTTTCACAAATGATAAGCATTAAGTATCCATATGAGAAATGATATATAACCACCTTTGTCTTTATGAATCATCTTCGGTGTATAATAATAATTTTTCCTCAAAATACTTTGCTCTAGAAAGACCATAATTTCAATTCCATTGATCAAAGGGTGATCACCAAGATACCTATACATAGGTTGATTAGTGAAATTATTGAATTAACTGTATACCATTTATCTATGTTATATAAATACCATATTCTCTATTATCTTTACTAAAGGGTATTTACCTATAAATTTATTGAATACATTTAGATTACAATCTATTTTCCATTTTTTTATCACATTATTATTGTTGATTGAATTATGAATGATTTATTTATTTGATTCCATTCGAGAAGTCTATGAAACCCATTCTCTTTCCATGGGGTCTTTATGGTATGATGGATTATTGGTTTTAAGTGGCACTCATATGTATGTAGGATGATGGGTAGGGTCCTATATCTCCCATAAATGAATTAGTGAAGGTTTTATATCTCTTGAGATAGAAAAGAATGAACATGATTAAGTTTTTTCACAAAGGAATTGATATGATTGTGTTTTATCACATTATTAAAGAGTGTACATGATTGATTTTGTTCAAAAAGGCATGGGAATAATTGTGTTAGATCACAATTTTTTTCTATGCTTATGTTTGTGACATATTTTTATGATTATTCTTATGAATTTGTTGTGATATCATGGATCATATTTATTAATTAAAGTTTTAAAACTCTTTTGATTCATTTATTATGTTATGACCTGTAACAATACATGAATCGTGTTTTATGATCTTTGTTTTGTTGGGTATGATTTTCGTAGTACTTTGATTATACTCATATGCACACCATATGTTCAATTCAGATCTTTGACAACCATTGATTATGTTTAACCTTATCGAGCGTGTGTGCTCACCCATTTCTTATGTTTCATTTTCCTTAGGTTATGAAGATAAGAAAAGTATATAATGCAAGGAAGAGTATATTATGTATAGAATTAGTGGGAGATATTGAAGTCTTGTAATTGATTAAGAAGTTGTATATATAGTGAAAAAATGTCCATTTGTAGAAAAATACATGAGTTTTGTTAGTTAATGTTTTAACCAAATTATCTAAAACTACAAACCTAAAAGATTATGGGAATATATTGTAATGAAATATTTTCTTTATTTAATTCATCCAATCACATATATGGGTTATCATAAAATAGTTATTATTGGATGGAGATATTTTTTATTCTGAGTAAAAATTAGCTAATGGAGAAGGACATACACCAGGAACTCCTTTGTGGATTTAGCTCTCATATAAGGAAAAAGGTCTAACCAACATTATATCTTGATCATTTTGGTACATCAAGTATCATATAGTATATGTTATGTAGTTTAATATCTTTATTTTAGGAAGTATTGTAACACCCCACTGTTGTTCACTATGAACAATAGCTGGACCAAACTTCCAAGTGAACTTAAGGCATACCTCCCCATATGACCGAGGATGCTGACTAGTAGCTTGGGTCTATAGGAAGACTATGGGGGGACTATAACCCTATACTAGAGTGAAAAATCATTAAATAAATAAGAAAGCATCATAAATATTAGAGTATATAGGGAGAATAAATCAACTAGACATGATGTAAAAATGAAATAAAAATATACAAGAATATAGGACTGATCACCCATTAGTTTTCTCACATGTAACAAATAAACAAAATAAATAAATACAATATAGAACCTACTACCACACCAAGCCATACCACACTCAAATCTCCAATATCAATCCATGATAACCTGCTCGATCATGAAATCTTAGGCCTCTACCCAACCTGAACCTAAAACAAGTGAAAGATACTTAGGTAACCAAGTGACATGGACACCTGAGTAGGGTGTGAGAAGATAAATTAGTAGGGAACCACTAATACGACCCCATAATATACCAAAAATGTAGTGATATGTACATGTAACATGCTTAGGATAAATAAATAATCCATTGAATAGAATAAATAAAAAAAACTAGAATACCCACTTTGTAATACTATTGGAATGTCTTTGATCACGTCCTAAAGACCGTGTCAACTACTATATCATAACCTCTCCAATAGTGTACACATAAAATTAGGGCTATTTCTGATATTCATCAGTTATACTTTGGTGTAAGGCCTCAATTGACTATACCTACCTTGACTTGTTCCAAGATTCCTCTAAGTATGATCATCACCTTAGGGAAAACTCTTTCCATGGTCTAGGTATCCCACTATCATGACTCTATCATGATGAGTATTGGACCCTGGGGTGTCACCAAGAATCCCTAATCCTCAAGCACTCAAGCTAAACCCATGGTAGTACTTGAGCATTCTCAGTGTCAGGCCAACACCAAATACCTAGGAGGGTAAAGGACCTAGAGAATTCTATATGTATAGTCATGAATAATTCCTAGGATACCTATAAAATCAATGAGAATACCATCCCTAGTTCCCAAATTCTATCACTTAGGGATTCAATGTGTACAAATCCTCAATCATACCATATTAGGTGTGTCCACACAATCCTTGGGGGGGGGGAATCCTACAAATTGATTAAGATGATCCAATAGTCACCCTAAAGATGTATAGAATCCATGATCAAGAATATATTATCATATAAAAACTCATACCACTATTCTACTATCAAGAATTTTGGGAATTATGGTCTATTGGGATTGCCACTCGAATCTTGGAACCCATACATTCTCAATGATATTAATGTATCATAGGAATAACTACCATCAAAAGAATTACTACATGAATAATATCATGCAATATAATGATGGATCCTAGTAATAACATCTAATAATCCACTTATACATCATCCATAGTGAATTTTAGTCAAACTATCCACCCACCACCAAAATACCACGAGAAAATATCCTAGACATATCAGGTATCTCGGGGTATCATCTATTTCAACATGTGATTTCAAGGTATATTGTGAAATCCAAATATTTATAAGATCAATGTATTATTCCCAGGAATCCCAAGTAATCATATAATTTTTGAAAATAATAAAATAAAACATATCAAGGGATGAATGAATTTCCGCATTCATCACACTATCCATAGGATCTTTATATCTTCAGCTTGGTATGGGTTCTAGGTGAATCCCACTACCATATCCACCCATAGACACATATACCTAGTAGGGTTCATCTCATATAGGGTTACCCATAGGGGTCTCCTTGTTCATAATCATAGTAAAGACATCCCACTTGGGATCCTTGACCACAATTGGTCTCTCGAGAAAACACCTGATGCTTGCGGGATATCCCATCCCTGAACATCATCAATGCCATATCATGGGATCAATGTAATTTGGGGTATTCCACACTAATGGTATTATTAAGAGATGGATAAAGCACCATATCTACATATTAGGTTACTCTAGACCAGTAAAATAACCCAAACCATGCCTATTTCTCCTGAAGTCTCTCTACCTAGGCTAAACAAAACTCATATGTCCTCACCCAACCTACTAGGGACTTCCATCTTCTGTATCATCATACCCCCACTTAAAGGTGTCCATGTATGAGTATCCTATTTGTATAGGACTTATCCATTGAAAAAAGAGGCTTCAATTTGGTGAACTTGGTCTATGGTGTCCCATGCACCTTGTATCTTTATCCTTAGGTGCCCATATGAATTTTATTATTTAATTTAAATCAAATATTTAAATTAAATTAAATAATTCAATGATAATTGGTCCATCACCTTATTGGATAGGGTACAAACACATGCATATAAACATCATGCAAAATCCATTACGATAGTATCTAAGACCACCTATCTAAAGATGAATCCATCCCCATTTTAATCACACTATCTGACAACTCCTCTTAGGATTTACAAACATCACTCAAGTCCATCCATGCTCCACCGACCATTGGTAACTCAACTAAGACCCTAAATCAAGAAAAATAACCCAAATTAATTAATTATATCATTTATAATTAGTTAAAAAAATTATTATAAAGAGACATAATCTCTAGAAAGCTCATAAATAGCCTCATTACATCAGAATTTCAACCAAATATACACCAATGATCCATCAGATGCCACGAACTCATTCCCGAAAACCCCCCAATTTCCATCACCAATATGATACATATTTTTATTTAATTTTAAATAAAAACCTTACAAATTAACCATAAAGACGTGCCTTATCAAGAAATTAAGGGACTATATATAGAAAGGGTATTAGGATAACCCCTTCCTAGGAAGAGAAGAAGGCCCCTCTGACTCAGCCAACTCCACCATGCTTTGGTCAAATTTTCTTCTAAACACCAAGTAAAGAAAACAAAAATGAAAGAAGAAGTATGGAAAAAATGAGATAAGGTCAAAAGAAGAGAAAAATCACCATATAGTTTTGGAAACAACCACAAGAAACACCCCAAAAAGTGGGGAAAGCAAGGAGGGGAAATAGGAGAGACCCCCTGGTTTGGACAACCAAAATAAGGGAAGAATGGGGGGTTTTCCCCTAAAAACTAGAGAGGGAAAATGTGTAAACACACCACTTAAAAAAACTATCTATTTGGTACTGGTGTATCAGCTAGTTGATGATCACAAATAGCAAGCTTAGTCACTGGCCATCCCACCGGCTCACTGGTGGGTCACTAGCCATTCACCAGTGGGTGTTGGGTATAACCACCATGCAACCCATCCATCCCAACCTTCTTTTTTCACTCTCCAAACCCCATTACCTAGTTTCAAATATCAATTACATGTCTAATTTCATTAGTGTAAGGTATTACAACTCTTGGAATACCACTCTTAACCCTAGTTCAAAATTTATACCATCCACCAATTGAAAATTCAAGTCACTTCTCAAATCAAATTTCCATGTGGAATCAGAAGCATTAAAAACTCTCCACTATAATAGTTATCATCCTTAAGAAGTATTGTTTGTTATCTAAATAAACATTAAGACCCACATCAATCATCAATTACAATTCAAACAACTATATCTTACCTATGAATGCGAAAAACACTCTCATAGTGCCACTTCCAAAACCATAACACTCAAGTACCAAAACCAAATCCATCACTCAATTTTTTTAAAACATCAATACAGCGCTATATAACACTAATCCACCCTGAAATACCCACATGTATTCATTTGATTGATCATCTGACCTATATTTCTCTCTACCATAGGAATTATTTAATCAAGGCTAATTCTGATACCTTTATGATCTCTATAACTAAAATACGGTCTAGAAACCTACTCTCAACATTGCATAGAACCACTTGACATGGTTCTCAAATTACTTCACCTAAACACACATGATAAATCCACTTAAAAATTGGTACCCATTATTGTGTCCAAATTCCAATTTAGAATAGTCATGCCTCCACCATCCAAGAACAAAACAAACATTCCCAATTTTCAATGAAAATATTGACCAACTTCCCAAACCCACCCATTATATCCAAAATAACCCACACAAAGTAGTTTTTATATCAATTCCTATAATTAAACACAAATATAGTAGTCAAACCTCATCTGGATTAAATGAAAAAAAATTTATTGGATTCCATGACCGATGTACCATTAGCTGACCTGACTATGATGTCATAAATCCTAGAGGAATCTTGTGATCATCTCAAAACCCATCGAAGCCCATACCCAACTCCTAGTTAAATCCATTTATTTAATTAAAAAAATGGAAAAACCATTGTCATTATCTAATAATGATAATTAATTCACCTTTTATCAAACACATTTGAATTATTTCAAAACTACCCAAGACTGAAGCCAATGTCCAGAATCCATCTGATATCACATCCAAGTCCATACATGAAATTCACTAATGAATATAGTTGTATTCATATTTATTTTCCAAAAGAAACAAAATTATCTAACGATATTATAATGATTGATCCAAACCTATAAAGACCGCTAGAGCATGAGGTTATACTATACATGGATGAAATCACACTCCCCACAAATAGAGTGACCTTATCATTATATCTCTAGATAAAAAATATGATCAATATGACCCAAAAGTAAATCATTAAACCTCATTGATATTCAACCTTATTATGACCATCATTGATTCAAAATTAAATACGTTCCCCATGTGAACTTTGAGCATCACCTCAATCTCTTATGAATATTGATGGGTGTATTCTCCAAAATTCCCAAACATAGAAACCCCAGTCACACTTCAATGAGTTTTACACCACCAGAATTATGATCTTATGCTTAAACACTTACCATTCCTATTGTGATTTCTATTTTACCTAACCATAACACCCATGGAATTTCTGGTCAATATTGGTCACTCTTCTTGTTCCATTATTTATTGCATAAAAATTTTCCTAATAGTGTCATTTCCAATACCATAAGCCTCTACCCATGCTTTCACCATACTGCTAGAGTGCATTGATATCCAACCGGGTCAGGAACCTGAATGATCCTACCCTTAAATACTAACCTCAATATCAAAAAACTATAAGTTAATAAAATAAAAAATCACTAATACTCAAGGTACTTTTCTCAATAAAATGTAATGAATAACCATTCTTATTCCATAAACTAGATTTTACCTATTGTGCATCAATATCAAAAATATATAATTCACCTATTCTTCCTATATCAAAGGAACATGAAAAATCGATCCAAAAACTCTTGTGGGTTTCCCTCTATCATTATAAAATCTCTAAATCAATAAAAACTAAGTCACATATCATGGTCTTAAGGAATACCCAACTATCTGAAGCGAAAACTCACAAGGGTCACATATCCCAAGGCGTCATCCACACACTTGTCTCAAAAGTCTCGTAGAACCATGTGAAAAAAACCCAATCAAGGGTATCGTATCACTAATGGTATCCAAGTACAACTCAATAGTCTATACAGACAATGATCCTCACTGAGAATTCACCTAAGAGACTGATCCCTCAATAATCCCAACTCATCCAGGTTCATAAATATATAACAACACTATCCTAGATGATTCATACCTAAGAAAACCAGAGCCAATGGATTGTAAAAGTAGAATGAAATTATAATACATATGAGAAAACACCATATATATTATTACTAAAACTTTAAATAACTGAAACCAAGTAATATATACCCACCAGGGGCTTCCCACTAAGGTACTATGTGCCTCACTGGCATACTAGGGTCACCTAATGTCATATACACCGAGGTACTGTATCATCATTATCAATAAGAATCTCACCATAGATCCACATGACCTTCCATCAGAAGAAAAAAATATACATGGAATTTGATCTAAGTATAATTACACTAAGTACTTATATGAGAAAATTCTATAGGAGCTGCTAGTGAAACTTTAAATAGCTGAAACTCTTATCAGTTTCAAATGTCACACTAGAAGGTCCTTACATGTCATGTGAATCATATGTTTCAACTCATGATGCACGAGACACATATTACCACTATGGTATAAGAGTTAAATCTAGAGCTGGTTTCATGACAATAGGCCAAGATTCAAGATCCATAATAAATCATAATTTTGAACATCATTTGTGTTACATGAGGTGAAAATTATATAAATTTTAAAATTGAAAATCTAAAAAATCAATTATATCACTAGAAACTTATAATTATTACTAGTGAATGTGTGGTTCATGAAAAAACATCCTGGTATCCATCACAAGCTTTAACACATTCTTATATCCCTAAGCTACCATATCAAAAATAGTATGGAAAAATAAAAATAAACCCTAATACCACTTTGTAACTCTCCACCTAGATCACTATGAAAAATATCTGGACCGAACCACTATGTGACTTAAGGTGTACCTCGCCATATGACAGAGGCTTCTGACTAGTAGTGGAGGTTTATAGGGTCACTGTTTGGAGACTATACCCCCTATATCAAAGTGTGAAATCATGAAATAAATAACCAAGAATCATACATATAAAAGTACATAAGAACAATAAATAAACTGAATATACAATAAAAATTAAATGTAGATATATAAGTATACACGAACGATCACACACTGGGCCAATAATATACATTAAATAAAAGAAAAGGAAATAAAATACAAGCTTGAACCTACCCCAACACCAAGACATACCAAAATCCAATCTCAATTTGAGATAACCATCTTGATCATGCAATCCAAAGCCTCTACCCAACCTGAACATGAAAAAAGTGGGAGATGCTTAGGTACCCAAGTTCCATGGATGCATGAGCAGGGTGTGAGTACATAACTCAGTAGGGAACCACCAATGGGGTCTCATTCTATACCAGTAATGTTGTGATATGTGTATGTGACATGATCAAGATAAATAAATAACCCATTAAAGGAATAAATAAAAACAACTAGAATAATTACTTTAGTACGATGTTTTAATATCTCTAATCATGTTCAAGGACCATGAAAATCATCTTATCAAACCACCCAATGTGCATACACATAAAAAAAGTCCATAACCAATAGTCATATTTAATCCTATAATTCAAGACCATAATTGACCACAACTTCTTCGGCTAGTTCTGAGATGTATATGAGCATATCCTCGGGAGAACCTATGTATATTCCTTGAATATACCACACTCATGCATCTATTATGAAAAGTATAAGACCCTAGGTAATCACTTGAAATACCTCATCCCGAAGACCTTATGATAATCCCCACGATAGTACCTGGGTATACTTAGTGTCAGAACGATATTAGATTCATAAAATGAGGAAGGATCTAGGAAATCCTATATGTTCAGGAGTGATTGATTCCTAGGTGACATAGTAAATCAAAGGGAATCCCCTCTTAATATCCCATGTTCCATATCCTAGGAATCCGTTGAATTCAGCTCTTAAGTTGTACTATATTCAGTGTATCCACCTGATCCTAGGGGTAATCCTAGGAACCAATTGAGGAGATACAATAGTCACCCTTGAGATATTCAACATTAATTCTCATGGATATAATCCACCCCAATAGATCATACCACAATTCGAATCCTAGTAATCATAAGCATCTATAATGTTTTACTAGTATTTCTATTCGAGTCATGACACCCGATCATTTAAATGGTATCACTATATTATAGGAACCACTTCTATCATGAGGAATCTTTAATGCATTCTATAATTTACTATGATACCTTACCTTAGGAACCTAATCTAAGAATACATCACCGTATCAACCATAGTGATAAAAGTCAAACTAGGCACCCACCCCCAAAATACCCTGAGACTAGATTCTAGACATCTTATTCTTCCCAAGGTCTCATCCATCTCAATAGGTGATTCTCGGGTATCCCAAGAAATACCAATAGTTCTAGGACCAAATATTGATTCCCAGACATCCTGGGTAATCATATAACATATCACTATAATAAAATAAATCATATCAAGGGCATCCTGAATTCCAACTCCCGTGATAATGTTCACAGCCCTTTAAGATCTCATGTTTTCTATGGGTTCTAGGTGACAACCACTACCATCTCTACTAATATCCACACACAACCCCTTAGGATTATCTAATGGAGGGGAACCCATAGGGACACCCTAGGTCATCATTATAATGGAGACATCCCAATTAGGATCCTAGACTACAACTAGACTCTTGGGCCAATTCCCAACACTCAGAGGACATCCCTTCCCTCAACATCATCAATTCCATCTCGAAGCTGCACAATCCTTAATGGTATTCCACACTAGAGATGATATTGAGTGATGGATAAGGAAAATCTATCAGTATGAGGTCACTCTAGACTAGACAACTCATCCAACCCATGCTTGTTATACCCAGTTTCTATCCATCTAGGATGAACACAACTCATAGGTCCTCATCCAACTAACAAGGTCCATACGCCACCTATCTAATCCTACCACTCATAGAGGTTTCCATATCAAAGTATTATATTTTTTTGGTCCTTGAACATTAGAGATCGAGGTATCAAGCTAGTATACTAGGTCCATTGTTGGACAAGCACCTTATCTCTTTATCCTCAAGTGTAGCATCCTGACCCGATTTTCCACTCAAACAGTGCTCTGAGTTAGTTGGACACTAGGACTTAGGCACACCTATTGCTGATTAGCAGTGGAGGTAATATTTGGTGACAGTGGGGAGACTATACCCTCAGGTGATGAGAAACATAATGGTCTATACATATATAACACAACAAAAGAAAGACCATAACATCAGAATAAACAATAAAAATCAATGGAAGCATAAAAAAATAGTGGTAATAAAAAAACCAAAGGCATAATACCATTTGTTGATGAAAAAACAACAAGTCGGGTCATACAAAAAAGATAGAAATGTAAGGTCTCTTATAGACAATCATATAAGTACATATATAAATCATAAAAAAAAAATAAAAAGGGAACTCTAACTCAGTGTAAGAACCACCAAGGTCCATATTCCATCTATCCCATGAAAAAGTTACATCTATGATCACTAAGGTCCAGATTTTAAGTATAATAACTTAAATGATCTCAAAGACATAAAGTCTACACACATCTTGAGGGGCCCATGTAAGGTGTGAGAATGAACTCATTAGGTCACCTCCAACATGTTCCTCTCTTACATCCATAATTTTACAGTGTATTCATAATATAATTAAAAAGGAAACACACATGCCTTTAATAATTATCTCACTTCCCTCGTGATCAATTGGCACAAGGAAGCATTTACCTTCTTCGACCAATGTTGTTATATCTCTGAATAGATTCCCCAAATATATATGGCATGCACTACATGTATATATATATATATATATATATATTCAGTGGTGTGGACCCATGGATTAGTTCACAAGGTGTCCCTTGAAGAATATCATACATGGTGAACCCCCCAAGTTCCTCCCATAAACATGTCACCTTAAAACTTATGCCATTCGACACCTCAAATTCCATCAATAAAGTACCCAACATCTAAACACCATGCCCATCAAGTCCCTTGTCCCTCATACCTCTGCTCACAAAATCACCATCGGTTCAATGACCGACGTCCCAAGGCACGACAATATCTATCCACCAATAATCCTATCCCATTGAACTCAAGTATAATGGTGAGCCTCATCCCCCAACCGATGGTCTCAACACCATCTCCTAATGGTCTCAACACTATCTCCCGATGGTCCATCATCTTCAACCATGGATTTGTATAGTGAGAACTTATAATATAACCGTTGTTCAACACCATTACCTAAGTCATAATATCTATAGAGTCCTCCACCCATAATGAGTTTTAAACACCACCTCAACTAAGTCTTGTCTATGTGAAAATGACTCCAAATACACATTGTCTAACAATGGTGAGTGGTAATCACCAACAATCCCTACGACACATCATCCAGAACCTTACACCCCTATGAACTCATTTCCTAAATACTGATGGTGAACAACATCTCAAGTAAAATGGTCTATGACCTTATCCTATTGACCTTGGAACCTCAAATCCCAATGAACTATGTCGCCTCAACCTGGTGATCATCATCACCCCATGCCTTGGTCTAAACCCATCCGGATGAATAGTGTCATCTCAATCTCAATGATCAACATCACTTAAAACCTCGACCCATGCCCATAATGTTCCCATGGAACCATAAAAATCCTAAACAATTTAATTAATTAAATTCAACGATTGGACTATCATAACCAAGTGTTAGAAATACCATTAATTGTGTTAAAATATATAATCAATAAATAGGGAATACCGAGTGACATCTCATAACATCCACTAATTAATTTAAAAGAAAGTATTAATTTACTTAAAGGTCTCACTCAGATAACTCAACATGTGAATTTAGGTACACAACTCAAAATACTTGTAAAATTAAGGATAAATCTAGGCACCACATACCTTAAACTCATAGACAATTTATCATTCGATATCAACCTCAAACTTGAGCCAAAGTGAGAGAAATAATAGTTTTACAAAAATGACCTAAAAATACGGGGAAATAGATTTTATAGATTTATTATTATTTATAGAGAGGTAAACGAGAACTAAAAGAAAGATGATTCAAAGGCTTACTGATATAATTCCAATGAGACAGAAAGTGTTCAATTCGGGGCATGGATTGAAGAGGTAGGCCAAAGTCTATATTGGAGACAAAATGAGAGGATCCCCTTGTGAGAATGAGTTAAATGGAGGTTAAAGGTGGAAGAAAAAACTAAAAAAATATTGAGGGGAAGTTTCTTTATTTCACCCCAATAAATAAACCACAAGGTTTGGTCACACGGTTTGGCTAACTGTGCGCCAACCATGTATTGTTCACTACCCAAACACCACACTTTTCATGATAAGGCACATAGTTTTCCAAACTGTGTGTAGCTCATACATATCCCATATATCAAAAATTTTTAGATACCTTCATGTCCATGAACCCCCACCTGCATGAGTTGAAAAACCATGTATAGTGAAAATTTGGGCCACATGGTTTCCCCTTGCAGACCGCACCGTTTGATCAAACTGTGTATCTCTATTTGTAATTTCTTGAAAATGATTTTTTGGGGACTGACACACCCAAAACTTATTATAAACTCTGAGGAACTTTCTATAATTTAAAAAAAATCTACAAAAATTTCTAAGTTCAATAAAATCTTGGAATTATGTTTCAAATCCCCAAAAGAAGTTGGCTCACTCACCAAACTCAAAAATTAAATAAGTTTGGAAAATTGGACCCACTTAAAATCCTAGGATGTTATAATCTACCCACCTTATAATAGCTCATCCCTGATCTATCAAGATTTACCCAGAGATGGCAACTAACATTCCCATTACTCTTACATCAAACTAATCTACCCCAATTATTAGTCATGTTCAATTTTTCCAGTGGTTCTCCCACGATAGGAATTAGCTCTCCGGTCACTTCTAGATCCAAAATTTAAATTTATGATGGTTCCATCAACCATACATTGAAATAAAAGTCCTATAATGATGTACTATCATCCCTTAACCTCATCAAGATCTCAATTAATTTATATTTCATACATGACACCCATCAAGTCCCACATCTCATTAGATGTCTATTTCATACATGTGCTATACATGACTCTCATAAACCCTACATCTCAACAGATGACCATAGATCTTGCACCACATATGATGCTCAAAAATAAATTACAAATCATATATATATATAGGAATTACCATCATAGTTTCAATGCATATGAACCTCATATATGTCACACATCCTAAACGATTCCAATATTAAATCCCAACACCTAAACACCTCATATATATATATATATAACACATCATAACTAATGAAAACATACCAAACATGGAATATTTAGTCCAAAAACAATACATGTGAACCTATTACACCAAAAATCATTTCCACAATTATTCCACACCTCTAACCTTCATCAGGTCCATGGCCTGCTCTGACCCTGGTAGCTCAACAACATGCACTTGGCCTAAAGCTTGACTACCCAAGGCCTAGACTCCCTATAGAGCTACACTAGATATCAACCATTGGACCCATTGATGGGTCTCTCTATATCTTACAAGAACTATGTATGTAGTTAAATACTAGCTACCAACTCTTGGAACCACTCCCGATCCCACCTCTGATCCATGAGTCAGACCCGATCCCTAGCTCTCATCTATCCAGAAAGGATTCCTGCAAAGCCTCACTAGATGGACCATCTTGAAACATACCTAACACTCATTTGGATCCCACTCACACTGAGTCCAAACATTACCTAACTACCCACACTTGAATCACACCATTGAATAACCACTCCTTAGTGGCCTACCCGAGTATCTGGTCTAACTACCTTGCTAATTCTGCTCACGATCTTAACTTAATATAGATAAAGCATCACCACTAAGCTCACCTGACATTGTATCTTCGATTGAATATTACTGGTCTCTCTAGTTTCCCTCAGTTATCATCACTTGATTAACTACCTCAAAGAATGATTTCAGCCTAAAAATATTCACTTAAACCTTGATGGAATTCTGCGATCCATCCTTAAATCACCTCACCCTAGAGATGTCGTCTCCCACTATAACAACCAAAAAATATGATAGGTCTATGAAATTGGATGCATAATCCATAATGGATGTACCTACCTACTAGAGGTTCATAAATTCATGGTCTCATTCATCCCTCAACATCTCATGGAAGAGGTACTTGAAGAACCTGGCTTCAAAATCCTTCCAATACAATCCCTCATGTATGCCTTCTTGAACCTACACATCCCACTGTGATTTTCCCTCCCTTTAATATTATAAGTATCCAAATTCAGCTTCCACCCTCGGGGTGTCTCAAGATGATTAAAAATCATCTAAGCTAACTAGACCCAATTATATTATACCCATGGTTCACTCCCACCCTAAAACAATAGTGGGTGCTGAGACTGGAATTCATGAGTTAGATAATCCATTGATAGATCAACTCCCTAATCTCCTTAGTAAATACCTTATATAATCTGAACCAAGATTTTTATGACCTGTTCATCAATCCATGACCTAAAATATTCCATCTTCCATGTCTAAACCACCTATATCGGAGCCTGAACATGTGGCTTATAATCATCTTGACCCTCAGGAGCCTCATCCCAACCCTTAGGGGATTCATCATGTGACACACACATGGAACCAAATCTCTACCTTCCTAATGATCCACAAGAATCCATCTATTTGGTATTACACTAAAGACCAAATACCCTAGTCAAATATCCATAATAGTATATATATATATATCATAGATAAGGAAATATAATTGGAAGTTCATATAACCACCCTTATACTCACCTACCACACCCATGCCATATGACATATAGCCTCATGGATCCTTACCTACTTATATCAGATTTAGGTATCATATATCATATGGAATCATGGCCCCTTTCCTACCCATAAAAAATCCAGACATCACATATCATCTATATCAATCTAGGGTAGCTGAGTATAATTCTACCAAAAAGGCTATACAAGAAAACACCATTTAGCTTTTTTCTGATAATTTAAACAACTCACCCCTTTTACCATCCCTACCTACTCATAATAGATTAAGGAACATTTATCTTATATCAGTATTACCAATAACTATATACCTATTATGTATGAGTATAATGGAACTGAAAAGGATAAATATAGAAAACACTGTTTAGTTTCTTCATTGACACTTTAAATAGCCCAAACCCTATTAGCGCATTACAGGTTTCTAATGATGATAATAATAAAATAACACATTATTTGAGCCTAATTTACTATTATGATTCATAAACAATCCTCACTCACCATAATAGGATAAGGTTCAAAACCATATAATCCAATCCCATCACACCCAAGTGTTCCACCCGAGGTTTAAATCAATCAACTATAAAATTGAAAATCATAACATTAATTTCCCACCCCTAGAATCTTGGTCTGTCCCCCATGAATGGGCCTGTAGGTACCCAAACACAATCTATTTATCTAGTTCTGGCTATACCCTAGTCTCTATTATACCATAAACCAAACAGTGAGACCAAAAAGGAAAATAAACACCTATAATACCATTTGTATCATCCCGACCTTGTTTTCCACTCAAAGAGTTCTTTAAATAGGTTAAACACTAGGACTTAGGTGCACCTCTCATTATTCTTAATGATACTAACTAGCAGTAAGGGTTTTTATTAGGTGACAGTGGGGAGAATATACCCTTAGGTGATGATAATAATAATGGTCTATAAATATATAATGCAACGAATGAAGGACCATAACAATATAAGTAACAAAAAAACTCAGTGGAAGAATAATAAAAAGTAAAAGTAATAAACAAGACCAAAGGTATAATATCATTTGTAGATGTAAATATAATAATTCAGGTCATACAAAAAGATATAAAAGCAAGGTTTCCCCTGGATGACCATCTATGTACATATATAAAGCATGAAAAAAATTAAAAAGGGAACTCTAAATTGATGCAAGAAACACCAAGGGTATTATGCCATCCATCCCATGAAAAAGGTACATATATGATCATGAAGGTCCATCTCATGATCTTGATCCCTTACCTAATTTCAATTACATAAAGTCTACATGCATTCTGAGGGGCCCATGTAGGGTGTGAGTATGAACTTAATAGGCCGCCACCAATATGTTTTTATATTATATCAATAATTTTATAGTGTATTCATAATATAATTAAAAATGAATTGCACATACAGTTAATAATTATCCCATTTCCCTTGTTCTTAATAGCCATAAGGAAGCATTTACCTTCTTTGGCCAATGCCAATATATATATTAATACATTCCTTTAAATATATATATGAAATAAAATACATGTATTCATATATATATATATATATATTTACAGTGGTGAGGACCCATGGATTAATGCCCAAGGTTTACCCAAAAGAATATCATACCAGGTGGACCCTTAGGTTCCTCCCATAAACATGTCACCTGAAACCTCGTGCCATCTGACACTTCAAATTCCATCAATCAATTACCCGTCATCCAAACAACACACCCATCGAGTCCTTAGTCCCTCAGACCTATGATTATAAAATGACCATCATCTCAACATTCAACATCTCAAGGCATGACAATATCCATCATCTAATATATAATAATAATTGTTGGCTCAATAACTAAAGTCTCTAGGGATAATGATATCCATCCTCTAATAATCTTGGATCATCAGTCTTGTTTATAATAGCAAGAATTATCCCCCAATTTATGGTCTCAATGCCATCTACCAATGGTCCATCACCATCCACCATGGATTTCTATAGTGTCCATTTCCAACATAACTAATGGTCAACACCATCCCCTAAGTTACAATATCTATGGAGGCCTCCACCCATGACTAGTGGTCAACACCACCTTAACTAAGTCCTATCTATATGACCATGAATATAACAACACGTCATCGAACAACGGTGAGTGGAAATCACCAAAAATCCCTAATCCAAATCATCCAGCACCTCATGACCCTATGGCCTCATCACCGAAATTCCGATGGTCAACACCGTATGAAGTCACATGGTCCATGACCTCATCCAGATGGCCTCATTACCTCAAATCCCGATGAACTATGTCACCTATACCTGGTGGTCATCATCACACCATTCCTCGGTCCAAGCCTAACTTTACAAACCCTGTGACCTCAATCTCAGTGATCAATATCACCTCAAGTTTTGGGCCATGTCTATCACATTCCCATGGAACCATATTAATAATAAACAATTTAATTAATTAAATTCAATGACTGGAATATCTTTCCCAAGTGGTAAAAATTCCCCCACCTAGATTAACATATATAATCAATAGCTTGGGAATTTCCAAAGACATCCCATAACATTAAATAATTTATTTTAAAGAATGTATTAATTTATTTATAGGTCTCACTTAGACAAATCAACCTGGATATTTAGACATGCACCCAAAAATACCAATGAAATTAAAGAGAAATTTAGGAACCCATACCTTATACTCATAGGTGCTCATTCATATAATATCAACTTATAACTCGAGATTAAACGAGAGAAATCAAAATTTCAGACAAATGCCTTGAAAATAGAGAAAAAGTGATCACATGGATTGAGCATTCTATATGGAAATATAAAAAATAAATAGAAAAAATATGATTCAAAGGCTTATCAACATGCTTCCAATGAGACTGGATATGTCCAATTCAAATCTTGAATAAAAGAGGTAGGACAAAGCTTATGTGGGAGAAGAAATGGGGGGAGCCCCCTATGTGTGCAAGTGAAACTGAGGCGAAAGGAGGAAGAACAAACTAAAAAAGAAGGAGGTTCAGTTTCATCATTTCACCTCAATAAATGACCTGCATAGTTTGGATTCATGGTTTGGCTAATCGTGCACCAAACATGTGGAAATTACTGCCTAATCACCACACATCACACAACTAGGTGCATAATTTTCCATACCACGAACACCCGTCTTATCCCCTATGTAAAAAAGTTGTATAAACTCACATGGTCATACAACCCCACCTACACAGTATGAAAAACCATTTCCAATGAAAAATTTGGATGCATTATTTCTTATTGAAAGCTACATGGTTTGATCAAACCTTGGAACACTATTTACACTTCTCTAAAACTGATTTTCTAAAGCCCAATATGCCCAAAACTCATCTAAAATCCCGAGGCACTTTCCAATCCTTAAACCCCATATAAAAATAACGTACGGGGTCAATAAAACTCTTATAATTAGGTTATTATCCCCAAAAATAATTCAGTTCACTCACCAAACTCCAAAATTCAAAAATTTTGGAAAATTCGACCATATTAAAAACACAGGACGTTACACCAAGTGTTCAATTTTTTTTACTATTTAATTTATATCAACTATTTAAATTAAATTAAAAAATTCAGTGATAATAGGACCACTAACTTATGGGTGAGTCTACACACTCACAAAAATGCATATAAACATAAAGAATAATCCATATGGCTAGTATAGAGGACCTCCTACATCACGATGAATCCATTATCATTTTATTTCTAGGAACAAGAAGCTTCACTTAGGCTCTCCAAGAGACAACCGAGACCTTCCATGCACCATAAACCATAGAAAACTCACATGAGGCTCTAAATCATGCAAAAAACCCAAATTAAATTGTTATATCATTTATAAGTAATTAACCAAATTTAATTCTAAAGAGGCATAATCTCTAAAAATCTCACCATCAGCCTCGTCACATTAGAACTATAACAAAACATTCACCAATAACCTGTATCATTCCATCATCCTCATTCTAGGAAAAAAATTATAATTATCATCACCAATTCTATAAAAATTTATATTTAATTTTATATAAAAACCTTACAAAACCCACCCTGATGACATACCTCATAAAAATGCCAGGTGACTATGTGTAGACATGGTCTTGAGAAATTCCATTCCTAGGTGAGTGGAATTTCTATATTTCTTGACTGATTCCACAATTTTCTAGTGGAATAAACATCTAAAACCTACTTTGAGGAAACAAAAATCAAATAATAATTAAGGTAAATAGGATAGGAGGCCAACAGAAGAGAAGAATCACTTTATATCAACAAAAACTACCACAAAAAACACCAAAAAAGAGGGAGAAACAAGGAGGGTAAATGGGAGAGACCCCCTGGTTCACATGGCTAAAATAAGGGAAGGATGAGGGGATTACCCATAAAAAACCTAAGGGGGGAAGTGTAAATTCCCCCTTTTTAAAAAGTCAGTGGCTATTTGGTGATCCATGACAATAATCCCTATCACTGGTCAGCCGATCAACGAACTAGTTGCAAGCTAGTAGCCGGCCGATGGCTACGAGTTATGACCACCGTTCATCCCATCCACCCCACCCTTCTCTAAACATTTCTCAGACCACCCGAATTATCTTTTGATCTCTATTCCACATCCAATTACACCCATTTGAGGTGTTCCCACTCTCAGAATACCACTATGAACTGTAGTTCAAAATGCATCCCATCCACTAATTGAAAATTCATGTTCTTTATTCAATTAAAATGACAATGTAGACATAGAGGAATTACATGTGTGAACCCTAAATGAATTTATAAGTAATTTTTCTAAAATAGTGAGATCAAAGGATTTAATACTAGGCTCATAATTTAGAATCAGAGTGTCATTATGTATCCTTAAATAATAGGAATCAAGAAACATGTAGTTTTGATTATATGAGGAATTATTTTGGTTGTAAGTAACCATATCTATTGTGTCTTTAAATAAGGAGAGATCTAAAATATGGTAATATATAAAATTTAGGGGAATTATTTCTTATCTTAGGTTTATGAGATAATAATTCTACACCATAGGGTTCAACATTGATATGACTCATACTTGATGTAACACCCTAGAATTTTAGAATATATTTTCATTAATAAATACAATGTATTTGATAGTTTGTGAAGAACAAAACCATGAAAATATTTTAATAATGATTATATATTATAAAATTAATCAAATTATATGGAGTTTTAAATGATATATAATAATTGAAAATAATTTCTAATTCACTTATATAATACTATTGATCCGAAAGAATTGTTTTGAGATATTTTGTTTATGAGCATTGTTTTTATCATATATGATTTATTTAAAAATTAAATTTGAATAATAAACTTGTGAAAAATAAATTTTTATATATTTATAAAATGAATTCATAGACTATCAATTGGTTTTAAATAAAAATAAAATCATTTTAACTTAAAAGGATATATTTTTATGAAAAATTGTTTTTACCCATGAAATATATTTTTATCTTAATAAATTAAATTAATAACTATTTATGATTTATTTTAATATATAGATAATATATTTAATAAAATATTTTAACATTTATATAATGGTTTTTACTAGGAAAGGAATTGGAATAAATTTATTTTTATTCTTAAAAATGCATTTTTCTAAAAATAGTTTTTGTTACGCTTTCCACATTTATTTTAAAATAAATTTATGAAACTTAAAGAAATTGAATATAATAATTGTTTTCCATATTTGAACTTATTATGTAAAAATTTATTAATGAGATCAATTTAATTTTTTTTCATTATGAATAGCAATTTGGGTGAATATTCTCTACAACGGTAAAAGTTAAAAGGTTTAATGATGAGTTAAACTAAAGAGATAAGGTTTAAAATGACCTAAAAACATGTATAAATACAATTTAATAGATTTATTTTGATTCTATATCATCGCATATTCTAAATTTATCCAATTTGGAGTCACTTTCCCTTGAGAGTGACTATTATATTTCAATATTCTTAATAATTACAAGTGTGCCACCCTCCTCACTCATAAAAGCTAACCACCCCTCATATATTATCCACATAACTTGAAACCTTTAATTCAAAAAATATCTACATAAATACTCTCCCAAAGTCCTTATTTATGACCTTGAGGTGATTTTATTCCCAAAATACCTATCCAGTAATCCTCAAGGTGATTTTTAAAGGAGGGTACTTGAAGAAGGCGTATATGTTCTTACAAATGTTTTTCATGTTTCTTCTTCTTAAACCTCCTCCAAATGTTATATAACCATATTAGAATGATGTAATAATTATATTTACTATAATATTTTTTTATATTAAGTTGTTTTTAATTTTCTATTTCCTTCCCATTCATTATAAAATGATAATATAGCTCGTGCTTACGTGTGGATAATTATCTCTACAAAGTATTGTGTTTTTTTTTCATTTACTATTTACATGGACTGTAGTAAGGATAGATTTAATGAATATATATGATATTTATGTTAAAATTATCATTTTTAATGGTTAATAATTATGTACCTTTATTTCATTTTATCAATAAAAAAGTAGAAACATCTCCCGTTTATACGTACAGACTACCATCTCCATGAAGTGATGTAATTAATTTTTCATCACTTCTTTATAAAATAGTTATAATTGTTAATATAATGAATAAATATGATAATTATTACATGATTAATGTTTTTATAATTATGATACTACGACTAAGGTAAGATTACTAGAATATTTGAATAGAAACATGCATGGAAAACAAACTAATTTTCACCCAAATAATGATTTTATGAAGAATTGTTAATAAAAGGGTAATCAGAAATTATAAAAGAATGATGTATAGTAAGTTATATATGAATATGGTTTTATAATAGATATATAATAAATATATATTTATTTTATAGGAGGTATTAATGTGAATGAAGAAATACAAGACTTAAGGTAAGGGTTTTTGTTAAAATATCATTTCTTTTTAGGATTGTCTATGCTAGATTTAAATTGAGATAAATTATAAGATATTAAAAATTAAAAACCAATATATTTTATTATCATATAGGTATATCTATAATTTTATAATATTATTTTATTTTTGTCTCTTTTTTACTTAAAATAACCAATAAATGTTTTTAAGAAAATCTGACCTTATTTCCTCTTTAGTTGATGAAATTTTTCATTCATGTCCATGTTACTGAAAATGGTTTCAAGAATTTTATTTTCTATGATCCAATTATAATTTAAAATAATTTTAAAAATATTTTAATTTATTTTCAAATTATTAAAATCACATTTTTACAATGTTTTTAAAATAATTTATTTAGGAATTTTTATAAAAAGTGTGAAAAAATATTTATTTTAACATTTATCACACGAATGAATTTTCCCACCATTATAAAAATTATTTTATTTGAATATTAATTTATAGGTTTCTATGGGTTTTTTCAAATAAAATAATTTTTTCAATATTTCAATAATTTATTTTTAAAATGTTATGAAATGTAAATGATATTTTTATCTTGTTTTCAAAGAAAGGTTAAAATGTTCTTATAAAGGTATTTTTTTATCTATATAAACACATTTGATGTTTCTTATGGTTAATTGGGATATGATATAATGGTACCATCCATCTTTTTTCTATACATTTCTAATTATTATGTGATGATGAAATATTTATGAAACCTTTTTATTTTCCAAATGTTATGCTATGATGAAATGATGACTCTGTTTATGATATTGTGATACAATTATGTATGGTTTCCATTAAGTAAATAATGGAACCAAAATTATATATACCTCTAATTAATTGGTTAATTTTTAAATATCATGAGATAATATAGACTATAATGGGGAGAGAACCTACTTCAGTAAGGGAATCTGCCAATTATTATTGCCTTGGGAGTGAATCTTGGATACAGAAATGATGGAATGGGGAGTAAACCCAATCCACTATAGGAATAAATTAATTATTATTATCTTTAAAGTGAAACTTTACTAGATAAATTATTTTTCATGATTTTGTGAATAATGAAAAATTATATCTTGAACTTATGATATGTTCTCATATATCATGTTTGATTATTGTTGATTCCATTATATTATGAATTATGCATCTTACTATGAAAAATAATTATACCATGACTCATGATTAATGATTTATAAATGATTTAATATGAATTTGGTAAGTTATTATCATTTTATCATACCATTATTCTTATATTATGATAATTGATTGATATCTCCTATGTTTACCCTTAAAAATAATTTGAGCTCACCCTTTTTGTATGTTTCAATTTCCCCAGGTTTTGACAAAATATTTTAAGTAGTTTATATTTTAGAAGGGTGTTATATGAGAATACATTGTGTAAGGTGTTGAATATTTTCATGAAATATGTTGATTATGTATCTAGTATCCAAATACAAAAAAACTTTATGGTTTTAGGGCGTGTATTATTTGGATTTATACTGAATATTAATTTAAAATGATGTACTATTTATGTTTTTAATGCTTGGGTTTCCTCTGTTTATATAAAATTAAGGATTAGTTTTTTATGGATATAATTATATAAATTTA
Organism: Viscum album; assembly: GCA_963277665.1. Taxonomy (NCBI): domain Eukaryota; kingdom Viridiplantae; phylum Streptophyta; class Magnoliopsida; order Santalales; family Viscaceae; genus Viscum; species Viscum album. The sequence goes on from OY728131.1 coordinate 1,196,781,868, forward strand.
GTGAAAAACCTAGGTATTAGTGTAATTATAAGATAACATCATGGAGTTTTGGTAAAGTATAAATTATGTATTTTTATAGAAATTGCATCCTTTTTTGGATATAAACAAGTGGATTCAGACTCTAGAAAAAATACAAATAGGGGTAATAATCCTAAAAGTATGGTTGGATATCAAATCAATATTCTCATAGTGCATGAAAAAAGTGGACTAATTGAACACATGGTTTGACACTCCCATGGAATATGATTTGGTTAATTCACATTATCTTTATGAACCATTATAAAAAATGAGAGGATAAATTTTTTGACAACATATGATAATCCATAGTGATGTGAGATGAGATTAAAGTGTCATGGGTTGGAATAAGGTGTCATAATTTAGAACATTTTATAAATATTTTTCATAATCATATGATTACTACTCTGATTATTGGCATTTCATACTCACTAATATTTTTGGTTTTAGTAAAATTCTAGGTCTGGGAGGAATGTTGTGAACAATGAATATGATGACCAATAAAAAGAAAATATTAATTAAAAACAAAATTGAATGGGAGTTGGAATGTGAAACCTTGTGATTATGCCTAATTAGCCATCTTTAATTATGATTAACAACCTAAACATAGGTGACTTTTCCAAATTTATTGAATAAGATAAGATGTAATTTTAAGGAAATTTTAATAATAATACCCATATAGGATAGATAATTAATCTTCTTTAATTATAGAAGTGTTACAGAAATCATGGGGGAAATTTTATTATAGGGTCTGGTAAATGTTTTAATTATAGAAAATAAGGTCATCTAGAGAAGAAATTTTGAAGTAATGTCTTGAGGTTAGTCACTGAAATGGATAGAGATAAAGCTAAATTGAATGTGACACCCATAATAAAATGTTATAATTGAAAGGATTATATAAATTACACCAATAAGTGAATGAATCTAAAGGTTAATGATGAAAATTATAATCATTAACCTCTTAAGACAAGGGAAAAAAAGGAAAAAATGATGCGATCACAACTGATGAAGTGGGTCCTGAGAATGATGTGTTAAAAGGTACACATAATATATACTATATAATTGAAAATTACTTATTTTCATCTATATCTAACCAATCTTCTATATATGATTAATTTTTTAAGGTAATCACTTAATCACGTCAAGAATTAGATATTGAGGTAGTTCTTAAGAACTATTAATGGCATAATGATTTTATCTTAAGTCAATAACTCCTCTATGATAGATGTTTGTGAGAATTTGATTCCTAAAATTATTGTAACTATCCCTATAGTTAAATTTGATGTAATTTAGGGAATATATTAACTCTATTTATATATATTCTATATCAATTTACAAGTAATGAAAGTTATATTTGATATTTTGGACCAACCTATGATTGTCTTTTAGTGAAATTATAAATGTGAACTTTTAATGGAAACTACTAATATTGTATGGGTATTAATATCTATTAATGAGGGATATTTATCTCAAATGGTTGGGTAGGAACTCAACATTAAAGATATGCATATTATTTTAGAATATTGAAATGTATTTTCTAAATAATTTTCTAGTCTTCCCCTAAATCATAAAGTTGAGTTTTCAATAGGACTCATACTTGGTGCTAAATCTATTTCAATGAATCTATATAAAATGAATCTGATTGAGTTATATTAATTGAATAAGAAACTATAGGTGAATATTAATAAGGGATTTATATAAGCTAGTGAATCACTATATAGTTCACCTGTTATTTTGTTAAAAATAATGATGAGTAAATGAAAATTTACATTGATTATCGAGAACTTATCAGGTCCACTATTAAGAATAATTATCCTCTACCCCATATAAGTGATCTATTTGTTCAATTACAAGGAGATAAATATTTTCCAAAGATTTACCTTCATTATAGATATCATAAATTGTGGTTCATTATGGAGGATATACCCAATATAGCTTTATTCACAAGGCACAATCATTATAAATTTATAGTGACACCATTTGGTCTTACCAATATCCCTGATTTATTTATGGATTTAATTAATAAAGTCTTTAGATATGACCTCAATTAGTTTGTTTCAGTATTTATATATGACACTCTTATATATTCTAAGAGAAAAGAATATCATGAAGATCATTTGAGGATTGTGTTTAAGACCTTGAGGAAGGAAAATCTGTATTACAAATTTATAAAGTGTGAATTCTGGATATATATAGTTTCATTCTTGGGTTATATAATCTTAAGAAAGGGTATATCAGTGGATCCTTCAAAGACATACGTTATTGAGAAACAGTATAGACCAAAAACAGTGATTGAAATCTGTAGTTTTATTGGGTTGGGTGGATAATATCAAAGTTTTTTGAGAAATTTTTCATGGATAAAATCAAATAACTAAGTTGACTTAGAAGGGATCCAAGTTCCATTGGATATATGAATGTGAGAAAAAAATAAAGGAGTAGAAAAGAATGTTGGTTAGTGCACCTATGCTCACACTACCATTCACTGGAGAAGAGTTTGCGATCTACAATGATGCATCAAACAAGATAATGAGATTAATCCTAATTTTCAATGATATGGTGATATGTTATGGCTCTCATTAGTTGAAATTCATGAAAAAAATCACCCAAATCATGATTTAGATTAGGTAGCGGTAATTTTATGCATTGAAAATATGGAGGCACTATATTTATGGTGAAAGATGTGATATATATAATAAAAATAAAATCTTTAAGTATATATTAAAATAGAAAGAGTTGAATATGCATCAAAGGATATGGCTGGAGTTAAATAAAGATTATTAATACTTAATAAGTTTCAACATTGGGAAGGAGAAAAAGGTGGATGATGCTTTGAGTTGAAAGAAACATGTTAGTTTTTCCATGACGAGGATTGAAAAAGATCCAATACTTATGGATTTGTAGATGTAGACCCCAGAAAACGCGTTCTCAAAATTTTCTAAATGCTTCCATACATGATCCAAGATCGTAGTCCATTTCACAAGCTTCGATTTGGTAGGTCGCAGGGCCCGAACGGAGCTACGGAACATGAGTTATGGGCATTTGAAGTTGGGCTGGAAATCTGGTTCGCGAAGACCATTCGCGAAGCCCCCTCCGTGATCGCGGAGCACCGCCGCGAAGTAATGAGGCGGGAGGCTCCACAAACCCATTTGACGTTCGCGATGTGCCGCGAAGACCCCTCGCGAAGCACTGATGCGAAGCACCGATGCGAAGCACCCGAGCATCGCGGTCCCGCGAAGCTCTGGAGGCGGTAACTCTCCGCGAACGAATTTGACATTCGCGAGCCCGCCGCGAAGCTCTGAAGGCGGTACCTCTCCGCGAATGAATTTGAGGTTCGCGAGCACGCCGCGAAGCTCCTGAGGCGGCGTGGGAGTTCGGCTTCGCGGCGCCTCCTGCCTATAAGTACCCAGCTCACCCCCCTTCTCAAAAAGGACGGCTACAGCCATTTCGCCCCTTGGGCAGCCGAGCGGAGCTCCGCATTGCGGCTCCGCGAGCAGCTTCCTTCGCGTTGCTGCTCTGCGAGCGGAGGATCCGAGAACCTATTCTCTGTGAGCCTATGCTCCGCGATGCTGCTCTACGAGCCCAAGCTTCGCAAGATCCCCTTGCTCCGCGATGCTGCTCCGCGAGATCAAGCTTTGCGAGAGCCCTTTGCTCCGCGAGAGCCCTTTGCTCCGCGAGACCCCTTTGCTCCACGAGCCCATGCTCCGCGATGCTGCTCCGTGAGACTAAGCTCCGCGAGACCCCTTAGCTTCGCGAGAGACCATTGCTCCGCGAGGCCATGCTCCGCGAAGCTACTTCGCGAAGACCTATCCTTCGCGAGGATCCTACCTTCGCGCCCACCGGTCCATACCACGGGGGCGCAACCCCCGCACCATCGCTCGGGGTCAGTGCCGAGCTGCGGTCCCGGCCCTCCGGGCCGGTCCCTTCGCAACCGTCACAGACCCCCATGAAAAATGGAGAGTCACATCGCAAACTTTTCGTGTCGGGATGCCGGGATTTTCCATTGCGCCCTTATGCGCTCTCACCTTCCACCTATGGAACACCATGATTTGAGATACTCCTCCACACACCATGAAACACCTTGAGTTGACATATTCCTCTTGGTTTCATTCCATGTCGTGAGTTGAGATTCTCATCATCAATTCCCCAGGTACCTTGAGTCGAACCATTCCTCAGGCAACTCCTCCAAACCCAATCACTTGGCTCCTATGCCAGGTTGAACCAGAAAGGGCCGTCCTTGCGTCAGTCCCAATGCCAACCATTTCTAGGCACCTTATGCCAATAGTCCTACCTACATGACTCTAAACTGTAGTATTCTCCCTATGTTCCAAACATAGGATGCCTCTTGCCCTATACGAGAGATGCCTTATGCTCCTAGCATGAGATGCCAACAGTCCTATCTACGAGACTATAAACTATAGTACACCCTATCTAACAAATGGTAGGATGCCTCTTACTCCAAACAAGAGATTCCTCTTTCCCTATACGAGAGATGCCTTATGCTCCTAGCATGAGATGCCAATAGTCCTACCTACATGACTCTAAACTGTAGTATTATCCCTATCTAACAAATGATAGGATGCCCCTTGCTCTAAGCAAGAGATGCCTTATGCTCCAAGAATGAGATGACAACAGTCCTACCTACATGACTCTAAACTGTAGTATTATCCCTATCTAACAAATGATAGGATGCCCCTTGCTCTAAGCAAGAGATGCCTTATGCTCCTAGCATGAGATGCCAATAGTCCTACCTACATGACTCTAAACTGTAGTATTATCTCTATCTAACAAATGATAGGATGCCCCTTGATCTAAGCAAGAGATGCCTTATGCTCCAAGCATGAGATGCCAACAGTCCTACCTACATGACTCTAAACTGTAGTATAATCCCTATGTTTCACACATAGGATGCCTCTTGCATTAAACAAGAGATGCCTTATGCTCCAAGCATAAGATGCCTAATGCCATGATTACAATGGCCTGATTCCAATACCCCTTGGCATTTTCCCTCTTGTGCCCTAGTGCATAAGTGAAGGCCTCAACTCACCAGTGAGTTGGGATGCCCTTATGGCCAGACATGAGGAATACAACCCGGGCAGCTTCCTAGCGTAAGCCCCAATCACCAGTGCCGCTCCATAGCGGCACCCGGGCAGCTTCCTAGCATAAGCCCCAATCACCAGTTCCTCTCCATAGTGGCACTTGGGCAACTTCCTAGCGTAAGCCCCAATCACCAGTGCCGCTCCATAGCGGCACCCGGGCAGCTTCCTAGCGTAAGCCCCAATCACCAGTGCCGTTCCATAGCGGCACCCGGGCAGCTTCCTAGCGTAAACCCCATTCACCAGTGCCGCTCCTTAGTGGAACCCAGACAGCTTCCTAGCGTAAGCCCCATCCACTATTGTGATCCCAATCAGTGGTAAGCCGTTGATATCCTCATCCAGCGGTAAGCCGTTGCGACCCCCATTCAGCGGTAAGCCATTGACATCCCTATCCAGCGGTAAGCCGTTGTGACCCAATCCAACGGTAAGCTGTTGTGACCCCATTTAATGGTAAGCTGTTGTGACCCAATCCAATGGTAAGCCGTTGCGACCCCATTTAATGGTAAGCCATTGTGACCCAATCCAGCGGTAAGCCGTTGTGATCCTATCCAGCGGTAAGCCGTTATGACCCATTCTAGTGGTAAGCTATTGAAACCCCCAATCGGCGGTAAGCCGTCATCAGAAGAACTACGTGGTCTTTGATCCATGTCAAGGCATGGTACGTAGCAAGCCTCTTCAAGGCTCAAGCCCAAAATCATCATCATTCTTTTCCATGGGCCTCCATCTTGGAGTAAGTCCCAACACCATGGGTTGCCTAACGCGTAAGACCCTCTTCACTTCTCACGGACGCATCCTTCGCGACGTGATCGTCAGGTCCCTGAAACCTCTTGTTTCTCACACCGAGCATGACTCACGTGGGCTTAGAGTGAGCACCGATCCTGACCCCCACCCACAGCGAACTACGAGGTATTTGATCCATGTCAAGGCATGGTACGTAGGAAGCCTCCATGAGGTTCAAGCCCACCCGTCATTTACTCACATCGGGTCTCATTTCCGTCCAGCACGACGTTAAACTGCATTCCGGTCCAATGGCAAGCCATTGCGACCCATCCCATATGAACTACGAGGTCTTTGATCCATGCCAAGGCATGGTACGTAGGAAGCCTTCCAGAGGTTCAAGCCCACCACCCATTGGACCAAGGTCCCCTTTCACGTCGGTTCGCCGATGAAGCACCACCTGAACTACGAGGTCTTTGATCCATGTCAAGGCATGGTACGTAGGAAGCCTTCCAGAGGTTCAAGCCCACCACTCATTGGACCAAGGTCCACTTTCACGTCGGTTCGCCGACGAAGCACCATTTGAACTACAAGGTCTTTGATCCATGTCAAGGCATGGTACGTAGGAAGCCTTCCAGAGGTTCAAGCCCACCACTCATTGGACCAAGGTCCACTTTCACATCGGTCCACCGACAAAGCCCACCACCCATTGGACCAAGGTCCCCTTTCACGTCGGTCCACCGACAAAGCCCCATATGAACTACGAGGTCTTTGATCCATGTCAAGGTGTGGTATATAGGAAGCCTCCACGAGGTTCAAGCCTACCCTTCATCTATCCACGTCGGGTCCCATTCACGTCCAGTACGACGTTAAACTGCAATTCCAGTCCGACAGCAAGTCGTTGTGACTAACCCGAACTACGAGGTCTTTGATCCATGTCAAGGCATGGTACGTAGGAAGCCTCTACGAGGTTCAAACCCATCATCCGGTCGTTCTGACCTCATTCATGTCAGTTCACCCCCATCCAGCATGACGTTAAACTGTATTCCCCAATCCGAACTACGAGGTCTTTGATCCATGTCAAGGCATGGTACGTAGGAAGCCTCCCTGAGGTTCAAGACCAACTATCATTGGCCTAAACCGTCTCCTTATCGGTGTGCCAAGCCCATTTCCCATTGGACCAAGGTCCCTCATTTACGTCGGTTCACCGACACCCACTGCCCGTCGTTTATTCACGTCAGGGTTCACTACCGTCCCGCATGACGTTAAACTGTATTCCATCAATCCTTTGAACTACGAGGACTTTGATCCATGCCAAGGAATGGTACGTAAGAAACCTTCCCAAGGTTCAAGCCCGCCACTAGTGGACCCACGGGTCTACTTTCACGTCGGTTCACCGGCACCTCCCCGAACTATGCAGACTTTGATTCCCTACCACGAGGATAAGTAGGAATCCTCTTCAAGGCTCAAGCCCAACTTCACCGTCACTCCTACGATGGTCCCATTTCACTCCCCCTCCACTTCATTCATCCATCCATCAATCATCCTGATTCTCACCCGGGCCGCCACATCCTGGTGGGATCATGCCATCCACCTCCTTGCTGCTCCTAGCAGCGCATGGGCCGCTTTCCACGTGTAAGCACCATCATATCTCCGGGTCGTTGTCCTCTGCGTACACCCTGATTCATCACCCTTTCGAACTATGTGGGTTTTGATCCCTGTCCTCTATGCAGGGTACATAGGAAACCTCCAAGAGGTTCAATCCCAACCAATGGTAATCCATGGTGTCCCCCATCCTGGGGTGCACTCCCCCTGATCCGCCCTCAGTGGTGTTCAGATCAGCCATTACGGTGTGACATCTCCCCTCTAGGGAGTGCACCACCTCGGATCCGTCCTCATTGGGCGTTCTGATCCATCCCCTTGGTAAACCTTCCAGGTGTTCCCTCATAGGGATATACCAGTCTGATCCATCTCCATGGGACGTTCTGATCACCCTTATTCCGTCTCCGTAAGACGTTAAACTCATGGCCTACCTCGTGATAAACATGAGATGCCTGAGGAAAACATCAGATGACACGCCTTTGGCGTAACCGTCTCTGCTGGACGTTAATCTTGCACAATACCCTGTGTTAAACACAGGAAGCTGAGGAAAACCTCAGATACATGCCTCGGGTTATGCACCCTTGAGATGCCCTCTCATGAGGAAGAATGCAGGTTCCCCAATGTCCATGCACCCAGAGATGCCCTGACATGCCTGATGTTGCCGTCTACTCCGACCAAAGGTCGCTACCATGTCAAGACCCCATGGAATGTCTTGACGGAAGTAGTGTAATTAACCGGAGTCCATGACGATATGGCACCGAGAATGAGATTCACGAACAATGTATTAAATCTATGAGGGAGACCCGGACTAGGTGACAAGTTCTGAGGAGGAATCCACAGAAGGAAGAACTGACATCCCATCATCCCGTTTCGATCAAGGAGCAGACGTCCCTGAATAAGGAGCGAATACCGCCCGCCTTTGGAAAGCGGGAATGCGGGGAAACAGCTGTGCGTCCTCCACAGAAGGATGCGCGCGCCCCGGCGAAAGCGTCGGAAACAGTAGATGCTGGTTATTTAAATCACAATAAAAGGGAACAATTCATATTGTTCTAATATAATTGTTGAACCATCCATCCATGTGAGGATTATATATTCGTAGAAGGATGATGTAGAACTATATAAGATTGTGATGAATTTTATTGAGTTCAAACATGATTGTGATGGAATGATAAGGTTAAGGAACCGAGTATGTGTCTCATCAATACAATATTTTAAGAATGATCTATTGTATAAAGCTCATAGTCCATCATTATCTATTCATCCTAGAATTATGAGGATGTATAGAGATCAAAAATAATATTTTTGGTGGGATATCATGAGAAGGTATTTTGCAGAGTATGTATATCAATGCCTAGTATATCTAAGGGGATGGTACAACTATTACCAATTCTATAATGGAAATAATAAAACATCAATATAGATTTTATCATTAGAATCCCCAAAACTTCTAAAGTCCATAATGATATTTGGGTTGTAGTCAGTTACCTTATGAATTTAGTACTTTTCATTGCAATCAGATAAATTTTTTTATTAATCATATTGATAGAATATACATTAAGAAAGTGTTAATGTTTAATGGAGTACTAAATTATATTTTTAATCAATATATGATGTTTACCATGAAGTTATGGGGAATTATTCAACAATATTTGAATATAGAGTTGAACTTTAGCACTAAATATCATCCTAAAAAATATGATTAGTTTGAAAGTAGAATTAAAACCCTAGAAAATATGTTTAGATCTTTTTTTATCGATTTCAAAGGTTATTAGGATTAAAAAAATTTCTTTTTGAATTTTATTTTAAAAATAGATTTCAATTGAGCATTCATATGGATCCTTATGAAGCCCTCTATGGAAGGAAGTGAAGAACTCCAATGTGTTGGGTTGAATATGGAGAATATAATCCATTAGGACCTCATCTAGGTGGGGAAATGATAGATAAGGTTAGAGACATTCAAAATCGCATCATGGAAGCTCAAAGTCAATAAAAAAAGTATGATAATAACCGTTGGTGAGATCTAGAGTTCAAAGTTTCTGACAAATTTTTCCTATAAATATCCCATTGAAATAAGGTTATGATATTTGGAAAGAAGGTAATGTTGATCACCATATATATTAGTCACATTGGGATTATTGATCATATTAGAATGGTATATTAACACTTGGTACTTACACAAAACCTATATCAAGTTCATGATATATATCATGAATATCTTTTGATGAAGTACATACCTGATCCTTCACATGTACTAAACTTAGAGGTAGTTTCACTAGAACATGATATTTCTTATGAGTAACAACCGGTGGAGATTCTGGATTGAAGAGAGAAAGTGTAGTGGAAAAAGACAAATCACTTGGTTAAAGTTTTTTTTAAGAAAAACCAGAAATTTGAGTAAGATAAATGGGAACCCAAGGATGTCATGAGGCTGAGGTATCCTTATTTTTTGAATTAGAGTGATAAAATTTTGTGAGTTAAATTATTATAAGGGGGTAGAATGTAACACCCTGATATTTTAGAATAGATTTTTCCTTAATAAATTTGATGCGTTTGATAGATTTAATAGTATATAAAGATGAACATATATTAATAATGATTATAATTTATAAAATTTAACCACGTTATATGACATTTAAATGAGAAATAAATGTTTAAAATAATTTATAATTTACTTAGGAAATACTATTGATCCTAAAGAACTATTTTAAAATACTTTGATTATGATCACTTTTTATCATATTTTTTAATTTAAAAATTAATTCAATGTATTAAACTTATGAAAAAATATTTATTTAAAATGTATAAAATTAATTCATTGGTTATCAATTGGTTAGAAATGAAAATAAAAACATTGGATGGTAAAAAGAGATGTTTTTTCTTATGAAAAATCATTTTTACATGCGCAATGTGTTTATATCTTAATAAATTATATTAATAACTATTGATGAATGATTTTAATGTGTATAAAATATATTTAATAAAATATTTTAACATTTATATAATGGTTTTTAGTAGGTAAATAATTGTATTAAATTCAGTTAATGCATTAAAATTCATTTTTTCAAAAATAGTGTTCATGTTGTTTTGCACATTTATTTTAAAAAGAATTTATACCACTTATAGAAATTAAATATGATAATTTTTTCCATATATTGAATAAATATGTTAAAATTTATTAATGAGTTCAATTTAATTTTTGGTCATTATGAGTAGTAACTAAGGTAAAAATTCATTGCCATGGTAAAGGTTTAAAGTGTCAATGTGGGGTTAAACTAAAGTGATATGGGTTAAAATGACCTAAAAATTTGTATTAATACTATTGGATTATTTTATTTTGATCCTATATCATAAAAAAAATCAAAATTTATCTAATTTTGTTCCAATTTACCTTGATAATGAGATTATTATATTCTAACATTCTTAATAATTACAGGTGTGCCCCTCCACTCACTTATAAATGGGAACCTCCTCCTATCACTTATGCACAAAACTTGAGACCTTTATCTTAAACAATATATTTCAAAATAATCTCCCTAAATATTTATCCATTAACTTGAGTTGTTTTTATTCCCAAAATACCCATCAAATAAACCTTAAGGTTTTTTCAAAGGAGGATACATGAAGAAGAGGAATATGTTCATACTTATCATTTTCATGTTTCGTTATCCTAAAACCAACTAAAAATGTTATATAACCATTTAAAAATGATGTATTAAATTTATTTACTATAATTATACGTTTTTATATTAATGGTATTATTATTTTAAATCACTTTTCTATCCATTGAAAAATGATAATGTCACTCCTTCATATGTGTGTACTGCGAACTCCACGAAGAGATGCGATTTATTTTCATTACCTATTTACATGGATGGTATTATGGAAAGATTAAATGAATATATATTTTATATTTATAATATAGTTATTATTTTTTAAAGGTGAATTATTATGTACCTTTATTTTTTTTCATCCATCAAAAATTGAAAACATTACTTGTGTATGCATACAGACTGCCATCCCTACAAATTGATGTAATTAATTTTTTATCACTACATTATATGAATGGATATAAAAGTGCATATAATGAATAAATATGATACTTATGACATGATTAATATTTTGGGTATGATAAAAACATGATCAGGGTGTAGGTACTTGATCTGTTGAACTAAAACATGCATCGAAAACAAACTATTTTTCACCAGAATAATGAATTTAATGAAGGATTATCAATAAAAGGGTAATTGGAAATTATAAAGGAATTTTATATTTTAATTTATGTATGAATATGGTTATGTAATAAATTTAAAATAAATATATTTTTATTATATAAGAGGTTTGAATATTTATAAATAAATACAAGACATGAGGTAAGGGTTTATGTTACCATATTATTTATTTTCGGGATTGCCTATGCTAAATATACAATGGGGGAAATTATATGATACTTATCATTTTAACCCAAAATATTTTATTATCATATGATTAATGAAGTTATTTTAATGTATTAATACCATTTTAATCTGTTTGAAGATTAAAATTATTGATATTTGTTTTTAAAAAGAAGACAACCTTATATTCTCTTTGGTCGAAAATATTTTTCTTTCATTTTAATGTTTTTAAAAATGATTTCAAGAATTTTATTTATTATGATCCAATGTTTATTTAAATAAATTTTGAAAAATATTTGAATTTATTTTAAAAGGATTAAAAATTTATTTTTATAATCTATTCTAAGTAGTTTATTTATGAATTTGTACAAAAACTTTTAAGGGAATCTTTTTTTAATATTTACCACATGAACAAATTTTCCATAATCATCAATATTATTTTCTTTGAATATTAATTTACATATTTACATGGTTATTTTAAAAAAAATATAATTTTTAAATATTCTATGAATTTTTATTTAAAATTTTATCAAAAGAAAAGTATATTTTTATCATGTTTTCAAAGAAAGGTTCAAATTTTCTTTCAAAGGCATTTTTTATCTATGTAAATATCCTTTGATGATAAATATTATTAAATGGGGATAAGATATAATGATAGCATCCATGTTATTTCTATTTATATATTATTATTATGTGCTAATGAAATTTTTATAAAATCCATTTATTTTCCAATGTTGCGTTGAAATGATGAATGTTTTTATGATATTGTGGTGCACTAATGTATGGTTTTCATTAAGTGGTGTGTGGGAAGAAAAGTATATATACCTCTAAGGCATTGGGTAAAGGTTGATATCTCATGAGATAATTTGGAGTGAAATGGAAAGTAAAACCATTTTAGTAATGGAATCTATCCACTCTGATAGTCTTGCGAGTGGACATTGACTAAGGAAATGATGGAATGTGGAGTGAACCCAATTAACTATTGGGATTTTCCTCTATAATAGTATTATATGTTAACTCTAGATAAATAAAATATTTCTATGATTATGTGTATACCAAAAATTTATGTCTTGTTTTTATGATATGTTCTCATGGATCATTATTGATTATTGATGATTCTATGATCTTATGACTTTTGTATTCTATTATGAAAAAGACTTATGCCATGACTCATGATTAATAAAATTTTACTAATTGGGTATGACTTTTACAAGTTATAATCATGTTCTCATACCTTTATACTTATATTATTCTCACTTATGATCATTGATTTATATCTCTTATGTTTAACCCTATTGATCATCTAAGATCACCCTTTTTAATGTTTCCATTTCCCTAGGTTATTAAGTATGTTTTTAAGTAGGGTATGTCTAAGAAGGGTGTTTTTTGAGAAGAAATTTATGGAATATGTTGAAGATATTTCATGAAATAAATTTATTATGTATCTATTATATAAAGATGCTAAACCTTTATGGTTACGGGGCATGTATTATTATAATATGTATTGAATATTCATCTAAAATAATGTAATATTTATGTATTTAATGCTTTAATTTACTCACATGAGAGGGGTAAATGGATTTTATCCTAGTAATTACCCATGATTAGAGGAAACTAACATGATCAAGGAAGTTAAACAATAAGGGGATTTTTATTCCCTCATGGTATTAAATATAAAATCCATGCGCTATTAATGTAACAACATGAACTTTTATAAATGGAATTCCATTTTTAAATGAGTAAATGACTTAATTAAGTATTTTAGTTATAGAAAACACATACAATACTTTTTTAATTTTGTACCATTATAAGTTATATATTATAGGATTTAAAATTATGTTAATCAATATAACCGTTGATAATATATCCACTTTATAATGACCAAAATTATTAATATATATATATAGGGTTATGATAAATCCATTTGATATAGTTGGAAGAAGGGATGACCTCGATTAGTTGGATATTACTCTATGGGGCCCATTTATCAGAGCTTCTACGGAAGATAACATCACCGGGATTTTCCCTTAGAAAATCCAAATCCAATATTCAACAACTAAATCATAAGAGAAACCATTTATGAGAGAAGTTCAAGATCATCAAGAATATGGCCTAAACCATGTTCATCGAACCACCCCATGAAAATCTCACAATCACACACCTTGCCCTTAGGGAAATCACTGGTTTAATAAAGGTCTATGTATCTAGACCCTAATAGAATGAATTTTTATATTTTATTGTTAATAAAATAATTATCGTATTTATACCTTTTTAATATTACCTTTTTAAATGATTAAAAAACGAGTTTGATAAAAAATAGAGTTTGATACGATGAAAAAAAAATTATTTTTGAGAAATATATAGTTTAAATCAAGACACACTTTTTATTGAATTCAATTTTTTTTGAAATAGATTATTATTTAATAAAAAATTATTTTTAAATAATAGTTATTTAATTTTAATGATAATATAATTTTATAAAGTCAAAAAAAGTTTTTATAAGGGTCAAAAAACATTTATCATAAAAAACCATTACTTTTTCAAAAAATGCCTATTTTTTATCTAAAATCCTAAATTATAACAATTATAAAATTATTTAGATAAAATAAAAATTATTTTTGAATTTATAATGTCTAAATTATACAATGGATACCTTTTCATAATTTTTAGAGACAATAAAATTTTGGATCCAAATTAAATATGGTATAAATATATAGTGTGTATTTTGACAATATAATGATTCAAAAGTGATAAAATATATTTCATAAAAGTTATAAAATAATAAATCTATATTTAAAATTTAAAAAAATTTGTTCTTGAGGTTATTTAATCAATTTTATAAACCCATAATGAATCCTCTAAAACCAATATTATATTTTATGGTTTTAAAATCAATTATTTATAAACATGACTAACTTCTACATCACCACATATATTATATTAATGTGTTCAGTTATTATCCTTATAAAATAATAAAAAACACTCCTATTCTATAGAAAAAATGGTAAAAACCATGGGATGTTTTTTATTACATTACCATATAGATTCCCAAACCTAGGTTTTGGAAATTAATAAAGAACTCTCCTATCTTTTTCTATATAAACCAACCCAACCTCCCATTAATCTTCAATCAAAACCATCTTATAATGAAATTACAATACCTTTTACCTTTCTATATCCTTAACAATATTCCCCAAATCTCTTTATAATCTCCTTATAATCTTCTAGAAGTGTCCTATCAAGGTAAGGGATCTTCTCCCTCTTCTATTTATTCAAGAAACTTCTTTATATTATGCCTATAGATTAACTATTTTTCATTTTTGGTTATGTTTTATCAAATACCTATTACCATATTTATGATTCACAAGTAATTATTTAACCCTTTATCTCTCATTCACCCATTTTATAAACTTTTATGCACTCCCGTTATGTTGCAGAAATTATCTTATGATTTTCTATGTCAAACATTTATATAGTGAATACCTGTATCCATTTCCACTGAAGGGTATTAAACTAGTTGCACCTGTACTTAATTTATTTGGGATTTATATTTATGTTACCTAAATTCCATAATCTTTGGATTAAAACTTATGAAATATGTCCTTATGTTTTATGATCTATGTGGCACACTTATGGATGTACATGATATGAAAGTGATTAGTGGTCCCAAAATTATATATCCATCCAATTAATTGGATAATTTTTTAATATTATGATAAAACATATATAGTTAATGAGAGGTTATCCTAATAACACTATGTTATATTGTCTTTGTGGTTATCCCTAACATATGTTTATAATGAAATGTTTTATATTATTTCCATATTACCCTGTTTCCTTTATGCTATAATGTTATATCGTGACTCATTGTTCAAGATTGCAACTATCACCCATATTATGTGACCTTTATATGACTCTTGGAACAAATGTACTAATTTATCTTATTCTATTCTTTGTTTATTCCCTTATTGGGATTTACATCTCACCCTTTTCTTATGTATGTCCCCAATTTATCCCATTTATATTTAGAATATCCCTGGAAAATAACGTAATGTTTCAAAGTTTAAATTAATTAAGATGTATTTATCTTAGAAGTTTTTTTAATGAACCTAATTTCCTAAAGATACTAGGCTTCATGATCTTATGAGGTCATATAATGTGTACATTTATGTAATAAATCATGAATTAAGGTGTATTAAAGATATGATTTACCATAGTTTTCATGAGTGGAAGGTCTAGTTATTTTTGGTAATTAAGATTAGAAAAATTTATTTAAAGCATTAAGGATAATATTAAAACATAGGAAAACATAATTATATTTTTTTAATGTATAAATTAATCAGTTTCCAAAAAAATACATCCCTATTAGGATACTACAAGTTGATGTAGCTCTGGTACAGAGGTACTTAGAGGTAATAACCCCAAAACGGTGCATTGAGATAGAATTAATCATCCATATGTTCATAAATATAGGACTTTCTTCATACCTAGTTTGAAAATCCTAGGGGATATTCTTTGGTAAATTCACAAGATTCTCATGAAACATTATCAAGGGAACAAAAATGGCCATAAGATTTTATTTTAAGAAATAGATTATGGATAACTTAAATTAAAACCTATAAATTCATAGGTTAAAGAATATATGTCATTTATGAGTTATTCATTTAATCTTCATGATTTCTTATATATTTTTTTTAAAATTTTAAAAATACTCATCCCTAATTTTCCTTTTATTTTTTTTCAATGGATGGAAATAATAGAAACTGAGCGAACAAAAAATGTGAGAGGCAATGTGATGAATAACCAAAGGAGTGGACAAACCCAATAGGATCCATATTAACAAAACTTGTGATAATAATTTTTTAATTAACTCATTTTTTGAACCAAAACATGAAGTAGGAGGAAATTCCAAATCCCCCTAAGAAAGAGAAAGTTTCAATTGAGAACTTTATGTGAAAAAGGCCTCATAATTTTAGAGGAGAATATGATCCCTTAATCATGGAGAAATGGATCAACTCCATTGAAAAAAAATATCCATCCTTTAATACTTTGATTAAGATAAGGTCATACTGGTTGTTTATTTCATTGAGATAGAAGCTGATCAATGGTGGATTTTTTTTTTCAAAAATATGAATCTCGAGGAGGAGATAAAATAAATGGAGTGGAAGGAATTTTGTAAATGCTTTTCAATGAATATTTTCTTCACACTATAAAAAATAAAATGAATAGGGATTTACTTAGCCTTAAGAAAAAGTATAATGACTCCATTGTGTTGTATGAGGCAAACTTCAAATGAAATTCATGATATGCCTCAAGTTTTATCATTACCTCCAAATGTAAATGTGAACACATCTTTTGTGGGATAAATCATATTATAAAAAAAATCCTTATACATTCATGAATTTGAATTCTATAAGAAAATTGTATGATGTACCTTAAAGTCAAAATGGAGATCATTTAATCTAAAGGTTCTCATATAGATAAGAAGCAAAAAAGTGGAGTTTAATTATAATGTTATGATGGAGAAATATACTGGTGGAAATAAATTCCTATATCCCACTTTTCAAAAGCATGGGATGAAACATCCCAAGAATTACCTGAGTGGGATGAGGAAATTATTTATATGTTGGAAGTAAGGGAACCTTGCAAGTGATTGCCAATGGGAGAAACCCAATAATGTGAGGGGATAACGGAGTACTCTAGTGAACACTCTAAATTTTTTCCTATGTTTCAACTACAAGAAAAAAGAACACTAAAAATCAATGCCTTAAAGCAAGGGATGTCAATGAAAACCAATAAAAATAACCTCCAAGTCCTAGATAGTAATGGTGATCTTATTCTATCACAACTGCTAAGGTATATCATGAAAAAGAGAAGTGAAAAGTGTGATAGTCATTAATTCAATAATAGATTAAATAATTTTTGATTCTATTTCTATTTATTCTTTCATATGATACAATTTTAGTAAAAGTATTCAAACACCACCTAAAAACATGACAATTGAGTTATTAGTAAAGATTTTGAATGAGTAAATTATTTCATCCCAAGAATATAACTCATCCATTGTCTAAATTTGTGGGATAAATTTTACAAAAAACATTGTGATACACCCATTAGTAGTATTCAATTATATTATGAGAATGTATTGATTTTACTTGGACAAAACCTATATAAATTATCAAGAGATGGAAATCAACCTCTATATCACAAATTTTCCTCTAATTCTATATATGTTTTAGGAGGAGGATGAACCTTATTTGGTACTAATATATCAAGCATCAATATTATTACCTTGAGATCATGTGTATCTAGCTCAAATGATCAATACTAAAGAAAATATCATCCTTGATGACATGCCCATTGTAAGAGAATTTACTGAAGTGTTTACCAAAGAGTTTCCTGGTCTTCCTCATAGCTGTTAGGTTATGTTCTCCACTAAGATCATAACTAGAGATTTACTGATACCAAAAAATCTATATAGAATGTCCAAAATTGAACTTGGGGAGATAAAAAAATAATTATATGAGAATATATATAAAGGATTTATATGCCGAAGTTATTTTCCAAGGGGTCCACCGATCCTTTTCATTAATAATAATGATGGGTCAATATGCCTATGCATTGATCATCATGTGATCAACAAGATCAAGATAACAAAAAAGTATACTCTACCATGAATATATGACTTGTTTTATCAGCTAAGTGGAGCCCAATACTTCTCTAATGTGTATATTTAGTCAACATATTATCAGGTAAAGTTGAAAAAGGAGGATAACCCCAAGACCAATTTTTATATAAGGTATGGAAACTAGGAGTTTATAGTGATTCCATTTGGACTCACTAATTCTCCATCAATATTTATGGAGCTTATGGTTAGAGTCTTTAGGTATTACCCCAAAAAACAATTTGGTATTGTTTATAGATGATTTTCTTATCTACTTCAAAAGAAAGGAGGAACATGAGGATAATTTAAATAATGCACTAAATACCTTGTAGAAATAAAATTTATATGCAAAGTGCAGAAAATGTGAGTTTTGGTTAGAGATTGTAACTTCCTTGGAGAATTTTATCATCAAAAAAGTGATATATTTGGATCCATAAAAAATAGATTTAATTAAAGGATGTCCTAAACCAACATATATGAAGTAAATCTATAGTTTCCTTGGACTAGCTGGGTACTATCATTGAATTTTGAGAAAATTCTCATGATTATTGAGCTCATTAACCAAGATTACTTAGAAGGGAATCAAGTTTTTCAAGACCGATGAATGTTATTAAATATTTAGAGATCTGAATAAGATGCTAAAAAATACAACTATTATCACATTACCAACTAGTGGGGAAATATTTATGATCTATAGTGACACATTTAAAAAGGGATTTGGTTGTGTACTCATGAAATATGAAAAAGTGATAGCCTATTACTCCTACCAATTAAATATCCATGAGAAAAACCAAAACATGATCTAGAATTGGTAGTAGTGATATTTACATTAAATTTTTGGTGATATTATCTTTATGGATAAAAGTGTGACATATATATGGATAATAAAATCCATAAATATATTTTCACACAAAAGGAGATTAATATGTAGCACAGAAGGTGGCTATATATGATCAAGGATTATGATTGTGCAATCTATAAACATCATGGGAAAATAGATAATGTAGTAGATTCTATGAGTAAAAAGTATCTGATAACCCTATCCATGATTAGGATTTAAAGGTGTCCAATATTCTTAGATAAGAAAATTATGGGCATGATAATCATAAAAGGATCTTAATCCTATCTTTCTCAATTAACTAATCAACCATCCTTTCTTGAGAGGATCAAGGAGGCCTAGAATGATGATGAGTTACTATAGAAGAAGGTAGTAAATATTGTAGTGTTCAATTTTGTGGATAATGGGGTTATAAGGTTTGGAACCCAGATATGTGTCCCATCAAAACTAGAAACGAAGATAGAACTTCTAGATGATGCACATAGATCATTCTTATCTTTTTATCTAGGAATAACTAAGATATATAAATATTTTAAGAAAAACCTTTGGTGGGATAACATCAAGAGAGAGATTGTGTATTTATCATCTTGATGATTGGTATACTAATAATTCAAGGCTGAATGATATAAGTCTAAGGGTATAATGAAACTATTTACCATAATAGTATGGAAATGAAAAAACATAACCACATATTTCATCATAGGAATCCATAGGACCCTAAAGGAAATAAATCCATCCGAGTGGTAGTTGATCACCTTACCAAGTTAGTGATTTTCATATATATCAGGAAAAATTTATATCTTGACCAAATCTTCATGATACACATAAGGTAAGTTGTAAGACTACATGGATTATACTTTCTATTGTATCCAATTGAGATTTTAAGTTTACCTCATGGTTTTAGAGAATATTTTAGAAATCATTGGATACAAATCTGAGCTTCAACACTACTTATCACCATTAGATGGCTGGATAGTTTGAAAGGATTTTTCAAACTCTAGAGGATATTATAATATCATGTTTCATGGATTTACAAGGATTTTGGGATCAAAACCTTTCTTAGTGAAGTTCTCATATAACAATAGTTTCCATTCTAGAATCCAAATGACACCTTATTAGGATCTATATGAGAAGAGGTGTGGGAATACAACATTCTAGGGTGAAGTTGGAGAGTGTAAGATAATGGTACCTAATCTTATCTAAGAGATGATAGTGTAGGTTCAAACCATTCAATATCATTTGAAATCCTAAAAAAGTAGATAGAAAATGTATACATACAATCATCGAAGAGACTTGGAGTTTGAGGTCATGGAAAAAGAATTGATTTATATATAATTGTGGAAAAAATTCATGAGGTTTGAGAAGAAGGTAAATCACTACAGGAAAATTCACCGTTCGCGGCGATTTTTAGTAATCATCATAGATAGCACATTTCACGGCGGTTTTCCTAGCTAGGGGCTTACATTTTTTTTAGTAGCGGTTAAAACTGCCGCTAAAAAAATCAATCCCCTGGCCAGGAAAACCACCACTAAAAGCATCATAACTGTTGGGAACTTCATGCAGAAGACAGGACATTGTAACAGCGATTAAAAGCGCCGAGAAAATTAACACCGTAGAAGCGGTTATAACCGTGTCGAATAGAAAAATGATGACATTTAGCGGCAGTTATAACCACCGATAATTGAAAAATGATGACATATAGAGGCAGTTTAAACCACTGCTAAAACCACTTTGAGAAAAAATAGCAGCTTCTGTAGCTTCTGTACCAGTTCCCTGAAAAAAAACAATTACAAGTATACCAATGAACCATGGAAGATATACTGACCTGATAACCACAAAAAAAATTATAACCATCATCTCTACAATGATTACCTATCACTAGTTAAATTCCAGGATTCTAAAACATCCAATGTCATACACCCAAATTCAAAAAGAATAATCTAAATCAGACCAGTACATGTGAGAAATAACAACCTTTCACCCCTATGAATCCAAGTTATAGTCTTACAATTTTGACACAATGAAAACAAACATAAATTATCTATTTCATAAGTCATCTAACTTAATATGAATACTAACACCCAAAAACCTGGTCTAATATCCATCCATGTATCAAATTCCCATACATTAGTAGTTGAATAACCAGAACATCTATTTAATATATATCTAATACAAGAATGTTTTCCTCTCCCATAGAGTGGATATGTCCATGCATATAGGATTCTTGTATCAATGTACCAATAGAGAACCACAACCATTGTCAGTCTATATTCTTCAAATTTAAAATATCAGATAATCTGTATATTTTACTCAATGAAGGTTTGGAATAGAAAATATAATAATAGTGTACTTACACTATATTATTTCAACACCATTGATCCTTTATATTATTATCCATAAATCAAAAATTCATCTCAATAATGATATGCATGAGGCCTTTCTTGACACATTGAAAAATACCCACCCCGTGAATATCACTTTTGAGACATTAATAATTACATAATCAACATAACCAGTATTCAAAGAAAAAACAAATAAAATCATTTTCACAAGCTTAATATTAGAGGAAACAACCCAAAATCTAGTGATCACTGTCACTACCATGTGATTTTGGTATTCAATTCCGCTACAAATTCTATCCAACTTCATTAGTAGTTTTAAAAAATATATTTGTTTCTAATATCAAATAATTTTTGTATTACCACTAAAGACATAACTAATCAATCCAATCCACTCATATAATTTATTTCATGTTAAAATCATCAGTTAAATAATCTGTTCCCACATCATACAATAAAAAATATCTAATAACCCTGCGTTAGCTAAAGAATTATACTATTCCAAGTTCAACACTCATATACGAGACAAGGTGTATTAAACATTCAAACCTTCATCTAATACCCAATAATATCCTAAGAGTGATCATATGTAATGTTCATCAACACTCCACAATATATCTCCATGAAATAAGGAAGGCTAATGTGTCATAGATCTATCACAACGTGCAAGTACCTCATAACATCTTATACCACATACAGTTGTCAAGGGACAAAATATGAATCACTTTTAGAAATCAAAAAAAAAACTATGGATGAATTAAAAGATATCAATATTAATTAAAAATGTCACCATAACATAACACTAGGAGTCAAAATACCTACATACAGTTCTCAAGGGACTAAATTGACCCTACCCTCTCCCCTCAAAAAAATACCAAAACCACTCAGAGTGTTTCTCATCCCATAAACACTGAATTACAATGACATTCCTCAACCCTTTCATGGTTACCCGCATGAACAAACTTTTTTGTTATGTATAATAACATAATTAAGATATATGAGAAAACACTATATAATATGCATACCATGACATTCCTCAACCCTTTCATTCCTAATTTTTTCCCTATTCTTCACTATGGTAAAGTTGTTGGAAAGAGAATGGTTGGTTATGTTAATGATTTGGTAGGGGAATGATATAGGATGTTGTGTCCTAAATATGCACACCACACTCAAGAAATCAAGACATAAAAGGAAACATCATAAATCAATAAAATACATAAAAGGAAACATGACAAATCAAGAAAATGTTAGGTCATGAAAATGTTTGGTGGCAATTATGTTCCACACATGATACATATACAAACCAATGATGAACACATATCACTACCATATCCACCTCCAACATATCAAAAATACAACTAATCACTATCTGATGATGAACACATATTGTCACCCTCTCCACCTCCATCTCCACTTTCGGCTACCACCTGTAAGAACATTATATTGAAAATTAAATAGTGTTGCATATTTATATTTAAACATAAAACAAATAAAATATTTCAAACTAATGTTTTTGAATTTTTGTGATTTACCTGCTCACCACCAGTCGATACAGTACCACTGAGGGCATATTTGCTAATCTGATGACGTATATCAGTCAACTCTTTCTGCAAAGTGGATATCTGACCCCCCTACTCTTGAACTGTGTTTTGTAGAGAAAAAATCTCTTTCTTAGCATCTCTGGGTATGGGCTGACAACAACCAGGAGTAGATGCAGCTGAAATCCTCAGTGGCCTACCAAAAACCTCAGATGGTACGGGTCCCAAACCCAGCCCACAAACTCTACCAGGATGCTCCTTCCTAAGGACTTTATAAAACGGGTCATTCTGGGAGACTGCGTAGGACTGCTCAGGATTGGAATCCCATAGTTCTTTAATTTTTACCTATAAATAAAATATCAATATATATTAACATATTAAAAACTGATAATAAGTTAACATAATGAAAAAATGAGTTCATACCCCAACTTCTTTGGCAGGCTCATTAACAAAAATTCCATCATATTTTTTGTGAACATCCAACCACACTTCTGTTCGGGATGCTTCGTTCCCTAAAATCTATGAATGCATTAAAAAAATATAAATCAATAATTTAATATATTAAACAGATAATATTATCTTATAAATATTTAAACTAATTAAATGATTACCAGAGATGATCGGCTTCTATAAAATATTTTTGACCCCACAGTGTGAGGGATGACTTTCTTTGCCAGGATTGATGCATTATTTCTTGAGAGATCTTGAAATAAATAAAATGAAATTTAATAATAATGTATTCAATGTAATCTCCTCTTCATATACATGTATAAATGTAAAATGAGGTTAATATAATAGTATATATTTAAATACCATCTGCTTCACATCACGATGTCTGTCAACAAAAACTTTCCACTGTTCTTTAGGTACCCCATTGGGTAGCTTCTCATACATTTGTTGGATGATCAATGAAGTATCGTTGACATCGTCCCACAATATACCTTTGAAGTCTTTCCATTTCTTTCAAAGATTTTTCAATGTCCACTATTATGCTATTACATCAACAAATATAAAGCGGAAAAACATATATATACAGAAATTAATTTTGAACATATTAATAACATGACATTCAATTACACCATAATTTATTAAAATTACCATTATTTGGGAATAAAAAATTTCATTTTTCCAACTTGGAGGTATATGTATCCAATCATCATAAGAAATAGGAAGGGAAATGGGCTCCGCTACCAGATAGCCTAGAAATTGGCCAAGTAATCCCACGACATCATCTGTAGGGACCTCATATGAATCGAATGGGAAAACTATCTTATCTCCATTCATATTCCACACATCTGACCTTTTTATATTTTTCTCCACAGTTGCATTTTTTTCATCTTTAATAAACAAACAGTTAGTATAAAAAAAGTGCAATAAATTTATTTATATTAAAATTTGTACCTATAATAGTGACCCTCCAGTATGTCTGTGATAAACTAGAAGTGGCGCACTGCCGCCCGACTGATGAGGCTGTTGAAGGGGGAGTTGAAGACTCAGCTTCTAAAGGGATGCTCACAGAGGGTGTGAGAGATGGTGCAAGAGGAGATGGTGTAGGGAGTAGGTAGCTGGTGGCTCAGATTCCATATGGAGGGAGATAGATTGATCCTCATCTGTCGCAATAGTGGATGAAACAGTGTATCGCTTTCTCCTTAGAATTCCTATCATTTAATCAAATAAAATTAAGTTCAGAACATATATTTCAAAAAAATTATGCAGAAAAAAATTAAAAATGATAATAGATTCCCAGTACTAATAAAAAAAAATACATAACAATGATAATGAATGACTGCATAAATGAAATAAGTGGTTGCTGAATGAATAAATAACTATACATACAATTATTTTACCCTTCAATCATGTCTGTTTATTAATACATTAATTCATCCACTTCATTCATCCTTGATAGACTAATATTTTCAATATCATGATGGAAAAATAATTCTGCTTCTTATTGTCGATGAAATTCAATTTCAGAGGTCAAATCTTCCACTTCATCACCCATATCATACAAATCTCTTTGTATTACATGAGAAACTACAATCGACACTTCATCCAAAATATCATTCACAAAATATACCATTTTTTCTTATGATGATAAGATATATGGATCATGCAGTTCATGATCACCAACATCCATCAAGTGATAGAAGTTCACATAAGTAAATTGCAAGGAATATCTTTTAACACCTCTGATAATATCGACCCAATTGAATTTGAATAAAACAACTGGAAAATTATCGTGGTAGTTTAATTCAATAATATCAGTCATATTTCCATAGTATTACACTTCATCCAATGTAAATATACCACTATTCTGTGTTTTCAAGACCTCTTCTTGATTGAATTTACGAAATATAAAGCCATTCACTTTGTAAGCGTCAAACTTTCTAACTTTTTTTAGAGAACCTCGAGCAAGAAACTTCAAATATTCTGACACCTCTGATCGAGTATCAGTATTCATGATCTAAAAAAATAAATATACTTTATTATATTTGAAAAATATATGTGTCAAACTAATATTCATGTTTATTGAAATATTTATGAACTTACATGTCGTGCAAACCATTCTATAAGCTCTTTATTAACAGCTTTCGTTATATCTTTCTCATTTAATGTTCGGCCTCTCATTCGTCTGTTTGTTTGTATCCTCAAATCTTCCATAAATGGATCTGCAATTTCACTATTCATCAGCACATATCTATGTTCCTGTAATAATTTCAATTCTGTCAGTGTCACATTTGAGGTCCTCCCAACTGATCAGCCAATAGTAAGAAATATTTTGAATTTCTCATGTATTTTATATTGAGTCGATGTGTTGTAAACACGTACAACTCGATTAAATCTTATCTTAATAACATCTAAGTATCTAGAAAAAGAGGTAAGACACTCCTCAGTCAAATAGCCTTCAGTAATAGAGCCTTCTGGTTGAGCTTTATTTTTCACGTATGATTTCAAATGCCCAAGATATCTATAAAATAAAATAAACATAATTATGAACTTAATTAAATGCCAAAAATTGTTTACTTAACTGAAGTACATATAAATAAAGTACCTATCAATTGGATTCATCCATCAATAATGAACGAGGCCTCCTAATTTAGCTTCCTCAACCAAATTCACAGTTAAATGCATCATTAAAGTAAAAAATGACGAAGAAAAGATCATCTCCATTGCACAAAGGGTCAATAAAAAACTCTCCTAGAGGTTGTCAAGCTGAAATGGATGTAGAGACTTCTTACATAGTTGTCTGAAAAATGTGCAGAATTGGAGTACAACAATAGTAATTTTTTCAGGTAATAATGTACGCAATGCCAATGGTAGTAACCGTTGTAACAAAATATGTGAATCGTGACTTTTCAATCCATTTAACTTATGATTCTTCAATTCAAGACACCTTGAGATGTTACTTGAATACCCATAAGATACCTTAACATTCTTTAAAATTCGAAGGAATCTATCTTTATCCCTATTTTTCATTGCAAAAATTGTCGGAGGATACTCTTCATTCTCATCTATCCAGAGATCACGTTTTATGTTCATTGCTTGTAAGTCTTTGCGAGCATTGAGATGATCCTTTGACTTTCCATACTCATTAAGCAATGTGAAAATAAAATTTTCACAGAAATTATTCTCAATATTCATCACATCAAGATTATACCACAACAAATTAAATTCCCAATACAGAAGTTTGAAGAATATACTTTTTTTCTTCCCTTGTTGCATTCCGATTTCACTTGACGATGCACTTCAAACTCGTTTCCCGCTATCATTAAAATGAAGAACCTTACCTAATTCAATTTCAGAATTTCCAAGTTGTGTAAATATTTTATATCTAGTTAAAAACTTTGGAGGTGGTCTATGATCAATGAAACCATTAAATTTTGATTTGTTTAGCCAAAATCTATGAGATGCATCGAGAAATCTTCTATTGCACAAGAAGCACCATTTTTTACTATGAGGTAGCTATTTGGGCTCAAAATCAAAGTTACAAATAGGACAAGCCAAACCCCTGTAAGTGTTCCAACCAGATAAATTCCCAAGCCCAGGGAAGTCACTAATTGTCCACATTAAAGTAGCATGAATTTTGAACATTTTCTTAGAAGAAGCATCAAATGTCTCAACACCGTTGCTCCACAACTCCTATAATTATTCAATTAAAGGTTGCAAGTATACATCAATATCATTTCCTGGCATTTGTTTTCCAAGAATAATCATCGAAATGATAAAATACATTTTTTGCATACACATCCACAGAGGCAGATTGTAAGGGATCAAAACAACTGGCAAAATGATATAACTGGTACTCAAAGTCAAAAATGGGTTGAATCCATCATTAGAAAATCCCAATCGAACATTCCTAGGATTAGTTGAGAAATCTAGATGTAATGAATCAAATTTTATCCACGATTGTGAATCTCGTGGATATCTCATTAACCCATCATTGTTATTATCTATAGAATGTCACTTCATGTGTTCATCGGTTTTTGATGACATGAATAATCTTTGCAATTGAGGATTTAAAGGAAAGTAATGAAAAACCTTTACAAGTCTGTTACTTTTCTTCTTATTCATGAAAGTATGTTGATTCAGACTTCCAACATCACCCATTGAATACCATCTATAAGAAGAACATTTTTTACAATCCTGTCTATCTGAATCCTCTTTCCAATAAAGCATACAATCATTGGGACACACATGTATTTTTGTATAATTCAAACCAAGCCTGTTAAAAACTTTTTTCATATCATAAAAAGACTCGGGGATGTTTGATTCAGTAAATGCATCACACAAAAATTCCAATATCATGGAAATTGACTTATTTCTAATTACACATAGACATTTGATATAGTATAACTTCAGCATAAAAGAAAGTTCTGAATATTTCAAACATCCACTATACAACTCTTGATTTCCATCATTAACTAAATCATGGAACACATTTTCCTCAGTGAAGTTTTCTCTTACATTATTCTCCACAGAATCAAGAGGAAAATCCACTGATATGTTACAATCTTGATATGGTTGCACTACAGTCTCAAAAACATCACTTGTCATGTTACTATTTGTTGAACCCTAATCTGGTTGTTCTGATATGTTTTGATGTTGATGGTGGTCTCTTGCAGTGCCGAATGCATCATTTATAAGGTTTTGCATTTCATTTTCAATTTTCGACGAAGTTGGGAGGTCATTATATGGATTGACATCAGTGCTCAACCTTTCTGTAACATTCGATTATCCATGCCAAATCCAACAAAAATATTGACCATGGAATTAATTCAATATTAAATGTTCATAAACTTCATCTCTCTTCAACCATCTTCTAAATTTACATTTAAGAAATGGACATCTTATTCTACCTTCAACGGATTGACTTCAAATTGAAAAATATAAAAACTCATTCAAACCCTTAATATACTGAGGTGCGTTATTCAGTAAAGTGATCCAGATTTTATCCATGTATATCACAATGTTCCTACACAATATTAAAAAAAATTAAAACACATAACTATTACTAAATAGAAAAAGATATTCATATATACTAGTTGAAAAAATATATAAATATGTTACATAAGGTTTTCTTATATCAATACATATGGTAAATCACCCACTAGTGGTGTCATATAAATTAGTACCACCACAAAGGATTAGAACTAAATTGGGATATTAGGGTGAGTGAACAAAGTCCAACCACATTAATCAACTTAAGAAAGTTGTAGGTTCCCCTCTCCCATTAAATTAAATAATTCTAACCATTGTTTGAAGTGGACTAATATTTAGGGGGAGATATGATCCATGGGGTGGATATGCTAATAAAGTACATGTTATTCATCTAAAGGAAGATCTGATTAAATCCAAAAAAATGCATGAAATAAGTGATGTAATAATTATTTCAAGTCGAATTTGATATAAAATATGATCAAAACGTGTCATGGATGATCATGACTCAGAAAGTGGTGTTAAGAAACCACTTTTTTTCTTCAAAACTTTATCTAGAAGTTTCATGATAAAGTAATGTCACTTGTTCAATCTAGAATTACATAAAAAAGGGATTATTCTAGAATAAAAAGAGGTTTCCAAGCCTTAACTAAAAGAATCAATGATTTCATATTGAATCTGGTTTATAACAAGGGATATAAAGCACTGAATTTAGTAGAATTAGACCACTAAAAAGAAGAAAAATTTAGAGGAGGAAGTAGTTATTCCCTTAATATCATTAGTGTGGTTTCAGTGTGATTGGTAAGTTGTTATGGACATGATGAATCTGATTTTGAATTTATATTGATATTGTGAAAATTGATTAATGTGGATGATAAAGACACCACTTATGGTTCCATTCCCTAGGTATCTCACCCCTACCTAAGGGATAAATGTTTATCAAGGGCCACATTCCCAAATCATAAGGTTTAGAGAACCTATCATTATCCATATAGTCCATATTTATTTCTCATCGAGAAAAGGAACATAACTTGGTTCCATACTAGGTCATTCATATATTCTCATAGATTATCAAACCGTAGATGACCATTACCACACCATCCCATAGCCTCGCCCCTAGAAATTTATTTAAGAGAGAATCAATTACCTAAAACAAGACCTTAATAGATAACTTGACCCATAAATACATGATGGACACCCTATTGGGGTTATAATTTTCCTATAGTTAAGCCTCTCACATATATAACATAGCCATCAATGGTTGTATAATCAATGCATCATACTAAAGGGATTTCTATGAACCCAACATGAATCTCTATCCTCATGTCTCATAAGGTAAATAACTCATGGATCCCATTCATGTCACATACCCACCTACATGAAATTTCAACCCACACAATACATGCATAATTATATCCTACGGTAATATTAGTCATAAACTCCCTTGACCCTAGAGTTATCCCCTTAAGAAATATCATTCCATCCTCATCAAATCCATCTATAAAAACCAACACCATCTCAATCCCCTAACTCATAAAATTACAAGATATATTATAAAGAAATAATAATTAATTTAGAGAATTAATCAGTATTAATCCAATTAGTCATACTTTAGGGATAGTTATGTATCCTCCCTGTAACATTAAGAAATGGTTTATGGATCACTCTTGGAACACCTCTGAGATCATTTCCAAACAAAACCCAAATATATGAAGTCAATCCATTAAATAAATTCATCCAAATTTGATGATAAACCAAAATAAATTATGGAAATGACTCAACAATAATGAAACTACATAAAACCTTATGCATTTTTCCTCCATAAGATTAATCTAACCATTACACACAAAAACATACCTAAATACAATCAAACCACTGGAGGTAGGGGATGGGAGCCAACCAAGGGTAGGAACTCGATGAGGTCGGGGGAGAAGCTGGTGTCGCGGGTGTCGGGGGGAGAACGGGGGTCAACAACGACCAGCGGCAAGGTCACCGGCGACATGGGAGGGGAATAGAGCTAGGGTTGGGGCTTGTCATGGGGAGAAGAGCCGCGAGGTCGGGGGGAGAAGAGCGTTTGCTTGGGTGGGTGGGGGGGAAGTGTCGCCACTATAAAAAAATAAATGGGTTTGCGGCGGTTTTTAATAAACCGCCGCTAAAAGACCACCGCTAAAGGCGATTTATGTTGTAGTAAATCTTATTCCTAGATACATCACCCCCTTTGCGATCCTTGATCACATCATAGTGATGTCCTATTGACTAGAACTCCCACCTAACCTATTTCATGTATATGACATGTTCTATATATCCCTATCGAGGAAGTAAATACCTGAACTTTCACATATACTAACTCTAGATGTGGTACCATTGGAGAATGATATTTCATATGAGAAGCATACAAAGAAGATATTATATCATAGAGACAAAGTTATACGAAAAAAGACAACTCACCTTGTCAAAATACTATGGAAGGACCACATGTTCAAGGAAGCAACATGGAAACCAGAAGAGGTGATGAAATATAATTACTCTTATCTTTTTAGTGTATAAATTTTTTTAATGGATAAATTTATAAAGGGGGAATAATGTAATGATCTGAACTTTTATAAATGAAATTCTCCTTTTAAATGAGTAAATGCCTTATTAAAAAATATAGTTATAGAAAACATATGTACTACTTTGGTTATTTTGGAATGCTATAAGTTATATCCTATCAAATTTAAATGACTATTAAGAATCATAACCATTGAAAATATATCCATTTTATAGTGGCCAATATGATTAGTATATATATAGGTTTATGATAAATCATTTTTACATAGACATAAAAAGAGATGGCCTTGATGAGTAGGATTGTAACCTATGAAGCTCATTTATCAAAACATATGAGGGAGAATAAATCATTGGGATTTTACCTTAAAAATTATAATTAGTGATTCAATAATTTAAGTATGGGTGAAAAAGTTTAAAGGATAAGTTCAAGCTCATGAAGGTCACAACCCAAACCATGTTTTCTGAACCACCCCATAAAAATATCACCATTGAACACCTTACCCTTAGGGATATTGATGGTGTGATAAAGGGATATGTATCTAGAACCTAACATTATGGATTTTTTTTATTTTAAAAAGAAATTATCATATTTATACCTTTTTAATATTACCCTTTTAAATGATTAAATATTGAGTTTGATAAAAATTATATTTTTATACGATGAAACATAAATTTTATTTTTGGGAATTATGTAGTTTCAATCAAGAAACAATTTTTAATGAATTCAATATTTTTTTTTAAAATAAATTATATTTTTAAAAAATATTATTATTAAATAACATCTATTAAATTTATATGATAATTTAATTTTATGAAGTCAAATTTTTTTTTCTAAGGTCAAGATAACAGTTATTGTAAAAAAATTTAATATTTTTCAATAAATGTGGATTTTTGATCTAAAAGTGTAAATTATAATACATATAGAATTATTTGGATAAAATAAATATTATTTTTTAAATAAGCACATTGAAATTATCCCATGGTTATCTTTTTATAATTTTTGGATACAATCAATTTTTTTGGGTCAAAATTAAATATAGTAAAAATATACAGTGTTTATTATGACATCATAATGAACCAAAAGTGATGTCATATATTCCATAAAAGGTATATAAAACTAAATATTTATTTAACCTTTAAAACAATGAGGTTTTATGTCATTTGATTAATTTTATAAACACTTAATTAACCCTCCAAAACCAATATTATATTTTAAGGGTTTAAAATCAATTCTTTATAAACATGTCTAACTTACACATCATAAAGGGTATTATTTTATTGATTTTTATTCTTAAAATTATAAAATAATGACAATCATTCCTATTTTTCAAAAATCATAAAGAATAAACCATGGTAAGGTTTGTGGTTTTTTTACTTTATCATATAAAGTGCAAAACCTAAGTTTGAAAATTAATAAAGAACTCTCCTCTCTTTTTCTATATAAACCCACCAAACCTCCCTTTAATCTTCACTAAAAACCATTAGATCTATAAATTACCCTATGTTTCCCTCTATATATCCCTTCCAAGGTTCCCCCAGGTTCTTAATAATCTCTTGAGAAGCCTTTAGAAGCATCCTCTCAAGTTAAGGGATCCTCTCATTCTACTATTTATTCAAGAAACTTCTTTATATTATGCCTTTTTTACTTCCAACTATTCATATTGGGATATATTTTATCACATAACTATTAATCTCCTTATGATTATCAAGTAATGATAGACCACTTTCAATCTCATTCACCCCTTCTATAAACCTTTATGAAGAACCACTATGTTGTTGAAATTATCCTATGATTTTCTATACCAAACATTTATGTAGTGAATACCAATCTCCATTTCCACTCAATGTTATTCACATAGTTTTACATATCCTTCATTTATCAGAGATTTAAATTTATTTAAGATGCATTCCTTAATTTGGGGGTTTTAATTTATGAAATAGATCCTTATTTTGTATGATATATGTGGAACACTTATACATGTACATGATATGAATGTGAAGGGTGGGACTGAAATTATATAGCAATACAATGCATTGAGTAATGTTTTAATCTCATGAAATTCCACGTATGGTGCACAATATGGTATCCTAATAACACTATATTATTTTTTTGGGAGTTTATCCTTGATTTATTTTTATGATATCATGTTTTATGTAGTTTTCATATTCCCATGTTACCTTTAAGATATCATGTTATATCATGCCTCATTGTTCAATATTGTGGTTATCACCCATATTATGTTACCTTTACATGCCTATTGCATTAAATGTATTGCTTTACCTTATTCTATTCTTTGTTTATTTCTTTACTGGTATTTATAGCTCAACCATTTCTTATGTATGTTTGTTAGTCCATAGGGCATCATTAAATTCCTACGGGGCTAATAAAATTTAATTATTTATTAATACTCTAAAAACCTACTAAAAATATAGTACTTGGAACGTATGAGTGTTGAATGAACATGTAAGATCCATGTGTATTAAATTAATTATGGAAATAAAAATGAAAATTGTTCGTTTTATTGGAAGGAATGAGAAATAATAGCAGTGAATATTGGGATGGGATTCAAGATGAGGGAAATGCCAGGTTCAATGATTTTCAAGTTCGTGTGATAGGGATTAAATTGATATAGGTTTATTCAGTTTTGGTGTTGGAATTATGTCATCAGAGATCCTTGGTCTTGGTATCCCACCCTAATCCTATGATTGGACCTTTGTAATGGTCATCTACTTGGTGTAATATCAGAACTAGTTGACCTAAAACTTGGTTTAAACATAATCGACATAATTTTCATAATGTTCATGTGAAAAATAATACAATTAATTGATGCAATAAAATGAAACACTTCAAATCGCACACAATGGTCATGAAATATAAAAACAAGATGAATTATAATTTGATAGAATGATGGAAGCAATCGAGAACATGAATAATAAAATAGAATTAATACCTATGTACACATCCCCCTACAATCACATCACCCAGCACAAAGTATACTACTCTCTCATGCTAAGAATGATGAGAACAAGTGTCATTGATACCTGAAGAAGAAAGGCGGTGACGAATGGTGGAAAAACCAAACCCTTGATCGTTACACCATGGTTTGCAACGTCTATTGGTGTCTCTTTTCCTTATGATGTTCCTAGAGTACCTTGAAAGGGTGGACAATGGTTATATTAATAGGAAAATTCCATCAAAACCCATGACCACAACATCTTTATTTTTAATTGTGTTGCCATTGTCGTGATGTGAACTCAGGTTTCACATCATGTAATACCTATGAGTTTTCCTCGACATACTTGAATCTCATTTGGAACTTTGACTCACTTCACGATGTGAAATACTGACTCATGACATGTAATTATATTTCATAACATATCTTCATGTCACGAAATGTACAACATGGATAATTCCACTTGAATAAGTCATGACATGTAATGAAATTATATGTATTTTAATTATTTTCTCTACTTTATAGCTCTACTTTCCCTTAAAAAATTCTATGTCGCACCACTTCTCTTCACTCACCGTGCGATGTGACTTTAAGATCGTAATTTCTCAACTTTTAATTACTATTCCAAATATTAGTTTTTTCCTGCCATAAATCATAAAACAAGTAAAATAATTCCAAAACTGGAAAGATTTTTCATTTAAATATAGTAATTCAATACATAAAACATTCTAAAATTTATGCATAAAATCAACTTACCAAATACCCCCACACTTGAATTCATCCTTCTCCTCAATGATGGAATCTCAACATACTACAAAGGATACTCACCTTACCATAGTTTAAATTCAATTTCAATAAAATAAATTGATCAAATGTAAAATTAAATGTTCGAGAATCACATAGGAAAATTATTCAATGCATTATTTTTCAATGAAACAAATAAACCAAGTATTTTAATTTTATCCTTTGAAATAACCAAGCCTTTTAAATCATCCATTTTCATTTTAAATTCATTATTAGTATGTATGCCATTTTCAATTTACCTTACATGAATTTATCAGCTCATTATCAAGGTAAAAATTAATAGCATTCAACACATACCTAAAAAATATGAGATTTTCTATTGGATTAAAAGACATCTAACATCTCTACCAAGTAAATACAAGGATCACAATTAATCAGAAGGGATTTATTGTTATAGTTCAACTGATTCTGAGGATTTATGGTAGGTAGGAAAATAATGTAAAAATGTAAATCCCAAAAATTATGTTTGGATATAAAGATTTTTTCATGATAATAAAAGATAATATCAATGAATTTCTCCCTTCACAAATGGTATCTCTTTCTTCCCCCACAAAAGATCAAATTGGGCCCATGATACATGTATTCACATTGAATTAATTAACATATATTTCTATTTTTTTTCTCAAAAGCTATGCTTAGGAAAAATATCACATCCTTCACTTAACCACATAAGATCAAAAGATCATCGGTCTGGAAAAGGGTGATTTTTGATCCTCCCAAAACACAACCCAATTTTTTTATTTTTTCCATTTTTAGAAAGATAGGAGAATAATAAAATACAATGAAAGATGTCATGGCCTATACCCAAATCATAATAGAAAATCCCACTGAAAAATATCTCCAGTAAAATATATCCTGGTCCAGCCAAAAATGTTCTTCCCCCACAATTATTCTTTTAAAAAAATCATGGAAAACATTTATCGGAAGGTAGGAATGGATAAAATAGGCTAGTAACACAACTCATTTCCTAATAAGGAAATTCATGGATTCTACAGGTTCAAAAATTAGATTAATTAGAAGTGGGTCTTAGGATAAGGGATAAAAAAAATAATTGCTAAATAATTTTAAAATTGAATTTGTTAATACATAACTTTAATAAGATGAAATTAAAATTCTAGAAGAAAACATGCTTGAGTTTCCCAAGAAATATAGGAATTAAAGAACGGAAAATATTAGGCTTAGTAGAAGTATCAGAAATGAGAATAATGGTTGGGATAATCACTTATAGAAATGAATACAAATAAATAAATCAATTAATGCAAATATCATAAATTCAAATCATGAACATATCTCATAATAATTTCATCTACAATGTTCAGAATGATCCCCTAAATCTTGATTTTTCCAATCCTAATCCACATGGATATATCTACAAATTATTTTTCCCATTTTTCTCATTCAAAATTGTTGATTAAGAAATTTAAATATATGTAATGATAATTTTCCTAAGTAGTTTATGTCTACTATTTATATTGATTAAAGTGTGAATCAAGTGCAGGCATGCATTTTGAAATTAAATCAATAAAACAATTAAAATATGTGGAATTAAAAAATTATGAATTTAAATGATTAATCCCCTTTCAAATTGATGCTCCAACATGGGATGTAAAGGTTCTACTGGAATCCTTTCACGATGTGTAGTTTCCCTTCACGATTTGTAATTCATCTGTAGCTTCTTCTTCTTCTTCTTCCTTCTTCCTAATGCCTTCATTAATGGTCCTATAAAAATAAAATAAACAAGTGAAATAATAGGCCATAACAATGAATTTTTAAAAATATTTAGGGGACGAGTTCTTTCTCCTAAAAAAATTATTAAATAAAAAAAACAAAAAAAACAAAAAAAACTTGGGTTGCCTCTCAGAAGCACTTTTTTTGACTATCATTGGATCAACATTAACTAACTCAGCTCTAAGTGTTTGACATTAAGAAAGAGGTTACTTGATTAGGATCTAAAAAATGTTAAAGTATTTATTCCTTGGTGTAGATTGGTCATCTATATTTATTTAAAACTCATTTATACCTTCAATTATTGGAATCTTTCTCTATATCCATAGGCCCAATCTAGCAGTTCTTGTCACTTACTAAAAAATCCAATGGAAATTCACTTAATGTCCAAACTTATTATATTTCTCTGAATTCATCTTGAATTAATGTTCCTCCAGTATTTTTTTTCATCTTTTTATTACTTTATTATTCACTTTCTATAATATCTACTTCAACTCTTTTTTTATGGACAACATCATCCTCTTCTTTTGTCAAATTATCTTTTGAAAAGTCACCCACTACTTTATTTAACTTCTACATAATCCATTGAAAATTAAACTTCACTTTTGATCCTCCAACTCCTAAACTCATCGCTCCATTATGAACATCAATTAGTGTCTTTTCTGTAGCTAAAAATGATCTTCCCAATATTATTGGGAGCTTCTCTTCATCCATGCCCATGACCAGAAAATTGAATGGAAAATATAACTCATCTACTTTTATAATGACATGTTCAAGTAATCCTTGAGGATGTCTCATTGTTGTATCATATAGTTGTATCATAACTCAAGTTAGTTACATCTCCTTCAATCACATGCTCTTGAATATTGAGTATGACATGATATTTACATTGGAACCTAAGTCACATAACGCTCTACCAAACACATTAGTACCAATAGGTAATGGAATATAAAAATTACCTGGATCATGTTTATTCTTTAGTAATATGCTCAATACTACTGATGAACTTTCTTCTTCCAGTGGAATGGTGGAAAATTACTCATTACTGTTTTTGTTTGTCACCAACTCCCTCATGAACATTGCATACATAGGCATGTTTTATAATGTTGTGGTTGAATACAGGGGATGAATTTAGATCCACTACCTTGTTTTTTTTACTTTAGAGATAATATGAATATCCACAATCTCACAACATTATTTATGACATTATACAATTGGAATGTGTCAAAAATTTCCAAGAAACTTTCAATGTGTGAGTTGGGGTCTTCATGAGGTAGCACAACAAATTGTAGCGAATGAATAATCATTTGAATGACCACCAACATGATTTAAAAATGTTGAGAAGCGATAAGGGGTATAAGAATGATTGGATTTACATCGATATTCTAGGGACTTCCCCCTAATTGATCAGTTCTTTCACCCCTATATTCCTTCCTTGATTTATTGGTCTTGTTGGTTGTCCAGCCTCATGATTGGATCCTTCAAATTGATCCCTTCTAGCCATGGCATTCTATTTTTGGTGGGATTATTCTTTCTATTTATTTTTATTGTGCAGTGTCTTTTCGAACTCTGGGTCATATGCTAGATCCATAATTTTTTCCTTCCCTTGATTAGAGTATTCATGAAAAGGATTTTTTTCCTGAAACTACAACATGATAAGAGAAAGTGTAAAACAATTAATTAATATAAAAATAGTTATCTAAATTCCTAATTAATTTAATCATAATGAAAAACTTCCCTAGAAATAGTTCCAAAAATTTGATAGCCCACATGGCATCATTAAATTTCTATGGGGATAAAAAAATTATTTATTTATTAATACTCTGACAGCCTACTAAAAATATAGTTCTTGGAAATTCCGAGTGTTGAACGCATAGGGAATATATGAATGTTTTAAATTAATGAATTAAATAAAAATAAAAATTGTTTGTTTGATTATATGGAATGAGAAATAACAATAGTGATTATTGGGTTGGAATTCAGGATGAGGGACATGCTAGGTTCAGTGATTTTTAGGTTCATGTTCCAGGGATTCAATTGATATATATTTATTTAGGTTGGTGTTAGAATTGGGTCAACAGAGATCCTTAGTCTTGGTATCTCACCCTAATACTATGATTGCAACTTTGGAATGGTCATCTACTTGGTGTAATCGCCAAACTATTTGAACTAAAACCTTGTTTAAAAATAATCAAACAATTTTGATAATGGTAATGTGAAAAATAACTCAAATCACACACAATGGTCATGCAATAAGAAAAAAAGATGGATTATAATTTTTTAGAATGATGGAATCAATCCAAAACATGAATAATAAAATAGAATTAATCCCTAAGTATATATCCCCCTACAATCACATCACTCGACACTAAGTAGAATTCTCTCTCATGCTAAGCATGATGATGACAAGCATCATCGATACCCGAAGAAGAAAGGCATTGAAGAATGGTGGAAAAGACGATCCTCAAATTGTCACTCCATGATCTGAATCCTTAATTGGAATCACTTTTCCTTCTTTTGGTCCCAGAGTACCTTCAAAAGGTGGCCAAGTTTGGTATTTATAGGAAAATTCGATCAAAACCCCCAGCCTCAGTGTCTTTATTTTTCTGTGTGTCACCGTCGTCATGACGTGAACTGGGGTTTCACATTGTGTAATACCTCTGAGTTTTCCTCTACATGTAAAAATCTCATTTAGAAATTTGAATCACTTCATGAATTGAAATCCTGACTCACAAAATGTAATTGTCTTTCACATTATGTCTTCATTTCATGACATATCCAACATGACTAATTCCACTTGAAGAATTCACAACATGTAATGACATTATAAAACGTGTAATCATTTTTCTACATTTTCCTACTCCTCTTTTCCTTCAAAAATCTGGTGTCACACCACTTTTCTTCGCTCGCGGTGCGAAGTTTCTTTAAGATCATAATTTCTATACTTAACATTTATTTTCCAAATATCTGTTCTTTCCTTCCATAAATCATAGAACATGTCAAATCATTCAAAAATTGGAAAGATTATTCATTTAAATAAAATAATTCAATACAGAAAACATTTTAAAATGTATGCTTGAAATACAATTATCAACATCCCCAAGTTATCCCATATAGTTTAGAATATCCAAGAAAACTAGGGGCATGTTTTAGAGTTTTAATTAATGATGTTGTATTTCTCATGCATGTTATTATGTTTTGTACCTAATTTACAAAATATTTTAGGATTCAAAATATTAAAGGATTTTATAATGTGTATCTTTATGTAATAAATCATGAATTAAGGTGTATTAAAGGTATGATTTTTCATAGGTAAGTCTCCTCCATGGATCTGGAACTCATGTAAGAAAATTAGGCCATACGATAAAGAAATATCTAAGAAGTTTATGGTCTTACATGATAGACTAGAAGCAATGCGGTTTAATGTCATGTGATAGAATTTATGCCATGT
This sequence comes from Viscum album, assembly GCA_963277665.1. Taxonomy (NCBI): domain Eukaryota; kingdom Viridiplantae; phylum Streptophyta; class Magnoliopsida; order Santalales; family Viscaceae; genus Viscum; species Viscum album. The sequence continues at coordinate 1,196,821,985 of OY728131.1, forward strand.
AATTTAACATCATGCTTCTAGGATGTTATTATATTCTATTTAACATCATAATATAAAGAAATTGTTGTGAAGTTTTATGTCATGCATTTAAGAAGTTACAAAATTCAGTTTAATCTCATTATACAAGGACATTGTCGTAATGTTTTATTTTATGAGACCAAGATGTTAAGAACCCATCATGAAACTATGTAAAGTATTTCTTGAGAAAATTTCATTGGTGGCTGGAATGATATTCTCTCCATCCTTTAAAATTAGGGATTAGGATTCGTTAGAGTAGACCTTAAGTATGGGGTAAGGTATATCCAATTTTAGATATATTTATGAAGGTTTCTTCCCTAGTATCATGTGGGTACTCAAGGCCCACACTATTTCTACTTTGAGGAATTATTAGAGATGATATTTCTTATTGAATTATCATATTACTTGATTTTGATGAACCTAAAGGTTGTGTAAAGTGAATATTCTTTTATCATAAATTTATTCTAGCTCATCCAGGAAAATATTAGATTTTTATCTTTAGAAAAATAATTATAGATGGAAATGTGAAGTGAGGGTATCTATAATTCAATGGGAAGGATAAATTCTATCTTATATATGATAGAATATTGAGTCACCCATGTGGTAGTGTAGTTTTTGGTGTAATGATTTCACATAGAACACATGAGTTTCATAGGCCAGTAATTCTTTTCCTTTTCCACCATCTTATAAAGGATATTAGATAAATTCTTATTCAAATCCTTTATTTTTATATTCACCACTTCATGGTAGAAAGATGAGTGTTTTGAGTATATATTGTATTCCAAATACAACCTCTTCAATACAAAATAATAAAAATTGGTTCCATTTTCCATCAATATCAAGAGAGGGAATCCAAATCTATCAATATAATTTTACTTCAAAAAAAAATGATAAAATACTTTTTCGAACTTTCTTGAGGGGTATAACTTTGACTCACCTAGAGAAGAAGCTATTTGTTATAAGAATATACTTGAACTTTCTGTATATAGCTAGAGGATATAGACCCATGTTAACTATTCTATATACATAAAATGGACATAAGTAATTGGAAGTATGAAAATGATATGGGGGTTGATAGATGGAATTGAAATTCATCTTCTAGGCATGTAATTTTTTAGTGAACACTATATAGTCTTACATAATTGAAGTCTATAAGTATCCAAGTCTTCTGATATGATGAAAGATATTTGTTACTGATTGATTGGCATCACAAGTGCTGATATGAACTTCCTGTATAATATCAAGGGTTTATCCTCCTTCAATTCACCTGAGGTGGAATCCATCAAATCTTATATTGTATATAGATTTATGAGAATTTAGTATATTGTAAAGTATTGAATTTACTACCCACTACCAGACCTATTCCTTCTTATCTTGATCTAGTGTAATAATTCCACTTTAGACGTAGTCCATTATGGGGAATATCCAACCAATTGGGTTATCAATTGGTGAGGCTATATGATCAAATTGATTAGGTTGATCTTGTTGATTTTTCCCATGTCACTAAGAAAAAATAGTGAGACCACCCTACGATGTATGATGTAGATAACCATCTCATCTTAGTCTGGATCATCTGGGGTGGTGGCTAGATTAGCCAATACACTGGAGTATACAATACATGAACATGAAACATAAAATAGTATTATATCATAATAGAATTATATAATCAAACCCCACATATAATAAAGTAGGGTGATTAATTCCTTTTTTTGATGGTATATTCACCAATAATTTTCTTAATTAAAAACTCTAAATCACCCTTTATGTTTAATTCAGTCATTAGTATCAGTAAGTCCAAATTTAGTAATTAAATGAGGGATTAGTATTTTGATTCATCATGGGTGTAACCATTTAATAGCAGAAAGGAATCAGGATGAACTGCCTTCATAAGAGAGATGGGAAAGTTTCCATTACAACTATATCGAGATTTAGATTTTCCTTTATTCTCAATATTGTGATTATAGAAGCATAATCAAAGTACATATCCTATATTTTGGGGGGTGGGGTGTTATAAATAGAGAAAACCTCATCATCTTGAATATTTGTTTTTACCGATATAGTTTCTAGGGTAGAGTGTTCTTTTAAGAAATATTCCAATGTCTTCCTATTGACTACCTTATGAGGCTTGTACTGAATGTAAAAATTTCTATAGGATAACCACCCACCATATTAGACATATAGTCAAAATTATACAACTAATGATATATTTAATAAGATCAATGCAAGAGACCAAGTAGCCCTCATGATGTTGCATACAATGTTTCATATTCCACACTAAGAAAATTAAGGTGAGGTAATTATTATATATATATAAGTATCAAGTCTCTATATTTAGAAATGTTCTTCTGAGATAGTAGAAATTGTTTTCGTTGCCCGCATCATTACTTTGGGAAGGGAGGGTGCCAAGTGATTGCTCCAAGGTTTCCATATATAGGATAAGTGACTTCCCTTATACTAGTGTAATTAAAATAGATGGGTGTAAGAATTATTTATTGATATTTTCAAAAGATTATTAACAATTCTCAACCAAATAATATATAACTAATTTCTTCATCAACTTTGTAAAGGGTAAGAACTTGATGAAAATATTGGCTATGAAGCACCTGATGTAGGTGAGATATACCTATAGTCCCCTCGACTATTTATGGTTTTGAGGAGGTGGAATATCAAGTATTTTCTTATTTTTTAGGTTAAAATTTTATGCTATTATGGAATACAACAAATTTGTAGAATTTTACCAATGTTACCCTACAATTTCATTTTAGGGGGTTCATCTTCATAATGTGTTTTTATAGTTTATTTAATATCATATCAAGTCTGAAAAAATGATCATAGAATCATCGACATTTGACCTCCAGATCATCCACATTGAATTATACAGTATATATAGGATGGGATTAAAGATATGATGCATGATTCATTCATATGCAGTGTCAATATTCTTCAAGCTAAAGAGAATCACTTGATAGTAGTACTCCTCTTGGGGTTCCTTGAGTGAAATTGATTAATCATCCTTTGGGTCCATCCCAATATGGTTATACCTTGAGTATTTCTACATTAATGATATTTATTAAAATATAACCATCACATTAATTAATATATCCATGATAGATATTGAGAAATCATCCTTTAGATAGTGCCGATTGAGATCCTTTAAGTCGATGAAAACTAAGATATGTTTGTTTTTTTCTTAATGAGAACAATATTGGTGAACCATTTCATTTATTGAACTTACCAAGAAAAGTTATATTTAATAATATTTTCAAATTATACATTTACCTAGGAAACATGGGTTGGATGCATTCTCTTAGATACCTATTTATAGCTATGGTGATCATCTGAAAGAACCAAATAATGGGTATCCACATCAGGATCCTATCTAAGAATTTCCATGTATCTCTTAGTGAATAAATATTGATTTTGTTTCAAGAAAGATATTTACTTATCCTACTCTTTAAGAGTCATGGTGGCCTTGATCGATATAGGCTATAGATGTTTCTTTATAACTGGATTCACCTGCCAAATTTCATTAATGGTTATTAAGATGCCTTTCTCAACTGTTGGTGGTGAATCTCTAAGATATTCTTATTCTTATCCTTCTTATATCATATAATTATTAAGAATATATGATGAAGAGGTAGTTTGGGATCTGGAAAATCATAAATATGTATCTTTTTTTCTTGAATATATTGATATAAGGGCATCATTATCAAGGTAAACCTAGATATCATCCCCACACTCTTTACTATCATCAATGGGAAAATATTCATCAATATCCTGAGATCCATGTGATGATGTAGGGAAATTATTGTCATGGGAATTATTATCTTCTCTAAAGGAATATCCCTCCTTCACATGGATGGATTAAGTGTATTATACTATATCATGAGGATAAGGTCATATGTGCCTAGACTTCATTCCCACCTCCTTATCTGAGGGATGAGGTCAATTTGATCAAATATCCCCAACTGGGTGGTATAAATATTGTTTATACCTATGATTGAGTAGAGGTAATCATGAGAAATATTGTTTTGTATGAATGATGTGATATTCTTTTTCTCTATTGGTTGTGGATAAATTATGGGGGTATCCTCCAAAACTCTCATATAATAGTAGGGTGATAGAATGATTTTATGTACTAAACAAAACTCACATGAATTAATGATTTCCTAGGTCAAGAGTTGTTTCCTTGATCTGGTTGATGGGAGGCTAATAGTCTTCATTGAGTTCACTCTATGGGTTGGTAGGATCCATTTCAAAACCATAAGCAGCCATGATCTAAATTCCATTGTTTGTAACGAATTTATTCCCCTCCCTTTTATAGAATCATGTATCTATGTAATGAGATTATAAAGACTCAAAATGGGAACTATCATAAAAAAGTATCCCAAATTTATTATTGATAGAGTATTTGAGGCACTAATGGTATGATGAGGGTATCAACACATATATATAGAGCCACAGGCTTCTTATAAGAGCATTGAAAGATGTGTTTTAATGGAAAACTCTAGGTTGGATATGAGGTCTTTGAATTGGGTTATAATATTGATTCTTCCAAGAAATTTACTAGTCACTCTTGTCATACCCTTATAGCATCCGAATAGACATGGATGAGTTGAACTCAATTTACCCCAAGTGTCAGAGGGTCTGGATTATTATAATATTAATTATAAATCTATTATTAATTAAAACCTAAAGAGGTCTAACATTATTCAATTTATTAGATATTTATAAGGGCATAATGTGTCCATGTATAGAAGCCTCTTGATCTTTCTATATGAATGAGATGATAGTGTGACACTAAGTAGAATGAATTTACATGGAATATGTATCATCCATAGTTATTTTAGTTTTAAACTCTTGAGGGATTAATTGGTACTCAATGAGTGCCTCTTAGAGTTACTTTGTGAGGTGAAGTGAATCCAAAATTGAGATTTTATTTAGGAAAATGAAAATATGTTTTAGAATTTCATACTTCTGGACTATAGGCTTGTGATTATTGTCATTTTGTTTCTTCATGACCAGATTATTAAAGGATAAAACTAATTTTATTTAATATTCCTTTTCTTGACCAATAATTAGAGATATTTTCATGGACTATGGGTTAGGATGAATTAGATTTCCCAAGTTTCAATATTGAACAAACAATTTCATATTCTCTAGTTAGTCTTCTAATAAATTTGGTTTTGAATAGCTTCTAAAAGAATTAGGATAATATTATTATTCCATTTGAGACCACTAAAGTTCCTATCTCAGGGTTTCTAAAGCATAAATGGATTCAATGGAGACATTTATAGAACACCGAGGTCCATTTAAATCCCATATTCTCAACCTACTCAGCCACTAAAACTCCCCTCACTATTGTGAATGTGAAGCATAGATTTATATGAAATTTACTCATTAGATAAGTGACCATTCAAATAGATCACATTGAAAAAAATTGTAATGAGACTCTTTATATGATGATAATCCTATTTAGTGTAGTGGTATCTATTTCCTTGATTAGTAGGATGGTACCCACCCCCAGTGATAGAGGTAAGAAGTATGAGAGAGCGTAGATTGGGTTGGGTACTAGTAGGGGGACCTCCTCATATAATTTATTCTGTTGGTGATTATTTTGAAAACTTTTTGAATATTTTGATGATGAAGATATTTTTTTGATATCACTGGGGGATATGGGGTTATAAAAGGAAAATTTAGTTGATCCTTTAGTATGTATTGTGCCCAAGTGACTGATTTACTATCCATCTAACCATTAAAATTTCATTTTAATATGATCATAACACCCTTCTATTATTCTTCATCCTTAGGTGAGATGGAAGATGTAAAAGTCAACTGTGATGGGGGATTAAAAAAATTTACTTTCTTAGAGTTAACCATATTTCAAGGATATATATTAAGATAAATAAATCTTTATGTTGTCTCTCAGAATCTGATGGAAAGGGAAGTAATATGGGTGGTTATTTAGACCAAATTTATCAGGCCTTTTGACATATATCAATTTAAGTATATTTTTCTTCATAATGATGATAAACTGACCAAAGACTTTCTATCTCCAAAAGGAATGAATTTTATTATTATAGTCCATTAAGATTAGTTGATTCTAATCCTTATCCCCTCAGATGAGGGAACTGTTGATACTATTTCCATTCTGGAGATGGTACCATGTGATATTTCTTGTGTTTGGATGCCAGAGTTAGTTTCAGAACTAGTATGAGAATGATGGTTGGGATCTCTTCTGTACTAGTTTTCTTCCCTTAGTTGATAGTTTTTGGATGATATTTGACCTTGGATAATCATATAGAATCCTATAGGTGTTTTACTACAACTAAAAACCCTTGAAATCCACTGAGTAATTTTAGACTAATTATAATTGTCAGCAACTCATGATAGATATTTTTTAAATATATCTCTAGTATCTAATCCTATAAGAGTTTTATATTCATGGAATATGTCCATCCCTTAAACCTAGAAATAAATTCTTAAACCCTATCATTATTATGTTTCTTACAATTAGAGATATTAAGGATCATCATATTTCTTAGAATGGAACTGAAAAAATAGATTAATTACTGATGAATTACTTCCCATCATATAATAGACATAGCTACTATGTTCCAATTCCAGAAAAATGATGGTCCCTTTAGAGTCTACACAAAGCACCCGATCTTCTATACTTTCTTCTATTCAAGTTTTATCATCATGGGTCCAAATCGAGATAAAAAATGAGTAAGATACTGATATAGGTCTCCATTTCCATTAAATATTTGTAATATAGGATTCTTGATGTTAGGCGGAGGAGGATTCACATCCACCCTCTCAGGATATAGCTTCTCTAGCTGCATTAGTGTGTGTCCCCCCTCTTTGGATTCCATTCAAGAAGAAAAGGACTTGATGGAGTCGAAGAGTTATGAAAGGACTTCTAGCTAGTAAAACACCTAAGTAAAGGCCATGGTTGAATCCAAATATGATCATCATGAGGTGTTCTAGTGGGATTTCTAGTTAGAAAGACACTTGAGTAGAGTCAATAGGTGGATCTTGATATTATCTTCATGTATGTGATGGCTGCTGATATTCAGTATGAGTAAACCTAGGGTAGAATACATGAAATGTCCAAGAATGATTCTCTAGTAGAGGAAAATTATAATAATCTTTTGTTGCTAAGTTTAGATACATTAGGCTCATGATCCCAGAGATAAAATTTTTTTTTAGAACATACTCTTATATTTTGAGTAGTTTCTTCTTATAAGATATGCACTGGAGGGGAAATTTTTTCCTTCATCTAGGAATTAAAATCATAAAAATTATTTTCTTCGAGTAATTTGGTGTTAAGCTACCTCAATTCCTCATACACAGATTTACACTGAAAAATATTCTTCAATAGATATAGATTAAATCTATTTAGGTAGAGAGTAGGATATAAACACACCTATTCCTATATATTTGGATAAAGTTTTCCTTATAGGTGGTAATTAACTATTTAGAGAATCTCATAGGTTTTGAGTCTACCTATAATTTCTCATTCTTCAAGTATTTTACCATATACTATATTTAAAAAATCAGTTCCCTCATCATATTCCTTGGTTTCATCATCATGATTTGGGTTATTTGTGGGGTTGATGATAATGAAAATCACTGATGCATAATACACCACAAAGATCATATAATAATTAGAAGGGTGGATGATTTTTTCTTACTTTTGAGTATATTTCAAGGGAATAATGAAAAAAAATTTAGTCTTATTTTTCTTAGTTTACCATTTTGGCCTACAACCCTTACAAGTCTTCACATTTATTTCTCGATTCTCCCATGCTAGAGATTTTTATATGGTGACCCCGAGGGATTCCCCAATAGATTTCAGTAAATGAATTCCTAATTATGATGATGAATCATATAGTGGAAGTAACTATGAGGTAATTTCATACGAATAAACTCCCAATCTAGTGAAGTATGACTTTCATGGAGGATGAGGGGGTAATAATGCCCTCAATCCTATGGTATGGGATTGACTTGGATCAACCACCATCACATCTTTGACCTATAGAGGATTTTATGATCCTATGGATGTTTGTAGTGGTAAAAATTCCCCCATAACTATGGGATTGATTGAACCAATAATTCTTCCAAGGTAGTATCTATCACAACCTTCTTGACCTTTTGAGCCTCTATTCAATCATGAGCTAGATGCAACATCATTATAGGAAAATAACTGGTTTCCACTGAGGGTTTCTTTGTAGTTATAATGATTTTATTCATAAAACTAGGTGATTTTTTGAACTTCTTAGTATCTTAACATAGGATTTTATCATTGTATTTATACTATTTATTATTTCATTTTTGGGTTTTTGAAGTAACAATATTTTCTTTGATAGACTAATTGGCATATGCAGATCCTAAACCTAAAACATAACCCGAATATATAAAATTTTGTTTTCAAACTAGATTCCCTAGAACAAACTTTAATAGTAAATTTTAATTACCATATAATGTATAAACTTAGCTATGAATGATATATCATTACCATAATTGTGTTGGTACTTCTGCATCCAATATTTACTTGGTATTGTCCTTATATTATTTATCATATCAAAAGGTTATATTAGTTCCCATATATAATAAGAACCTTGAGATACTATTAATGTAGTCTTAAATATATGTTATATGGTCTAGTTATGTCATAATGATGGGATATATATGATTTATGACTATCGGGTATCTAAGGATCAATACCATTGAGCCGTATTCTCCTGAAGTTTTCACATGGCGATCTTGAGTAAAAGAGATAATTAGTAATAAACCTCTAATTGGAACACCACATGTTTAAGGTGTCATTGGTTGTTCATATCTATGAGAACATACATTTTTTATCTTCACTTGGGATCATTATAAATGCGTACCATTTGATCTCATACTTGGAAGAAATATAAAGACCATGATATTTATATCGTTTGAATTTAGCTAGTGTTGGGTATATCATTAGTGGTATGAAAATTATTGAATGATCAAGACATAATTTTTCAACAAAATTAATAAAAATGTATAAATTAAAAAAAGAGTTGATAGGAAAGTTTAATTTTCCACCAATGTGAATACATTTCTCCCTAATAATGGGGGGAAACTGTTGACAAATAAACCCACATATGTAGGTGAAATAATATTTTCTTTTAAACATATTTAATATGATTCCCAAAAGGGGGAGAACCTAATCACCTATTCACACCCCATGTTGGGCGGACAACTCATTCTTGAGGTAACATAAATCTAGGTTACCCTGACCAAGGTCTGGTTCATCCAAATCTGACCTCCTTAGCTCAGTAAGCCCAACTTAGGCCCATTTTATCATCCAGTGATTCATTTGGGGTCCAATAAAATCGAAAAAATTGAAAATAATTAAAATAATAATAAAAAAATTCTATAATTTATTAAAAACATTTTGGGTGTCACATGAAATATTAATAATTTATTAAAATTATTTTAATGTGAGTGTAATGAATTAAAATTACCCATGATTCGAATTTTAGAATTTTTATTTTTTATTATGAAATATCATTGCATGTTGACTGATGATGAGTTGAGACTGACCCATGCATGTTTGAATTATTTAATTATTTAACAGTAATTTTTGTAATATTTTTTTATTGTAATAATTAGTTATTAAATATTATTTTTAAATGTTATGAACACACTCTATCCATATTTAAATGAACACGAGCCCATTTGTGCACATTTTAAGTGATAAAATGTAATTATACATCCTGAGTACCCCCTCACCTTAGTGTGAGTATGTATTTTAAGAATATAGGAGTTCACGATGATGAATTTTGAGTTGAGAACAAAAAATAACCAAACAAGAATAATTCATGAGAGTTTTATGGGTACCATAACTCGATCTATAATATTACATAAGAAGTTACCATAGGGTCTCAGTTGATCCATCATCTACTTGGTGGCTTAAACAGTATAAATTTCTCATGAAAGCTGCTAATTGTTTCTTTATTTTATCATGCATTCTTAATTATTTGTGAATCATTGAAAATCACATAGAAATAGTTAAGGAGATTTCATAGATAAAATAATTTAGCTTGTATGATTAATTTAATCTATTTATGATTTGTTTATGCTATGATTGAGATTACATTATGAAAATAATGATAAATAGAATTAGATTTTCATCATGTAAAAAACAATTTTAAAACCCTCAAAGTAAATATTAAGTCATTAAATCCATCCATCACTTGAGTTTCAACAAAGCTATATGTTTGAGGTAATCATCAGCCATAGTTGAGTGTTCTTATTATTAATGGGATGTTATTATAAAAGAAACGGTTCAACTTAACTAAATATTCCAACAAATAAGTATCCATAGCTATATTTCTGTAACTTTAGAAGTAAAGTGTTTAGTAATCAATGTTATGACTTATAGGAGACCATATTACACTCAACAAAAAAGGAGCTATGGGTTAATATGGTCGGATATCCAAAGTCCCTCCTTAGACTCTCCGAGTAGTAGAGATTCTATAACTCAGGATATGAAGGGATTTTTTTGGATCCTTTCTACTAGAATACCCAAGTAAATAAGTATTATGTATCTAGTAGATTAGGGTTTCTAGGATTTGATAAAATACTAGGATACATTTAACAAAAATAAATCTATAATGTCTTATAAAAGGTAATCAAGATAAAATTACTAATCTGATTATATTTTATTTTATAAAAAAATGTATAGTAATACAAAAAATTCATTATGATAAATTCTTGACAAAGAATATGTTCTAACCAACACTAATTTCCAAGAGTGGTACAAACTCTTACACAAAGTAATATGAGATAAATGGAAATCATATGAATTGTATTCCTCCCTCCCTATTGAGCCACCTTAGGAAGCGATGGTGAAAATGAAGCATACATGAGATACATGGATGATGAGTTTTATGTTTACATAATAAAAATATAATAAATTTCTATTGAGTTGTAAAAAAATGTCAGTACATAGATAGTTACACATGTTTTTTCATCTCTAAGAAGTTTTTTGAGGAGAAAGTAAAGGAAGAAATGAATGAGATTATCTCATTCATACTTCATTATCAACAAAATACTCTAGTTTTTTAACATTATAAAACAAATAGTATAGATAAAAATTCTTTAATTCCTTTTGGGTATGCTTTTCCAAGAAGATAAGAACTTATTAGGTGTTATATACTATGTGATTATCAAATATATACATTAAAATAAAGGAACCAATTAATTTAAAAAAATTAAATAAGTATGTTGGATTATCAAAGTAGCTGAAAAAGGGTGATTCCTACATTGATAGTGAGAATCATACGACTTCTAATTTCCCAATGCATTGATTAAAGTTGAAATATTTTGAGTATTACTATACAATTTCTCACTTATGTCCATTATATATAATGATATATTATTTAACTTTTGAATACATTTTTTTTGTCTCATACTCATTTAATAATTCAGTGATACTTAAGTCTTCAATAATAAATGATGAATATAAAATGTAAGGCACAATAAGACCCAATTATTGAAAGATAATTATTTTTCAAGTAAAAATAAAAATAGTTTTTAATGATATACCCATCATGATGTTTAAAATATTTGGAGCTAAAAATATTAAGTATAATCGACATGCCTACTTATCTAGTTTTAAAAAAAGAAAAACTTTTCAAATAAATGTGAGCCACAAATCTTCTAGAGATAGTTCATCTTAACCATAAAATATTTTCTAAGGAGAATATAGAGGTATGTTTATATAATTTATAGGATTATTATAAGATTTAAGTAATATAAAAGTGAAGTAATAAACATGAATGGTTAGAAGATATGAGTTTCTTCAGGGCTGTGAACTGAAAAATATAATAACCAATAATTCCTCAATCATGAAAATATAGAGTGGATTAATTAATAAAATCACCTTTCTTTATACAAATCAAGGAAGTGATTTTAGAAAAAGGATGATAGATAATGTGTCTTACATGAATTAACTAATCATTATAATATATAGTGGATTTATTCCCAAATTCACATTTTCTTATACAGATCAGTGCCATGATTTTAGTAAAAGGATGATAAATGATAGGACTAATAAGTTATGAAAAGTTTTAGTTTATATTTTTGATACATGCTTTAAAAATAGTGGCATTAACCAATAACCACATGAAAAATATAATAAAAAATGGGTATAATATGAGTTATAATATGAATGTAGTCCATTATGATATAAATTAAAAAATTTTGATGAAAAGTTTTTGTTAAGTCTATAATAACAAAAAACTTACATTAAGAAAAATATAAAGTGCATTTGAGGTAATTATCATAAAGGTTAATAAGGATATTACATAAATCCATAATATCAAAATTTATAGTCAAGTTATTGTCTATATTTGTATAAAATGGTGTACATATCTATTTTAGATAGTGGGATCAAGATTAACTTGGTCTAAGTTAAGGCTCAAGGTGAAAAAATAAGTTGGCATAGGAAAAATTTCTATAAGAGATCTTGGATATGGAAGGTTCTAGAGATACATACCATATTGGAATGTAAAAAAAATCAAAAAACATGTTTTTATGATCACCCAGTGAAGTTGATACATTATTCAATAAGAATAATGAATCTTAATCCTATATAGAAGTAATAAATTCTAATAATCTATGATTGAAAAGTTCTTAAGAATTCATAAAAAATGGATTCTTTGTACCAAAATATTTTTCTCTGATTGATGTAAATCCATTGATGGGTATTCAATAGAATATTTACATGGGTGTTATAAGCATGGTACCATTAATTCTTGATTGGTTATACCAAGCCTTCATGCTTAAATCTATTAGAAATATACTTTTCATAGAAAATTTATTTGATTTTAATATTGGGATTTGGAAGTGAAGACCGCCTTTTTTGGAAGCTGTCTATATAATACAACCAGAAAAAGTATAGTAACACCAAATAATTTCAATAAAGAATACAAGTTATAAATATCCATTTATAGATTTATTCATCCATCATGATTATAAAATATTTGTTTAGAATGAATAGTTTCCATGTGTCCACATGAGGTTAGTAGGAGCACCATTGTTTTCCAAGTAAAATATATTAATAACATTGAGATAGCACTTAATTAGCATTATAGTTAGTTAAGGATAGGTTAAAATAGTTTTTCCAAATATTAACTTAATGTAGTAATAAATGTTCATAGAAACAAGATTTATTGAGATAGATTTAAGGGTTGATTAGACCAAGTCAATGTAAAAATACTGACAAGGTATTGAAAAATAAAATTTTGAACAATTAAAAGGGAATTATTTACTATGGAATAAATCTATACAAGATTATATGCATGATACATAGGAGGATATTATAACGGAGAGTAGAATTAATTACACTTAAGAAATATATTTATCACATATTCTATTCTATGTTCCAGATATAATATTTCCAATACATATAATATGGTACTAAAATATAAGGTAAATCTAAGAGAACTACATATGAAGTAGTTGAAGCTATCCAATTGTACTTTTGAAAGTATAAAGGATATATACCTGGTACTTGGATAGGTAGGAATAATAGAAATAAGGTGACACAAACCAATATTACCTTAAATCAGTTTGATCTAATATCATAGTTTGGTTAAGGTAAAGAGAAAGAGTATCTCATTAAATCCAATAGTAGCTATATCTAAAAATACTGTGTATGTTATGACTTTGATACAAATAAATAAGTAGTATTAAATATTTAATTATTTATTCCCATTCCTGAAATCATACCAAAGTTACTAGATAATATATCAAGTTAATTATATAAAAAGGGATATACTCAGAGAAATTATCTCTTAAGGAGTTTTACTCAACGAGGTGAAGTCATGATAGTAGAGTGGTCATGTGAAAAAACATGGAAGGCTGAATGACTAAATCCATAACTCATAAAAGGCATGATATTATCATATGAGAGCTAACATGCCGCTTTTTTATAAGTTGAACCTAGTATAAGTGGGAGTGTTCTAAAAGTGGGTGACCTTGACCCAATATGAATGGTAATTTTAGATTACCATATCATGTATACCAAGGTTTATATATGATATACCATTACTATAATAATTTTCATACTTATACGTCCAATATTTACATGTAAATTTCCTTAAATTAGTTATCATATCAAAAGGTTATATCAGTTTCCGGCTATAATGAGAATCACAATATACTATGAAAATATTCCTAAATATATTTCGTATGGTATAGTTACATCATACTAACATGGATCATATGATTTATGAATATCAAGTACTGGGGGATCATAATAATTGATATTTCTACTCATAAAGTTCACACCTTGTGATCTTAAATAATGGTGATCATGGGGACTAAACTGCTAATAGTAACACAACATGTTTTAACTGTCATTGGTTATTCCTATATATAAGCACACATATTTTTTTATTGAATTTAGATTATTATCAATATGTAAAATTTTGTTACATACTATAATTAAAGAAAAAACCATGATATTTATGCTGTAGTGAGGTAGCTTGTATTGGGTGAGTCATTGGTGGTATTGAATTTATTGAATGATTAAGAGATAAATTGTCACTTCTATAAGGGAAGAAATTTCTCAAGCCTAGTCGACCAGGATGATAACACCTTTATAAAATCCATGTCTATGGTATAATAATGTAATTCTATTTAGTAAGGTCATAAAATAATAAGTCATGAATGGATGATGACATTAAGTATGCATCCTTCTTTATGAGATATCACAAGACAAAGAGATTATATATATTACGCAGTGTGTGTTTGTTGGAGGTTTTCATTGCTTTTAATAAACCATATATCCTAAGGGGACTTGATGGGTTTATAGACTCGACTCTTGGCCTATGAGTATCACTCATTTCTATCAATATAATGACTTAGAGTGTCCCATACAAATTTCATTAAGAATCTTGTCTTATTCTAGTGAATTAGATTTTTGGACATAGTGGGACCCATGGTGGGGGATAAGTAATGTCTGATTTTATATGATTATAAGAGAAATCAATAAATTCAATATTATTTGGAATTAAAATAATTACTTTTGAATTTACTTACTTATATATTGACAAGTTATTTAGGGAATGAGCATTGAAAAATATTTTTTGAATGACTATTTAATATTTAAAATTCAATCTTAATTAAATATTTTTGGGAGTTATGAGTTGATATAATGACTATTATTTTATCACATAACATAAAATTAATCATACAATAGATTGATATAATATTAATGGCATTTTTAGTAAGTTTTAAGTGTTTTTTGTATTATTTTTGGGTCCATTTGAAAGGTTAACTTCCACAAGGATATAAGTGCTATTAATAAAAGTTATAACCTTGATATTTAAAGATTTTAAGACCAAAAAATGATTTTTTCAAGAATTGTTTTGAATTATCTCTCCTATAAACCTATCCCCAATTATTATAGAGGGAAAGAAAAGGGAATATCAAGGATCATTCAATTTGATTTCATAGACCGATAGTTTGATATCATGTGATTGTGAAAATGTTAAATAGCCTTTGATTTATAAGATAGCTCCCATATGTCAGAAGAATAAGATTTATCTAGATTATATAATTAATGTGGATGATATATAGGGTTCTAAGTCTATATCCTTTGAGAAACTATCACTAAAAATGAGAGGAATGTGTATTTGATAAAAAATGAACGAGGTACTATTTTAATTTTGATTCATAGTTTCGATATTATTATTATTTCTTAAATTAAATTCTCTATGATTCATGGTAGAATATGTGTAGGGTTGTACCATATTTTATGTTTCTATATGAATCTAAACCCATAAATTTTAAAATAATTTTTTTTTGATTTTGTAAATACCAAAGTTCCTTTAGTTTCATGATACCTTCCCTTGGAGACTCTATTGACCAATAATTAGAGTAAAATTCAATGTATATTATTATACCAATAATCTTATATGTATGTAAATTATGGAATAATAAATTACTTAATGGAATAAATTTATTTTGTTAAGATAGGCAAGTTTAAGTATCTCACATTACTTTCTTATATTATGGTTTTGTGCCATTGAAAAGGTAGTGAAGTCCCCCTGGAGACAAAGGTCTCTTATCATAATGACGTGTTTGGGATATTCCTAATAAAATAAACATTTTTTCTTGATATATAGGAGATTTATCCATATATTTTGGCACAAATAATGTATAAAATACTCTTTAAATTACTACTTAATTTCATAATAAGAAGTGGATATGAGACAAAACATAACTAGTATATTTCCTTTATCAAGATCTTCCCATATAACCATGGTATTATTCTTATCCTTAGAGAGGGATTGTTCTATATAATATATAAAAAAGTTTATTTTTAAATTTCCTTATCATGTGGAAAAATATTTTTTTTAATATTTACAGTTGTATCGAGGACCATGCAATGTGGGGGTGGTGTAGATGATGACCACAACCCAAAATCATCCATTTATTGGGGGTGAAACACCACTAACTAATGATAAAGTGATGAGTTTGTCTATCATTGAATTTTCAAGTGCCTCTATATATGAGAGAATACTTGAATTAATTTCTATATGGAGTTGAAATTTTTGATGGGGAGATAGATCACTATAGGGAGGATATTTACAAGGAGCACCAAGGGTAGGACCTCTATAGTTTTATTTATTTTTTTATTATGGGGGAGGAACTCTATTCTGGATTGATTTCTAGTTGTAGGGAGAACTTATGAAACATATTCCCAGGGAAGAACATATAAAGTAGATGATCTAGTTTTCATGGGGAGGACCTTTATGATTATCAATATTAGATGATTTCTCAGTGGGAGGACCTTCTTACCAGTTAAAATTTAGGTTTTGGGGATTACCTCCACAACTAGCATTACAAGGAGGAACTTTGCAATAGAGATCTGTATTATCATTATGGTAACCTCAATGAAGAGTACTCTTGGGAGTAAATAAAAATTGATTTATCATGATACCATGGAGAGGACCTCTATATTTTTTTCTTGATTCACTAAGTGAGGAAGAGTTTTCAGATTCTTCAACCAGTATTTATATATGATGGAAGGATTTAAGAATACCTATTTTAATTATAGTAGGGATATGAGACTTCTCTGTATTTTTTTATTACACTTATTAATTCTTTATTCATATTAATTTCTAGGATACCTTTATTAGAACCTAGATAATGATTGTATTAATTCAATGTAAGTAATAATCCATGTGAATATGAACCCTCTTAGGTTATCTCATGACTATGATTGGAATATACTGATGAATTTCTTATATACTGTGACATATTAGACACTAAAAACCTCTATTTGGTATTTATAATACATTATTTGTAAAAAATAACAGAGTTACCAAAGGTTATAATAGTTTAGTAGTCTTGGAAGACTAGATACATACCTATAATACTTTAAAAATAATAATATACAACATGAACATATATAAAGAACATGATTATACCTTACATTATATCCCTAAAAATTACACATAATACTCCTATAGGTTTCCTAGGGAAAGGAATAAAAATAAGTGTGAGGTTAGATTCTTAGTAATGATTATCATACAATATAATCTTTCATAACATAAACATGGAATAAGTGATATGAAAGAAATAAATGAACGAAAAGAATCCACAATCAATAGAAATTGAGGGCATGCTATATCCACGATAATAAATGAAAACACAGATAACTATAATCATTGATCTTCTACTAATGGAATTCATAATTATAGACATAAAAAAAATTATTTGAATTCTTGTTCCAAGACACTATCCTATTATGGGGGTAGGTATACACCAATACACATACTATTTTGTCTTATGATACCCTTAAATGCATCAAGGGACTATATAATTCCATGTTCAACCCATCACATAATTATGTCTAATGTATTCACCATAAGTTCTATTATAACCTTTCAAACAATTCCTTGAGAACCTATCATGAAATAAAACATAAAAATCCATATAATTAAGAAATATTTAATCAAATACTTATATAAATTCAATATAATAACATAAATTTCTAGGAGAATATCCCTTAATCAACTTGGAATATATTGGGGTATCATCAAAGTAACATGAATTTACCTTATGAAAGAAATATTGTAGAGAAGGTACTTATAATGTTTCAATTTATCCATGAAAGAAAGTAATTGTATTAAATATATTTTATTGGTAGAAGACCAAGGAAATGGTAATAAAATTACTCCATTATGGTTAATAAAGAGCATTTAAACATTCCAAATCATATCCCCTGGGAGTTTCTAGCCTGATGTGAGGTTTTAGTCTCAGTCACCATGAATCAGAGTAATGATTAATTCAATGATGAACCATTTTTTTTTATTTTGATTACCCCTAGGTTAATCTATTCTATAACCATATCCAATTTACATTATCTATATAGGGGTTTATTTTCAAGGAAAATACACATATTTTTACTTCACCAAAACTTTGGACAACTTTACACCCTGGAAAAGATTGAGTCTTACAACAATTTTTGTAAATCATAAATAAAAATACTATGAGGAAGGGATAACAATATAATAATGTGAATTAATTAAATTCATATAATAATACTGAAAATTATTTCAGGTAAATGTTCTCATCACACACAAGGAAATAGTTTATGAATATAACTTGAGTCCCAAAGAAAAAGAGATGAGAAGAAAAAAACTCTACTTATGGATTGGGTAGAAATTAAATAATAACCTTCTAAAATAAGAGGATAAAACTTGATATTCAAATACCATGAATAAATTTATTTCATGATATAAAATATCAAATTTTCATTATATACAGTACACAAAGGAAATTTGGTGCATTATATAAAACATGTCTCAAAGAGAGGAATTCAAGATGGAAACCCTTATCTATTGTACTGACTTCTGTGAATGAACTTTAACCTCATATGTCAAATATATATATATATATATATATATTTATCACATAAGTAAAAACCTTACTCTTATCTATTTTCATCTATACACTTCATAAATAATAATTATCTACATGAATTCTTCTGATTTTCCATATTTGTGTTTATAGTTTTAAATAATTGAATTAGTTTCATAATAGTGATGTTTATATTCATTATTATTCAAAATTTAATTATTAATAAGCCATTAAAGTTATTTTTAGTGATTATTTATAATATTTTATTATGTTTAAAATTCATTTAATGTGTGTTTTACTCTTTATCTTTGAAGATGAAATTGATAACAAGCATATTTCAATGATTCTTGATGATCGAAGTGTGTTTTCTTAATTAATGAATTAAATATTGATATACCATATCCAGAACAAAAAAAATCAATATTTAGACATTTATATCACATTATACCATTAATTATGTTCCCATAGTCATTCATGTTATAAATTTATAATATTGTTCAATTAAGGTGTCAAACCTACCCAAACATGATCATATTCTGATTTAATGAATGATTATGAGGTGATTTTTTAATATCATCATAATGAAATCATAATGATACTATATATTTTTTATTAGTGTGATATATCATAATATTATGGAATTAGAATAGGAATTAATGTATATAAAAACATTACACAATTTGAATAAAATATTATCTTTTTAGTATAATTATTTTAAACAATTAAATTATCAATGACCGATTATTGATGATATAATTAATAGGTTCTCAATTTTTTCACAATATAAACTTAATAATTTCATATAAATTATATTTATCCTTTAATCCTATCCTTATATATATCCTTGCAGGGTGGTTATGGAAAAGGAAACATGTTGTGTTGTGGAGGCAGTAGTCCGCACAATGCACAATCAACAAATTTATTTTTCTTAATGGATGGGGTATATGAATACAAAATTATAATAACCTTAATATAGTAAAATTATAGTTTATAAATGATAATAATATCATTATATTATTTTGGATATAATGAATTTGAATAAATATAATTAAGATGAAATCCTATGTAGTTTATAATACTCACATTGGGGACTTGAATTTTTCTTAGAAGTGTCTTAAAAATGAAGGCCTTAAGCTAACCAATGGAGACTAGAAGATTTTGAATGTGGAATAGGTTTATAGGAGGAGAAAAATTGAATATTTTTAATGAGAAATTATAATGACAATTGAGACTTGAATTGGTGAAGATGTTACCCTTTTATAAGTGAAGGAAAGGGTAGTTTTAGGATTAACTATTGCATTTTCAACAATGTAAGGTTACTATTCATGTGACTAAGGAAAAAAAAGACCAAAATTGGTGATTAAAATGATTTTGGGTGTAAAATAAACTCAAAAAAATCCTTTTTTTGATACAACATTGGGTGGTTTATGGCCTTTTATTTTAACTTTTAACTTTTATCCTAATTTACTTTTACCTTGGTACTTAATTTCTAAGATTAGAAATTAATTTTAAAGAAAAATATTAATATTAATTTTTTTCTTAATTTTATAATTCTAATTTAAAATTTTAAAATCATTTTATTAAATAATTTTTCTAGTTTATTGAAAAATTAAATTTAAAATAAACATATTTAATTATGTAAAAACTGTTTTAAGAAAACTAATTTTTTAAGATTTAAATTTAAATATATGATAAAATTTTGGGATAAATATTTTAATGAAATAAATTGATTTATTCTAAAAAAATAAATAAATTAGGCTTTATATTTAATACAAAACTGAATCTCCCTTGAAAATAGTTAATTCAATGGAAATACTGAAAATAGTTTTTTATACAAAAGAAAAATTTTAATTTGTTATAAAACACTAGACATATGATATAAAAGTTCAAAAAATATTTTAAAATTTATATTATTATTAATAAAATTAATATTTGATTTCTTAAATAGGTTTTAAGCTACTATTAATTATTATATAATGATAAAGTCATAGAAATTACATGTTTCATGAAAATTGTATTTTTCAACTAAAAACCAACCTTTTTAGAAAATGATCAAAAATTAATACAAAGATAATTTTGATATTATAAATTAAAAAATGAAGTTAATTTTTTCTACTCTAAATACTGAAATTTAAATTTTAAATAAATTCACAAATAAAGGCTTTTTAAAGTGCGTATAATGTGATAGTTTAGGATATAGTGTTTACCTTCTACAGTAAGGTCCAATATATTACATTGTCCCCCTAAATAATTTCATCCTAAAAATTAGGTTATATATTATACATTAAAAAATTTGGATACTCATTCCTTATAGATTATTCAAGCTCCCATGTCACCTATTCTTTTTTGTGATTTCTCTAAAGGACTTTCACTAGTGAACTTGTTTTATTCCACAACACTTTCTCTCTGGTGTCAAGAATCTAGATAGGTTCTTCATTATAAGAAAAATTAGTCTCCAACTATATTCCCTAATATGAGAGTACATAATTTTTATTCATCATGTATTTCCTCAAAAATGAATCTTAGAAGACATAATGCACTTTAGAAAGGTTGAGTATCATATCCAATCGATAAGCTATAACTCTAATTATCTCTAGTATTTCAAAAGGTACAATTTATTTATGGCTTAGATTCCCCTTTTTAACAAATATTATGGCTCCCTTATATAGTGAAACCTTCCATAATACATGATCCCCAACTTTAAAATTGAAATCATTCTTCTGATTATCATCATAACTCTTTAGTCTTCTCTAGGATACTTTAATATCATTTTGAATAGTCTATACCTTAATGATCATATACTCTATAAGAATTGGGATAACTAACATTATTTCTCCAACTTCTTCCCAAAATGTTAGAGCATTAAACCTATTCCCATAAAATACATCATATGGTAATATATGGATGCTTGAATGGAAGCTATTATTGTATGAAAATTACACTAAAGATAGATACTGATCGTACTTACCTTGGAAGTGAAGAGAACATGATCTTAACATTCCTTAAAAAGTCTAGATAATCCTTTCATAATTCCCATCAATATGGGGATGATACACGATTCTTAAGTGTATCTTAGTATTAAGGTTCCTCTGAAGACTCTTCTAGAATTTATTTTTGAACTGAGGCTCAAAATCAAATACAATCGATAGAGGTTCCCTATAAGTTGTTATGATTTCATTAATATAGATATGAGAAAGGTGATTAAGAGGTAGATCTTCACTTATTTCTAAAAAATGAGTAAAATTTGTAATATGATCAATGATGACCCATATAAAATTTTTATTCCATGGATTATTTGTGTTTATAGTGAAAAAAATCCATATAACATTATCCAACTTCCATATAGGTATAAGATGAGGTATTATGACTTATTTAGGATGTTCTATTTCAGCCTTTTCCTGTTGGAATTCAAATCATCTATACACATAATCAACCATTTCATGATTCATACCATCCCACCAAAAATGTCATCTTAAATCCCTATATATCTTTGTGTTACTAGGATGTATATATAAATTTGATCCATGCGCTTCATCTAGTAGTTCCTTATTTAATTAAAGTATGGATGGAAACTTCAACCCTCAATCTCTATAGATGGATTCTGTCAATTTCCCATAATTTAAAGATTTAATCATTATATTTAAATTATCTTCATCCTTTTGGTTATTCTATATCTTTTCTAGTAAGTATTTTTTTAGTAATTATTTGAAAAAGGAAGGACGACCCCCCTTTCTTGAAAATCACAATATCCATCTTTTTCATATATTTTTATATAAAATCCTCTTTGATCCTTTCCATGGTATGAAATCCATGGTCCCTCCTACTCAATGCATTTTACACATTATTTTCCTTCCCAAGGAGTTAGTGTATCGAGAAATCATAATCCTTGAGTAGTTCTAATCATCTTATTTGCCTCATGTTGAGATATTTCTAAGAGATGGTATACTTCAAAATCTTATGGTTAGTATATATATATGTATATAAATATAAATAATATTTCCCCATAGAGGTGGTTTATCTATATTTTCAAATCAAATATTATATATTCCAACTCAAGGCCACGATTTGAATAGTTTTATTCATGGATTTTGAATTTCCATGAAGCAAATACAATCACCCTATCATTCTGCATAAGAACATAGCCTAGTCCTTTCTTCAATGAATCAATATATATTCCAAATCCTTCCTTACCTGATTGTAAAGTTAATATTGGTTCATTAATTAGTCTCCCCTTAATCTCTTTAAAACTATCCTCACTTTCCCTTAAACATGTGAATTTAACCCCTTTACATGTTAACTTGGTTAATGAGTTGAACAATTACGAAAAATATTGAAAAAACTGTCGATAATAACCCACTAAACCCAAGAAAATTGGAATCTTAGTTATGTTCTCCATTATAGAAAATTATTTTACTACATTTATAATTTAAGATTTAATATATATTCTATACTTGGAGACAATGAAACTAATAAAATAAACTTCATTGATTCAAAATTCACACTTATTATATTTACCATATAAATTATTTTTTCTAAGGGTCTCTAGAATTAATTATAGATGACCCACATAATATTCATATATCTTAGAATATATCATGATATAATTAATGAATATAACAAAAAATTTATCAATACAATCCTTGAATAGTTTATTTATCATATCCATGAAGATAAAAGGTGAATTAGTTAGTCCAAATGGAATTACTATAAAACCATAATGTCTATTCCTTGTTCAAAATTCTGTCTTTGGTATATCTTCCTTCATCACTCTTAAATGATGATAACTAGAGTGAAATCAATATTTGAAATGTATTAGTCTTTTTTAAGTTGATCAAATAATTCATTAGTTCATGGTAAAGTATAATTATTCTTTATAGTAATGGAATAAATCAACTTATAAGTAATGAAAAATCTCATAGACCCATCCTTATTTTTCATGAATAAAACTGAGGCACCCCATATTAAAACACTTGGGAGTATAAATCCCCTATCACTCAACTCCGAAGACTAATTATTCCACTAAACCAACTCCATTGGTGTCATTATAAAGGGAGTTTTAGTTATAGATCTTTTATCAGGAATGAGTTCAATATAGAACTCAACTACATGATCAAGTGGATGACCAAGTAATTATTCTGAAAAAAATCAATGATTTTTATGCCACATTAAAATATTTTATTATTAGAAAATAATTATTATCCATAGATCACACTTGAGCTTCCTATATTTCCATAATCTCATTAAGGAGTTATACTGGGGGTGGGTCTTAAAATACTTATGATATGAATTTTATCTCTTGAAAACAAGGTATTATATTCCCTCTTCACATATATAAATTTGTTTTATCGAGTCTTTATCTCTAAAAAATTAAATATAAATAATTATCTCATGATATTGAACTGTAAAATACAATTACTAAAATTTTTCTAGTGTTTTCCCAAGAAATATTGAGGAATTTTTATATAACTTGTGCTAGATAACTTGGTTCCTTAAAATATACTCCCCAAGGTTCCTACTAAACTTCCTTTGACACCAAATATAACACCCAAGACTCAAAAAACACAATGAAGATAGTTATATTAAATTATTATTACAAAATACAAGAGTTCCAAAAGGATTGAAAATTTTAGTAGTGTTGGAAGATTAGATACATACATGGAATACATTTCCAAACATATGATACAACATTAACATATAGAGAGAACATGAGTATCCATTATATTATATCCCTTAAAATTACACATATTCCTCATCCAAGTTTCTTGGGGATATGAAAATAAATAAAGATGAGCTCAGATGATCATTAAGAAGTATCATATCATGAAATAATTCATAAAATAAACCTGGCATTAATGACCAATGAAGAATAAATAAAAAACATGAATCTATAATCAACTGAAAGTGATATACTTCTATATCCATGGAAATAAATTAAAATAGGTAACAATGATCATTTATCTCATAATGATGGAATTCATAATTACAGATATAAAAAACCTACTATCAAGGCATTGTTACAAGACACTATACAATTATGGGGAGAGGTATACTCCAAAACCCATTATATTTCATCCCATGAGACATTCTAATGCATCTAGGGGATATATAATTATAGTCCCCACCCATCACTTGATTAAGTCCAATGCCTTCACCATAAGAGTTATCAAGAAATTTCATTACATTCCTTGAGGAACCTATTACTAAATAAAACTTTTCTACCCATATAATAAATAAATATGTAAATAAAATACTTCCATATTCAATATAATAATGTGTATGTCTAAGAGAACATCCATTTATCAACTTGGAAGCTGTGGGGTATAATCAAAGTAAAATGAAGTTCCCTTATCAAAGAAAAATATTAGAGAGGGTAATTACAATGTTCTGGGTTATTCATATAATATAATAATTGTATTTAATATATTTCATTGGTAGGAGACCAATGATATTGTAGGAAAATTCCCCCACAATGGTTTATAAAGAGTTTCTAAACATTCCAAATTAGATCCCCCGAGAGTGTCCCACTAGGTGTGCAATATTAGGTCCATTTATCATAGAACAAAGTGATGATTGAGTCCATAAATAACTAACTCTTTTGGGGTGATTATCACTAGGTGAATATATTACACAACAACATCCACTTTATAGTATCTAGGCATGGATGTATTTTCTAGGAAAACTACACATACTTTTATATTACAAATTTTTTGATGGTTCTCCATTATTGAAAGCATTGAGTTTTAAAATGGATTTGGTAACTCATTATTCAAAATAATACAAGGGAGGTATAGAAAATAAACATTTAAATACATTAAATTTCAAGAATAATATGGTAAAAGTCTTCCATGGGATTTCATACACCACACATAAGGAATTAGGTGGTGAATATAACATGACTTATAAAGAAAAAAGTTGATATGGAAAACTGCACATATAGATTGGGTAGAAATCCAATCATTACCTTTTGAAAGTGAGTAATTAGACTTGAAATTAAAATATCATAGATAAATTTATTTTATTATGAAACATCTCAAAAAGATAGTATATACATCACATAAAGTCAATTAGGTACATAATATAAAACATGTCTCTACGTGTGGACTTTGAGATGGAAAACCCTTACTTCTTATCCTGGAATCCATGAATGTAATTTAACCTCATTTATCATAAACATGGATATCTTAATCACTTACTCATATCCATTTCCATATATACTATTCATAAATAGTTATTATCCACATGAATTCTTCTAATTTTTCACGTCGGTGTTTATAGTTTTGATTGTTTGTAATAGTTTAATAATAATGGTGTTAATATTCATTATTATTCCAAATTTTATTATTAATATATCCTTAAAGTTACTATTATTTATGATTTAAAATAATATAATACATTTTTAATTCCTTTCATTAGTGTTTTACACTATATTTGAAGATCAAATCGATAACAAGCATGTTTCAATGATTCTTAACAACCAATTTTTTTTCTTAATTAATGAATTAAATATTGACATAGAAATACTAAAACCAAAAAAAATAATTATTTATGAATTTATATCATATTATAATATTAATTAATTTTACATTTTCATTAATGATATAAATTCATAGTATCATTCAATTAGGTGGTTAAACTAACCCAAACATGAACATACCCTGATTTAATGAATGATTATAAGGTGATTTTATAATAATATCATTATAATATAATAATAATGATCCTATTTGGTGTTTATTAGTATTATATATCACAATTTTAAGTAATTATATAAATAATTAATGGATATGAAAACATTACACAATTTTAATAAAATACTATCCTCTTAGTATGCTTATTTTAATCGATTAAATTAATGATGATCATTTGTTGATCATATCATTAACAAGTTATAAAATTTATCTTAAAAATGGATTAATTATATCATAAATATCCTATTTATTCTTTAATATAACCCTTATATTAATCCTTGTAAAGTGTTTATGGAAAACAAAACATGTTGTGTCATGGAGATGACAGTTTTCAAAACACACAAATGACAATTTAGTTTTTAATTATGGATAAAGAATATGAATAAACAATGATAATAACCTTAATATTGTGACATTAAGGTATATAAATTATAATATTATCATTGTATTAGTGTGCCTATAATTAATTTTAATTAAGATAATTAATAGGAAAATCTAAGTAGTTGAAAACACTCACGTCGAGGATTTGATTTTTCCATGGAAGTGTCCTTGAAAATGAAGGCCTTAGGATAAATAATGATGAACATAAGATTTTAAATGTTTAAGAGTGTTATATTAGGAGAAAATTTTCATATTTTTAGGTGAATTTTTAACGAAAAGTTAGCCTTGAATTGGTGAAGATGTTACACTTTTATAGGTGAAGGGAAGGGTTGTTTTGGGAGTAACCTTTACATTTTCAATAATTTGAGGTTACTATTCAAGTAAAAAAGGAAATAAAATGAAAAAATAGGAAAGTAAAACTAGTTTGGGTAAAAATCACCTTAAAAAAACTTTTTGATACAACCTTGAGTGTTTTAGGACTTTTTGTCTTAACTTTTTAACTTTTACCCTTATTTACTTTTAACTTGGTAATTAATTAATAACATTAGTAATTAATTTTAATGAAAAATAATAAAAATTGAAAAATTTAACTAATATTAATATTATGATTTAAAATTTTAGAATCATTTAATAAAATAAAATTTATAATGGTTGGAAAAGTTAATAAAAAACACACTTAATATCATAAAAATAGTTTTTATAAAAATAACACTTCTTAGCTTTAAATTTACAAATATGATAAAATTATCTTGGATACTGATTTTAATGACATAAATTGATTTATTATAGAAAAAAAGGATATTAGGCTTTTAAGTAAATCTAAATTCGAATATACCATTTGAATAATAGATTCAAAGAAAATACCTAAAATAGTTTTTATAAAAAAGTAAAATTTTAAACTTCTTGGCCATTATTATATAATGATAAAGTCATACAAAATCCGAATTTCTTGAAATATATATTTTTCAAATAAAAACCAACATTTTTATAAAAATCTCAAAAATTAATACCAAGATAATTTTTATATTATGAATTCAAAAATTATGTAATTTTTTTTTAATTTTACATTCTAAAATTTATTTTTTATATAAATTCATTAATAAAGGAACTTTAAAGTGTACATAATGTGATATTTTAGGATATGATGTTTACCTACTATAGTAGAGTCTCAGGTAGTATATATATCTACTGTAATATTCTGGAACACTTCATGATTTTGAGTAGGTACAAGGATATGAGCCTATTTTTGATCTTTGGTGTAATACCCCAACCCCTCTAGGATGGAGACGGTGCATTACTTGTGATATTGGAATTGTTAGAAGGAATGAAAATCCTGAAGGAATGATCATTTTATTAGTCTTGAAGAAACAATATACATAGATGTAACTCAAATTACATTGTAAAAGGTTACAAAATACAATACATAACAAAAACTAAAAACTGCAACCACAAGAACTCGATAAATGTTCACCTCTTCATCACTTGTTGATAGAAAACAATGAAAGGGGTAAGCTGAAATGCTCAATAAGGGTTACAAATATCTGAATGATGAATACAATAATAAGTGAATCATAATCAATATGACATAATCAATATGGCATGGTGAATAAATGAAAAACTCATGCCATTAATAAACTGAGAGTGAAACCGCATCCAGAGATTTTGTCATAGTGAAAACCTCATGGATAGTAAAAACTGATAATGAATAAAGAGAATGAATATTAATTGTATTTCATTTATCCTGGAACATGAATCCATAATACTGTTAAAATAGTTTAGTTCTATGGGTTGAAACCGGTCTGATTTTGGGAAACAAAATCGAAGGGTTTGTCACCAAACTGATTTGTCTCATGAGACATACCAATACATCGAGGGGATATAGCGGGCCCCACATGCCACAACATTTCCAAATCATTCTTTATACATTGAGTTGATACAAGAGTAATACGCCTTTTCAATATCCGTATAGATTAGAGTATACGGATTAATCAATATTTCCATAATTAAAATAACTTTCTAAATAAACACCGTATATAAAATGGTATACATTTTAGACAACAAACATATCCATGATATGAGATTATGGATATTTAATATAAATAGAATTTAAAAATGAAAATTTATCCCAAATGGGTAGTAGGTATACCACATAAAGAATATTAGGTGCACAATACAAAGTTAGTCACAACAAAATAGTAATTGATACAAAGTCTCTTACCACAACGTAATCGGTCGAATCATATGAAAAAAACTTAATAACCCACAAATGAGTCATAAATAACATGAATATAAATACAATAATGTGATTATATATTAAATGGATATACACATATACCACATACAATAAATAATTGGAGAATAATGGAAATCTCACAGAAATGAAAGTGAGATGAGAAACCCCTTACAAAAATTTCGGCATGTTAACAAGTGTTATTGCAAGGGATTAATGTGAGGTAAAGGTGTATTCCATTATTTATATGTCACAATGTCAGTATAGGGGAGGTGTGAAAGCATACCCCATCATTAGTAATTAAAAATAAAAGAGCGCAACATAGGGGAGGTTCTTGAACAAAAGTGAGAGAGAGGATCCCTTACCTTATGCTTGAAGGAATTCTTGAATTGTTATTAAAGACCTGAATAAACAAATTAGGCTTATTAATTCATATTTACAAAACCTCTACTATATGTAAATGATTTATTATAACCCTTTTCAGTTCATTCAATGTAACAAACCAAATTTTTTCAATAAAAATTCCCTTATTATAATTATGTCATAAAATGACATGAAAAAACAAAACAATGAACTACTAAGTGATAAGTGACCCTTAAAAATAAGTTTTTCACTTCTGTGTTTGGAATTTTGAAAATCTGACATACACGGTGGTGTTCAAGATGATTTTTGGAGTCTAATAAAACAAAAATAATTTTTGGTGAATAGTAACCTACCCTTATGAATAGTAACATACCCTTATGAATAGTAATATGACCCTTATAAATAGTAAATCATCCAACATAAGAGTAACCTTACCCATGAATAATTAAATGAAATTTAGACATCTTAGAAAGTGACAATTTGACCTTAGTAAACGTTTTGGTATTTTGTAAGTCATAAATAATTAATTATAATTAATTAATTAAATTAGAAAAAAATTATTTTCCTCAAATGTGTTCATAAATTATCAAATCAATATCTTATATTTTTTAGATAATTTTATAAGACCCTACGTAATTTTTGAAAGCGCTATAAAATCAGTTTTAATTTTAAAAACTGTTTTATTAAGTAAATTATGATTTTAATTAAATATTAAATTAATAATATTTAGAATATTATTTTTGAAAAATTGAATTCATTTTTGGATTCTACACGTCGAAAAATGGTTGGAGTAATTTTTTGGGATTTTTTTGAAACACTTGAATTTTTGATGAATAGTAAAATACCGTAATTTACAAAAATAAGCTAAATAAGCTAATTATAGAGTCATGTGTGTTGTTATTCTGATGTAAGCCCACTTGGTTCGGTATCACATGATAAAATTACTGTTCTTTTTCATTTAAGACTCACTATTCCTTGTCTTAGGGGAAATTAATAAACTAATAAATTTTATATTAAGGAAACCCCTCTCCCATCCACTATAAAAACCACCCTTCACACCCTCATTTCCTCACACCTCTCAAGATCCAAGCCTTATCTACACTCTGCCCAAACCTATTCTCTATCCCTTCTCCAACGTTCAGGAGCTTCTGGTCTCATCAAAAGACCAATCCTAGCTTCCTTAAGGAGGATATCAAAAGGATGATTTAAGAGGTAATTTCTCTCCCTCTTCTTCTTTAATTTCCTTTCATGTTCAAGTTCATTTCTTGATCTCTCCCCACCTATCTTCATCAAAATGGTATTTTAACTCCATTATTATACATCTACTGGAATTTTATGATGATAATGGGATATTATATTATCCAAACCCCTTTCCCTCTTCCTTTTATTTTATTAAGGATAACGTTGTTCGTGAGGTGTTAATTTATCACCTTCAAGAACGACGAGTTTTCTTCTCCCATTTCTACCTTTAGATCAGGTCATGAAACCTTTTTTTGGTTGAACCAGAAAATTTTATATTTATTATATCCTATTTAAAGTTCTGTAACTAACTTATGACCATAGTGCTAGTGATAAAATAAAACAAGTTCATTATGATCGAAAAATCGCTCAAATTAACCCAAACAGACATCATTTAATTCTTATCTAATGATTCATATACATAGATCTAATATAATTCATTAATAGATCATCCAAACTCTTTTAATATCATTAATAACATGTAATATCAGTTCTTGATGTTTACCCATGTTCTACCCAAACTTCAATTTAAGAATACAAGTGAACCACTCAAGAAAACCATAAAAACAAACATTCCCAAATAATGTTTTAAACTCTATAAATCATAAAAAGGAACATAAAATCACTTAATGAAACCATAATGAACCATATTAATGTACCAAAGGTTATGGATATCTAATTAATGAATATAATTTCATTATACAGGACATTAAAGAGAAGGAAGTATTTAGATACAAGGTAAGGGGAAATTCTCGAACCCAACTTTCATCCTTTGGGTTCACCTCTCTCACTCCATTTTTGATATTTTTAATCCTTAAAGATCATTTTTTCATCATTGTATTTCCATTTCTGTGATATACATGTTTGTAACTAGTTTTTATGTCAAACAAAATGTTTTTCAAAAGAACTCTTCTTTTAAGGACACACCTTTTACTTCTCCCTCAAAGTGAACGGTTCTTGAAACATATTTATTATTCCCTCTTTATTTTGGGAACCCAAAGTTTATGAATTTTTTCTTATGAGATGAAACACATTCCTTTCCATGGGTTAGTTATGTTCATTTTTGATACGTGTTTATGTGGAAATCATGATAATGATAATGTTATGATGTGATGGGTGTGCCCGAAATTATACAGCGCTCCAATGCATTGGGTAAATTGATGAATCTCATGAGTAAATGTGGAATGATGAGTGAAAAAGATTATATATTGGTTCACAAGTATGTGTGGTAGTTAACCACTAAGAAATGATGTTTCATTTTTCTACATTTCCACATTTTAAGTCTTATATTTATGCTTCCTCTCGTGTTCATGATCTTTTTCCCATGTTATGATTTTGCTCACCCCATGCTATATTGTTCTTATCTATCCTCTTACTAGGATTCAATCTCACCCCTTTTGATGTATATCCTCAGGTGGATAAATGTACTAAGGAGAGGACAAGTTCCAATAAGAATCTATAGAATAAAAAATTAAATAAATGTTTATGCTTGATGTGGTAATTGTTATGTATGGTCCTAGTTTTTCCAAGACACTAAACATTTTGATCCTCTATGTGTAATAATATTATGTATTTTATACTTAAAATGATGTAATAGTAATGTAATAAAAGGAAGGGTCGCTATAGTTTGTATCAGAGGAATGGTTTAGTTAATTTGGGAATTAGGATTAGTGAACCCTAGAGAAAACCTCTAACATGAGACTAAGTACAAAAATTCACACAAGAATATTTACATAGGGATCCCATATGTTATGTTTTTGGTATAAATTGTTTAAATGAATAAGTTATTCATGACTTGTTTACTTATGTTTTGTTCTAACCTTTTGTATTTTATAAAATGGTGGGAACTAGGAGAAATCATGCCAACATCTTGTGCGAGGGCCAATGCAGCGATTGCCCAAACGACATCCCCAATGATTTGGGAGGTGGAGTTCAAAACTTCATGGTGATTCTTACACTATTATATCAGGTTATGAACAATAACAATAATAATTGTGAATATCCTCTTTCACCAAAGAGGGAACAACTGGATATCAAATGTTTTATGCGACAATGACCACCGACGTTTTGTGGATCTTCCAATCAACTAGTTGTGAAACAGTGGGTCAACTCCATGGAGAAGATCTTTTATGTTCTTCATTGTTCCGAGATGGAGAAGGTGAACCTATATGTTTATCGTCTAGACGGAGAAGCTGATCAATGGTGTGCTTTGATTAAGAACACCAAGCCAAGGGAGGAAATTGAAGATATGGAATAGGAAGACTTTAAGATAATGTTTCTTAACAAGTATTTCCCAAGAACTCTTCGCACGAAGATGGAGAGAGAATTCATAAAGCTCAAGAAAAAAGAATGAGAATCTATCACAAACTATGAAGCGAATTTCACAAGGCTTGCAAGGTACTCTTCGGGTTTTGTTATCAACAATGATAGAAAAATTGATAGATTCTTTAGTGGATTAAAACCACACCTTCGAAAGGCTCTTGCAATTCAAGACTTTGGGAGTTATGAAGAAGTTGTTCGATGTTCTCTCAAAGTGGATATGGAGTTTGAAGAATGTTCCCATGGCTATGGGGATAAGAAATGAAAGATGGAGTTTCAAGATGGAGGATCAAAGGATAAAAGTAGGAAGAAAACTCAATGACCCACATGCCAAAAATATGGGAAGTTGAACCATTGGAACTACCTCAAAGGGATAGGGAAATGCTTCAAGTGTGGGAAAGAAGGACACCATGTTCAAGAATGTCGAAAAGACACGAAAAGAAAGGAGAATGTAGCCGATGAAAGGAGACAACCACTCATGGTTCAATGCTACAACTGTAGGGAGCTAGGGGACTATGCAAACCAGTGCACTAAACCTCGAGCTATCGAGGGTAATCAGCATCAGCAACCACTGAAGATAAAGGAACAAGGGAAAGCTTATGCCATCCCTACTGCGGATGTGGAGCAAGATAATAAAGTCATACAAGGTACACTTTTTATTCACTCAAAAATGGAAAAGGTTTTATTTGATTCTGGTTCTACGCATTCATTTATATCTTGTAAGTTTTCTAGAACTCTAGAATCGAAGCCCCGAAACCTTGAAGTAGATATATATGTAAAAACACAAAGTGGTGTAATCATTGCAACCCAAGTATTTGAATCTTCTCTTATTGGCGTATGTGGTAAGATTCTTTTGGAAAATCTCATAATACTTCCCTTGGTGGAATTTGACACTATAACGGGAATGGATTGGCTCTCGTTATATAGAGCACATATCAACTGTCGGGAAAAGGAAATATCTTTTCATATTCCGAACCATCTCATGCTCCTCTAAAAATGACAGGAAGATCATGAATCTCATTTGAAAAATCCTTCAATGGTGTGGGTGTTGATTCCTTATGAAGAAGCATACCTCGCCCAAATGGTTGAGTTGAAGGAAAGTTCCAACCTTGAGGAAATGCCCATCGTGAGGGAATATGGTGATGTATTTCCTGAGGAGTTACCCGGAATTTCCTCGGATCGTGAGGTTGAGTTCTCAATTGAACTCATACCCATAGCTACTCCTATCTCAAAGTGTCCCTAGAGCATGGTTCCTATCAAACTAGAGGAGTTAAAGAAGAAGCTGCAAGAGTATCTGTACAAAGGGTTCATATGCCCTAGTGCATCACCTTGGGGTGCACCAGTGCTCTTTGTGAAGAATAAGGATGGAACAATGAGGTTGTGTATAGATTATCGAGAACTCAACAAGATCACCATAAAGAACAAGTATCCTCTCCCAAGGATCGATGAATTGTTCATCGAATTAAGAGGAGCTCAATAATTCTCAAAGGTGGATCCTAGTTCTGGATATCATCAGGTAAAGGTGAATAAGGAAGAAATTCAAAAGACTGCCTTCCGTATAAGGTATGTGCACTATGAGTTTTTAGTGATTCCCTTGGGACTTATTAATACCCCCACAATCTTCATGGATTTGATGAATAGAGTCTTTAGACATTACCTCAACAAATTTTTGGTAGTGTTTATCGATGATATTCTCATCTGCTCAAATAGAAAGGAGGAACATGAAGAATATCTAAGACTTGTGTTGGTGAAATTAATAAAGGATAAGTTGTACGCCAAGTTCAAAAAGTGTGATCTCTGGATGAAGCAAGTCATGTTCTTGGGACATGTGATCACGAGTGAGGGAATTTCTGTGGATCCTACAAAAAAAAAGGTGATTAAGGAATGGCCTAGGCCCTCTAGTGTCACAGAAATCCATCTTTTTCTTGGATTAGCTGGGTACTACCGACATTTTGTGAGAAACTTCTCATGATTTTCAAGACCGATAACTAAGTTAACAAGGAAAGGGGTAATGTATGTCTGGACAGAAGAATGTGAGGGATACTTCAAGGAGATAAAGAGAAGGATGATCACTGCACCTGTACTCACACTAAAAAAAAGTGGAGAATTTTTTGTGATATACAGTGATGTATCAAAGAAAGGATTGGGTTATGTACTCATGAAAAATGACAATGTGATAGCCTACGCCTCACGGCAGTTAAAGATCCATGAGAAGAACTACCCGACACATGATCTGGATTTGGCAGCCGTGATTTTTTCCTTGAAATCTGGAAGCACTACCTTTATGGTGAGAAGTGTGACATATACACCGACCACAAGATCCAAAAGTATATATTCACATAAAAGGATCTCAACACGTGTCAAAGAAGATGGTTAGAGCTAATCAAGGATTAAGATTTCTCTATTCACTATCATCCTAGAAAGGTGAACAAGTTAGCTGATGCTCTAAGCAGAAAAGGGCCTGCTACTCTAAACATATTGCGGATTGAGAAATACCATATCTTATTGGATATGAAAAGAATGGATTTGGAAATCATAAGGGTAGGGGATACATCCTAACTTTCCCAAATGATTGCGCAACCATCCATCCAAGAGAAGATTAAGGAATCGCAAAGGGATGATGTGGAGATACAAAAAAGGGTGAATGTAGTAAAGGAATAGAATCTCCAATAGTTACATATCGACAATGATGGTGTGATTCAGTTTGGAATGCGGCTTTGTGTTCCTTCATCACCCGGGATAAAGAAGGATCTATTGGAAAATTCACATAGCTCAAATTTCTCTATCCATCCTGGGAGTACCAAGATGTACCGTGATCTCCGAGAACACTTCTGGTGGGATAACATGAAGAAGGAGATTGTGGAATATATATCAAGGTGCTTGGTATGTCATCAAGTTAAATCTGAGTGACAAAATTCCAAAGGTATGATGCAGCCATTACCTATACCCATGTGGAAATGGGAAAATGTTACTATGGACTTTTTCATAGGTCTCCCAAAGATGTCAAAGGGGAATAATGCTATATGGGTTGTGGTTGACCGACTCACCAAGAATTCCCATTTTATCTCTATTTGGGAAGACCTCTTTATTGATAAAATTTCAAGGATATATGTGAAGGAAGTGGTGATACTTCCTGATGTTCCACTCTCAATTTTATCTGACCATGATCCACGGTTCACATCTAAATTCTAGAGGAGCCTTCAGTATTCTTTGAGCACTGAATTAAATTTCAGCACAACCTATCACCCCCAAACTGATGGCCAATCTGAAAGGACTATTCAGACACTTGAAGATATGATAAGAGACTACTCTCTATAATTAAAAGGTGTATGAGATCAACATCTCCCATTGGTTGAGTTCTCATAAAACAATAGCTTCCACTCGAGTATTCAGATGGCTCCATATGAAGCTCTGTATGGAAAGTGATGTAGAACTCCAACCTGTTGGGATGAAGTTGGAGAAAGAAAGCTACTTGGACCTGATCCTGTTCAAGAGATGACAGAGAAGGTTCAAGTCATCCAGAAACACATCAAATCTGCTCAAAGTCGTCAAAAGAGATATGTTGACAACCGTCGAAGGGACCTGGAGTTCGATGTTGTAGATAAAGTCTCCCTTGGAATATCTCCATGGAAGAGAGTCGTGCGATTCGGGAAGAAAGGGAAACTAATACCAAGGTATATTGGACCCTTTGAGATCCTTGACCGCATAGGATCCGTGGCCTATCAGCTTGCACTTCCACTGAATATGGCTCGAGTTCATGATGTTTTCATATATCGTTCTTGAGGAAGTACATACTTTATCCCTCACATGTATTAAACTCAGAGGTGGTGCAACTGGAAGATGATCTCTCCTATCAGGAGTAGCCAGTAAAGATTCTATATTTGAGAGATAAGGTTCTATGAAACAAGAAAACCCATCTTTTCAAAGTTTTATGGAGGAACCATAAGTTTGAAGAAGCAACTTGGGAACCATAAGAGGCAATGAATGAGAAACACCCTCACCTGTTTGTGAAAAGTGAAATTTTGGGGGCGAAATTTCTTACAGGGGAAGAATGTAACGACCCAAATTTTTTCAATGGAAATTAACTTCTTATAATTATGTCATAAAATAACATTAAAACACAACATAATGAACTAATAAGTGATAAGTGACATTTAAAAATAAGTTTGTCACTTCTATGTTTGGAATTTTGAAAATCTGACATACACGGTTGTGATCAAGATTATTTTTGGAGTATAATAAAACAAATATATTTTTTGGTGAATAGTTACCTACCCATATGAATAGTAACATACCCTTAGGAATAGTAATATGAACCTTATGAATAGTAATTCATCCAACATAATATTAACCTTACCCATGAATAATTAAATAAAATGTAGACATCTTAGAAAGTGACAATTTGACCTTAGTAAAATTTTTGGTATTTTTTAAGTCATAAATAAATAATTATAATTAATTAATTAATTTAAAAGAAAATGTATTTAACTAAAATTTGTTCATAAATTATCAAATCAACGTATTATAGTTTTTAGATAATATTATAAGACCCTACATATTTTTTGAAAGCGCTATAAAATCAGTTTTAATTTTAAAAACTATTTTTTAAGTAAATTATGATTTTAATTAAATATTAAATTAATAATATTTGGAAAATTATTTTTGAAAAATGGACTTCATTTTTGTATTGTACACATTGAATGAAGGTTGGGGTAAATTTTTGGGATTTTTCTGAAACACTTGAATTTTTTATGAATACTAAAATACCGTAATTTACAAAAATAAGGTAAATAAGCTAATTATAGAGTCAAGTGTGATGTTCTACTGATGTAAGCCTACTTGGTTCGGGATCACATGATAAAATTACTGTTCTTGGTCATTCAAGACTCACTATTCCTTGTCTTATGGGAAATTAATAAACTAATGAATTTTATATTAAGGAAACCCCTCTCCCCTCCACTATAAAAACCACCCTTCACACCCTCATTTCCTTACACCTCTCAAGCTCAAATACTTATCTGAACTCTGCCCAAACCTCTTCTTTAACCACTATCCCACGTTCGAGAGCTTCCGGTCTCATCAAAAGACCAATCCTATCTTCCTTAAGGAGGATCTCAAGAGGAAGATTTAAGAGGTAATTTCTCTCCCTCTTCTTCTTTAATTTCCTTTCAAGTTCAAGTTCATTTCTTGATCTCTCCCCACCTATATTTATCCAAATGGTATTTTAACTCCATTATTATACATCTACTGTA
The DNA here is from genome assembly GCA_963277665.1 of Viscum album. Classification (NCBI taxonomy): domain Eukaryota; kingdom Viridiplantae; phylum Streptophyta; class Magnoliopsida; order Santalales; family Viscaceae; genus Viscum; species Viscum album. The sequence continues at coordinate 1,196,860,396 of OY728131.1, forward strand.
AATTTATGATGCTAATGGGATATTATATCATCCAAACCCCTTTCCCTCTTCCTTTTATTTTATTAAGGAGAACGTTGTTCATGAGGTGTTAATTTATCACCTTCAAGAACGACGAGTTTTCCTCTTCCATTTCTACCTTCGGATATGGTCATGAAACTATTTTTATGGTTGAAATAGAAAATTTTATATGTATTATCTCTTATTTAATGTTCATTAACTAACTTATGGCCATAGTGATAGTGATAAAATAAAACAAGTTCATTATGATCGAAAAATCACTCAAATTAACCCAAACAATCATCATTTAATTATAATCTAATGATTCATCCACATGAATCTAATATAATTCATTAAAAGATCATACAAACTCCTGTAATATCATTAATAACATGTAATATCTGTTTTTTATGTTTACCCATGTTCTACCCAAACTTCAATTTAAGAATACAAGTGAACCACTCAAGAAAACCATAAAAACAAACATTCCCAAATAATGTTTTTGAACTCTATAACTCATCCAAAGGAACATAAAATCACTTAATGAAACCATAATGAACCATATTAATGTAAAAAAAGTTCTGGATTTATAATTAATGAATATAATGTCATTATACATGACATTAAATAGAAGGAAGCATTCAGGTACAAGGTAAGGGGAAATTCTCGAACCCAACTTTCATCCTTCAGGTTCTCCCTCTTTCACTCCATTTTTGATATGGGTACTCCTTAAAGATCATTTGTTCGTAATTTTATTTCCATTTCTGGGATATAAATGTTTGTCACTGGTTTTTATGTCAAACAAAATGTTTTTCAAAAGAACTCTTCTTTTAAGAACACACCTTTTACTTCTCCCTCAAAGTGAATGGTTCTTGAAACATATATATTATTCCCTCTTTATTTTGGGAACCTAAAGTTTATGAATGTGTTATTATGATATGAAACCCATTCCTTTACATGGGTTATTTATATTCATTTTTGATAAGTGTTTTATGTGGTAATCATGATAATGATAATGTTATGATGTGACGGGTGCACCCGGAATTATATAGCGCAATATGAATGTTTCAAAGTGATGGGTGCACCTGGAATTATACAGCGCTCCAATGAATTGGGTAAATTGATGAATCTCATGATTAAATGTGAAATGATGAGTGAACAAAATTCTAGCTCGGTTCACAAGTATGTGTGTTAGTTAACCACTAATACATGATGTTTCATTTTTCTGCATTGCTACATTTTAAGTCTTATATTTATGATTCCTCTCATGTTCACGATCTTTTTACCATGTTATGATTATTATCACCCCACGCTATATTGTTATTATCTATCCTATTACTGGGATTCTAGATCACCTATTTGGATGTATATCCTCAGGTGGCTACATGTATTAAGGAGAGTACCAGTGCCAATAAGAAGCTAGAGAAGAAAAAAATTAAATAAATGTCTATGCTTGATGTTGTAATTGTTATGTATGGTCCTTGTTTTCCCAAGACACTAAACATTTGGATCCTCTATGTGTAATAATATTATTTTTTTATACTTAAAATTATGTTATGGTAATGTAATAAAAGGAAAGGTCGCTATATTCAAGGCCTTTTTGATTAATTATAATGTTCAATTTCATTGTTCGGGCTCATTTGATTACAATGAACATGTTTTGCTTTATATCTTAATACCATTTTTACAAAAGTATTACAAAACTAAAAATAAGATATAGAACATATATAATAATCTAGTTCAACCATAACCCAAATGGTTTCATTACCATAATTAAAGATTATAACAGATATTGATAAACTGTTGTCCTTGAATGTGCTAAATTAGCACATCTCAAACGGTGCTTTCATTTCTTCCAAATAAAGGGTGGAGAAAGGAGATAAGATAATGAAATATCCCATTATCATAAAATCATTACAGTAAATGTATTTTACTAGAGTTATCACACTATTTGGGTGAAATTATGTGAGGAAAGAAACAAAAATAAAAGAACTTAAAAGAAATGAATGAATTGGAAAGAGGAGTTTACCTCTTGAGAAGTCCTTCTTTGAGAACCTCTTAAGGATAGTGGTTTAGGTATTTTGAATAGTATAGGAGATTTTGGATGTGGGAGAGGATATTAAGGAGATATTTGGGTAGAATATTGGCAAGGCACAAGGCTTGAGAGGAGTGAAGAGAAGAGGGAGTTAAGGGGGTTTTTATAGTGGAGGAGAGAAGAGTTTTCTTAATATAAAATCCATTAATTTATTATTTCTACATAAGACAAGGAATAATGAGTATTACATGACCAAGAATAGTAATTTTATCATGTGAATCCGAATAAATTGGGATTACATAATCATATTATCATCAATTATTCAATTAATCCATTATTTAGCATTTATTGTGAATTATCGGATTTTACGATTCATAAAAAATTCAAGTATTTCAGAAAAATACCAAAAATTCACCCTAACCATTTTTCAACATGTAGAATCCAAAAATGATGTCCATTTTTCAAAAACAATTTTCTAAATTTTATTAATTAAATATTTAATTAAAACAATTATTTAATCGAAAAAATATAAACACTTAAAATATTCATCTTCATTTTTAAGGTGCCTAAATTCAATTATACACTCAAGGGTATGGATACCATTCATAAAATCTATATTACTATTCATAAGGGTTTGTTACTATTCATAAGGGAATGTTACTATTTATACGGGTAGGTTACTATTAACTGAAAATTATGTTAATTCTATCAGACTCTAAATATCATATTAAACACAACCGTTTATGTCAGATTTTTAAAATTCAAATCGTAGAGTTTGAAAGATTAAGTTCAATGGCTAGGTTATGGATATCTCCTATACGTAACCATGTTTTGTTTCATATAGGCTCAGTGATTCATGAAATATAGGCTATAACTAGAATGTATTTAAGAGAAACATACCATGAAGTGTTTGGGGTGCTACATTATTCCCTCATTTGGAAATTTCATCCTCGAAATTTTATGTATGAAACTCACCAAGAAGAAGTGGGTGATTCTTTTCCATAACATCCTTAGGTTCCCATGTTGCTTCCTCTATATTTTGGTTTCTCCAAAGAACCTTTACTAGACGAGTTGTCTGATTTCTCAATACCTACTCCCTTGTGTCAAGAATCCCGATAGGCTTTTCACAATATGACAAGTCAGGTTCAAGTTCAATTTCTTCATATGTGAGTACATGCATTGGGTATGGCATGTATTTCTTTAAGAATGACACGTAGAACACATCATGAACTCTTGAGAGATTTGGCGGCATCGCTAAATGGTAATCTATAGCTCCAATTATTTCTAGAATTTCAAATGGTCCGATGTACCTGGGGCTCAGTTTTCCTTTCTTACTAAACCTTAAGACACCCTTACATGGAGATACTTTCAAAAAACATGATATCCCACTTGGAATTCCAAGTCTTTTCTCGGGTTGTCATCATAACTCTTCTGCCTACTTTGGGCTTCTTTAATATGGGCTTGTATTTTCTTCACCTTGGTCATGGTTTCTTCAATACGTTCTGGACCTATAAGTTTTCTCTCACCAACTTTGTCCCGACACGATAGAGTTCGACATCTCTTTCCATATAATGATTCATATGGAGCCATTTGAATACTAGAATGGAAAATATTGTTGTAGGAAAATTCCACCAAAGACAATTATTGATCCCACATACCTTGGAAGTCAAGAAAGAATGACCTCAACATGTCTTCTAAAGTTTTAATAGTACTTTCAGACTATTCATCAATTTGAGTGTGATAATCAGTACTCATATGAAGCTTAGTATTCAAAGCCTTTTGGAGACTTTTCCAGAATTTTGATGTAAACCGGGGATCTCAATCGGATACAATCGATATAGGTGCACCATGAAGTCTTACCACTTCATTAATATAAAGTCTTTCCAAGCGCTCATGTGGAAAATTCTCTCTTATAAGAAGGAAATGTGCTGATTTTGTAAGATGATCAACAATTACCCATATTGCATCATTCCTTCTAGGTGTCCTCGATAGTCCAGTGACAAAATCCATCATAATTTTATACCACTTCCACATAGGAATAGGTATAAGTTGCATCACTCTTTTGGGATGTTGTCTCTCTGCCTTCAATTGTTGAAAAACTAGACATCTTGACATGTAGTCAGAAATTTCCCGCTTCATATTATCCCACCAAAAATATTCCTTCAGATCTCTATACATCTTGGTGCTACCCGAGTGTATAGAGAAATTTGAGCTATGAGCATCATCTAATAGTTCCCTTTTTAGCTCAGGTATTGATGGAACACATAACCTCTTCCCAAATTTCAGAACTTCTTCTTCATACACGAAGTAATCCAGTCTCCTATCCTTGATAGTATTAATTTTCTTACGCTGATTCTCATCATCAGATTGATAGCTTTTTATATTCTCTAATAAAGATGTTTTAGAAATCATTTGGAAGAGGAAAGATGTTTCCCTTTCCTTAACAATTCCCATATCTATCTTTAGTAGATCCAAAAATATAGGATCTCTCTCAATCCCCATTTGTGTCAGAAGTCCATGATCTTTTCCACTTAATGCATCTGCCTCCTTATTTTACTTTCCCGAGTGGTAGTGTATTGAACAGTCATAATATTTTAGTAACTCAAGCCATATCCTTTGCCTCATGTTGAGTTCTTTTTGTTTGAAAATTTATTTCACACTCTTTTGGTCTGTAGGAATCTCACATCTCTCTCCGTAGAGATAATGCCTCCATATTTTCAGAGCAAAGATCACAGATCCTAACTCAAGATCATGATTTGGATAATTTTTCTCATGAGTCTTCAACTGTCTTGATACATAAGCAATAACTTTATCATTTTTCATAAGGACGCAACCCAATCCATTATTTGATGCATCACTGCATATTACAAATCCACCACTTCTAGATGGAAGAGTCAAAATTTGAGCATTGTCCAATCTTCTTTTCAATTTTTTGAAGCATTATGTACATTCTTTTGTCCACACAAACTTAAATCCTTTAATTGTTTGCATGGTTAGTGGGTTAGCTAGTCAGGAAAAATTATGAACAAAATTTCAATAGTAACCTACTAAGCCAAAAAAATGACTATATCAGTTTTGTTTGTTGGTGTGGGCCATTATTGGATTGCCTTTTATTTTAAGGATCAACTAGGATTCCATCCTTAGAGACAATATGGCCTAGAAAAGAAACTTATTGAAGCCATAATTCGTACTTTCTAAACTCCCTATATAATTTATTTCTTCTAAGAGTTCTCAGAATAATCCGCAAGTGACTCTCATGGTCTTTATAGATTTTTGAGTATACAAGGATATCATCTATGAATACCAAAACAATGTTATTAAGATATTCCTTGAAAACTCTATAAATTAAATCCATGAAAATAGAGGGTGCATTTGTTATTACAAAAGGCATCACTGTAAACTTGTAATGCCCATACCTGGTCCGAAATGTTGTCTTAGGAATATCTTCCTTCCTCACACATAGCTGATGATATCTGGATCGAAGGTAAATCTTTGAAAATTATTGAGCTCCAATAAGTTGATCAAACAAATCATTAATCTGGGGAAGAGGATACTTATTCTTTATTGTAATAGCACTGATTTCCCTGTAATCAATGCAAAGCCTCATGGAACCATCTTTCTTCTAGACAAAGAGGACAGGGGCTCCCCATGGAGAAAAACTAGGTCGAATAAATCATTTTTCACTCAAATACTCTAGTTGTTTTCTTTATCTATACTAATTCCAAAATGGCCATTCAATAGGGTGTCTTTGATATAGGTCTTTCACTATGAATTAAATCAATAGAGAACTCAACTTCCCGCTCTGAAGGATGTCTAGGTAAATACTCTAGAAATAAATCAATGTACTCTTTCACTATGTGCACATCTTCAATTTGAATATTTCCTTCCTCACCCATAGATATTGGTTTATCTTCCTCTCAAACTATTTCATTCAGTAAATCTACTAGGGTTGGTTCTAGATAGGAATCAGGTGGAAAATTTTCTGCCCTAAAGACAAAGGATTCTACACCATTATAAAAAATTGTAACTTTCTTCTTCTTACAATAAATCTTCGAATCATAATTTGACAACAAATTCATACCGAGAATTATATCGAATTAATTCATTAGTATGATGACAAGGTTAGAAACTAAAGAATGTTTTGGTTCTGGAGGGGGGCTAGTCAACATGCCTTTGTCGCAATGATACATCCCCTGGGAGTTTTGACTGAAAACTCCTTTATTAAATCAAATTGGACATATATAATTTTCTTAGAAAAATGAGAAGATATAAATGAATGTGATGATCTAGAATCAAAGAAAGTGTTGGATAAGTTTGAGGAAACAATTAAAGTACCTACCACCACATCATTAGGAACTTTAACCTCTGTGGTTGTAATTGCATAAGCTCTCCCTTACTCTCTTGGACTTTTCTGAGACAAGTTTCCTTGGAACTTAGGACACTAATTTTCATAGTGTTCTATCTCTCTAAAATTGTAGCATTCAATATCATTGAATTGTCTCTTCCCCTTTCATTCATCAGATCGATGACCCTTTTCTCCGCAGTTGTAGCAGACTATCGTGCCTTTTATGAATTTACTGAGATGATCCTTTCCACAGTTCTCACATAATGAGAATAGCTTTGTTCCCTTGATCTTCTTTGGTGCTTCTCATTTTCCTTTGTTATCAGAGTGACACTTCTTATCTTGGTTCCCTTTGAAAAGATTTTATCTAGAAAATTCTTTCTCCATTTTGATGGAACTTGATACAATTTCATCATATGATAAAAATGAATGAGAATTTAGTGCCCTTCAAAGACTTGTATTAAGACCTTCAAAGAAATGATCAATCTTGTCTACCGAGTCACATATGTAATCTACAGGATACCTGGCCAACCTTGTGAAAGTAACCTCATACTCTAAAACACTGTCTTCTTCCTTTTGTTTTAAGTTAAGTAATTTCCTCTTGATTTTAGTTCGTTGCTCACGAGGGAAATATTTTTCAAATAATATTTCCTTAAAATTCCTCCATTCCATATATTCTATTTCTTCTTAATCCATCATATTCTGGATCAAAGACCACCATTGATCTGTGTCTCCCTTGAGACAATATATTGCCAACACTACCTTCTCATTTTTATCGCATCTTAATACCCCGAAAATCTTTTCAAGTGACTTGATCCACTGATCAGTTAATATCAGATTAGTAGTCCCACTAAAATATGGGGGCTTATACCACATGAAATTATCTAACATAGGTGTAGCATGGTTATTCGTCATGACCTGGGTATGTTGTCCCAATATGGTCATAATCTGTTCTACTCTGACATTGACCATGTTGACTTGCTTAGTGGGCCAATCCCTACATTGTCCACGAGTATTGATTCCCCATATTCTATTAGGTTCCATTTCTAAATAATGGTATACACTAGATTAGTTTATGAATCTAAAATAGAAAAAACTTAATATAGATTGAAATTCTATGTATAACTAATCTCATAAACATGGTTTCTCTAAGGAAAAATTTATATTTCAATCCTTCGTAATGGATTGAAAATAAAATATGAATTATCCCAAGAATATCCCCCAGGAGTGTCATAAAAAAGAGTGTAGAAAGGTCCATTCAGGTGTACTAGGATACCCCGGGTCAAGCCCGAAACTCCTTGTCAGAGTTTTCACTCCTAGATACATTTGTGCTAGATCCACCTCTACCTGATCGTATCCAGACAGGGATGTATTTTCTAGAAATATTCACACAAACTATTCCATACCAAAATAACAGGACGTTCTTGTACATTTATCCTCAAATACTATATTATGGCTTTGTTCCCTACTATATATTTCCTACTCTAGTTTCCAAGTTTCCTACTAAACTTCCTCTAATACCAACTGTAACACCCCGTCCCCTCTAGGCTGGAGCCGGTGCATTACTTGTAATATTGGAATGGTTAGAAGGAATTAAAATCCTAAAGGAATGATCAGTTTAGTAGTCTTGAAGAAACTTGATACATACATGTAACTCAAATTACATTGGAAAAGGTTACAAAATACAATACATAACAAAAACTAAAAACTGCAACCACAGGAACTCAATAAATGATCACCTCTTCATCACCTATAGATGTAAAATAATGAAAGTGGTGAGGTAAAACACTCAGTAAGGGTTAAAAATATAAAAATAATGAAAACAATAATAATTGAATCATAATCAATCTGACATAATCAATATGTCATGGTGAATAAATGAAAAACTCACGCCATTAATAAACTAAGAATGAAACCGCATCCATAGATTTTGTCATAGTGAAAACATCATGGATAGTAAAAAATGATAATGAATAAAGAGAATGCTTATTAATTGGAAATCATGTATCTAGAATATGAAAACATAATACCATTAAAACTATTTAATTCTATGGGTATAAACCCGTCTGATTTTTGGAAACAAACTCGAAGGGTTTGTCGCCAAACTGATTTGTCTCATAAGACCTACCGATGCATCAAAGAGATATAGCGGACCCCACACACCACTTTATGTCCAAATAATTCTTTATACATTGATTCAATACAATAGTAATATGCCTTTTCAATATCCGTATAGAGTAGAGTATACATATTCATCAATATTTTCATAATTAAAATAAATTTCCAAATAAACACCGTATGTAAAATGGTATACAGTTTAGACAAAAAACATATCCATTAAATGAGATTATGGATATTTAATATAAATATATTTTCAAAATGAAAGGTGATATCAAATGGTTAGTAGGTACACCACATAAGGATTATTAGGTGCACAATACAAAGCTAGTCACGAGAAAATAGTAGTTGAGACAAAGTCTCTTACCAAAATTTAATCGGTAAAATCATATGAAAAGAACTTAATAACCCTCAAATGATTCATTAAATACGATGAATATAAAGAGAATAATGTGATTATATATCAAATGGATGCACACATATACCACATACAAGAAATAATTGGAAAACAATGGAAATCTCACGGAAATGAAAGTGAGATGAGAAACCCCTTACAAACATTTTGGCATGGTAAGAAGTGTTATTGAGATGGATTAATGAGATTTAAATAGGTATTCCATTATTTATATGTCACAAGGGTAGTATGGGTGAGTTTCCAAAACATACCACATCACTGGGAATTAAAAATAAAAGAGCACAACATAGGGGAGATTCTTGAACAAAAGTGAGAGAGAGGATCCCTTACCATATGCTTGAAGGTGTTCTTGACTTGTTATTAAATACCTGAATTAACAAATTAGGATTATTAATTCATAATTACAGAACCTTTAATATATGTAAATGATTTATTATATGCATTTTTAGTTCATTCAAGGCCTTTTTGATTAGTTGTAATGTTCAATTTCATTGTTCGGGCTCGTTTGATTACAATGAACATGTTTTGCTTTATAAATTAATACCATCTGTAAAAAAGGATTACATAACTAAAAATAGGATATATTACATATATAATAATCAGGTTCAAAAATAACACAAATGGTTTCATGACCAAATTTAAATATTATATTTGAAATTGATAAACCGTTGTCCTTGAATGTGCTAAATTAGCACATCTCAAACAGTTCTTTCATTTCTTCCAAATAAAGGGTGGGGAAAGAGGAGAAGATTATGTAATATCCCAATATAAAAAAACATTATAGTACATGTATGTTACTGGAGTTATCATAATATTTTGGTGAAGGGAGGTGAGGAAAGAAACAAAAAGAAAAGAACTTAAAATAAATGAAAGAATTGGAACGAGGAGTTTACATTTTGAGACTTCCTCCTTTGAGAACATCTGAAGGGGAGAGGTTTATTGAGTCAATAAGGGGTTCCTTATGAATTTTACATTCCTTCATACTTGGGGATATTATTGAGTTATTAAGGTTTCATTATGAATTTACCATTCCTCTTGTTTTTAAAATCACAAACACCTTATCTCAAGGAAAATCTCTTTTTACCACGTGTTTTACTTATATAAGGAGAAATCTCCTTCCCCAAGGAAATTTATCCTTACCATGTTTTCATTGTTCATATCATAATTTTTTCTAAGTGTAAAACTTGGTTGGAAACCAAAAACTTGGAATCCTATAAATACCTAGATATGAAGCATTCTGTTTTAGGATCCGAATTCTCAGAATTCTGATTACGAATTCTGGTTACGAACTCTTCTGAGTTTTGACTCTGAATTATGATTACGAATTCTGGTTACAAACTCTTATGAGTTTTGACTCTGAATTATGATTACAAATTCTGGTTATAAACTCTTCTATGTTCTGACTCTGAATTCTGAATATGAATTCTATTTACAAACTTTACCAAGTTCTGACTCCGAGTTCTCTGAATACAGACTTCGAACTCTTATGAGTTTTGACGCCAAATTCTCATGAACTCTGACTTTGAACATTGCAAGTTATAGTTCTGAATTCATGAGAATCCAGACTCTTAATTTCCTTGAAATTCAGACTCGGGAATTATATAGATTTCAGGTTCCTAATTCCTAGAAAACAGAATTCCAATATCCTTGCATTATAGACTCCAAATTCAATTTTGGTTAAACTCCAAACTTTTATTCATTTTCATTATGAATATTGGTTTTTAGTTATGTAAACATATTTTTTTCTTACAATTATTTTTGTTATAAAATAATGTTGTGCATCTAGTTACTAACTAAACATTTTTTGAGTGACACATGTACAGGTCCCTCCGAAATAAAGGAAAAATATAAACGTTGGAGGAGGGAACTGACCGTTGAAGTCGTGCCTATAAATAGGAGCTCATTTGGAAGATCTCACAACTTTTTAACAAATTTATTTGGCTAAACTTACTCACGTGATGTTGAAGTGATTTATAGAGAGGGAGGCTCTTATAAACTCTCAAGCTTCGTGTAGAAAGTTTTAACATCTTGTTCCGATTCGTGCAGAATTGCTTTATGCTACTCCGATTGTTGTTGTGTATAGTCGAGGGCTTCCAAGGATAGGAAGACAGTGGTGCTGACTACCTTGAAGTTGATGGCTTGTGGGGATAGCAGGACAAACTCCAATCTTTGTATCTAGGGCTTACCCTAGTGTGGGTAAGACAGATTTTCTTGAAAGTATAAATCAAGGGACCATTATCCAAGGTTGTTGGATACCCTTCTCTTTAGGTTAAAAGATTTAATACTTGTTAATTTTTTGTTTCAAGTTTTCCTCTGCATTTTTATTATTGAGGAAAGTATAACTATATTATACTTCTTTATTCTTGTGTACTCTAATTTAGTGAGATTCTATGCCCTTTAAGGTAGAGTATTTATCCTTGTAAACTTTCATTAAGTATCATTTTCTAGAACCATCGTTCCAGATTCAATTTCTCGGAATAATATTTCCTGATTCAAGAAAGTGTGTAGAACTAGAGGTTTTGTGAATTACCTTATTTAACCTTATTAAACATAAACATCTTTAAAAGTTCCAAAGGAATTTTTAAAAGTATACAATTCACCCCCTCTTGTATATTGTGTATCATTAAATACTACATACTGTATCTCTATTATTTCGATCCTACATTTAGTATTTTAGAGTATATCATACTCACATACCATCTCAACAATTGGTATTAGAGGTGGTTTCTAAAATACTTATATTCACATATAAGTTTTTCTTACTCAAGTTTTCATTGTTCTATATTTTCCTTGCTTAGGAATATTTTCCTTTAATCCAAACTTTTACTATTAACATGTTTTTATGGAAATATTTTTCTTTAAGATGGCAGGGATCGATGTTTGTTCCATAGACAATCTCAATCCAACTAGACCAACTATTTTTATGGGAATTATTACGAATATTGGAGAGCTCACATGAAGACTTTCATTATCAATATTGGTGTTGATAATTTTGTTATGTTTACTGGAGGATATAAAATCCCTGACAAGAAAGTTAGTACCTTCGCCAATCAAGAAAAGCATGAATATCAACTTAATTATAAGGTACACAATACTTTTCATTGCTCCATGACTAGAAATATATACAACCTGATATATTCTTGATAAGTTGAAAATAGTATTTGGAATAAACTTGATGTTACTCACTTTGGAACATACAAAGTTATTGAAACTAGAAGAACCATGCTCAGAGCTGAATATCATAGTTTCTGCTTTCCTTATGAAGAACCCATATGTAAGGTGCAACAAAGATTCATGACTATTATGAATAGTTTACAATACATGGGTTAAAAAGGATTAGATGATGAATCTCTTATTGAAAAGATCATAGAAATCATGCCCAATGAATGGGAATCCAAGAGGACTACTATTGATGAAAATAGAAAGGTTACTTAGATTAATCTTGATGAACTCTTTGGAACACTTCTTCAGCATGAGACTACAATGAAGAGAGATGATGATAATGTAAAGAATAATAATGGGAATGGAAGTTTTGTTTTTTACTATTACTTCAAATCATATGTAAGCTAAGACTCATGAGAGAATTACCAGATCTAAGTATAAGAAGGTAATTATCCAATCCAAATATAGTGGAAGTGAATCCTCAGATAATGAGTTAGAAAATATTTCTTGAATGATGAACAAGATAGCTAGACAGAGGAACTTTCAATCCAGATACAAGAAGAAAGAAAGGAAAGATAAGAAAGATTCAGAAGTTACTTGTTATGAATGCAAGAGAGATAGACATATAAGGCCTGATTTCTCCATGCTCAAAATAAAGGAAAGAAAGGAAAAGAATTCATAGAGAAACAAAAATAAGTATTACAAGGATAAAGCTAAGAAAGTCTTGAAAGCTAATGACACCTGGAGTGCCAGTGGTGGTGACTCTTTAGATGAATCATCAGATTACGAATCTTCATGATAGAAGAATCTTGGTCTAATAGCCATAATACCTATTGAAAATCATTGTTTAATAACTAAGGTACACAATGCTAAATATATGACTAATATATATTTGAATGATATTGATAGTAAATATTATATCTCTTCTGATGAAGAATCTTCTTCTGATTAAGATAATACTTTACCTTCCTATGAAGATGTTTCTAGGTTTTCCAAACTTATTGAGATTGAGAATTCAAAACTCATGAAAAAACTTGATAAGAAAAAATCTAGGAATACTATTCTTATTAAGGAAATATCAAATCATTCTAAAGATATTGATAAGAAAAATGTTTATTTTGAAAAGATTTTAAAAAATCTTGGGGAAGTAAATTCTGATAAGAATAAACTTTCTAAATATATAGAAAATGTAATTTCTAAGAAAAATGGTTTTGAACCTAAATCTAGTTCCAAATCAAATTTTTTAGAAGTCAAGAATATGGTTATCAAACTGAGATCTAAAATTTTTTCCTTGAGGAAGTTCTTTTCAAACGTTACCTTAGGTAAGGAAAATTTTGATAAAATGTATTCCCAAATCCAACCTCTAAGGAATAGTTCTGGTTTTGGTTATACTGGTTCTAAACCTATTTTTAGTAACAATTACTTTGTTCCTCAAAGTTATACATTATGCACTAAGTGTTAGTGTTGTGGACATTAGGAAAATAATTGTTCCTTAAACAAAACCCAGTCTTTAGGATTTCACAAAGCTTATTTTTCTAAAAAGATGTGGGTGCCAAAAAATTTTCTTTCTGAGATTTCTGGATCCAAGAAATTTTGGATTCCGAAAAAATAAATTTTTCTTATTTTCAGGAAAATAGAGAATGTACCAACAATAATACATGGTACATGGATAGTGGATATTCCCGGCATATGACTGGTAGCAAAAACTATTTTTAAAATATTATCAAGATGAAAGGAGGAAAATTAAATTTCTGATATAATGCTTAGGGAGAAATTTTTGGTATAGGTAACATCGTTCTTCTTGGAAAAACATTGATTCCAAATGTTTTATTTGTTAAGGGTCTTAAGCACAACCTTATTAGCATAAGTCAATTAAGCGATGAAGGTTACCTTGTGAATTTTAGGAATGAAAAGTGATTAGTACAAAATTCCAAGAAAGTGCTTATTCTTTCTTCCCATAGGCAAGACAATGTATACACACTAAACTTAGAAGACCTTAAGAGCCAAGATCTACCTTGCCTTAGTGAAATGGAAGACCATTCTTGGTTGTGGCATAGAAGGTTAGAACACTGTAACCTTATGAATCTATGAAAACTTTCTAAGAAAAGGTTATTTAAGGATCTACCAGAGCTTAGATTTAATTCTTCCAAAGTTTGTGACCCTTGTCAATATGGAAAACAACATAAATAAAGTTTTAAATCAATCGGTGAAGTCTCAAATACTGATGCATTACAGTTAGTGCATATGGATCTCTTTGGTCCTACACAAACTAGAAGCATTGGAGGCAAGTATTATGTATTTGTTTTAGTTAATGATTACACTAGATTTACATGGGTCTATTTTCTAGCAAAGAAGTCTGAAGACTTATCTTATTTTAAAAGTTTTAGAGCCCAAGTTAAAAATGATAAAAACCTTCCATTGAAAACTATTCATAGTGATCATGGTAGAGAATTTCAAAATTATGATTTTGAAACTTTCTGTAGTAGAAAAGGCATTACTCACAATTTCTCAGCACCAAGATATCCTCAACAGAATGGTGTTGTTTAAAGAATAAATAGAATTCTTCAAGATATAAAAAGAACCATGTTGAGTGAATATTCTTTAGCAAGAATTTTTTGGGCTGAAGTTGTAAGTACTGCTTGTTATACTATAAAACAAGTTTTGATTAGACCTTTTCTTAAAAAAACTTCTTATGAGTTATAGAATGGTAGAAAACATAGACTTTCATACTTAAATGTTTTTGTTTGCAAGGTATTCATCCTGAACACTAAAGATAATATACACAAATTCACACCAATATCTGATGAAGGAATTTTCTTAGGCTACTCCACAACTTCTAAGGCATATATAGTTTTCAATAAAAGCACTTGCACTGTTAAAGAGACAGTACATGTGAAATTTGATGAAACTGATCCTTTTGTTTTTAAACAACCTCAACAAACATCTTCAGATGTGTTTTCAAAAAATGATTATCAACCTATGTTAGAAGATCTTTTTGATAAGAAAAGTGTCCAAGAAGATGTTTCTGAAACATCTACCCTAGAATCTTTTCTACCCTATGTTGATGAACAGGTTTTATAAAACCGAAATCAGTTGTTTCTTAAGTATCATTCCAGTGATAGTGTCATTGGTGATGTGAATCAACATGTAAGGACTAGAAGTTCCTTAAGGAATGAAGTGAAACATCTATCATTCCTTTCCCAATTAGAACCAAAAAGCACTGATGAATCTTTAGGTGATGATTATTGGATAAAAGCTATTAATGATAAACTAAATTAATTCAAAAGGAATAACTTCTATACCTTGGTTAAAAGACCTAAGGAAACTTCTATTATTTTTGTAAAATGGGTCTTCAGAAATAATTTTGATGAAAATTGAATAATAGTAAGAAATAAATCTAGATTGGTTGCTAAAGGCTATAATCAACAATAGGGAATAAACTATGAAGAAACCTATGCTCCAGTATCTAGACTTGAATCTATTTATATCCTACTTTCCTTTACGGCATTCTTCAATTTCAATCTTTTTCAAATGGATGTGAAATGTGCTTTTCTTAAGGGATATGTTCAAGTGGAAGTTTTTGTTGAACAACCTTCTGGTTTTGAAGATACAAAACATCCTAATCACGTTTTTATACTTACCAAATATTTGTATGGACATAATCAAGCCCCTCGATCCTAGTATGATAGACTTACAAGATCTTTTCTTCAAAATAATTATGTTTAGGGAAATGAAGATCCAACCCTTTTTATAAAGAAAGGCAAGAAAAATGTTTTGATTGTTCAAATTTATGTTGATGACATTATATTTGGTTCAATTCAAAAATCCTTAACTGATTCCTGTGCAAATCTAATGAAATCTGAGTTTGAAATGAGTATGATGGCTGAGTTAACATTTTTCCTTGATTTTCAAATTTCTCAAAACCAGAAGTAATCTATATATCCGAACATAAGCATATTAAATATCTTCTTAAAAAGTATGGATATGACAACAATAAGAGTATAAGTACTCCTATTGGTACCTCAAACACACTTGATATTGATGAAGCTGGGAAACCAGCAGATCAAACATCTTCTACAGGAATGATATGAAGTTTACTTTACTTGATAGCTAGTCATCAAGACTTAATGTTTGTAGTATTCTTATGTGCAAGATATCAATCCAATCCTAAGGAATCTCATTTAAAGGCAATGAAAAGAATTTTTAGCTACTTAAAGGGAACCATGGATTTATGACTTTTCTATAAATCTGTAAATTATTTTTAATTTTTTTTAGTTGCTGACTTGGTGGATGTAGAATTGATATAAAGAGTACATCTGGAACTTGTCATTTCTTAGGAGATTCATTTGTTTCTTGGTCTTGCAAGAAGCAACACTCAACATCACTTTCCACTACTGAAGCTGAATATGTAGCAGCAGGAAGTTGTTGTGCTCAAGTGTTTTGGATGCAACACACACTCACAGATTATGGTATGAGTTTTACCAAAAAACAAATTTTGTGTGATAATACAAGTGCCATTGCTCTTAGTAAAAACCCTTCACATAACTCTCATGCAAAACACATAGATATTAGGAATCACTTTATTAGGGATCACACACAAAAAAGAGATATCATTCTTCAATTTATCAGAACGCAAGATCAACTTGATGATATTTTCACAAAATCTTTACCTTCTGATAGATTTTAATACATTAAACAGAAGTTAGGAATGATAACCGTAAGGTAATCCTCCATATTAACTTTCTATTGAAGTCAATCTCCTTATATTAATAAACTCCTTTTTCATAAGGGGAGTACATTTTCTTGATAGTTTTTCATGTTTTTCATATTGAAGTTTTTTTATATGTTTCGTAATGAAGTTTTTCATATGTTTCATAATGAAGTTTTTCATTATTTCATAATTAAATTTTTCATGTTTTTTGTAATGATGTTTTTCATGTTTTTTTTAATGAAGTTTTTCATGTTTTTTCATAATGAAGTTTTTCATATGTTTCATAGTGAAGTTTTTCATAATTTTCGTAATGAAGTTTTTCATGATTTTTGTAATGAAGTTTTTCAAGTTTTTTGTAATGATGTTTTTCAAATTTTCATAATGAACATTTTCATACTTGAAATTTTCGTAATGAAGATTTTCGTACTTGAAATTTTCATAATGAAGATTTTTTTACTTTAAATTTTCGTAATGTAAATTTTCATAATGGAGTTTTTTGTGTTTTTTTCGTAATCAAAATTTTTGGAATCTAAATTTCTTCAAGAATAAATTTTCCTCAATATGAATAATCTTCCCAACAATATGAAAGGTATGACTCTTTCTTAAGTTTTCGTAGTCATCATTTTCTTGTTGGTAGTTTTTTTTAAAAAAAAATTCTTGGATTCTAGTTTCTTTAAATCCGAATGTTTTCTTTTAAAAACCTCAAAAGATCGGATCCTACCAATTTTTAGTTGTGGATATCATTTCAACTGTCAGATCTGATTAGAATAATTCTCAACCATTGGATTGATATGGGAAGTTGAATCTTCTCTTCAAACACGTATAAAAGGGGACCCCTGATGGTTGTCCCACATCAGTTTTCAAGCTTTTACGTGTCGAATATCTTCCCTACTTCAAAATCCCATTCCGTATTTCAATGGTTTCTCAATTCTGAATGTCTGGTGAAGTTCTTTCTCATGATATGTCTTCTGTCAAGCCGATTGTGGAATGGAAAGTATACAGAGAGAGGTTAGTGCATCTGAATTTCTTCAATAAGTATGACTCGATTATCTCCAAGAAAATCAAGCTTAATGGATGGAAAAGTGTTTGTATATCAAATCCAGGAGATCAGGATGTAGTGTATCCAATTGTGCTGATAGAATTTTATGAATAAATTTGTTTTTTCAAGGAAGATGGAAGAGAAAAATTTTCCTTCAAAAGCTATGGAAAAACATATACACTTTCATACACCAAGGTTTCTATCTTGGTAGGGTTATCCTATGAAGGAGAAGCAGAATTTTGTTCTCACAAATTATTAGATGTACAAGGAAGTTTTATCAATGTAAAACCTATGGAGTGTCTAGGACTTACAGATGTCAAGACCACGAATATTGCTCACTTGTCTACCAAAAATTGGATCCTTGAGTTATGGGTTCAGGGTTTTATCGTATCGATAAAGGGTGACAAAGAAACCTTGAAGAAAAGTGATATGTAAATCTTGTATTTTTAGGTAAATCTAAGGAAGATTAATCTGATGAATCATATTCTCATTACGATAGAGAATATCAAGAATGGGAATTTGAGAGCAAATATAATCATGTATCCTTCCCTACTCTCAAAGTTGATTATTCAGTGCCTTGAATCTTTCAAGATCCCTTGCAGTTCCAAGCCGAGGCATTACAAAGTCATGTTAGTAAGCGATGATACTTTGAAAAGAATGAATGTCAGTTTTTCTAAATATTTCGGAGAGTTTTATGATCTACCAGTGGAAGAAGAAAAAGTTGTTATGAAGAATGTAGAAGAGGCTGAACCATCAAACAAGGCTAGAAAGAAGAGGAAGATGAAGGAAGTGGAAGATCAGAGAAAATCCCAGAGGCTAAAGGAACTCAATCCACACCTCCAAAACCCAAGAAGTAGAAATCCTATCCGGATGAGGTGGTTTCCAAGTGGATGGAAGACAAAAAGAATCGTAAGGAAGGAGAACCACAATTTGGTCTAGATTTTTATGAGGCCAAGGCTCTAAAATAGAATACTGCTGAAGAGCTTGAGAAGCAAGACAAAGAAAAGAAATATAAGAAAAAGATGCC
The DNA here is from genome assembly GCA_963277665.1 of Viscum album. NCBI lineage: Eukaryota > Viridiplantae > Streptophyta > Magnoliopsida > Santalales > Viscaceae > Viscum > Viscum album. The sequence continues at coordinate 1,196,879,242 of OY728131.1, forward strand.
AGAAGCCAAAATAGTCCAATATATTTTAAAGGCTAATGAAATAGAATCTGAAAAAATCCTGTACCACAATAATTCATGGTAGAACCATTACCTGAGACACCGAGGAAGAAATTTCTCACTCCGGAAAAAGTACATGAAAAAGTTGTTGATGAAAAGGAAGTCATAGAAGAAGTACAAGTAGCTGAAAGTAGTGATGATATAGATCATATAATACATCAAGTTGAAGAATTTCATGAGAATTAAAGTGCTTCTAATAAATAATCAGTCCAGAATTCTCAAGATGAATCTTCAAGGCTTTATACTCTTGGGGTTGATGAAAAAGATAAAGAGGAAGTGAAAAAATTATCTGAGGAAGAGAGTCATAATCATGACTTAATTCATCCTGAAGATATTGAGGCTGGAGTCAAGAAAGAAAAATTTGATGAAGATAAGATTATTTAGTTTTCTGGAAGTGAGCATGAGTCTCCAGATGAAGAAGTTTTTCCCAGAACCAATTTGAGAAAACAAGTGGTTATTGATACCCCAACGAAAGCAATTGTAAGGAAGAAGGAAGATGGTGCATCTTCTAAGAGGAAGATGGTTGAGATAGAGGAAGAAACATTACCTAGAAAAGTTTCAGATTCGGAATCATTAGCTCTAGGACATGATTTTTTCATTCAATCATTGAAGAAGATTGTTGACACCATTCCGATCTTTCCAACCATTGACTCCAGATGTTAGATGCTATAACATAGCTTGAATCAAAAATTGGATTATGTATCCATGGTGATGGATAGGTGTGTAAATATTGAGGCTGATCACAAGAACTCCCTTATCAACTACGATGCTCATAGAAAATATTTTAAGAAAGTTGTCAAATGGTCAAAGAATATAGTTGAAGATTTGAGAGAGCTTGATGAGTTCCAAAATGATGCTAAGGAAACTTTTGATACACAAGATAGAAAAATCAAGGATCTAACAAATATCTTTGAGGAAAAGCTAAGTCTTGAGTAGAATACTCAGATTTAGGAGGCCAAGGATCTGAATGGGAAGGTTAACTCTATCGCTCAAAGCTGGAAAAGAGAAAGGGATCTCCAGATCGAGATTGAAGAGAAGCTAGTGAAGCGAGATGACTTGTTGAAAATTCAGGCAGATACTCTGAAGGCTCAGGATGATAGAATCAAAGCCTTAGAGAAGCAAGCAGAGGAAGATCACAAGGAGTTAAATAAGTTGAAAACCATTGTCAAGAAATTGATACCCAAGGAAAAGAAAGGGTAATAAATCTGATCTTTTGTTGTATTTTCTTTCCCTGTACAAATTCTTCCTATCTTAATGAAAATTTGGCTGCTCGTTCTTGTTTTCATGTTTTGTACTACTATTTTAGGTACTGAAATTTATTTTCCATTCCCTCAAATTCTTTTTGAAAACCACAAAGGGGGAGAAAGGAAAAATAATGCTAAAAAAATAAGAAATATCCCTAAGTAAGGGGAAGTTTTCATACAGAGGTTTCTGTACTCAGGATAATGAAAAATCTCATTCCAGAAATCTAGAATACGATCTTTAGTGTTCCAAAGCCTAAGGGGGAGTTATTCATATTCATCTTTGACAATGTGAAAAGGGAGATAAGGTTTATTTCAAAACTTATAAAAAAATTCTAAGTCCTTATATTCTTTTTCTTAAGGTTGTTTGTGCTTTCCAAAAAGGGGGAGATTGTTGAGTCAATAAGGTTTTCCTTATGACTTTTCCATTCCTTCACACCTGGGGAGATTGTTGAGTCATTAAGGTTTCCTTATGACTTTACCATTCCTCTTGTTTTTAAAATCAGAAAAAACTTATATCAAGGAAAATATTTTTTTACAATGTGTTTTACTTCTATAGGGAGAAATTTCCTTCCCCAAAAAAATTTATCCTTACCATGTTAGCATTGTTTATATCATAATTTTTCCAAGTGTAAAATTTGGTTTGAATCCAAAATCTCAGAATCCTATAAATACCTAGATATGAAGCATTCTGTTTTAGGATCCAAATTCTTAAAATTCTAATTATGAATTCTGGTTACAAACTCTTCTAAGTTTTGACTCCGAATTCTGATTACAAATTCTGGTTATGAACTCTTCTGAGTTCTGAATCCGAAATCTGATTACAAATTCTAGTTACGAACTCCTATGAGTTCTAACTCCAAATTCAGAATACGAATTCTATTTAAAAACTTTTCCAAGTTCTGACTCTGATTTCTCTAAAAATAGACTTTGAACTCTTATGAGTTCTAACTCTGAATTCTCAAGAACTCTGACTCCGAACATTGTAAGTTCTGGTTCCGAATTCCTGAGAATACAGACTCTGAATTTACTTGAAATTTAGACTCTAGAATTCTATAGAGTTCAGGTTCCGAATTCCTAGAAAATAGAATCCGAATATCCTTGTATTACAGACTCTGAATTCAATTTTGGTTAGACTCTGAACTTTTATTCACTTTCATTCCGAATAACGGTTTTTAGTTATGTAACCATATTTTTTTCTTACACTTATTTTTGTTATAAAACTATGTCATGCATTCAGTTACTAACTAACCATTGTTTGAGTGACACATGTTCAAGTCCATCCGAAATTCAAGGAATAATATGGCCATTGGAGGAGGGAGCCGACCGTTGAAGCCGTACATATAAATAGAAGCTCATTTGAAAGAGCTCACAAATTTTTGACAAAACTTTTTTGGATGAACTTACTCACATGGTGTTGAAGTGATTTCTAGACAGAGGCTCTTATAAATTCTCACACTTCGGGTAGAAAGTTTGAACGGCTTGTTCAGACTCTGGTTCATGAAGAATTGCTTCGTGCTACTCTGATTGTTGCTGTATACAATCGAGGGCTTTCGGGGATAGGAAGAAAGAGGTGCCAACTACCTTGAAGTTGAGGGCTTGTGGGGATAGCAAGACAGACTCCGATCTTCATATAGAGGGATTAACCTGGTGTGGGTAAGATAGAATTTCTTGAAAGTATAAATCAAGGGATCTTCATCCAAGGTTTTTGGATACCCTTCTCTTTGGGTTAAAATATTTACTACTTGTTACTTGCTTGTCTCAAGTTTTCCACTGCATTTGTATTCTTGAGGAAAGTATAACTATCTTATACTTCCTTATTCTTGTGTACTATGATTTAGTGATATTCTATATGCTTAAAGTTAGAATATTTATCCTTGTAAACTTTCATTAAGTTTTATTTTCCGGAACTATCTTTCCGGATTCACTCTCTCGAAATCATATTTCCTTATTCAAGCAAGTGTGTAGAACTAGAGGTTTTGTGAATTACCTTGTTTAACCTTGTTAAACATAAACATCTTTAAAAGTTCCAAAGGAATATTTAAAAGTATACAATTCACCCCCCTCTTGTATATTGTGTATCGCTAGATACTACATACTGTATCTCTGTTATTTCGATCCTACATTTGGTATATTAGAGTATATCATACTCACATACCATCTTAACAAGGTTTTGATATTTTGAAGAGTCTAGGAGATTTTGGATGTGGGGGAGGATATAGGGAAGATATTTGGACCGAATATTGGCAGGACACAAGGATTGAGATGAGTGAAGAGTAGAGGGAGTGAAGGGGGGTTTTTATAGTGGAGGAGAGAGGAGTTTTCTTAATATAAAATTCATTAATTTATTATTTCTCCATAAGACAAGGAATATTGAGTCTTCCTTGACCAAGAATAGTAATTTTATCAAGTGAATCCGAATCAATTGAGCTTACATCAGCAGATCATCATCAATGACTCAATTAATCCATTATTTAGCATTTATTTTGAATTATCAGATTTTACTATTCATAAAAAATTAAAGTATTTCAGAAAAATACCAAAAATTCACCCTAACCATTTTTCGTTGTGTAGAATCCAAAAATGAATTCAATTTTTCGAAAATATTTTCTTAAATATGATTAATTAAATATTTAATTAAAATCATTATTTAATCGAAAAATATAAACACTTAAAATATTCATCTTCATTTTAAGGTGCCTAAATTCACTTATACACTCAAGGGTATGGATACCATTCATAAAAGTCATATTACTATTCATAATGGTATGTTACTATTCATAAGGGCAGGTTACTATTCATAAGGGTAGGTTACTATTCCCCAAAAATTAAGTTAAATATATTAGTCTCTAAATATCATCTTGAACACAACCGTGTATGTCAGATTTTTAAAATTCAAATCGCGGAGTTGGTAAATTTAAGTTTAATGTCTAGGTTATAGATATATCCTATAATAAACCATGCTTTTTTCCATATAAGCTTAGTGATTTATGAAATATAGTCTATAACTAGAATGTATTTAAGAGAAACATACCATGAAGTGTTTGGGGTGCTACATTTGGTCACTAAAAAAATATGACGATAGGCATCCTAGGTGAGGACATCGATATTTGCTTGCTCTTTGAAAGGTTATACTAAGGTATTATGATGAGTTGAATACATGTGTCTAGGAATATGGGTATATCCTTATGTCAAATCTATAATTTTCTATAGATATCCTTTGGTGGAAACAAGAATATAGGCCTTCTTTAGAGTGATTCTTAGTGTACAACGATGAGATCAGGTAATGTTAGTAGGAATATGAGCTCACTATGAAGTGACTACTAGAGCATGTTTGAAAAATCAAAATAGAATTTAAATATAGACATGATCTTATTTTTCACTATTCAATGAGATATGATGATTATCCTACTAAATTGAAGAAGGAATATGATCCCACTTCTGAGTACCCAGTGAGGTATATTGAAGACCCCCTCTGATGAAGGGAGAAAGAATATGGGACTACTCCCTATTGGCCATCAAGATATTCCAATAGTGGTCCCCCATTAACAAAAAAAAATATATGTTGAAAAATCCACAAGACATGAGTAGGGTTATAATCCCAGCCTTTAATTTCCACTAATATATTCCAATGGTCTTATTCAGTAGGAATTAGGATATAGGTCTGTCTTTTAGAAGGTGAGATAACCAAATAATCAAAGGGAGGTGGGGGGGGGGGGTGGGGATGAATTGAGCAATTTATAAATTTTAATATCTTATAAAAGTTAATATAATTAAGTAGTGGACAATTAAAATGAAAAAAATATTTTTATTTTAGTTTTAATCAAAGTGATCTTATTTTCACTCTTCACTCCTCTTTATCCCCGAGAGGAATAACACCTACTATAAAGTGACATAACTTTTGAAGGGGAGTTATAACCATTTATAATATTTCTTTCTCACACTAAAGGAACAACCCAAAAACTGCATTTTTAAAACTTCAAGTTATAACCTAGATATTTCTTTTTAAAGGGGTGGGAGAACCAACCTTACCTTTGTTTAAACCAAGGCCAAGGCATGACTAGTGTGACCTGTTTTTTTACTAGGTAATCAAAAATAGAGTAGGTAATAAAAAATTGATATATCTTTTGGAGGGTAGTATAACCTCATGATAAATTCACAAAAAAAATTACATTGTAGATAGTTAAATTATAGTGATATAAATATAAAATGAATCCCAATGAATGATTTATTGAAAAGGTTACTAGCATCTGGAACAAGTAATGCTTTGTCCCATCTTGATGTAGATAATAAAGCTCATAAAAACCTACAAATATATTTTATAAGAATGAATCTTTCAGCTTAAAACACTTTTTAATGTAAAATTATGAATCTAATATATACCCACTACCTCAATTTAGGGTCCTTTAAATAAAAAAACCAAAAAAAACCATATTTCATGGTGAAACGTTCACAATCCTCATCAAAAAAACATCACATGAAATTTTAAAATTTTAAAATGTTGTAAAATATAAACAAATATATTAAATAAAATAATTTTAATAATAAATTAATAACCAATTATTACATTATTTATATTGTCTTAATCAACCTTAAATACTTTTTTGGTTCCAAGAAAAAATCACACCCAACACATCGCAACAAATACTATGTAAATTCAAACATTTGAATTTACCACTATAAATATAAAATGTAGATATTAAAAATGAAAGTTTCTATATGATATTCATTTAATTATACATAAAATAATTATTATTTAATATAAAATTATTGAAGTAATTAATTAGTAAATATGGAAAAAATAATCAATTAAAAAATAAACACAAAATTATAGTAAATTAAAATATAAAAGATAGGGAAAAATTATATTTTATATTTTATAATAAAACAAAAAGTTCATAAGGTTTATATAACTTCATAAGGTTTATTTTTTTCGAGTTTATAATGTTTATATGGTTTAATAACCATATGAGTTTCAACCCTTTGGTAAAAAATATCACAATTCTCATCCCATAAGTTTGAGACAAACTCATTATAAGGTTGAGATAAAATCATAAGGTTCAGACAAAAAACATGTAATGTTCAAAAATATAATGAATTAAGTTCAATTATATAGATTTATGGTTCAAAAATACTATTTTGAGGTTTAGGAATATGGTTTTAAGGTTTAAAAATGACATATTATGGTTTAGACATGCAATCATAATGTTAAACCGAGTTTTAGTAAGATAATTAAAACAAATTAAGATTTATTTTATTCAATTTTTTGTGTGTGTATGAGTCATTCTTCAACTCATACTAATTTATATTTTTCTTCAAAATCATTTCATAAAATGCATAATAATTAGTCATTACTCACCTCATATTATGTGTACTTTCCTTTGTAATCATTTCATAAAACACATAACAAAGGCACATACTTTATGAAAAAATAATGATAAAAATTTATATTTATAAAGAATAAGTATTTAAACACCATTAATTTCATTGATAAGGATTTAAAGCTTCAAAATCATTTTATAGGAAATAAATAATGATTTTATAATTATAAAAATAAAACAAATAAAGTTTAAAGGAGCCACATAACATTCTACCTTTTTTTGATAATTACAGATTTTTTTCAAAAACATATCCCTATTTTTGAAATTATCAAAAATATGTCTTCCCTTTTTTGGGAAATTAATTATTAATAAAAAATGGTTTATCCCACTATTCATAAAAAATATAGTTTGTTTTTAAACTGAAATAATATAACAATTTTAACCCACCTTAAGGTAAATAATATAACAAATAAAATTTCAAAACCAACATAATAGATTTCAGTAGTAAAAAGATTAAAATTAGATTTTTAAAATATCAATTAATAGTAGATTTTAGTAGGATTAAACTAAAAATTAATTCAAAGATCATATATCCCCCTAAATTTATGAATTATAAAAATAGGTAATAACTCTAATATAAGTTTACAATAAATAGTAAACAACTACCTTTATTAATTCTTAAACAATAATCAAACCAGTTTTTTAGGTTTAAAGTTCTATATTCCAAGAAACAGTAATAAATCTTCTTATATAATGACTTTAAAATCCTTAAGAATCCATAAAAACAAGTTAATATATTCAAGAAGTCATATTTTGAGATGAAATTACTTAAAATATAACTAAAAATGAATATCCATGCTATTAAACCTGACAATAAAAACATATTACAATTATTAATGGCTAAAATGTAAACTAAAATAAAATAATATTATTCCAAAATATAATAAAAAGAGTTCGAATTATTGATAAAAATATGATAAATTACATCACTTAGGTACCAAGACCGACTTTGGCCCAATTTTATTTTTATAAGAATCTATAGGGACCTAATATTTTGAAGTTTTAAAAATATATCTTTAAAATTAGATTTATAAATAATAGTTTTCTTATTTTCAAGAAATTGAATAAACCTTAAGGCATAATCGGCCGTATAATGACCAAAATAACCACATTTTAAATAGTTAATAGATGAAATATTGTGGATTTAACTTTCAATTTTTTTTGTAAATATGAGGTAAAAATTCATAAAAACTAATACCATCTTTATTTTTTTTTCATTTTACCCATTGATATCATTTTTTATAAAATTATCTTAAAAGAGTATATAAATTATATTTAAGACTTCCAATCTTTGCTTTCAATTTACCATTTTCTTTTTGAATAACCTATAAATTTTCCAAAACTTTTCTATTTGAACTTAAATGGTATTTATTAAATTTTCATTTTCTTCATGAAACTTTTACATTCTTTAATTACCTAAGAAGTATCATTCATAAAAACCTTTAATTTCATATCTTGAACTTCATTATTCTTAAAAATAAAATCCTTGTTTTTATCATTCTAGTCCTTAAATTTCAAAATTTTAGAATAATTTTTTTTATTTCATTAAGGATTAATGTTCCTTATAATTTAGTATAATAATCTCTAACAGTGATAATATTATGTTATAAATCATTAATTTCTAGTTAATCTCTTTGATACAAGGGTAAGAAATTTTGGAATTAACACCATTTTCAGAAATAGAAACATAATTATAATTCTTATCCTTTTTCCCATTAAAAATATATTTTTAGATTTGTTATAAGATTCACCTATATATCTAAAAATATTATAATGAGATGTTAAAATAGAAATATTAAAATATTTTTCAATAAGGAGAATATTACAAGCCTCCTTCACACTTTCTGATTTAGAAATTACATATGAATTTTTTAGAATCACTCATAGTCGCTATGAATTTATTTTCTTTCTTCTTGATTTTACTTTGATTTGTATGATTTAGACAATCAAGTTTGATTTGTTGTTTATTCTTTAGATCATAAAAATGACATTATTATTATTTATATTTTAAGATTGACTACATTTATTATAATTTTATATTTCTTTTCTTGAGTGATTCTTCTTGATCTCTTTATAAAATACTTTTAAAACTTTGGATATTCTATTATTTCCATCAGTTGATGAACCGAGATCATACTAAGAACTATATTAAGTAATAAATTGTTTTAAGAGAAATATCTTTATTTTTTTTCAATATCTTCATTTTTAATGTTTTTAACTCAATCTTATTTTGAAAACGTAAACCAATAAGTTTATCCAATGTGTATTATTTAAAGTTATTGATTTCATAAATTTAAAAAATATTATTATTCCACTTTAAGATAGTGATATAAAAACTTCTTAAACTATTAAAATTTTGTACAATGCTTCTCTAAGATAACTAATTCTATTTTCTAAACTAGTAAACCTATAAAACATATAGTTACCAATTTCATTTTCTCCCACTTTAAAATATGGATATTCAGCCCGTCACATTGGAAGTTTTATTCTAATCAACTGATTAGACCTATAATGAGTAGTTTGAAAATCTATAAACATATTATGAGCCATTTTAAAAACATAAATATGACTAAAACATTTCATTTTGTAGCACAATAAATAATATTCATGATTTTATAGTTAACAATATATCTTACAACATCAACTACAATAATAGAATCCCGATATTTTTCAAAATTCTTTAGGGTTTTACTATTGTAGTTAAATGATCAATACATAACTATTTAAGAAAATCCACCATTAGAGTTTTCTAATATCCATAACCATTACCATCAAAGTAAGGTGGGATCATAGGAATCCATCCCTCATTAGAACTTTTTCCTTCCATCTAAAATTGGTCCTTTACCTTAAGCAACAATTTAGAGGATAATTGTTAGAAACAATATATTAATATATACATAAGATAAAGATAAAAATCCATTTAAGGGTTAATATATGATAACAATTGTATATCCCAAAAGGTGATATGGTCGAATGATTAAGATGTGGGGGGGGGGGGTGAATTGACCAATTTACAATTGTTGTCATTATATCATAGTTAATAAAATTAAGTAGTGGAAAATAAAAATGAACAAAAGTATTTTTATAATAGTTCAGATCAATGTGATCCTACATCTACCCTTCCCTCATCTCCATCTCTGAGAGGAATAGAAACCACTATAAAGTGTCCTATTTTTAATGGGGATTCAAAACCCTTTACAATATTGATTTTTCATCATAAAGGTATAACCCCAAAAATAACTTTTTCATACCCATTGGAACAACCAAGAACCATCCTTTTGTAGTGGAGGAAGAACCAACCTTTTCTTTGTTCAAACTAAGGAACAACAAAAATCCCCTAATTTTTACCATAACAGGGCAAACAAAATATGATATTTTTTTATCATGTAAACATAACTAAACATACATTTTAGAGGGTAATATAACACTATAAAAAACGAAAAAAACAAAACATTATAGTGTATAATGTTAAAGTGTAGTGAAATAAATTAATAATGAAACCTATTGAATGATTTTTTGAAGAGGTCGCTAGTGTCTAGAATATATAATTCTTCAACCTTTCATGATATAGATAATGAATCTTGGGAAGACCAAAAAATTTAGGGTATAACAATGAAGCTTTTAACTTGAAACACTTCATAATATTGAATTATGAATCTCATATATACCCACAAATTGAATTCATCCCCCTTTAAATAAAAAAAATAAATCACATTTATTTGGTTTGAATTACATTATACTCATCATACATCATTAAATTGAATTTTAAAAATATCAAAACACTATTAAATATATACAATTGTATAAAATAAAATAATTAATATATTAAATGAAAACATAATAAATAATCGCTTTATATCATTTTAATCATCCTTAAATACTTTGTATGGTTCAAAGAAAAAATCTCACTTAACACCTCATAAAAAATACCAAGAAAATTGAAACTTTTGAATATAATGCTATGAATAGAGAATATAAATATTAAACACGCCACATTTCATATGATATTCATTTACTTATATATATAATAAATACAATTAAAATTTATCATTATCAAAATAATTAATAGGTAATTATGGAATATAATAATAAATAAAAACAAGTAAGAAAAAATATGTAGTAAATTAAAATATAAAAGATAGGAAAAATGTCATATATTTTGTTTTATAAAAACAAATTGTTGAAATTTTTAAGGTTCATATAAATTTTATAAGGTTAATTCATGTAGGGTTCATAATTTTCATATGGTTCAATAACCACATAATGTTCATCCCTTTACTAAAAAATCTCATAAGATTTATCCCCTAATGTTGTGACAAACTCATAATAAAGTTGAGGTAGACTCATAAGGTTTAAATAGTCAATGTGTAAGGTTCATAAATATAATGAATAAGGTTTAGTCATATAGAGGTAAGGTTCATACATGCTATTGTAAGGTTCATATATATGGTTGTAAGGATCAAAGATGCTACAGTAATGTCCATACATATAGTTGTAAGGTTCATAAATACTTTCAGAAAGATATTTTAAGTAGAATTAGAATAATTTAAGTTAATTACTTAAGTGTATGTTCCATTTATCAACTCATAATAAAGAATATTTTTCTATAAAATAAGATCATAAAATAGATAAAAATCACAAAGAATATATGAAAACATAATGATAAAAATAAAAAATAAAAAATAATTAATGTATGAAAATCATTTATTCCTTGTAAAACTAGTGAAATATTCAAAACTCATTTTAGATAGAGTAAATAAAAAAAATTTAATTATAAAAATAAAAAAAATTGGTAGGGATCTACTCAACAATAGGCCCACTCATCAGTGTAGTTGGGGATATGAGCCCACTTGAGTCCTCCATTTTCTATTGGAATATTCCAATGAGATTAATATGGGGGAGAAATAATGTGGGATTTATTATTAGTTGTTTGCATAGTATTTTAGAATACTTTATCAATATAAATAGGGATTTGGTTTTGTTACATGACTACTAATGACATGATTAATTATTTAATGATAGGACATAATATAATGATTCCTAAGTGGGAACATGAATATAGGCTTACTTCCCAAATTATGGTTCCTTTATTCCATGACGAAAATTACTTATGGTCACCCAAGTTTTAATAACTAAGCCCTAAATCTTCTAGGTGTATTTATCAAATTTTCCATGGGATCCAGGGATTTATGACATCAATAGTAGCGATGGATGGTAGGATCCCTCCTAGGGGATCCTTGATTATAGTAAGGATGTGGTTGTCCCCTTCCTTTATCTCCCTAAGTCAAGAGAGGCTATAATTGTCCTGTTATAGGGATAAGATCCTAAAATTATTTTCTATAGTGATGTGTTCCACTGAATTCACAATAGTTATCCATTTATAGGGTGATTTTTAGGGTTTTTTCCTATAGGATCTTATTATCTACCTATTGAGTGGGAATTGTACCATTTTCATGGTTTACCTTAATTAGTTAATTCGCCACTCATTTTTTATGATGATGTGTTAAAAATAGTTTCCTTCAAGTTTGAGGGACCAAAACTTTGGTGGTGGTCAAGGAATATGAAGGGTTACACTATTTCTAAGAAGAAACTTGGGAGATAGAATGATGGGTACTAGTATGTGCTTGATATTGAGCTTAAGAACATGCTCTTGATAATGCCTTGGTTTGGATAAAAAGGGTATTTTTAAAAGTTTCATTGGATAAATAAAACCACAATAAGAAGACCAATTAGTGGAGTATTTCAAGTAAAGATACATGGTCTATCAATTTGTTTCATGGGTAAAGGATTCATATTGGGTTAACCATTCCATATTCGACGTGCTACATGACCTTTGTTCATTTGGAACAGATGTGTACCTAATTTCCAAAGGTATGAAATTTCTGGGGTTTTTACTAGTGAATCTTTGAGTATACATTTTTTGAGGGGATGGGAGGTCTGTATAATCAAACCCTTTTGGTAAAAATATTTCCTATGTTAATACTATATTATAGATTTAAGATATGCTCGTGAATCCTTACCAAATCTGAGTAGGATACTGGTTACTTATATGAATGTAAATTGGTTGAAACCATGCATCAATATGAACTTGTATGGGACTATATTTATATATTAGAGTTTACCCATTAATGGTACCATATGTATCTATAATTGGTTCTCTATATTCCTTTTATTAGTTTGTGATCCTTTGGTTTAAGGCCATAATATTGAGAACTCTAGAGTTTATCACTGTACAGAGTGGGGATGGGTGTTTTGGAGTTGGTATTGGTCCTTTGAGTGTGGAATTCTATGTATCCATATGAAGGGAATCAGAACCTATGTAGTTTAATTCCACTTAATGGAACACATCATAAATTATTAAGTTCATGTGATAAGGCCCATTATGGTTCCTTTTAAGGACGTATATCCATGAATTCTTCTAAAAAGTCTAAATTCGTACAGAGTGGAATATTTGGTGTAGGATACCCAGATACAGTTAGTGTGGGAATTACACATAAATTACTATTTTTTGTTCCTTTTATAGGGAATGTGGCCCATTGAAAAAGAGTTATCTCATAGGGAACATGTACCACTAAGAAATATTTTGTGGGGAATATTTCCTAGTTAAGTTATAGTTTTGGATTTTGAATTAGAACCTTAGAGATTCATCCTACATATCCTGATTAATTGTAATTAATGTCCACATTGTTTTATTTTCATATTTTAAGGACATGTCCTTAGAGTGTACTGTTCTGCTTAATGTCATGCGATGAGGATAATATCATGTAGTTTTACATTGTTTGATAAGTATGTTTGTGTCATAAAAGAGATAATAATAAAGGATTGAGTGGGTCCTACACATGGGTAGTGCATGTACTACTAGGAAACAATAATGGCATGCAAGGGGATTATGCATATTTTACACTTAAGTGAGGATGTTCACTTATGAAATTCTAGTAATATGACTAGGAATGACAATTTAATTCATAGATATTATGTATATTCTACCATATTATGGATAAACCTGGCATATTCTTGAGTCATAGTGATGAAATCATCAATGGGAATATGGTCTAGGATTATACCTAGTGAGAAATCCCATATCTACATGACTCACTAAGTGGATCGGGGAGGACAACTCAAAATATAGGTATCCAAGATGGAAATCATGATAAAATCAAGGTTTCACTAATATCCTCATGAAAATATCCCATATTATCAAGGGACTATATGATAATTATTACCTTGAGAGTCCTATAAGTATGTTAGGAAAATCTGAGAGATGCATTTTATTAGGGGAATATATGGTAGAAGGGGTGACAATTATTTTCATAGCCCAATCATATATTTAATTAGTTTATGGAGGAGAAATTTTAAGAACCCAGTTTTTTCTATAAAATACTTTGGAATATTCTTGATGTTATTCCTGAGAAGAACCTTCAGACGACGTGCGATTCCGAGCCTTGGTGTGGTCAGAATTAAATTTTCAATGCGTTCACACTGGGCACACAAAGTAAATATGATAACTCCTAAAATGTGTTTCAGATCAGAGATCTGAGTGTACAGATGGGTCCTAAATGGGGTGTTTACCCTAGGAATGACATAAATTATGTCGGCACGTGGCGTTTGGACCCCTCACCCATTACCGGAACGTTAAACGGATAATTAAAATAATTAATTAATTTATTTAATGGCTTAACTCAAGTATATCTTAAAAGGAATCTTGGATGGTAAAACTGAGGGCACCTTTGAGTCCGGAATGTGCCATTTACTTTTGAAGGGGTGTAACTTTCGCGGGCGCATGCCTTCTGTGAAAAATGACGCCAGGGGCGTTTTCGTAATTTAGCGGTATTGGTCGTTGAATTTTATAACTTTTTAATGGGGCCTTAGATTACAATTCTGAGACTGCTGTTGTGCTCGGGAGGTGGTGTTTACCCTAGTCGCGACCTAACTTTGACCGCGCCAGAGGTTTTGGACACGGGTGTTTTCAGTGGTCGAGTTTTTAATTAAAGGGTTTGTTTATTTAAACTCTCCTATCCTCCACCATCCTCATTCCTCCCCCTGGAAAAACCCCCCTCACCCTAACCTCCTCTCATCCTCCTCCTCCTCGTCATCCCTCCCAATCATGGTGGAAGCGGCAACGTCAGGGTGCGGATCGACGACGAAGCTCCGAGCAATGACCAACAAGGTAGGAATTATTCGTCTCCTTTTTTTATTTCTCGTACTTACTTTGAGCTCAATTTATCAAATATAATTTCCATCAAATCGTCAAACGAATCCCATAACCACTTAGTATATATTCTGAGCTCTCTGATGCACTTCTTGGAATTGAAATCCGAGTTCGGGGGCGATCGCCATCGTCCGTCGAAGATTGCAGGTTTTGGGTGTTTTTCGGTTGTTTTGGGAGTTCTCCAGCTAGCATTGGGGGTTCCGGAAGTGGGAAGCGCAGGCGAGCACGGAGGCTGGGTCAGCAGGGTTCACCGCGATTGAGGTCGAGCGGAGGAGGCTAGCGGAGGCGCTGGGTTAGCAGGGGGCCGCCGCGGGTGAGGTCGAGCGGAGGAGGCCGGTGGAGGCGCTGGGTCAGCAGGGGGCTGCCGCGGGTCAGGTCGAGCGGAGGAGGCCGGCGGAGGTGCTGGGTCAGCAGGGGGCCTCCGCGGAGGAGGCCGGAGGAGGCGCTGATGGTCGAGTGCGGGGAGCCAGCGAGGTGATGTCCAGGGCCGACCGACGTTTGCCGGTCGGTGCTCACGAGGGAACATCGGGGTCTACAGACCCCGGCTAGCCGACAAGGACCCACATATTGTGGGTCTAGTGGGAGTGGAGCCGGACCGGCTCCAGCCAGTCCGGGTGAGGTGGCCGGCCCACATGAACCGCGGGCCGGTTCAAGCATGGTGGGCCGGCCGAACCGGCCCAGCCCATCTGTCTTCGTTTTGTAAAAAAAAATTGAAACAACTCTAAAATTCCGACCGGGTGTCAGATTCATGTGACATTTATGGAGACACGATCCTTGGATTGAGACAAACTTTTTATGATGGCCTCGAGAATTTTTAATTCCTGAGATGAGGGCCTCGGTGGCCTGTCACGTCTTTAAGCGGATTAACGTTTTTCTCAGGGGTTCTTATTTTGGACGGCGCAGAAACATCTGATGTCCGAATTGAGCACCGTTAGTGGCGTTGCAACCCTGGCATTGAGACAGATTTTTCCTAGTGTGGTTTCGGGCGTTGAAACCAGAGTTGTGGCATGGGGCCCACGACCCGTCTTTCAAGATGCGTGCAGCGCTTTGTAACTTTTTCGTCGGACATCCATTCGGGGTGTGCGAGCAGTCGATTTTGGGTGTTTTTCCGAGGGCATTGCATTGGTACAATCTGAATACTTTAATTTCCGCACGCTTGTGCGGGCCCCGCGAGGGATGCTTTTGGATTTGGCGGTGATTTCCAGCTTTATCATCGGGTGTCCGTTTTGTACAACTGAATAGTCCATCTTGTGTACTATTTTGAGAGGATTGCAACGTTGTGATCCGTTAGTTGTGCTTCGGGACCAGGATGAGGGTCCCACTTAGCACCGCTCGTGTGTGGTGTGCTGGAATGCATCTTTTTCTCTGGATATCCATTCCACTCAAGTGAGTAGTGTTTTTGATGTGTTTTCTCGAGGGGATCACAATGGTGCAATGCGCCTGACTATTTTTGGGCCCGAGGTTCGGGACCACAGGACACCATTCGTGCGTAAAGCGGTGTTGGTGACTTTTTCGTCGCATATCCGTTGGAGGCGAGTAGATAGTCCATCTTGCATGTTTTTCCACGAGGATTACAATGGTGTGATCCGGTTGGATGTGAGGAGTCTATTTAGATACCTCATTTAAATGTGTAAGCTTAAAAGCTGTACCGGTGGAAGTTCTTCCTGTGGTGTTTGCAGAGAACCCTTGGCATGTGATCGTGTTCACTCGTGTGTTCGTGAAGTAATGCTTGATGTGATGTAGTTGGTCGTTCCTAGGCCGATGAGGTGGAAATTTGGAGTTGTTACATTTACTCCTTCGCATTGATGTTGGGTGTCGTGTTCACGATATCCTTTGGGATGAAAACATGGTATACTATGGGAGTATATGGGAACACTTGGATGTACGGGTGGTTGTTTGTACTAGAAAACATTTGTGCGCTTGGTTGGAGTTGACTTGGGGCCACGTGTTGTGTGGGCCCCATGTGTGTGTCGTGTTCTACTTTGCATACCATTGACCTCTTATGACGTAGAGAGTCCTTATTTTCTCGTTTGTTTGACCAACAAGGTTGAGTTTCCCCCTGGTTCTGTGTTCGATTGACCAGCAGGGTTGAGTGGGTTCTCCTCCTAGTCCTGTTCACGATGGTTTCGACCAGCAGAGTTGAGTGGTTTTCCCCTGGTTCTGTTCTCAATTGTTTGGCCGGAAAAGTTGCTTCGTGTTCCCTGGTAGAGTTCTTGTGGATTCGGTGTGACCAACACATTACACGGGTACTGATGTTCTACCCAGGAGGTTGTTTCCAGCAGGGCTAGCCAGGAGGTTGTTTCCAGCAGGGATGGCCATTGGGTTACCATCCAACAAGGATGGCCAGTACAGTGGTGTTCACTGAGCAGTACCATCCAGTAGGGATGGCCAGATCAGTTCTGGGTTTACCTCCAGCGGGGCTGGGAAGTGGTTTTCGATGCCGGGTTTACCTCCAGCTGGGCTGGGAAGTGGTCCCTGATGCCGAGTTTACCTCTAGATGAGCTGGGATGTGGTCCCTGATGACAGTTCTGAGCCTCCATCCCGTGGAGTACCCTTTTACGGGACTGTTCATTGGGAATCGTCGACGACTTTATCCGATTATCCCTCCATTGGATTACCCTTTCACGGGACTGGGCAGTGTGGCACCCATCGACTCTTGTCGGGTCTCCCTCAAATGGGAACCTGTCGACTTCCAGGGATTACCTTCCAGCAGGGCTGGGCAGGGGGTCGCCTGTCGACTTTGAGGAGACCTCTCAACTATGGGGTAGTGACAAGGTGTGGCTTGACATTACCCTATAACTCTCATGTACGAGGGGCTCTTTCCCCACCGAGACACATCCTTGTGACGCGACATAAAACTGTGCGGGCGAGTCAGTGCCGCCCAAAGCGGATAGTGTCAAGGTGCAGTGATTTGAGCCCCTTGACTTGCAGTTCGAGGCAGACGTGTGGGATTCTAGGCATCGATGGTGTTTACTTCTGGGATTGTTGGCTACTCACTCTCTTGGGCTGAGCTACAGGATAAAGATACCCTTATGATCTTGTTCGGGTTTCTTATTTGAGAATATATATATGTATATACCTTGTTCTAGTACCCAATCCTTGGGATTGGTTACTCTCCCTTCAAGAGAGGCGAAGATGCATGGGATATGCCATGTGATTTTTGTGTCTAGCTTCTCATAGTTGGACAGGTCTACTCTCCTGCTATAGGTAGCGAAGACTCTACGAGAAGTTCATCTTCTTAGCATTTCCAACTCATTGTGTTTGGACAAGTCTACCTCCTTTCTTTTATTGGGTTGAGCTGGACTATCTACTGTACTCTTTAATGCACTCTCAGTTGTACTCCTTTACTTTTACCTTTTCGATCTACTGCTCACCTTTTGGTACCTCTTTTGTTGCTCCCTCGAGCCTTCAGGGTATCCTACTGAGTATTTTTATACTCACCCCTACTTGGGATTTGCACGCACTTGATGTGCCCTTACAGACGACATACAGGTTGGTCGTGACGTCAGATAAGGTTAGGAGTTTGGGAGCTTGGACTGCGTGCGGTGGTCGTAGTCGGGTTCTGGGTGTGGGACTCTCCCAGTTGTTTTAGTTTTGTTTACCTATTGCCGGGTTATGGCACTTTTCTGGTTGGGTGCATGTTTTTCCCTTTTTATTTTCAGTTTACCATTATCTTTTACTTTGTACTGTTAGAGGTTGATGCACTTTTGTGGTTTATATATAACAGTTGGTACTTTACTTTCCCTTTTACTCTGCACTTTTTCATTGAGTGGGCTGCGTGTGTGTGTACAGGTACTTAGGCAAAGGCCTCCCTGAATTGTTTAGCCTTCGGTGCTAGTCACCAGCCCCTGGCCTATGGACGCGGGCTTGGGGTAGTTGCGGCCCGAGCTCGGGTAGGGTCGGGTCGTGAAGAAGTGGTATCAGAGGTGGTTCGTTACTTGAGACATTGTTCGGATGTTCCTAAAAAGGAATTGGTTGGGATTTAGGGAAACAATGTTAATGTGTCTCGAGAGCGGCTCTCAGGCCAGGGAGTCCAGTGATGGTGCGGCCGCTGACGTATCCATTCACCAGGACCCTGATAACCTGCTTGTCGACTCATCATGTTGAGACACTTGTTGCAGGGAAAAATTGGTTTGTGCATCACATTGGATTGGGTCTTGACTGTCCTTCTTGAGTCAGCTCCCCATTGTTGTTACTGTTATATACATATATGTTTATCTGACCGCGACACTCCTGGATAACATTCAAGATGTCTCTGCAAAGACAGCCAACCATGATACCAGCTTTGGTTCGTGACGACGACCCTGTGAGCTATGAGGCCTCAGTCCAGGACCCACCATGCACATCCCTTTCTCTGGGTGGGCCGGTAGTAGCACCCCCACCTGGTGAGTAGCAGACAGCTTCAACAGAGCAGACTGAGCTTGAGCGCAGGTTGAGCGTGCTCTGTGATTTCCAGTGGCAGAGACTGATAAGGTTCGGTGTTGAGCCAGACCCTCAGGCAGTAGAGGTTTTTCAAGAGACAGTGGTTCACCTTTTCAGGCTTGTGCAGACGCCGACTGATCTTATGGTGGCTTTGGCCGCAAACCTTTTCCGCGGAGCAGCTTGACATTGGTGGAGTCTGGTGACTCAGTTTATTGACGAGTTGTCACTTTCATGGGGTCACTTTCAGTTGTTGTTTAGTGAGGATTTTTTCCCTCCTGCTTACGCTCCGTTCAGATTCAAGAGCTCCTGCAGTTTCAACATGGAGGGATGTCGGTGGTCGAGTACTCGGCTAGTTTCGCAGACCGTGCATGCTTTTACCCGGACTTGGTCCATGACGACAACTTCCGAGCACGGAAGTTTGAGCATGGTATCTGCCGAGAGATTTGTGTTGTTATAGTACCCTTGGGAATTCCCACTTATACTGGGGTGCTAGATTAGGCACTGGAGAAAGAGAGATTCATGTCACACTCTAAATTTGGTGGTGGCCGCAGGCTCGACAGAGCCGAGACGTTGGCCGCAACTAGCAGGCGTCGACAAGAAGAACCTTGATGCAGGTGGCTTTCTGAAAACCAGACTCAGGGGCGTGGTCGTACACCACAGTGGAGCCAGAGTGCACCAGTGCTGCCCAGAGAGAGTCAGTGCTATGCTTGCGATGGGTGAGGTCACCTGGCGCGAGACTGCCCGACAAGGCACGTTGAGAATGCCGAGTAGGTAACAGGTGCACCACCACGACAGAGGCAGCGCCATGATCAGAGTGGTGCCCAGAGAGGTGGTGCTTGCCGAGTAGTAGGAGGAGCTGGAAGTGGAGGACGACCTTACGAGGTCTTCCCATCAACACTAGGCGATCCACGTCAGGCTCCGAAAGCTAACGGTTGGGACCACAGACAACCGCGAGCTTTGGATGTCTATGACCCTGCAGAGCATGAGGTGATAAGTGGTGCGCTCTATAGCTCTTCTACTTTTTGAAAGTAGAATTGTTAGACTATGTGCGTGAAATGATTTTTTCTCCCTAATCCTTGTTTGAGTTGTTACCAGGGTGGCGCAGGGCATCAGTGTAACCCTGTTTTGGTAAGGTAAAAGGCATGGGACCTTTTTCTTTAGTCGATGGTGTCGACTCCTTCTCTTTCCAAGCGTGTAATAGAGTCTTGGTTGTGAGACATCGACAAAGGAAACTTGTTTGACCAGATATACTAGGGTGTTCCACCATATGGATATTCTGAAGGAGGGAATCACTGGGCCTTGTTCCAGGTGCGGGCGGTGATTCTAGTCGCGACGTGCGACATAGTGGTTTGGTCAGGGAGGTGAGCTACCCCTGAGGACCTTCGGTCAGTTTGAGGCCGTTCGAAGGGATGTAGAGGTTCCCTACTGCCTTGCCCTAACCTTAAAGGTTGGTTTGGGTGCATAGCTTCTCCCACATGACTCACCCAAGAAGAAGTGTGCATGCTCCTATTCACATCATCGATAAGGACATACCTCACATGAACAGATCAAATCCTTTAGTCTGTGTGCGGTGATGTGGGACTTTGCAAGAGTTCTTCTGGGTACGGGGGAGCCAGGTGTGGGCTTAGTACCCTGATTTGTTCACTGGTTTTGATTTTTGGGGAAAAAAATCTTGAAGTAGGTAATGATGTAAGAACCCAGTTTTTTCTATAAAAGACTTTGGAATATTCTTGATGTTATTCTATAGCAGCGCCTTCAGACGGCGTGCGATTCCGAGCCCCGGTGTGGCCGGAATTAAATTTTCAGTGCGTTGATACTAGGCACGCCAAGTAAATAGGATAACTCCTAAACGGTGTTTCAGATCAGAGATCTGAGTGTATATATGGGTCCTAAATGGGGTTTTTACCCTAGTAATGACATAAATTATGTCAGCGCGGGACGTTTGGACCCCTCGCCCATTACTGGAACATTAAACGGATAATTAAAATAATTAATTTATTCATTTAATGGATTAACTCAAGTATCTCATAAAAAGAATCTCTGATGGTAAAACTGAGGGCACCGTTGAGTCTGGAACGTGCCGTTTACCCTAGGAGGGGTGTAACTTTCTCGGGCGCGGGCCTTCTGTGAAAAAATGCCGCCAGGGGCGTTTTTGTAATTTAGCAGCCCCAGTCGTTGAGTTTTATAACATTTGAATGGGTACTTGTATTAAAATTCTGAGACCAACGTTGTGCTTGAGTGGTGGTGTTTACCCTAGGCACGACCTAACTTTGACCGCGCCATAGGTTTTGGACGCGGGTGTTTTCAGGGGTCGAGTTTTTAATTAAAGAGTTTATTTATTTAAACTCTCCTCTCCTCCCCCATCCTCATTCCTCCCCTTGGAAAAAACCACTGTTGTTCCTCTCATACCCCTCGTGGTTTAATTTTCATGATCACAATCACTCTCTTATTTATCTAATCTTGTTTTAAGTATTTTTGGATGATAGGCATGATTTTAGGTTGCCAAGGAATTAGGGCCAAGAAGGCAAGAAAGCCAAAGTGGACTGATTTCAGTCCTACCAGCCAACCGGTGGATGACCACCGGCCAGCCGATGATGCCTGGACAGAAGGCATCCCCTCTGTCCAGACCACCGGCCAACCGGTGTCCCAGCACCGGCCAGCCGGTGGAACCCAGACAAATAGTGACACCTACTGTCTCAGCACCGGCCAACAGGTGGCCTCCTCACCGGCCAGCCGGTGGTGCCTGAGCCCAAGCCCTCTCCCTTTTTCAAAGCACCGGCCAACCGGTGGCCAAGCACCGATCATCCGGTGGAGCCAGTCAAACTAGCCGTTGGGCTTTTGACCAGGCTTGTCCACTTGACTCCCAACGGCTCCGAAGGCCTCTCCAACGGCTCCAAAGACCCCCAAAGGCCATTTGAGGGTTCCCCATCTATAAATAAAGGACTAGGAAGCCCCGAAAATGTACGGAAGCCCACGGGAACATTTTTCATCATTTTGGCAAACCTCCGGCGGATTCCTCCAAGGAACCTCAATTGCTCCAACCCACTTCCACATACAAGGAGCACCACCATAGAAGCTTGGGAGCGCTCTTCATCAACTCCAATCAATCCATTGGCGCCCAAGACTTCTCCACATTACGGTTTTTATTGTTTTATTTATTTTGAGCATCAATTTGGGTTTGTGCCTACAAACCCCTCTTTCTCTCATCTTCCTTCTATTTGGGTTTTCACACCACCTTCAAGGTGTGAAGAGGTTAGTCAAGCCTTCCCTTTAAAAGGCTTGAGTCATAGGTGAGCTAGTCCTTCACCTGTAAGAAGGCTAGTGGGTTCTTGATCAACCATTAAAAGCAAGCTATAATAGGTTCTAGACTACCTTGAAGTCTAGTGGGTTTCTTGATAAAACCATTAAAAAGCAAGCGGTAGTAAATCTCTCAACGGTTGAGTTGGGAGCGGAGACGTAGGCTTTGGGATTAAGCCGAACTCCATTATCAAGTTTTGTGTCTTGCCCCTTT
Source organism: Viscum album (assembly GCA_963277665.1). Taxonomy (NCBI): domain Eukaryota; kingdom Viridiplantae; phylum Streptophyta; class Magnoliopsida; order Santalales; family Viscaceae; genus Viscum; species Viscum album. The sequence goes on from OY728131.1 coordinate 1,196,902,063, forward strand.
TATTTCCGCTGCACTTTTAACTTTGATTTTAAATTGTTAATTATTTTTTAAAAGGCAATTCACCCCCCCTCTTGCCATCACTCTCCACCCAACATTTGGTATCAGAGGAAAAATTTGATTAATACCCTAACCGGTTTCAAATTCAAGATCCTTTGTGATGGCTTCAACTTCTTTCACCCCCGAAGGCTATTCATTGGGTCGTGCTCCACTCTTTGATGGAACCGACTATACCTATTGGAAAACCCGCATGACCACTTTTCTTAGAAGTATAGGTTATCCTATTTATAAAATTGTCATGCATGGTTATTCTCTTTCTTCTCCCGATGAATCCAAATGGACTCAAGCCGATATTAAGAATTTCGAGCTTGATGGAAAAGCCATGAACGCTCTTCATTGCGGCCTTGATCGTAATGAATTTAATCGAGTTTCCACATGCACTTCATCTCATGAAATCTGGCAACTATTGGAGGTTACCCATGAGGTGATCAACAAAGTTAAGGATACTCGATTGGATATGTACCGTCAAGATTTTGATTCTTTTACCATGCATCCATCTGAAAATATTACTGAAATGTTTACTCATTTTACTGATGTTTGCAATGGGAGAAAGTCCCTTGGTGATGATGTGTCTGTAGAGACGATGGTCAAGAAGATCCTTTGGATCCTACCAAGCTCATGGGCATCAAAATTCACGGCAATCCAAGAAGCAAAAGACATCAAGAACATGCCGGTCGAAGAGCTCATTGGATCCCTCATGACCTATGAGATCACCATGAGGAGGCAAGCTGAAAAGGAAGGCAAACCGATCAAAGTTCCAAAGAACATCGCCTTCAAAGTTCAAAAAGAAGAAAGCTCCTCCTCCTCATCGTCTTCCTCTTCAAGCGGCGATTCAGAAATCGAGAATCTTTCCCGCAAGATGCACAAATTCATGAAGAATCACAAGAAGAAGAAATCCCGCAAGGCTCAACCCAACGAAAAATCCGAGCCCGAGGTAACATGTTACGGGTGTGTCAAGAAAGGCCATTACAAGCCCGATTGTCCACTCAACAAGAAAAAGGCCAAGCAAAAGTAAAAGAAGAAGCCATTCAAGGCCACTTGGAGTGATAGCTCCACATCCTCCTCCTCCTCCTCCTCAAGTGACAACGGTAAAAAATTCCTAATGGCATTTCATGAGGTATCCTCTTCCGACTCCTCATCCTCTAGTTCTTCAAATTCTTTCAATAATTTATCTTATGAGGATCTCCAACATGCTAGAGATCAATTGGAGGAAGGTTTTCATGAACTTTCTTCCAAATTTGTTACTTTAAAAAAGAATTTCAAAAAACTTTCTTCCGAAAAGGAACAACTTCTCAAAGAAAAGGAGGAATTGTCCCTCAAGGTCCAAAACCTTCCCGATGTTGATTCTATGGAATCAACTATCAAGGATTTAAGGGAATCCCTAGCTAAGTTCACCGAAGGTGAACACAACCTTTCGAAACTCCTTGGTTCCCTACGCATATCTAGAACCACCCAAGGGCTTGGCTATTCCAAGCAAGATTCCTCTTCCCATGCTCCAACTATTTTTGTAAGGGGGAGCTCCCAATATAAATTTTGCAACTATTGTAAAAAACCCGGGCACTTAATTTATGAGTGCAATTGCAAAAATGCCCGGTATGGAAGGCCCCAAACTATTTTCTTTAACGATGAATTTCATAGGAGAAGACCCGCCACTAGACAAGTTTGGATTGAAAAATCCCTTTTAGCGAGTCTCACCGGACCAAAATTTGTCTCGGTTCCAAAAACCTCTCCCCAGTGATTTGTTGTTTTTATTTAGGGGGAGTTAGGATTGTTTAATCCTTTTCAAAACTTTCAATTCAAAACTTTCAATTCAAAATTTTAATTTCAAAACTTTCAATTCAAAACTTTCAATTAAAATTTCAAAAATTTCAATTGGTTTTCAAATCTCTATCTTGTTTTTCAATTCTTTCCCTCAATCAAGTTTTATGCCCCGTGCTATTTTGATAATCACAAAGGGGGAGAAATCTTTCTGTCATGCTTTGCTTTATTTTTCAAGTTATTCTTTAAAGCATGCCTTTCATTTCAGACTTTTACATTGTTTGTTTTGATGATTGTGATCATCAAAATAGGGGGAGATTGTTGTACCTCTCGTACCCCTCGTGGTTTAATTTTCATGATCACAATCACTCTCTTATTTATCTAATCTTGTTTTAAGTATTTTTGGATGATAGGCATGATTTCAGGTTGCCAAGGAATTTGGGCCAAGAAGGCAAGAAAGCCAAAGTGGACTGATTTCAGTCCTACCGGCCAACCGGTGGATGACCACCGGCCAGCCTATGGTGCCTGGACAGAAGGCATCCCCTCTTTCCAGACCACCGGCCAACCGGTGTCCCAGCACCGGCCAGCCGGTGGAACCCAAACAAATAGTGACACCTACTGTCTCAGCACCGGCCAACCGGTGGCCACCTCACCGGCCAGCCAGTGGTGCCTGAGCCCGAGCCCTCTCCCTTTTTCAAAGCACCGGCCAACCGGTGGCCAAGCACCGGTCAACCGGTGGAGCCAGTCAAACTAGCCGTTGGGCTTTGATCAGGCTTGTCCACTTGACTCCCAACGGCTCTGAAGGCCTCTCCAACAGCTCCGAAGACCCCCAAAGGCCATTTGAGGGTTCCCCCTCTATAAATAAAGGACTAGGAAGCCCCGGAAATGTACGGAATCCCACGGGAACATTTTTCATCATTTTGGCAAACCTCCGGCGGATTCCTCCAAGGAACCTCAATTGTCCAACCCACTTCCACATCCAAGGAGCACCACCATAGAAGCTTGGGAGCGCTCTTCATCAACTCCAATCAATCCATTGGCGCCCAAGACTTCTCCACATTATGATTTTTATTGTTTTATTTATTTTGAGCATCAATTTGGGTTTGTGCCTACAAACCCCTCTTTCTCTCATCTTCCTTCTATTTGGGTTTTCACACCACCTTCAAGGTGTGAAGAGGTTAGTCAAGCCTTCCCTTTAAAAGGCTTGAGTCATAGGTGAGCTAGTCCTTCACCTGTAAGAAGGCTAGTGGGTTCTTGATCAACCATTAAAAGCAAGCTGTAATAGGTTCTAGACTACCTTGAAGTCTAGTGGGTTTCTTGCTAAAACCATTAAAAAGAAAGCGGTGGTAAATCTCTCAACGGTTGAGTTGGGAGCGGAGACGTAGGCTTTGGGATTAAGCCGAACTCCGTTATCAAGTTTTGTGTCTTGCCTCTTTTATTTCCGCTGCACTTTTAACTTTGATTTTAAATTGTTAATTATTTTTTAAAAGGCAATTCACCCCCCTCTTTCCATAACTCTGATTTCAGTCCTACCGGCCAACCGGTGGATGACCACCGGCCAGCCGATGGTGCCTGGACAGAAGGCATCCCCTCTGTCCAGACCACCGGCCAACCGGTGTCCCAGCACCGGCCAGCCGGTGGAACCCAGAAAAATAGTGACACCTACTGTCTCAGCACCGGCCAACCGGTGGCCTCCTCACCGGCCAGCCGGTGGTGCCTGAGCGCGAGCCCTCTTTCTTTTTCAAAGCACCGGCCAACCGGTGGCCAAGCACCGGTCAGCCGGTGGAGCCAGTCAAACTAGCCGTTGGGCTTTGACCAGGCTTGTCCACTTGACTCCCAACGGCTCCGAAGGCCTCTCCAACGGCTCCGAAGACCCCCAAAGGCCATTTGAGGGTTCCCCCTCTATAAATAAAGGACTAGGAAGCCCCAGAAATGTACGGAATCCCACGAGAGCATTTTTCATCATTTTGGAAAACCTCCGGCGGATTCCTCCAAGGAACCTCAATTGCTCCAACCCACTTCCACATCCAAGGAGCACCACCATAGAAGCTTGGGAGCGCTCTTCATCAACTCCAATCAATCCATTGGCGCCCAATACTTCTCCACATTACGGTTTTTATTATTTTATTTATTTTGAGCATCAATTTGGGTTTGTGCCTACAAACCCCTCTTTCTCTCATCTTCCTTCTATTTGGGTTTTCACACCACCTTCAAGGTGTGAAGGGGTTAGTCAAGCCTTCCCTTTAAAAGGCTTGAGTCATAGGTGAGCTAGTCCTTCACCTGTAAGAAGGCTAGTGGGTTCTTGCTCAACCATTAAAAGCAAGCTGTAATAGGTTCTAGACTACCTTTAAGTCTAGTGGGTTTCTTGCTAAAACCATTAAAAAGCAAGCAATAGTAAATCTCTCAACGGTTGAGTTGGGAGCGGAGACGTAGGCTTTGGGATTAAGCCGAACTCCGTTATCAAGTTTTGTGTCTTGCCTCTTTTATTTCTGCTGCACTTTTAACTTTGATTTTAAATTGTTAATTATTTTTTAAAAGGCAATTCACCCCCCCTCTTGCCATCACTCTCCGCCCAACAACCACCTCAACCTAACATCCTCTCATCCTCCTCCTCCTCCTCCTCCCTCCCAATCAAGGTGGAAGCAGCAACGGCGGGGTGCAGATTGACGACGAAGCTCCGGGCAATGCCAAACAAGGTAGGAATTCTTCATTTTTTTTATTTCTCGTACCTACTTTGAGATCAATTTATCACATCAAATTTTTGTCTAATCATCGAACGATGCCCATAACCGCGTAGTATATTTTCTGATCTCTCTGACACACTTCTTAGAATTGAAATCTGAGTTTGGGGGTGATCGCTGTCATCTGTCGAAGATTGCGGGTTTTGGGTGTTTTCCGGTGGTTTTGGAGGTTCTCCGGCCAGCTTTGGGGGTTCCGGTAGCAGGCGGCGCGGGTCAGCGCAGAGGCCGGGTCAGCAGGGGTCGCCGCGGATGAGGTCGAGCGGAAGAGGCCGGCAGAGGCACTGGGTCAGAAGTGGGCCGTCGCGGGTGAGGTCGAGCGGAGGAGGCCGGCGGTGGCGCTGGCGGTCAAGCGCGGGGCGCCGGAGAGATGAGGTCCAGGGCCAACCGGCTTTTGTCGGTCGGTGCTCACGAGGGAAGACCGGGGTCTACGGACCCCGACTGGCTGACAAGGACCCGCATATTTCGGGTCCTGTGGGAGTGGATCTGGAATGGTTCCATCCGGTCCGGGCTAGGCGGCCGGCCTGTGTGAACCACGGGCCGGTTCAAGCATGGTGGGCCAGCCAAACCGGCCCGACCCACCTGTCTTCATTCGGTAAAAAAAATTGAAACACCTCTAAAATTCTGACCGGGTGTCGGATTCACGTTCCGTCTATGGCAACGTGATCCTTGGATCAAGGTGGACTTTTTGAGATGGCCTCGAAAATTTTAAATTACCGAGACGAGGGCCTCGGTGGCGTGTCACGCCTTTAAGCGGATTAATGTTTTTCTCAGGGGTTCTTGTTTTGGACGGCGCAGACACATCTGATGTTCGAATTGAGCATCGTCAATGGCATTGCGACACTGGTGCTGAAACAGAGTTTTCCAGTGTGGTTTCGGGTGTTGAAACTAGAGTTGAGGCATGGGGCCCATGGCCCGTCTTTCGAGCTGCGTGCAGTGCTTTGCAACTTTTTCGTCGGATGTCTGTTTGGGGCATGCGAGCAATTGATTTTGGGTGTTTTTTCGAGGGCATTGCATTGGCGCAGTCTACCCACATTAATTTCTGCACGCCGGTGTGGGCCCCACGAGGGACATTCTGGGAGTTGGCGGTGATTTTCAGCTTTATCACCGGATGTCCGTTTTGGACAAGTGAAGAGTACATCTTGTGTACTTTTTCAAGAGGATCGCAATGGTGAGATCCGTTCATTGTGCTTCGGGACTGGGATGGGGGTCCCACGTAGCACCGCTCGTGTGCGGTGCGCCATAATGCATCTTTTTCTTCGGATATCCATTCCACTCAAGTGATTAGTCCTTTTGATGTGTTTTTTTGAGGGGATCACAATGGTGCGATGCGCCCGACTATTTTTGGGGCCGAGGCTCGGGACCACGGGACGCCGTTCGGGCGTAAAGCGGTGTTGGTGACTGTTCTGTCAGATATCCGTTGGAGGCAAGTAGACAGTCCATATCGCATATTTTTCTGCGAGTATTACAATGGTGAGATCCGTTTGGATGTGCGGAGTCTCTTTCGAGACCTCATTTAAATGTGGAAGCTTGAAAGGTGTACCAGTGGAGGTTCTTCCTACGGTGTTTGCATAGAACCCTTGGCATGTGATCGCGTGTACTCCCTTGTGTGTGAAGTAATGTTTTATGAGATGTAGTTGGCTATTTTTGGGCCGATGAGGTGACAAGTTGGAGTTATTACGTTTATGCCTTCGCATTGACATTGGGTGTCGTGTGCACGATATACTTTGGGCTGAAAACATGGTATACTCTAAGAGTATACATGAATGGTTGGAGGTACATGTGGTTTTTTGTACCTAAGAACGTTTGTATGCTTGGTTGGAGTTGACTAGGGGCCACACGTTGTGTGGTCCCCATGTACGTGTCATGTTCTGATTTGCGTACCCTTGACATCTCGTGATGTAGAGGGTCCTTCTGTTCTCATTTTTTGGACCAATAGGGTTGAGTTTCCCCCTGGTTCTGTGTTCTTTTGACCAGAAGGGTTGAGTGGGTTCCCCTCATTGTCCTGTTCATGATGGTTTTGACCAGCAGGGTTGAGTGGTTTTCCCCTCGTTCTGTTCTCGATGGTTTGGACGACAAAGTTTCTTCGTGTTCCCTTGTAGAGTTATTGTGTATTCGGTGTGACCAACACATTACACGGGCACCAATCCTCTACCCAGGAGGTTGTTTCCAGCAGGGCTGGCCAGGAGTTTGTTTCTAGCAGGGCTGGCCAGAGCGGTACCGTCCAGCAGGGATGGCTAGTGAGTTACCATCCACCAGAAATGGCCAGTACAGTGGTGTTCACCGAGCAGTACCATTCAGCAGGGATGGCTAGAGCAGTTCCGGGTTTACCTCCAGCGGGGCTGGGAAGTGGTCCCCGATGCTGGGTTTACCTCCAGCTGGGCTGGGAAGTGGTCCCCGATGCTGGGTTTACCTCCCGCTGGGCTGGGATGTGGTCCCCGATGACGGTTCCGAGCCTCACTCCAGCAGAGTACCCTTTTACGGGACTGGGCATTGGGACTCATCGACAACTTTAGTCAGGTCTCCCATCAGTTGATTACCCTTTCACGGGACTGGGCGGTATGGCACCCGTCGACTCTTGCCAGGTCTCCCTCTAGTGGGAGCCTATCGACTTCCAGGGATTACCCTCCAGCGGGGCTGGGCAGGGGGTTTCCTGTCGACTTTGAGGAGACCTCTCGACTGTGGGGAAGTGACGAGGTGTGTCTTGACGTTCCCCTAGAACTATCAAGTATGAGGGGTGCTTTCCCCACCGAGATGCGTCCTTGCGATGCGACCTAAAACTGTGCGGGTGAGTCAGTGCCCCCCAAAGTAGATAATATAAAGGTGCAGTGATTTGATCCCCTTGACTTGTAGTTTAGGGAAGACATGTGGGATGATAATCATCGATGGTGTTTACTTCTGGGACTGTTGGATACTCACTTTCTTGGGATGAGCTACGGGACAGAGATCCCCTTACGATCTTGTTCAGGTTTCTTGTTTGAGCATATATATATGTATATACGTTGTTCTAGTACCCACTTCTTAGGCTTGGTTACTCTCCCTCCAGGAGAGGCGAAGACGCGCAGGGTATGCCACATGCTTTCAGTGTCTAGCTTCTCGTGGTTGGACGGGTATACTCTCCTGCTATTGGTAGCAAAGACTCAATGAGAAGATCATCTTCTCACCATTTCTAGATCCTTGTGTCTGGACGAGTCTACCTCCTTTATCTTGTTGGGTTGAGCTGGACTCTCTACTGTACTCTTTACAGCAATCTCGGTTGCAATCCTTTACTTTTCCCTATTTGATCTAATGCTCATCCTTCAGTACCTCCTTTGTTGCTCCCTCGTGCCTTCAGGGTATCCTACTAAGTATTTTTATACTCACCCCTGCTTGGGATTTTCTCGCACTTGGTGTTCCCTTGTAGAATATGGACAGGTTGGTCGTGATATCAGAGGAGTTTAGGAGTTCAGGAGCTTGGACAACGTGCGGTGGTCGTAGTCAGGTTTCGGGTGTGGGACTCTCTGAGCTGTTTTACTTTTGTTTACCTGTTGCCGGGTTGTGGCGCTTTTCTGGTTGGGCCCGTGTTTTGCCCTTTTTCTTTTCAGTTTAGCTTCAGATTTTAATTTGTACTATTAGAGGTCGATGCACTTTTGTGGTATATATATAGCAGTTGGTACTTTACATTCCCTTTTACTCTCCACCTTTTCATTGAGTGGGCTTTGTGTGTGTACAAGTACTTAAGCAAAGGCCTCCCCGAGTTGTTTAGCCTTCGGTGATGGTCGCTAGCCCTTGGCCTATGGAGGCGGGCTGGGGGTAGTTGCGGCTCGAGCCCGGGTAGGGTCGGGTCATGACAGAAATTATAATCTTGGGCTTTTATGGACCCTTGCCTTAGTGAAAAAAATACAAAAAAATCATTTGGATAAACCAAATCTCGGTAGATAACTTAGAAGTAATAGAACATACTAAGGAAGATCGATCAAACACATATTATTTTCTTTCACAAAGTAACTATAATTGGGTCACCTGCATCATCAATAGTGTCCATTTGGAATAGGGAAATGAGGACCCTATGAGGACCCCATTTTTTTAGGTGTAAGTTCTATGAAAATAGGATATATCCCACTTAGGGCATTGGTTATAGTCCCCACATGTAGGATAATTTTTGAGGAACCCTTGAAAAGGGATTTCATAGAGGAGACTCACATATGAGGATTGTGGATGTGCCCCCACATAGGTACCTCAGAGAAGGGCCCTCATGAAGGGACCTAATAGATAATCCATCATGTTGGGACCAAACAGAAGGGACCCAATGATGTGACCCCACAGACGAGGCTTAGGGATGGGACATTAATAGGGAACTCATGGATAAGACCTCATAAAGGGATATCATGGATGAACCCCATGTAGAGACCTTGCAGATGGGACCTCTTGAATGGGAATATAGGATAGACCCCCACAAAGGGAACTTGTAAACAAGACCTTGTGAAGGGACTTCATGAATGGCCCCTCATAGAGGGACCTCAAGGATGATCCCTCACATAGGGACCTCACAAACATTTCCTTGTGTATAGAACTCATAAATGAGACCTCATTAAGGGATTCCATGAAAGTGGTTCCTTCCTTTTTTATCCTCTTCTTCCTATATCTTGGGAATTACCTAGTGATTCCATTATAAGTTATAAAAGTACCAAGTTGATAAAATCTTTTCTTGAAGGGGAAAGGTTAATACAAATGTGGAAAAGTTATTTTTTATCTCAAATGGTGATCTAGGTATTTATAAAATATTCCTTCCTAAAATATTCAACTATAATGAATATCATTGCATGTATAATCCCAGTGACAATGATGAGATTTTTTCCTCTTATCTCAAATGGATACACCCTAAAACGTGACTAAACATTCATGTAGGAACCTCATCATTCCATAGTAAATGACTAGAGCCTATAAAGTCACCACACAGTCTTGTAGGGTCTTCTACCTTGCTTCCAGAAATTCCTAGAGCCCATAAAGACACTGCACCATCATGTAGGGCCTTCTACTTTCTGCTAAAAATTCATGGAGCCTACGAAGTGACCACATGATCATGTAGGGTCTTCCATATCAATAGTGTGAATTCTAGGAGCTTATAAACTAATAGACACTTTATGAATTAATAAATTTCTTCATGGATATGTATTCATTTCAAAATGTTCACTTATATATCCTTTCATATTCCATCAAACATTTTCCAGGGCTCAAAAAAACAACCCATGTCAGAATAGGTTTTTATTGAAATAAAGATTATCTTATTTTGAAGAAGTAAGATATCCCATGTGGATTTTATATGGTCCACACAGGGGGTCCGCACAATATAAGTCAACATGGGACCACTTTTGATTTTTAGTCATAACATATGAATCTCACTCATGAACCACTAACCATATACTAGTTCCCATGAATCAATTTCCATGTATATGTTCCAGCTAACCTCTACACATGTATCACTACCTGTATTGGCTACTCACATACTAGTTCCCACAAACCATTTTCTCATATTAGTGCCCACAAATTGCTTCTCTTATACATGTGTTTTCGAACCACTTCTTGCATACAAAAGACCATGTATGATCAGGAGGCCATCTCAAACTTAGTATATAGAACTCTCATGATCACATAGTTCTTACATGGTCCACACATTTTTTATAAGAAAATTTTTAATTATTATTTTTTCAATGTTTTTTCATACCAGGTCCTTCTAAAATCCAATTATCTATAATTATATAAAGAAAATGACTCTAGAACATTGTGGGAATTCTCAATATAATATATTGAGATAGAATCAAATTTTCAAGAGCATTAAGGAAAAAACACCAATATATTCACTCAAAACATTGGTCTATTTTAGAGATATTGGGAGTGATCCCTTAAAACTACCTATTATCAGAAAGGATTCCAGTATATGGGCTAAAACTACTTAGTGAAATTATAATCCCCACACCATGATCATGGAGTCAACCGATCAATTTAATAAACCACCACTAGGAATTATCCATGGGTAATATTTTATTATTCATTAATTTTTTAAAGAGTCCTACTATATAGAGGGGTTTGTCATTGGATATACTCACTTAAATCTAGATAAAGTGTGATGAATATCAGAGGTGAAAGTGTATACTTTTGGGTCAATCTTAAATAAATCAATTGTGGAAAAAATACTAGTATATGAATTGATCATGGATATCTGCTCTAGAGGATATTTCAATATGAACTAGGGATGAAACTTATGGGTGAACCAGAGTTAAGTGGATTTTGAACATGATCTAAAATTAGCGGCGTTATATGAGGCTGTCTAGGTTTCACAAACTTTCTCCCATAAAAATAAGATCATCATTTTAGACTTGATCAATAGATGTAGGGTGGACACAAACAAACATCATCTTATGCATGGGGAGGTTGGATTAAGCCTCAAGTATGTACAAATGATTATCAAAGATCTAGTATTGAGGGATATATATGTTGTGTTTATTCTTGTAGCCTCTCAATGAAAAAATTCAAAGAGTAATCCCCCACTCACAAGGGAGTTAGTTCTAATAGAAAAGAACATCTAGGAAGAAGATCCTTAACCAGGAATTGATATCCTATTTAGTTATTGGGAGAAAATATTTTTCATACCTAATGGGTATGAGCCATAGATAAGGAGGCCCCAGACCTACCTAACTTGTAATACCCATGGGATTCCTAATGCTTATTGGTAGACACTAGAGGAGGGTATCTATAATGACAAGTATTGGGAGGTTAACCCCCAGATCAACAGGTTGGTCCACCTGGCAGCCTTCCTGGTGATCTATATTAGTAGATACCTCCTAACAGTGTAATCACACAATGGTGTGAGATTTATGACATTTGTGATGGAAGTGAATCTAGAAATTGTTAGATATATTAGTTTATTTTTGTAAATATTTTCTAATATATACCTGAAACACATGAATATTTATTAAGGGAAGGCTCCATTTAGACTCATCGATCCCTTATAGGTGTTGTGGTGATGGATCAAAACTCATATATGAGGCTATGAATTTATCAATTAATAGTTGATCTCAAAATCTTCATTCATACCCATATCAACAAATAATCATTGGAGTTAGTATATTCTTGTTGAGTGAACAATACTTGGTAAATATTCTTGATTAGTACTACCAATTCATATTTATGTCGTATAACCCCCAATTGGAACTATTATTGATGACATGACTAGTATCATCAAAGAATTTAAATATCTGATATCTTTGAGAGAGTGTGTAATAGATGAAAAGATCTATGGGGATATAATATTTAAGGGATATCTGCCTTTAAGAATTGGGAGGCAGTTCAAATGCATGCAAAATAAGTGCTATTATCATTCTAAAAGTGTATGAGTTGGGAAATATCCCTTTGGTTTATACTAGTTCTAGATGATATTGACATGTGAGGATATAGTTATCAGAGTCAATCTCCCATTGGTCGATGCATCTATTAACCTTGTGATTATATACACTGAATCATAGATTCAGTCATATCATGATGGTAAAATGGATGGTTTCTTACCTCAGTACAAGGCCCCACCAGTGATTGAGGGAAAATATTATTTGTGAAAACTAAAAGGTGAGAAGATATAAAAATAATGGAACTCATAGGAAGCATATAGTGTATTATATTTCAATGAGATGATTGAACAATTTAGATTCTCCACTTTCATCGAGAGAGAAAGCATCCCTCCCTTTGGTCACGAATAAATCTATATTCCCAATATCTTGGAGGGAATGTGATTCTTGGAAGAGATCCCTGATCACTATGGATATCTAGGGTTTTCTCCAAGTGAATGAAATTTCCTAAAAAACATTTAGATACTTGTCTATACTTATGTAATTTACTATGTGAATCAAACCAAACAGGTAGAAAACTATCCTAGCGACATTAAGGATATGATCCATTCACTTAAAGGTAGAACCTTCTATATAGAACAGACATTAGAACTGTTGAGGCCTCAATTTGGAAAAAATGAGGATAGAGGGGAAAGTTAAATCACTTTATGAAAGAATTAAGATAAATTATCTTCTATTTTAATTATTCTTCTTGTTAATATTTGTATTAAATTTCTTCCACAACTTTTATAGGAGGACAAAGGGGATTAGTCATCTATTAGATCTCAAGAATGTTTTTCTAGAGGGACAACAATCAACCTAGGTGCTCACTCAAGTTAACGAGTCAATTAGGAAGGATCCCATTCTCTAATAGATCATATTTGGGTGATTATCTATGATTCTATTAAAGTAATATCATTACCTCCATTGATGATTCCTCATATAGATTTTCCTCTAAGAGATATTAATAAGTGGAAATGGGTGAGGTCATTGTAAACTTTTCAATGCTCATGATTAATGATTAAGTATTATATTTTATAACTCATATATTGTTATAACTATGTAAAATATTTCTAATTAATTACATCATTCATATGTTGATGAGAGTTTCATAGAGTCAAGGGTATCATATGACCAAGAATATATACTCATTTTAATCCTAGGAGGGAAATCAACAAAAGCAGTGATGTGGGAAGCCTAAGAAGAATCAGATCCAAATCATGAAATGACTATGTTAGCCATATTTTTTATAGAACCAAGGCTAATGGATGAATATATAGAGGTCTTATACCTATCTATATATTCTTTATATTATATTTCTATGATCGGTGCATCCCAATAGTGATGTAAGTCATCTTAACATTTCCACACCTTTTTTCATTGTTTCTTTAACCAATGTTATCCCTAATGTGTAACTTTATTTGATAGTGATCTAGTCATTCCTGGGTGGGAAATTCCATTTGGAATTGTTACTAAATTTTTGGGTGTTTCACCCTTGGAAATAGATGAAGCTACCAAAAGACCTGTACAAAAATTACCATGAGAAGACCTACCAACCGCACATTCTGATGTGGTGGAAATAAATGAAGAAATTAACTTTCCAGTGAATGAAGGTGAATATTCACACCACTAATCATATAATTTCTTCACATGTTTTTTGACTAAAATATTTTTTTTATTAATTTCAGCAACCCTGACATAAGCGATACAAACTCATATTTCTATTACTCTAGAATACCAGTTAGAAGCAATCATGAATATACTATCTTATATAGTTCTAGATCAGTTAATATGAATAAACAATATACCCTACTTAAGTTATTTTATCCCAAATTATATTTCATTCCTTATAACGGACTCAAATTCAAACCTGGGGTATACTTACTTTCACAAGATTCTAGGTTAGTGGGTGTGATGAAATATCTCAAGGTTGGATTGAGAGACACCTCTTAGTGATATTGGTGGAAAGATGTATCATCTCCAAAATATGTTCATAACTTTGGGCTATATTTGGCTAACAACCATTCCTTCTAGGACAAATTGAAAGATGTGATCATTTCTCTAGATTAAATGAGTGCACTTTGGTCAAGGCTTTTTAATGTGTAAGATTCAATGAAATCTTCTAATATATTAGATATAGAAACTCATTACACTTATCAACATAAATTAGTGGATACTAAGTGAAAAAACAAGTAACAAAAGTGAGGTATTTGGTGGATCAACTTCACCAACATCTAGACTAAATTTATCATGATCTCACCATCACTGAAATTGGGGTAAAGAAGCATCAATGGATGGTTGAGGAGGAAAAAGGTCTATTTAGATCCTAATTAAAGGGAAGTATAATAGGTCTATTGAATATAACTAAAATTTTTTGGGGGAAATATGATGGGCCCCATATTATTTGAGCCTTTTAAATCTTGTACTATAAAGTTTGTGTATGTCTTTAAAGGGTATGACTTAGTGAGATAAGACTTTAATTTTGCATAAGCCTCCTTTTATGATTTTTTGACTTGAAAAGCCTCTTTTCTCTTTTATTTTAAAGTTTAAGGGTCTTGAAATTGGTACTATAGAGGGATATAGTTTTTGATCATATAGATTTTAACAATAGTTTCTAGGGTTTAATGTCACATAACTTCTACTAACAAGTGATACAATTCATATAACAAGGGTAAGGTGAAACCTAATGTGAATGAGAGACCCATTGAAAAATAGAACATCTCAAAATGGGGTGATATATTTTAAGTTCATAGTACTTGAACTATCAATGAATATATTATATAACTAAAAATATGAGGCTGAAGGTCTAATAGACACCAATACCTTTTTAATTATGAGTGGCAATGTTTTAAATCATGACTCATGGTATTAAAATTAGGAAATGGTGACATGATACAAGTATGTTGGGGATGAAAACTGACTAAATTCGAATAATGGGTTCCATTTCAATTTTTCAAGGTATAATAATATTATAAGGACTTCTCCACATAATGAAAATATTCCTCTAGTTAGTAGGGCTGAATATGGTGTCACTATCATCATTACCAAGTATAGGTTTCCCTTGAAAACAAATACACTCGTTACCAATTTCCATGAATGTTTTTTGATGATTAAGAACACTCAATTAATGATGTGTGGTTTGTGTTAAATATATATTAACAATTTAATAGGGATGTTCCATCCTTGTAATAACCATGGTTGGGACATAAATATACTTTAAAAATGAGTGTAAATGCATAATTATTTGTCTTTATATCCAAAATATATTGTTTGGAAGTCACTGTGTATCATACTATAATAGGAATAAAGCCATGTGTTGTTCTTAATGAAAAAAATTATAGCATATAACTAGATCATAAGCAGGAGAGGGGAATTTTATTATAATATGGAATTTGAATGAGGAGAAACTCCATGGATTGTACCTGGGGTAATGTCCTAATGTATTTTTGGGGTAGTAAACCCAATATAGAGGAAGAGATCAAATTCCAGAAAATAATTCTTGGTAATAAAGGGAATTTTATAATATTAAAGGGATGTTGATAAAAGTTTATTACAGTCACCCTTACATGGACTTGGATCTAATTTAGGGAATTTGGCATAATGTGGTATATACTATTCGAAATAGTTTAAGGTCATGTATGGTGGACAAAAGGATATTTAATTCAACTTGATGAGATATAGATGAAAATTTTATATAGTTTAAGGTTGTATTATAAGGACCTATATAGGGGTGAATTCATACATATTTGGATCATGCACAAAATGTAATAGCATCATCTCTATGGTAAACCCTTGAAATAAAACCTGAGGTAAATTAAAGTGCCCAACACATGGATGAGGCTATTAAAATTAGGGGAAATTTTATGTTATCATGGGTTAATGGATAAATAAACATATGATGAGGGTAAGATATAGATATAGATTGTATATAGAGAAGGAAGGTCTCATAGAATAGGACACTCTTAGTAGTTTATGATCACATTGGGAGGACCATATTCCATGCAATTTAACTTCATACAACAAAGATATAGATTCCATGTGTTTTAGGATCATAAGATGAGTGAATTTATATAAGGGGAATTTTTCTAGATTCAGATCATGTGAAAATTGAGATAAACCCATCTTATTTCTGAGTGAAAAGAGAAAACTTGATGTAATATCCCAATTTTTTTATGATATCTCTCCTTTAAATAAATTTTATCTCTTCAATAGCTTGTGTTGCACGTAACACCGAGTTCAAATGAACCATGATCCATTATTATGTGACTCTTATAACATATCCATTAATTTAACATGAACAGATATGACTAACTAATTGTATTTATAAATTTATAGAATAAAATCCACTGTTTATCAATTGATTAGAAATATTAAAAATATTAATTAAAGAAGCACTTTTTCAAAAAAAAACTATTTTTTCTGGGCGCAATATATTTATATAATAATAAATATAATTATCAACTATTGGTGAATTATTTTAATGATATATATATATATCATAAATAAATTTTTTTAAAATTCATATAACATTTTTACCAGGCATTTGATATGAATAATTCTAGTTTTATTCTTAAAAAGCAACATTTTCTAAAATGAATTTTTATCACATTTTTCACAATCATTTTAAAATTAATTTCTACCAATTATAGGTATTTAATTTGATAAAAAAATTACATATTTATAATTCGGAGGTTCAGATTTGGAAATTATCCCCTTTTTATTTTTGGTTAAAATGAATAGTAACCATGATAAAAATTATCACCTCGGTAAATGGTAAATTGGATTAATTTTGGTAAAATATAAGTGATAAGGTCATAATTATTCATCATTTCTCTTATTAAATAAATATAATTTTACCCTTATCACATAAGGATTAAATTTGAGTTATTTAATAGACACTATTCCATGAAAATGACTTATATATTATTTAAATCAATGGGAGTTACAAAATGTCACCCTTCTTGTTTTTAAAATATTTATTGTGTCTATATGGGTGAAAAGGAATATATGAAAAAAAATAAATGTTAATTTTTGCCTTAAAAAATTATTTTAATTATACAAAATTATTTTTAATTTTTATAAATTATATTATTACCATAAATGCTTCTCGAGTTCTAAAACAATATTTATTTAATTAAAAGAAAAATAAAATAACTGATTTTAAAAATATTAATTTGAATATAATTTAGATGATTTAATGTGAATAATTAATTTTATAGAACTATATTATATATTATATATTTTTGAATTTATTATATTTTAATTTCCCCTTTGTCTTGATGTATTTGAAGTCAAATTAAATGAATAGTATCAAAGTGGACATTAATGATAATTTATTAAAATAATAATTAATTTTATTATTTAAAATTAATAAAAATCATATAATCATCCATTTGAATGGAACACAGTTAAAAAATCATAAATTTTCCATTTATGAGTCATTTTTCCATTTATCGTATCATTATTAATCCTTTATAATTAAAATAATGGTTACCATGGTTAAGGTCAAAATAATTAACGAAGGGGTTAATAAAAAATAAGGATTAAAATGGCCTATAATTTTTTTGAAAATATATTGTTTTATGCAATCTCAACCCTATAATATCTTATAATTTAATTAATTTTCATTTGGAGGCAATTTTCATGACAAATTAATTTATAATAATTTAATATTTTGAGAGTATCCAAAAGTACCCCTCACCTCAATTATAAAAGGGAACCTCTTACCTCACTTATTCACAAAACTTTGAGCCTTATATATCAAAAAAACCCAATATTTTCTCTTCTCAATATATTTATCCAAGTTATGTAGGAATTGTTCTTCTAAAAGGACTAACCTTAGATCCCTTAAGAAGAGATCTAAATAAAGTATTCTGAAGAAGAGGTATTCATTTTTACCAACTTATTCAAATCCATTTATTCTTCGACATAATCTCCATGTGTTTAATCCCTCATAAAATAGTAAATACAATATCATATATATACTTATATGTTATTATATTTATGAAACAATCATATTCTACCTTTTATCCATCCTGTAAAAAATGAAATCACTCCACGCGAGGCTTACCGTCTCCACGTAGCGGTGTAATTTTTTTCATCAACAATTTACTTGTATGGTTATATTGATTTAAATAATGGATATAAATTATAATTATTACATTATATTTATTCTTTAAAATTAATATACCAACCACTTAATTACCCCTTTAACTATTTAGAAATAATATCATCGCTCATGCATATGTACGACTTACCGTCTCCACGAAGCGATGTGATTCGTTTTATATATTAAACATTGGATAATGGTTATAAAAATGTATGTAATGATTAAATATTAAATTTATTACATTAATACTATTATTTATATTCTGTATCTATATCCTATGTAATAGAATTGAGACTTCCAAGACAAAACAAGCATGAGAAAAGAAGACAATTAACACCCAAAACAGTAAAATGAATAAAATATTATTAATAAATAAGTGGTAAAATGTTATAAGGGGATCATATATGATATCTTAAATATCAATATGATTATTTTTATAAGTTAATAATATATTTGACACCACTATACAGTAGGTTCAGACATGTATGGAGAAAATCATACCTTAGGTAAAATTTATTTCACAATCTCATTATTAACCAAGATTGTTTAGGTTTATGTCTCTAATGGGGAATATTTCTCTATAATGTACATGTTATTTATAAATATTTTCAGAAATTCATTTAATATAATCCAACGAAAATTAAATTCCATTTTTAACCGTGTTTGAGTTTTTTAAAAAAAATTGAATGGAATCTTTTTATCGTTTTCTAAACGAAGTGCTTTATGAATTCAGATGAAATGTTTTTTAAATTATATGAAATTAAAAGATTTTATATTATTTATGAATCCTTATTGTTTTAAAGAATTATTTAATAGTTAACAAGGTTATTTTATAATAAAATATTTTATTTTATATTTGTGCATCATTTTTAACATAAGTGATTACAAAATAAAAGAGGTAGTTTCCTCAATAAATTTTCAATGTTATTAATAATGTATTTTACTCTATGTAAACATACTTTTTTGAATATTATTATTAATTAATGTTGATATTATTATGATACCACCTACAATATTTTATTGAATGGTTTATTATTAGTTTGATTTGGAATGTACTATTTTGATACCATCCACCTTATCACTTTGGATGGTTTATGATTATGTTTATTGGTTGGGGAAACTTATTAACATTTCATATGATAGTTTCAATATGCATGTATATGTTGATTTTGTTTCACCCCTTTCACATTAAGAAGGAATTGGACTTATTATGTGATAGTAAGGGCCCTATATAGCCCCTCGATGCATCGGTAGGTCTCATGATACAAACTAGTATAGGTATTAGTTGAGGCCTTACCCGTTTATGTATGGTGTCTTGGATGATCCAAGAAGGTATGTATTTGAGGTATTGAATTATTCATTCCCCCATTATGATATTAATGATTTATACCCATGTTATTATCTAATTAGTTTTGATATCCATGGATAAGTTTTAGCTCATGTTATTATGGAATTATTTGATTTACATTTATTTCAACCATATTATGCTGAAGTAATTTGTTTAAATGGAATGTGTTTTAGTTATTCACCTTGATTTAATGTTTACACTTATTTATTCATGATAACTTTAGTTTTATGCTTACCCTTACTAGGAATCTAAGATCATCCCTTTCTGGTGTTTCATTTTCCCCAGGATGCAATGAATTATATTATTACTGATATGTAGGGTTAATATAAGAGAATAATGGTTCTTTTAATGGAGTTACTATGTTGTAATTTATATTTTAAGTTATAATGTAATATTTAAGTATTTTTATTGTTTTAAAAATCTAATAAACTATTTGGTCATTTGAGATGTTTTTACTTATAAATTATTCCAATGTAATAAAGTAACCAACAAATCCAGGATATTGGGATGAGGGTTAGTATAGTCAGTATTAGAGTAAGTTTAGTAGAAACTCTAGAAACCATATTTATAAAAATAGAGATTAGGGAAACATAACCCTATAATAAAATTTTATAATATTCCAAAAGTAACCAAGCTTATGATTATGAGATTAGTTATACATAAATTTTTAATTTTTGTTAAGTGTTTCACTAGTTTCAAAAATTCATAATCTAATCTAGTGTATGAAAATATTTAGAAATTGTGCCTAGTGAAAGGGATGGAAACCGTATTGGTGGACATAATCCATGTTGAGATTTCCCTCTTAGGTAGGATAATGTTGTTGGATCTGAAAAACTTATAACTATATTTGGGAAACTAACTCAGGTTATTATCAATAACCCCACTTGTATGGATCACCCTAATCCAAAATACAGTGTAATAATGTTAGATAACTTTATGTGAGAACAAACTTCATCATTCAATGGAACCATAAATCCATTTCTATATGAGAAATGGAAAAGTTCTTTAGATAAGATATTTCTTTCTTTGGTAAGTAATGAAAGGGAGAAGGTTGTCATGTAATTTTACCATCTCTCTAGAGATGCAGATTAATAGTGGTCATTGATTCAAAACTTTAAGGATGAGTTGGAATTATAAAACATAGAACAAAATTATTTTAGGGATTTTTTCATGGAAAAATATTTCCATTGAAAACAATGAGAGGATATGGAGAGACAATTTTCACTAAAGAACCATGAAATATTCTATATTAATGATGTTTTAAGACTTTATCATGAACCAATTTTATTTTTGTCTGATTATGATCCAATATTTTCCTCAAAAATAAGGAAAAGTAATAAGAAGTATCTTGATAAAGAGATTCATTTGATCACAACTTACCTCCCTCAAATTGATGGGTTGTCATAAATGACTATTTAAACATTAAACGACATGTTGAGTTCTAAATAATTTGACTTTTAAGGTACCTCAGATCAATATTTACCTTTGGTAGAATTTTCCAATAAACATTTCTTCTATCAAAGTATTCAAATGGAACGATATGAAACATTATATGGAAAGAGATGTTGTACAACAATTTTTTGGGATTAAGTTTGTGAGAGGAATATTATTTATAACATCCCAGGTAAATAAAGAATAAAGAATTTTCATATTTATTAATATTTACAAATTAAATATTAATTTAACTTTAACGGGGTTGCTATGATCGATAGTGTACCCGATACGCAACGATGAGTTCCTTTGAAAACTTACGTTGCACACTAGTAATAAAATAATATGATTTTAAATGTTAGTTAAAACGTAGTCGTTGTACTGGTGGGAATGGATAGAAATAACTAAAATATGATTATATATGTTTTTTAAATGTTTTTAAATTTATCTAATAAAGGATAAAGGCTTAAAATACGAAAAGAATTCAATTTTAGGCTTATATACTCTAATTTTCACGAAAGGTCCACTTATCACCTTTTGACGGCGAACCATCATTAAATATATTTTTGATCGATCTTATAAATTCTATTGGACCAAATATAACTCTTCTTTAGAATCGGGACATCAAAATTTACTTTGTGTAAATTTTTGGTATCTTTCCGATAAAGTTCATTTTTTAATAAATAGTGTACAATGTTGTATTTTAATTCAAAACCTCTTTTTAATCTAATTTTTTAAGATGATTAGATTATATTTTTAATGGGTTTTAAAGTTAAATTAGAATATATTTTTACCATTAAATCCAATAGTGGTCGTTGGAATTAATTTGACTTTGAAATCGGACTTAAACTAGTGTCAATCTGTTGATACTTATTGTTTCATAAAAACACGCTATTTGCTCTGACACCGAGAATTAATTATTAAATTAATTAATGAAACTTATATGTTGTGAATTTTGTAAAATGGACCTCATTTTTGAATTCGTAATATCAAATATATCTTAGGGTGAAGTTTTGGTATTTTTCTGAAAAACCTCAATTTTTGATGAATAGTGAAACCACTAAGTGGTACTTATAAAAACTGATTTTTCGTTTAAATGAAATTTTACCACTTCTGTGTTTTGAATTTCAAAAATACTACATACATGGTTGTTATTAAGAAGTAAAATGTGGTTCAATGAGATTAAAATATTTTTTTGGTAAATAGTAACTTTTAAGTTCTTAATCGCGATTAGAGGTAATTAGTGAAATTTAAGGCAAAAATGATATTATAATAAAATGAAAATACCTTGACACATGTCCTAACCTTATTGGATGTGTCATGGACGACCACGAAAATCCATGGGTCAACTTGGGGACCCCATGGAGCCACTTTGGTTGGGAAATGATATTAATAACTTTTTATTTAATGTTAAGTAAAAATGACACACACATGAGGTGTTTTATTAAAACAATTTTTTACATGGGGTTATACAAGTCAGATTTTTGACTATAAATATTAATTAGAAAGCTAAAAATATTTCCTAAATCATTATTTTTTTAAATAATTTTTAGCCATTAAATAAATTAAATTATTTATGACATCATGATGATGCAGCGATGACCTCATTATTTACCGATTTAAATAAAATGGAAAGATAATGTAAAATCTAAGACCTACACATGGAAAAAACCAATTTTATGGGTGTATTTAGAACCCTTATAACATTAGCCTCGAAAAACATCAATGTGGGACCTCTTAAATCCGAATACCATTTTAAAATAAAGTGACTTTTCTTTACCTTCCAAGAGTGCCCCTCCTCTCCTCTTATAAAAGGCCCCCACCTCTATCTCCTTACCCACACTCCCAAAGACTTTGTCTCGGCCAAACCCTGCCCAATTTGGCTCTCCACATCCCTCTCTTACTCCTTGAAGCCTCAATTTGGGAAGAAGTCTTGCCTTTGAGCTCAAATCTAAGAGAGTTACCCAATTATAAGGTAATGTCTTCTTTTGAGTCCTTTTGTTTTATTTTTCTTCTCCAACCCCCTAAACTCTTTTTATTCTTTTATTTTGTAATAAATCTAGTATCCTCAATATACTAGGATGTTTTTATAAGAAGTATTCGAGCTTCACTTACACACACCTACATATAATGGTTAAAGAACATACTGTTTTTGTGGATGGCGAATTTCTACCTCCCGAAATGATGATTGTTCAACATTCTTTTAACACCTTCAAATGTGGACATTAAGATGACACTATATTTATATATGATATATAATATGTTTATGTTTCCCTTAAGATTTTTTATTTTTTATTTTGGGAATACCTTTATGGTTTCCATTATGGGTAAACACGATATCTTCATTTAAGGAAGTGCGGACTACCGCCCCCTCAAAGTGATGTGATTCGTTAATGCCATATGTGGGACGTATAAAGGATGGATTTAAAGTTATTATATATGATGTTATACTGTAATTATAAAATACCTCTATATCATTATTATTTATTTCTATTAAATTATGATATAGAAATGAATGTATCGTTCATGCCTACGTACGGCTTACCGTCTCCATGAACAGTGCATTTCATTTCTTATCCCCAAATGTAATGTACTATTAAAAGTACATGTATATAATGGATATATATAATTAATGATACATCTAAATGATGAATATAATTATGGAATTAAAATATACATACCTCTCATTTAGTTTTCATTCCATTAATATGACAAAGAAATGAAAGTAGCGTTCATGCGTACGTACGACTTACCGTCTCCATGAACGGTGCATTTCATTTCTTACCTCTAAATGATTATGTAATATTATAAATACACGTATATGCTGGATATATATGATATATATTCTATCCAAATCATGAATGTCATTCTGGATATAAAGAACGTTTGACCACACGAACAACATGTAATTGTAAGAAGTCCACTTTCGACTTAAGAACCAAATATCGACAAAACAAACACTATTAACTTAAATGGTTACGTAATGTTTATAACATGGAAATAAGTGATATAAAAGGAATAATGAACTTCAAAAAGGTTCTTAATCAATTAGAAATTAACTCAAGTTTATTATTCAGGACGTTAAAGAACGATCAAGTCAAGTCGGACCCGAGGTAGGGGACTTCGTCTCAATCTCCTTTCATTGAGGCATATTTCGTTTTATACACAACTTTATTTTATATGGTGTATAAACCCCTTTGACTTTTACTTTTATACAAAAGGAATCTTTTTTCTATGAAGCATTTTACTAAACGACAAAACGGAATGTTTTTTTTAACGTACACGGTGACAACGACCTTTTCTGCCGCCGTGAGTATTATTTGGTCTTTGGCTTCCTCAACAAGCCGTAATGTTTTTAAAATAAAATAAATACCATATACTCTTTTCTGTATTTTGGTATTGAAAATGGTTTTCATAAAGGATTCTATTATGTCAATATATTTAAATGATATATTGTGATTGAAATGTGGAAATTTTATCATTCCTTTATATTGGTTTTATGTTTTATGATTTTATATTGGTACTTGGACATTTGACGGGTGGTTATATGATAAACCATATGACGGGTGGTGCCGTGAATACCAGTACGGGTGGTCACGTTATACCTCCAATGCATTGGGTATAGAAGTCAGTCGTATGGATATTCCATTAAGTATGTATGGAAGTTGGCTGTATGGCTATTCCATTAAGTGATATGTGTGGAAGTCGACCGTATAGTTATTCCACTTAAGTATGTTTATGTCCCAAGTTACCTTTATATATGTTATGAGTTCTTTATATGGGTTTTATGGTAATCCTTTGGTTACAAAAAGGTAAGTAATGATATTTTATACAGTGAAGAGTTTTTTTACAACTTCATGAAGGTGAAGGTATTACTTTGATAAAGTATACATGGTTTACTTGATGTTTGAAAAACTAATAGTTTTTATTCTTTGTGTATACCTTACTGATCTTTTTATGCTCACCCCAAGTTTTTTTGAAATGTTTTTCGCAGGACTTAATGTGGAATAAGGTCAAGGATGGGATCAAGGGAATGTCATTCTATATAAAACATGGAACTAGATATTTTTCTTTTTAAGAGTTTTTTATTCTATGGAAACTTGGTAGAAGTGTCTACTTTGTAAATCTTTTGAGATGTAATAGTTATGTTATAATTCTCAAAAACTCTAAACCTGAAAAGATCCTCAATGTTAATTATTCATTTAATTCAATATTAAGTAACGTTTAAGGTCGGGGCCTTATATTATTAGACTAAAACATGTGTAGGAAAAAATAGAAAAGGTAAATACTATTCAAACCCATATCAAAGAAGCTCAATCTAGGAAAAATAGCTATGCCATTAACTGAAGGAATGGTTTTGAATTTTAAGTGGGTGATCACATTTTCGTGAAGATATATTCATGGAAGGGTTTTGTAATATTTGGAAAGAAAGGGAAACTGAGCCCTAGGTACATAAGACCTTTTGAAATTATGGAGAGAATTGGAGCTATAACTTATTGCTTGGTAATGCCACCTAGCATTTCTAAAGTATATGATGTGTTCCACATCTATTTTTTAATAATGTGCATGTCAGATACAATGTATTTTCTCACTTATGAATAAATATAATTGTAACCTAATTTTTATTATTGTGAAGAGACTATACTGATTCCAGACACTAGAGATCAAGTGTTGAGGAATTATATGACTCGACTAGAAAATATAATTCAGAAAAATCATAAAATATAAGTGCCACTATAGGAACCTCTAGAAATTATGATGAATAACTAACAAAATATATTTATATGGTGACATTTAGAAAAGTTTGAAGATGTATTATTTAAAGGAGGGAATAATGTAACACCACAATTTTTTTATGGTGTGTCTCTTTTAAATAAATTTAATCTCTAAAATAGTTTGCATTGTATTCAAAAACAAGTTCAAATGAACCATGATTTATTATAATGTGACTCTTATAACATAGCCATTAATTTTTCCAGAATAGATTGGAATAAATACATTTTTAGACATTTATAGAATAAAATTCATTAATTATCAATTGATTAGAAAAAAATAATAATAATAATTATAATAAAATAAGTGTTTTTCTAAAAAACCATTTTTGTGTGGAAATATAGTTATATCATAATAAATTAAATTAGTTACTATTATGATTTATTTTAATGAAATATATATATCTTTAATATTTGTTTAATATTTATATAACATTTTTACTATGCATAGGAAAAGAATAAATCTATTTTTATTCTTAAAAACAATATTTTCTAAAATGTAAATTTTATCATGTTTTGCACACTTATGTTAAAATTAACTTATAAAACTTATATGTATTTAATTTTATAAAAATAATTACATATTTATAAGAATGATTTTAAAATTTGGTAATCTTCCCCCTTTATTTTTGGTAAAAATGATTCGTAAGTATGGTAAAATTGATCACCTCAGTAAAGAGTAAATTGGATTAATTTAGGTAAAATATAAGTGTAAAGTCATAATTATTATTCCTTATTAATATTGGATGAAATGGATGTGACCCTTATCACCTAAGGATCAAATTTGAGTTATTTAATTGACACTTTTCCATGAAAATGACATATATTAATTAAATCCATGATAGTTACAAAATGTCACTCTTCTTGTTTTTAATATCTTTTATGTGTAAAAATGTGGAAAAAAGGAATAGATGAATGAAACTAAATATTAATTTTAAAATTAATAATATTATTTCTATTATATAAATTTATTTTTGATTTTTAGAAATTATATAATCATCTTAAATTACTTTACAATGCTAAAAAAATATTTATTTAATTAACAAAAAAAATAAAATAATTGGTTTCAAAAATATTAATTTTAATTTAGTTTTGATTATTTAATCTTCCTAATGAATTTTATAGATCTATATGATATATTAGATATGTTTGAAAGCATTTTATTCTAATTATAACTTTTTCTTGATGCATTTTAAGTCAATTTAAATGAATAGTGAAAAATGGACATTAATGATAATTTATTAAAATAATAATTTATTAAATTATTTATAATTCATAAAACTATTATATTCATACTTGTGAACATAATATAGTTTAAAAAATCATAAATGGTCTATTTTTTCTTTATAATAACATTATTAATCTTTTATAATTAAAATAATGGTTATTATGGTTAAGGTAAAAAGTAATTAACCAAGGGATTAATTAAAAAAATAATGTTTCAAATGACAACTTAAATTTTCTAAATTCTATTGGTTGATAATTTTACAACCCTATATAATATTATCTTAGAACTAATTTCAATTTTGAGTAATTCTTCATCATAAATTAATTTATATTAAATTAATATTTTGAGAGTTTCCCAAAGTGGCCCACACCTCAATTATAAATAGGAATCTCCTCCCTCACTTATTCACACCAATTTGAGACTTTTAGCTCAACCAAAACCAGAAAATTTGTCTTTAAAATATCCTTATACAAATTCTTGAGGTTCTGGTCTTCCAAAAATACCAAACTTATGTCCCTTAAAAAGAGATCTGAAAGAAGTCCGCTAAAGAAGAGGTAATCATTTTTACCAACTCATTCAAATCCATTTCTTCTTATAATTACTCTTAATGTTTTATTTACATTCTAAAACAACAATTCGAATATAATCTATATACTAATATTTTATTATTATTATTAAAAAACCATATTCTATATTTTATCCATCCTATAAAAAATGAATGCACTACATGTGCAGCTTACCGTCTCCACGTAGAAGTGTAATTTTTTAATCACCACTTTACTTGGATGGTTATAATGATGAAAATAATGGATATAGTCTATAATTTTTAAATAATATTTATTCTATAAAATTAATATTCCCACCACTTACTTACCCTTTCAACAATTGAGAAATGATATCATCGCTCGTGTGTAGGCACGACTTACCATTTCCGTGAAGCGACACGATTCATTTTATATGTTAAAAAAATAAAGAATGGTTATAAAAAATTATAGAATGATTAAATATTATATTTATGAAATTAATATTTTTATATATATGTTGGATCGTATCCTATGAAAGAGAACTGAGACCTTTAAGACAAAACAATTATGAGAAAACAAGACAATTAACACCAAAAATAGTGAAATAAATAAAATATTATTAATAAAAGAGTGGTAAAATGTTATAATGGGATAATAAATGATATAATTTATTTTAATAATATTCTTCGATTTGTTAATAATATTTTTAAACCACTATATAGGAGTTTCAAACATTTATAGAGGAAATCAGACCTAAGGTAAGGGTTATTTCATAATCACATTATTATTCTTGATTGTTTATAGTCAAGTCTCCACTGGGGAATATTTATATCCCATGTCTATTTAATCTAAGATTTTTTTCAAAAATTATTTTTATATTATCCTAGGAAAATATAAATCCATATTTACCCATGTTTTTTTTTTAAAAATAGTTTTAATGGAATATTTTTATCATTTTTGAAATGAGGTGCTTTATAAATATAAAAGAAATGTTTTTTAACTTATATGAAATTACCATATTTTTCTTTACTTGATGACTCATTAATGATTTGAAGCTTACTTTACAATTTTACAAGGTTATTTTCAAAGAATTTTTTTTATTTTATTCTTGCGTAACATTTTAAACATAAGTAATTTCTAAATAAAAGGTGTATTTTACATAACATTTTTCAATAATCTTAAAAATGTATTTTAATCTATTCAAAATCCATTTCTGAATAATATTCTCCATTTATGTTTAACTCTTATGATACTACCTATCATATTTTATTGAATGGTTTATTATCAGTTTGATTGAGAATTTACTATTTTGATACCATCCTCCATATTACTTTAGATGGTTTATGATTATATTTATTGATTGGGGAAAGTTATTAACATTTCATATGATTATTTCAATATGAATGTATATGTTGATTATGTTTCACCCCTTTAATATGATGAATTCATTAGACTTAGTAAGTGATGGTTGGGTCCCAATATATCTCCTCTATGCATCGATTGGTGTCATGAGACAAACTAGTTTGAGTATTGGTGGAGGCCTTACCTGTTTATATATGGTGTCTTGGATGAAGCCTTGAAGGTATGTTTATGATGTCCTACATTATGAAATATATAAAAAACCTATTCTTTATTACACATTAATTAATGATTTATTATATTAATGTACACATAATACAACCCAAAAGATCAATAATTCTAGTTGCTTAAAGAATTAGGTTCATACAATAACATCTTGAATAAGGGATAGAACTATATTATTGAAAAATTCCTTAAAATTCTTAAAGAAATACATGGATTTGAAAACTGTATAGGATAACCTAGGGACATACATAAGAAAAGGGTGATGTATAAATCCCAGTAAGTGAATAATCATGGAATAAGGTAAAACATATTAGAAAGTAAGAATATCAATTGGGTATAAAAGGAGAATGAACAATAAGGTGCATTATAGAATGATAATAAAAACATGGGAAATGTGGTAACAACATAAAAAACTTCATCATAAACATAGGTCAAGGATAAACCTCCACGAATTCATGTTAAAAAAAACTACCATAAAGGATTTAGGTTTCTTACTTATCCCAATATGATGTATCATAAGACTAAACATTACCCAATTTATTAGAGAGTGATATAATTTCAGGCGCACCCATCACTTTCATTTCATTGTCATGGTTAAATGTTCTATATAGATCATAAAACATGGATTCATTAATCACTATATTTTATTCCAAAATAAAGGAGTGTGGAACATATACATGTATGTACCAATTCAATGTGGTGTAATTGTATAAAGGGGAATACACTTGATAGGAAATGGGTATGGTATTCACTACACAATTGTTTTGGCATGAAAAATCATGGTGAAATTTCAACAGCATAACAACATCACATAAAAATTCTTAAAATGGGTTGATGAGAAAGAAATTGGTCTCTCACCATTTTGAAATAAATTATACAACAAGGTGGATATTTAATAACATATACCATCATAAGGAAATTATGATAAAATACATAAGGTAAATAAGATACTTGAATAAAGTGGAGAAATGAAAATATCCCTTGAGTGTGTGACTCTAAATGCTTGAGAGGGGATTCTTGAGATATTGGGGAACCTTGGGAGGACTATATAGAGTGGATTAAAGGGTATGTATGTTCCCTAAGAAGTATGAGTGAATAGAAATGTGATCTTGGGTGGGTTTATATTGGAAAATAGGGGGAATTATTTACTATTTAGGTTTTGGACTCTATATAAAAATAACCAAAACCAAAAACCATCCCATAGTTTTCCCCATGGTTTCTAAAAAATGGGAGTGGATATCATTATTTTATAAGGAAAAGGGCCTAACATAAAAAAATACCCCCTATTAAGGTTAGGTGAGTCACAATCTTAAAAAATAGTTTTAAAACCTTAAAATATATTAATGGTTTTCAAGGATTCATAATATCTTTATAAAATTAATCAAATAAATATAAAATAACATTCTATTAATGGTAAAACATATATTTGGTCATCGATTGGAAGAACTCATATTTTCACTCAGGTAGGGATCCTCTAATTTTCAGTCTAAATCATTATTTTGGACCTAATATAGATGTCTAATGGGTTAGTAAAGGTATTAGGGGTTTCTGAGGAAAGTTCAGAGCCCTGAACCCATCTTTTTGGGAAAACCGGATAGGTCGTATGGTTAGAGTATGGTTGGAACATGGTTTGGATAACTTTGTAGATTGAAATATATGAACCGAACCACTTTGTATGGTTTTCACAGTGACCTACGGCTGAACTGTGAAATGTTCACTTCTACCCAGAAAAACTCACATGGTTTTCATACAGTTTGTCAAACCGTGCAGAAAAACCATGCACATGCCCTTTTCTTGGTAAATTTCAAAAATTTACCTTAATGATTTTTTAATCCACCTCCATATTCCCCAAAACAAACTTATACAGGAGTAACCTATTTCTCTCTCAATTTGGGGATTTTTGATGATCTAACCTTTGAATTAAGAGATATCCTTCATCTGGAAACCGATCATGTTTTTGTTTCTCATGTTGGATGTGCAATAGTATGTAATCGAGTCCTCTTGAGTCATTCTCCTTATATTTTTCTCTCAATCGAGATATCAGGGTATGAATTTTTTTTCTCCTTTTCTTAGATCTACTTAGACTTGATCCAAATCAAGGGACAATACCAAAGGAGGAGTCATACAACCCTAAGGTGGGTGGTATATATCTCATCCCTAAAGTTAGTTGATTTTGGATTTGTCATGTGGGGACCACATATTTCATTAGGTGTTATTTATAGAATTCATATTCCATGCTTATAATTGTTAGAACAGTATGGATATGCTCTTTCTATATATATGATTAATTATTATTGGTTATGACCACAACTCCATCCCTTCCATGTCGAAGGTTAAGTCATTATTGTTGTTCAGTGTTTTGACATGTTTATGACACTGTTGGAGTGAGCCTTGGATTGAAATTTCTAAGGGTAAGTATTTCTATATTAATTGGATTGATTTATATTGTGGATTTCATAATGGAATGTACCATGTATGTGTACAACTTGAACCACCTTAGGTAAGTGATTCAATTGATAATTAAATGTGAAATGTAATTTGGAAAGTATATTGAGTATATGAATTGGCCATATTGAATGTGAACGCATAGTAGGTTTCATATCTATAGAACCCCTTACCACATTAATGGAAGGTAGTGAAATGATCATTGAATATGGAATATTCCCTAAATTGGTTAAAGGGTCTCATGATACTTGGTCTTGTCACACTAATGAAAGGCAAGGCCAGAACCAAATGACTTGATACAATGGTTGCATGATACTTGACCTTATCACACTAATAAAAGGAAAGGATTGAACAAAATTAAATATTACATGACTTTAAAATCAAATAGAATTTTCCTGACTCGATATCACCTTGGATTCTGATCAGATAATGCCCGAAACACTCGGGAACCCCATTCTGATTCAAGGATACAACTTACTTAGGTTGAGACCCACCTAGATCCCAATCCTTTTATATTCTTGGATTCCCTGTATGAAACCACAGTATCGATTATGTAGTACTAAGGGACTCCATGGATAAACTCCTTAGATAACTTCAATATCATTATAGGATGCCTTGGATACACTTCTTGGATCCAACACTGACAAGTAGGTACCATCGTTAAAGCCCATCAGGCCTAGTCATTGTTTAGCCTTGTTTTATCTTGGTCGACCACCTTGGACATGGTAGGAACCTAATTGTATAATAACTTGGACTATGATCCTTAGATTACACTCTTACCCCATTCTAGGCTATAGTTATTACTGAGTTGCCGACCCTTGAAGTCTACGTCGCCTTGGTTGTTACCACGAGACTTCACTATTAAATGTCATTGATAATGGTTTCCATGTTACATCTTAGAACCTTCACTATTTATAATATAATGAGGTGATATCAGTGTTGGATATTCCTCATGATACCTATCAATATAAAATTGGTAATTAATTTATTAAATGATCTGGTTACCTGTTTAGACACTGGTCGAGGGATGAAGAAGGTACTTGGGTATTTAGTTACGTTGTACTACTTTACTTAATATATACATTCTTGATAACTGTTACATTTCTATTAAGTGGTCTTGATTTTATACACAACATTAGTGGTGGCCCATTTAGATTTATCTCAGACCCTCTCTAGGAATTTTTTGATACCCATGATAGATTACATGGTTGCAGGTGTTGAAAAAGTGAAGCACATGACTTCAAACACTTGATTGCTTATTGTTTGGGATAGATCCTGATAGCATATGATCGAGCCAGAGCTCAGAATGCTTGTTATATTATTTCATTTTGTTTATACTATTGTAAAACATGTTATGCCTATTGTCTTGTATCCATGTTTTCTAGATTTCTAGTACAAGACAAATCATCATCTATTATTGAATGTTATTCCAGTTTTTTCTGTTATTATTAATGTTGTTTCTATTTTCTGCTATTCCTTCTGTTTATAGTTATTTATTCCTCTATTTACCTATTTTTACATCCATCCACTATGCTACACTTTGGTAATGAGAGAATAGTCTCTCCACGGACACACCCTCGACCCTCGATGCTAGTCTGCAGCCTCTGGCATTCTGGGAGATGCACTTGAGGCCACGTGGACCACTGGCCTTGGGGCACCCATAATATGGAATCTATGTTTGGGATGTCACAAAGTTATATTGGAGGTGGTTTCTTTTGTTGACTTACTATTTAGAGACAATAGATTGGAGATTATGAATTCTTGGGACTTGGTCTAAATCCATGCTTGGGCATCACAAACCCATGTTCGGGGTAAAAACCATGTTTCCTAAATTATAATTGTTGTTCTGCTTTCTCCTTTTACATTTGATTTTATTTAACCATTGGGTGATGCACATGCTGTGAGGTGTTGTTGATTATTACTCTTTTTGAGGAATTTCTTTCACCCTTGGCATGATGATATGAGGGCAAGGAGAATTGTTACATGAATCATTATAGCCACAAAAAAATCACTTGTCATGAATATTTCCATTCCATATTGGTGAATTTAACTACTTTTAATTTCTTGATGTGCTTGTGATTGTTGAGTGATGTTGTGATAGTTAGTTGTACATGTATTGATTTTAGTTTCAATTGAGTGATTTCCTTTCTCAATTCATGAGGTGTATGGGACCTCATGGGTTGGGATGAGTAGTTTACCAAGTCGAACCATTATGATATAAATAAATGGGTTTCATTTCTAGTGATCAGTGTATGGGAACCAATTCATAGGAAATGGATATCCATTATAAGGTTAATCAAAATGAATTGGTTGCACATCCTTATCCCGCCTTTTCATGTTTATGAAAGGTAAAGGAGTGAACCTAGTAATTAAATGTAAAGATAAAAGAAAATTATATTTGAGCACTTACTGATAACTATCTATCTAAGCGGGTAGTTGGTGTAGTATGCCTTGGGTAGTGAGTTTTCTTACATTCAACTTCTACTAGTGTTTCATTCTTTCTTCTTAAGCTTGTTCTGAGGAGTGTGCTTAGAAATTGTAGACCAATGCCAACATAACATCCTTGTGTCGTATGATAGGAAGGTGGTGACGACCATTCTCTAGATGTGTTCATCCTTGAACCACCAATCTTACCTCCATGAGTGACACTTGAGGCACCACCTGTTGTACTAGATCTGAGAACTGATGCCCAATTTCGAGATAGTTCCCTACGTATGATGTACTCCATGCATGGTTATCCATGGCTTGCACCTACGATGGATGATCTAACTCGTGAGTTTTAGCAGCAACATCCTTCAACCTTTTTAGGGGATGGTAGTCTGTAGGCTAATGAGTCTTGGCTAGAGGCAACCCAATCTATCTTTGAGCATCTGGAAATTCCACCTGAGCATAGATTTAAACTTTCTACTTACATGCTTCAGGATACGACCAAGCGTTGGTGGGATGTGATTTCCCAATATGGTCATCATTAAGGAATGTTATGGGTTGATTTACAGACTATCTCCTATGATCTATTCTTTCCTCAAACGCTAAGAGGTGAAAGAGCCATATAGTTCATGAATCTTGAGTAGGGATCTATGTTAGTTATGGAATATTAATCACATTTCACAGCTTTGTAGTGATTTTCACCACTTCTAGATGGTGATGAGCTTTCACATGCTAGACACTTTGAGGATAAGCTCTAATAAACCATCTATACACAGGTCAATGTCTTTCACCTACCTACTTTTTCTGAGATAGTCAATCAGACTCTTATCACTAGTGTAACCTAAGAGATGACAATAATACCAAGTTTAGAGGACCAATGTAGTGTTATACTAGTAGCTATTTTAATGGAAGGAAGCTTTCTCTCGATGTTTCTTGTCTTATCATTGAAAACTATAGTGTCCATTTCGATAGCTCTAAAGTGTGTCATCAGTATGGAAGATAGGGGAATTTAAGGCCTCAATGTGATAGAGACCCACTGGAGTGATGGGATTGTGGCTGAATGGGGAATATTTAGTGTTTCTGCAGGACCTTTCCACCAACCTCGAGTGGAAAATGATCTGCTCCATCTCCACCTTTAGAAGCGATTTATTTTACGCCATGTTATATGAGAAATTGGGATAACACTGATAGGTCTAGCCTAGGAGGAGGTTGTGGCCATGGTATCTAGACCCCTGATCATAACCAATTACAATAGAGTAGTTTTGATTGTGGTAGTCCATCTGTTGCACATGGCCATAGATCAGTCCAGTTGGATACACTACCACCAATACCTGAGAATCAGGCTGTGGGACCATCTACAATATGTGGTACTATTCTAGTAGCCTCTACTATAGTGTATTCTTTATTTGATATATGTGATTTGAACTCTTTTATTTCTCTATATACTGTGAATAGTCTTACACTTGAGATACAATATCACTATGTTGCAATGACTCTAGATACATTTTTAGAGGTATGAACAGAGGGTATACACCAATGTAAGGATTTTCCCCTTGAGGTAGGTAGTTACCTATTTTTATAGAACCTCTTTGTTTTTGAGATGAAAGGATTTGATGTCATTCTTAGAATTGAATAGTTAGTCCACTATCATGATTTTGTATACTTCTATCACTGTAGTGTATCATTTAAATATCCAAAGGTTAGAAAATATGTACATAAGGGTAGTGGGATGTCCAGGTTTGTAGAGTGGGACCAGAGCATCATGGGCTAGGTGGAGTGACTACCCATATTGAAAAAATCTTCATGAAGGATTTGGGTTTATGATAAACTAATTTCCCTCCAGTAGTGGATTGTTTTATGAATGTATTTCCCAAAAAAAAATTCTAGATTACCTCATGAGAGAGAGATAGAGTCTATAATTGATCTTGTTCCAGGAGTATCACCAGTCACTACTATGAAATAGGCCTTTACCAACAGTTTCAAACAATTGGTAAAGGCCTCAAAATCATTGGGATATTCTATCCTAATGATTTCATGAAATGTTTGTGTGTGAGGATTGGGGATATCCCTATACCAAAGGTTCAACTGAAACCATTGGGATTGGTTTCCAGAATTTTTAAAATAACAACAGTTTAGTATTAACCGTTGGAAATTCTCTATACCAATGGTTTTGAACTGTTGGAAATTGTTTATACCAACAGTTTTGAACTATTGGAATAGAACTGGTTTTCAAACTTCCCAGCAGTTATCCAACTATTGGTATACACCTATGGTAATGGTTCGTTTTGAACTATTGGGATATACTCCTGGTTTTCAAATCTTCCAATGGTTATCAATCTATTGGTAGAAACCTATTGCAACTGTTTAGTTTGTATCGTTGGGATAGGGTTGTGTATTCACCATATTTCCTGACGGTTATCAAACCGTTGGTAAATACCACCTCCCTACCTCATCATACACCAATAGACTTCACATTACACACAAAACACATAACTTGCAATAAACAAGAATCATCATCTTCCCACTGCCCACAAAAAATAGAACCTTCAAGAAATAAGAATCAGTATGCCCAATAAAGACAAAACATCCAACAAACAACAGATATAATTCACACACAATAGGATAATCATGTTATTTGTTTTACAAATATAGCCTAAGAAATTAGATTCACATAGTGAATCTAATGGTATTTTAATGGTAACCACAACAAATATAACATGGGTAATTTGAATCATGTTTTACTCTTCCTCTTGCTGAAATATCATAGTAGTTTAATGGTAACCACAATAAAGAAAACATGGAAATACTCATATTCATCTCTATAATTTTCTAGGGATTGTAAAAAAAGAGGTTTTTATGAGAATATATGTCTTTTTGGTGGGATACACCATTGATAATGGATTGGTGTACCCTTGTGAGATCAATCCATGATTTTTTTTTGTGAGAACGTTATGGTTTGGTATTGTTCCTTGTGTGAGGGTAAAAGACTTATATCAATATGAATTTATAACCCGCACCTAGTATATTGAGAAACATTATAAAAAACAATAACGGATCATTGGATATAGTTAGTTGCATTCTGGTTGTTATAGGTTTGTATAGTTCTTAGTGTCATGCTTGAAAATTGGGTATGAATATATGGTCACACTTAGTCATTTCATTCAGCGATAGAATAGTTGGGGTCAAGAAGACATATAGAATCACTAAAAGAAATAAATAAGGATAATTTTATGGTGGTATCCATCAATATGTTCAGAATTTAATGACCCTCTTTCATGGTACTGTATAAGACTAACCATTGAACAATCGCGGTGACTCTAGAAGATCAATGTGTAAAAGACCCGAGATTATCTAGTTTCGTGATGAATTACTATTATTTTATTTAGATGTTTCAATGGATAGATAATAGATATTTGTTTTAGACTTAGGGTGAAATCAATTCATACCAAGAGGAATTCATATCATTGGTGAATTAGCACAAGTTTCAAAGCCTTGTGGATGATGTAAGTGTTTGGTGAACCAAATAAAGAAATTTCATTGATATAAGTTCAGAATTTGGTAAGGATGTTTGATCAGTTTAATGATACCTCTAATGATGAAGTCATCATTATTGGTAGATTCATGGAGTGTTGGGTTTTGGGGCTAGTCACCTTTGTAGAAAGATGGATAGAAAAGTACTGAATGTTGTTTTCCATGTGAACCTGAATGTGATGGGAAGGAACCATATCGATCTCATCGTATCAAGTATAAAAGAGGAATTTAAGAATTTACCAGGGAATTTCTATAAATTTTAAAATTTTCAGGTAGTAGTAGTCCAAGAATACTTATTGGTTTGACTCAGAACAAATAATTAGGTTTGTGTATTGACTTATAAGTTGTGATTTGTGTGATCAACCATGATGGAAATGAAATACACCATCCATGTATTTTGACTATCAGAATCCTATTATGTATAAAAATTAATATATAGGGGAGAAAATTGATGATTTGAGATAAAGTGGTTGAAGAAGCTATGATTTTTTGAGGTAAAAATATGCAGTGATCTTGGTCTTGATGTTAGAGAAATGTGATCTTTTGGCTAAGCTTCTCGTGTTTTGGGATAAAGTAATTTAGTGGGAGAGTGATGGGCATTTAAGAGTGAGCATACCCTGGAGGTGATGTATTTGTGTTCAAGGAAGGAATACATAGAAATATATGTGTCTAAATATTGAGGTGGATCACAATGAATAATTCACATGATCCACAACTTCTCAAGGAATAGAAATAATATGGTCAAGATATTGTAATGACCTGCCTAATTATGGGTTTTGAATTTCAAAGGGAAACTAAAATTTTCATCTAGTGGATGGATAATATTGATAATAAAGGATGGAAATAATGTTTTCCTATTCAAAAGAATTAAATATGATTTTTATAGACTTCAATGAAGGCCTATAAGGGGATCAAAGATTGGGTTTTCAGTGGAGGAGGCCTGGATCATCTATGGATACTTCTGAATCCATTAACTAGTTAATGGGATGGTAAGAAGACTTTCTACCCAAAAAATATCACAGGATAACCAATGGTATGGGAATAATTCCTGCTACCCATAAGGACTCACCATCCAATCAATGGACCCCAACTGGATAATGAGTGAGGTGCACTGGGTAGTAGTATATTAAGGGTGTTTTTGGCCTTTTGGCTAAAGATTCCCCCTACACCCCCTCCCAATACATAACCATCCTCTATATCCCCATTCCACTACACACCCCCCCATAGCCACCCCACCCTCTCACTACAAACCCTTCCCACTAAACAAACCCCTCCCACTACACCCCCCTCTATAGCACCCCCTACAACCAACCCCCTCCCATTGCACAACCCCACCCTCCCACTGAACACCCCCACCCCACCCCAACCTCTCACTTCACACCCTATAGAATTATGAATAAATACAGACCCCCTATAGACCCCCACCCCCTAGAAATCCCCAACCTCCCCTGGATAGCCCCCTACAGAATTCCACCCCCTCCACACCCCCAACCCACCCCCTGCACACCGAACTATTCTAGACATGCCCCCACCACCTGTAAACCCCCACCACACCTGGAAAGCCTACACCCCTCTCCCTGGACAACCCACCCCCTCCCAACATGCACACCCCACCCCACCTGCACAACCCACATCCCCCCTCCCCACCTGCACCACCCACCAGATAGTCTCCCTGCAGACCCCCACCCCTGGACATCCCCCCACCCCATGCAGATCCCACCCCTAAGGAAAACCCCCACCACCCACTGGAAAACCCCCCTATAGACCCCAACCCCTGGATTTCCCCCCCACTGGACAGCCCCCACCCCACTGGAAAGAACCCCACCCCTGGATAGGCCCCCTCCCCCTTCACACCCCCGCCCCCTGGATAGCCCAGACCCCCTCTCCCTAGACAACCCACCCCCTCCCAACCTGCACACCCCCTCCCCACATACACAACCCACACCCCTCTATCAAAAATGAAATCATATTAGTTGATAGTTTTCACTCCATCAAAAAATGAAATGAAATCAAAATCTATCACACAATAATAAATTCATTTCAAAAGGTCTCAATGGTATTTAATAAATTCTTATAGAAAAATATATTCAATTTCAAACATGAAAACTTGAATTTCAAAAGAGAAAACCTTTCTTCTAATCTCAAAACATATTTAAATATGTCTCTATCTCCATGATTGAACCCTCTACATGTGAACCATGTGGTTACTCCTAACTGTATAGGTAAACCATTAAACTCCCCAAAAAACTACAAAACTATAATATTCAAATCCAAATATCAGATGTCCTTTGAATGACCCAACATATGATAAAATAAAACAAGATAATCACTAAAATGATGCTAACCAAAGGAGAGACTTGAATCAAAGGAGAGACTTGAATCAAAGGAGAGACTTGAATCAAGATTACAGCACAAACGAATGAAAAAATCCAAAATAAATGGAAGAAAAAGTTATAAAGGATATTCATTCACAGAAAATCAAAAAAAAAATGAAATCTCAGTAATATCAGTCACAAAAAATCAACAAACATGAAATCTTAGTAATATCAGTCCAAAATTTAATAGATAAATATGTCCCTCATCACCATCACTAACATCACCACCATCATCAGCCTCATCCTTGTCCTCATATCTATCCCCATCATCATCCCCAACCTCATCCCTGTCCTCATCCCTATCCTCATCCTCAGCCTCCTCCTCACCCACCTCCTCGACCTCCTCCTCACCCTTTTTCTCAGTATCATCCTCAACCTTGACCTCTTCCTCACCATCTCTAGGAATCACATCTTCTCGACCACTCTAAGAACCGCCACCTGGTGCACTATATAATGAATCCATCAACAAAATATATGCATTTCAAGACACACTATACTTTGGTGGAAGTGATGGACATAAAAATTTAATCAATTTCATGAATTCCACTTTTTCCCATTCAGCTCATTCTTCCACCTGTGTGGCCTTTTTCAGCCTGTTATGCAAATAGATTAACCTTTTCCAACTCAATGGAAGTTCAATCGGTACCTAAAGAGGTCCAACACCTCTCCTGGACTATAAAATTCCTAGGTTAACAATGTACTATTCTAGAGTTCTCATCTCCCCACACCTGATGTAAATGATCATTTGGCCCAAAATCGTCAGGTTAATGGGCATCAAGTGCCTCCAAATCAGGTCGTTACAAATTTAAATATATTATTAAGTAAGTATATATATATATATATATATTAAAACTTGAAATCATCAAAGTAAAACTTAAAATCTTCTATTTTTTTGCTTAATTAATATCACTTCCATATTTTTTCTTTCTACTCGAGGAAAACAGTTTTTCTCGAGGCACACATCCTTCAATATTCAATTTCTACATTTGCAATGACATTGAATGTAGGAAACAATAAATGAATGTACATTAAAAATAATTAATTTCACGACTAAATTTATATCAAAATTGTATAAATTAAATAAATTATGGAGGAATCAATAGAAAGTGGAAGTACTAAAAATAATTATAAACTGTCGTACATGTTTCCTCTCATGATCTGACATTGTAGTACGCCCCAAGGTGTGAAGTTACTTTTTAGATTCAATGTTTTTTTATTTTTTTGGATGATTCCAAAATAAAATAAAATAATAAAAAAGATAGTATTATTGCAGATCATGAAAATTTTTATTTAAAAATCTCAAATGTGATTAATACCTTAAAATTGGTAGTCATCTAATGAGTAATCATTTGCTGATACTATTATATCAGGAATTCATCCATGACAAGTACCGCCTCCAACTTTGTGCCAACTTTAGTATGCCATCCAACATAAAGCTCATGCTTTTAGCCTCTCTAAATCTCACCTAATTCTCGTAGATGTGCTAACAGTGCACCCTCACCATCGGGGAAATTAAAATGAAGATGAAAAAAATATAAATTTATATAAAGACAAAAATAATATATTAAATTTAATCCAATATAATTTTTTACCCATATCTATGACCAAGTATTATCCTTGACTTTTTTTGGAAACTATATCCTGGAGAGTGGGTTGATGGGAATGATGTCAGAGTATTTGGAAAGCATCACAAAAAAAACTCTGACATTGCTGACTTGTTTTTTCTACCATTTGATTATCTTCATTGTAGTCCACCATCAACTATGTGCGGTTGTTCCACACCTCATGCATGCATGCACTCCCCCACCCATGCCTCCTATCAGTAGATAAATATGTTATAAAAGAATTTTTTTATCAATACATGTTATAATGAAAATAAATTATGATATAATTGTTTTAGGGTTCTATAAATATATATGTGGTAGTCTGATCAGTGGGTGTCGTTGGATCCACCAAAACTGAAGGAACACCCTATATAGGTGGAGTGGGTCCTAGTGTATGCTTCACAGGCACAAAAATTGGTGGATCAGGAGTAAAAGGAAATGGAATATAGTATCTTGGAGAGAAGGAAGTATAAATAAAAGAAGAAAGCATGGATGGCTAGCCAAATGCCTGATATAGATGTGGAGTGGGAATCATCATCAGGCATGGTAAAGATGGGTGAAGAGTCTTAGATGAAAACAGTGGTGAAAACAAGGGAGTCCTAAATATCCCATACATCCCTAATGAAACAGTAGGATCAAAATGTGGGATAGATGGAACATCAGTGGGAGGAGAAGGCTCTAATCATGTACACTGACTAGATCTCCTAGCTCTCGTACCAACCCTCTCTCATACCACCTGCCTAAGAATTACGACCACTACTAGGCTCCTCGTCAAATAACTGTCATCTAAGTTATGTATATTGAAAAAATGTTTAAAACAAAATTAATCATAGCACATTATATGTTATCAAAATATATATTTGAAATAAAATAATCACAATATTCCCTAGTGTAGGAAATCTCATCTCAACCATGAGATAGTTGCTGTTCAACATTTTTTTTATCGCATCTTTTCAATCGGTTTCATTTACTGCATCTGAAAACAAATATGGAAGTAATTAGAAAATGATAACTAATGTGTAACCCAAAAAATATAAGAGAGGGGATATGGGGATTTATGGGTTTTGAGGCCAATAATCCATGGTTAATAAAACATCTAAATGTTCACCAAGTTAGAAATATTGGTTTCATAGGTTTGAATACAGTTCAATTACAAATTAAAAGATGCAATTCAAATAAAAATACAACCAATATTGAATATTCACATTAAGGTCAAGTTGGATACAACATATTTTTAATCAATATTACATTAATTTAAATAGTACAAACCTTAACAAACCAAGTCAAGATAAAATAAAAAAATTGAGAACATGGCTGGATGATTCTATATATTTTCCACCACAACTTCTCTTTCATAGTAAACTATAAATATTGAGATATTAAAGTCATAAAAAGTAATAAATGGATTGGTTATAATGGTAGTAGGGATAGTGTTTATTCCATCATCACCAACATCAAAAAATATGTCTTGGAATTACTTCAATAATGACACCAAATTCAGGGCGAAGACGATCTTTGACATAAAAAACTTGTTTCGCCATTAATGCTAATACATATGGTTCAACTATAGCAAGAGTGTGAGGCATATCAATTACATGAAATCCAAAATCATCAATAAATGTTCCTTGTCTCATCATCAATCAAACCATTGAAATTTCATCATAGTGACTCTTCCATGATAGTAATAATACAATATTATTATTTTTTCAAAAACTCAATTATAACCTACATTTTCAAATCAAGGTATACTATCTGATGCACTAGCATAACAGTCTATTGTGGTAGTAACCATAACACCATAATTTTTGTTCTCATGTTCTTTTCCCATTTAGTGATAACAAATACGTACCCATTGATAACAATTGGTTTACAGTCATGAACCACAATATTAGGACCAAAACACAAATCTCTTATTTCCTCAGAGACAGAGTTAGTAGGAAAACTCAATACCCAAAATATAAATGAATATTAAAGTTCATTAAATATTGATTTAATTATTTTAAATAGTAATATTTTTACCTTCAATTTTAAACAAATCGAAAACTCTTTTCTATGTAAAGTATCTCTCATTCTCACAGATAAAGAACGATGCTTTCTATTTATCATTTCTTTATGTTCCCTATAGATAATAATAGTAATAGTTTAACAGATATTTAAGATATAAATATTGAATTTACTTACTTGATGTAGTCATCTAGCTAATCAAAGTTGAACAAAAATGTCTGATGTGAAATCTCATGGTCTTCAAGGCTTAATGTCTTCAATGTATATGATCTAGGAGTTCCTCCTATTTGAGGAAGTGATAAAAAACTGGGTTTGATTTTCTCATACTATTCTTCTTCATTTCTCATTGGTCTGTTAATTCTTGTAGGAAGATTTGAAAAATACATAGAGCATAAATCAATACATTCTTGATCCAAGTAACCATTCAGGATAGAACCTTGATGATGATTCCTGTTTCGGATATAAGACTTTAATGTGTATATATTTATTTTAGTTGGATACATCCAAAGAAAAGAAATTGGTACTCTGATAAGTATTTCAGTTGGAATATGGACATTCATATGTAGCTTGCATGTGAAAAATAACGGAGGAAATATTTTTTCTAACTCACACAAAAATAATGGGGTATTTGCCAACATTTTTTACATGAAATACTTTGAAAACTTCTTAGCACAAAGATCTCTAAACAAATGGCACAACTGAATAATAGCCACCCTTAAATTATTGGACAAAAGATGATGGATTTTTATTGGAATAAAATCATGCATAAGGATGTGATAATCATGATTATTCAAATATTTTAGCTTCAAATATCTATATTTGACCCGTTTAGATATATTTCTTGAATAACCATCAGGAAATTTAATAGTCTCTAGTAATTCTAGATATTTCTTTTTTTTTATATAGGTTTTATCCCATAAGAATCACATGGAACTTTCCACTTATTTTAATTGATACACACATGATACAATTTTGGTCTAATTCCCCAATCCACCAAGTCACACCATGATCATAAATCCTCTTTTTTCTTTACCATAACATTGAGAAAAATTGAAAGAAAGATTTCACAAATATTCTTTTCAAGGTTCATTATGTCTAAGAAATGATGTAACAAATTGGTTGGCCAATAAGGAAAATAAAAGAAGATACTCTTCTTATAATTGTAATTGGTTTTAGTGGAAACATTATTTCTCTTTCCGGATTTCATTTGAACCTTCCCAAATAAAAAACTTAAATCTTTCAATTCATTAAGAATATCAGTTCTAAACATACGCTGAGGTGGATCATCAGTCCTTATGGTATTGTCAAATCATTAGCGATTATTTCTATATGGATGGTCTATTGGAAAGAATTGTTGATATACCATAAAACTGAAACTACAATGATGCTTCAATCTTCTGGATTGTGTATTCTTCATAAATATAAGACATGATAGTTTTTCCTTCATGCTTCATCCATACATCATTGCATAAGAAAGAAAATCATTGACCATCCACATAAGTGCAACAAGCATATGAAATATGTCTTTCAAACATGCATCGTGTGTAAGAACACCCACATCCCGAAGAAGTGTCAACTCTTTTATTAAAGTTTTCATGTATACATCTATATCATTTCTAGGATTAGAAGGACCAAATATGA
This sequence comes from Viscum album, assembly GCA_963277665.1. Lineage (NCBI taxonomy): Eukaryota > Viridiplantae > Streptophyta > Magnoliopsida > Santalales > Viscaceae > Viscum > Viscum album. The sequence continues at coordinate 1,196,946,997 of OY728131.1, forward strand.
GTATACTCATAAAAGTGAAAGGTTTTTTTCACACACAACCATGGAGGAAGGTTATAAATGTGTATAAAAACCATCCATGTGCTGTGAAAAGTAAACATCTACCCAAATGGATTAAAACCATCACATGAAAGACCGATCCTCACATTACACACGTCAGCTGCAAAATCAGGATATCGAGCATCAAATCTTTGCCATGAAAATACATCTACATAGTGGACCAAATCATCATTAGTATTCTTTCTCTCAGTATCATTCCATTGCATTTTTATTGATATTTCATCAGACCTAAAAAGATTCTAGAGTCCAAGGATCAATGGAAAGTTCCAAATTACTTTATGTGGCACATAGGATGATGTTCCATCAACTTTTGGTTTATAGAGAGATGTGCCACATTTTATAAAATCATTACATTCTACAATTTCCTTCCAGAATAAACTGAAATCTTTTGGGTAAGCATGTTTTTTTTCCCATTAAAATCTAATTTCCTCAACTAACTTCAATGCCATATAGCGGTTTGATGGAATATCTATGTCATTTAGAAGTAATTCCTTAAAGAAAGTAAGAATGTAATCGATGGTCATATTATAAATCCCACACATAGTTTCCCACGAAATAATTGGATTAAAATTTTTAGCTTTTTCATTTTACCTAATATCGATATAATGGAGTTTTGGAAGAATTATTAATTTTTTTCACCCTAAAAACATCATTATTTTCATTATATACATCATGTGTGACCATGTAAAAGTCTTCTTGGGTTGAAATCCTTTATTTTTCATGATAAATAATAAATGGAAACTGGTCATATAACAAATTATTCAATACATTCCTCTCATTTGTATCATCAACATTTTGAGATTTCATTTTCTCCCCATTATGATAACACACATAGTATTTTTCATGAAAAACATATTTGGTTATGTGGTATCTTACTTCTTCCTAGCTCAACCAAGGTATTCCAACACAATTGTAACATGAGAAGTGTATGTGATAACTATATGAAGCTTTGTGAAATGAAAAATCTAAAAATATCTCTTAATTATTTTGAAAATATCTTGATATCCGATTAGTTTTACACATCCAACTTCTATCCATTTTGTAAATTTTTTTATAAGTCATTTTTTCAAATGAAATTCAACAATATTGAATTTTAATATAAAATATATTTTTGTAAACGAGGATTTTTCAATTTATATGAAACTATAACTGACACACTACTCTATATGAGAATCACAATATAAAAGACAAAAAATACTATATTTATAGCAAAATACTATAATTAATATAAATCAATGATAATGACCTTAACTATAAATATAATACCACAATAGTTGTGCATATTGAGAGAACATATATAATCTATGGTAGAATTTTGAGAGTCCTACACATCTAGTTTTAAAGAAAATGAGAGATTTTTGAATCCACGAGCCTTTGAAGGAGAAGAATCCAATTATTCTCATGTATTCAATGAAATATGTAATAACTTGATCACCTGATATCTGGAGAGTTTTTTGAGACCAAAAAACAAGTTCAAGGAAGGTTTTGAGTATATTTGAAGAAATATACATGAGTGTACAAGATCATGTACAATTGTGGAGGAGAATAATTTAGGAGTTGAGTAAATTTTAGATAGAAGAAATTTTATATTTTTTTAGATTATTTGAGTGATATTAATAATATCTATTCTGAATAAATGGGAAATATAATATGAAAATGATGGTAAAAAGTTTCTCAGGGATTTAAACATCTTGGTAATACATGTGGATCATGATCCAAGAAAGATTAATTGGAACTAAGAGGAGTTTCATGTCATAAGATGATGGTTCCATGGGAAGAAGAAGCATGATTCCATGTACATGGGGATTTCTAATGAGTTTAAAGATGTGTATTTTTTAGGATTAACATAATGGAACACTTGTTTCTTTGGGTGAATTTAATTATAATACAAAACTAGGATTCAACGAATAATAAATCAATAATATTTTTTGAATATTTAAAATAGAAAATATTACCTACTACTGAAGATCACAGAGAATCCATATATTGAATATCATACATTTTACTCAAATGATATTTTGTGTCAATTTGTTATTCAATTTGAAAAAGATGAAAGTAGTGGATTTTTAAAGAACTTGCATAAACTATGTGATAATTATGAGCGATCAATACATCATATATCAAAGAAAAAGAGATATTTTAAAGTCAAGAGGCATTAAAGGATAAGAAGCTTATTGGTATCGATTATTCATATATTTCAGGAAGAACTATACCACTTGAGATCTTTTATGTACATTGTATTCAATTCAAAATTCAATACATATAGAATTGGATTCTGTATAACACATATAAAATTTAATTCTTTATAGCACATACAGAATTGAATTCAGAATTTAGAAGTTAATTAGATATGAAGATTGAATAATAATCTTACTATGATTATGGGATCTATCTCCTCCATCCATATTCCCTATATGATGTCTAGACATGGGAAGTGACCTAAATAATATTCTGTATAATCCCAAATGATGTGAGTTGTAATTGCATCAAGCTCAACCTATCAAGTATGAATAAGTTGTGTAATAATAATCTAGTTCCTTTCAAAGAAGTTCATCCTATGAAAGTTTAATTTGTTGGTAGTGAGTCATTGGTTCAGCTAAAAACTAGGAATGAGGTTTGGGTATTGAAAATTCACATGTGTCTTTCATTGATAATGTGAGAGGGAACAGAATAACATTGTTCATTCCATAGGAGTTACATAATATTGTCCCATATAATGATTCATATGGTGGGGAGCTCCATTATTCTTTAAGAGGAATCAATTTAATACAATATGGTGTGTTCAGTTGGACAATTGTAGTGATTGTGGTATCGAATTTGGGTGAAAATGAGATTTTGGGTCCTCTTATGGTGTTCACGATTGGACTCATACTAGAATGTGTGATGGGGTTCTCCACGAGGGTGGGGGTGTGCAGTGGGGTGGGGGCTATCTTTGGGGGGGGGGTTGTAGGGATCTATCCAGGGGGTAGGGGATCTGCAAGGGGGTGTAGGGGGTGTTTAGGGGGGGGGGGTGGGGTCTGTAGGGGGTATCTAGGGGGAGGTGGGGGGGGGGGGGCTGTCCCGGGGGTGGGGGTGTCCTGGGGGTGGGGTTTGTCTTGGGGGGTGGGGGTCTACAGGGGGTGGGAGGGCTGTCCGGGGGTGGGGGGCTGTCTGGTGGGGGTCTGCACGGGGGGTTGGGGGGCTCTATAGGGGGTGGGGGCTGTCTAGGGGGTGGGGTTCTATATGGGGGCTGTCCAGGGGGAGGTGGGGGCTGTCTAGGGGGTGGGGGTCTACATGGGGGTGTAGGGGCTATCCAGGGGGTGGGGGGTATGTAGGGGTGGTGTTTAGGGGGGAGGTGGGGGTGTCCAAGGGGTGGGGAGCTATCCAAGGGATGTGGGTGTCCAGGGGGTGGAATCATTTACTCACTGATGTTCCATGATGGTTCTCATGTATTAACCTTACACTAAAAGAAGATCATCACCCTTATTAATGGTGCATGGAAACATGATTGAGGCTCACTCATAAGATTTTTATTCATGGATGTTTTATGTGTTATTTATAGAGAATATTTTTTTTCAAAAGTAAACGTTTAATCTCTTCTTATGGAAGATTTATCTCACATAGTCTATCATAATGATTTTGTGCATTTGAATAAAATTAATGTGGTATCAATTAAAATAATAACATGTATAGTAGATGATATATGATCTTATAGTTAGTATGTATTTGATTATATCAGTATAGTAAATGCATCATGTGGAGGAGAATAATGGGACACACTTAAAAATTCCATTTCACAAAACTTATTTTAAAAAAACATTATATAGTGTTACACTGTCCAATTTTTCTTCAACCGACATCAGATTAAAAATTAACTTGATACTTTTGTATCAATATATGAATCTTTGTGGACTCTCAATTGTAATTATTCAGGTCTATGTTAGATACCTTTAACACCTCACACAACAATATCATGATTCATGCCTCAATATACTACCCCACTGCAATCCTATGTATAAATATTCATGAAATCTATTATCTATATGTTTGGGTGACATCTAATAGGAAACTCCTTGGCCATTCTAGTAGGTTAATGAATGAATTATAGTGAGGATATCATCATCTTAAAGTTAGAGTGTGATATTTCAAATACAACATTTATGGGTAGATTCATAATGTAAGAGTATCTTGTAGTTCCTATAAGGATAAAAAATTATATAGATGTATTTATGTCTCACCAACCAAATCATGTCAATACACCATAAATTTAAAATTAACCAAGAATAAAATAATTCATGATCACATTTACCTCTTCAATATCAATAAAAATTATTATATAAAGATAAATCCTAAAGAAACAACCTAAAATGATATATTTCCTTAGTTCATAAGGGGATCACAATACACATTGGGTAAAAAAAATAAGATTGCATCGAAATTGACTGAAAAAACTAAAATAAATGGAGGCAGTTACAATATACCAATTTTATGTGGAAGAACAAAAATTATGTGAAACAAACACAATGAAAAAATTTAAAATAAATCGAGGAAAAATAGATAACACAATTACAATGTACTGATTTGAAGTGAAAGAATAAAAATTAATTGAATCAGAGATAGACCACTGGTTGGGAAGTGGGGTTCACAGCCTAGAGTGGTCCTGTTTTTGAAAAAATGTTGGATATGAGTTCTAGAGGAAGTGCAATTGAGAATTAGGGTTTACAACCTTTAGATATCCATTCTGTTGGACGTGAATCATGAATCAGTCATAAATTAGGGTTTGAGGAGATATCTATTATAGAATGAGGAGATATCTACTCATGAATCAATCATGAAGTAGGGTTTGAGGAGATCTCTATTGGAGATGGAGAGATCTTATTGCAAATAGGTCGAGAAGTATTGTTAGAGGAGATCTCTATTGGAGGAGGAGAAGATATCTTCTTGAGAATTGTTTGGGAAGTAGGGTTTGAGGAGATCTCTATCACAGGAGGAGATATCTGTTGGGGAATCAATTGGGATGTATGGTTCTATTGGAGGAGGAGAGATCTGTTGGAGAATCGATTGGGATAATTGGGGGGTTTTCCCAATGGTTATTAAAAACTACAAGTAAAGGTTCTATATTCAAACGGTTTCCAAAACTATAGGGATAGATCCATTTAATATAAACATTCCCAACAATTTTATCAAACTGTTGGGAAATTCTATACCATTTCCAACAGTTCTATTTAAACCATTGGGAAAATATATCTTATATTATACATGACAATGGTTTACTAGAACCATCAGTATAGGTTATTTATCCCAACATTTTGTTTTCAAATTGTTGGGAAAGAAGTGTTAGTATAGGTTGGATTTCCACCAGTGAGTATCTATTACTCTGTACAGGGTGGAACCTGTAGAGCTTCAAGAGCTCAAGAGGAAGTTGGAGGATTTAGAGGCCAAAGGTTTTATATATCCCAATACATCCTCTTGGGGTTCACCTATCCTTTTTCCAGGAAATCAGATGGAACCTTATGTCAATGTGTGGATTACAGAAGGTTGAACCAGCTTACAGTCAAGAACCAATATCCACTACCTCGAATAGATGATCTCTTCGACCAGCAATGATGAGTAAAGGTCTTCTCAAAGATCGACTTGAGATCAGGCTATCATCAGGTGCGTGTATGACCATCATACATACCTCTTACAGCTTTCCACAGAAGGTATGATCTATATGAGTACCTTGTTATGCTATTCGATCTCACAAACGCGCCCACTGTTTTCATGGCTCTAATGAATAGTATTTTCTACCCCTATTTTTATTCTTTTGTCTTGGTCTTTGTGGATGAATTCATGGTATATTCTCACACTCGTAGATACCTTGCCAAATATTTTGAGATTTTTCTGAGTACATTGAGAGAGCATAAGATTTATGTCAATCCTGCTAAGTGCCACTTATGTATTAAAAAAGTTGAATTCTTGGGTCATATAACATCAGAAACAAAAGTATATATTGACCCAGGAAAGGTTACAAATTTAGTTTCCTGGGAGAATCCTAAGAATGTGTTTGATATACAGAGTTTCTTCGGTCTGGTTGAATAATACATGTGTTTTATACAAGACTTTTCTCCCCTTGTTTCACCCCTTACTGGTCAGACAAAGAAGGGTGTCAAGTTCTTATGGTCAGAAGTATGTGAGAAATCCTTTCATAAGATGAAAGGGAGGCTGGTATCAACACCTACTCTGACTTTTATGAAGAGGGGTATAGGTTATACTATATTCTGTGATGCATCAGGAATCAGCCAAGGATTAGTGCTGATGTAGGAGGAAAAGTCGATGTGTATAGATCTTAGCAGTTGAGGCCTCACGAGAGAAATTACCCAATGCACAACCTTGATCAAGCAGGAAGTTATCCATGCCTTGCATTTTTGGAGACATTATCTGATGGGTGAGTGCTTTGTGATGTACACAGACCACAAGATCCTCAAATATATATTTTCTTAGTGTGACCTGAACCTCATACAACAAATATGGGTTGCATATATACAATCCTTTGATTTTGATCATGCATATATTCCTGGGAAAGGCAATGAGGTTGAAGATGCAATGATTCAAAAAACTCAAGAACATGTCGTACGGGAATCCAATGATGAATGAAAGTAAATGGACCCTTTTTGGAATCTTCATCTAGAGTGTCATGATAGTCATGAGAAGTCTTACCTCTCATCCTTGGTATTTACCTCTTCCATCATTGAGAAGGTGAATGGTAGAAAATTTTATGATCACAAAGACCTAGTTCTCTGTGAGATTATATTACTAGATAATCTAACTTTGGATTGGTCTATGGACAAAGATGACGTCCTATGTCTATGTGGATGTATCTAAGTTCCTGTAGATATGAGATAGGAATTGATGAAAGAGTCTCACACTTCAAAGTGGGCTGTTTATCCAAGAATCTCCAGGATGTATTGAGATATGGGACACCAATATTGGTGGCCTGGGATGAAATATTAGATAACAAGATTTATCAAAAGGTGTTCCACCTATCAGCTGGTGAAGTCGGAGAACCATATACCTACATGCTTGCTACAACTGCTTTCAGTCCTAGAATGGAAATGGGAATATTTTACTATGTATTTCATAGTCGACTTACCTAGGTCACCGAGGGGTAGCGATTCAATCTGGGTAGTCATTGAATGACTAATAAAATCATCAAACTTCATTCCTATTTGGGAGACTTTCTTAGTTGATGAGATTGGATTGTAAAAGGATATGTGGACTCAAATGACTCTAAGCACAACTTTTCACCCTCAGAACGATGTACAATCAGGATAGACAATACAAGTTCTTGAGGATATGATCCAAGAATGTGTCCTTGATTTCAGCGGTTCATGGGAGAAGCATATACCTCTCATAGAGTTCCCTTATAATAATAACTTTAAGGTGAAAATTACAATGGATCCTTTTAAATACATATATGGAAGGTCATTTTGTTCACCCTTGGGATATCTAGAGGTAGGTGAGGTTGCCCTAATAAGTATTCATCACATTTAGAAGACTTCAGAGTAGGTTTCATTGATTAGAAAGTCTACGAATACTACTTATTATAGACAAAAATCTTATGCCAATCACCTTTGATGACCTATAGAGTTTGAGTTCAGGGATTGTGTTTTTCTTCAGGTATCACCTATGCTTGGGCATTAATAGTTACGAAAGCAGGAATGTTTTCACATCATTATGTAGGGCCATTTGAGATTCTAGAGAGAGTCGGGCCAGTAGCCTATCAGTTTCTACTTGCTTAAAGATACTGTGGCATGCACGATGTCTTTAATGTTTTACAGATTCACTGGTATCATGATGATACATCTCATACTTTTGATCCCAAGGAAGTGAATTTAGATGATGATTCTATCTTTGTGGAGTGTCCAATACAAATTCTTGACCGGAGCACAAAGGATCTCTGGGGCCAGTCTGTCTCTTTAATATTGGTGATATGGAAACAAATTTGGGTACAAGATGAGACTCTGGAGAGGGACGCCGACGCACATACTCAGTGTCCATAATTGTTCTCAGAAAAGGTTTCTCCACCCTTGGAAGGTGAACTCGGGGATGGGTTCTTTTAATGGGGGAAGACTGTAAGAACCTAGATTTCCACTCAGGTATAGATCCATTAATTTTTGGTCTAAATATTTATTTTGGACCAAATATGGATGCCTAATGGGTTAGTAAATGTCTTAGGGGTTTCTAGGGAATGTTTGGACCCCTAAACCCATATTTTTGGGAAAACTGGTTAGGTCGCACTGTTAGTGCACAGTTGGTGCATGGTTTGGATAACCGTGAAAATTGAAATATCTGAACAAAACCACTTTGAACTGTTTGTTCATGGTTGTGTGGCCTAACCATGAAATGTTCCCTTCTACCTAGAAAACTTTACATAGTTTGTGCACAATTTTTCAAACCATGCGGAACCATGGACAATCTATTTTTCTGGGTAAATTTACAAAACATCCCTTAATGATATTTTAATCCACCTATATCATCCCTAATACAAGATTATGTGGGATTAACATATTTATTGCTCAATTTATGGATTTTTTAAGATATAATTTTTTAATCAAGTGGTCTCCTTCATCTGAAAAACGATCAAGCTCCCATTTGTCATGTTGGATGCACAATGATAAGTAATCAAGTCCTCTTGAGCCGTTCTCCTTCTCTTTTGATCACAACAAAGATATCAGGGTATGAGAATATTTAAGTTTTCTTAGATCTAATCTAATCTAATCCAAATAAAGGGAAAATACTATAAGAGGAGAGTCATACAACCCTAAGGTGGGTTGTCCTAACTAATCCCTAAAATTCATTGATTTTAGATTTTTCATGTGGGGCCCAACAATTTCATCAGGTGTCATTTATAGAATTAATATTCCATGATTATACTTTTTAGATTGATATGTATATGATCTTTCTATATATTTTATTAATTTTCGGTGGTTATGACTACAACTGCATCCCTTCCATGTCAAAGGTTATGACATAATTGTTGTTCAGTGTTTTGCACATTTTCACCACCATTTGGGTGTTCCTTGGCTTTGCCTTTATAAGGGTACACATTTCTTTATTAATTGGATTGATATATATTGTGAATTGAAAAATTTAAAGTACCATGATTTGCATATTACTTGACCTGCCTAAGGTAAGTGCTTCAATTGATAGTTAAATATGAAATGGAATTTGGAAAGTATATTGATTATATGACTTGACCTTATTGAATGTGAATGAATAATAGGTTTCATATCTGCAGAAACCCTTACCACATTAATGGAAGGTAGTAGAATGAACTTTGAATATGGAATATTCCTTAAATGGATTAAAGGGTTGCATGCTACTTGGTCATGTCACACTAATGAAAGGAAAGGATTGAACCAAATGACTTGATAAAACAATTGGATGATACTTGACCATATCACACTAATGAAAGGAAATGCTTGATCCAATTGAAATATTACATTAAATCCAAATAAAATAGGATTCTCCTGAATTGAGAATGCCTTGGATTCTGATCTGAGAATGCCACGAGCACTCAGGAACCCCATTCTGATTCAAGGATATGGCTTGTTTAGGTTGAGACCCACCTAGATCCCAATCATTTTTTGTTCTTGGATGCTCAGTATGATAATATAGGATCCATCATGTATTATTATAGGATTACATGGATAAACTCCATGAATCCCTTAAATATCATTATAGGATGCCTTGGATACACTACTTGGATCCAACATTGACAATTAGGTGCCATGGTTAAATCCCATCAAGCCCAGTCATTGCTTAGACCTGTTTTACCTTGGTTGATCACCTTGGAATTAGTAGGCACCTCATTGTGGAATTACTTGGACTAATCTCCTTGTATTACACTCTTACCCCATGCTGGGCTACATTTATTACTAAGTTAGTGACCCTTGAGGTCTACGTCACCTTAGTTGTTACCTTAGGACTTCACTATTAAATGGAATTGATCATGGTTGCCTTGTTACATCTTGAAATGTTTACTATTTATACTATCAAGAGGTGATGTTAGTGTTGGATATGACTCACGATAACAACAATATAAAATTGGTAATTACTTAACTAAATGAACTGGTTACTTGTTCAGACACCAGCTGAGGGCTGAAGCAGGTACTTGAGTATTTATTTATACTGTACGATATTACTTTATATATACATACTTGAACACTATTACATTTACATTAAATGGTATGAATGTTATATACGTTTTTGGTGGTGGCCTATTGAGATTTTTTTCACACCATCTCTGGGCACCATTTGGTACCCGGGGCAGATTACATGGTTGCATATGTTGAGAAAGGGAAGCATAAAACTTCAAACACTTGATTGCTTGTTTTTTAGGATAGATATTGATAGAATATGACCATGAATGAGTTTTTGATTCTTTGGATAGTCTTTTATTTACTTTATAATATTTTGTAATATGTTATTCCTACTATCTTGTATCCATGTTTTCCAGATTTCTAGTACATGACATATCATCTTCTATTATTGAAAGTTATTCCAGTTGTTTTAGTTATTATTACTATTGTATATATTTCCCACAATTACTTATTTATATATATATATTTCTTCCCCTATTTACCTATTTTTATATCCATCTACTGTGTTACACTTTGGTAATGATGGCATAGTCTCCCAACTGACACACACTAGACCCTCACAGCTAGTCGGCAGCCTCTGGTATTCTAGGAGATGCGCTCTAGTCCATGTGCCCCAACAGATTCAGGGCACCCATTAATTGGGATATATGTCTAAGACATAACATGGATACCCTTTATATAATTTATTACATCACTTTTGGGTCATTATGATGCGATAATACATAAAGTATATTTATACTGTATTTAAATTTTACCTGAAAATTTGACTGTCTCAAAAATTTTTAAAAAAATACACTATTGGATAATTACAATTTTATGATTCCAAAAATAATATTCATTTCATATAAATAATTTTATTGAAATGTGAATTTTCACTTTTAAAATATTAATAATCATTTATTGAGAAATGATGGGTTTTTTTAACTATAACAATTTTTGAACCCTTATAAAAATTACATCTCACTTCATAATAATTATGTGATCATTTATATTTAATAAAAATTATATAATAATAATATTTTATTAAAATGGTATCTATTTCAAAAATCCTTTAATTCAACAAAATTAATTCCTTAATTGAATTTGAATATTACCCAAAAAATTTATTTGTGTTTTATCACATCAAAATAAAAATCATTTATAATGTAACAATAATAGGATGAAACTTTATTCATTATTATATAAAAAATAATTTACATACTCAATATTATAATATCTTGATACATATACCTTTAATACACAAGAAAACACCCTAAGAGCGAGGTGTGTCATGGTGAGGATTTCATGGGGTGGTTCAACATACATGGTTTGGGTCATGATCTCGATAAGCATGAACTTCTCCTATAAATGGTTTCTCTCATGATTAAGTTATTGGATATCAGATTGGGATTATTCAGGGGAAAATCCCAGTGATTCTATCTCCCTTGAAAAATCTGATAAATGGGCTTCATAGGGTACTATCCTACCAGTTGAGATCATCAATTCCTTTTTCTATGTCAATTGGATTTGGTAAAACCCTGTATTAATAATAATAATTTGATCAATGTTCAATGATTATATTATCAATGGTAATGATAATTAATGGTTTTTAAGTCCAATTAGATATAATAAAACAAAATAAGCGCATGTTTTTTCTTTGACCATATTACATAATAAGACATTTAAATAAATAAAAAGGAAAAATTTATTTATAATAGATTACAATATTCCCCCATAAGAAATTTTACCCTAAAATTTTTCATATCCCACACTAAAATAGACGAGGGTAGCTCAGTTTCATCACTTCCTCTAGTTCCCACATATCTTCTTCAAATTTTTGGTTACTCCACAACACTTTGACCACATGCATTGTCTTATTTCATAGAACTTTGTCTCTATGATATAAGATCTTCACTGAATTATCCTCATATGAGAGACCATTATCTTATGGAACCACCACAGAATTGAGTATATGTGAGGGTTGTAGTATGTAATTTATTAATAGAAATACATGGAATACATCATTTACTTGAGATAGCTTAGGTGAGAGTGCAAGTCGGTAGGCCACTGCTCTGATGGGATCAAGGATCTCAAAGGGTCTAATGTATCTTGGACTAAGCATTCCCTTATTCCCAAATCTAATTAATTTCTTCCATGGATATACAAGGAGGAATAATATGCCTCCACTATGAAGCTCCAAATATCATCGATGATTGTCAGTATAGATCTTTTTTCATCTTTGACTAGCCTTGATGTGTTATTGAATGGTGTTAACCCTTTCCACCATTTCCTCGACCATTTTAGGAACTAGCAGTTTTTCCCCTAACATCATCCCAACATGCATTTTTCTGCACCTAATACTATAAAGGGATTCATAGGGGGACATTTGGATGCTTTATTGGAAACTATTATTGCATGAGAACTCGAATAGAGGTAGATATTGGTCCCATCATTCTTTTAAGTCCATGGAACATGATCGTAACATGTCTTCTAGTGTCTGAATATCCCACTTAGATTGACCATCATTTAGAGGGTGATAAGTCTTGATGAAGTTAAACTTAGTGTCTAGAGTATGTTGAAGAATTTTCCAAAACTTATAGGTGAATCTTGGATCTCAATCAGATACAATAAATAGTGGTACTCGATGAAGCCTTACAATTTCTTTGGTGTATATCCATGAAATTTTATCTAGTGATAAATCCAATTGAACTATGATAAAGTGAGATGTCTTTATAAGATGATCCATAATAAACCATATATAATTGTTGTAAAGACCCATAAATTTCAAAGAAATTTTTTTCTTAAATTCTTTGGAATTTTACGAGTCCGAAGTTTCTGACGGTGCCTGATTGCAAGGATCGGTATGTCCGGAATCAATTTTTGATGTTTTTTTTGGGTACGTTCAATAAACGTACATGCGGGTTTTTCTATCTTTTGAACCGGTGCTCGGAATTGAAATCTGAGGACACCGATGAACGTGCAGTTCCTGTAATCACTTAAGGAGACCTTTACCATAGTTGCGTTTGGTCGAGAGCGGAAGTTTATTTTGTGGATTCTTATAAATTAAATAAAATTTACGTGTTACATAATTTTATTTATAGGTGGTTGTTAAATCCACCAAAGGGAAGTTGGAGGTGGGGCCCACACCCCACATAACCTCCATGGGAGTATATTGTGTGGTGGAGCCCACACGAACACCAAACCCCTCAACTCCCTCTAAACCACACTTTTTAACTCTTGGACTCCCCTTTGTATTAATGAATCCATATCTCTCCTCTTTAAATTTTCAAAACTCTCCACCTCCCACCTTCTCTCATTAATGTGCCAACACTATCAAATTAATTAATTAAGCTCTCTCAATTAATTGAATAACTTGAATTGTTTTCAAATGCATGGAAATACTAATCTTGGGGAGCCTATTATTTTATTTTCTTGGCAAATATTCTGTTGGGAGGCTTAGGGAGAATTTAGAAAGAATGTTTTCTCCCATAAAGAACGCGAAGAACATATTACCCTCCAATGAAGAACATCCCCTCCACTTCTTCAACTGGGGAAAGAACGTGAGTCGATGCCCATGGGGAACGCCATCTTCCTTTCTCTTACTCCGCATCAAGGGAGAAGACGCCGCCCACGAAGAACATCGCCAACAATGACGCTTCCTCCTCAGACACACCGACGTCAACAAATCGATGCCGACATCAACGAACGAACTTTGAATCAAGGTAGGGAGTTTTGTATAATTTTTGTTTGAATAAAAGTATTCCCTCATTCTTGATGAATGCTATGGTTCGTTCCTTAGCCTTTTGATATTGCCTAACGCGGAGGGCGCGGGCCGAATGAATACAACCTGATGACCATCCGTTGATTCTTGTTTGCATTGAAAATAGTGGTGGAGTCGGTAGGGCGCGGTGCCATCACACTGCGCCGGAAGAAGGAGGCCACGACCATGCAGGCCATGGTGGATGGAAGAAGCAGTAGCGACTAGAGGCAGCGGCGAACGGAGCCAGCGGCCATGTAGAGGAAAATCGCGGCCCATATCCGCGGGCCGCTCAGGTTGAAGAACCGGCCAACTACTTTCGGCCGGGCTGGTGGACTGCAGCACCCATAGGTGCTGCATGGAGGAGATATGACATGCAACCACGGGCCGCTTGGATGGGCGAACCGGCCGGTTATGACCGACCAGGCTGGAAGATCGTGTCGCCTACAGGTGCCGCGCGGTGGAGGAACCACGTGATGCTCCCTATTGAACCAGCCAGCTAGGCTGAAGACCCTCGACACTGTTTGGCGCCGCGTGGGAGAGACAGCGGCCACTGTGCAGGCCACTCGCGCCAGACAAAACCGGTCGACTTCGGCCGGCTGGGCAGGGAGAGGCGGCACTGTTCGGCGCCACCGGGTGAACTAGACATGCCTTCTCTACAGGCCAGGCCAAACATCAGCCAGGTCAGACCCACCAAACAGGGTCAGGCCGACCCGCCAGCCCACTAGGCTTGACAGGTTGGGCCCGTTTCGCTTAAAAGTGAATAACTTCTAGACCGTGTGTCCGATCGACTCACCGTCTGTGGAACTGGGACCCTTGTGATGAGGCGGTACTTTTTGGATACTCTAAGTGAGTTTTGGACGACTTTGGAAAATGGCTAGGTTTGGAATGAGCGTAAATCCAACCGGGCCCCTAGAACAGAAATGCCAATATCTCTCAGACCAGACGTCTGATTGACGCACCGTCTATCGCGTTGGGTTCCTTATGATGAGACGGAACTTCAGGATACATAAACTCAGTACTTCGTGATAGTTTATGTATCAGCCTCTTTGCTCAAGGAGAGGACCCTCCCTGAATCGAGTATGTTGTGTGTAGGAACACTAGAGCTGGCTGCGACTGCAACGACTACTACACTGGAATCCTTCGTGGGTTCGACGACGATGACTACTATACTGGAATCCTGTGTGGGTTCGATAGTTATGACTTCTGTTCCTGTATTCTGTGTGGGTCTTCCAGAATAGCTAGTCCTGTATCCTGTGTGGGTCCGACACCTCAGATGAATTATAGCTAGTCTTGTATCCTATGTGGGTCCGACAGCTTAGACGAGATAGCTGGTCCTATATCCTGTGTGGGTCCGATAGCTTAGCTGGTCCTGTATCCTGTGTGGGTTCGACAGCTTAGATGATCCAGTGGCTACATCTGATCATCTATATCTCTCTACTATTGTGGCATACCTGTGTGATCTGAGTCATGTCTTTCAACCATTATCATCATGGTGATTGAATTTACTTCCTTTGTGGAATTGGTTTGTGATTGGGCTCGAGAGTTGGAGCTAGACTAAGATTGGTAACTTAGGTATATGTATGGGCATATACTTAAGTAGGGTTTGTTGATACTTCGTGATTGTATCTTTCTTCTTTTGTTTATCTTTAGAGGATATTGTGAGACCATGCGGGTATCAGGGTCCCTACTAAGTATCGTTATACTCACCCCTACATGGGCTATGACCGCACCTCGTTGTGTTGGATGCAGACGACGGACATTGCTGATGGAGGCCAAGAGCGCCACGACTGGACGGTAACCAGAGGTGGACCTTATGACGAGTCGACACACAGAGTAGGCTGACAGACGTGAGTGCTGAGGTGGTCATCTCTACCTAACCTTCAGGTAGGAACCCTAGAGGATGATCTAGGATATGGTCTTTAGTTTCAGCTATTTGTCCCATTTTACTTGTACTTGTTTTTTAGTTGGGTTTGTATACTGGCCCATTTACTTTCTAGCACACTCTTTTGTATTTAGTTTTACTTAGTGTTTACTTCCTGTTGAATACTCTATTATGTTTGTTTACTTTTATAAAGTAAATGCCTTCCCAGCTTAGGGATTTAAGCCTTTGGTGCTAGTCCCCAGCCCCTAGCCTATGGAAGGAGGGCTTGGGGTAGTCACGACACGGGCCCTGAGGATGGGTCGTGACAAATTGGTATAAGAGGAGGAAGTTCTACCGCATAACTCTAGAATCTGATCATTATTTTCTTTGAAGTAATAGTTTTAAGAGTATTAAGAGTGGTTTTCAGTCTAGGGAGTCTAGTGTTGGTGTGGCGGACGACGTATCCATACACTAGGACCCTAACATCTGATTTCTGACTCTGTGCACGAAAACACTAATTGCATGTGTGTTTAAAAAGTTTTCTTCATGATTACTTTATGTCAGCTCAATAGGTATACTTTTCTAACCGTGTCACACCTTCTTATTTTCAGGATGGCCCCACGAAGGCAGCCAGCTAGGGTTCTGAGTTATGTACGAGATGGTATCCTACCGAGCGACGAGGCCTCGATGTATGGCCCCCTCACATTGGAGGTACCAGCGGTACCACTACCCACTGGGCCACTGATACCACCATCTCCAGTAGCAGAGAGTACACGCTAACTGAGTGCGTTGCACGAGTTCCAACGCTAGAGGCCATCCAGGTTCTGGGGAGAGACAGACTCACAGATAGGTGAGGATTGGTTGGAGGCTATCTTGATAGTTTTCAGATTGGTAGGGACACCAGCCGACCTTATGTTGATCCTTGTCGTGATTCGCCTGCACGCAGCAATAGGTAGATGGTGGAGCCTGATGCTCTAGGTTCATGACAAGGCATCACTGCTCTGGGCAGACTTTGAGAGCCTGTTTCGGGTAGAGTTTGTTCCAACCACCCTTTGTGCGGTGCGGATTCAGGAGTTACTATATCTGCAGTAGGGCAGCATGACAGTTGCCCAGTACTCATCGAGGTTTACTGACCTCTCACACCACTCCACGTATATTGTGCAGGACCTGTTATTCAGGGCCTGAAACTTCGAGTAGGAAATTAGGAATGAGATCAGAGCTTCGACGATTCCCCTCAGCATTTTGACGTTGTCGGGGGTACTAGAGCGGGCCCTTCTAGTGGAGATATTTCTCGCTGAGCAGTCACTAGTAGCGAGACCCACCACAGGACGACACGTAGAGGAGTATTCTGTAGCCGGTAGTAGACATATGTCGCAGAGGTCCAAGCAAACCAGGACATCAGGTGGGCAATCCTAGGATACAGGTTCGGTTATGCGGGGCACACGAGACAGAGTCAGCTATATGAGTAGCAGGCAGTGCTATGCATGCAGTGGGCATGGACACATGGCTCATGACTGCCCAACCCACCATGAAGATGAGAAGAAGACAGTAGAGGGGCCTCCCAGTCATAGGTAGAGGTTCAACCATGGCAGTTCGCGAGGAGAAGGCAGACATGGAAGAGGAGTTCGCCGAGCAGCGGGTGGTGGACGACGTTTTGAGGCTCTACAACCAGCACCACCAGGAGGTCCACCCTGACCACAGGGAGCTGGAAGATAGAGGAGGGATCAGCTCTAGGAAGTTGAGGCCTACAACCACGGTGCACCTGAGATGATTCGAGGTACTATCTATGTCTACTACACCCTTGATGTAGTACTTATAGACATAGGTGTGAGTCATTCTTTTATTTCCTCTGGCTTTATTCGGAGCTCGGAGATTCCGACGGAGCCATTGGCTCGATCCTTACAGCTAGAGACACCTATGGGGGAAGACTCAATGATTATGCATTGGTGCCAGTAGTGTGAGCATACTCTTGTAGGCGAGAGCTTCAGCAGGGATCTTCTTGCAGCGACGTTGAGGCCTTACGGCGTCATCTTGGGTATGGACTGGTTTTCCACATTTCATGCTCAAAATGACTGTATTAGGCGTAAAGTGTGGTGTATCCACACATATGGGACTAGGTTCACCTTCAATGGTGATAAGGGAGCCTTTGCAGCACAGGATGGACTTATGCAATGAAGGGGTAGCTGATCACACGTCAGTTGGATAGTCTCATCCTTAGAGCGGTTGATATTCAGAGTCTGTGTTTTCTTGTTATGGTGGATCAGTACGTGGATGTTTTTCCTGAAGACCTTCAAGGACTACCTCCTCACATAGAGGCAAACTTGTACATTGACCTATACCCCGGGAAAACACCGGTATCTACTCTAGCATATCGGATGGCTCCCGCCAAGCTTCGTGAGCTGCGGGTATAGCTAGTGGACTTGAAGGGGAAGGGATTTATCCGACCCAATGTTTCACCCTGGGCATCCCTGATTTTTTCACCAAGAAGGCGGATGGGAGCTTGAAACTGTGTTTCAACTATCGTCGCCTGAATCAGGTGACCATGAAGAACAAGCACCCACTCCTGAGGATTGATGACCTCTTTGATCATCTCAAGGGAGCACGATGGTTCTCAAATATAGACCTCAGATCAGGCTATCACCAGCTCAAATTTCAAGATGAGGATGTGTAGAAGACAACCTTCAGGTGTCTGTATGGCCACTATGAGTTCTTGGTTATTCCCTTTGGTGTAACCAATGCAACATAAGTGTTCATGAGTCTCATGAACAGGATCTTCCAACCTTACCTCAATTGCTTTTTCATAGTCTTCATCGATAACATACTGATTTACTCGACTACTGATGAGGAGCATGCCTACCATTTGTGGGTAGTACTGGATACACGCCGAGATAACCAGATTTATGGTAAGCTCTCAAAGTTCCAGTTCTATATTTGAGAGGTTCAATTATTAGGTCACGTCATCTTGGAGGTTTAGAGTTTTCTGGGACTGGCTGGGTACTATCGGAGATTTGTGTCAGACTTCTCTAGAGTTGTAGCACCGCTTTCATCTTTGACAAAGAAGGGACAACCCTTCACGTGGTCAGATAGATTCCAGTAGTGCTTTCAAAAGATGAGGTAGATATTGACCAGTGAACCCATATTGAGGCTACCAGAGGAGGGCGTAGGGTACATAGTTTACTGTGACACATCAGGGACCAGACTCGGGTGTGTCCTGATGCAGGAACGAGTAGTGATAGCGTATGGTTCATGAAAGTTGAGACAGAACGAGCAGAACTATGATACCCATGATCTAGAGTTAGCAGAAGTAGTCATTGTCTTGAAGATGTGGCGACACTATCTGATGGGAAATCATTTTACAGTCTAATCTAACCACCAAAGTCTTAGTTACATCTTCACACAGAAGGACTTGAACCTGAGACAGCAATGATGGATCGAGTTCCTCTAGGACTATGACTTCGATATAGTCTATACTCTTGGAAAAGGTAAAATTGTAGCAGATTATCTCAGCAGGAGATCAGGAATTTAGGTGATAGGAGAGGCGACGAAGAAGCTGGCCGCGTTGCAAATATCCTTTGTAGATAGAGAGGGAGCAGCTTTTCTGTAATCTCTCACACACACTCCTCCACTCCTTTAGCGAGTCAGGGAGGCACAATGTGGGGCATTGACTGTGAGATGCGATGTGCTCATATATCGTCAGGGCAAGCGCCTGGTGGATTTTTTGAAGTTTGGGAGAACGTCATTCTCTTCAGAGGATGTACCATGTTACCAGTTGCACTACAAGAGTAGGTGTTGAGGTATTTTCACACTTCCCCTCTAGGGGTACACCCAGGAGTGGCGAAGATGTATCAAGACCTCAGACGATAGCACTGGTGGCCGGGTATGAAGAAGGTGGTAGCAGAGTTTGTTTCAGGGTGCCTCACTTTTCAATAGGTGAAGGCAGAGCACCAGGTACCAGCAGGCTTGGTACAACCCTTGGAGGTCGCAGAGTGTAAGTGGGACGGGATATCCATGGATTTTGTGATGGGGCTTCCACGTACATCCAGAGGACACGACTCTAACTGGGTGATTTTCTACTGACTTACCAAGTCGGCCCACTTCCTACCAATCAAAGAGAAGGGATCAGTAGAGAGATTGGGATGCCTCTACATAAATAAGATCATTCGGCTTCATGGTGTACCATCGACGATCTTCTCCGATCGGGATGATCATTTCACTTCTCGGCTATGGAAGGGGTTGTAGGAGGATTTGAGGATGTATCTTCTCTTGAGAACCACCTTCCATCCTCAAATGGATGGTCAGATTGATAGGGCCATTCAGAATCTCTAGGACATGCTCTGTGCATGTGTCCTCGACTTTGGTTTCAGTTGGGATGATCACTTACCCTTGGTGGAGTTTTCATACAACAACAACTACCACTCCACCATCGGGATGGCCCCTTACGAGGCACTGTATGGACGACCTTGCAGATCACCTTTGTGCTAGATTGACGCAGGGTAGTCAGCACTTGTAAGACCAGAGATGGTGTAGGCTACGATGGAGAAGGTGCAGATCATCCAGGAGCATATGAAGAATATACAGAGAAGATAGAAGTCCTATGCTGATAAGAGCCAGAGACCATTGGAGTTCGAGGATGGAGACCACATCTTCCTACGGGTCTCACCTCAATGAGGTCTACAAAGATTTGGCCGAGGCGGAAAGTTATCTTTGCATTTTATCGGGCCGTTTCAGGTCCTCAGTAGTGTAGGCGAGGTGGCTTACCACCTGGCCATTCCACCTCAGTTGCACCGGGTGCACAACATCTTCCACGTATCTCAGTTGAGGAGATACGTGCTTGACCCATCCCACATCATCGACCACGGGGAGATGGACATCAATGATGGGGAAACTTTCACGGAAGTCCCAGTGGAGATTGAGGATCAACAGGAGCTGGTCCTATGTGGATGGTCTATTCCTCTGTTGCGCATTCGCTGGCAGTATGGGAACCTCCAGGAGAGCACAAGGGAGCGGGAGGCTCAGATGTGCGCTCAGTACCCTCATTTGTTTTCCTAGTGTGTGTTGTAGCTTTACGGAGACGTAAAGCCCTGAGTTGGGGGTAATTTAAAGACATGGAAATTTCAAGGAAATTTTTTTCTTCAATTATTTGGAATTTTATGAGTCTACAGTTTCTAACAGCACCTGATTCTGAGGCCCGATGTGTTCGGAATCAATATCTGAAGTTTTGTTCGGGTACGTTCAGTAAACGTAAGTGCATGTTTTTCTATCTTTTGAACTGATGCTTGGAATTGAAATCCGAAGACACCGATGAACTCACAGCACTGGTAATCGCTTAAGGAGACCTTTACTGCATTTGAGTTTGGTTGAGAGCGGAAGTTTATTTTGGGGATTCTTATAAATTAAATAAAATTTTTATGTTACATAATTTTATTTAAAGGTGGTGGTTAAATCCTCCAAAGGGAAGTTGGAGGTGGGGCCCACACCCCACATAACCTCCCATGAGAGGATATTGTGTGGTGGGGCCCACAAAAACACCAAACCCCTCAACTCCCTTTAAACCCCCCTTTGTTACTCTTGGACTCCCCTTTGTATTAATGAAGCCATCTCTCTCCTCTTTAAATTTTGAAAACTCTCCACCTCTCACCATCTATCATTAATGAGCCAACACCATCAAATTAATTAATTAAGCTCCATAAATTAATGGATTAATTTGAATTGTTTTGAAATTACTGGCAATATTAATCTTGGGGAGCCTATTATTTCATTTTCTTGGCAAATATTCTGTTGGGAGGCTTTGGGAGAATTTAGAAAGAAAGTGTTCTCCCACAAAGAACATGAAGAACATCTTCCTCTCCAATGAAGAAAATCCCCTCCACTTCTTCAACCAGGGAAATTACGTGAGGCGACGCCCACGAGGAATTCCATCTTCCTTCCTCTTCCTCCGTGTCAAGGGAGAAGACGCCACCCGCGAAGAACGTCGCCAACAACGACGCTTCCGCATCGGACGCACCTGATGTCAATAAATCGATGCTGACGTCAACGAACGAACATCGAATCAAGTTATGGAGTTTTGTATAATTTTTATTTGAATAAATTTATACCCTCATTATTGATGAATGCTATGGTTCATTCCTTGGCCTTTTGATATCGCCTAACGCGGAGGGGGCGGGCCAAACGAACACGGCCTGAAGACCCTCCGTTGATTCTTGTTTGTGTTGAAAATGGAGTCAGATCCGGTAGGGCGCGGTTCCGTTGGTCCGCACCAGAAGAAGGAGGACACAACCATGCAGGCCATGGAGGACGAAAGAGGCGGTAGCGACCGAAGTCGACGGCGACCGGAGGCGGCGGTGGCCGTGCTCCGGTCGAGTGTAGGAAAACCGCGGCTCGCATTCGCGGGCCGCTCGGGATGAAGAACCGGCCGGATATTGCCGACCGGGCTGGTGGACCACGACACCCGCAGGTGCCGCGCAGAGAAGATGCGGCCCTCAACTGCGGGCTGCTTGGTTGGGAGAACCGGCCTACTACGGCCGGCCGGGTTGGAAGATCGCGGCGCCTGCAGGCGCCGTGCGGTGGGGGAACCGTGGCCCCCAACCGCGGGCCGCTCACTGGTGAACTGGCCGTCCGCCTGCCGGCTAAGATGAAGACACGCGACGCTGCTTGGCGCCGTGTGGGGGAGAGAGAGGCCTGCTGGGCAGGCCACTTGCGCCGGACAGAACCGGCCGACTTC
This sequence comes from Viscum album, assembly GCA_963277665.1. Taxonomy (NCBI): domain Eukaryota; kingdom Viridiplantae; phylum Streptophyta; class Magnoliopsida; order Santalales; family Viscaceae; genus Viscum; species Viscum album. Next base: position 1,196,969,499 of record OY728131.1, read on the forward strand.
GGCCAGCCGGGCAGGGAGAGGGGGCACTGCTCGGCGACGCCGGGTGAACTGGACCGGCCCGCTCCGCGGGCCGGCTCCGTAGGTGGGCCGTGTCCCACCAGGCCAGGCCAACCCCCAATTGGGTCAGACCTGCAGAACCAGGTCGGGCTGACCTGCCAGCCCACTGGGCTTGACGGGCCGGACCCATTTCTCTTTAAACTGAATAACTTCTAGACCGCACGTCTGATCGACGCGCTGCCTGCGGCACTGGGACCCTTGTGAAGAGGAGGTACATTTGAGATACTCTAAGTAAGTTTTGGATGAATTTGTAAAAAGGATTGTTTTGGAATGAGCCTAAATCCAACCGGGCCCCTGGAACAAAAATGCCAATATCTCTCAGACCGGGCGTCTGATTGACATGTCAGCTATCGCGTTGGGTTCCTTATGATGAGATGGAACTTCAGGATACATAAACATATGACTTCATGATAGTTGATGTATAAATTCTCTTTGCTCGAGGAGCAGACCCTACCGGAATCAAGCTTGATGAGTGCGGGAACCCTAGAGCTGGCTGCGACTGCGACGACTAGTGCACTGGAATCCACTATGGCATCGATGACGACAACTACTGTATTAGAATCCTGTGTGGGTTCAACAGTTCTGACTTCTGTTCCTTTATCCTATGTGGGTACGACAGAATAGCTGGTCCTGTATCCTGTGTGGGTTCGACAACTCAGATGAATTATAGTTGGTCCTGTATCCTGTGTGGGTCCAACAGCTTAGATGAGATAGCTGGTCCTGTATCCTATGTGGGTCCAACAGCTTAGCTGATCCTGTATCCTGCGTGGGTCTGACAACTTATATGATCCAGTGGATATATCTGATCATCTATATCTCTCTACTATTGTGGAATACCTGTGTGAGCTGACTCATGTCTTTCAACCATTATCATCGTGGTGATTGACTTTGCTTCCATTGTGGAATTGGTTTGTGCTTGGGCTTGAGAGTTGGAGCCGGACTGAGATTGGTAACTTAGGTATATGTATGGTAATATACCTAAGTAGGGTTGGTTGATACTTCATGATTGTATCTTTCTTCTTTTTTTTATCCTTAGAGGATATTGTGAGACCTTACGGGTCTCGGGGTCCCTACTGAGTATCGTTATACTCACCCCTGCATGGGCTATGCCCGCACCTCGTTGTGTTGGATGCAGATGATGGACAATGCTGACAGAGGCCAAGAGCACCACAATTGGATGGTACCTAGAGGTGGACCTTATAACGAGTCATCACACAGATGAGACTGACAGATGTGAGTACTGAGGTGGCCATTTGTACCTACCCTTCAGGTAGGAACCCCGGAGGACGATCTGGGAGTTTCTCTTTACATTCAACTGTTTGTCCCATTTTACTTGTACTTTTTGTTCAGCTGGTTTTTTATACTATCCCATTTACTTTGCAGCACACTCTTGTATTCAGTTTAACTTTGTGTTTAATTCCGATTATGTACTCTGTTGTGTTTTTTTACTTTTATAAAGGCAATGCCTTCCCAGCATAGGGATTTACGCCTTTGGTGCTAGTCGCCAGCCCCTGGCCTATGGAAGGTGGACATGGGGTAGTCACGGAATAGGCCCCAAGGATGGGTCATGATAATTGTTTTACCTAGATATCTTTGGAAGTATGGTGACAAAGTTTATGGGGATGTTTTCCCATTTCCTTGTTGGTACGGGTAATGGTTGTGTCACCCCATTCGACATCTTCCTTTCAGCCTCCACTTACTAACATACATGACACTTTGAGGTATATTTTATGTTTTCCTTATTCATATTGTCCCTCTAATAGTGATCTTAGAGATCTCAATATGTTTACATGCTTCCTGGGTGAATGGAGAAATTTGAACTTTGTGCATCATCCAACAATTCATTCTTTAATGTAGGATTTTATAGTACACATAATCATGAACCAAATATCACAAATCCTTCTTCATTAACACTAAACTCTAAGTATTTTTCTTTTCTCATATCTTCTACTTTCTTCTGAATTCCCACATCATTTTTTAGAGAAATGTTTAGATTTTCTAGAATGGATGGTTGAGAAATCATTTGGGAAATGATTGATTATGTTCATTCTTTCATGATTCCCATGTCCATGATTTTCAAATATAAGAATATTGGATCACTGTCAATTCTCATAAATGATATAATTTCATGATCCTTTCTTCTTAGATAGTTTTATACTTTATTTTTTTACCAGGATAGTAGTGTATTGAAAATTCATAGTCCTTGATCATCTTTAACTATCTTCATTGGCGGATATTCATCTCTTTATATGTAAATATATATTTGAGACTTTTTATCCACATATATATCATAATTCTCCCCAAAGAGATAATTCCGACATTTTTTCAAAGCAAAGATTACTATAGACAATTCCAAATCAATACTTGGGTAGTTTTGTTCATAAAATTTCAACTCCCTTTAATCGTAGGCTAGGAATTTTTCATTCTACCTTAAAACACAACCCAATCACTTCTTTGAAGAATCACTAAATAAGAGGAAAATCTCTCCACTTGTGGGTAGTGAGAGAACATGGGCAATGATAAGCCTCATTTTTAAATCCTTGAAGCTATCTTCGCATTCATCATTCTAAGAAAACTTGAATCCTTTTTGAGTTATCTTAGATAAGGTTTTGAAAATGGTGAGAAATTTCTCACAAATTGACAATAGTTCCCATACTATCGAAATAAACTCTAAATATATGTCATAGATGTTGGACTTAGTCATCTTTCAATTGATTTTATTTTTGAAGGGTCTATAGATATCCCATTGCGTGTGATGATATTTCCCAATAACGAGACATAATTCAACTAGTACTCACATCTTCTATAATTTTCACAAATATTCTCCTTTTCACAAGGTCTTTTTCATAGTTCTTAGATGATCCTCAAGATCCTCCTTGGTTTTTGGGTATATTAGAATATCATCTATAAAGACAACAAAAAATTTGTTGTGGAAATATCTAACGAATATATTCATCAAGTACATAAAGATTATTAGAGCATTAGCATGTTTGAATGGCATCATTATGAACACATAGTGCTTGTACCTTGTATGAAAATTAGTCCTGGAGATATCATCCTTCTTCACCCTAACATGGTAATATCTTGACCACTAATCCACCTTGGAGAAGTATTGTGCTTCACATAGATAATCAAACAAGACATTATTTTTTGGAAGAGGACACTTGTTCTTTATTATGATATTGTTGATATCATGATAATCAATGCAAAGTCACATTGACCCATCCTTATTCTTGATAAAGAGGACTTGTGTACCCCATGGTGAAGCACTTGGGTGTATGAACCCTTTATCCATATTATTTTTTAGTAGTTTCTTCTAATCATCAATTTATACAACATCAATTCTATATAGAGTCATGGATAATGGAAATTCAGTAGGTATAATTTCACGTGAAAATTCAACCTCTCGTCTAGGAGGAAGTCCGTAATATTCCTCAGGAAAAACATCAATGTATTCCATCACAATAGTCATGTCTTCAAGGATGATATTTTCCTTAGAATCAATCATTTGACCTAGATAATCTTAATCATAGGGAAATAATATCCATGATTGAGATGTTGGTGTTAAATAAGATTCATCCTCAACCTTGCACTTTTACCAAAAGAGAGGCCAATTCATGATAAAGAGTGTGATTTCATTTTTACAGCAATTTTTGTTGGCTCTATATAGGGAAAGCTAATCCATGCCAAGAATTGAGTCAAATTCCACTAAAGTTAGTATGAAAATGTTTGATGGAATGTTCATACTAAAAATTATTATATGGTATGAGTTATATTCTCGAGTTTCATTAATTGTACCATTTTCTATAATCAATAACTGCACTTCTATGCTTTGTGGTGGTGTTTTAATAGTTCTACTAAAAATCCACTATATGAAGAAATGTGTAGAACTAGAATAAAAAATTATGTTTGCTATTCTTAAATGAATAACTATAATACCTATCACCACTTAATAGTCAGGATTCACCTCAATGGTTGTGATAGAAAAATCTCTCCTTTGCTGCCTTAGAGGTTGTTGGTTATCTCTGAAAACCCTTGGATTAGTGCATTGGTTTGAAAATTTTCCTAGTTTGTTATAGTTAAAGTAATGAACAATGCATTTTGGGATGATAAAAAAATTTCTTTCCTCCATCACATGGAAGGGTTTCTCTTATCAGTAATTTATAGCTAGGTTTACTTCTTTCCCACACATAAAGCATTTCCTCACTCCCATAGGCAATTTCTAGGTTGCTTCTTTCACACCTTTGACAAGTGGGATGTTAAAATTTCTAGGAACCATTAAATTTACCCTTAGGAAAACCATAATTATACTAAACTTTCTATTTCTTATACTCATTATACCCTTAAGACTCACTAATCTCCATTTCAACTTTGAGGGCCCATCAAACAATTTCTTCATAGAGATAAAATTCTCAGATCGCTTGGACTTTCCGTAGACTATATTTTATCCCACAAAAGAAGCGGTCAACATTGAATTTACAGGTAAAGGAAAAGATAAAGGCATATAATGCAAGAATTTTTAATTTTTTATCATACACACTAATATATTCATCATGTTTTTGATTGAGGGAAAGGAAATCCCTTTCCATTCAAAGTCGGAGAGTGAAAGGAAAATATTTATCAAATAATATATTTTTTGGAATTCCTTGCAACCCATAATTTTGATCTCTTCCTCAAGACTAATATTCTTAATCAATTTCCACCACTGATCAATTTCTCTCTACTTACAATAAACAACTAGTAGATCCTTCTCTTCTTTAGAACATCAAAGTATAGATAATATCGTCTCAATGGATTTTATCCATTGTTATGTGATTAAGGGAATATATGATCCAATTAAAGTTAGAGGCCTTTGTAGAATAAAAGACTAAATTTTATATTGTTATTTCTTAGGGGGATTTGGACGCTCCTCCTGATCCTGATTTCTATTCAGAACCTAAGATAGCTGAGAGAGTATCTTCTTGATGTTTTCAATTCCTGATCCCATCGGGTTGGTCATTTCATTGGGTAGTCATCACATTGCCCTTCCCATTGATTTTTTACCCGATTACTCATATTTTCATCCACTGGATAAAATAAATGGGAAACTAGGGATGAGTGTGTTTAAACTATTAAACACATAAATAGTAATTTGAGGGCATTAAATGGATAACATATAAATTACATATATTCCCTTAACTTATGAATTTCTAGGATATAATCCATCTTATACACGATCTATTTCCTAAAATATATTTTATGGGTATTTTTTTATTTATTTAATAATTATTAATAATGAGATTATAAATTTACCGAATAATATTCTCTAATAGTGTCAAACTAGGTGCACAATAAGGGCTCTTGTCGTGTACCTGGTTACACCAGGTCAGGCTTGACGCACCTTGTCGGAGTTGTTACCCCTTGGTATATATATGGAAGAACTACATCCACTTGTAGTATCTAGATATGGATTTATTTTTTTGATAAACCACTTACTCTATAATTACCCAAATTTTAGCGATGTTTTCTTATACTTGTTTTTATCCTTAAGGCTTTTACTTGAGTTTTCTAATCATAATCCAAAAAATAACTAAAATTTTCCTCTCACACTAATTATGACAACCCAGATCTTTATTACATATTAATTCATAATTTATTATATAAAATTACACATAATAAAACCTTAAGTATCGAAAATTATAGAGTTTTCGTGAATTATGCACATAACAGAACATCTTTATCATGTAGTAAAACAATATTACTGGAAACTTCCTAAACATGTTTCTAAAGTTCCATGGATTTTAAAACTGCACAGGATAACTCGGGGAAATACATAAGAAAGGGTTCATATAAAAAACCTAGTAAGATAATAAGAATGGAATAAGGTAAAACATTTTATAAAACCTACATATCAATGGGTTATAAAAAATATAATCAATAAGGAATGATATAGCTTGAAAATCACAACATGAGAAATGTGGATACAACTTAAAACACTGCATCATAAACATAGGTCAAGGCTAATCCGTTGAGACATAATGGTGTAAAAAGTGACATAAATGAGTAAGGTTCACTCCCTATAAAACAATCATGTCTCATGAGACTATACATTACCCAATTCATTGGAGTACTATATAATTCCGGGCACACCCGTCACTTTAATTTCATTCTCAAGATTATGTCCGCCACATAGATCATATAACATGGATTAATTCATCATAATATTTTATTAAAAGATCAAGGAGTGTGGGTTAAATACATTTATGTCCCAATTCAAAGATGTTTAAGTATATAAAAGTGAATACCCTTGATAGAAAATGGGTATAATTTTTACTACAAAGTTGTTTTGTCATGGAAAATTGTGTTGAAATTTCAGTAGCATAATGACATCACATAAAAATTCATAAAATGGGTTGATGAGAGAGAAATATTTATCTCACCATTTGGACATAATTTTGATAGTAAGGGGGATATTTAATAACATATCCCTTTATAAGGAAATGAAGATAAAAGACAAAAGGTAAAGAAGATACTTGAATAAAGAGGAGAAAGAAAAAGATCCCTTACGTGAGTTTGTGACTCAAAATGATTGGGAGGGGTTCATTGAGAGACTACGAAACCTTGGGGGAATTTAGATAATGGATGTCAGAGTATGGATGTGATAAAAGGAGTTTTAATGAAGTGAAATGGGATATTGGGTGGGTTTATATAGAAAAAGAGGGTGATTTCTTTATTATTTAGTTTCAGGACTCTTCATAATAAAATAAACAAAACCACAAACCATCCCATGGTTTATGAAGAATGGGAGTGTTTATCATTATTTTATAATTAAAATTGCAGAACATAATAAAATAATACCCTTGCTTATGTGGTGGTGATTCATACTCTTAAAGAAATGATTTTAAAATTTTAAAATATATTAATGGTTTTGTAGGATTCATAAGATCTTTATAAAATTAATAAAGTAAACATAAAATCACATTATTTTAAATTTAAAACATATATTTCGTCTTGGACACCATTTATAGTATTTATTACAACATTTTTTGTTCATTATGATGTCATAATATACAAATTATATTTATATGATATTTAATTATTATCCAAAAATTCAACTATATCAATAAATCATGAAAAATAAACCATCTGATAATTTCAACATTTTGATTGAATAAATAATATTCATTTTATATAAATAATTTTATAAATATCTTCATTTTTACTTTTAAAATAGTAATCAACACTTATTGAGAAATGCTGGAGTTTTTTAAAATAATAGTATTTAAACCCATATAAATATTACATTCGACTTCATAAAAATTATATGATAATATATATTTAATAAAAATTATTTAATAATAATATTTTATTACAATATTATTCATTTATAAATTCAATTAATTCATGAAAATAAATTTTTAATTGAAATTAAATATTACACAAAACATTATTTTTTTATTATATCGAAATAAAAATCATTTATAAAGTAAAAATAATAGGATGAAAATATATTCATTATTCTATAAAAAATAATTCACATAATCATATTGATAGGTACTTGATACATATCCCTTTAATAAACCAACAAAAACCTTAAGAGTGATGTGAACAATGGTGAGGCTTTCATGGGGTGGTTCAGCGTACACAATTTGGGCTATGATCTGGATGAGCTTGAAATTTTCCCATAAATGGTTTCACTCATTATGAAGTTGTTAGATATTAGCTTGGTCTTGGTCAAGGGAAAATACTAGTGATTATATCTCCCTTGGAAGCTCTGATAAATAGGATTCATATGGTATAATCCAACTGGTTGAGGCCATCACATCCTTTGTGTCAATTAGATTTTTTAAAACCCTATATATATACTAATAATGTGATCACTATTTAGTGACTATATTTTAAATGGTAATAAGACATATCATTCATTTTAATCCAATCTGATATAATAAAACAAAATAAGTGCATGTGATTTCTATAACCATCTTACATATTAAGAAATTTAATTAAATTAAAATGGAATTTTATTTATAACAGCTCAAGACGCAACAATATTCCCCCCTTAAGAAATTTGGATATAAAAATATTCATTTCCCACAGTAAAATATATGAAGGTAACATTATTTCATCACATCCTCTGGTTCCCATGTTTCTTCTTCAAACTGTTTATTTCTCCACAACACTTTGACTAGGTACATTGTCTTATTTCCTATAACTTTGTATCTATGATCGAAGATATTCACCGAATACTCATCATATGAGAGATCATTATCTAATGGTAACAAATCTAAATTTGGTACATGTGATGTTTATGTTATGTACTTTTTCAAGAAGGATACATGGAATACATCATGTACGTGTGATAAGTTAGGTGGAAGTGCAAGTCAGTAGGTCACTACTCCGATGTGATCAAGGATATAAAAGGGGTTGATATATCTTGGAAAAATCTTTTCCTTACTACCAAATATCATCACTTTCTTCCATGGATATATGAAAAGGAATACCATGTCTCCAACATCAAACTCAATGTCACATCGACAATTTTCAGTACAACTCTTCTATTGACTTTGATTAGCCTTGATGTGCTGTTGAATGGTCTTAAACTTTTCCACCATTTCCTCTACCATTGCAAGTCTTATCAGATTTTCTTCCCCAAATTCATTGTATAATGTGGGTTTTATTCACCTCTACTCTAAAAGGGTTCCATAGGGGGCCATTTGGATGCTTGAGTGTAAACTTTTGTTTTATAGGAACTCGACCAGAGGTAGATGTTGGTCCCATCCTCCTTTGAAGTCCACAGAACATGCTCACAACATGTATTGAAATGTTTTAATAGTCTTATTATATTGGACATTAGTTTGAGGGTGATGAGTTGTGATGATTATCATCTTAGTGTTTAGAGCATGTTGAAGACTTTTCTAGAACATGGAGGTGAATCTCAGATCTTGATTGGATACAATCAATAGTTGTACTCCATGCAGCCTTACCACTTCTCTCTTGTATATCCATGCAAGTTGATTTGGTTATAAGTCCTATTGAATTGTGATAAAGTTATAATTATTTGTAAGATGATCCACAATAATCCATATATAATTTTTTCCCAAGGATGTATTTATAATTCTGATGAAAATTGTTATGGTGATGTTTTCCCATTTCCATGTTAATACGGGTAATGGTTTCATCATCCACTTAGCCTTATGACCTTTAGCCTTCACCTTCTGACATAATAGGCACTTTGATGTATATTAAATGATTTCCTTATTTATATTGTCCCACCAATAGTGCACTTGGAGATCTCGATACATCTTTTTTAGTTTTTAGGTGAATAGATAAAGTCAAACTATGTGCATCATCCAACATTTCCTTCTTTAACTTAGGATTTTATGGTATACATAGTTATGACCCAAATATCACAACTCCTTATTCATTAACACTAAAATTTGAGTATTTCCTTTTATTTATAGCTTCCAATTTCTTTTTAATTTCCACATTATTTCTATTATAATTCTTTTTCAAATACATAAGGGATGGTTGAGAAATAATTTGTGAATGGATTTATGATTTCTCTTCTTTTATGATTCCCATTTTCATATTTTTAAAATCTAAGAAGATTAAAACCCTCTCAATTATCATGATTGATATAATTGAAGGATACTTTCTCTATAGAGAGTCCAATTCATTATCTTCACCAGGATGATAGTGGATTGAGTAGTCATAGTCCTTGATCTACTCTAACCATCTTAGTTGGTGTATATTCATCTCTTTATATGTAAATATATATTTGAGACTTTTTTAATCTGTATATATGTCAAACTTCTCCCTAAATTGAAAATTTCAACAAATTTTTAAATAGAAGATTACTACTGCCAACTCCAGATCATGCATTGGGTAGTTCTATTCATAAACCTTCATCTACCCTGAATCATAGGCTATAACTATGTCATTTTTAATTAACACACAACATATCCCCTTATTTGCAGTGTCTCTAAATACCACAAAAATATTTCGACTTGTGGGTAATATGTGAATAAGTGTAGCGATAATCCTTCTTTTTAAATATTTGATGCTCTCTTCACATTAATAATTCTAAGAAAACTTGACTCCATTATGAGTTATCTCGGTTAAAGGGTTTGAAAATAGAAATAAATTTCTCACATATCAAAAAAAGTAATAATATTCATTCGATTAATATTTTTGTGTATTTACTGAACTCATAAATACAATAAATAAATATTAATAGAATGAATATTATTATTATTATAATAGTGGGTTCCCTAGACCCAATTATGCAGTACTTTTTGATTACCATATAATGTGTATAGCTAGCTATATATGATGTTATCTCACCATTATAGTGCATACTTTTCTGCGTCCACTATAATAATGGTAATGTCCAAAGGTAAATTGTCGTGTAGAGAGGTTATAGTAGATCCCAGGCTATAATGATAACCTTGAAATACAATGACATTGATCTTAAATATATGTTCTATAGTATAGAAACATCTTACTAACTAGACACAGTAGATGTCTGACTATTAGGTTCTGGTGGCTCATAATCATTGAGACTTCTTCTCATGAAATTTTCACTTGGTGATATTTAGTAGTGGGATCATGAGGACATACCCACCAATAGGAACACCACATGTTCTGGGTGTCATTGGTTGTTCCTATCTATGGATATGTGTATTGGTCTCCTGACTTTAGAGCATTACCAATGTATATCATTTGATTAATTACTTTTATTCAAGACAAAAACCATGGCAGTGATGTAGTGGCGAGGTAGTTTGTGTTTGGTGCGTCTTTGGTGGTAAGACTTTGGCTGAATGGTCAAGAAATGATTTGTCACTTCCAATTTCAGGAAGTTGTATATCTCAGGCATGGTTGATCACGATGGTTCCTCCTTCATAAGTCTTTGGCCAAAGCAGTAGAAAGCAAAATCCATCTGGATAGATCAACAAATAATAAAGAAAGATAAGGATGATGACATAAGAGTGTGTCCTGCTTTATGAGATATTTAAATACAAAGAGATTATAGTACATAGTCAGTTTTCGTAGGATTGTAGTCATTACAATGACTATTCTTATCTCTTTAGGGGACATGATGAGTTTCTAGACTCCGATCTTGTTCTGTGGATTTTATTCACTACTATCGAGAATCCTCCCTATTCAGTTGAATAGGTATATGGACATAGTGGACCCAGCCATGGGGTATAAGAATTCTCCAAGTTATCGATCACCAAAAGAATTAAATAAATTCATTAATATTCAAGTTACGAATATTTGGGATTGACTTTATTTAATGTATTTACAAGTTTAGCAAATATGAGAAAATATTAATCGAATGAATATTATTTTAATATTCAAGGTTAGTTTAATATTAAGCGGGATAGTGAGTCAAGTAAAATGGCTTGGATTTTAGCATGTAATATATTTCATATATATTACAAGTATGTGATAAAATAATAAATGATATATTCGTAGTTTAGTTCATCAAAATTAATATATTTAGTGGAGATTCAAATAAACATGGGTCAGGGAACTCAACTGAGTATTTCTCAACTACACTATAAATAAGAGAGGAGGCTCTCTCTCTTTGGGTACAATTCAATATTCAATCATTTCATGGAGTGAAATATAGATCCTCTCTCTCCTCTCTCTCTCTAGAGAGAGAATCTCTCATTCCAAGATGCTCAGATCATGATTTCTCTTCAGCATCATAGGAATCTCGATGCAGTGATCATCAGGACATCGAAAGCATTGTTGGATCGCCGCACTAGAACCCGGAATTTTATGATCAACGTTCCAGCAGATTTTGGAGCGCGTGTGGACGATCTAGAGGGATCCTTCTTTGGATTTTTCAAGCGACGAACGCCATCGACTAGTTGCAGTCGACCACAAATTATGATTTAAAACAGGTACGTTTTCATTTTAATTTTGTGGTCTTTACAATTTACGCGAGATCCTCGGACATCTCCGGGGCTTGGATCCTCAGTTTCGACAAGTACTGTCGATCCGCTGATGAAAATTTTAAAATCCCCACCCCACTGGCTTCCACTGCGGGCCCTGGAACCTAACAGTGGTATCAGAGGTATCATGAAAATTTTCTAATCCAAATAGAATTAATTTTCATAAAATTAAGTAGAGGGTTCAAATATGGAATCATCGGTTCAAACCGCATGTCGTTCTGATCTCGAACGGCCATGTTATGACCAGTTTAATTTTTCAGATTGGATCGAAGGTGCGGTTTGATCTCGAGTTCTATTTTAATTTCATCTTTGTCAACTGATTAAGTTTCAACCAGTTCAGCTGAAATAAATTTAATTGTCCAAATTATAAATTTTATAATTTAGTAATTTGGATATTAATTTTATAATTATAATAATATTTAATATTATTATAATAATAATAATATAATAATAAATTATTATTTTATTATAAAAATTTATTATTATTAAAATGAAAGGCTATTAGTTAGCCTTTAGATTTTTTTGGTGACTTGACTCAAAAGGGGTGGAAGAAGACTTCAAAAAAAAATTAAAAAAAAGGGGAAAACAATGACTTCAAAAGAAGTCTTAAATTTAAGAAAAATAAAAAAAAGGAAGAGGGGATGGTGTGTGGAAATGAAAAAGGAAATTTTTTTGCATGGGGTCCGCTTGGACCCCCTCCTCCCATACGACGCACCACACGTGGTACCCAGCCCCGGCCGCACCTCGCATCCTGGTCGCCTCTCTCTGAATCCGAGAGGCAAGTGGGCTACCAACGACTCTTCTTCCCAGTGCAGCACACAACAGGTGCCCCACCTCCTGCTTCAGAACCACCCCTGGAACCTTCCTCCCACCTCCTAGCATGACGTGAAGCCCACAAAACCCCCCCTGGATGAGCTCCCCGGCGACCCGCTGCACCAGTCCTTCCAGGCCATCACCTCCCTCTACTCCCTCTGAATGCGTCGCCCAGACCTCCTCGTAGTGGTATTGTTGCACCCCAGCCCCTCCCAGCCCACGCCTGGTCCACGCTCCGCCCTACCCTGCACGCAGGCCTCCACTCTGGCCGTCCTAAAGCCCCGCCATCTCGCTCTGCATGCAGAGGCCTGGAGTAGAACCAGGAAATCTGCAGGAGACCTCGCCGCCTGCCTCCTGGCCTCCCTGGCCTATTTCGAGCTCATCCCATGAAGACTCCCAGTGTATAGAAACACCACCCCTCTAAGAAGCAGGCCACACACCAGACGCCAAAGGCTACCCTGGCCTCACCACGTCCCACCTTCCCGAAGCCGGCCTCCCTTGCTCCACCGCGGCTCGTCCGCAGTTGCCCGGACGCCATGCACCTGGTTGCCGATGTCACACGGCCCGCCGCAGCAGACCGTTGCCATCGCCTACTGCCATCACGGCTCTTCGCTGCCCTCACAACGATGGACCTGGGTGCAGGTAACCTCTATCACCTCTTGCGGGTTCCTATTGAACCTCAAAACCAGACCGAGCATATCTGCCCAACCAAGTTGGGTCTGAATGGACCTGCCTGACCTTGATAAGCCAAGCACGGGCTTCGCTCAACCCGTTATGGGTCAACGCATGTTTACCACAACATGTGATGGATCAGAGTGGGGTTTCAAGAGTCGAGTAATATTTTAATTAATATAATTAATTAATTTAATTACCGAATTAAATTAAATTAATTAATATATTAATTGTGGATGAAAATAAAGATATTTTAATACCTAGATAAAATTAATTCAATTTAATTATTAAAATTGAATTAAGTAAAATTAATTTATTTTTCGCATTAAAATTAAATTAATTAGAAGACTGTTAATTAATTAAATTATTTGAATTTATTAATTCATTTAATTTAATTAAATAAACCCCCATACTTGGTTAGTGAAACTTAATTTTATCACGCTTATTTTACCCGCTATCTGGTCTTGAGAATCGGCATTTTTATGTCTGATTTTAATTAACTATTTAATTAATTATTTAAATGTGTGCGAATATTGTAATTAATTAAACAGATGGTTTGCACACCATCTTTATATTTTTTTTAAATATATAAGGGTCTGCGTGACCATTATTTATATGATGTACATGTATACACGAGTCCCCCTCGCCTGCACATGTGTATCTTTGTCCTTCGGATGAAGACGGCGAGCGATGTGGACCCTGCTAAGATGAGGCGGTGCACAACGGTGCAAGACAACAGGTGGATTACACTAATATGAGGTGGTACTCCCAGATGTGACGTCGACCCTGCCAAGACATGGCGATACTACAGAAGACCAGCAAACATACATGACAGGGCATGCTACATCAAGAGTCAAGCATACGACTCAGGTATGACGCACTTAGGTCGTTTATATGATCAAGACTAGTCAGGTAGTATATTTCATTTATGTGTTTATTTATTATTTTATGCATTTTAGAACAACGGCGAAAATAAATAAAATAATAGATAATAAAATTCATAAAGAAGCAGCGTGTGTTTCTTCTATTAAATTTTATTTATGAGCGTGAAAACATAGATGAACAAGTTTAATAGAAATGGATCACATTCATCGAGAGAAAACTAATAAAACCCTCAAATAAAATATTAAGTCACAAATAGCCTTCCATCATTCAGGTTTGAACAAAATCGGGTGTTCGAGTTGCCGATCATGCCTTAATTGAGGGAGCCTCTTACTACCAGGGAGTTCTTATTCGTGTGGTGGGTCAACTTAACTAAACTTACAGAAAAGAAAAAGCCTTAGCTAGCTTGTTGTAATTTTAGATGCAAGCACTGATTAAATCAGTAAATGATTTTTGAAGCTGGGAATTCACTTAACAGATCAAGGAACCGTGAGTTAATGCGGTTGTCCAGCCAAAATCCTAACTTAGACCCTCCGAGTAGTGGCGTATCCATAGCTTGTAGACTGTGAGGGAGGTTCAAGGATCCTTGCCAATAGAATAATCAATAGTATTCTAATTCTAGTACATAGGGTTCCTAGAATTCAAAAAATTAGTGGGAGGCATATTAGGTAATCACATAAAAGTACAATTTGCTAAATCATATTTTTAGACAATGGCAAGAAATACCACAATAAAACTGTGATAATTATTAGAAAAAGTAAATGTCTAAACAATCACGAAATTCCAAGTGTAGTACAGGCACTTGCGCACATTACTACTATATCAAAAAATCAAGGTGCCTGTGTCCCAACCTGTTAAGCCACCTCAAAAAGTGAGGGTATAAAAATGCTTACCAGAGACTCATGAATCAAGTATATGATGGTTCTATCATAATGATATCATAAATGTTTGATGTTAGTTGCAGATGCTACATCATGACATAAATTATGTTTCATGTAGTCTCATCTCCAAGAAGTATGAGGAGAAAACGTAAAAATATTTGAATGTGATGGTTGCACTCAGTTTGTGTAAAGTGAAAGACAGTTCACAATATTTCATGTCACACCATTCTTATACCTTTTACACCCAATTACTCCAGTTTATTTTAAGGATTCAAAAGAATGACATAGAGTGAGTGCTTCATTACCTTTAAGGTAACATTCACCAAGTAATAAGAATATTAGAGATACTGCCATCTTTTATTATTATGGAAAATACATTGAATGACAAGGTGAAAAGGCTTATGGAAAGTTACGCCAAAGGCACTTTTTTCATGTACTTCAATGAAATGTGGTTGGTTATTTAACAGAAGGTTATTTACATCACATAATTAAATGAATTCATGGAAGTTTAAAAACTGAAATACAAGAAGCAAGTACCCGCTTCTCGTTCAGTTTATATTCATAAAATATATTAATGTTTCTAAAATACTTCTTGGGTATTGAATATAATATGCCAGTAACATATGTGTATTTAAATACAGTATCCAAGTATGTAGAGAAACATTACTAGAAGTTAAGTGTCTTCTCTAAGCAGCTGAGAAAGGGTGATTCCTAAGTCAGTGGTGAGAAACACATAACTTCTAATTGCCAAGTTATTGACTAAAATAGAACAAGTTGTTGAGTATAACCAAAAAAATTTATCTCATGTTCCCATTTGGGCATGATTAGACATCATTCCATGTTTTGGAATGAATGTTGTTTCTGGTGACATACTCAACAAATAGTTCACTGCTACTTGAATCAATGGCAATACATGATGAATATAAAATGTAAGACCTACCCAGTTGGGGAAATATGATTATTTGTCATGTAAAACTAGAAGTTGACATCAACTATATACCCATTAGGGAAGTAGGCTCGGCACAACTAAACACATTTGGTATTATTGACATCATTAGTTTGGACAAAGAAACCTTTAGAAATAAATGTATGCCACAAAGCATATGATGATTAGTTCAGAAAGAGAGTGTGAACTATTACAAAGGAGAGATAGAGGTAAATATACTTCATAATATTTCTTTAAGTCATCAAGGAATGTACCGGTGAAGTATAGGTTTGGTAAGAAGATATGAGTTGCTTCGGATCAGCATGCCGGATAATATCTTGACCAAACAATCATCGATCATGATAATGTAGTGTGGAGTAATTCCTAAATGCATGTTACATTATCTACATCACCATATTGATGTTCATAAGGAAGATCGATGACGAGTCTTACATATTAACATTGATCAAAAAAATTTAGCATGGAGAAATTCCTAAATGCACATTTTATACATCAAAGTTATGATGTATGTTGTGTCAATGTTACAACCTATAGAAACTTACATTATATTTCATGATGTGCTTTGCAAATAACGGGTTAAACCCATAACCAATATGCCAACTAAAATGACAAATGGATATCATATGAGTCATAGTATGATGAAAATCCATTATGCCATTGATCATGTGTTAGGATGCAAAGAGTTTTTCAATAACAAACATGCATCAATCTAAACACATTGTGCATATAATGTAATTATCCTAACAGTTGCATAAGATATTACCTAAATCCATAAGATAGAAAAGATGTAGTCAAGTATTAGACTAAATTTCAATACAAGGGTGCACATCCCTATTAGAGATAGTGAGAGCTGAATTGACTTGGACATATTCAATGCTCGAAAAGCACAAATGGTTGGCATAGGGAACAAGTTCCACAAATACATGTGGAATAGGCATGTTCCAGTGACACATACTACATATGAAGAATGAAACCATGGTGATGGTTTTATATTCACTACGGTCGGTGATATATTATTCATTGAGAATAATAAATCCTACAAGTAAGCAGTATAAGGAAACAAGCTAAGATTGAAAAGATCAACTAAAATTCAATAATGGATTCCATGTATCAAACTAAAAAGGGGATTATAAATTTAATAATGCAGTGGGTATTCAAATGAAATGATACATGGATGGTACAAGCTTGGTACCAATAAGGCTTTACTGGTTATACCAAGTCAGTAATCCTACATCAATTAGAATTTTACTTCTCATAACTAAATTCTAAGATCATTATACTGGTCATTGGATGTCAAGATCATCTTTCGTGGAAGGAATCTATATAACTCAACCATAATGAGATGATGACATCATATGATTCCAACGAAGGTTGCAAGTTACTGAAATCCAATTCTGGATTACAGTAAGTAATAAGATCTTAGAGCATTAATTTCAAATGAATCTTTGCCTTGTGTCTACCAAAGGTTAGTGGGATCCCCAATGTTTTCCACGTGAAATATGTTCGACAACATATGGAAAAAAGATCTTGATCTTATAGTTAGATAAGATTAGAATAAAAGAAATTCTCCAATGAATGACTTAAATTAGAAACCTAAGTTCTAGGGAACATGATCTACTGAGGTAGATCCATAGGCTTCTTGGTCCAAGTCAATCTCGTACATATAGTGACATTGTATTGAAAAATACAAGTTGGAACAATGAAAGTTAAAAATTCTTTCCAATGTCACATGGATTAATCTCTCCTAGTTTACATGTTCGGAGCATGGGTAGAGATTAATGTTGTGAATTGATACGATATGATTTAGCGATGGATCAATCACATATTCCATAATATGTACAATAATTGATACTTACAGGATATAATTTATTATAGGCAGATATCAATTATTTCCAGGAGCACTGAAAGTGATGCAGTCAGAACTATCATATTGTACTTCAGAAAGTACAAATGATATGTACCTGGAATATAGAGAGGAAGGTATACTAGTTTATATGGGACACAAAATAGCGATCCTTAGATCAATTTGATCTAGTATCGCAGTTAGGAAAAGGAGATGAGAGAGTCAAGCTCAAAAAATCTTGTGGTAGCCATACCTACAAATATCAAGTACGTTGTAGCTTCTAAGGTAGCTAAGAAGCAGTTTTAAATTGAAACAATTTGTTCTAGTTATTGGATTCACACCTAGTGATAAAAACATTATCATAATGAAAATTATGAAATTATTACTATCCAAGTTGTCATGTTATGAAAATGGACAAAGTGATATACTCGGGGATACCCTGTCTTGATAAATTTTACTCAAGCATATGAGGTCGCATATAGCAGATATGCCATGTGGAGGAAATGTGGTAGGCCCAGCAGTTAAAGCCATTACTCAGAAGAAGCATGATATTTATCATGTGATTAGCTAACAAATTTAGTTAAAATTTTGGCTCTAGTGTAAGTGGGAGTGTTGAAATAGTGGGTGCCCTAGAACCAACTATGTAGTACTTTTTCATTACCATATCATGTGTACAGTTATCTATGCATGATGTTATCTTACCATTATAGTGCATACTTTTATGTGTCCACTATAATAATGGTAATATCTAAAGGTTAATTGTCATGTCGAGAGGTTATAGCAGATCCCATGCTATAATTAGAACCTTGAGATACAATGACATTGATATTAAATATATGTTCTGTAGTCTAGATATATCTTACTAACTGGACACAGTAGATGTCTGAATATCAGGTACTGGGGGCTGATAAGCATTGAGACTTCTTCTCATGTAGTTCTCACTTGGTGATCTCTAGAAGTGAGATCATGAGGATAGACCTGCCAATAGGAACACCACATGTTCTGGGTGTCATTGGTTTTTCATATCTATAGACATGTGTATTGGTCTCTTGACTTTAGATCATTACCAATGTATATCATTTGATTACTTACTTTGAGGCAAGACAAAAATTATGGCAATGATGTCGTGGCAAGGTAGTTTTTGTTGGGTGTGTCTTTGGTGGTATGACATTGGCTGAATGGTCAAGAAAGGATTTGTCGCTTCCATGTTCATGAAGTTGTATATCATAGGCCTGGTTGATCAGGATGGTGACGCCTTCATAAGTCTTTGGCCAAAGCAGTAGAAAGGAAAATTCATTTGGATAGATCAACAAATAATAAATAAAGATAAGGAAGATGACACAAGAGTGCATCCTGCTTTATGAGATATTTAAAGACAAAGAGATTATAGTACATAGTTAGTATTCATAGGATTGTAGTCATTGAAATGACTATCCTTATCTCTTTAGGGTCCATGATGAGTTGCTAGACTCCTCTCTTGGACTATGGATTTCATTAATTTCTATCAAGATGAGGGTCTAGAGGGTCACACACAATATCATATTCAAGAATCTACCCTATTCAGTTTAATAGGTATATGGACATAGTGGACCCCACCACGGGGTCTAAGCATTTTTCAAGTTATCAATCACCAAAAGAATTAAATAAATTAATTAATATTCAAGTTACTAATATTTGGGATTGAATTTATTTAATGTATTTACGATTTCAGTAAATATGAGAAAATATTAATCGAACAAATATTATTTTAATATTCAAGGTTTGTTTAATATTAAGAGGGACTCTGAGTCAAGTTAAATGGCTCAGATTTTATCACGTAATATATTTCATATATATTACAAGTATGTGACAAAATAATAAATAATATTGTGCAGTTTAGTTCATCAAAATTATTTATTTATTGAATGTTTAATTAAACAGGGGTCGGTGAACCCAACCGGGTATTTCTCAACTACACTATAAATAAGAGAGAAGGATCTCTCTCTTTGTGTGCAATTCACTATTCACTCATTTCATGGATTGAAATCCAAAGCCTCTCTCTCCTCCTGCTCTCTAGAGAGAAAAGATCTCGATCCAAGATGCTCAGATCATGATCTCTCTTCAACATCATAGGCATCTTGATGCAGTGATCATTAGGACATCGAAAGCATCATTAGATCACCACACTAGCACCTAGAATTTGACGATCGACGTTCCAGCGGATTTTGGAGCATGTGTGGATGATCTAGAGGGATACTGCTTTGGATCCTTTAAGCGACGATCGCCATCGACTAGTTACAGTCGTTCACGCCTTCATATTTGAATTGGGTACGTTTTCATTTTAATTTTGTGATCTTTATGATTTACATGAGATCCTTAGACCACTATGGGGTTAAGATCGTCATCATCAACAAGTACCGTCGATCCGCCAATGAAAATATTAAAATACCCGGCCGACTAGCTTTTTCTGCGGGCCCCAAAACCTAACAAAAAGTACCCAGCTAATCCATGGAAACTAAAGATAGGTGTCATATATTTTTTTCTCATCCTTACATTAATTTCTTCTATTCTTGAAGGGTCCACAAATATCCTATTTCTTGTGATGATATGTCCCAAGAAAGAAACTTCTTTAAAATAGAACTCACATTTTTTCTACTTCGCATAAATCTTATCCTTCAACAAGCCCTTTAGGACAGTGCTCATATGATCCTCATGATCATAATTGTTTTTAGATTATAGTAAAATATCATATATAAAATATACAATTTTTTTTGAGGTAATCTATAAAGAATCTATTCGTCAATTCAATGAATATTTATGGAGCATTAGTGAGTATGAATGACATTAGTATGAACTCATAGTGTCCATACCTTATTTGAAAAGAAGTCTTGGGGATATCCTCATTCTTCAACCTAACTTGGTAATATCCTGATTGCAGATCCACCTTGGAGAAGTATTGTGCTCCATGTAGCTAATCGAACAAGTCATTTATTTTTTGATGAGGATAGTTTTTCTTTATTATG
Organism: Viscum album; assembly: GCA_963277665.1. Taxonomy (NCBI): domain Eukaryota; kingdom Viridiplantae; phylum Streptophyta; class Magnoliopsida; order Santalales; family Viscaceae; genus Viscum; species Viscum album. The sequence continues at coordinate 1,196,990,537 of OY728131.1, forward strand.
ATCTTGTTGATCTCAAGATAATCATTGTAAATGTGCATTGACCCATCGTTCTTCTTGATGATGAGGACTAGTGCACCCCATGGTGAAGCAATCGAGTGTATGAAACCTTTATCAAGATTATCCTATGTTTTTGTCTATATCTCCTCAATTTCCACTACAACCATTCTATACAGAGTCTTGGATAATGGAAATTACCCATGTATAATATCGATTGAGAATTTAACCTCTCAACTAGGAGGAAGATCATGAAACTCCTCATGAAAAACATCAACAAACTCCCTCCCAATAGGCATTTCTTCAAGGATGATATTAAACCGAATGATTTGAGCTATATATGTATGATCATAGTGTAATAATATCCATTCTTGAAATGTTTTTGTTAAAAAATATTCACTATACTCCATACACTTATATAGAATCAGGGGTTGATTCAAAATATGGAGAGTTATTTCATTAACATATTAATTTATCTAGGCTCTATATAGGTTATACCAATACATTCCCATAATTATGTAAAATTCCATTAAAAGATGTATGGAATGTTTATCTGGAAAATTCATCCCACAAATTATGATAGGGGGTGAGTTATATACTCAGGATGAAATAATTTACCCATTTTCCATTTTCATTGATAAGCCCACTTCCATGATTTTTTCAAGTGTTTTAATAGTTCTACTAAACTTATGTGATATTAATGAATGCATAGAAATAGAATAAAAAACATTTTATATTATTGAATTAATAACCAGAATACTATTCACCACTTCATTATCGGGATTTACTTAGTAGTTTTGATTTGAGAAGATCACCCTTGCAGCCTTGGAGGTTATTGGTTGTCTCAAAAAACTGTTTATTTAGTCCATTAGATTTCAACATTCCATGGTTCCTTATATTTGAATTAATTAAAAATGTGTCGAGGGTTGACCAGAGCATTCTGTTCCTCCATCTCATTGGTGGGTTTCTCCTACCGATAATCGCTAGCTAGGTTCCATTCCTTCCCGCACCTAAAGCATTATCTCATCACCCATAGGAAATATTTAGGGTTCTTATTTCCACACCTTTGATAAGTGGGATCTTGAAATTTCTTTTCACCATTATATTTATCCATTGGACATCCAAAATCAATCTCTACTCTCCATTTCCTATCACCACGATACTCTTGAGACTCAATGATTTCCATTTCAACTTTGAGGGAACATCAAAAAATTGGATCAAAGCTATCAAAGTATCTGATCTCCAAGGATTTTCATCTACTAAATTTTATAACAAAAAATAAGTGGTCAACCTTGATTTTTTGGGTAATGAAAAATATAAAGGTGTATCATGTAATTCATGTGAATTTTTCCTTGTATGCCCTAATAGATGCCTTATTTTTTTATTGAGAGAAGGGAACCCCCTTTTTTTAAGTTTCTGAGTGTAATGAAAATATTTATCAAAAAACATTTTCATAAAATACATCCACCCCATAGATTCAATCTGTTTCTCATGCTTTATATTTTAAATCAATGTACTATACTGATCAGATTATCCCCCCATATGTTAAATATCTATTAGAACCTTCTATTGTTCGGAACATTGAAGGATGGAGAAGATCTTTTCAATAGAGTTGATCAATTGTTTCATGATTAAGGGATTATATGATCCATTACCAACTAAAGGATTTTTCACATAAAGGACTCAATTTTAGCTTATTATTTCATCTAGAGATTAGGAAATCCTAATGATACACATTTCTATTCAGAACCTGAGTCAGCTAAGGGAATATTGTCATGAAGTTCATGATTCCTGCTCCCATCAAGTTCGGCACCTCATTGGGGTCAGTCATCACATTTTACTTTAAATTTATTGTTTAACCGATTCATCCTTCCATTAGATAGAATAAATGGAAAATTAGGGATGAGTTTTTCTAAACTATTAAACAACTAATTATGAATTCAATGACATTAATGAGATAACATATAAATTAAATTTATTTCTTCAACTTATGAATTTATTGGATTCAATATATGTTATACATGATCTATTTCCTAACATATATTATTATGGGTCTTGTTTTATTCTTTTAATAATGTTTTTTAATTAGATTATGAATTTATCAAATCATATCCTTATGGAGTGTCAAACTGGGTTCACAGTAAGGCATGTTTTCATGTACCAATTTACACCGATTCCGACCCGATATACCTTGTCGGATCCGTTACCCATAAGTAAATCAGTTCCAAAACCATTTCAACTAATAGTATGTAGATAGGGATTTATTTATTTTATAAAACACTTAATATATACTTAAAAAAAATTTAGGGATGTTTTCTTATACTTATTTTTATCCTTAAGGCTTCCTCTAGAGTTTTCTAATCCTAATCCCAAAAATAACTAAACTTTCTTGAAGATACCAACTATAAAAACCCTGTTATTTATTACACATTAACTCATGATTTATTACATAAAATTAAACATAATAAAACTCAAAATATAGATAAGTCTAGTGTATTTTGGAATTAGGTACATAGAATAACATCTTGAACATGAGATAGAACAACATTATTGTAAGCTTCCTTAACATGCTTCTAAAATTCCATGGAATTTAAAATTGCATTGGATAAAATGAGAAAAAACATAATAAATAAGAAATATATAAATCCCAGTAAAGTAATAATCATGGAATAAAGAGAAAATCAGTTAAAAAAACAAACATGATATAACATGATAATCATAACATGGGAAATGTAGAAATAACAGAAAACATTGCATCATAAATATAGGTCAGGGATAAACCTCCTAGAAATCATGGTAGAAAAGGTACCATAAAGTAATTAGGTTCACTCTCTATTTCAATATGAAATTTCATGGGACTAAACATTAACCAATGAATTGGAGAAATATATGATTTTGGGTGAACCCATCACTTTCATTTCATTCTCATACTTAAGTGACCCATGTACATCATAAAACATGGATTCAATTGTCATCATATTTTATTCCATATTAAATGAGTGTGGAATAAAATCATGATTGTACAAAGTCAAATATGTATAAGTGTATAATGGTAAATACCCTTGATATTAAATGAGTATGGTATTTACTACAAAATTGTTTGGAATAGAAAACCATGGTAAAATTTCGATAGAATAACGACGTCATATGAAAATTTATAAAATGGATTGATGATAGAAAAAGGGGTATATCACCATTTGGATATGAATTTTACATTATGTTTTATATAGAATAACATATCCCATCACAAGTAAATGAAGATAAAATACATAAGGTAAATAATATACTTGAATAAAGAGGAGAATGGAAAAGATCCCTTACTTGAGTGCATGACTCCAAATTATTGGTAGGGGATTATTGAGAGTTTTTTTCACATTTTGAGGACTCTAGAGAGTGGATGGAAGAGTATGTACATGATCCAAGTAGTTTTATTTAAATAAAATGGGTAATTGGGTGGGTTTATATGGGGAAAGAGGGAGATTTCTTTATTATTTAGGTTTTGGACTCTACAAAATAAAATAACCAAAAACCCAGACCATCCCATGGGATTTTACTATGGTTTTAGACAAATGGGATTGGTTTTAATTATTTTATCAGTCCAAGGTATTAAATTAATAAAATATTACTTTTGATTTTGTGGAGGTGAGTCATACTCCTAAAGAAATGGTTTTAAAACCTCAAAATATATTAATGGTTTTGGAGGAATCATAAGAGCTTTATAAAATTAATAAAATAGACATAAAATAAAATAATTTTAAATTGAAAACATATATTTAGTCATGGATACCATTTATAGTATTTATTAAATCACTATTGGGTCATTATGATGTCATAATACACAAATTATATTTATTAAGTATTTAATTTTTACCCGAAAATTCAAATGTCTCAGAAAATTATGAAAAATTAACCAATGGATAATTTAGATGTTTTGATTCCAGAAATTATATTTATTATATATATATATTTTTATAAATATTTTTATTTTAACTTTGGAAATAGTAATCAACATTTATTGAGAAATGATGGTTTCTACCAATAACATTTTTTGAACCTTTATAAAAATTACATTTGACTTCATAAAAATTATATGATCATTTATATTTAATAAAAAATATTTAATAATAATAATTTATTAAATTGACATTTATTTCAAAAATCTATTAATATATCAAAATAATTTCCTTAATTGAATTTGAATATTACCTAAAAATACTATTTGCGTTTTATTATATCGAAATAAAAATCATTTATACTGAAACCATAATAGGATGAAAATATGTTCATTATTCTATAATAATAATTTAAATAGTCATATTTCTAGTTTCTTGATACATATCCCTTTAATACACCTCCAAACACCCTTAGAATGAGTTGTGTGATAGTGAGGCTTTCATGTGGTGGTTCATCGTATATGCTATGAGTCATGATCTTGATCAGCTTGAACTTCTCCTATAAATGGTTTCGATCAAGATTAAGTTGTTGGATCTAAGCTTGGGATTGATTAAGGGAAAATACTAGTGATACTATATCCCTCATAATCCCTAATAAATGGGCTTCAAGGGGTATAATTCTACTGGTTGAGGCCATCAATTTCTGTTTCTATGTCATTTGGATTTATTTAAACCCTATATTTATAGTAATCATATGACCAATGTTCAATAGATATATTATTATTAATAATGATATTTAATGGTATTTTAAATAAAATTTAATATAATTAAACAAATTAAGTGCATGTTTTTTCTATAACCATATTACATAATAAGAAATTTAATTAAATCAAAAGTGGAATTTTATTTATAAGAACTCGGTTCATTACAATATTCCCATATTAAAAAATTTATCCCTCAAAATTTTCATTTTCCATATTAAAACAGATATGTGAAACTTTGTTTCATCACTTCCTCTAGTTCCCATGTCACTTCTACAAACATATGGTTTATCCACAACACTTTAACTAGGTGCATTGCCTTATTTTGTAGAACATTATATGTACAATCTAATATCTTCACTGGATACTCCTCATTTGAGAGATAATTATCCAATGGTGCCACTTATGGATTTACTATATGTGAGGGTTATGGTATGTACTTTTTCAATAAGGATGCATGGAATACATCATGTACATGAGATAGGTTTGGTGGGAGTTCAAGTTGGTAGGCCACCACTCTGATGCGATTAAGGATCTCATATGAGATGATGTATCTTGGACTATGCTTTCACTTATTCCAAAATCTCATAACTTTATATCATAGATACTTGTAGAGGAATAACATGTATCCAAAATTAAACTCTAGGTCTCATTGATGATTTTCTGCATAGACCTTCTATCGACTCTGAGTAGCCTTGATGTGCTGATGAATGGTCTTAACCCTTTTCACAATTTCCTCAACCATTTCAAAACCAACACGTTTTCATTACCCAATATCATCCTAGAATTCAGGTGTTCTACACCTCTTCCCATAAATAAATTCATAGGGGAACTTTAGATTCTTGAGTGGAAACTATTGTTTTATCATAACTGAACCAAAGGTAGATGTTGGTCCCATACTCCTTTGAAGTCCTTAAAACATTCTTGAAATAATTATTCCTAATTATGAATAGTTTTCTTAGATTGGAAATCAGTTTGATGATGATAAGTCTTGCAGAAGTTCAACTCAATGTTTAGATCATGTTGAATTCTTTACCAGAACTTGGAGGTGAATATCAGACCTTGATTGGATTCAATCGGTAGTGGTAATCCAACCAGCCTTACCACTTCTCTGATATATATTTTTGAAAGTTGGTCCAGGGAGAATTCCTAATAAATTATGATAAATTGAGATGTATTTGTTGGATGACCCACAATAAAACATATATAATTGGTTCCCCTAGATGTCTTTGGAAGTTTGGTGACAAATTCCATGGTGATGTTTTCCCATTTCCATGTTGGTATGGATAATGGTTGCATCATACCCTTATAATTCAGCCTTTTAGAGTTCAATTTCTATCATATCAGGAAATTTGATGTATATTCAATGATCTCCTTCTTCATAATATCTCACCAATAGTGCTCTTGGAAATATTAACACATCTTTGTTCTTCCTGCGTGTATAAAGAAAGTCAAACTATGTTCATTATCTAACAATTCCTTCTTTAACTCAGGATTTGATGGTACACATATTTGTGACCCAAATATCACAACTCTTTCTTTAACAATGAACTCTATGGATTTACCTTTTCTTATATCTCCCACTTTCTCCTCAATTCCCACATTGTTTCTCTGAGAATCCTTTATCTTTTATAGAAGGGATGGTTGAGCAATAATTTGTGAAAGGATTGATGATGTTCCTTTCTTTATGATTCCTATGTCCATCCTTTTCAAATCTAAGAATATTATATCCCTCTAAATTCTAATCAATGATATAATTTGAGGATCCTTTCTTCTTAAAGATTCCATTACTTTATTATCTTTACCAGGACGGTAGTTGATTGAGCAGTCATAGTCCTTGATCAGCTCTAACCATCTTCTTTGGTGCATATTTATCTCTTTCTATGTGACTATATATTAGAGAATTTTATGATCTGTATATATTTTACACTTCTACCAAAAGAGATAATTCCACCATATTATCAAAGTATATATTACCAAAACCAAATCTAGATCATCTGTTGTGTAGTTCTATTCATGAAATTTCAACTACCTTTAATAATAGGATATGACCTTTTCATTCTTAATTAACACATAGACAAATCTCTTCTTTTAAGCATTGCTGAATACCATGAAAAGATCTACACTTATAGTTAGTGTGAGAAAATGTATAGTTGTAATCCAATTTTTAAAATCCTCAAATATCTATTATCATTCCTAATTCCAAGAAAACTTGACTCCCTTTCAATTTAGCTTGATTAAAGGGTTTTAAAATTGAGGGAAATATCTCACAAATCAATGATGATACCTATATAATCCAAGGAAACTACAGTTATCTGTCAATGATATTGGACTTGGCCATCCATTAAGTTCTTCTATTTTTGAATGATCCATAGATATCCCATTTATTGTGATGGTATTTCCCATTAATGAGACTTCATTTATCCAAAACTCACATTTTCTATACTTTTCATAAATCTTCTCCTTTCACAAGGACTTTCACACAGTGCTTAGATACTCCTCATTATCCTCTTTGATTTTAGAGTATATTAGAATATAATATATAAATATTACCAAAAATTTGTTGAGGTAATCATTAAAGACTCTATTCATAAAGTCTATGAAGATTATCGGATAACTAGTGAGTCCTAATGGAATCACTATAAACTCATAATGCCCATACCTTGTACGAAAAATAATCTTGAGGATATCCTCCTTATTCACAATAACATGGTAATATCCCAAACATATATATACATTGGATAAATATTTTTATCCATGTATTTGATCTAACAATTCATCAATTAATGGAATTGGATACTTATTCATTATCATGATCTTTTTGACCTCATAATAATCCAATCAAAGGAACATTGACCCATCCTTCTTCCTGATGAATAGGACTGGTTCACTCCATGTTGAAGTACTTGGGTATATGAACCCTTTATCCATATTCTTCAATAGTTATTTCATTATCTATTTAATTTCCACAAAAAAACATTCTATACGGAGTCTTTTATAGTGGAAACACCCTAGGTATAATATAAATGAAAATTTGACCTCTCATCTAAGAGGAAGACTAGACAATTCCTCAGAATAAATATCAGGCATGTCTTTGAGGGTGATATTTTCCATAGAATCCATCAATTGAGATATACATTATTTTTCATAGGGAAATAATTTCCATGCTTGAGATTTTGGTGTTAAATAATATTCAACTTCCTCCTTTCACATTTATAGAATTGGGGGTTAATTCATGATGCAGAGAGTGATTTACTTCTCACAACAATTTATATTGTCTCTCTATAGGGAAAGTCAATCCATGCCAAATATTGTTTCAAATTCCACTAAATAGAGTATGAATAGGTTTTATGTAATGTTGATCCCACAAATTGTTACAGGGGAGGACTCATATACTCAATATGTAATAATTTTACCATTTTTTCTTTTCACCAATAACTCCACTTCCATTATTTGTGGTGGTGTTTGAATAGTTCTTCTAAACTTTGGTGATATTAAGGAATGCATAGAACTATAATAAAAAAGTATGTTCCCTACTCTTGAATGAATAACTAGAATACCTATAAACACTTCATTTTTGGGATTCATCTCAGTGGTTGTGATGGAAAATTATTTCCCTTACTACCTTGGTGGTTGTTGGTTGTCTCTGAAAGCCATTAGTTTTTTGCATTGGTTTGCAGAGTTCCCTCATTCCTTATAGCTGAAGTAATAAACAATGTGTTGAGGGTTTACCCTAGAATTTATTTCCTCCATCGCATTGGTGGGTTTTTAGTTTTATAAATCACTAGATATGTGCCCTTCCATCCCACACTTAAAGCATTTCCTCATACCTCTTTGGTATTTATTGGGTTCTTATTTACACACCTTTGACAAGTGGGATGTTGAAATTTCTTAGCACCATTATATTTTCTTATCGGACCACTTGAATTAAACTCCACTTTTTTTTTATTATCTCTATGATACCCTTGAGACTCTATGATCTCTATTTCGACTTTGAGGGAACATCAAAAAATTTCCTCATAGACATCAAAGTCTTGGACCTCTAGGAATTTTTATAGACAAGGTTTTATACCACTAAAGAAGTTATCAACCATGAATTCGGGGTTAACGTCAAATCTAGAGGCGTATCGTGAAAGTCTTGTGAAGTTTTCCTTTTATTCTCTAATAGTTTAGTCATATTTTCTATTGAAGAAAATTAAATCCCTTTCCATTTTATGTTAGATAGTGAAAGGAATATATTTATCAAAAAACATTTTCTAGAATTCCATCCACCCCATCACTTCAATATCTTTAGCAAGATTCGTATTCTTGATCAATATCCACCACTTATCAGCGTCTCCCTCCTTATGATAAACAGGTAGTAGAACCTTATCTTGTTCAGAACATTGAAGGATAGAGAAGATCTTCTCAATGGATTTGATCCATTATTAAATGATTAAGGTACAAGATGATCCATTGAAAGTTATAGGTCATTGTGCATAAAGTACTCAATTGTAGATTGTTATTTATTAAGGGGATTTGGGCACTCATCCTGATCCAAGTTTCTATTCAGAAACAGAGTTAGCTGAGAGAGTATTTATGTGAATGTTTTTTTAATGAAAACATCACTAAATAATTTTATCCCCTAGAGAAATGAAATACAACAGTCCTTGGATTGTCTCTCAAAGAGGTTACAATTTGAGTTATAAGACTGTCACTTTTGTTTTATTTATTTTTTCAAGAAGAGAAATTTGTGGATTTTTTTTTCAATGTTTTAATATAGGATATAAACTCAAGTGAAACAAAATAGAAATGATAGAAAAATTGATATGAATAAAAATGGGATTGAAATAAAAATTAAAACAGCAGTCATGGACAAACTTCAACCTCTCAGACACTCCCCTCTTCATTGATTAAAAATATTTCTTAATTGAATTTATAAATTCCCTTAAGGACCCCAAGATGAACACTAAAATTAAAATAGATATGATATCAATTCTTAAATATTATTTTTTCCATCCAATATAATTGATTCAATTATTTGAATAACTTCAAGCAATCAAACCTAATTGAAATCACTATGCTCAATGAAAAGACCTCACCAAAGAAATCTAAATAGTGAAATCAATTAATTTACACAATTGATTGAAGAAAAATACAAATAAATTTGATGAAAACATATTTAACAAATAAAAAAACACATTTATTTAAAAAATAAATGTTCTAGAGAAATTCAAAAAGACATTACACAATAATATTGAAACTTGGAAGAGAGTTTCTGTCACGTGTCATCGTCCACAACCACTTAGTGCTTAGCCTCACATCAATTGAGAAGACTCCATATTTTATATTATATAATAAATTAATGAAATAATAATTAGTATCTAAATCTACACCTTTCCCTTACTCAATAAATTAAACTTCCTTTCTGATGGATATATTCTAAAATGGGAGAAGAGACACATATTTTTAGGTTAATGGGTGATGAATTTTTGATCAAAATATTTACTCTGAAAGTTTAGGCATTGATAACCTATTAAATTTCATAATATATAAAAGGTTTATTAAAAAAAGTTGTTTATGAATTTTTTTTTGAATATGTCCTAAAAACTTCACATTGATCAGACATGTTTAGAGGATGTTATGGACAAAATACTAAGAATGCCTTTTTTTGGCCGAGAATTCCATAATTCTTCCTCCAATGTATAACATCCAATTATTATTTTAATTGGTGAAGAAACTCCAAAAAATTAATTTCATAAGAGAATATATGTGTCCTATTTCAAATACACTTTCAATCACCTCAATTTGAGATTTGTATCCCTAATTATTCTTTAGTTAGAAAGGTGGGGCCTAAGCTATTCACCTGAACAATTATTCAACTTTATTGAATTTTTAGGGACTCTTGTAGTTCAAATCATATCTTGGTCCAAAAGAAAAATTTTAAGGAAATAAATGAAGTAATAAAAAAAATAACTCAATTTGGAATAATATTTTAAATGAAATGATCAAAATACCATTGTGATTAAAATCGGTTAAAATTCCAAAATTAAGCAATTTTCACTTTTTGTCCAAAAACACACTATAAATCCAAAAATGATAGAAATATGATATATTTTTTTAATTTTAGGGGTTTAAATAATTTAAATAGACATATTAAATTTTGGAAATATTATATTTATCAAGTCCCCCACACCTAACACTTGGACTTCTAGACAAGTGAGCACCAAAATCAAATCAATGAAAATTAAAAACATGTTAATGAAAATATCAAGCTCAAAATCAAGGATTCAAACACTTTTAGGCTTCTTTTACTGATTCAATTCCATATTCATCATTTTTTTCATTCATTCCATTCCAATTTAATTAATTTCTCCCTGAAGAAGTATGCCTACCGCCCTTTTTTTCTCAACACATGCTTTATATTTTGAGCAAAGATTTTCTCATCCAAATAATTTAAAGGGCCATCATAGGATTGAAAAAATTATAAATCTCCACCTAATTGAGTAAAATAATTGTATCAATAATGAGGAATTAGAAAGAGTTTTTCTAAGTTTGAGGGTTGGTAGGTTTTCAAATGTGAAAAATTTTGAGGCAGAAAGAGATAGCTTGGATCTTTTATGAAGTAAGATTGCATGATTTCAGTTTCCACTTAATCATAGTCTTCTCATATTTATTCATCTTATAAATTTAGCTCAAAAAAAACTTCAAATATTCTATCATTTACATCACATAACTTATCCATATTAGTAGCAATGGAACAAAACATTCTTCTTCAAATTTCATATTTTTTAGCTCTAAAAGGCCCAACTATTTTTTTGGGGGGTCTAGAAAGACCCAACTCCCTTTTACTTGAATGGTATAGATTTTCACATCATTTAGTAACACTATTTCATCATCAATAACATCTATTAAGTATAATAATTTCCATCCAACATAGTACCAAATTATATATCACACCACAAATCATATCCCCACACTTAATATTTCCTAAAATCATGCAATATACATCAAAAGAGGTTTGTAAAGAGAAATTACCTTGTAATGTGGATATATAATATAAAATACATGGATACTATGGGATAAATAAAGTTAAAATGTCTATGGAGGGCCATAATATAAAATTATTCTCATGAAAAAGGGAATTTCAATCGCAAACACATTGCCTCAATAATTTTGAATACAAATTCTTTAATGATCATAGGTTTTGATAGAAAAAAGGAAAGTTCTGGTTTAAACAAGCATTATTTGGTTCACTCAAGAAGTGGGGCGAATACAAAAAAGATGAAAAAATGGTTCATAATCATCATAGGAAAGTGATTTACAAAACTGGATAACATTCATGGCATGGAAGTTAGAATTTAATGATGCTTTCTTGAATTTACAAAATTTTAATTCAGAACAAAGTACATTTAAGCAATCATTTATGTTCAGTTCCATGAATCTAGATTTTTATTTCTATTAATTTTTTCTCATTTTAAAAAGGATATTATTTTTATGTTTCTCAAGTTTTTATTACAAAAAATATTGAAATAAAAAAATATAAGAAAAAATGAAAACATACTTTTTAAATGAAAACACACAAAATTAAAAGCACAAAATATCCAAATCAACCCAGCATGTTCCGTCCCTACACTTATTTTTTTTCAATGTACTAATTGTGAATCAAATTTATGTGAGAATAAAATTAATGAAATTAAATACATAATAACAAAATAAGTGATAACTAAAGACACAACCTGGATTCAATTATATCCAACTTCATGAAAATGGATCTCCTCCCCTGGGGGATCTTGAACATTCTCTATAAATAGTTTCAAAATGTTCCCATTGATGTTGAATGATGTCCCTTTTTATGTTTCTTTTTTATATAATTCCCTAAAAGGAAAAACATGAGTAATAATGAAAGGTCTAGAGCATTTGGAACAAAATTTACCTAGGAACAACTTCAATATGGAATCAAATAGTAATAATTTGTCTTCTTACATGAAGTTTTTTTTGAGAATCAAAGTAGTATGAAAGGATTATATTCTTTCCTTGTAAAAAATGGAGCTTTCATACACATTATTTCTAATCTCTTCCAGATCCTTAAAACAAAATTTTCTTTCTTTTATAGAAGAAAAGAGAATCAGGTTACATGATTTGACAACCCAAAAATATTTGTGCTTGTAACACCACAAGATTTTCTGATAAATATTATTTTTACTTTCTTTGATGTCTTGTGTTGTACGCTACACCAAGATTAGCTTGCGCTATATGAAAAACCATATTAGCTTGTAGTATACACAAACACCATTCTTGGCTTGTGTTGCACGTAAGAGGGACCTTCCTCGATAGCTTGTGTTGTACGCAATACTGAGTTTCACTAAATAATGATATATTATTATGAACTAGCCGTTATGAATAGTATTAACTACATTTTTAATTTTATTACAAAGAAATTTATCTTAAACATATTATAGACCATGGTATGAGAACAAAATATATTTTTCTTGTAAAATAAGTATTTTTCAAAAAATGCAGTTCTGCCGCCATTTGATGGCGCACCCATTTTAAATATAGTTTTTAACAAGTTAATAAGTTAAATTTTACAAAATAAACTTATTCTTGTGAATCATGATATAAAAATTTACATTGGATAAGGTTTTGATATTTTTTTGATAACGTTCATATTTTGATGAATAGTAACAATACGCTAAATTTTAATTAAAAAAACTATTTTCATCAAGAAAATTTATATTGTAAAATTATCATATTGAATGGTTTTAAATTATAAATATAATATATTTTTACCATTTAATATATTTTATTTCATTATCATTAATTTTACATTGAATTCATAGGTAAAAACATTTCAATCTTTTGTAATGTTTTAAATAAAACCCCGATTTTTTCGACAATGAGATTAATTTTAAATTAATTAATGCATATTCTATGTCTTGAATTTGGAAAAATGGATTCAATGTTTGAAATAATTAGGTCCACATTATTTTAATAGGCTAATTTTTTTATTTTTTGGCATTATGAATTGTAACTAAGGTAAATTTTATTTACCACAGTTAAAGATAAATCTGGAAATTAAGGGTAACAATAATATTATAAAATTACCCTAACACTTTCCAAAATAATATTTTATGAATAAAAGTCGACCCATATCACATAAGGGTTGGAATAGATTCATTTCATGAACTTTTGACCATGAAAATGATCTAATTATTATTAAAACCTAAGAAAGTGACAACATGTTACTCTCTTATATCTTATAAGTCTAATATTTTTAATTTAGTGGTAAAATTCCTAAAACTTATAATATAAATAGTATACAGAAAGATAATAAAATTATATACATCATGAGAATTTATTTTTAATTTTTAGGGATTAAATAAGTATCATTAATTATGACACAATAGTGATGTAGGAATTATTTTATTGATTGAAATATCAAATAAATTGTTTTATAAATGTTGAAATAAATATTATATGAACTAATTAATGTTCCCCACGAATTTTATAGAATAATATGTCATTTTAGGAAACTATTAAATATTTTTTTAGAATATATTCTCTGTGTGTATTTTATTTAAATTCAAATAAATAAATATTGTCAAAATTTACACTATTGGTATTTTATAAAAATAACATATTATTAAATCATTTAAAAATCAAAAAAATATTTAAAAATTACAAATTAAAATTATATGGTATAAAAGGTTATAAAGTATACAATATGGGAATTTTACAACATATAAGTATGTATTTATAACAATTTAAAATTTATAATATTATTACCACAAATAAAATTAAATGCATTAAATAATGATAAATCAAAATGATAAGTTTAAAAATAAACGTAAAACATGTATAGATGTTATTGGTTGATGATATTACAACCCTATATCATCTAATATTTAAATTGAGTAATTTTTTGAGTTTTTTATGTGGGGTTTGAATTTATTATAAATTAATACTTTTTAGGTTTCCAAAGGTGCCCCTCTCCTCCCTTATAAAAGGGCACCACCTCCCTCTCATCTTCACAAACTTGTGAGCATTTAAGATCGTCCAAAAACTATATATTTATCTTCTCCACTTCCCTAGAAACCTAATATAGGTCCTGATCATCTTCAATGACCAAATTTAGTTCTCTAAGAGGAGGTTTAGAAGAGGGGCATCGAGGAAGAGGTAATATCCTTTACCGATTCTTTTAAATTTATTTCTTCTTCTAGTTCCTCTTCTTTATTTGTATAATTATAAAGTAATAACATAAGTATCAATCATATACTAATATTTTATTATAAATATGAAACAAACATATTTCACTTTCTATCGATCCTATGAAAAACAAAATCACCGCGCGTGCGCACGTACGACTTACCGTATTCACGCCGTGGTGTAATCGGTTTTTTCCAACACCACCTTTCTTGTTTGGGTATAATGGTGGAAATAATAACTATATATTATTATTATAAAATGATATTAATTATGAGATATTATATCATCCACTCCAATTTCATTTAATAATTATGGGAACAATATCATCACTCGCGCGTACGTACGGATTACCGTCTCCACGACGCGATGATATTCATTCTCCATGTTAACCATTCAAAAATGATTATAAAGTATATATAATGAATAATAATGAAATAATTGACATCATAATACTACTATATTTATTTATATATATATATGTATGTCATCTACTTACTTCCATTCAATTTAATAAGGAAATGAAAACAACGTTTATGCATACGTACGACCTACCGTCTCCATGAACGCTGTATTTCCTTTCACTTATCTATCTATTATACATATACATTATGAATATATATGACATATAAATCATGTTTTACATTATGTAAGTATGTAAATAATGATATAAGTAATAATAATATCAAGAACAACAAGTCCAAACACATATGATAAATGATACGATTATTACCCAAAACGTTGCTTTAACATGAAATTAACAAATGGATGGGTAATATAAAGACATAAGTGAATCATATATGATATAATAAATATTATTATGGTTCTATTAAAAGTTAATAATATTTTTAAACCCACTATACAAAAGTTTTGGACACATGTGGAAGAAATTGGACCTAAGGTAGGGGATAATTTTACAATCTCATTTTTTTTTGAGATTGTTTATTCGTAAGTATTTACTAGGGTTATAGTTATCATCCATTTACATGTTTTAGAGAAATGTTTTCATAAAGTATTTACTATTATTCCACATATTGTTAAGGTAATGATTACCCCTTTTTGACTTTTACTATACAGTATGTAAGGAATCTATCATTTGTTTACCAAACGAGTTACTTTTTGACTTTTCCAGCAAAAGTACAAGAAGAATGTTTTTTATAACTTATACGGAATAAATGGATTTTTAAGGTTTCATAATGCCTTATTTCAATGAAGACACATCTACAAGATTTCATGATTATTTTCAACAAAATATTTTTCTTTTAAAATTTAATGGAATTTTAGGAAAAGAAAAAGATTTTGAGGAAGAAAGGATATTTTCCTCAAGAATACATTTCACTTGTTTTATCAAAACTATATTCCATATAAAGAAACATTATTTAATATGTTTATGTTTGAAGAATAATGTATCTATGATTTAAAAGGTTTCATTTTTCTTAAGATGAAATGATATCCATATCTTCTATATGGATTTTGTTATGATGGGATGATGTTTATGAAACCCATTTTATTCATTAGGTTATGATTAATGATTTATGTTTATTTATGGCACATGAATGAATGATTTAATTATGAGATGGGTGGGACCTATATCTCCCTCCAATGCATTGGGTAAAGATTTATATCTCATGATATAGACATGGCTGGAATGAAAACTAAAATCTGGTTCAGTAATAAAGGGTTGGAATGGCAAGTAAACCCAGTTCAGAAATGGACTTTGTCCAGTATGATGGTCTTGGAAGCAATGCCTTGGATACTATGGAAACCATAACATGTGCTTAATGGTTTTCCAAAATTAAATGTTTTATTACCATGATATTTTAGAATTCTTTATGTTCCTTTTTGATCTATTCCTTATGTACTTCCAAGATTTATGTCAATACTCATGATTTTGATGTTTTATGTTCATGCTTTTATGTTCAAATGTTTATGTATTTTTTTAAGTTCTCCATGTTTACCCTTAATAGGCATTTGGGTGAACCCTTTTTAGGTTTTCTTTTCCCTAGGATATAAATAAAGGGTTTAGTTAAGAAAAAAGGGGAAGATCTTTATGAGAAATGTTGAAGATCTTTCACCATGATTAGATGACTATGTTCTGAGTTTCCAAAGAGACTACACTAATACAGTCTTTGTGCGTCTCTTTGTGTCATGTATTAAGTTTTCTTCAAAAGTAATGTAATGTATATGTACGTTAAGCTTGGGTCTCTACAGTTGGTATCAGAGCGAAGGTTTAGTTAACCTTTGGAAACTAGGATGCGAAAACATTAGTGAGATCCCTAGAGATATTTCAAAGGTATGTATAGGGATGTCCTTATAATTAAGTATAACAATAGGTTACAGTCCTAGAATTATGTTTAAGATCCTGAATAACCTAGGGCGAACCTAAGGTGTCCTGGATTAAGGAATGTGTGATAAATTAGACATCCCATAAGTGAATTTTTATGATTATGTGGTTCCTAGTTCTTTTAATTGTTTCTTACACAATGGTTTTTGGTTTTAGTCAATAGAGGGAACCAGAAGGAATTGGGTCAACATTGAATCCATTGAAAAATTGGTGACTATGAGCAATGAAATTGTGTAATGCCTAGAATGAAAGATATTGTGATTATGCCGAATCAGTCATCACAATATATGATAAACAAGGTAAACTTTAGTGGTATTCCTAATTCATCAAATAAGAAGAAGATGGACTTTTATGCATGTTTTCATGGTGAGGAGAATAGAGAAATAAATATTGAGATTCCTAAATAAGGGAATAATAAACTTGATGAATACATCAAATGGAGGGGAAGATGTTATCTATGTCAGGAGAAGGTTCATAGAGTGACAGACTCTTATAGAGTTCAATGTATTATCTGTGGAGAACATGGGATTTACCCACCTTAATGCCCTGACCTAAGAGGTTACATCTAAATCAAGGAAGGACTTATTACATGACAATCATTGAAGATGATGGATTGAAGTGTTTATGTATTTGTATTCAAGAATAATTTTGTTGAGGTACTTTTATGGTATATTGGAATATCTATGTATTTCTCCATTGTGGTTTTATATAAAAATATGGTACCTGTAACCATGAAAATAGATTGAAATATTTTTGGAAATCAGTTGATATGTGCATAACAAAGGGATAAGGAGAAAATAATATGTTTGATAGTATTGATGAGCTCATGACTAATATGAGAACAAAGTGATGTCATGGTTTGAGTATATAGAAATTTTGGGATTTTGGTATGTGGAAGGAGTTAACTTTTGATAGCATTCATGTTTTCACTAAGGTTTCATGGTAATTCATGTCTCAAAAGAATACATGATTAAGGTATTCACATGTTTGGAATGCGATCAAGAAAATATATCTTATGATATATGGGGGATAAATGATGGTATTAACATGCTTGGTAGATGAACTCTCTAGTAATATTTTTCATTATACTATGAGATTAGAAAAAAGTATTTTGGATAAGTGTAAAGATTGGAATGGATTAAGTTGGACATTAGATAGTATTGTTTAGGGATAGAAATTTTTTTCGATATTATTTCCAAAATGTTATAATAGTATAGTTTTAGAAAAAGGACAACCTGCAGGATGGAAGACAACCCATCACGTCAGACAAGGATGCGGGAATCGAACCCACAACCAAAGTGTGACATGCCTTTATCGACTACCACTGGACTATAGGAAGTCCCTGATTTGTAGAAATTAGTTTTATGGTATGATAGATGAAGTATAAGTCCAATTTTGTAACCATATATGATTAACCTCACCATAGATGGTCTTATGTATATTTAATATACTGTGCTAACCTTTTTGTGATAGGGACAGATGGAACGACCTATCATTCAATCGCCTGATCTACTAACACTTCAAGAATGAAAAATTCAACTTCATTTCTTTAAATAAGAGATAAAGTATAAATTTCTCATGGAATGACAAACAATGATATTACACTGACATCAAGTAAGTATTTCTCCTTATGCAAAAATTCATCAACTTTAGAGAAATGATCTTGAAAACCAAAAATATTGTCCTAGTACTCTCATATCTGATGAATCAAATGGTAACTTATATCATCACAAATTTATGGCTTTGTGATTATTGTATTTTTGATAGCCATGTTCTCTACCACTCTCCATCAGAACTTGATGGTAAGATTTCTATTCCATATACATGTTTTAACCTATGTTATCCTATGTGGAAACCAAGTGATGAGTTAATTTGGGTAACCATTACATTTCATACTTTACTTTTTAAAATTAAGTTTTAGTATTCCTTTTTACGATGTGGGTTTCTATGAAAGAAACTTTCATGTAGTACACCATTTATAACCCCGACGAATTTTGAGGGAGAAATTCATTTTAAGGGGATATAATGTAACACACCAAGATTATATGAGAAATATTATTTTTAATTTCATTGATGTCTTGTGTTGTACGATACACCAATATTAGATTGTACTATACGCAAAACCATATTATCTTGTAGTATTCGCAAACACTATTCTTTGCTTGTGTTTCATGCAAGAGCGACCTTCCTCGATAGCGTGTGTTGTACGCAATACCGAGTTTCACTAAACATGGATATATTGTTATAAACTAGCCATTATAAATAGTATTAACTACACTTTGAATTTTATTACAAATTAATTCATCTTACACATATTTTAGAACATGGTATGAGAACAAAATATATTTTTCGGGTAAAATAAATATTTTTCAAAAAATGCAGTTTTGCCGCCTTTTGATGGAACACCCATTTTAAATCTAATTTTTAATAAGTTAATAAGTTCAATTTTAAAAAATAATCTTCTTCTTGTGAATCAAGATATAAAAATTTACATTGGATAGTGTTTTGATATTTTTCTGATAACGTTCATATTTTGATGAATAGAAAAAATATGCTAAATTTTAATTAAAAACAACTATTTTCATCAAGATAATGTATATGGTTAAATTATAATATTTAATTGTTTTAAAGTTTAAATAGAATATATTTTTTCTATTTCATATAATGTATGTCATTGTCATTAATTTTACATTGAATTCATTGGTAAAAACATTTCAATCTTTGGTAATGTTTTAAATAAAAACCCATTTTTTCGACAACAGGATTAATTTTAAATTAATTACTTCATCTTTTATGTCTTGAATTTAGAAAAATGGATTCCATATTTGGAATTAGTAGGTCTAAATTTTGTTGATAGACTACTTTTTATTTTTGGGCATTATGAATAGTAACAACGATAAATTTTATTTACCACAGTTAAAGGTAAATCTGGAAATTAAAGGTTACAATAATATTATAAAATTACCCTAACACCTGAAAAAATTCTATTGGATGAATAAATGTCGACCCATATCACCTAAGGGTCGGAATAGATTCATTTAATGGACTTTTGACCATGAAAAGGATGTAATTATTATTAAAACCAAAGAAAGTGACAACATGTCACTCTCTTATAAATAGTCTACAGAAAGATAATAAAATTATATACATCATTATAATTTATTTATAATTTTAATAGATTAAATAATTATCATTAATTATGACACAATAGTGATGTAGGAATTATTTTATTGATTGAAATATCAAATAAATTGTTTTAAAAATATTAAAATAAATATTATATTAACTAATTAATGTTCTCTACGAATTTTATAGAAGAACATGATATGTTAGGAACCTATTAAATATTTTGGTTTGTATATATTCTTTTTTTGTGTTTTATTTAAATTCAAATTAATGAATAGTGTCAAAATTTACACTATTGGTATTTTATAAAAATAACATATTATTAAATTATTTAAAAATCACAAAAATATATAAAAATTTCAAATTGAAAATTCTATGGTCGAAAAGGTTATAAAGTCTCCAATTATGGAAAATTGAAAACATATAAGTATGTATTTATAACAATTTAAAATTTATAATATTATTACCACAGATAAAATTAAATAGATTAAATAAGGATAAATCAAAATGATAAGGTTTAAAATAAACATAAAATATGTATAAATGTTATTGGTTGATGAGATTACAACCCTATATCATATCATATTTTAATTTAGTCATTTTTTGAGGTTTTTAAGTGGGGTTTTAATTTATTATAAATTAATATTTTTTAGGTTTCCAAAGGTTCCCCTTTCCTCCCTTATAAAAGGGCACCTCCTCCCTCTCCTCTTCACAAAATTTTGAGCCTTCAAGCTCGGCCAAACCCTGTCCATTTCTCTTCTCCACTTACCTAGAAACCTACTATAGGTCATGGTTTTCTTCAAAGTCCAAATTTAGTGTCCTAATAGGAGGTTAAGAAGAGGCGCATCGAGGAAGAGGTAATATCCTTTACCGATTCTTTCAAATTTATTTCTTCTTCTACTTCATCTTATTTATTTGTTTCATTATAAAGTAATCACATCAGTATCACTCATATATGGATATGTTATTATAAATATGAAACAAACCCTTTTCAACTTCTATCCATCCTACGAAAAAAGAAATCACCACGCGTGCGTATGTACGGCTTACCGTCTCCACGCCGTGGTGTAATCTGTTTTTACAACACCACCTTACTTGGATGGGTATAATGGTGGAAATAATAACTATATATGATTATTATAAAATGATAATAATTCTGATGTATTATATCATCCACTCTAATTCCATTCAATAATTATGGGAATTGTATCATCGCTCAGGCGTAGATACAGATTACTGTCTCCACGACGCGATGAGATTCACTATCCATGTTAACCATTAAAGAATGATTATAAAGTATATATAATGAATAATAATGAAATATATGACATAATAATTCTACTTAATTTATTTATATATATGTGTATCTCATCTAATTCCATTCAATTCAATAATGAAATGAAAACAACGTTCATGCGTACGTACGACCTACCATCTCCATGAACGGTGTATTTCATTTCATTTAGCTCTATATTATACATATATATATTGAATATATATGATATATAAATAATGTTACACATTCTGAAAGTATGTACATCATGATATAAGTAATAATAATATCAATAACAACAACTCCAAACACGTATGATAAATGATACGATTATTACCCAAAATGTTGTTTTAACGTGAAATTGACAAATGGATGGGTAATATAAAGAACTAAGTGAATTATATATGATATCATAAATATTATTATGGTTATATTAAAAGTTTATAATATGTTTAAACCCACTATAAAATAGTTTCGGACACGTATGGAAGAAATTGGACCTAAGGTAAGGGATAATTTTACAATCTCATTTTTATCTGAGATTGTTTATTTGTAAGTATTTACTGGGGTTACATTTATCATCCACTTACATGTTTTAGAGAAATATTTTTATAAAGTATTTAATATTCTTCCATATATGTTTAAAGTCATGTTTACCCCTTTTTGACTTTTACTATGTATTATGGAAGGAATCTTTTTTTGTTTACCATATGAGGTACTTTTTGACTTTTCCGGCAAAAGTACAAGAAGAATGTTTTATATAACTTATATGACATGAATGAATTTTTATGGTTTCATATTGCCTTATTTCCATGAAGACTCCTCTATACGATTTAATGATTATTTTCAACAAAATCCTATTATTTTTAAATTGATTGTAATTTTAAGAAAAGAAAATGATTTTGAAGAAGAATGGATATTTTCCTCAAGAATTCATTTCATGTGTTTTATCAAAATTATTTTCCATCTAAAGAGACATTATTTAATATGTTTATGTTTCAAGTATAATGTATCTATGATTTACAAGGTTTAATTTTTCATATAATGAAATGATATCCATTTATTCTATATGGATTTTTTATGATGGGATGATGTTTATAAAACCCATTTTATTTATTGGGTTATGATGAATGATTTATGTTTAATTTGTGGCACACGAATGAATGATTTAATTATGAGATGGGTGAGACCTATATCTCCCTCCAATTAATTGGGTAAATATTTATATCTCATGATATATACATGTCTGGAATGACAAGTAAAATCTGGTTCAGTAATATAGGGATGGAATGACAAGTATGCTCGGTTCAGAAATGGACTTTGTCCACTATGATGGTATTGGAAGTAATGCCTTGGCTACTATGGAAACCATAATATGTGATTAATGGTTTTCCACAATTAAATGTTTTATTCCCATGCTATTTTATCATGGTTAATGTTCCTTTATGATCTATGCCTTATGTACTACCAAGATTTATGTCATTGCTCAAGATTTTTATGTTTTATGTTCATGTTTTTACGTTCAAATGTTTATGGATTGTTTTTATGTTCTCCATGTTTACCCTTAGTGAGAATTTGGGCTTACCATTTTCATGTTTTCTTATCCCATGGATATACAGAAATGTTTTAGTTAAGGAAAAATGGGAAGATCTTTATGGGAGATGTTGAAGAACTTTCACGATGATTAGAAGATTATGTTTCGAGTTTCCAAAGACACTAAACTAACACAGTATTTGGGCGTCTCTTTGTGTCATTTATTAAGTTTTCCACAAATGTAATGTAATGTCCATGTACATCAAGCTTGGGTCTCTACAGTTGGTATCAGAGAAAAGTTTTAGTTAACCTTTGGAAACTAGGATGCGAAAACTTTAGTGATATCCCTAGAGATATTTCTAAGATATGTCTAGGGATGTCCTTAAGGTTTAGTATAACTATAGGTTATAGTCCTAGAATTATGTTGATGATCATGAATAACTTATGGTGAACTTAAGGTGTCATAGATTAAGGAATGTGTGATAAGTTAGACATCCCATAAGTGACTTTTTATGATTATGTTGTTCCTTGTTATTTTAATTGTTTCTCACACCAAGGTTTTTAGTGTTAGTCAATAGAGGTAACCATAAGGAATTGGGTCAACATTGAATAAAATGGAAAAATTGGTGACTATGGGCAACAAAATTGTGTAATTCCTAGAAAGAAATACATTGTGATTATGCCGAATCAGTCATCGTGATATATGATTAATAAGGTGAACTTTAGTGGTATTCCAAATTCATCAAATAAGAGGAAGATTGACTTTTATACATGTTTGAATGGTGAGGAGCATAAACAAAGGAAGATTGAGATTTCTAAATAAGGGAAGAAGAACCTTGATGAATACATCAAATGGAGGGGAAGATGTTATCTGTGTGGGGAGAAGGGTCATAGAGTGACAGAATGTTATGGAGTTCAATGTCTTATATGTGGAGAACATGGGAATTACCCAACTCACTGCCCTGACCTAAAAGGTTACTTCTAAATCAAGGAAGGAATTATTCCACGAAAATCATTGAAGAAGATGGATTGCAGTGTTTATGTATTTGTATTCAAGAATAATGTTGTTGAGGTACTTTTATGGTATATTGGAATATCTATGTATTGGTCCATTGTAGATTTCCATAAGAATATGGTACTGTTAACCATGAAAAGAGATTGAAATATTTTTGGAAAGCAGTTGATATGAACATAATGAAGGGATAAGGAGATAATAATATGTTTGATAGTATTCATGATCTTATGACTGATATAAGGACAAAGTGATATCATGGTTTGAGTACATAGAAATTTTGGGATTTTGGTATGTGTAAAGAGTTAACTTTTGACAAAATTCACGTTTTCACTAAGGTTCTATGGTAATTCATCTTTCAAGAGAATACATGAATAAGGTATTCACATGTTTGGAATGTGATCAACAAGATATATCTTATGATATATGGGGGATAAATGATGGTATTCACATGCTTGGTAGATGACCTCTATAGTAATCTTTTTTATTATACTATGATATTGGACAGAAGTATTTTGGATAAGCCTAAAGATTAGAATGGATTAAGTTGGACATCAGATAGTATTGTTTAATTCTAGAAGTTTTTTTCGATATTATTTCTGGAATGTTATATTTTTATAGTTTTAGAAAAAGGACAACCTATAGGATGGATGACAACCCGTTGCGTCGGACAAGGATGCGGGAATCAAACCCACAACCGAAGTGCGACAGGCCTTTATCGCCTACCATTGGCCTACAAGAAGTCCCTGGTTTGTAGAAATTAGTTTTATGGTATGATAGATGAAGTATAATTTCATTTTTGTAACCATATACGATTAACCTCACCATAGATGGACTTATGTATATTTAATATCTTGTGTTAAACTTTTTGCAATAGAGAGAGATGGAATGACCTATCATTCTATCACATGATCTACTAACACTTCAAGAATGAAAAATTCAACTTCATTTGTTTAAATAAGAGAAGAAGTAGAAATTATTCCTGGAATGACCAACAATGTTATTACACTGAAATCAGGTATTTCTCCTTATGCAAAAATTCATCACCTTTAGGGAAATGATCTTGAAAACCAAAAATAATGTCCAAGTAATCTCGTATCTGATGAATCAAATGGTACCTTAGATCATCACAAATTTATGGCTTTGTGATTGTTGGATTTTTCTTAGCCATTTTTCTACCACTCTCCATCAGAACTTGATGGTTAGATTTCTCTTCCATATACATGTTTTCACCTATGTTCTCTTATGTGGAAATCGAGTGATGAGTTAATTTGGGTAACCATTACGTTTCTTACTTTACTTTTTAAAATTAATTTTTAGTATTACTTTTTACGATGTGGGTTTCTAAGAAATAAACTTATATGTAGTAAACCATTTATAACCCCAACAAATTTCGAGGGCGAAATTCATTTTAAGGCAGGTAGAATGTAACACCCCAAGATTTTATGAGAAATATTATTTTTAATTTCTTTGAAGTCTTATGTTGTATGATACACCAAAATTAGCTTGCCCTATATGCAAAACCATATTATCTTTTAGTATATGAAAAAACTATTATTGGCTTGTGTTGCACGCAAGAGCGACCTTCCTCGATAGCGCTTGTTGTACGCAATACCGAGTTTCACTAAACAACGATATATTATTATGAACTAGACGTTATGAATAGTATTAACTAAATTTTGAATTTTATTGCAAAATAATTCATCTTACACATATTGTATAACATGTTATGAGAACAAAATATATTTTTCGTGTAAAGTAAGTATTTTTCAAAAAATGCAGTTTTGTCGCCTTTTGATGGAACAACCAATTCAAATATAATTTTTAACATGTTTATAAGTTAAATTTTACAAACTAAACTTGTTCTTGTGAATCAGGATTTACAAATTTACGTTGGATAATGTTTTGATATTTTTCTGATAATGTTCATATTTTGATGAATAGTAAAAATATGCTAAATTTTAATTAAAAGAAACTATTTTCATGAAGATAATTTATATGGTTAAATTAAAATATTTATAGGTTTTAAAATATAAATAGAATATATTTTTACCATTTAATATAATGTATGTTATTATCATTAATTTTACATTGAATTCATAGGTAAAAACATTTCAATCTTTTGAAATGTTTTAAATAAAAAACCATTTTTTTGACAAGGGGATTCATTTTAAATTAATTACTGCATCTTCTGTGTCTTGAATTTGAAAAAATGGATTCCATATTTTTAATCACTAGGTCCAAATTATGTTAATTTGCTACTTCTTATTTTTGGGCATTATGAATAGTAACTACGGTAAATTTTATTTACCACAGTTAAAGGTAAATCTGGCAATTAAGGGTAACAATAATATTATAAAAATACCCTAACACCTACCAAAATTTTATTTGTTGAATAAAAGTAGACCAATATCACCTAATCGTCAGAATAGATTCATTTCTTGGACTTTTGACCATGAAAATGATGTAATTATTATTAAAACCAAAGAAAGTGACAACATGTCACTCTCTTATATCTTATAAGTGTAATAATTTTAATTTAGTGATAAAATTCATAAAACTTCGAATATAAATACTATAAAGAAATATAATAAAATTATATACATAATGAGAATTTATTTATAATTTTTAGGGATTAAATAATTATCATTAATGATGACACAACAATGATGTAGGAATTATTTTATTGATTGAAATATCAAATAAATGGTTTTAAAAATATTGAAATAAATATTATATGAACTAATTAATTTTCTCCAACAATTTTATAAAATAATATGACATGTTAATAACCCGTTAAATATATTTTTTCGAATATATTCTCTGTGTGTATTTTATTTAAATTCAAATAGATGAATAATGTGAAAATTTACACTATTGGTATTTTATAAAAATAATATATTATTAAATTATTTAAAAATAAAAAAATATATAAAAATTGAAAATTGAAAATTATATGGTCGAAAAGGTTATAATGTATCCAATTATGAAAAATTGACAACATATAAGTATGCATTTATAACAATTTAAAATTTATAATATTATTACCACAAATAAAATTAAATATATTAAATAAGGATAAATCAAAATGATAAGGTTTAAAATAAACTTATACATGTCTAAATGTTATTGGTTGATGAGATTACAATACTATCTCATCTCATATTTGAATTGAATCATTTTTAGAGCATTTTATGTGGGGTTTGAATTTATTATAAATTAATATTTTTTAGGTTCCCAAAGGTGCCCCTCTCCTCCCTTATAAAAGGGCACCTCCTCCCTCTCCTCTTGACAACATTTTGAGCCTTCAAGCTTGGACAAACCCTATCTATTTATCTTATACACTATCCTAGAAACCTACTAGAGGTCCTGGTATTCTTCGAATACCAACTTTAGTTCCCTAAGAGGAGGTTAAGAAGATGCGCATCGAGGAAGAGGTAATATCGTTTTCCGATTCATTCAAATTTATTTCTTCTTCTACTTCCACTTCTTTATTTTTTTCATTATAATGTAATAACATAAGTATCACCCATATATTGATATGTTATTATAAATATGAAACAACCCTACTTCACCTTATATCTATCCTACTGAAAAGGAAATCACCGCGTGTGCGTACGTACGGCTTACTGTCTCCACGCCATGGTGTAATCTGTTTTTCCAACACCACCTTACTTGGATGGGTATAATGGTGGAAATAATAACTATATATTATTATTATTACATGATACTAATTCTAATATATTAAATCATCCACTTCAATTCCATTCAATAATTATGGTAATGATATCATCGCTCAGGAATACGTACGAATTACCATCTCCACGACATGATGAGATTCATTTTCCATGTTAACCATTCAAGAATGATTATAAAGTATATATAATGAATAATAATGAAACATATAACATAATAATTCTACTGGATTTATTTATATATATGTATGTCCTCTACTTGCTTCCATTTTGTAAGAACCCGGATCTTCGTTTCAGGTATGTTTTTCCTTTTCTAGTCGTTTTTGAGAAAAAGAGGAAAATCTGGATATTTCCAAAGTACACGCCGTGTACTTTATAAGTACACACCATGTACTTTGATGTCACGTAAGGCCGTGTGCTGTCCATGTCCGGGCCACACATACGGTGTATAGGGGAGATGTGGAGGCCAATTAAAGCGGATTACGGAAAAGCTAAGTACACGCCGTGTACTCCAGAAGTACACGCCGTGTACTTTTTTTACTAAACCGACCAGGGTCGCACCTAATCGACAGAATCACCTTCTTCTCCAAGTTCATTGACTGAGAGTGCCCGTATGGCTACGAACATCCTTCACACCCCTGAGACTCCATCTGTTTTCCGAATTGACTGCCGTCAATTGAATTGGAATCGCAGCGGTGAGATCTTCCTTCTTCTTGAGTTTCATTCCATGATTTCCCCTATTCCTTCAGATATTATGGGTTGAGCGTTTTGGATGTTTTCTCAGATATTCGACGTTCTAAGGAGATTCGATCATCATGGTTCAAGTATATCGATCTCTTAGCATCCAGGTATGTGGTTTGTGCCTTACCTTTTGAAGTCTTTGAGTTTTATGTGAAAATTTTCATCAATACCCGTGAACGAGATATTGCATGTTTACCATTTTTACCATGTTGTTTTCCTACCTTTCTTGTATGATTGTGTAGAGTTAACTTGATCATGTTTGATAATAATTTCTATGCTTTTATGTTTTTCCCATGCCTTGTTCTTGTTATAACCTTTGGGTTTTGTTAGACTTTGGCCGTTATATCTGTTTTCCATTCCTTGTGACCGTACAATGGATGATATTCTTGACATGCTTGTTGTTCAGTAGAACGTATAACGACCCATACTTTACATACATTGTTATTACTTCAAAATTGAAGCACAATTATTAAAACATATAACAAAACCAGGAAAGGACCGTATAGGTATAGTGTCTTTAGAAATTGGGAAACATAAACAACTGGTTCATAAAGCATCTACACTATCTCCCATTTATTTCATCATATCTATAGTCCCTTTTGGCATATCTTACTTAATAACCTTCTTCCTGACCTGAGGAAAGAAAACATACAAAAGGGTGAGCTCAAATGCTCAGTATGGGTAAACAAAAGAAATATCAATCACATCATATTCATAAGAACTTAACTTATAGAAATCTTAACCTGCAAAAGAGATCATAATTTCATAACATGGGATAAATCATAGTAGTGAAATGTAATCCCAATAATCATAACATAAAACATGAATCTTTGTGGCATACACACATAATCATATAGAACCATTTTTTATTAGTCAAGACTCATTTCCAAGACTATCTTAGTGGACAAAGTCCATTACTGAACCGAGTTCACTCCTCGTTTCAGTCATGTTTCACTGAACCGGTTTAACCTGCCATTCCAGCCATGTCTATCTCATGAGATATAAAATCTTTACCTAATGCATTGGAGGGAGATATAGGTCCCACCCATCTCATAATGAAACCATTATTATGTGTGCCACAAAATCGTAAACCATACATCATAGCATAACCCATGTAATAAAAATGGGATTCTTAAACATAATGACATCATAAAACAATTCATATAAGATAAAGGAATTCATAAAAATAATTCCATCACAACATAATCAAATAAATGTAATAATAGGGATAGAAACATAACCCTCTATTATCTTAGATGGAAAATAATTTTGATAAAACACTTGAACTCCATTCTTGAGGAAAATATCCTTTCTACTTCAAAAACATTTCCCTTTCATAACATGTCATTCAATTTTAAACTAAAAAAAGTTGATTAAAAATAAACTTGAAAACTTGTAAAGGATGCTTCTTGGAAATAATGTTTTAAAAATCCATTCATGTCGTATAAGTTAAAAAAACATTCTTCTCGTACTTTTGTCGGAAAAGTCAAAAGGTACCTCGTACGAAAAATGACAAAATATTCCTTTCATATCTTTTACTAAAAACTCACCGAAGGGTAAAATTGGATTTAAAAAATTATAGGTGGATGGAAAAAATATTACATACTGAGGAAACATGGATGTGGATCATAAAATACACCCCAGTAAATACCAAAGTATAAACAATCTCAGATAAAATGAGATTGTGATATTTTCCCTTACCTTAGGTCCGATTTGCTTCGTAAGTGTACGAACCTCATGTATAATGATATAAATAATGTTATTGACTTATTACAGAATCATACTTATTTTTATGATATAATATATGGTCATATTCTTAGCTTCTTATTAGTAATATTTCATTACAACTTGTTATTCGGGTGTTTATTACCTTTTGTTCTTATGCGTGTTTTGTCGAATAAATTCTTATTTTTATTTTTAGGTAATAGATACCTTATTTCCAGAATGATATTAGTGTAATATATATCATATTAATTTATTCAATTCATTTATATAATCATTATTCAATGATGATCATGTAGAACGAGTCGCATCACATCGTGGAGATGGTATTCCGTACGTACGCACGGGCAATGATATCATTCCCATGATCGTGGAATTGTATTGGAGTGTATATATACTATTTCAGAATAAATATCACCTTAAAATAATCATATATAGTTATTATTTACACCATTATACCCATCCAAGTAAGGTGGTGGTGGAAAAAAGATTACACCACGGTGTGGAGATGGTATTCCGTACGTACGCACGCGTGGTGATTTTGTTTTCCGTAGGATGGATAGATGGAAAAATAGGGTTTTTTCATACTTATAATAACTTATCAGTATATTATTGATACTGATGTTATTACTTCATAATTAAACAACTAAATAAGAAAATGTGGAAGAAGAAATAAAGATGAAAGAATCGGTAACGGACATTACCTCTTCTTTGAAGCGCTTCTTTGAGACCTCCTTTTAGGGCACTAAAATTGGTCTTTGAAGAAGACCAGGACCTCTAGGATGTCTCTAGGTAAGTGGAGAGAAGAAATTGGAATGGGTTAGCCAAGCGTGAAGGCTCAAAGTGGTATGAGGAAGAGGGGGAGGAGGTGCCCTTTTATAAGGGAGGAGAGGGGCTCCTTTGGAAAAACTAAAAATATTATTTTATTATAAAGACAAATTCGGTTTTAAATAGCTCAAAATTGATATATTTATAATATAAGGTTGGATGGGTCTAAATCCTCTCATCCAATATAATTTAGACAAGTTTAGGTTTCTATTTTTAACCTTATCATTTAGATTTAACATTAAGTTAAATAATTTTACTTTTACCGTGTCTTCTTGTGTTCTCACACTATAAGGTTAATAAACTTACTATAAAAAGCCAAAAGAACCCCAAGTTGTTTATTATTAATATATATAACCTTATCTATGTCATTTGGCCGAACCCTAGATTTTTAGGAATAAAAATAACAATTAATAATATAATGTTTGTTTTAAAAACTATTTTATGTCAATTTTGACACTATTTAGTAATTGATTTTTGTGAAAATTATAACAGAATGATTAGTTCTAAAAAAGTTAATTAAATCAATAATAACATTTCATATTAACCTATAAAATTAGTTTAATTCAAAAAAAGTCTCAAATTACATTTATTTTGGTATTTATAACATCAATTATGTCAATATTTCATTAATAAGATAATTACTACATCATTATTGTGTCACAAATAAATTAAATTATTTAATGTCTAAAAATTATAAATAAAATACCATTATGTTGGAAATCTTTTTATCATTCTAATGAATATTTATAGTCGAATTTATCTTATGTATAACCCCATATTAAAAATGATTTACTTATTAAACATTGATTTTGACTATTTTAACCCTTCTTTAAATAAATTAATAATAAATGTCCTAATCTAATCAATGTGGGCCCAAATGGTCATATTTTATTCCTAAGGTTGTTTTTGGTCGAACTAAACTTATCCAATAGAATTAGGACATGTGTTAGGGTAATAATAATAACACATTTACCCTTAATTACCCTATTTACTTTTAACCGTGGTAAAAAAAGAAAAAAGTTACTATTCACCAAAAATTATTTTCATCTCATTGAACCACATTTTAGTACTTGATATTAACTGTGTCTCTCGGATTTTCGAAATTCTACTCACAGAAGCAGTAAAATTAAGTTTTAGGAAAAATTCAGTTTTTTTAACTACCACTTATTGGTTTCACTATTCATTAAAAATTAAAAGTTTTCAGAAAAATACCAAAATTTCACCCTAGGCTAATTTCGATATTCCGAATCCAAAAATAAAGTCCATTTTGAAAAATAAAATTTAAAAAATTTCAAAAAGTGGTTATTACTATTCATAACGGCTAGTTTTAATAATATTTTAATAGCATATCGTTGTTTAGTGAAACTCAGTATTGCGCACGACGCAAGCTATTGAGGAAGGCCGCAGTTGCGTGTAAAGCAAGCCAATCTGTTGTTGTGTGTAGTGAAAGATTCCTTTGATGATTTAAAAACAAAATATTTCTCATAAAAGTCTCGGGTGTTACATTCTATCCCCCTTAAAATGAATTTCGCCCTCGAAATTCATCACTTTGTAACAAACAGATGAGGATACCTCTCCCCCATCATATCCTCAAGCTCCCATGTATATTATTTTAATTGGTGGTTCCTCCATAAAACTTTGACCAATCGAGTGGTCTTGTTTCGTAGGACTTTTTCGCTACGATCCAGATTCTCTATCGACTGTTCTTCATAAGAAAGATCTAGCTCCAGCGGTACAACTTCTGAGCTGAGTACATGTGAAGGATCAAGTATGTACTTTCTCAAGAGAGATACATGGAACACATCGTGAACTTGAGAGATATTCGGTGGAAGCGCCAACTGGTAAGCTACCTTTCCGACACAATCCAGTATTTCGAAAGGACCGATATATCTAGGGCTCAACTTCCCCTTCTTTCCGAATCTCATGACCCTCTTCCAGGGAGATATTCATAAGAACACTTTATCACCCACTTCATACTCTAGGTCTTTTTTTTGGTTGTTGGCATAACTTTTCTGTCGACTCTGAGCTGCTCTTATGTGTTGTTGAATAGATCAGACCTTTTCTACCATCTCATCAAAAAGATCAGGTCCTAATAGCTTTCTTTCCCAAACTTCATCCCAGCAAGTTGGAGTCCTGCATTTCTTTCCATAGAGAGCTTCATAATGAGCCATCTGAATACTAGAGTGAAAGCTATTATTATAAGAAAATTCCACCAAAGGTAGGTGTTGGTCCCAACCACCTTCGAAATCCATAGAGCAAGCTCTCAGCATATCTTCTAGAGTTTGAATTGTTCTCTCAAATTGACTGTCTGTCTGAGGATGATAAGTAGTGCTGAAACTCAACTCTGTATCCAGAGTATGCTGAAGACTTCGCTAGAACTTCTAGGTAATCCTCGGATCCCAATCAGATATAATAGAAAGTGGTAATCCATGAAATCTTACCACTTCCTTTACATATATCCTGGCAAGCTGATCCAGAGAGAAATCCTCTCTAATAGCAATGAAGTGTGCAGACTTTGTAAGATGATCAACTATGACCCAGATAGAATTATTTCCTTTGGATGTTTTAGGAAATACTATGACAAAGTCCATAGTGATGTTTTCCCATTTCTATTTGGGTATGGGTAATGGTTGTAACATCCCCTTAGACTTCCTTCTCTCAGCTTTAACTTGCTGACAAACCAAGCATCAAGAGACATATTCAACAACATCTCTTTTCATTTCATCCAACCAGAAGTACTCTTTCAGGTCCCTATACATCATCGTGCTTCCAGGATGAATAGAGAATGAAGAACTATGAGCCTCATCCAGTAGCTCCTTCTTTAATTCGGGGATGGGAGGAACACAAACCCGATTCCTGAACATTATTATCCCATCACAATCAAGGTTGAATTCAGGAACATTTCTCACCTTCTTTTGTAACTCAACATCTTCTTTCTGTGCCACTTTAATCTTCATATGTATAGATGGTTGAACATTCATTTGAGAAAGATAAGATTTTTCCCTTTCCATTATAATTCCAAGATCCATCCTTTGTAAATCCATAAATATTGGATCTTTTGTGATCCTCATCATGGATAAACTGGAATGGTCTTGTCGACTTAATGCATATGCCACCTTGTTTGCTTTCCCAGGGTGGTAATGGATTGAGCAGTCGTAATACTTAATCAGCTCCAACCATCTTCTTTGGCGCATATTCATCTCTTTTTGTGTGAAATATACTTTAAACTTTTATGATCAGTATAAATATCACACATTTCACCATAAAGGTAATGACTCCAAATATTTAATGCAAAGATTACCGCAGCTAACTCCAAATCATGAGTTGGGTAATTTTTCTCATGTATTATCAACTATCGTGAGGTATAAGCTATGACCATATCATTTTGCATAAGAACACACCCCAATCCCATCTTGGATGCATCACTGAAGATCACAAACCTTTCTCCACTACAAGGAAGTGTGAGCACATGTGAACTGGATAACCTTCTTTTCAACTCCTTCAAATTCTCTTCACATTCCTCTGTCCAAACAAACTTAACTCCTTTCCGAGTCAACTTGGTGAGTGGATTAGATAATCGTGAAAAATCTTTCAAAAAACGTCGATAATATCCAGCCAAACCAAGAAAACTTCGGATCTCAGTTACTATTGTTGGTCTCGACCATCTTTTGATAACCTCTGTTTTTTATGGATCCACAGATATCCCCTCTTTTGAGATTATGTGACCCAAAAATGAAAATTTTTGAAGCCAAAATTCACACTTGGTAAATTTGGCATAAATCTTCTCCTTTCTCAGGGTCTTCAATATAATTCTCAAGTGATCTTAATGTTATTCCTTTCTATTTGAATAGACAATAATATCGTCTATAATGACTACCACAAACTGATCAAGATAATCTCTAAAGACTCTATTCATCAGATCCATGAAGATAACAGGGGCATTAGTAAGACCAAATGGCATCACTATAAATTCATTGTGTCCATACCTTGTATGGAAAGCCATCTTTGGTATATCCTCCCTTTTGAACCTTAATTGATGATACCCTGAACGAAGATCAATCTTGGAAAAGTATTGAGCTCCATGTAGTTGGTCAAATAGGTCATCAATGCACGGGAGAGGATATTTGTTCTTGATAGTGATCTTGTTAAGTTCTCGATAATCAATGCAGAGTCTCATTGATCCATCTTTCTTCTTAACAAATAGAACAGGTTCTCCCCAAGGTGATGCACTTGGGTGTATGAACCCATTATCAAGATTCTCTTGGAATTTCTTCTTCAATTCCTGCAACTCAATTGGGGCCATTCTATAAGGTGTCTTTGAAATAGGTAAAGCACCTGGTACGAGTTCTATTGAAAAATCAACTTCATGATTTGGTGGAAGACCCTACAATTCCTCCGGAAAGACATCATCATACTCCCGTACAATGGTAATATTATTAATCATGAGTTTCTCACCAACCATTTGAGATAAATAACCCTCATTTAGTGCAATCAAGACCCATAAGATGGAAGGAATTTCCACTGGAAGGTTATGTTCATCCTTGCATCGATAGACGATCATAGATTGATCTTGAATATGAAATATGACTTCCCTTATT
This sequence comes from Viscum album, assembly GCA_963277665.1. Taxonomy (NCBI): domain Eukaryota; kingdom Viridiplantae; phylum Streptophyta; class Magnoliopsida; order Santalales; family Viscaceae; genus Viscum; species Viscum album. The sequence goes on from OY728131.1 coordinate 1,197,026,242, forward strand.
TGGAAATAGATATTATCTCCATATAAATAAAGCCAATCCATGCCATGAATCACATCAAATTCCACTATAAGAAGGATCACAAGATTTGCAGGAAGCACTTTCCCACAAACTTCAATCGGAGAAGAATTATAAACTTTTGATGTGACTGTTGTGCCATTAGGGGTTTTCACAGCTAAATCAACATCTAATTGTTGAGGTAATACAGTGATACCCTTAGAAAAATATTCAGAAATAAAAGAGTGGGAGGATTCAGAATCAAATAAAACATTTGCTACTTTAGAGTGGATGGTAAGTGTACCTTTCACCACATCGTTATCGTACTCCACATCGCTGATAGAAATTGCATGTGACTTTCCTTTTTCTTTAGCCTTAAGAGTTTGTTGACGTCGACCATCATCATAAACCCTTGGATTATGGAATTTATTGGCATAATTACCCATTTCCTTGCACTTGAAACATTGAAGTGTAGTAGGTTCATTCTGTGTATCCCTTCCTTTGTTTGCATCATTAGACATATTCTTCCCATCATTGCGGCATTCAAATGCCTGATGACCTTCTTTTCCACATTTGAAACATTTAATTGTCCCTTTAAGACAACTCCCTCCATGTTTCTTTCCACACTTTGAGCATAAGGTAAAGCTCATCTATTTTTCAGTGTGCTCTTTAGATTTTTTTTTTGAATTCCATTTTCCTCTTCTTATCAAACCCATATGACTGATGGGTTACTCCAATCTCCATCTCGACTTTGAGAGCACATCAAACTATTTCCTCATAGCTATTGAAGTCACTTATGGCTAACGCCCTTCGAATACTTGGTTTTAATCCACTAAAGAATCGATCGACCTTACTCTCAGGTTGGATAATAATACAAGAAGCGTACCTCGAAAGTTTTGTAAAATTTGCTTCATAGGTACCAACATATTCATCATCCTTTTGCTCCAGTTCAAGAAACTCTTTCTCCATCTTTGTTCGGAGAGTACGAGGGAAGTACTTATTGAAAAATAAGTTCTTGAACTCATCCCATTCCATGGACTAAATTTCCTCTCTTTGCCTCATATTCTTGATAAGATTCCACCATTGATCAACATCACCTTCCAAACGATACACTGCTAAGATGACTTTATCATGTTCAGAACATTTAAGAACTAAAAATATCTTTTTAGTAGTACTAATCCATTGTTCAGCAATTAATGGATCAGTAGACCCGCTGAATGAAGGTGGACGCTACCTCATGAAGGATTCAACAGAATGTTGCTCCTTCATTTGCTCATTTGGAAGTCCTGCATGATTCGTAGCTTGAGAAAGTTGTGTGAGCATGGCTACAAGATTTTGAATTCCATCTCCCATAACGTTTGGTTGCTCAGGGGACAATCATTGCATTGCCCGTCACATTCTGCATTAACACGGTTTCTTCAGGTTCCAGCAATTGACTAAAACCAAGAAGAATAGTGTGAGAAACACTAATTATAATAGTTAAACCACATAATCAAGAATAAAATTTCACACTTAAGGTCATATCCTAGGTTATTCATTGCAATTTCTAAAACAATAAGATTGTGTTCTATGCTTAGACTTATCATTAGGGTTCTTACTAAGGCTTTCACATCCTAGTTTCCAAAGGTTGACTATACCTTTCCTCTGATACCAACTATAACAACCCATACTTTACATACATTATTATTACTTCAAAATTTAAGCACACTTATTACAACATATAACAAAACCAAGAAAGTACCATATAGGTATAGTGTCTTTAGAAACTGGGAAACATAAACAAATGGTTCATAAAGCGTCTACACTGTCTCCCATTTATTTCATCATATCTATAGTATCTTTTCGCATATCTTACTTAATAACCTTCTTCCTAGCCTGGGAAAGAAAACATACAAAAGGGTGAGCTCAAATGCTCAGTAAGGGTAAACAAAAGAAATATCAATCACGTCATATTCATAAGAACATAACTTTTAGAAATCTTAACCTGCAAAAGAGATCATAATTTCATAACATGAGATAAATCATAGTAGTGAAATGTAATCCCAATAATCATAACTTAAAACATGAAACTTTATGGAATACACACATAATATTAGAGAATCATTTCTTATTAGTCAAGACTTATTGCCAATACTATCTTAGTAGAAAAAGTCCATTTCTGAACCGAGTTCACTCCTCGTTTCAGTCCTGTTTCACTGAACCAGTTTAACCTGCCGTTCCAGCCATGTCTATCTCATGAGATATAAAATCTTTACCCAATTCATTTGAGGGAGATATAGGTCCCACCCATCTCATAATGATACCATTATTATGTGTTCCACAAAATCATAAACCATACATCATAGCATAACCCATGTAATAAAAATGGGATTCTTAAACATCATGACATCATCAAACAATTCATATAAGATAAAGGAATTCATAAAAATAATTCCATCACAACATAATCAAATCAATTTAATAATAGGGATAGAAACAAAACCCTCTATTATCTTAGATGGAAAATAATTTTGACAAAACACTTGAACTCCATTCTTGAGGAAAATATCCTTTCTACTTCAAAAACATTTTCCTTTCATAACATGTCATACAATTTTAAACTAAAATAAGTTGATTAAAAATAAACATGAAAACTTGTAAAGGAATATTCTTGGAAATAATGTTTTAAAAATCCTTTCATACCGTATAAGTTAAAAAAACATTCTTCTCGTACTTTTTTCGGAAAAGTCAAAAGGTACCTCATACAAAAACCGACAAAAGATTCCTTTCATATCTTTTACTAAAAACTCACCGAAGGGTAAAATTTGATTTAAAAAATTATAGGTGAATGGAAACAATATTAAATACTGAGGAAACATGGATGTGGATGATAAAATACACCCCAGTAAATACCAAAGTATAAACAATCTCGGATAAAATGAGATTGTGATATTTTCCTTTACCTTAAGTCCGATTTGCTTTGTAAGTGTCCGAACATCCTGTATAATGATTTAAATAATTTTATTTACTTATTCCAGTATCATAATTATTTTTATGATATCATATATGGTCATATTCTTAGCTTCTTATTAGTAATATTTCATTACTACTTGTTATTCGGGTGTTTATTACTTTTTGTTCTTATGCGTGTTTTGTCCAATAAATTCTTATTTTTATTTTTAGGTTATAGATACCTTATTTCTAGAATGGTATTAGTGTAATATATATCATATTAATTCATTCAATTCATTTATATAATCATTATGAAATGAAGATCATGTAGAACGAGTCGCATCACATCGTGGAGACGGTATTCCGTACGTACGCACGAGTGATGATATCGTTCCCATGATCGTTGAATTGTATTGAAGTGTATATATACTATTTCAGAATCAATATCACTTTACAATAATCATATATAGTTATTATTTACACCATTATACCCATCCAAGTAAGGTGGTGGTGGAAAATAGATTACACCACGGCGTGGAGACAGTATTCCGTACGTACACACGCGCTGTGATTTCGTTTTCCGTAGGATGGATAAATGGAGAAATAGTGTTGTATCATACTTATAATAAAATATTAGTATATTAGTGATACTGATGTTATTACTTCATAATGAAACAACTAAAGAAGAAGAAGTGGAAGAAGAAATAAAGATGAAATAATCGGTAACAGACATTACCTCTTCTTTGAAGTGGTTCTTTGATACCTCCTTTTAGGGCACTAAAATTCATCTTTGAAGAAGACCAGGACCTCTAGGATGTCTCTAGGGAAGTGGAGAGAAGAAATTGGCAGGGTTTGGCCGAGCTTGAAGGCTCAAAGTGGTGTGAGGAAGAGGGGGAGGAGGTGCCCTTTTATAAAGGAGGAGAGGGGCTCCTTTGGAAAAAACTAAAAATATTATTTTATTATAAAGCCAAATTCGGTTTTAAATAGCTTCAAATTGATTTATTTCGAAGCCAAGGTGGGGATGTGTCTAAATCCTCTCATACAATATAATTTAGACAAGTTTAGCTTCCTATTTTAACATTATCATTTAGATTTAACATTAAGTTAAATAATTTTACTTTTACGGTGTCTTCTTGTGTTCTTACACTATAAGGTTAATAAACTTATTATAACAAGAAAAAAGAACCCCAGGTTGTTTATTATTAATATATATAACCTTATCTAAGTCATTTGGCCGAACCCTAGATTTTTATGAATAAAAATAACAATTAATAATATAATATTTGTTTTAAAAACTATTTTATGTCAATTTTGACACTATTTAGTAATTGATTTTTGTGAAAATCATAACAGAATGATTAGTTCGAAAAAAGTTAATTAAATCAATACTAACATATCATAGTAACCTAGAAAATTAGTTTAATTCATAAAAAGTCTCAAATTACATTTATTTGGGTATTTATAACATCAATTTTGCCAATATTTCATTAATAAGATAATTACTGCATCATCATTGTGTCATTATTAAATTAAATTATTTAATGTATAAAAATTATAAATAAAATACCATTATGCTGGAAATCTATTTATAATTCTAATGAATATTTATAGTCTAATTTATCTTCTGTATAACCCAATATTAAAAATTATTTACTTATTAAACTTTGATTTTAACTATTTTAACCCTTCTTTAAATAAATTAATAATAAATGTCCTAATCTAATCCAAGTGGGCCTAAATGGTCATATTTTATTCCTAAGGTTGTTTTTGGTCGAACAACACTTATCCAATAGAATTAGGACATGTGTTAGGGTAATAATAATAACACTTTTACCCTTAATTACCCTATTTACTTTTAACCGTGGTAAAAAAAAGTAAAAAGTTACTATTCACAAAAAATTATTTTCATCTCATTGAACCACATTTTAGTCACTGATATTAACCGTGTCTCTCAGATTTTCGAAATTATACTCACAGAAGCGGTAAAATTATGTTTTATGAAAAATTCAGTTTTTTTAACTACCACTTAGTGGTTTCACTATTCATTAAAAATTGAAAGTTTTCAGAAAAATACCAAAATTTCACCCGAGGATAATTTTGATATTCTGAATCCAAAAATGAAGTCCATTTTAAAAAATAAAATTTACAAAATTTCAAAAAGTTGTTATTACTATTCATAACAGCTAGTTTTAATAATATTTTAATAGCATATCGTTGTTTAGTGAAACTCGGTATTGCGTACGACACAAGCTATCGAGGAAGGCCGCGGTTGCGTGTAAAGCAAGCCAATATAGTGTTATGTGTAGTGAAAGATTTCTTTGATGATTTAAAAACAAAATATTTCTCATAAAAGTCTCAGGTGTTACAGAACGGCTAGCCAAGTAGCTCTATAGGTGTACTTTGGACTTATAGTATTATTATGTACTGACTGGCATGTGACCATGAGAACCTGGTGCTATAGACTATAACGGATAGACCGAGTGAGATTCCTAGAGAGTCTTGGATATTATAGACTATAGGAGGGTAGACCGAGTGAGATTCCTCAGAGAGTCTTGTACATTACAGACTACAGGGGATAGACCGAGTGAGCATCCCAGAGTGTCTTGGATGTTATAGACTACAGGATGGTAGACCTAGTGAGCTTCCTCAGAGAGTCTTTAATTGTTTGAATTTCTTTAAACCATTCTAGGATAGAGGAGGAATTGACTGAGCGATCTTCCTCAGAGAGTCTGTGATAGACCTAATACTATAGGAGGAATTGACCGAGTGAGCTTCCTCATAGAGTTTATAGACCTTAGGGATATAAGAGGGTTAGACCACATGATCTTCCTTAGAGATTTTCTGACTACCCTAGAATATAAGGGGAATTGACCGAGCGAGCTTCCACAGAGAGTCTCATAATTTCGTATGACCAAACCAGAGGGGTTAGGCTGAGTAGACTTCCCAGAGGGTTGTTGGTATTTCTTGGATCGGACCAGAGGGGTTAGCTGTGAGTACTTCCCATAGGGGGTCCTGTTGTGGTTAGCTGTTTGCTTCACTACTGCTTGTTGTTCTATGGATATATTATTGTTTTATATCATCTTGTTACTTCTTGTTGATTACTGCCTGCTGTTTACTGTTACTATTTACTGATTACAGTATTATTACTTTTCATATGCTCACTGACTGTTAGGCACAGATCTTTGGGTTGTTGCCTACTGGGATTTAGTCTCACACCCTATTTGGGTTGTGCATTTGGGCCCAAACAGACTATGTTGTTGTAGGTATAGACAAGGGCAATCACCCTTCGACTTCTGGTACTTGATTGCTTTGGAGAAGAAGAGCATGGGACCAAGATTAAACTTGCGATGATGAGGAGTTGTTTATCTTTTCTTTTGTACTTGATTTGGTACTTTTTGTATTTCCATCATTGTGGCCTATTTGGCTGTTTTCCTAGATATGTATCGTGCATCATTTCATATATACATATGTGCTCCAGTGGTTTATTGTTATAGTCTTCTGCTATTTACTTGTGCATTGATGTTGGATATTTACTGCTTCTGCTATTTCATGTTTGCTTACTTCCGTTGTGTACTCTGCCAATGAGGGCATAGTTTATCCACTATCACACCCAAGGCCCTCACTGCTAGTCGGCAACCTCTGGTGTTTGGGGAAATTCACTTGAGGCCCTATGACCAACCGGGTACGGGGCGCCTCTGGGTGGCTTTCAGAACCGGGACGCTACAAAGTGGTATCAGAGGATTCTTTTCCCTTGAATTACTGTTTGGAGCCATTATCCAGGGATAGGATGGAATCGGTACTTGGTAATAAAATGTTCCCGGGAGTAGCTAACCCATGTATAGGGAAAATCCAATCTACCTAGCTTATTGAAGTTTTTGGTTTTTCTACGTTACCATTGATTTGATTTCACCTACAGTGATTCACATGCTTTGTGCTGTTACTGTTGTGGTTATTGTAGTTCTATTTCTGTCGCAACCCAATGAGATGAGGGTATGAAATATCATGCATCATATAGGAACTTGTTAGAAATCATATGTCATGCATTTTTTTCCATGCCATATACGGTGCATTAGCGATTTCATGTTGTTGTGATAGACGTTGTGTATATTATGCGTGCTATTGTGATAAATTCTTTGATGGAATCCCTATAGTTTGATAGAGGAATTGTTTTTATTGCTCCTTGCTTAAATGAACGCCAAATTTTTGTTCTTGAGGTGTTATGGGACCTAATGAATCGGAACTTTGTGGATCATTGACTTGTTTCCCTTTTACAGGATATGTAGGATATGCCAAGCTTTGGTTTGCGGGGAGTATGGGCCCTCACAGATCAGAATTTGGCACCTTCATGTTTGTTTTTCAGTGTTTTCTGGGCTTCGGTGCAGTTTCTAAGCTACTGCCTGAAAAAACCCAGAATACATGGCGTGTACTTGACTACACGCCATGAAGTTTTAAACCGTTTCACTGACTGTGTGAGAATAAACATAGAGTGGTGAAAAAGTTTTCAGAAACACACCATGTACAGTCGTTACACGCCATGTAGTATTGAGCCGTGTACCCGACCGTGTCACTAACAACACGGTTCGGGGAAGCTCGTGTAGTACACATCGTGTTGGGTACGAACATGTCGTGTTGTCCTTTTCTAGGTACCCGGCCGTGTCACAAACAACACAGGACGGTTTTATCTCTCCCATACACGTCGTGTTTGTTCGGAACACGCCGTGTAAGTGTTAGCTGTGTAGACGGCCTTGCAACTAACATCACGGGTCGCGGAAACCTTGTCGAGTACATGCTATGTCCTTAGTGAACATGCCGTGTAGTATAGGGTTAAGAGGAACATGTGAGTTAGCCGTGTAAAGAGACTTGGTCAGGGGAATGGATATGAAGTACACGCTGTGTGTGGGGGCAACACACCGTGTAGTCTGGGGTGTTACACGACCAAAGGTGGAAGAAGTACAAGCCATGTGAATGGCCTTAAGGAGCACACCGTGTAGTTTTTATACACGCTGTGTAGTTGTGTTTAGTAAACATTAGTGTTTCTTCCTCCTAATCATGTTTTGTACTCTTCTATTATCTGTCCTTGACAATCCTGATCTAAGGTGTGTTTTTGATCTTTCAGAGTTATGACTCTGAGACGTCCTCTGGTCGTACGTCAGCTGCCAGATGGTAATCAGACACCGGATATGGCCGATCAGGGACCTCATGCAGATCCTCCTGCTGTGCCAGCCTTAGCACCAGCAGTTATGTAACACCCCAAGCTTCCATGGTATGCTTCTCTTTCAATAATGCAATAACTTGCATTGTACACAAGTTCGAGATTCTAACACACCACGACCAATCAAAGTAGTCGTTATGAATAGTAGTACCCACTTTTTTAAAATTTATAAATTTTATTATTCAAATTGGACTTCATTTTTGGATTCGGAATATCAAAATTATCCTATGTTGAATTTTTGGTATTTTTCTGAGAACATCTAGTTTTCGATGAATAGTGAAAAATACATAAAAACAACTTTTTAAATAAAAACAATTTATAGTGATAAATTATACTATTGAGTGGTTTTAAAGTATAATTAGAATATATTTTTACCATTTTATCCAATGGTGGTCATTTGAATTAATTTTACTTTGAAACTGGACATAAACAAATGTCAATCTTTTGATTGATATTCTTTCTTAAAAACACGATATTTGTTTTGACAATGAGAATTAATTATTAAACTAATTAATAAAACATATATGTTTTGAATTTGGTAAAATAGACATCATGTTTGAATTTATAATATCAAATATAGCTTCAGGTGATTTTTTGGTATTTTTCTGAAAAACATCAATCTTTGATGAATAGTGAAACCACTAAGTGGTAGTTAAAAAACCGATTTTTTTAAATGAAATTTTACCACTTCTGTGAATTTAATTTCAAAAATCCGACATAAATGGTTGTAATTAGGAAGTAAAATTTTGTTCAATGGGATGAAAATAATTTTTGGTGAATAGTAACTTTAAAGTTATATTAATCGCGATTAAAGGTAATTAGTGTAATTTAAGGTAAATATAATGTTATAATAATATGAAATTGCCTTTACCATTGTCCTACCCTTATTGGATGAGTCATGGCTGACATAGAAAATCCATGGGTCAACTTGGGGACCCCATGGATCCACTTGGGTAAGAAAATGACATTAATAACGTTTTATTTAAAGTAAAAATAAAATTGTCCCAAACATGTGTTGTTTTACTAAGACAATTATTACATGGGGTTATATAAGTTAACAATTCGACTATAAATTTTCATTGGAAATATAAGAAGATTTAATACATCATGGTAATTTTTTTTATAATTTTTAGACATTAAATAAAAAAAATATTTATGACACCATGATGATGCAACGATTACCTCATTAATGACGATTTAAATAAAATGAAAAGATAAGGTAAAATATAAGACATACACTTGTCTAAATCCGGTTATATGGGTGGATTTAGAACCCTTATCACCTTATCCTCTAAATATATAATTTTGGGACCTTTAAAATCCGAAAATAATTTCATAATAATGTAACATTTCATGACTTTCCAAGAGTGCCCATGCTCTCCTCTTATAAAAGCCCCCCACCTCTACCACCTTATTCACACCATCAAATCCATTTGGCGCAGCCAAACTCTGCCCAAATAATCTCTCAAATTCCCTCTCTTACTCCTAGAATCCTCACTTAGGGCATAAGTCTTCCCAAGGAAGCCTTTCGCTCAAATCAAAAAGAGTTACCCGATTTTAAGGTAATGTATTCTCTTATGTTCTTTTGTGTAATTTTGATTCTTCAACCCATTAAACTCTTTTTATTACATTTTTTTAACAACACCAGTATCTTCAATATACTAGGATGTTTTTATAAGAAGTATTTTATTTACACTTACACACACCTTCATCTAATGGTTAAAGAACATACTCTTTCTGTGGGTGGCGAATTACTACCTCACGGAATGATGATTGTTCAATATTCTTTTAACACCTCTCATGGTGGCCATTATGATGAAACTATTTATATATATGATACATATTATTTTTATGTTTTCCTTATGCTTCTGTATTTTTCATTTATGTCATACCTTTATAATTTCCATTATGGGTAAACACGATAATTTCATTTTAGGAAGTGCGGACTACCGCCCACTCAAAGTAATTTGAATCGTTAATGCCATATGTGGGATGTATAAAGGATGGAGTTAATGATATTATATATGATATTATACTGGAATTATAATAAAAATTTATATCATTATGATTTTAATTCCATTAAATACGAAATATAAATGAAAGTAGTGTACATGCGTACGTACAGCTTACCGTCTCCATGAACGGTGCATTTCATTTCTTACCTCTAAATGTTATGTAATATTATAAATTCATGTATCTACTAGATATATATGTTATATATGATATCTAAATCATGAATATAATCCTGGAGATAATGGATATTCTACCACATAAATAACTTGTAATTATAAGAAGTTTATTTTTGACTCAAGTACCAAAGATCGACAAAACGACCATTATTAACTCAAATAATTACATAATGTTCATAACATGTTAATAAGTGATATAAAATGAATAATGAACATGAAAAAGGTTATTAAGAAAGTATAAATTAACTCTAGTTTATTATTCAAGAGATTAAAGAACGATCGAGTCAAGTCGGACACGAGGTAAGGGACTTCGTCTCAATCTTTTTTCATTGAGGCATATTTTGTTTTAATACAAGACTTTCTTTTATATGGTGTATAAACCCCTTTTAATTTTACGTTTATTCAAAAGGAATATTTTTATACAAATACTTTTACTAAATGACAAAAGGTAATGTATTTTTTGTTGTACTTATGCGGCGACAACGACTTCTCTGCCGCCGTGACCATTATTTGAGTTTCGACTTCCTCTACAAGCCATAACCTTTTTTTAAATGAAAAATAAATACCAAGTTTTACTTTTCTTTTATTTTGGTATTGAAAACGGTTTTATTATATAAATGTGTTATATTGATATCTTGTGATTGAAATGTGGAAATATTATGTTTCCTTTATGCATGTTTTATGTGATATAATTATGTTATGGTTTATGATATGTTTAAACCTTTTCATATAAGGAATTCATTGGACTTAATAAGTGACGGGTGGGGCCCGTTATAGCTCTTCGATGGATTGGTGGGTCTCATGAGACAAACTAGTGTCTTGGCACAAGGCCTTGACAAAATCTTATTTGTAGTCCTGGCACAAGGCCTTGACTTTGTGGTTATGATAGTCTAGAATTATGAATTCCATCATTATGAAAGTGTTTATTGATATTTCATGTGATTATTCGACTAGTAGAATATCCATGTGAATAAGTAAATGAAATTATTTCATTTTACATTTTCCATATTATGATTAAGTTCAAGTTTAAAAGTATTTTGTTTTAGTTATACATTGCCTTAAATGTTTATGTTTATTTATGAAAGTTTCCGCTATATTGTTGTCCTTACTGAGCATTTGAGATTACCCCTTTCTATGTTTTATTTTTCCCAGTAAGTGAAGAAATATTTTATGACTAACTTGAAGGGATAATATAAAGGGGATATGAGTTTGAACTATGGAGACTATTCTATTTTAGTTTTTCACTTTATGATGTAATGTAACATTTATGAATGAATCTAGTGTTTCCAAGGATACTAAACTAATCAGTCTTTCGAGAATTGATCTTTTGTGATCATGCTAATGTTATGTAATAATGCACCGACTCTAGGTAACTGGGTTCAGGGCGTTATAGTTGGTATCAGAGGAAGTTTATTACTATCCTTGGAAGCTAGATTTAGATAAACTCTGATTAGAGCACATAGCCCTAAGATAGACTTTGAGGATTAGTATTGAAGAACTTCCTAGAATTTTGGTATTGTATAGATTTTGTGAGTTTTCCGAGCAATAAATCTCTATCTGGATATGAGCAGGTAGAGGCGGCTCTAGCACAGATGTACCTAGGGGTAAAACCCGAAAACACTGCTTTGAGCTAGACTCGAACGGGAACTGGTGCACGACAACGAGTCTTGCTGCACTCTTGGTTATGACACTCCCGGGGGTTATTCTTAGGATAATTCATGATTACTTTACAAACCATTATAAAGGGTTTATGAGTATATACTTCCTGAAAGAAAACATTTTTTTATGATTATGGATTATATCCATAAACTGTTCAATTTATGTTAAGTGTTTTACAAGTATGTAATTATGTATTTAGATTCATAAAATAATCTAGTTTATGAAATTGTTTAGAAATGGAACCTAGTGGAAGGAATGGAAACCGTATCAATTCACACACTCCATGTAGGGATTTTCCTCCCTCTCAAGATAATTACAGTGGAGGTGGTGATACAATTGGTGCTGATCATCTTATCACTATACTGGGAAAAATCACTCAGGTTATGAATAATAACCTTACTCATATGGAGCACCCTGATCCACAACGTGGAGGATCAATGTTAGACTGCTTCATGAGGCAAAAACCAACAACATTTAATAGGAGTAAAATTCCCTTAGTAGATGATAAATGGATAAATTCCTTAGAAAAAATATTCCATGCCTTGGGGAGTAGTGAAAGGGAAAAGGTTATCATGGAATTTTACCACCTCACTAGAGATGCTGATCAATGGTGGTCATTGATTCAAAACACAAAGGAAGATGATGAAGTATCAAATATTTAATGGAGGGAGTTCAAAGATCTTTTCTTGAAAAAATTATATCCTTGCGACCATCAAGCAGATATGGAAAGTCAATTTCTGAGTCTGAGACAAAAGGAGGAAGATAATGTCGCAAAGTATGAGGCCAACTTTACGAGGTTAGCGAGACATACTACAGATTATATAGGTAACCCAATAAGTAATATTGATCGTTTTTTTGATGGGTTAAAACCATTTCTCCATTGAGCATTGGTCTCATAATCCTTCTCGTTATACGAAGACATTGTCTCATGTGGTATTAAGACGGAAAAGGAAATCTCTAAGTCTTACGACTTTAAAGAAAAGTAAGAGAAGAAGAGATCTGCTGATCACACTGGAAATGGAAATAAGGGGAAGAAGGGAAAAGTTGATTATCCATCCTGTTGTAAATGTGGGAAGAAACACCTCGGTACTTTCTTGAAATGAATGGGAGTCTGTTACAAGTGTGGTGAAAAAGGCCACCAAGCTCGTGATTACAAGGGGAAGAAAGAAGCTACCGATGCTCAATGCTACAATTGCAGGGATATGAGGGATTATGCAAATGAATTCCCAAAGCGCCAAGGAAACTTACCTCAGAAAAGGCCAAGGGAGAAAGGCCAAGCTTATGATGTTACTACAGATGAAGTTGAATAATTATTGTATTTATGTTTTTGGGATCAAGAACTATATTATGGTTATAAGAATAATGTGATATATATAAGGGTTGTACTACAGTACTTTTTTGTTTTCATTAAGGTTTTAATATGATGAAGGTAATCATATTTTTATTATGTGACAATAAGAGAAACTTTACTTTGTTTGGGGAATCTGATGTTACAATTTATTTTGGAATTTAGCGCCCTTTTAGAGAGAGTCTGGACAGAGGTATTTGGGATAACTATAAAGGTTGGAAGGGATTACGTTTAACTTTGGATATAATTGTTTAAGGTTAAAACATTTCTGAAGATTATTTTTTGAATATTATAATACTATAGTTTTAGGAAAAGGATAACCTACAGGTCGAGGGATAACCCGTCACGTCGGACAAAGATGCAGGAATCGAACCCACAACCATAGTGTGACATACCTTTATTACCTACCACTAGCCTATAAGAAGTCCCTGGTTATTACAAAATAGTTTTCCTAATCTAAATGGTATGTGTTAATATTTGGAACCTTGTACGATTAGGATAAATATAATATTTTCAAGTTCTATTATCTTTTTGAGTGAAAGATGAGTTTGTGGTAGAAATTAGTTGAAGGTTGAAACTCTACTTGTTAGGTTTATATATATATATATACACATATCACTTATGATATGAATAAATTAATTCTTAAACTTTTGGTAAGGGATATTAAATGAAAAATGTGTTATCCTAATACCTTATATTTTGTTGAACTGATGTTATTTTCATCATAGATTGATGTCTTTGAGGCCCTCAATATTACACTTGTTTGTGATTGATGACCTCAATCAATACCTACAAATATTTAAGTTTTCCCTCCAATTATGTGTCTCTAATTTCCACAAATGTTCGCCTAATCGAGATCATAATTTGGTGGTGACTTTTTCATTTCCCTTTCCCTCTTATTAAGGATAAATTTTATTAACCTTATTTCTGATGTGGGTTTTCCACAAAGGTATTTTCTACTTTCATCCTTTTATTTTTGAAAAACAATTTCAAATTTCGAGGATGCAATTTAATGAAGGAGGGGAGAATGTAACACCCCAAGCTTCCATGGTACGCTTCTCTTTCAATAATGCAATAGCTTGCATTGTACAGAAGTTTTAGATTCTAACACACCGCGACCAATCGAAGTAGTCGTTATGAATAGTAATATCAACTCTTTGAAAATTTATAAATTTTATTATTCAAATTGGACTTCATTTTTGGATTCGAAATATCAAAATTATCCTTTGTTGAATTTTTGGTTTTTTCTGAGAACATCCAATTTTCGATGAATAGTGAAAAATATTTAAAAACAACTTTTTTAATAAAAAAAATTATAGTGATAAATTATACTATTGAGTGGTTTTAAAGTATAATTAGAATATATTTTTACCAGTTTATCCAATGGTGGTCATTAGAATTAATTTCACTTTGAAACTGGACATAAACAATTGTCAATCTTTTGATTGATAATCTTTCTTAAAAACATGCTATTTGTTTTGAAAATGAGAATTAATTATAAATTTAATTAATGGAACTTATATGTTTTGAGTTTGGTAAAATAGACATCATATTTGAATTTGGAATATCAAATATATCTTAGGGTGAATTTTTGGTATTATTTTGAAAAACATCAATTTTTGATGAATAGTGAAACCACTAAGTGGTAGTTAAAAAACTATTTTTTCGTTTAAATGAAATTTTAACGCTTTTTTGAATTTAATTTCAAAAATACGACATACATGGTTTGAATTAGGAAGTAAAATGTGGTTCAATGGGATGAAAATAATTTTTGGTGAATAGTAACTTTTAAGTTTTAGTAATCGCGATTAAAGGTAATTAGTGTAATTTAAGGAAAATATAATGTTATAATAATATGAAATTACCTTTACACTTATCCTACCCTTATTGGATGAGTCATGGGAGACCAAGAAAATTAATGGGTCAACTTGGGGACCCCATGGAGCCACTTGGGTAAGAAAATGACATTAATAACTTTTTATTTACAGTAAAAATAAAATTGTCACAAACATGTGTTGTTTTACTAAAACAATTATTACATGGGGTTATATAAGTTAACTTTTCGACTATAAATATTCATTGGAAAGATAAAAATATTTACTACATCATGGTAATTTTATTTATAATTCTTAGACATTAAATAAATAAATTTATTTATGACACCATGGTGATGCAGCGATTACCACATTAATGAATGATTTAAATAAAGTGAAAAGATAAGGTAAAATATAAAACATAAAATTTTCTAAAGCCTATTGTATGGGTGTATTTAGAACCCTTATCATCTTATCCTCGAAATATATCATTGTGGGACCTTTAAAATCCGAAAAGAATTTCATAATAATGTAATATTTCATGACTTTCCAAGAGTGCCCCTCCTCTCCTCTTATAAAATGCCCCCACCTCTACAACCTTATTCACACCAGAAAAGCCATTTGGCTTGGCCAACCTCTGCCAAATTACTCTCTAAACTTCCCTCTCTTACTCCTAGAAGCCTCACTTTGGGGAGAAATATTCCCAAGGAACCCTTTGGCTCAAATCAATAAGAGTTACCCGATTTATGGTAATGTCTTCTCTTATGTTCTTTTGTTTTATTTTTCTTATCCAACCCCTTAAACTCTTTTTATTCCCTTGTTTCGTAAAAAAACAGTATCTTAAATATATTAGGATGTTCATATGATAATTATTTGACTTAAACTTACACACACCTTTGTCTAATGGTTAAAAAACATACTCTTTCTATGGGCGGTGAATTACTGCCTCACGAAACGATGATTGTTCAATATTTTTTTAACACCTCTCATGGTGGCCATTATGATGACACTATTTCTATATATGATATATATTATGTTTATGTTTTCCTTATGCTTCTTTATTTTTCATTTATGTCATACCTTTATGATTTCCATTATGGGTAAACGCGATAATTTCATTTTTGGAAGTGCGGACTACCGCCCCCTCAAAGTGATTTGAATCATTAATGCCATATGTGTGACGTATAAAGGATGGAGTTAATGATATTATATATGATATTATACTGGAATTATAATATAACCTTATATAATTATGATTTTATTCCATTAAATACGAAATAGAAATGAAAGTAGTGTTCATGCGTACGTACAGCTTACCGTCTCCATGAACGGTGCATTTCATTTCTTACCTCTAAATGTTATATAATATTATAAATTCATTTATATACTGGATATATATGTTATATATGATATCTACATAATGAATATAATTCTTAAGATAATGGATATTCTACCACATAAACAACTTCTAATTATAAGAAGTTTATTTTTGAGTCAAGTACCAAAGATCGACAAAACGACCATTATTAACTTAAATAATTACATAATGTTCATAACATGGTAATAAGTGATATAAAAGGAATAATTAACTTGAAAAAGGTTCTTAAGCAAGTAGAAATTAACTCTAGTTTATTATTCAGGAGATTAATAAAAGATCGAGTCAAGTCGGACACGAGGTAAGGGACTTCGTCTCAATCTTCTTTCATTGAGGCATATTTTGTTTTAATACAAGACTTTATTTTATACGGTGTATAAACCCATTTTACTTTTACATTTATTCAAAAGAAATATTTTTATACAAAGCGTTTTACTAAACCACAAAAGGGAATGTTTTTTTTGTACGTATGCGGTGACAACGACTTCTCCACCGCCGTAACCATTATTTGAGTTTCAGATTCTCCTACAAGCCATAACCTTTTTTTTAAATGAAAAATAAATACCAAGTTTTAATTTTATTTTAATTTGGTATTGAAAATGGTTTTATTATATCAATGTGTTGTATTGATATCTTGTGATTGAAATGTGGAAATGTTATGTTTCCTTTATGCATGTTTTATATGATACGATTATGTTATGGTTTATGATATGTTTAAAACTTTTTATATAAGGAATGCATTGGACTTAATAAGTGACAGGTGGAGCCCATTATAGCTCCTTGATGCATCGGTAGGTCTCATGAGACAAACTAGTGTCTTGGAACAAGGCCTTGAAAAAATCTTATTTTTAGTCATGGCACAAGGCTTTAACTATGTGGTTATGATAGTCTGGAATTATGCATTCCATCATTATGAAAGTGGTTATTGATATTTCATGTGATTATTCGACTAGTAGAATATCCATGTGAATAATTAAATGACATTATTTCATTTTAGTTTTTCCATATTATTCTGAAGTTCAAGTTTAAAAGGCTTTTGTTTTAGTTATACATTGCCTTAAATGTTTATGTTTATTTATGAAAGTTTCTACTATATTGTTATCCTTGATGAGCATCCGAGCTCACCAGTTTCTATGTTTTATTTTTCCTAGGATGTGAATAAATATTTTATGACTGACCTGCAGGGATAGTTAAGAAGAGATATGAGTGTGGACTATGGAGACTATGTTATTTTAGTTTTTCACTTTATGATGTAATGTAACATTTATGAATGTATCATGTGTTTCCAAGGCTACTATACAAATCGGTATTTTGAGACTTGATCTTTTGTGATCATGACAATGTTACTTAATAATGCACCGACTCTGGGTAACTGAGGTTAGGGCGTTACAAGTTAAACCCGTTGAAGTCGACGATGTGCAGTTCAGGGAGGAATTCCTGAGGATGATGCAGACCTTTCAGGGAGCACTGCCTCCTGCCTCGTTGATGGCCGAGTTGACGCGGGTTTTCTAGCAACAAAATCCTCCCGCTTTCTCAGGGGATGGAGGACCCCAGGCTGTAGAGTCGTGTCTTGAGGCCACACTGACCATCTTCAAGAATCTGGAGATACCTCCAAAGAAATGGGTAAAGCTGGCTACTTATATGCTCCGAGACACCGCCAAGAGATGGTGGGAGGTGATCTCACAATCAGGGCGCCAGCAGAGTATGACTTGAGATGTGTTTCAGTGCATCTTCTACGATTACTTCTACCCGGAGTCCTTGAGGGCCGATCGAGCCCTGGAGTTTATGAGCCTGGAGAAGGGTACTCTTTTTGTTATGGAGTACTTTTCTCTCTTTACTGAGCTGCAGCATTTCATGCTGATTATAGGAGGTGATGAGTTGTTCCTTGATATGAAGTTTGAGGACGGTCTTAGGTAGGAGATCCATTCCCAGGTGAATATCTTCAGGTTGAATTCGATATCCTCGATCGTCAACCAGGCCCTGATCACATAGCACAATCTGAGGGATTTTGGGGCAATGAGCCAAGGCGGCTCGACATTTAGATCTAGTGTTCCTCTTTAGGATATAAGGAAGCGCCGTAGGGAGTATTCTTGAAGAGATCAGGGTAGGAGGAATATATCTTCGGGCAGCCAGGTTGTATGCTACCAATATGGTAGAAGTGGCCATACTAGTCCTCAATGTTAAAGAGACCTGATGAAGTACGGATCTTGTAGCAAGATGGGCGATCTTCAGCGTTTTTGTCAGATATTCTCACATACGGCTGGTGGTAGAGGCTCTTTTATGACCCCGAGTTCAGGAGATACATCACCAGTTTCTCATTAGTCTGGGAACTAGAGTTCTTCTAGCCGTTCGGGCCAAGGTGGAGGTCACGAACATGGTGGTAAGTCACCAGGTTACCAGTGACAACAGAATGGATCAGCTCAGAGTGGTCATCCAAGGGCGCAGGGCTGCGGTACAGGCCAGAATTTTACTGTGGAGAAGACCCATCAAGAATAGGATCCTGACCCTTTTACATTTCGAGGTACGATATTAGTAGCCTCAGTTTTATCTTCATCACTTTTTGATACTGGTGCTTTGCATAACTTTATCTCTATTACTGTTGTGGAGAGCCTTGGGCTCTGTATCTTCTCGTCTGCCGACATGTTGACTCTTGATACATCGTTGGTAATGAGGACGTCTAGCATACGTCAGTGCAGAGAGTGCCCTCTTGGGGTTGCAGGGTGTCACTTCTTATGGGACCTTTATGTCCTAGAGATGATAGGCAATGATTTCATTCTCGGTATGGACTGGTTATTTCCATTCCAGGCAGTCGTCGATTGCTATCGCCGCAGGGTGAGTTTCGTATCACTAGAAGGTGGATCTTTTCTCCATAGAGGTGAGTGGGATGTCTAGGCGGGTAGAGCTGGACCAGAGCATCATGGGATAGGACGAGTTATAGCCCAGATTTCCATTATTTATCTGGATGACCAGGGGACTTCATGTAGAGACCCGAAGCTTGACGTACATAGATATCACATTACTTTTGCAGAATACTTAGTACATAACAAAAACACACACACAAGGACCGTAATAGTTTAGTGTCTTTGGAAACTCGGAACGTAATCTTCTAGTCATGGTGAAAGATCTTCAACATCTCCCATAAATATCTTCCATTTTTTTCTTTACCTAAAACCTTTCTTTATATCCTGGGGAAAAGAAAACATAAAAGGGTGAGCTCAAATTCTCAGTATGGGTAAACAAAAGAAATATCAATCACATCATATTCATAAGAACATATCTTTTGGAAATCTTAACCTGCAAAATAGATCATAATTTCATAACATGGGATAAATCATTCTAGTGAAATGTAATCCCAATAATCATAAATTAAAACATGAAACTTTGTGGCGTACACAAACAATCAAACAAAATCATTTCTTATTAGTCAAGACTCATTGCCAAGACTATCTTAGTGGACAAATTCCATTTCTGAACCGAGTTCACACCTCGTTTCAGTCCTGTTTCACTAAACCGGTATAAACTACCGTTCCAGCCATGTCTATCTCATGAGATATAAAATATTTACCTAATGTATTGGAGGGAGATATAGGTCCCACCCATCTCATAATGATACCATTCTTATGTGTGCCAGAAAATCATAAATCATACATCATTGCAAAACTCATGTAATAAAAATGGGAATCTTAAACATCGTGACATCATAAAACAATTCATATAAGATAAAGGAATTCATAAAAAAAATTCCATCACAACATAGTCAAATCAATTTAATAATATTGATAGAAACAGAACCCTTTATTATCTTAGATGGAAAATAATTTTGATAAAACACTTGAACTCCATTCTTGAGGAAAATATCCTTTCTATTTCAAAAACACTTTACTTTATTTAACATGTCATACAATTTTAAACTAAAATATGTTGATAAAAAATAAACTTGAAAACTTGTAAAGGAAGCTTCTTGTAAATAATGTTTTAAAAATCCATTCATGTCGTATAAGTTAAAAAAACATTCTTCTCGTACTTTGTTGGAAAAGTCAAAAAGTACCTCGTACGAAAAATGACAAAAGATTCCTTTCATATCTTTTACTAAAAAATCACTGAAGGGTAAAATTGGATTTAAACAATTTTAGGTGGATGGAAATAACATTACATATTGAGGAAACATGGATGTGGATGATAAAATACACCCCAGTAAATACCAAAGTATAAACAATCTCGGATAAAAATGAGATTGTGATATTTTACCTTACCTTAGGTCCGATTTGCTTCGTAAGTGTCTGAACCTCCTGTATAATGATTTAAATAATGTTATTGACTTATTACAGAATCATACTTATTTTTATGATGTCATATATGGTCATATTCTTAGCTTCTTCTTGGTAATATTTCATTATTACTTGTTATTCGGGTGTTTATTACTTTTTGTTCTTATGCGTGTTTTGTCGAATAAATTCTTATTTTTCTTTTTAGGTAATAGATACCTCATTTCTAGAATGTTATTAGGGTAATATATATCATATTAATACATTAAATTTATTTATATAATCATTATGCAATGAAGATCATGTAGAACGAGTCGCATCACATCGTGGAGACGGTATTCCGTACGTACGCACGAACGATGATATCGTTCCCATGATTGTGAAATTGTATTGGAGTATATATATACTATTTCAGAATCAATATCACTTTAAAATAATCATATATAGTCATTATTTACATCATTATACCCATCCAAGTATGGTGGTTGTGGAAAATAGATTTCACCACGGCGTGGAGACGGTATTCTGTACGTACGCACGCGCGGTGATTTCGTTTTCCATAGGATGGATAGATGGTGAAATAAGGTTGTTTCATACTTGTAATAACATATCATTATATGAGTGATACTGATGTTATTACTTCATAATGAAACAACCTAAGAAGAAGAAGTGGAAGAAGAAATAAAGATGAAAGAATCGGTAACGGACATTACCTCTTCTTTGAAGCGCCTCTTTGATACCTCCTTTTAGGGCACTAAAATAGGTCATTGAAGAAGACCAGAACCTCTAGTATGTTTCTAGGGAAGTGGAGAGGAGAACTTGGCAGGGGTTGGCCGAGCTTGAAGGCTCAAAGTGGTGTGAGGAAGAGAGGGAGGGGGTGTCCTTTTATAAGGGAGGAGAGGGGTACCTTTGGAATAACTAAAACTATTATTTTATTATAAAGTCAAATTCGGTTTTAAATAGCTCCAAATTGATTTATTTCGAAGATAAGATGGGGATGGGACAAAATACTCTCGTCAAATAGAATTTAGACAAGTTTAGGTTCCTATTTTAACTTTATCATTTAGATTTAACATTAAGTTAAATAATTTTACTTTTAATGTGTCTTCTTGTATTATACTATAAGGTTAATAAACTTACCATAAGCATCCAAAAGAACCCCAAGTTGTTTATTATTAATATATATAACCTTATCTAAGTCATTTGGCCGAACCTTAGATTTTTAGGAATAAAATAACAATTACTAATATAATATTTGTTTTAAAAACTATTTTATGTCAATTTTGAAACTATTTAGTAATTGATTTTTGTGAAAAACATAACAGAATGATTAGTTCGAAAAAATTTAATTAAATCAATAATAACATGTCATATTAACCTATAAAATTAGTGTAATTCATAAAAAGTCACAAATTACAGTTATTTGAGTATTTATAACATCAATTCTGTCAATATTTCATTAATAAGATAATTACTACATCATCGTTGTGTCATAAATAAATTAAATTATTTAATTTATAAAAATTACAAATTAAATATCATTATGTAGGAAATATATTTATCTTTATAATTAATATTTATAGTCGAATTTATCTTATGTATAACCCTATATTAAAAATGATTTACTTATTAAACTTTGATTTTAACTATTTTAAACCTTCTTTAAATAAATTAATAATAAATGTCCTAATCTAATCCAAGTGGGCCTAAATGGTCATATTTTATTCCTAAGGTTTTTTTGGTCGAATTACACTTATCCAATAGAATTTGGACATGTGTTAGGGTAATAATAATAACACTTTTACCCTTAATTACCCTATTTACTTTTAACCGTGGTAAAAAAAAGTAAAAAGTTACTATTCACCAAAAATTATTTTCATCTAATTGAACCACATTTTAGTCCTTTATATTAACCGTGTCTCTCGGATTTTCGAAATTCCACTCACAGAAGCGGTAAAATTAAGTTTTATGAAAAATTCAATTTTTTAACTACCACTTAGTGGTTTCACTATTCATCAAAAAAATAAATGTTTCCAGAAAAATACAAAAAATTAGGCCTAAGCTATATTTGATATTATGAATTCAAAAATGATTTCTATTTTACCAAATTCAAAACATATCAGTTACATTAATTAATTTAAAAATTAATTCCCGTCGTCAAAACAAATAGCGTGTTTTTAAGAGATAATAAATATCAACAGATTGACACTTGTTTATGTCTGGTTTAAATGTGAAATTACATCCAATGACCAACATTTTATTAAATTGTAAAAATATATTCTAAATATACTTTAAAACCACTCAAATTAATAATTTATCACTATTAGTTATTTTGATTAAAAAAGTTGTTTTTAATTAAAATTTAGTAATTTTCACTATTCATCAGAAT
This sequence comes from Viscum album, assembly GCA_963277665.1. Lineage (NCBI taxonomy): Eukaryota > Viridiplantae > Streptophyta > Magnoliopsida > Santalales > Viscaceae > Viscum > Viscum album. The sequence continues at coordinate 1,197,049,418 of OY728131.1, forward strand.
ATGAAAGTTATCCTAAAAGTACCAAAATTTCACCCTAAGCTAATTTAGATATTCCAAATCCAAAAATGAAGTCCATTTTGAGTGATAAAATTTCTAAAATTTTAAAAGGTGGTTATTACTATTCATAACGGCTAGGTTTAATAATATTTTAATAGCATATCGTTGTTTAGTGAAACTCGGTATTGCGTACTACACACGCTATCGAGGAAAGTCACAATTGTGTGTAATGCAAGGAAAGTAAAAGATGTATGTTGTGCAAGCTCCTTTTGGTGTAGCGTACAACACAAGACATTAATGAAATTAAGAATATTTTTTTCATAAAATCTCAGGGTGTTACATTCTACCCCCCTTAAAATGAATTTCGCCCTCGAAATTTGTCAGGGTTATAAATGGTTTACTACTCGAAAGTTTCTTTAATAGAAACCCACATAGTAAAAAGGAATACCAAAACCAATCTTTAAAAACAAAAGTATGAAACGTAACGGTTACCCAAATAAACTAATCATTGGGTTTCCACATTGGTGAAAATATGGATATGGAAGAGAAAACTAACCATCATGTTCTGATGGAGAGTGGTAGAGAACATGGCTATGGAAAATCCGGCAATCACAAAGCCATAAATTTGTGACGATCTAAGGTACCATCTAATTCATCAGATATAAGAGCACTAGGACAACATTTTTGGTTTTCAAGATCATTTCCCTAAAGTTGATGAAATAGGAATTAGAAGAAATACTTTTGTGATTTTGGTATAGTCTCACCGTTGGTCATTATTTGGACAATTTCCAATTCATCTCTTAAAGAAATGAAGTTGAATTTGTCATTCATGATGTGTTAGCAGATCATGTGATAGAATGATGGGTCATTCCATCTGTCTCAAACAAAAGGTTAGAAAAGTTATCAAAAAATACATAAGTCCATCTATAGTGAGATTAATCATATATGGTTCCTAAAATGGACTCGTACTTCATATATCATACTCCTTAATATAATAAAACTAGTTTCTACTAAACAGGAACTTCCTGTAGGCCAGTGGTAGGCGATAAAGGCCAGTCGCACTTCGGTTGTGGGTTCGATTCCCACAGCCTTGTCCGACGCGATGGGTTGTTGCCCGTCCTGTAGGTTTTCCTTTTTCTAAAACTACATTACTATAACATCAATAATATTGAAAAAATTTCTATCCTTAAACAATACTAACTTATGTCCAACATAATCCATTCCAATCATTAGGCTTATCCAAAATACTGTTGTCTAATCTCATATTACAGTGAAAACGATTACCAAAGAGTTCATATAACTGACATGTTAATACCATTGTTGATCCCCATATATCATGAGATATGTCTTGTTGGTCACATTCCAAACATTCTAAGGCCTTAATCATGTATTATCTTGAAAAAAATGAATACCCATTGAACCTTATTGAAAACATGAATGCTTCTAAAAGTTAACTCTTTTCACATACCAAAATCCTCAAAATTCTATATACTCAAACCATGGTATCACTTATTCCTTATATCAATCATGAGCTTATGAATACAATCAAACATCTCATTATCTTCTTATCCCTTCATTATGCACATATCATCTTCTTACCAAAAATATCTAAACCACTTTCCATGGTTACTGGTACCATAAAATTATTGAAAACCACAATAGACCAATACATAAATATTCCAATATTCCACGATACTATATACAACATTATTTTGGAATCCCATTACATAAACACTTAATCATTCCACCACATTGTTTTCATATTCAACATCACCAATAATGATCGCATGTGACTTCCCTTTGTCCTTTTTCTTAAGTGGTTGCTCATGTCGATCATCACTAACCCTTGGATTAGGGCATTTATTAGAATAATGCCCCATTTCCTTGCACTTGAAGCATTGAAGTGTTGGTGGTGTGTTCTATGCAGTCTTTTCTTTATTCAAAACATTAGAAACCCTTTTTCCATTACTTTGACACTCAGCTACTCGATGAACTTCTTTTCCACACTTAAAACATTTTCTAGTCCCTTTAAGACAATCTCCAATATGATTCTTTCCACACTTTGAGCATAAGGAAACATTCATCTTATTTTCACCATTATTATGAGATTTCTCCTTGATCTCAATCTTTCGTTTCTTGTCAAAACTACTAGATGGATAAGTAACACCAACTTCTATTTCTACCTTGATAGCACAACACACAATTTATTCATAGCTACTGAAGTCTCTTATAGCTAATGCCCTTCGAAGATTTGGTTTTAAGCCACTGAAGAATCGATCAACTTTACTTTCAGGTTGGATGATAAAGCCAGATGAATACCTTGAAAGCCTTGTAAAATTCACTTCATATACACCAACAGATTCATCATCCTTTTTCTTTAGTTCAAGAAACTCCTTCACCATCTTTGTTCAAAGAATACGAGGGAAGTACTTATTGAAAAGTAAGTTCTTGAACTCGTCCCATTCCATGGAATCAATTTCATCTCTTGGCCTCGTATTCTTGAAAAGATTCCACCATTGATCAGCTTCACCTTCCAAACGACATACTGCTAAGATGACTTTATCATGTTCTAAATATTGAAGAACTGAAAATATCTTTTCAGTGGTACTGATCCATTGTTCAGAAACAAGTGGATCAGAAGGCCCAATGAAAGAAGGTGGACGTTTCCTTTTGAAGGACTCAATAGAATATTGTTCCCTTCTCTGCTCATTTGGATGTCCAGAATGATTCATATCTTGTGTAAGTATAGTAATAAGATCTTGCACTCCATCTCCCGTAACATTTTTTTTCAGGAGGACAATCATTGCATTGTCCATTGCATTGATCAACACAGTTCCTTCGGGTTCCATCCATCATCTAAAACCCAGAAAGAATAGTGTGAGAGGCAAAAATCATGCTTGGGAAAACAACATAATAAAGGGGGAGTACCTTCAATATCTAACATCTTAGGTTTAATTCTATGATTGTTAGTGTAATTCTAGGACTATAACCTATACGTATACTTAACCTTAGGGACATCCCCAGACATACCTTAGAAATCTCTAGGGATCTCACTAAAGTTTTCACATCCTAGTTTCCAAAGGTTGACTAAACCTTTCCTCTGATACCAACTGTAGATACCCGAAGCTTGACGTACATAGATATCACATTAATTTTGCGGAATATTTAGTACATAACAAAAACACACACACAAGGACCATAATAGTTTAGTGTCTTTGGAAACTCGGAACGTAATCTTCTAATCATGGTGAAAGATCTTCAACATCTCCCATAAATATCTTCCCTTTTTTTCCTTACCTAAAACCTTTATTAATATCTTGGGGAAAAGAAAACATAAAACGGTGAGCTCAAATGCTCAGTAAGGGTAAACAAACTAAATATCAATCACATCATATTCATAAGAACATATCTTTTGGAAATCTTAACCTGCAAAAGATATCATAATTTCATAACATGGGATAAATCATTGTAGTGAAATGTAATCCCAATATTCATAACTTAAAACATGAAACTTTGTGGAGTACACACACAATCATAGAGAATCATTTCTTATTAGTCAAGACTCATTGCCAAGACTATCTTAGTGGACAAAGTCCATTTCTGAACCGAGTTCACACCTCGTTTCAGTCCTGTTTCACTGAACCGGTATAACCTACCATTCCAGCCATGTCTATCTCATGAGATATAAACTCTTTATCAAATGAATTGGAGGGACATATAGGTCCCACCCATCTCATAATGATACCATTTTTATGTGTGCCACAAAATCATAAATCATACATCATTGCATAACTCATGTAATAAAAATGGGAATCTTAAACATCATGACATCATAAAACAATTCATATTAGATAAAGGAATTCATAAAAATAATTCCATCACAACATAGTCAAATCAATGTAATAATAGTGATAGAAACAGAACCCTTTATTATCTTAGATGGAAAATAATTTGGATAAAACACTTGAACTCCATTCTTGAGGAAAACATCCTTTCTATTTCAAAAACACTTTCCTTTCTTTAACATGTCATACAATTTTAAACTAAAAGAAGTTGATTAAAAATAAACTTGAAAACTTGTAAAGGAATCTTCTTGTAAATAATTTTTTAAAAATCCATTCATTCCGTATAAGTTAAAAAAAATTCTTCTCGTACTTTTGTCGAAAAAGTCAAAAAGTACCTCGTACGAAAAACGACAAAAGATTACTTTCATATATTTTACTAAAAACTCACAAAAGGGTAAAATTGGATTTAATAAATTGTAGGTGGATGGAAATAACATTATATATTGAAGAAAAATGGATGTGGATGATAAAATACACCCCAGTAAATACCAAAGTATAAACAATCTCGGATAAAAATGAGATTGTGATATTTTCCCTTACCTTAGGTCCAATTTGCTTCATAAGTGTCCGAACCTCCTGTATAATGATTTAAATAATGTTATTGACTTATTCCAGAATCATATTTATTTTTATGATATCATATATGGTCATATTCTTAGATTCATATTCGTAATATTTCATTATTACTTGTTATTCGGGTGTTTATTACTTTTTGATCTTATGCGTGTTTTGTCGAATAAATTCTTATTTTTCTTTTTTAGGTTATAGATAACTCATTTCCAGAATGGTATTAGGGTAATATAGATCATATTAATTCATTAAATTTATTTATATAATCATTATGCAATGAAGATCATGTAGAACGAGTCGCATCACATCGTGGAGACGGTATTCCGTACGTACGCACGAGCGATGATATCATTCTCATGATTGTGGAATTGTATTGGAGTATATATATACTATTTCAAAATCAATATCACTTTACAATAATCATATATAGTCATTATTTACCCCATTATTCCCATCCAAGTAAGGTGGTGGTGGAAAATATATTTCACCACGGCGTGGAGACGGTATTCCGTACGTACGCACGCGCGGTGATTTCATTTTCTATAGGATGGATAGATGGTGAAATAGGGTTGTTTCATACTTATAATAACATATCAATTTATGAGTGATACTGATTTTATTACTTCATAATGAAACAACCTAAGAAGAAGAAGTGGAAGAAGAAATAAAGATGAAAGAATCAGAAATGGACATTACCTCTTCTTTGAAGCGCCTCTTTGATACCTCCTTTTAGGGAACTAAAATAGGTATTTGAAGAAGAACATAACCTCTAGGATGTTTCTAGGGAAGTTTAGAGGAGAAATTGGCAGGGGTTGTCTGTGCTTGAAGGCTCAAAGTGGTGTGATGAAGAGAGGGAGGGAGTGTCCTTTTATAAGGGAGGAGAGGGGTACCTTTGGAATAACTAAAACTATTATTTTATTATAAAGTCAAATTAGGTTTTAAATAGCTCCAAATTGATTTATTTCGAATCTAAGGTGGGTATGGGTCGAAATACTCTCATAAAATAGAATTTATACAAGTTTAGGTTCCTATTTTAACCTTATCATTTAGATTTAACATTAAGTTAAATAATTTTACTTTTACCGTGTCTTCTTGTGTTCTTATACTATAAGGTTAATAAACTTACCATAGGCATACAAAAGAACCCCAAGTTGTTTATTATTAATATATATAACCTTATCTAACTCATTTGGCTGAACCTTAGATTTTTAGGAATAAAATAACAATTACTAATATAATATTTGTTTTAATAACTATTTTATGTCAATTTTGACACTATTTAGTAATTGATTTTTGTGAAAATTATAACAGAATGATTAGTTCGAAAAACATTAATTAAATCAATAAACACATGTAATATTAACCTATAAAATTAGTGGAATTCATAAAAAGTCTCAAATTACATTTATTTGGGTATTTACAACATCAATTATGTCAATATTTCATTAATAAGATAATTACTGCATCATCATTGTGTCATAAATAAATTAAATTATTTAATGTACAAAAATTAAAAATAAAATATCATTATGTAGGAAATCATTTTAGAGTTCTAATGAATATTTATAGTCGAATTTATCTTATGTATAACCATATATTAAAAATGATTTACTTATTAAACTTTGATTTCAACTATTTTAACCCTTCTTTAAAAAAATTAATAATAAATGTCCTAATCTAATCCAAGTGGGCATAAATGGTAATATTTTATTCCTAAGGTTGTTTTTGGTCGAATTACACTTATCCAATAGAATTAGGACATGTGTTAGGGTAATAATAATAACACTTTTACCCTTAATTACCCTATTTACTTTTAACCGTGGTAAAAAAAGTAAAAAGTTACTATTCACCCAAAATTATTTTCATCTCATTGAACCACATTTTAGTCCTTCATATTAACCGTGTCCCTCGTATTTTCGAAATTCCACTCACAGAAGCGGTAAAATTATGTTTTATGAAAAATTCAGTTTTTTAACTACCACTTAGTGGTTTCACTATTCATCAAAAAAATGAAAGTTTCCAGAAAAATAAAAAAAAATTAGGCCTAAGATATATTTTATATTATGAATTCAAAAATGATGTCTATTTTACCAAATTCAAAACATATCAGTTACATTAATTAATTTTAAAATTAATTCCCATTGTCAAAACAAATAGCTGTTTTTAAGAGATAATAACTATCAAAAGATTGACACTTGTTTATGTCTGGTTTAAATGTGAAATTACATCCAATGACCAACATTGTATTAAATTTTAAAAATATATTCTAAATATACTTTAAACCACTCAAATTAATAATTTATCACTATTAATTATTTTTATTAAAAAAGTTGTTTTTAATTAAAATTTAGTAATTTTAACTATTCATCAGAATATGAAAGTTATCCGAAAAGTACCAAAATTTCACCCTAAGCTAATTTCGATATTCCAAATCCAAAAATGAAGTCCATTTTGAGCGATAAAATTTCTAAAATTTTAAAAGGTGGTTATTACTATTCATAACGGCTAGTTTTAATAATATTTTAATAGCATGTCGTTGTTTAGTGAAACTCGGTATTGCGTACTACACACGCTATCGAGGAAGGTCGTGATTGCGTGTAATGCAAGGCAAGTCAAAGATGCATGTTGTGCAAGCTCCTTTTGGTGTAGCGTACAACACAAGATATTAATGAAATTAAGAATCTTTTTTTCATAAAATCTCGGGGTGTTACACTTCACAGTTAGAATTTCCTCCAGTGGTGGATCGTTTAAGGGATGTGTTTCCAGATGAATTTTCAGGTTTGCCTCTGGAGCATGAGGTAGAATTTTCCATTGAGATCATGCCAGGAGTGGCACCAGTGTCCATTCCTCCTTATAGTATGGCCACACTTGAGTTGCAGGAGCTCAAGAAGAAGTTGGAGGAGTTGCAGGCAAAGGGTTTCTTCTAACCCAGTACTTATCCTTAGGGTTCGCCTATCCTGTTTGAAAAGAAGACAGATGAAAACCTTAGGCTTTGCGTGGATTATCAGAAACTGAACCAGTTGATGGTCAAGAACCGATATCCCTTGTTGAGGATTGATGACCTCTTAGATCAGCTTCAAGGAGCCCGAGTGTTCTCAAAGAGAGATTTGAGGTCCGGTTATAATCAATTGCGTGTTAGACCATCAGATATACCTCTTACAGCCTTCAGGAGCAGGTATGGTCTTTACGAGTATACGGTTATTCCATTCGGACTCACGAATGCACCAGAAGCTTTTATGGAACTGATAAACCGAGTGTTCCATCCATACTTGGATTCCTTCATGGTGGTTTTCATGGACGACATCTTGGTGTACTCTCACACTCGACACGACCATGCTACCCATCTTGAGATCATTTTGAGTACACTGAGAGAGCATAATCTTTATGCTAAACTCTCAAAGTGCCACTTTTGGATGGGTCAAAACCACTTCTTGGGTCATTTCATCTCAGAGGCAGGAGTATCAGTGGACTCATAGAAAGTGAGATATGTAATTTCCTAGGAGCAGTCGAAGAACATCTTTGAGGTGCAGAGCTTTCTAGGGCTGGTTGGATACTATATGTGCTTTATTCAGGACTTCTCATGCCTATCATAACCTTTGACAGGTTTGACCAATAAAGGGGAGAAGTTCTTATGGTCAGATTCTTGTGAGTTAACCTTTCAAGTGTTGAAAGAGAGGTTGACGTCAGCACCGATACTAGTCTTGCCAGGGCCGGGCAAGAGCTACATCATTTTTTGCGATGCATCAGGTATCAGACTGGGAGCTGTTCTTATGAAGGGAGACGGATTTTTCGCATACGGGTCTCGGAAGTTGAGGCCACATGAGAGAAACTACCCAACACATGATCTAGAGTTGGCAGCTGTTGTTCATGCCTTATGCTGTTGGATACATTACCTTATGGGAGAGCACTTTGTGGTGTTTACCGACCACAAGAGTTTGAAGTACATCTTCACTCAGCATGATCTAAATCTGAGATAGCGTAGGTGGGATGAGTACCTTCAGTCCTTCGACTTTGAGCCTGCCTATACGCCAGGAAAGGGCAACGTAGTGGCTGAAGCGTTGAGCAGAAGAACTCAGATTCAGGCAGTTCAAGAAGCCAACAGTGAGTGGCAGCTTATGGATCTATTCTCTGAGATTCATTTGGAGGTGCATGAAAAATAGGGGAAGACTTTTCTATCTACTATAGCTGTTACCTCTACCCTTCTTGATCGAGTAAAGATGAGGTAGCTATCAGAATTAGAAGGCCTAGTCCCACGGGAGAGTGTGTCAGGAGAGGACCCTCTTCCTGGATAGATAGTGGAAGAGGATGATATCTTTCATTTCTAGGGACGTGTATGGGTTCCAGTAGACATACGCGAGGAGGTGATATGGGATTTACATTCCTCGGTTTGGGCAGTTCATCCTGGTGTCACCAAGATGTATCATGATCTTCATCGGCAGTATTGGTGTCCAGGTATTTAGAGAGATGTTGATGGTTTCATTATGAGATGTTTTAATTGTCAGCAGGTAAAAGCGGAGCATCAGCGACCAGAATGTCTTTTACAGTAGTTACCCATTCTCGAGTGGATGTGGAACGATGTCGCGATGGACTTCATGACCAGTTTACCGAGGTCGTCTTGAGGGAGTGATGCTCTTTGGGTTGTCGTCGACAAGATTACGAAGGTTGCACATTTCTTGCTGATCAAGGAGACCTTCATTGTTGATGATCTAGGATGGTTGTACATTTGAGATATTGTACGTCTGCATGGAGTTAAACACTATATTGTTTCATACAGGGATTCACGTTTTACTTCTCGGTTCTGGTAGGGGCTTTAGAAGGCTTTAGGTACACAAGTACTTTTGAGTAAAACATACCATCCCCAGACAGATGGCATGTCCGAGCGTACGATCCAGGTGCTTGAGGATATGCTCCGATCTTTCATTCTAGTCTTTGGTGATTCTTGGGAGAAGCATATTACTCTTGTGGAGTTTTCCTATAACAATAGTTTTCAGGCGAGTATTTAGATGGCACCTTACGAGTCTTTGTACGGTAGGCCATGCTGATCACCTTTGTGCTGGCTGGAGGCAGGAGAGGCAGCTTTACTGGGACCTCATATTGTTCAGGAGACCTTAGAGTAGATATAGTTGATTTGGAATAGGATGGATACAACACAGTCTTGACAAAAGTCTTATGCAGATCAACGGAGATGACCTCTGGAGTTCGAGGTCAGGGATCATGTTTTTTTGCGTGTCACACTGAGGTTGGGACACAAGAGGATATGGAGATAGGGTAAGCTTTCACCGTGGCACGTCGGGCCATTTGAGGTGTTGGAGAAATTTGTGCCGGTTGCCTAACGGTTGCAGTTACCTCAGAGGTATCAGGCTATGCATGACGCCTTCCACATCTCTCAGCTCCGACGTTACTTTTCAGACCTCTCTCATGTCTTTCAACCCGAGGAGGTTGAGCTCAAAGCGGATGCATCGTTTGAGGAGCATCCTATCCAGATTTTCGATCATAGTACAAAGGTTCTATGTGGCCAGTCTGTTCCTCTGGTATGGGTTCTATGCCAGCACGTGCGAGTACAGGATGATACCTGGGAGAGGGAGGCCGATGTACGATCGTAGTGGCCGGAGCTATTCGGGGTATCTTCTTCTACGCCTTGCTAGGGAAATTTGGGGATGAATTTCTTTAAGGTGAGAAGTTTTTAAGAACCCAGATCTTCATTTCAGGTATGTTTTTTCTTTTCTAGTCATTATTGAGAAAAATAGGAAAATCTGGAAATTTCTAATGCACACACTGTGTACTTTATAAGTACACGACATGTACTTTGATGTCATGCGAGGCCGTCTATTGGCTGTGTCCAGGACACACACACAGTGTGTAGGGGTGATGTGGAGGCCGCTTAAAGAAGAGTATGGAAAATCTAAGTACACTCCATGTAATCTATAATTACACACCATGTACTTCATTTTTTTTCATTAAACGGACCGAGGTCATGCCTAATCGACAGAAACACCTTCATCTCTAGGTTCTTCGACCAAGAGGGACCATACGACCATGAACATCCTCCGAGCCCCCAAGCCTCCATCTATTTGGAAAATCGATCACCATCAATTGCATTGGAACCACAGAGATGAGCTCTTCCTTCGTCTTGAGTTTCATTCCATGATTTCCCCTCTTCCTCAAGATATTATAGGTTGAGAATTTTAGATGTTTTCTCAGATCTTAAACGTTATAAGGAGAATCGATCATCGTGGTTCAAGTATATCAATCTCCTTGAATCCAGGTAGGTGGTTTGTTCCTTACCTTTTGAAGTATTTGAGTTTTATGTGAAAATTTCCACCAATACCCATGAACGGGATATTGTGTGTTTACCATTTTTCCCCTGATGTTTTCCTGCCTTTTTGTATGCTTGTGTAGAGTTAATTTGATCATATCTGAGAATAAATTCTATTCTTGGATGTTTTTCCCATGCCTTGTTCTTGTTATAACCTTTGGGTTTTGTTATCCTTTGGCTGTTATACCTATTTTCCATGCCTTGTGACCATATTATGGAATGATATTCTTGACATGCTTTTTGTTCAGTAGAACGGTTAGCCAAGTAGATCTATATGTGTACTTTGGCCTTATAGCATTATTATGCACTGACTGGAATGGGACCATAAGAACCTGGTGCTATAGACTATAATGGATTGACTGAGTAAGATTCCCAGAGAGTCTTGGATATTATAGACTACAGGAGGGTAGACCGAGTGAGCTTCCTCGGAGAGTCTTGGACATTATAGACTACATGGGATAGACAGAGTGATCTTCCTAGAGAGTCTTGGATATTATAGACTATAGGAGGGTAGACCAAGTGAGATTCCTCAGAGAGTATTTACTTGTTTGAATTTCTTTAAACAATTCCAAGCTAGAGGAGGAATTAACCAAGCGAGCTTCCTAAGAGAGTCTGTGATAAGCCTAAGACTATAGGAGGAATTGAATGAGTGAGCTTCCTCAGAGAGTTTCTAGACTTTGGGGCTATAAGAGGGTTGGACCGCGTGATCTTCCTCATAGAGTACCTAAATAATCTAGACTATAAGGGGAATTTACCAAGCGATCTTCCTCAGAGAGTCCCATAATTTCATATGACCAAACCAGAGGGGTTAGGCTAAGTGCACTGCCCAGATGGTTTTTGGTACTTCATGGATAGGACCAAAGGGGTTGGCTGCGAGTACTTCCTAGAGGGAGTTCCTATTGTGGTTATCTTTTTTTCTTCACTACTGCTTGTTATTATATGGATTGATTACTATTGTATATCATCCTATTACTACTTTCTGATTACTGCCTGCTATTTACTATTACTATTTGCTGCTTACTATACTATTACCTACCATATGCTCACTCAATGTTAGGCACAGATCTTCAGGTGGTTGGCTACTGGGATTTAGTCTCGCACCCTATTTGGGTCATGCTTTTGGGCCCAAACAGACTATGTTGTTGCAGGTATAGACCAGGGAAAGAGCCCTTAGACTTCTGGTACTTGATTTCTTTGGAGGAGGAGAGCATGGGACCAAGCTTAGGCTTTTAATGCTGAGGATATGTTTATCTTTTCTTTTGTACTTCCTTTGGTACTGTTTGTATTTCCAGCATTGTGACCTGTTTGGCTGTTTTCCTAGATATGTATCATGCATCATTTCATATATACATATGTGATCCATTGGTTTATTGTTCTAGTATTCCGTTGTTTACTTGTGCATTGTTGTTGGATATTTACTGCTTCTTCTATTGCGTGTTTGTTTACTTCCACTATGTACTCTTCCAATGAGGGAATAGTTTCCCCACTATCACACCCAAGACCCTCGCTGCTAGTCGGAAGCCTCTGGCATTTGGGGAAATGTGCTTAAGGCCATGTGACCAACCGGGTATGGGGCGGCTCTGGGTGGCTTCCGGAATCGGGATGTTACATATGGAATTGTAAAGGTTACTAGGTCTTTACACTTGATAGGAAAATCATGTTGAATAATAGCTGAAACATTCCTCCCTAAGTTTATTTTTTCACATCCTTTGAATTTCATCTTATGGGTAAACATATATTTCAGAAACTTAGTATACATTAGAATTTGTTTCACAGCATAAATAAATGGTATTTGACTTTTATATTTCTTAAAATTCTAAAAAACCTTATTTTTAACTCTTTTTCAACACTTGATTTGACTAGTGGTTCACTCCTAGGGTAAGTCAATAGTGGTTTGAATGCTTCTGAGCTAACCTGAGTAATGTTTTTGGAAACATAAGGAACATAAATCCTCTTTGAATCATTATTTGTACTTCCAAATAAAATTTCTTCTCTTAAATTTTTGTTTCCATTCAAATCAACTACATAATTTCCATCTTTTCCATCAGTAGTGGGATTCTCATTGAAAATATTGGAAATAAGTTTGATTTTCTCAATTTAAGGGTTATTTAATCTTGTTCCACTCCTATTTTTAATTTAATACACATTTTACTTTCAATTATCTATCAGATTCACTTGGGGTTGTGAGGGTAAACCTCCACTATTTTAATTTTTCATGAAAAATACATCAGAAGAATGTTGAACCATTTGAGTCATCAGGGTTTTAATTATGTTCTTCCATTATTTTGATAATTCTTGTCGTATTATAATTGATTATTAAACATTTATTTATATCTTATGAGTGGGAGGGTAAGGCTATTATTTTCTTCCAGAATGAGCATTGGCATTCTCATTGATATATCTTTGTTGAGAATTACTTGATTGTCCTTGTAAGAAGATTATAGGTTGTTTGGGCTGCTAAAATATTTCATTAGATTGGTGTTTCAAACCCTGATTGAAATTTTGGTTGGTTTGAAATGGAATTTTTTGGATTTATTGAAATGGTTTTCTAGGAAAAACAGCATTACAGTTCTCAAAATGGTCTTTCATTTGTGGGAATTGGTCACTAAAATGTTCGTTGGAAGAAAAAATTCCACAATGGACTTGAATTTGAAAATTTTCTTTCAGGTTTGGGTGGTATTGGTGGGTTGTTAGAAAATATCATCAATATCACCATGGATATAAGATCATAAAGTTTACGCACTATCATTTAGTTTTTAGGACTAATAGTGGTGAATTCTTGGGTAGATTTTAATAACGAAGGCCTCTTGATCCAAATTGTTAAGCATTTTGGGACATGTTTGCAATCAATGTCCTAGAATTATTTGGTGTTTGTTCAACTAAATCCCCTAATTATTCAAAATCAATCATGATTTTATCTTTAAGACAAAATCCCTCATAAAAATATTGAATCAAAATTTGGTCACTGATTTGGTGGTGGGGGAAACAAAAACAGATTATTTTGAATCATTCCCAGTACTCATGAAATGTTTCTCCTTTAGTTTACCTAATTAAAAAAAAATCCATTCAAATGGAATATGTTCTTGAGGTAGGAAAAAATTTTAAATGAAAATTTTATTCAATTCATTCCAATATCTAATCAATTTTGAATGTGAATAGAAAACAAATTCTTTGGAAACTGCTTTTAAAGAAAAAGGAAATGGCCTCAACTTCATTTGATTTCTGTCAACTCCTTTTGGTTTCATATTGAAACAAATATAACTAAACTATTTAAGGTGTTTATGTGGATCATCACATAAAAACCCATTAAATTTTGGATTTTTGTGAATAAAACTAGATTTGATTTCAAATCCAATAGGTGCATCGGTATATTCCATAGGAATTTCTAGATTTTCATCATAGGATAAATCCAATTATTTCAAGTTTCTATTTTCATCCATTGGAATTTGATTTTCCAATAGGTTTCTTATAAGTGTTTTTGTGTATTATTCACAACTTGGTACATGGGTATTTCTAGTAGCTTTAATCATAGACTAAAATGTTCTATTATTTTCATAATATGTAGGTAACAAGTTTGGGTCAGAATTTCAGGTCATTCAAAAACAATTTCTATAAATTAAACTCAAGAAACCTCCTTAAAAACAATACTAGTTAATGAGAAGGTTTTTTTCATGAAATACGAAATCAAAAATTTTATCCCCAAGGGAAATGTACTATAACAGTCCCTATATTGTCTCTCGAAGAGGTTGCAATTTAAGTTACCAGACTGTCACTTTTGTTTTGTTTATTTTTTTCCAGAAGAAAAATTTGAGGATTTTATTAAAAGTTCAAATATAGGATATAAACTAAATTTAATGAGAATAGAAAATATAGTAAAATTAATATGAATTAAAAGGGGTTTGAAATCCTAATTAAAAAAGTAGTAATGGACAAGCTTCAACCTCTCAGACACTCCCCTCTTCCTTGATTAAAAATATTTCTTAATTGAATTTCTAAATTCCCACAAGGACCCCAATGTGAAAACTAAAATTTAAATAGATATCATATAATTACCTAAATTTTATTTTCCCCTCCCATATAAGTGATTCAATTACTTTAAGACATCCACGAAATCAAACCTAATTGAAATCACTATGCTAAATTATAAGACCTCATCAAAGAAATTTAAATAGTGAAATCAATTAATTTTATTAATAGATTTAATAACCATCCAAATAAATTTGATTAAAATATATTTAATAAATAAAAAAAATAAATTCATTAAAAATATACATGTTCAAGATAAATTCCAAAGTTTATTACCTAATAAGATCAAAACTCGGGAGAGAGTGTCTGTCAGGTGTCACCGTCCAAAACAACTTAGTTCTTATCCTCACATCACTTGAGAAGACTCCATATTTTCTATTATATAATAAATTCATGATATATTCATTAGTATCTCAATATAAAACTTTCACTTTCTATATCAACACAACTACCTTGGTGATGGATCTATTTTAAAATGCGAGAGGAGTCACATATTTATAGGTGAATGGGTGAAGAATTTTTGCTCAAAATATTTACTCTGAAAGTTTACACATTTATGATCCAATAAATGTCATAATATGTAATTTGTTTCTTCAAAAAATCTATTTTAAAATATTTCTTTAATTATTCCTAAAAATTTAAATTTTATTTGAATATTTAGAGTAAGTAATGGATTAAATACTGAGAATAACTTTTTCTGGACTAGAATCCCCAACTTATTCCTCTTATTTATAACATTCAATTATTAAATTAATTTGTTAAAACCTATAATAAATTAATTTAATAAGTGGATATACGTTTACTATTTAAAATACAATTGCAATCACCTCAATTGGAGATGTGCATCCCGGATTATGATTCAATTATAGAGGTGGGGTCCATGCTATCTGCCTGAACAATTGTGAAACTTGATTAATTTTTAGGGACTATTATAATTCTAATCAACTCTTATCCTAGAAGAAATAGTTGAAGGAAATAAATCAATTGATCCAAAAAAGTATAACTCAATTTGTAATAATATTTTAATATAACCAAAATACCCTTGTGATTAAAATATGTTTAAATTCCAGAATTAATAAATTTTCACCTTTTATCCCAAACACACTTTAAATCCAAAATTGATATAAATATTGTCAATTTTTAAATTTTTGGGGTTTATATAATTTAAATAGACATATTAAATAGTGTTAATATTAGAATTGTCATGTATCATCATGAGGATTGTGATTTATTCTCTCATCGAGTTGGGCATTTCGTTGGGACAATCATCACATTTCCCTTCACATTGATTGTTTACCTGTTTACCCCTATTTTTGGAAATTGGATAGAAATAATTTGAAATTAGGGATGAGTTTTTTTAAACTATTAAACATATAAACATGAATTAATTGAAATTAAAGGGATAACATATAAATTCCATTTATTTCTTTAACTTATACATTTCTAGGATTCAATCTATGTTATCATGATCTATTTCCTAACATATATTCATATGGGTATTTTTTTGTTTCCTTAATAATATTTTGTGATGAGATTATGAATTTACCAAAGAATATCCCCTATCAATGTCAAATGAGGTGCACATTGAGGCCAATTGGTGTGTACTAGGTTACATCGAGTCAAGCTCGATGCACCTTGTCCAATTTGTTACCCCTGGGTACATCTATGCCAATACTATGTGAAATTTTAGTATCTTGATAGGGATGTATCTTCTTGATAAACTAAGTAATCTATACATACTAAAATTTTAGGGACGTTTTATTAGTCTACATTTTATCCCCAAGGCTTCTGCTAGAGTTTTCAAACCCTAATCCCAGTAAAAAACTAAATTTTTCTCTAATACCAACTATAAAAACAATGTTCTTCATTACACATTAATTCATGATTTATTAAATAAAAGTACACGTAATAAAATAAAAAAGAACAATAAGACTAGTGTATTTTGGAATTATGAACATGTCATATCATCTTGAACATGGGATACAAGAACATTATATATAACTTCCTTAACATGATTCAAAAATTCCACGGCTTTTAAAACTACACAAGATAACTTGGGGACATACATAAGAAATGGGTGAGATACAAATCCTACTAAGTGAATAATAATATCATAAAGTAAAACATGTTATAAAATATACATACCACTATGGTATAAAAGGAACATGAATAATAAGGCATGATATAGAGTGCTAATCATAACATGGGAAATGTGGAAACAACATAAAACACTATATCATAAACATTGGTCAAGGATAATCTGCTAAGGAATCATGGTGGATAAAATATCATAAATTTATAAGGTTAACTCACTATCCCAACATGATGTATCATGAGACTAAAAATTACCCGATGAATTAGAGAACTATATAATTTCGAGCACACCCACCACTTTGATTTCATTCTCATGCTTAAGTGTTCCAAATAGATCATTCAACATGAATACATTCATCGTCATATTTTATTCCTACATAATTAAGTGTATAATAAATAAATGTATGTACCATGCAGAAGTGTTATAAGTGTATAAATGTGAATAATCTTGATAGGAAATCGGTATGGTATTCACTACATAATTATTTTGACATGGAAAATCATGGTGAAATTTCTCTATCAAAATGACATCACATAAAAACTCATAAAATGGGGTGATGAGGTAAAAAGGGATATATAAACATTTTTAAATAAATTATAAATCAAGGGGGATATTGAATAACATATCCCATCATAATGAAATTAAGATAAGATATATAAGGTAAAGAATATACTTGAATAAAGAGGAGAAATGAAAAGATCCATTACTTGAGTGTGTGGCACCAAATGCTTGGGAGGGGATGCTTGAGATCTTAGGGAAAACCTAGTTGGACCATAGAGAGTGTTGGAAAGAGTATGTATGTGATCCAAGGGGTTTTATTGAAGATAAATGGGATCTTGGATGGTTTTATATTGGAAAAGAGGGATGTTTCTTTATTATTTAGTTTGTGGACTTTAAATAATAAAATAACAAAAATTGAAAACCATACCAGCGTTTTTCCCATGGTTTCTTCCAAATAAGAGTGTTTAGAATTATTTTATATGTCTAAAGACCAAAATTAATAAAAAAAATACCATTGATTATGGGGAGATGAGTCAAACTCTTAAAGAAATGATTTTAAAACCTTAAAATATATTAATGGTTTTGTAGGATTCATAAATGATTTATAAACTTAATAAAATAAAAAATCACATTATTTAAAAGTTAAAACATATATTTGGTCATGGATATTGTTTATAGTATTTATTACATCACTTTTGGTTCATTATTATGTCACAATACGAAAATTATATTTAAACAGTATTTGACTTTTACTCGAAAATTTGACTACCTCTGAAAATTATGAAAAATTCACTATTGGATATTTTCAATGTTATTATTATAAAAAAAATTAATTTTATCTATTTTTTTTAATATGTGAATTTTAACTTTTAAAATAGTAATAAGCATTTATTAAGAAATATTGAGTTTTCTAATAATAATAGTTTTTGAACCCTTATAAAAATCACATTTGAATTCATTAAAATTATATAATAGTTTATATTTAATAAAAAATATTTAATAATAATATTTTTTAAAATATTATTTATTTAAAAAATATATTAAATCATCAAAATAAATTCCTTAATTGAATTTTAATATTACTCTAAAAATACTATTTGTGTTTTATTATATCAAAATAAAAATCATTTATAAAGTATCCATAATAGGATGAGAATATATTCATTATTCTATAAAAAATACACATAGTCATATTACTAGGTTCTTGATACATGTACCTTTAATAAACCAAAAAACTCCCAAGAAGTGAGGTGCATGATGGCGAGGCTTTCATGGGGTGGTTCGACATACATGGTTTGGTCTGTAATCTTGATGATCTTAAACTTCCCCAATAAACAGTTTCGATCATTATTATGTTTTTGGATATAAGTTTGGGATTGGTCAATGGTAAATACCTGTGATTCTATCTCCCTCATATGATCTGATAAATGAGCATCATAGGGTATGATGCTACTAGTTGAGGTTATCACTTACTTTTTCTATGTGAATTGAATTTGATAAAACTCTATATTTATTCTAATCATGTGATCATTGTTCAAAAACTATATTATCAATTCTAATAATACTTAATGGTATTATAAATTCAGTTAGAAATAATAAAACAAAATAAGTCCATCTGTTTTTTATGGCCATATTATAAAATAATACATTTACTTAAATCTAATGGTGAATTTTATTTATAATACCTCAGGTCATCACACATTCCCTCATTATGAGATTAGTTAATATTTCCCTTGTTATTATTTGATTATTTTTGATATCCATGTATATGTCTTAGTTATTGTTGTTAGAACAATTTTTGATTTAAATTTATTCCTTATATATTATGATCAAGTAATTTTTCTAAATGGAATTTGTTTTAGTTATTCACCTTGAGTTAGTATTTATTCTTATTTATTCAAGATAACTTATGTTATAAACTTAACCTTACTGAGTATCTGAGATCACCCCTTTCTTATGTTTCATTTTTCACTAGGATGTTAAGAAGTATATTATTAATGACATACAATGTTAATCTAGGATAATAATGGTGCATTCAATGTTGTCACTATATTGTATTTTATATTTTCAATTATAATTTAATATTTAATTATGTATGTAGTTTTCCAAAAATATTTAACTTTTTGGTCCTTTGGGATTTGGTTCCTTATAAAATTTTCCAATTTAATAAAGTAAACACCAAATTTGGCCTACTGGGGTTGGTGTATATACACCTGACGTGGATGAAAAAAAGTTTAAGAACCAAGAAATATTAAGGGATTGATTATAATTTGTGTATGGTACTAAGATAAGTGATTTTAGAATCACTAAATATATGGTATTAATAAGAATCAAGCCACATAACATACTTATATGATGTGGGTAGATTTTATTATTAGAAAAAAAATTAGTGAATGGAGAAGGTCATGGATTGGGAACTCGTATATATATTAATATCTCATGAAAATAAAATAGTTCTAACCAATAGAATATCTTTATTAGTTTGAGACATTATGTATAGTACAATATATTTCATATAGTTTAACATCATGTGATGAAGATGTGTGAACCCCATGTGAATTAGAAAGATCTTATACACCATGAGTAAGATCAAAGGTCTTATGTCTGGGATCATAATAGAGAATCCAAACATTACTACATATCCTTCAATAAAAAGAATCAATCCAAAAATAGTTCTAATTATATGTGGGAAGTATTCTAGTTATTGGTGATCAAAACTATAGTGCCTTTGAAGAAAGAGAGCTCACAAATGGGGAAGATCTTTCATATGGGGGAATTATTTCTCAGAATAGGTTCATGGGAAAAGAACTTTATGATGGTGGATCCCACATAGTTCTGGATTATATGTGGGAGGGTGAAAATGAATCTCTCTCAATAAGGATCCATTGAAGGAGGAACCTAGCTTGCACGGGGAAGTTGAACACCTAGGTAAATTTTCTTCCATCATGGGATTGTGGATTAAATACATGAATCAGTAGGTCACTTACATAGATTTGGATCTTATGTAAGAAAATTAATCCATAAATGACATGCCACTCTAATTATTTTAATGTTTTATAAAATGGAATAAATATTTTTAATTTATCATCATGAAACAAGTAATTTATTTTATACAGTTTAATGTCATTTTTTTGGATGTTATTCCAATCTGTTTAACATCTTTCTGCTTGGATATTATTTCATGAAGTTGAACATCATGTGATTTTGTCATGCATCTTTATGTCATGCGACTAGGAAATCAGACCATTTAGTTTAATTTCATATTGCTAGGATGTTATTGTGAATTTTTACATCATGCGATCATGATATTACACATTACAGTTTAATTTCATGCTTCTAGGATGTTATTTCATGTTTTTATGTCATACAACAAAGATATTACAAACCCAATATCAAATTATGAAAATTATTTATTAAGAAACCTATAATTTCTGGTTTGATTGATACATTATTTATATATTAAGTTCAAGTAATAAGATCAATCTGGATATACCATATGTATGGTGTAGGTATGTCCCATTTTTGGACTGACTTTTGGAGGTTTCTTACCATTTATCACGGGGTTCTCAGGTCCAC
The DNA here is from genome assembly GCA_963277665.1 of Viscum album. NCBI lineage: Eukaryota > Viridiplantae > Streptophyta > Magnoliopsida > Santalales > Viscaceae > Viscum > Viscum album. The sequence goes on from OY728131.1 coordinate 1,197,070,344, forward strand.
CACAAGTCTTAATTGAAGGAATTAGTAGAGAATAAAATTAATTTTGAATGCTCCTATTTTAATTTCCCAAATTTTCCGTGTATTAATTATAAATATTATATGGAATTAATACGTGACCAGGATTTTTGACGGTGTGCAATTCTGAGGCCTGGAGTTCCCGTAATAAATGTTTGAACTGAATTTAAGCTTTTACACATCGCACATGAACGATTTTCCTCAAAAAAGTTTAATAACATTTAAATGGGTTCCCAGATTATAAATCTAAGGGCATCGTTGTGATCATACCATAGACTTTACCTTAGGCGAGGCCTAACATCGACCGGTGCGGGTCGACTGCAAAAGTTAGTTTTTGGACTTTTTAATGAAAATAAAATAAAATAATAATTTATTTTATTTTAAATGTTTCCATAACCCAATGAATCTTATTTCCTTTTAAATAAGCAGGAGCCTAGGGCTAAAGTCATAACCCTAGAAAACTCCCAAGAAACCTCTGGAGCTTTGAATAGGAGCCAAACGTGGATGATTCATGACGAACACTGATGAACAAAGACATTTGGATCGTTGCGCAGTGAGATAGAATACCAAACGACAACTTCTCTTCCTATTCAGTGATGTTTAATGTAGTAGATATTAATTTTTATTTAGTTCTTCTTCTTTCTTTGATTAAATTAAGAACACAGATCAAACCACGAATGGGTTGATCTGGATATTGTGCATTCTTGTGGGAGGGTGTTATTACTTTCCTTTTCTTTTGAGGATTGATTCAGGAAGTTGATTTTGTGATAATTTTTGGATGATATTTTTATTCCTCTTGTTTAATCCTTCTAACAGGATATAATTGACACCAGGACGAATGACGGCGTAAGTGAATTCCTCTTTTGTGTATTGATTTTCTTCCCCCTTTTAACCCTGCGTTCTTCGCATTCTTCATGAGGTTATGAATAACAGATTTTTGCATGCCCATTTCACAACAAAATTATCACAAATTGAAGATCCGACATCATGATGACTCAATGAAGGTGAAATAGTGATGATAACAGATGAATTGACATGGTTCAGAAGAAATGAATCTTTGACCGTTCTTCACATGAAAGGTCAAATAGAGTTTTTGGGTCGGATCAAACCCCTGAAACCTCCTGAAACATTGATGGTATAGCAGGGGCGACCTTATATGTTTAGTATCATGATGATCAGACAGGTGAATCGAGGATCGGAGGATCCCTGAGGCGTAACGATGAGAAATGAAGTTTCTGGAAAATTATAATCAACATGACGTGTATCCCGAAGAACACGTCGTGTAGGGTTGGACTGAAGGCGGTTAGGGATTCTACACTACACATGTAGAAAAATATGACATGCTCTCAGGAAGACATGGCATATGGGCCCCACCTAGTGGTGGCTGGAGTTCTGGGAGAAAGGAAGAAGATACATGGCGTGTGACCACTATCGCATAGTGTGTGGATCCCTACATGGACTCGGCGTGTATCTAGGAAGATACATAGACACGGGGTAGAGTACACACCATGTACTCCACCACATGGCCAGACAAGGACAGTTACGCATGTTATCCCATGTACTGGTTACACGGGATGACCCACATGGGTTGAAGCCGTGTACAAGCACACGATCTCATACACAGAGGGGACCTTAGTTACTCAGACACGAGGTATGGTTCGTCCTACACCCCATGTACTTACCTTTCTACATGGAATGTTCTCCCAGACTAAGACCATTACACACGGGAAATAACAGAAGTCACGAGACATGGTGTGTGACCACTTCTACATGTCGTGTATGTCTTAGAACATGGCTTGATCCCCTTGTTAATCATTTTTTGGAAAGGTTTTGTTGGGTTAGTTACCCTTTTTTCTTGTCCCATGATGGTCACACTACAACATAAATCGCCTTTAGTGACAGTTTTTAGTGGCCGTTTACAAAACCATCGCTAAACATTTCCATAAAATGGTTTAGTTGTAGTTTATTAAAAACTACCATGAAACCTTTTTAATTTTTTACAGTGGCGACGCTCCCACCCCCACCTGAGCTGACCCTCTTCCCCGGCACCTATGACCCTTCTCCCCTGCCAATCCCCAACCCTAGAGCTTCTCCCCTCCCATGCCACCGGTGTCCTCACCACTCATCGCTGCTGACCCCACTTCTCCCCCCAACACCCATGACACCTTCTTCTCCCCTGGCCCCATCGAGTTCCTACCCTAGTTCATATCCCCTCCCCTATCGCCGGTGGTTTGTATAGTCATAAGTATTGTTTTTCATATTTTTTGGAGCTTTATGTGCATAGGGTTATAGAAATATGCAACCTTTTGTGTGTACAAACATGTCTTGGAAGAGTTTAGTGTTCATTCATGATTCATATATATTCACCTTTGTTGGTTTGGATTTGGATACCAATTCTGTTTAATTAAGAAAAAAGATTTTACCACCAAGTGATGACTTGGGTCAAGGGAATAGGTTTCTAATAATGATTTTGGGTTATTAATTTGGTCCTACTTAGATTCGAGATACACTAGGTTAGTTAAATAGCTCCTAGAGGGGATGTTTTAGTGTATTTTATGGGTGTATGATTTCATGATCTAGATATGTACTATAGTGCGAGTTTTTTCACTGGTTATATGTATCTGATTCACTGGTTTTTAGCATCACTTTTATTTTATATAAAATGTGAGATAACTTGTTTTTATTATAGTATCATGTGTAGTAAGTCTTTGGTTGACTGTCTACTTGGTGTACATACTCACACCCCGCATAGGCATCTTGGTGTATATGAAGTTTGACATGGTATAGGTAAAGGTAAGACATATTAATTCTATAGAGGAGAACCTTTATTTTGTTGTTATTGGTGATAGAGTTTGGATATAAGAGATAGTAGTGGTTTTTAGCTTGGTGTAGCAACATGTTTGGATCCCTATTCTACATTTATAAGTCTTTTGTCTTATATCTAATTTGATGATATTTTTGTTTATTGTATCTCTGATTATTATTATTATTTTATATTGTTATAGTTTGGTTTTCCTTTCTCATGTATCATATTTATATTTTACCATTAGAGTTATTCCACTGGAGGTTATGTATTTTAAGGTCAAATCATCCCCCAGTAATATTCTTAACCCTAGGTGTTTATTTCGAACCTTTAGTGTTTGTGGGAAGGACCTAAGGCTATTGGAATTCCCATATTATCTAAGGTGATCAGTTGGGGTTGTGATATTACAAATGATATCATTTTGGTATGATCTATTAGTGAGGAAGTTAGGTATGGATATAGGATGTTTTAGGACTTGAAATATAGGGTATAAAAAGGTATATATATCCTCTTTATACTAATATTCAAGTTACCTAGGTGGTTTGAGTATTAAAATTGTTTTAAAACACTTCTAGGAGTGTTTTCTCATTATCATCATGGGTTTAACCAATGAGAGTTGTGCATCAATGTTATTAAAGAGACTTACCACCATAAATTCATCATTCACATGATATTTCATGGTTTTTTACTTTGAAACTTTTCCATTTTGATCTTGCTTGTGTATTATTGCACACTGTAAAACCTTTAACTAAAGTGTTGGGTGGTGACTAAGTAATGATTTTAATAACATCGACTATGGTTATAGAAAAAAAATACCACTGGTTAGAAGGCCTATAAATTAGAAAGAGTGTGATACTAGGAATGTGGTTCCACCTAAACCATAAGTAAATTAGTAACTATTAATAAAAATAGTGAATTTTTTGGGTATTGGAAGAGAAAAAATTGGAATGAGGAACCACATTATATGGATCAATCATTGGAATTTAAAGAGAAAATCCTACCAATATTATAGGGTGACTTGGGACCTGAAGATTCAAAGTCATGGCTAGGTTGGATAAATAGGATCTTAGATTTTCCTGGAACTATAGATGGGACTAAATTAAATATAGTAGTGTGACTAATCAAAGGACTATCATGAAAATGGTGAGACCGAGTCATCTATGTTAAGGTTGATCAATAACTTACCTCGGATGGATTTGGGAATTTTTTTAACAAAAAATTATACCTAAATACCTTTCAAGTATTAAGAAAGATATATTTTTTTATCTTAATAATAGAGATATCTCAGGTATGTAATATAGAGCCCAATTTACATACCTTACTCACTTTGTACTATAAGTGGCATCTAGTTAATCTCTCAAATCATGTGTGTTTGAGTTGGTTCTATGACATAAGAATCACTCTAAGGTTTTCATGTTTTTATTGATAATTTCATTGAGATTTAGAATAACATGATGGTAGAAAATGTGTACATTATAGGGAATATTAGTGGAGGGAACACCTTTTTCCACATGCGCATAGGTTGAAACTCCAACAGTGGAAATAAGTATAGAAGGAAAAATTATGCCTAGGGTAGAAAAGCACCAGATAACCAATCCACAAGGTCGGTTTACTTTTATCCACTTCAAAATAATTAGTTGGGTTAATTCCAATATGTCTCTTTGGATCACTTAAAAAGGGAATGTATGATAGTTCTTTTAGAATTTCACAACTATGGCCGAATATGGAATCTAAAATGTTTCTATACTTATCATCTGAATTAAAAATGAGTCAATTGTTTTAATATAACTCAATCCTCTCATGATCAACTAGGATGATATCATCAGATTATTTTTCATCCACAAAATTGAGTTATTTATAGTTATTCCAAGAACAACACCAACATCCTAGCAAGCCCTATCTCAGCATGGGGGTTGGAATTATCAAGGAAGGGCAGAATGATAAATATTTAGGGAAAATAAAGCTCTATAAAATTAATAACAGGTTCCCTTAATAGTGTGAGGTACTATTAGTATTGATTTAACCATAATGAATGCATTTCTTGACAATTTATACCAATAATCTAATTCACAATAAATGAATTTTTCGCAACACCAACATTGATCCACAACCCATGATCATCTTATTTCATTTGAATAATGACATTAGGTCTTGTTTATAACTTGTTTATATTTTTAAGGGAAACCGACTTCCTTAACTTTCTTATCCATCATATCTAAGGTGGAATATTCCATCACACATTTCAAAATCCATACTTGTACATAATTTTTTTCCCACCCACTCCCTTCATAAAAAGAGATTTATAAACATTATTACGAGATGGTATGGATGGTACCTCATCCTTATTAGTGGTCAAATTCTACTAAATTCAATGCTTGATATCCCTTGTTATCAAACAAATTCAATATGACATCATTGATTATCTTAGTTAAGGCTTGGAAAACTCTTTTTTATTCTATAATAATTAATTTTTATGTAATTCTAGATTCAACAAGTGACTTTACTTCAGCATGAAACGTCTAGATCATGTTTTGAAGAAAAAAAGTGGTTTCTTAACACCACTTGCTGATTCATGATCACCAATGACATGTTTTGATCATATTTTATATCAAATGAGACATGAAATAATTATTATATCACTTATTTCATGCATTTTTTGGATTTAATCAAGTTTTTCTTTAGCTGAATAACATGTACTTTATTAGAACATCCACCCCATAGATCATATCTTCCCCTAAATATTGGGCCACTTCAAACAATGGTTAGAATTATTTAATTTAATGGGAGAGGGGAACCTCCAACTTTTTTAAGTAAAGTAATGTGGTTGGAATTTGTTCACTCATCCTAATCTCCCAATTTAATTCTAATCCTTTGTGGTGGTACTAGTTTTGATGACACCACTAGTGGGTGATTTACCATATGTATTGATATAGGAAAACCTTATGTAACATATTTATATATTTTTTTCAACTATTATATATGAATATACTTCCCTATTTAGTAATATTTATGTGTTTTATTTTTTTTAATATTGTGTAGGCACATTGTGATATACATGGATACAAGATGGATCACATTACCAAGGAATAAACCTCAGTATATTAAGGGTTTTATTGAGTTTTTAGATTTTGTAATTTCCAATCGATCCGTTGAAGGGAGAATAAGATGTCCATTTCCTAAATGTAAATTTATAAAATGGTTAAAGAGAGATGAAGTTTATGAACATTTAATAGTGAAGCAATTCCCTGGTCAATATTTGCATTGGATTTGGCATGGAGAATCGAACGTTATAGAAAGGTTGAGAACTGATTTCAATCCATAGAATGACCTACCAACTTCATAAACAATGGAAAATGAAATGAAAAACCTTATAAATGATGCATTCGGCATTGAAAGAGACCACCATCAACATAAAAACATATCAGAACAACTAGATTATTGTGCTACAAATAGAAATGAGACAAGTGATGTTGTTGAGACTGTAACACAACCAGATCAAGATTTTAACATATCATTGGATCCTCCTCTTGATTATATGGAGCCAAATGTAAGAGAAAACTTCACTAAGGAAAATTCATTTCATGATTTAGTTAACAATGGAAATCAAGAATTGTATAGTGAGTGTTTGAAATATTCAATGCTTTCATTTCTGCTAAAGTTGAACCATATCAAATGTATATGTTACAAGTGAAGCAATGTCCATGATATTGGAATTGATTCGTGATTCATTTTCTGAAGCAAAAATCCCGAAGTATTTTTATTATATGAGAATAGTTGTTAAGAGGCTTGGTATGAATTATACAAAATACATGCATGTCCTAATGATTGTATGCTTTATTGGGGAGAGGACTCAAGTAGACAGAATTACAAAAATTGTTCTTCTTCTAGATGGTAGTCAAAGGGTGATATTGGATGTCTGAAGAAACATAATTTCAAGTAGAAGAAGAAAAAGAACACACCTACAAATGTTTTGTGTTACTTTCCTTTGAAGCCTCGATTGCAAAGATTATTCATGTAATCGAAGACCAGCGAACACATGAAGTGGAATTTAGTAGATATTAACAATGACGGGTTAATGAGTCATCCAAGAGATTCACAATCATGGAAGAAATTTTATTAATTACATCCATATTTCTCATCTGATCTTAGGAATGTTCGATTGGGATTGACTGCTAATGGATTCAACCCATTTGGGACTTTGAGTACCAGTTATAGCATTTGGCCAGTTGTTTTGATCCCTTATAATCTCCCTCCTTGTATGTGTATGCAACAAACATGTTTTATCATTTCAATGATTATTCCTAGAAAACAAATGCCTATTATTGATATTGATGTATTCTTACAGCCTTTGATTGATGAATTGAAGGATTTATGGATTAACGGTGTTGACACATTTGATGATTCTTCTAAAACAATGTTCAAAATGCATGTTTCTTTAATGTGGACCATTAGTGACTTCCCTGGGCTTGGGAACTTATCTGGTTGGAACACTTACATGGGTTTGGATTGTCCCATTTTTAACTTTTATTTTGAGCCCAAACGGCTACCTCAATATAGAAAATGGTTCTTCTTGTTCCATCAAAGATTTCTTGATGCATCTCATAGATTTTGGCATAACAGATCAAAATTTAATGGTTTCATTGATCGTAGACCACCTCCAAATTTTTTAACTGGTTCTGAAATATTTAAAAAACTTTAAAATGATGAAACAGAATTTGGGAAGGTTCATCATTTGAATGATAGCAGAAAATGGGCCCGACGTGCATCATCAAGTGAAATCAGAATGAAACAATGGAAGAAAAAAAAGTACATTCTTCAAACATCAGTATTTGGAATTTAATTTGTTGCAGAATAATCTTGATGTGATGCATATTGAGAAGAATGTCTGTGAAAATTTGATTTTGACATTACTTAATGAGCATGGAATGTTTAAAGACCATCTCAATGCTTGCAAAGACTTACAAGTAATGAACATAAAACGTGATCTCTGGCCAGATGAGAATGAAAAGTATGCTCCGAAATTTTTTTCAATGAAAAATAGGCATAAGGATAAATTCCTTCTAATTTTAAAGAATGTGAAGGTATCTGATGGGTATTCGAGTAACATCTCGAGGTGTGTTGAATTTAAGAATCATAAGTTACATGGATTGAAATGTCACGATTCAAATATTTTTTGTAATAGTTACTACTATTGGTATTTCGTACATTATTACCTGAAAAAGTTACTACTGTTGTACACCAATTCTGCACATTTTTCATGAAATTATGTGAGAAATATCTACATCCATTTCATCTTGACAACCTCCAGGAGAGGTTTTTATTGACCCTTTGTGCAATGGAGATGATCTTTCCTCCATCATTTTTTACTGCCATGATGCATTTAACTTTTCATTTGGTTAAGGAAGCTAAATTAGGAGGCAATGTTCATTATCGATGGATGTATCCAATTGATAAGTATTTTATTTATATATACTTTTTTAGTTAAGGAAACAATTATTGGAATTTAAATATATGCATAATTATGATTATTTTATTTCACAGATATCTTGGGAATTTGAAAGCATACATGAGAAATAAAGCTCAACTAGAAGGCTCTATCGCTGAAGGCTATTTGGATGAGGAGTGTCTTACCATTTTTTCAAAATACATGGATGATATTAAGACAATATTTAATCTATTTGGACATGTTGATGAAACATCAAATCAATCTCAAATACATCAGAAATCAAAAATATTTACCGCTATTGGACGATCAGTTGGGAGGATCTCAAATGTGACACTGACAGAATTGGAATTATTACAGGCACATAGATATGTGCTGCCGAATAGTGATATTGTAGATCCATTTATTGAAGATTTGAGGATAAAAACAAAGAGACTAATGAGAGTCCAAACAATAAATGAGAAAGATATAATGAATTCTGTGAACAAAGATCTTATAGAATGGTTTTCATGACGTCTAAGTTAATAAATATTTCAATAAATATGAATATTAGTTTGACACATACATTTTTTAAATCTAATAAATTATATTTTATTTTTTATATCATGAATACCGATACTCAAGTAGAGTTATCATAAGATTTGTAGTTTCTTTCTAGAGGTCCTATAAAACAAGTTAGAAAGTTTGACGCTTATAATGTGAATGGATTTAGAGTTCGTACAGTCGATCGAGAAATGCATTTGAAAACACAGAATAGAATTATATTTACATTTGATGAAGTGGGATACTATGGAAAGATTCTTGATATTATTGAATTAAACTTCCATGGAAATTTTTCTATTGTTTTATTCAAATGAAATTGGGTCGATATTATCAGGGGTGTTAAAAGAGATTCCTTGAAATTTACTTCTGTGAACTTCTCTCGCTTGATGGATGTTGGTGATCGTGAACTGCATGATCTATATATCTTATCATCGCATGAAAAAATGGTATATTATGTGAATGATGTTGTGGATGGAGGGTGGAGTGTAGTTTCTCATGTAATACAAAGATATTTGTATGATATGGGTGATGGAGTGAAAGATTTGACCTCTAAAATTGAATCTCATCAACAACAAGAACTATAATCATTTGTCCATCATGATTTTGAAAATATTAGTCTAGAAACGTTGAATGAAGTGGATGAAGTAATGGATTATGAAACCAATATGATTGAAGGGGAAAATGATTGTATGTACAATTATTTATTCATTCAGCAACCACTTATTTTATTTGTATAGTCATTCATTATCATTGTTATATATATTTTGTTTGTTAGTACTGGGCATCTATTATCATTTATAATTTTTTTTCTGTATAATTTTTTTGAAAAATATATTCTGAACATAATTTTATTTGATTAAATGATAGTAATTCCAAGGAGGAAGCGGTACACTATTTCATCTACTACTACGACAGATGACGATCCATCTGTCTCCCTCCCCACAGCATCTGATCAACCAGATGCCTACACCCATGCATCATCTCCCCCTGCACCATCTCTCAAACCCTATGTGGGTGTCCCATTAGAGGATGAGTCATCGAATCTCCCTTCGGGAGCCTCAGTAGTGGGGTGGAAGCACACCTCTTTCAGTTCATCACGGGCATATTGGAGGGTCACTATCATAGGTACAAATTATAATATAAATAAAGTTATTTCATTTTGTTTATACTAATTATTTTCTCATTGAAGATGAAAAAATGAAACTATATAGAAGAAAATAAAAAGTTTACATGTTTGGAATATGAATGGTGAGAAGACAGTCATGCCATTTGATTCATTTGGGGTCCCTACAAATGATGCCACGGGGTTACTTGGCCAGATTCTAGGCCAACTGGTAGCGGATCCCATTTCCCTACCTATTTATTATGATTATTGGAGACATATGCCTCCAAATTGGAAAAATAAAGTCTCTAATTCCCAAATAAAGGAAATTTTAATAAATTATGGTTTAATTGAATTTCATGTTACTAATATGTTCAAAATGAATTTTTGTATATAGATATTCTTCCACTTTACAGTTGTTGATGTGATAGAATGAAAGTGGACGTTGAAAAATATTGATAATAAATGGAAAGACATCAAATGGAGATTGTGGTGCGATGTCAACGATACATCATTGACTCTGGAACAAATGTATGAGAAGCTACCCAGTGGGGTACCGAAAGATCAGTGGAAAGTTTTTGCAGACAGACATCGTGATGAGAAGCGGATGATATTGAAATATATATTATTATATTATCCTAATTTTAAATTTATAAATTTATATTAAGAGATTACATTGAATAAATTACTATTAAATTGCATTTGATTTATTTTAGGATCTCTCAAGACAAAATGCATCAAACCGGGCTAAGCAAGTCATCCCTCACACTGCAGGGTCAAAAAGCTTTTCTAGAAGTCGAATGACTATGATAATATTTTTATTATTTTAAATATTAATAAGAAAATATTATCTGTTTAATATATTAAATTGTTAATTTATCTTTTCCAAATGCAGTCACAAAGTTTAGGGCACGAAGCATCCCGAACTGATGTGTGGTTGAATGTTAAAAAAAATCATATGGAAGTTTTGGTAATGATCCTACAAAATAAGTTGGGGTATGAAGTCAATTTTTTATTATAATAACATATTATTAGTTTTTACTAGGTTATTATATATTGATATTTGATTCATAGGTAAAAATTAAAGAACTATGGGATGCCAATCCTGTGTAGTCCTACTCAGTATCCTAGGATGACCTGGTTTCTAAAGTCCTTGGGAAGGTGTATCCTGGTAGAGTGCACGGAATGGGTTTCGGACCCATACCATCTAAGGTATTTGGCATTCCACCAGGGATTCTGGATGCATCTACTTCTGGTTATAGTCAGTCCATACTTGCAGATTCTCAAAGGGATATTTCTTCTCTAGGAACCATAGTTCAAGACCAGGGGGTTCAGATATCTGCTTTGCAGAAAGCGATGACTGATATACATCAACAGATGAGCAGATATTCCCTTGGTGGTAGTGCATCGACCGGTGGTAAGCAGGTAAATCACAAAAAATAAAAATCATTTAGTTTTTAACGTTTCATTGGATTTAAGTTTTAATATAAATATGCAATAGTATTTAACTTTCAATATAATGTTCTTACAGGTGACAACAGAAAGTGGAGATAGAGGTGAAGAGGGGGACGATACGTGTTCATCATTGGATTGTGAGTAGTTGTATTGTTGATGTTTTGTACAAATATGGGAATAGATGGTTTGTATATGAATGGTTATATGTTTGTTATGGATTCTTTGAATCATTTTACAAGCGTTTATGTTTTGTGCATATTTTTCTTATGGATGATCCATCTAGGGTGATATGATTCGCGTTCAGGCACAATCTTGGGTGATATGTTTTAGGTTTTGTGCATATATTTTGTTCTTTATTTCTTATGAGGATTATTTGTAGTATCTAGGTAGAAACAAAATATGATTGGTAATAAAGAACACAGTAATGGGTGTAGTATATAATTTAATGAACTATAAAATGTGAATGAAACATTTTTAAATGAAACAGAAGGGTATAAAAGTGGGTAACGTATAAATAATTGGATTTCATTAAATAAGAAATCAAAATGAAATTATGAATGTAATATTACTGGTAAATGATAAATCTAAAAGGGTTAATTGTTCTGAAAAATGATAAATTGTGAATTATTGTTGTGGCTATGTTTTGTAGAAAGTGGTGATGGTTAAGAATAGGCATCAATGGTAGCATGTGTAAGTGATGATTTAGTACTTGTGATGGGTATATCAGTTCTATTTTTTTGTGGACCCTTTAGGATAGTATTGTGTGTGGATAAATTATACTTTTATTTTGTTATGATTTAGTAGGCACCCCACTCTTGTGGGATAATCTTACCAACACCCAAATGTTTTGGGTTCATAGTATTTTATGAAACATCTCAGTTGATGAGTAAGTGGATGGATGACAACTCAGTCGTCCTAAATATCCCTTCTATATATTGCACTAGTATGATGAATCAATGTATTTATAATAATATGGTATATAATGGATTTAAGTATAGTATGTGCTGTTTTGGTTTACTTGAATATGTAGTTGATATGATAATGTGTGGTGGGGTCCTGTATAGTAGGAGAAGGGTATGAAGTTGATGTCCTTCATGTTCATGATACCCTGCTATAATGAATATGTTGACATGTTGATGGAAATGGAGGTGTGTTTTTTATAATGATGATGTGGTTGTTATATATGGCATGGTTGTGATATGAGATATGATATGTTGTGATATGACCGAAGAATGGATTGAGATTCCCATTATGTTTTTTATTGGGGTGTGAGAGTGACAAACTAGTGGATAATTGTTTGTGGGGTTCCTTTTGATATATTATATTGTTTTTATGTTATTATACCTAGATGAAATATTAGTTGAGTGAGACATGGTGAGGTTGGGTTATATTTTACCGAGTAGAGTTAGTTATTTTGTTTATTCATTGAAGTATTAGTATACTTCTTCTACATTTTCATGAGAGGTCTTAATGAGGATCCCAATAATTGTGTATGTATGATCACCCCTATATGTATATACATTTTATAGGTTTCTAGGATGGATTTGGAGATCAATATGAATATTTCTAGCTCATGGATTGCAATTGTGATTATAGTTATTAACTAGGAATGGTTTGTTTTTTAGGGCACTGGTGAAGGGGATGTAGAGCTGCTATTTTTTTCCTGGATCAGCTTTTAGCGGTAGTTTTAACCGCCGCTAAAAATATAAATTTTTCTCTTAGCGGTGGTTAAAACCGCCGCTACAGTGTCCCACCATATGTGTATATTCTGCGGTGGTTTTAATTATCTTAGCAGAATTTTTCCGGCAAGGGTGGTGTTTTTTATTTGCGGTGGTTATAACCGCCACAAAAAAAATAGATCCACTGGACATAAAAACCGCCACTAAAAAAACCTAAACCACCGCTAAATGAAGAAACTCTAAGATTAATTTAAACCACCGTGAAATGGATATAAACGCCACTAATAGTTTCCCAACGTGCAATTTAGCGGTGGTTTCCTAGAACCGCCGCCAATGCATATAGCGGTGGTTTAAACCACTGCTATACGAACAAAAACCGCCAATACACCAATGATTTGTTGTAGTGTCATGTATCATTTCCATCTATAGGAGTATGATCCCTTTAGTATGAATTTTCTATATAGAGTCAGGTATCTATATGAGAGGCCGAAGTGAGATCCTCTATTTATTCTTGACCCTAGGCAGATTCAAGTATGGACGTGACTAATCTTACAGGGCACCAATCCTCCACTTATTAGGTGAATCTGGATGAGTCGCGGTATCCACTAAGGCCCTAGAAATAATCCTTATATGTGTATTGTGATATTTCCCCACTTAGGAGTGTTTTCTCCTGGAATGAGTGTATCTATCTCCCACAACCTTTACCAAAAAATGGTACTTCTTAGATTGATGTCATCAGAGCTCTCAGACTCATGGAGGGAGTTCTCTTGGACGAGTTCTTCATGGAACCTTTAAACTGAATCCCTAGTGGGGGTATGTTGTTGTGTGACTTGTCTCTAGACTATGAGTCTGGGTTTTGAGTATATATGGATTGTGTTTCTCTTACTATTTGTCCAGTAGAAATATACTATGTAGAGATGATTGTACCTTAACTTTGTGTATTTATTTGTGGGTTTCAGGGTCCTCTACTTTTTATTGTTATACTCACCCATACACAAGATTTGCCCGCTCGTGTCGCATTTTGTGTAGAAAAGCAGCCTTTTGATGGAGTCTAGGGTGGACCAACACCAGACCGAGCTTTCTAAGTTCCCTACAGGCTGAGGTATTCTTATGGCCACGAGAAGTAGTCCCAGTACCCATTTGTGCTTACAGGTTGGACTTTATAGTTTGCAGACTCTCATTTTTGGTGGGCTTGTATTCTGGCCTAGTTTTACTATTCTCACTTTACTTATGTTTCACTCTATTGTTTTGGTTTTTTATATGCATGAATTTTGTTACTCAGTGTTTTTTTACATTTCATCATTTGTGGTATTGAAGATGTGTGCGTCTGTACAGATACTTAGGCAATGCCTCCCATATTAGTGATATACCCACTTTGTGCTAGTCACCAGTCATTGGTCTATTTGAGATGGGCATGAGGAGTGGAAAAATGGGCCCCACTGGGATGGGTCCTAACATAGTGGTATCAAAGGTGGTCGGTTCTATCTTTGGACCAAGAGTCTATGAGATTGGTTTGGTGCAATAGAGTTATGTGTTTCATGTTCGAATTTCAGGCTAGGGACTCTTGTGTTGGTGTGGGCGGCCAATGTTTCCAAACACCAGGACTCTGATAAACTGTTTTTCAACTCGGTACATGAAAAACACTGGTTACAAGGAAATAAAAGAACGATACATGCATCATATAGGAATGGGTTGTGTTTTACACATCCTTTGTGTTAGCTATCTAGATATACTCATTGACCTTGGTACATATTGTTTCCTTATATGATGCCTCCGTGATGCATACCTGCTAGGATTTAGCTGTGCGATCATGGTGATGACCCCCTCAGTGATGAGGCTTTGATACAGGAAGCAGTTTTCTAGGCATTGCCTCTAGGCCGTGCACCTACTATACCACCACCAGTGGAGCAGAACGTGGTACCTGAAGTACCGATAGATGAGGGGCGCAGGCTAAAATCACTCCATGAGTTCTAGAGACAGAGACCCCTCAGGTTACAAGGTGATCCTAACCCTCAGGTGGCTAAGCACTATATTGAGGTGGTGACCAGCGTTTCTTATCTACTATGGAGACTAGTAGACCAGATGGCGATCCTGGGAGTGAGTCTTCTGCAGGGTTCAATAGGACGATGGTGGTGTCTGACCATGCAGACTCACGATGAGGAGACTCTTACATGGACAGAGTTTGAGAGACTCTTTAAGGAGGATTTATCCCTAGTTACGCTGAGAGAGGTGCGTATCTATGAGCTTATTCAGCTCCATCAGGGCAATTTGACGGTGGCTGACTATTCATTGAGGTTCACCAACCTCGCCAGGTACTCAATGGATATGGTCAGAGATCAGTAATTTATATCTTAGACCTTTGACCAAGGTCTATTATGGGACATACGATCTAGTGTTGTTCCTCTATACATTTCAACTTATGCTGGAGTGCTCGAGCAGGCCTTGGTGATGGAGAGACTCTTGGTGGAGAAGAGACAGATGGCAGCAGTTAGTAGTAGGAAAACTGGTGTGGAGACCTCGATAGTAAGTAGCCAATGTCATGAACAGGGTTCGGGACATGGGAGACGTCACAAGAGGACAATGATAGGGGATCAATAGTATAGGGCTCTCAGGTTGGATCTAGTCAGCCTAGGGAGAGGCGATACTACTCATGAAATTGTAGGGGACATCTCACTGGAGAATATCCCACCCATCGAGCTACTTCCATAGAGGTGGTGGATGCTCCACCGAGGTAGAGGCAGAGAGTGGAACAGATAGACCTGCCAGGTGGCGGATGTGGTAGAGGAGTAGGGAGATCTGCAGGTGGTGTCAGACACTTGGATCTACTTCTACCACCACCCTAAGAGGTCTGCACTAGGCTCAAGGATCTAGGGGATAGGGGTGGGAAAAACTGCATGAAGTCATGGAGTATGACCCAGGGACTCCATTTATGATACAAGGTATGATTTGGGTCTTCTCTACCTTAGCTTCCATACTAATAGAGAAAATTTCCAGTCATTATTTCCTTACCACATTTCTTGTGAGAAACATTGAGATTCTGGTTGAGCTGTTGACTTGACCCTTACGCTTGCAGACACCTACGAGAGGGGACTGGATGATCACACACCTTTTCATACAGTTTGATAATCCCCTTAGAGGTGAGAGTTTCAGTTAGAACCTCATGGTGGTAGCATCAGGCCTTACAACCTCATTCTCGGGTTGGATTAGTTATCTTCAGTCCATCCCCAGAATGACTGTTTTAGGCGAAGAGTGAGATGTGTCCACAACGATGGGGCATGGTTTTACTTTTTTAGTGAAAAGGATATTTAGGTAGCACAGAATGGGATCACGCATAGGAAGGTTCAGTATACCACTCATGAGTTGGATAGCCTTACCCTTGTAGTATCAGATGTGGTGAGATTCCACTTCCTAGTAGTAGTGGTGGAGTATGAAGACTTCTTTCCCGAAGATGATTCAGGACTACCTCCCTAATAGGAGATCGATTTCTACATCAACTTACACCTCAGGATGACACCAATATCCTCACCAGCATATTGGATGGATCCCACAGAGCTTCAAATGCTAAAGGTGCTGCTAGGATTTGTAGAGGAAAAGGTTCATGAGACCCAATGTTTCACCATTGGTGGCCCCAATTTTGTTTTCCAATAATGAAGATGGGAGTTTGAGGTTGTACGTAGATTACTGGTGCCTGAACCAAGTGACAGCGAAGAACAAGTATCCACTATCAAGGATCTAAACCCTTTTTGATCAACTATGATGGGTATAGTTGTTCTCGAAGTTTGACCATCGACCAGCTTACCACCAGTTATGAGTACATGACGAAGATATACCGAAGATGGATTTCAGATGCCGTTATAGTCACTACGAGTACTTGGTGATGCCTTTTGGCATAACTAACTCCCTCTAAGTGTTCATAGGACTTATGAAATAGATCATCTAGCCATATTTAGACCAGTTCATAGAGGGCTTTATCGATGACAACCTAGTGTACTCGATGTCAGAGGAGGAGCACGCGAGACCCCTGTGGATGGTTCTAAACATACTTCGAGAGCACCATCTTTATGGGAATTTCTTGAAGTTCTAGTTCTGGATTTAAGAGGTCCACTTTATGGGACATTTCATCTCTCTAGATGGAATAGCTATGGACCCAACAAAGGTGGATATAGTGTTATCATGGGGGCCACCTCGGAGCGTGACAGAGGTGCAGATCTTCCTTGGGGTGGAAGGATATTAATGGAGATTCATTCCTGATATCTCCTGGATATCAGCACTGGTGATAGCCTTGAACAAGAAGGGGTATCATTTTATCTGGATGGAGAAGTGCTAGCAGGTTTTTGATCAGTTGAGATAGAGTTTGACGAGTGCCCCGATCTTGAGATTACCAGAAAAGGGTGTCGAGTACGTGGTTTTCTGTGACGCATCAGGGACTAGGATCAACTATGTCCTGATGTAGAGAAAGGTGGTGATTGCTTAGGTTTCACAACATCTTAGGCCACATGAGAAGAAATATGCGACCCATGATCTCGAATTGGTAGTAGTAGTGTTCGAATTGAAGATGTGGTGACACTACCTTATGGGTGAGCAGTTTATCATCTACTC
The DNA here is from genome assembly GCA_963277665.1 of Viscum album. Classification (NCBI taxonomy): domain Eukaryota; kingdom Viridiplantae; phylum Streptophyta; class Magnoliopsida; order Santalales; family Viscaceae; genus Viscum; species Viscum album. The sequence continues at coordinate 1,197,087,983 of OY728131.1, forward strand.
TAACCACAAGAGCCTAACAAACACATTCTCAAAAAATGATATAAATATTACATAGAGGCAATGTATGGGGTTCCTCGAAGACTATAATTTCAAGATCATCTATACTCTTGTGAAGGGGAACAGGGTGGCAGATGCTCTTCGCAGGAGATCGAGCTCATAGTTGTTGAGCGAGGTGACGAAGCAGTTTTCCTCATTACACTTATCCTTCGTGGATAGAGATGATGCATCCTACCTTTATTTTATGGTTGTCACCACTCCACTCTTATAGATATTTAGGGAGGCACACCTAGGGGATGTCTATTGTGAGGCTTTATGTGCCCATTTATCCACATGACATGCTCCCGATGGATATTCGCAAGGTGGGGAGAATGCTGTTCTTTTTAGAGGATGCAGAGTCATGTCAGTGGTGTTGTGGGAGGAGGTTATGAGGGAGTTTAACACATCCCCATTGGTGGTACATCCTAGAGTTGATAAAATGTATGAGGACCTCCAACCTCAGTTTTGGTGGACAGGTATGAGGAAGGAAGTAGCAGAGTTCTTTTCTTGTTGCCTTATGTGACAGCAGGTGAAGGCTGAGCACCGGGCTCCAATAGGGTTAGCTTACCCCCTAAAAGTTCCATAGTGGTAGTGGGATGGAATGTAGATGGACTTTGTGATACGCTTACCACAAATGTCTAAGGGATTTGATTCCATCTAGGAGATCATTGAACAACACACCAAGTTGGACCACTTCCTACCTATCAGGGAGTAGAGTTCTGTAGAGAGATTGGGATGCCTATATGTGTAGAAGATAGTTCAGCTTCATGGAATTACTTTGACGATAGTCTCGGATCGAGACTCCCGCTTCACATCCCAGTTGTGGGAGGGACTGTAGGAGGCATTTGGTACCAATCTAAGCTTGATCAAATCATTTCATCCCCAGATATATCGTCATATAAGGAGGACCATTCAGGTTCTGGAGGATACATTGCGAGCATGTATCTTGGACTTTGGTCACATTTGTGAGGACCACCTACCACTGGTGGAGTTTTCATACAATAATAGGTACCACTCCACCATTGGTATGGCATCGTTCGAGAATTTATATGGGAGACCCTTCTTGTCACCACTTTACTGGACAAACCCCAGAGAGTCAGCACTCATGGGTCTAGAGTTGGTGCGAGCTACCACCAGGAAGGTGAAAATCATCTAGGAGAAAATAAATACCACATAGAGATAGCATAAGTCTTATGCTGATAGGTGATGAAGACCTAAGGGGTTTGAGGAGGGAGACCATTTCTTCCTTAATTCCTCGCATCGATGAGGGTTGCGAAGATTTGGCCGGGGCAGCAAGCTATCTTTGAGGTTAATCGGACCTTTACAGATACTGCACAAAGTTTTTGAGGTGTCATTCCACTTATCTCTACTACCAAAGCTGCACTGTGTACATGATGTCTTCCATGTGTCATAGCTAAGGAGGTACGTGCATGACCCATCGCTCGTCATCGATTGGGGCGAGCTTGACCTCGAGGATGGATCAACCTTTGCTGAGTACTTGATAGAGATTGAGGATTAATAGGAGAGGATCCTTCATGGGTAGCAAATTCCCTTAGTGCGTGTCTGGTGGAAGCACCTGAATCATTAGAAGAGAATGTGTGAGTGAGAGGATCATATCCGTGGCCTATATCCACATCTTTTTGAGTATCCATTATTTTGTATTTTTAGGGATGCAAAGCCCCAAGGAGGGGAGAATGTAATGTCCCAGATTTTCCTTGTATTATTTTTAAATATTATATGGAATTAATATGAGACCGTGATTTTCAATGATCTGTGATTCAAAGTCTTGGCTTAACTAGAATATATGATTGAAATAAATTTATTCTTTTAAAAAGCACACACAAGCAGTTTTACTTAAAAAAGTAGAATAAATTTTAAATGGGTTCCCAGATTAAAAATTTGAGGGAACCGTTGCGATTAGAGCATCAACTTTACCTTAGATATGGCCTACCATCAACCAGCGTGGTCGACTGCAAAAGTCCATTTTTGTACTTTTTAAAGAAAGTAAAATAAATTAATAATTTACTTTATTTTAGATGTTTCCATAATCCACCGACACTTATTTTTGTTTAAATAAGCACAATCCCATGTCTAGAATCATAACCCTAGAAAAATATCAAAAACCCTATAGAGATTTGGAGAGGATACAACCTTGGAGGATTCTTGATGAACTCCAATGAACGATGATGCGTGGAACATTGTATAGTGTAATAGAATCCCAAACGATGACCGCTCTTCCTCTTCATCAACATTTGAGGTAGGGGTTTGTTATTTTGATTTAGTTCTTCCCTGTTCTTTGATTAAACGATGAACTTGGATCAACCCATGAACTGGTTAATCCACGGATCGTGCGTTCTTGTGGGAGAAAATTGTTACTTTCTGTTTCCTTTGAGGTTTGTTTCGGGAAGTTAATTTTGAGATAATTATTGGATAATCTTTTGATTCATCTTATTTAATCCTTCTAACGGGATCAAATTGATGCCATGACGATTGACGATAGAGGTGTGATCCTCTTTTGTTTATTGATTTTATTTATCCTTTTAACTTCGCATTATTCATGTTTTTTATGGGGTTATGAAAAAAATACCATTTCACATTCATTTCTCAATGAAACGATCCGAAATTAGAGATCTGACATCCTGATGACTCACAGATGTGTGACAGTGCTGGAAGAAGACGAATCAATACAGTTTTGAAGAAATCATTCTTCGACTGTTCTTCACACAGATGATCAAATAGAGTTTTCAGAACTAATCAAACCCATGAAACCTCCTAAAACGTTGATGGTATAGTAGGGAGACCTCATATCTTGAGTATCGTGATGATCAGATGGCCGAATTGAGGATTAGAAGAGCCCTAAGGCGCGATGATGAGGAACGACATTTCTGGAAAATTCCGATCAATACGACGTGTATCCTGAAGAACACACCCTGTAGGGTTTTCCTAGTGGCAGCTAGGGATTCTACGCTACACATGATGAAGAACACGGTGTGCTACCAAGAGGGCATGGCATGTGGGCCCACCCAACAGTGGATGGAGTTACGGGGGGAAGGAAGTGGAGACACTGTGTGTGACCACTGTCACACAATGTGTGGGTCCCTACAAAGACTCAACATGTATCTTTAAAGATACATAGACATGGGGTGGATTACACACCATGTACTCCACCACATGACCAAACGAGACTGGTTACGAGGGTTACCCCATGTACCAGTTACACGGGATGTCCCACATGGGTTGAAGCCATGTACGGGCACATGACCGCGTGCACAGAGAGAACCCCAGTTACTTGTACACGGTGTGTGGTCCATCCTTCATGCCTTGTAATTACCTTTCTACATGGAATTTTCCCCCTGACTCGGGCCGTTACACATGGGCAGTTCCCAGAGTCACGATACACGGCTTGATACCCCTTCAAAACGCCGTTCATGTCCTAGAACATGGGTTGATCCCCTTGTTCACCGTTCCTTGGAAAAGTTTCATTGGGATAGTTCCAATTTTTCCCTATTCCCATGAAGTTCAGGTATCATTTCCATCCACAGGAGTATGATCCTTTTAGAATAAATTTTTGAGATAGAGTCAGGTGTCCCACTGAGAGGCCCGGAGTGAGATCATCTATCCATTCTTGACCCTAGGTAGAGTAAGGTATTGACGTGACTAATCCTACATGGTGCTGATCCTCTACTTAGAAGGTGAATTTGGATGTTTCATGGTATTCTCCAAGGCCCTATAAGTGATTTTCATCTGTTTATCATGATATTTCCCCACCCAGGTGTGTGTTATCCTAGAATGAGTGTATCTATATATCATGACCATTCTCGATGAATGGTACTTCTCGGACAGATTTCATCAGAGCTCTCAGACTCATGGAGTGAGTTCTCCCAAACGAGTGCTTCATGGAACCTTCAAACTGAATCCCTAGAGGGGGTATGTTGTTTTGTGACTTTTCTCTAGACTATGGGTCTGTGTTTTGAGTATATTTGGATTGTGTGTCTGTTGCTATATGATCAGTAGACATATACTTTGTTAGGATGATTTTAACTTTACTTTGCGTATTTCTTTGTGGTTTTTGAGGTCCTCTACTGAGTACTATTATACTCACTCATGCATGGGCTCTTCCCACATGGGTTGTGTTTTGTGCAGATGAGCATCCTTTTGACAGAGTCTAGGGAGGACTAGGACCGGACCGGGCTTTATGAGTTCCCTACAGGTTGAGGTGTTCCTAAGACCATGAGAAGTAGTCCAAATACCTTTTTTGTGCTTACAGGTTGGACTTTGTAGTTTGCATACTCTCATTTTTGGTGTTCTTTTATTCTAGCCTAGTTTTACTTTTTTTCACATTTCTTTTGTTATACTCTATTGGTTGGGTTTAGTTGTATGAATTCATTTTTTTTCCTTAGTGGTTTTTACATTTCATCATTTTTGGGCTTAGAGATGTGTGCGTGTGTACAAACACTTAAAAAATACCTCCCATGTGAGTGATATTCCTACTCAGTGCTAGTCAGCAGCACTTGGCCTATTGGAGGTGGTATTGGGGAGTCGCAGGATGGGACCCACTAGGGTGGGTCGTGACACCTATGGATCAATTTTGATGAACATTTAGGTTGTGAAAAGTTCATAGAATTTTTTCATATATCTATTTTAGATCATCCAGTTGAGTATGGAACTTATATTCATTTGAAAATCGATTACATATGGAAATTTTGAGAGAGGGTAGATATAATTCAATGGTAAGGATTACCACTATCCTATATACAAGTGGAAACGGGGTCTACTTTATAGTAGTATGAGTAGTGGTTCTATGAGCCCACTAAATGTACATGAGTTTTTAAGGACAATAATTCTCATCATTATCCATAATCTTACGAAGGATATTAGACTGAGTTCTTATTAAAGGCCTTAATTTATCCATTAAATATTTCATATTAGCAAGATGAATCATCAGAGTGAATATTTTATTTCTAATACAACCTCTTCAATTCAGAAGAATAGAAATCAGTGACATCATTAATAAATATTTTTTAAGAAACCCATGTTTGGTGATGATATTTAACTTCATGAAATTGATAATATCCATTATTCTAACATCCTTGAGGGGAATAACTTCGTCCCACCTGAAGAAGAATTTATTGGTAGTAAATATATACTTAAACCACTTCGACGTAATTATGTGATATGGCTCCAAAAAAATTATTCCCTATATGGGAAATGGAAATGAGTACTTGGTGGTATGGAACAGCTCTTGAGGTTGATGGATTAGGTTAGAATGTATATGGTAGGCATGGAATTTTTGGGTAAACTCTACAGAGTCTTTAATCATTAAAATATATAAGTATCCAAGTCTTCTAATCTAATAGAATAGATTTATTACTAATTGATGGGAACTTCAAGTACTAGAATTGACATCCTGCATTATAATAAGGATATCTACTCATTAAATAACTCCAAGGAGGACACTATCAAATAATTTCTTGTATAGGAATTTATGAGAATTTGGTCCATCATAATGGTTTGAATCTACAACCTTCCATTGGATCCATTCCTTCTGATCTTGATATATAATTATAATTCCACGTTTTAGGTTGTCTATTATAGGTAACTTATATCCAATTCAGGTATCAGTTGTTGAGGATATAGAATTTCCTTGATCATGTGTTTTGTTTATCTCATTAATTTACTCCATTTCAATAATAAAAATTGGTGATACCACTATGTGGTTTGTGATGTGAATGATTGTCTCATTCTAGTTTGGATTTTACAATGATATTAATACATTATCCAATGCATCGATACACTAATTTTGGGAATCCAGGACATGAGAAAGTATTTTCTTGGGGGGGGGGTGGAATTCCCCCATAATCCTCTTATATAATAATGTAAGAGGATTAATCTCTCATTTTTTTCTAAAATATTCACCATAAATTTTCTTAATTAGAAACTCTAAATCACCATTTTTATTCTACACCATTGTTGGTGTTACCTAATAGCATTAGGAAGGAATTTGAAAAAATCAACTTCATTAGAGAGATGAGAAATATTTACAATACAAATATATTGAGATTTATATCTTATATTATACTACCTATTAAGATTTTAGAGGCACCATCAAAGTACATCTCCCATATTTTTTGAGTCTCAGGAATTGATAAAACTTCCTCATTAATAAGATATGTGTTTACTGATGTGGTTTTTAGGGAAGGGTATCTTGTGATGAAATCTATAAATTCGTTCCATTTTACTTAATTTTGAGACATTAACTGATTATAAAATTTATATAGGATGATCACCCACTATTATGTATATCTAGCTAATATTGGATGACTAAATATATTTTTAATCATAACAATGAAAGAGACCAAGTGGAACTCGTGATGCGGAAGGCAGTGTCTTAACTTCTACACTATGAAAATTAAATATATTCAATTCTTCTCAATATTAGTGTATTTATTATCAGTTATAAATATTATTCTAATAATATAGTGGATATTTTTCTTCTTTTATACATATTTATTTTGGGAAAAGAGTGTTTTAAGTGATCTCTCTAGGGTTTCCACATACAATATTTGTGACTTCCCTTCTACCATCGACATTAAAACCAATAGTAAATGGAGTTACTAATTGATATTGTAAAAATATCAGTGGTGGATAATATATAGGGGAATAAACCTGATCATCATATGATAGGAGGGTGATCGGATACCTTAACATACAAAAAAAACTTGCATGACTCAATGATTTTTATAATCGAGAGTATTTTGTACAATCTGATTAGTGGGAAACACATAGTCTTCACATAGTTCAATCCATGGGTTGGTATAAGACATTTTCAAACTATTTTGGTTCATAATATAGATATAATTATCTACAACTAGTTTCTTTCCCTACCATTCATAGAATCTTACATCTATGTATTAATATTCCCATGATTGAAAAGGGAATTATCAGCTTGTAGTACCCTAATTTTCATGTTGATAGATTATCTTAGGCACAAATGGTATGATATGTTTATTATTGCATGCATATAGATCCATGATGTTCCCAATAGATAATTTAAATATGTGTCTTAGAAGACAATAATAAACTCATAGTTTGATATGAAATCTCCAAAATAGATTTTTACGTCGATTCTGCTAACAGGTTTATTCTCCCTATTTTAATACCCTTGGACTTTCATGTAGGAAGGGGACAAGTAATCCTCATTGTAGCCTAAGTGTCAGAGGTTATATATTAGTATGATATTAATTCTATAACCATTATTAATTAAATCTCAATTGAAACCAATGCCATCTAGTTTACTAAATATATATAGGGGAACAATGTCTCTTTATATGGTAGCCTTTGATATTTCTCTATGAAGGAGATGACTGTGTGAAACAAAGTGGGACTATTTTTTATGTGACATGTCTTATCCAAAGTTATTTTAGTGTAAAAATGTTTAGGGATAAACAGGGACACAAATAGTGCCCCATTGAGTTTCTTTTAGTAATGAAGTTAATAAAAAATTGAGAGTTTAGATGGGACAATGTAAAACTAATTCATAGAGTCATACTTCTAGAACAGGGTTCTATACTTAATATCATGAAACCACTTCATATTATAATGTATAATGATTGAGGATTAGTTTGATGGTATTTATTTTTTTTGAGCAACATTTCTGTAAATTTTCATAGCTTTTGTGCTATTATGAACTGACCTTTCCATGTTTTGATGTTGACCAAGAAATCACATATTTATTAGTCAACCATCCAATATTTTTAAACCCATTCAATATTTTGAAGACTTATAAGCATATTGGTGTTTCTATTCAGGTCACTAAAGTTCTTGTATCTAGGTTTCTGCAGCATATATGGCTTCAAAATAAACATTTCCTAAACTTTGGTGTCCTTGTAATCCCTATATTCCTTGACTTCTATATCCTCTATGTCCTCCCCCTCTATTGTATTTGTAAAAATCATATTCATATGAATTTTAATCATTAGATACAGGGTTTATCAAATGGATTACATTAATGGAACTTCATCTGATTAGAATCCACTTTAGTGGGGTGTTTCTCGTTACTTATTTGGGTGGGATGGTCCCTATCCTCGCCATGATATAGATAATTAGTCAGAGATAGTTTGGATCAATTTGGGTAATATTAAGGGATCCTCCTCCTATGTTTTCTTCTATTGTAAATGATTTCATCGACTTTTGGAAAATTGTGGTTATGAAGATGACATTTATATTATATTAGGGGGGGAGTGGGGGTCACAATTGGTTAGTTTAGTTGAGTACTGCATATGGAATGTGCCGATTGATGGATTTCCAAGCCATATAGTCATAATAGGGTTCCTTCATGAAGTGTCCAATAATGAGTCAAATACTTCATGGTTATATACCATTACAAAGAGTCTAGAATATACTTTAGAAATCTCAATTTTTATAACGTATTGGTATATTTTATGAACAATTACGGTTTGTTAAGGTTTTGTGTTTATAGGATCTCATTTGAGAAGGGCTCTTCAAGATTATCCCTATATAAATAACCTTCATGGGAGTTATTCATAAATGAGATTCATGGGAGTAATTTAAAAATAATTATTCATGAGAGTTATTGTTGAATGCGATTAATTGGAGTAATTCATGAAAGGGATTCAAGGGGATCCACCATAAAATAATTAATGTGGTAGGATTCCTAAACTCTCTATATATTGAAGGCATTACCATAAAGATCTTTCATGTTACCCTTCCCCTTCTCTGTAGCTAAAATTCAGGAGTTGCCTGAGGGGTGACTTTTAAGGTTCACATAGAGGAATCAATTTACAAATTAAATTTTACACATGGAATAAAGGATATACTTGACGTTTATTTCTCTCTCCTTTCACAAACTATGTTCCTTACATTTAAAGGAAATTTCATGAAACTGCCATGGCATAATTTTTGGTCTCATTGGATGTTCTATGTTGTCGAGAGTTATGAAACTATAGAGGATTACAAAATTACTTTCAAAAAAATATTCTTAATCATAAATACATTCTATGAACATGAAATATCATCATGAAATTTACACAAAGACACTCTCAACCATGAGGAAACTTTTTAAATGTGAAGGATATCTGCATCGATGTTGTAAATAAATATATTTGAAAATTACTTTATATAACCATAATGTTTTGACACAGACCTAAAAGACTTTCTAAATTCTATAAAAAAAGAATAAATTTTATTAATGATAGTTTTAAATTCAAAAAATATGATATTCCTTCCAAAAAATGTCCCTATTCAATTTTCATTTCATGCTAAAATGAAGACTAGTTTAAAATGGACACAAATTTTGATCTGTAACTCTGTTTTGGATCTACGAGTAGTTAAATAAAACCTTGTGAGATGAAATACCCCATAGATAGAAGGTTTAACTATATTAGGTTTTTTTGAAAAGCAATTTACTATAATATAATCAACATTGGGTTTTATGGTTTTAAGAACATTTTTCATTGAAACTGTATGAAATACACATGCTATTCCAAGTTGGAGGTTTTCACTACCACCTTATTGTTATGAGAAACATATTTGAAGAAAATATATCCCATGGTGTGTGATAAATCATGTAGAACATGGATATCCCGTTTTCATATTCTTTTTTTATAAATATACTTATATTCCCACACCTGAGTTGTGTTATCTAAGTAAGGAATATATCATGGATTCTACAAAAAAGTGTGTGGAATACATTTTTTTTGATCAAAAAATTATATATCCCTATAAAATATTACATATCCTTACAAAAAATTGACATATGATTTAGATATATAGAACAAAAACTTACATAACATATAAAAATAAAAAACATGGGCTCTACATTTTCATGGAAAATGAAAAGATAGTATGTATTGGGTAAAAATATCTTATGCATTAACTAAAAATATATTATTAATGGTTATTTTATTTAATAAAAAAAGAGAAAAATATGATGTAACAACCTAAAATATTACTTCTTACTTATAGAGATAAATATTTTCCATATTTCCTCTTCACCTGCTCAATGATATTACATATTCTCAAGGATATTACATGTTTATCATGTATGTGACACTACTACGTCACTATTTTATAAAATGAATTACAATTTTGGGGTATTTTTAATTATTTTATACATTACAGATTTTTTACAGTTCTATGGTTTAGGAACATAGTTGGTTTCAATGAGATATAGGCGGGTTGCACTGAAATGGGGGTTCTATGTTTTAAATCTTCTTTTCTACATGGGTGATGGCATGTGTAACACCTTGAACTAACTCACTGTATTAATATTAAATATACTGGACCACCACATGACTTAGGAAAACCTCCACATATCCTAGTGTCCATCGAATAACAATAAAAGTATAAGTATTTTATACAGTTTTGTCTATAGTGGGGCACTCCATGTGTAACTCCATGACCCAGATCACTCCATGAATAATGACTAGACTAAGCCACCACATGACATCAAGTAAACCTCCATAGGTGTATAACTATAAGTTAGGGTATAAGATAATAACACAAGGAGGATATACCTCCTGTAATAGAGTGTCTAGTAACAAAATAAATAACCAAATATCACACATAAAAAATAAAGTGAAAGTGAAAGAAGTAAGTATAAACAAAACTAATAATAAATTAAAATGTATTAAAGGACCAAATAGAAATTCCAGGTATAAAATTGACCCCCACTAGGTCTGTCATATATATACACTAGACTAAAAGGAAAAAAACCCATATGTACTTCCATCCTGACCCAAAATACATCCCAATATTTTGATATAATCTGACCCATCTTAATCATCCATGAAAAGCATAATCCTAGACCTGAACCTACCTATCCACATAACCAATTTAGAGTCTTCTCATGTACTAGTGTTCAATGGTGACCCAAGTAGGGTATGAGTATAAAATTTAGTAAGGAACTAGCAACAGAATCCCATAAATAACCAATATATATTTTTATATGTACATGTGTCATCCTCAAATGAAAAAAATAGAAAAAGTACAAAAATAAAATAAAATAAAGTATCAACAGTATCTTCTTTGACCGATGTTGAAATGTCTCTTATAATTTCATTATGACCATGAAATCTAGTATCCCATCCACTCTATGGGTGTACATCCATAATCCAGGCTATCCCTAAAACTATCTTTGATCCTTAGGCCCATGATGTTGATTGACTATACCTGCTTTGACCAATTCTAGAGTGTCTTTGAGCATGGGAATAACATCAGGGGAACCTCAGGTCACTCACTAGGGATCACACACTCTTACCTCCATCACGATGAGTAGAAGACCACGGGGAATCACCATGTATACATCATCCTCAATCCCTTAGGCCGAACCCCATGTTAGTACATGGGAATTCCTGATATCAGGACGACGACTGTTTCCTAGGAAGGGGAGTCCCTATAAATTTGATAGATCCAAGTATGACTTATTCTTGGTAAAACCAAAAAATCACATGGAGTACCCTCCCTAGATCCCAAGGTATTGTATCTAAGGCATTTAACTAGTCAAAAATCCTCAATCATACCATCAATAGTGAATTCTCTTGATCTTAGGGGGAATCCTAGGAATCAGTCAATGGGATCCAATAGTCTCCCTCAGTAAATACAACACCCAGGATCAAAGGTACATTCTTACCTAGTGCCTCATACCACTATTCCAATATTGGACATTTGTGGGTATTCATAATTCAATATTGGTTTCACCATTCAAATATCGAAACATAGACATTCAAAATGGTATCTCAATGTCAAAGGATTCCCTACAATACTAGGAATTCCTATATCTATTGTTACACATGCTCTAATGTTGTATCCTACGACCACCACTGGGAATCCACTCTCACATCAACCAAAACACTAAATTATATCTATTCCAAGAGTTACTCTACAATATACCATGGCAACATATCCAAAACATACAGGTCATCTTATGGTCTCATCACTATCAACCGTTAATTCCTTAGAATCATGGGTAATCATGTTAGTTCTAGGCCCCACAGTCGATTCCCATGATCCATTCCATCACATACCATTTCAAAAATAAAATAAACATTTCATGGGTTTTCTAAATTCCCAATCCCATCCTCTACATCCATAGACCCTCAGTATTACCTTTTAGGATTGGGTTATAATGTTACCAACACTACCATTGTAACACCCCAAGCTTCCGCGATACACTTTTCTTTCAATAATGTAACAGCTTGCATTGCACGCAAGTTCGAGATTCTAACACACCGCGACCAATCAAAATAGCAGTTATGAATAGTAATACCCACTTTTTGAAATTATATAAATTTTATATTTCAAAATGGACTTCATTTTTGGATTCGGAATTTTGAAATTAGCCTATGTTGAATTTTTGGTATTTTCCTGAGAACTTCCAATTTTCGATGAATAGTGAAAAATACTTAAAAACATCTTTTTTTAAAAAATAATTTATAGTGATAAATAATAATATTGAGTGGTCTTAAAGTATAATTATAATATATTTTAACCGTTTTATCCAATGGTGGTCATTAGAATTAATTTTATTTTGAAGTTGGGCATAAAAAATTGTCAATCATTTGATATATATATTTTTTATTAAAAACACGCTATTTGTTATGACAGCGGGAATTAATTATTAAATTAATTAATTAAAATTATATCTTTTGAATTTTTTAAAATATTAATCATTTTTTAATTAGGAATATCAAATATATCTTAGGTTGAATTTTTGGTATTGTTCTGAAAAGCTTCTATTTTTGATGAATAGTGAAACAACTAAGTGGTAGTTAAAAAAACTGATTTTTCGTTTAAATGAAATTTTACCAACTTTGTGATTTGAATTTCCAAAATACAACATACATCATTCTCATTAGGAATTAAAATGTGGTTCAATGGGACTAAAATAAGTGAATAGTAACTTTTAAGTTCTATTAATCACGATTAAAGGTAATTAGTGTAACTTAAGGTAAATATAATGTTATAATAATATGAAATTACCTTTACACTTGTCCTAACCTTATTGGGTGAGTCATGGAAGACCAAGAAAATCCATTGGTCAACTTGGGGACCCCATGGAACCACTTGGGTAAGAAAATGACATTAATAAATTTTTATTTAAAGTAAAAATAAAATTATCACAAACATGTGTTGTTTTACTAAAAATATTATTACATGGGGTTATATAAGATAAATTTTCGACTATAAATATTAATTGGAAAGATAAAAATATTTCCTACATCATGGTATGTTTTTATAATTTTTAGACATTAAATAAATTTAATTTTTTATAACACCATGATGATGCAACAATTACCCCATTAATTAAAGATTTAAATAAACTGAAAAGATAATGTAAAATCTAAGACATACACTTGTCAAAAACCTATTGGATGAGTGGATTTCAAACCCTTATCACCTTATCTTCGAAATAAATAATTGTGGGACCTTTGAAATCCGAAAATCACTTCATAATAATGTAACATTTCATGACTTTCCAAGAGTGCCCTCCTCTCCTCTTATAAAAGGCCTCCACCACTACCGCCTTATTCACAACTTCCAAGCCATTTGGCTCGGCCAACCTCTACAAAAATAATCTCTCAACTTCTCTCTATTACTCCTAGAAGCCTAACTTTGGGAAGAAGTATTCCCAAGGAAGCCTTTGGCTCAAATCAAAAAGAGTTACACGATTTTAAGGAGTTTAAAGAACGATCGAGTCAAGTCGGACACGAGGTAAGGGAACTTCTTAACCCAATTTCCATTCTTTGGGTTAATATCCTACTTTCAAATTATGTCATGATATTATTATTTCCTATCTTGTATTTATACATTATTTATGTGTACATATAGTTAATACACAAAATAGATCTATTTTATTTAAAAAATGATCTTTGTAAGGGACTTCATCTCAATCTCCTTTTATTGAGGCATATTTTGTTTTATACACAACTTTATTTTATACGATGTATAAACCCCTTTGACTTTTATGTTTATTCAAAATGAATATTTTTATACGAAGATTTTTAATAAATGAAAAAAGGAATGTTTTTTTGTCGTACGTATGCGGCGACAACGACTTCTCCGCCACTGTGACCATTATTTGAGTTTCAGATTCATCTACAAGCCATAACTTTTTTTAAATGAAAAATAAATACCAGGTTTTAATTTTCTTTTATTTTGGTATTGAAAATGGTTTTGATAATGTTTTATTATATCAATGTGTTGTATTGATATCTTGTGATTGAAATGTGGAAATGTTATGTTTCCTTTATGCATGTTTTAGGTGATATGATTATGTTATGGTTTATGATATGTTTAAAAATGTTCATATGAGGAATGAATTGGACTTAATAAGTGACGGGTGGAGCCCTCTATAGCTCCTCGATGCTTCGGTAGGTCTTATGAGACAAACTAGTGTCTTGGAACGAGGCCTTGACAAAATATTATTTGTAGTGTTGGCACATGGCCCTGGATAAATGGTTATGATAGTATGGCATTATGCATTCCATCATTTTAAAAGTGGTTATTAATGTTGCATGAGATTATTCGACTATTAGAATATCCATGTGAATTAGTAAATGAAATTATTTCATTTTATTTTTTCATTATTATGCTGAAGTTCAAGTTTAAAAGGCTTTTGTTCTAGTTATACATTGCCTTAAATTTTTATGTTTATTTATGAAAGTTTCTGCTGTATTGTTATCCTTACTAAGCATCTGAGCTCACCCCTTTCTATGTTTTAATTTTTACAGGTTGTGAAGAAGTATATTATGAATGAACTTCAGGGATAGTATGAGGGTATATGAAGACAAGATGTTGTTGTAGTTTTGTTTTACTTTATGATGTAATGTAAGACTTATGAATATATATAGTGTTTCCAAGGCTACTAAACTAATCGGTCTTTCAAGACATGATCTTTTGTGATCATGCCAATGTTACATAATAATGCACCGACTCTAGGTAACTGAGGTCGGGGCGTTACAGTTGGTATCATAGGCATTTTAGTACTAACCTTGGAAGCTAGATTTAGAAAAACTCAGATTAAAGCACATAGCCCTAAGATAGACTTTGAGGATTAGTATAGAAGAACATCCTAGAATTTTGGTATTATAGAGATTTTGTGAGTTTTCTGAGAAATACATCCATGTATGGATACGAGTAGCTAGAGGTGGCTCTGGCACAAATGTACCTAGGGGTAAAACCCAAAAACACCGCTTTGAGCTAGACTTGAATGGGAACTGGTGCACGACAATGGGCCTTGCTGCACTCTTGGTTACGTCACTCCTGGGGGGATATGCTTAGGATAATTTTCATTTTCATTACAAACCATTATGAAGGATTTATGAGTATATACCTCCTCAAAGAAAAACTTTTTATGATTATGGATTATATCCATAAATAGTTCAATTTATGTTAAGTGTTTTACAAGTATGGAATTATGTATTTCGATTCATAAACTAATCTAGTTTATGACATTGTTTAGAAATGGCGCCTAGTGGAAGGAATGTAAACTGTATCAATGTATGCACTCGATGTAGGTATTTCCCTCCTGCTCAGGATAATTATAGTGGAGTTGGTGATATAACTGGTGTTGATCAACTTATCACCATACTGGGATAACTCACTCAGGTTATGAATAATAACCTTACTTGTATGGAGCACCCTAATCCGCAGCGTGGAGGATCAATGTTAGATAGCTTCATGAGGCTGCAACCACCAAAATTCAATGGGGGTACAAATCCATTAGTAGCTGAGCAATGGATAAGTTCCCTAGAGAAAAAATTCCATGCCTTGGGGAGTAATGAAAGGGAAAAAGTTATCATGGAAATTTACTGCCTCTCTAGAGATGCTGATCAATGGTGGTCATTGATTCAAGACATGAAAGAAGATGAAGAAGTATCTAATATGTAATGGAGGGAGTTCAAAGATATTTTCTTAGAAAAATAGTTTCCTCGTGACCATCGATCAGATATGGAAAGGTAATTTCTGAGTCTAAGACAAAAGGAGGATGAGAATATCGCAAAGTATGATGCTAACTTTACAAGGTTAGCAAGGTATGCTGAAGATTATATGCGTAACCCAAAAAGTAAGATTGATCGTTTCTTTGATGGGTTAAAACCATTTATTTGTGGAGAATTAGTGTCACAATCATTCTCGTCATATAAAGACATTGTCTCATGTGATATTAAGACAGAAAAAGAATTCTTTAAATCTTGTGCCAATAAAGTAAAGCTAGAGAAGAAGAGAACAGTGGAAAAAGAGATAGATAAAGGGAAAAATGGAAAGAAGGATTTTCCATTATGCGATAATTGTGGGAAGAATCACCCTGGTACTTTCCTAAAAGGAATGAGAGTTTGTTATAAATGTGGAGAAAAAGGTCACCCAGCTTGTGATTGCAAGGGAAAGAAAGAAGATATCAGTTTTTAATGCTACAATTGTCGGGAAATGGGGCATTATGCATATGAATGTCCTAAGCATTAGAGTATCTTTCCTCAGAAAAGGCCAAGGGATCAAGGCCAATCATATGATGTTACTATAGTTGAAGCAGAATAATTAATGTATTGGTGATTTTGGACTCAAGGATTATATTCTGGTTATAAGAATAATGTGATATATATAAGGATTGTACTGCAGTACTTGTTGTTTTCATTAAGGTTTTAATATGATGAAGGTAATCATATTTTTAGTATGTGATAATAAGAGAAACTTTACTTTGTTTGGGGAATCTGATGTTATAATTGATTTTGGAATTTAGAGACCTTTTAGATAAAGTCTCAACAGAGGTATTTTGGATAACTATATAGGTTGGAATGATTTAAGTTTAACTTTGGATAGTATGGTTTAAGTTTAAAACATTTCTAAAGATTATTTTTGGAATATTATAATACTACAGTTTTTGGAAAAGGACAACCTGTAGGTTGGGGGATAACCCATCGCGTCGAACAAAGCTGTAGGAATCAAACCCACAACCATAGTTCGACAAGACTTTATTACCTACCGCTAGGATACAAGAAGTCCCTGGTTATTAAAAAATAGTTTTCCTAATCAAAATGGTATGTGTTAATATTTGGAACCTTGTACGATTAGGATAAATATAATATTGTTGAGTTCTATTATCTTTTTGAGGGAAAGATGAGTTTGTGGTAGAAATTAGTTGAAGGTTGAAACTCTACTTGTCAAGTATATATATATATATATACCTCTCTCTTATTCTATGAATAAATTAATTCTTAAACTTTTGGAAAGGGATATTAAAAAAATGTGTTATCCTAATACCTTATGTTTTGTTGAACTGGTGATATTTTAAATCAACATAGATTGAAGGCTTTGAGGCCCTCAATTTTATACTTGTTTATGATTGATGACCTCAATCACTCCCTACCAACATTTACATTTTTCCTCCAATTATATGTCTTTAATTTCTACCAATGTTCTCCTAATCAAGATCATAATTTGGTGGTGACTTTTTCATTTCCTTTTCCCCCTTATTAAGGCTAAATTTTATTAACCTTATTTCCGATGTGGGTTTTCCACAAAGGTATTTTCTAATTTGAACCATTTATTTTAGAAGAACAATTTTAAATTAATAGGATGCAATTTATTGAAGGAGGGGAGAAAGTAACACCCCAAGCTTCCGCGATACGTTTCTCTTTCAATAATGCAATAGCTTGCATTGTACGCAAGTTTGAGATTCTAACACACCGCGACCAATCAAAATAGCCGTTATGAATAGTAATAACAAATTTTTGAAATTAAATAAATTTTATATTTCAAAATGGACAACATTTTTGTATTAGGAATATCGAAAATATCCTATGTTGAATTTTTGGTATTTTTCTGAGAACTTCCAATTTTCGATGAATAGTGAAAATACATAAAAACAAATTTTTTAATAAAAATAATTTATAGTGATAAATAATATGATTGAGTTTTTTTAAAGTATAATTAGAATATATTTTAACGGTTTTATCCAATGGTGGTCACTAGAATTAATTTCATTATGAAATTGGGAATAAACAATTGTCAATCTTTATATATATATTGTTTCTTAAAAACACGCTATTTGTTATGACAGTGGGAATTAATTATTAAATTTTTAATTCAAATCGTATGTTTTGAATTTTGTAAAATAGACATTATTTTTGAATTAGGAATATCAAATATATCTTAGGGTGAATTTTTGGTATTGTTCTGAAAAACTTCAATTTTTAATGAATAGTGAAACCACTAAGTGGTAGTTAAAAAAACTGATTTTTTGTTTAAATGAAGTTTTACCACCTCTGTGATTTGAATTTCCAAAATCCAACATACATTATTATCATTAAAAAGTAAAATGTGGTTCAATGGGATTAAAATAATTTTTGGTGAATAGTAACTTTTAAGTTCTAATAATCGCGATTAAAGGTAATTAGTCTAACTTAAGGTAAATATAATGTTATAATAATATGAAATTACCTTTACACTTGTCCTACCCTTATCGGGTGAGTCATGGCCGACCAATAAAATCCATGGGTTAACTTGGGGACCCCAGGGAGCCACTTGGGTAAGAAAATGACATTAATAACTTTTTATTTAAAGTAAAAATAAAATTGTCACAAGCATGTGTTGTTTTACTAAAACAATTATTACATGGGGTTATATAAGTTAAATTTTAGACTATAAATATTCATTGGAAAGCTAAAAATATTTCCTACATCATGGTATTTTTTTATAATTTTTATACATTAAATAAATTAAATTTTTTATACCACCATGATGATGCAACGATTACCTCATTAATTATCGATTTAAATAAAATGAAAAGATAATGTAAAATCTAAGACTTACACTTTTCAAAAACCTATTGGATGAGTATATTTCGAACCATTATCACCTTATCCTAGAAATATATAATTGTGGGACCTTTGAAATCTGAAAAGCAATTCATAATAAGGTAACATTTCATGACTTTCCAAGAGTGCCCCTCCTCTCCTATTATAAAAGGCCCCCACCACTACCACCTTATTCACACCATCCAAGCCATTTGGCTCGGCCAACTTCTGCCAAAATACTCTCTCAACTTCCCTCTATTACACCTAGAAGCCTCAGTTTGGGTAGAAGTCTTCCCAAGGAAGCCTTTCGCTCAAATAAAAAAGAGTTACCCGATTTTAAGGAAGTTAAAGAACGATCGAGTCAAGTCGGACATGATGTAAGGGAACTTCTTAACCCAATTTAAATTATTTGGGTTAATCTACTCCTTTCAAATTATGTCATGATATTATTATGTCCTATCTTTTATTTATACTTTCCTTTTGTGTACATATAGTTAATACACATAATAGATCTATTTTATTTAAAAATGATCTTTGTAAGGGACTTCGTCTCAATCTCCTTTCATTGAGGAATATTTTGTTTTATACACAAATTTATTTTATATGGTGTATAAAACCATTGTAATTTTATGTTTATTCAAAAGAAATCTTTATATATGAAGCGTTTTACTAAATGACAAAAAGTAATGCTTTATTTGTCATACATATGTGGCGACAACGACTTCTCCGCCGCCGTGACCATTATTTGAGATTCGGCTTCCTCTACAAGCCATAACTTTTTTTAAATGAAAAATAAATACCATGTCTTAATTTTATTTTATTTTGGTATTGAAAATGGATTTGATAATGTTTTATTATATCAATGTGTTGTATTGATATCTTGTGATTGAAATGTGGAAATGTTATCTGTCCTTTATGTATGTTTTATGTGATATGATTATGTTATGGTTTATGATATGTTTAAACCTGTTCATATAAGGAATGTATTGGACTTAATAAGTGACGGGTGGAGCCCGCTATAGCTACTCTATGCATCGGTAGGTCTCATGAGACAAACTGGTGTCTTGGCATGAGGCCTTGACAAAATCTTATTTGTAGTCTTGAAACGAGGCCTTGGCTATGTGGTTATGATAGTCCGACATTATGCATTCCATCATTATGAAAGTGGTTATTGATATTGCATGTGATTATTAGACTAGTATAATATCCATGTGAATAAGTAAATTTAATTATTTCATTTTATTTTTTCCATATTATGCTTAATTTCATGTTTAAAAGGCTTTTTTAGTTATACATTACCTTAAATGTTTATGTTTATTTATGAAAGTTTCCACTGTATTGTTATGCTTAATGAGCATCTGAGCTCAACCCTTTCTATGTTTTAATTTTTCCAGGATGTGAAGAAGTATATTATGAATTACCTGTAGGGATAGTATGAGGGGATATAAAGACATGATTTTGTTGTAGTTTTGTTTTACTTTATGATGTAATGTAAGACTTATGAATATATCTAGTGTTTCCAAGGCTACTAAACTAATCGGTCTTTCATGAATTGATCTTTTATGATCATGCCAATGTTACTTAATAATGCACCGACTCTGGGTAATTGGGGTCGGGGCATTACAACCATCTCTACCAATTTCCTAGTCCAACCTCTCTCAAGGTTCTCAAGTCTTAGTGGAACTAAAAAATATTCCATAAGTCTCATAATGTTATCTTAGTCCTTCCAGTTAAGTCACACCATGGGAGTGTCTTTAATCCCGTTCCTTCTCCTAGGTGTCTTATGTTAGTCAGAACACATGACCTTTTTATAGTTTATGTAAGGTTTAACCACCTATGTAGTTATGTCCCATTGGGGGAGGAATACTCACCCCATGATTATCTCAGTGATTACAATGTATCTAAAGAATATATTATGTCCAACCCATTGGCCATGAATCCTGATTCATTACCCCTCTTTCGCAGTGGTCACTAGGTCACCTGCAACTAGGGATACTACACCCAATAAAATCTAATTCATATCCTTGGCCATCAGTTGCTGAGATTTCCATCTTCTACATGAGGGTCCATCTATGACATTAGAACCATGTGAAATTCATTCTCAGGGTTTTATTTTTATTTTAAAACATAAATAATGTTCAAAAAGGATCATTACCTAATATGGAGGGGTCACACATACCACATGTATATAAAAAAATAACAACAAAGGGCTTATACAGAAGGCTGAATACCTTATTAAAATGAAAAATATCATTTTCCAAGTAGCTCAGTATCTTGCACTAAGGCTCTCCAATCATCATCATCCCTTATCCAAAAACATAAGGCCCATTTAACCTCATCATATCAGAACCACAACCAACCACCCTCCAATAATTAATTATATATTACTAGTCTCAAACTAGGAAAAATACCTCATTCTGATGATGTGAAACCACATGTAGACTCCACCTCAGGATGTCTCCTACAAAAGTAGTGAAAAATACATAATGGATGATGCCTATTAAATATTAATTTCAATTAAAATTTAATCAAATACCCAAAAAATTTATGACACAAAATACCTTAAAAAACAATAAGTCACCACATGTAGGTGATGTCCCAGGTCACACTCATCCCAAACAGAGTGAAATCCCCAATGTGTTCGACCCATTATACCATGTTATGATGTAATTAGAACTGAATCCTTAACAAGAAATGAAGGAATTGGGTAGGGAGGGAGGTGATGATTATCATAGGAATATAAAGGTTAATACATACCTGAAATTGATGTTTGGATCCACTATAAATCCTTCCTTTGAGGGTGATTGAATAGGAGAAACAAAGGGAGAGAAGCCCATAGACACACCCAAAAGTGAAAGGGGGGAATGGGATTCCCCATTTTAATACCCAATGTGGTTAAAAATTTATTTTCCCCTTTAAAGGGCCACCATGAGATGGTGGATCTACTATAAAAATGGATATAACATCAACCCAGCCTCTCCTCAGGCCCCATGGAGCCCAAAAAAAGACTCTAGATCCTCTAGCCACTAAACCACACCTCTTGAGAAATACCAAGACTTATATCATGATTTTGAATCCTGTTTCAACTTGAACACTAATTAAAAAAATTCAAACATTCCACCATCTTTAAATACCCATAATGACATAGAGTTTTATAACCTCTTTACCTTAATACTTCTCATTTTTGAGTAGTCTCAATGAATATACAACATAGCATCCCAACCTACCTTGGTGTTGTATTTACACTCAAAAATCCATGTTTCACCCTTTAATTACCAATGATCTACCATAATACTACTTAAAAATAAGTTGTATAATCCCTCAAATGCCTAATACAATGCTCCCAAACACTATAAAAAATCGAGATAGTTTTTACCTAATCTTATCTATCCTAAAACATGATCATGTGTCCTCTCCCAATTCATAAACTAACCTATGGTGATCCCAACCATAGGAATTATCATTAAAAGTAAAATTATGAACCATATTGCCTCCCCCATTAACATTTCCAATCAAAAAAACACCTTTATCATCCCGACGATGCTCCTACAATGGCTCCCATCAATACACCCAATCATGTATGACTATTCGAATCCCTACTATAAATTTTTATATGAATTCATTGAATCCTAATTGAACAAGATCAAATCACATTCATGCCATATTTTCATTGAAAATCTACAACCAATCCCAAAAATATACTAATTTCACATTATATAATATAATCGATGATCTGGAGCACCCTATTCTATCTCATTTAAAAATATCAGTTTGTCCTCCTCTGACCGATTATTCCCGAAGACAATCATTCTTAACCACTAGTATATTTCCAACACCTGATCCTACTTCCCTTAATCCAAGAGATAACCCTTGATAATCCAAAAATGACCATCAAATTCCATTCCTGACTTCCAGTTTAACTACATAGTTGGATCCTTAATTAACCGAAAACTTCATCATAAACCACTATACATACCGATTTACCTATGATCCAACCCTAAATAAATTTACAATTAACCATATGAAGCCTAAAGTCAACACACTGACTCCAACTAATATCATATACATCCCCCATGTAATCCACCTGAAACAAAAAGAATTCTCACTCGCATCAAAATTCCAAAGATACCATCTAACCATTATCCACATTCACCCATGGAACATTAAAATAAGGTTCACACTACCTATGACTGACATCCCACTCCCCAACATAAAATAATACTTTCCATCGTACCATTGAAAAATGTTTTGATGATCGTGGCCTATGATCCATCCATCATTGGGCATAACAACTGGCATGTCCATAATCTCCCATTCCCATAGAAACAACCCACAACACCAATACATCAATCATTATCATATAATTGGAATTATTTTTCTAAATTATTCTGAAATTGAATCTGTACAAAGGGTCACCACCCTTAACCAACCACTGGATCACTTCCCACCACATGGATTCACTCACCGTTCTCCGTGAATTTTTTTAGTTTATTCCACTACCAAACACATGTGATAATCCTCCCAATATATTATTATTATATTCTTGGGATACTAGGTACATTAGTAATTCACAAAACATCAATTATTCCTTAGAATGATCACATCCATTATTGATTAGGCACTTCAACGACACTGCATGTAACCAGTGTATACCACATCTAACTCCACAAACAAAATGAGTGTACAATTCTGTACCACCAAAGGGAAGAAAAAAAAATTTGATAATGAGATTCACACACCAACAAGTCCTATTTTCCATGATCCATGATATGTCAGTATCGATGTGTCAGGAGCTCCCTTGGAACTCCTCTTTATAATCAGGTGCCTTACCCATGCCATAATTTGTCACATGATTGACCAACTCACCACATTGTTCTAGAACGGTAGGTTCCCATACATGGTCTAAATAATTTCAACCTCATCCCCATGTTGTTACCACATAGTTAAATTTAAATCATGAGAATCCACTCGTTCATTGACCATGCTGCTAAAAATGCATCCAAAAAACACATGGCCAAATTTTATCATGGTACTACCCTTGGAACCACACCTTGGTACCCATGGAAATATCACTCAATGTTCTCAATAAAACCAAAACACAAGGAATAAACATTCCTAGGTCATAAAATTGATGACACCTCTTTTTCCTTGATCTCATTCCTGAATCACTAATGTGCACTTCATTATCTATAGAAACCACTAACCTAGTCTATGACCTCTTACTAGTTACCCTAAAAAGTAATAAATACAGACCCAATATTGAACCTTTATAAATGTATGAATCTATAGGTATCCCACTTAGCCCTACTCGTCAGGTCTCAAACTAGGGCCACTAGGTGTAACCACCCAACATAAAGAAAAAACAGGCATATGTTCATAGTTCATGGGTCATAATCCACACTCCCTTATCAGTCCCATGAAAATAAATATGCCCAAACACCCCATCGTGATTCCCAAAAACCCCACACATCATGAATCTGATTCCAAGTCATCAACATACTAGATCAAAAAAATTCACTAAGAATATATCAATGAGAATGTTCCCTCTAGAATACCAACTCATCCAGTGTCATAAAAACATAATGAAATCACTACACAATGTATTTTTCAAATAAATATAAATATGTGGTTTATTTAGATATAATTTTATTCTATGTTATATGGGAACACCATATAGGTTTTTACTAAAACTTTAAATAACCAATCCTATAGTTACATTCAATGGGTATCACCCTATAACCATATGTATCTAGATAACCACAATTACATGGTCTGGTTAAGTAGAGTTCTATTCTACTCTATATGGTAAAGCTCCATATAGGTTGTTTCTAGTCACTTTAAATAACCAAGCCCATATAATAGAAACCCACTAGTTGGTCCCCGTTAAGGTACCATGTGTTTTACCAACCAACTAGGATCACCACATGCCCCGTTCACTAGAGACCACATCATCCTCATTCGAAAGAATAACACCATAGATCCATATAAAATTATATCATAAGGTAAATTGAATACAATATATCCTATCTGAGAAAAATGACACAAAGTACTTATACAAGAAGATGTTGTACAATCATTAACTAATACTTTAAATAATAAATCCTCAATTTTCAGTAAAATATGCACACTAATAAGCCTATATTTCATGTTAATCCTATTTCCCTGATATAATGCATGAAAATACACATGACATCATATTGTAAGAGTCATATTTAATCAATAGATTCCTTACAAGGGGCCAAGAAACAATATCCAATAACATACGAAGAACCTAAAACATCTATGAGAGTAACTCAAAAGTAAAAATAATATAAAAAATGAATATAAAACATTAAGAACATAAATCCCATACATGGTAACCTATAAATACATGTAGAACAAGTTTTCTTGATGCACCAGTCTGATATCCATCATAGGGACTGACATATTCCTAAATCTATGTTCTAGAAAATCCAAAAACCATAAAAACCTCACTTTGATACTAATTTCTAATTACCAAACCTGAGTCACTTCTAGAACAATAACCATATTCGACCACAATATGGACTCAAGAATGCATCCATGTATGCCATAGGTTTCCAACTAGAACCAAGGGTTTAAGATTGAAATTTTGTGAGACTATACCCCATGTATCATAGTCTGAAAAAATGAAATAAAAAAAAGTATCACAAATAACAAAATAAAATCAAATAGAAAATAGTAAATATAAACAATGGAAATAAATTAAATGCAGAAAAGCCATAAAAATCTATTCCATATATAAAAATTACCAACCACTGGATGGGTTAGATATATAGATATGAATAATAAGACTATAAAAACATAGACTTACTATCACTCGGATCCATACCACATTCTAATATCATGATATCATATATGTTTTCTTGTTTGTATATAAAAAACCTAATCTCAAGCCTTATCCATACATGTGCCTTCAAACAAGTGAGAGTCTTCTTGGGTACCCATGTGCAATGGAGGCCCAAGAAAGGTGTGAGAAAAAAACTATGTTTTCAACCCCAACATAGTTTTATACATAACATGTATATGTTGTGATATGTGAATGTGACATGAGTAGTTAAAATTTTATATAAACTAAATGAAACAAATAAATAAACATACCACCAAAAAAATTACCTTGTCCCAATTCCAAAATGTCTCTTATAATGTTATGATGACTATGTGATCTATTATCCCAACCGCCTCATGACTGTACATATGTAATCTAGTACATTTCCAAAACCACCATCAATCCTCATGACCATGACCCCAATCGACCATACCTACTTTTTATAGTTTCAGAGTGTCTCTGATAATGAGAATCACCTTAGGGTAACTTCTATTCACTAACTGGAGATTCTCCACTCACACCTCCAGTATTACGAGTAGCAGAATCTGGGACATCACTAAGAAACCCTCATCCTCATGACCTTAGGCTAAACCCCATGGTAGTACCTGAGAATTATTGATATCAGAATAACAAATAATTACTAGCAGGGGAGACCTTAGAAAATTCTATATATACAAGAGTGAATGATTCTTAGGATACCAAAACAATCATAGGGAATACCATCTATGGATCACATGGACTAGTCTCATGAGCATCCAACTGCACATGAATCCTCACCAGTACTATCATTGGTGTGTTCACATAATCCAAAGTGGAATCATATTTATAAATCAATATGATCCAATATTATCAAAAAATATATACAATATCCATGCTTGGAGACATACTTCTGTCACCTCATACCCCTATTTGAATCTCAGGCATCATGAGCATTCAATAAAGTCTACTAGTTTTTCTATTTGAATCCCAACACCCAGGTATTCACAAACATATCACAATGTTAAAAGAATAATTTTCATATTAATAATTCATGTATGTATGTGTAAAAAAACTATGATACTAGATCCTAGGTACCACATATAAGCATGCACTATCACATCAATCAAAACGCAAGATTCTAGTCAAGATAGGAATTTCCCCCTGATATTCTATGAGACTAGATCCCAAATATAGTAGGCATACTATGGTCTCATCCATGCTAATAGGTTATTACCAGTCATCCCAGGTAATGACATCAGTTCCAGGCCTAATGTCCAATTCTTAGGAATCCTGGGAAATCACATACCATTCCCAAAATAAAATAAACATATCCGGGGTTGGATGAATTCCCAAGCCCATCATCATCACCCACAACTCCTATAGCTTACCTCATCAGTACAGGTTATAAGGTGAAACTCACTAACATCTCTACCTATTCCCAATTCCACCATCTTTCTAGGGTAACAGGTTATAGGGAAAATGTTAGGATCCCTTAAGTCTCATCAAGTCCTCATGGAACTCCTAGGAAAGTCACACTATGAGAGTTTCATAAATTCAATTCCCTATCATAGGTGTCATAGGTCAGTCTAAACATGTGACCCATTTTACATTATCTATAGGGTCTAACTACCAATGTATTATGTCCTAGTAGGGGTGGAAATCTCATATCATAGTCATACTAATGAGCTCAATGGATATAAGGTATTTCTCAAGGACGACCCTGTAGGACCCCAGGACACCCTAAGAGGGGAGGGGTGAATCAGGGTGACAACTTTTTCTTTTAAGGTGATGGATCTTATTCCCACATTAGTAGGAACTTGTTAAACCTGTAAGATGAATATGATCAGAAAGAAAACATTCATATAGAGAGATATGACACAACACTTTTTACTTGGTTCACCACTAAGGGCTACGTCCAAGGAGCATACGCCTATAGGTTGTCGGTCATACCAAATTCCACTAAATTTCACTAGATGTGGATTACAATGGTTCGGGAATAGTCACTCTGTCCCAGGCTCACTGCCTTTACAAAAGTTCAGGGATAGCTCACTATGTCCCTCGAGTCACTCCCGTTGACTCCCCCTGGCTCAATGCCTTTGGTGAATTCCAACTCAGTTTATAGACGTGAAGGTATCTTCATCATTTCAAAAGAATGCATCCTCTGTTTTATGTATATGCTCTAATGAAGTTATACTTCCACCTATAGAATAATCTCACTTTACCTCAATGTTATCGGGCAAACTACCAGCTTTCGTGCAACCCCAAAAAAGACCGGTGTGCTTCAACAACACCTGGAGTGCTTCTCTATGTTTGGCGCGCAAGTTTCAAGATGGCGCACAAGTCACGGTGCGCAAGTCAAAACCGGCGTGAAATTTCACTTAAATCAACTTCAAACTTTCAGGAATCAACTCCTTTTACACCCAAACCGATTTTGGCACGTAGCTATCAACTATCGCGCAACTTCAACTTGCGCGTCTCACCACCACTTGAGCGACTACAACACTTGCACAATGGGAGCTCGAAAAATCTAAAAGTCTTGAACTTTGATACGAATGAGGAGGGGTGGTCCACTATTTATAGAAAAACTGGACACCCTACGCGGTGGTGTGGAAACCTCCTCTCGGTGTGCATGTTCCAGCACGCAACTCCAACCACCCTAGACTCTATCACACTACTCACTTGCATGACCAAAACAATAATTTCATGAACCTCTTTACTTTTACATATTTTGAAGTTCTGATCTACAAAAACATATAGCGTGCCACTTTCCAATCCTCCTAGGCACCGGCACGCTAGTCCTTTCTTGGCGCGCAAGTCACTTCCATGACACATATCTGGCGCGCAAGTTGATTTCCCAAAAAACACTATTTTCCCCTTTTGTCAATTTTTAGGACCTGAAATTGGGCAAAAACTGGAAAATGGTGCGACCTTCAATACTATTATCTACATGACCTGTAAGAGTAATTTTCTAGCACACATTCTGAACTTACTCTAGGGATTGACAACAAACAAAAACCATACTTCAATTTATGCATAGATGACCATGGTTCCAACAGTCTCCCCCTTTGGGTTTGTTGGAAATCAGTAAATAAATTCAATAGATCACCATCCACATGCAAACCAAAAACGCAAGAATCAAATCAGCCAACACTCTAAGTCTACGTGAGCAATGATTGGTGTAGAAAACAAGATAGGAAGCTTGAATTGGGATCTTGTCCAAAGAATTCCTTCCCATCCTATCACCTACACTAAATTCTCATTGTGCCACAAAATCATTACATGCCTGAAATTATTCATTTCTCCCCCATTGAAAATAATCCTAAATACCGGTAATCATTCATTATTCAGCTCAAACCACACTCCCCTTAGATAGTATCTCCCCCACAAACCTGCATCGCATCCATAAACAGATTAAAAACAATTAACATAACTGTGGAGAGGGTATTTTCATAACCTCATTATGTATTCAGAGGTGGATGAACACTAAGGTTAAACCGATGGTTCTCAAACACAGCTATTGACAGTGGCTTGGTTAGGATATCAGCCACTTGGTCATCAGTTCCCACATGATCCATTCTAATTACGCCTTGTTCAACTTTCTATTTGATAAAATGATACCTAATTTCAATATATTTTTTATGAGAATGCTGTACCAGATTCTTCGTAAGATCAATTGCACTCTTGTTATCATAGTAAATAACCATGGGTTGCTTCACCTCGTCACTAATATCTATTTATTGTTGCTTCATCCATAGCAATTGAGTGCATTCCTTTGTGGCAGAGATATAATCAGCTTTAGTAGTACTAAGAGAAGTACTTTCTTGTTTCTTGCTCAACCAGCCCACACATTTATTCCCAATATAGAATGATCCACCACTGGTGGAATTTCTGTCCACAACATCACCAGCCCAGTCAGCATTAGAAAATGCTGATAATCCACTGTTCCTTCCTACAGAAAAGTATAAGCCACACTTGTGAGTACCTTGAATATACCTCATGATTATTTTTAGTGCTGTCATATGTTCCTCCATTGGATTACTATGAAAGAGGGCTGTAAGACGTGTGGCAAAGACAATATCTGGTCGTGTTGCTATCAGGTACAGTAGGCTCCCAACGATCATCTTGTACATGGTGGGATCTACAGAGGTCCCATCTTCATGCTTTCCAAGTTTAGTTCCAAATTCAATCAGAGTTGACATTGGTTTGGAGTCTGGCATATTAAACTTTTGAGTAACTCTCTTGCATACTTTTCTTGAGAAATGAAAGTGTAATCCATCTTTTGAATCACCTGCAGCCCCAAGAAATATGTGAGCTCCCCAATCATAGATATTTTAAATTCTGATTTCATGTGATTGGAAAATTCCTCCA
This sequence comes from Viscum album, assembly GCA_963277665.1. NCBI lineage: Eukaryota > Viridiplantae > Streptophyta > Magnoliopsida > Santalales > Viscaceae > Viscum > Viscum album. The sequence continues at coordinate 1,197,118,022 of OY728131.1, forward strand.
CTGATTTCTACCTACTGCCACGAAATACGATATCATCAACCTAGACTAGAACCATGAATTGATCTTTCAGAGAATTATACACCTATAGATTGTGATCTACTCCTCCTCTTTTTAATTCCAGATTCTTGAGATAAGAGTCCAGCTCGGATTACCATGCTAGTGATGACTGTTTCAAGCCATAAAGTGATTTCTTTAGTTTGCAGACCTTTGTTTCATCAGTACCAAGAAGAAAACCCACTGGTTTTTCAATGTGGACTTATTATTCGAGTACACCATTTAATAATGATGTATTGACATCCATTTGATATAGTTTATATCATCTTTGGATATCCATGGAAAATAACAACCTGATTGACTCTAGTTTAGCCATTATAGAAAATGTTTCTTCAACATCAACACCTTCAATCTGGGAATATACCTTATATACCAGTCGATTCTTGTTTCTAATAAAACTTCCATGCTCATCAAACTTGTTCTTGAAGATCCATTTTGTACCAATCACATTGTGACCTCCGGGTCTCTAGATAAGATCCCACGTCTGATTCTTGTCAATATGATCTAACTCTTCATTCATGGATTTCACCCAAGATTCATCATTTGCAGCTTCTTCAAATGAGGATGGCTCCACAACTGATAGAAATTCATATTGCTTGTTATTCCTTATCCTCCTTATTTGTGTGGGTGCAATCCTGTCCCGAATTATGTTATATGGATGAATCTAAGCTCTACGATTTCTCCTGTGCGGTTCAGTTGCATTCTCTACAGCCACATTTTCTTCTTCAGATTCTTTTTTTGATTCAACATTATGATGTGACTGCTGAGTGTTTTGTATAGATTTCTCTTTTTCTTTGTTTGTATTTTTTCCCCGTTCACTTTCTTCCTCAATTTCTATCACATCATCATATGATGTCCTTGAAGCATTTATGGTTTTCTATTCAGTTATCATAACATCACTGCTTTCCACAATCCTTCCTAATCACTTGTTTAAACACTTGTAGGATTTGCTGTTCATTGAGTATCCAAGGAAAATTCATTCATCTGCATTATCACCATACTTCCCTTGATTTCATTCTTTGTTTCTGATGAAGAATTTACATCAAAAAACATGAAATTATTTTAAAGAGGGATTCCTTTCATTCCATAATTCATATGGTGTCTTCCTCTCACCCATATACAGTCTTGTTCAATTTTGAATATACACTGCAGCTTAAACAGCCTTTTTACAGTAATGTCATGGAATACGACTATCAGTCAGCATAGTTCATGCCATGTTGTTCACATGTTTATTCCTATGTTCAAAAAATCCATTTTATTGTGGAGTTATCACAGTAGCTACCTCATGTTGTATCCCATGCTTCTCCAGGTAATTTTCAAATTAAATGGATGTGTATTCCCCTCCATTGTCAGATCAAAATACTTTGATTGTTCGTACAGTATCATTCTCGATGATTCACCGATATGTTTTCATGCAGTCAAGCACTTGTCTTTTTTGTGAATGACCATTACACATTCCACTCTATTGTAATAATCTGTGAAAAGGACCAATTACCTTTCTCCATGAGTTCCGACAACATTTATCGGCCCGCATACATCTGTATGAATTAGATCAAGAAGATGAGATGCCCTTTTCTTCTCTGGATGATATGAACTACAGACCATATTTCCACAAATAAAAGAATCACATGATTTTTCACACTCACGCTTTAGGTTGGGAATGTCCATGAAAATTCTCAGTTTTGATATTTTCTCCATGTCTTGTTGATTGATGTGTCCCAGTCTCCTACGCCAAAAATTGTTTTCTTCTTCAACAGTCATGTAACAAACATTTTCTTTTCTATGAACCTGATACAAGTTTCCTTCTATTCTGCATCCTTTCATAAGTTAATTTCTTGTCTTTCCCTTAATAGTGCAACCTTTCTGATTAAAAATTACTATAAGTCCCGAGTCATAGAGTTGACTCACACTAATTAGATTATGAAATAGGCCATATATGTAAAGGACTTCAGTCTTCTTTAGCTCTCCATTAGCTAATTCAGTACTTCCATAGCCTTAAATTTTCAGAGCTCCATCATTACCAAATCGTACCGTAACATCAACCTTCATTTTGATATCCGTTAATAGGACAACATTACCTATTATATGAGATGAACAACCACTATCTAGAATCAAGGTTCTGCTACTCTTTGTAGCTTTGAGGGCCACCTCTGCAAAGATGGATTTCTCAATTTTCTTCCTTTCTCTCCATGAGACATTAGATTGAGTATATATCACTGATGGAATTTCAATTATCTCATCTGTGTACATTGGTTCTTTATAGTCGAATTCTTCTTCGAGAGGAGAAAACCTATTTGTAAGAGAAACACTATCTTATTGACGAGATTTGACTTGTCTTGAACTCTGGTATGAGGTGTACATGTCCCTTCTCTGTCTGCAATTAATATCCTTATTACCAAAGTTAGAACAATGAAAACCGTATCCATAGAAACTATTTCTTCTATAAGATGGAGGATGTGAAGTCAATATTCTTTTTTGATGTCCCAGATCTTCCCCATTCATGTAGCTACTTGCCTCTTCGCAATATGACATGGTATGACCCATATATCCATAGAACTGACACTTCAGGAGAGGAAATTTCTTCTCACTTGAATTTATCCTCATACCTTCTTTCTTGGGAGAATAGTTGGACTGCCTATCATTTCTGAATGTTTGAGGACAATTTTCAGTTCTTATTTTATTTTTTATTGAGGGTTTCTTTTTCAACACTTCAGGAAACATTTCAACATGTCCAAATTTCATCTTGTCTTTCTTTTGGATCTTTTCACTTCTAGTAGTTGATGTCTCACCTTCATAGCCAATTCCACTCTTTCCCATGCAAGCAGATCTTTGATCACTCAAGATTTTTCCACCCCCATCTGAACCACACTTGGCTCTTTCCAGTAATTCTGCATTTGAGAATCTTCCGAACTGTATTTTCTTCCTTGATTATTTTAAAATTGATTCAGTCTCAAGTTTACTCCTAAGAGTAACAACTTCCTCCTCAAGACCCTCAGCATTCTTGGATTTTTCTTCCAGTATGGATGTGAGGTCATTGATTACCTTTCGCTTCTCTTCAATTCTCAGCTTCAGATCTACTACATCATCATTGATTTCAAGGATTTTATATTGTACTTTCACAAATTCTTCCAGATGTTCAATTTCAATTTCAAGTTGATCAACATATTCAGTTGATTTTTCTACAATTTATTTCCACTTATTGCAACTCTTAAATTTAATCATAAGATTACTAAAAACATCCTTAAGTTATAACTCAGGACTTTCAATAGTTTTCAATAGATTCTCTCCACTAGTATCTTCTGATTTTTCAACAGTGGCCCTCATGGAAGCATGGTTCCCAGTCTTAAATTATGGTTCTTCTTCATCAGAGAATTCATTATCATCTTCTGCCTCTTTACAGACAAAACTTTTCTTGAGAACATACTTTCTATATTTTAAGTCTCCTTTCTTGAAAAAACCTTTTCTAAGGCTTCTAAATGTTTTTAGAATCTCTATCATCATCATCAATATTTCTTAAGCATTGAGAAGAAATGTGCCCATCTTTTCAAAAACGAAAGTAAGATAGAGGTAAATTCCCTTTGAATTTACCTTTTCCTTTTTGGAACTTCTTGTCAATGAGATAAAGAATTTATTTTTCCTCATCGTCTTCACTACTACTATCTTTTGAAATTTTCAGTTTCTCTATGTATTTGAACACCATTTCCTTTCTTACTCGTGTAGTAGCATCTTCTGGTATGACTCTCATTTCATATTCCACTAGGCTGCTCAACAGATCATCCAAAGAAAGTTTAGAAATACCTTTTTCTTCAAGGGATGACACCTTTTCATTGTACAGGTGTGGAAGTCTTCTTAATATTTTCTTTACAATGTCAACGTCTTTGATTTATTCACAGAGACCCTAAATTGCTCCAACCACTTCAGCAATTTGATTGAAGAAGGAGTTTGCATTCTCATCAGGATGCATCTTCTGATCATAAAACCTATCGTGTAGGACTTGTAGTTTCTCCTCCTTCACTTTGATATCTCCTTCATAAATATTTTCAAGTTTACCCCAGATGAACTTGGCTGAAGTGCAACTCATCACCTTTAGATTGATATTATCAGAAATGGATGCGGTGATAGCATTCTGTGCTTTAGCATCAGCATCAAGAATTTTCTTATCGACATTAGTCATAGCCAGCCCCGTTGGATCAGTAACATGTATACCTTTCGTAGTGGAAAACAAAACATCCACTCGAAGGGTTCTTAGATTCCATCTCATTCTGTTCTTCCAAATCTGAAAATTAATTCCATAAAATAGGGGAACTCCCCCTAACATTGACTACATTCTCCATGACGACAAAGGACATATTCAACACTAGCAACCTCCCTCTGATACCACTTGTAGGACCCTGGGACACCTTGAGAGAGGAGGGGTAAATCAGGGTGATGAATATTTCTTTTAAGGCGATGGATCTTATTCCAATGTTGGTAGGAACATGTTAAACCTGTAAGATAAATATGATCATAAAGAAAACATTAATATAGAGAGAGATGACACAACAAGTTTTACTTGGTTCACCACTAAGGGCTACGTCCAAGGATCATATGCTGAATGATTTTTGGTCATACCAAATTCCACTAAACATCACTAGATGTGGATTACAAAGGTTCAGGCATAATCACTATATCCCGACTCACTACCTTAACAAAAGATCAGGGATAGTTCATTGAATCCCTTGGGTCAATCCCATTGACTCCCTCTGGCTCACTGCCTTTGGTGAAGTCCCACTCAGTTTATCGATGTGAAGGTCACTTCATCATTGAAAAAGAATGCATCCTCTATTGTATATAGATGCTCTGTTGAAGTTCGAATTCTACCCATATACTAATCTCAATTTACCCCAAAGGTATCGAGAAAACTACCGGCTTTTGTGTATCCACAGAAAGATCGGTGTGCTTCAACAACACCTATCTTGCTTCTCCAATCCCGGCTTTAAAGTTTCAAGTTGGTGTGAAAGTCACGGAGCGCAAGTCCAAACTGGTGCGCAAGTTCACCTAAACCACTTGCGTGACACTCACTTCTTCAACTTCAAACTTGCGCAACTCAACTCCTTTGACACCCAAACCGATTTTGGCGTGCACCTATCAACTGTTGTGCAACTTCAACTTGCACGACTCACCACCGCTTGGGAAACTAAAACACTTGCGTTATGGGAGATCGAAAAATATCTAAGTATTAAACTTATTTACAAATGAGGAGGGGTGGTACACTATTTATTGGCAAACTGGACACCCTGTGAATTTGCGTGCAAGCCTCCTCTCGGCATGTAAGTTCCGGAGCACAACTCCAACCACCCTAGCCTCTATTGCGCTACTCACCTGCGTGACCAAGCCAATACATGCACAACCCTCTTTCCTTTTCCATATTTTGAAGTTATGATCTAGAAAAACATATGGCATGCAACTTTCTAATCCTCACAGGCATTGGCGTGCATGTCCTTTCTCAGTGCGCAAGTCACTTTAATGACACATATCCGGCACGCAAGTCCATTTCCCAAAAAAAACATTGTTTCCCCCTTTTTTCAATTTTGTGGACCAGAAATTTGGAAAAAACTGGAAAACAGTGCTAGCTTCAATACTGTTATCTGCTTGACCTGTAAGAGTACTTTTCTAGCACACCTTCTGAACTTCCTCTAAGGATTGACAAAAAACCCAAACCATACTCCAATTTATGCATAGATGACCATGGTTCCAAAAAACCCCTTGTCGATGAATTTTGATTCATCACCCCTATCTCCTAGAGGTTACTAATTCACTTTCCACTAGGGCCACTACAGCCAAACCAATACAATTACTATCTTTTTACATTGGTGGATGAGATGTCAATATGGTACATGGGGTTCTTGTCACGACCCGTCCTCAGGGCCCGTTCCGTGACTACCCCAAGCCCGCCTTCCATAGGCCAGGGGCTGGCGACTAGCACCAAGGCGTAAATCCCAACAAAAAGGGAAGACATTGCCTTTGAAAAGTAAACAAGCACCATAGAGTAAGCAAGCGTAAAAGTAAACACTGGGGAAAAATGGTACAAGCTATGCTGAAAGTAAAAGGGGCCGGAAATACAAGCCCAACAGTAAAGTACAACTGAAAAGAAAAACAGCAACTGAAAAGGAAAAACTGCAGTGTCGAGCCGTCCTCTGGAAGTCCCACCTGAAGGGTGGGTACAGATAGCCTCTACTGCTCCTCGGGTCCACCTGACCGCTCCGAGTACGTCCCGCCCAGTGGTCCACCTTCAGGTACAGTCCTGATCCGCACGCCTCCACCACGGTCAGCGCTGTCCGTCGTCTACAACCAACACAACGTAGTGCGGGCATAGCCCGTGCAGGGGTGAGTATAAGCTACTCAGTAGAGGCCCCGAGACCCCGATGGTCTCCCGAAATCCACAAAGGATAATCCACAAAGGAAAGATACAATCACGAAGTAACATCTGACACGGCTTAGGTATATGCCCATACATATACCTAAGTCATCAATTCTTGTCCGGCTCTAACGCCTGAGCCCAAGAACAACCCAGTCCACACAGGAAAGCAAACGTATACCCACACAGGATAGAACAACACAATCCACAAAGGAGAGTAAACAGTAAATCCACACAGGATAGCTCAACACAATCCACAAAGGAGAGTAATCACAAGATTCAGCTCACACAGGTATACTTCTTCGGATGACGATAAAGATGATCACTGATCCATCTAAGTCGTTGGACCCACGAAGGATCGATAGGTACTAACCCCCACAGTGACCCACACCGGATCAGACCCACACAGGATCGGGCCCACACAGGACCGGTAGGCGCTGGCTCACACAGAACCACTGAGCGCTGACCCCCACAGGATCGGACCCACACAGGATCGGGCCCACACAGGACCGGGCCCACGTAGGACCTGTAGCACTGATCCACGTAGGATCGGTGAGTGCAGTTGTCGTCGCAGTCCACTGAGGATCTCTGCACAGCCGTTGCTATCGAGGAAGCAGTCGCAGCCATCTCTAGGGTTCCCGCACACAGTAAGCTCGTTCGGGAGGGTCCGCTCCACGAGCCGAGAGGCTGATACATCAACTGACACAAAGTCCGAAGTTGATGTATCCAAAAGTTCTGTATTGTCAACAGGAACTCAACGTCGCAGACGGTGCGTCAATCGGACGCCCGGTCTGAGAGTTATTGGCTTTTTCGTTCCAGGGGCCCGGTTGGTTTTTAAGGCAAAACCAACCAGACCGTACTCCACCTTTGTCCAAACCTCGGGCGGAGTGTGCCAAAAGATCTTTCTCACAAAGAGGAATTCAACAAAGCTGACGGCACGTCGATCGGACGTCCGTAGCTCAAGATATGAGCGTTTCCGCTCCGAGAGCCCGGTTGGTTTCGTGTACGAACCAACCCGGCCTAACTCAAAGTATTAAAAAACCTTGAGTGCAATATACCGAAACGACCATCTTGATCGAAGGATCACGTTGCCGCTGACGGTGGGTCGTTTGGAGGCCTGTAGCTCATGTTACGGCCATTTTGAACAAAAATCGTCCGAAGACGGGGGTACGGGCCCGGGCCGACCCGGTTTGGGTCGACCCGGTTCGGCCGACTCCCGGGGGGGGGGGGGGGGGTCGGCCCGGGCCCGTACACCCCGTCTTCGGATGGTTTTCGTTCAAATGGCCGTAACTTGAGCTACGGACCTCCAAACGACTCGCCGTCAGCGGCAACGTGATCCTTGGATCGAGACGGTCGTTTCAGTATATCGCACTCAAGGTTTTGGAATACTTTGGGTTCGGCCGGGTTGGTTCGTACACGAAACCAACCGGGCCCTCGGAGCGGAAACGCTCATATCTTCAGGTACAGACGTCCGATCGATGTGCCATCAGCTTTGTTGAATTCCTCTTTGTGAGACGGATCTTTTGGAATACTCCGCCCGGGGTTTGGACAAAGGTGGAGTACGGTCGGGTTGGTTTTACCTTAAAAACCAACCGGGCCCCTAGAACGAAAAAGCCAATAACTCTCAGACCGGGCGTCTGATTGACGCGCCGTCTGCGACATTGAATTCCTGTTGACGATACGGAATTTTTGAATACATCAACTTCAGACTTTGTGTCAGTTGATGTATCAGCCTCTTGGCTTGTGGAGCGGACCCTCTCGAACGAGCTTGCTGTGTGCGGGAACCCTAGAGCTGGCTGCGACTGCTTCCTCGACAGCGACGACTGTGCAGAGATCCTCAGTGGACTGCGACGACTAATGCACTCAGTGATCCTACGTGGATCAGTGCTACAGGTCCTGCGTGGGCCCAGTCCTGTGTGGGCTCGATCCTGTGTGGGTCCGATCCTGTGTGGGTCAGCGCTCAGGGGTTCTGTGTGAGCCAGCGCCTACCGGTCCTGTGTGGGCCCGATCCTGTGTGGGTCTGATCCTGTGTGGGTCACTGCGGGGGTTAGTACCTATCGATCCTTCGTGGGTCCGATGACTTAGATGGATCAATGATCATCTTTATCGTCATCCGAAGAAGTATACCTGTGTGAGCTGAATCTTGTGTTTACTCTCCTTTGTGGATTGTGTTGAGCTATCATGTGTGGATTTACTGTTTACTCTCCTTTGTGGATTGTGTTGTTCTATCCTGTGTGGGTATACATTTGCTTTCCTGTGTGGACTAGGTTGTGCTTGGGCTCAGGCGTTGGATCCGGACAAGAATTGATGACTTAGGTATATGTATGGGCATATACCTAAGCCGTGTCAGATGTTACTTCGTGATTGTATCTTTCCTTTGTGGATTATCCTTTGTGTATTTCGAGAGACCATCAGGGTCTCGGGGTCTCTGCTGAGTAGCTTATACTCACCCCTGCACGGGCTATGCCCGCACTACGTTGTGTTGGTTGCAGACGACGGACATCGCTAACCGTGGTGGAGGCGTGCGGAGTAGGACTGTACCTGGAGGTGGACCACTGGATGGGACGTACTCAGAGCGGTCAGGTGGACCCGAGGAGGAGTGGAGGCTATCTGTACCCACCCTTCAGGTGGGAATTTCATAAGACGGCTCGACGCTGCATTTTTTCCTTTTCAGTTGCTGTTTTTCCTTTCAGTTGTACTTTACAGTTGGGCTTGTATTTCCTGCCCCTTTTACTTTCAGCACAGCTTATACCGTTTTTACCCAGTGTTTACTTTTCCACTTGCTTACTCTGTGGTGCTTGTTTACTTTTCAAAGGCAATGACTTCCCTTTTTGTTGGGATTTACGCCTTGGTGCTAGTCTCCAGCCCCTGGCCTATGGAAGGCGGGCTATGGGTAGTCACGGCACAGGCCACGAGGACGGGTCGTGACAAATTGGTATTAGACCGCGGGGGCTGCGCCCGCGGTTTCCACCCGCGCCGCTCGCCCGAGCCGAGCTGGCCGAGCCGGACCGGCCCTGGCTGGGCCGGGCCGGGCCAACCGGGTCGGACCCGGGTCGGGCCGACCCAGGGGGGGGGGGGGTCGGCCCGGGTCGGCCCGGGCCCGTACGCCCCATCTTCGGATGGTCTTCGTTCAAACGCCTGTAACTTGAGCTACGGGCCTCCAAAAGACCCACCGTCAGGGGAAACGCGATCCTTGGATCGAGACGGTCATTTCGGTATATCACACTCAAGGTTTTGGAATACTTTGAGTTTGGCCGGGTTGGTTCGTACACGAAACCAATCGGGCCCTCGGAGCGGAAACGTTCATATCTTGAGCTACGGACGTCTGATTGACGTGCCGTCAGCTTTGTTGAATTCCTATTTGTGAGACAAATCTTTTGGCACATTCCGCCCGAGGTTTGGACATAGGTGTAGTATGGTCGGGTTGGTTTTTCCTTAAAAACCAACCGGGCCCCTAGGACGAAAAAGTCAATAACTCTCAGACCGGGCGTCCGATTGACGCGCCGTCTGCGACGTTGAGTTCCTGTTGACGATACGGAACTTTTGGATACATCAACTTCGGACTTTGTGTCAGTTGATTTATCAGCCTCTCGGCTCGTGGAGTGGACCCTCCCGAATGAGCTTGCTATTTGCGGGAACCCTAGTGCTGGCTGCGACAGCTTCTTCGACAGCGACGACTGTGCAGAGATCCTCCGTGGACTCCGACGACGACCATGCAGAGATCCTCAATGGACTGCGGCGATGACTGTGTAGAGATCCTCAGTGGACTACGACGACTACTGCACTCAGCGATCCTACGTGGATCAGTGCTACCGATCCTGTGTGGGTCAGCGCTCAGTGGTTCTGTGTGAGCCAGCGCCTACAGGTCCTGCGTGGGCCCGATCTTGTGTGGGTCCGATCCTGTGTGGGTCACTGCGAGGTTAGTACATATCGATCCTTCGTGGTTCCGACGACTTAGATGGTTCATTGATCATCTTAAAGTCATCCGAAGAAGTATATCCTCTGTGAGCTGAATCTTGTGTTACTCTGCTTTGTGGATTGTGTTGAGCCATCCTGTGTGGATTTACTGTTTACTCTCCCCTATGGTTTGTGTTGAGCTATCCTGTGTGGGTATACGTTTTGCTTCCCTGTGTGGACTGGGTTGTGTTTGGGCTCGGGCGTTGGAGCCGAACAGGAATTGATGACTTAGGTATATGTATGGGCATATACCTAAGCCGTGTCAGATGTTACTTTGTGATTGGGTCTTTCCTTGTGGATTATCCTTTGTGGATTTCGGGAGACCTTCGGGGGTCTCGGGGTCCCTACTGAGTAGCTTATACTCACCCCTGCACGGGCTATGCCCGCACTTCATGGTGTTGGTTGCAGACGACGGATAACGCTGATCGTGGAGGAGGCGTGCGGAGCAGGACGGTACCTGGAGGTGGACCACTGGGCGGACGCACTCGGAGCGATCAGGTGGACCCGAGGAGCAGTGGAGGCTATCTGTACCCACCCTTCAGGTGGGACTTCTAGAGGACGGCTCGACGCTGCAGTTTTTCCTTTTCAGTTGCTGTTTTTCCTTTCAGTTGTACTTTACAGTTGGGCTTGTATTTCCGGCCCCTTTTACCTTCATCACAGCTTGTACAGTTTTTGCTTAGTGTCTATTTTTCCGCTTGCTTACTCTGTGGGGCTTATTTACTTTCAAAGGCAATGCCTTCCCTTTTTGTTGGGATTTACGCCTTGGTGCTAGTCGCCAGCCCCTGGCCTATGGAAGGCGGGCTTGGGGTAGTCACAGCACGGGCCCGAGGACGGGTCGTTCCCGTAAATTTCAAGGAAATTTTTTTTCTTAATTTTCTTTGGAATTTTACAAGAACGCAGTTTCTGACGGCACCTGATTCCGAGGCCCGGTGTGCCTGGAATCATTTTCCGAAGTTTGGCTCGGGTACGTTCAGTGAACGGGCGAGCGAGTTTTTCTAACTTTTGAACCGGTGCCCGGAATCGAATTCTGAGGGCACCAAAGAAATCACAGCACCGGTTTTCGCTTAGAAACGCCTCTTCCAGAGTTGCGTTTGCTCGGGTGTGGTTTTCAATTTTCGGACTTAAAGTTAAGAAATAAAATAATTTTGCGACAACTTTATTTTATTTCACTTAAGCCACTTGGAAGCCACTTGAAGCCACTTAAAGGCGGCTTGAACTGATTTGAACCAGATAGGATGCTATCCAGAAATATCCTACCCCCTTGGTAGGATATTTGTGATGTGGGGCCCGTACGAGCCTCTGCCGTTTCTTTCCGCTAAGAAACGCACCGGCGAAAACTCGTCTTAATGAAAGTCAACTGACGCGTTTCTTAAAATCTTAACAGACCATTTAATTGGGCGGTTTATTTCGTGAATTAAATGGGCTTTTTCTTTCGTTGAATTAATTCAATGAATTGATGGTTCGTTTCTTAACCAGTTTTCAAATTCGTTGGCGTAATAATAAAATAAGGCCAACGCTCGACCTCTGGTTATCTTGCGCATTGGGAAGATTTGAGAGGACCCTTATATCTTCTTCTTCCTTGCGAATAACGCGAAGAACGCGAAGAACGCCGAACCCGAAAATCGACGACGCTTCCGTCCGAGATGTTCTTCCCCGCTCCGATCTCCGATCACCAACCGTTTGAGCTCGCTGACTCAATGCCGGATTCCGCGATGACGCGACGACGCGACTCCTTCCTGCGATGACGCGACGATCCCCCTCTTCCGCGACGAGCTTTTCCGCGAAGAACGCCTGCGCGCGACGACCAACGAGGTAGGGATTTATTTTGGGATTTACCCCCTTTTTTTATTCCCGTAAGTGTTTCTTTAAAAAGTTAAAGAACCGGTTTCAAACGAACAATTTTATTTTATTAAAATTGTCGGTTCATGTGTTGAGCAAAATTCTCCCGTTGTTTATCTCTAACGCGGAGGGTGCGAGCCAAACAAACACGGCCCGATGACCCTCCGCCGTTCTTCATTTTGTGCGGATTCGACAGGCGATGACGGAACATGCCGCAATTGATGTTTGACGATCCCACATTGAAGAACGAGTCCCGGGAGGAGCAATGGCGCAGACGGGAAGAGAATCGGACCACCGGAGTGATCCCGGTGGCTCGCGGAACTCGCCGGCGGTGCGGGTCGCCGGCGCGGCGGCGCCGGCAGCCGGGAGCGGCGGCGCCCCGGCGCGCTGCCGGACAGGCTGCCGCGGCTAAAGCCGCAGCGGCGGAGGCACCCGTAGACCCGCGGCCACGCGGGTCCAGTGCCCTCGGACGCGGCTGAAGCCGCGTCCATGCCTCAGCGTGGCCCCACGCGGGGGGCCGCGGCATCACCAGGCCGCGGGGGCGGCGCCCCGCGCGCCTCGGCCGTTCGGCCCCTCGGCCGAACCGGGCCAGGCCGGACCGGACAGGGTCGGACCGGGTCGGGTCGAACCGGTTCGACCGACTCCCGAGGGGGGTCGGGCTGGGTCGGCCCGGGCCCGTACCCCCCGTCTTCGGACGGTTTTCGTTCAAATGGCCGTAACTTGAGCTACGAGCCTCCAAACGACCCTCCGTCAGCGGTAACGTGATCCTTGGATCGATACGGTCGTTTCGGTATATCGCACTCAAGGTTTTGTAATACATTGAGTTCAGCCGGGTTGGTTCGTACACGAAACCAATCAGGCCCTCGGAGCGGAAACGCTCATATCTTGAGCTACGGACGTCCGATCGACGTGCCGTCAGCTTTGTTGAATTCCTCTTTGTGAGATGGATCTTTAGGCACACTCCGCCCATGGTTTGGACGCAGGTGGAGTACGGTTGGGTTTGTTTTGCCTTAAAAACCAACCGGGCCCCTAGAACGAAAAAGCCAATAACTCTCAGACCAGGCGTCTGAACGACGCGCCGTCTGTGACGTTGAGTTCCTGTTGACGATACGGAACTTTTGGATACATCAACTTCGGACTTTGTGTCAGTTGATGTATCAGCCTCCCGGCTCGTGGAGCGGACCCTCCCGAATGAGCTTGCTGTGTGCGGGAACCCTAGTGCTGGCTGCGACTGCTTCCTCGACAGCGACGACTGTGCAGAGATTCTCAGTGGACTGCGATGACTACTGCACTCAGCGATCCTACGTGGATCAGTGCTACAGGTCCTGCGTGGGCCCGGTTCTGTGTGGGCCCGATCTTGTGTGGGTCTGATCCTGTGTGGGTCAGCACTCAGCGGTTCTGTGTGAGCCAGCGCCTACCGGTCCTGTGTGGGCCCGATCCTGTGTGGGTCTGATCCTGTGTGGGTCACTGCGGGGGTTAGTACCTATCGATCCTTTGTGGGTTCGACGACTTAGATGGATCAGTGATCATCTTTATCGTCATCCGAAGAAGTATACCTATGTGAGCTGAATCTTGTGTTTACTCTCCTTTGTGGATTGTGTTGTTCTATCCTGTGTGGGTATACATTTGCTTTCCTGTGTAGACTGGGTTGTTCTTGGGCTCAGGCGTTGGAGCCGGACAGGAATTGATGACTTAGGTATATGTATGGGCATATACCTAAGCCGTGTCAGATGTTACTTCGTGATTGTGTCTTTCCTTTGTGGATTATCCTTTGTGGATTTCGGGAGACCATCGGGGTCTCGGGGTCTCTACTGAGTAGCTTATACTCACCCCTGCACAGGCTATGCCCGCACTACGTTGTGTTGGTTGCAGACGATGGACAACGCTGACCGTGGTGGAGGCGTGCGGAGCAGGACTGTACCTGGAGGTGGACCACTAGGCGGGACGTACTCGGAGCGGTTAGGTGGACCCGAGGAGCAGTGGAGGCTATCTGTACCCACCCTTCAGGTGGGACTTCCAGAGGACGGCTCGACGCTGCAGTTTTTCCTTTTCAGTTGCTATTTTTCCTTTCAGTTGTACTTTACAGTTGGGCTTGTATTTTCGGCCCCTTTTACATTCATCACAGCTTGTACCATTTTTACCTAGTGTTTACTTTTATGCTTGCTTACTCTGTGGTGCTTGTTTACTTTTCAAAGGAAATGACTTCCCTTTTTGTTGGGATTTACGCCTTGGTGCTAGTGGCCAGCCCCTGGCCTATGGAATGTGGGCTTGGGGTAGTGACGGCACGGGCCCCGAGGACGGGTCGTGACAAATTGGTATCAGAGGTGGTCGGTTCTACCGCAGACTTTGATCTTTTTTCTATGTGAAGCAATAGTGTTTAGCATATTGAGTGTGGTTATCAGTCCAGAGATTCCAGTGTTGGTGCGGTGGCTGACGTATCCATACACCAGGACCCTGACTTCTGATTTCAGACTTAATGCACGAAAACATTAGTTGCATGTGTGTTTCAAGTTTTCTCTGTGATTACTTGTGTCAACTCACCAGGTATACTGTTCTGACCGTGGCATACTTGTTTCCTTTTCAGGATGGCATGACGACAGCATCCAGCTAGGGTTCCTAGAGTAGAGCGCGACGACAGCTCGCCGAGCGACGAGGCCTCAGTACAGGGCCCGTTGACAGCAGAGGCACCGGCGGTACCTTTACCCGCCAAGCCTCCGATGCTTCCAGTACTGGCAGCTGACGACACACGACGCCTCAGAGCTCTGCACGAGTTCTAGCACCAGCGACCACCCAGGTTCTGTGGGGAGTCGGACCCCCAGGCAGCCGAGGACTGGCTGGAGGCGGTCGTCTGAGTTTTCAGGCTAGTGAGGACATCGGCAGACCTCATGGTGATCCTCGCGGCGAGCCTACTGCACGCAGCAACAGGGTGATGGTAGAGCCTGATGCTCCAGGTACACGATGAGGCCACCCTCATCTGGATGGACTTCGAGGGTCTCTTCCGCTCAGAGTTCGTCCCAGCCACCCTCCGTGCGGTGCGCATTCAGGATCTTCTTTAGCTACGGCAGGGCAGCTTGACGGTCGCTCAGTACGCGGCGAGGTTCACCAACCTTTCTCTGTACTCGACAGACATGGTACGAGACCCCTTCTTACGGGCCCAGACCTTTGAGCAGGGATTGAGACACGAGATCAGGGCATCGCTGATCTCCCTCAGCATCCCGACCCAGGCAGGAGTGCTAGAGCGAGCCCTCCTGATCGAGAGATTTCTGGCTGAGTCCACAGCGAGACCTACCGCAGGGCAGCAGGTAGAGGAGTCTTCGGCAGCTGGTAGCCGACGTATGACTAAGGGTTCAAAGAAGACCAGGCCTTCCGGCAGATGACCTCGGGACACTGGCTCAGCGGTGCGGGGCACACAGCGCGGAGCCAGCCTTCCAAGAGGCAGACATTGCTACGAGTGCGGCGGGCAGGGCCACATGGCTCGTGACTACCCGACCCGTCGTACCGAGGGGCAGCAGACGGTGGAGGGACCACCCAGGCAGAGGCAGAGGGTCGACCGTGGTGGTTCGCAGGGAGGAGGCAGACGAGGCAGAGGAACTGGCCAAGCAGCAGGTGGTGGGCGACGCTTTGAGGCTCTGCCACCACCACCACCAGGAGGCCCGCCCCGACCGCAGGGAGCTGGCGGGCAGAGACAGGCACAGCTCCAGGCAGTGGAGGCCTACGACCACGGCGCGCCAGAGATGATTCGAGTTTCGATCTGTGTCTATTCCACCCTTGCTGCAGTTCTTATAAACACAGGAGCGAGTCACTCTTTCATAGCCACTGCCCTGGTTCGGAGCTCGGAGATTCCGACAGATCCATTGGCTCAATCCTTACGGCTAGAGACTCCTACGGGAGCAGACTCGACGATTACGCACTGGTGCCGGCAGTGTGAGCTTACTCTAGGAGGCGAGAGCTTCGGCTGAGATCTTCTTGTAGCGGCGTCGAGTCCTTACGATGTCATCTTTGGCATGGATTGGTTATCTACAGTCCATGCTCAGATTGACTGCTTTAGGCGCAAGGTGCGATGTGTGTGCACCGACGGGAGCAGGTTCATATTCACCGGCGAGAAGGGAGCCTTAGCAGCACCGGATGGACTCACACAGAGGAGAGGTCAGCCCATCACTCATCAGTTGGAAAGCCTCATACTGGGAGCAGTTGACGTGCGGAGTCCCAGTTTTCCTGCAGTGGTGGATCAGTACGCGGACGTCTTTCCCGACGACGTTCCAGGGCTACCTCCTCGCAGAGAGGTATACTTTTTATACTGACCTGTACCCCGGGACAGCCCCGATATGCACTCCAGCATATTGGATGGCCCCCTCTGAGCTTCGAGAGCTGCGGGTACAGTTGGAGGACTTGCAGGGAAAGGGGTTTATCCGACCCAGTGTTTCACCCTGGTCTTCCCCGATATTGTTCGCCAAGAAGGCGGATGGGAGCTTGCGACTGTGTGTCGATTATCACCGCATGAACCAGGTGACAGTGAGGAACAAGTATCCGCTACCCGGGATTGATGACCTCTTTGATCAGATCAATGGAGCACGGTGGTTCTCAAAGATAGAACTCAGGTCAGGCTATCATCAGCTCAGAGTTCGAGACGAGGATGTGCAGAAGACGGCCTTCAGGTGTCGGTATGGCCACTATGAGTTCTTGGTTATGCCTTTCGGCATGACCAACGCTCCAGCAGTGTTCATGAGCCTCATGAACAGGATCTTCCAGCCATACCTCGATCGATTTGTCATAGTCTTCATCGAAGACATTTTGGTGTACTCGACGATGGAGGAGGAGCATGCCTACCACCTATGGGTTGTACTAGACACACTCCGAGAGCACCAGCTTTATGGAAAGCTCTCGAAGTGCCAGTTCTAGTTGCGTGAGGTCCACTTCTTGGGGAAAGTCATTTCTGAGGTGGGAGTTGTAGTGGATCCCGCAAAGATCGAAGCAGTGCTAGCTTGGGAGCCACCCAAGAGCGTGACAGAGGTGCGGAGTTTCTTGGGCCTAGCCGGATACTATCAGAGATTTGTTCCGGACTTCTCCAGAGTTTCGGCCCCACTCTCAGCGTTGACGAAGAAGTGGAAACCCTTTGTGTGGTCAGACAGATGTCATCAGAGCTTCCAGGAGCTGAGGCAGAGGTTGACCAGCGCACCTATCTTGAGGTTGCCTAAGGAGGGAGTTGGATACGTAGTCTACTGCGATGCATCAGGGACCGGACTCAGGTGTGTCCTGATGTAGGAGCGGGCCGTGATTGCCTACGGATCACGTCAGTTGAGGCCTCATGAGCAGAATTACGCTACCCATGACTTGGAGTTGGCAGCAGTGGTCTTCGCCCTGAAGACATGGCGACACTATCTGATGGGCGAGCGCTTCACAGTCTTTTCTGACCACCAGAGTCTCAGGTACATCTTCTCTCAGAAGGACCTGAACCTGAGATAGCGGCGATGGATCGAGTTCCTCCAGGACTATGACTTTGAGATAGTCTATACTCCTGGGAAGGGGAACGTGGTAGCCGATTCCCTCAGCAGGAGGACGGGCATCCAGCTACTTGAGGAGGCGACAGAGCAGCTAGCCGCCTTGCAGATATCCTTCGTGGATAGGGATGGAGCAACCTTCCTTCAGTCTCTCACAGTCTCTCCTCCACTTCTACAGCGGTTCAGAGAGGCACAACGTGGGGACGCTGACTGTGGGACATGGCGTGCACAGATATCCTTGGGACAGGCACCTGATGGTTTCTCCCTTGGAGCAGAGCACGACGTCCTTTTCAGAGGACGTACCTTGGTACCAGTCGCTTTACGAGAGGAGGTGCTGAGAGAGTTTCACACGTCTCCTTTGGCGGTACATCCTGGAGTGGCGAAGATGTACCAGGATCTAGGACGACAGCACTGGTGGCCGGGCATGAAGAAGGCTGTGGCAGAGTTCGTTTCACGGTGCCTCACCTGCCAGCAGGTGAAGGCAGAGCATCAGGTACCAGTAGGCTTGGTACAGCCCTTGGAGGTCCCGGAGTGGAAGTGGGACGGGTTAATTCATGGACTTCGTGACTGGACTTCCACGCACTTCCAGAGGTCACGACACCATTTGGGTGATTGTTGACCGACTCACCAAGTCGGCACACTTCTTACCCATTCGAGAGAAGGGCTCAGTGGAGAGCTTGGGGCGCCTCTATGTTCAGGAGATTGTACGGCTTCACGGTGTGCCATCGACTATCGCCTCCAATCGGGACGCTCGTTTTAATTCTCGGCTTTGGAAGGGGTTGCAGGAGGCGTTCGGGACGCGGCTACATCTGAGGACCGCCTTTCACCCTCAAACGGATGGTCAGACGGAGAGGACCATTCAGACTCTCGAGGACATGCTCCGCGCATGTGTCCTCGACTTTGGTCGCAGATGGGAGGACCACCTACCCTTGGTGGAGTTCGCGTACAACAACAACTACCACTCCACCATTGGGATGACACCCTACGAGGCGTTGTATGGCAGACCTTGCAGATCTCCTTTGTGCTAGACAGACCCTGGGGAGTCAGCACTTGTGGGACCAGAGATGGTCCGGGCCACGATAGAGAAGGTACAGGTCATCCAGGAGCGATGAGGACAGCACAGATGCCAGCAGAAGTCATATGCTGATAGGAGGCAGAGGCCACTAGAGTTCGAGGATGGCGACCCCATCTTCTTGCGTGTCTCACCTCGACGTGGTTTGCAGAGATTTGGCCGAGGCAGAAAGTTTTATCCACGCTTCATCGGGCCTTTCCAGGTCCTCAGCAGGATTGGCGAGGTGGCTTATTGCCTGGCTCTGCCACCTCAGTTGCACCGGGTGCACGACGTCTTCCACGTATCCCAGCTGAGGAGATACGTGCACGACCCGACGCACATCATTGACTATGGGGAGATAGACGTGGATGAGGGGGCGACTTTTGCGGAGGTCCCAGTGGAGATAGAGGATCGACAGGAGCAGGTCCTACGTGGGTGATCGATTCCTCTTGTGCGCATCAGATGGCAGCACGGGAACCTCCAGGAGAGCACTTGGGAGCGGGAGGCTCAGATGCGTGCTCAGTACCCACATTTGTTTCCCTAGTTTTTGATGTATCTTTACGAGGATGTAAAGTCCTGAGGTGGGAGTAATGTAAAGACTCGTAAATTTCAAGGGAATTTTATTTCTTCTTAATTTTCTATGGAATTTTACAAGAATACAGTTTCTGACGGCACCTGATTCCGAGGCCCGGTGTGCCCGGAATCATTTTCCGAAGTTTGGCTTGGGTATGTTCAGTGAACGGGCGAGTGAGTTTTTCTAACTTTTGAACCGATGCCCGGAATCAAATTCTGAGGGCACCAAAGAAATCGAAGCACCGGTTTTCTCTTAGAAACGCCTCTTCCGGAGTTGCGTTTGCTCGGGTGTGGTTTTTAATTTTCGGGCTTAAAGTTAAGAAATAAAATAATTTTGCGACAACTATATTTTATTTCACTTAAGCCACTTGGAAGCCACTTGAAGCCACTTAAAGGCGGCTTGAACTGAGTTGAACTGGATAGGATGCTATCCAGAAATATCCTACCCCCTTGGTAAGATATTTGTGAGGTGGGGCCCACACGAGCCTCGCCGTTTCTTTCCGCTAAGAAACGCACCCGTGAAAACCCGTCTTAATGAAAGTCAACTGACGCGTTTCTTAAAATCTTAACAGACCATTTAATTGGGCAGTTTATTTTGTGAATTAAATGGGCTGTTTCTTTCGTTGAATTAATTCAACGAATTGATGGTTCGTTTCTTAACCAGTTTTCAAATTCGTTTGCGTAATAATAAAATAAGGCCAACGCTCGACCTCTGGTTATCTTGTGCGTTGACAAGTTTTGAGAGGACCCGTATATCTTCTTCTTCCTTGCGAAGAACGCGAAGAACGTGAAGAACGCGAAGAACGTGAAGACCGTGAAGAACGCCGAACCCGGAAATCGACGACGCTTCCGTCCGAGAGGTTCTTCCCTGCTCTGATCTCCGATCTCCAACCGTTTGAGCTCGCCGACTCAACGCCGGATTCCACGATGACGCGACGCCTTCCCGCGACGACACGACGATCCCCCTCTTCCGCGACGAGCTTTTCCGCGAAGAACGCCCGCGCGCGACGACCAACGAGGTAGGGATTTATTTTGGGGTTTACCCCCTTTTTTAATTCCCGTAAGTGTTTCTTTAAAAAGTTAAAGAACCGGTTTCAAACGAACAATTTTATTTTATTAAAATTGTCGGTTCATGTGTTGAGAAAAATTCTCCCGTTGTTTATCTCTAACGCGGAGGGTGCGAGCCAAACGAACACGGCCCGATGACCCTCCACCGTTCTTCATTTTGTGCGGATTCGACGGGCGATGACGAAACGTGCCGTAATGGATGTTTGAAGATCCCACAGTAATGAACGAGTCCCGGGAGGAGCAATGGCGCATACAGGAAGAGAATCGGACCACCGGAGCGATCCCGGTGGCCCGCGGAACTCGCCGGCGGCGCGGGTCACCGGGGGTGGCGGCGCCGGCAGCCGGGAGAGGTGGCGCCCCGGCGCGCCGCCGGACAGGCCGCCGCGGCTGAAGCAGCGGTGGCGGTGGCACCCGCGGACCCGTGGCCGCACGGGTCCGGTGCCCTCGGACGCGGCTGAAGCCGCGTCCATGCCTCCGCGCGGCCCCACAAGGGATGCCGCGACATCACCGGGCCGCGGGGGCGGCGCCCCGCGCGCCTCGGCCGTTCGGCCGCTCGGCCGAACCGGGCCAGGCCGGTCTGACCGGCCGGGCCGCGCCCGGGCTGGACCAGACCGGGTCGGGTCGACCCGGTTCGGGTCGACCCAGTTCGGCCGACTCCCGGGGGGGGGGGGGGGGGGTTCGGGCCGGGTCGGCCCGGGCCCGTACCCCCCGTCTTCGGACGGTTTTAATTCAAATGGCCGTAACTTGAGCTACGGGCCTCCAAACGACCCGCCGTCAGCGGAAAAACGATCCTTGGATCGAGACGGTCGTTTCGGTATATTGCACTCACGGTGTTGGAATACTGTGAGTTCGGCCGGGTTGGTTCGTACACGAAACCAATCGGGCCCTCGGAGCGGAAACACTCATATCTTGAGGTACGGACGTCCGATCGACGTGCCGTCAGCTTTGTTGAATTCCTCTTTGTGAGACGGATTTTTTGGCACACTCCACCCGAGGTTTGGACGCAGGTGGAGTATGGTCAGGTTGGTTTTGCCTTAAAAACCAACCGGGCTCCTGGAACGAAAAAACCAATAACTCTTAGACCGGGCGTCCGTTTGACGCGCCGTCTGCGACGTTGAGTTCCTGTTGACGATATGGAACTTTTGGATACATCAACTTCGGACTTTGTGTCAGTTGATGTATCAGCCTCTCGGCTCGTGGAGCGGACCCTCCCGAACGAGCTTGCTGTGTGCGGGAACCCTAGAGCTGGCTGCGACTGCTTCCTTGACAGCGACGACTGTGCAGAGATCCTCAGTGGACTACGACGACTACTGCACTCAGTGATCCTACGTGGATCAGTGCTACAGGTCCTGCGTGGGCCCGGTCCTGTGTGGGCCCAATCCTATGTGGGTCCGATCCTGTGTGGGTCAGCGCTCAGCGGTTCTATGTGAGCCAGCGCCTACCGGTCCTGTGTGGGCCCGATCCTATGTGGGTCACTGCGGGGGTTAGTACCTATAGATCCTTCGTGGGTCCGACGACTTAGATGGATCAGTGATCATCTTTATCGTCATCCGAAGAAGTATACCTGTGTGAGCTGAATCTTGTGTTTACTCTCCTTTGTGGATTGTGTTGAGCTATCCTGTGTGGATTTACTATTTACTCTTCTTTGTGGATTGTGTTGTTCTATCCTGTGTGGGTATACATTTGCTTTCCTGTGTGGACTGGGTTGTGCTTGGGCTCAGGCGTTGGAGCCGGACAGGAATTGATGACTTAGTTATATGTATGGACATATACCTAAGCCGTGTCAGATGTTACTTCGTGATTGTATCTTTCCTTTGTGGATTATCCTTTATGGATTTTGGGAGACCATCGGGGTCTCGGGGTCTCTACTAAGTAGCTTATACTCACCCCTGCACGGGCTATACCCGTACTACGTTGTGTTGGTTGCAGACGACGGACAGCGCTGACCGTGGTGGAGGCGTGCGGAGCAGGACTGTACCTGGAGGTGGACCACTGGGCGGGACATACTCGGAGTGGTCAGGTGGACCCGAGGAGCAGTGGAGGCTATCTGTACCCACCCTTCAGGTGGGACTTCTAGAGGACGGCTCGACGCTGCAGTTTTTCCTTTTCAGTTGCTATTTTTCCTTTCAATTGTACTTTACAGTTGGGCTTGTATTTCCGGCCCCTTTTACTTTCAGCATAGCTTGTACAGTTTTTACCCAGTGTTTACTTTTCCGCTTGCTTACTCTGTGGTGCTTGTTTACTTTTCAAAGGCAATGCCTTCCCTTTTTGTTGGGATTTACGCATTGGTGCTAGTCACCAGCCCCTGGCCTATGGAAGGCGGGCTTGGGGTAGTCGCGACACGGGCCTCGAGGACGGGTCGTGACAGTTCTATTGGGTTCCTTGAAACCTTATGAAATTTAATATCATGCTTTATTTTTATTAAAACATAAGAATATTCTATGGGGATCATTGACTAATGTAGTGGATCCACACATACCACTTGAATACAAAAAAATCACAACACCAAAGGGTAAATTCATAAGGATGACTTAACTTGTTAAAAATAAAAACCCCATTTCAAAGCATATCAACATCTCTCATTAAGTATCTCTAAGCCTAGATGGTCCTCATCCAAAATACCTGAGGCTTTTTTGGCCTCATCACACTAGAATCTTGACTAAAAAACCTCTAATGAACCATGAAAAACACCCAAAATTGAACATGGAAAAATACCTCATTAAAACAATGATTGACCATAAGAAGATTCTATATCAGGATATCCCCTATGAAAGTAGAGTAAAATACCCAATTGGTGATTCCACTTCAATAGGAATTTTAATTAAAATTTAATAAAAAAAATCTCATAAAATTTTATGATGTAATATATCTCAACCAAAATAATGATCCACCACATGTAGATTATTTATTCAGTCACCCAATTCCAAGGAATAGTGAAAAATTATTTCATTCAATCGATTCCACCATTATACTATGGAATAAAAAATTAATCCCAAGCTTTATAAGAATAAATTAAATCTAGAGTGATGTGAGTATAAAAGGAGGACAATAAAGGCCAATATGTACCAATAATTGATGTTTAGAGCCAAAAAATAAATCCACCCCTTTAGGTTGTTTCAAAGGTAAAAAAATGGATGAGAACCCATGGATATGAAAACAAGAGAAATAGGAGGAAGGGGGATGCCCCCTATAAAAAAACAAAGGGTAAATATGTATTTCCTCCCTTTAATGGTCCACTGGCGGGCCAGTGGCTCGGCTGAATCTTTTGTTTCAACAATCACCTGACCACTCATGAAGCTTCTTTGAGCCCCTTGAATGTTTTCTAAGCCTATAATCATGTCTAAAACACCTTTATTGAGGTGATCCATACCTTGAAAGCTGATTCTAAATCTTATTTATCAAAATTACCTGACCACTAATTTGAAAATTAAAACATTACACTAACTCTGAATGCCCGTATGGAAATGGGGTTTTACACTATGACATAGGTGGGTCCTATTGTGATGTGTGTTTGGGAATTTGTAATATTCAAGTGATAATAATGCCTCAACATTTCATAAGGGGGAATTCTATGACCAAACTTAGGTAGGGGTTATTTCTTGATGAGGTTCCATGGCTTGGAATCACTTCGTGAGGGTTTACCCATATAGAGGCATCACAACATGAAATCAGTGTCATGTCACAACATGTTCATAGGTATTGATCCATTTATTTTACCATTTTTTGGGGAAGGTGTGTCCCTCCGTTATAGTGGTGGTAGCGTTATGACATTTCTATGCCCAATTTTACTTTTTTAAATTTCTATATCTACTTCTCTTTGATATTTAGGGGGTTTGGCCATCTTTTCCCATGATATCAATTAATTGAACCTAAGAAATAATCAAGGATATCATCCCATATTACTCATCATATTTTAGCCCCTCCTCCCTCAATTTTACGTATATTTAGAAGGAAAGTACCTCCTTTCCTTTTCTCATCTTCTCCCTTACTTTTTTCCCCTTGGGTTTCCTTTCTCCCATGAACCTTAATCGCTGTATAGGTGAAATTTAGGGTTTGATATGGATCCAATCATGGGTATATGGTTGGTTAGGGTTAGTAAAGGGAATTATTTTTTTTCCTTTCCCCATTTGAGGTGATTTTTTTACACTTGGATGAGGTAGGTATTTTTATTAAATTACATTGTCTATAAATATGATGAAATTATAGATATTTCTAAATTCATTCCCTATAAATCTATATCTATGTATGAGGCCCTTGAAATGTTATTAAAAAATTTTAATGGGTTTCTGTACTTTATATATTTTATTTTTCAATATATTTTGAGATTATTCATTTTAACCTATATTTTTTGTATGTCGTGTGTTTATAAAAATTCTTATAAGGATATTTTAAAATGGTTTTAATAATAAATGAATGATTTTAGTTTGATTTTGATTTATAAATGAAGTAAACCTTGTTTAAAGGGTTGTTTTAAAACAAATAGGATTTTTTTGGATTTTAATTGAGTCATAATGTAAGAAGGAAGTGTTTTTAATGTAATGATTGTTTTTTAGTTTTCAAATAATGTTAATAACATGGTTTTCCAGGTTGGACTTAATGATCCAGTTAGTAATCTATAAAATAATCTATTGATGATTGTAATCCCTCATGTTGTATTTCTTGAATAAACTTTCACCCAATTTATGGAATTTCAATTGATAATTTTCATTATTTTATTATTGATTTATGTTAAAGGGGTTGTTTTGTGTGAGGATATTTGAAGAAATACGAGGTTTATTGTTTATGAATCATGAAATATGTGTTGATCATTTTGGTTTTTTTATTTGTCACTTTAACATTTATTATTTCATGGGAACCTAAAGTAGCTATGTAAAAAAGTATATATGAGTGTTACCCTAGTTAATTGTTTATTTTTCTTAGGAATTGGGGGTTAGTTAATTTGATAGGTAAATTGGGACCGAATATCTGGCTTGATGGCGATGGATTATGTGACCGACCACTCCAAGATGGTTGTTGGGATAATATATAGGTTTACGTGGTTTACTAGGTGTTCTATGATATCAGGTATATGATCATTTCATGTTATAACCTAGTGAGTTCCCATAATGCATATCTAGTTATTGATGATGCCTTATTTTGGATTCCCATTGTGTACTTTATATGTTTTACCCTCATGTTTCTTTGGTCAGTGTCACCATTCTCAAAATTATTGCCTAATTATATTATTCTGCATGCTGTGATTGTGATATTTTATTATATTCCTTAATATATTATTCTATGGTTTAATTTTCAATTTATTTTTGAAAATGGGTACTCATGAAAAGATTTTAAATAAGGAGAATGATTTGGTTTTGATTATGTAAAAGAGGATGTACAACTTTTTAAATGTTTTGAAGTGTTTCCATTTTTAAATTTTGTATTACACCCTTCATTAAGAATGAGGTTTTGAAAGAGTGAATTTTCAAAGTAATGTGGGTTTGAATTATTAGGTTTTAAAATTTGGTTTTCAGGATAGAAAGTGTATATTTTAAATAAGTTTACCTTTTATTTTAGAAAAAAATCAGGATTATTTTTTGTTAGTATTTAAATTTATAAATTATTATTTTCTAAATGATGTTCAAAATATAATTTACAAGAAAAATTATAGAGGGAATTTCATAGACACTTTGGTTAAATCCTACTTGTTCTATTTTTCGCACACCGTATATACACACTAATATGTGTGTATGAAACTCTTATATCATCTTATAGGTTCCCATGTTGTGACCTAATATTGTTTTTTTGTTGTCTATTGTTGGCGTTTGTGGATATAGTGAGTTATCTTGGGTCACATGGAGATGTTTGTGTAGTGTATTAAGTTGTTTCCTTATATTTTTTTTTATGTTTATATATCTTCCAGTACAACCCAGTATATTTTTTATTTTACTTCCACTATATTTTAGTAATATATTTTCTGTTTATTACTGTGTTTATTACAATATGAGAGTGATAAATTTATTTATTATAATTCATTTAGATGTTTGTTTTTTATTACATTGTTGTTTTGTTTGTTTGTTTTTATCTATTTATTTCATTTTCATTGACATACAATGTTTTGATGCACCATAAAAAATTCATGGGTGAATTTCAATACAACTTTTTATTACAATATTGGGATGAAATAATTCCAACATGGTTTCATTTTGATAACCCAATACTTATTTCTATCATGGGGTGATCTGTAATGTCTTTTGGGCCTTATGGTTGATTAGTTTGGGTACCAGTTTGGTGGTATCTTGAGCCAGTTCATTCAAAAATAGTATTAGACTTCCCTCATATTATTTGGGAAGTTTGTTAGTATAGGGAATAGAATTGTTAGGACTAATGTAGTTTGTCATCAATAGATGATTGATCACTGTATTTTTTTGAAGAAACATGAGTTTCCATGGGTATTCTAGATTTGAGTCTTGACATTGGATTTTTCCTTGATTATTTTTAATATTGTTTTGATCCCCGTTGAGTTATATCAGATACTTTTGGGGTTCCATTTGAGTTTAAGGTGATGGTAAAAAGAAACCATAGATTCTTGGATAGCTCACATAGCCAAGAAAACCAAGAAAATCCGATGATCAATGTCCTGGAAACTTTATAGAGGTTTACAAATGATTGGTTCATGGTTTTCCAATAAATGTAGCTAAATTGTGTACAACTCTGCATCACTATAATTTTTTGGAACCTATTTTGATTTTAATATCTCTTAATGTGGATTCCAGTTTTTGGTGATGGGTAAAAGAGGGTTTAGTGTTGTGTCTAATATTTTTAGCATCATTTTTTGTAAGAAAAAAATTCATGAAATATTTTGACGTTGAAACTAATTTTGGTTGATTAATTTGAAGAGAATTTCAAGAATGATTTAGCTTAGGAATCTAGGGTGTTATATTTTATTTATAAAGTATTATTTAACATCATTAGATTTTTTTTAAATTGGTTTACTTAATTGTGGTATTTGGGAATTAATTTGAAAATAAAGTGGAATTTTATGAATTTTTTCCAAATAAGAGTAAATTTAATGAAAAGTTTTGGTTTTATGAATAAATAAACAAATTTTTTTTGTAATTAAAAAGATAAATTTAGGAAGTTTGTATTGGTCTATTATTTTAATATAAGTTTATAGTTTTGAAGCCAGTATATATGTTTTAAAAATTACATGAAAGGGATGTTTTTTCATGTTATGAAATGGATTTTATACACTTTACTAAATAAATTGAAATGTTTCAAAAGAATGTGTGATTTTGTGAAATGAGTTTTAGAATCTTAATACAATTTTTAATTATTTTTAATGAAAAAAGTTTTGGAAAGTGTTTTTCCGTGATAAATTGGGTGGTTTGGTTTGATCCCTTGGTTTATGGGGTTATTTGGTTGATTTGAGAAGCATGAATGGGTAAGATTCAAGTTACAGGTTATTTATATATGAATCCTATAAAATTTATAGATTAAAATTGGGGGTTTTTAACTAGTAATGTCTCTTAATATGATTTTCTTCATTTTATGGGTGTAACTATTTATGCTGTTGACTCTGAATAGTGTGGTAGAGCCAAAACCATCCCAGTTCTTAGACTTTTTAAGAAATCACCCTTATAGTTTTGTTGTTGTTTGAGGTTCTCTTTAGTGTAGAGGTATTTACTTTGACCTCAGACTAGTTTCTCTTTTTAGAAAGCACCCTTATGGGCCTTAGATCAATTGCGTTAATTTTTTCCTAATTTGATTTTTATAAGTTGTTAAAAAGAGGCATCAAATGCGAATAGAAGTCATGGTGATAATCTATTTTGGGATTTAATTTTTATGTGCTTAGAGCGGATTGATGGTTTTTATTTAATAATTTTTTGATTTATTCTTTTACTACTTCCTCTATTATTATTTTAGAGTGACGATGATTGTTTTTCTTATGCTAATACGCCCTACGGTTTGTATTGGATGTTATACACGTGTTGATATTTGTATTTTGATACATTTCTCATGTTAAGACTTTGGTATATTATTGGGTGATTGGTAAGAGTGATATACCATACTCGATTTTGCATTATATGGTACCATGTTTGATGTTATACCCTGTTTGAGTTTTTTAAGGTTCACATTAAGAGGGTGTTCTATGATCTAGGTCCTAAGTTATTTTAATCTAGCTCAATGACCCTAGGTTTGATCCAATGTTATTATTTATTAAGGAATTTTTTATTGGTGTATCTTATATATATATATATATGTTATGTAATAATGATGTATTTGTTGACCAAAATTATTATCATTTTTAGTATCATTTTGGTTGGTGATTCTCTTAAGTAATTTTAAACTAGACTTCTAGATTGATGTTGTTCTTGGTATAAGATTATTTTTTTACATTGTGGAATTTTTAGAATATGTGTTTTTTATGGTGATATCATTTTCATAGAGGAGTTTATTTATTGTCTCATCACATTAGATTAATTCTAAATTATGGGGAGAACTATTCTAGGTCTCCCTAATTTTTTTGAGCTTTGTGCTTTTAGATTGTGGTTTTGGTTATTCTTAGAGATGTCAGGTAATATTTGATGATTAAATTCCCTTAATTTTGAGGAATCATATTGTTTTTATAGTGATCTTTTCAAATATAAACCTCCTGAGAGTTTATCTTGAACTTCCCACCTCTTGTGTTGGGATGTGATAATTTTTGGATTTTTTTATTTATACTATTTTGATGAATTTTTAGGGTAAGAAAGTAGCATGGTGTGTAGAATTATGACACCCATAATGTAACTATTGTATTAAATGAATTATAATTTTTTGTTACTTTGAAAATTTTGAGGATTTTTATAATTTTTCATGTTTTGAAATTATAGGACTGTAGTGGGATTCAATGCGACACATGTGAGTCATGATATGGTGGGTGTTTTGGGTTTTATATAGTTCTATATATAGTGGGTCACACTGCCACATATGTGGGTCACAGAATTATTAGAGTTTTGGAGTTAGTGAATTTCAATAAAGGGGAGAGTCATGTTGTGACATATGAGATCATACCACAATCAGATATAGGTAGTGGGGTCATTTAATGGGGTTAGGTATTTAAAGATACCAAACCATGAGAATTCTCCCACATAGGGGGTGTCACACGATGATGGTAGGGTCAAAAAATAATAGAACCCTTGGTTTTGCATTCTCCAATGAACCCTAATAGCCTTTTGGGTAACATTTAAGATATTATATGGGTCTAGTCATGAAAATTTTAATTTTTATGGTTGTTATATGTCATTTACTTTCTTGGTATATTTTTCACCATCGAAGGTGATTTTTTTTTCTTGGTTATGGTAGGTATTTTTATAAAATTACTTTATTTTGGAAGTTTCATGAAATTCTTGAGTATTTTAAATTTATTTATTCTAATGTTATATATATGTATGGGGACATTGAGGGGTTTGTAAAATTATTTCACTGTTTTTTATACATGGAAAGTGACCCCCTCCATATGTAGTTCATTTTGGACTAAATTTTTTATATGGAAAGTGTTTTGGAAAATGCATATGAGGGTCTTTTGAAATGGTTTTGAAGATAAATAAAGGGTTTTAGATTTGTTTTTATTTCTAAAGGATGTAACCCATATTTAATGGTTTGTTTTATATAAAAGAGGTTTAATTTTATTTCAAGTGAATCTTAAGGGAGAAAAATGGTTTTTTGAAAGTATTTATTCTCATTTTTTATTCAAATAATTCTTATAATATGGTTTTCCATGGTAGACTTAAAGGCCGCATAGAAATTTTATAAAGTGAGATGTTGATGATTGTGTATTATAATTATGATAACCATTATTTAATATATTATATAGGCTTTACCCTACTTATGGTATGTAAAGTTATTGATTATTATTATTCTAATTATTATGTGATTCTTGATTGGTGAGAAAGGAGCCATTTCATGCAAGTTTGTTAGAGGAGAGATGTGGTTTATTGTTTATGCATATAAATATATGCGTTGATCATTTTGAAACATTTGATTTATCACCTCCACATATGTATAAAATTTTAGTTTACTGTTACCCTTGTTAGATTGTTCTATGGTATGGGGATTGTGTCATGGTTTGTCTACAGAGGAAAATTGGGATGTATTATTTGGCCAAATAGGGATGGGTTGTCTAGAACAACTAGTCCATGTGTGCTAACAAGATGATATAAAGGTTCACATATCATTCTTGGTGTTCTATGATACTATGTTTATTATCATTTAATGTTTAAACCTAATGAGTAACCATGATGCGTATTGAGTTATTGAAGATTTCATCATAAGGATTTATACTGTGTACTTTTTGTGCATTCCCCTTTTATTGTTTGGTTTAGTGGAATAATTTTCATTTTTTTATTATTTATAATATACTTATTATTATGATATATTTTTTAATTATATTCCAACTTAATTATGAGATGAATTTATTTTCAAATTGTTTTGAAAATGGGTATTTTTGAATGGTTTTGAAAGAATGAAAAAGATTTGTTTTTGATTATATAAACCAGGAAGTATACCTTTTTAAAATTTTCAAAGTGTTTTCCTTTTTAAATTTCTAATTACAACCATTTTTAATAAAGATTTTGAAATATAAATTGTTCAATGAAATGTGGGTTTTAATTATTGAATTTGAAATTTTATTTTTCATGCCCAAAAATGTTTATTTTTTCAAAAGTTTTTAACCATTACTTTTTAAAATATAAATTTATGATGCTTGTTTTTTATGATTTACAATTACAAAAAATTATTTTTAAAGTAATGTTTAAACTAGCATATATTAAATGTTTAATAAAAGTAATCACATTGTATTTTTGGTGAAATCCTAATGGGTATGTTTTCACCACACCCTATATACACACTTGTATGTGTGTATATAGATTTTATGTCTTCTTACATGTGCCCAGGTTATGATATCATATTGGTTGTTTTTTAATTCCATTTATGGACATTATGGATATGGTGAGTAAATATGGGTCACATGGAAAAGTTCATGTAATGTATTTTGTTTTTTCTATTCATTGGGATATTTATGTTTCAACTGGTATGAACTATTGGTAATTAAATCATTGAAATTAAAAGTAAAAGTTATTTAAATATATAATCTATCAGAAAATCCCAAGAATAACTTCTCCTGGATCATCTTCTAGAGTAGTCCCAAAAGGGACTCTTCAATATAATCTTCATACTAAACCATTTTTATATATCTTTCATATAGTATTAAACTACACATTATCTCAAACTACTTGGAATAATTCCTAGATACATGAAATTAAGTGGCACCACTATGGTCTTTTTTCACATGACCTTAGAAGATAAAATTTTCATAATTAAATGGAACAAAACTATATGGGTTATAATTCCATTCACATGTATAAATTGGAAGTCCCTTTCATGGGATTCATTCCAACCCCAAAAAACCTCCTATACCGATTCACAGGTTCATGGAACCACTCTATATGGTAATTAAAGACAGATTACCCCCTTATATGGATTTAAACTATAGTTTAAACAAATAGTTGGATTAAATAAGAGATCATATAATTCCCATGTATAGTTTCCTCTTTAATGAATGTTGTTAGTCAACCAATTTCACCATAGAGTAACTGATATTATTATTTGGAAGGATTTAATGAACATGTCATAAATCTATATTAAAGAGTTGTATTATTTAATAATACCCTTTTGGGGATGAATCGACCTCTCATCCTCTCATCTGAAAAAATGTGCCATCATCACAACCAATAGTTATTTAAAGACCACATGCCTATAGGAAGTAGTAAAATCACATAAGACCCAAAACAAAAAAAAACAGTCTAATCAAAAAGGAAATACAAAAAATAAATAAAAAAACATCATTAAATCCTTCCCAATAATCAATGAAGATCAACAATAAAAGAGATAGTATACTGATCAACTTTATATGCTTTATAGAAAGGTCATCTTGTAGATACTAGGATAATAAAGAGAAATATCTTGTTATATTGAATCTAAATACGAGGATTTAGAAAATACTATTTAAAGATCAATAGAATATATATATTCTGAAGATTTATATGATGAATAAGAAATAAATCTATAAAAATAATCTATCAAAGATTCATCCTCCAAATAGTAAGAATATGGAGTCTTTTTTCTAATATATGAATGTCAAATAGTTATATACATAATATGGAGTTGGGTATTAAGATGATAATGTAATTGAATATTTATATTAATTAAAAATGGAGCTTAAATATAATAAAATCAATGTACAATCCACTCAATTTAGAAAAATATTTTTTGATAATGCCTCAACTAATTAATAGGAAAATACCATAAAAGATACATCCTAAAAAACAGTATCCAATATTGATCATGAATATCTATAATACATTAGAATAATTATATTATAGAAAAATCACCAATCAATTAATATCATCAATGGTGGTAGATGATGTCACATTGGGCAATCTCAATCTAATTTTCTTGAAACTCTAATCAATGGGTTTACATTCAGTTTTTGATATTTATTATCTTTAGTTGGAGAAATAATTATATTTTTTATTTTTAAAAATCAAATATCCGGGAAATTATTCATAGTCACTTTCAGATTACAAATTATTGAAATAAACAACTATATCTCATGTGATGACTCATTTTCCATACACATATTTATTATTTTATAGATGTTTAGATCAGTTTTTATGTATAAATATAGGGTGGTAATTTATTCATTCAAACTAATAACTTGAGAGATTCTCGTTCCTTACTTCTTAATATATATATCAAAAATATCACATGCTCTATCTCTCTCATGAAATCCTTTTTCAAATTTATTATATTTCAATAAGATGATATTTATTCTTGTTCCCTTTATCTTGAAATTTCCAAAATTTATTAATATTTAAATATGTTTTCTATGGAAAATTTAATGAAGGAGTAGAATTATAAATTTAATACAATTAATATTGGTCAAACATGTATTCATAAAATGTTGAGATGTTGGTTGCCCAAGTAGCATAAAGATCCTTATCCTCATCAACTCCTTTATCCTTTTACTAGTTTAAGCCTAATTATAAGTTTCCTTCTATTAAGATAACTTTTTATAAGGATTTTGAATAATGGGATGAGAAAGTAAGTAATTCATATGACTACAAGATTATTCACATATATAAAATGATAAATAGATCATTATCTAGGCATATACGTTAAAAAGTGTCAGATAATACATTTCTTGTTTATTATTTTTTAGCAATAATTTTAATATAAAAAATTATACCTATGTTTTTATATCTTGTAAACTTCTTGGATTTTACTAATGGTAATATACTTCTATTTTAAAAGAACGTTCAATTTTAAATTTATATATATCTTGGGATAATCACACAAGACTCATGAGTATGGGGACCAAAAAATTAAAAGAAAAATAAATAATAAAATATCCATACATTCTCAAATAAGTTTTTTAGTGTTTTGAAATTCCTAGTCATCATAGTAAAATCTGAATAAAATAATGTAATAAAATACCTGCCATCAAAAGTTTCATTTTTTATGTTCATCCATGAAAAAGAGATTAATTTTTCCATTATTTAAGATAAAATATAATGTGTCCTTATTGATAAAAAAACACATGTTCCATAACTTATCATGATATTACACTCTATTAAATTAAATTATTTTTTAAATTGTTAATTTTTTTAAATTTATTTTAAATATTTTTATGAGGAGAGTTGTTTATTTTTTATTTTTTTAAAATCAATATCCCACTATATTTTTAGTAATTTATATTTCAAGATATGACTATCTATATTATAATTTTTTAAATATTTTTTTACTTTGTTTTAATTAAACCTATTTTAATATAGACCAAAGGATGAAATTTTACCTTGGTTTATCATCTTTTTTTTTCAAAGGGGGATCTTGAACTCTTACAGTTTTATTAGAACCATAACTTTTTATATCAGGATAAATACTCATTTATTTTCCAATGGGAGATAGTAAAATTTAAAACCTCTATCCTTTATAAAAAGGGAAAGTATATTCAAAATTGAGTGTATAATATTATATATCTTCTCTAAATATTTTTGATAATCACATAGGGGGAGTTTAGTTAAAATCAAATTCTAAAGATAATCATAGTATACAAATTTTCTTATCTATTTGGATTTGAAAAGGACATAAATTTTCCAATAAAACATAGTAAAATTTTTGTAACAACACTTCCTCTTGTAACTCAGAGATAGTGTATACTTTATTAAATTAAAAAAAATTAAAATGGGTCAAATTAGGATTACCATTTAGTTATGTATTCTTGGTGATCTAGATACATACATGATACCCATTTCACATTGGGAATAAAATATAATACATAGTAATGGAAACATTCAACATCCTAAAACACATTCAAGGAGTTATTATTCATATCATGGGTAAAGGAAATAAAATAAGGGTGAGAAAAAATATCACTAAGGGTTATTTAGTGTCATGAAACCCTCCTTACAAAGGTATTGAAATGTGGGGAGAAAGATAATGACCCCTAAGTCCTGCCTCTAGTAGGCCCCAGGTTGTCGACTAGCATAGAGGGTATAAAAATATCACTATATAGAATGTATTACCCACTATTAGAAAACAAGATCTTGAGATAAAATGAATAATTCAAAAATAAAATCCACGATATATTATAAAAATAAATTCAAAAACCGCACAATGCATGTATAAATGATAATAATACATATAATAGTCTCCAAATGAAATTCCAAAATAATAAACGCTAAGGCAGTGACACTACAACAACTCCAAAATTCTGTACTAGAAATATCTCTCATGGTCCAAAAAGTCCTCCTGGAAAACTTGAAAATAATTTTATATATGTAGAGTGAGAATACAAGTGTACTTAGTAGGAAAACAAAGTTACATCATGAACTTGTGAAAAGATCATACTAATACACTAGTGAGAGAAAAATAGACCCAAACAATACCTATATATACATACTAACCAAAAAACCTAGCCTCACTAAGGCTCATTCACCAAATAACACAGCCAAGTATAATTAAATAATATAAAACACATTGATGATAGGGTAACCCACACCACTTTTTCCATTGATTTTATGCTCTCACACGTCATTGTCGTATATCCTGGATATATCAACCCTTTTTAATAACATCACATCACATCAAATCCCACCCATATACTCCTAGGCCATCAAAACACATAACATCTCACCAATACACACTTGGTCCATCACATCATTTCACAAATTGATGGTGGAACTTTTTAATTCTAGCCATTACAACTCGTGCTTGTGATTCTCGTCTTCTAGAAGAGGGAGCATGGAAGGGTGTGAAGCCATCCATCCATCCAACTCCTAGGACGTTGGAAAAAACAGCCCCACATGACTATGCAGGTGTTGGAACATAGTTCATGATGGGGGTGGTCCGCATATAAAAATCAAAATAATATACAATGTATATTCATTTAGTATCAAATCACACAAGCTCAGTCGAGGGATTTAAAATAAGAACTAACCATATCAAATAATCCACATAATCTTTCCCACCTATAAATTCTTAAAATGAAACAAACAAAACACAATCCATAATTCATATTTTTGTCTTTAAGACTCTTTCTAGATTCTCTATTTATCAATAAATTCCACTTTAATAACACCTTTAATTTATGCAGTCTGCATTCCTTATCATAACATTAATTTAAGTAAGACACCATATTTCATATTTGTAGAAAAATTAGTTTGTATAAAAACATTATCAACTTAAGCCACAAAGTCCAACTCCCACATCCACATCATTTTATTGCTATATAAAATTTTATAGTCCCACTGTACAACCGCCCACAAGCACTATCATAGCCCCACTACACCACCACATAACATCCACTACCCCCACACACATCAAAATATAGCCACTACACATCACATCAATGCAATGAACACAAACCAAAACATTTACACACATCACATCACATACCACAAAAAAATTCATATTAAAAAATGGTCTACTTATTCAATTTCAATTCATTAATTAATTTTTTATAACAAAATCCATAAGATTTAGGGCATCAATTTAATTAAACAAATATAAGTTTTTTACCATTATTTTATGGATATGTCACAAAAATCACCCAAATAGGGGAGTCACAACATATATAAAAACAAAAAAATAGGGGCGACTAAAATTCAGGGATTTCATCTATTCAACAATCATAGATAACCTCAATATCATAATATCAAATAAAAAGGTAGAAAAGCCTAAGAATCTTTCACCTACCCCTTAATGCTTTATCTAAACCAATTAATTATATTTGTTAAGTTGGATGAAACTATTTCCCCAAGAGATATTAGTAATATTTCCACCCCACATGATACATATAAGGATAAACAAAGTAATTCCTACTTGGAAAATAATATTTTCAAAAACATGCTGCACCAAAATAGAGGGGTGCACGTACATGAGAGATCATCTTCCGGAGAAACTAAAACTCACTCTAGTAACCAGTTCTATGAATCCTAGGGAAGAAGGATTTGGGGCCTCCCATATCAAGAAAAATTAATCCCAAGGGAAGGAATGAAAGGTTTCCCCTTTAGAATGATTAGATTCAATACTGGGAAAATTTGGTTTGGTTTTAACTGACTGTTAAAGGCGGATCCCATCAATATATGTAGTTTACATATATAAAAGGTATCATGATTTTTGAGAAAATAACGGTACTATTAATATCCTTTGAAATAAATTTAAAACCCTAATTTAAAGAATTTGAACCCATTTACCAATCTACTGATATTTTTTTATTTTTTTGGAAAACTGGAGACATTATTCATGACTCATCACCAGAATGACTCACCACCAGAAATGACTCTTCTCTAGAAATGAATCAATATCAAAATTACTCACCACTAGAAATGAATCATTGTTAGAATGACTCACCACCAGAATGCATCACCACCATAAATGACTCACCACCAGAATGAATCACTTACAGAAATGAATCACCACAAAATTAACTTTCCACCATAAATGAATCACTACTAGATTGAATCACCACCAGAAATGAATCATAGCAATACATTACTCACCAAAATATTGACTCATGACCATAAGTTACTCACACCTGAATGACTCACCACCAAAAATGACTAACCACCAGAAATAAAACACCTCCAGAATAAATCACCATAAGAAATGAATTATCGCAAAAAATGGATCACCACTATAATGACACACTGCAAGAATGAATCACCTATAGAATGATCCACCGCTAGAATGAGTCACCACCAGAAATGACGCACCACTAGATTGAAGCACCGGAAAAAATGACTCACCGCTAGAATAAATCATGGCCAGAATGACTCACCGCCAGAAATGACTCCACGATAGAAATGAATCATCATGGAGTGAATCACTACCATAAATAACTCATTTACAAAAATGAATCACCACTAGAATAACTCATGCCCATAAATGAATCACCACAAGAATAACTCACTGCTTGAAAGGACTCACTAATAAAATGACTGACATGTACAAAAAACACCAAGAACTCCCTAAAAAACATCAATTATCAGTTTTTTAGAGAAATGGTCAATAAGGTTCAAGTCAATACACCAGATACCTCTCAAACTATTCTCTCCCTAAATAATTCAAATACAACTCAGAAAGATGTAGAAAAGGTTTCCAAACAACCATCCATTGAGATAACTCTCAAGGATATTGTTACACTTGAAAAATTACCATAAAATAAACCTACTATACTAAACACCCACAAAAAGTTGAACAAAGTGAACTTCCCTGAACATAATAATTAGATAATTCCATCCTCCTTGTTAAGAGATTATCCACTGTTGGCAGCACTGAATTTCCTAAATAAGATTTAATCACATTTTACTAAAATGCATCTTGATTAAGCATCAGCTCTTCTCTGTTACTCATGTCAGAACATTATAATAAATCAGACAACAGACATCACATTGGGGGTAAAAAAACATATTTCATAAAACACCAAGGTCCAAACAACACATCACAATGAAAATATAAATTATAAAACTCAAAAAAAACTATATGTATGAGCCTTGCATATGCGTCTCATGCTCCCAAGTACTCTCCCATAGGCCACCATTCTTCCATAGAATCTGAACTAGGGGAATGGTCCATCCAAGAGAATAAAATAACCATAAATAAAAGAGAAAGTTGGTCAGAACAACCAACCCATGGGATACCTTTCATCCTTTTTTGATAAATAGGAAAGAAAAAAACCACTGGGGAAAAGAAGTGTAGATAAACACAATATTTTAAAACAATATCCAAGGGGAGATACCTCTAAAATAGAATAAGGCCAAATAAATGGTCATAAAAATCCCATATAGAAAAATATATTAACCAATTATGAGTAAATCATTCTTTTCAACTTAATTCACCATCCACGGTTTTAAACATTCACATTCCTTCCAAGACTACCCTTTATTTAAATCTATTTTTTTCTACAAAAAAAACACTTATACAAATAACTTTTTTTAGTTATTGTTTTTTCTACCCAATAATTTCAAATTTTTAAAAATAATATTTTAATTTTCAATTTTGAACAATTAATTTTAAAAAAATAGTAAATATGTATCGTCTCTGTTTTGTTTGGTTTTTGAAAACCCGTTATTCTTATTTAAAATCATTTTCTTCCAAGAGTACAAACATTGAAATTTGACATGATGTATAAAAAACAAAATATGTGGTTTAAATAATCTATTTTATCTAGTTATGAAATTTACCATGTTTTCTAACAAAAAATTATTCACTAAGAGCATATTTATGAAATAATTTTTCATAACATTTTCCAACCTATATAATAACTAATATTAATATAGAAAAAGATACCATAAGCATACATTACTACAAATTGGGGCTTTAACAATGGTAGTGATAGGGTTTAATCAATGCTTCAAAAGAACTGATATTGTGAGTATTATTAAAATGGGTGTTTTTAACAATGATTTTCAACACTGTTAATTGTTAGCTCTTAAAAGTGCTAAAAAGAACTATTAAGAATATTAAAAAATAATTACTTTTTCATGCACCCAACACCACCTTTATCCTAACTTAAAAACCCTTTCTCAGTTGTTTTGAATACCCCGTTACATATCACACACCACACCCCCTTCCTCAGCACTTGAAGGCCATCATGAAGACCTGCACATGCCTAAATTTGATATGAAGACCACCCTTATGCAACTGAATTCTGTTTACCACTATGCCATGCATATTTTGTTGTATATTTAATTAATTTTCTATTTATTTGT
Organism: Viscum album; assembly: GCA_963277665.1. Classification (NCBI taxonomy): domain Eukaryota; kingdom Viridiplantae; phylum Streptophyta; class Magnoliopsida; order Santalales; family Viscaceae; genus Viscum; species Viscum album. The sequence continues at coordinate 1,197,157,751 of OY728131.1, forward strand.
ATACATTGTTAAATTCATGATATATCTATATAAAATTATATACTTTTTAAATATATTTTATATTAATATTCATTTATATATATATATATTGATATTCATATAAATTTATATATGTTTATTAATACAGAACCATATGTATATATAAAAACTATATCTATATATTTTTTCATTTTTATAAGGTAAATAAAAAGGGTAATTTTTTTACTTTAAATAAAAAAATTGATAAATATTTATTTTTTATATTTAAAATATATTTTTATGTAAATATGTTGATATATGTATGTATACAAGTGATTTTTATAAGTAAATATAAGAAAATATGAATAAATTTAATTATAAATAAAACAAAATTGTGACAAAATGATAAAATTTCAAAACAATCACATCAATATGAATGAAATACCAAAGAATAAAATTTTTCCTCACTGAAAAATACAATAAGACCCCCTTAAATGTGGCTGAAAATAAATTGAATGTTAAAACATTGGGGTACCCCAACTAAAAAATAAATTTTGGAAGTATTTTAGGCCTTTTTACCATGCAAAAATAGTGACTGGAGTCCCCCAAGTTTACATAGAGTAGATATCCTCCCAATATTTGAATTGATTTGTGGTAGTGACCAAATAAACACCTAGATCAAAAGTTATGGCTGTTTGAAGTTCAACATATGTTTTCAACTTTTTTTAGATCTTTTATTGAGTTTTTTTATTATCATAAAATTGTAATTAAATGACATTTAATCAATAATAATCATCAAATTATTAATTAAAAATATTTTTTTAATTATATTATAAGCTATTTTCACTAAATGTCTTATATATTAAGTGTAAATTCTTATTTAGACTAATCTAAAACATATTTAAAAAATATATATTATATTTATATAAATATAAATATATAAATATATAAATATATTTATATATTATTTTTAATGGATTTTTTTTGAAATATATAATTTATTAGTTCTAGTAAAAAAGCACCGATAAAGAGGTGTCTTTATCAGAGCTTCTTAAAAAGTGCTGATATAGACCCCTTTATCAACACTTTTTTACAAGCGCTGATAAAGGCCCTCCATTATCATCACTTTTTTAGAAGCACTGATAAAGAATAAATTTATCAACACATTTTTACTAGCACTGATGGGGGGGATTTATTAGTGGTTTTATACAAGCGTTGATAAAGGGATCCCTTTAACAGTGGAAAAAAATCACTGTTTAGTCCCCCCTTTAACAGTACTTTTTTACAACTAACAAAGGGGGTACTTAACAGTGCTTTTAGATAGCATAATTAAATACCTAGTGCTAGATAATCCCAATTTTATAGTAGTGACACAAATAAAATGAACCCATCCATTGCACCATGATATTTTCCACTTTTCATGACACTGACTCACGCACACAGTTTTAAAAAATGTCATAATATGACACATCTTGACGTGGGAAATAATTTCCCTCTATTCATAGGGTTGAGGTAATAAAACTTTCCATTAACATAAGATTAATCAAAATAATCCCAACCAACTAGATAGTGGTCAAACATTTTGATTACTTCATTTATAGATTTACACTACTACAATTTAGCCTTTTATCCGAGCTAAAAACCGACATTAACAGCACTAGAAAAGTACTATAAATGCCGGCAAAGATAAAGGGGTTCCCCTTTATCAACGCTCTGAAAAGCACTGATAAAGGACTACCATTATCAACACTTTTTTTAGCACTGATAAAGGGGACCCCTCCCTTATCTACACCGACATTAACAGCGCTTTTGTAGCACTGATAAAGGGTCCTATTATCTGCGCTCAAGATAGCCCTGATAAAGGTGAACTTTATCAGCGCTCAACAAGCATTGATAAAGACACCTTCCGCTGCACCTGCAGAACTAGCACCTGCATAAACCATCACCTGCACGCACAAAATAGCACCTGAACACCTGTACAAAACAGCACATGCACACAATATTTTGATAAAAAATTCTATATACATTTACGTAACATCATGAATACAAAAACACACACTACTATATACATTTCAAATAATGTTTTACATGGTAAAATTACAATTATCCAAAAATAGTTATAAACATTAATTTTTCATCATTTGATATCTGTGATCCTCTCTCAAAAATTGTCGTCCACAATATTTGTTGCTGAACAAAGCATCCAAAGTCAAGGGAAAAAATTCACCTATATAAGAAAACAAATATTATGTTAGTAATACAATAATGAAATAAATTAAAACATTAATATGAAGGAATACATTAATATGGAAATGTAAAACTAAAATATGGAAATGATAAACTCAAATGTTTTCATTCTAAAAACAATAAAATGGAATAATGTAAAATCAATATGTTTTTGGATGATTTATCTCATTTAATAAATATTGATTCTTTATCTAATGAAAAGATTTACCAGTCACATCATGCATCATATTGAGGTGAAGTCGATTTGTACATGTCAAAAATGAATATGTATTTATTAAACTGAACGCATTTTCTCGGTTTTCCATATGTCACTTGTGTTTTTTTTCTAAAGTTAATGTAAATTTGAAACTGATATCAGACACTTTTAGCCATACTAGTGACAATGTGCATCAGATTGAGGTACGACCAATTCATACACCTAAAAAAGGACTAATTGATTATTGTCCTAAAGTATCAAAACAATCCAAATGTGTTTATTCAGTATTCTGTATGTTAGTAGTGTTGTTTTCTAACGATAATGTCAATTTAAAATTGATATTAGACACTTTTAGACATACCGGTCACATCATGCATCAGATTGAGGTTTATTCAATTCGTACACATCAAAAATGACTCATGTATCATTGTGATAAAGTATCAAAACAATCTGAATGCGTTTTCTTGGTATTCCGTATGTTAGTGTGTTGTTTTCTAATGTTTATGTAATTTTCAAAATGATATCAGAAACTTTTAGCCTTACTAGTCACACCGTGTGTTGGTTTGAGGTGCGGTTGATTTGTACACCTCAAAAATTACACATTGATAATTTTTCTAATGTATCAAAATAATCCGAACATGTTTGCTCGGTTTTCCGCAAGTTATTAGTATTTTTTTCTAAAGTTGATATCAATTTGAAACTGATATCATACAATTTTAGCCATATCGGTCACACCATGCATCAGATTTAGGTGAGGTTGATTCGTTCATGTCAAAAATGACTCATGGATCGTTGTCCTAGATTATCAAAACAATCCAAATACATTTTCTCGGTTTTCCATATTTCACTTGTGTTGTTTTCTAAAGTTAACACTACTAAAAATACGGATTTTATCAGTGCTAAAAATGGACTTTAACAATGCTAGAAAAGCACTATTAATGCCGAAGATGGGGGGGGGAATTTATCAGTGCTCTACAAAGCGCTGATAAATACCCATTTTATCAGCGCTAAAAAAAAGTGCTGATAAAAGGGGTCTTTTATCAGTGCTAAAACAAAGCACTGATAAAAGGATCCTTTATGAGCGCTTTGTTTTAGCGTTGCTAAAATACCCCTATATGAGCGCTTCCTTTATCAGTGTTGATAAAAGGTAAAAAAAATTAAAAAAAAATTTAAAAAAAAATTAAAAAAATACTGCCAATCGAGGGGGGATTTTATAGCCCTTGAAAACCCCCCCTTTTACACAGCTTTTACTCCCTCCTACAGCACCCCACACACCCCCTCCACCATTTAACAGCGCTTGCTCCAATATTCCCTCATGCGCGCGCGCCCCTACTTCCACTAGGATTTGAACTCGAGACCTCCCCCCTGCGAGCCTAAGCCCTTACCACTCCTCTATTTTGATTTTCTTTCCAATTCATGATATATCTCTCTTTATATATTTATATATTTAGTTATATTTATTCGTATAGTAATATATATTTATATTAATATATATATAGTTATATTAATATATATATAGTTATATATATATATATAGTTATATTTATTCGTATAATAATATATATTTATATTAATATATATATAGTTATATTAATATATATTGTTATATTAATATATATCCTTATTTATATATATTTATATATTTAGTTATATTTATTCGGATAGTAATATATATTTATATTAATATATATATATAGTTATATGAATATATAAATATATAGTTATATTAATATATATATTTATAGTGATATTAATATATATATTTATAGTAATATTATTATATATATATATATTTATATTAATATATATTTATAGTTAGATTAATATATATATATAGTTAGATTAATATATAGGTATATAAATATTCATATATTTTTATTTTAAATAAAATGGATATAAGTTATTATTTAGATAAATCTAATATATTTTATATGTAAATATATTTTATTATTTAGATTTATAATTAAATTTTTATGTGTGAATATATAAACAATATGTATATATTGTTATATATTTGATTATAAATAGAAGTGCATTATAAAAAACAATGACATTTCAATGACATGATATCAATATGAATGTAATAACTTGGAATAAATTCAGTCCCCACCAAAAAAATCCAATAATACCCCCTTAAAGGAGGCTGAAAATCCACAAAATGTTTAAAAATTAGGGTACCCCAACTAAAAACTCAGTTTTGGAGGCCTTATGGGTCTTTTTTGCCCTTGAAAAAACCTTGATCGGGGCCCTCCCTAATCATAGTGATGTAGATCACGTCTTAGGCTTCGATTTGATATGTGGTAGAGCTCAAACGGACACCCGGATCAACAGTTATGGTCGTTTGAAGTTCGAGTTGCATTTTCAACATATTTTGGATATTTTTTTTTAATTTTTAATCTTCAAATTGTTATTAAATGACTATTACTCCATAATAATTTGAAAATTATTAATTAAAAATATTTTCTAAATTATTTAAAATCCATTTTCACTAAAATTATTATATATAAGTATATTATGTGTAAATGTATATTTATACTTATCTAAAATATATTTAAAAATTATATATTATATTTATATCAATATAACTATATTTATATATTATTTTTAATTTTTTTTTGAAGTCGACCCTTTATAAGCACTGATAAAGGCCCCCTTTATCAGCGCTGACAAAAAAGCGCTGATAAAGGGGGTCCCTTTATGAGTGCTAAAAAAATGATGATAAAGGGGTGCTTTTATCAGCGCTTTTTGTAGCGCTGATAAAGGCACCCCCCTTTATCAGCCCTTTTTTGTTAGCGCTGATAAAGGTTGGCGCTGGGAAAAACTGCTTTTGTGGTAGTGTAATGTCAATTTCAAACTGATATCAGACACTTTTAGCTATACCGTTCACACTGTTCATCGGATTGAGGTGTGCTTGATTCGTACACCTCACAAAGGACTCATGGATCGTTGTCAAAAAGTATCAAAAAAATCTGAACATATTTTCTTGGTTTTCCGTATGTCATTTGTGCTGTTTTCTAAAGTTAATGTCAATTTCAAACTGATATCAGATACTTTTTTCCATACCGGTCACACTGTGTGTCAGATTGAAGTGTAGTTGATTCATACACCTCAAAAATTACTCATGGATCGTTGTCCTAAATTATCAAAACAACCCGAACGTGTTTTATCTATATTCCATATGTCAGTAGTGTTGTTTTCTAAAGTTAATGTCAATTTCAAACTGATATCAGATACTTTTAGCCATACCGGTCACACCATGCGTCAGATTGAGGTGTGGATGATCTGTACATGTCACGAACGACTCATGGATAGTTTTCCTAAAATATTAAAACAATCCGAACAGATTTTCTTAGAATTTCGTATGTCAAAAGTGTTGTTTTCTAAAGTTAATGTCAATTTCTAACTGATATCAGACACTTTTAGCCATACCTCCCACACCGTGCATGGGACTGAGGTGCGATTGATTCGTACACGTTATGAATGACTCATGGATCGTTTTACAAAAGTATCAAAACAATCCGAACGCATTTTCTCAGTATTACGTATGTCAGTAGTGTTGTTTTCTAAAGTTTATGTCAATTTGAAACTGATATCAGACACTTTTAGCCATACCGGTCACCCCATGCATCGGATTGAGGTGTGGTTGATTCGTACACCTCAATAAATGACTCTTGGATCATTTTACTAAAGTATTAAAACAATCCTAATGCGTTTTATTGGTTTTCCTTATGTCACTTGTGTTGTTTTCTAAAGTAAATGTCAATTTGAAACTGATATCAGACACTTTTAGCCATACCGGTCACACTGTGCGTCGGATTGAGGTGCGGTTGATTCATACACGTCAAAAATGACTCATGGATCGTTTTCCTAAAGTATCAAGACAATATGAATGCATTTTCTTAGTTTTCCATATGTCAATTTTGTTGTTTTCTAAAGTTAATGTCAATTTCAAACTGATATCAGACACTTTTTGACATACCGGTCACACCGTGCGTTGGATTGAGGTGAGGTTGATTAGTACACCTCAAAAATGACTCACGGATCGTTGTCCAAAAGTATCAAAACAATCTGAACGTGTTTGCTCAGTTTTCTGTATGTCACTTGTGTTGTTTTCTAAAGTTTATGTCAAATTGAAATCGATATCAGATACTTTTAGAAATACCGGTCACACCGTGCGTCAGATTGAGGTGCGGTTGATTCTAAAACATCACAAATGACTCATGGATCATTGTAATAAACTAACAAAACAATCCAAACACATTTTCTCAGTTTTCCGTATGCCACTTGTGTTGTTTTGTAAAGTTAATGTCAATTTGAAACTGATATCAGACACTTTTATCCATACCGGTTACACCATGCATTGGATTAAGGTGTGGTTGATTCGTACACATCAAAAATGACTGATGGATCATTTTACTAAAGTATCAAAACAATAAGAATGCGTTTTATTGGTATTCTCTATGTCAGTAGTGTTGTTTTCTAAAGTTTATGTCAATTTGAAACTGATATCAGACACTTTTAGCCATACTAGTCACACCATGTGTCAGATTGAGGTGTGGTCAATTCATACACCTAAAAAATGACTCAAGGATCATTTTCCTAAAGTATAAAAACAATCCAAGTGCATTTTCTTGGTTTTCCATATGTTAGTAGTGTTGTTTTGTAAAGTTTATGTCAATTTGAAACTGATATCAAACACTTTTATCCATACCGATCACACTATGCGTCAGATTGAGGCGAGGTTGATTCATACACATCAAAAATGACTCATGGATCGTTGGCCTAAAGTATCAAAGCAATAAAAACGTGTTTTTTTGGTTTTCAGTATGACACTTGTGTTGTTTTCTGAAGTTACTGTCAATTTAAAACTCATATCAGACACTTTTAGTCATACCAATGACACCATGCATCGGATTGAGGTACGGTCAATTAATACACCTAAAAAATCACTAATTGATAGTTTTCATAAACTATCAAAACAATGCGAATTCATTTTCTCAGTATTACGTATGTTAGTAGTGTTGTTTTCTAATGTTAATGTCAATTTCAAACTGATATCTGACACTTTTAGCCATACCGGTCACACCATGAATCGGATTGAGGTACGATCGATTATTACTCCTTAAAAATGACTCATGGATCATTGTACTAAAGTATCAAAATAATTCTAATGCCTTTTCTTGGTATTACATATGTCAGTTGTGTTGTTTTCTAAAGTTAATGTCAATTTCAAATTGATATCAGACACTTTTAGCCATACCGGTCACACCGTGCGTCGGATTGAGGTGCGGTTGATTTGTACACGTCAAAAATGAATCACGGATCATTTTCCTAAAGTATCAAAACAATAAAAATGCCTTTTCTCGGTATTCCATATGTCAGTAGTGTTGTTTTCTAAAGTGTATGTCAATTTGAAACTGATATCAGACACTTTTAGCCATACCGGTCACAACATGCGTCAGATTGAGGTGAGGTCGATTCATACAACTCAAAAATGAATAATGTATCATTCTCCTAAAGTATCAAAACAATACAAATTCTTTTTCTCGGTTTTCCTTATGTCACTTGTGTTGTTTTCTAAAGTTAATATCAATTTCAAACTGATATCAAACACTTTTAGCCATACCGCTCACATTGTGCGTCGGATTGAGGTGCGGTTGATTCGTACAAATCACAAATGAGACATGGATCATTGTTTCATGGATGATTATATGTGTTCCAGTGAAAGGGATAGAAATCAAGAGCAACCTAGGTAAATAAATAGGGTGTTTTTGATCCACCAAGAGATTGAGAGAGGGTTCTATTGAATGTTTGTGATTTTGTGATCATCCAGAGATTATGTCTCCATGGAGGTGAGGTTTCTAGTTGTGTTTATGAGAGGATCAGGTTTGGTATGAGATTTTTATAGCCTAGTTAGGTTTTCTAAGGCTATTTGAGTAGGTATTAGAGTCTTAGTCTTAATGAAGATGGATAATATAGTTTTATATATCACGTATGATGGGGAGCACCCTATTAATGATATATAAGAGTCATGGTGTGTGTGATGAGTAGCATATTCCATATAGGGATTCGTGAAGTGTGACATAGAGGATATAAAACATAATAAAGGGTGATCATATATGCTCAATAATTATAATCAAGGGAGATATAAATGATCATATATGGATAACATTAGTAGGAATTCACCTTCATCTTATTTGTGTACAATATTCCATCAGGTATGATGCACATTCGTTTCTAAACACATCTATATCATCTTATGAATATGATTTTTTGCGAAAATCATGGTAGTACTGAAACAATATAAATACACAAAGGATTAATAAATATTTTAAATGAACTCGGAATTATTTTTGAAAATACCTCGTCAGGGATGCTAGTTTGTTGATGAAATACAATCTCTTTCATAAATTTACAAACATAATAACCATAGTCCTTTCCATTTGTTTGTTTTAGACATTTTAAAAACATCAACAATAATAAGTAATTTGTTTTGATATGTGTTTGGATAGTGTAATTTTATTATATATACCTAGATACTTTTCTAGTTGTAGATCCTGTAGGCTTGCTCATCCTTATGCCATGAAATCATTCCATGCATTAGATGATATTGATGCACTTCCATATCATAAAATAATCCTCATTAAAAGATATCATAAATTATATAATTAGATGTTTAGTTTAAAAATGTTGGATCTAGTGTATTACAAATTAACAAACGCCATCATGCGTGGTCAGTTTGTTGGATATCCATGCATTGAATCCAGAAAATAAATCTTTGGAGTATCCAAATTGACTGTAATCAGCATCCAATGCTCCCCAAAAACCAAAAAATGAATAAGTAAAGAAAGAAAAGAAAATATAGTTGATATCATTAAATTTTAGATTTTTACCCCTGCATCGTCGGTATAAAAAGAGTCTGTCATGTGTAATTTTTTTTTCAAACGACTTGAGCAGGGATGACATTATTACAACCTCTTTATCAGAATCTATTTCTTCAATTGAAGAGGTGGTGTGAGGACAAATGAGTCCAAATTTTTGTTCAGGGGGAAATCCCTTCAATTTTTTTTCATATATATGCCTGAAAAAAATATAAAATGTATTTAGTCGTAATTATCAAAGTATATCAGCTTTTGTAAAATCAAATCATGAAAACATACCTCATGTATACATTTAAAACTAAGGTGCCTAGCCATTCATACTTGAGGATTTCATTTACATTTTCAGCACTAATGAAATCTGATGTTTTATCTCCGTATATATTTTTTTCACAATCAACTGTGTGAGCATTGCTTTCTATCAACTTTGTGTCCACATGAGCCTGCAATGATATTAAACATGGATATAGAACGGGCAAGGTGAAGGTGATCTCAGTAGACTGTTTCAATCGGTTGGTTGGATTAAATAAAATTGGTCAAATCCAAATGTATTGTTCAATTTATTAGTCCTAGAGAGATAGATACATACATGATACCCATTTTACACTGAGAAAAAAATATAAAACATAGTAATGGAAAACATTCGACATCCTTAAACCCATTCAAAAAATTATTATTCACATCTTTGAGAAAGGAAATAAAATAATGGTGAGCTCAAATTCTCATTAAGGGTTATGTACAATGGAATCTATCTTGATTCAAAAAGGTATAATAAAAATGGAAAGGTAAATAACTGAACATACATACTATTGGATAACTTGAGAACAAAATGAATCCATGTATAATATCAATGAAAAAAATTTAATGGATAATAAAAAATGAATTCTCAATTATATAAATGATTAATTTTGGATGTCATGATCTTAGATATAATGATATCTATACTATCATGAAAATTTTCATGACAATTAAAAATTATAGGTAAAACCCAATTTAATTTGGCCAATTGATTTATCTCATGAGACTAGTTAATGGATCAAGGGGTTATATAATTCCGGGCCCCGACCATCACAAAATTTATAAAGAATTACTTATATATAGAATGGTAAATTTAATTCACGAACAATATTATTTATTATTAAATGTTTTTATTGAGTAAATAATATAGAATATCAATAATTCCATGCTTAACCAAATTAGCTTCATAGTAAAGAACTGTTTGTAGAAATGATATATGATTTATGAAATAAGAATATAGATGATAAATAAAATGGATATTTTAAGGGAATGTAATGTAAAATAAAAAATGATCATAATAAATTTTTTGTATCAAGATAAAGTTAACAATCACAAGATTAATCAACAGATTATAGGTGACAAACAGTTCATTATGAATATAGTTTTTTCTAATAAAATCTTGTCCATTGAAAGAATAAAGGTAATTTAAGTGAAATATTAAAATAGGATTTCATAAAATATTATTCTTTATAAAACTATTGAAAAAATGTAGAAGAAGCTATATTTAATAAAATCGTAATGGTGGTGGGGTAGTCTTTTACAACCATATATGATAAAAAAGAATTCCTTTTAACTTTTTTGCTGAAAATGTACCTTTTAAAAAACAGTATAAATTTTAATTTAATTTTACTTAAAGTATATGATAACATAAAATTTAATTTATAAATAATTTATGTGAATAAAAATTATTTTTAAAAACAATTAAGAAAACATGAACATAGAAGAAGTATATATTCGATTTAAAGAGAAACAAAGTCAGTTTTTCATTTAAAATTTTATTTGATTGATTCAAGTAAACAAGTGAGAAAAAGTTATAATAAAATATATAAAATCTTTAAATATCTAGTGGATAATAAAATTAGTTGAGAATATTAATGATAAATGTTAATATTCCATCAACAAAAGTAAATGAAATCCCATAAGAAAGTGATATTTTAAAATATATTTTAACCTCTTTTTGGTAACTTTCAAATTGAAACCACTTGAAATTATACACATGAATTGTAATATTAAGCATAATTAATATATATTTATCCATGTTAAATACATAAAATTGTAAGTATATACACCATATAAATTTGAATTGGTTCATATTAATAAATATGTCTCAATAAAATGGAAATTGAGACAAAATACCTTACTTTACACTTAACTTTTGTTGAACATGATTTAAACTTCAGTATAATGGTTTAAAAAATGGTATTAATTTATAAAAGAATCATATTAAAATTTATAATAACATATATGATTCTCTTGTAACATTTTACCACCCTTCTATTAATAATATTTTATTATTTTCCTTGTTTTGGGAGTTAATTACCTAATTTTCTCATGCATGTTTTGTCATGAGTGTTCTATTTATTCTTCACATGATATAGATAATTAATTTAAAGAATTATATTAATGTTATAAATATCATATTTACACATTATATATATTTTTATAACTGCTCATGAAATTTGGATATGGAAAATGAACTACTTCGCTTCGTGGAGATGGTAGGTCATACGTACGCAGAAGTGACAATATCATTCCCTTAAGGGGTTAAAGGGTAAGAAAATTGATGGAATATTGATTTTAGGAAATAAATATGATTTCATAATTAATATATATATTCATTATTTCCATCATTAGAACTATCAATGTGAGTTGATGATGGAAAACAAATTACATTGGTTTGCGAGGCGGTAGTCCACCATACACATGGGCAATGACATTGTTTCTCATTTGAAGAAGAAAGATATGGATAAATATTATGAAATAAATATAATAAAATCTTATTAAATTTTATATAATGTTTTAATTATATTGTAATTGTTAATACATAATAGAATGTGGTCAAATTAAAAATAATAAGGAAGAGCATCATTATGACGATTACATTCTCTTAGAGAAACCTCATTTGGATCTCTTCCTAGGAAAACTGGGGTTACATTTTGGCAATTCTATAGCCTATAGAATGCGTGTAAGGATTACAAGGAGATATTTTAGAATGGGTTTTCCAAGACAAAGTGCTTGATAGGTGTGAATAAGTGGCGGGGGTTCTCTTTTATAATCGAGGAGTTGACTTTTTGTAAATACACAAAAGTATTCAATAATGGGATGTCACTTTCTCCCATAGTGCCTCCAAAAATTTATAAATAATGTGGTGGAGGGATGAGGAAGTCAAGACACAACTCCAACAAATAAAAATAATATTTTGTATAAATGTTATTCTTTTATCTTTTATGTTTTCTTAGTTTTACCATTTTAGTTTTCTCCATGGTAATTAGTTTTTAACCTAGGTAATTAATAATTTTAGACTAAAATAAAATGAACCATATTAGATAATTATTAAATAATTTTTATAAAAATAAAATAAAATTTATCCAATAAAATTTTTTTTTTCTTTGAAAATCATTTTTATCAAAAGAACATGTAGTTTGAAAAACCTCGTTTTAACCTTAATAACGTTAATTAATTCCTACATTATTACTAGTAATTATGACCAAAATTAAGTTGAAATTGTTAAATAATAATAATTATCATGATTAAAAAAATACAATCAATTATTTTAAATTCAATTCACATAATTTTTAGTATTTAGTTTGAAAACAAACTCTCAAATTGTGTCGAGAAATGGGTTTTCAGGTAATGCATTTTTCATTTATAGGATAATCTTATATTAAATATATGACAAATAATAATAATTATATGGATTTTAAATTCCTATATTTAGATATATTATATATAATTTAAATTTAAATAATTAATAAATATATATTATTTTAAATAATTAAAATGGAAATGCATTATGTCTTTTTAAACATAAATTGTTTTCTAAAAAAAAATCTTTCAAAAAAATAATCATTTTACCTCCAAATGATATTATATTTATTTTTATAAATTTTTTAGTTAATAATTTATTAATTAAAAGTATTATTTCACATTATTATGTATAAAATTGGTAACATTTAAATAATAATTTTTTCATAATTTATAAAATCTTATTTCTATGGGAAAATTTAAAAAATTCATTCTTGGCCTATTTTAACCAAGATAGTAAAAAATTTATATTCATACTATAAAATTAGAACTTTTTTGCCATGAAATATTAAAATGTTAATTTTATTATAGTTTAATTAAAATATAATGTTTTCCTACTGTAATTGAGTCTCTCTTGTTACATATTTTATTTTCTTTATGTTTGATTTATTCTTTAATATATAATGTCTTATGATCATAAAAAAGGGAGATATTGTTGGGTCATACTATATATACCTCATTTCTCATCACCAAGAATGATATGTTTTAATGATCTCAAAACACTTATATTTTTCTTAAAAAAATCACTATAAGTGTTTTTAGTGAAAGAATTAGAAAATTAAAGATGTGGCAAAAATATATAATGGAAAATAAATAATAGATTAAGTACACACCATAAATATCCTTCCCATAGAGGAAAAAGGAAATTGAATGGAATAATGAAAAAATTATAAGAACTTATATAGTTACTATTATGTGATTATAAAAATCATATAGACTATAATTACCAGTATAAAATAATAAAAGAGATTACAAATTGAAAAAATTATGAAAAATTTAAATCAACTACAACATCCAGAAATCGTTCGCCAAAACCGGAAGACTTATTAGTAGCACAACCATATTAAAAAATGTCACATTGAATTGATGAAGTAGAAGTAGATGGTGAATTATATGAAACTTACCTTATAATATGATCTCTACTTACTATTTGAATATAAAAGTATATTATGAGGTGTTAAATAGTAGAATAAGAAGTATAATGAATAATTATTGGACATAAACATTAATAACTAGTGGAACTTAAAAGAAGATGTAAGATACATTGAAAAAATGAAGTATAATCCATGTGAAATATTTTGTGAAATAAATTGAATCATATAGATTATGTTTAGTAGAAAATATGACAAAATAAAATAGAATGGAATAATATCACAACATCTTAGAAAATATTGAAAGATAATTAAAAATTCTATCCAATATTGGAATTCTAATAGAAAAATATTATTGGATGACAGTCTAACTTTGATGATAGGATAAGGATGTACAATGACTATATTTTTTCAATCATATAATTATATTCCAAAAATAAAATAAATATTATAAGAAATATGTAAGGAATAATCATATTATCTCAAAGACATGAAGCCATAATGGTCATGAAATAATGAACATTAGCAATAATGGGATAGTATAGAAAAAGATCAAGAGAGACAACATCAAAGATAACCACTTCCATTAACTAAATTTATACCCACACTTATATACCCATGGTTTTGGTAATCAGGGAAATAAAGCAACTTGTACAAAAAATTTAAAAAACCGTTAGTATAACATCAAAAACAACACCCCATACAAATGTATTTTTTAAAACCCTTGGTATATCATATTATATAACAATTTTTTTAAACTATTGGTATAAATTCACTAAAATATTACTAATAATGTCCTATCCTCCACCCAAGATCCCTAATTTCTCCCCCTTCACATGAGGCATCCCTTATGACCCCTCTACCAAACAATAAATTCCATTCATTAAACCATTTTTCATTTAATTCCCATTTTACATCAAGTCAAATAGTTATAGATCTATAATTTATTTGATGGGGAATTAGTTTCATTTTTTTCAAGAAATAAAATAATAGATGATATCCTATTAAGTCATGATTCGTATGGATTCATTTATATGATATTTATTTAGATTATATTTTTATACTAATGCATCATAAATTCAATCACACTCCATGTATTTTTGTAATATTAGTTACTTATTTCCTCTAACTAAATCCATTACAATTTTGTTTCATTTGATATATATAAGGATTTTATGTAATGATTTATTGAATTATTTTATTTTTTGTTAATGAATTAGGTGACTAAGAAATTAATTAAGTAACGGTTATTTTTGAATTAATATTTGGTATAATTTATTTTAACTTAATGTGGTGTGGGAAGTTTGAATAAAAGTGTTTCTAATTATAAAGATATTATATAAAAGTAAGTTAAATTCAAAATTATAATATTTTTGTGTTTTCTTTATGTTTATTGAAAATAATTTTATTTTTTAAAGCATGATGATAATTATTTTTATTGATTTAATGATATTTATATTAAGTTTGATAAAATGGAAAACTAATCATGAGGAAGTAATATAATGAAATACTATGGTGTTTATTAAAACTTTAAGTTGAATGGATACATTTTAGTTATAATATCATGTTCTATGGAAAGCATGAATATTTCTATAATTGGAATGTAAATTTAAATTTTATTATTCATGAGGATATGTTTAAATTTTTGTTTATTACTTTATGGATGATTTAATAAAGAGGGTGAATTTAGATTTTTGGCATAAATCAACTTTATTTGGATATACCCTCATTCATATTATTATTTTTATTATTTTTGTTTCATTATTTAGTTTTATTAATAGTAAATTAAATTCCTCAAAACATTTATGGGCCTTTTAGTGTTTCTTCTAGACATGAATTTTTAATAAGATTGGTTATGAATAATATTAAGTATTTAATATATTCAATAAATGGATTAAATACATAATCCTGAATTGATGTAAAATAATTAACTTATAGAATACACAATTCATATAGAAATAAATCATTATATACATTAAAACCAAGGTTCTATAATATCATTAAATGGGAAAAATATTAAATTAACCCAAATTATTATGTTTACTAACCACCTAGATTAATAAATTGTTCTTAAAAGTGAAATAGGAATAATTTATGCAATAAAAAGTTAGACACTCAAAGTAAGGTTCTATATGAATATTAAATGTAAAATTAAATAAAATGGAACAAAATGATAGTGTTTACTAAGACCTGGGATAAATTAATTATTATTGAAAGTGAAAATAGAAATTTGTGAGCCAAACACACGGTTTACAGGATAACTATAAATAAAAACAAATATTAAATGGTTTAGTTATAATAGGGTAATTAATGTATATAAGTATTTAAAAAAATATTAGTTCACACATGTGATGTATGAATTTCATATGGATCAATCCGTTAATTATTTAATTATTTAACAATGAAAATATTGAAATAATTGCGTGAATTTTCCTTTTAGGTATTAAATAGAATTCCATTCCTAGAATTTCTGGTATTTAATAAGTACTATAAATTATTTTTGTAATCCCAGGGTATTTCTAATTTTCTAATTAGATAATAAAATATTTTCCCAAAATAAAAATACAATAATTTTTTTTAAAATGACACAATTGTGAAAAGGAAAATGTCATATTTTTAATTTTAAAAATAAATGAAATGTGATAGAATGAATTTTCAAAGATAAAAATTGTAACTATTAAAAATGTTTATTCAATAAAGGGAAATGTCATTATAATGGTGTAAAATTTTAAATTATGTTGAAAATGTTAAATTTTTTATCTTTATTTGATATTGGATTACACTTAAAATTTATAATTAATTTCAGTTGGATATAATAATTATCAGGATATTCTAATTATGAAGGGGTTAGGGTAAAAATAATTCAAAGGTTATTTTGTTTTTTCTATCCTCATTATCGTGAAATTTTAATTTATAGTTTCAGGTTTTATGGTTTAAAAATGAAGTATATAGGGAAATAAAACCTTTATTAGGAAGATAATTTTCTCAATTAATCCTTTAAAACATTTCTTTTTTGTAATTATTGTTATTAAATTTTACAAGATGTAGTTATTGTTTTATTATGTATGATTATTTTATGTTTTTCTTTCGATGCCATAGATCACTATTCCATTGTGAGTTTTTAATTCATGTTTACTTACAAAAAAAATTTCTTTATAAGTGGTGTTACTCTTTTATGGAATATGTGAATTCATGGTATTGAAAATTATAATATTAGCAATGATAAAAATTACGATCCTTAATATTTTTTCCTTTCTCATGTTTACGAGTTTTAGTTTTATGCTATGAACTGATGTTTCCTTATATTTGTGGGTTCAATTTTTGGTTATATAGAATAATTATATTTTAGATTACTTTTTTTCCAACCATATAAAATGATAGTTTCTCGAATTATGAGAAAGATTCTATACCCATACTTATCCTAACACTATATTAGTGATGAGTTGGGTCACTCCCCAGAGGATTTTAAGATAGGAAAAACATTAGTGAACCTCATCGTTTAAGGCATAAAAAGAAAAATCATTGTTAGTGATGAAAAAGAGTGGGGAATCCACATGTTCTAATTATTTCACTAAATTTTATAGACAATGATGAATGATATACTAGAAAAAACCCCATGTGATAACCATATATTTTTTATAGTTTGGTTTTAACTGTGGGTTTGAGGCTAATAGAATCTTTTTCTTTCTTAAATTATGTAATAAAATTATATTTAGAGAGTGAAATGGACCAAAGAAGATAAATTCAAGTAATTTCATATCTATAACATTTATGTAATAAAAAATATTTCAAATACATAATCAGTAAAAAACATAATGATCTATAGAATAAAAATATTGGTGGGTGATACCAAAGTCAAGTAGGAAGATAATGGGTATCCATTTGACTAGAAATTAAAGTTCTATTTGTTATAAATAAATCACTATTAGGTGGTGTTTGAGACCACGTTCCTTTCATACATGATTATTTGCATTAAATTATGTTGGGATAATTCACACACCAATGACTTAAATTTTTTATCATAATATAGAATAATAATATTTCATTTTACTCACTTTTTCCATCAATATAAGATTATATTTAAATCAATAACAAGAAAAGTGTGTTTATGTTTTTTTGAAACAACATTAGTTAATAATGGGGTTTATTTTACTTATATATTCATGTTAAGGAAAAAATGGTGAATTGCATATTTTAATGAGTTGAAAGGTATTCCTCCTTCTATAAAAATTTGTGGAAAATATGTTTTATGAGTCATTTGTTTCATTTAACTTTTAGGATAGTGACATATATCCATCCTAATGGAACATATTTTGTTATTGTATATCCATAAAGTTAATTGATTTATTTTATTTAAATAGTGTAATTAATTTGTATTGTATAATGTAAAAACAATTTATTTCCATGAATCTGATAGAAAAGTCAAATTAAAGCATGATTTTTAAAAATATTCTAAAATAAATATTTTTAATAAGTGACCATTTTTTAAATTATGTGAGGAATCATTGTTAACATTATAAAATTCATAAGATGAATGTGACATTTCATAATAATTCAAATATACCTTTTCAGGTAGTTTTATATGAAAAATTTCCCATTTAAGGTAATGAGAGTCTCTCACCATTGTATATAATTCTCAAGTTATAATTGATTACTATATACATATATTCTAAAATAAAAATATATTTTTTGATCCCTTAATATAAACAATTTTAATATGGGAGTTGTTTCTTTTTATCTATGATCACACCTTAGGAAGATAAAGTTGTTTGGATTTTCATTGAAACACAAGAAAGGTGTTGAATTGTTTGTTTTTGCTTCAAATGTTTGAAGTGTGTTTACAGGGGGTGTTGGTGAAGTGTGTCTAGAAAAATATATGCTAGTAGGAGTCCTGTACTAACTATTTAGTTTAACCATTTAAATAGATCTATACTATTAATTTACTAGAAGAAATGGAATAGAATTATACCAATTTTTTTCCAACCATTAGTATAGAGATCTATAATAGTGATTCTAGTAAACCATTGGTATATACCGATCATGATAGGGATATTCTAAATGGTTCATGAAACCATTAGTGTAGGCTATAACAATGGTTTAAAACCATTTTTATAGGACTCATTTTCAATTCTGAATGGTAACATGGGAAGAAACTATAAAATAAGCCATGTCATATCCAATGGATATATTCTAGAATGGATAGATTCTTGACTCTTTATAATCGTACAAGGATAACTTATTAATGTATAGATTAGAGGGATTAATTGATTATAAAATAGATAATCATTGGGAACTCACTCACTTTGACACATCCCTTTGATAATCTTTTTAATCATCCTCTTCAACCAGAAATCACTTTCTTCTAGGTTTTATATTTTTTTTACTTTAATCCTTTATTCCTTATATCATCCTTATTTTTTTATTTATTACAAAATATCACAAGGACCCCATCCATTTGATCCACTCCATAACTCAATCCTCAATTCCTAGAGAATGAATACATCTTAGGGATAAGAACATTATCCTTATAAATATTTTGTTCAAATAAGTCCTATTTAAAAGAACATGAACTTTTATAAATATTTTAATAGAAGTAGTCTTGATGATAATAAATTGTCCATATATTATAAAGTGGACACTTATTGTACTCATTATTTTCTTAATGTATTCACGAGATACTCCTGCCACTTTGAGTTAAACAGAAATAATTTTCCAGTGATAAGAATGATTTTTTTAATATAAAATAATGGATTTATGGATTACTTATCCAAAAAATTCATATAATGTCATGAATATTATCCCACTAGAATTTTAACTTTTAATATATATATTTACTTTACTTTATCATGTCTCTACTTACCTTTCTCAATATTATTTCTTGATCATGAATAAGTATGGATGGTGAGCCTAAATTATTGACTCATAACTCTGTATAGTTTATTATAACATCTATTTTATTTACTAACATATCATATTTTCGATATTAATCTTAAATGAATCATGTAAAAACTATAAGGGAAAAATTTATTTCATCATAAATTATATTCTTGGATATTTATTATCTGATTGATTCCTATGTTTTTTTATTTTTCTACAAATTACCTATATGAAAGTCTATATCTTTAATACACCTTTTTTCATTATTTATTACATAAAGAAAAACATAATACAAAACTGGAATATCATGATACCAAGTGTATTTGTAAAATTATGTACATTGAAAATTAACCTAAAACAAGGGTAAAATATCATTATTTTAAAACAATAAAACATGCCCTTAAATTCCTTGGATCATCAAAAACATCATGGGATAATCTAGGAACATTCATAACAAATTGTCGAGATATAGAAACTAGTAAGGGAATAAAAAAGAACAATATAAGTTAAATAATAAAATTTGATACAAGTGTTATAACAAGGTATAAGAGAGGTGAGAATTATAATCTTGAATAATGAGGCATGATATACCATGATAACATAAAGAAAATATAAGAATGTGCAAACAACATAAAACATGACATCATATATATAGTACCCCCGGTTTTTGGTATGTTACCCTTACATAATGATTTCTATGGTTATAACGTTAAGGGCGATGAATAGGAGAGTCGAGAGAACATGGAATGAAGTTTTGAGGCAAAGGGGAAGTTGCATGGGTGACGCACATTTTTTCTAACTGTGTAGCCAAACTGTGTGTAGTTGACACTTTTGAGGTAGTGGCTCCCGCATGGTTATAGCATGGTTCAAGAGACTATGCGAGGAGGCCATGCGAGGGTCTTTCGAGGTAGTAGCTAATGCTTGGTTAGCGCACAGTTTGTCAAACCCTGCGAACTAACCATGCTGGCACTTAAGTGAGATCCTAAAAAAGTGGATCTTACAAATTTTTGCCTCTAAATCAATCATTTTTCCTCCTACGTGGCCATAACTCAGGAATCACTCTCCCTTTAAGGTACTATAACCTTTTCCAAGTGTTTTGGAGGTGATCTAAAGTCTTTCTTTGGCGAATCAAAGCTGGATTCTTGAGGTATGTGATCATTCATCATTGTTTTGATCGGTTTCATAGGTCTACTTCTCGTATTCTCTCAGTTTCTTAGATCTGCACTTGTTATGGGTAGATATATGTGTTTTTATGCCAAATATGATTAGTTTTTTTCATTTCCTTTCTAGAAGAAGAGATCTAAGTCAGGTTCTTGAAGAATCAACTGGGTTTTCTAGTGTGCTCTTTGTTTGAAGTGGTTTTCATCAAAACCTTTGAGGAAGGAGGATTTATTCTCTACTCCACTTAGTAGAATTGATTGGAATTCTTTCAAATTGAATGTGTGGTGTTGAATTGATTTTTATTTGGTTTTTATAACTTGTTGGAAACCTTATTGAGTGATGGTTGTGAAATATGGAAAATCGGGGATTTTGAATGAGTGATTTGGGTCTTAAATATAATATAGAGATTTTAAAATATGGAATATCTAGAGTTGTGACACATAGTTTGGATTATCTATTTTCAATAAAAGGTAATGTTTTATTGAAGTGATATGGATGTTTTGAAATTTGTTTATTCTTTGGTTTTCAATAAAAGTAAAGTTTTATTGAAATGGTTTGAATTGGTTGAACACACTTGGTTTTTGACATGATGGTTGTGTGTGTTCACAGGCATGTGGGATGTATAAGGGTTAGGGGTCTCCCCCATCATTAATGGGATAGATAAGGGTTAGTGATCTCCCCCATCAAAGGGTTCATGTGGGATAGATAAGGGTTAGGGGTCTCCCCCATCATTAACGGGATGGATAAGGGTTAGGGCTCTCCCCAGTCAATTGGTTCACTAGGGATGACTTAGTGAAAGGATGACTCACCACTCACAAGTATAGAGAGATCCAGGTTACAAGCAGGGTTGGTTGTGTAGATGTATGGAATGAATTGGGTATGTCAAAGGAATATTGAGAAATGCTTTTTAAGCTTGTTTAGTTATTTTTCAAGAAAAACAACTTGTTGGAAAAAGTAGTTTTAGTTTCACTTGTATTCTTTTTGTTGTAAATGGTTTTAGAAAAATGTTTATATTTGGTTATAAACTATATTTGTAAATTTTTTTATATAAACTATTTTATATAAATTTGAAAAACTTTTCTATCCTAGTGGCACAAGTAGCGAAGTCATTGGGGGAAAACCTACAGAGTTTTATACTCACCCCTTCTTTGGAACTTTGGTGCTTTTGTATATGCTATATTTTGGGATAGGGGAAAAGGTATTGTTTCACACATATTTAGTAATAACTCATGACATTTGGGATGTTTGGTGATTTTAGTTCTTGGATATTGTGGAGCATAGAGTTTTATGGTTTTTTTAGAGTCTTGTATCATTTATATGTTGTGTACTTTGATACTTGGTTATTCTTCTGCTGTTGCATACTTTGATATGTTCTTGACAAACATGAAGATGTTGGGTTGTCTTTCATTCATTCATGCATCATATAATTAATTTTTGGTTATGGTTTTTAGGTTTATTAGTTTATTTATTAATGGTTAAATCATCCCCCACTTGTATTTAAAACCCTTTGGCATTTATTTCTAGCCTTTGGCATCTTTGGGATGTTGCTTAAGGCCTAATAATGACCCATTGTACTATCAATCCAATGAGAATTGGTGGTTCATTACAAATGGTATCAGCTTGTTCAGTCCGTTACTAACAATTATTCATCGATGTTCCTAGTTTTTGAGATGAAATCCTTTCTTGTCTATTCCTTAGGTTGGAATCATAGAAAGAAGTAGGCTAGTCGGAACTTGAAATGTATAACATAAAAGGATGTAGCTAACCCTTTTATGTTGAACTTAAATTTAGCCGGGAGTTGGGTAAATAAGTGTACAGAGACACTTCTAGTATTATGAAGTCTCATTGTCATGGGTATAACCAATGAGAAGAGCATGAAATGCATTATAGAAAAATGACTTCCCATTAGGATTGCATACATCATTTCGAGAAATGATTCATGTTGTGAAAAAAGTGTTCATTTTTGAAAGGTATGGAATTGGTTTTCAAAAATTTAACGATTATCTTATTTTGAAAATGGTTTAATTTTCAAAATCATGTTAAGTGGTTTAAAAAATAGTTTAAATTGGAAAAAGGATGTTTTCGAAAAAAAAAATTGTGATAGTTGTTGTGATTGAATTTGAAATGCTAAGCCATCAGTTTCTAGAGAGTGAGATTGACAAAGTTTGTCATTGGTTTAGAAAATGGCACCCGGTAGGCATCGTCGAAACTAACCCGAAGAAGCTACGGAGAGTGTGGTTGCACCTAAACCATTGGTGAACCAAGAGATGGTTTAGAGTATTGTCCACGATTTTCATGCTGTGGATATGGGGAACCAGAGGAATGAACCCAGGAATGTGGATCATACCATCTAATTCATGAATCAAAAGCCACCAACCTTTCGGGGAGATGCTGAACCTGAGAAGGTGGAGGTGTGGATAAGTAGGATGAATCATATCTTCAATTTCATCGGTACACCATTAGAGATCAAGGTCAAGTTGGTGACATATATGCTCAAGGATCTTGAACGTCAGTGGTGGGATTTAGTGGTGCATGCTAAATTGGATGAAGGCCTTACATGGGATGATTTTGAAGAATTATTAAACAAACAATTCTATCGTCACACATTCAAAATCCAGAAAACAACAAACTTCTTCAGCCTGAAATAGGAAATCCTCTCTGTCCTAGAGTATGCGGCTAAGTTCATGAATTTAGTCTACTTTTCACCAGAGGTTTCAACAAGTGCATCTTTGAAGTCACACATCTTCGAATCAAGGATAAAGCAGGAGATTTGATTGATGATTTTGGTGCTCTATATTACAGATTATACAGAGATGGTGAACAAAGCGACTGTTGCTAAACATAATATCTCAGGATTGATAGGAGGGGGAATGATGATACCTATAGGAAACGGTGGGAACTCAACCACTAGGAATAAGAGGAAAAGGGACACCTATTTCCATGGTGCAAGTGGAAATCAGAACAAGGTGACTAGATCAGAAAACCTTACTCCATGACCCCAAAGCAAAGCAGGATATTTTCAATGTGGTTCTCTTGACCACACAAATAAATATTGGATGACACAACCCAGAGCATTTCATAATTGTATCAAGATGGGACATCTTTAGCGCTATTGTCACAGTGCTCCAAGGTAAGGTGCTCGAGACACTTATCAGCTCTCTCAAGCATCGTATGCTTCGACTAGACAAGGATAAAAGAATCATTCTCATCAACAGAGTAGATCTAGCCATTGTGATTCAAGAAATAGCATGAATCCTCAACTAGGGAAACCTCAGTAAGGAAACAAGGAGAAAAATATAGTAAAGAAGAAATTATACGGAGTTGAGAAGATGATTGTCGATGATCAGGCATGACAATCTATAGTGAGAGGTACAATTCTTTTGAATTATACCTTTGTGAAAGTGTTGTTGATACTGGTGCATCACATTCCTTTATTTCTTCTCATGCTATTGACTTGCTATTTTTAAAACTAGAAATGATGCTTTCTATTTTGAAACTACAAACTCTTCTTAGTGAAAAAGAATGCCAAGGCTTTGTGTGTACAACATAAACTATAACTTTTGATGGAGATGAGCTAAAATGGGACTTCTCAATGTTGGATATGAATTTCTATGATGTATTCTTGTGTATGGATTAGCTGACAACGTTCAAGGCACAAATTGACTATTATAGGAGAACAATTAGTTTCATGAATAAAGATGACATCAAGCATCTCTTTAGAGGATAGAGGTATGTAAAGAAGGGTGCAAAGAGCTTGTTGGAACCAATGGTGGGAATGATCTATTACTAATTGGAATCTTGGAATTTTTCATAAGTGTAAGAGAATGAGGAAAATAGTTTTCAAGCTGTTGTGGATCAATTTCCATATGTCTTTCCCAAGAACTTCTCGGGGTTACCACCTCTAAGGGAAGTGGAGTTTCTGATTGATCTCTTTCCATGGAATCATCCTATTTCCATTCCATCTTAAAGGATAACCCCAATAGAGTTACTAGAATTGAAATTGTAGTTATAGGATCTAGAAATAAAGGGTTTCATTCGACCAAGTATGTCTCCATGGGCAACACCGGTTTTTTTCATGAAGAAGGTAGACAGAATTCTTCAACTCTGTGTTGATTATCATAAGCTTAACCAAGTTATGATAATGAACAAATATCTAATTCCACACATTGATGATCTGTTCGATCAATTAAGGGGAGCTCAGTGGTTCTCCAAGATTGACTTGTGATCATGATATCACCAATTGAGTGTTTGTAAAGAGGATATTCCAAAGACAACTTTCAGAAGTAGATATGGCCACTATGAATATATATCATGCCTTTAGGTCTAATGAATGCACCATCCATATTTATGGAATTGATGAATCAAATATTTCAACAATATCTATATTCTTTTGTTGTGGTGTTTTTGGTTGAAATTTTGGTCTATTCAAAGACAAGGGATGATCAGGATGTGGACCTGGATACTGTGTTACAATTCTTAAGAGATCATAGTTTGTATGCCAAATTATCAAAGTGTAATTTTTGGATATAGGAAGTACGTTTCCTTGGCCATGTAATTTATGATAAATACATCTCTATTGATCCTGAAAAGATAGAATCCGTTATCTCTTTGAAAACACCAAAGAATGTGTTTGAGATACAAAGTTTTATTGGTCTAGTTGGTTACTACCAACACTTTGTGTGTGATTTCTCATGAATAGCTTCACCAATGACAGCTCTGACTGAGAAGAATTCTCCATTACAATGGATGGAAGAATTTCATAAGTCTTTCCAAGAACTAAAATTTCAGAGTACATTGGAACTTATCTTGATCTTTACAGAATCAGGACAGGTGTATGTGGTGTATTTTGATGCTTCAGGATCAGTGTTGGGAAGTGTTCTCATGCAAGGAGACTATGTGGTTACTTATGGTTCAAGGAAGTTGAGGGTGCATAAGAATAATTACCCAACACATGATTTGGAGTTAGCTGCAGTCATCCATGCTTTGAAAACATGGAGACATTATCTATTTGGTGAGAAATTTACTGTGTTTATGGATCAAAAAATCGTGAAAGACATTTTCTCACAACAAGATTTGAATATGTGGCAAAGGAGATGGATGGAGTATCTCCACATGATGGAATTTGATTTGATTTACACACAGGGGAAAAGAAATTCAGTGGCAAATGCATTGAGTAGAAAGTCATATTCTCATTTGGAGAAATAAGCTTCAAATGAATGGCAGTTGATGTCTATCTTAGCCGACATGCTTGTGGAATATAAATACAAATGTGATTTTGTGGTTTTATTTTCATCTACACTTGTTCCTGGTGTAGTAGAAATGTTCAAATTGGCACAAACATCTGATGTAGAATGTCTAGTTGTAACTTCAAAACCCAATGGTGGGGAGACTATCGAGGGTAGGAAACTTGATGGGGGTTCTGTTTTGTGTTTTAGAGATTGGATGCTTGTAGATATGTTTTGTTAAGAAAAACTCCTTCATTATTACCACCATTCAAGATGGACTATACATCTAGGTACACAGAATATGTATAAGGCATTGATGGCGTAATTTTTGTAGAGCGACATGAAAAGAAAGGTGGCCGAGTTCGTCTCGAGGTGCTTAACATGTCAGCAGGTTAAAGCAGAGCATCAGAGACTAGATGGTATGTTACAGTCTTTTCCCATCCCAGTGTGGAAATGGGATCAGATAGAAATGGATTTTGTTATAGGGCTTCCAAGAACGGTCCGGAAACATGAGGCCATTAGGGTGGTAGTGGATCATCTAACCAAGTCGGCCCATTTCATCCCTATTCGTGAAACTCATACGATGGAGGATCTTTCAAAAATCTATATCCATGAAGTGGTAAAGTGGCATTGTGTACCAGTTTCAATAGTCTCAGATAGAGATATGAGGTTCACATATCGTTTCTGGATATCACTACAGAAAGCCCTTGGGGCCCAGTTGACTATGAGCATGGTGTATCATCCTTAGATGGATGGGAAATCTGAGCGGATGATAAAAACATTAAAAGGCATATTGTGGTCTTTTGTAATAAATTTTGGTGGATTATGGGAGGAGAATATACCCTTAGTGGAGTTCTCATACAATAATAGCAATCAAGCCTCGATATGCAAGGCTTCATTTGAATCATTGTATGGGTTTCATTGTTGTTCTCAACAATGTTGGGTGGAAACAGGTTAAGTCATCAGAAGTCTTATGCAAATCACCATTAATGACCATTTTCGTTTGTTGTGGGTGATCATGTGTTCTTGAGGATCCATCCAAGGCTTAGACATCATCTATTTGGGAAGCAGGGAAAGTTATATCCAAGATACATTGTCCCTTTTGAGATACTAGAATGGGTTGGAGAGGTGGAATATCAGTTCGTATTACCACCACAGTCTAGTTCGGTATATAATGTGTTCCATGTATCCCAGTTGAAAAAGTATCACCTAGATCATGACCATATGATCAGATGGGATCATGATGAGCTAGAACTAGATGCATCACTAGTACATATCCCAGTGTAAATTGTGGATAGTCAAGAGAAAGTCTTGTGGGGAAAAAGCATCAGTCTTGTGCAGGTTTTATGGCAGCATGGTCAGATCTAGGAAGAGACTTGGGAATGTGAGAAGGAAATAAAAGAGCAGTGGCTGAAACTCTTTAAGTTCGATGAAGGTTTTCTACTTTCTGAGGATGGGATGACCAATGGTAGGGAGAATGTAGTACCCTCAGTTTCTGGTATGTACCCCTTACTTAATTATTTTCATGGTTATAAAGTTATGGGTGATGAATGAGAGAGCTGGGAGAACATGTAATGAAGTTTTGAGGCAAAGGGGAAGTCGCACAGGCGGCACACAGTTTGTCTAACCATGTGGCCAAACCATGCGTAGTTGGAACTTTTGAGGTAGTTGCTCTCACATAGTTGGGGCACGGTTCAGGAGACCGTGTGAGGAGGCCATGTGAGGGTCTACTGAGGCAGTGGCTAATGCACAGTTAGCGCATGGTTTTTCAAACCGTGCGAACTAACCATGTAGGCACTTATGTGAGATCCTAAAAAAGTGGACCTCACACTTTTTTGCCTTTAAATAGCTTGTTTTTTCTCCTAAGAATCAATAACTCGGGATCACTCTCCCTTGAAGGTAGGATAATCACTCCCAAGTGTTTTGGAGGCAATCTAAAGGCTTTCCTTGGGGATTCAAAGCCAGAATCTTGAGGTATGTGATCATTCGTCATCATTTTGACCAGTTTCTTAGATCTGCTTCTCCAATTCTCTTAGTTTCTTATATATATGACTGTTACAGGTATATCTAAGTGTGTGGATGGAAAATATGACTAGTTTTGGTCTAGGACTTTCTAAGAGAAGAGATCCAAGTCGAGTTCTTGAAAAATAAACACGGTTTTCTTATGCGCTCTTCGTTCGTTGTGCTTTTCATCAAAACCTTTGAGGTGGGAGGCTTCTTTCTCGACTCCACTTATTAGAAATGATTGGAATGATTTAAAATTAAATGTGTGGTGTTGAATTGATTATGATTTGGTTGTTGAACACTTTTTGGAAACCTTCTCAAGTGATGGTTGTGAAATATGGAAAATTAGGTATTTTTAATGAGTGCTTTGGTTCTTAATTTTAAAATAGAGATTTTAAAATGTGGATTTTCTGAAGTTGTGGTAGATGGTTTGGATTAGATGTTTTAAATAAAAGGTAATGTTTTATTGAAGTGAAATGGATTTTTGAAAATGTTTTATTCTTTGGTTTTTGATAAAATTACAGTTTTATTGAAATGTTTTGAATTGGATGAACACACTTGGTTTTTGACATGATGGTTGTGTGTGTTCATGGGTGTGTGGGAAGGATAAGGGTTAGGGGTCTCCCACAAAATTAATGGGATGGATAAGGGTTAGGTCTCTCCCCCTTAAAAGGG
Organism: Viscum album; assembly: GCA_963277665.1. Classification (NCBI taxonomy): domain Eukaryota; kingdom Viridiplantae; phylum Streptophyta; class Magnoliopsida; order Santalales; family Viscaceae; genus Viscum; species Viscum album. Next base: position 1,197,186,666 of record OY728131.1, read on the forward strand.
TGTATGTGGGACGGATAAGGGTTAGGTGTCTCCCTAATCATTAATGAGATGGATAAGGGTTAGTGCTCTCCCCTGTCAATTGGTTCACTAGGGATGACTTAGTGAAAGGTTGACTCACCACTCATGAGTATAGGGAGATCCAGGTTATATGTAGGGTTGGTTGTGTGGATTTATGGAATGAATTGGGTATGTGAAAGGAATATTTAGAAATGGTTTTAAATCTTGTTTAGTTATTTTTTTGAAAAAATAACTTGTTGGAAAAATTGGTTTCAATTCCACTTGTATTATTTTGGTTATAAATGGTTTTGAAAACTTGTATATATTTGGTTATAGAGTTTTTTGTTAAATTTTTTTATATAAAATATTTTATATAAATGTTACTAACTTTTATATCCTAGTGGAGTGAGTATACAAGTCATTTGGGAAAACCTACTGAGTTTCATACTCACCCCTACATTGTCACTTTGGTGCTTTTGCAGATGCTATCTTCCGAGACCGTGGAAAAGGTAATGTTTCACACATATTTAACAATACCTCATGATGTTTTGGTTGTTCGGTGATTGTGAATCATGGAGCATGTGGTGCATTGAGTCTTGTGGTATTTTGAGAGTCTTGTATCCTTTATCTGTTGTGTGCTTTGATACTGGGTTATTCTTCTGCTGTTGATACTTTGATATGGTTTTGAGATACATAAAGATGTTGGATTGTGTTCCATTCATTCATGAATCATATATTGAAAGTTTTGTTATGGTTTTTATGTTTATTAGTTTATTTATTAATGGTTAAATCGTCCCCCACTTGTATTTGAAACCCTTAAACATTTATTTCCATCCTTTGGCGTCTTGGGGATGTCACTTAAGGCCTAGTAATGATTCGTTGTACTCCCAAGCCAATGAGAATTGGCGGGTCATTACAATACACATAAGTTAATTATAACCACCATGATATTATAATATATTGTTCTTGGGATAACATATCATGAACCATACATGGAATATCATGAGATAAAAACATTAACTAATGAATTGGATGACTATATAATTGCAGGCCCATCCATTACATTCATATCATGTACATGCTTAAGTGTGCCACATGTATTGTACAATATAAGGATATATTTTATCTATTTTTACCCTAAAATTGAGGAGTGTAGTTATATACATGTAAATACAGTCTATATTAAGGGCATGTAAAACTTTTTGAATACCCTTATGTGGAAATTGACATGGTTATTCAGTACACAAATGATTGACATTGAAAATCACAAGATAAGTTTAGCAGCATAATGGTTATAAATAAAGGATTATAGAATGGGTGAACGAGAGTGAAAGGTGTTTATCATTACTTTAGAATCATAAGGATATTAATAGGTATGTGTAAAATTTTATCCCAACTTAAAATAATATAAATAAAAAAGGCATGACATAAAAAAGGTGCTTGAATAAAGTGGATAAGGAGAGGATTCTTTTCCTTAATAGGGTGTTTCTTAAATCTTGGGATGAGATTCATAAGAGATTGAGGGAACCTTGGGAGGGATATAGGGATTTAAGGGTAGATTAAATTCACTCTATAAGAGTTTTGTGTTAATAGTAATGGGATGTTGGGTGGGTTTATATAACAAAAGAGAAGAAAATTCATTATTAATTTACAAACACTGGTTTTGGACTCTATAAGATAAGGTAATAAATACCACAAACCTTCCCATGGTTTTAGTCATTGGTTTCTTATAAATATAAATTGTTTTAATTAATTTACATGTATAAAAAATGAATACAATAAAATAATTCCCTTGGTGATGTGGAAGTGAGTCATGTTTATAAAGAATTGATTTGGAAAACTTAAAATATAATATTACTTTTATAGGATTCACAAAGGATTCATAAAATTAATCAAATAACATTAAAAATACACTATTTTAAAGGTAATATATATATTCGGTCTTTTATACCATTTATATCATATATTACATCACTTTTGGTTCATTATTATGATATAATGCTTATTGTATATTTATATTGTATTTAATCATACCCAAAATTTCGACTATCTTAGAAAATTATAAAAAAACTACAGTTAGATAATTTAGATATTATAATTTATATAATTATATTTATTTTATCAAAATAGTTCTCTAAATATGAGAATTTATAGTTTTAAATCAAAAAATCTTGATTTATTGAAAAATACTCATTTTTTGAAAATAACAATTTTTTGACACATATAAGAATTACATTTGACTTCATAAAATTATATTATCATTTATATTTAATAAATATTATATAATATTAATATTTAATTATAACATTAATTATTTGAAAAAATCCCGAATTTATAAAAAATAGTGACTTGATTGAAAGTATATGTTTTCCAAAAATACCATTCGAGATTCGTCGTATTAAAATCCAATTTTATTAAATTAAGTATTTAATTATTTATAAAGAAAAGTAATAATTATAATAATTATTTAAAATAATAATATATAAATATATACTATTAGGGTCTTGGTACATAACCTCTTATTACACCAGCATACACCCTAAGGGTAAGGTGTGAAATGGTAATATTTTATTAGTGTGATTCAGTATACATGGTTTGGATTGTGATCACTATGAGCTTGATCTTATCCCATAATTGGTATTACCCATGATTTAGTTTTTGAATATCGACTTGGGAATTTCCAATGGAAAATCCTAGTGATGCTATCATCCTCAAAATCTATAATAAATGGGCTTTATTGGGTACAATCTTAATGGTTGAGGTCATCGATCCTTTATTTTTCTATGTCAATTGGAATTGATCATAACCCTTAATATAATAATATTAATGGTCACTATAAAATAGATATATTATTAATAGATATGATGATTAATTTGATTTAAATATGACAAATTATATAATTTTGTAAAAAATAGATAAAGTAGTGAATGTGTTTTTATAATTAAATTACATGATAAGTAATTTATTCATTCAAAAAGAGTGATTAATTAAAAAAATTCAGGTAATTAAATTCTTCCCCATTCAAAAATTTCCCCTCAATATTTTTATTTCTTAAACAAAAAAGATGAGGGTTATTTTGTTTCATCTCCTCTTCGGGTTCCCATGTCACTTCCTCAAACTTGTGATTATGCCACACCACATTGATCAGGTGAGTTGTCTTATTTTGTAGAACATTGTATCCATGATCTATGATCTTCAGTAGTTTTTAATTATATGAAATATCTTTCTCCAATGGTACCACCTAAAGATTTATTACATGTGAGGGTTCTAGTATCTACTTCTTCAAGAGGGATAAATAGTACATATCATGCACTTGAGATAGGTTATCTGGGAGTTCATGTCAACAGGCCACAAGTCTGATAAAATCAAGGATCTAAAAGGGTCCAATGAATCTAGGACTAAGATTTCCCTTGTTTCTATACCTCATGAATTTATTCCATGTCTATATAATATGGAACACTTTATCTCAGTCCTCAGACTCTAGGTCTCCTCGATGATTATCGACATAGATTTTCTGTCTACATTGTGTGGATTTAATATAAAGATGAATGGTTTGTAAATTATCTATCATATCCTTCTTCCTTTATCCAACTTCATCCCAACATGTTGGAGTCTGAAACCTCTTTCTATATAGTTCCTTAAAAGGTTCCATTTGAATGCTCAAAAGGAAAATATATTTATATGAGAACTCCATTAAGGGAAGGTGTTGATCCCTACATCCTTGGAAATATATGGAACATGATATCAACATAAACTCTAGAGTTTGAATGGTTATTTAATATCAACCATTCATCTATAGGTGAGAAGAAGTTATGAAGTTCAGTTCTGCATCTAATGCTTGTTGAAGGATTCTTTAGAACCTTGAGGTAAACCTTAGATCTCAATCAGATACAATATACTGTGGTACTCCATATAGTCTTACCAATTCACTTTTGTTTATAATCGTGATTTGATCAAGATAGAAATCTTACTTGATAATAATGAAATGAATCTACCTTTTAAGGTGTTCGACTACCACCTAGATGGTGTTATTGTCTTTAGGTGTCCCAGGTAGCCCTATGATGAAATCCATAGTTATGTTTTCCAATTTATATATTGGTATGGGAAATGGTTTTTTAGATCCCCAAGATAGATTATGTGGCATTGAAGGGGGGGGGGGGTGAAACAGTGGTATAATTTTTTTTAAAATTTCCTTTAACTTCGAATTCAAGCACATAAACTCATTTAGGTTCTCAATCGAATATATAATTATATATCAATATCAATTTTTGTGCAGTAATCAAATAAGATAGGGTAGAACATGATATTTATAAGGTTTGGTAATGAAAGGCATACTCCCTTCCATGTTTGTTAGACAATCGAACATGGATTCTACTCATTATATCCATAAGTGATTAAAATTTATTTTAGCTCAAACTAAAATAATTATTCTACGGATTTAATTGAGAGAATCTATTTGATTTTGGCTCAAACCAAATGAATTCTTGATTTAGCCCCAATAGAGAGAATTCTTCTACTCAGTCTCCAGACAAAAGACTTGAACTACTTCCTAAACCAATTGGAAGACTTCACCTTAATTGAAGGCTATAAACCACTACAGGTTTATCTATGATCCACCTACTTGAGATTGTAGTATCTGAATTGATATTTTAATTCATCAAGAATGAAGTAGTGATGGTTTCAAGACTCCTTCCAAATTTTGTATAATATGGATTATCTTCTTCAAATGTTTAGGTACATGAAATTACATTCTTCAAGAATTATATGACTTTGGATCACTCTCAAAATTCTTATTTCACAATGGATGAAAGATGTCTCAAAATGATATCTTAATTCAATATATTTTCTCATCACTTGTGTGCAAAAATTTATACAAAAACAATGTGGAGCATGGTATCTCAACAATTACATGATTTAAATTACTTCATTTAGACCATTAGTTAAATTTGTTAATAATTAAACACATTTAATTTCCTACTTCAAATAATAAGACTTAAATGACCCTAGTTATTATATTTATTTCCTTATATTTGAATACCACATTATATGTGGGTTTTTTTCTTATTTGGAAAACCCATGAATATGTAGAAATTATATTTTCCATTCTATGTATATCATATAAAATACCCAAGGGGTATTTTCCATTTTATTTAGTAAATGTCAAAATACACAAGAGTTTGGGTATAATTTTTATTCTTCTCACACTACTTAAAAACCACCCATGGTTCACTAATAATTTATTAATGAATGCTTAAATACAGTGCCTCAAATAATCTGGAGACTTGAGTTCTTTATTATTCACATGACTAAGTCTTCAAAAACCCAAAGAATATGAGAAATATTTTTTCTCTTTGCACATGTGGATCACCCATTTTCATCAATTCATGCATGAATATTAGTTACCTAAGATAATTGGGTTCATTTATAACTTATCACATGGGTAACTGATCACCCATGACTCCTCTATTTTCTATTATTCACATGGTAAAAAACCTCCACAGATCACTTATATGATCACCTGAAGGATTGGGCTTCCCATTATTCTCCCTCCCTTGGATGCATGAAAGTATAACTTCATGAATTTTCAATATTACCTATGCATAAATATTGGGGTTTAACATCATCCAGGAAGAATTCATTAGTGTACGAGGTCAGTTACGTTCACACTTGTTTATGCATGAATATTAAATATAATGGGTTCTTGGATATCGCATGGATCACAAGAAATTAATGCATCCACCTTAATTGTGTTCATGTCCTTGGTTTTATCTAGTGAATGTTGTAATTATATCCACAAATCAAAAATATAGGATAATATATGTTGAAAACATCCATTAAACAAGGTCAGAGGAATACAACCACCCCAACTCGATCGAATGAATCATATCATCTATATTGAGAGACTCATGATATTTATTTTTAGTGATAGATGAACAGTGAAAAAATTCCACTATCGGACATTGAATTCTGATTCCATTTTTCCACCTTATTAATAAAAAAAATTATTTTAGATTTCTTAAAGTCTCGAACCCCCACTAGTACTTCCCCATGCTGCCTCTCCCTAACACTATTACTCCCTACAGGGAACTGCCACCACTACTCCCATATACTCTTTGTGGGCCTAATATATGAGCTCTCACTTCACTGCCTCCAAAGATCTTTCCCAAGAAAGTTCCCTTATGAATGGTTGATGTTTGGGTCCTGAATAACCTCTCATTCATGTTGGACTAGTCAAGTCTATTGGTTTTCCCATTATCTAGTAAGGCCACTATAAAAATACATAGAATTAGTCTAATTATCTAATGAAATTAAAATCCATCCTCAATTAATATGTGAATCTATATTATCCTAAAAATTTTATTATATTCCATATATTATTATTAATGAAAAATATATATAAACTTCTATGTTTTCATGGTCACCATCAATTCAACAACCCCTTGAACTTATTATTCAATATCATTGCATATACATCAAATCTTATGCATTAAAAGTTCAATTTACCTTGAGAATAAATATTTTTATGGTCAACACTTTTTTTATGAATTGTGAAAACTCCATAGATCATTTATTATAATATTAGATATCAGTTCAACAATCATCACATTTAAACATGGATAATTTTCCAAGCATGACATCCATGTTACTTTTCATGAATCCATAATATGTATCCATGCATAACCACTTTATACAAACTAATTAAACACATATTGATACATAATTTACAATAAATTAAACATTATTCCCAAAATCTTACATCATACCCATAGAATTCCATTATTTTTCATTGACTTGTTTGTATACTAAGCATGAAGATACAAACTCTACAATATCCAACTTAATATCTTCCGATCAAAATTTTTACTACTAATTATTAAACTTCTTATTAATTCCTAGGTGAATAGTTAATTACAATATATAAACATCATTTATAAGTTACCTCTTTAGTTATAGTTCTTATGGGACACATATTTGTGTTTGAAAACATATAACTCTATATTTAGAAAAGTTTAACACTGGAATATTTCAAACCTTTTTTGTAGAACCTCATCATATTTCTGTACCTCCTTGATCCTATAAAGAATAGTTTGTTGAGTAGTTATTGATAAAATTAGTATTGAGGACCTTTTATTATTCCCATTTCCATTATTTTCATGTAAAAAAATATTGGATACCTTGAAATCCTCATCACTGACTGGGTTATATGATCTATTATACTCAGAACATCTTCCACTTTGTTCACTTTCTCAGGATGGTAATGGATTGAACAATTATAATCATTTATCATCCTTAAACATATTTTTTGTCACATATTTATTTAATTTTTTGTGAATATATACATAGTGATTTTATGATTTGTATATATGTCACAAATTTTTCAATGGAGATATTATCACAAAATATTCAATGTTAAGATCACCATAGTCAATTTTAGATCACATGTTTAATAGTTTTCATCATGAATGTTTAATTGGCGGGAGTCAGAGGCTATCAAATTTTCATCTTACATGAGTACATAACCCTAGTCATATAAGGAGAAATCAGTATAGATTAAAATCATACCCCATTGGTGTGTAATGCGAGGATAGGTACAACTATTAAACTCTTATTTGTCTCATTAAATATTTCCTAAAATTTACCATTCCATACAAACCTCACCCTCTTTTGAGTTAAGTTGTTTAGTTGGATTGAAAATAATGGGAAGTATTTCATAAATTGAGGGTAGTACCCTGATAATCAAAGAAAACTAATGATTTTTTATCCAAGAGGTTGTCCTGGACATCCTTCAACTACCTTTGTTTTTAAAGGATCTATATAAATCCATTTATTTGTGATACCATGCCAAAATATTGTTACTTTATCCATCTAAAACTATAATTTAATATAATTTTCTTACATATTTTCTTTCTATAAGGTCTTCAGTACAACATTTAAATGCTCCAAATGTTCCTTCTTACATTCAGAGTAGATAATAATATCATATCTAAAGACTAAAATGAATTTTCCGGGGTAATCCTTAGTGACACTGTTCATCAATTCCATGAGTATTTATAGAGAATTAGTGAGTCCAAAGGGTATCACTATGAACTCTTAGTTCCCACACATTTTATGAAAATTATCGTTGGGGATATCCTCATTCATTAACCTTACTAGATAATATCCTGACCAAAGATCCATACTAGATAAGTAATGGGATGAACATAACTAATCAAATAATCCATTAATCTATTTTATAGGAATATTTTCCATTATTTTGATCTTATTGAGATTATTATAATCAATTAAGAGGTACATTGAACCATACTTTTTAAAAATGAGGACCGATTCACCCTATAGTGAAGCACTTGGCCATATAAACCCTCTTTCCCGATTCTCCTCTAATTATTTATTTTACTCCCAAAGTTCAAAAGAAACATTATATATGTAGTATTGAATAATGGAAAAGATTTGGGTATGATATTTATTGAGAACTTGACCTAAAATCTAAGAGGAAGACTAGACAATTCTTTAGGAAACACATCATTTAAATCCATTATAATGGGAATGACTTCAAGGATGATATTTTCCATAGTCTTAATTATTTTAGAAAGATGTGATGGGTTATAGGTTAATAAAATTTATTATTGAGATTATGACACCTATTAAGATTCATCCTACTCCTTAAAATTGTATAGAATTGGAGGTAGATTCATGATTTGGAGGGTAATTTCATTATCTCAGAATTTTGTGTTGGATCTATATAAGGAAAGTTAATCCATGCCTATAATAGAATAAAATTATTCTAAGTGGAGTATCAAAATATTTTATTAGATGTTTATCCAACATATATGGATGGGGGATGAGTTATATGCTTGGGATGTGATAATTGACACAATATCCATCTTCACCAATAACTCAACTTCCATGTTTTGAGGTGGTTGTGGAATAACTATACAAATATTTCATGAAATGAAAGAATTCATAGAACAAAAATAAAAAAGTATGTTCTATATTATTTAATGAATAACTAGTGTGACCATCACCAGATTATTTTTAGGATCCACCTCATTATTTTCAATTTCATATGATTTACCATTTTTTCCAGGCCTTGGAGGTTTTTGTGATCAATTTTGTTCAACAACCCTTGTCCTAGGAAATTTATTCACATAGTGTCCATATTCCTTATAGTTGAAACATTGGATAATAGGATGGGGGTTTACTAGAGAATTACTTTATTCCATTTCATTGGTGGGTTTCTCCCATTGACTATCACTAGCTTAGTGACCTCCCCTTCTACACCAAAATCATTTCCTTGTAACCTTTAGGAAATTTTTAGGATGATTTTTCTGACAATTTTGACTGGTGGGGTGTTGTATTTTCATTCCCCCGTGAGAATTTTCTATCACACCGCTAGAATTAAAATACAATTTATAATTATTATTCCCAGTACTATGAAACCCTTGATATTCTATGTTCTATATTTTGACATTTATGGAACATTGAACAATTTCCTCATAGTTTTCGAAGTCCCAAATTACTAAGGCTTTTCATAGACTCACCTTTAGATCACCAAAGAAGCAGTCAACATTAATATTGGGGGTAATAAAAAAGCTAGAGGTGTATCAAGTAAGTCTTATGAATTTCATTTCATATTCCATGATGTATTCATCATCATTTTTCTTAATCCCAAGGAATTACCTGTAAATTTAATGTTAGATAGTGTTAGGAAAATAATTGACAAAAATATTTTTTGGAATTCATTTCACTCAATCACATTGATCTCCTCCCTGAGTTCATATTATTGACCACCATCTATAATTGATCAGATTATCCTTAAATATGATATACATACACCCTGAAATTCTCCTTCATAGAGCATTGAAAGGTGAATAAGAACATTTTAATGGAGTTGATCCATTATTCCAAAATTACAGTATAGAAAGATACACTAAAATATAAAGTCATTTGTTGCATAAACATCTAAGTTGAAATATTATATTTCTTAGAGGGATTCATGGGTTCATATTAATTCAATTTATAGTTTAGAACATGAGTTAATTGATAAATTACTGCCATGAAGTCTTTGAATCCTACTCCCATCGGGTTGGGAATCTCATTTATGAAAGCATCAGATTAATCCTTACATTGGTTGTTGAATCGGTTTCTCCTATTTCTAACCATTGACTAATAATATAGGGAAAATTAAGGAGGAGTTTTTTTAAACTATTAAAAATATAAATAGGAATCCATGAACATTAAAGGGGATAACTTTTAAATGGAATATGTTCCTTCACCAACTAGTTTCTTGGTTTCAATCTAATTTATCCATTTTCTATTTTTGAATGTAAAGTCTTAGGTGAGTTCTTGTACCCTTAATAATGATTCATAATGTTATTATAAATTTAAAAAATCATATCCCCAAGATTTTCAAACCATGTGTACAAAAAATATAATTTTTTATGCACCTGGTGATGATATAGTCCAACTCAATACACCCTTTTAGGGGTTATTACCTCTTAGTAAAACTATAAAAGAACCACATCCACTTAGTGTCTAGAGAGGGATGCATTTTCTTAAAAGCCACTTAAACTATAATTTTCCATAATTTGGTTGTGTTTTCCTATGTTTCAGTATTATCCCTTAGGATTTCACTATATTTTTATAATTCTAATCCCAAAAATAACTAATTTTTTCTAATACCAGCTATGAGAACCTATATATTTAATATGAATTAGTTTATTATTTATTACCTAAAGGTACACATAATAGAAACCCATAACATTTTGATGCCTAGTTTATTTAATAAATTTTGTATATATGACATTATATTGAAACATGGGCGTGACATCATTATTTAAAAACTCTAAAATGAGCCCTTATATTCCATGGATCTTTTAAAACTGCAAGGGATAACCTATGAATCTACATAAGAAAAGTGTGAGATATAAACCCCATCAAGTGAATAAAAAAATAATTTCACAAGTTAAATTAGTACGTGTGAGACAAGGGGAATATAAAGGCATTATAATATGGGTGAGAATAATAATCTTTTAAAATAATGCATTAGATAACCTGATAATATAAATGAAATATAGGAATATTTAAACAACATAAAACATGACATCAAAAACATAATTATAGGGTAAATACTAAGAATATATAACATATTTTTTCTTAGGATAACCTCTTGTGCATCATAAGTGGAAAATAATTAAATAGAAACATTACACAATGCATTTGAGGGATATATAATTTTAGGCCCACACTTCACTTTCATATTATGTATATTATAGGTGTTCCACATAGATCCTATAATGTAAGGATCTGATTTATCAATTTTTACCTCATGATAAAAGAATGTGGTTTATATACATGTAACTCCCCAATAAATTAATGGTAGGTACAACTATGTGAATACCCTTGAGTGGAAATGGATATGTGTATTAAATATAAAAAGTTTTAGCATGAAAAAGTGTAGGATAGTTTCGACAAAATAATGACTCTATATAAAAGATTATATAAGGTGTTAATGAAAAATAAATGAGTCAAAAATTAATTTATAATCATAATAGAAGTAATATGTATTCATAAAAACATATCCCAACTTAAAAAATTAGAATCTAAAAAGGAATGACATAAATAGGGTGGTTGAATAAAGTGGAGAATGAGAGGATTCCTTACCTCGAGAGGGTGATTATTAATTCTTGGGAGGAGATTATTAAGAGATTGTGGAAAACTTGGGAAGGATATATACAGTCTAGGTTAAAGTAAATTCATAATATATTAGCTTTTAGTAAAGAGGAATGGGATTTTGGGTAGGTTGATATAAAAAAATAGAGGACAATTATTTATTAATTCCCTAACATCGGTTTTGAAATCAATATGAAAAGTTAATCAAAAAAACATACCATAGTTTTAGGCAATGGATTTTGAAAAGTTACAATGTTATTAATTATTTTATATGTCTATGAACCGAACACATTAAAATAATTCACTTGGTGAACTAAAATGAGTCTTTTTTCTAAAAAAGTTATTTTAAAATAATAAAATATTTGTTTTTGAGGATTGAATAAAGCTTTATAAAATTTTTAGAATAAACTATTTTAAAGTTAAAATATATATTTGGTCATTAATACATTTTATTTAATATATTATATCACTTTTGGGTCATTATGATGTCATAATACTTTTAGTTTATTTATATCATATATAATTTTTACCAAAAATTTGACTTTCTCAGAAAATAAGGAAAAATTCACCATTGGATAATTTAAACATTATAATTTCAAAACTAATATTTATTTTATGAAAATAATTCTCTAAGTATGATAATTTACACTTTTAAATCCAAAATCCTATTTATTAAAACATGGCAGTTTTTTTGACAATAACTATTTTCTGACCCACATAAAAATTACATTGAAATTTATAAAATCGAATTATCATATATATTTGAAAAATATTAATCATTAATTTTTTTAATTAAAATATAATTTATTATAAAAATTATTTATTTCATAAAAAAATGGTGTCTTTTTTGAAACTATATATTTCTAAAAATATGATTCGATTTTTATAATATTTAAATCTAATTTTTACCTAATTAATTTTTTAAATATTTATAAAGTAAAGGAATAAATATAATTTTTTTAAAATAAAAATATAAAAATTCATTCCATTTGGCTCTATATATGTTACCCTTGTTAAACTAGAATATATACTAAAGGTAAGGCATGAAATGGTGAGATTTTATTGGGGTGGTTCAGTGTACATGGTTAGGGACATGATCTTGATGAGTTGGAAATTATCTCATAAATGTTTCGCTCATGTTTTAATTATAGAATCCTAGATTGGACTTGGTAAAGGGTAATTCCTAGTGATTTTATCTCCCTTTTAAGCTTAAATAAATGGTCTTCATAGGTCATAGTCTTATTTTTTAATGACATTGATCTTTCATTTGTCTATGTAAATTGGAGTTTTTCATAACCCATAAATAAAAATCATAATAGTCATTGTACAAATACTATATCATAAATGGAAATGAATTATAACATCCTTTTAAATTATATATATTATACAATGGTCCAAAAATAACCAATGTAGTTCATGTGTTTTCATTAACTAAGTAACATGATAAAGCATTTCATCATTCAAAATTGAGTTTCATTTATAAAAGGCTAGGTTGATAAATTATATTCCACTATATACGTAAATGTTTTTTACTTTGATTTATTAATTTAATTTTGATGTTTCATCAAAAGGATTTTGTGTAAGACTTTCAATTCAAACCCTTATTTAAGGTTTCTTACTATATTTAACCACCTTATCATTCTATAGAGAAAAAATAATTTGATCTAATTGAAAAGGTATATGACACAAGATATACATTAAAAAATTATTGTATTTATATATTAAAGTTAAAAAGTAAAAAAGAGTTAATTAATAGTGCTTATAATTTTCATTCAAATGGTTAAGAAAATGGATTTACATTTAGGTGTGGACACATTTGATTACTTCAAATCTCAAGTGATCTAAAAATAGAATGTTTATTTTGATTATTTTATATTATGTGATAAGTGTTGTAATAATGGGTTCCCTAGACCCAACTTGAATAATAATTTTCATTACCATTACATGTATATAGTTTGATATATACATGTTCTTATTCTTACCTCAACAGTATTGGTATTTCTGAATCCAAATATCATAGGTGTTTATGGTGATGCAATTTCTAGTTTAGATTTGGCATAGACCAAACACATGGAATGAATGGAAGTTGTGGGCACTGCAATTCAAGTCAGTTATTAACTTATGTAATCCCCTAGGGTATCCTTTAATTTATTATTCTGTCTATAGATTAACCAATATTTAATAGATAATGGCAATGTCATTATTTTTTTATTTTATCATGTGCATGGTTTATTATTTTGTGAATGTGTATTTATTACGAATGATCACATAGTATAAAAAAACAAGCCTGGAAAGATAAAATGAACATGTACGATGAATTTTTTCTATTTATAAAACTGGTTATGTTGTTAGTGCGAACACATTGAACAAGCATGCTAAATAGAAATAGATTTTATTTTCTGATATTAACATACCAAATCTCTTAAAGAAAATATTAAGTCACAAATTCCTTCCATAATTTTAATTTTAACAAAACCAAGTGTATGAGGTGTTCAGTCAGCCATTGCTGAGGGTGATTACTACTTCTAGGGACTTCTTATGAGAGTTTTTATTTGACTTAACTAATATTGGAAGCAAAGGGGTAGAGAAAAAATTATTTATATAAATTTAAAGACAAATAGTTGAGCAATGTAAAGTAATTACTTGCAAAAGAAGGGACTATACTCAACAGATCAAGGAGCTGTGAGTAAATTTGATTAGACAGATTAGTGCCTACCAAGAACTATGCAAGTAGTGGAATAAACAGATATTTTAGATTATGAGGAGGGGTCTCAAGTATTATTTCCACTATAACAATCAAGCGACATAGTATTTTGATTGTAGTACAGAGGTTTCCTAGAATTCATTTATATAATGGGAGACATTTAAAATTAATAATTTCAAAATATCAAATAGTAATAAAGATAAAAGTAAAATATGCTCGATTTTATTTTTGTAAAAATTGGAAATCAAGACCACAAGTACACTGTGATAATATTAAACCACAAAAAGTTTCAACCTAGCATGAGTTTCTAAAGAGTAATATAGTCAATTTCGTAAAAGTACTACAACACTATAAATTCTTCTAATTAGTGTCTCCTATACCTTTTAATCTACCACCCGAAGTGATGGAGTAAAAATTATTATTGAAGATTCATGTATAACTCATATTATGGTTATGTCATAATGGTATCATCAATGTCCAATGTAAGTTGTGGATATATCATTGGGACATGGATGATTTCACTTGTTCTCTCGTATCCGAGAAGCTACTAGAGGAGAGAGAATAGAGAAGACATGAATAAGTGATGTTTACTTTGGATACGATTATATTGAAAGAAGGATCATGATATTTCAATGGATCCATTTATCATACCATTTTTACCCATTTACTCCAATTTTTTATGATTTCCACATGAACAGTATGGAGAAACGTTTCATTTCATTTTGGTTTTGGTTTTCTATGTAATAAGAAATTCCATAGAGTTTAATATTTAGTTATTATGATGAATAAGATGAGAGAAAAGGTGAAAATACCTATTTAAAGTTTCATAATAAATAAAACTTCACAATTTAATTTAAATAAAATTGTTATTAAACCTAATATTATTTTCAGTACATATCATGAAATATATCCATGGATGTTTAAATGAAATGAACTGAAATTAAGAAAAAAGTAGTCACTTCATATTTAGGCATATTCATCAAATATAAGTAATGGTTCAATTTTAATTTTTGTTTATTAAATAAAATATGATTTTAACATATGTGTATATATATAGTTACCATGTAAGTGAATAAATGTTCTAATAATTAAGGTGTTTTCTCTAAGTAGTTGAGAAAAATGTGGTTCTTAAATCAGTGGTGATAAGTACAAAAATTCTATATTTCCATGTTTTTTTATTATTGTTGAACATTTAGAGTATCACTAAACCAGTAATCACATGTTTCCACTGAAAACAAGGATAAATGTTTCTTTTTTTAGAATGAATGTTGTTTGTGTTGTCAAATACTCAAGTCATAGATCAGTGATACTTGAATCATTATAAGTATATGATGAATATAAAATATAAGACTAATATACCAATTTGTTGCAAGAAAATAACTTTTTAAGAAAAAAAATAGTCTTGAAGGACATACCTAGTATGGTTTCAGAATCATCAGATTTAATGACCTTAGTTACTATCCACATACTTATGAAATTAGTTTTGGATAAAGAAACCTTTATAAATAAAGGCAAGACATAATGATTTCGGAACTAGTTCACCTAGAGAGTGTGAACTATTCCAAGGGTAAGATTATTATAAGTATAATTTATAAGATTCATTTAAGTGTTTAAGGAATGTGAAAGTGAAGCATAATATATTCCTCGTTTTAAGATATGATAGGTTTCGGGATGGTCTATAGAATAATATATTAACCAAGCATTCATTGATCAATACAATGTAGCTTCGATTTATCCCTAAAAGCACATTACCTAGTACACATAAAATCAATGATGATAATAAGGAGTATTGATGATGATTATTAAATGATAAAATTCATCAATAAAATGTATCATGGATGAATTTATTAATGAATATATTTTTATACACATCTGAGTCCTGATATAAGTAAAAGGAGAACCAATGTTAAAATGCATGCATTACATATAATTTTATTTTTCGAGACATGCTTCACAAATAACAATGTTATCACCTAACCATATGAAAACTATCATGAAAAATGTATATCATATGAGTTATAACATTATGGAAATCTATTATGTCATAAGTACATGTGTTTATATGGAAAGAGACAATTCAGATATAAATAAACTTACATTAAGAAAAAACACAATGTTCATATATATTAATCATCATAATTTTTTTGAAAGATATTATAGAGATTTCTATGATAAAAAATATATAGTTAAGTTATAGAATATATTTCAATAAAAGGGTTCACGTCTCTATTTGTGATAGAGTGAGAAATATTGACTTGGGTTTATTAAATTCTAGATATGCATAAATAGTTGACATAAGACATGTTCCAGTAGACCTTGTTGAAAAGGAATGTTCTTGAGACACATACTATGTAGGAAGGATAAACACATGGTGATGGAGTTATATTCATCGTGTTTGGTGATACAATATTCATTATGAATAATGATTCCTAAAAGAAATATGTATATGGAAATTAGTTATGATTGACAAGATCAATTAAAATTCAATAATGGATTCCATGTATCAAAGTACATAAAGTTTACTAATTTGAATACTATGATGGGTATTCAAATTAGACTATAAATGGATAGTACTAGAGTGGTACTAATAAGGCTCAATTGGTAATTCCAATTAGTTATTCCTAAATTCCTTAGAATTTTACTTTTCATATCTAATTTCTATGATCATTTAATCTTTAATTGGATGCCAAGACCATAAATCATGGTAGATTTATATATGACACAACTGAAAATGGATGGTTACATGTTATAATTCTAGTAAGGGTGAAAGTTACAAAAATACAGTTTAGGATTAAAGTAAACAATTAGATCACAAAATATTCAATTGAAATGAATCTTTTCTATGTGACTATTATAGGTTAGTGGGAGAACCATAGTTTTCCATATAAAATATTATTTTTTAACATGTGGAAAACAATTATTGGTCTTATAGTTAGTTAAGACCAGGATAAAAATAACTCTATATAGATTGACATAAAGTAGAAACCATCATTCTAGGAAATTATATTTACTATGGTAATTCTAATGATTTTTTAAAACAAGTCAATTATACATATACTAAAATTTTATTTTAAAAAATTCAAGTTGGAACAATTAAAGAGAGTATCGTTATCAGGGTCACATGACATATATCTCTCTAGGTAGACATATCCAATACATAGGGGAGAATAAAATTGTGATTTTAATTCCATATACTCTAGATATGGATCAATAAAATATGTTTTGATATGTACAAGAATTGATATTTCCAATATATACTTTATAGCAGGATAATATTAGTTGTAATAAGGATAATTGCAAGGGATGCAGTTAGAACTGCCCAATTTCACTTGAAGAAGTATAAAGGATGTGTACCTATTATGTGGAGAGGAAAGGATGTTTGTTTTTAAGGGACAAAAACTAGAATTACTTGAAAAAATTTGATCTAAAATCATAGTCAGTCTGAGGTAATGAAAAATAATAGACCATTCAAGATAGTGGTATCCATATATACAAATACTAAGTACATTGCGGCTTCTAAGAATATAAGAAATATTATAAAAATATTCATAATTTTGTTATATATCTTATAATCTCACCTAATATATAAAGTATTATCATAATGTAAATTATTATACTCTTATTATCCAATAATTAATGTTTGGATAGATTATAAAAGGTATACACTAGTGGATTACATCTCTTGATAAGTTTTAATTATGAAGAAACGGTCTCACATAAAGAATATCCTGGAAATGGGAACATGTAAATCCAAGGACTAAATCCATAACATTGAAGAAACATGATCTTAATCATTTGAGAGCTAACAAGGATGGTTATAATGTTTTCTCCAGTGAACGTGGGAGTGTTGTAATAATGGGTTCCCTACACCCAACTTGAACAGTACTTTTGATTTCCATTAAATATATATAGTTTTATATATACAATTGTTTATTCTTACCATAGTATTGTTGATATTTCCACATCAACTATTTATATAGTAATTTTTTATATTACGTACTGTTTCAAAAGGTTATAGCCATTCCCAACTATAATGAAAAATTCAATATACTATGACAATAATCTTAAATATATTCCCTATGGTATTGATAAACCATAATGATAAGACACATATTTTGTATGACTATAAGGTGTTGAGGGCGTATAAGAATTGATACTTCTTTGTATGACATTCACACTTGGTGATCTATAGTAGCAAGACCATGAGGAAAGACCTTTTAATTAGAACACCACATGTTTCAGGTGTAATTGGTTATTCTTATTTATGAACTTGTGAATTGGACTCCATACTTGAGAACATTATCATATACATTAATGAAAACTACAAACAAAGATAATTATATCATGGGGAGGTAGTTTTTTTGGGTGTGTAATTTTTTTTATGACATTGGTTGAATGATCAAGATAGATTTTTTTTTCTTTGAGTTAAGGAAGAGAGATCTCATGGGTCTAGGTTGACCAAGAGAGTAGTGCCTTCATAAATCCTTGTACATGTTATAAGAAGGTCTATTTTTTCATTAAAGTCAGAAAATATATAATGAAAGAAGGATGATGACATAAGTGTTCATTATTCATTATGAGATATCATGAGACAAATAGATTATATTACACAATAAGTGTTCGGAGAAGGTAGTTGTATCTAAGACATTCAATATCTCTTTAAGGGACATGATTTATTACTAGAATCCACTCTTGGTCTATGGGTTGGACTCACTACTATTGAGATAAGGACATAAAAGGTCACACACTAAGTGTATTCAAAAGTTCATCCAATTCTAATGAAAAGGAGTTTTGGAAAAAGTGGGACCCATTGTAGGGGTCAGTGAATAACCGAGTATAATTGATCCAAATTAAAACAAATTTAATTTAATTATTTAATTTTATAATAATGATTATTTAATTTAATTATCAATTTATTCACATGTTGTTTGATCATAATTGTGAATATGAGAAAAATATAACATTTCAAATGAAAATTGGTTATTCAAGGTTCATTAAATTATTTGGAGATATTATGGGGTGATTTAATGGTTCATATTTTATAATGTAACATTTTAAAGTGTTAAAATTGAGTGATAAAATATTTGTAAAATTCATGACAAGTTTATTAAGTCATACATGTGAGAAAAGGTCTAAAATGAAGATTATTAGTTTTCAGGGACAAAAGTGCAATTTTAGAAAGTATAAAATAAGTATAAAAGCTAATTTTAGCTTATTGAATTTAAAGATCCACCATTTTCATGAATATAGTGAGATAATTTCTCTTATCATATCCTCACATGTTCTTAGAGAGATATTTTAAAGGAAGAACATGGTCAGATTGATCCTGCTTTCTCGATCGAGCTCGCGTTATTTAGGAGATAAAAGGGACATCATAAATCTCTTTGATTCCTATTCCAGCACTTGAGAAACATAGATTGATGATCCATGAATTTTGGATAATGTGTGGAATATCTAGAGGACGTATAGTTTGTAATCTTTGAGCTACGACATATCAATGGTGAGTGAATCAAATTAGTGACTTTAAATGAATTAGGTACTATTTAACCAGTCATTTGATTTTATTTTTCACGATTTAATTGAATTACACAAAATATTTTTTTAATATAGGTAAGGGGTTTTGTATATTTATTATTTTTAACATGAATCCAAACACAAAATTTTAAATTGCATCTCTTTTACACTTCCGTTAGGCCCCATGTTCCTTAAATAAGTGAAGTAATTATTAAAAAATGGTTGTTATAAATGATTTAATATGATAGTTTTAATTCACAAGGTTATGATTGAACCAATTTTTAAACATGATATGAAAATAAAGGATCAAATAATTTTCGTCTAGGGAAAAATTATTTTACCAAATGTATTTTCAATATATCAAAGAAATTGTTACAACCACCAAAAAATGACGTATTTTAAAGAATAATAATCTTATTTTAGAAATATTTCACTAAACACATATAATAATCGGTTTTTATGGGTTTATTTGATAACTATTATTATAAATGAATTATGTATTATTTTATAACAAAAAATATTTTATGTTTTGGAAAAAAATATTTTGGAGGAAATAAAATTTTTAAATATATAATTGTAGTATGTTTGAACATAGAGAAGTCTAAAAAATATATGGTTATACCATTAATATTCAAAATGAATGTCACTTTATCCTAAAATAATTTATGATATATTGGAAAAGAAAAAATTAATGTAAATAATTATGTTTAATTTTGTTACCAACTGATTTAAATGAAAAGATTGAATGAAAATATTATGAAGATGATGATGATGAGATTATAAATAGATTTAAGTATTTAAAAATATCCAATGTTATTTACATAATAACATTAGATATTATGATTTAAATATGTTTGAATATTATGCTCAAAGAGTTAAACATAATGATTTTGAATCCTAATATCAACATTTTTCAGAAATGCTTTCTTCATAGATGCTAACCCATTAAAGAGTTTAGTGTGTTGACTTATAAGATGGTCACATTGAGATGTGATATGAATTATTTAGTGATCCAATGAGTTAAAAAATCCATAAAAATTCATTTAACATATGTAATATTTGATTTTATTTCATTTGGTATATAATATGACTTATTCTTATGTATGGTTTTTAGTAATTGTAAAGGATTTTATGAATATATACAATGTATAATTTTATATAAAGGAACTCACCAGTTAATCATTCTTTCATAATTCACATATATTTTATATGAAGTGTAATGGCAATTAAATTCTTTAAGTATGACTATGAGTCAACCTTAACTGATGTTCATCATGGAGTATCATAAGTTGTGATTAAATGAAAATATTAGCATTGGTATGATTTTATATAGAGATATAAAATTAATTCATTAGACACAAAAGGAGTCTTGTGTTCTAGATGACCTATTACGTATACCCCATGGGGTGTCATATATTTTATATTTTTATACTAGGGATATATATTTAATATTTAATTATCATAATCTATGGTTTTAAATTTACTTAGAATGAGAATATTGAAACTTTAATACATTTTCTTATGTCATCCTTTAGTTTGATATAATAATTGTTTGTTGGGTATGTTTCTAATCATGTCATTGATTGAGGTTTAACCAAGATGGGACTTATGCTCTAGTATAATGATTATGAAATCTAGAAACTCAGTTGAGATATAATTTATAACTCTATACCCATATCAAGATAAGTGACATGTTATATTCTAATCAATTTAGATAATGGGAATGTGCTGTGATCATTAGTCAGGGTTGATAGCATGTGATGTGTTAATTTTTATAGTTAGTATATAATTTAAAAATCATGAATAAATTAACTAACTATATGATAATTACATACTTACTATATTTTGGTCACTCTATATCTTGAAAAAGTGATTTTATGATTAGGAACATTATATTTTATATAAATAGTGTACATAGGTATGAAGATACATATATTTAATGAAGATTACGTTATGTCATTTTGTATGTTGAGTACTACTCTATATTTTCTGGAGGTTATTTATTTTCATATAATTATGGATTAGAGAACTCATAATATTTTTCAACATTATAAATTATTATATAGGATCAATTTATGGTTGTATGAATGAGGATTAAATTTTATTATAAATTGTTTATATAAAACATAGATAGATTCTACAAAAGAGAATTTGAGGATATTCAAAAAGTGTTTTGCATGGATTTTGAAAGTCTTCACATACGGTTAAAATTAATGATAGGTTATTAAAAAGGATTTTTTTATTTTTGGATATGGATTTTCAAATTTTATATGTAATTTTAATAATTTAAAATGAGACCAATTATACAAGGCTAGAATTAATGTGAGATATTGATATAAAAAATCCATTAATGTATAACCATAACGTGGTGGTATTAGAAATGTCATGTTTTGTTCCGAAGTAAACTGTATTGATCAAAATATAATTGAAAAGATATATATTTCAGTAAAAAACATAAATAGGTAAAAAAAATTAAATTCTTATTCTAGGAAAATTATTTAGAAAATTCAAGTTTAAAAAAAATGAGTAAAATAATGACGTATGTCATAGAAAATAAAAAACATGAAAATGAAATGATTAGAATATTGGGAATTGGTAGGTGTCTGGATATCTGGGAAATGATTTTTTGGATAATTTAATTCTTCCCATTTGATTAAATAAGACCAGATAAATAATGTAATTTCAGAATATGATAATGTAGTTAAGATTAACATTTAATAGAGGGAAGTTTTAGAGGATGATGAATAAACATTTTTAAGTACTCACTATATTTTTGGTCATTTTAATATAAGATAATGAATTTAAATTATGTATAGAGACATTATTGTAGTAAAGTAGATAGGGTAAAACACAAATTCTATAAGGATAGAACGTAGGAAATGGTATATGTTTAGAATAAAAATTCCATATATTCCCTATTTTATATAACATATAAGTTAATATCCCCTAAAATTGTCCACATTATACCCAAAGTGATAGGTGGGTCTTATTTTAATTTCTAAACAACATTTAGTACAAGCTGTAACCACTTTATATGGAGATAGGAAAGTATTTATTCCTAAGACTTCATTAATATATAACCATGGTAAAAAATTTATATCCTTAGAAATTATTTGATCAAAGATTAATGGAGAAAGTCTATGTCCTCGAGAATTATTTGATCAGTGATCGGTATAGTAAATCCTTATCCTTGGGACTTATTGAATACAATATTATATTTGTATGGAGTGCATAAAATGGATGGGTTCCTTAGGTCGTTTTAAAGTAAATATAAAAAATACAAGGAACAAATAAGGTAGATAACATGACATGAAATATTAGTAGAAAATATATTTCTCTGTGAAAATTAGAGAAGGAATATGATTAAAGGGAGGAATCATGATTCAAAAACATTTATCTAGAATAATATAATTTGTCTTTATAAAAACCACCCGTATAACATTTTCTACACTTCTGTGAAATTTTTGGAAATTTTATGACTCTTTTATGTTCTTATTATCTATGTCTATAAATATAAAATTAATTACTTAGGGTTCAAACTGATTGAGGTTGAAGAAGGTAAGTTACTATCATTATGTAGGATATGTTTTAGAACAAAGAGTATATGTAAAGACTATTAGGATGACGATTTGTAAAAGTTATGGCGTGCATTAGTATCATTTAGTAGAAGTTGTGCAGGTTGTGATTTACAGTCATGTCAGAGTAACTATATCCTTTTCAAGGGAAATGTATGAATTAATTTAGGGCAATGTTTTATTAACTTTAAAATTACCTAGAGTTTAATGTTTGAGAGAACATTATATATTGGAAGTAATAGCTGTGAAATACCAATGGTGGACACCCAAAAATATTAGTAGGTGGTGGAACCAATTGAACAGTTAGGACCCACTATAAAGGTTGGGTAGAACCACATGTAATTTTGTGTTGAAAAAACTATAATGTGATTTAATATTATAGGAATTTTAATTTTATAATTATAATATTTTTTCTTCATTAAAATGAAAGGAAGAATAGTGTTTTCCCATTGATGTAGGGCTAAATTACACTGCATGTAAAATCTGTTATTATCATTCCTAGTTTTCTTTTGTTTCCATTTTTGTTTATTTTTAGGAGTTGTGTTTTTATTGAGTGTGTGAGGGTGTTGATATGTTGTAATGAATTTAGTTTTTTCTGTTTCTAAGTTACATTACACTGATTCCCTATGATTATTTCAACCACAATATTTTTAGAGCTTTGTTCCACACTTGAATCGCTTCAAGGTTTAATTCTGGTGATTAGAGATTCTAAATCACAACAAGAGGAAATAGAGATAGGGTTTTTTAAGGATGTATATACTTAGAAGAATTATATTCAGGTAACATTATTGTATCTATTTTTTTTATTCAGTGGAAGTGAAACATTTTAAAAATAATAGAGTTGGAAAAATGAAATTTTCTCACAAAAAATTTTGATGGATAAAATTCGGTTTCTGGACAATACAAGTTGAGTATTATCTATTTATGAATGGCCCTGAGATTCCATTGAAATGATTCACCCTAAATAATTGATAAAATTTAAATTTTAATGGTTTAAAAAAATTGAAATGATATGAATATCATTAGAATAAAATTTTTTCAATAACGTCTTAGAGGTGAAGACTATATTACAATTGAATAATACTCTATCAGGCATGTATGAGAATCTAGTATAAATGAACAATGTTTTCATAATTTTAAGGTTATTAAATATAATAATTCTAAAAGCGAGACTATATATTGATCATTCCAATGATTTGAACTTGATACAAATTCAACTATAATCAACTAAAGTAAGTCGTGGAAAAAATTTCTGGGCTTTGTTAGTATAATAATTTCTTCTAAAATCATGGGATATGATGATGCCTTCTATAAGAAATTAGTTTTAAAAGACTGACCTAGTGTTTTGAGACATTCATGATCTAATTCTAAATAAATAAGTTAGAGAAAAGGATATCCAAAATAAACTCACTCAATACGAAAGGAAGATGAAATTATATTCAATAGAAATTTCAGATGAAATTAAAAGATAAATCAAGGGAAATAAGCCAAGGAAACTAAGCTAAGACTAGAAAATTATTTTGGAATTTAAAAAATAAGAGGAAACTAATGAAATATTGTAGGGAACATAAACTAAATACTAGAATAATATATTCTAAAAGTTAAATTTCCACCAACACTATAGTTGCAGTAGAGAGAATTTTACTTCTAAGTGTTAATATTTTATTGGAACAATAGATAATTAATTATGGGGATTTATTCCATTCTATGACAAATATTGTATACATAGTGATTTATATGTGTGGATATTTTAGAAGGGTCCAAATATCTGACTATTAACCTCTTGAGATGATAGGGAAGGGTTATGTTAAAGTATAAATGTCGAAAAAACCCTCTTCTAGTTTTAATAAGTTTATCCTATACTAGTTTATTGTAGAATGTTATTTTTACTTGTTTTATAGATAACGTAGGTTTTTAAAAATGATTCATTATTGTAATATAAAATATAACTTAGGATTCAATGATTATTGATAGATGTGTTAAAGATGTTAAATTGTATCTGACATGAAGAGCATATAGAGAAAAAATTACTATAATGATAACTTCCTAAAGTATGGAGTTGTCGTGTTGCTATCATCATGGGAACCTAAGTGATAATAACATGTGAGTCTTAGTGGATAAGGTTATAGTAAATATTGGACACACATATTTTAGATATTTATGATATTTTTATGTTTGAAAACAATATAAAAGTTTGATTTATTACAAACTAAATGACACATAAAACATAGAAGTTATAGCTAATGCATACGAATGTTTGGGGGGAAAGTACCATTATATTCTCATGCTGAGTTATTATAATTTTCTACATCAATTGGTCTTTCTACATAGAAATTATCAGTTTACTTCTTTCATATTATTCTAAGGTATTTTTAAGGTTTTTTATGGAGGTCCTTGTTAGAAAAAGATACTAGAAATATGATTTAGTGATTATGGTTTGATAATGATGGAAAATATGGTGGTAGATAATTATATCAATTTTTTTAGAGAAAAACGAATTGGGATTGAGAATAATATTCTTGAAACAACAAAATATAATGAAATAGAAGAGAATATGAATCAAACACTGAATGATAAGGCTTGGAGTACTATACTATATTCTCGAATGTTTAACTTGATTTAGTTGGAAGCAGTCAATTGTATATCTTATCTTGTGAACAGAAGTCATACCTCAACATTGGATAAATAGATTATAGAACAACTATGATCCATAAAACTAGTGTATGTGTCCCACCTAAATGTTTTTTTGGAGTTTCACCAATGTCCATGCTAATGTTATCAGAATGACTATTTTTTGGGAATGTAAATGAAAAAATTTGATTTTGGATTTAATATAATTATAATAATATGTTCATTTGAATTCAAAATATTTTATTCAATGGTAGTATCCTATAAAATGAATTTAATCTGTTAGATTATTTATTTGAGAATATATAACTAACAAAAATCCAATTTTATTTGAATGGAAGTTCCAAAATGTTTACAAATTATGGTAAGTATTGAAGAGTCATCAGGTTTAGAAGATATACTATAAACCCTATGAATTATGGAAACCCAAATAAGATCTCGAGAAGTCTCAATTTTGGAAGTAGTTGTTATATAAAGTGAAACATTACATGATGATTTGTAGAGGTATAATAGTATTAGATTAATAGATAAGAAGTTCATAACTGATTAGCATTACTCCCTTATTATAGATGGATGAGGGATCAATATCATGAAAGACGTAGTATATCTAATAAATTATGGAAAGTGGGAGTGAGAAATGAAAGTTAAAATGCATTAATTACATGAAAAATAAAACCTAGGAACTAAAAGAATTACCCCATGGGATGAAATCACTATAGGAAAAATGATTTTTCTAGTTGAAATATGAAGTATATGGTTGAAGGAGGTACAAGGATAGTTTGGTTATCAAAGGGTTCCAGTAGAAGGAATGAGTGTATTTATTATTAATTTTCTCCTATGTTTTCATGTATATAACCATATTGGTGGTGTTAAGTATTGTATATTTTAAAAATACACATATATAATAGTTGGATGTAGAGATGAAATTCCTATATAGTTTTTTGGATGTGGAAGTCTATATGAAGTAACCAGAGAGTATTATAGACAAATAGAATAAGGGCCTGGTGTGTAAGATGAAATGATGACTTTATGGTTTCAAGTATATTCTAAGGAAATAAAAATGAAATATAAATTCATTTATAGATGAAAAAGGGTTTATATAGTGAATATGAGATAATTTTTTTCTATCAAAATTTGTTTACATATGAGATTTTGATAATCCTTCAAGTGTACATAGATGATATGCTACTGGAAGAACCAAACATGAAATGGATTCTAAAGTTTAAAGTTAGTTTGTCCGAAAAATTCAAGATAAAGGATTCCGGGGATGCTAACAATATTTTAGGGATACAGATAGAGAGATATCAGAAGTCTGGAGAAGTAGTTTTGCTTCAAAAAGAATATATTTCTAAGGGCATCAAAATATTTGGAATGATCTGATATAAACCTGTGTCAACCAAATTGGATACACAAATATTGTTATCCAAATATAACGAATATAAAATTAAATTTAGGACTATTTATATAGATAAATATTCATTTTTATTAGTTTTTTTGAAGTATTATGTACTCCATGGTTTGTACAAGGTTAAAAATTACACACAATGTGGTAGTTATCATTTGGTTCATGGAGAATCTAGGAATGTAACACTAGGAAGATATGAAGTAAATTATTTAATATCATTATGGTTCAAAAATGTAGATTTGTGTTTTGTAATAGATGATATATTTTAGGGATATTTTTATATGGAATTTGTAGGGGTTGTAGATAAAAAATTGTGCCATGTGATTTGTTCCTTTGAAAGGACTACCATAAGTAAGATATTGTGGTTGAAGGTGGTTATAGTAATATCCATAATGGAAGTAGGTTATATATCGATTATATAAGTAGGAAAGGAATTGATATGGAAAATGTGTTTGTTGAGGAATCTAAAAAGGAGTTAATAAAGTGGGTTACTATTCTATGACAATCATAGTGATATTCATTTGGATAATAATATGTTGATTCACTCATGAGAAAAGAACATCGATATGAGATATATATTAATCTATAATATTCTATAGTATTAGGTGATAGAGCTGTAGAAGATCTCCATGAGTTATAATATGGATGATATATTTAATAGGGTGTTATATTAATAATTTCTTAGGTAATATTATGCATCATTGGTACTTGGGATACTAAATTTATATAATGGGTACACTTGATATTTTATTTGATCTTGGAATGGTAACAAAAGTTTATATGATTTAGAGGATAATGAGTCATTGAAATAAATATATAAGTCAGATATTTGTAAGAAATGTATGGGATCTTTCATGTTCTGATTCTCCATGCCTGGAAGGAGGGACTTTGGAACTTTTGGAATAGGAAGATTGAGGTTCAAAAAATTAAGAGACTAACGGGTGGAAAGTTGGTTTAGAGGAAATATTTTTGAACAAGGAGTGAATTTTTCAATTGTCTAGATGATGATGTGTGTAATTTATCTTTCATGTCAAAATCATTCAGATAAATTAATATAGGGAATCCTTTGTGATTAAGTTAGAGTACATAGAGATTTTAGAAAGGTTTTATATGAATCATTTGAGATCTTTATGAAAATTTCATTCACATTCACATTAATTTAAAGGATTTGGCTTTGTTGTGAATAGAAAATCATAGGTGTCCATGACTAAAATTGTGCCCTTGAAAATCTCAAAAGGTGGTGGAATTCGTTAACTAACCGGAAAACACCACAAATTAATTTTTGGAATAATTGAGCATGGTTGTGGAAAAAATGTATTCCGATATAATATTGTTTGAATTTTATAAATGTGATTGTAAATTTTCCTTCATGTATAAAGAAAATTGAAGTAGTAGTGTTATCCCATACATGCATAACTAAACTCAAAACCACCTAAATTTTATTATTATAATTCCTTGTTTACTTATATTTGTATTTTATGAATATGTTCCTAGGACTTATGTTTTTTCTTGAGTATATGAGGGTATTGATATGGTGTAGTGACTTGGTTTTGGTATGTCTTATATGTTTCGGTATACAAGTTTCATTGGATTCATCTAGTCATATAAGTTCCCAAGATTTGTTCCAAACATAAAGATTCTAAAGGTTTTCTTCCAATGATTGGAAGTTCTTACTTAAAATATAAAACTCTTCAACATAGTTTACCACACTATTTTAATAATCTCTCCTAATGTCATTATATTGAGTTATAATATGACCATTGATAAATATTTCCATCACATATTTTAATGTTGATTTTAATCTGAATATTATTATATGTCTATTATAGGTAGCGTGTATTTATCTAAGTCCATTAATAAATTCAAACAATGTGGTTGATTTGGATTTATATTAATGTATATTAGTATTCATTTATTTCATCTAATATGAAGACCCTTTATGATTTCTATGACATTAAAAGACAAAAATGGTAATACAGAACTAGAAAAAATCACATCAATAATATCATCTAGTTGAGATTTTCCTAATTTCATAATATTGGTTATCATAGTCTTCTATATATTAATGATTTCAAGGGTAATAATAGTGAATTATTAGTTATAAGACATGGTTTTACTTTATGGTTTTTTAGATACTTCCAACTTATTCTATTAATCTTCATCCTTAATCTTTAAATTGAGTAAATGTAATAGGATGAAGAAGGTGATTATAGTGTCATAACCTAACAATTAGATCATCCATTTATTCTATGTTCTACTAGAAAATGAAGATCAAAAATTAAATTCAAGTTATCATGAATCTCTTCCTATCTTCTTTTACATTTGGCTTATATTTTTTCTTTTTACAAGATCATCCAACTTCTATGTTATGTCAATGGATAGTTTAAGTTCATTCCACATAATTCATTAATTTCCCTTTTCATCATTCAATGTTTTATCGATTTTTTATATTCTTCTAATAGTTTATTCAATTTCATTATGTCAATGTATTTGATCAATGTTTTTCCTTTTATCTGGAGCTTTTATAAAGTCTTATTTGATTGTTTATTCTGCTTAATATCTACCGTTTACTGATTCTACTATGAAATCTCTCATGAAGATTCATAAAATAAAAATATTATTTCCTTATGATTATTAAAAATTATCATTTATAGGAATACCTATTAATATCCCATTTTTTAATGATCATGGGGCACACTAAATTAAATCATAAATACTAAAAAAAAATTAGTGCCTTATGATCAATAATACTGATTATCTTGATGGGTGTGGTATTTGATGGATTACCAATAAATATTAACCTTTTTAATGATTATATGATTTAATAAATTAATTAATAATTCAAATAAAAAATATGTTCATCACGTTTTATTTGATAATTTTCATACTAATTAAAACCAATAAGATATACTTGGTGTATTTTCTAATTAAATATGAATATTTTCTACTAAAATAATCTCTATTATAAAACATATTGGTGAAAAGTATATGAATATCAATATCCCCATTTATTCTATCTATAATATTTGTAGTTCTAACTAAAATCCTCCATTATGAATGGAAAATGTGAGTGATAAAATATTACCTCCTATTTAAAAAAGATAGTGATCCAAAAATTTGAAAGAGTTTAATCTCTCCCTTTGTAAAGTGACATTATCAACAAAATTTGGGAAGTCATTAATCCCCATTTGTACATACTAATTCAAAAAAAAAAACGAAAGAATAAAATTTGATAGATTAGATATTCGTAACATAATAATCTATATGAATATTAAATATCTTCACAAAAATTAATGGGATTATAATAAATTAAGTATAACATAAAAAATTATTTACTATATTTCATAGTTTCTCAGATCAAATTTTAATATTTCTTTTTATATAAATTTTAGATATATTTATTTTTTTTCGAAAAAATGAATTTGAGTTCCATAATTCTTGATTTATTTAGCTAAATCATGTTTAGATTATTTTTAAATGTATAATTTTTTAATTTTTTCTACTATTTTTTCCAATATATTAATTCTAAAAGTTTAAAATTCTTTGGTCCATAGATTTATGGGTCTATTATGATTAGAGAAAAACATATAATAATAGTGTCATCTAATAAGATAAAAAATTATCCAATTAGAGTTCAACTATAGGATAAAAATTGCATTAAATTTGAATGAAAGAAATTAAAGAAATACTTTGACTAATGTTAGAATTATAGATATGATTGACTCCTTTCTCTACATTCCCTTTCCATATTTTATCTCCACTTGGAAGAGTTCCATAAACTATTCTGCATAACCACCCATCTCCCTCACATACACACTTCATCATCACATTCTTTACTCCATACATAGGTATTTTATTAAAATAAATCATTTTCTTATTAAGTTGATATGAGGGGAAACTATATATAGATAATGAGGGGGTTAATTTTTCTTTCAAAATAGGCATACATTCCACATTTAGTATTGGGTTGTTTATTTAGATAATAATTAGAAATTTACTGATCCATCACATTCCATAAGTGTTTAAATTACTAAAGTAATAATAAAGGTATAAAATTTTAGTAGAAAGGGATAAGTAAAAATCTCATCTTTGAATGAAATTGAATAGTTTTTTTGAGTGAGAGATAAATTTTTTTGGGAAAATTTAATAGGATATGTAATAATAATATCTCAATAATCACATTTAAATTAATATTAATTATACTATGTATAGGATTTATAATTATTTAATGATAGTAAAAGGGAAATAAATTACCATATAGAATAAATTAGCATTGCTTGAGATCTATTATTGAAATTATATCTTTATGTTCTGTAAATGAATATGAATAGTAAACATGATGATATAGGTGTAAAAAAATTAAAATAACTACATTCATGAAAATATAACAAACATCAAATTCTTAAATATTGATGTAACACCATAAATTAAAGTTATAAGAAAAATAAAATAGAGTTTACCTAGAGACATTTCCAATGTTGATTCATTAGAAAAAAAGATATCTTTTCTCTATCTAATATATCTTTATGATGGGTGTTGGATAAGAAGATTTTGGTTTACCTTAATTTAGAAATTATAGTAGATAATGTATTTTTAATACATATTTTATTTGATTCTATTTTAATATCATCGTTTGTAGTTTCCTTTTATTTTTTAAAATGCACTCTCTAGTCTTATACAACTAGCCTTGTATTATTTTCTGATTAATTAATTCTATTTTGATACTTTAATGTATTTTTATATGATAATAATTTTTATAAATATTTTATTTATTAATTGAATCCAAATTCATATTTTGATGTTATCTTTTAGAATCTAGGATTTCTTTGTTATGATATTCAAATTATTCCACTCTGAATTTATCCTTTACATAGGCTAATGCTTGATCAAAATTTATATACCTGAATTAAGTAAACTATGATTTGGTTTTCTCTTAAAATCTTTAATGATATTTTAGAATCTTGAAATTTATATTCTTAAATTTAACAACAACTAAAACAAATCATTGACTATTTCTATTTAACTCTATGATTAGGGTGCTTACTTATTATTTTTATAATTCAGAGGATGAATCTTATTGAATGACTCTAATATACAAATCTTATAATATATATAATTTTTATATCTCCCAAAATGTATATCCCAATGTACATCTTCATATAATTTTTTAAAGGATATCCTTTTAACTATATTCCTTGAATTGATTGATAGATCATCTCTATCATTAATTGTTATCAGTTTTTTTGGTAGAATTTATTGATGGAAAATATTGAAACAAAAATTCCATGTTTACATCTTCCATAATTTTTTTTCTAGTGATATATTCTACATTTTAATCATACATTCTTTACTTCCAGAGTTTGAATATTTAGATGTTTCATATGATATTATTTCGGAATTCGTTTAATCTATGTATTTCTTTGAATGTTTTTTCATATCTTTTCCAGTCACTTCTTGAAAAATTATTTTTGAAATTATGATTACGAATGGACAAGATGTGACGAGAAGATTAAATTTATGTAATACTATTTTTGTAAATCAGTACTTATTATGGAGATTAGAATAGTGCGCATAAAAACATTAATATTAAAAATTTGAATTTCTTCATACGTAATGGTGTTAAAATATTTTATGATAATTTGATAAGGTCTTAGAATGTTAATATAAAAGGGTATATTTTTAGATATAAGGAATTATTCCAATATGAATTTCCATTAACAAAAATTATATCTAATAAAATTTTGAGAAAAATTATTATCTATTTGAACAATATTTAAAAAACAGAGGCCTAAAGAAAAAAGGTTGAAAAACTTTCCAAGATAAATAATATTTTAAGAGTGGGATCTTGGGACTATGTTTTGGTACTATAGGAGAGAAAGTACCAGAAAAACATTAGATAATTTCTATGACATGATTGTTGAGACAAATAAATTTACTATGAATCATTTCTCTTGACTTATTTAAATTATTAATGTCTTAGAGGTTAACCAATACAAAAAAGGTGAGATAGTTTACAATAATGCTTCATATAATAGCTCTAACACGAATTTAAATCCCTATATCATGGTAAAGTTATATATTTCATTAGAAAAAATCAAGTGGTTGGTGGGTGGGGTGAATTAAAAATTTTACACTAAGTATACCCTTTAAAATAAAAATAATGTTTAAAGAAAAAATTGAATAAAATAATGAATTATTTATGGAAAAGATAAAATGTGAAAAATAGATTAAGTGAATTTTCCGAATTAGAAAACTAATTGATGTTTAAGAAATTAAATTTTGGATAATGGATTTTTTCCATCGATTCATTAAAAAAAATTAAACAGAGTAAGTTTGAAATAGAATAATGTAGTTCATATTAGTAGATAATAGAAGAAAATTTGAAGGATAACAAGTAATCATTTAAAAGAAATATCTCTAGTTCTGGTCATTCTAATGTAAATAATTTTTTTAATGTAAACAAAGATACATGTTAGAAGTAATATTGATATAAAATTATACATCAAGTCTAGAAGGTTGGAACAAAATAAATGATAATGGTTTATGATATAAAATCCCGATGTCCCAAGTTTGGTAGTATGTTTATGTTCTTATCCATAAAATTTATTTTATTTTTAACCAAAATTGGGTAGAGTAACTTTTTCACATATTTGAAAAAATTAGTATAAGTAGTGGTAAAGTTTTATTAAGACACAAAAGTTATTATAGCTATGCCTTATTTGATATATAATCAGTATCAATCAAGTTCTTATCCCTAGAAAATATTTAATAAGATGTTAAAAGTGTAATTCTATATCGATCAGACTTCTTAGATTGTATTTTTGAAGATATATTATCTATCCTCATGATTCTTTTGATTAGATATTGGTTATTTATGGAGTGAATACAATAGTTGGGGTTCATTAAAATTTTAAATAAAAATAATAAAATGATAAGTTAAGAAATAGGTGAAGATAATGTTAGGAAATCCCAAAATAAAATACCATACACTTAAAATTAGAGAGAAGTAAGAAGATCAATTAAATGTAACACGATTCATGATATTTACTCTAGAATTATCCCCTCTCTCTATCAAAATTGTCTTTAATATGATATTATCCACTATTATGTGTAAATATTCTACACATTCCACTATATATATTTAGTTCCCTATCCAATGGTCTTTATATAAAGCTAAAATACGACCATTGAGAAATTTAGTTATGGGATATTATGACATATTCACTCATATAACCATTGATTATTTGAACATTGCACATTTCATGGATTTCTTTGAGGATGTTAATTAATTTTACCATTTTAGTTCATATGAATACAAATTAATTTTTTCTCTTATACAGTTATTTTAGCTCATATGAATATCCTTTTTTAACTTCTCAACATTTAAAATATGAATTTTGAAATACTGAGTGGGAAAAAATGAATCTACTAGTATTTTATAGTCATTAGATTATAGATATCATGATCTTAGTTTTAATGGTCTTCTAAGTCATCTATGTTTTAGGGTCCTATAGAATTGAATTGTTTGATAGAATTATTGATTGGACTTTATGATTTTCATAACTGATAAGACCTTCCCTAATTCATTATTGGGATTGGTATTCTATATGGATAGAAATAAAATGTTGATAAATGTGAATATATATTTCTCAATATAATATCAGATTTTTTTATTCAATGCTTTATTTTTTATTATATTTACTTCTAGAAAGTGAAGTTTGGATATTGAAGTTCAATTTTACGGAGTCTTTTTTTTTTGGATTTTGTTTCATCAGAATTACATTTGATATTGTTAGTTCGTTATCCAAATTATTTGTATACCATTGTATAGTTGAAATTTATTTCATAATAACCATTAATTTTCTTTTATTTATTTTTATTATTCATCCATTTAATTTTTATTCTTTCGGCAGGTTAACTAGTTTTGGTATATCGATGTCATGGGACCTATTTTTCCTTTTATCTGATACTTCTCTCTGATATTCATTGATTCTTCATTTTTCTACATATCGATCACCTACTAATTAAAATATAAAATCTCTCAATAATATTTATCAGATAAAAATATTAGTTCATTATGATCATTAAAACTAGTTAGTTTAAGAGATTGGGAGTTGTGATATCTACAGGATGACCATATAAACCACATCACAAAGAGGGTAATTCTATCATAGTACAATGTATAAAAGTTTATGTGTTATATGATAACAAATAAATCAATTTATTTCTCCATATTAGTTATCATATATTGGTTTTAACATCATGATATTATGTTTATGGAGTTTCTAAGATCCATATTTATTATTTACACATTAAATAATTGATGGTTTGATTAAACCACTTATTAAAAAGAGTTAAAACATATTTAAATGTTTATAAAATGTTTTATTTATTAATGAATAATTGAAAAAAGGGAGTACATGGAGATTCCTTGATAGCCTATATAATTTGGTTCAATCTTTATAGACATGTTTGTTAAATTGATAATTTTAAATAATATTTTATAATTCGTGGATCTCCTTGAATAACATATCTATTTTCATTGAGAATTTAACTAAAAGATATAGTTGATCATGAACTGAAGTATATCCTTACCAAGTGTTGGTAAATTAATATTACCCATGGATTATCCTCAAAGGATAGATTTTTTTTCATATGATGGGTCCCTATCAAGCTCATTTAGAAGATATATTGATCAACTGTACACAAAAAAGATGTTCATTATGCATATATGTTAGAATCAATTTTAATGAATGTTAAAAACTTGTGGAAAATGGGTTTTAGTTTTTGTTTCCATTTAATATTGTACTGAGTATTTCACAGAAAAACTTATAGATATTTTGTTTAAAATTTTAAACTTTATACAGATTAACTTGATAATAAGATGGATGATAATTATTTAGAGTTTTTTAGTGAATAATTTAAACGCAATTATATTTATTAAATATTGAGAAATCATGTGTAGGCTCAAAGTATCATGGAATATCATGAATAAGAAGTTAAAATATGAAAATTACTAAGAAAAATAATTAATTTTCTACTGATTTCTAAAGATCAACAAAGACATTTTTATAAAAAGATTAAACAAAATGTGTTAGTTGGTATTATAAATGAGTATTTGGATGAAATAAAATTGTAAAATACATCACAATTAATTACAAATATAAATAAAAAATATAATATTATAGAAAATTGAGTGTTCTAAAATAGGTTGACTGAAAAAAGTGAAATGTTAAATAACAAATATCAACTTGTTTACATGGGTATAGACTCCAAAAAAATGTTCTATACACTTTTTTATAGAAATAGTGATATGATTCTCACTTGAATAAATTGAGTAAATTTTAACCAAAATGATCATCCGAAAATATAAATAATATGTTAATGATATATCCATGCGCATCTTTATTTCTCACTTACCATTTAATATATATTCTTTTAAAAAAATTACCAATCTAGTGATGTAGTGGTGATAACCTCCATCAAGATTAAGCCATGGATTTCTTCCATCATTGAGGTAAGTATTTCACAAATCATTTATACATACAATGAATTTTTAAAGTCTTTCCACACCTCTTTTAAAATATATGAGAACATTAAATGGGGTTTCTTAGTTTCTAGGGGTGAAATTCATTTTATTATATTTGATTTGATAATTCATGGAGCTAACAAAAACTCCCAGAAAAAATGTTATAGAAATTTGAAATTTGAAATTATTATCAACATGTTTGGAAAAATTCTATAGTAATTATAATTTTAGGAACTCAAAAAACATTATCCTAATTAAATTAAGACTAATAAAAAGTTCAAATAATATTTTGTTAAGGAACCATGGTCATGTTTTGGTGTTCACTATACTCCAGGCTCAATGAATAATAAGATACGTGTTCAATGTGTGCTATAATCAATGCTCAGTGCATGATATAATCAAAACTTATCATGAACCATGTTCAAATATTAGTTCACATCAAGGAAAATTTTTAGTTATTAAACTTAATTTCCCTATAAATTAACCGGTTAACTCCCTTAATAGAGGGATCAAAAAGCGAGAGGAGGTAATGAAACAATGGAAATAGAAATATCCTTGGATTAGTTCATCAAAACATAGCCATACTATATTAATTCCCACGACTAATTTATAAATCAAAACCTAAGTGATAAGAGAGAAGAGGGATGAAATTGTGTTAATTAATGGTTTATTATATAATACCTTCATGATAGACCACTTCATTATGATCCAAAATTCAAAAAATGAAAAAGGCCACCCTTTAATGAAGGTTCTGTAGAAGGTTGTGTGAAGGTTATCTTTACTATACCCCCTTCATTTAATTAATATGGAACACTACTCTTAATCTTTTCACATCACACAGGCTTCAATAAGATCCCAAGATTCAAAAATCTCCTAGGTTTTAATAAGTCCATAAAATTTTACAAGACCTTAACCTTCGCCATGGTATCCTATGTTTGAAAATTCCACCCATTTCAACCAAGTGGTTCCGTTAAACATAAAAGATAAACTCACCAATGTTCTATATCAATGTGAGTATCATTTAAAATCCCCTTTCCTTTAGTACTTAGATTTTATAATTATTTGATCTTATATATTTTTAAGAATTATATGATCTTATGTAAATTTGATAAAAGAGATTTCACAGCCTAAAAAATATAAACCTCCACGAAATTATTTTTGTCACCATATCTTCTCAATTTGTGGTCAATCATGTACAACTTTATAATAAGGACTATTTGTCTTTGGGATCCCATGACATGTCTTGTAATATCACATATTTTCTAGGCTTGTTTCTCTTTTAGT
Source organism: Viscum album (assembly GCA_963277665.1). Lineage (NCBI taxonomy): Eukaryota > Viridiplantae > Streptophyta > Magnoliopsida > Santalales > Viscaceae > Viscum > Viscum album. The sequence continues at coordinate 1,197,224,972 of OY728131.1, forward strand.
TTTTTGTATGAGCCTTGGTGTTTGATTTTTATTTGGAGATGAAGATCCTCGTTTGGGGAAAATAACCTAAAGTTTAGGGTTATATGTTTTTTTAAATTAATGGAGTCTAGATATAAACATTTTAATGGTTTCATGAGGGGTTTACATGCTTTGGAACACTTTGTAGTTGGTCCTGGTCATTATGTAGAATTTAGGAACAAAACTATTTGCTAGGTGATTACATACCATGTACATGTTATAAGACTTGTAACTACTATTGGAAATGTTGTGAACTAGTATAAATCATGAAAAGGTTATGCACCTTGTAAACTATACACATCATGTAAAAGTTTAGTGGGGTAAAAATAATAATCCTAGTTGATTTTTTGCAAAGTATCTTTTAAAAATAAATACAAAACGTGTAAATGGATTACACATAATGTAATTCCCAAAGTATCAGTTGTAACGGTTCTATATAGACAATTTTTCATTCCATTCCATATTAAATCCTCTACACCCTAGGGAATATCCCAAGTGATTTTAGAGCACCATTCCCCCTTTTGGGATGCCTTGTTTTTGTGATCAATCCTTGGTAAGTCATTTTTTTAGGTTTTCCCTTCACTCCCATTGTTCTCTGGCCACTTCATTGAAATATCTTGGCCTTGATCGTTGTTGGTTTTGGTCTTGATTGGTTATGATCTTGTATCCTTCTTGTGATTATCTATTACTTTTTTATTGTTAGTGAATCTTTCTCAAATAAACAGTTGATCTTCAGTTAAAGGTAGGGGGTCTAAACTTTTATCCTATTGTTTAATTAATTGAAAAATATCTGAAATGTTAAAATTGAACTAATATAAAATGCAACAAAATAAATTTAATGATTAATTGGATCATTCCTTGGAATCTCATGGGACCCAATTGGTTATTGACCATGATTATGTCTAACCTTCATGTGAGAAAACCCTTGATTATAAATGAATTGACTAATGGATTAAAGTGTGTTTATTATTACATGAGTTTTGGGTGATTTCTTGATATGGTTTCACCTAGACTTGGCCTTTATATTGAAATGTCTGGCATGTTATTGGTTTGTGAGTAAATGATAAAAGAAATGAATAATTTAAAGAAAAATGGTAATTTTCATAATTACCCATTGAGCCTTATGATGGGACATTGTGATATCCTTGTTGTTATACCAAATGATAATTGTTGTAATGCTTATGTAGCAGGATATGCTCAGTGATACATGGTATAATTATAATATTGGGGGATATTCCTAATGATTTATAATGTAATTATTATATATATGGCTTGGACTTGATACATTTTGAAACACTTATATTGAGGGATATTCCCAGTGACAGATACAAAAATACTTATATAATGGGATTGTCCTTGATACATGTTATAATTCATATACACTAGTCTCAACCCTAATTTATTCCCAAAATTATTATATAGCAGGTTGGAACCTATAGGGTGTGATTTATACCATGGATATGTGGTTATATTTGGCCCGGTAGTGAGCCACGATTAGATATATCCTATAGTGGTTCTAAATAAGTTTAATGGGGTATTAATTTAATTGTTTAAATAATTGATACACTTTTGTTTTACAATATTGTATGAACTTATTATAAGATTGGTTATTTTTAGAAATGATGGTATTGACCTACTAATTCATACTGACACCCTATTATAGCTTCTGTTTGGTACCAAATAAAATTACATGGATATACAATTAGACAAGGGAAAGGGACCTAGTAGTTGATTATTGCTTGTTGGATGGGCATGAGTTTTGAGATGAGACAAAAATGGGGTTCAGAAATGGGTAATTTTGAGTCTTTATTTGAGTCTTCTAAACATTTATTTGTATTGATTCTAGAATGAAATTTAGTTACATTATAGAATGAAATTACATTATTCCTTTTCTATTTAATGGATTATTCAGTAATCTTTTACTTTTTGGTGTTCTACAATATTGCATTGTTTCCAGTATTTCTTCTAATATGATATTTATTTATTTATTTGTATTTTTAATTTTTTCTATGTTTTAACTCTTTTATAGGTGTTATAGTCTCCCCACTATACTTACCACACCCCCATTTCTAGTTGGAAGCCTCTGGTGTATGGGGATGCATGCTTGAGGCCCTATAACCAACCCACTTGGACCATGTGAAAGATATCAAGATCTAGGGATGTTACAAAGTGGTATTAAATCACACCAATTTTATTTTCTATTTATTTAATATTTGGTAAAGGTAAAATATATATGAGGTTTTTTCAAGACTTCATAATGATCTTGTTCATGATATAATACAAACCATTTATTTTGGAAAATATGAGTGACTAATAATTGGATTGTTGTTTATAATATTTTCTTATTACAGTTGATGGTATGACACCTTGGGTGCTTCACATGTTGTGTGAGGTTTTTATATCACGATGTAATTGATTCTTGAGATTTATAATCATTTTTTGGTATGTAGGAATATGATTATGCATTCATCATAATAGGCACATAGGAATATATATATATATATATATATATATATTGATATTTATTGTTCATGATGGGCACATATTTATTGCATGTGAAATATATTGTCCTATTTTAAATACAATATAAGATACCTATAATACCTAATAAATGAAATGAAATGACCTATTATGTGATGTTGAAGAACTTGTATTCCATGTTTAGAGACACTCAGAGTAGTGGTTCTCTAATATTTTCACCTGTTGGGGTTGAGCATGTTCTAAACAATGTTATAAGGAGTGTGTTTTTTTGTAGGGAAAATGAATACTCAACCTCTTAAAGTTGAGCATTAAGAGAGTGGAAATCAAAACACTCCTAAGATAACTAAACCATAGATTCTTTTATTTCTTGAGGATTAAATGGATGTTCAGCTTCACGATAGCTTCCTACGGGTCATGTGATCCATGGAAAGACAGAATGTTCACACTGTGCCTTCAATTTTTGAGCTGATGAGAGAGTTCTATCTATATCATACAATTATCTTCACTAAGTAGGGAGTACCATAGGTTTCTATGTTCTATATTGATTCGGTCCACATGATCTTCCAAAATCTTGAGACACCCACATATAGAAGGGAAAATCTTACTGCATATTTTCTTTTTGGACCATCTAGGTGTTTGTGGGACATCCTGGAGAAGAAATACTAGTAAGAGGAGTTATCTTAGAATAAAATCAGGAAGAAGTTATTGGGCCATTTTTATCATGATAATTTGAGGGATGGGAAGGATTTTTATTTCATTCATCTAATGTAGGGGGAATGTTAGTGCTATACTACACTGAACATTTCACTAACTTGAAGTGCTTTGTACCATATTTGGTAGCTGATGAGATCTCTAGGGTGATGAATTTTCAAGATGATCTTCTCTAGGAGATTAGGTAGTAGGTGAATGTGTTAATTCTGAGGAGTTTTAAAGATGTAATGAATTAGTAACTCATCATAGAAGGGTAGTATGAGAGAGTACATGAGTAGAAAAAAAGCTATTTTAGTAGGGAGGACAATGAATTCTTATTCTAGTGGAATGAAGTGTCTCTATGATAATTTTCTCCAAGATAATAATGTTTAGAGAAGTTAGGGTAGTGGGAATATATCTTAGGATCACATTCCATTGTAGTTATATTAATGTGGAAAGATGGGACACAAATGACCACATTTTCCATACCTCACATTGGGCTAAAAATAGAGGCCTTGTATGTAAATGCAACAAAAAAGATGTGGCAGGGGATCAGAATATGTACTGGTGTCTGGGAAGGACATAACTACTCCTCAACAGATAGGTAACTAGTGTTCCACAAGAAATTCTGGTTGAGGAAGGGGTGTGGTACCCTAGTATAGGATGATAGTACTAGGAAGAGGTAATTTCTCAGGGGAGTCAGTATAGATCCCAAGGCAGAGGGGATGGTTAGCTGTACATTATACAGATTACACCAACTATGGTGGATGCCGGATCATCTACCACCATATGTATGATTTTGGTATCACCTACCCTTTATTGAGTTTTCTTCGATACAAGATCATCGCATACCTTTTTATGAACACTTTTTTAAATGGGTTTGGATTGGATGCAGAAATATTGGATGGTGTTTTGAACATTGTTACACGTTTGGGAGTGCCGTAAGGGAATATAAATTTTTTCAAGGCATGTTCTCTGGATATTGGTACTCGCCATTTCTTTTGGGAACCGTTTTTCTATAAATTATATGTTCAAATTTGATTCGTTGTATATATTATATAATTATATACCAGTATCATATAAATTATTATCAGAAGATATATACCTCTATATATCAAAAATGAGGCATATATTCTCGTAAGGGTGAGTGGGAACTTTAGGATTACCATGTAGGATTAATTTTTTGAAGAATAGATTGAATCATAGCTTAAATAGATGGAATTACTCTAAATTATGGTTTATGAAGAAGGATTATTTTCCCTTAGTGGTTGATCATTTTCATATTGTTTTTTCTAACGAGTTCTACATCTTATCACCCTAGTGATAGATGGAGTTTACCATCGATTTGGTGTCAAAAGCAGAGCGAGTTTATGTCCCACCTTATAGAATGGAAACAATATATCTTTAGAAGATGAATGTTTAATTATAATATATAAAAGTTAAAGGTTCAATATGGCCTATTAAATCTCTTTCTGGTTCTCTAGTTCCCTTTGTGAAGAAGGTTGATGGTACTTTACATTTATGTGTTGATTATCAGAGATTGAACCAGATGATGGTCAAGAATCAGCATCCTCTTTCACTTGTGGGTGATCATTTAAGTCTGCTAAGGGGTTCCAAGATAATCTACAAGATCAATTTGAGTCCAGGATACTATCATTTGATGGTGAGACCATCATACATACCTTAGACTACATTTAGAAGTACATATGGATTGTATGAGATCATTGTGATGTCATTTGGTTTCGATAATGGACCAGTTATATTCACGACCTCAATTAATAGGATCATTCATCCTTTTCTGGATCAATTTATGGTTAATTTTGTTGATGAAATCTTAGTGCACTCCTAGTTGGTAGATGATCATGCCCAACATCTTGACATAAATCTATGTATATTGAGAGAGCATCATATTTATGCCAAGGTAACCAAATGTAGTTTATGGATTGATAAAGTTCACTTCTTTGGCCATGTAATATCATAGATAGGAGTGTTAGGGGACCCAAAGAAATTTTAATCCATTGTATCATGGGGGAATCCCCAGAATATCATTGAAATTTATATCTTTCTTGATTTATTAATTTTTGCGAGGTAAATCATAATATGTGTACCATGACACATCCAAAGTTGGACTCAAAGAATTTCTGAGGCAGGGGGACTGAGAAGTTTCTTATGGATCTAGAAAACTAAGACCTCACAAGTGGAATTACCCTAATCATGATTTAGAGTATGTGGAAGTGGTACATGACCTAAGATTCTAGAGGCATCATATCATGGGTGAGAGGTTTGTGGTATATAAGGATCACAATAGCCTCTAGTACATATTTTCTCAATAAGAAATGAACATTTTACAGAAGAGGTGGGTCAAGTATTTACAGGCTTTCAACATCAAGTTAGATTATACACCTGGTAGGGGAAATTTCATTGTAGATGCTTTAAGCTAGAAGATTAAAAAAGAGGAAGAGAAAGATTTTATAATGAGTGGATTATGATAGAACTCTAGGAAGACTTGAATTTATATATTCAAGAGTCACATGGATGAGTATCTTTGATTTCCACATCTGTTATACCTGTGATTTCGGATGAGATCAAGACAGAGAAGTTGTCTAATATGGATGGATTAGTTACAAGAGATGAATTATTTTATGGGGAGACACTATCAAGATGGACACCTGGGAGTTGAAATTATTTTCTTTTCAATGGTCTAGTATGGTTTTGTGTAGGCTTGTACGAGGAGTTGATGAGGGAGTTTCATACTTGACAATGGGTGGTACATCCTGGTTTAAAAAAGATGTATCAGGATCTCTGTAAATAGTACTGGTGTTCCAAACTGAAGAAATATATAGTAGGTTTATTGAGATATGTTTTACATATCATCAGGTGAAATCCAGGAATTAGATGATAACTAGTTTTTATAGCCTTTTCCTCTTTCTGAGTAGTAATGTGATGATGCCACTATGGGTTTTTTGACAGGATTACCCTTGAAAACCTACAAGAATGATGTTGTATGGGTAATTTTCGATCATCTGAGGAATGTCAACCACTTTTTTCTTATTATTTAGAACTTAATAATTGATGAACTGAGTAGTATTTATGCATGCGAAGTATTTTGGTTTTACGGTGTTACTTAGAGAATGATTTCAGTTAGAGATACTCATTCAAAATGGTAGTTCTACAAGGGCCTTTATAAGGCTATGAGATCAATGATTATTTTGATTATGACCTATCATCCATATATTAATGGTCAATCTAAGTAAATTATTTAGGTTCTGGAGGATATGTTATGATCCTTTGTTTTGGATTTTGGTGGTATATGGGAGAAACATATAGAACTCATGAAGTTTTCATATAATAAAATCTTCCAGGAAACTATCTTGATGGAACCTTTTGAGGACATTGATGGAAGGATATTCTGTTCACCACTTTGTTGGTTAGATATAGGTGAGTCAGTACCTGTTTGGACTAATATCCTGTAGGATACATCTATGTAGTTTAACTTGGTCAGTTAGTGGTTGGTTTCTGCATATATCATGAATAAATAATGTGATGACCATAAAGGATAACCACTTGACTTTGAGGTCAGTCACCATGTTTTCATTTGGGTGTCACATAGGTTAGGGAAATTTTGTATCAAGAAACATGGAAAGCTAGAAATTAGGTCAAAAAATATCTTTTGAGATTATGGATAGGGTCATTCTACTGGTGTAATGATTAAACCCATAGGTCATTCAATTGGGAATTATGTGAAATATTACAATTATTCCAATAGAAAATGATTCTGAATAAATTAAATGATGAATTGGATTATTACTTGGAATATCATGGGATCATACTTGTTATTGACCTTGCTTATGGCTACCATTCATGTGAGAGAACACATGATTATAAATGAATGGACTAATGACCTAAAGTATGTTTAGCATGACATGATATTTGGATGATTTCTTGAAATAGATTCACAAAGGATTGGATTGAATATTGAAATGACTAGAATTTTATTGTTTTATGACCAAATGATAAGAAAAATGTGTAATTTAAACATAAATTTAAATTTTAATAACTATGCATTGAGCCTTATGATGTGATATTTGATATCCTTGTTATTATTATTATCGATACATGATGTAATTATTATATAGTGGGCAATTCCCAATGATAATTTTTGTAATGATTATATAGTGGGTTATACCCAGTGCTTCATGTTTTAATGCTTAAATATTAGGATTGGAATTGATAGATATTGTAATGATTATATAATAGGCTATTCTTAGAGACATATGAGGAAAATATTTTATACCGAGCTTGACCTTAAAACATGTTGCAATTCTTATTCACCGTGATAGACCTTGATTTTTTAATGAAATGATTATACAGTGGGTTTGACCCTGTTTAGTTTGATTTATACCATAGTTATATGGTTATGTCTAGCATGGTTGTGAGAAATGATTAGAGATATTCTAGAATGGTGATGAATCAGGTTGATGTGGTATTAATTTAATTGTTTAAATAATTGATACACATATTTATGGAATTATTAAATGAAATTTTTATCACACAATTTATGTTTAGAAATAGTGGTTCCAAACTACAGAGTTATTCTCACACCCTATTTGGAATTCCATTTTGTAGTCAAGAAGATTACATGGATCTCATATTAGAATAAGGAAAAGGAACCTGCTATTGATTATTGCTTGTTGGATGGGCTGGAGTTTGGATATGGGACAAAGATAGGGTTTATGATCAGGAATAATTGCATATTTCTTTTTGATTACTAATATTTTATTTGTATTACTTATAGAATGTAATATATTTACATTACAGTATGACATTACATTATTAATTTATTATTTATTGGATTATTTAGTTAGCTTTTACTCCTTGGTTTCCCATTGTATTTTATTATTTACATTATTTATGCTACTTTGTTATTCCTTCACTTATTTATATTTCTTATTTTTTCTATAATGTAACTATATTTCCTGGGGTATAGTATCCCTACAATACATACCACGACCCCATTTCTTGTTTGAATCCACTGGCTTACTTGAATCCGTGCTTGATATCTTGTAACCAACCCATTTCGTCCATGTGATAGTGAACAAGATCGATGGATGATACATTCATTTTTCCCTTATAATATAACACAACTATTAACATGGACTCTTTTACTCTAGTTAAACCTTCCTAGAATAAGATATAGACCTTTAATATACTCAAATAAAGACTTGTATTGGTACTTTTTATTTAAAAATACCAATCTCTTCCTCCTGGGATTCCTTTTTGGTGGAACTCAAAATGTTATCAGCTAACCCATTTCCAAGATTTCTTATTATTAGCTACTAATTTTTAAGCCCCACACTCATTCTAAACCTATACAGATTTTCCCAAATGGTCTTAGTAGCATTTAATTAAACATTAAATCATAATATATCTTTATTGAAGGAAATTAAAATGAACTATGTGGAAACATTTTTCACATGACCTTAAAAAATACAATATATTTTCATTATCAATCAACATTAAAATATATGATATGTCAACTTAAATAGATTTTTTTCAAACCAAACCATGTCATATTATCTCAATACCAAATATAGTAAACTATTAGTCCTAGAATATATTCCTAATCCCCATTGGACAAAAAAAGTATTAATGGTATAAAATACCCATGATGGGAATGATTTCAGACCAAAATCAATATTAACCTAATAATTAGTTTTTCCAAAAAATCCATCATGAAGTATCTTTATTTTGAACATTCCAAAGAATAAAAAAAATTATTTAATATAGATCAAAACTAGATGATGTATAAAATAAACAAAATAAAACAAAGTTAAATGTGTATATTGTGAATTATAAAAAAATTCATAAATTAATGAACCATAAAAAAAGTTCCATCCATATAATTTAAAATTTTAAACATCTATAAAAAATAGGGGATTGGATAACGCGCCCCATTAAAAAATATTATTCAAATGTTACTGTATAGTAAGAACATCACTAAAAGGACACTATCTCTATGGGACCCGAGTGCACCTCCCATGGTCCACCATCACCATATCTCCAATAAAAAACATAGGAAACCCTCTAAAATATGAATGAATCTATCCTTTACTTGCATCATGTATGACCACATCTAGATACATCAAAAGTGTGGTTATTTAGTGCGATTCAGAATCCTATTATGATATGAAAAAAAGTTATATAAAATTTATTTTATATAAAAAACCCGAAATGCTAGTTTGAAAATAAATAATGAAATTATTTTGATTTCATAATAGTAAATGAGGGAAAAAATAATTTCTTTGAGACACCCTTTATAAGATAATTAAGAAAGATAATTTGACAATCAAGAAACATAAAAAATGAAATTATAATAACCATATAAATAAAAATCACCGAGAAATGATACAAATTGGAATAAATAACTTGAGTATATGGAGATAAACCAAGAAATTTATTTTCTAGAATCATAATACTAGAGATATATTGTAATACAACTGAAAGACACCCAATATACCCTTAATTGGACTTGTTGGAAGGTCATACCACTATTCAGTTCATGAAACAATATTGATGTAATATTAGTGTGTGACATTACCAGTATAATACTAATATCTAGAGTTTTCCTACTTGTATAAATATTGGGACCAATTGGTTATGATGAATGCACCAATGAAGTAGGGGTTGAATTAGTGTACTTGTTGATTTAAACATTCTTTCATCACCATTTTTCAGATATTATTTACAAATTGGAAGAAACATGTTCAATCTATTGTTCTCCATAGACTATTTTCATGAAATCATTAAAAACATTTTAAAAAAATTAAATCACACACAAATAGAAGGATTTTATGAGGTTTACCTACAGTGATATACATCCAAAGATAATACACATGATGATAATAAATTATAACTAATTCCAATATAAAATCATTATATTTAATAAATAAATATTTTTCCATGGTCATTCCATGAAAAGGTGCACTGACTTTTCTAGAATGAGGTTTGACATTATACCCCTCAAGGTTCACTCCCTATTCTTCTTCCTGTATACACTGCATTAAAGAAAAGCTTCCACAATTTATAGATGTGAAGGTCTCTACAAGATCATTGTATAAAAATTATTCAACATGAATCTTAAATTATAGAATATATTATTTTTTTGAATCCAATTCATAGTACTTTCTCCTCTCCAAATATAGATATAATCTCTATATGATAATATTTCTAAATTGTAATTATTCATTATTTTATTTTTAGTTTACTCCAACAACTGAGTATATAAATGAAATTTCTCCCCTTATTATCCCTCCGCTATTTTTATTCTTCCAAATAAAGATATTTTAATTTCACTATTTTTAATTTAAAAACTGACCATAAATTAAATTTACAAAACAATAGCATCACCAAAAAAACAAGATAGTATAATTCTAGATGAAATGGTTTTCACTGTGACTTCCTCCATAGTATGTTTCTTATTTCCAATCCATTCCATGAAATCTTGATATGAACAACGACTTCCTAAGTTGTTTCATTTATCTAAAGTTACTTGACATAGTAAATCATATGTGGGGAACCTTTTTTCATATATGACCATAAACAATCATACTATTTCAATAAGATAATTTTAAAACCAAAACATCTTCTAGTAAAAATGGTTTACAAATATAAAACTCATTTCTAGAACCACAAACACCACTATGGCATGGTCATATAAATCTATTTGTTTTCATTTCATATATTTCTAGTTTAATTCCTTGATTAATATTACATAACCCCTTAACAATATTTTTTACTATATATAGCCTTTTCAATTTTCAAGTTATTATACACAAACTTGAAAAAATCCAACTTAATATTACATTAATTCCATGGTGGCATAGTCAATTGGGTTGAAACATGCTTCTTACAAATTAATTTTATGTTTCGATGTTTTATTACTGTAAAATACCTTGGTGTAATAGTCTCCTACTTAATGAAACAACCATATATCTAGCACCAAAAGTTCCTTAGTCATGATTAACTCTTCATGGTCAGTCCCCCCCCCCCCCCCCCCCGCCATGGTATATGTGACACCACGATAATGGTGATATACCCCTTACCAAACCTCTTTTATCCAACTAGAAATGAATCTTTTCTGGATCATAATACTTTGAATGATATAACATGAAAAAAAATATTACTTCTGCGCAACCAATCTCCATGCTAGATCTATAATTAATTAAGAAATATCCCCATTACAAATTCTTGATATATTGAGATATAAATTTTAAATTTCACCATCCGTTACAATTATGTTGATGTATTCCTTAAAATGAATTCAATACCTCCAAATTTGTTTCTGACATTTTTAGAAAGAATTTCTATGTCTTCATGTGGAATATTACACACTTTAAATAATCATTAATTTAACTTCACTTAAAAAAATCCTCACTATTTAATTTTATCAAATCCAACTTATAACATCTAATTGAAACATTGTCCCCCATTATATATTTTTGTTAACTTTTCCATTGATCCATATTTAGAATGAATCCCTAAAAATATCCAAATAAATTTATGGATTTATGGTACATTCTTCCCCACCCCCATGGAAAATATATTAGAATGAGAACCTTAAAATTTTTATTCCACGATATCATCCTTTATAATTAAAATTCACAGGGGTATATTTATTATTTCTTCTCACCCTTTATGAATACAAAATTTTTCACTATATTTAGAGAGTCTACGAACACTCTTTGACATACACTTCATGGTTCCAACAATTTCGAGATCTATCATTAATTTTCACAAAATCCAAATTAAGAGAGTTTGAACTCCCCCTTTATTAAATCCTTTTGTTTATTAAACCATTTTCTTTTACTTCAAATGTTTGAGGAATTTGAACCACTTATATGCATGAAACCGTGAGTTCAAAAAACCGAGAGATTACCTTAATATAAAATTACCGTTATATACTAGCAGTTAGGTTAGTGGGAATAATTATAACTATCTTATGAAAATGCATTATGAATTCATTGGCTATTAATTATTTACAAAAAATATATTTGTATTTTTAAGAGAATTACTTTTGGTAATGAAATTAATAAAATTAATGAAATTATTGAGATATATGTGTTATATATTTAATAGAATATTTTTATATTCATCCAATGGATATTTTTGTCATATTGTATGAATAAAACCCAATTTTATGTATAAGAAACTATTTTTTTTAAAATGTAAATTTTTACACCATTGAATGGAGAATCCATTTCAAATTAAAATTTTGACATATTAATAAATTTTATATGAAAACATAAACATGTTATTTTTAATCGATATATAAAAATTTTCTTTGCATAATTTTTTGATAAATTTAATGTATCTTTCATGTTTTGATGAATAGTAGAAATACAATAAATTTTAATTAAAATCATCTTTTTTCATCGAGATAATTTGTACTGATAAATTATAATATTGAATGGTTTTAAATTATAAATAGAATATATTTATACCATTTAATATAATGTATGTCATTACCATTAATTTTACAAATAATTCGTAGATAAAAACATTTCATTCTTTTGTAATGTTTTATCTTTTAAAACCCATTTTCTTATTTCAACTATGAGATTAATTTTAAATTAATTACTGAAAATTATATGTTTTAAATTTGGAAAAATGGATTCCATAATTTTAATCATAAGTTCCAAATTGATTGAATAGTTACATTTTATTTTTGGATATTATGAATAGTAACTTCAGTAATTATATTTATTTACCATGGTTAAAGGGTAAATCTGGTAAGTAAGAGTAAAAAAATAATAATTTAAGAGTAAAACAATACCCTGAAATGTGTTCTAATCCTATTGGATGAGATATTTCCGACCATGGGAATCCTTGGTTCAATTTAGGGACCGCATAGATACAATTGGAAGTGAAAATGACATTTTATAAGAATTGATTTAAAGTAAAATAATTATAACATAAACATATATCTTTTACTAAATTGATTTTAATATTGACTGATATAATTGATGTCTATGTATATAAATAATAATTATACATCTAAAAGTATTTCCTACATCATCGTATTTTATTTATAATTTTTATAAATTAGATAGGTATATTTATTTGTGACACAATTATGATGTAGTGATTACCTCATTAATGAAAGATTCAAATAAATGAATTTATAAATATAAAAAAAAATTAATATGAACATTTGGATGTCATTCATGATTTTTTGGATAAAATTGACATATTATGGATTATTTAATTACTTTTTTTGAAGGAATTAGTTTTTAATTATTTTATTAAAAAGACAAGTATGAATAGTGTTCCAAATTGACATAATTCATAACATAAGACATAAAATAGTTTATTAAATGATATTAAATTAATAAAAATACAATATTCAAAAATTGGTTAATATAAGTCCAAATATGTCATAAATATCTTTTTTTGCGTCGTTTTACATGATATGATAATTACATTAACCTATAATGTGTAAATAACATGATATCACAGTAAGATTAAAAAGGGTAAAATAAGGTTTATACCAAAAAGATAAGGATAAAAAAATATTCAAAACATGTCTAAAAATTATTGGATGATTGGTATTCAAATAAAAACCATATTATCTTAAAATTTAATAATTTTTGGACAATTGTTTTGAAATTTAATTTATAATAAATTAATATTTTGAGAGTTTCCTAAAGTGTCCCTCTCTACTCTTATAAAAGGGAACCTATTCCTTCTCATATTCCCTCCATTTTAAGTCTTCAATATCGGACCAAACCTTCCCATTTATCTTCTAAAATTCCCTAGTTTCATTATAGTGATTCTGGTCTTCTTCAAAAGACCAACTCCAGTGCCTGATGTGGAAATTTAAAGGAGGCACGTCGAGGAAGAGACAATCTCTTCTACCGATTCTTTAAAATTTAATTCTTCTTATACATAATATTATTTAGTTGTTTCATTATAAAGTAATAACATAATTATAAATAATATACTGATATTTTATTATATATATGAAACAACCCTATTTCACATTCTATCCATCCTACAAAAAATGAAATCACCGAGCCTGTGTACGTATTTCTTACCGTCTCCACGCCATTGTGTAATCTATTTTTCACCGCCATATTACTTGGATGGGTATAATGGTGAAAATAATTAATATATATGATTAATATAACAGGATACGTATTTTGAGATACTATAAAAAATCAAATTCAATACCATTCAAAAATTATGATAACGATATTGTCGCTCGTGCGTACGAACGACTTACCATCTCCACAGTGCGATGTGATTCATTTAACATAATATTCATTAAACCCGGATTATATAAATGAATTGAATTAATAAATATGATATATATTATACTAATAACATTATTTAAATGATATAACTATAACATAAAAATAGGAATAATATCTTATCGGACAAAACATACATAAGAACATAAAGCAGTTAATACTTGAATAATGAGTAACAATGAAATGTTACTAACAAAAGGGTGAAATTGTGATTATAAATGTTACCATAAAAATTAATATGTTTTTTTAATAAATAATTAACATTATTTAAATCATTATATAAGTGTTTCAGACACATATGAAGAATATCATACAAAAGGTAAGGGTTAACTTTGCAAATCTCATTTTTATCTGACATTGTTTATTCGTAAGTATTTACAAGAGTATAATTATCATCCACATCCATATTTCCCAAATACATATTTTAAAATATTTTTTATATCCTTCTATCATTGTGAAAATTCAATTCTACCAATTAGTGAATTTTTTTGATATGGTATGAATGAAATATTTTGTTGTTTTCAGTATGAGGTACTTTTTAACTGTTTCAGAAAAAGTATGCGAAGAATGTTTTTTTTAACATGTACAGAATGAATATATTTTTTCACTTCTATAATGATTTATTTCCTTAAAGATTACACTATATGTTTATAAGGTTATTTTCACATAAAATGTTTTCTTCTAAAATTGTATGGTATTTTGAGGAAGGAAAATGTTTTTGAATAAGAAAGGATATTTTTCTCAGGAATGAAGTTCAAGTGTTTTTTTCTAAATTATTTTCCATATAAGATTACATAGATTTATGTTTATATCCCTATTATTACTCTGATTTTATTGTTGAAATGATGGAGTTATTTTTATGAAATCCATTTATGGATTATGTTATGATGGAATGAGGTTTAGGAAACCCATTTTTATTTCAGGGGATATGTTATTGTGAATGCTTTTATGTTTTCGTGGAACACATAAGAATGGTTTCATTATGAGATGGGTGGGACCTATATCTCCCTCCAATAAATTGGGTAAAAATTTATATCTCATGTGATAGGCATGTCTTTAATGACATGTAAATATGGTTCAACGATACAGTGCAAGAATGAGGAGTGAACTCGGTTCAGTAATAGATTTGGTCTGCTATGATGGTCTTGGCAATGAGCCTTGAATATTTTGAAATGTTTTTCTAGGCTTATGTGTGTTTTCTATAATTATTAATGTCTTATGTTGTGAATATTGGGATTACATTACACATTTTGGATTTATCCCAGGAAATGATATTGTGATATTTTATATATAGGATAATATTTTCAAAAGTTGTGTTCTTATGAATATGAGATTATTGATATTTCCATTTGTTTACCCTTATTGAGCATTTGTGATCACCCTTTTTTGTCTTCATTTTACCCAGGTCATGAAGATGGGTATTATGTATGATATTAAAAAAATTATTCTAGTTATTATGAAATAAATGGGAGACAATGTAGATGTTTTTTGAACTAGTTGTTTATGTTTCACAGTTTCTAAAGAAACTATACCTATACTGTCTTGTCATGGTTTTTTATATGTTTTAATAAGTATAATTAAATTCATAAGTAATTTTAATGTATGTAAATGATGGGTGTCGATATTTGTTATCAAGGTAATGGGATTATTATATTTTAAAAGTTAGGATGAGAAATCCTTAGTAAGAACCCTAAGGAATATTTCTAAGTATATGATACATTCCTAGTGTTTTAGAAATGACCATGAATAAAATATGATAAAACCTAAAGTTTCTAAAATTCAAATTATATTCTTGATTATGTGGTTTTTGTGTTATGATTAGTGTTTCTCACACCATTCTTCTGGGTTTTAGTTAATTGATGGAACCCGAAGGAACTGTGTTAATGCTGATTGCGATGGGTAATTCAATGATTGTGTACCTAAGAAACCAAATGTTATGTGAAATGGAATGAAAAATATTCTAGTCATGCTCACACAATATTCTCAAGTTATGAATCTTGCCAGACTTCCACACAAACAAAAGAGGGAGCAAAATTCTGTTGAATCCATCATGAGGCAGCGTCCACCTTCTTTCAGCAGATCTTTTGATCCATTAGTGGCTGAACAATAGATTAGTACAACTGAAAATATAATTTCAGTTCTATAATGTTCTGAACATGATAAATAAATCTTAACAGTATATCATTTTCAAGGTGAAGCTAATCAATGGTGGAATATTATCAAGAATACAAGGAAAAGAGATGCAATTGAGTCCATGGAATGGGACGATTTCAAGAACTTATTTTTCAATAAGTACTTTCCTCGTATTATTTGTACAATGATGGAGGAGGAGTTCCTTGAACTTAAGAAAAAGGATGATGAATCTGTTGGTACCTATGATGTAAATTTTAAAAGACTTGAAAGGTACACTTCTGAAATTATTATACAACATGATAGTAAGATTTATTGATTCATTAGTTGCTTAAAACCAAGTATCCAAAGGAAATTATCCATAATTGAATCCAATAGCTATGAGGAAATCTTTTGATGTGCTCTCTAGGTTGAGATGGTGATTGGAGTATCCCATCAGTCATATGGGTTTGATAAGAAGAGGAAAATGGAATTCAAACATAAATTTAAATACCACACTAAAAGGAAGATGAGATTTCCCTTATACTCAAAGCGTGGAAAGAAACATAGGGGGAATTTTCTTAAAGAAACTAGTAAATGTTTTAAGTGTGTAAAATTAGGTCATTGGGAAATTAAATGCTGAAGTGATGGGAAAGAGATGTTTAATGATGTGAATAATGAAAAGGATACACATAATGCACCTCATACACTTCAATGCTACAAGTGAAAGGAAATGGATAATTATTCCAATCAATGCCCTAATCCATGGGTTATTTATGATAATCGATGTTAACAAACACTTAAGGACAAAGGCAAATGAATGTCAAATACAAATACTATCGGTGATGTAGAATATGATAATGAAGTGGTGAAAGGTATACTTACCATCCACTCTAAAGTAGAAATGATTTATTTGATTCTGGATCCACCCACTCTTTTATTTATAAAGAATTTTCTTAGGTTATCACCATATTACCTCAACAATTTGATGTTTAGTTAGCTGTTTCAACTCCTAATGGCATAACTGTCACATTAAAAGTTTATAATTATTCTATGATTGAAGTTTGTGGGAAAGTGCTTCCTAAAAATATTGAGATCCTTCATATTGTGAAATTTGATGTGATTTTTGGCACAGATTGGCATTCATTATATGAATCTTATATCAATTGACAAAGAAGTGAAGTCACATTTCATATTCCAAATCAATATATGATCATATATTGATGCAAGGATGAATATAACCTTCCTATTGAAATTTATTTCATCTTATGAGTTTTGATTCCCATAAATGAAGGTTATTTATCTCAAACGGTTGGGATGATAATCAAGATTAAGAATACACCAATTGAATATGAGTTTGATGATGTATTTTTAAAGAACTTTCTTGGTCTTCCACCAAATTTTGATGTTGAGTTTCAATAGAAATCATACTAGGTTCTATGCCTATTTCAAATACACCGTACCAAATAGGCCCAATATATTTTTAGTAATTGAAGAAGTAACTCCAAGAGAATATTGATAAGGTATTCCTGTTCCCTAGTGTGTCACCTTTGAGAGCACCTGTTCTGTTTATCAAGAAGAAATATGGATCAATGAGACACTATATTGATTATCGAGAACATAACAAGATCACTATCAAGAAAACATTTCCTATCTTACACATTTAGGACTTATTTGAACAACTAAGATGATGTCAATACTTTTACAAGATTCTTTTTCATTTAGGATATAATCAATTAAGGGTCGAAAAAGTGGATATACCAAATACAACATTTCGTACATGGCGTAACACCCCGAGATTTTATGAAAAATATTATTTTTAATTTCTTTGATGTCTTCTATTATACACTACAACAATATTAGCTTGTACTACACGCAACACCGTTTTAGCTTGCTGTATACACAACACTATTCTTAGACCGTGTTACACAAAATTTTAAGTTTGTTTGATAGAAGTTATTCTATCCAACACTGAGTGTATATATATATATATATTCAATGTATAAATGAAATATGGTTGTATTATATTATACACAACAACAAATTAATCTTGCACTACATGTAACCCTGACTTGGCTTGCTTTACACGCAATCACGACCTTCCTCGATAGCGTGTGTTGTACGCAATATCAAGTTTTACTAAACAACGATATGTTATTAAAATATTATATAAAAAAGCTGGAATGAACAGTAATACCCACTTTTTGAAATTTTATTTTTCAAAAAGGGCTTCATTTTTGGATTCGGAATATCAAAATTAGACTAGGGTGAGTTTTTGGTATTTTTTTGAAAACATTAAATTTTTGATGAATAGTGAAAACATAGAGTTTATATTTAAAAATAGAATTTTTATTTAAATAATAATTTATTTTATTTAAATTTATTTTAGGTAAAAATTGATACATAATACCTATATATGTTCAATGTAGTTCATTGGAGTAATTTTATAATAATTTTAGATATATAAAAATTTTATTGAACTTTTCACCGTCTTTTACCCACCTCCTAGGAGAATTTGAAAATTTACATAAAACATAATTTTACCGCTTTTGTGAGTGGAATTTCAAAAATCCGAGAGGCACGGTTAATATCAAGGAGTAAAATGTGGTTTAATAAGATAAAAATAATTTTTTGTGAATAGAAACATTTTACTTTTATTCACCACGCTTAAAAGTAAATAGGGTAATTAAGGGAAAAAATGATATTATTATTACCCTAACACATGTCTTAATTCTATTGGATATGTTTAATTCGACCAAAAACAACCTTAGGAATAAAATATTACCCTTTAGGTCCACTTGGATTAGATTAGGACACTTATTATTATTTTATTTAAAGAAGAGTAAAAATAGTTAAAATCAATGATTAATAACTAATTTTTTTTAATATAGGGTTATACATTAGATAAATTGGACTATAAATATTCATTAGAAAGATAAAGATATTTCCTATATAATGGTATTTTATTTATAAATTTTAGACTTTAAATAATTTAATTTATCTATAAAACAATGATGATGCAATAATTACACTGATAATGAAATATTAACATAATTGATGTTATAAATACCAAAATAAATGTAATTTGAGACTTTTTTATAAATTAAACTAATTTTATAGGTTAATATGACATGTTAATATTGATTCAATAAACTTTATTCTAAATAATCATGTTGTTATTATTTTCACAAAAATCAATTACCAAATAGTGTCAAAATTAACATAAACTAGTTTTTAAAACAAATATTATATTATTAATTGTTATTATATTCTTAAAAATATAAGGTTATGAAAAATTTCTTATATAAAGTTATATATATTACTAATGAACCACTTGGGGTTCGTTTGTCTTGTTATAGTAAGTGTATTAACCATATAGTGTAAGAAAACAAAAAACATGGTAAATCTTAAATTATTTACCTTAGGGTTAAATCTAAGTGATAAGGATAAAATAGTAACCTAAACTTGTCTAAAACATATTGGTTGAGCGTATTTCGATCCATACCCACCTTATATTATAAAGAAATCAATTTGGAGCTATTAAAAACCAAATATGACTTTATTGTAAAATAATATTTTATGTTTTCCTAAGGTGCCCCTCTCCTCCCCCATAAAAAGGTTACGCCTTCCCTCTTCTCTTCACACCCTTTTGAGCCTTGAAGCTCGGCCAAACCCTGCCAATTACTCTTCTCAACCTCTCTAGTTACATCATAGAGGTTCTGGTATTCTCATAAGACCAACTCTAGTGCCCTAAGAGAAAGTTTAAAGGAGATGCATCGAGGAAGAGGTAATCTCTTTTACCGAATATTTCAAGTTTATTTCTTAATCTAATTCCTCTTCTTTAGTTATTTCATTATAAAGTAATAACATCAGTATTAATTATATACGGAAATGTTATTATAAATATTAAACAACCCTATTTTACCTTCTATCTATCCTATGGAAAACGAAATCACCACGTGTGCGTACGTACGGAATACCGTCTCCACGCCGTGGTGTAATTAGTTTTTCCACCACCACCATACTTGGATGGGTATAATTGTGTAAAGAATAAATATATATGATTATTATAATATAATACTGATTCTGAGATATTATATCTTCCACTACATTTAATTCAATAATTATGGGAACGATATCATCGCTCGTGCGTACGTACGGATTACCGTCTCCACGACGCGTTGAGATTCATTCTCCATGTTAACCACTCAAGAATGATTATAAAGTATATATAATTAATAATAATGAAATATATGACATGATAATTCTACTTGATTTATATTTATATATATAAATATATAAAATTCATCTACATACTTCCATTCAAGTCAACAAGGAAAAAGAAAACAATGTTCATGCGTACGTACGACCTACCGTCTCTATGAACGGTGTATTTCATTTCATTTATCTATCTAATATATATATATATATAATAAATATATATGATATATAAATAATGATTTACATTCTGTAATTAATTAAGTCATGATATAAGTAATAATAATATCATGAACTACAAGTCCAAACACGTACGATAAAACGATTTTACCCAAAACGCTGCTTTAACATGGAATTTACAAAAGAACGGGTAATATAAATTCAAAAGTGAACCATATATGATATCATAACAATGAATATAATTCTATAATAAGTCAATGAAATTATTTAAATCATAATACAGGAGGTTCAGATATGTACGAAGCATATCAGACCTAAGGTAAGGGATAATTATTCCAATCTCATTCTTATCCGAGATTGTTTATTCGTAAGTATTTACTAGGGTTATGTTTATTATCCATGTCCATATGTTCTCAAAATGTTCTCATAAAATTTTTACATTTCTTCCATGTATGTGTAAAGTCATTTTTACCTTTTTTTTACTTTTACTACATCGTATGGAAGGAATCTTTCTTTTATTTACCATACGAGGTACTTTTTGACTTTTCCGGCAAAAGTACAAGAAGAATGTTTTTTTAACTTATACAGCATGAACGGATTTTTACGGTATCATAAATCCTTATTTTAAAGAATCTTACTCTACAATATTTCATGACTATTATCAACAAAATCCTTTTCTTTTAAAATTTCATGGTATTTTGTGAAAAGAAAATGCTTTTGAAGAAGAAAGGATATTTTCCTCTATAATTCTTTTCAAGTGTTTTATCAAAACCATTTTCGATTTAAGATGACATTATTTCATATGTGTATATTTTAAGTATAATGTCTCTATGATTTAAATTATTTCACTTCTCTTATGATGAAATGATATCCATTTGTTTTATATGGATTATGTTATGACGGAATGATGTTTATGAAACCCATTTTATTCGTTGGGTTATTATGAATGATGTATGTTTATTTTGTGGCACATGAAAGGATGATTTCATTATGAGATGGTTGGGACCTATATCTCCCTCCAATTCATTGGGTAAAAATTTTATATCTCATGAGATAGACAGGGCTGGAACAGAAAGTTAATCCAGTTCAGTGATACAGGACTGCAACGAGGAGTGAACTTAATTCCGAAAGGGACTTTGTCCGCTAAGATGGTCTTGGAAGCAATGCCTTGGATACTATGGAAATAATATCATGTGATTAATGGTTTTCCACAGTTACATGTTTCATTCTCATGATATTTTATCATGATTGATGTATCTATGCCTTATGTACTGCTATGTTTTATGTCATTGCTCAGGATTTTGATGTTTAAACATTATGTTCATGTTTTTAAGTTCAAATGTATATGGTTTGTTTTATTCTCTCCATTCTTACCCTTACTGAGAATTTGAGCTCAATGTTTATATATTTTCATTTCCCTAGGATATAAAGAAATGTTTTAGGTAAGAAAACTGAAGGGGAAGATCTTTATGGGAGATGTCGAAGATCTTTCCCAATGATTAGAAGATTTTTTTCCTAGTTTCCAAAGACACTAAACTATTACGATCCTTGAGTATTTTTTTTATGTATTAAATATTCTGAAAAAGTAATGTAATTTCCATGTACACCAAGATTTGGGTCTCTAGAGTTGGTAACAGAGGAATGGTTTAGTCAACCTTTGGGAACTAGGATGTGAAAACTTTAGTGAGATTCCTAGAGATATTTATAAGGTATGTCTAGGGATGTCCCTAAGGATAAGTATACATATAGGTTATAGTCCTAGAATTACGGTAAAAATCATATAATTTAACCTAATATGTTAGATATTGATGGTACTCCCCCTGGATTATGAATTTTTCCTCTCACACTATTCTTTTTGGGTTTTGGAAAATGGCTGGAAACCGGAAGATTCACGATAATGGAGGATATGATGGACAATGGAATGATATTATTCATGAGCAACCAAATGAAATTGGATCTAGAAGTCTACATATCATTATTATGCCTAATCATAAATCTCATAATATGATCAATAATCTCAACTTTGGTTAGTTTCCCGACTCAGCTAATAAGAGAAATATGGAGTTTCATGATGATCATAGAGGAAAGAAAGTTTAATTTCTCTCATGTAAATCATGTGGGAAGAGGCATCAAGGAGAATGTTTCAAAGGAACTGGAAGATGCTTTGGGTGTGGAAAAGAAGGACAAAAATCCAGTAAGTGCAAAGGAAAAGGTTCAATTAACACCATAGAGAATGATAATGGTATTGCTACGACATCAATAATGAATCAATGTTTTAAATGTGGAAGGTATGGGCATTATGCAAACCAATTCCCTAAGGGAAAATATCATGAAGAGAATCAGCTTGGTCATATGGGTAGTATTTATGTGGATGATGATGAAGAGACTACAAATGATATATGAGATGAAAGAAATGATGAATCTCAGTCAGTGGTTTAAGAAGGTAGTGGAATGATTGTATGTTTATTAAGAGTTATGTTGTATAGGTAATTTAATAGTACTATGGAATATAGAATCATCTAAGGATTGTTACACTGTTGTATTTCCTTGAGTTTTTGAAAGTATATGATGAATGGTACTGGTAGCCATGAAATTTTATTCAAATATTTTTGGAAGGTAGATGATATGTGCATAATGAATGGATAAGGAGATAATGAGATGTTTAATAGTATTAATGAGCTCATGACTGGTATAAGGACAAAGGGATATCATGGTTTGAGTATATAGAAATTTTGGGATTTTGGTATGTGGAAAGAGTAAACTTTTGACATCATTCATGTTTTCACTAATGTTCAATGGGTAATCATTTTTCAAGAGAATACATGATTAAGGTATTCAGATATTTGGAATGTGACCAACAAGATATATCTTATGATATATGGGAGATAAATGATGGTATTCAAATGCTTGGTATATGACCTCTCTAGTAATCTTTTTCTTTATACTATGAGATTGGACAAAAGAATTTTGGATAAGAATAAAGATTGGAATGTATTATGTTAGTAATCATATAGTATTGTTTAAGGCTAGAAATTTTTCTATTATTTCTGGAATGTTAAAATAGTATAGTTTTAAAAGAAGGACAACCCGTAGGATGGGCGACAACTCGTCGCGTCGGACAAGGTTGTTGGAATCGAACCCACAACCAAAGTGCAAAAGGCCTTTATTACCTACCACTGGCCTACAGGAAGTCCTTGGTTAGTAGAAACTAGTTTTATAATATTAATTAGTATGATAGATGAAGTATAAGTCCATTTTTGGAATCATATACGGGTAACCTCACCATATATGGACTTATGTATATTTTATAACTTTTGATAACCTTTTGTTTGAGACATATGGAATGACCCATCATTTTATCACATGATTTTCTAACACCTCACGAAAGAAAAATTCAACTTCATTTCTTTAAGAGATGAAGTGGAAATTGTTCAAGGCACGAACATCGGTGATATTATACCGAAATAAAGTAAGTATTTATTTTAATTAAAAATCCTCAACTTTAGGGAAATGATCTTGAAAACCAAAAATGATTTCCTAATGCCCTTATATCTGATGAATCATATGGTACCTTAGATCATCACAAATTTCTGGCTTTGGGATTGTTGGATTTTTCATAGCCATGTTCTCTACCACTCTCCATTCGAACATGATGGTTAGATTTCTCTAATATATCCATATTTTCACCTATGTTCTCATATGTGGAAACCCAGTGACTAGTTAATTTGTGTAACCATTACGTTTTATAGTTTTGTTTTTAAAGTTATGTTTTGGTATTCCTTTTTACGATGTGGGTTTCTATTAAAGAAACTTTCAAGTAGTAAACCATTTATAACCCCGACAAATTTCGAGGGCGAAATTCATTTTAAGGGAGGTAGAATGCAACACCCCAAGATTTCATGAAAAATATTCCTTTTAATTCCTTTTATGTATTCTATTATACACTACACCAAGATTAGCTTGTAATATACGCAACACCGTATTAGCTTGCAGTATACACAACACTATTCTTGGATCGTGTTTCACAAAATTTCAAGTTTGTTTGATAGAAGTTATTCTATGAATCATTGAGTTTATATATATATATTCAATGTATAAATGAAATATGGTTGGATTATATTATACAAAACAACAAATGAATCTTTTAATACATGCAACCCTGACTTGTCTTGCTTTACACGCAATCACAACCTTCCTTGATAGCTTGTGTTATGCGCAATACCGAGTTTCACTAAACAATGATATGTTATTAAAATATTATATAAACTAGCCATAATGAACAGTAATACCCACTTTTTGAAATTTTATTTTTCAAAATGGACTTCATTTTTGGATTTGGAATATCGAAATTTTCCTCGGGTGAATTTTTGGTATTTTTCTGAAAACATTTAATTTTTGATGAATAGTGAAAACACTAGGTTACTATTTAAAAACCAAATTTTTATTTAAATAATTATTTATTTTATTTAAATTTATTTTACGTAAAAATTGATACATAATACATATATAATTTCAATTTAATTCATTGGAGTCATTTTATAATAATTTTAGATATATAAAAATTTTATTGAACTTTTCACCGTCTTGTACCCATCTCCTAAGAGAATTTGAAAATTTACATAAAAATTAATTTTACCATTTATGTGAGTATAATTTTAAAAATACAAGAGACACGGTTAATATTAAGGAGTAAAATGTGGTTCAATAAGATAAAAATAATTTTTGGTGAATAGTAACTTTTTACTTTTATTCACCATGGTTAAAAGTAAATAGCGTAATTAAGGGTAAAAATGATATTATTATTACCCAAACACGTGTCATAATTCTATTGGATAAGTGTAATTTGACCAAAAACAACCTTTGGAATAATATATTACCCTTTAGATATACTTGGATTAGATTAGGACACTTATTATTATTTTATTTAAAGAAGAGTTAAAAAGGTTAAAATCAAAGTTTAATAACTAAAATATTTTTAATATAGGGTTATACATAAAATAAATTCGACTATAAATATTAATTAGAAATATAAAAATATTTCCTATATAATGGTATTTTATTTATAATTTTTAGACATTAAATAATTTAATTTATTTATGACACAATGATGATAAAGTAATTACCTTATTAATGAAATATTAACATAATTGATTTATAAATACCCAAATAAATGTAATTTGAGACTTTTTATAAATTAAAATAAATTTTTATGTTAATATGACATGTTAGTATTTATTGAATTATCTTTTTTTGAAATAATAATGTTGTTATTTTTTTCACAAAAATCAATTACCAAATAGTGTCAAAATTGACATAAACTATTTTTTAAAACACATTTTATATTATTAATTGTTATTCTATTCCTAAAAATCTAAGGTTCGGACAAATTACTTAGATAAGGTTATATATATTAATAATGAAATACATGGGGTTCGTTTTTCTTGTTATAGTATGTTTATTAACCATATTGTGTAAGAAAACAAAAAGACATGGTAAAAGTTAAATTATTTAACTTAGAGTTAAATCGAAATGATAAGGATAAAATAGTAACCTAAACTTGTCTAAAACCTATTTGTTGAGAGTATTTGGACTCATCCCCACCTTATCTTAGAAATAAATCAATTTGAAGCTATTAAAAACCGAATATGACTTTATTATAAAATAATATTTTAAGTTTTCCTAAGGTTCCCCTCTCCTCCCTTATAAAAAGGGAACCCCTTCCCTATCCTCTTCACACCCTTTTGAGCCTTGAAGCTCATACAAAACCTACCAATTACTCTTATAAATATCACTATTTAAATCATAGTGGTTCTGGTATTCTAAAAAGTCCAACTCTACTGCACTAAGAAGAATTTTAAAGGAGGTGCGTCGAGGAAGAGGTAATCTCTTCTACAGACTCTTTCAAGTTTATTTCTTCTTCTACTTCCTCTTATTTATTTGTTTCATTAAAAGTAATAACATAAGTATTAATTATAGACCTATATTTTATAATAAATATGAAACAACCCTATTTCACCTTCTATCCATCAGAAAACGAAATCACCACGCGTGCGTACGTACAGAATACCGTCTCCACTCCGTGGTGTAATATGTTTTTGCACCACCACCATACTTGGATGGGTATAATGGTGTAAAGAATAACTATATATGATTATTATAAAATCACACTGATTCTGAGATATTATATCATCCACTATAATTCAATTCAGTAACTATGGGAAGAATATCATTGCTCGTGCGTATGTACAGATTACCGTCTCCACGACGCGATGAGATTCATTATCCATGTTAACCACTCAAGAATGATTATAGAGTATATATAATGAATAATAATGAAATATATGACATGATAAAGCTACTGTATTTATTTATATATATATACAAGTCATATACATACTTACATTCAAGTTAATAAGGAAAAAGAAAACAACATTCATGCGTACGTACGACCTATTGTCTCCATGAACGGTGTATTTCATTTCATTTATCAATTTATTATATATAAATATACTAAGTATATATGATATATAAATCATTATTTACATTTTGGAAGTAATTAAATCATTATATACGTAATAATAATATCATGAACAACAATTCCAAACACATACGATAAAACGATTTTACCCAAAATGCTGCTTTAACATGGAATTTACAAAAGAACGGGTAATATAAAGTTATAAGTGAACTATATATAATATCATAACAATGAATATTTTTATTTAATAAGTCAATTAAATTAGTTAAATCATTATACAATAGGTTCAGATACGTACGAAGCATATTGGACCTAAGGTAAGGGATAATTATTTCAATCTCATTCTTATCTGAGATTTTTTATTCGTAAGTATTTACTGGGGTCATGTTCATTATCCATGTACATATGTTCTCAAAATGTTTTCATAAAATGTTTACATTTATTCCATGTATGTTTAAAGTCATTTTACCTTTTTTTTACTTTTACCACATCATATGGAAGGAATCTTTCTTTTTTTACCATACGAGGTACTTTTTGACTTTTTCAATAAAACTACGAGAATAATGATTTTTTAACTTATACAAAATGAATGGATTCTTATGGTTTCATAAATAATTATTTTAAAGAATCTTACTATACAATATTTCATGAATATTTTCAACAAAATCCTTTTCTTTTAAAATTGCATTGTATTTTGTGAAAAGAAAATGCTTTTGAAGAAGAAACGATATTTTCCTCAAGAATTATTTTCAAGTGTTTTATCAAAACCATTTCCATTTAAGATGAAATTACTTAATATGTGTATTTTTCAAGTATAATTTCTCTATGATTTAAATTATTTCACTTCTCTTATGATGAAATGAAATCCATTGGTTTTATATGGATTATGTTATGATGGAATGCTATTTATGAAACCCATTTTATTCATTGGGTTACTATGAATGATGTATGTTTATTTTTTGGTACATGAACAAATGATTTCATTATGAGATTGGTTGGACCTATATCTCCCTCCAAGGCATTGGGTAAAGATTTTATATCTCATGAGATAGACATGGGTAGAAAAATAAGTTAATTCGGTTTAGTGATACAGGACTGGAATGAGGAGTGAACTCGATTCAGAAAGGGACTTTGTCTACTAAGATGGTCTTGGAAGCAATGCCTTGGATACTATGAAAATCATATCATGTGCTTAATGGTATGCCACAATTACATGTTTTATTCCCATGCTATTTTATCATGATTGATGTATTTATTCCTTATGTACTGTTATGTTTTATGTCATTGCTCAATATTTTGATGTTTAAACATTATGTTCATGTTTTTAAGTTCAAATGTATATGGTTTGTTTTATTCTCTTCATGCTTACCATTAATGAGAATTTGAGCTCACCCTTTATCTGTTTTCTTTTCCCCAGGATATAAAGAAAAGTTTTAGGTAAGAAAACAGAAGGGGAAGATCTTTATGGGAGATGTTAAAGATTTTTCACAACGATTAGAAGATTTTGTTCTAAGTTTCCAAAGACACTAAACTATTATGGTCCTTGAGTATTGGTTTTTGTTATGTATTAAATATTCTCCAAAAATAATGTAATGTACATGTACGCCATGATTTGGTTCTCTACACATTTTATGGACATTACTAATTTATAGCAATGCCTTTTGGTCTTACTAATGCCCCTGATATCTTCGTTGATATAATTAATAGAGTCTTTAGAGACTATCTTGATCAGTTTGTGGTAGTATTTATAGACGATATTATTCTCTATTCAAAGAGAATGGAAGAACACGAGGATCACTTGAGAATTGTGCTGAAAACCACGAGAAAGGAGAATATTTATTCCAAATTTATCAAGTCTGGTTTTATTCTTCAAAAAGTTTCATTTTTAGGTCACATAATCTCAAGTGAGGGGATATCTATGGATCCAAAAAAATAGAGGTTATTGAATGATGGTCGAGACCAATAGTAGTAACTGAGATAGGATTTTTTTCATGGTTTGAATGGATATTATCGACAATTTGTGAATGATTTTTCACAATTATCTAAACCACTCACCAAGTTGACTTTAAAAGGAGTTAAGTTAGTTTGGATTGAGTAATGTGAAGAAAATTTCAAAGAGCTAAAAAGAAGGTTAGCCAGTGCACTTTTTCTCACACTACCTTGTAGTGGAGAATGGTTTGTGATCTACAATGACACATCCAAGAAGGGGATATGGTTTGTTCTCAATGAAAATGATACAGTGAAAGCTTATGCCTCATTAAAGTTTATGATCCATGAGAAAAAATACCCAACTCATGATTTGGAGTTAGCTGCGGTAATATTTGCATCAAAAATATCGAGGCACTACCTTTATCGTGAAAGGTGTGATATTTATACTAATTGGAAAAGTTTAATGTATATTTTCACACAAAAGGAATATAATATGTGCCAAAGAATATGGTTCGATTTGATTAAAGATTATGAATGATCAATACATTACCACCATGGGAAAGTGAACAAGGATGAAGATGCTTTGAGTTGAAAACACCATGCTAGCTTATCTATGATGGGGATCACAAAAGATCCAATACTTATGGATTTTTAAAGGATGGATCATGAAATTATAATGTAAGGGGAGAAATATTATCTTTCTCAAATGAATGTTCAACCATCTATACAAGTGAATATTAAAGAGGCACAAAAAAAGATGTAGAGCTACAAAAGAAGGTGAGAAGTGTTCTTGAATTCAACCTTGATTGTGATGAAATAATAAGGTCTAGAAATTTGGTTTGTATTCCTCCAATGACTGAATTAAAGAAGGAGATTTCTGATGAGTCTCATAGTTTTTAATTCTCTATTCACCCTAGAAGAACAAAGCTGTATAGGGACCTAAAAGAGTACTTCTGGTAGAATGGCATGAAAAGAGATATTGCTGAATATGTCTCTCGATTCCTGGTTTGTTAGAAAGTTAAGGATGAGAGACAAAAGTATATGGGGATGTCACAACCATTACCCATTCTAGAATGGAAATGGGAAAACATAATTATGGACTTTGTCATTGGACTTCCCTAAATATCCAAATGTAATAATGTTATATGGGTTATAGTTGATCATCTTATGAAGTCAGCACACTTCATTTCTATTAGATAGGATTTATCTCTTGATCAACTTTCCAGGATATTTGTAAAGGAAGTGGTAAGATTTCATGGATTACCACATTCTCTTATATCTGATTGGGATCCAAGGTTACCTCAATGTTCCTGGGAAGTCTTCAGCATGCTATAGATACATATTTATGTTTTAGTACTTATTATCATCTTCAGAAAGACGGTTGGTCTGAGAGGACAACTCAAACATTGTAAGTCATGTTGAGATATTGCTCTATGTATTTCAAAGGTGGTTGGGATCAACACCTACCATTATGGGAATTTTCTTACAATAAAAGATTTCACACCAATATCAAGATGGCTCCTTATGAATCCCTATATGTAAAGAAGTGTAGAAATCCAATTTATTGGGATGAATTTGGGGAAATAAATCTATTAGGATGCGACGTTGTTAATGAAATGGAAGAAAAGGTCAGATCTATTCAATAACACATAAGATAAGATCAGAGTTGAAAAAAAATATATGATGAAAACTGATGAAAAAATCTAGAGTATGATGTGAGTGATATGGTGTTCTTACGAATATATCCCTATAATAGATTAAAGAGATTTCAAAATAAGGGAAAGTTGATCCCTAGGTATATCGATCCTTTTGAAATACTGGATTGTGTTGGGAAGGTAACATATCGATTGGTGCTTCCACTGAATCTCTCCCAAGTTCATCATGTGTTCCATGCATATCTCTTGATAAAGTACATACCTGGTCCTTCACATGTACTAAGCTCATAATCCATACTACAAGAGTAAGATCTTTCCTATGAAGAAAAATTGATAGAGAATCTAGATCGTAGCATAAAAGTTCTACAAAAAAGACCACTCGCTTGGTAAAAGTTTTCTAAAGGAACCACTAATTTGAATAATCTACATTGGAACATGAGGATGTGATTAGGGGGAGGTATCCTCGCCTATTTGTTTCTAAGTGTTGAATTTGGAGGGAGAAATTAAGTTTAAGGGGGGTGGAATACAACATCTGGATGTTGTTATGAAATATTTTATTTAAATACTTTTTTTATTCAGCAGCTTGATTTCTATGAGATCATGTGTTCAAATGAACCAAAATATTATATTAATATAAAATAATGTTATAGCCTAGTTGTTAGGTTATTGGTAGTAATTATAACTAACTTATTAAAAATCATTTTGAATTCATTGGCTATTAATTTTTATGAAAAATATTTTTTTATTTGTGAGTGAATTATTTTTTGTAATGAAATTAAGGAGATATATGTGTTATATACTCAATAAATTATTTTTATATTCATCCAATGGATATTTTAGTCATAGGGGTTGAATAAAACCCTATTTTATGTATACAAACCTATTTTTTAAAGGTCTTTTTTACTATTTTGATTGGAGAAACCATTTTAAATTTAAGATTTTGAAACATGAATAATTTATATATGGATACATAAAAATATTATTTTGAAGAGGGATATAAAAATTTACTTTGGATAAATTTATGATAAAATTTTGATAACTTTCATGTTTTGATGAATAGTAAAAATAAGCTAAATTTTAATTAAAAAACTTTTTTATTGAGATAATTTTTATGGTTAAATTATAATATTGAATGATTTTAAGGTATAAATAGAATAAATTTTTTACATTTAATATAAATATATGTCATTAGAATTAATTTTACATTGAATTCATAGGTAAAATCATTTCAATATTTTGAAATGTTTTATCTTTTAAAATCCATTTTCACATTTCAACAGTGGGAGTAATTTTAAATTAATTATAGAAAATTATGTGCTTTGAATTTGTAAAAATAGATTCCATATTTGGAATCAAAAGGTCCAAATTGTGTGAATATGTACCTTTTATTTTTGGACATTATGAATAGTAACTTTATTAATTATTTTTATTTACCATTGTTAAAGGGTAAATATGGTAAATAAGGGTAAAAATAATAATTTAATAGTATAAAACTACCCTAAAATGTGACCTAATCCAATTGGATGAGATATTTCATACCATAGCCATCCTTGGATAGATTTTGGGACCCCATGGATTCACATGGATGTGAAAATGAAATTTTATAAGAATTAATTTAAAGTAAAGATAATTATAACCTAAAAATATATATTTTACTAAATCAATTTTAATATTGGGTTACATGAATGATATTTATGTCTATAAATAGTCATTATAAATATAAAGATATTTCTTACATCATGGTATTTTATTAATAATTTTTATACATTAGATAAATATATTTATTTATGTCCCAATTATGATGTACTGATTACCTCATTAATGAAATATTAAAAAAAATGAATTTAAAATATTAAAATAAATTTAATTTGAACATTTTGATGTCATACACAAATTTTTTGGATGCTATTGAGATATTAGGCATGATTTAATTCCTTTTTTCGAATGAATCTTGTTTTTATAAATTTTATAAATAAGTCAAATTTTAATATTGTCCAAAATTGACTAAATTCATAAATTAAAACATAAAATAGTTTATTAAAAGATATTAAATTCCTAATAATGTAATATTTGAAAAAATAGTTAATATAAGTCCAAATAAATAATAAATAACTTATTGTGGGTCATTTTACATTATATGATAATTAAGTTAACCCGCAATGTGTAAATAACATGATACGAGAGTAAGATTAAAAAGTTTAAAATATGGGTTAATCCAAAAAGATAAGGATAAAAAAATTTAAAAACTTGTCTAAAAATTATTTTATGATGGGTATTCGAACCAAAACCATCTTATATTATAAATAAATAAGTTTTTTTTACCATTTTTAATCAAAATGTAATTTATAATAAATTAATTTTTTGAGAGTTTCCTAAAGTGACCCTCTTGTCTCTTATAAAAGGAACCTCTTCCCACTCATCTTCACTCCATTTTAGGAATTAAAGTTCAAAAAATCCTAAAAATTTCTCTTATAAAATTCCCTAGTCACATTTTAGAGGTGTTGGGCTTCTCAAAAGACCAACTCTAGTGCCATAAGAGGAAAATTAAAGGATCCATGTCAAGGAAGAGGTAATCTCTTCTACTGATTCTTTCAAATATCATTTTTCTTATACTTCCTCTTATTTAGTTGTTTCATTATAAATTAATAACATCAGTATCACTCGTATAATTATATGTTATTATAAATATGAAATAACTCTATTTATCCTTTTATCCATCCTATGAAAAATGAAATCACTGTGTGTGCATGTGTATGACTTACTGTGTCCACGTCGTGGTGTAATTTATTTTTCACCACCATATTACTTGGATGGGTATAATCATTGAAATAATAACTATATATGATTAATATATCATTATATTAATTCTAAGATACTATTCATCAACCAATTTTATTCCATTCAATAATTATGGGAACGTTATCGTCGCTCGTGCGTACGTACGACTTACCGTCTCCATGATGTGATGTGATTCATTCTACATAATCATCATTAATACATGAATATATAAATGAATTGAATGGAAAATATGATATATATTATACTAATAATTTTTTTTATGATATAACTATAACCTAAAAATAGGAATAAGAACTTATTTGACAAAACATACATAAGAACATAAAGTAGTTAATACCTCAATAACAAGTAATAATGGAATGTTACTAACAAATAGATGAAAATATTACCATAAATTATATCATAAAAATTATTATCATTATGGATTAAATAAGTAAAATTATTTAAATCATTATACAGGATATTTGGATACATACTAAGCATATCAAACCTAAGGTAAGGGATAACTTTGCAAATCTCACTTTTATCCGAGATTTTTTATTCATAAGTATTTACTAGAGTATAATTATCATCCACATCCATGTTTCTAAAATATTTATGTCAAAATATACTTTATATCACTCTATAATTGTTAGAATTCAATTTAACCCAATAGTAAAATTTTACTAAATGGTTTGAATGAATTCTTTCTTCATTTTTTCTACGAGGTACTTTTTGACTTTTCTGAAAAAAGTATGAGAAAAAATGTTTTTTAACTTATACGACTTGAGCAGTTTTTTAAACTTCCATAATTATTTATTTCCTTGAAGATTCCCCTATAATCATACATGGTTATTTTCACATAAAATGTTTTCTTCAAAAAATATTTGGTATTTTGAGGAAGGAAAATGTTTTTGAAGAAGAAAAGATATTTTCCTCACGAATGAAGCTCAAGTGTTTTAT
Organism: Viscum album; assembly: GCA_963277665.1. Lineage (NCBI taxonomy): Eukaryota > Viridiplantae > Streptophyta > Magnoliopsida > Santalales > Viscaceae > Viscum > Viscum album. The sequence goes on from OY728131.1 coordinate 1,197,259,780, forward strand.
CAATATTATTTTCCATCTAAGATTGGATAGATTTTTGTTTATATACCTATTATTACTTTGATTTTATGGTTTAATTTATGGATTTATATTTATGAATTCTATTTATGGATTATGTTATGATGGAATGATGTTTCTGAAACCAATTTTTACTTCATGGGTTATAGTGAATGTTTTTATGTTTTTGTGGTACACATAAGAATGGTTTCATTATGATATTGGTGGGACCTATATCTCCCTCCAATGCGTTGGGTATATATTTCTATCTCATGAGATAGACATGGATTAAAATACAAGTAAATATGGTTCAGTGTTACAGGGCTGGAATGAGTAGTGAACTCGGTTCAATAATAGACTTTGTTCGATATGTTGGTCTTTGAAATGAGCCTCATCTATTATGAAAGGATTTTATATGATTATGTGTATATACCATAAAATTTCATGTCTTACGTTATGACTATTGGGATTACATTTCACTTTTATGATATATTCGATTACATGATATTGTGATCTTTTATATACAGGATAATATTTTAAAATGTTATGTTCTTATGAATATTATATGATTGATATTTGCTTTATTTACCCTAAATGAGAATTTGAGATCACAAATATATATGTTTCTTTTCCAGAGGTCATGAAAATGGGTATTAAGTATGATATTCTAAAAAATAATATAGTTATGATGAAATAAACTGGAGACAATGCAGATGTTTTATGAACCAATTATTTTTGATTCCAAGTTTCTAAAGACACTACACGTATATGATACCACCATGGGTTTTTATATGTTGTAATAATTATACATAATTTATGAAGTAATATAAATATAAATAAATAATGGGTTTCTATAATTGTAACTTTAACATTTACTCCTTGGTATTTATCTATGTTTAATACAACTTGTTCAATTTGTAATGGAACTATCAACAATTATTCAAAAATAATTCTAGAATTTTCATTCAAACTCCAAACCAATTTCATCACAAACCAAAATATGATATTATGACGAGACACCTAAATTTTAGTCTTGAAAGTCCCAAAGAGTGTTAAAAATCATCATGTGTAGATACCTAGTTTTTCCCTTGTAATACTTTGGAATATTTGTAAATATGTTTCCAGAGCTAGGTGCTGAGACGACGTGCGATTCCAAAGTCCGGTGTTACTGAAATAAATTATATAATAATATTTATTATATTTTATACTATGAATGTGATGGAAATGAGATATCTCTAAAATAGTAAATATGATTTGAAATGTGAGGCCACTGTTGAGTCTGGAATGTGGCGTTTACCCTAGGCGGGGTGTATTCTTTTCGGCATGAGTATTCTTTGAGAAAAGTCACCAATGGGAAAATCATAAAAATAATAATTAAACTTAATTATTTTATCTTGAATACCGAATAAAATAAATTTTTATCATGGACTTAGATTGGAAATCTAAGACTTCCATAGAATTCAGATTGTGATGTTTTTCTTAAGCATGACATAAAATTATAGGGTGTGGGAGGTTCAGATTTCATGACTTTTGGTGGAAGTTTCATTGTTTTTTATAAATAAAAACATATGATTTGAGGATTATGGTTTTCCCCTAATTATTTATTTTCACCAAGATCTCTCTCTCTCTCTGATATTTTATTTAACGGATCAAGGAGGAAACTTTGAAGAAACATCATCAGTTCAATGAAAGAGCATGGGGAACGCGTGAGCAGTGATACATGGATTGATTCAAGGTAGAGTTCATCATTTGTTTATATTCAATTGGAGTTTTAAATTGATAATCCATTTCATTTCAATTTAATTTCATGTTTTCTTATCAATCGTTGATGGGAGAACTAACAAGACCACTGATCTAGGGCATGTGAGGTGGCAACACCATATGGTACGACTCTGGTGAGTGGGGCGACATAGACAGGAGGTTGGGACAAAGCTCAAGTGAGCAGGATTAAGGGAAGAGGCCGAGTGCAATGGGAAGCACACTACATAGAAACCTATGTGGAAGGGGAAACCCTTGGAGGAATGAAAAATAATAATTAAAAATAATAAAAATAAAAATAATATTATTTATTTAAACTCTCGTAAATCCCTCGTGCAGTGTCTGTTTGATGTACCTTCAGTGGCAGTGAAACCCCATTTACAATATGGTCATTTTTATACTATTTTAGAGAATTTACCCTAGCCCTCAACATAGGACCACAAAATAATCATTAAACATTAGATTTAATGTTATTATTAAATATTTTACTCGCCAAAACTCCTACGTGTGATGTCCGATTGACGTGCCATTAGTGGTAATGTGACCAATACTTTGATGAGTTCTTTTTAAGACCAATATTGAGTACGCTTCACAGACTCATGGAGGAGGTCAATAAAATTCCTTAAAAATAATAATAATAATATTACTATTATTTTCTAACACTGATTCAAGCATAACATCTACATGGAGCATCTGATTCGTGTGCCATTTGTGACAATGCAACCCTTGCTTCGAGAAAGAACTTTTGAGGATATTTTGGAATTTTTTATGATTCATGAAAGAGGATAAGTGGCATGAAAAGTCTGATAATAATAATAATATAATTATTATTATTCAGGAAAATTGTATCAGATCATACATTGGAATACAATGTTTCATTAACGCGCCTTCAAATGCATTTCTACCCTGGATTTGGGGCAGACTTTGAAAGACAGATATCAGGTACATAAACTGAAATAGAGGTGTGGGCCCCATGAGGCTGGATTTGGGTGTTTGTGGTGAATTGTGTCGTTTTCATCGGGTGTTTATTTTGGACAAATGAATAACCAATCATGTGCGCTGTTATGATAGGATCCCAATGGTGCATGTCATGACCCGTCCTCGGGACCCATGCCATGACTACCCCAAGCCCGCCTCCCATAGGCCAGGGGCTGGCGACTAACACTAAGGCGTAAATCCTGAAAAAAGGGGAAGGTATTGACTTTATAAAGTAAACAAAAACCATAGAGTAAGAAAGCAGAAGTAAACACTAAGTAAAACTGGGTACAAAAGTAGTGCAGAAAAGTAAGTGGGCCAAAATACAAAACCAAACTGAAAATAAAGTACAACTAGAAAGAAAGTACTAAAACTGAAAGTAAAGCAGCAATGTCGATCCGTCCACTGGAAGTCCCTCCTGAAGGGTGGGTATAGATAGCCTCCTCATCTCCTCGGGTCCAGGAATCCATTCATTGTACGTCCCGCCCCGTGGTCCACCTTCAGGTACCGATAGCTCCACGAGCCTCAACCACGATCAGTGCTATCCGTTATCTACATCCAACACAACGTAGTGCGGGCATAGCCCGTGCAGGGGTGAGTATACGATACTCAGTAGGGACCACGAGACCCCCAAAGGTCTCCTAGAATCCGAAAAGGATAATCCACAAAGGAATGATACAATCATGAGGTGACAACCAACACTACTTAGGTATATTCCCATACATATACCTAAGTCATCCATTCCCATTCGGCTCCAAAATCCAAACCCAAGTTCGATCATGTCCACACAGGAGAACAAAAACAAATCCACAAATGAAACCATAACCCAATCCACATAGGAAAGCAAGTCAATCATATCAAAGATAATGATTGAAAGTCAAGACTCAGCTCACACAGGTATACTTCTTCAGTGATAGAGATGATCAGATGTAGCCACTAATTCATCTAGCTGGGACCCACGTAGAATACACGTACTGTAGTCATCACCGCCGAAATCACAGAGGATTCCTGTATGGTTGTGGTCGTCGTCTAACCCACAGAGGATTCCAGTACGATAGTCTCCACCGTCGAACCCACAGAGGATTCTAGTACGGTTGTCATCACTGCCGAAACCACGAAGGATTTCAGTGCAGTCGTAGTCGTCGAACCCATGAAGGATTCCGGCACGAAAGTCTTCACCGTCAAAACCACATAGGATTTCTGTATGGTAGTCTTCATCATCGAACCCACGAAGGATTCCAGTACGAAAGTCTTCATCGTCGAACCCACGGAGGATTCCAGTACGGTAGTCTTCATCGTCGAACCCACGGAGGATTCCAGTACCAAAGTTTTCATCGTCGAACCCATGAAGGATTACAGTACGAATGTCTTCACCGTCGAAACCACATAGTATTTCAGTACGGTAGTCTTCATCTTTGAACCCACGGAGGATTTCAGTACGGTCTTCATCGCTGCCGAACCCACATAGGCTTTCAGTGCAGTCGTCACAGTCGCAGCCGCAGCCAGCTCTAGGGTTCCCGCACACAGGATGCTCATTTGCGGGAGGGTCCGCTCCACGAGACAAGGGGGGTAAAAACCTCAATTGACACGTAGTCCGGAGTTGATGTATCTCAAAGTTCCATCTTGATAAGAGGAACTCAACGTGACAGACGGCGCGTCTATCGGACGCCCGGTCTGAGAGTTACTAGCTTTTTCGTTCCAAGGGTCCGGTTGGTTTTTAAGTCAAAACCAACCTGACCGCACTCCAAATACGTCCAAACCTCAAGAGGAGTAATCCGAAAGGTCCGTCTCACTAAGAGGAATCCAACGAAGACTACAACACGTTAATCGGACATCCGGAGCTCAAGTTATAAGCGTTTCCGCTCTGAGGGCCCGATTGGTTTCACGTTCGAACCAACACAGACATACCCAAAGTTATCCGAAATCTTGATTATAATATACCGAAACGACCGTCTCGATCCAAGGATCCCAACTCAACTGAAGGTGTGTCGATCGGAGGTCTGAAGCCCAAGATATGGACAAATGACTGAAAACAGTCCGAAATGGGGGGTCTGGGCCCGGCCCGGCCCGGCCCAACCCCCCCTAGGTCAGCCCGAACCTGGTTGACCCAACCCTGGTCCGGTTCCATCCCATCAGGGCCCGGCTCGGCCCGGTGCGGGCGGCCCGGCCCAGCCCGGTGCGGCCGGTCCGGCTCCGCGGTGCCGCACACTGTGTGGATGCGGGGGGTGCGCTGCCCCCCTTGCTAACGGACGCGACGCTGGTCGTCGCGTCTCCCCCAGATCCCGTGTGGCCACGGGATCCGGTATTCCCTCCGCCGCCACCGCGGCTCCTCCCGGCGGCGGGCCGGGGCGCCGCCGTGCCAGCGGGGCGCGCCGGCAGCGCCTTCCGCTGACCACCAGATGCACTCCGGTGGTCCGTTTTGCCTGCCGTCTGCGCCTGTGCCTCTCCCGAGACCCGTAGATTACTGCGAAGGGTTCAAAACGCCTTTGCGTCCCACTTCTTCATTACCCGTCGATCCGCACACCTATAAACAAACTGCGGAGGGTTGTCGGGATGTGTTCGTTCGGCCCGCACCCTCCGCGTTAGGTGTTTTTCAAAAGGCAATCTTTAAAAGAAATGCTCTAAACAAGGGCATAATTTATTCAAGGTAAAATTATTCAATCACCCTGAAATTAAAAAAAAAACTCATGCATGAGGGGATAATTCACACATAAACTTTATTCAAAAACCCCCTACCTCAAGCGTTGTTGAATGAAGGTTCGTCGCGGGAAAAATGACGTCGCGGAAGAAGGATCGTCGGCATTGCGGTACACGACGTCGCGGAGAAGAGGATCAGCGTCGTGGTACAGGGTGTCGCATCATCGATCACCAAGGAACTATCATTCTTCATCGTCTTTCATCGGATGTCAGCATTCTTCGTTGGTGACGGTGTGTTCTTCATGTTCTTCATGGAGGAAGATGAGGATTCCAAGGTTCCTCTCCAAACCTTATCGCACAACGAAAACCACAATAAAATAAGGCATTGCCTTATTTTATTACTCATGTCAACCCTTAATTGAAATTCAAAATTAAAACATGATTTAATTAAAGTGTGTTGACCAATTAATGAGGCGTTTAATAATCCAATTAAACATGAGAGTGGACTTGACATTAAAGAGGGGGGTGCGGGTGAGTTACTAAATTAAATGCACGTGGAAGGTAAAAGGAAATAAAGGGGGTAGGGATCATGTAGGCCCCACCTCACTAATATCCTACCTAGTGTAGTTAGGAACTAGTGGATCCCACCCCAACCTCCAAGCATAGGTTTAAACTACCTTAAATAAAAATAAGATTGGTTGCAAAAATTTTATTTTATTCATTACTTAACCCACTATTTTTAATAAACACACACGAGAAAATGCTACTCCAGAAAAAGTGTTATTAAGAAATTACCGGTGCTGCGGTTCCATCAGTGCCATCGGAATTCGATTCTGAGCACTGGTTCAAAAGTTAGAAAAACCCGCTCACTCATTCACTAAACGTACCCGAGATAAACTTCGGAAATTGATTCCGGGCACACCGGGCCTCGGAATTAGGTGCCGTCAGAAACTGCGTTCTTGTAAAATCCCAAAGAAAATTAAGAAAATATTTCCCATGAATTTTACGGGACTTTAAAGTGCAATACTTTTGATGTGTTTTGGGATCATGGTGCAGGTCCTACGAAGCACCATTCATGCACAATGTCGCAAAATAAAATTTCTTCACCTGGAGTATGATTCAGGTGAATAAATAGTCGATACTTTGTGTTTTTCACAAAGGATAATGATGGTGTGATATTTTTGATTATCTAGGGCTGCTTAAGGAGGTGTGTCTATGAATTATGTTTTATCCATTTGGATCAAACAACAAGCATCGTGGCCTCATCAGCTTTTGGGGCAGAGGTTCCGTGTACTCTGGGAGTATTCTAGATTGCCTAGGGGTACATGTTCATTGTTTATTACCCGAGTATGGCTGGGTACACGACCAGACGATGAGGCGGCACCACACGTCATATGGACCCCACATGCTTCGTATACCATACTAAAAAACTTCTACATTTTATATCTCATTTTATTGGACTCAAATATTGGCATGCGAGTAGTCTGTCCTAAGTGTTTTTCTACATAGAACGTGATGGTTCCATCTACGGTGGGTTTTAAGATATGATGTGACGTGTTACAAGTGTGGATCCTTTTTAAGATATTTTCAATGACGATTTGGATCAGGTGGTATTATGAGAGTGTTCTGAGCTTACCCTCCAGCTGGGCTGGGCAGCGATGCTCCTCGATGCTTTCTGAGGGGTACTATCTAGCATGGATGACCATTTTTGTTCCTCAACAATAAGAGCATAATCAACCATCAACATGGGTGTGGGTCCTCTATCAGCTACTTCTAAGTGGAATACCCTGGATGCACTAGGTTGAGGGTCCTCAATGAGAAAGAGTAGAATCCCCCTAACACATCAGGGTGTGGGTCCTCAATGAAAATAAGACTAGAACCAGCCATTGGCATGATATTGGGTCCCCTATCAAATACTTCTAAGTGGAATCCCCATGACGCACTAGGGTGAGGGTCCTCGATGAACCAGAGTTGAATCCCCCAGACGCATCAGGCTGCGGGTCCCCTATGATGACTATTAGAGTGGAATCCTCACGATGCACTAGGCTGTTGGTCCTCTACTTTGGGTTTTCTCTATCTGAATATGGATTAGTGAAGATATGTACTTTAACATTACATTGGAATCATGATTAAGAGGGAAACTCTCCCCACCGAGACACATCCTTGTGATGTAACCTAAAACTGTACAGGTGAGACAGACCCACCAAAATCAGATAGTATCAAGGTGTGGTGATTGATTCCCTTTGAATTGTGCGTTTAGCGAATACATGAGGGATGTTGGGCATCATGGGTGGTTACTTTTGGAACTACTAGAAACTCTTCTCCTTGGTTGAGATGTGAGATGAATATCCCCTTACTCTCTCTTTTGGGACTCTTTGGTTGATCGTGTTTGTATATATATATTTCTAATTTCAATAACCACACCTTGGGGTTTGGTTACTCCCCATACAAGAGAAGAAATGTCGTGCGAGGTATGCAACAATTTTTTATGTCTATCTTTTCATGGTTGGATGAGTCTACTCTCCTACTAAATGTATAGAAGACTTGATGAGAAGTTCAACATCTCACCATTTCTATCTCCTTGTGTTTGGAATATCTTAACTCACTCTATTGTTGGGTTGAGTTGTACTAATTTACCGTACCTTGTTTATCTACTACTGCCCTCTTTAATACATGTTTTACTACTCCCTTGAGCCTTTGGGTAATCCTACTGAGTATTTTTATACTCACCCCTCTTTTGATTTTCCCACACATGGTGTGCCCATACAGATGATAAAAAGGTTTATTGTGACCTCAGAGGAGGTTAGGGATACAAGGTTCTTGGACCACATGTGATGGTTGTTTCTTGGTATATAGGAGTGGGGATCTCTCAGTAGTTTTACTTTTCCAATTTTTGTCGAGTTGTGGATATTTTCTTACTGGGTGTATATTTTTCCCCTTTCCTTTTCAGTTTAATTTTCTATACTTGTACTATTTAGTGGTTGATTCATGTTTGAGGTTTATATATAGGAGTATTGTGTCTTTTTTTCTTTTCCCTTATCATTTATTCATTATGTTGGCTATATGTGCGGGTATAGGTTCTTAGGAAAAGGCCTCCCTGAGTATTTTGAGCCTTTAGTGCTAGTCACTATCCCCTAGCCTATGAAGGCAGGTTTGGGGTAGATGTGTCCTGAGCCCCAGCATGGGTTGGGTCTTGACAAAGTGATATCAATGGTGGATCATTCTTTGGGACGTTGTTTAGATGTTCCCTAAAAAAGAATTGGATGAGTTTTAGGGTAACAATTTCAACATTTTATGAGAGTGGCTATTAGGACAGAGAGTCCAGTGATGGTGGACGATTGACATATCAATTCACCAGGACTCTAATTATCCACTAGTCGACATGGCATGTTGAGACATATGTTGTAGGGAACAATGGTACATGCATTATATAGGACAGATACATTTAACATCCTTCTTGAGTCATATCCCCGTCATTATTGATATATATATATATATGAACATTTGACCCTAGTACTACTTTATGGATTTTGAATTCATTCGTGATGAATGTAAGATATGATTTTAGCTCCAATTTGTGACAACGACTCCTAGAACGATGATCCCTCAGTTAAGGGTCCATCATGCTACCCCATTCCTCCAGGTGGGTAGGTAGTAGCACCTCCACCCGTTGAGCAGTTGTTATTTCCATTTAAGTAGGCTGAGGATGTGGGCAGTTTAAATGGACTCCATGAGTTCCCATGCCAGAGACCACTGAGGTTCCATAGTGATTAAGATCCCTAACAAACAAAGGTTTGGCTATAGTTTGTGATTCACCTCTTTAGGCTTGTTTGGACACTAATAGATTAGATGGTGGCTTTGGTAGCCATCCTTTATTTGTGAAATATTTGGGCATAGGTGGAGTTTGGTAACACAAATTCATGAGGAGTCAAGACTCTCATGGGGTGACTTACAGTAGTTTTTCCATAAGGATTACTACCCCTCCTGCTTATGCTTCATCCAGATTCATGAGCTTCTGGAGCTCCAACAGGGAGGGATGAAAGTTGAAGAGTATGAGGATCAGTTTGAAGACCTAACTTGGTACTCTATGGATATGATCTGCAATGGATACTTTTGAGCATAGATGGTTGAGTAGGGACTCTACAGAGAGATCTATGTTGACATAGTTTCCTTGTGAATCCAAACCTACCTCATAGTGCTAAAGCAAGAACTGGTGACATTGATATTTCAATTAGTGGAATTCTAGTTATCTATTTTTGGAAGTGGACATGTATGAGCTTCAATGACTTCCATAGCTAGTAGAAGTCAGTATGTAGGGCATCAATGTAAGAGACCTACCTTTGATGAGAATCAGGCACTTGTTTTGGGACAATGTAAATCCTATGAGAAGCCTAGGGAGGGCATGTGTTATGCTTGTGATGAGTGAGGTTATATGGCATGAGACTTCCAGATCATATTTGCTAATATTTCTAAGAAGACATCAATAGAAACACCACAGTAGATACAATGTTGTGATTAGGTGTCACTGAGGTTGAAAATGGGGGGGGGATCCCTGGGAGGTAGTGTAGGCATGGGAGTATGACGATTTGTGGTTGGTTGATGATGCTATGAGATCCTTCCACCACCACTAGGTGGCCCGCATCCAACTCAGGGAGATGGTGGTCGTGGTTGTGGGCTGCTTCATGTTATGGATGTCTATAATCTGAAAACACATGAGATGATAAGAGATACACCCTATGAATTTTCTATATTTTGAAGTCGAATTTATTAGACATTGGGCGAGGCACTCTTTTCTCCCCGATTCATTCTTAAGGGTTTACGATGGTGCAGTGGGGCATCGTTGTAACCTTGCATCGGTGTTGTTCGACATAGATTTGAATGCAAGAGGAAGAGTGATTCTTCCCCCACCGAGACACGTTTTTGTGATGTGAGAAAAACCATGAGGGTGAGTCAGTGACACCCAAATCAAATAGTATCATGATGTTGTGGATGAGTCCCTCTGACTTCTGCATTCATGGATGGGTTAGGAAGTGGAGTGCTAAAGTAGGTTCTTTCATTGCTAGTGGAGTTTTTCTACCTGATCTCTTTTTTTCAAGAGATGACCCCAGTGAGTATAGAGGAGTATCTAGTTTGGGGATTTCTATCCTTCTGAGGGAATTAAAGACACAGAGGGTATTCCAATTTCTTTCCATGTCTAGATTCTTGCAATTGGATGAGTTTACTCACCTTCCCTGTTCATTGGAACCTTGCATGCTCAAAGTCAACCTTGATATGGATGTTATCATGTACATGTCTAGGTGATGGATACCCCATGAATAGAACTATGCAACTCAGTATCTGGTTCCAATAGTGGTAGTCTCCACCCTAATAATATGGATACACTATCTTTGGGGAGATTTCCTTGTGGGTTTATCAAACCAGAAGTGTCTTAGGTAAGTCTTCACCTAGAGATACTTGAACTTCAGACATCGATGCTAGTTTGAAATTTCAACAGGGATACATTTTTGAGATATTATATACTTCAAAAAGAGGCATCATTATATTAGTTTCCCTCAATAATAAGTTCCAGTATCACCAAATATGGGAGGTTTCATAGTAGTTATCTTCCCCAAAAATGACCCTAGTTGAGAAGATGGGTACAATTTCCTTCTGTCGACAGTGTTGACTCATTCGCTTCTTGAGTGTGTAAGAGAGTCTCAATTATGAGACAACGACTTAGAAATATATCATGACGAAATATCATTGGGTTCTTCATAAGACAATTATTTTGAAGGAGGGAATCATGAGACCTTGTTTTAGAGACAAATAGTGGTTATGGTTTTGATGTGGGTGAAGGATGAACACTATGTTCCAGGGGGTGTTTACAGCCTATTGAAATCCCAGAGTGGAAATGGGATGATATATCCATGAATTTCATTACATGGCCTCGACACACTATAAAGGGCCATGATTCCATCTAGGTGATAGTAGAGTGAATCTCAAAGTTGGATCACTTCCTTACAATTATGGAGCAGAGATCAGCAGTGTTTGGGGAAGTTGTATGTGTGCGAGATCTTATGCATTCACAAGGTACCCTTACCAATTGTCTCTGATCATGATGCAAGGTTCACACCAAGATTTTCGGGAGGCATGTAGGAGGTATTTGGGACCCAAAATCAGATGAGTACAACATTTGAACCCTTGGACAATGGGTAGAACAATCATACTATCCAGCTGTTGGAGGATATGTAGAGGGTTGGTGAGGTTTTGAACCACCTTACACTATCCCCCTAGTTGTACTGGGTGCAGAACATGTTCCATGAGTTGCAGTTGAGTTGATACATGTGATCCTATGCCAATAATTGATAGTATTTGACCATATGTGGATGGATAATCCCTTTGGTTTGCATGGTGTCCCAGTACATAAACATATAGGTCAGTTTCTGGGAGGAGGAGAGCTAGGTTTGAGCATGTTATCCTGAGTTGTTTCCCCAATTTTATTTTTGGGGATGAAAATACAGAAGGAGGGAATGATTAAGAGACCTTTTTTACTTGTAAGTCTCTTCAATATTTCTATGTATATTTCTAAAGGTAGGCACTTAGACGATGTGCGATTATGAGGCCCAATGTGCCCAGAATAAATTATACAAAAATATATAGTATATTTTATACCATGCCTGTGAAATAAATTATATATCTCTCTAATGTTAAATCTCATAAAACATATGAGGCCACAATTTAGTCTAGAACATGGGGTTTACTGATGGTGAACATAATTTTTGTCAGCGCAAGACATCTATGAGAAATGTTACCCAGGGGAAAAATCCTAAATGAAATAATTATACTTAATTATTTTATCTTGAACAATGAATAAAATAACTTTTGATCAGGGTCTTGGATTTGAAATCCTTGACTGCCATTGAATTTGGAATGGGTTATTTCACCTAAGCGAGACATAAAATTAAAGGGTGTGGGAGTTTTGGATTCTATGACCGTCGGTGGGGGTTTTAGTGTTTTTATTAAAATAAACACTTATGCTTTGAGGATTAGGGTTAGCCCTAAATTCTCATTCTACACCATGTTCTCTCTTTATCATATGTTATTTGATTGATCAAGGAGTAAACATCGATGAAACATCAGTAGATTGAAGTAGGATATTGAAAAATGATCTGACAAAGAAAAACAGATCGATTCAAGGTTGGATTCCTCATTTTTTTTATCTCTAATTGTAGTAATGATTTGACAATATGTTTCTTTACTATTTAATTCATTGTTTTCTTGTAAATAATCGACGTTCGAAGTAACACAACCACTAAAATGTGTTTTAATCTTATTTAAATTCAGATTATTCATATATTCTTCATGTTTGTTTCCATTTTACATTTCAGTACATCAACCCATTATCAGATCGTTGAGCGAAGGCTAGCAAGGTGAAGCTCTCGTCATGAGGATCACCAATCCATTTTTAGATTTGTGATCGGGAAACTAGAGGAGTCTATGCAGTGAGAAGAAAGTGGATCCTATCTATGCGGGTCAACTGGGATAGGATCCAACAACATGCAGTCTCTGGTGAGGTGGGTAGGGCAGTAGCCAACAAGGAACGATCAGGAAAGGTCGTGCCGGCTTGCAGTGGTACGAAGAGTGAGGAGGTGGCATGAGAAGGGTGGTTTGGTGGTTTGAGGTGACATGAGAAGGGATGTTTGGTGGTTCTTGATAGTGCAAGATGACTCTATGGGGGGGGGTCCGACGAGGTGAATTGCAGATCTGGGGCATGTGAGGCGGCAACGCGGCAGGGCACAGCTCCTGCGAGTGGGGCAACACAGAGAGGTGGCTGATATGGAGCTCCAGTGATGAGGGTTAAGGGTGGTGGTCAGGTGAACATGATGGTGCTCCATGTGGAGACTAGGGTGGGGGGACCCTAGGATTAAATAAAATAATAATAAATAAAAATAAAAAAAATAATATTATTTATTTAAATTAACGTAACTCCCTCGTGGGATGTCCATTTGATGTGCCGTCAATGGTGGTGTAACCTCATTTACAATATCACCATTTTAATAAAATTTTAGTGAATTTACCATGTCCCATGACCTGGGGCCATGAAACACTCGTGAAACATTATATTTAATATTATTATTAAATCTCTGACTCACCATAACACCTGTGCGACATCTGATTGACGTGTCGTCAGCTGCAATGAGACCTTGACTTCTATGTGGTATTTTTAAGACCAATGTTGAGTTCTTTAGATGACTTATGAAGTAGGTTAATAAAAAAAATTACTAATAATAATAATATTATTATTATTTTCTAGCGTTGATTCGAGTATAACCCCTACATAGAGTGTCTGATTCGCTTGTTGTTTGTATCAATGCAACTATTGCTTCAAGGTGAACCATTTTAGGCTGTTTTGGGATTTTTTATAGTTATTTACTAAGGCTCAGTGGAACAAAAGTACAATAATAATAATAATAATATAATTGTTATTATTCAGGAAACTTTTATCAGGCCGTACATTTTCATATGACATCCGTTTGATGTGTTGTCATAGGCATTGTGACCATGGAGTTAAGAAAGAATTTTCAAGACTAATTTTGGTAACATAAACTGAAATAGAAGTGTGGGCCCCATGAGCCCTGATTTTGGTGTTTGGAGTTAAATGCATCTTTTTCACCGTTTTCCCGTTTGGGATGAATGAATAGCCAACCCCGTGTGATATTTGAAGAGGATCATAATGGTGAAATCCATTTGATGTGCTTCAAGATTATGGAGTGGGTCCCACAAAGCACTGTGTGTGCGCAATACTAAGAAATGCAGTTTTTTCATCAGGAGTCTAATTCAGGCGAATGAATTGACTATCCTGTTCATTTTTTCCCACAACGATCCTGACATTGTGATCCGTTTGATTATCTCAGGCCGCTTGATGGGGCGTGTCAGTGAATTACACATTCTCCCTTCAGATCAAACAACAAGCATCATGTACTCATTACCCATTTGGGCCAAAGGTGCCACATACTATGGGAGTACGCTGGAACAACTAGGGGTACTTGTTCACAGTTTAGTACCTGAGTATGGATGGGTACACAACTAGCCGATGAGGTGGGGTCATGCATTGTTTGGGCCCCACATGCTCTGTGTACCATTATTTTAATACTCTAATTCTTTTACCTACTTCTTTTGGATATAGATATTGGCATGTGAGTAGCATATCCTTAGTGTTTTTTGTAGGTTCTGGGCGCAGCGGAAGCGCGTTGGTGGGTTTTCCCAACTTAATTTTTCGTTAAACAATGTTCAATCTGAGATCCGTCACGATATAAAACTCCGAATCTTTGGAATAGAACAAAGAACGAAAAGAAAAGATGAGTCCCAGAACCCTTTAGGAGGATCATCATATGTTGATTATAATTAATTTAATTGATGCATAAGAATTACCTCGTTGGAATTATTTCTTCGTTGATGTGTCCGGTCACGATTCGGTGATCCGTCATTGCGTCGTAGAATCCAAGTGTAAGATTCCTCTAGCGGTGATCCACACGTGTGTCACGTATCTCCGGACGTCGCCGAAGAGATCTCTGGGTGCTAGCGCGGAAGAACCTTCGCTTGCGATGTCTGCCTTCGACCGCCTTGATCCGGTGGAGGATCTTTCTCTCGTAACTTGAGGGCGTTCTTGGTGGAAAGGCAATTATCTCTTGGCTTGAGAGTATTTCCAAATCCTTTGTGCACAACAATGGCTCACCAAAAAATGTTGGGGGTTGTGAGGATATTTATAATCAGGTTTGAGGTTAATAGAGTTATGACAATAAATAAACGCGTTACACATTTTATTTATTTCATTAACTCTTATTGAAAACCCCCCATGTCAAATTATTAATTCCTTGACATGCGCCCATGCTGATTATAATAAATATAAATTAATAAAACAATATTAAATCCTCAAAATCCCAATTGGAAAAACTACACGACGTGTAATAATTAATACATGGCGTGTACTTGTTTTCCATAAAACTACACAGCGTGTATATTTAATATACACGGCGTGTACTATTATTTTCCATTTTTCTCCACCACATTTATTAGACCTTGAGTAATGAATATTTATTTATTAAATAAATATAACTGCATTACTCACTAATAAATATATTATTTTATCCACAATATATTCTCTTGAATAACTAGTGTCAAAATAAATGTGATCAGACATCCTTAAATAATTATTAAACCACAGTCGGGAATAATATTTATTTAACTTGTTAAATTAATATTTAACTGAGATACATGGACACACTTAGTGTGTGACCCTCCAGGCCTCTTTCTCAGTGGCATTAGGCTGAGCCTGCCTAAAGTCCAAGGTTAGTGTCTAGCAACACGCCAAGGCACCCATTGAGAAAGAAGTTAATGCCGCAATGACATGTCACCTCCTACGAACGCCTACCGTGTAATATAATCCCTTTGTCTCGATATCTCCAATCAAGCGGGTTGCATGCTAGTGCCATCAATCCATGTGCTTGATTATTCTTTCTTTGACTTCCCGGAATTGAACTTTCCCATACCTTACCATGGCCATGGATTTATTTAGGCTATATCAATTCCATCAAAGGGCTGGAGATATCTACTTCCGTTATGGAACGGAAGGGACAAATCATTTCTCGCATTATCTATTAATGCGGTATTACTCGTGACGCACCCAACGTATCCTACCTCGCTGCGAACAGTGTGTCGTCATAGTTTTCGTCAATACATCTAAGTGCGTGAGTTGTAATACCCATTAATAATAATCTTAAAGTCTAAGGATCAATACACACGTCCGTAGATAGGAACATCCAATGACACTATGAAATGTGGATTTCCTACTGGCGGGTCTCATTCTGATAATATCCTCCTAGATATTACCAAGGGCACACACCATGAGAAGGTGCCTCAAAGTTTTATGAGTCCTCACCCCTAATGACCTGTATTATTTGTGTCCCTCAAATAATATCATCTGGACATAGAACATACATTCAAGAACAGTGTTATGGCACTTTCGGGTTCTCATCATAGCAGGGATCCGCTATGACCCTTTAATGCAACAACTGTCCTTAGGACATTATCACATGACATGCCACGCAGAAGAATAATCAAGATGTGATAAGGATTTTATTTAATGAATAAATTACAAAGTAGTTGGTTCTAGACCACCAACTCCAACAGACTCCCACTTGGACTAGAGCCAACTGCTAACAACCTTTAACCCGCTAGCTCTCACATGATATTCATGCTTCTGCTGAGATAGGCCTTTAGTCATGGGGTCCGCCACGTTCTCTTCCATGGACACTCTGCTCACTGCAACTTCACCCCTTTGATAGAAATCCTTCAAGAGGTGATACTTCCAGAGTATGTGCTTTGTCCATTGATGTGACCTTGGTTATTTTTCAAGAGCCACCGCTGCAGTATTATCACAATATAATGTAATGGGATCTTTACTACTAGGCACCACATCAAGCTCCTGGACAAAGTTCCGAATCTAAATGGCTTCTTTGGCTGCATCATAAGCCGCTATATACTCGGACTCTGTTGTAGAATCGGCGATAACTGGATGCTTTGAACTCTTCCAGCTCACAGCTCCTCCATTGAGACAGAAAACATATCCAGATTGCAACTTCAGATCATTCTGATCTATTTAAAAACCAGCATCAGCATACCCTCTGATGACAAGCTCCTCGTCTCCTCCATACACCAGGAACATATCCTTAGTTCTTCTCAGATACTTAAGGATAGTCTTAACAACAGTCCAATGTTGTTCTCCTGGATCTGCTTGATATCGTCCTACCATGCTTAGTGCATAGGCACCATCAAGCCTGGTACATAACATGGCATACATGATGGATCCTATAGCCGAAGCGTATGGGATCTTGCTCATCCTATCTTTCTCCTGTTGTGTCTGGGGACACATTTTCTTAGAAAGATGTAAGCCATGTGACACTGGAACCAATCCCCTCTTGTATTTTTGCGTACTAAATATCTTTAGTATCTGGTCAATGTATGTACCCTGACTTAGTCCAAGCAGCCTCTTGGATCTATCACGAATGATCTTGATCCCTAGAATGTAGGCTGCTTCTCCTAAGTCCTTCATGGAGAAACACTTGTTCAACCAGTCCTTAACTGACTGTAAGGCTGGTACGTCATTTCCAATAAGCAATATGTCATCAACATATACTACTAGGATGACGACCACATTCCCATTAATCCGCTTATAAACACATGGCTCACATTCATTCTTAATGAAACCAAATTCCTTTATGGCTTCATCAAATCTAATGTTCCAAGACCTGGATGCTTGCTTTAATCCATAAATGGATTTCTGCAACTTGCAAACCCGTTTGGCTTCACCTGGTGTCACAAACCCTTCTGGTTGTGTCATATAGACATCTTCCTGAAGGTTCCCATTAAGGAATGCTGTTTTGACATCCATCTGCCAAATCTCGTAGTCATGGTAAGCTTCTATGGCAAGTATGATTCTTATGGATTTAAACATGGAAACTGGCGATAAGGTTTCATCATAGTCAATTCCTTGACACCGTCTGAATCCTTTGGCCACTAGCCTTGCTTTATAGGTTCTAACTTGACCTTCCACGTCCAGATTTCTTTTGAATACCCATTTGCATCCAACATGCTTTACATCAACTGGCTCATCGACCAGAACCCAAACATGGTTCTGATACATGAAATCCATCTCAGAATTCATAGCTTCTAGCCATCTTATAGCTTCTGAGCTTTCTATTGCTTCCTTGTAGGAGAGAGGTTCATCATTGTCCAACAATAAGGATTCACCATCCTCGGTGACTAGGAAACCAAATCTCTCTGGTTCCCTTACCTCTCTTGAGCTCCTACGCAGTACTTGTGTTTCTGGAACCTCTTCCACAGGGACCTATGGAAATTGTTCCTGTACCAACTCCTGTGTATCTTGAGCATCAAATTCGTCGAATTCAATCTTGCTCCCACTATCCTTCTTGAGGATGTGCTCCCTCTCAAGAATGACGGCTTGTCTGGCGATAGTCACTTTCTTGTCTTGGGGGTTATATAGGTAATATCCTTTTGTTTCCTTTGCATATCCTATAAAGATACACTTCGTGCCCCAGGGTGCTAGTTTGTTTCCTGAGAAGGCCTTAACAAACGCCTCGCATCCCCATACACATGTGTGCGACAAAGTGGGTTTCCTTCCATTCCATAACTCGGATGGAATTCCATTTTCCACCTTAGTTGGTACTCGGTTTAATGTGTATGCTGCAGTTTGTAATGCATATCCCCAAAAGGATAATGGAAGATCCGCATGACTCATCATCGACCTCACCATGTCCAACAAGGTGCGGTTCCTCCTTTCACTAACACCATTCTACTGTGGTGTATAAGGAGGAGTGAGCTAAGATAGAATCCCAAACCCCCATAGCAGATCGATGAACTCTTGGTTCAGATATTCTCCACCTCGATCCGATTGAAGCTTCTTTATCTTCTTAACAAGTTGATTCTCTACTTCATTCTTGAATTCCTTAAATTTCTCTAAGGACTCTGACTTATACCTCATTAAGTAGACATAGACATATCTACTCAAATCATCAGTAAAAGTAATAAAGGAAGAATATCCACCTCTAGCTTCTACTAGAAATAGTCCACACACATCTGTGTGTACCAATCCTAGAAGCTCTGTGGCCCTTTCACCTTGTCCACCAAAAGGCGGCTTGGTCATTTTTCCTTGTAAACAAGCATGACATCTATCAAGTGGTTTTAGCTTAGTAGAGTCTAAATAGCCATCTTGGCAGAGCTTTGTCAAGCGCTTCTCGTTCACATGACCAAGGCGGTGATGCCATAACTGGGTGATGTATGAGTCATGTGAGTTTGTTTCGTTATCGATTTCCAACACTTGGTTTTCGTAATTTAACACATACAAACCATTATTCAAATGTGCCATACCATAACATACGTTGTTCTTATAAAAGAGACAACCCTTATTTCCAAACTTGAAAATAAATCTATCCATATCCAAACAAGATACAGAAATTATGTTCTTGGTAACACTAGGCACAAAATAACAGTTTTCTAAAACCAAAATCATGACAGTTGGCAATGAGAGGTGATAGTCGCCAATAGCCAACACAGCCAGCCTTGCGCCATTGGCAGCTTGAAGATCCATCTCTCCTCTGGCGATCTTTCTAAATCTACTTGGTTCCAAAATTTGAATACATATGTGAGCCCCACAAGCTGTATCTAATACCCAATGTGTAAAAATAGAAAGATTGCACTCGATAATGAACACACCTTTAGCATCCCCATGCTTCTGGGTGCAGTTCCTCTTCCAGTGGCCCTGCTTGCCACATGCAAAACACACTGCTTCCCGTTCCTTGCCCTGCCTCTGGATCTTCCCCTTATTGGAGGGATGGTGCTCGGGGGCTTCAGACCGTTTATAAGTCTTTGGCCCCTTTTCCTTGTCCTTCCTTTTCTTGTTCACCATAAGGACCGCGGGTTTGTCACTCCCAATGTCCTTATCTACCTGGCGAATCAAGGTCAGAAGCTCCGATAGACTATTCTCATTGCCGCTCATGTTATAGTTGACAATGAAGCTAGAGAAGGTCTTGGGCAATGATGATAGGATGAGATCTATACGCAACTCATCTGGGAATTTAATCCCTAAGATGTCCAAGCGTTCAATGTAGCCAATAAGCTTGACCACATGAGGCCCAGCTGGTGCAGACTCTCCAAGCTTCGTGGTAAACAAAGCATTGGAGATCTCATACCTCTCCTGTCTCTCCTTCTCTTGGTAGAGATCTTTATGGTGAGACATCATGCTATACGCATCCATGTTTTCATGTTGCTTCAAGAGCTCATTAGACATGGCCGATAGCATGAAACACTGGACATCTGTGGCATCATCCATTTGTTACATGTAGAGAGATAATTCCTCATCACTAGCCTCTTTCCCAGGCGCAACTGGAATGGGCTCTTCCAGCACATATAATTTCCTTTCATGGCGAAGGAAGATGCGTAAACGCCTCTACCACTCTTGGAAATTGGTGCCGGTGAGAAGGTTTTCTTTTTCAAGTATGCTGCGCAATGATATGTTTGAAGTCATTTTATTGCCGTTTCTACAATTTAAGATGAGCAAAGGTTTAGTACTTTATTATAAAAATGAGACAAATAAATAAATTAATACTTATTAGTCCCCACTATTTTATCGAAATCCAATAGCGCTCACCATTGACTTCGGAATATTCTATTGCGTGAATATTCTAGTGGAAAGGATCCATATTGCCCTTCGCATTACCCCAACTAGGGTTGGTCAAGCAACTTGAAGGGTTTTCGGTAGGCATTCCAAATGCCAACTGCATTAACTCGCAGTTCCTTGATCCGCTGAGTGGACTCCCCAATCCTAAAATCCTTTCTGGATTTCCTCAACCTTTGCCTCTTGGTCACACCAAGTCCTGCTGTGGCAGTCAACCCTTGATGCGAACCAAGTCAAGTAAACCCAAAACCTTGAATTAGAATTCCCCGATAATTGAAAGCACCCCAACTAGGGTTGGTCAAGCACTTTGAACTATGGTTCGATTCTAACCAAGATTAAGGAAGGCTATGCCGACTTAATATTTATTTTGAGGGATTTTATCCTTATACGTAAATTGCCATTTTATTATCTTTGATTACATACTTGTTAATATCAAGTGGGATATACTTAAGTGATTAACCATTTCTAAGATAATATTTACGTATAAGCCAATTTTATTTTAGTTCCATCTTGCATACTCGTTTAATTCATTAATTGTGTGATCGTGACAACACACCCACAATAAATAAACCATGAAACTGACAGAAATAAAATAAATGGTATGATCATGAGCTTTTCTATTGGTTAGTTTATTTAGCAGTTGATAAACTAACCCAAGACCTAGGGTAGAAATGCGTTGAACCTTTCGGGTTCGTGTTTACAGCTTTCCACCTGTCCACCTTTGTATCTCCTTGGATTGGTTTCATCTTGGCTCCTGACTTGAGCCGCCTCCACTAGCTTGGGAGCTCCATCAATTACAAATGCATTTATCTCACACATAGGTGAGGGGAAAAAGGGGGTTTTTACATAAAAGAATCCTTGGGCACGCAGACCCTACATATTCATGAGGAGATGGCTCGCAGGCCAACAAATTTACTTTAAATAAATAAATTAAAAGAAACCATTCACATACAAAGGTCTCGGTCTAGCTCATGATCATCCATACATGCAACGATATTTACGCATAAATAAAACTATCATTCAATTCTTTAATCGTTCTTGTTTAAGATAAATCACGCTCAAATCAATTAATTATCTTTAATTAATCAATCCTTTTATCTTAAATCCCTTTTCTGAATTTCCTTGAGATTCTCATCCATCATAATTTTAAACAAATAAATTCATTTAAAAATATCCTTGTACACAACTTGTAACTTGGAGGAAACCTGGCGAATTCCCATTTATTACACAGAGGTTAAATTAAACACATATATATAAAACACCTATCACGTTTTGTGCCTCAGCTTTACGCCTACACCATGGTACACGTCTCAAGGGTTTGTATAATATAATAATAAATTTTAATAAATCTGCGTAATTTGGGTGAGTACACGGCGTGTAGTTCCGACTACACGGCGTGTAATTTTTCTTCACCGTCCATCCGAAGTACACGCCCGGGGATAGGGCGTGTTAATGTACTTCGGAAATTTTCGGAGTACACAGCGTGTACAGTGGGACACACGCCATGTAGTTTCCGCGTTACACAGTTTCCAGCCGAGCAGGCTATGTACGGAGTACACGACCCAACCCTAACCCGAAGGGACTACACGCCGTGTTGATTGGACCACACGACATGTATTATGGAAACAGTGTGCCACCTGTTTCTGGTCAACACATGGTGTCTTAAATTCTTAGAAAGAATCCAATACACGGCCTGATTTGGCGGATCAGTCAATGCATTGAACCTAGACTACATGATGTGTACTTCCGAATACATGCCGTGTATTCTGGTGTTATATAGCCAGAAACATTTGGCTCCTCCAGATGAGTTCCTCTATTTTATTTTAATCAAAATTAAAAGAAAAAATCCGTTTCTGTGAGGTGAACGAGAAACGAGAGAGGAGGAACTGAACTCGATATTCAGATTTCCAGAACGATTAAACATGAATTGAAATAACTAAATTATTAAATGCGTAAATCACTAACAAAAAACTAAATAATTATAACCAACAATATGACCCGCTCTGATACCACTTGTAGGTTCCGGGCGCAGCGGAAGTGCATTGGTGGGTTTGCCCATCTTAATTTTTCGTTAAACAATGTTCAATCCAAGATCCGTCACGATACAAAACGCCGAATCTTTAGAATAGAACGAAGAACGAAAAGAAAATATGAGTCCCGGAACCCTTGAGGAGGATCATCATATGTTGATTATAATTAATTTAATTGATGCATAATAATTACCTCGTTGGAATTCTTTCTTCGTTGATGTGTCCAGTCACGATTCGGTGATCCATCATTGCGTCATAGAATCCAAGTGTAGGATTCTTCTAGCGGTGATCCACACGTGTGTCACGTATCTACGGACGTCGCCGAAGAGATCTCCGGGTGCTAGCACGGAAGAACCTTCGCTTGCGATGTCTGCCTTCGACCGCCTTGATCCGGTGGAGGATATTGCTCTCGTAACATGAGGGCGTTCTTGGTGGAAAGGGAATTATCTCTTGGCTTGAGAGTATTTCCAAATCTGTTGTGCACAATAATGACTCACCAAAAAATGTTGGGGTTGTGAGGATATTTTTAATCAGGTTTGAGGTTAATAGAGTTATGACAATAAATAAACGCGTTACGCGTTTTATTTATTTCATTAACTCTTATTGAAAACCCCCCATGTCGAATTATTAATTCCTTGACATGCGCCCACGATGATTATAATAAATATCATTTAATAAAACAATATTAAATCCTCAAAATCCCAATTGAAAAAACTACATGACGTGTAATAATTAATACCTGGCGTGTACTTGTTTTCCATAAAACTACACAGCGTGTATATTTAATATACACGGCGTGTACTTTTATTTTCCATTTTTCTCCACCACATTTATTAGACCTTGAGTAATGACTACTTATTTCTTAAATAAATGTAACTGCATTACTCACTAAAAAATATATTATTTTATCCACAGTATATTCTCTCGAATAACTAGTGTCAAAATAAATGCAATCAGACATCTTTAAATAATTATTAAACCACAGTCGGGAATAATATTTATTTAACTTGTTAAATTAATATTTAACTGGGATACATGGACACACTTAGTGTGTGACCCTCTAGGCCTCTTTCTCAGTGGCATTAGGCTGAGCCTGCCTAAAGTCCAAGGTTAGCATCTAGAAACACGCCAAGGCACCCATAGGGAAAGAAGTTAACACCGCAATGACGTGTCACCTCCTACGAACTCTTATCGTGTAATATAATCCCTTTGTCTCGATATCTCCAATCAAGCGGGTTGCATGCTAGTGCCATCAACCCATGTGCTTGATTATTCTTTCTTTGACTTCCCGGAATTGAACTTTTCCATACCTTACCATGGCCATGGATTTATTTAGGCTATATCAATTCCATCAAAGGGCCTGAGATATCTACTTCCGTTATGGAACGGAAGGGACAAATCCCTTCTCGCATTATCTATTAATGTGGTATTACTCATGACGCACCCAATGTATCCTACCTCGCTGCGAAAAGTGTGTCATCACAGTTTTCGTTAATTCATCTAAGTGTGTGAGTTGTAATACCCATTAATAATAATCTTAATGTCTAAGGATCAATACACACGTCCGTAGATAGGAACATCTAATGACACTATGAAATGTGGATTTCCAACTGGCGGGTCTCGTTCTCATAGTATCCTCCTGGATATT
This sequence comes from Viscum album, assembly GCA_963277665.1. Classification (NCBI taxonomy): domain Eukaryota; kingdom Viridiplantae; phylum Streptophyta; class Magnoliopsida; order Santalales; family Viscaceae; genus Viscum; species Viscum album. The sequence goes on from OY728131.1 coordinate 1,197,284,054, forward strand.
ACCAAGGGCGCACACCATGAGAAGGTGCCTCAAAGTTTTATGAGTCCTCACCCCTAATGACATGTATTATTTGTGTCCCTCAAATAATATCATCCGGCCATAGAACATAAATTCAAGAACAGTTTTATGGCACTTTCGGGTTCTCATCATATCAGGGATCCGCTATGACCCTTTAATGCAACAGCTGTCCTTAGGACATTATCACATGACATGTCACGCAGAAGAACAATCAAGATGTGATAAGGCTTTTATTTAATGAATAAAGTACAATGTAGTTGGTTATAGACCTCCAACTCCAACATTTTTCTGTATAGAACATGATGGTACCCTCTATAGAGGATTTCTAGATATGATGTGAGATTTTCTAAGTATGACTCATTTTTTAGGCGATGTCTGATGACAGTTGTGATAAAGCGGGTTTATCAAAGTTTTCCGAGCTTAATCCCCAATGGAGATGGGAAATGGTTCTCCTCAATGCTTTCTAAGTGGTACTATCAATAAGGGATGGCTAGTGTACTTCCATGACAACCAGAGAGGAATACCCAATCAGAACGGATGTGGGTCCTCTATAAACTACTTCTAAGTGGAATCCACCTGATGCACTAGGGTGAGGGTACTCGATGAATAAGAGTGGAATCCCCCTGATGCATTAGGGTGTTGATCCTCTATGAAAATAAGAGTAGAATCCCCCATCACCATTAAATTACATCCTATAACATCTACTTTTGAGTAGAATCCACCTGACACACTAGGGAGAGGGTCCTAGAGGAACAAGAGTGGAATCCCCCTTACGCATCAAGGTGTGGGTACTCTATGAAAACTATTAAAGTGGAATCCCCTAGATGCACTAGGGTGTGGGTCCTCTACATTGGGTTTACTCTTTCTGGATATGTATCAGTGAAGAGACATACCTTACCATTACTTTTTACTCACGAGTATTACGGGAACATTCCTCGCTGAGATGCATCATTGGGATGCGATCGAAAACCATGTGGTCAAGACAGACCCACCCAAAGCTGATAATATCAAGGTGTGGTGATCACGTTCCTTTAACATTCCTATTTAGTGAAGACATGAGATATGCTGGGTTTCATTGGTGGTTACTTCTAGTATTATTGGTGAGTCTTTTCCTGTCCTGATCTATGAGATAGAGATCCCATGACAGTCTCTTTTGGGATTCTTTGGTTGATAATGTCTATATATATATATATATATATATATATATATATATCATATTTTAGTACCCACACATTGGGTTTTAGTTACTATCCTTTTAAGAGAGGTTAAGATACATGATGTATGCTACATACTTTCCATGTCCAACTTCTCATGGTTGGATGAGTCAAATCTCTTACTAAAGGTAATGAAGACTCGATGGGAAGTTCATTTTCCCGCTGTTTCTATCTCCTTCTGTTTGGATGAGCTTGTTTCACTCTCTTGTCAGGATGAGATGTATTATATTATTGTACCCTTTTCTATCTATTTCTGTATTCTTTTGTGAATATTTTACTACTCCCTTGAGCCTTCATGGTATCATATTGAGTATTTTTACACTCACCCCTACTTGGGCATTACTCACAGTTTGTGTACCCCTATAGATGACAGACAGGTTGGTCACAACATTAGAGTAACTTAGGGATACATGGTGCTTGGACTACATACAGTGGTCATAACTTGAGGTCCATAAGTGGTTCTCTCTTAGTATTTTTATTTTTAAAATTATTTTCAGGTTGTGGAACCTTTCTGGTTGTGTGTGTATTTATTCACTTTTCCATTCAGTTTACTTTTCTGTACTTGTTCTGTTTAGAGGTTGATGCATGTTTAAGGTTTATATATAGTAGTATTTGTCACGACCTGCCCTCGGGGTCCGTGCCGTGACTACCCCAAACCCGCCTTCCATAGGCCAGGGGCTGGCGACTAGCACCAAGACGTAAATCCCAGTAAAAAGGGAAGGCATTGCCTTTGAAAAGTAAACAAACACCACAGAGTAAGCAAGCAGAAAGTAAACACTAAACAAAAGAAGAGTACTACTGAAAGTGCGGAAAAGTAAATGGGCCAGTATACAAACACAAACTGAAAGTAAAGTACAACTCGAAAGGGAAAACAGCAACTGAAAAGTAAATGCCGCTACTCCGAGCTGTCCACAGGAAATCCCACCTGAAGGGTGGGTACAGATAGCTCCTCTGCTCCACGGGTCCCGCCGTCCGCTCCGAGCACGTCCCGCCCAGTGGTCCACCTCCGGGTGCCGTCCCGCTGTGCAAGCCTCAGCTAAGGTCAACAATGTCCGTCGTCTGCAACCAACACAACGTAGTGCGGGCAAAGCCCGTGCAGGGGTGAGTATAAGCTACTCAGTAGGGACCCCGAGACCCCTGAAGGTCTCACAAATCCACAAAGGATAAACCACGAAGAAAAGTACAATCACGAAGTAACAAGCGACACTGCTTAGGTATATGCCCATACATATACCTAAGTCATCAATTCAAATACGCTCCAACCTCCGAGCCCAAGTACAACTCAGTCCACGCAGGAAAGTATACGTATTCCACATAGGAAAGCAAAACATAATCCACACAGGATTGCACAACACAATCCACACAGGAAAGCAACAGGATTCAGCTCACACAGGTATACTTCTTCAGAGGACGATAAAGATGATCACTGATCTATCTAAGTCGTCGGACCCACGAAGGATCGATAGGTAACTAACCCCCGCAAAGACCCACACAGGATCGGGCCCACACAGGACCTGTAGGCGTTGGCTCACACAGAACCGCTGAGCGCAAGGACCCACACAGGATCGGGCCCACACAGGACCTGTAGCACTGATCCACGTAGGATCGCTGAGTGCTGTAGTCGTCGTCTTTGAATCCACACAGGATCTCTGTACTGTCGTCGTCGCAGTCACAGTAGCAGTAGTAGCAGTAGTAGCAGTTGTAGCAGTCGCAGCCAGCACTAGGGTTCCCGCACACAGCAAGCTCGTTCGGAGGGTCCGCTCCACGAGCCGAGAGGCTGATACATCAACTGTCACGAAGACCGAAGTTGATGTATCCAAAAGTTCCGTATTGTCAACAGGAACTCAACGCAATAGACGGCGCGTCGATCGGACGCCCGGTCTGAGAGTTATTGGCATTTTCGTCTCCGGGGCCCGGTTGGTTTTTAAGGCAAAACCAACCCGACCGTACTCCACCTGCGTCCAAACCTCGGGCGGAGTATGCCAAAAGATCCGTCTCACTAAGAGGAACACAATGCGACTGACAGCGCGTCAATCGGACGTTCGTAGCTCAAGATATGAGCGTTTCAGCTCCGAAGGCCCGGTTGGTTTCGTGAATGAACCAACCCGGCCGAACTCAAAGTAAACCGAAACCTTGAGTGCGATATACCGAAACGACCGTCTCGATCCAAGGATCGCGTTTCCGCAGACGGTTCGTCATTCGGAGGTCAGAGGCTCAATATATGGCCCAAAAACCGATTTTGGTTCGAAACGGGGGGGTCCGGGGTCCGGGCCGACCCGGCCCGACCCCACCCTGGGGCGGCGCGGCGGCGCGGCGGGCCGCGGCGGCCTGGCGCCGCGAGGGGCTGCACGCGGTCGGCACGCGGGGGGCATGCCCCCGCTGATATGGAAGCGGCGCGGCCTTTGTGCCGCGCCTTTGCAACAAACGGCCCCCGCACGTGGGGGCCGGCTGGGAACAAACCGGGGGGGCCGGCTGCCCCCCTCTCTTCAAAGAACCGCCCCCCTCATAATGAGGGGGGTTTTGTGAGTTGGCTGGGGGAATTAATTCCCCCGGTTTAAAGCCTTCCGGCCGGCCAGCTGGCCGGCCGGTTTTCTCCAACGGGACCGGAAATTCCGGTCCCCCCTTCGGCTTCCGACGCCGGCGGCCCGGCCGCCGGTCTTCTCTTCCCGCCGCGGCCCGGAACCGGCCGCGGTCTCCTCGTCCCGCCGCGGCCCGGAACCGGCCGCGGTGTTCGTCATCCGGCGCGGTGCGACGGCACCGCGCCCTTTCGCCGTGCCTTGATTCTTTTCAACGCGGCGTGACGACGTCGCGTTCTTGAAGATTCTTCCTTGGCGTGGCGCGACGGCGCCGCGTAAAATATTTGCACGGTCATCCGCGTGGTGCGACGGCACCACGCCACTTGCTTCCGACCGCAAGAATAAACAAGAACGATGGAGGGGGTTCGGCCGTGTTCGTGCGGTCCGGCCCCCTCACGTTAAAATAATAACGCAACTTTAAAAAATTCAAGCCACACGTTAGACTTGCTAGATTCAAGATCAAGAATAAAATAAGGAAACCAAAAAGAAATCGACAACCCCTACCTCGGGTATAAGGTTCGAAGATTGTGAACGTTCCGCGGAAGACGACGTCGCGGAGGTCGGGGGTCGCGGTAGCCGTTCGTCAAATCCGATGACGAAGGGATGCGTTCGAAGAGACACGTCATTGGCGAAACTTGTACGCCGACGAAGGTTGTCCGAGGAAGAAGTGGCGTCCCCTTCGTTGACACGGGAAACGAAGAATGGAGGTGCGGCGTTCTTCGTCGGAGCTTGAGCGTTCTTCGTCAAGATGAACGTTATTCGAGTTCTTCGTCAGAGTTGAAGAAGAAGAAGAGCTCTCCACCTCCCAAGAAGACAAACAAATAACCCCAAAATAAAATAAGACAACATCTTATTTTATTATTACAAAACACAAAAGAATTTCAATAGTTTGAAATTCAAAAGGATTAACTCCCATGATTAAATAAGTAACTCAAGTCATTTAATTAGGGGTTAAGCAAGTTGAGAGAATTTAAAAGGATTAGGGGTTCGTGTGGGCCCCACCACACTTAATCCTCCCAAGGGAGGTTAAGTGGGTGTGGGTCCCACTTCCAACCCCCTTTGGTAGGTTTTATCAAGTTATAATAAAATTTGTTCTACACAAATTTTATTTAACTCAAACTAAAAACCCCTAAAATAAACTTTCAACCCGCAACAAACGCAATTCCCGAAAATGTCTCTTTAAGCGAATATCGGCGCTGCGAGTTCATCGGTGCCCTCGGATTTCAATTCCGAGCACCGGAACAAAAGTTAGGAAATCCCGCTCGTTCGTTCACTGAACGTACCCGAGCCAAACTTTGGAAATTAATTCCGGGCACTCCGGGCCTCGGAATCAGGTGCCGTCTGAAACCGCGCTCTTGTAAAATTATAATGAAAATTAAGAAAAAATTTTCCTTGAATTTTACGGGTCTTTACATTATTCCCACCTCAGGGCTTTACGTCCCCGTAAAGATACATCAAAAACTAGGGAAATAAATGAGGGCACTGAGCACGCATCTGAGCCTCCCGCTCCCATGTGCTCTCCTGGAGATTCCTGTGCTGCCATCTGATGCACACAAGAGGAATCGATCGCCCACGTAGGACCCGCTCCTGTCGATCCTCTATCTCCACCGGGACCTCCGTAAAAGTCGCCCCATCGTCAACGTCAAGCTCCCCATGGTCAATGATGTGCGTCGGGTCGTGCACGTATCTCCTCAGCTGGGATACATGGAAGACGTCGTGCACCCTGTGCAACTGAGGTGGTAGAGCCAGGTGATAAGCCACCTCGCCAATCCTGCTGAGAATCTGGAAGGGTCCGATGAAGCGCGAAGATAACTTGCCGCCTCGGCCAAATCTCCGAATACCACGTCGAGGTGAGACCCGCAAGAAGACGTGGTCGCCATCCTCGAACTCCAGTGGCCTCCGCCTCCTGTCAGTATATGACTTTTGCCGGCTCTGAGCTGTCCTCATCCGCTCCTGGATGACCTGGACCTTCTCTGTCGTGGCCTGGACCATCTCCGGTCCCACCAGTGCTGACTCCCCAGGGTCTGTCCAGCACAAAGGAGATCTACATGGTCGGCCGTACAACGCCTCGTACGGTGCCATCCCGATGGTGGAGTGGTAGCTGTTGTTGTACGTGAACTCCACCAAGGGTAGGTGGTCCTCCCAGCTACGACCAAAGTCGAGGACACATGCGCGGAGCATGTCCTCGAGAGTCTGAATGGTCCTCTCCGTCTGACCATCCGTCTGAGGGTGAAAAGCTGTGCTAAGACGTAGCTGCGTCCCGAACGCCTCCTGTAACCCCTTCCAAAGCCGGGAAGTAAAGCGAGCATCTCGATCGGATACGATAGATGATGGCACGCCGTGGAGCCGCACAATCTCCTAAATGTAGAGACGTCCCAAGCTCTCCACTGAGCCCTGCTCTCTGATGGGTAAGAAGTGTGCCGACTTGGTGAGTCGGTCAACAATCACCCAGATGGAGTCGTGACCTCTGGAAGTGCGTGGAAGTCCAGTAACAAAGTCCATAGATATGCCGTCCCACTTCCATTCCGGAACCTCCAACGGCTGTACCAAGCCTGCTGGTACCTGATGCTCAACCTTCACCTGCTGGCAGGTGAGGCATCGAGAAACGAACTCTGCTACTGACTTCTTCATGCCCGACCACCAGTGTTGTCGTCTGAGGTCCTGGTACATCTTCGCCACTCCAGGATGTACCGCCAAAGGAGAAGTGTGAAACTCCCTCAGCACTTCCTCTCGCAATGCGACTGGTACCATGGTACGTCCTCGGAAAAGGATGTCGTGCTCTGCTCAAAGGGAGAAACCATCAGGTGCCTGTCCCGAGGATATCTGTGCACGCCGTGTCTCACAGTCAGCGTCCCCGCGCTGTGCCTCCCTGACTCGCTGCAGTAGTGGAGGAGTGACTGTGAGAGACTGAAGAAAGGCTGTTCCATCTCTATCCACGAAGGATATCTGCAAAGAGGCTAGCTGCTCCGTCGCCTCCTCAAGTAGCTGAATGCCCGTCCTTCTGCTGAGGGCATCGGCTACTACGTTCCCCTTCCCAGGAGTATAGACTATCTCAAAGTCATAGTCCTGGAGGAACTCGAGCCATCATTGCTGTCTCAGGTTCAGGTCCTTCTGCGAGAAGATATACCTGAGACTCTGATGATCGGAAAAAACTGTAAAGCGCTCGCCCATCAGATAGTGTCGCCATGTCTTCAGAGCGAAGACCACTGCTGCTAACTCCAGGTCATGGGTAGCGTAGTTCTGCTCATGCGGCCTCAACTGACGTGATCCATAGGAGATCACGGCACGCTCCTGCATCAGAACACATCCGAGTCTGGTCCCTGATGCATCGCAGTAGACTACGTACCCTACTCCCTCCTCAGGCAACCTAAAGATAGGTGCGCTAGTCAATCTCTGTCTCAGCTCCTGGAAGCTCTGCTGACATCTGTCTGTCCATACGAAGGGTTTCCCCTTTTTCGTCAAAGCCGTGAGTGATGCTGCAACTCTAGAGAAGTCTGGAACGAATCTCCGATAGTATCCAGCTAGTCCCAAGAAACTCCGAACCTCAGTCACGCTCCTGGGTGGCTCCCATGCTAACACAACCTCAATCTTCGCGGGATCCACTGCAACTCCCGCCTCAGAGATAACGTGTCCCAAATAGTGGACCTCACGTATCCAGAACTGGCACTTCGAGAGCTTACCATAAAGCTGGTGCTCTCGGAGTGTGTCAAGAACAAATCGAAAGTGATAGGCGTGCTCCTCCTCTGTCGTAGAGTAAATCAGAATGTCGTCGATGAAGACCACGACAAACCGATCGAGGTATGGCTGAAAGATCCTGTTCATGAGGGCCATAAATACTGCTGGAGCATTGGTTACACCGAAAGGCATAACCAAGAACTCATAGTGGCCATACCGACATCTGAAGGCCGTCTTCTGCACATCCTCGTCTCTGACTCTGAGCTGATGATAGCCTGACCTGAGGTCTATCTTCGAGAACCACCGTGCTCCCTTGAGCTGATCAAAAAGGTCATCAATCCTCGGTAGCGGATACTTGTTCCTCACTGTCACCTGGTTCAGGTGACGATAGTCAACACAAAGTCGCAAGTTCCCGTCCGCCTTCTTGGCGAACAATATCGGGGAAGCCCAGGGTGAAACACTGGGTCGGATGAACCCCTTGCCCTGCAAGTCCTCCAACTGTACCCGTAGCTCTCGAAGCTCGGCGGGGGCCATCCGATATGCTGGAGTGGATATCGGGGCTGTCCCGGGGTACAAGTCAATATAAAAGTCTACCTCTCTGCGAGGAGGTATCCCTGGAACATCGTCGGGAAAAACGTCCGCAAACTGATCCACCACTGCAGGAAAACCAGGACTCCGCACGTCAACTGCTCCAAGGATGAGGCTATCCAACTGATGAGTGATGGGCTGTCCTCTCCTCCGCGGAAGTCCATCCTGTGCTGCTAAGGCTCCCTTCTCGCCGGTGAAGGTGAACCTGCTCCCGTCAGTGCGTACACAACGCACCTTGCGCCTAAAACAGTCAATCTGTGCATGGACCGTAGACAGCCAATCCATGCCCAAGATGATGTCGTAAGGCCTCGACGCTGCTAAAAGAAGATCCCAGCCGAAGCTCTCGCCTCCTAGAGTAAGCTCACACTACCGGCACCAGTGCGTAATCGTCGATTCTGCTCCCGTAGGAGTCTCTAGCCGTAAGGATCGAGCCAACGGCTCTGTCGGAATCTCCGAGCTCCGAACAAGGGCAGCGGCTATGAAATAATGACTCGCTCCTGTGTCTATAAGAACTGCAGCAAGGGTGGAGTAGACACATATAGTACCTCGAATCATCTCGGGTGCGCAATGGTCGTAGGCCTCTGCTGCCTGGAGCTGTGCCTGTCGCTGCCCGCCAGCTCCCTGTGGTCGGGGTGGACCTCCTGGTGGTGGTGGTGGCAGAGCCTCAAAGCGTCGCCCACCACCGGCTGCTCGTCCAGCTCTTCTGCCTCGTCCGCCTCCTCCCTGCGGACCGCCACGGTCGACCCTCTGCCTCTGCCTCGGTGGTCCATCAACTATCTGCTGCTCCTCGGCACGACGGGTCGGGCAGTCGCGAGCCATGTGGCCCTGCCCGCCGCACGAGTAGCACTGTCTGCCTCTCGTAAGACTGGCTCCGCGCTGTGTGCCCCGCACTGTTGAGCCAGTGCCCTGGGATCGTCTGCCCGAAGGTCTGGTCTGTCTGGACCCCTGAGTCATCCGTCGACTGCCTGCTGCAGATGACTCTGCCACGTGCCGCCCTGCGGTGGGTCGCTGTGCTGGTGTAGACTCAGCAAGGAAGCTCTCGATCAGAAGAGCCCGCTCCAGTACTCCTGTCTGAGTCGGTATGCTGAGGGAGATCAGCGATGCCCTGATCTCGTGTCTCAAACCCTGCTCGAAGGTCCGGGCCCGGAAGAATGGGTCCCGTACCATGTCGGTCGAGTAGCGCGAGAGATCGGTAAATCTCACCGACTACTGAGCGACCGTCATGCTGCCCTGCCGCAGCTGTAGAAGCTCCTAGATACGCACCGCACGAAGGGTGGCTGGGATGAACTCCGAGCGGAAGAGGCTCTCAAAGTCCGTCCAAAGTAGAGATGCCTCATCGTGCACCTGGAGCATCAAGCTCCACCATCGTCCTGCTGCTGCGTGTAGTAGGCTCGCAGCGAGGATCACCATGAGGTCTGCTGGTGTCCTCACTAGCCTAAACACTCGAACCACTGCCTCCAGCCAATCCTCTGCTGCCTGGGGATCCGTCTCCCCGTGAAACCTGGGCGGTCGCTGGCACTGAAACTCATGCAGTGCGCTGAGGCGACGTGCATCGTCAGCGGCTGCTGCTGGAAGCATCGGGGGATCGGCGGGTAGAGCTACCGCCGGTGCTACTACTGGAAAAGGGCCCTGCACCGAGGCGTCGTCGCTCGGTGGGCTGTCGTCACACTCGACTCTCGGAACCCTAGCTGGCTGCCGTCGTGGGGCCATCCTGAAAAGGAAACAGGTGCGCCACGGTTAGAACAGTATACCTGGTGAGCTGATATAAGTAATCACAAAGAAAACTTTGAAACACACACGCAATCAATGTTTTCGTGCATTAAGTCGGAAATCAGAAGTCAGGGTCCTGGTGTACGGATACGTCGGCCGCCGCACCAACACTGGACTCCCTGGACTGATAACCACACTCAATACGCTAAACATGATTGCTTCACATAGAAAAGATCAGAGTTCGCGGTAGAACCGAACTCCTCTGATACCAATTTGTCACGACCCGCCCACGGGGTCCGTGCCGTGACTACCCCAAGCCCGCCTTCCATAGGCCAGGGGCTGGCGACTAGCACCAAGGCGTAAATCCCAGTAAAAAGGGAAGGCATTGCCTTTGAAAAGTAAACAAACACCACAGAGTAAGCAAGCAGAAAGTAAACACTAAACAAAAGCAGAGTACTACTGAAAGTGCGGAAAAGTAAATGGGCCAGTATACAAACCCAAACTGAAAGTAAAGTACAACTCGAAAGGGAAAACAGCAACTGAAAAGTAAAAGCCGCTACTCCGAGCTGTCCACAGGAAATCCCACCTGAAGGGTGGGTACAGATAGCTCCTCTTCTCCACGGGTCCCGTCGTCCGCTCCGAGCACGTCCCGCCCAGTGGTCCACCTCCAGGTACCGTCCCGCTGTGCAAGCCTCAGCTAAGGTCAACGATGTCCGTCGTCTGCAACCAACACAACGTAGTGCGGGCAAAGCCCGTGCAGGGGTGAGTATAAGCTACTCAGTAGGGACCCCGAGACCCCTGAAGGTCTCACAAATCCACAAAGGATAAACCACGAAGAAAAGTACAATCACGAAGTAACAACCGACACTGCTTAGGTATATGCCCATACATATACCTAAGTCATCAATTCAAATACGCTCCAACCTCCGAGCCCAAGTACAACTCAGTCCACGTAGGAAAGTATACGTATTCCAAATAGGAAAGCAAAACATAATCCACACAGGATTGCACAACACAATCCACACAGGAAAGCAACAGGATTCAGCTCACACATGTATACTTCTTCAGAGGAAGATAAAGATGATCACTGATCCATCTAAGTCGTCGGACCCACGAATGATCGATAGGTAACTAACCCCCGCAAAGACCCACACAGGATCGGGCCCACACAGGACCTGTAGGCGCTGGCTCACACAGAACCGATGAGCGCAAGGACCCACACAGGATCGGGCCCACACAGGACCTGTAGCACTGATCCACGTAGGATCGCTGAGTGCTGTAGTCGTCGTCGTCGAATCCACACAGGATCTCTGTACTGTCGTCGTCGCAGTCACAGTAGCAGTAGTAGCAGTAGTAGCAGTTGTAGCAGTCGCAGCCAGCACTAGGGTTCCCGCACACAGCAAGCTCGTTCGGAGGGTCCGCTCCACGAGCCGAGAGGCTGATACATCAACTGTCACGAAGACCGAAGGTGATGTATCCAAAAGTTCCGTATTGTCAACAGGAACTCAACGCAATAGACGGCGCGTCGATCGGACGCCCGGTTTGAGAGTTATTGGCATTTTCGTCTCTGGGGCCCGGTTGGTTTTTAAGGAAAAACCAACCTGACCGTACTCCACCTGCATCCAAACCTCGGGCGGAGTATGCCAAAAGATCCATCTCACTAAGATGAACACAACACGACTGACGGCGCGTCAATCGGACGTTCGTAGCTCAAGATATGAGCGTTTCCGCTCCGAAGGCCCGGTTGGTTTCGTGAACGAACCAACCCGGACGAACTCAAAGTAAACCGAAACCTTGAGTACGATATACCGAAACGACCGCCTCAATCCAAGGATCGCGTTGCCGCAGAAGGTTCGTCATTCGGAGATCCGAGGCTCAAGATATGGCCCAAACACCGATTTTGGTTCGAAACGGGGGGGTCCGGGTCCGGGCCGACCCGGCCCGACCCCCCCCCTGGGGCGGCGGCGGCGGCGCGGCGGGCCGCGGCGGCCTGGCGCCGCGAGGGGCCGCACGCAGTCGGCTCGCGGGGGGCAAGCCCCCGCTGATATAGAAGCGGCGCGGCCTTTGTGCCGCGCCTTTGCAACAAACGGCCCCCGCACGTGGGGGCCGGCTGGGAACAAACCGGGGGGGCCGGCTGCCCCCCTCTCTTCAAAGAACCGCCCCCCTCATAATGAGGGGGGTTTTGTGAGTTGGCCGGGGGAATTAATTCCCCCGGTTTAAAGCCTTCCGGCCGGCCAGCTGGCCGGCCGGTTTTCTCCAACGGGACCGGAAATTCCGGTCCCCCCTTCGGCTTTCGACGCCGGCGGCCCGGCCGCCGGTCTTCTCTTCCCGCCGCGGCCCGGAACTGGCCGCGGTCTCCTCGTCCCGCCACGGCCCGGAACCGGCCGCGGTGTTCGTCATCCGGCGCGGTGCGACGGCACCGCGCCCTTTCGCGGTGCCTTGATTCCTTTCAACGCGGCGCGACGGCGTCGCATTCTTGAAGATTCTTCCTTGGCGTGGCGCGACGGCGCCGCCTAAAATATTTGCACGATCATCCACGTGGTGCGACGGCACCACGCCACTTGCTTCCGCCCACAAGAATAAACAAGAATGATGGAGGGGGTTCGGCCGTGTTCGTGCGGTCCGGCCCCCTCACGTTAAAATAATAACGCAACTTTAAAAAATTCAATCCACACGTTAGACTTGCTAGATTCACGATCAAGAATAAAATAAGGAAACCAAAAAGAAATCGACAACCCCTACCTCAGGTATAAGGTTCGAAGATTGTGAACGTTCCGCCGAAGACGACGTCGCGGAGGTCGGGCGTCGCGGTAGCCGTTCGTCAAATCCGATGACGAAGGGATGCGTTCGAAGAGACACGTCGTTGGCGAAACTTGTACGCCGACGAAGGTTGTCCGAGGAAGAAGTGGCGTCCCCTTCGTTGACACGGGAAACGAAGAATGGAGGTGCGGCGTTCTTCGTCGGAGCTTGAGCGTTCTTCGTCAAGATGAACGTTCTTCGAGTTCTTCGTCAGAGTTGAAGAAGAAGAAGAGCTCTCCACCTCCCAAGAAGACAAACAAATAACCCCAAAATAAAATAAGACAACATCTTATTTTATTATTACAAAACACAAAAGAATTTCAAAAGTTTGAAATTCAAAAGGATTAACTCCCATAATTAAATAAGTAACTCAAGTCATTTAATTAGGGGTTAAGCAAGTTGAGAGAATTTGAAAGGATTAGGGGTTCGTGTGGGCCCCACCACACTTAATCCTCCCAAGGGAGGTTAAGTGGGTGTGGGTCCCACTTCCAACCCCCTTTGGAAGGTTTTATCAAGTTATAATAAAATTTGTTCTACACAAATTTTATTTAACTCAAACTAAAAACCCCTAAAATAAACTTTCAACCCGCAACAAACGCAATTCCCGAAAAGGTCTCTTTAAGCGAATATCGGCGCTGCGAGTTCATCGGTGCCCTCGGATTTCAATTCCGAGCACCGAAACAAAAGTTAGGAAATCCCGCTCGTTCGTTCACTGAACGTACCCGAGCCAAACTTCGGAAATTAATTTCGGGCACTCCGGGCCTCGGAATCAGGTGCCGTCTGAAACCGCGCTTTTGTAAAATTATAAAGAAAATTAAGAAAAAAATTTCCTTGAATTTTACGGGTCTTTACAGTATTGTATCTTTTTTTCTTTTCCCTGCTCAATTTTTCATTATTTTCTCTACATGTGTGTGAATAGGTTCTTTTTGAAAGGCCTCCCTAGGTTTGTTGTTCTTTCAGTGCTAGTCACCAGCCCCTGGCCAATCGAGGCGGACTTGGGGTAGTTACAAATCGAGCCCCAACGTGGGTCGAGTCATGACATACTGTGTTAAGAAACGGTACTATAGCATCATGGATATACTATTGAGAGTAGATTTACCCTAAAAATAATGTTTACCGTGTAGTAATATTTTTATTAGAAATCCCACTTGGTGTATTTATAAGTTGAATTCTACAAAAAAAACAAGTAGTTTTAAGTAAAAAGGAAGTTAAATATGGAATAAATTAGATAAATAAAAATCCATATCAAATATTAACATAAAATAAATTTAATATAATTAATCCATATAAAAATTCCAATAAAAATGATTTTTATAGATGATGACACATATACAATATAAAAAGAACAAAAGATTCTAAAAATACCAAACTAATGATCTCTTTATAACCCAAATTTACCATCAAACACAATCATCGAACCTTCTCTAGGAGAGAACCAATGGATGAGTTACTTATAAAAAGCTCATCAAGAACCTAAACATGAACCTAAAAAATTGCCTTTGTATATGGATATCAAGTGGTATAAGTAGGTTGTGAGTAAAACATTCCCAGTAGATTCCTACAAAGATAGTATTCCATGAATTTACTCTAAATAAAAATAATAGAAATTATAGTTTAATATACAATACATGAAAGTAATATTTTGAAAATAAATGAAAAAACAAACTTGGTGCTACTACTACTAAGTTAATTTTTATTAAAACACTTTTTGGGAAAAAGTGTGAAACCATCAAGTACAACTATAAGCATTAAATGCAACAACACATAACAAAACCCTTAAAGGATAACTTAAACTTATTAGATGAGGCCTCCCTATATAGTTTCTAGGATAGATCTGTTATATTTTTGTTCCGACTGTCTTCAAAATGTTGGACCAGTTTGTCCCTTATCATTAAGAACTCATCCACTGTTAACTTCTTGTCATTAATGACTCTCGTCAGAATTAGAAATTGTTTCTCAATCTATCTTCTATGTTCCAATGTTTGTATCCACTTGCATTGGATGTCTGTTCATCCTTTCTACATCCTCTTTGGAAGCATGAATGGATAAGGACGTTTCCACCATCTCTTTATCAGAATGAAAAAGGAGGTCTGCAGTCTTGTCCATGGCCTCAGGACCATCTGTGTGCTGCAAACCACCACTAGTCACCAGTGCAGAACCAGCACATTTATCCTTCTACCCCAACACCCCCACCGTTCCAAGCTCAGAAGTTAAATCTGCTTTCAGGTTTTCCTCCCACCCTACTTCCCATTGTCTTCCCTCTTTTTCCAGGCCTTTATTCAACCCTCGGTACTCATTCCCCATAGCATCTCCCACTGCAGCTGCAAGATTCTACTTACTCGTCATGTTGGAGTCCAGTTATATAATTGTCGTCGATGGAGGACCTTGTGGTACAACTCCTGCACTCTTACACGCTACCTTCCCTGACAATCTGGTGACTATTTTCATTAGGGTGTCTGAATAATATTTACGAGGTATTGATTTTTTCTCCCCCTTGAGGACCGGAAAATTCCGTGACATGATGCTTCCTTGTTTTCCTTTCCTTGATCCAATTCCCATAAGAGGGTCTTGATCGTAGAACATGTCTGGGTGACAATACCCTTCTATATAAATATATATAAGATAACAAAATAATTAAAAAATGTACTTATAAACATGAAACAAAAATAAGAAATCAAGTAAGTCAACTATTCTCATCCATATATGTGTGTGTGTCAAGATTATAAGTATCAACACGTATTACAAAGAAAAGAACGCATTTGTAAAAACATCATAAAATAAATAAATTCAAATAGTATATATCATGATAAAATAGTGAATAAATATCGTAATAGGGTTATAATTGAAGTGTAATGATATGAAAAATTGATTAATTTATATGTAATAATGGTAAACATCTAAGGTCATAATTAGATGATCCATGACGTATTCAGAATGTAAAATATTCTAGATATTTGATAGTGTTTCTAACATTTAACCTCATAGTTTTTTTGACCCTAGCCTCATTAGTGGAAATACCAATAGTTAGAATATATCATATGTTAGAGGAAACTAGTCAGTTAATGAACATAACTAGCATAACAACCATATCTCAATCTTTAGATTAGACACATAGGGTTCTGATGAAATTAACTATTAGAGTTGGGTTAATATTTATGACACATCAATCACGTATTAGAAACAAGTCTCATATAAATATCAACATATCTTTTCCTCAACAAACATCCATATATTATTTTTTGTAAACAAACATTTTTTTTATTAAAAAACATATCCAAACACATTATATTCTCAAAATAAATAATTTTATATAAAAAATGGAATCATGGGGATTATAGAGAGTTTTTATATCATTATATAAAAACCCATTTACAAAATATGTCAATCAAGACATAGTATTTGATCAAACAATCATATACAAAAATCCTTTCTTTGAAAACTATTATAGAAACCAACTGTCATTTTAAAATCACAGTTAAATAAAACATGAATCTCAAAATTTGTATAGAATATCCAAAATATCTTATATTTATGAATAAAATATAATTTAATAACATAAATAAATCATGAACATAAGTAACTATAAGATACATAATAAAATATCAATGATACTGAGTAAAATCCATTAATAAAGAAATTCTAATAAAACAGTCCCTTCAACCCATAAACACGCATAGTAAAAATCATCGAGGGTTTGAAACATCATTTTAGTTAATGTTTCCTTTATAAAATATCTTATGAATTTTAGAAAACACACAAAATGCACAACTTTGGGTTAAAAAACTATAAAAATATGATTCCCGAAAAACCCCTTTTTCGATTTAATACTTAAAATTTTAAACATTGATAATAATTTAATGGTACATTATGGATATCAAAACAAGGATACTTTTTAGGAAAATTTATTTAAAAAACCTAATCATGCCATATTTTTGTCAGGAAAAGTTAATTTCATGGAAAACCCGACATCAATCAAGTGCAGATGCCATGGAAACCTAAAATACTGAGAGATAAAGACCAAATAAGATATTTATTCACCACAAAAAACAATAATCTTACATTTTAAACAACTATAACATAGGGTTCTACAACTTCAACCCCAACATGAGTGGAAGTATAAAATAATATAAGAAAATAAGAATAATTAGGGAAATAGGGAGAAACAATGGTCTATCCTAGAGAAACCTAGAAGAAATAAAGGTCAAAAGAAATTAAATACTTGAAAGATAGTGGAGGGATACACCTTGATATACCCTCATGACTAGTTGAATGAATTATAGTGGATAAAACCCGAAAAATGTCTTTAATGTTGTTTAGGTATAGTTGAAAAACCATAAAATTAAAATATGGTAACAAGCACGTCACAACATGGAACTATTTACTATTGAATGACTCCCTTTTCCTGACAACCATCATGGAGTGTCACTCCTCCTCTAAGAAAAAGTAATAATCTTGAGACACATGCAATCATTGAGTGTCCTAACTCTTTCATGGACTTAGTTATATCCCCAGACAAACCCTATAGCATTTAATAGCTAGTGACACCTTGATCATGATATGACTCACACCCATTATGGAATGATGAGTTTTGAGGAATACTAGTAAAGGGGAAAACCTTACACATTAAATAAAAGTCCTTATTCATGGTCATTACATTACCTCTTCTCATAACAATGTGAAATGTCTTCCCCATATAAAATTTCACAAAATAATAGGAATAACCCCACTATAAAATAAGGACCTATCATGCCTTGGTTCCCCTATGACATAGTGTGATATTTATACTCACTCTATTTTTCATCAAGTCAAAAACCGTACACATCAACCAACCCTCAAAAAAACATTATTGAGTGGAACCCCTATTCCATGGTATGATTTGTTAATCCCCTAAAAAATAAATGGAAATGGAATAAAAAGGAATCAAAATCCTTAATTATAATCACACTATTATATCTATAGTATATTTTATAGCCTAATGAATTACTATAATTAAATTACACCTTAAACCACTAAAAAATCCTATAAAATCAAAACCATGTTAATAAATTAAAATTAAAAAAGATAAATAATAAATTTTTCAAACAAAATAACACTATGGGTGTAAGAATTCTCCCCACCATATCACTTTAAGAACCCAAAAAGTCATCAATGTTTTATGTAATGAAACAATCAAGGATAAAATAAGATATTAAGAAGCATTTTATGAAACATTAAAGAACATATCCTGAATCTATAATGGTAAAAAATATCCATCCATAATTGTAACTAAATTATATTCAAAAGAAACACTAAATAGATGATAAGAGGTCCAAGACCCATGATGAATCTCTACAAAATTTTAGATTTACACTAAATATAATGAATCAAATGAAACTATCATATACAAATGAAATAACAATAAAGTACACTAAATACTAAGGAAAATCATCATATCCCTAGAAACACAAAAAGAACATCAATTTCTTTAAAATAATATAAGGTATCAATTATCCAAAAATAAAAAGGAATAGATCAATGAGATAGAAGAATCAATGAAATAATAAGGGAATAAGGTAGGTACCTTTAGGAGAATCCACTTGTACTTTATATAAATGTGGGATGGGGTAAAGATTTCTCCCATTACTCATATTTTAATATAAAAAATTTCTAAACATAACACAATCATCCATAGTGATGAAAATTATTCAGAAATTTCAAACAAGAGGGATTAAAGTGCTAAATACGACTATAAATAAAGTATAAAATATCTTACATACTCATTAAATGAACTAAAAACGGAGAATATATTCCCAAATCATCATGATCATCAATATTAGGATCAAAATGCATCTGTTTCTGGAAGAACAAAACTCAGACCCATGTAAAAATAAGTAGTGTCACCACAAATCCTAACTTGACCATTAAAAATCAATTTCATAACTAATTCCTTACTAAACACATAGAAAACTTGGTTTCTCAAAAATTAGTCTATAACTAATTTATAAAAAAATCCATATTTCCAATAAATGAACATTCAATATGTCCTTGAATAGTAACATGAATAAAAAAGGAAAAAAATCATTGGAATGGTCAAAATACTCTTTTACCATTAACTCACCCTAATGGAGATTTAAGAGATCTATATCATTCTACCCATGAACCATTTTAGGGTAATTCCAATAAATAAATGCGATCTTAAATAACTGCCACCTCATATTACTCTATAGATGAAACAGAATGATAGTATTACTCTATTCTAGACTCAGCCCTTAAAATATGTCCTAGGTGGTTCTTACTCTTGAACCCTCAGGAGTTCACAATGAATTTAGGATTCCTTCAATTATCTCTAGTAACTACAAGCCTCTTGAGGTCCTAGATCTCCATGAAAGCAGGAATAATGTTAAGAATGATTTGGCTCTACCATAGTCCTAGGATTTTGGGTAGTTTCATGAACTAGAAAAGATAATTCCAAGACCTGAGAGACACTAATCAAAGGAAAATACAATGATATGGACTTCATAAAATCCACTGGTAATTTTTCGTAATTAATATTCCCAATAAAAATAGAATCACGAAAAAAACCATGAATAAAAAGTAAAAATCAAAAATATCAAATCAATACACTACATTAAATTTCATAACACTTGATAAAATTAGAAAGATATTTTTAAACCCTTGTAAAATTTTTTATGTCATTATTATTTTAGAAAATCCATATGTTCACATTGAAATAATTTTTAATACCCAAAAAATTATGTTTAGTTTAGTTATTTTTTAAAATCTCTTATTAATTTCAAAACATTACCTTTACCATTTAAAACCAAATATTAACAATAAGTTATTAATGAAATTTATGCAAATAACATCAATATATTATAATATATCTCTATAAAATAGCTAGTCACTATGAAAAAATTCGCTCTATGGTCTATAAGACTATGAACCAATCACAGAATTACCACTGGGAGCTACTAAGAAACGTATATGTAGGTTCCACAAAATAATCCCGACCACATGAGACAACTGTATACCCCCATCACCTCTAACATTATACCCAAAAACATAAGAAAATTTAAATATCCTATATAACATCAATATAATTCAGAACACTATCAATAAAAATCAAGATATACTAAAATAAATGAAGAATGCATCATAAAATTTAAGACCCAAAAACTAACATCCCATGGTAACTGAAGGCTCTAATTGAGAAAGAGATATCTAGAATCTCTCCTTACCTACCACTTGACTTTTGAGATCCCTATATCCATTCTACCATTAATCCCTAAATAAAAAATAGGTTCTGATACCATTATTTCATGAACTACCACGAGCTATTACTTCCCAATGTTATATCTAGTTTTTTAATGTTTCAAAGGGCTTTTACGATACTCATATAAAAAAATAGTTCTTTGGAATCAGGGATAAAATCTTCAGAATAGTTTTTCCCAAAAAAAATTATAAACACTCAGTGGTATTCTTACTAGAAATATATCATCGTGTATCTATAAGTTAAACTTCCATGAAAAATAAAGTAAGAAATTTTATGTCAAAAATGAATAAAAACAAGCCACAAATCAAATAAAAATGCACCCATCTGAAATCCCAAAAAATATAAATAGATATAATGAATCCAAATAAATTTTCCAAAATATATGAAGGTTGAAGTTGATAACACATACATGATACAAAATGATCAAAATATTCCCAAAATATCAAAATAATAATCTCTATGTGACCTAATGTTACCATCTAACATTATAATCAAACCATCTCCATGAGAGACCTAAGAGAAGTTGTCCATAATAAAGATATTCTTAAAAACTTGAACTAGAACTTGAAAAATATAATCAATCTATAGAAACCAAGTGTCATAATTAGGGTGTGATCAAAACATTCCCAGTTTTTTTCCACTAAGAAAAGAGTCCCTAAATTTCCATTAACTAAACATACCATAAATTCAATTTTAAAATTCAAAAAATGGAAGTAAGGTTTTAAAATTTTATTCAAAAAAACACAATATCATGCTTTAATTACTTTTTTTGAATTACATGTTGTACATTAAAAGAAAAATTTAAATCCGTCACTAAAAAATACATTTAAAATCCCATTTTCGAGAACCTTATATCAAATACCATTTTATAACACTAAATAAAGGACTCAAAGATAAAAAATAATTCAAAATATGCAATAATAAACATTAGGATATATGATACACAAATAAGAAATTAGGTAAGTCCATTATCATTACACACACAAACACACACATATATATAAATATATATAATATAAGTATTAATAAGTAACATAAAAAACACATTTTGAATCACATAAATAAAGAGACAAAGTAAAGTACAATATATCTTTATAAAATAATTATTGGTGATGGTAATACAACCATAATGAAAGTTAAACAGTAATGAAAATAAGTATAACAGTTTTAATAAAGGGAAACACCTATGGTCCTAGTGATATGATCATAGACTCACTCTGGTGGAATCATCTACAAACCTATCGATGAATAACCAAACATATAACCCCCCATTTATTCAATCCTAGCATCAATGGTGGAATTATATATAGTCAAAACAAGTAATATAATAGATGGAACTAGTTAGTGAATGAACATAACTATTATAATAACTATCTATCAATATCCCAATTAGATAAATGGGGTTCCCATGAAGTTAGCTGCTATATGTGGGGAAACATTTATCATACATCAATCACATATCAATAAAAAATGTCATACAACAAATCAAAATATAATTTACTCATCTCACCACTATAAACCCTTTTTGCAAACAACCCTTTTTTATTTTCATAGACACAAGACAATACCATTAAATTAGTTTGTTTCATAAAATCATATAATACTATGTATCACTGTATGTAAAATTAGGGTTTAGAAAACTTTATTAAATTTTTTTATGTAAGGTTATAACTAGGATTGAGGATTAGATGTGATAATCATATACATAAATCCTTTCTTTAAAAATATTTTTAGAACCATGTTTAATTTTCAAATTTCATTAAAAAAAAGGGGAAAATCAAATTTAGTATTACATATAATATATTTATGAATAAAACATCATTAAACAATATAATAAAATCATGAAAGACAGTAACTAGAAAGAAACATAAGAACATATCAAATAAACTAACCAAAATCTATTAATAATTAAATCCAAACAAAAAAATCTCTCAAACATAAGAACACCACATGTAAAAATTATAATTGGTTTTAAGCATCATTTTTGTTACTATTTCGTTGAGAAAAATATCTTATGAATTTTAGTAAACACATAACATGCATAACTTTTGGTTACAAAATTATAGGAATATAATTCCATGAAAACCCCTTTTTATTTTCTTCCTCAAAATATTAATCTTTGAAAAAAATTTAAACATACTTCAGGGATAACTAATATAGATAATCTAAGGCCACAACCTTAAACATTATCTAATAATGAGTTAAGATAAGAATTTAGATTGAGGATCTTGTTAGGTTTAGTGTCCTAGAGAATTAGGCCATAACTATTATATTAAATCTCAAATATTACAAAGTAGACACTTCTACTCTATCCAATTTTCTCAAAATAATAAAACTCATTAAATAAAAAAATAACTATTTTCTTGATAAAATTATTCTGGAATTATTCCTTTCTCTTACCCATCCCTATACCCTGTGAAAAATATTTTAAAAACGTGGGATGAGAAAATAATGATCAGTAAAGGATGTAAAATAAGGGAGGAAAACATTAGTCCATGAATACATACAAATAAATAAATCATAATTTTCAATCATAAAACATAATCTATTTAACATACATAATTAAATCATAATATATATTAATGACTCATAGAAATAATAAATCATAAAGGAAACACGTGTCATCCATAACATACTTACATTGAATATTTCATAGCTACATAGATAGTTACATTTGGAATACCCATCACACTAAATTCCCTAAATCTACTAAGAGACACATTAAAATTTACATCCATCATTTTAACCAATGCAACAGAGATCTATCTTGAGCTAACCCGCCCTCAGTTTATTATGGAAACACCCATATATGAAAAAAATTTCCAATAACCATAATCATGACACATAAAACAAGTATAAAGGAATGATAAACTTTCTACAATACAATCACAATATATCATTTCAAGATATTGACATAATCAATGAATTATCAAAACCATTTTCAGTACCAAAATATTTAAAAAGGGTATATTGTATTCATTTTTCTTTTATAAACATTATGGATTGTTAATAAATAAAAATATAAAATGATTATCATAGCGGTAGAAAGGTCATTGTCACTGCATAAGTTAAAAATAAAAATTCCCTTCATCGTTGAGTAAAAAAAATTGTAACAAAAGGATTCCATTTGAAAACCGAATAATGAAATTAAAATAAAAAGAATATAATTATGCACTATATAGAATAAAGAGATTTATATTATCAAAATATGGTACAATGAAAGGATATGGAGATGAAATTCCTTATAAATATCATTTTGTTAATAAAATATATCTATTATGTTTATTCAATATAAATACACATAAATAAATTATAAATAAAAGGCATGATATCAAAAGTTATTTATCACATAATAATAGGACGACATAATCAAGAAGTAGAAGATTAAACCAAAGAATGAAAATTGGGTTAAGAAGTACTATTACCTTGAGTTTGACTTGTCATGTATACTCATTATGTTCCAAAATAATAAAATTAGGTTAATCTATACTTTATTTAGAACCTTTTCAAGTTTATTATTCCTTTTATACCACTTATTATGATGTTATAAAAATTATATAATTATTTAGGTTCATATCAGATGTTTGGTTGATATTTAGTACTTGAGTCTTACATTAAATAGTTTTTATGTAGGTTTTCCATGTAGTCAAAATTTCAACAAAATAATCGATAACATTTGTAGATAAGAAATGAAATGCACCATTAATGGAGACTGTATGTCGTACGTAAGAAAGAACATTACTTTAATTATTTAATGGAATGAAAATTAATTTATAAATAGGTATATTATAATTATAGTATAGTATATATGTTATATATGTTACTTAAGATCATTAATTCCATCCTTTATACGTTCTATGTCAGGCATGAATGAGTCATATCACATTGAGGGGCGGTAGTCTTCACTTTCCTAAATAAAATTATCATATTCACACATTATGAAAAGCATACAGGTATGATGTAAATGAAAAGTACAAAATAATAGATACAATATATATATAATATATATCATATATAAATACAATTTAATCATATTGTCCACCATTGAGAGGTGGTAGGATAAAATTGAATAATCATCATTTTGTGAGGCATTAGTTCACCGTACACAGAAACAATATGTTCGTATCCATTAGATGGAGGCATGTGTAATTGTAGTTTGAATACTTCTCATAAAAACATACTATTATGTTGATTATACTGGTTTTGTTATATAACCAAATAATAAGTATATAATAGGGAGTGAAGAAGTAAAATAATGGAATGGAACTTTAGAGAAGACGCTACCACTAAAATGTGTAACTCCCATTGATTTGGCAAAAGGGATTTATTTAGTTGCCTAATGACCAAGGAAAAAATTCTAGGAGGAAGGGACGGGTGTTGGGAGATTATTGGAGTAGAATTTTGATGACCCAAGGGGCCTTATAGGTGTGAGTAAGTGGGTAGAGGTGTTGGCCTTTTATAAAAGGGAGGATGGGAACTTTATGAAGGTATTGAAATATTATTTTATTATAAAATTATTTTCAGTTTAAAAACGTACTAAAGTCATTTATTTCAAAGATAAAATGCTTTTGGGTTGAAAAAATATTAACGAATATGTTTTATACAAGTCTAAATCACAAATTTAGCCACATCTTTTTGCTTGAAACATTAGTTAAAAACATTAACTCTTACCACGCCTTCTTGAATTTTTATAATTTATGGATACTATATTTACTATAGAATGACAAGAGATCCATAAGAGGGTAATTAATGACATTTTTAACATTATATAAGATACCTAGAAGAATATTAGATTTTTAGGACTATTATATCATTTAATAAAATAGTATTTTTCTTAAATTCATTTTTATCAATTTTGACATTATTAAGTAATTTTTTTTAATGTCATAATATCATTGTTACATCAAACCAAAGTCATTAAATAAAGGATAATATTTCAATATCATCGAGAAAATTCATGTATGACATAAAAAAAATTTAAATTACATTTATTTTAATATTTATAATATCATTTATTTGAATCCTTTATTAATGAAGCAGTCACTGTATCATTATTGTGGCATAATTAAATTGAATTATTTAATGTCTAAAAATTATAAATAAAATATCATGATGAAGGAATTTTTTTTAATTTTATAATTATAATTTATAGTTGAATATATCACTTATATTATCTCATATAAAAACTATTTTAGTAAAAGATACATGTTTATGTTATTCTTCTCTTTATTTTAAATTATTTATTATAAAATGTCATTTTCACTCCCAGGTGGATCTATGGGGTCCCGAAATCGACCCAAGAATTTCTAGGATCTTAAATATATCGTAAAATATGATTAGGACATGTTTTAGGGTGTTTTATATTATTATATTATTATTTTTTACCCTTATATACAAAATTTACCCATTAACAATGGTCATTAAAATAATTACTGAAGTTACTATTCATAAAGTCCAAAAAATAAAAGATAACTATTTAAAAAATTTTAACCATATGATTCTAATTATAGAATACATTTTTTGAAATTCAAAATACAGAAGTTGTAGTAATTAATATAAAATTAATCCTCATTGTCAAAACTAAAAAGAGGGTTTTTAAGAATTAATAACTATCCAAATATTGACAAGTGTTTGTGTCCAATTTAAAAGGGAAATTACATCCAATGACCAAAATTAGCTTAAATGATAAAAATATAATCTGATTACACTTTAAAACCAATCAAAAGTATAATCTAACTATATAAATTATTTAGATGAAAATGCAGTTCTGGCTTAAAATGCGGTATTTTTTACTATTCAATAAAAAATTAACATTATCAGAAAATTAACAAAAAAATTATCCAAAGTAATTTTCCATGTCCCACTTCTATAAAAGAAGTTTATTTTTTCAAATGGAACATATTAAATTGAAAAAACTAGATTTAAAAAGGGTTTTCCTTCAAAAGTCGGTAAAATAACCTTTTAAAAATATTAGAGTTTTTCAGGATTAAAATAAGACTCATTCTTATTTTAAGCCTATATAATTTATTGGATATATTTTAAAAAAATTAAAAAATAAGTGTAATCAAAATTTATTTATTTATGTTAATTCCTAGAAATACAATGGTTATGCATTATCTACCATTGAAAATAATAATAATATTATATTATTTCTTTATATAACTCAATGTTGTATGCAACTTAATATCTCAAAAAAACTCATTGTTACATGTCTAGTATACTATTATAAAAAGATTCCTCTTTAACAAAATATTAATATCACATTCAAAAATATTAATAGATATGAAAATTTATTATTTAATAAATACCTGGTTCGTTACATCTTTCCCCCCTTTTGGAAATTTCATCCGCACAATTTTAAAAATTGGGCTAAGAAACTTCATTGAAAATTCAACATCGGAAAAAGTGTCAAGAAAACTATCAATTTTAAAAAATAATGAGAAGTACAAAGGTTACTCAAGATAAATCATACTAGGGTTCAATGTAGGAAAACATGGATGTGGAAGAGAAACTGACCATCATGTTCTCATGGAGAGTGATATAAAAAATGATTAGGAGAATGTTAACTACTAGAAAACCATAAAAATGTCATGGGTAAAATGGTCATTGATTCCTCAATTGGAAAAGTATAGGTACAAAGTTTTTGTTTTATGTTCCTTTTCATAAAATTTTAGAATTTATTTATGAGATTGACTTAGAACATGAGGAAACATATTACTTATCAAGTAGAGTTTTATTCTTTAATAAATTTCTACCACAAAATCATTATTTCTCTAAACTATGAGTATTCAAGATAACATGGTCACATATAAAGTGATCGAATAAACTTTTAGAGAATCACAAAATCCACAACATATGAACTATATATTTCCCCTATATTTAGACAAAAACCAAATCCAAAATGGTTAGTACAAGATCAGATAATCCCCAAAAAGGATAATCCTTTATAAAAATAAATACTAGTATTAATCACTAAAATTAAAAAAACAATACCAAAAGTTCAACCAAGACCATTAAATAAAATATTGGTCATAAAATTCTTCCAAATAAACCAAACTCAGTTAGAAACCTAGAATTCCTAATGATTTGATAAGATAGTCTTCCACAATAAGTTGTATCTCAAAATAACATTGACTACTCTTAAAGTCTCATACAGAAGTAATTAACCTAATAACATATTCTCCATGATAGATTAATCATTTCCATAAATAACCCTAATCACCATATGTCAACAATAAAACATTGATTCATCCAAAATAAAATTCAACCACTACTACTCAAATGAAATCCCATAGTATTTTATTGTCCTTCGGCATATAGTGTTCCCAAAAGAGCGAACATCTTCCAAAATAACATTTATCACTTAATCCCAAAATAATTTTCCTATACTAAGGATATCCATTTGATAAAACATAAGTTTCCAAAATCAACTTATTATTGATCCATAAAATCATTTAACTAAAAAAAATAAGTCATACAAACCAAGGACTTCATGTAGGCCACTGGTAGGCGATGCACCCTTATTGCCCTTCGGTTGTGGGTTTGATTACCGAAACCTTGATAGATGTAATGGGTTGTCACCCATCCTACGAGTTTTCATTTTTATAATATAATTTCATTATTATAACATTCTGAATATTATTATTTCCTCAAAAAAAAAACCATACCATGATTTATCCTGAAAGGTTATCTAATACCTTTAATTTTGCATCCCAAAAAGTAATAACTGTAATTGCCTCAAATTCAAGGACCATGTAAACCATAATGGTTCTTTATAACTATATCCGCAAAAGAGAATATAATTATTTCTCAATTACCATTTTTATATAACATGCTTACGGCTTAAAAATACTATAAGTCTTCCAAAGTAATTCCATCATTAATATAGTTAAATATATCATCATCCATAGATCCAACATAACTATTCATTTCCTAAAATGTATATATCTTAATCATAAAACATTATTCATGATAATTTATCCATGTTTTTCTATATTGATATTTTATACTTCTTCCCTACGAACAAAATCTTGCATAATGTCCTAATATTTTAATAATGTCAAAACATGAGTTAAGGATTAATCCATACCTTTTATTGTTCATTTTCAGTTACATCATCTTCAATTTGAATGAAATTAGGTATTAGTAAACATATATTTGTATGGCCTTACTGATTTCATTCCCGAACCTTATTTCTAGGACATCTATTTGCATAATGCCCATGCACACTACATTTAAAACATTCAATTAGTCCCTTAGAAATATATTCTTTTTCTTTTCTGGAGTTATCTAAATGCCTTTCTTCCATGAAAGGCTATTGATTTATTACCTTTATTACCATAATTATAACATCTTTCCACCCTTTGAAGAATTTTCCTAGGTGTTTTTCCACATTCTTGACACATTGTTTTTTGAATATACTTACCTCTATTATTATTACTTGAACATACATAGGGATTCATTTCTCACATATATGATGCCTGAGAAAAATCTCCTTGGTTCCAGTGTCCAATCATGACTCCAGATAGTTGGTTGAGAATAACCACAATATTTCTCATAGTAACTCCCATTTCATTTAGTTTATTATTTAGAAAACCACCATAGTTTTTTTTCACATATATTGTTACGTTGGTACCTCATAGATCCAACCATTAACTCTAAAACCAAAAAGTTCAGAGTGAGTATATTAGTAAAATCATCATATACTATCTTATGAGGTGGGTAAAAACTAATATACATTTACTCATGTTATCTTAAAATCATTCAATTTATCTGAAATAACTATGACTCTTTCTAATATACTAACCATTGTGGTTATTTCACTTATACTTAAATAACACCCTAACCTCTAAAGTTATCTAAACTGACCATTGATACCAACTATATGGCCCCAACCTTAAACATTAAAAAATCATAAGTTAAGCCCAAAATTCACGTTGAGGATCTTTTCAGGAATAATGTTTCAGAGAATTAGGCCGTAACTATTACATTAAATCATAAATATTACAAAGTATACACTTCTACTCAATCAAATTTTCTAACAATAATAAAACACAATAAATAAAACAAGAATTTTTTCTTGATAAAAATCTTCTGGAATAATTCATTTCTCCTACCCATCCTTATACCATAGGAAAAACATTTAAAAAAATTGTGATGGGCATAAAAATCTCAGAAAGGGATATAAAATAATGGAATAAAACATTAGTCCACGAATATATACAAATCAATAAATCATACCTTTTAATCATAAAACCTATGATCTTTAACATACCTCATGAAATAATTAGATTTATGAATAACTCATAGAAACAATAAATAATAATGGTAACTTGTGGAATCCATAACATACTTACATCGTAGATTTCATAACTATATAGGGAGTTATTATTGGAATACCCATCATAGTATATTCCCTAAATATATTAGGAGAAACATTATTGTTTACCTCCATCACATTACCCAATTCATTTGAGAGATATATCGTGCTCAAATACCCTCGTTTTATCATATAAACACCTGTATATGTAAACAATTCCCAAGAACCATAACATAATCATTACACATAAAACAAGCATACATGAAAGATAACATTTCCACATTACAATCATAATTTACCATTTGAAGATATTGACATAATCAATGATTTCTCAAAACCATTTTCAATAAAAAAATACGTAAAAAGGGTAAATGTCATTTATTTTATTTTTAAAAACATTATGTCTTGTTAATGAATCCAAATATCAAATAATGTTAATGGTGGAAGAATGGTCATTGTCACCATGTACGTTAAAAATAAACATTCCCTTTGTCA
This sequence comes from Viscum album, assembly GCA_963277665.1. Taxonomy (NCBI): domain Eukaryota; kingdom Viridiplantae; phylum Streptophyta; class Magnoliopsida; order Santalales; family Viscaceae; genus Viscum; species Viscum album. Next base: position 1,197,313,700 of record OY728131.1, read on the forward strand.
TTTTGTAAAATGATTTATGAAAAAGATATTCCTTCAGAAAAATGTATAATAAAATTTAAATAGAAATCATATAATTATACACCATATAAAATAAGGAGATGTATATTATCAAAATATTCCTCAGTGAAAGGATATTGAGACGAAGTCACCTACAAAGATCATTTTGTTCATAAAATAGATTGATTATGTGTATTAAATATATACACACATAATGAAATTATAAATAAAATAAAGGATATCAAAATTTATTTATCACATAATCATAGCACAACAAAATCATGAAGTAAAAGATTAACCCAATGAATGGAAATTGGGTAGAGAAATTCCCTTACCTTGAGTCCTACATGTCACGTACAATCGTTATATTCCTGAATAAAAAACCAAGGTTAATTTATAATTGATTTAGAACCTTTTACAAGATTTTTTATTACTTTCATATCACTTAATGGAATGTTATAAAAATTTCATAATCATTTATGTTCATATCAGATGTTTTGTCGATATCCGATACTTGAGTCTTAAATGAACTATTATAGATTTAAGTTGTCCTTGTAGTAAAAATTTTGTCCTTGTATTAAAAATTCCATAATCTCCAGAATATTATTCAGGATTTATTATCATATTTATAAATTATATATGAATTTATAATATTCGATAACATTTGGAGATAATAAATGAAATGCACCGTTCATGGAGAAGGTAAGTCGTACTACTGACATTTATTTTTCATATTTAATGAAAAGAAAAATAAACGATGAATTGGTATATTATAATTATAGAATAATATATATGTCATATATGTTTCTTAATTTCTTTAATTCTGTCCTTTAGACATTCTATGTATGGGATGAACAATTTATATAACACTGTGGGGGTGGTAGTCTGCACTTCCTCAAGTGAAATTATCATATTTACAAATTATTGAAAGCCTAAAGGTATGATGTAAATGATATTAAATAATCATAGATATAATATAAATATAATATAAATAATATATAAATATAGTTCTATCATAATGGCCACCATGAGAGGTGGTAAAGGAAAATTGAACAATCATTGTTTCGTGAGGCAGTAGTTCACCCTACACAAATATAGTATATTTGTATGCATTAGAAAGAGGTGTATGTTTGTGAAGTTAGAATAATTATCATAAAACATCCTAATATGTAAAGACCCGCAAATTTCAAGGAATTTTTTTTTCTTTCTTAATTTTCTTTGGAATTTTTCAAGAGCGCAGCTTCAGACGGCACCTGATTCCGAGGCCCGGTGTGCCCAGAATCAATTTCCGAAGTTTGGCTCGGGTACGTTCAGTGAACGGACGAGCGGGTTTTTCTATCTTTTGAACCGGTGCCCGGAATCAAATTCTGAGGGCACCGATGAAATCGCAGCGCCGGTATTTGCTTAGAAACGCCTCTTCCGGAGTTGCGTTTGCTCAGATGTGGTTTTTAAATTTTGCGGCTTTAAGTCAGAAATAAAATAAAGTTTGTGCGACAACTTTATTTTATTTCACTTAAGCTGCTTGGAAGCCACTTGAAGACACTTAAAGGCGGCTTGAACTGAGTTGAACTGGATAGGATGCTATCCAGAAATATCCTATCCCCTTGGTAGGATATTTGTGAGGCAGGGCCCGCACGAGCCCCGCCGTTTCTTTCGCTAAGTAACGCACCCGCGAAAACCCGTCAAAGTAACTGAAAAGTCAACCGACGCGTTTTCTTTAATTCTTAACAGACCATTTAATTGGGCGGTTTATTTCGTGAATTAAATGGGCTGTTTCTTTCGTGAATTAAATGGGCTGTTTTATTCGTTGAATTCATTCAACAAATTAAATGGGTCGTTACTTATGCGTTTTGCGTTTGTTGGCAAAATAATAAAATAGACAACTTGTCTATTTTGGAGGATTGCTATCGTTGTGCAATTCCTCTAAACCTCCACCCTCCCCGCGAAAAACGCGAAGAACGCGAAGAACGCGAAGAACGCGAAGAACGCCGGCGACCGGAATTCGACGACGCACACCGTGATCTGCGACGTCGACGAGCCTTACCCGCGACGTTCTTCGGCGACGCCTCTTCTTCCGCGGCCGATCCTCGTTCGGCAACTAAGGTGAGAATCAGATCATTTCTCCTCCCTTTTTAATTTCAATATCAACGGATATAAACTAATTAAATCCGTTTGATCTTGATCCGGAGATTGGCGACGCGACGATCCCCCCTTCTTCCGCGACGACCTCTCGTCCGACGACGACGACAAAGTAAGGGTTGATTGGAATATTTTATTTCTTTTCCCGTGTTTATTCTTTTCAAATAAAGAACCCGATCGGAACAATTTTAATTTATTTAAAATTGTTGATTTGGTTAATTATTTTCCTCCCGATGATTTTATGACTAACGCGGAGGGTGCGGGTCTAACGAACAAGACCCGGCAACCCTCCGCCGACCTTCCTTTTTGTGCGGATTTGGCGGGCGATGGCAAAAGCACGACGCAAGGGCCAATTTTTGATTCCGCAGTGAAGGACGCGTCCCGGGAGGAATCATGGCGCAGACGGGAGGCAAAACGGGCCACCGGAGCAACTCCGGCGGCCCGCGGAAGGCGGCGGCGGCGCGGGTCGCCGGCAAGGCGGCGCCCGGCGCGCCGCCGTGGAGAAGATCCGCCGCGGCTGAAGCCGCGGCGGCGGCGGCCGGTTCCGCGGCCGCGCGGAACCGGGAAGGGACGCGGCGGCCCGGCCGCGTCCGCGTGACAAGCGGCCCCCCGCGGGGCCGCGTCTCCTTCAAAGCCGCGGGTCAACCCCGCGGCGGCGGCTCCTTCGGCCGCTCGGCCGAAGCCGAGCCGGCCGGTCCGGCCGGCCGGGCCGCGCCCAGGCCGGACCGGACCCGGCCTAGCCGGTTCGGGCCGGGTCGGGCCGACCCGGTTCGGGCCGACCCGGTTCGGCCGACCCCAGGGGGGGTTCGGGCCGGGTCGCCCCGGGCCCAGAACCCCCGTTACGGGCCCTCTTCGGTCTTTTGCCCATATCTTGGGCCTGAGACCTCCGATTGACGAACCGTCAGCGGCTACGCGATCCTTGGATCGAGACGGTCGTTTCGGTATATTATACTCAAGGTTTCGGAAGACTTTGGGTTCGGCCGGGTTGGTTCGTACACGAAACCAACCGGGCCCTCGGAGCGGAAACGCTCATAACTTGAGCTACGGACATCCGAACGACGTACCGTCAGCTGTGGTAGTTTCCTCTAAGTGAGACGGAACTTTTGGCATACTCCGCCTGAGGATCAGATACAGGCGGAGTACGGTCGGGTTGGTTTTGCCCTAAAAAAAAAACCAACCGGGCCCCTGGGACGAAAATGCCAATAACTCTCAGACCGGGCGTCCGATCGACGCGCCGTCTGTTGCGTTGAGATCCTGTTGTCGATACGGAACTTTTGGATACATCAACTTCGGACTACGTGTCAGTTGATGTATCAGCCTCTCGGCTCGTGGAGCGGACCCTCCTAAACGAGCTCGCTACGTGCGGGAACCCTAGCGCTGGCTGTGACTTCGACGACAGAGCAGAGATCCTCCGTGGACTGCGACGACGGCAGAGCAGAGATCCTCCGTGGACTGCGACGACGACTGTGCAGAGATCCTCAGTGGACTGCGTCGACTACTGCACTCAGCGATCCTACGTGGATCAGTGCTCCTGGTTCTGTGTGAGCCACTGCCTTCAGGTTCTGTGTGAGCCCGATCCTTTGTGGGTCCTTACTACCGGTTCTGTGTGAGCCACTGCCTACAGGTTCTGTGTGAGCCCGATCCTGTGTGGGTCTTCTGCGGGGGTTAGTACCTATCGATCCTTCGTGGGTCCGACGACTTAGACGGATCAGTGATCGTCTTTGACGTCATCTGGAAAAGTATACCTGGTTGAGCTGAATCTTATGTTACTCTCCTTTGTGGATTGTGTTGAATTATCCTATGTGGATTTACTGTTTACTCTCCTTGTGGATTTGAGTCTTGCTTTCCTTTGTGGATTGAGTTGTTCTTGAGCTCGTGAGCAGAGCTAGAATTGGGGACTTAGGTATATGTATGGGCATATACCTAAGTCGAGTCAGATGTTACTTAGTGATTGCATCTTTCTTTTGTGCTATATCCTTTGTGGATTTTGGGAGACCTTCGGGGGTCTCGGGGTCCTTACTGAGTAGTTTGTACTCACCCCTGCACGGGCTATGCCCGCACCTTGTTGTGTTGGATGCAGACGACGGACAGCGCTGATCGCGGTTGGGGCGTGGAGCAGGACGGTACCTGGAGGTGGACCACTGGGCGGGATGTGCTCGGAGCGGACGTGGGACCCGAGGAGCCTGGAGGCTATCTGTACCCACCCTTCAGGTGGGATTGCCAGTGGACGACACGAGGCCGCCGTCTTTTCTTCAGTTGTTGTTCTTTACTTTTTCAGTTGTACTTTACAGTTGGGCTTGTATTTCCGGCCCCCTTTACTTTCCGCTTGCTGACTCTGTGTGGTTGTTACTTGTAAAGGCAATGCCTTCCCTGTTTACTGGGATTTTACGCCTTGGTGCTAGTCGCCAGCCCCTGGCCTATGGAAGGCGGGCTTGGGGTAGTCACGGCACGGGCCCCGAGGACGGGTCGTGACAAATTGGTATCAAAGGTGGTCGGTTCTACCGCAAACTCTGATCGTCTTTTCTTTCTATATGAAGCAATAGTGTTTAGTGTATTGAGTGTGGTTATCAGTTCAGGGAGCCCAGTGTTGGTGCGGCGGCCGACGTATCCGTACACCAGGACCCTGACTCCTGATTTCCGACTTAATGCATGAAAACATTGATTGCGTGTGTGTTTCAAGTCTTCTTTGTGATTACTTGTGTCAGCTCACCGGGTATACTGATCTGCTTCATGAAAGTCTCAAGTTTTCCTTGTGATTACTTGTGCCAGCTCACCAGGTATACTGTTCTGACTGTGGTGCTCTTGTTCTCCTTTTTAGGATGGCCCCGCGACGACAGCCAGCTAGGGTTCCGAGTGTAGGGCGCGACGGCAGCCCACCGAGCGACGAGGCCTCGGTGCAGGGCCCTTTGCCATCAGTGGCACCAGCGGTAGCTTTACCCGCCGAGCCACCGATGCTTCCAGTACCAGACGCTGATGATGCACGTCGCCTCAGGGCACTGCATGAGTTTCAGAGCTAGCGACCGCCCAGGTTTCGCGGTGAGGCGGACCCCCAGGCCGCCGAGGACTGGCTAGAGGCGGTGGTACGGATCTTTAGGCTAGTGAGGACACCAGCGGATCTCATGGTGATTCTCGCGGCGAGCCTCCTGCAGGCGGCAGCAGGACGATGGTGGAGCTTGATGCTCCAGGTTCACGATGAGGCATCCTTGCTCTGGGCGGACTTCGAGAGCCTCTTCCGCTCTGAGTTCGTCCCGGCCACCCTCCGAGCGGTGCGCATCCAGGAGCTTCTCCAGCTGCGCCAGGGCAGCATGACGGTCGCTCAGTACGCGGCGAGGTTCACTGACCTATCTCGCTACTCGACCGACATGGTACGGGACCCCTTCTTCCGGGCCCGGACCTTCGAGCAGGGCTTGCGACAGGAGATTCGGGTGTCGCTGATCTCCCTCAGCATTCCGACCCAGGCGGGAGTGCTGGAGCGAGCCCTCCTGATCGAGAGCTTCCTGGCAGAGCCTTCTTCAGCGGCGAGACCTAGCGCAGGGCGGCAGGTAGCTGAGTCTTCGGCAGCAGGTAGCCGACGGATGACCCAGGGTTCCAGGCGGACCAGACCTTCCGGAAGGCGACCCCGGGACACTGGCTCAGCAGTGCAGGGCACACAGCGGAGTGCCAGCCTTCCGAGAGGCAGGCTGTGCTACACCTGCGGCGAGCAGGGTCACATGGCTCGTGACTGCCCGACTCTCCGACCAGAGGAGCAGCAGACGGTGGAGGGGCCACCCAGGCAGAGGCAGAGGGTCGACCGTGGCGGTCCGCAGGGAGGAGGCAGACGAGGCAGAGGAGCCGGCCGAGCAGCGAGTGGTGGGCGACGCTTCCAGGCTTTACCCCCACCACCACCAGGAGGGCCACCTCGACCACAGGGAGCTGGTGGGCAGGGGCAGGCCCAGCTCCAGGCAGTGGAGGCCTACGACCCCGACATGCCAGAGATGATTTGAGGTACGATCTGTGTCTATTCCACCCTTGCTGCAGTACTTATAGACACAGGAGCGAGTCACTCTTTCATAGCCTCTGCCCTTGTTCGGAGCTCGGAGATTCCGACTGAGCCGTTGGCTCGATCCTTACGGCTAGAGACTCCTACGAGAGCAGACTCGACGATTACGCACTGGTGCCGGCAGTGTGAGCTTACTCTAGGAGGCGAGAGCTTCGGATGGGATCTCCTTGTAGCAGCGTCGAGGCCTTACGACGTCATCTTGGGCATGGATTGGCTATCCACGGTTCATGCCCAGATCGACTGTTTTAGGCGCAAGGTGCGATGTGTTCGCACCGACGGGAGCAGGTTTACCTTCACCGGCGAGAAGGGAACCTTTGCAGCACAGGATGGACTTCCGCGGAGGAGAGTGCAGCCCATCTCTCATCAGTTGGCTAGCCTCATCCTAGGAGCAGTGGACGTGCGGAGTCCAGCTTTTCCTGCAGTGGTGGACCAGTACGTGGACGTCTTTCCCGACGACGTTCCAGGGCTACCTCCTCGTAGAGAGGTAGACTTTTACATCGACTTGTACCCCGGGACAGCCCCGATATCTACTCCAGCATATCGGATGGCCCCCGCCGAGCTTCAGGAGCTGCGAGTACAGTTGGAGGACTTGCAGAGCAAGGGGTTTATCCGACCCAGTGTTTCACCCTGGGCTTCCCCGATTTTGTTCTCCAAGAAGGCGGACGGGAGCTTGCGACTGTGTGTCGACTATCGTCGCCTGAACCAGGTGACAGTGAGGAACAAGTATCCGCTACCACGGATTGATGACCTCTTCGATCAGCTCAAGGGATCGCGGTGGTTCTCGAAGATAGACCTCTGATCAGGCTATCATCAGCTCAGAGTTCGAGACGAGGACGTGCAGAAGACGGCCTTCAGGTGTCGGTATGGCCATTATGAATTCTTGGTTATGCCGTTCGGCGTAACCAATGCTCCAGCAGTGTTCATGAGCCTCATGAACAGGATCTTCCAGCCATACCTCGACCGATTTGTCGTGGTCTTCATTGACGACATTTTGGTATACTCGACGACTGAGGAAGAGCATGCCTACCACCTGCGAGTTGTGCTAGACACACTCCGAGAGCACCAGCTTTATGGCAAGCTCTCAAAATGCCAGTTCTGGTTACGTGAGGTCCATTTCTTGGGGCACGTCATTTCTGAGGCGGGAGTTGCAGTGGATCCCGCGAAGATCGAGGCAGTGCTAGCTTGGGAGCCACCCAGGAGCGTGACAGAGGTGCGGAGCTTCTTGGGCCTAGCCGGATACTATCGGAGATTTGTGCCAGACTTCTCCAGAGTTGCGGCACCACTCTCAGCTCTGAAAAAGAAGGGGAAACCCTTCGTGTGGTCAGACAGATGTCAGCAGAGCTTCCAGGAGCTGAGGCAGAGGTTGACCAGCGCACCTATCTTGAGGTTGCCTGAGGAGGGAGTTGGATACGTAGTTTACTGCGATGCATCAGGGACTGGACTCGGGTGCGTCCTGATGCAGGAGCGGGCCGTTATCGCCTATGGATCACGTCAGTTGAGGCCGCATGAGCAGAACTACGCCACTCATGACCTGGAGTTGGCAGCAGTGGTCTTCGCTCTGAAGACTTGGCGACACTACCTGATGGGCGAGCGCTTCACAGTCTTTTCTGACCACCAGAGTCTCAGGTATATCTTCTCTCAGAAGGACCTGAACCTGAGACATCGGAGATGGCTTGAGTTCCTCCAGGACTATGACTTTGAGATAGTCTATACTCCTGGGAAGGGGAACGTGGTAGCCGATGCCCTCAGCAGGAGGACGGGCATTCAGCTCCTTGAGGAGGCGACGGAGCAGCTAGCCTCCTTACTGATATCCTTCGTGGATAGAGACGGAGCAACCTTTCTTCAGTCTCTCATAGTCTCTCCTCCACTTCTACAGCGGGTCAGAGAGGCTCAGCGTGGGGACGCTGACTGTGAGACCCGGCGTACACTGATATCCTCAGGTCATGCGCCTGATGGCTTCTCCCTTGGAGCAGAGCACGACATCCTTTTCAGAGGGCGTACCTTCGTACCAGTTTCTTTACGAGAAGAGGTGTTGAGAGAGTTTCACACTTCTCCCTTGGCGGTACATCCCGGAGTGGCGAAGATGTACCAGGATCTCAGACGACAGCACTGGTGGCTGGGCATGAAGAAAGCTGTGGCAGAGTTCGTTTCACGATGCCTCACCTGCCAGCAGGTGAAGGCAGAGCATCAGGTACCAGCAGGCTTGGTACAGCCCTTGGAGGTCCCGGAGTGGAAGTGGGATGGCATATCTATGGACTTCGTGACTGGACTTCGACGCACTTCCAGAGGTCACGACTCCATTTGGGTGATTGTTGACCGACTCACCAAGTCGGCACACTTCTTACCCATCAGAGAGCAGGGCTCAGTGGAGAGCTTGGGACGTCTTTATGTCCAGGAGATCGTACGGCTTCACGGTGTGCCATCGTCTATCGTCTCCGATCGAGATGCTCGTTTCACTTTCCGGCTTTGGAAGGGGTTGCAGGAGGCGTTCGGGACGCGGCTCCATCTGAGCACAGCCTTCCACCCTCAGTCGGATGGTCAGACGGAGAGGACCATTCAGACACTCGAGGACATGCTCCGTGCATGTGTTCTCGACTTTGGTCGCAGCTGGGAGGACCACCTACCCTTGGTGGAGTTCGCGTACAACAACAGCTACCACTCCACCATCGGGATGGCACCATACGAGGCGTTGTACGACAGACCCTGCAGATCACCGTTGTGCTGGACAGACCCTGGGGAGTCAGCACTCGTGGGACCAGAGATGGTCCGAGCCACGACAGAGAAGGTCCAGATCATCCAGGAGAGGATGAGGACAGCTCAGAGCCGGCAGAAGTCATATGCTGACAGGAGGCGGAGGCCACTAGAGTTCGAGGATGGCGACCACGTCTTTTTGCGTGTCTCACCTCGACGTGGTTTACGGAGATTTGGCCGAGGCGGCAAGTTGTCTCCACGCTTCATCGGGCCTTTCCAGGTCCTCAGCAGGATAGGAGAGGTGGCTTATCGCCTAGCTCTACCACCTCAGTTGCACCGGGTGCACGACGTCTTCCACGTGTCTCAGCTGAGGAGATACGTGCACGACCCGACGCACATCATCGACTTTGGGGAGCTGGACGTGGACGATGGGGCGACTTTTGCGGAGGTCCCAGTAGAGATCGAGGATCGACAGGAGTGGGTCCTACGTGGGCGGTCGATTCCTCTTGCGCGCGTCAGATGGCAGCACGGGAACCTCCAGGAGAGCACTTGGGAGCGGGAGGCTCAGTTGCGTGCTCAGTACCCCCATTTGTTCCCCTAGTTTTTGATGTATCATTACGGGGACGTAAAGCCCTGAGGTGGGAGTAATGTAAAGACCCGCAAATTTCAAGGAATTTTTTTTTTCTTTCTTAATTTTCTTTGGAATTTTTCAAGAGCGCAGCTTCAGACGGCACCTGATTCCGAGGCCCGGTGTGCCCGGAATCAATTTCCGAAGTTTGGCTCGGGTACATTCAGTGAACGGACGAGCGGGTTTTTCTATCTTTTGAACCGGTGCCCGGAATCAAATTCTGAGGGCACCGATGAAATCGCAGCGCCGGTATTTGCTTAGAAACGCCTCTTCCGGAGTTGCGTTTGCTCAGACGTGGTTTTTAAATTTTGCGGCTTTAAGTCAGAAATAAAATAAAGTTTGTGCGACAACTTTATTTTATTTCACTTAAGCTGCTTGGAAGCCACTTGAAGCCACTTAAAGGCGGCTTGAACTGAGTTGAACTGGATAGGATGCTATCCAGAAATATCCTATCCCCTTGGTAGGATATTTGTGAGGCAGGGCCCGCACGAGCCCCGCCGTTTCTTTCGCTAAGTAACGCACCCGCGAAAACCCGTCAAAGTAACTGAAAAGTCAACCGACGCGTTTTCTTTAATTCTTAACAGACCATTTAATTGGGCGGTTTATTTCGTTAATTAAATGGGCTGTTTCTTTCGTGAATTAAATGGGCTGTTTTATTCGTTGAATTAATTCAACGAATTAAATGGGTCGTTACTTACGCGTTTTGCGTTTGTTGGCAAAATAATAAAATAGACAACTTGTCTATTTTGGAGGATTGCTATCGTTGTGCAATTCCTCTGAACCTCCACCCTCCCCGCGAAGAACGCGAAGAACGCGAAGAACGCGAAGAAAGCGAAGAACGCCGGCGACCGGAATTCGACGATGCACACCGTGATCTGCGACGTCGACGAGCCTTACCCGCGACGTTCTTCGGCGACGCCTCTTCTTCCGCGGCCGATCCTCGTTCGGCAACTAAGGTGAGAATCAGATCATTTCTTCTCCCTTTTTAATTTCAATATCAACGGATTTAAACTAATTAAATCCGTTTGATCTTGATCCGGAGATTGGCGACGCGACGATCCCCCCTTCTTCCGCGACGACCTCTCGTCCGACGACGATGACAAAGTAAGGGTTGATTGGAATATTTTATTGCTTTTCCCGTGTTTATTCTTTTCAAATAAAGAACCCGATCGGAACAATTTTAATTTATTTAAAATTGTTGATTTGGTTAATTCTTTTCCTCCCGATGATTTTATGACTAACGCGGAGGGTGCGGGTCTAACGAACAAGACCCGGCAACCCTCCGCCGATCTTCCTTTTTGTGCGGATTTGGCGGGCGACGGCAAAAGCACGACGCAAGGGCCAATTGTTGATTCCGCAGTGAAGGATGCGTCCCGGGAGGAATCATGGCACATACGGGAGGCAAAACAGGCCACCGGAGCAACTCCGGCGGCCCGCGGAAGGCGGCGGCGGCGCCCGGCGCGCCGCCGTGGAGAAGATCCGCCGCGGCTGAAGCCGCGGCGGCGGCGGCCGGTTCCGCGGCTGCGCGGAACCGGGAAGGGACGCGGCGGCCCGGCCGCGTCCGCGTGACAAGCGGCCCCCCGCGGGGCCGCGTCTCCTTCAAAGCCGCAAGTCAACCCCGCGGCGGCGGCTCCTTCGGCCGCTCGGCCGAAGCCGAGCCGGCCGGTCCGGCCGGCCGGGCCGCGCCCAGGCCGGACCGGACCCGGCCTAGCCGGTTCGGGCCGGGTCGGGCTGACCCGGTTCGGGCCGACCCGGTTCGGCCGACCCCAGGGGGGGTTCGGGCCGGGTCGCCCCGGGCCCAGAACCCCGGTTACGGGCCCTCTTCGGTCTTTCGCCCATATCTTGGGCCTGAGACCTCCGATTGATGAACCGTCAGCGGCTACGCGATCCTTGGATCGAGACGGTCGTTTCCGTATATTATAATCAAGGTTTTGGAAGACTTTGGGTTCGGCCGGGTTGGTTCGTACACGAAACCAACCGGGCCCTCGGAGCGGAAACGCTCATAACTTGAGCTACGGACGTCCGAACGACGTACCGTCAGCTGTGGTAGTTTCTTCTAAGTGAGACGGAACTTTTGGAATACTCCGCCCGAGGATCGGATACAGGCGGAGTACGGTCGGGTTGGTTTTGCCCTAAAAAAAAAACCAACCGGGCCCCTGGGACGAAAATGCCAATAACTCTCAGACCGGGCGTCCGATCGACGCGCCGTCTGTTGCGTTGAGATCCTGTTGTCGATACGGAACTTTTGGATACATCAACTTCGGACTACGTGTCAGTTGATGTATCAGCCTCTCGGCTCGTGGAGCGGACCATCCTAAACGAGCTCGCTACGTGCGGGAACCCTAGCGCTGGCTGTGACTTCGACGACAGAGCAGAGATCCTCCGTGGACTGCGACGACGGCAGAGCAGAGATCCTCCGTGGACTGCGACGACGACTGTGCAGAGATCCTCAGTGGACTGCGTCGACTACTGCACTCAGCGATCCTACGTGGATCAGTGCTACTGGTTCTGTGTGAGCCACTGCCTTCAGGTTCTGTGTGAGCCCGATCCTTTGTGGGTCCTTACTACCGGTTCTGTGTGAGCCACTGCCTACAGGTTCTGTGTGAGCCCGATCCTGTGTGGGTATTCTGCGGGGGTTAGTACCTATCGATCCTTCGTGGGTCCGACGACTTAGACGGATCAGTGATCGTCTTTGACGTCATCTGGAAAAGTATACCTGGTTGAGCTGAATCTTATGTTACTCTCCTTTGTGGATTGTGTTGAATTATCCTATGTGGATTTACTGTTTACTCTCCTTGTGGATTTGAGTCTTGCTTTCCTTTGTGGATTGAGTTGTTCTTGAGCTCGTGAGCAGAGTTAGAATTGGGGACTTAGGTATATGTATGGGCATATACCAAAGTCGAGTCAGATGTTACTTCGTGATTGCATCTTTCTTTTTTGCTATATCCTTTGTGGATTTCGGGAGACCTTCGGGGGTCTCGGGGTCCTTACTGAGTAGTTTGTACTCACCCCTGCACGGGCTATGCCCGCACCTTGTTGTGATGGATGTAGACGACGGACAGCGCTGATCGCGGTTGGGGCGTGGAGCAGGACGGTACCTGGAGGTGGACCACTGGGCGGGACGTGCTCGGAGCGGACGTGGGACCCGAGGAGCCTGGAGGCTATCTGTACCCACCCTTCAGGTGGGATTGCCAGTGGACGACACGAGGCCGCCGTCTTTTCTTCAGTTGCTGTTCTTTACTTTTTCAGTTGTACTTTACAGTTGGTCTTGTATTTCCGGCCCCCTTTACTTTCCGCTTGCTGACTCTGTGTGGTTGTTACTTGTAAAGGCAATGCCTTCCCTGTTTACTGGGATTTTACGCCTTGGTGCTAGTCGCCAGCCCCTGGCCTATGGAAGGCGGGCTTGGGGTAGTCACGGCACGGGCCCCGAGGACGGGTCGTGACATAATATATTAATGTTAATTTTTTTGTTAGGTAATAAAATAATAATAATAATATAATAGGGAGTGAAGAGGTAATATAACGAAAATGATGTTTAGAGAAGACACGACCTCTAAAACATGTAACTCCCTTTGATTTGTGCCAAAAGGATTTCTAGAATTTCCTTCTACCCAAAGGCTTCTAAAAGGAATGGAGGGATATTGGGATCTTATTTGAGTATAATTTGGATGAGTCAAGAGGCTTTAGAGGTGTGAGTAAGTGGGTAGAGGTGATGACCTTTTATAAGAGGGAGGAGGGACACTTTAGAAAGGTATTGAAATACTATTTTATTCTAAAAAGTTATTCGGTTTCAAAAGGTCCCAAAGTCATTTGTTTAAAATATAAGATACTATTGGGTAAAAAAACTCACAACCATATATTTTAGATAATTCTATGTTACGATGTTAACCATATTGGTCTGCTTTAACCCTTAGTTAAAAACATTAACTCTTACCATGTATTCTTTCATTTTCATAATTTATGGTTACTATATTTACAATAAAATGCCAATAGAACTATAAGTGGATCAATAATGACATTTGTAACATTATATAAGTCATTTTTCTGAATATTATATTTTTATGACTAATATATATTTTTATAAAATAGTATTTTTTTAACAAATCATTTATGTCAATTTTGACACAATTAAGTAATTGATTTTTTAGGGTCATAACAACTTGGTTTCCTTTAACCAGAGGAATTAACTCAATGATAATATTTTAATATATTCCAAAAAATTCGTGGATGGCATAAAAAAATTCATATTAAATTTATTTTAATATTTATAATATCATTTATTCAAATCCTTTATTAATGAGGGAATCACTACATCATCATTATGTCATAATTAAATTTACTTATTTAAGGTATTAAAATTATTAATAAAATATCATTATGCATGAAATATTTTTATCTTTCTAATGAATTTTTGCAGTCAAATTTATCAATTATATAACACCATATAAAAATTGTTTTAGTAAAGGATAAATTTTTATGTTTCTTTTCTCTTTATTTTAAATTATTTATTATAAAATGTAATTATCATTCCCAAGTGGAACCATGGGGTCCTAAAATAGACCAAAGGATAACCATGGTATGAAAAAAATCATCCAATAGGATTAATACACATTTTTGGTAGTTTTAAATTATTACAATATTATTTTTTACCCTTCTTTCCAGATTTACCATTTAACCATGGTAAACAAAATAATTAATGAACTTACTATTCATAATGTCCAAAACTAAAATGTACCTATTTAAAAAATTTAAACCATTTGATTCCAAATATGGAATTTATTTTTCAAAATTAAAAACCCAAAATTTATAGCAATTAATTTAAAATTTATTCCTGTTGTCAAAAAAAACATTGGTTTTTAAGAAGTAATAAGTATCAAAAGATTAAATTTTGTCTATGTTCAATTTAAATGTAAAATTACTTCTAATAACCAAAATTGAATTAAATTACAAAAAAATAATCCAATTATACTTTAAAAAAATTAAAATTACAATATATCTATATAAATAAATTAGATGAAAATATTTTTTTGACTTAAAATGTGGTGTTTTTTACTATTCATTAAAAATGGACTTTTTAAGAAAATTAGCAAAATTTTATTAAAAGTAAATTTTGATGTCCCAATTTTATAAAAGAAGTTAATTTTGTCAAATAAAATATATAAAATAGAGAAAAAATATATTTAAAAAGTGTTCTTCATCAAAATGTGGTAAAACGACATTTTTAAAAAATTTGAGTTTTTTCATGCTTTAAATAATATTCATTCTTATTTTAATCCTCTAAAATTTATTTGATAAATGTAATTTTTTAAAAAACATGTGAAATATAAATGTAGTTAGTTATGTTCTTTCTCGATAATACAACGATTATGTGTTAACTACCATTTAAAATATTATTATTATTATATTATTTCTCGATATAACACAAAGTTGTGTTCAATGTATGATTTCAAATAAACCTGTTGTTGAGTGTCAATAATTATAACTAAAAACTTTCATCTTTAACATAAAATTAATATATTATTCAAAAATATTAATGGATATATAAATGTATTATTCTATAAATACCTGGGACATTACAGATTATCTTGAGGAGAATAGATTTTGAAAACATAAGCCTAACATGGATTTGTTAAGAAAATGATTTATCATAGAAACACCGACCTCAACCATTTTATATGGAATAAAAAAATAAAATATATATTGTTAAATACCATATAAAATATTAGTAAACCCTATAAAATAAGGATAAACAAGGTTTGACAACCCTAACCTAGGGTCTGGATACCTTGGACCCAAGATGAGATGAAGTATATGAAATTAAAATAAAAGAAGAAGAAACTGAGATTTGGTGAGAATCAAGGGTCTAAACTGGGGAAACTAAGATTAAATCATGGTTGATGGAAAATGGATATTTTAAAGAATGAATAGAGAGAAACATGGATCTCCCCTATTGATGGGTCAAATAAATGAGGGAGGAGAAGAGACAAAAATACATTTAAATTAACCAAGGGAAAAGTTAGAAAATCCCAAATATAGAAATATGCACCACACAGTGTGGTACTATCTACCACAATATTACCCCTCTTTTTGGAAACCCATCATGGCCTAACCCAACTCATTACTATGTGAAAATTTTTCTCTATAGAGAACCATGAATCCCAAGCCACAAAACATAAATGTGTGTCCTAATTACCAAAAAACACAAGGAACTTCCCTAATATAGCCCCATGGACTGGAATCAACCATTACAGCCACATCACATCATAACTCACCCCCATCACGATGTGAAGATATTTGAGAAAAATTGGAAAATGTGTAAAACTCTACACATCAAAGAAAAATACCTAGTTATGGAAACTTTGTGGTATCTTCTCATCAAAATGTGAAATTTTATACCTGTGTTAAATTTCACAATGGAAAAAAACCATTACTGGAAAATATATATCTATCACTCTGTGGTGCCCTTTTCCATGGTATAACATTCTTCGTCACCAGATTTTTCACCAAGCATAAAAACTTATCCATCATTTGACTCTCATGAAACATCATTTTGTGGTATCCCTAGGACACATCATGATATATTAGTCCCCATGATAATAAATGAAAATGAAATATACAAGGATTCAAAATGACTTAATACAATCATAATATGATGCCCATATTCCATAATTTATCATACTACAAACCCAAATATTTAGAATACCCATACCATGAAAACCAAAAAAACACATTCCATGTAAAAAAATAAAAATAAAAATCAATATATAAAAATTTATATAAGAAAATGAAAACATGAGTATTAAATCTTCCAAATGTAATTATACTCTCAAATATTTTTATTGGGTGAACTTACCACTTTATAGAGAATCATCAACAAATCCTTTGAGACTACTAATTCAGAGTGTAGTATAGAAAATAAGAGTTTGAGTAATCAATATTAATGTTTTTAATTGTATTCACTTACTACCATAATCACATGAAACAAAATATTTTAAATTTATTTAATATTTATAATAATTATCTCAATTCTACTTCTAGAAATTTGTTAGAAAATAATTAATACCGTAGAAAGTATGTGAGTCATATCATCTTATAACAATTTTAGAAATTATTTTTTATCATTAACATGACTTCTCTATATTCTATAGAAGGATTATAATCCTATTAAACATCATCACAAACTTTAATTAAATTCTATTAGTTTTTGAAATAAAATATTGAATTGATTTATACCATGGGAGTCTCCTTTAAATAGATTTTAGTATCCTAAAAAAATTATATGATACCACAATATTAGATTAAAATATTAATAAAACATAAAATTCTATATGAAAATTGTTTCTTATACGTCAACATTTACTTTTCTCCAGGGTATCAAATCACTTTTCATATACCCAATACCACTGTTTGATTACCATATTTTTCTTTATACCACTTGAAAAATAAAAATTTTCTTTAACACCTATTTAATTTCTGATCTAGATTCAAATATCTTATAATTCACTATCACTACATTAAAATATATATTTATCAAGATACCACTTGAATTATCCTAATTTGGGTATGATACCATTTAGAATTTATCTATCACCAATTATTGTAAATTCTATATAACTCTTTTTCACCACTTTAAAATCATTCACCTCTTCACAGTATTCTTCTCCCATAGATCGTATCACCCCATTAAATGTATATCACTCCAAAAAATATTTTTAATAATTAAGTAAATAGGGAGAGGGTATCATTATGAATAAACTTATGTGAAGAAATTTATTTATTCCTGGTGAACCAACCTTTAACTTCTAACATACTTCTAAGACTTCTCCTCGTTCTTCTTTGAGAAACACCACTCGTATAAACTTTTTTCAAATATTTTAATTATAATTATCTATCTTAAATTTCATGGAATATGTCTATATTGTTATAAAAATTCAATTTGTGCCCATTCCTTCAATTTATGAACATTATAACTTCTTAGAACATATTATTGATGAAAAATTCCTTGTTGAAACATTCAGCCTATTTTTATTTGAATTAAAACATCTTAATTCTTATTTTTCTATAATGTTTTATTCTATCAATGATTATTACAGCATAATTATTTTTAGTATTACACGATAAAAACATTATTGATCTCCAATAATACTATTATTTAATACGGTCAATATTTTTTAGAGAAATAGGATGTTTTTTATTCCATTATTGAGTCTCCCACGACACATGAACGTGAGTTTTCTTCTTGAAAGTTTATATCCTTTATTCATAAAATATAATTCAACATTCTCATGGGTATTAAAAAAAATATCCAAAATAAATTCATATCATTATTAATATGTTACAATACGTTTACTTCTACTATTGAGATCATTTTCTTCTAATCACATGTCAATAATGTTCCCCATGATTCAATAATAATATAATTTCATATCAAATATTATTTAAATTTACTTAATTATAAATTTAATAAAAACTTTATTCATAATGACTAATTCAATATTTTAAATTAAATAATATTAAATTATTTAGGTTACGTTGAGAGGGATGTATGAATTACCTTTTGAGGATCTCAACTTTACCTCAAACTACTTTATCTTGGAATATTATTCTTAATTGGTAAGTAATTATCTATATCCTAGAACTAGGTTCAATTAATTATTTTATCCTCTCTTAAATTTGTGTTTTGAGAGGAATAAACTTTTATCTAAGGTTCTTTTATTTATCCATTTATTCCTCCAATTAATTTGTATGTTCCTTGAAAAATTACTTTGACCTTTCATAGTTTCACCAATTCTTGAAATAGATCCCTTTATGGATAACTATTTCTCATTAAAATTTTTATTCTCTAAAACCAATTATTCTATGAGAATATAATTTTATTTATATATTATTGTTATTAGAATCAAATTTTTACCAAATCATTGGATCTCTCCTTGGCCATTGTAAGAATATTCTCTAGATCGATGACTAAATAATGTGTCCACCAATTCCATGGAATCAATATCTTTTTTAATCTATATGGGGGATCTTAAATTTTCAAATTTTAAAATTAAATTAAATAATAATGTTAATAATATATTAATTAGTGAAATAAATGTAACCTACATTAGTGGGTGTTTAATTTTTCTTGGGGTATTTATTTTTTACTCCACTTCTTATTGAATTTTTTTATTAGGTAATTTTCATCAACTTCTTCCACTAATATACCATCAACATAAAATTTAAAATATAATACTGATTTTGGACCCAAAATATCCTTATATTACACTAATTTCTGAAATATTTCTTAAAAAATCTCTCATATATCAAATAAACCAGAAGATGAATAGTTTTCTTAAATACCTTAGTGTATATACCTCAGATCAATATCATTTATGTTTTAACATCATAAAAACTTTCACTCTACTTTCTAAAATCAATATGAAAATTTATGTATTCCAAAACATCATCACTAAATGATTATAGTCTTCAAACCATCTTATTTTTTGCAACCATAAAATTTAGTTCCACTAAAAACATGTGGGTTTATATATGAGACCATGTGTGTAACAAATCTATCTATAGATTTACTAGATTGGGCACCAAATCAGAATCTTTGATCTCTAATACAACTTTTTGGAAACAATAAGTTATGATTAAGATACTATGGAACCATTAAAGCGGATGGGATGAATCAGGGTGTGACATGATTTTAGGGTTTTCCCTTTACCCTTTTCTAAATATTATTACATCATTGGATAGAACACATTTAACCTATCATTATTCCTAAAATACTCTAACTAAATTACCAAACACATACATAGAAATATAATTCATGTATAAAAATAAGGATTTTACTTGGTTCAATGATATTAGGATATATCCAAGGAGAATTCACACATATATGTTCTAGTATATGGAAATCCACTATCAACACAATATATTTGGTGGATATGGTGTTTTTTATTGTCTACAGCATGCAAATGTAAACTGTGTTGACAATATTTAGTGATGGTTCACTACCTCCTATGGGCCACTCCCAATTAATCCCCACCTACACATTTCTTCAGGGAAGCCTTCCTCTATTTATAGATGTGAAAAATTATCCAATATTACTATTTAAAACAAAATCTCTAAATATCTTCAATCAAATAATAAATGATCCATTGAAATCCACCTTAGTATATTTAAAATTTTAAAGATCCATATGAGATCTCAAGATGATAATACTTTTGAACTTGAATTATTCTTACTTTACTTTGTCTTCTTCTACATTAGCTAGATATATTAGTTAAATTATCTCTTATTTTTGTATATCCTCTATTATTATTCTCCCAAAACCAGAAAGGCGATTTTTATTATTTCTCTCCCATAAATAATATGACAATTTTTATAAAGATTTATAAAATATTCAATCCTTCAATAAAAACATGGGATTAGTATTCATATATCTCTTTTCATGGGATCATTCCAAGTGTTCAACACAAATAAATATGGTCAAACATGATCATTCATGTTTAGTTAACCACCTAGAAATCATCCATATATTTTGAATATTAATTAAAAAAACTAATTATTTCTCTATATTTTCACTCATAATGGCATAAACATCTTGTCACCATGGAATCGGCTAGTCCACCTCAGTCTTGAATATATAAATAATATTTTTCAACTTCTCCAAACCTTAATAAATTGATTATTTTGAATATAAATGTTGAATAAGTACTAAACATTAATGTAATAAGTATCTATAAACAAAAAAAATATTCCAAGAGATTAAATAATCACTATTTTGGATTACACTATGGAAAGTATCTTATTTCTGGTTTATTCCATGAAAACCTGATATGCACAATAACTTCTTCTTTGGGATGGTTGATCTTCATCTTCCCATTTTGGTTAATCAAATATGAGAAACTCTTCATAAATCATGCCCAAAAACCATTATTTAATTTGGGACTTATGGTTTTGAATCAGAATATCTTGGGTCAAGATATAAAAATCCAACACTCCATTTCTATTTTGTCATTTAATTTAATGATTACTAATACAACTTCCAGTTGCATGATTCATAAATATCCTTTTGATTTCCAAATCCAATGCCACCTTTGTAGAACAGTAATATGGAACTCATTATTTCATCTTTCATACATTACATTTTAAATTCTCAAATTAATAATACATATCACATTTTCTATACTTTGAAACACATATAGCTTTTACAATATCCATGTTAATCTTATACCCACTTTGAAAGATCCATCTTAACAGTATGAAGATCATACAATGGAATGGTTAAATGAGCTATGTTATGGTTCCACTATTTTATTTTTATGTTTCTATGTTTTATTCTTATGTAATAAATTTTTGGAATGTTCCCCTCATTCATCGCACAAATAGCTATTCAATAACAAAAACACCCACATCCATGATCAACTACTCATGATCAGCTCCCCCATGGAATATGATACATCATAAAAAGAATGATGACGTCCCCAATAATAAAACTTCTTATAACCAAATATAAATTAATCTTTTCATGGTCATACTCTTTCTAATAATATAACATGCCATAAAAACACTACCTTTGAAAAACACGCATCAAACTAGATGCATTATTCTTAAAGAAATATCCATTTTCCATATCCTTGATATGTTCCACTATGGAAGTATTTTATCACTATCCATTATAATCATCCCTATATAGTTACTAAGGGTAATTCAATTCTTTTGCACATGAATTTATAATTCCATAGAATGAATCAAAAACACTCCCTGTGAAATATACACTACTTTTCATAATCTTCCACAGATCATTATTTAATAAATCCATCACTATAAATTCAAAAAAAAAATACAACTGATATCCACTGGTTCTAAAAAACCATAGTTTTCCCATGAAGTTTTATATGTGAAATACATCAAACAAGTTCTAATAATAAATTTAAAATTTTCATATATCAACACCCAAACGCCCTCTATATAAACATACACTTTGTACATTAATTTAACATCATTACATACATACTAATATCATAATTTATCCATATGTAAATAAAAAATAACATAAAAATTTGATTACAAAGAAACCCTTATTTATCTTTATAAAATCTAAAAACATATGTTTTTATTTATAAAACCAAAAAAACCAAATCATTAATATATATTCCATTATTTTATAATAAAAACCAATCTTTTTGTTAAACTAATATGTTCAAAGAAAGTCACCAAAATATAAGATATATAATTTATATAAAAATTCATTCTTGGAAACAAATGTATATAACATGGAATTGAAAAAACATTCTTAAAAACACATTATATATAATTTATAGAATAATCATATAGGTTTTAAATCAATTTCTAAACCCCAATCCTTCAGGTTTAATCTAATAAATGGAATGGTATAAATTTACAAATCAAAATCAGTGTAAATATAAAAACTCGTTCAAATTATGGGAGACAGATTATTAAAAGAGAATACAAGAAATAAGGACATAAAATCCCCTAGTTTTTTGAACATTACCAACCATTTATTAGAATTCCATGATAAGATTCATAAATATAAGAAAATAAAAAGATTACAAGAGATGTGGGTATGGGAATGAAGACCCTGTATTGATATTTCAAGGATAAGTTACCACAAATAGAATTAAAGACACCTATGGATAAATAGGAAGGAGGTATTCATTATTTTGGGAACCCCCTAAAGGAATATTGAATATGAGAGGGATAAAATAATGGTGGAATGGAATAAAATAGGTTTAAAATGAATAAAATGTCTTGTTATTTTATAAAAAACATGACATAATTTAATGGTCACTTTTACCATTAAAGGGAAAACGGAAACCTCATTGGTTTATATATTTTAACATGTATAGTTTATTTTCACATTACCTTAGGATGTGTAAGTCAATCCTTCCATTTGGAAAGCCTTCCAAATTTTTCAAAATTTCATCTCGAACCCCCTAAGACTCACTTCCTTCAACACTTTTCTTTATTTTCATAAAAAAAAACTTTAAGGGAAAATTGGGATATAGTGTAAAATATTCTAGACAAAGAATAAAAACCCTCCAAATTCCAAAAATACAACCTAAATAATATAATAAAATCCTAGCTCATGACTCAGGGATCCACAAGCAGATCAACCACCCAACACCTAAGTTATTTTCTTGCATGAAACATTACCATTGAATATAAATCCCAACCACCCTAAGATCCATATGCCTAGAACTGAGAAAGCCTCAAAACATCCCTTGTTCCCATTGATTAAGGAATATTTACCCCTTATAGCCCCAAACACCACCGACTTAAAAGTCTATGAAAAACCCATTACAACCCCGAGACATCATGGAAACTGACATCTAATTAAAATACATCACTAGAGTAATTATAACTTCAAAAAAATGTGGTTTTAAAGAATCATGTAAGATAACACCTTACTCGACCACAACCGGATCTTCACCGGAGTCATAACTTAAGAACCACTGACCAATAGAGTGATGCCTTCACACTCTATCCCTAGACAAAAAAAACATAGGGTCAACCCATTATAAAACTAACA
Source organism: Viscum album (assembly GCA_963277665.1). Taxonomy (NCBI): domain Eukaryota; kingdom Viridiplantae; phylum Streptophyta; class Magnoliopsida; order Santalales; family Viscaceae; genus Viscum; species Viscum album. The sequence goes on from OY728131.1 coordinate 1,197,336,734, forward strand.
CCACATATATAATTATATACCTCCCCCGATGATCAAATATTATGATTTTTTTAAATTTATACCCAATAAGAATATCATAGAAAAGAGAAAAAAGGAGCTAAATGATATGGAATGTGATCCAAGACCACACAATTCTTGATGCTTTCCAAGATGGAGTTAAATTATATATTCCATCCTATATGACTTTAAACTATATTATAACCAAAATTAATCTTAAGAAAATATGTGGTACCCTATGAAATGAGTGTGAGGTGATTAAATTTTGTATAGTATTCTTTTAAATTCATCGGTGCGTGGGAATCCATTTTTATTGGAATATAATATTATTGCTTGGAAATATTTCATGAATTTTCATAAATATATAAAATATACCTGGAATAGAAAAAATGTTCATTCATGAAATTAGTCAACCTCACATCCTTTTATCTGATAAATTTATACCAACACTACACAAAAAGGGGAGAGTTTGAGAAATAGTAGAGACAAAAAGATATTTACAAGTTAAAAATATTTATTTTGATAAGATGATTTCAATATTTAGAATACCTAAAATAATAATAATAATTCTCATTATAGTATCTTAAATTAATTATAAAATATGTAAAATAGATTGAAAATCAACGATACATAATGGTGATATTGAATTATAGCTATATATAATGTAAACTATTGACTTTTTTTAGTAATGTTGTCACATGAGTATGAATGTTGAAGATAGATTTTTATTATTCAAGGAAAGACCTTAGATCTTGGTATTCCAAGAAAAATAGATCTGTGATGTTTCTAATTTTTAGGCAAGTAAGTATAGGAAATAACCTACACAAAAAGGAGGATAACAGAAATTCATTGATTTTTTTAGTATATCTATTATATAGTTTTTATTTGAGTTTAATAAAAGGTTAGAAAATGGATTCAATATTCAAATGATGTACTAGTTTGAGATGTAATTTCTTAGAGAAATGAATTACATCATGGGTAATCAAATAATTTAAGGATATATGTTATTTTTCTAATCTCAAGAAACGTATGTCTATGTGTTATTGAATAATTTCAACATAGATAATTTTAAGAAAACTTCTATTATAAATTTAGAGCGAAAAATTCTTCATAATGATTATATAGATGATAATTTTGATCAAATAGATTTCAAATATATCATCATGTGCTATATAAAAAATTGAACTTAAATAATGACATCGTATTGTTATTAAGAGGCATATAAGGAATATAAATGACGCTAAATATATTGATTAGTTTCATAATAGCAATGAGGATTTGTAATTTTTCAGATATGTTAATTCCTATTTATGTGAAAATTTCAATGATTTGAAGTATACCCAGAGGAGTGTTTTCTTTTTAGGAGAATGATGTGTGAAATAACAAATAAAGAAAATGAATTTGGAAATGTTAAGTACTTATGAAAAATATTATTTAAAAAATAATAATAATATGTATCATTTTATAAAATAGTAATTAAAAAAAGTATTTTTGAAACTAAAACATTATCCAAAAAATAGAAAGTGACATGTGTATTTATAATAATTGTAACTAAAGGACACAATTTATAAGATAAGGATAATGATTGGTGTTCAAAATCTATAACATAAATTGATAATGTATGTATAAATCTATGTAATTCCATCAAGTATTTAGATTATTTTTTTCCAAAGGGAATATAAACATAAATTCAAAGAAATTTTAAAATTCATTGAAATGAGGAGAAAATTTTAAGCAGGTGGAAATAAAAGGGGAAATATGATACCTCAACACGTGTTTGTGTGTGTTGATTTTTTCTTGATGAGTTTATTGAATAATTTTTATAGGAATTTTTTTATCATATAAATAAGGTTATATTGATAAATTAAATCTATAAGAGGATGGTGAGTTTTAGAAAAGTGGAGAAATTTAAGAACAACTTAAATTTTTTGTAGATAACTTTTAAATTATGTTTAAAAATTATTATCTCCTACATATAGTTTTACCATGTATTTTTATAATCCATTAAATTATATTTAATTTCTAATAAATGAGATTAATTAAAAAATAGTATTATTGAGTGTATTATATTTTTTATGAGAAAATAGAGTCTCAGGTAACTATTCCAGGAATTACATTTTAGAAGATAAATCTAGTTTTTTTGTAAAGGGAATTTCAAAAAGTCATGGATATAATCTTTAATGGTGCATTTATGACCATCAATATTTATTCATGATAACTAGTTTTCAAAATTTATCACTATAGTTGTATAAATAAATTAGTTGGTGAAATCATGGTGGAACTAATTTTTTCTGACTATGTTTTCTAGAATGATGTTACAAGACTGAGGCTATGAAAATGATAGTTCTTAATTGAGTTTTATGGAAGGAGAATATAAAAATGTCAATGAATGACTTTTAAACTATACAATGTTTGATCTATGAAGATTTTATATATAGGATTTCGAATTAAGAAACATGAGCAGAATTTCTTTAAAACAATGTTCTAGATGAATATTTCTAGATAGAGGGGATCCAAAAAAAGCAACACTAGATAGATAATAATCAGATAAATAAGTTCCTACACTATTTTTTACTGATCCACCTACATGTTTATAACTAGAAAAAATTTAATCTCGATGAAATGATTTCTATAATTCGAAAAAGAAATCACATAAGAAGAAGAAACATTAGTTTTCTATAATAAGATTGAAAGGAATGCGTTATAGAAGCATGGATCCCAAAGGAGTTTCCAAAAATATGTTATGGAAGGAATTCACATGGATTCTTGTGATTTCACATTCTTTATGAAAATGATGAGCTATTTTTTAAAATTTTAATATTTATAAAATATTGTTCTTGATTCTCACTAATATTTGAAGATGTTTTGAATTATTCAAGGATAATGAGATTTGAGAAAAATATTATGATGTTTTTACTCTAATTTATTAGGTGCCTTTGATGATATTAAAATTAAGAATGAGTTGTTTGGGAAATTCACAATGGTATTTTGAACATGTTCCTTGTTTATTAGAGGAATATGAAGTATATAAATAGTGACATGATAATTTTGAATGTTGTTAAAAAATATTGATAAATGTGAGCTATTGTGAAGAAGATCATATGGAGGAGTTATTTATGTATAATGTTCTATAAGATTAACTTTAGAGTAAAATATGGAATCCATGAAATATGAAGACTCATAAGAAGATCATCATTATATTTGAAGAATATAATGGTTCAAGTAACCATTATCAGGTTTAAAAGTGAGATTCTCGTATGTGAGGTATTTATAAATTGGAGTAACCAATATAAAAATGTTCTTATGTCAACGGTGATTCCATACCTCAATTAGCTGGTTTAAGGGTTGTTCCTTCCCTAACAAAATTTGAATTAGTGATGGAGGTAAGGGAAAGTATATGTCTCGGGTGATTCCAAACACAACAAGGAGTAGTTACCACATTTTGATTGAAATTAATAAAAATCTAGTGACTTTTTTGTTCTCTTTATTATCTTTACATACTGGTATGTAAGAATTAAAAATTAGATAAGATAAAAACTCTAACAAGTTTCAGAGGTTTATTTCATGTAAAGGAAACTATAAAAAAATCACCACCACTACCGATTCCCCCTCTCAATGGTGATACATTCTCAGAAACTTCTATTAGTATTAGAGGGATGGATACATATATAGATTAATTTGTTTTAATATGGATAATTTAATTTAATTTTACTATATATTCGTCCTAAAATTAAATGTAAAGAACAATCATTGTTAAAAGAATATGATTATCCCCTATATTCTATCACTCAGCCTAAAATTCGTAGCCACAACATCCATTGGATTTATTCCTTGAGAAAATGATATACCAATGAATTTATCTAGAAAGAGAATGAGGAAGACTATAGTAAGGATCAAAATTATATTATTCTATATGTTTATTATGATGTTCTCAAAAAGGTGATGGGTATTCAAATGATAGAGGATATTTGGGATCAACTTGTAACCATTTTTTGAGGGAAATATTAATGTGATAGAAGAAAAATGAAAAATCTAGAGAATGAAATATTAATATTATAAAATGGTATAGGAATAGGCCATTAATAGATATTTCGTAAGAGTAAATTTAATAGTAAGTAACATCATAGGTTTGAATAAACTTTTTTAGATTCAAATATTGATGAAAAAACAATGATAAATTTTATTGATTGATTTGATCCCAAAATATCTTCTATTCAGGATAAAAAACTATTTATCTTGATGAAAAAACATATATTCTCATTTTATATGAAATTAGAAAAGATCATTATTTAAGAATAAGGATAAAGATGAAATTAATTTTTAAGTAATGAATATAATCAATATTTAGGAATAAGAAGAGGGCTCCAATATATCATATTATAAATATATAGTTGATGAGGAAATTCCTTAGTAATGGATTTTATCTCAAAGAATCTTAGAGAATGTAATGGAATATATCGGGGGAAACTCCCTCTACATTTTTAAGTGTTGAGAAGTCATACATGTTTCTATGGATTAACCAATACAAAAATGGGTGAGTTTCAATAAGAAGAATGAAGGGTCTTAGGGAGAAAAGGTGGGGTAAAAATTATAAATAGGTAAAAAAATATAAATATAGAAAAAATAAGATATTCCAAAAGAGTTAGAAGGTGAAATATTTATAATAAAGATGAAAATTACTCCATTGAAATTAATTTATCATTTGAATATGTTTTGGAAAAAACCAATAATTGCAAGGATCATGTCAAGAAACATGAAGAATCTTATAGTAGTCAAGAAGGATAAGGTAAAGAAATATATAGAATTTATTTTTCTGATTCCAGAACTATAAGTATGTCTCAAGAAAAAACACGTAATTTTAAAAGGGATCCAGGCTTCTCTATAAGAAAAATTTAGTGGAATATTTCCTTAAAAGAGATGATATCTTAAGGAAATAAAATCCCTCATATTTAAAGTAACAAAAAAATAAAATATGTTAAAATATATTGATGTGAAACTTACCTTGGAGGAAAAGGAATTGGGAAATACTAAATCAAGATTTATAGATTCAAGAAAATCCTTAAAAAAGAGAGTGATAATTTTAGTAATGAAAAATATTTTTAACACTAATAATTATTAATTTTCATTTAATCTTCTTACAAAAAACATGATTTTACACTACTTGATAATTAAAATGTTTCAAATATTGTTTCAACTAATTATATTGGTTCAATGACAAGAGAAGGGAATACATGGATAAAAAAGGATAGATAAAATTTACTTCTGAAATTAATAAAAAGTATATTATCAATCCCAGAAGACTAATATTCCATAGTAAATGAATAAATACGTTATGAATTCAAATTAACAACTTGGAAAATATTTTAATCAATATAAATATTATTATATAATACCAATATTCCAAAACCATTGTTAGTTTCATGAAGAATCTGGGTTTAAATAATATAATTATTCACACAATATGTCACTTCCTTGGTAAAGGCATGAGTCAAGTGGGATAAATTCCAAAAGGATGATAAATTATGGAGATAGTGAAAACACATTCTATAATTTGAAAAAAAAAATTTAAGAGGAAATGTAAGGATGTTAAATAGTTTGAGTGAATAAACATTTATGAATGTATTGATATGGTTTATGGATGGTGTGATTATTTTGGTCACTATTCCTAATAATATATGACAACTATACCTAATTAAATTCCACTTATCACAAATGAAATGTGATGTGGTGTAGGGATGATTTAATAAATATCATTATTATTTTTGGTCGTGCTAAAGAATAAAAAATGGGAAACCTTGGATTCTTGATAGTAGAAGATCATTCCATATATCAAGAGATACAAAAATACAAAAAACATCAAAGAACATGATTGTGTATTTGTTAAATTTTTTAATGATTGTTTTCTCAAAATTAGAGGCATTGGAACATCTAGAATTTAATTATGAAATTTGAAGTCTAAGGATGTTCTGTTTATTAATGATATTAAACACAATTTACTAATTTTCATTTATATTTGTGATAATGTGAATGAAGTTATATTGAAAAAGGATTCTTACATTATAAAATACTCAAAATATGGAAATATTATGACCAAGGGAGATAGAACTAATGGTAATTTTTTCCATAATGAGAGATCCAAGTAACTCTTGTTATTAAGGTATAAAAGTGAAAATGAATTATTCCATAGGATACATGACCATATTGGTCCAGGAAATATGAGTAAAATCTATAAGAAATTTTTTTTATAGATCTTGTTAAACATAAGATAGTGAGAGATTATTTGTGAAACTTTTGAATAAGGAAGAATATTTAACCAAATTTACCAAAAGAAAGCGATTAAATCTACTCAACCTCCTGAACTTATTCACTCAAATTTTTGTGGAACAATGAGACTTCAGTCCACCAATGGTGATCTGAACATCTTCAACATCATTGATGACTTTAAATACATTATTTAGTAAATGTTTATAAAAAACAAGAGGTTTTAGAGGTGTTAAAGATATTACAGAAGGAGGTTGAGAATAAACAATGTGTATATATCAAACAATTTAGGATAGAAAATGGAAATGAGTTCACATGTTAGAAATATAAATCATATTTTTCAAGTAATGTGATTATGAATCAATTATATGATCCTTACACTCCATAATATAATTTATTAATAGAGATAAATAATCTAATTTTAGTTGAAATGGGATTAGATATGCTTTCAGAGTATAAACTCTCAAAATACTTATGGTTGAAAGAAATTTTTTAAAGAGTACATATTCACAAAAATATATTTTATAAGACTAAATGAAATATAAAATCCCAATGAAATTTGGTAAAAAATTAGGTCTAATTTTATATAATTTAAGGTATTTGTAATTACCTACTTGATGGAGATTAAAAATGAAAATTTAAGGAAACTATAGGAAATGGATGAGGAAGGAATCATCTTGGATACACAACTAATGGATAAAGCTAGATATACTGCTGTGCATGATCACATGAAATTATGGAATCATGTGATTTAAAGGTTTTTGAAAATAAGTTCAAATAAATAGATAAAGTGAATGGTTATTTTCAAATTTTAGTGGAGGGAATATTATAACTTTCTAGAATAATTGATGAAACATATTAAATATGTATAAAGAAGTTATAAAAAATTCACTTTCATGTTTCTAGTGATGTGGAAGAGATTGAGGGAAATAAATCCAAATTTTAGAAGGTATAGAAAGAGGTTTAACAAACCAAAATTATCAAAATAAGTGAATCTATAGTAAAAATAAGAAGGATACTTGGAATGAAGAATCAAACAAAACTTATTTCTAAAAAAGAACCACAATCACTATATGAAGATATTAAACATAAAGAATTTTATGAATCTATGATTGAATATTTGTACTATATTTAAAAGAATGATACTTAGGAACTTTTGCAAAGAAAAATAGATAAAAATTTCATAGGAACTAAATGGGTGTTTTAGAATATGTTGAATAAAAATGGATACATTTGAAGAAACAAATCTAGAATCATTTGAAAAGGGTGTACGTAGATTAATGGTTCAGATTTTAAATAAACATTCTCCCCTATTAGAATACCTAGATATGTCAAAATTATACTATAAATTTCTACTGATAAAAGATATAAAATAACTTAGATGAATGATAAGTAAAAATGTTTAAATGGGGATGTTGAGTATGATGTTTATATTGAATAATCTGATGGGTTAATCATTGACAAAAATGGAAACATTTTTTGTAATAAGAAGAAAGCCTTATATGGGTTTAAGTGGGATTCTCAAGCCTAGTATCCAAAAAATGATAGTTTCCTAAAAATATAAAAAAATTTATTGGAAAATATGAAAAAATTATTTATGTAAAGGTTACAAGATTTTTAACATTGATTTTTATTGTTTATGTTGATGAAAAAATATTTTTTAGGTATAATGATCATATGTGTGAAGAGTTATCAGAACATATGAAGATATTTTTTGAGATGTCTATCCTTGGTTAAATGAACTTATTTTCAGGATGTACATTAAAAACAATTATAGATATAAATTTATTTCATTGGAAAATAATTATAGATATTTATTAATGATTATTTTAATAGAATATTTCAAGGAAGTTTCTATACCTATTTGTCTTTGTATGAAGATGAGTAAAAATAAATCTAGCCAAAGTGCGAATGATAAGGACTTTCAAAAGTTGACCAGAAGAATACTCTATTTTAAATTTTTTCATCTATATATTATTTATTATATATAATTATTTATTAGGTATCAAATTGATCATAATGAATCTCACATGATTGCTGCCAACATAATTTTTAGGTATGCCAAAGGAACTTTAAATTATGGATTATTGTATAAGAAAAGAAATAATTTGAACATACTTGGGTTCATGGATGCTAATATGGATGGTAATTGAGTTGATTAAGAATCAATATCCGGTGTAAAGTTTATCATGGGAGATTATTTTGTTTTTAGGATAATGAGAAAAAATGTTAAGTAATATAGAGTATAACTAAATCTGAATATGTTGTTGCTACCCATGAATTTACGAAAAGGATGTAGATGAAAGTAAATCTTTAATATTTTAGGGTGACCATTGGAAAACCATTTAATATTATTTTTGATAACTATAGTTCCATTAATCTTTCTAAAAATCAGGTTTATCAAAACTAATTCAAAATGATTTGAATTAAGTATCCTCTTATAAAAGAAAATGTTGAAATTGGAGATATAATTCTTGAGTATTCCCCCAAAAAATTATAAATTTTAGATATATTAACTATAAAATTTTCATGGAATAGTTTGAGGAATTAAAATTGGAACTATATGTTCAATTTCCAATACTTACTTGAGAATATTTCTTGAGTACCCCCATGTTACTTTATATTTTTTTTCAAAGGGGGAGAATAATTACAACTTGTTTCTTTACCATTTGTTATTAAAAAGTTGTTGTTTTCATAAAAATTAATAATAAAGGTTATAGAAGTTAAAATTCTAGAATATGAGATTATTGAGGAGAATTATATCAATATTATGTAAAAAAATTATTTTCACCAAAGGATAAAATTAACTAAAAAAATTATCTAAACTAGAAGTGTGGTGTCAGGAAATTTCTGTTTGAGAAATTCCATGGTTTAATGGAGTGGTTAAAAAGATGTTGTTTTAATGTTGAAAAAAATCTTCAAAGGGAGTTTGAAGTATCCATAGTATTTTTAAAGGAAGTTTATTTTTTACCATGAAATAGTTTGAGGCCACCATTTCTAGGAATTCATTTCTTGATGGATGATTCTAGATGTTTTCAAAAGAAAATTATCATAAGTTATAGAAATAATGTCTAATGGTTATTTTAAAAAAATCAATGTTTATTCATGATAACTAAACTTTTCATGATACCTATTTGAATTTGTTTAATGAAATTATTTTATGAAAACAAGGTGGCACAAATATTTTTAGACTATGTTTTCTAGAAATATTTTACAAGATTAAGGTTAATGGAATGAGATTTCTAGATTTATTTTTATAGAATAAGAATATAAAAACATAACCAGATCAATTTGTATCTATAAAATGTTCTTAATATGATTATTCAAGAAAATTTATTTTTGGATGAATAAATGTGGGCATATGTTCTTTGAAAAAATGTTCACAAAAAAGTTTTCCAAATAGAGGATATCCAAATAAAACAATACAAAATAAAAAATAGTTGGATGGATAAGTTCTTATAATATTTTTGATAGAGCCACCTATATGTTATTAATAATTAAAACTTGTAAGCTTAATGAAATGAGTTATATAAAAATAAAAATAAAGCTTATAGAAGAAGAACCATCTATTTTATGGAATGATACATGAAAGTGATGGGTTATAGAAGAATGGATTTAAAATTAGTAACATCCCCGACCTGGAATCCACTAACAAGTGCCCCAAGCCAGGGTTCCACAAGACCTCAAGAGTGCATCCCCATACACCAAAGGTTTCTTACTAGATGAAAGAGTCTAATGTAATAGGGGAGACTATGCCCTCCTTATCAGAGTAATTCAAAATAGATAACCATAAAAAATAACAGAACCAATAAGAAATAAATTGAAATATGAATCACCAACCATTTTCAAAATATGGTAAAAACATTCCAAATAACAAATATTTCAGATCAGGGTAATAGTGATAATGTATGTTGAAAAAAATAAATAGAATCAACTGAATCCCAAAACAGGTCTTGACTCCAAGTCAAGATCTTAAACCATGAAAATCCCAAGCCTAACTCAACTCCCAATCATATAGTCATTACCCTTGTTTAGACCTGTATCCATTAAATCTTCTCTGTTACCAAATAGTGTCCTGATAAGGGTGTGAGTACAACTAAGTAGGACAAAACCAACAATATCTACATAATATTCTGTTTAAACAGATAGTGCATGCAAGTAGTATATAATTTACAAGGTAAACAAAAAATAACTATGGTTCTATTTGGTAAGAATATTCCCTTAACCCATTCCCATTACTATTTCAATTTCCATTAGTTATATCATCATAACTACAAAGTCCATTTCTAATAAATTTTCTTATAGTTACATATTTACGTAATTCACAGAGTGGCCTAAGTATAAAAATAACTATACATAAGGGGATAAACGAATTTCCCTATCTCACTAGGGAAAACATACCACAAAAAATGAATGAAACTTACCATGGAGCCTTAGTCCACGCAGTTCAATCCAATGAAACCATTAGGGGTATAGTTCCTTAGTCCGACTCCCCAACCCCTTCATTATTGGGGTGAGGTTTATAGCCTCAGTTCAACCTGAATCCAAGGCATAGAACCTCAATTCAATACCCCAAATACAACAAATCCTTGTTCACATTCTTATTTATCCATCTTCCACATATACCACATCCTAAATGATAAAAAAAATAAATGACAAAAATATTCACATTTTACCTTTCATTTAACTCCTAAATCAATCTTATGCCTTAATCCATTAACATAATTATCATTTAATTTGGATAGTCTATTTAAAACATAAACCATTTCAAAATTTAACTTCTTTATATAGATAAAAAATTCCCATACATTATCCTATTTAACATATTCATCAATATCCATGCACTTAACAATTTACACATTAATAAATTCATGTTCCTTGATGAACTTACACAATTCAATTTCAATTCAATTAACCATTTGACACATTTACGTTAACCCATTTATCTCTAATTTTTTTGAATTACTATAAACAATTTCTATAACATTACCAAAAACAAGACATAACCACTATTATTTACACTATCTAATCAAACTAGCACATCAAAACACTCATCATGGTATACACCTTAACTGAAATCATTTCTAGGATTATTATTACCATTTTTATGTTCGAAATCATTGGTCCATTCCATGGGTGGCCGTAAATTTTACTATTCAACATCAACACACCCCGCAAGGGTTGTGAGGGGTTTAAATACTCATTTGAACAACCATATTAACCAAATGTTACTATGTAAATTCAATTCACAATAAGAAGGAATAAAATACAAAACCATGCAAGCACAAATCAATATAAAGACTATGGGATATAACTTATAGACCACCTACCATGAATCCAAAGATTAACAGACCCCTAGTTGTAGTTGTAGAGATGTATTCAAACAAGAATTTAATCCACAACCAAATAACCACTAGGAAAGAATATTATTGGTTTTCAGAAGAATAAGAAAAAATATACAAACCATAATCTAGAAAAGAGAATCAAGAGGATGATTAAACTTACCCGAAGCTTCAATACAGAAACAATAGTGCTCTAAATGGTATAAAAATGAGTAAAATAGATAATTGGGAGCTATTTAGGGTTTAGAATAATCACATGGGCTAGAGGTGGAGGAAAGGGGAGGAAAATAGGGTGAGAAATTAAAAATACTTAGAGGTAATATGGGTAATTTTCCACTTTTTAATGGGGCACACAGTTTGAATGTAAGGTTTTCCAAACTGTGTGCCAACCTCCGCCTAAGAGGGGTTGGGATGAACTATTACATGGTAATCCCATGTATTTTTACAAACCATGAACTAAAAATTCAAGAATAATCTGTCCAAGGTTGCACGGTTTGTTTAACCCCTCGCATGGTTTGCACTAACTGTGTGCGAACCATGAAACTTGCACATAATAGACTAGTTTCCCTTTTTTTTCATCCCAAGCCCCCCGAAAACCCCTTGAACTACTCTCTCGACCAATGAATATATATTTAAAAAAATTTAGGGAATTAAAACATAAATTAAAACCAGTAAATACCTTCAGAAATTCTGGGATCTTATAACCTTATAACCATATAATGACTCTTCCTCGAACCTCACTTAAAAGAATCAGTGAGATTCCAAAGAAAAGAGACATGGATAATGATCCCGCGAATCAAAATCCCTCTCCCATGTTTCCTACTAAATAATACCATGATTCCACAAAACTCGAACCAAAGGAACAATATTTTCCCTCAAGACTTCTTTACTATGATCCACAATACGAACCAGATGCTCCTTAAAGGACACATCAACCTCAAGCTCAACACTCTCAACATTTACCATGTGTGATTAGTCAAGGTGATATTACCTAAGATTTAATTTATCAAAAATGAATTTTATACCACAATTCCACTATCGGATATCCAATTGGTACACCATCAGTCTGATCCTCTCTAAAACCTCAAACAACCCCACATACTTGGATTCCAACATTACCTGCTTCTGAATTCGATGGTGACCCAATCATAGAGACACCTAAAAAAACATGATCTCCCATAATAATATCAAGGGGATGATGATATTGATCTTTATATGTATTTATCTTACTCGGAGATACTTTCACTCATTTCCGAATCAACTAAATCTTTTTTGACATCACCTATACATGACTCAGTCTAAAAAATTCTAAATTCCCAGCCTCTAGCCAACACAACAAAGATCTACATGGTCTACCATAGATCACCTCATGTGGTTCTATATGAACGATATGATGGTAACTATTTTTTAGGAAAACTCAACTAGTGCCAAATGGTTTTCCATTGATCCACCAAAATATAGGACACAATCCCTTAACAAGTCCTCTAATACTTGGATAATACGCTCAGAATTCCCAATTGTCTGCGGGTAAAAGTTAATACTCAAAAACACATGGGTTCCCAATTCCCTATAAAGTCCCAACTAGAAGAAGAATGTAAATCAAAAATATCAATGTAATACTATCATTCACAACACCCCATGTGTCCACCATATTTCTCAAACATAAAACCCACCATACTGATTCATAGTGAATGACTCTCTAATTGGTATGGAATGATCCACCTTCATTACCTGATCCATAACTACCTAGAACTCGTCATTAGTTGGTGAAATTATCATAAGACCCACAAAAATATCCATTGTTACATCACCCCATTTCCATTATGAAATTGGAAATGGTTATAACAATCCACTCTGCGGCTGATTCTCATCCTTCTCCTACTAGAAGGTGAGGCATTATTCTATGACACCAGATATCATTTTCTTCATTCCAGACCACCAATGCTTCCTATGAATATGATGATATATTTTTTTATACCAGGATGAACATTGCAATCTGATTCATGAAACTCATGCATCAACTCTTTTCTTATACAAACTGTGATAATAACATGGAAACAAACATAAAGGATACCATCATATCTAATGGTCCAACCATAAGGTGACTCCCCACATTTATGATTTCCTATCAAGTCCAAATATTTATAATCCTTTCACTAAATATCCTTGATCTAGTTCAAAAATCATGGAATCATGCGATATGAATGAAAGGTTCATCTTCCAATGCCCATCCAACACCTCTAGATACATCTCAGTGAACAATGCCATCATCCTCAACTCAGAACATGATTCTTTAATTGCCTGATTTGAGTCTCTCAGATTAAAGTATCTACAACAATGTTTCCCATTCCGGATTTGTATTCCAACTCAAAATTGGAGGACTTCATGTACTCAACCAATATTTTTTGATGAAGATTCAAATCACACTGAGAAAAAATGCACTTATGACTCTTATGAATGATATACACTATAAAACATTCCACCAAAAAGTAGTTATTCCGTCATTTTTTGGCATAAACCACCATGAACGATTCAAGTTCATGTATAGGGTAGTTTATTTCATGAGTAATCAGCTATCACGAACCATATGAAACCACCTGACCACCCAACATTAACACCACCCCATTCCTAACACCAGGCACATCATGAACAAGGGTATACTCATTACATTGCTCGAGTAATATTAAAATTTTTGTGGTAGTCAAAAAATTATTTAATTCCAAGAAAGTGTTATCACATTACTCATATAATTAAAACTTGATTCCAATCATGGTGAAACACAAAAATGGTACTTCTAAATGAGAAAATTCATGAATAAACCTTCATTAGTAGTTGGAAAAACCCATAAAACTTCAGAAATCAGAAAAATTATTTTGTTTCTCCTTTGAAAGCACCACCTACACTCTATATAGATATATGGACATTACTTCCTATGAGATAATTTTTTCTAATAAATTCACCTTTTGAATATAGAAATGACATTTGGATAGCCTGGTCAATAGTCTATGCTCTCTTAGTGTACTCAAAATGTTTTCAAGATGGTTGGAAAGACTGTCATAAGTTTTGGAGCACACTAATATGTAATAAAAACAACCACTAATTAATCTCAAAAAAATGTGAGATTCTATTCATTAGAGCCTTAAAAATAGCTATCACATTAGTCAAACTAAACTACATGATAAAAAAATCATACAACCCATACCAGAACCTAAAGGTAGTCCATGGTATATAAAAAGGTCTCATCCACAACTGATGATACCCTGAACATAGATCAATTTTTGAAAACAATCAATAAACTCATAGATAGTAAAAAATTCATCAATATAAGGAAGATGGTATCAATCATTAACCATCATCTGATTCAGCTTTCTATAATCAATGCACAAATGTAATGATCAGTTGACTTTCTTGGTAAGTAACACTAGAGATCCCCAAGGTGAGGTACTAGGATGGATAAAACCTTTATTATACAACTCATACAACTGAGTTTTACGTTCATGGATATATTTTGGTTCATTATATATAGAATAATAAAAACTAGTTATGATCACAACAACAACTATATCATGATCTCAATATCCTTCAGAAGTAGAATCCCCTAGAAATCCTCATAAAATACATCCAAAAATTGATCCACCATTGGGGGTAAATATGGACTACTCTAATACCCCATCATCAAGCATAATACATGCCACATGGGATATGAGTTCACCTAACTTTTGAAAAACTATCCCTACACAGTCTGTCCGAACATCCCATTCACCATGATGGGGATACTTGTCTCCCTCAAGATATGTGAATGTTTCCCTATATAGGTAAGAATAAAACTGGGAATAGTATGTCCCTTTACATTCCATACCCAAGATTATATAAAAAACCAACATTTCAAGATCATTTAAATTCCATAGGAAATGGTACCCACCAAACTCGATCACACACCCCTTACAGTGTCTGATATTGTCTACTCATACCCCAAATGGTATATCAATTTATATACCCCACATGTACATTCAACTTCTAGAACCAAAAGAACCAAAAACCATATAGAAACAAAAGAATGAGAATCACCTATATCAAAAAAATATTTAGAAATAATTGAGGCCTGATGAATCATACCTTGAATAGTTAGTGGTCCAGCCTCACCACCTCAAGGTTTAGACTGAATTTTATGAAGATGAACCATTCCTATACACTAGACTTCTATCTACGTTCCTTGTGTTTTAGTACCCTGCTATATTGAACACTCTCATATGAGAATAATATGCCCACCATCCCTACCGGTATGGATGGTAGAGCTTCATCTGCCTCCCTGGTATAGGGGAACTTACCCCCTTCATGCACTCTATTCTACCCATGACTCTCCATAAATACCTATATGTAGATAGTTCCTACAAATCCTTTGAATATTTCCCAAACTTCTACACGCTCAAAACTCAACTCGAGGTTAGAGACACTATCTACACATGTTCCTTGACCTGACACACAGATATCAGAAAAACCTATCGCTACCCTAAGTGGATGGTTCCCTTTTTTGGATACTTTGTTCACCAATTCATTGGTTAAAGCTCTTGAAGAGGCCCTTCTTACCAACAAAAGTTTCTCAACTAGGTCTCCCAATAGAGACTGAACTCCCACAACTCGATGACATATTGATATTTTCTTCTAAAATATCAGCCTTATATACCACATTATTAAACCATTTTAAATGAAAAAATATTCACCTAGGACTTGATCCCATTTGTAAGTCTATCCTACAAGTGCCTCTCAATTGTTGCCTCATCCCTTACCAAGGATGGAATAAAACATTGAAGGTCGGTGAAATGGATAACACAATCCATCACTCACATTGTTCCCTAGGTCTAACCCATTAACTCTGTAGCATTCCATTGCATTTAGGTCAGAATAACACAAATATAAACATGATGGGGGTGGATTTTTTATTTTTTATAATCTTCACCGATTTCAGTTCATGAATCTATTTGTGATTTATGTAGATATCAATCATTTTATGCTGCATGTAATATGCGAAGTGGATAAATAGAAAAATGAACACATCAATTTTATAGTGGTTCAAGGGATAAATATCCCCTAGTCCACTCCACCAATGCTCTTTCTAGGAGTTTGGTGAATTTCACTAGAGAGGTCCTCTTAACACAAGACCATAAAATCCAAAACTGAGTGGAAGAAGTTGACACATTTACAACAAGGATAAATAGTTTCTTTAGGATCTTTTATAGGGAACCAATTATCCACAACATAGAACAAGGAGTTGACACTTCACCTTGACTGAGTCCGAGCAGTCAAAACATCAATAAATGAAAAGTGTTTGATTTTTGGATGATTCAAGTTTTACATCAAAAATGAAAAAAATTGACAATAGATCTATATTCTTCTTCAAAAATTATTTTTTTCAAGAAATAATAACTCTGAATAGATCTCAGTGGAAAATTATCTTTAATAAAAGTATCAATGAATAAACAACAATAGTTACAATAGAATGATGTTGAAAATGAATATCTCCAAAGTGTAGCAACTTTAATAAATAACAGTGTAAATTATTATTTATAAAAGATCTTTACATATATTATTTACACAAGTATGCAATTGTATTTTTAATTATGTATCACACATAAATTTTGAAAAAAAAATTATCCACATATATAGTATTCTCTTTATTGAGAAGATCCAAGAAAATTGTTTGATAGATCAAAGATATTAAATTTTCAATAGAAAATGGGATTCATAATATCCATTAAGAATATTAGTGATTATCTAAGATGAATATGGTTTTTTTGATTATATAACAATGCGACATTGAATTAGTCATAATAAAGCTTTTAATCAATCTTTAATTCCATCAAGACTATTACAGAAATCTGAGATAAAATTGTGAATTAAAAATATCTGAATTTGAATTGACCACTATAGGGTTGAACTCTATATAATAGTGTTCATTTTTGTTGCATAGGGTTCCTTTGAGTAGTGTTGGGTTCCATTCAATTTATGGTTCATGAACCATAATTTCATCTATGTAGAATTTAGGGATCAAAAGAAACAATGGGATGTGAATCCATACATTATTCATTTCAATATAAGATTGGTTAGCCATAAATTTATTCTCTAAATGTAGGGTTTGAACAATGATTCCAAGATTCAATATTGGATTAATATTCAATACGTTTATTCATACCTAGGGATGAAAATACAAATATTTATTTACTAAATGTAGGGTTTCTGATCAATATATAAACTGATAAGTGTAGGGATGATTTTCTATACCTTCCATAAATATAGGTTATGATATACATACATGTTATTTTGAACATAAGGTTTATTCCTTACATTATGATTCATCAGGGGGGCCGATGTAGCTGCTCCAGTGCTCCCATGTCCTAGGGTTTTCACCAACTCCACTACTGGCTTCACGAAGCAGCAACCCTTGATCTCACACAACGTAGCAGCCCTGTATTCCACTACCAACTTCATCTTTCCCCCTCCTAGGATCGAGTTCATCTTACCCTCACGTGGCCTAACAAACCTGGATCCCACCGTCACTGACGACCCTGCTCACCCGACACAGTAGGGATCCCGCTCCATTGTGTGTGGTTTGCAAATTCTCCTGGAGAAAGCGACCCCGATACCAATTGGCCTAAAGACTCCCCCTCTCGGTTCATTATGCCACATACGGCACCAGATCCGGTTAGTTTTGTTGTGTTATTGTTTCTTTCCATCTCATTTCGATGTCGAGTCGGTATCCTATGATTCATAGGATAGTCCTAGCAGTTCGTGGGCAGCCACAGTGCAAAACATTCACAGGCGCATACACAACCAAAGGAGGTTCGACCTGGGGACAGTTTGTGACGACGACCATTGATGAGGTTTCTTAGATTGTATTTTTCCATGTATTATTGGTTTCCTCTTCCATTTCATCATGATATTTCATGCACAACTCCAATTTGGTCATGCTTGATAGATTTCATGATGTTTTGGATGGTGTTGGTGACTTTGGTGAATGTAGAACCGTTCAAATGTTTTTTGGTTGGTTTCTTTGTCCATGGAGGCTTGATGATCTCATGGTTCCTCATTGTGGAGCTGTTTCAGTAAATCCCTCGCCATCTATCATCCTCCTTTGAAGGCTCCCAGACAAATTTGCTTCTAGTTTTCTGTGCGCTTTGTGTTCTTTGTGTTTCTTTGGGCTAGTCTAGTTTGTGTTTGCAATGGTTGATTCCATTGGAATCATTTATTTCTCTTATTTCGTTTGGGTTGGTTTGGGTTTTGTCTGCAATGGTGGATCCATTTGGACACACTGTCTCAGTTTGTTTATCTTGTTCGGTTCTCACTTAACCAAAAAGTGTTTTTAAAAAAATGAATTTTCAAGTTCTGTACATTATGATTCATCAATGTAGTGTATGAATATTGTTTCTAGAAATAGTATAATGATTTCCAAATGATTTAGAAAATTTCCCTGCGGAATATTCACGTGAATATAATTATATAATAAATGTTGAAAAGATTATTAATTTACTGAAACACACTTAATGTAATATCATTTATAAAACAAAAATGGTTAACTGTGAGCATAAAAATGAATAATATTTATTGAGTATTGTGGAAACAACACATTACCAATAGTACCCCCTTTTGATGACCATAAAACACATAGCAAAATTTATAGAAAATGAAAGAATTATAAACACTAATAACATTAAATATTTATTGGAGGTACTTTTTGTTTTGAAATTTATTTTTTCAAAGTATTATTTTTATTAAAATAAAATAGACACTTGAACAACTGATAATGCTCTGTTTACTCATATTTATCCCCCTTTTTTGTTATCAAAAAGAAATCATAATAAAATGGATTAAAATAAATTCAATTTTACATGAAATAATAAATGAATGTTATGGTTTATAGGTTAAAAAATGATGAAATGTATTATGGAAGTATAAAATTGGACATAAATAATGAAAAAATAAAATTATTAAATGGTATAAAACTAATAGATATATTGATAAAAAATTTAATTTAAATTTAATTACAAATATAATTATTTCGAAAATATATTAAAATTCACCAATAAATATAAAAAATATCTTTAAAAGGTTGGGATTGTTCCAGTTGGGGTGGCTTCTTCTTCTCCTTCACTCGAAGAGGATACAACATGATGTAGAATTGAATTAAGAACACCATGAATATCATGGATATTTAACAAAAAAAAATCTAAAAGTGGTTGTTGAAAAATTCATTCCACTATTGGATCCTCATCATAGAGTCTTGATCAATCATTAATCTCTTAACTAAATTTATTTTAAAAAACTCATTAACTAATTCTTTTAACTAAATGATTGTTGTTAGCTACCCCTCACTTGATAAATAATTGATCCTAACAAAGAATTGTTAGAGGTCAATTGCCTTATCAAATGTAATTGATTCTATAATATAACAATGAAAAGAGTAATATCACACTAAAGAGTGTGTAGTATATCAATGAAATCAGCTAACATAGAAGTTATAGTTTCTAACATTATGATTAAATCAAGAGAAGTTTATTTTTATAGTGGTTTATTTCTGATGAGTTTCTCTCATGGATTGAAACTTTATACCCAACTTCTGTTTTATCTCATCAAAATATGATTTATTCACTAACTATTCCTTTGAAAATTTAATTTATCAAGCTAAATTTTTGAAAAAATATTCAATATCACCCATGGAAATAAACGTTTCTAGAATATCTCTGAATTGTGTTTTAATAGCTTCAATATGTTTTCTAGGAATGGTAAAAACTCTTAATTCTTCAACATTCTTCTTTGAGCTTCCAACTCTTGTGGTAAAGACAAGTTATATTCATTCAAATAATTGAAATTTTAAATTAGTGCTTATTTATTTCTATTAAATGAGTTAGAATCATCATAAAAAATTGATTTGGATTGTTTTCCTACTTCCACCACAGCCAACGTTGTCTCTTCTTCTGAAACTTTTGTCATTGATCTTAATGTAGACAACTTTTTATCTTTAGAATCAACAATAACAAGAGATAAATCAGGAGGGTAAACTCCAGTACAAATTGGTACAACGTCCCTAAGTTTATTTTACCTTTGATTCACTTGATAAAACATTGACCTTAAATTGAGCCATATTATCAAACAGCAGAAATATTTATTTAAATTTTTCTTTATTTATGAAGACCAAATTCAAAAACTATTTATTTAGCTTATTCTTCTAGATTGGGTCTTACAAAACCAAGAAATGGTCATATTATCTTCTCCCCCTAAGTAGTTACCATTATTCTTTGTTATTATTCTATTACAACTGGTAATATACTACCGCTAGACTCACTCCAGAAGTATCCCAACTTCCTTATAGTTCCATCATTCAAAAAATTTCTATGATGAAATTTCTATCCTAATGAGACATAATTAATTTTTCCAAGTATGAATAGAAAAAGTGTAAGAGTCCTTCCATGTGGAAAACAACCAATTTCTTCTAATTTATGATAATAGTGATTCAAATACTTCAGTATATAGTGACTAAAATTTAACATATTATTGTTTAGAAAAAAATATAAAATTATTGTCTTGATGAAAAAAAATTCTAACTCATCCATCCTTAGCACAATTATATATTGAATAAACATTATTAAGATATTTTGATCATCATTAATGTCTTTAGTCATCATCTTTTTAGCATTTCTAGTTCCAATCAATGAAAAAATTATATCCTATGACTTAAATTTATAATCACAAATATTTTTTAAGTAAAAATTATATTCAACCTCATGGTGAAAAACCAACAGTCCACCTATATGGAGGGATATATAATTACTCATAGTAAATATTGGAGAAAAAAATGTCTTTATAAAATCAGAAATTTAATAAATCATTTTATCAAAAACCATTCAATTAAAATTCTTTTTCCATAGGCGAATTAACATCTCTAAAAGAAAATTACAAACCATGAAATATAAAAGCATTTTCAACAATAAGTTGTTTTTATTTATCAAATCCAAATCAATTACCTTTACATGAAGAACTTTTTGATACATTATCTGGTGGAAACTCTCATTCAGATAAGATTCATCAAGTATGGTTGAAGGATCAATTTTTGAATGATTGAGGATTGAAGTTTCCATAATTGTGGTTTCAGGAAGCAGAAACAAGAGATGTACTATAATCCAAAGGGTTTTGCAGGAGTAGGAATATGATTCGGAGTAGTCTGAATGTTTAGTTAAGGTTTTGCCTGCCAATGATGGGGTTAACTATTTAAAAATTTAATTTTTAAAAGAAGTAATAGGAATCTTATGTAAACAAATAAATGAAATTAAATTTTGAAAGAGAAATTGAAAAATTAATAAAAATAAAATTATAAAAATTTATTTAAATATAAATATTACTAACTACCCCTTAATAAAATCAAAACAAGTAATGATAAGTGGTCTAGTAAAAATATCAGCTAATTGGCATTCAGTATTTAAAAATCTGAATGATATATTCTTTTTACGAACATTATCTCTTAGAAAATTATGAATTATATCTATATTCTTAGTCCTTGAGTGAATTATAAAATTTTTAGAAATATTAATAACACTAGTATTATCACATAAAATAGAAATATTATTAAAATTTAGTTAAAATTATATTAGTTAGAATTTTATACAAAACAATTGTGCACAAAAACTTCTATTAGACTCATATTCTCTCTCAGCTATTGATAGAGCAACTAAGTGTTGTTTCTTACCTGATCATGATACTAAATATTATCCTAAAAAGTGACAGGTTCCTGAGGTTATTTTTATCTAATATACATTCTAGAAATTCATAATCTAAATATGAAATTATATTAAAATCAAAATTTTTGGGGTGAAGTAGATATTGAAAAATAGTTCCTTTTAAGTTTCTAAAAAATATTTTAACAGTAATAAGATGGGATTGTTTTTGATTTGACTGAAATCTAGAACAAGGACATACAAAAAAATTATGTTCGGTCTATTATCCATAAAACATAATAAACTACCAATCATACCTTTATATATCTTGTTTTCAAATGGTCTTCCAACTTCAGCCAAATAATGTTTTATATTAGAACACATGGGACTTGTGTAGGTTTTATTATTTTCAGGTCCAAACTTTTTCAATAAATCAATAATATATTTACTTTGATTAAATAAATTTATATAATATTTTTGATAGGTTTGAAATCCTAAAAATAAATTTAATTCTCCTATTATAATCTTTTCAAATTACATTTTTCATTATATTTGAAAAATGATAATAATTCATTAGTATTTTTTGAACTAAAAATGTCACCATGAACATAAATTTTTAAAATTAAAATATTTGAACAAAAACATTTATTAAAATTCAAAGGATCTAATAATACCACAAAAAATAAATTTTCTAATAAAAAAGATCTTAATATTAAATACCAAGTTCGATCTTCTTTTTAAGGACATAAAGAGCTTTGTTATGTTTAGAAGAATAATTTGGTTTATTAGGGTTTTCAAAACCTAATGGGTTTTTAACATAAACATCCTCTATTAAATATCTATTTTAAAAATCATATTTAACTCCCTTATAATATAATTTAAATTCATATGAGATGCATAAGATAAAATTATTCTAATGGATTTAAATATAAATAAAGGTGGAATTGTTTCATCATAATCTATTCCTTCTTCCTGAATATATCCCTTATCTACTAATCCATCATTTTTTCAGGTTATGATATATTGATCATCCTATATATTTCTAGAGATCTACTTAGTTCTTATTAATAGATAATTAGATGGTCTTTCTTCTAATTCCCAAAATTAATTAATTTTGAATTGGTTTAGTTTTTATTTAATGTCTAACAACCACTATCATCTTCTAAATATTTTTCAATAAACTTATGTTCTAATTGATATAGAAAGAAAAAAATTCAACTAGGGTTCCTACATTTCATCTTGTCCTAACTCCAATATCTAGATTTCCTCTAACCATTTCTAAGATATGGCCCTTTAATATTCTGCACTTTCTAGTTATGACACATTCAAGTTCTTTAGATTCATGTTATTCTAAACTAGACTGAATTTTATTTAAATCATTTTCAAAATCAGCTTTAGGGGTTTCAAGTCTCATGTTTTCTAAAGTGTTATCTTTATCATATTTTTGATCATTATCCTTAATTAAATTGTCATTTTAATCAAACTTCACATGAATTGATTCAACAACAATCCTTAAATTTTTATTAAACACTATATAGGCTCTAGAAGAATCATAATTTCCTCAAAATATTCCTTCATCAGCTTTTAGATCAAATTTACCAAGGTTGTACTTAGTATTCAATATATATATATATCTTTTATAAAAAAATTAAAGTAATTTTCTTAATGATTTCTAATGTTCCAAATTTCATAGGGTGTATTTTAATTAATTGTTTTTTATTAAAACACTATTCAGGATATTGAAATTTGTGCTTATGACTTCAACTAAGAAATTAGTAGGAAGAATGTATTTATTTAGCATAGTCCTTACCATTTATTGACTAGTTCTGTTTCTAATTTCAGAAATTAAATTTTATTGAGGTGTTCTTTGTTTAGATAAGATGTGTTTAATACCTAATATTTTGAAAAAAGAATTAAATTCTTGATTCTAAAATTATCAACCACAATCACACCTTGAAGAAATTATTTTAAAAACCATTTTATTTTGAATAATTTTCCAAAAGATTTCGAAAACATTGAATACCTAACTTTTGAGTTTTAGAAAATAATCCCAAGCAAATATTGAAAAAACATCTACTAAAACCTAAAAATATAATTTATTATCCAAAATTCTACTCTTGATTGTACAAATAGATCTATGTAGATATTTTTTAATCATTTAGATTAAGAATTTTTTTAATTTATTTGAAGGATGATTTGTTTGTTTTATAGATTTGACATGAATTAAAAATATATCATTGTCAAATTTAAGACTAAGAAAATTATAAAATAATTATTTCTTAGATAATTGGTGTAAAGCATATATATTGCAATGTAGACGTCTCCTATGCCAGATCCATGACTCATTTGTCTTAGTAGTTAAACAGTTCACTTATTATTTATAAAAGTAGTAAATATACACAGTATAATCATTCTCAATTCCAGGATATCTAAATTTTAGTAAATTTTCTTTAAACTTTGACCAGGAATCATTTGAGAAATCAACATAAAAGAAATTATCACTAAATTGAGAAATAATTATCAAATTGGGCTTTAGCCATTATATATAAAGCACTTTGTTGATTAAAATTTTCTTTGGATCTTCAATAGCTCAAACTCAAACAATATTTTCTTTTGAATTTCCATCGAAGGTGACTATAACTCTATCCATTTTAGTCAATTTATGAAAATTTGATGAGTCTCCAATCATGTTTCTGGAAGATCCAATGCCCACATACCATATATATATATATATTTTAATATTTATTTTTTCCTATAAAATAATTTAAACATATGTTTGTTTTAGTTCCCATATTTTATTGGGTCTAGCTATATTAGTGAGAAATGATCTAGTAATCTAGATCTCCTTTAATTTCCTAAAATTTTTATTATTATCTTCAAACATAGTTTTATAAATAAAATCCTTTTTAATACCACTAATTTTAGGATTTCTCAAATAACCGTTGTTAGTTTAATGAACTTTTCTTCCACAGTAATATCAAGTACTATATTTTGAACCTGGAACAAAATATTTTTTGTATAATTTTGAATTTTCACCCTTACACCCCATTCCAAAATTTTCACTTTTAATAATATTTTTTCCAAGAATCTCATTTAGAATTTTTGTCCTTTAGTTAATGTAATTACAACACTTTTATAAGATTTAAATTTATCTTGTAATTCTTTAATCCTTTTTTCATGATCAACACAGTTTGATGTAGATGAATTGATTTTTTCCATTAGATCTTGATGTTGTATTAACACAATGTCTCATTCACATAAAACAACATTTTAAATATTTTTAATTATTTATGTTTCTTTATTTATGAATAATATTTATCTTATTACATTGAGCAATAGACAAACAATTACTATTTTAACAACTATTAGAGTTATATGTAGAATAATAACAATATTGAACCTTTTTTTATTCCTTATCCATAAATCATATATTGTCTTTGAGATTTTTTTCCTATTTTTCTAAATCAAATTTTGAGGGACTATTAGAGACTTTAGAAAAACTCCACAGAGATTTCATGGGTATTTTTTCCATTATGCTAATAACATATATTTTTATGATATTTATATTTTTTCCTCCTTCTTTTAACTTTTGATTGGGAAAAATTAGGTCTGACATGCCGTATCTTTTTTCATTCATATCATCTTACTCCTCTTGGATCCTTTTTATCCTTTAAAAAAAATTGAAGCCACTTTTCCTCTTGTAGAATTTTCTAAACTTTATGGCTAGTTGAGCTATTTATATTTCAGAGTCTAAGGAATCAATGTTTTTGATTTTGACTTCCTATTTTAATTTTCTTTAATTCTTAAGAGATGTCACCTTAGGGGTAGTATTTTCCCTTTCCA
This sequence comes from Viscum album, assembly GCA_963277665.1. NCBI lineage: Eukaryota > Viridiplantae > Streptophyta > Magnoliopsida > Santalales > Viscaceae > Viscum > Viscum album. The sequence continues at coordinate 1,197,362,880 of OY728131.1, forward strand.
TTATCTTGTGATCTTTAGCTTCAACTTGCATTTTTGATTTGTACATAATCATTGTTCCAATTAGCTCTTTCATAGTTAATGATTTGATAGGTGATGATTATTGAATAGCTATATATATGCCATTTCATTTAGATGGAAATTCTATAAGTACTTTCAATACTTGATATAAATGAGTAATGGGATCCCCCAAGGTACTAATATTATTGATAATCTCTATTAATAATTTTTTTATTTGAGTGACGATTTCACCATGGATCATTCTAAAGGCATCAAACATTCGTTTTTTAGTAAAATACCTCATTTTTCTAATATTTCCTATTACTTTTTAAGAAATAATGATTGTATGAAACATTTCATTAAAAGTAGTGAATTTTGAAACAAGATTGAATTCATCAGGTTGAAGACCAAAGACGATAGAACTCATTTACATTTAAGCGGATATCATATTTATTTTTGGTTGTAGTATCCCAATATTCCGGTTTCTCAGTAATCACACAAGGAGTGGTGATCTTCAAATAAAAATTGAATCCAATATTCTTCAAATATTTCATTATTCAATATTTAAAACATCCAATGTTGTCACCATTAAAATAAAGATCTTGAATCATAGACATACTTTATTTTGGGTCAACTATTTCAATCTTCTTTGTATAGACCATAATTTTTTTAAGGTTTCTATATCTTTATTAAAAATCTATCCTCTCATACTAATAGTTTGGTCAGAATAATGTAAATATACACGGGCGGGGGTGAATTATATGTTTTCTATAATCTTCACTAATTATTGTTTTTGACTACATTTTTGATTTATACAGATATACAATATTTTACTCTATATGTAATATGATTATAGAACAAACAGATATAATGAACACAACAATTTTTCAGTGGTTTAGGGTAAAAATATCCCCTAATCCCCACCACCAACACTATATTTGTAATCTTGGTGATTTTTTTAGAAATATCCTCTTATCAAAAGACCTTAAAATCCACAACTAAATGTAAGAAGTTGAAACCTTTACAATAACAATAAATAGTTCCTTCAATTTATTTTATAGGGAACCAGTTATCTAGATCATAATACAAGAAGTAGACACTTACCCAAGACTAATTGTGAGATGTAAAAACTCCAATAAATCAAAATAGTTTTATTTATTGATTGTTTATGTTTTACTTCAAAGTTGCATCTGAAACTGATAGTAGATTGATCTTGTTCTCCAGAAATGAATGTTTTCAAGAAATAATACCAATGAAGAGATCCTGATTAAAAATTATCTTAAATAAATGTATAAACTAATAAATAGTAGTAGTTACAACATAATAAGGTTGAAAATGAATATCTCTAAAGTGCACCCTCATTGATAAATAATAGATTTATTTTTTTCTTTGAAATAGATTTGTCTATCAAGGATATAAACAAGTATGCTGTTATATTTTTAATTGTGTATCACACATAAATTTTGAAAACACTTTATCCACATATATACATTTCTCTTGGTTGAGAAGATCAAAAAAAATCCTAATATATAAAGGAAATTTGAATTCAAGTCAACCATGGGAGTCGTAACTTCCCTTAATGGTATGAGTGATTTTTATGGATGAATAAATTTCATTGAATCAATCATAAAGAGTTTTTATATCAGTCATAATATAGATTTCAATCAAACTTTAATTCCATCAAGACTATTTTAGACATTTTGAATAAAATTATGGATTTAAAATCCCTAAATTTGAATAGAACAATGCAGTGTAGAAATTCATAGCATAGGGTTAATTTTAATATCACAGGGTTCCTTTGGATAGTGTAGTGTTCCTTTTAATGTACATTTCATGAGCTGTAAATTCATTTGTGCAGAATGTAGGGATAAAAAGTAATGATGGGATGATAATCCATACATTCATCTTTTCAGCGTAAGGTTTATTTACCATACGTTCATTCTCTGAATGTAGGGTATGAACAATGATTTTAGGCTTAAATGTTATATTTATGTTCTATACATTTATTCAAATATAGGGTTGAAAATCCATACAATCATTTAACGAATGTAGGGTTGTTGATCAATATGTAAACTAATCATTATAGGTATTATGTTCCATATTTTTAGTCAATGTAGGGTATAAGATCATTACATGTTTTTTTGATTGAATATTTTATTCCTTAAATTATTCTTTATCAATGTAGGGTACGAATAGTGTTTTCAAAATAACTAAAATGCTTTTTGAATGCTTGAAAAATATTCTATTTGGATTAATAACATTAATATAATTCTAGAATAAATATTTTAAAGAATATTAATTTCCTGAAACATTGTTAAATAAATATCTTTAGTAAAACTAACAAGTGTATTTGTGATTATCCAAATCAACAATATTTAGAGTTTATCGTGGATAGAATACATTCCCAAAAACTTCTATAAGGTCTTTGGGTATAAATTTTCCTGAAACTTTTCTTGGAAGCCCTTCCACAATATACCCTCTACTCACTCGCTCTAAACCAAGATGTTCCAACAACATTTTTCATACCCTTGCAACATATACGATACCAACTTGACTCAATTCTTAGAAAGATTATCTAGATGATCAAGAATCATCTCGATAGACTCTATCCATAACATGGTTACCTCAGGCCCACCCTCTTCGTAAAACTAAGAGGGTCTTGCAGTTGATATTCCTTAGTAATCTCAGAAATGTTTGGCATAACCCACCTTGGGTCCCATTCCATTATTTTCATAAAATAAGCAAATTTCTCATGGAACTCCTCTTCTCCATTGTTTTCTTAATTCACTGGGCTCCCTTTCTCTATCTTTAGATAATCCTTCTTTGTGACATCCTCTTATCACCCAACTCGTACACATTGATGTGGTGGAATTTTCCTATAATTCCATGCACGAGACTTATAACATGTTAAATAAAAAATCAAAAATTCGCATAAAATAGGTAAATATACTAGCCATAAGCAACTCATAATGTACACACTATCTAGATGAAAAACATAAAATTTAAAACAATACCCTTAACAATCCTTACCACCGGTCATGGTAAATATGGGTAATTCCCTACACAAAGTCACTATGTGAATCTTTCCTTTCTGACACATTTTCCATTTCACAATTTGAAACAAAAACAATTTAACCTATTTAAAACCTATTATCAAGCATAATTATCAAACAATTCATTAACATTCTTCTTTTCTAAACATTTTCAGAATCTTTATTAGAAATCATTTCCTTTAAATTTTTAAGAAAATAAAATTCATCCTACCCTCCGTGTCCCACACACCCATCTCATGTGTCCCTATCATGTAGTGTGCCACCTAAAGACCTAGGTTCCAATAATGACGCATGAATACATAACCTCAAGCCATTCCATCCACATATACGATATCAAAAAAAAGTCACATCGAACAATTAATGTGTCACCCAATGTTGAAATATCATTCAAATATAGCAACACAGATCAAGAACAACAATTCCCCACCACATACACTTGGGTTTTACCTCATACATTGGTTAGATACACCCAAGCATGATCTCATTTCGAAGGCCCGATGAATCCTAATCTTCTATAAACAATCAAAAATAGTAAAATCATAGAAAAGAACCCCTCCAATAGCACATTGTAATGTCCTTGACTCAGAAGCCACTAACCAGTGTCCCGAGCTAGGTCACCACATGACCTCAAGAGAGACTACCCATATTCTAGAGGATACCTACTAGTGGATAGGGTCTAATGTAACACATGGGGATACTATACCCTCTTTATCAGAGTAATCCACACAATATAACCACAATGAATAACCAAATTAATAAAATATTATTGAAAACATGCACTACCAATAATTTTCTCAAATGGGTACAAACATTCCAAATATAGAATATGTAATTTAATGTTAGCTATGCTAATGTAAGTAGAAACCAAAAATAAATATAAACAACTAAATCCTTAAAATGGTCCTTAACTCTAAGTCTAAATTTTCATCTGTGCACATAACAAGTCCGACTCAACTCCCTATCAAAGGTCCTTTACCCTTTTCAAAACCTGAAACCATGAAATATACTCAGGTAACCAATGAAAACATGAGTAGGGTGTGATTAAAACTCATAAGGTCACCAACAATGATGTCTAAAAGATTTCCATTATAGATCGATAGTGTATTTATGTTTTAAATAAATGATAATGTAAACAAAAGACAACTCAGGTGACATTAGTTTAGAATATTTACATAGCAAATTACCATTATTATTTCCATTCCTATCAGTTATTTTATTGTCAATACCGAGTTCATTTCTAATACATTTTCTTGGGGTTTGGAATTTAATTCATTCACATAGTGGCCTATGTAGAAAAATCACTATACACAAGGGGATAAATAAAATTCCCTATCTTACTAGGGAAAGAAAACCATAAACAATACATAAAAGATTCCTTGGAGCCTCAGTCAATGTATTTTCATCCAATGAAACAGTTATGGGCATAAATCCGTAGTCCGACTCACTAACCCATGTATTGTAGGGGTGGGGGTTAGAGCCTCAGTACAACTCGACCCGTGGGTGTAGAATCTCAATTAAATACTAAACATACCACCAAGACATGTGCACATTATTATTTATCCATTTACTACAAATAACATATTACAAACCATACAAAATAAAGAAACACGAAATTCACATTTTCCATTCATTTTACTCATAAATCACTCTTATGCCTTAACCCATTAAAATAATTTTCATTTACTTTGGTTGTCTCATTTAACCCATTACATGTTTCATAATTTAACCCATTTAGCTAAATAAACAATTCAAATACATTTTACCATTTAACATATTCATCAATACCCATGCATTTAACCATTTAAAAATTAATCAATTCATGTTCTTTAATTCACTTACAAAATTCTATTTAAATTCCTTATACCATTTGACACATTCACATCAACCCTTTTTACTATCTTTTTTACATCATCCAAAACCATCCATATAAATTTATCAAAAACATGACACAAACACTATTAGTTCCATTAATAAATCAAACTATAATATCAAAACACATATCATTGGCTCTACCTTAACACAAGTTATTCTTGTGCTTAGCATTACTATTTTCAATGTTCAGAATCATTGGCATACCCCATGGGTGGACCTAAATTGGTTTAGTCAACTTCATTACACCCTATGAGAGTCACGAGGGTCATGGGGGGGGGGTATACGTCTTCATTAAAACAACCATATTTACCAAATATTTCAATTGAAATTAAAAACACAACAATTGGGAAGAAAAAAACAACAATTAAAGCACAAATAAACATAAATACTATTGGATAGACCTTGTAGACCTCCCATATTGAATTTGAAGATGAAAAGACCCTTTGAATTAGAATTATATATAGATTCAAAAACTCTTTGAAGACAAAAACTAGTATACACTAGTAAAATAGGGTTTTTGGCTTTCAAAAAAATAATAAAAAATCTATAAGACCTAATGTAGAAAAGAGAAGCAATTAGAAGATTAGACTTAGCCGGAGCATCGATCTACAACCAATGGTGCTCCAAAAGGTCTATAAATTAGAGGGTCTGATCCATGAAATATCATGAGGGTTTTGGTTCATCAGATGGGATGGGGGTATAATATTGTGGAGGAAAATAAGGTGAAAAATTAAAAATACCAAGGGGTAGTTTGGAAATTATTTACTTTTTAATGGGACATAAGGGTTGGCCGCACGGTTCTTCCAAACCGTGTGCCAACCATTCTCCATCCTTTTCCGAAGAGGGGTTGAGATTCATGGTTATATGGGAAGGACAACATGGTTTGAAAAACCATGTTCCAACTATGTGATAATCCTCTATCTCTGGTTGTATATTTTAGCTTCCCCCTTGCATAATTTGTACTAATCATGCGAAAACTGTGCAACATCCACAGAATAGATCGATTTCCCCTTTCTTTTGTGTACCAAGCCCCCAGAACACCCCAAACCTCCCTGAACAAAGACAAAAATCTATCTAAAATTTGTTTTGTATTAAAATCAAAATTAAAACAAGTACAAACTTTCAAAAACTCCAAGATCTTATTGAAAGAGTTTTGATATGGAAGTTCTGGAAGGATTTCACATAAATTCTTTTGAATTCATATTATTTAAGATGATTTTGAAATGTTTTTTCAAAGTTGAATATTAATGAAAGAGATTATTTTATTCTTCTTGAGATTTTAGGAATGTTTTAAATATTTGATGATGATAATATTTTAGGAAGGATATATGATGTTTGTTGGAAACAATTTATTTAGAGGCTTGGAAGATATTCAAATGATGAATAAGTATTGTTGGGATTTTAAAAAGTATTATTTCTAGATTCATTTTGATTTATCAAAGGAATATTGAGTATATATATATATGGCGGTATGTTCAAATTTAATTTTTATTAAAAATATTCACAATTTTCAGTTGCTGAGATGAAGATTGGATGAAGGAGTACCAAAAGAAAAAAGTTTCAAAAGAATAATTTCTTGACATAATGTTCTTTAAGATTGAATTTGGAGTAGAAGTTTACATCTATGTAATGTACCAACTTAGAAGAAGATATTCATCAAAGATGAAGAAACTAGTTGTTACAGAGATCATTTTTATGATGAAATGTAAAATTCTTGTAAGTGAGAAATTTTTAAAGTAGAGGAACCCATATAAAAACACTTTTGGATTAAGGTGATTCCTCCCCTCCATTATTTGTGTTAAGTGTGATTCTGTGTAAGAATATAATATTTTTAATGAAAAAAATATATTTTATAGCATAAAAAATTAGCTTAGATATTAATGTAATTCCATAAGAATTAATGATAATTTTTTAAATAAATATAATATCTTCAATTGCGTGTGGTATATGAAACCCTCATATTTTTATATTTGATAACATATTTAACATGAAACATTAATCTTAAATGACCCAAAATATATATAACTATTATAACATAGTCATTAAATAAGAATATTTGAGTAATTTTAACTAATTTATGAAATATATATGTATATATAAATATATAAATTTCATACTCAATATAAGATACTAATAAAATATTAGTAAATAATAAATCAATTTTAAGAAAAGTAATCTTATTCTTCAAAAAACATTTTTATTAAATAATGATTTTAATTTCATTTCATGAAAAAAAATTATAATTAATTTTTAAAATATTTATAAGATAAATTTTGAAAGATTAATGTCAATTTTGAAATCAAAATATCAAAAATTAATTTTGGGGGAAATTTTTAGAGATTTTAAAAGGTATTGATTTCTTGTGAATAGTTAATAATACGAAATTTTGAAAAACTGTCATTTATTTTCAATAAATTAGTTAATATAGAAATATTTTTTAAAATATGATTTAGAGAAAATTAAATATTATTTCATTGTATTTGATCCACTTAATTAATTTTTAATCAACATAATATTGGTTTTGGTATATGTTTTTTTTGTCTTTTAAAGTGGAGTTTTTATAAAAAATGTTTTAAAATGCATAACGTTTCTCCACTTAAATTAATTAAAATATTTTCTAATGGGTAATGATTAAAATTAAATTTATATATTACATATAAATAATATTTAAATTTAGTTTCATACTGTAATTGTTATTAGACATAGAGTTAATATAAAATAATCTTGTGCTAAAAAATTCACATATTAAAAACCCTATTTTCTCATCAACTTCCAGGGATTTATTTAAAATTTAGTTTTTTAAAATTTTCTTTAAAATTTATTTGAAAATATAAAATTCATTTTTGAAAAAATAATTTCAAAGTTATATAGGGGTTATTCTTTGATAATTTTTGGAAAGATCCTTTTTTATGAATAGTGAAAATACTTAATTTTAATTTAAAACTTCCATTTATTTTATTTTATTTAAAAAATTTGAATTATATTTAAAAATGTGTCTAAATTTAAATTAGTTTAATTATATATCCATTAATTTAATTATGTTCATTCAAATAAATTTCATATTTAATTTTGATATAATTTTTTAAAACATTTGAACATTTTATCTTTAAAAAACCCAATTTCTCATCACCTTAACGACGTTAATTTTAAATTAAAATTTCCAAATTTTGAGATTAGAATTTGGAAAAATGGATTCCATATTTTGATTCATTATAATATATATCATCTAATAATTTAAATTTATTTTTTTAAGAAAAATTAACATGTAATGCAGTAAAAAAGTAATTACCATGGTTAAGGTAAAAATGTGTTAATGAGGGGTTAAAATATTAAGATAGGAACCCAATTAAGATATAAACCTATATAAAAACTATTTTATAAAAATATAAAGACCTTTAAACCTATAAGGTCTTATAATAAACCATTTTTTATCCCTTTTAGATACGAAAAAATTGGGAGCACTCAATTATTTTCAAAAATATCAAGTGTTCCCTCTCCCCCACTTATAAAAGGAAACCCCTCTATTTTGTTACTCACACCTTAAAACATATTTAGTTCAGCCAATACCTACCCAAATAAATTCCCAAAATTATATCCACTAATAATAAATGCATTATTTTTTACATAACTCTTACATAAGAAGGCCTTTGGTGGGAAACTAATGATGATTCCTAAAGAACAGCTAATGTTCTTCCACTTTTCATTATTTTTTATTTCCCCACCTCCTTAAATTCATATTAAAACTAGATTATACAATAATATAAGCATATTAAATAAAATTATATTTTATTATATTAAATTACTATACTATTTCATTTACCTCTCCCATTAAATGGGTTATAGAATCATCATTTGTGTGTATGATGGGCATCCACCTTGCGAACATATGTACTTTGTTTTTCAATTACCACCTCTCACGGTTGGGTATAACGATGGATATAAAAAATTATGATATTTATAACATAATTATACCGATTGAGTCACTATATCATATATACCCTTTTACATTCCATTCCGTATGGGATACGATAACGTCTTTTGTGTGTATAGTAGAATACTGCCTCGTGAAGTAATGTGATTCATTTTCTCACTAACACTTTACATGGAATGTAATAATGAAACATTTAATGATGAAAAGTGATATAAATTAAATATTTATTATATTAATGAAATATTTCTCATTATGAAGAGATAATATATCATTTACTTTTTAAACTAAATGAATATAACATCGTTTGTATATATGTGGACTACCACCTTCACAAATCTATGTGACTCTCTTTTCATCACCACACCCCAAGAATGATATATATATAACTGTATAATATGGTATGTAAGCTACTATGTTAATTTTTTAAATATAATATATCAATTACCATATTTCTTTAACGATCATTAGAAAATTGAAACGTTACTTATGCATACGTACGACTTACTAGCTCCATGATTGTAACATTATTCATTTTTCAAAAACAATATTTCATGATTGGTTTTAAAAATATAATTTATGTATAAATATGATAATTAATTTATTAATATTTTTGATATTATAGAACTATGTTATATACACAAGAAATAATACTTTTATAATAAATCAGGAATGAAAAAATCGGGCGATTAACGCCCGAAACAATGAAAATAATGAATGATTCTTAACGAATAAGTGACAAGATGTTATAAAAAGTTCATATATGATATTATTAATACTAAGGTGATTTTTAAAAGATAATAAAATTTTAAAAACAACTATATATTAGAATAAATCATGTTTAACCAAGATGATGCAAGAGGTAAGGGTTTTCCCATCTGACTTTTATTTCCATGAGATATATTCCATATTCACTACTTATTTTTGATGTGTTGATTATATAATATTTTTGAATGTAATTCAGGATTATTATAATTATATTAATGGGATTTAAATATCCATTTTTTATTTATATTTCAGGGGGATTATGGTTTCAATTTTACCAATGCAGTAAGAGATTTGTGTCTCAATTTTTCTTCATTGAGACATATGTTATATAATACACCGATCTTATTTTATGAATTGTATATACTACCCATTTACCATGTTATATAAATAATATAATTATTTTAATGTTTTTATAATTTTAATTTAACATTATTCTTTCATGGTAATTATGATTCAATGTTACAAATGTAGTCAATGTGTTATGTTTCAATCTCATCATTTTTTATGATTGTTTTAGATTAAGTATGTAATGTTGACATATTACGATCAAAATATAAATAATTATCTTTCCATTTATTATCCTATAGGTATTTTATTATAATAAACATGTTCTATTATTTTTCCTCTCTTTATGCACCCATATTTCCAAATATTGTTTTTATTAATTTTTTTATTTACCTTTTCGGCCAGAAACCATTTTTCTTAAAAAACACATTTTCTTAAAATGTTTTCAATTTTTATTAAAATTATTTATAAAAGAAACTGTTAACAATGTTTTAATTTTTTATATAATTTTTTGAAATTAATTTCTATACCATTTTCCAAATATTACCCCTACATATTTTATTGAAAATGATAAAGGAATCTTTGTTTTAATGTGTATGACATGAACAGAATATTCTATTATCATGAAAATTATTTTATTTGAAGCTTCACTTATATGTTTTAAAAAATATTTTATAATAAAATGATTTTTAATTTGTTTAAAAAAATTATGTTTCAAAATGTAAAGGAAATTTTCTTCATGAAAAATGTTAAATTATTTTTAAACTTCCCTTATATATTTACAAGGTTTTTAATGAAAATAATTTTGTAAATATCATATGAATATTTAGTTAAGAAAACAACTTTAAAAAAAAAAATTTCTTTTTGTGCAAATATATTAAATGATATTTTAATGTTATTTATATTCATCAATGTAAACAACACTTTTTGTTAATTTTTCTCCAATGAAGATATTTTGTATTGATATCATCATCATTATTTCCCTAAATGGATTAATTTTTTATTCAGTTATATTTTTATAGAACCCATTTATTTTCCATGGGTTAATCATATTTCAAAGAGATTTAATAGAACAAATATATATTCCATAGGTAAATCATGTTCCCAAAAGATTTTTATAGAATTTATTTCTTATCCCATAGAGAATCAAATTATGAAAGTAATAATGGTAGTTTTTTGAGTTTTATGATGATGTATAAGATCTATGTACATTATTTGGGGATTTTTGAAGTTGTATATGATGTGTGAGACCAAATTTCACCCAGTGAGCCCATTATAGATTATATGATGGGTTATCCTAGATTGGTATATAATGAATTATGTAATGATTATGGTATCTAGATAATAATATGGGAAGTCAACCATATTATTATTCATATTTTAAGGGTTCTGTAATATTTATATATTGGTAATTTTCCTAGATACCAATTATTTTAATCTAGACTTACTAAGGGTTTATAATATTTCCTTTGATAATTATAAATATCAAATTACACATGATTATTGATTCTTAGAAATCTATCCTTTAATAAAGTCTTTTCCACGTTTCATGATTTATGATTTATGTTTTCATGGGGTCGAGTTATTTTATTATTCTCTAATGCATTACGATTATTTCATCATACCATTATGCACTTCTTATTCCTATTGCTGAAATTAAATGGTTAATTATTATGTTTACAATTATAATGCATTTGATCTCACCCTTAGTATCTTTCATTTTTATCTAGGTTATAATGAATGACGTTGGACTAATTTTATATAGAAGTGATTTCATATGGATGATGATTATGAAGTAATGTGAAATAATAAATGATGGGTTAAATGGGATAAATTCTCAATTAAAGACATTAATATTGTTTATGTAGGAGTTTATCCTAATTATATAAAACTCAAAACCTATAAGGTCCTTGAGAATTTAGGTGATCATATTTTTCATATTGATGTTATATGTTATGGATTAAAAAACTTTGGGCCACAATTCTCGATATAAAATCCAGAAATCTATAGTTTATGATTTCAATAATAGATCTGGGAGTGTGGGTTATAGGATATTATAGTGGGAATCATAGGCCAGTTTTGATAACTTTAGAGGATATTATGTTATCCTGTGATGTTATCTTACTATTTATTGATACCATATTAGTTATATAAGATTAATATTGATCATAATATCAAAGTCTTATAAAACTTATTTAGGCTTTAAAAAATTTGATATTAAAATTATTAATGAAACATTATTAGATTACTAATTGGGTTGAATTGTATGAAAAGATTCAATTTATTATGAAGTATTACATTATATTTGGTGGGAATATTTTTAATGATTTTAAAATCTTTATTGTTTTTATGATCTTGGATATTGAGGTAATTATGAGAACACAAGTTTTATTGTATAGATAACCACAAGATTGAAAAGTTATTTGGTGATAAAGTGATTAATGATATATCACAAAAAAGATATCATGATATTTTTTGGATTATAAGTTTAATGGTAGGAGATAACATTGGAGGTTAAGGAATCATTTTATTTTTGAGGGTGTTTGAGAATGATTTAGTTTGAAATTTGGGTATTACTGTGGAACTGTTATGGTTATTGTATCATATAAAGGTTTATTAATTTTAGGAATTATATTACCTATTTATAAGCATTTTTTAATGTCAAAACACATGTGGAATATGTAATTATCCATTTTAGGGTAATATGGTGGTTTAAAATTTAATTTAAACTACTTTAGGCATGAAACATTCATCTGGAATACTCATAATTTAGAGAAAAAGATGAGATTCAAGGGAAATTGGATAAAGGATGAAATTGTACTTGATAAGTAAGTATATTCCACTATATTTCATATATTTACTCTGAAATAATTCTTTAAATCTTGGAAAAGATTCTCCAAACTGAAATCTTATCGTATTACATTCATATCCAATGAATTATATGGTATTATATATCATAAAAAATTTATTGTTTTTAGGTGTTTAACTTTTAAATGATCATTCACTTTATTTTTATAAATGAAATAAATCACTCGCAATAATAATTTATTCATTTTTCTCTTCCAACCCACGTTCTCATCTTTGAAATCCTAATTATATGTTAATCCATATATCCTGTGTACTTCCCATTCTCTCATACTAAGAGGATGTTTTATTAATTATTATTACAATTTTATTTTAGAACAGATTTATCTTCATATGTACTTTATTTTATTTCAATATAAATTAAAAATTGGGAAGACACAATTTATTAAAGGGGATAGGATGCAAAACCATGAGATTATAAAAGAATAAAACCATGTTTGATTGCATAATTTACATGAAAAACTAAGATTAGATGAGAATGTAACACCACAATAATTTAAAATATATTTATTTTTAAATAAATATAATCTTTTAAAATATTTTTTTACACACAACCCAAATATTTTTTTGTTCAATATTGTATTCAACATGAAACAATGATGTTAAAGGACCCTCAATATATAAACCATTATAACCTAGCTCTTAAATTGGTGGGTATGAATAGTATTAACTACTATACAAAATATACATGTGTATATATATATATAAATTTCAAACTCAATATAACATATTTATTAATGTTTATTAAATAATTAATCAATATTAAGTAAAGTAATTTTACTCTTAAAAAATATGTTTTCTTCAAAAATGTTTTCTTCAAAAATGTTTTTGTTGTTTTTAGGGAAAACAATATAGTTATTTTTTGAGATACATCAAAAATTTATTTGATAAAATTAATTTCATTTTTTAAATCATAATATACAAAATTTATTTTGGGTCAAAGTTTTGGGTTTTTCAAAAAATATTGTTTTCCAGTGAAAACTAAAAAAATACCAATTTTTTAAAAAAATATAATTTACATTCAATAAAATATTTAATTTAAAAGTAATAGTTACATTTCAATAAGATTTCAAGAAACATATATATTATTTAATAATATTCTATCCAATTAATTACTCTTGAATCAATATTATATTGGTTTTTAGTATATGTTTTTTTGGGTTTAAAATGGGATTTTTCTAAAAAATGTTGTAAAATGACTAATTTTATCCATTTTAATAAATTAAAACAATACCTTATGGGGAATGTTTTAAATTAAATTTATATATTATATATCAATAATATTAATTTATATACATGAAATTGTTATTATTAGACATATAGTTAATATAAAATCATATTATGCTTAAAAATACACTTATTGAAAAGTCGCTTTATTCATATCTTATACAAGTTTTTTAAATGTATTTTTTTAAATTTATAGAAAATTTAATTTAAAAATAATAATTTAATTTTTTTAATCAATTTTTCAATATTATATTATGGCGATTTTTTTATAATTTTCTAAAAAGATTCATTTTTTGAGGAATAGTGAAAAATACAAAATTTTAATTGAATACAGTAATTTCATTTAATTTATTTATAAAGATAAATTTAATTAAAAAATTAATTTAACGTTAAATTATTTTAACTGTAAATCCCTTAATCCAATATAGTTCTTTTTAATCAATTTCCTATTGATTTTTTATATAATAAATTTGTAAACTTTTGAACATTTACTCTTTAAAAACCTGATTTTTTGTCACGTGAGTGAGATTATTTTTAAAATATATTTTTTCACTTATGTGGACTGAATTTAAAAAAATGGAATCCATATTTTTAATCAGAAAATTTTATATTATCTGATTATTTCGACATAATTTTTGAAGAAAATTAATAATTAATGTATTAAAAATTAATTACAACAGATAAGGTAAAAATGAGTTTACTAGGGGTTAAACTAAAATGATCAGGATAAAAATGATCTATAAAATATTCTAAAAGCTATTTTATGTTTATTTTTTTAACATTAATCTTATATGGTTCTATAATGATTGATTTTGGACCATTGATACATATGAAAAACATGAGAGCCCTCAATTATTTTTAAAAATATCAAATTTTTCCTCGCCCCCTCTTATAAAAGGCCACCCCACTCCTATCATCTTAAATACTTAAAAACTATTTGGTTATTATAATATATACCAAAAAAAATTACCAACTTCACTCATGTAATCTTAGAATCCATATTATTGTCAAAAATATAACCTTGGATTCCCTTTGCTGGAAACCTATGAACGAAATGTGAAGAAGAGGTAACATTCTTCAACAAGATTATTTATTTTATTTATTTATCCAAATCTGTAAAATTTTATTAAATAATGAGTATATAATAAATAAAATATATTTTATATATATAGATTTGATAATATTAGTTTCATAATGAAAATCATTTCTATCTTCCATAAAATGGGTTACGAAATCACCATTCATGTGTATGGTGGACTATCGCCTCATGAACTAATGTCGTTCTTTTTTCCATTACCACCTCCAAAGTTTGGGTATTATGGAAGATGAAAATTATATATATGATATTTATATAAAAAACATACCTATAGATTTATTATATCATATAAAAATTTTTACATTCCATTTTTTAGGTGATACAATAACATCGCTCATGTGTGTGATGGACTACTGCATCATGAAGCAATAATATTCGTTTTCTCAAAAAAACATTACTTCGAAGGTGATAAAGATAATGTTAATTATTTTATATTATTTAAATGAAATAATTATTATATTAATGAAATACTTATGTAGAATGAATTTAAAAAAATGGAATTCATATTTTTAATCATAAATTTTTTATATTATCTAATTAATTCAACATATTTGTGAAAAAATGAATATTATATGTAGTAAAAATTAATTACCACAGATAAGGTAACAATGAGTTTACTAGGGGTTAAAGTAAAATGATAATGATAAAAATATTCTATAAAATATTCTAAAATATATTTTATGGATATATATTTTTAACTTTAAACTTATATGGTTCTAAAATTATTGATTTTGGACTATTGATACATATGAAAAAAAGGGAGCCCTCAAATATTTTTAAAAATATCAAATGTGTCCTCTCCCCCTCTTATAAAAGGCCACACCCACTCCTATCATCTTAAATCCTTAAAAACTATATGTTTATTATAATATATACCAAAATAAATTATCTACTTCACTCACGTAATCTCAGATTTTATATTTTTGTTAGAAATCTAACCTTTGATTCCCTTTGGTGGAAACCTAAGAAGGATACTCGAAGAAGAGGTAACATTATTCAATGAGATTATTTAATTTAATTATTTATCCAAATAAATAAAATTTTATTAAACCATGAGTATATAATAACAAAAATGTATTTCATATTTAAAGATTTTATGATCTTAGTTTCATAATGAAAATAATTTATCTCTTCCATAAAATGGGTTACGAAATCACCATTCTTGTGTATGGTGGACTATCGCCTTGCGAACTGATGTCGTTATTTTTTCCATTACCACCTCCCATGTTTGGGTATTATGGAAGATATAAATTATAAATATAATATTTATAAAATAATAATAATTATAGATTTATTATACCATATATAAATTCTTACATTCTATTTTGTAGGTGATACGATAACATTGTTCATGTGCGCGATGGAATACTACATCATGAAGCGATATTATTCATTTTCTCAATAAAAATTTACTTTGAAGGTGATAAAGATAATATTTATTATTTTAAATTATTTAAATGAAATAATTATTATATTAATGAATTATTTACAATTATGAAAATATAATATATAATTTTCATTCTTTTACTCTAGAAAGATGATAATATCGTCGTGTACGTGTGGACTACCTCCTTCACGAAGTGACGTGACTATTTTTTATCTTAAAACCACATGGATGATACTTATATGTATATAATATGGTATAGATGATATTATTATCCTTATTTAATGATAATATATTACTTAACATATTTCCATAATCATCATTGTAAAATGGAAACGTTGATCATGCATACGCATGACCTACCATCTCCATGATTGTAACATTGTTAATTTTTCATAAAAAACACTCATGAATGGTTTTAAAATTATTATTGATGTATTTATATGATAATAATTTCTTGATTATTATTATGAATATTATCGAACTATGTTATGTGTACAAAAATTGTGACTTTTATTACAAAGCATAAATGAGAAAACAAGGAGAATGCTTATTAATGAATGGGTGAAAACGTGTTAGAAAAGGATAATATATGATATTATTAATATTAATATGTTTCTTTAATAAGTTAATAACAATTTTAAAACCACTATACGTGAGTATAAATATTTTAAAACCAAAATAAAGCATTATGTAACACTTTTCTCATCTCACTTTTACTTTTATGAAGTATATCTCAAATTCATCACTAATTTTGTTATGATTTATATACGTTACATGAAATTATTTTATGATAATTATGTATAAATTTATTCAGATTTAAATATTCATGCTCATATCTCTCTTTCATAGAGTTTATAGTTCCTAAGTTACAAAAGTTGTAAGGGATTTTTGTCTCAATTTTCCTTCTTTGAGATGTGTGATATGTTATACAACTATCTTTTTTAATGTGGTGAATATACCAACCTTTTGAACTATTATTCGATGAATCTAATTATTTTCATTATATTTAATGTATCATTTAATTTCATACTTTCATGGGGCTTATGATTAAAATTTACTAAGGTGTTAGGTGTTTTATGTTACAATATTATTGTTTATCATGATTGTTCATGATTAAGTCTCCATTGTTAAGATGTTATGATCTAACTATAAATAATTCTCCTGAATTTTCATATCCTCTTATTATGTCATTACAATACATTTTTTCTTCATTTTCCACTCTGTATGTACTGAAGAGGTCAAAAGATTATTTTTATGAAAAATCATCTTTATTTCCATCTTTAGTTTGATGCATTTTTTATTTCAAAAACCATGTTTAATAAAAATATTTTCAAAAAATTATTTTAAAATTATTTGAATGAATTATAAAATACATTTTCCCAATGTTTTATTTTTATAGGTTGTTTCTAAAGGAATATTTTCGTTAATTTCAAAAAAAATCTATTTGGATTTTACCGAAAATGTTAAAAGAATATTTGTTTTAATATGTACGACATAATCAAAATTTTCCCTTTTCATGATTTTTTTATTCTTCCATATATAAAATTTTATAGTTATTTAAAAATAAAAGTATTTTAAAAATGTTTTAGAATATGTTTTTGAAAATGGAAAGGATACTTTACTCATGAATTGTTTTATATTATTTTTAAAGCTTCCTTTAAAAGAGGCTAGGGTTATTTCCAAGGAAAATTAATTACAAAATATTGTATGAATATTTAGTTAAAAAAGTGTTTTTCAAAAAAAATCTCATTTACCTTAAAATGGATTTATTAAAATTTTAATGGTATTTCCATTTATTAATTTCAACAAACCTTGTTTTTAATTATGCTTGTATGGCGATATTTTCTATTGATACCACACTCATTGTTTTTCTGGATGGATTAATATTGTTTCAAACAGATTTTTATGAAACTTATTTCATTTCCATAGGTTAATCAAGATTCAAAGATATTTTTATGAAGCTCGTTCATATTACATAGTTTAATCATGTTCCAAATTGATCATTAGGGACCCCACTTATTTTACATGGGTCAATCAGGTTATAAAAGGAATAATAGTTGTTTAAATGAGTTTTATGATAATTTATAATATCCATGTACTATATTTGTTGTAACTAGACATTGTATATGATGGGTGTTACCATATAGTGCTAGGAGACCCCATTATAGCTTATACGATAGGTGAAACTAGATAAAGATCGACGATATTAGGTAATTATTATGTTCTATGAAGAATTATTTTTGAATTCATACATATAGTTAATCCTATTAAAGGGGTTTTGTAATACTGATATGATGGTAATATTAAAAGATTCCAACACATTTCATCTATGTTTACTATGGTTTTAAGAAGTTTTTACTTAGATCATGACTAATATCATGTGGATCATGATTATTGATTCATATGTATCATTACTTTATTAAATCATTTTCTATGCTTCATGATTGATGATTTAGGTATTGAGGTTTATGATTTCATTTATGATTCACTCATGTCCTATGATTATGTCATCATACCCTCATGCACTTCTTATACTCATTGATGAGATTAAATTTTTAATGCTTTTGTTTACCCTTATTGAGAATTTTAGCTCAGCCTTATTGTGTTTCCTTTTCCCCAAGTTATAAACAATTTGGTTTAATGAATAAGGTATAGAAGGGATTCTATATGGAATATGATGATAAATTAATGTGAACTAAGAAATTATATGTTAATTGGGTGAAATTCAAAATTAATGACATGGGTAATATTTATATAGAAGTTTTTCTTAATTATATAAAACTCTATAACTAAAAGGTCTTTGAGAATGTAACTGATCCTTCATTTAATTTTGATTTTTAAGGTTTATATGGGAAATATTTTGGTCACAATTATCGATATCAAAGCTGTAAATGTAAATTTATGATTTCATAACCATATCTATGAGTACAAGTTTGTGAATGTTATATTCCATCCCTACCCACATTTTTATATGTGGTAAATATAGTAAAAAATTTATTTCTCTAGAAATCCAAAAATAATAAGGAGTAGGTACCTATATTGGGACTTCATATTTAAAAATTGGGCACCTTGAATTTTATATTTCTTATCTTTGCACACATGGGAAGTTGTGTTGAAAATTTGAGTAGATTTAAAATCACAAAAAATGTAGATTTTTATTTTAGGTGAAGAAAATTGTTAAAAGTTCACCAACACCACTAATTGAAACCCCTATTCTCAGTGGTGCTATGTTTCTAGAAAATATAAAGCTGTTTGTTATATCTCATTATGATCTAGAAAACATATATTCAAGAGTTTGATGTTTTAATAATCAGTATAAAAATGTACTAAATTTATATCATTATTTTTAGAGATCAAATTATAATGGAAAGGGGGTTATAAGATATGGGTTACTAAAAAAATCTATACAGGAATATTTTTTATACCATGTTGTATGAGCTTACCTAGTGTTAGCTTGAAATATTTAAAAGAATGAATAATATTCACAATGATGATTAATTTAACATCCCAGCCTAACCTATCACCCCTCATCCTATACTAGATAAATTTAGAGTACTACTTGGATTTAGGTGAGTTTCCTTGATCACCACAGGGTGTAAATTCATATTGAGGGTTTATAAAATATTGTTGGTGGATGATTTCCCACAAGACACACCCTACCCATGTAAACTAATAACAAAATTTCATCATGAGTGGTATGTGTCATGTAAATACTAAACCTATAATAAAGATAAAATATTGAGAGAATATAAACAATAAAAATAAGGATCTTATGATGCATTATAAAAAACAACCAAACTAAAAAGAAAAATATCCAACAAAATATACAAGTGTAATACAACTCAAACATAAGTACTATCAGCCCACCAAAATAAAAAACCCCCAAAGGACACCCATTATCTCCACTAAGACTCCACAAAACATCCTTGTTCATCCCTCTATCCAGAACTCCTCCTCCACCATAGCTCCCAAGCCATAGCTATGAACCACCAATAGTAAATAAACTTTTCATATCCATTCATTCATCACATAGTTTACTATCTACACATCCAATGAAGTTAGTGAATATTGGTGTTTACTATAACTATTATTGTTTCCATAAATTCTATTTATGTACCACAATGAGTAAAAAACCAATGTGATTCAATGGGGTTATATAAAACATTACCCAACCTAATGATATTTTATCAAAAATCTATATGAGATGAAAATATATATCATATGAGTAGGATTTAAAAAATAAACTTGAAAGATAATTAATGAAATAATTAGAACTAAATTTCAGAAGTATCAAAATCCATATAATCTATAACCTCAATGCTCGAAATTAAACTCACAAAACCATGTACATAATGAAACCTATTTGAGATATAGGCTATGCGTGAACAACTAAAAGTTGGTATGATATACTCACAAAAGGATTGGGTATCCCAAAACATCATCTTTTTATTACCAATAAGGTCCCCATTCCCATGTACATGTTTCCCACATGTCACATTTCTAATACTGACATTGTTGATATAAACGATTATGATTTTATATGGTTCATGCCTAATCATTCAAACAACAAACCAATCACTATTCCAAAAAAATAACAACTGAAGAATAAAAAACTAATACCCCTAATAACATAAAACCTAATTCAATTTAGTTCGAAAACCATTAAAAAAATTGAATATTTGACACTATTAAATACCACAAAATCATTTTTTTGTAAAACACTCATGAACCAAGAAATCAAAATTTGATGTTTACACCAAAAATCCGAACAAATACAACATTATTTTAACAAGAAAAATCAATTATAAAAATTGATGATTTTATGAATGGAAAATCATTTTAATTAAGAAACATTGAATCCAAAGAATCTCTATACTATTGGAATAAAAAAGAATCCAACACACCAAATTTGATAAAATATAATGTTACACCCTGAAAACCATGATCCATGGTCCAATTATGCTTATAAAATCACTACAACTGAAATCCCCAATTAAAATCATGAATTTACACCAAAATAACGAAAACCCTAATCCGTTAGGGTTTTCACTATGATAAATGTAGAAGTAGGTGAAAAGAGAGGATTATGAAGGTATTAACATAGATACACATACTAAATCCACAATGAATAAAGGAAGATGAGATATAGAGGAAGTAAATAACCCAAAATCAGCCCAAAATTTCCCGAGGATGAAGAGAACATAGTGAGAGGAGAGAAATGGTGGAGAAATCACAAAAAATTGTGTAAGAATAAAGAATCAGTAGGGTATATATTTGGATAAATATATTGAATGAAAATTTATAGGTTATTTTGTAGAGACAACTATCCTTAAAACCCCCCATCTAATCATCTTATCAAAAATTCCTATGAGATCATCCATAGTGTTCTTCCTCCCCTATTCCCCTTCCATGGTCCCACCTAGGGATCCTGTATAGTCCTGATGACCATTCCATGACTGTGAGTGGTATTGAAATCACCCAAATTCACCAAAATTCATCCTCAAACACAAATAAAACTAAAAAACTAAATCATATATAGTCTTTTCATAACTCACTAAGGTCCCTATAAAACATTAAACCATAGAACATACCATCCTCAATAATATGGACTGAGTCCTTATTGGTGAATAGTTTGGGACACTATTGATACATTAAGGCCTCTCTTAACCATTACCCTCAAGTAATATACTATGATAAAAAATAATATATACCAATGGGATAACTCTACCATGTAACATGGTCTCTCGGTAGTCTAAAATGTTATAACCAAGTGTTGTATTTATTTTCGATGGTTTTTAGTGAGTAAATAAGTGAAGTTGTCATATAGTGGTGATTCTTTGAGAATTTATATAGATTCAATTTATGGAATTGGATGTCACCCTTGGATAATTTTTTTTGTTAAATGTGATTTTTTTTAAATTTATATTAAATGTGAAATACGTGGGCTAAGATAATTTCATAATTCTAACAATATAATAAGAACACATAGAAATTGAATAAGACCATGCAAATATTTATTTTCATGAATATTCAATTATTTCCATGAAAAAATGAAAATACTTTTATAAAGAAATCAGTGATGGCCATGAAAAATATAGTTATATATTCTCATGAAAAATGGCGGAATCCATGAAAAAATATAAATCTATGATTTACATTTTTCATGAATTTTTTATCCTGGAGTTTTTATTTTACATTACAAAATAGAATTTGGTTTAATATTTGTATAACTATTTTGTTAGGCTTTATTAAAAAAAACAACCAATTATCCATCCAAGGAACTAGTGCACCACTGCATATGTGGGAAAGATAGGAAACCTTATAAAACCTAGATGGATGTAGATTTAGGGTGCATAAAATTCCTACATGGAGTGAAAGGGAGTAAAGGGGTCATTATGCATTGAGGCAAAACAATGGAGAGCGCCGACATAGGTAAGTTTTATTGAGGGTTCAAGAGTGAACCCTGGTACTCACATTTGTGGGGCTGAAGGAATGATGAGTGTAATATTAATGTGATTAATAGTGTAAAAATATTATGTGGGATGGATGAAGTGTTACACCCCAAGATTTCATAGTACATTATTTCTTCAACATAATCCAATAACTTTCACTAAACATAACACCGAGTTCTAGCGCACCACGACATACCAAACTAGCCATTGAAAAGTGGTTATGAATAGTATTAACTGAATTTGGAACTTTATATAATCCTTATTATTTTTGAATCCATATTATGTGTTTCTTAGACATAATGTAAGAACCAATTCATTTTTTCAAATAGAAGAAGTATTTTTCAAAAGCTGAAATTTTATCACCTTTTAATGGTGTACCTTTTTTAAATCCAATATTTGAAACTTTTTTTCAATTTGATAAAAATAAACTTCTTCTTTATAATTAGGACAAAAGAGTTTAGTTTCAATAAATTTTTTGTTTTTCTGATAACCTTCATATTTGAGTGAATATTGAAAAATACTGTATTTTAACAGAAAAAAACTTTTTTTAATAAAAATAATTTATAGTTTTAAATTATACAATTTAATGGTTTGTAAGTATAAATAGATTATATTTTTACTATTTAATCCAATGCTGGACATTGTAAATAATTTTACTTTGAAATTGGACATAAACAAGTGTCAATCTTTTTATAGTTATTATTTCCTAAAAATATGCTTTTTGGTTTTAACAAAGGGAATTAATTTTAAATTAATAAATTAAATTTCAATGTTTTTAATTTGGTAAAATAAAATTCATTTTTTAATTCAGAATATCAAATTAGCATATGGTGAATTTTTGTTATGTTTCTAAAAACATTCAAATTTTGATGAATAGTGAAAAACACTCCGTTATTGGTTAAAATAGACTTTTCATTTAAATAATTATTTATTTAATTTAAATTTATTTTAGCTAAAAATGGATACATAATACTTATATAAGTTCAATGTAATTCATTGGAGTCTTTTTATAATAAGTTTAGATATATAAAAATTTTCTTGAAATTTTATCATCTTTTACCCACCTCCTAGGAGCATTTGCAAATTTTCAAAAAACATAATTTTATCGTTTCTGTGAATTAAATTTTAAAAATATGAGAGAAACAAGTGATATTAGTAAGTAAAATGTTGTTTAATAAGAAAAAAATACTTTTTTTATGAGTAGTAACTTTTGACTTTTATTTACCACAGTTAAAAGTAAATAGGGTAATTAAAGGTAAAAATGATATTATTATTACCCTAAAACATGTAAAAATTATACTGGATAAGTGTAATTCGACCAAAAACAACCTTAGGAATAAAATATGATCCTTTAGGTCCACTTGGATTAGATTAGGACATTTATTATTATTTAATTCAAAGAAGAGTTAAAAGTGTTAAACTCTAAGTTTAATGACTAAACCATATTCAATATAGGGTTACACATAGGTTAAATTCAACTATAAATATTAATGAGAAAGATAAAAATGTTTCCCACATAATGGTATTTTATTTATAATTTTTATACCTTAAATAATTTAATTTATTTATGATACAATGATGATGCAGTAATTACCTTATTAATGAAATATTAAAATAATTGATATTATAAATACCCAAATAAATGTGATTTGAGACTTTTATTTGAATTACAATAATTTTATAGATTAATATGATATATTAATATTGATTAAATAAATTATTTTCGAAGTAATAATGCTTTTATGAATTTAGAAAAAACAAAAGACCAAATAGTGTCAAAATTGACATAAAAGAGTTTTTAAAACAAATAATATATTATGAATTGGTATTATATTCCTAAAAATATATGGTTCGGCCAAAGGGATTAAATACTATTATATATGTCATTAATGAACCACTTGGGGTTCTCTTGGAAGTTTGTAGTATGTTTATTAACCATATAATATAAAAATACAAAGAGACATGGTAAATGTAAAACCTTTTAACTAAGAGTTAAATCTAAAAGATACGGTTAACATAGTATCCCAATCCTTTCTAAAATCTATTGGTTGATAGTTTTTATACCCCTCACCACCTTATACTTTAAATAATTTATTTTTGAGGCATTAGAAACCTAAAAATAATTTATTAGTAAATAATAGTTTATATTTTTTCTAAGGTACCCCTTTCCCCTCTTATAAAAGGGCACTTCCCCTTCTCTCAAATTAAAAACTCCAAATACTTTTAGATCGGCCAAACCATACCCAAATATCCTCCCAACTATCCTAAATTAATTCCAGAGGCCTTAAATTGGTGAAAAATCAAACCTACTGAGCCCTTTTGATCAAATCAAAAGGAAGAACCCGAAGAAGAGGTAATGATTTCACCACCCTCTTTCAAGTTCTTTTATTCTTCCACTTACTCTTTCTCTGTTATTACCATACCAAAATAATTAATGCAGTAACTTATATATACTATTATGTTATTATAAATATGTAATAACCATACTAATTATTCTATCCAACCTATGAATGATAATGTCATCATGCGTGCGTACATACGGCTTACCATCTCCACGATGTGGTGTAATTTGTTATTCAACACTATGTTATTTGGATAGATATAATGATGATTAATATGTATATAAATAATGAAAATAACATGATAATGTCTCTGAAAAATTAATATACCATCCAATTCCAATTCTTTAAGGAAATGATATTGTCACTCTTGCATACGTACGGATTACCGTCTCCACGACACTATGAGATTCATTTCCACGTTCACCATTCATCGACGATTATAAAAATATATATTACTAATAAATATGTAATATATTAAATAATAATGATACTGGAGATATATATATATTTGTGTGTGTTTATGTACTAAAATATACCTTATTCACATACTTCAGTTCAATACGATTTGAATACCAAAACAACGTTTATGCATATGTACGGCCTACCATCTTCATAAATGGTGTTTTTCAATTCATATATCAATCTATTATAAATATTTATATTCTAAATATATATAATATATGAATCATGGTTTTTATTTGGGATGTATTTATATCATGATCTAAATGATAGGGTCAGAATAACAAGTTAAAATACGTACGATAAAGAAAGCGATTATTACCCGAAATATAAATTTAACATGAAAATCATTATTAAATGGGTAGTATAAAGTCATAAATGAATCATGTATGATATAGTAAATATGAATATGGTTATGGTATAATATAATAACATACAATGGTCATTATATAGGAAGATCAACATACCCTTGACCTAAATAAAGTGCAAGGTAAGAGGTTTCTTATCTCATTTTTAATTCCATGAGATTTACATTGTTCACCACTTATTTATTGAATGTGGTGTATTGTGTACGACCATTTTATATATATTAACATGATTCTCTTTATATTCATGATATTATGTGATTAATTTTGTGGTTACTAACTATTTTTCAAACTACTCGATTGATTACAACAAGGTAAGGGTTATTTTTATAATCTCGTTATTATCCGAGGTTGTTTTTACGTAAGTATCTATTGGGACATATTTATTATCCATGTCTTTGTTTCATAAACGAGTTTTCAAAGGGAATATTGTTAATATGATTTTTACTAAAACATCATTTAAAAACATTTTAAGGATTTATTCTTTAAACCTTTCTCATTAATGTCTACGTTTTCAAAATGGTTTTAAGGATTTATTTGTATGGACATGAATGTTTTATATTATAAATTCATATGAAAAGCTTCCAAGTGGTATGGGACACTTAGATTCAAAAATATATTTTAAATTTATTCCTTTATACATTACGTGGCATTTAAATGATTTCATTAAAAAGCAATATTTCAATCAAAGATTTTTACTGATCATTTTCACCTATTTAAACATCTTTGACGGGATATTATTCTTGTTCGAGGTTGATTTATTTTGATAAAAATCTTCCATATTGTATTTAAGGTTTTGTGAAATGTTTTACTATAGATGATTTTTTTATGCCATTAATTGTTTATGTTTAATGTATTTACATTTTGTATGATAGTTTTAATATGATTGTTCATGTTATATTTTAACCTTATCTTAAGATGAATGTATTGGACTAGTATGTTCTAGGTTGGGGACTGGTAAAAGTAAGCCCTCTGGGTTGGGGTCCAATTATAGTAGTCCCTCTAGTTTGGAGTCCAGTTATAGAGGCTCTCAGGGTTGGAGTCCGGTTACAGAGGATCTCTGGGTTGGAGTCCGGTTCTAGAGGATCTCTGGGTTGGGGTCCAGTTACACTTATCCCCTAGGTCCTAGCATGAGGCCTTGACACAAAAATTAATATCTGGTACTATACATTCCATCATTATGAAATTAATTATTACATATTATTATTCAACTAGTATAAAGTCAATGTGCATGTTTATATGGTAATGTTTGATTTATTTTTTCTATATTATGTTCATGTTTTTGTTTAAAAGGCTATTGTTTTTTTATTACACATCTTGCCCTAAAAGTATATAGCTTCCGCTAAATTACTAACCCTTACTGGGCATCTGATCTCACCCCTTTCTTATGTTTTATTTTCCTAGGACCCCAATAAGTGTTTTATGTTTGATATGCAGGGTTAAGCTAAGGGAACAATGGAATTCTCAAAGGATTATTTTTTTGTGTTGTATGTTAGAAAGTGTAATGTAATGTTCATGTATGTAATCTATTTTCTAAGACTGCTAAACTGATTGGTTTTTCTAGACTTGATTCCTTGTAATCATACCAACGCATTAAAATAATGCACTGATTCTAGAAATCTTGGGTCAAGGAGTTATATGAATCATGGGAAATTTTTCAATGCTTAAATAATAAAAAGAATTTCATAGTTGTACAATCCAGCAATTTTAGGCCTTCTGATTATTGAGCATATTTTTAACTCGTTTGAAGGTTTTTATTACATGGATCTTTCTCAATTAAAAATCTAAAAAACTCATGTATGATGGACCACGAATAAACTGAAGGCATATTCTATATTAATTAAGGCCACGCTGAACACCATAGATCCATGTGTGATCTGAGAACCCATTATGATCGATATTCAAGAAGTGGAATGCATGAACAAAAGCATCCCAAGCATCCTGATGAAAATATCCTTCATATAAAGTTATTGAGTGATAATTTCATGATTCACATACAAAATGAATAGGCATAAATGAAGTTAGATTCACATACATGTAGAACAAATTGAAAATGGGAGGTAGTTCCATAGATGTGACGAACAAGGTGTATCCACATCCAGTGGAATGCAATATTCATGTATAGGAATTCATGCATGGTGTGCATGATAATGAGAATAAATACACATTTTATGGGCATAAATAAACCCCAGTAGCCTATAACCATTACCTTACTTTATTTCATTGTCACTAGATACAAGATTTCAATCCCAAATGACAAAATATTTTAGTAGATTTGAATAACTAGATATATATATGCTACCTGTATTACATTAGTAATCAAATATAGAACATAAAAAGGAATGTAATTAGATCCTTGAACTCATTAAACCATTCCTTCTTAATATCCTATGAAAAATAGAATAGAGAAAAGGGTGATCACAAATTCTTTGTATGGGTTAAATACAATAGAATCTTTCATGAATAAATAATAAATGAAATATAATAAATATGGATAGCTATATATAACTAAAATACATTCCATTTAATAAAAAACATTTGAATCAGAGAAGTATAATGTATGATATTTATGGAAATGTAAATGATTGGAAAAAATTCCATTTGTACAATAACTTGACAACAATTTGAATCCACAGATAATATCATAGTGAAAATATCAAGTATAATAATGATTGAAATCTTAATAAAGGAAATGATTAATAATTTGGACACCACGATAATAGGAATCATTATAACTCTACATCAAAGACCTTTCACAAGGAGGTTAAATATTTATGGGTAAAACCCCATTTAATTTTGCCGACATTACCATCTCATGAGACTACTGATGCATCAAGGGGCTATCTATAACAAAGCCCCGCCCATGTATTCATCTCCAAAGCAATCATTGTATATCAAAATGATCTAAAATATTCATGAATCAAAATTAATTGTCAAAAAAATACATATTGAGTAAAAGTTTCATATTAAAAATTATTTCCCTAGTTAAAAAATAACATTCAATGTAAACATTGTATTTAAAAATGGTAAAAAGCATAAGAAGTAATCATATCTCTCATACAAGAAATATGAAAATTTAATAAAATATTCAGTGAATAATTATAATTCCCCAGCCTTAAACCTTACTTAATCTTGAGTTATTACAAGATTACACATTGAGGATCTTTTCAGGTTTAGAGTTTTAGAGAATTAGATCACGAAACTTGCATTACATTCCACATTTAAAAAAAGTGGTTACATAAAAGAAAATATTCATTTTTCCCATCAATGGAAACATATTTAAAATATAACACGGATTCTTTCTTGACACATCCTTGACACTATCATCACATCATGTACCTTTCCCTTGACCTCTGAAAAACATTTCAAAAACTTGGGATGAGCATAAAAAGCTCAGTAAGGGATATAAAAATATGGAAAGGAAACATGAGTACATGTATACATAAGAATGAAATCATACTTTACCCATAAAACAAAGGCATATCAAATCATGAATAAATCATAAAAAACATAAGACATAAAGGTAACTTGAGGCATTCATAACATTCTTACGTAGGGAGTAACCCTCTTGGTTACGTTTGGAATACCCATCACTTATATTCCCTAAATATCTTCGGAGAAACCTTAATGTTTCACTCCTTCGCGTTACCCAATGCATTGGAGAGCTATATCGGGCTCACACGCCCTTAGTTTATCACGGAACCACCCGTTTTCATAACAATGCCCAAGAACCATAACATAAACGCATCACATAAAACATTCATAAAGGAAACATAACATTTCCACATGTCAATCACAATATAATATTTTAGTATATTGAAATAACGAATCCGTTCAAAAAGAAACCATTTAAAACATTTAATAAGAACATTTTTGAATCAAAGTGTCCCATACCACCTTGACGATTTTAAAATTTTAAACCATTAATATCCATATAAATAAATCCTTAAAACCATTTTGAAAACATGGATATTAATAAGAACAAATCATTAAAACATTTAAAGTGATATTTTGGTTAAAGGGTTTTTAACAAAATTAGAGACACTTGAATACAATAATTGAGGAATAACATTTAATCAAAACTTTATAATAACATGAGAATAAATTGATTCATGATATAATACTCCAAATGATAGTATATACACCATATAAGAGTGAATTGGTGCATAACAACAATGAACCCCCAATAGAAATGTCAAATGTGATGAAATCCCTTATAAAGAAGGTATCCTTAAATTAAGGACAAATCAATCTCAAAAATATGTGTGACAAATATAAATACACCCAATATAAGTGGATATTAAGTGTAAAACAATAAAAGGTCATTCACATATATTCAATGGATGACATATTCAATGACTACATGTTGAACCCAAAGAAATCGAAATTGGGTTAAAAAGTTCCCTTGACAGCCTAACGGCATCACATCAAAATGAGTTGATGAGAGATAAAAAGTGAATCTCATCACTTTGACATAAAATTTACGTCAATAAGGATATATGAGAACATATCCCAACATAACAATATGTAAATTAAAAGACCCAACAAAAGAAGTCTTTTTAAAAAAGAAGAGGGTGAAAGGTTCCCTTACCGACTTGGGTATCTTTCAAAACATACACCCCATGAAAGAAGGACAATAGATAATTGATGTAAATACTCATAAAAAAAATTATATTAAACAAATATTAGAATAATGGGCACTAAATACACCACTCAATGGAATTTGTGGCAAATGTAGCATAAATCTCACGGGAATAAAAGTGAGATGAAAAATCCCTTACGAAAACTCGGCAGCCTAACAACGCCACTTAAAACATCCAAAATGGATTGATGAGAGGAAATAGGGTCTCTCATCACATAAACATAAAGTTTACAGAAAGATGAATATAAAATAACATCCCCCAACATTACAACGAGGAGATTAAAATTAGTGACATAAAGGAGAGTATTTAAAAGAAAGAGAGAGGCTAGATCTCTTACGAAAATTCGGCAGCCTAACGGGGCCACTCAAAACTCCCAAAATGGATTGATGAGAGAGAATAGGGTCTCTCATCAAATGAACATAAAAATTACAGTAAGTTTAGTATAAAATATCATCCCAATAACAAGAAAGATGAGCTTTAAAAGGAATGACATAAAAGTGTGTACTTAAAATGAAAGAGAGGAGTAGGATCCCTTACCTCGGGTCCGAATTGACTCGATCGTTCTTTAATCTCCTGAATAATAAACTTGAATTAATTTCTACTTCCTTAAGAACCTTTTTCAAGTTCATTATTCCTTTTATATCACTTATTACCATGTCATAAACATTATGTAATCATTTAATTTAATAATATTTGTTTTGCCGATATTTGGTTCTTAATTCGAAAGTGGACTTCTTACAATTTCATGTTGTTCGTGTGGCCAAATGTTTATTATATCCAGAATTGTATTCATGATGTAGATATCATATATGTCATATATATCCATTACATTCATGCATTTATAACATTACATAATCATTTAGAGGTAAGAAATGAAATGCACCGTTCATGGAGAAGGTAAGCCGTACGTACGCATGAACACTACTTTCATTTCTATTTCGCATTTCATAGAATGGAATAATAATGATATAAAGGCATATTATAATTCCAGTATAATATAATATATAATATCATAGTTCCATCCTTTATACGTCCCACATATGGTATTTAACGAATCAAATCACTTTGAGGGGGCGGTAGTCCGCACTTCCTTAAAGGAAGATATCGCGTTTACCCATAATGGAAACCATAAAGTTATGCCCAAAATGAAAAAAAAACAGAATCTTAATGAAAACATAAACATATTATATATCATATATAAAAATAGTGACATCATAATGGCCACCTTTGAAGGTGTTAAATGAGTATTGAACAATCATCGTTTTGGGAGGCAGAATTTCGCCATCCACGGAAACCGTATGTTCTTTAACCATTTGATGTAGTTGTGTGAGAGTGTAGCTCGAATAAATCTTATAAAAACATCCTAGTATATTGAAGATACTTGTTTTGTTACAGAAGAAGTAAATAAAAAGAGTTTAGGGGGTTGGAGAAGCAAAATAAAACAAATGAACATGAGAGAATGAATTACCTTTAAAAGTGTAAATCCTTTTGATTTGAGCCTAAAGGATTCCTTTGAAAGGCTTCTTCCCAAAGGGAATCCTCTAGGATGAGGATAGGGATGTCTAGAGAGTAAATGGGCAGGGGTTGGCCGAGCCAAAGGCTTGAGGAGTGGTTGAAATGAGGTAGAGGTGGGGGCCTTTTATAAGAGGAGAGGAGGGGCACTTTTGGAAAGTAAAGATATATTACTTTATTTGAAAATGTGTTTCGGTTTTAAAAGGTGCCACATTGATATAATTCGTGGATAAGGTGATAAGGCTTTGAAATACACTCATCCAAATGGTTTTTTCCATGTGTATGTTGTATAGTTTACATTATCTTTCAATTTTATTTAAATCGTTAAATAATGAGGTCATCGCTGCATCATCATGATGTCATATATAATGTAATTTATTTAATGTCTAAAAATTATAAAAAAAAATACTATGATATATGAAACCTTTTTAGCTTTCCAATTAATATTTATAATCTAAAATTGGATCTTTATAACCCCATGTAAAAATTGTTTTTGTAAAACATATTATGTTTGTGTCATTTTTACTTTTACATTAAATAAAAAGTTATTTACGTCATTTCCCAACCAAAGTGTCTCCATGGGGTCCCCAAGTTGACCCATGGCTTGTATTGGTCGTCCATTACACATCCAATGGGGTTAGGACATGTGTCAAGTTCATTTCATATTATTAAAACATTATTTTTACCTTAAAATACACTAATTACCTCTAATCGCGATTAAAAACTTAATAAGTTACTATTCACCAAAAAAATTATTTTTATCCCATTGAACCACATTTTACTTCTTAATGAGAACCATTTATGTCGGATTTTTTAAATTAAAAACACAATGATGGAAAAATTTCATTTAAACGGAAAAATCAGTTTTTATAAGTACCACTTAGTGGTGTCACTATTCATCAAAAATTGATGTTTTTCAGAAAAATCCCAAAAATTCACCCTAAGCTATATTTGATATTCCGAATTCAAAAATGAAGTCTATTTTAAAAAATTCAAAACATATGAGTCACATTAATTAATTTAATAATTAATTCCCGCTGTCAGAGCAAATAGGATGTTTTTATGAAACAATAAGTATCAAAAGATTGACACTGGTTTAAGTATGATTTCAAAGTGAAATTAATTCCAACAACCACTATTGGATTTAATGGTAAAAATATATTCTAATTTCACTTTAAAACCAATTAAAAAGATAATCTAATCATATAAATAAATTAGATTAAAAAGGGGTTTTGAATTAAAATACAACGTTTTACACTATTCATTAAAAAAATGAACTTTATCGGAAAGATACCAAAAATTTACACAAAGTAAATTTTGATGTCCCGATTCTTAATAAGAGTTTTATTTGGTCCAAAAGAATGTTTAAGAGTGAACAGAACTATATTTAATGATGGTTCAACATCAAAAGGTGATAAGTGAACCTTTAGTGAAAACTAGGGCATATACGCCTAAAATTGAATTCTTTCCGTATTTTAAGCCTCTATCCTTTATTGGATAAATGTAAAAACAATTAAAAACATATATAATCATATTCTAGTTATTTCTATCCATTCCCGCCAATACAACGGCTACATGTTATCTACCATTTAAAATAATATTATTTTATTATTAGAGTGCAACGTAAGATTCCCAAGAAACTCGTTGTTGCGTGTTGGGTACTCCATCGATCATAGCGTCCCCTTTAAAGTCATATTAATATTTTATTCAAAAATTTGGATAAATAAGAAAATGTCATATTCTTTATTTACCTGGGGTGTTACATCCTTCCCCCCTTTTGGGAATTGCGTCCTCGCAATTTTTAAAATTGAGCTTGGAAACATCCTTGAAAGTCCCACATCGGAACAAGAGTTGGTAAAACAATCACTTTAAAATAAAGAAAGATAAGCACAGAGGTCACCCGAGTTAACCCATACTAGGATTCCAAGTAGCAAAACATGGACATGGAGGAGAAAACATAGGGTCATGTTCTGATGGAGAGTGATAGAAAACATGTTTAGGAGAAAGATAACCACAAGAAAATTACAAACTTGTGATGGGTGAAACGGTATTCGATTCCCCAGTAGGAAAAGTTAATAGACAACATTTTTGTTTTAAGTTACTTTTTATTGAGGAATTTATTTATAAGGAAACATAATCACTTATCATGTTGACATTCAACTTTTACTAGATTCCTTAATCAAACTCATATTTTTTTCCAAAAGACGAGTATTTAGGGAGACTTGTTCACATTAAGAGTACTATAATCAACTTCTAGAGAATAACCTAATCAACAAAAGAGAACTATATACATCCCATGTCTTTAGGCTTTAACCAAAACCAAAACAAAAAAGGTTAGTACAAGGTTAGATAATCCAGAAAAGGATAACCCATTAAAAAGAAAATCCATGCTTAATCTCCAAAATTTGAACAACAAAACCCAAAGTTCAACGAGGACCATCCGATAAACAATTTGTCCATAAAATTCATCAAAGTAAACCAAAATAAGATTGAAACCCAAATATTTGAAGGATTTAGTAACATAGTCTTCCATGTTAAATCGAAGCATTTATCTCCAAACAACATCAATCGCTCCTAAACTCTCGCATTGAAAATTAATTATCCTAATCACATATCCTCCATGATAGGTTAATCATTTTCATAAATAACCCAAAATCAACTTAATCTTAATTCATAAAATCATATAACTAAAAAGAATCATTCAAACTAACCAGGGACTTCACATAGTCCAGTGGTAGGCAATAAATACCAGTCTCACTTTGGTTGTGGGTTCAATTCCCGCGACTTTGTCTGACGCGACGGGTGGTCACACGGTCTGCATGTTGTCCTTTTTCCAAAATTATATAATTCTTAAAACATTCCCCAAAACGAGATAAAATCTTCAAAAATAATCATAACATATTTTAACCTCAAGTTTATCTCATGCCCTTCATTTTCCATCATATCATATAATAACACATAATTACCTCAAAAGTAAGGATCATATAAACCCTAATGGTTACCTTAATAATTATTACCTGAATTTCCACATCGAGTTGGCCATCTCGTACATGATGCATTAGAGAACTCACCAAGGTTGAAGTGGTTGATCATGAATCCTTGATAGTTGGTTTAGAACAACTATGAGATTCCACATTGAATCCCCCATCTCATCCAGTATCTTAATCAGAGAACCACCACAGTTTCCTTCAAACCCATTGTCACTTTGGTGCCTGCTAGATCCAGCCATTTACTAAAACCAAAAAGGTCAATTTGAGTATATCAACAAAACCATCATGTACTAATGAGGAAGGTAAACACTATGATATACTTACTCATTCACTTTATCTAAAACAAGGACTCTTTCTGAAATCCTAACCATTATGGTAATGTCACTTATGCTTAAAGAATACCCTAACCTCTAAAGTTATATAAACCGACCTCTGATACCAACTATAAGGCCCCAGCCTTAAACCTTACTTAATCTTGAGTTATTATAAGATTACACATTGAGGATCTTTTCAGGTTTAGAGTTTTAGAGAATTAGATCATGAAACTTGCATTACATTCCACATTTAAACAAAGTGGTTACATAAAAGACAGTATTCATTTTTCCCATCAATGGAAACATATTTAAAATATAACACAGATTCTTTCTTGACACATCCTTGACACTATCATCACATCATGTACCTTTCCCGTGACCTGTGAAAAACATTTCAAAAACTTGGGATGAGCATAAAAAGCTCAGTATGGGATATAAAAATATGGAAAGGAAACATGAGTACATGTATACATAAGAATGAAATCATACTTTACCCATAAAAAATAGGCATATCAAATCATGAATAAATCATAGAAAACATAAGACATAAAGGTAACTTGAGGCATTCATAACATTCTTACGTAGGGAGTAACCCTCTTGGTTACGTTTGGAATACCCATCACAGTATATTCCCTAAATCTCTTCGGAGAAACCTTAATGTTTCACTCC
Source organism: Viscum album (assembly GCA_963277665.1). Lineage (NCBI taxonomy): Eukaryota > Viridiplantae > Streptophyta > Magnoliopsida > Santalales > Viscaceae > Viscum > Viscum album. The sequence continues at coordinate 1,197,399,104 of OY728131.1, forward strand.
TTCGCGTTACCCAATGCATTGGAGAGATATATCGGGCTCACCCGCTCTTAGTTTATCACGGAACCACCCGTTTTCATGACAATTCCCAAGAACCATAACATAAACGCATCACATAAAACATTCATAAATGAAACATAACATTTCCACATGTCAATCACAATATAACATTTTAGTATATTGAAATAACGAATCCGTTCAAAAAGAAACCATTTCCAAAACCATTTAAAACATTTAATAAGGAGATTTTTGAATCAAAGTGTCCCATACCACCTTGATGATTTTAAAATTTTAAACAATTAATATCCATATAAATAAATCCTCAAAACCATTTTGAAAACATGGATATTAATAAGAACAAATCATTAAAACATTTAAAGTGATATTTTGGTTAAAGGGTTTTTACCAAAATTAGAGACACTTGAATACAATAATTGAGGAATAAAATTTAATCAGAACTTTATAATATCATGAGAATAAATGGATTCATGATATAACACTCCAAATGATAGTATATACACCATATAAGAGTGAATTGTTGTATAACAACAATGAACCCCCAATAGAAATGTCAAATGTGATGAAATCCCTTATAAAGATGGTATCCTTAAATTAAGGACAAATCAATCTCAAAAATATGTGTGAAAAATATAAATACACCCAATATAAGTGGATATTAAGTGTAAAACAATAAAATTTCATTCACATATATTCAATGGATGACATATTCAATGACTACATGTTGAACCCAAAGAAATTGAAATTGGGTTAAAAAGTTCCCTTAACAGCCTAACGACATCACATCAAAATGAGTTGATGAGAGATAAAAAGTGTATCTCATAACTTGGACATAATATTTACATCAATAAGGATATATGAGAACATATCCCAACATAACAATATGTAAATTATAAGACCCAACAAAATAAGTCTTTTTAAAAAAGAGGAGGGTGAAAGGTTCCCTTACCGACTTGGGTATCTTTCAAAACATACACCCCATGAAAGAAGGACAATAGATCATTGATGTAAATACTCATAAACGAAATTATATTACACAAAGAGTAGAATAATGGTCAGTACATACACCACTCAATGGAATTTGTGGAAAATGTAGCATAAATCTCACGGGAATAAAAGTGAGATGAAAAATCCCTTACGAAAACTTGGCAGCCTAACGACGCCACTTAAAACATCCAAAATGGATTGATGAGAGGAAATAGGGTCTCTCATCACATCAACATAAATTTTAAAGAAATATGAATATAAAAGGACATCCCTCAACATTACAAAGAGGAGCTTAAAATAAGTGACATAAAGGAGAGTACTTAAAAGAAAGAGAGAGGTTAGATCTCTTACGAAAATTCGGCAGTCTAACGGCGCCACTCAGAACTCCCAAAATGGATTGATGAGAGAGAATAGGGTCTCTCATCACATGAACATAAAAATTACAGTATGTGTAATATAAAATATCATCCCAATAACAAGAAAGAGGATCTTTAAAAGGAATGACATAAAAGTGTGTACTTAAAAAGAAAGAGAGGAGTAGGATCCCTTACCTCGGGTCCGACTTGACTCGATCGTTCTTTAATCTCCTGAATAATAAACATGATTTAATTTAAACTTCCTTAAGAACCTTTTTCAAGTTCATTATTCCTTTTATATCACTTATTACCATTTCATGAACATTATGTATTCATTTAAGTTAATAATATTTGTTTTGCCTATATTTGGTTCTTAAGTCGAAAGTGGACTTCTTACAATTTCATGTTGTTCGTGTGGACAAATGTTTATTATATCCAGAATTTTATTCATGATGTAGATATCATATATGTCATATATATCCAGTACATTCATGCATTTATTACATTACATAATCATTTAGAGGTAAGAAATGAAATGCACCGTTCATGGAGATGGTAAGCCGTACGTACGCATGAACGCTACTTTCATTTCTATTTCGTATTTTATAGAATGGAATAATAATGATATAAAGGTATATTATAATTCCAGTATAATATTATATATATAATCATAGTTCTATCCTTTATACGTCCCACATATGGTATTTAACGAATCAAATCACTTTGAGGGGGTGGTAGTCCGCACTTCCTTAAATGAAGATATCGTGTTTACCCATAATGGAAACCATAAAGGTATGCCCAAAATGAAAAAACACAGAAGCTTAAGGAAAACATAAACATATTATATATCATATATAAAAATAGTGACATCATAATGGCCACCTTTGAAGGTGTTAAATGAGTATTGAACAATCATCGTTTCGGGAGGCAGAATTTTGCCATCCACGGAAACATTATGTTCTTTAACCATTTGATGTAGTTGTGTGAGAGTTTAGCTCGAATAAATATTATAACAACATCCTATTATATTGAAGATAATGTTGTTGTTATATAAGAAGTAAATAAAAAGAGTTTAGGGGGTTGGAGAAGCAAAATAAAACAAATGAACATGAGAGAATGAATTACCTTTAAAAGTGTAACTCCTTTTGATTTGAGCCTAAAGGCTTCCTTTGAAAGGATTATTCCCAATGGGAATCCTCTAGGATGAGTATAGGGATGTGTAGAGAGTAAATTGGTAGGGTTTGGCCGAGCCAAAGGCTTGAGGAGTGTGTGAAATGAGGTAGAGGTGGGGGCCATTTATTAGAGGAGAGGAGGGGCACTTTTGGAATGTAAAGAAATATTACTTTATTTGAAATTGTGTTTCTGTTTTAAAAGGTCCCACATTGATATAATTCGTGGATAAGGTGATCAGGCTTCGAAATCCACTCATCCAATTGGTTTTGGCCATGTTTAGGTTGTAGATTTTATATTATCTTTCCATTTTATTTAAATCGTTAAATAATGAGGTCATCGCTGCATCATCATGATGTCATATATAATTTAATTCATTTAATGTCTTAAAATTATAAAAAAAATACTATGATTTAGGAAATATTTTTATATTTCCAATGACTATTTATAATCGAAAATCGGGTCTTTATAACCCAATGTAAAAATTGTTTTCGTAAAACATATTATGTTTGTGTCATTTTTAATTTTACATTAAATAAAAAGTTATTTATGTCATTTCCCAACCAAAGTGTCTCCATAGGGTCCCCAAGTTGACCCATGGCTTGTCTTGGTCGGCCATTACACATCCAATGGGGTTAGGACATGTGTCAAGTTCATTTCATATTATTAAAACATTATTTTTACCTTAAACTACACTAATTACCTCTAATCGCGATTAAAAACTTAATAAGATACTATTAACCAAAAAAAAATTTTTTATCCCATTGAACCACATTTTACTTCTTAATGAAAACCATGTATGTTGGATTTTTGAAATTCAAAACACAAAGATGGCAAATTTTCATTTAAACGGAAAAATCAGTTTTTATAAGTACCACTTAGTGGTGTCACTATTCATCAAAAATTGATGTTTTTCAGAAAAATCCCAAAAATTCACCCTAAGATATATTTGATATTCCGAATTCAAAAATTAAGTATATTTTACAAAATTCAAAACATATGAGTCACATTAATTAATTTAATAATTAATTCCCGCTGTCAGAGAAAATAGCGTGTTTTTATGAAATATTAAGTATCAAAAGATTGACACTGGTTTAAGTCTGATTTCAAAGTGAAATTAATTCCAACGACCACTATTGGATTTAATGGTAAAAATATATTCTAATTTCACTTTAAAACCAATTCAAAAGATAATCTGATCATATAAATAAATTAGATTAAAAAGAGGTTTTGAATTAAAATACAACATTTTATACTATTCATTAAAAAAAATGAACTTTATCGGAAAGATACCAAAAATTTACACAAAGTAAAATTTGATGTTCCGATTCTTAATAAGAGTTTTATTTGGTCAAAAATAATGTTTAAGAGTGAACAAAACTATATTTAATGATGGTTCAACATCAAAAGGTGATAAGTGAACCTTTAGTGAAAACTAGGGCATATACGCCTAAAATTGAATTCTTTCCGTATTTTAAGCCTCTATCCTTTATTGGATAAATGTAAAAACAATTAAAAACATATATAATCATATTCTAGTTATTTCTATCCATTCCCTCCAATACAACGGCTACATGTTAACTACCATTTAAAATAATATTATTTTATTATTAGAGTGCAACGTAAGATTCCCAAGAAGCTCGTTTTTGCGTGTTGGGTACGCCATCGATCATATCGTCCCCTTTAAAGTCATATTAATATTTTATTCACAAATTTGGATAAATAAGAAAATGTCATATTCTTTATTTACCTGGGGTGTTACAATAATGATCATAAATAAAAGGGGAATTATATACTCCATTGAAAATAAAATAGATTCATAACATAAAAAATATTCCTCAATGAAATAAAATTTAGATGTAGACCTATACAAGAATCATATCATTAATCAAATGAATAGATTATATGTATTCATTTTAAATCTATATTAAATGAGTTGAAACAAAACATAAGACAATTAAAATTAATTTTACAAAAAACCTTGCATGATAAAATCAACGAAAAAAAGTTAAACCTAATTAATGGGAATTGTCTTATGAAATCACTAACCACATTGCAATCATTTGAACCATATGGCCCATTAATTATCAAATGAAACATGGAATTACATTAAGGAAAATAGATTCATGACAATGTATATTAAAGGGTAATATTTACACCACACAAATTAAATTAGGGTTGTATAAGGCATATATATCACAAAATTAATTCTGAGACTAAAAACCCTTAACTTCAATCCAAAAAAATTCTACACTTTTACATATTGTCCTGGATAATTGAATTAATTTTTGTTGTTCTCAGAGCATTGATTTCATGGTTTTAGGATCAGTTCCCTGGTGTACAATTAAGGGAGTTCATTTTAAATGGGAAAAAAGTCAAAAAGTTGAATGAAATGATATTAATATTAATATAAGATTTTAAATTTCCCCATATATCATTTTTTAAAGTATATGTATGATTCAATTGATAAAATTTTAGTGATAAACAATTAGTTTATTTTGGATGTTTTTTGATCACCATGAACTACTTTTGTTATATTATTTAATATTATACAAATATATTAGTTTCAGAACATAAAAAAATATTATAATTTACATAATATAATGTAACTTCTCCCTAATAATGGTTTTATGACTGTCCTTGAAGGCGGTAAAAGAAAATTAAAACTCAATGTCCCCAAAGGAAACGAATCAAAAAATCAAAAAAGACATTTTTATTTTTAAAATAAAAGGATAAGATATGAGAATTGATGATGGATATTCCATTAGAATAATAAAATTAGCATATATATATATATGACATTGGTGATACAATTCTAGTTTGTTTGGAGGAGGCAAGGAGAGGATTATAAGAGATAAAAATAAAAGGAGAAAGAAAGAGTATTTATCTCTTGAATATCATCTCCTTTTGACTGTAGTTAAGATACTTGGATATGTTATTTTGATAAGATCATAAGGTCTTGGACATGGGGAAGAGTGTTGGAAAGCTAATTGAGTAGAATTTAGAGAATATTAAATTCTTAGAAGTGTGACAATAATGGGTTATAGGGGTGGTATTTATAGCGAAGGATAGATGTGTTTTATAATTATTTTATTCATTAGTTTATTATTTTTTTCTCAATAATATAATTAGTGTTGATTCTTATGACTAATTATAGTATATAGTGCATATGAGTATGAACTATTGGGTACTTACATCAGTAATGAAAAAAAAATCATGTATTTAACCGATGATGTTAAATACATAAAATTACTGTATTTCACTATTCAACAAAAATCATCTATTTTTGAAAAATACCAAAATTTCACCCAAACCATTTTTCGGCATGTATATTTTAAACATTTATTTTTTTTTTGAAAATAATTTTCTAAATATGATATTTTTAATTTCAAATTAAAATAAACATATATTAAAAAATATAAATTTTAATATGATAACTTATTTTATGACACTTAGAAAAATTAATTACGGTCTCATTAAATTATATTATAATTATAATATAACAAAATATTAATATATGAATAAATTTAAAGAAAATAAAATTTATTTAAAATATTTATATTATTTATAATTTTTTAAATAACCATTAACACTTTACAAAAATACCAACACTAAATTTATCACTTTAAAACATTTATTTAGTTATTTCCTGATATAAATATATCATATTTTTATTTATTAGATACATAAGTTTTATTTAATCTTTTATAGGTGAGGTTAATATTATAATTGCCACATTAATCTTCCAAATTATTATTTTAATATTTAATAGTATATCACAGTTCATTTAGGATCACTGTTGCGTGAAACATAAGCTATTGAATAAATTGAATTTATTTAAGAAGATACATACCATAAAGCATTAGGGTGGAATATTATTCCCTCCCAAAATTTTTTCCTCAACATTTTCATGAGTATTACAATCAAAATAGATTAGGGAGGTCCTTCTTCATAACATCCTCTGGTTCCCATGTATCTTCTACCATTTTATAGTCTCTCCATAGAACTTTTACCAGATGAATAGTTCGATTTATCTATACTTTCTCTCTAGTGTCAAGAATCTCGATAGGTTCTTCACACTAATAAAAATCAGGTTCTTGTTCTATTTTATCCGAGGTGAGTATATGTGTTGTGTCTGGTATGTACTTCTTTAACAACGACATGTAGAACACATCAAGAACTTTGTAGATAATTGGTGGCATTTTTAATTAGTAATATATAGATCCAATTTTTTCATAATTTCAAATGGTATGATGTACTTGGGGCTCAGTTTACATTTCTCACCTGACCATATGAAAACATTCCATGAAGATATATGAAAAAAGACATGACATTAGACTTGAAATTCCAACTCCTTTTTATGGTAATTATCATAACTTTTTTCGTACTTTGTGCTTCTTTAACATGATCTTGAATAATACCAAATTTTTTCATTATACATTTAATATGTTTTGGCCCTTTAAGTTTCCTCTCACCACTTCATCCCAACAAGTTGGATTACAACATTTATTTATATATAATTTTTCTATGGGTCCATTTTAAAAGATGAATAGAAACTATTATTGTAAGAAAAATATACGAAAGGTGAATACTAATCTCACATACCTTGAAAGATATGTGAGCATGATCTCAACCTATCTTATAAGACTTGAATAGTAATTTTAGAAAATTCATCGGTTTGAGGGATATAAACATCACTCAAATTAAGCTTAGTATCGAATGGATTCTGAAAAATATTACAAATTTTGATGTAAAATGGGGATATGTAACAGAAATAATCAATAAAGGTACATCATTAAGAATCATAAAATAGTAAATATAAAGTCTTTTTAGGATTTTAAGAGGTAAATATTCTCTTATAATAAGTAAAAGTGATGATTTTTTAATTTGATCAACAATAAACCATATTGCATCATGAGTTGTATAATTTTTTTCATGAATATTTAACGGCCATGGTACATATACAATAACTTTATCATTTTTCTTAAGGAATGAACCTAGAACCTTTTTCAATGAATCACTGTATATAAAAAATGCATCATTTCCTGATTGAAGAGTCAAAATCGGTGCATTGAATAATTATCTCTTCAATTCTTCAAAACAACCCTCACATTATTTTTTCTATAGGAACATAACCCCTTTATGTGTGATCTTGGTTAATGGGTTAGCCCAAAAGAAAAAATTATGAAAAAAACACTAACAGTAAATTGCTAAACCAATGAATCTATGTATGTCAGGGCTGTTTAATAACATAAGCCAGTATTGTATTTATTTTCTTCTTTATAGGATCAATTGAAATTCCATCCTTAGAGAAAATTTGAAAAAAAACGAAATTTCATGAATCCAGAATTCACAATTGCTAAATTTAGCATATAAATCTTTCCTTATGTGATTCTCAAGAATGATCCGCAAATGATTCTCATAGTCTTCATAGCTTTCAGAACACATTAGAATATCATTAATGGATACTACACCAAAATAATCAATGTATTCCTTGAACAATATTTGAATTAGATCCAAGAAAACCAATGGTTTATTAATCAATCAAAATGGAATTATTGTAAACTTGTAATGTCCATACCTTATCTGATAATCTATATTCAAAATATCTTCCTTATTTACTTACAATTTATGATACCTATAATGAAGATCAATATTGAAAAAATATTAAGCTCCGTGATGTTGATAAAATAAATCATCAATGAGAGGTAGAGGATATATGTTCTTTGTTATAATATCATTTATTTCTGTATAGTCATTGTACAGCCTCATGGATCCATCTTTATTCATAACAATGTGATAGGGGATCCCCATAGAGAAAAACAATAGTGAATAAATTCATTATTATTCAAATTCGATAGTTTTTTATTCATCTATACTAATTACACAATGTCCATCCTATAAGTATTACTTGATTTTGGACTATTATCAGGGTTAAAATAAATAGTAAACTCAACTTCTCCATTTGGAGGGTTTCAAAGTAATTTATTTTGAAATACATCAATATATTTAGGTACAATTAATACATCCCCAATTTGTAGATTACTTTCCTCATCCCATGATGTTGTTTTCCCTTCCTCCCTAATAATTTAATTTAGTATAGCTTATGGGGGTGGATTTAGATAAGAAATAGATGATGAATTCTCATCTCTAAAGATAATGAATTCTAAATCTTCCTCACAAATCATAATTTCATTTTTTACAATATATTTTCGCATCACATTTTTAAATGATGTCATTTATAAGGATTAAATCAATTTCAACCACATGTATGATGATAAGGTCAAAAAATAAAGAACATTTATGTTTCATAATGGGGATTAATCCACACATATTTTTTATAATGAGACTTCCTTTTTGAGTTTTGACAAAAAAATTGTTTGTTAAATAAAATGGTAATGTCTAATTTTTATAGAAAAAAGGGTAAATATAAAAGAGTATGATGATACAGAATAAAATAAAGAATTGGGTAAATTTTAAGATAAGACTAATGTACATGAACGCCCATCATTGGTACTTATAATTTAGCTTTGGTGATTCTAAAATCTTGTCCATATCACGTTATCCCCTTGTATGGTAGATTCTTCTAACTCTTGTGAATTTTTTTTTTGAATAATGGCCCATTTATTTATAGTTGAATTTATAAACATAATTTATTTGTTTCTTCCCCATTCATTGATTAGGTTCATGCACCTTTTTTATTAACTTATAAAAAACTCTATTGTCTTTCAATCATTTCCCAAGATGATTCATTCCACAATTGTTACATAATGGAAATTTCTTTGTTCCCCTATTATTATTTGATGCTTCAATTTTTTCATGGTTATTATAAGACCACTTATTCTATTGACTTCTCTTAAACATATAGAGTCTAGAAAATTCCTTCTCTATTTTGATGGTACTTAATACTATTTCATGATATGATGAAATCTTTTGAGAAGCTGGTGCCCTTCAGATATTTGTATTAAGAAATTAAATGAAATGATCAATCATGTTTCCTAAATAATGTATGTGATATATATCATACCTATATAGTCTTGTGAAGGATGAATCGTACTTTGTAACAATTTATTACTCCTTTCTGTTTGTTCTAAGAAATTATATCTTCATTTTAGTTTGATTCTCATGAGGTATTCTTTTTAATTATGTTTCTTTAAATGTTCTTCATTCCATGCCTTCTATTTTATCTTACACCTTAGTATTCTAGATAAATGACTCTCATTGATCAACATCACCCTTGAAAAAATAAACCACTGGAAATACATTTTCCTTTTCATCACATCTCAATTCCAAAATTATCTTTTTAAGTAACTTGATCCTTTGATCTGATACCATTGGATTAGTAGTCCCAATAAAATATGGGGGTGTATTCAAAATTAAATGATCCAACATAGGTGTATTGTGGTTATTCATAATAAACTGACTAAGATGTCCTCATATGGTCATGATTTTATCAGTTCCAACACCAAATATATTGAATTTATCAGTGGAGTAATCACTAAATTTTTTACAAGCATTTATTACCTTTCATCAAGTAGGCACCATCACTACATAATAGGACACACTGATCAAGATCATAATAAGCTTGAGTATTGGGTAAAAAATTACCTATAAATAATTATTATAATTATCATGTTTATTTAACATCTAGTTCCCAAGGTCTCTAATTAAACTTCTCTAATACAAACTGTGAAGACCCCGACCCCAGTAGACTAGAGCTTGTGCCTTACATTATTACATTGACACTAGATACAAGATTTAAATCCTAAATCAAAAAATAGTTTAGTTGTCTTGAAGAACTAGATACATACATGGTACCCTTATTAATTTGGTAATAAATTATAAAATACATCAAAGGAAAGTAATTTAATCCTAGATGTCATTCAAACATCTCATCTTCATATCCAATGAAAAATGAAAACAAATAAAAGGGTGTGCTCAAATTCTATGCAAGGGTTAAATACAGTGGACTCTATCATGAATCAATAATAAATGAAACTCGATCAGTATGGAAAGGTATAAATAACTAAAATAAATTAAATTTAATCAATAAATTTTCAATCATAATAGGATATGGTGTAATCACTGTGGAAATGTAAATGATTGAGAAAAACCCCTTCAATCAATAACATGATCAGAATCTGAATCTAAAAAAAAAATATCACAGTGAAAAACTCATGGATAATAATTCCTGAAATTTTAATGAAGTAAATTATTAATAATTTGGAAACCATGATCTCATTTGTCATAGAACCTCTACCTCAATGAAATTTCACCAGACAGTTTAATAATTATGGGTAAAACCCATTTAATTTTTCCAACCTTATCATCTCAGGAGCCTACCAATGCATCAAGGAGCTATCTATACATAGGTTCTACCCAGGTCTTCATATCCAAAGCATTACTCATATATCAAAATCATAGATTTAATTCATGAATTTAAATATCTTATCATCAAATATCCATATTTAGTAAAAGATAAAAATTTGAAATTAATTCCCAAGTTAATCCAATAAATTTCAAAGTAAACGTTGTATATAAAAATGGTACATGAATTAAGAAATAATCATAACCATGATTCGAGAAATATAGATATTTAATGAAATATTTAAGGAATTTTAATCGTAAATAAATGGGGTAGTATATACACCTTATAAAATAAATTAAGTGCAAACATTAAAAATATGGATTAATAAAAGAAGATTGAGACATAATCCCTTATATGAATAATGGAATTTATCAAATGAATATATTATGTGTATTCCCTATAAATCCACTTATATAAAGTGGAAATACAACATAATATTATCATATGTAATTTTACACCAAACCACATCTTGAAATAATTAATTAAACAAAAGTTTAACCCAATGAATGATAAAATGAGTTATGAAATCCCATACCACATTGCAACAAATCGAAATGTATGGACCATAAGATTAATGAATATAAAATGAAACACTGTATATACTGAAGATAAAGGGGTTAATTATATAATATATTAAAGTGAAGTATGTACACAATAGATAATAAATACAGTTTTAATAAGGAATATATCTCACAAATGTAAATGTGATATGAAAAACCCTTACCATATATTCAAAAGAATTCTTTAATTTTACATAATATTATGAATAATAAAATTAGATTAACTAAATAAATAATTAATAATCTTTTAAACATATATATTATTTATTAAAATTTTATTAAGTTCATTTATGACCATTTTAGTGAGTTATAATGTTTAATTTCATTGTTTTGGGAGTGTTCATTTCATTGTTTTACGGTCGGCTCCCTTGTGTAGAATTATGGGAGTTATTTTCAAATGAAAAAAATACCAAAGTTGAATGAAATTATATTTATATAGTTACTTTAATGTAAATTATTCCATATAGAATTGTTTCTAGTATGAGGATGATACATTTGATTAAATTTCAATGCTAGACATGTTGTTAATATTGGAAATTTTCTGATCATCAGGGAATAGTTTTGTTTTATTATTTAATATTATATATATATATATATTAATTACAGACCAAAAAAAGTTATAATTTTAAAATTATAATATGATTTATCCGAAAAATTGTTTTATTATAAAAATAAAACTCATTGTTCATAAAGGCAGTGAAATGGCTCATCACGAATGACGTTTTTATTTTTAAAATAAAAGGAGAAGAGAATACATTTGATGATAGATATTCCATTAAAACAATAAAATTATAGTATATATATAAAACTAAATCTACCATTTTTTATTTTTATAGGGATGGTGAGGTGAGGATAATAAAATAAAATAAATTAAAAGAGAAAGAAGAAGGATTTAACATTTTCAATATTGTTTCCTTGGGAACCTTCTTGACGCACTTGGATTTTGTATTTTGGTAGGACTAGAAGAAATTAGATATAGGGAAGTGTCTTAGGAATTTTATTTGAAATAATACAGACAATATTCAAGGCTTATATGGTGTGTGAAGAAGGGGTGGTGAGGGGTGGTATTTATAAGGGAGGAATGGGTTTTTTTGGTTATTTTTTTCATTAGTTGATTATATTGTCTCAATACTATCAACAGTGTTGATTCTAATGACTAAGTAAAATAAATAGTGCACGTGAGTTCAAAATAATGGGTGATTACATCATATATTTCAAAAAAAATCATGTATTTAACATAAAATGTTAAATACTAAAAATTATTGTATTTCACTATTCACAAAATATTCAAATATTTTAGAAAAATCCAAAAAATTCACCCTTTCCATTTTTCAATGTGTTGATTTCAAAAATGGAATCAATTTTTTGAAAATAATTTTTTAAATTTGATAAATTCAATTTATAATTAGAATCATCATTTATTAAAAAAAATAATGATTTTAATGTTATAACCGATATTATGACACTTTGAAAAATTATTATGGTCTCATAAAATTATCTTATATTTATATAAAAAATATTAATTTATGAATATATTTTCAGGAATTTTTTTTAATAAATATATAATTTATAAAATTGATAATAAACACTTACCTTTCACAAAAATACCAACATTCAATTTATAATTTAAAAAAATTTATTTCCTTATTCTATGATATAAATATATCATATTTTTATTTATGAGATACCTAGATTTTATTTATACATTATTAGGTGAGGTTATAATTCTAATAACCATATTATTATTCATAAAAGTGAAATTACTATTCCAATGGTCATGTCAATATTTAATAGTATATCATGGTATGTTTAAGCTTAGTGTTGAGTGAAATGTAAGCTCTGGAATAAATTGAATTTATTTAAGAAGATATGTACCCAAAATCATTGAGGTGTTATAATGTCTAATGCTACATGGAGTGTGATTTGTACTTAGGCTATGTGAAGAATGAATATCCCATGTTTTCATATGATGATGAGAATCCATGAGTATTATAAAATGAATATCTCACGCGATAAAATGCAAAGCGTGGATATTCTGGTGATAATAAGATCACATGATTAGGGGTCCACTTAATGATATTTGTGCATGAATATTGGGGTGATCCCTAGGTTTTAATAGCATACATGATTCCAAAACCTTCGGATATCTAAAATGATGAATACAAGGGAATATATGCATTAAATGAAGCTTTATAATGCACACACAATGTAATTTGGTATTACCAATAAGAGAATACAGTACCCATCAGAATTCAGGTATTCATATTTTGAGATGGAGGAAAGTAAATGTTTTATTCCAAAACATATTTAAATGAGGATTTAATTGAGGGTTTTTAAATCATGGAAGAATGTGTTATTTTCACATATAAAATTATTGTTTTTTGTGATTAAATGTGTGTAATACTGTAAGAATTTGTAATGTTTTTGAATTAATTCAAACTTTTTTATATTTTTCTTTCTAAAAAACACTAAATATTGATTATGTTATACAAAATAACTAATTTTATATTGTTTTTTGAGAATAACAAGCTCATCTTGCACTACATAAAATACTTAGATTATATTTTAGGACACAAAATACTATGTTTGTCTTGTGTTACACAAAATGTTGAGTTCTTTTCATTATTTGTGTTACATGAAAGACCTGGTTTTACCAAACTAAAATGTACTATTAATATTTTTAATGAAATATTTTTTATAATTTTTACATATCCATTAGAATGTTAATTATTAATAGGATTAATTAAATTTTAAGAATATAGTTTACACACATATACAAGAATAATTATTTAGTGACCAATTAACTAGAAATTAAAATAAACCCCCATTAATAATATAGAAAATCTTTTGCTGGAAAACTTTGTTTATTAAATGAATCAAGTTTTACCTCAATAAAATAATTAAAACAATTTTTAAAGATTATTTTAATGGAATATATATATATATATATTATTCATTCAACTATTTAATATTCATCTTACTTATTTTGTGGATAAGAGATAATAATAAATCTATTTTAACATATAAAGATATATATTCTTTCTAAAATGTATTTTACCACATTTTAATGGAGAATATATTTTATATATGAATTTTTAAACATCAAAAAAATTTATTTGACAAAATAAAAATAATTTTGGAAACTATAAAATTAAAATCTACTTTGGGTGAATTTTTGGTATTTTTATGAGAAATTTCATTTTTTTGATGAATAGTGAAAAATAGTGAATTTTAATTGAAATTGTTTTTTCACATAATTTATTTATATAGTTAAATTATATTTTAGTTTTATTTTAAAGTATAATTATATCAATTATAAGTAGTTTAATATAATATAGGTCATTATAACAAATTTCACATTGAAATTGGATATAAAAGCATTTCAATCTTTTTATTTGTTTACTTTAAAAACCAGTCGTCTCATCCTGCATGTGAGATGAATTTCAAATTAATTTATAACATGTCTGTGATTAGAATTTAAAAAATTTACTCCATATTTCAAATCATAATTATTATAATTTCATGTATGTTCAAATTAGTTTTCTATGGAAAATATTTTTTGAATGAAATTAGATTTAATTTCAACGACTATGGCAAAAACGAGTTTACTTAATGGTTAATCTTTAATATTAGATGAATAAATGACCATGAAACTTGTCCAAAAGATATTTTATGTTCACATATTTGGAATATATTAAAGTTTTCATAATTTTTACTATTATTTAAGGCACAACATGTAAGGTAGACCTCTCAAAAAGGTATTTTCTTTTTTATATTTACAAGAACACCACTCATCCATCATTATAAAAGGAAACCCACCTCGCACTTATTAACAACATTAAAACCATTTGGTTCATAAAAAACTGGACCACATATCTTAAAATATTCCCTCCATTCATTATAGAGTAATAAATTTGGTCAAATATCCAACCAAGTAATTCCTTTAGTGCAAACAAAAAGGAGTGACCAAAAGAAGAGGCCACATCCTTCCACAAACACTTTTATATTATTTATTTCTACACCCTATCAATTATTATTATTACATGATTATATAATTAAATAATTATATTAAATATATTGATATTTTATTATGTAAATGGTTATGCCTACACTCACACAAACATCCATCAAATGGGATACACAATCAGTGTCCGTGTGTGTGATAGACTACCGCCTTGTGAGCAGATATTGATCGTTCTTCCAATACCACCTTTCAAGGTTAGAAATAATGAGGGAATTAATATTTTGATATTATATATATTTAATTTATGATTAATTTATTCTTATGAAATAATTATATAACACACACCTTCATGCTTCCCATTTTTTGGGAATATGATAACTTCATTTGTGGGCTTGTGGACTACTGCCACCTCCGAGTAGTGTGATTCATTCATGATTTACATGGAATTTATTAAGGAAGTGTTTAATAGACATATATGTTATACATGAAATAATAATTCTACTATAATTATAATATATATGTATATATATATATTATTGACTTTTCATTATTGAAAATCAAGTTAAGAAAATGAAAATAGTGTTCATGTGTATGTACAACCTACCATCTCCATAGAAGGTGCATTTCATTTAAAAAGAATATATTTTATATATGATTATAAATAAATATATAATGAATATATAAAATACTTATATCATGTTTTAATTTATATAAATAAGTAAATCATGATCTATGTAATAGGACTTACAGTAACAAGTCGAAACACATACAAAAAACAAAGGAGTTTTTACTCAAAACATTAATTTAGCATGAAATTGTTAATAAGAGCCTAATG
Organism: Viscum album; assembly: GCA_963277665.1. NCBI lineage: Eukaryota > Viridiplantae > Streptophyta > Magnoliopsida > Santalales > Viscaceae > Viscum > Viscum album. Next base: position 1,197,415,359 of record OY728131.1, read on the forward strand.
TAATGTACTAATAAAATAAAATATTATATTTTATAAATAAATCTAGTTATATAATTAAATTATAATAAACTTATATTTTTTGTACATGTTTTTTGAAAAAGTTTGACGAGATTCAAGACATAAGTTAAGGGTTTTCACATCTCACCAGTTGTTCTGATTGTATAGTTTATATAATTCACAATGAAATTTATTTCTTGAATTTAATTTATTTAACAATATTAAAACATTTGATTTATTTTTTTACTTTATATATCTCATAATTCAAAAGTAACTCAAGTAGTAAGGGGATTTCAATTCTCACTTTTTTTTTGCGAGGCTTATGCCTTATTCACCGATCATTTAATTTGTGCGGTGTATATATTGAACATGAATGTATTATATGAATATTATAATTAAATTTATGGTTATTTAAATATCAATTTTATAATCTATATGCATGGGGTTTATGGTTCAAAAGTTACCAAACCAGTAAAGTAATTTTATCTCAATTTTCCTTCTTTGAGACACATGTTATGTTATCCACCTATATTCTTTTACAATGTGTATAAAATGATCTTTGGAATGTTTCAATATTATTATCCATAAATTCCTTTTATTTTAATATTAATTTAATGTTATTATTTTATGGGTATTAGGATTCACTATTTTTAATGAGGTAATAGTTTATTTCTAGAATTACATCAATTTTTAGGATTTTATTATTTATATTATATTTATAAAATATTATAATACACATCTTAAAAATTCTCATGAATTTTATCATTTTCTATTTATTCAAGATATCTTCATGTAATGGTACCATTTTACCATTATGTGGTACTTAAGATAATTAAGAATGCATTTTTAGTAAAATCTAACTTTCTCACTCTCTTCAGTCAAAAATATGTGTTATTTTAAAACAATGTTATCAAAAAATTATTGAAAAATGTTTTAAATTAAATTTTATACTAATTTTATAGAAATTTTTTAATTTTTTAATATTTTAAATATAAATTTTCATGTTTTTTCTAAGATTCTTTTATATGTTTTCATGGTTATTTTTAAAGGAAATGGATTTCAAAATATTTTATGCTTTAAAATGATTTTCCAAAGTGGAATGTTTATTTTCCTTAATAATGGTTTTAAATGATTTACAATGGTTTCTTTATATGTTTTCATTGTTGTTTTAAATGAAATTAATTTTTAAAATGTTATATTTTTTGAAAATTAATTTTTAAAGGAATGTTATTCCAATTGATATTTCAAAATCCTTCTCCATCTAATAAGACATCATTTTATATAATTTATGATTCCCTAAGGATATGATCCAAGGAAACCATTAATATTATTTATGTAAATTTCATAACTTATTAGGGAGTAATTATTATGTAACCATTTATTTTCCACGGTTAAAACATGTTTCAATGAGACTATTATGAAACCCATTTCTTTTACTCGGGATAATCACGTTTCAATGAGATTTACCGGGAACTGATTTATTTTTTTGGGTTAATCAAGGTATTATTTCTATGTATTTTTATAATTATATGAAATATATTTTTACATTATTCCTGGTGTGGTTCAGAGACACATATTTTATGATGCGGTGGCCTTGATATCTCTAGGTAAGCCTCTTAGAGCTTATTTGATGGGGGTGGCCTATATAGTGTTAAGTTACCGTATTATAACTTATACGATAGGGCAACCCATGTATCATTTGGTGATCCCATTATAGATTAAATTATGGGTGATTCCAATATCTTCCTCTAATGCATTGTGGAAATATTTATATCTCAAGAGATCGACATGGATGGAACGATGAGTAAACTCAGTTAAGTAAAGCACTTTGTCTGCTAAGATGGTCTTGGGAGTGAACCATGACTACAAATATTTTATTGGGAGTGAACCTTGACTACTATGATGGTTTGGGTAGTGATCGAATTCCACTATAAGAAAAGGGTTGTAACTAGGGAAATGGTGTGTCCCAACAAGTAGGTGTTTCCCCCATGAACATCCTTGATATGTTTTGGCCATGGGCCTTGACTTATAGAGAATGATTTTACTTGATTATGTGTATTCCAAAAAATCTATTTTTCATTCCAATGTTATTATTACAAGTCTTAGTCTCTTGATTCCCTTATGATTTTTTTCTTATGAACTTACATTTTTTATTCCATCAATCTTGTATATGATCTATGATATGTAGGGCATGATCTAAAAATGATATTATCAGGTTTATATAACCTTATGTTCACGTTATTCTTAAATATCTTACTTGTTGACCCTGGATGTGCATCAGATCTCACCCATTATAATTTTTCCTTTTATCAATTTATGAAGAAATGTTTTAAGTTGGAGAAATAAAGAGGAAGATATTTATGGGAGATTTTGGATATCTTTCACCAAGTTGGAAGATATTATGTTCCATGTTTCCCAAGACACTAAAATATTATAGTCCTTGGGAATTTATTTATGTAATGCGATAAATATTTATATAAAATGATTTAATATCCCAGTATGTTAAGACTTGTTCTCTATAGTTGGTATCAAATTAAATGTTTAGTCATCCTTTGGAAACTAGGATGAGAAAATATTAGTGATATAACTATGAATATTTCTAAACATATTTCTAGGGATGTATTTGACGATAAGCATGAGGTGTTATATATTTTAAAATAGGTGTCCTAATTTAAGAATTCTTTAGATAATTTTTTTTTCATGATTATGTGATTTTCTGTTAAGATAAGTGTTTCTCACACTAAGATTTCTAGTCTTAGTAAATAGTTGTATCATGAAGGTACTAGATTACCATTGAATGTTTACAATGTGGAAAATCTGGCCATTAAACAATTCAATGTACCAATTGGAAATCTTAGAATTAAAATAAGGAAGTTGGTATGAGTATTAGTTATACTACTAATGATAAATAGATGACAAACAAAATGTGAATATTATGGTATGTTCTTATAGTACTATTGACATTAAATGTATGAATCATGATTATATTGAGGTAGAGTAACCTTATGACATGATTCATATTTCATATTCTAGAAAACAGGTATCAAGGAATAATACTATGAAGCACGAGTAATGGTTTAAAATTAATGTTGGTTTTTTGAAGTATATATGTTTTGGAAATCAAATATTAAGTTATAAAAAAAGGAAATATATAATTATTTTTAATATATGTTTTTCATCAAGGATTTAAAAGAATATATTGAATAGTGATAATTAATTAGATAAGGGATTTATTGGAAAAGTGATATTTTTATTAAGGGAAGGTAACCCTTAATGTGTTCTTAAGGATGAGAAAATGATATTTAATATAGATAAAGTAATAATGATATAGATACATTAAATTGGATAGTATTTATGACCTTAAAATTGATAATTGATTTTTTGAGAATGTGATTTAGGTAATCATTGATGAAGTTTATAGAATTTTTTTATTTATGGAATATATTCAGGGATATTTGGAATATGAAATCATGCAAGTTTTCAGTGAGGATTTACCATAATTCATGTTATTAAAGTGTCTCAAGAGAATACAAGACGGTGTTATTAAAATTTTTGGAATGTAGAAAAGAAGATCTTCTTTATGATAGATGGGAGATCGATGTTAAGATGATTTTGATAAATTTTCTGACCTTATTTTTGATGTTTTGGATTTCATCTTTTGGAAGGGTTATAGGGTTTTCCATTTATGGAATGGTTTAAGTTATAATACATATGTGCTTTTATAGATTAAAGGATTGTCTCATCATATCTATATTGATTGATATTGGATAACATTAGCTTATAATTTTTGAACACTCGTGTCTTAGGAACCTTGGCCAAGTCAGATTTTATAGCACAAGAATTTCAATAAAATACTCTATGTATGTCATTGGTTCTGGGAGGAAACCATCCTCCATCAAAGATTTATAAATTTAATCAAAGTATTTGGGTTCAAAATTTCATGTAGGATAACCCTCAAAACCATCATATTTGGGTTTTTTGTAAGTCACATATTTCTATTCAGATTGTTGAAGTATTCAATCAATTCATTAATATGTAAATTTTTATGGGAATAATTAATCTTTTCATGAGAATTTTTTATGTGAAATTTGATAGGTAGGAATGAGACACAATATAGAATGGTATAGACTCCTTTGATCCTTGGGGGATGCCATGGATTGTGGGTTGAGATATTAATGTTGTTCTAGACTCTACAGAGAACATTGGAGGAGGTTCATTCTATATAAAGGCATGTATCGATTTTTCCAATTTCTTATCTTATAAAGTTATGTTGGACATGTGTTTTTTGGGTGATCGCTACACGTGGTGCAACAATTAGAAGAAGGGAGATCATAACTGGTGTAAACTATGTGTTTAGCTAATGTGCATTACATTTCATAATTACATAAAGAAAATTTCCCACACCTGGTTCACTACCATTCTAATAACTTCACACTTTTTAAGATATTTCATAGAACTAAGACAAATAAGGTCATTTTTTCTTCTCTCAAAGATGGATATATGATCCCTATTATTACTAGACTATTACTTATTGATAGAAGAAACCATTCTAGGGTGAACTTTGGGTTGGTCTTCATAATAGTTTTAGGTGAATAAAGAACGAACTATAGTTTTAGAGGAAGAAAATACCTCCATATTTTAATAATTTGGCTACCATACCAGCATATATTGAACAACTGAAGTTATGGTTGGAAAATGATTGGAATGAGACCTTGTAATCCAATCTGATTTTAAAAAATAATGAGTTAGAAGAATCTCTTCTGCAACAAGAACATAAGTCAAGATAATAGGCTAAGATCAAATAGATTCATGAGGGAGACAAAAAATGACATACATTCAAGCATGTATAAAAGAAAAAAGAGATAACTATTCATCCCAATATCCAAAGCGAGGACGATTACTTATCTATGGATCTGATCAAGTTTTGGAATATGGATACTAATCACTTCAATATTCTAATATTAGGTATTAACTCCCATATGGATGATGGATATATTGTAGGTTAGTATGGTTTTTTTACTACTATTCCTCTGAAGGTTTCAGATAGTGTTTAATCTATTTTGGAGAGGATTACTGAGAAACAGAGATACTTGAGGTTTTTCTTTCGCTATAAACTAACATCATGCCTAGGCAAGATGGTTTCCTATGTTTATATTTTCACACATCCTGAGATATTATAAATAACTTTATTGTTTCAATGGTATAATATGTCTTACATGGTGGTCATATTCCTTGCGTGGAAAGTGATATGTCATTAGTTCTTATTCCCAAAAAAACCTAGAGTTGAAAAAACCACTACATTCCAATAATCTTATACAGTTTGACATATAAGATTCTAGAAAGTGTGATCAATAGGTGAATTCCTCCTTATCATCCACTTGGTATATCTTACAAAAAACAAATATTTATCAAGGATAAGATGATCTAATGTGGGATAGGATTGGAACAAGAAATGATTAATGATATAAATTATAAGGTTCTCGTTTATAACATCACCATCATGCATGATATGGATAATATTTATGATCAGATTGAGTGGTCCTTTATTCTTAAGGATATTTCATGTATGTGATTCTCAGTTTGTTTCATAGATATCTTCTTTAGGTGATTTTTTTCACCATGGATGGTTGGGTCTATTATGAGGAGAAATCATGGGTTCTTTAACTCACATTGGGGGCTGTGGCAGGGAGACTATCTATCTTCAACCTCATCTAGGATGGTGTAGGACACTTTCAGTAAGTTCCTCAATGGTATATTCCAAGATGGAAAATTTTCTCCACCTGATTGAAAACCTCAAGTGTATGGCCTCTCTCACCGTATGTACACCAATGATACTATTATTTTCATGAATAAAGGAAAATGATCTATAAGAGGAATTAAATTGATCATTCTGTAGTACTTATTGTGGTGTGGATAATTGGTTAGTAGGGAGACAAAAAATGTATTTATTTTTACCTAATTATTAGGATGGAGGTAGGGTTCTTTTCAAGAGAGAATGAGTATCATGTATATGAGTTTCCCTATGGAATATCTCAGGGTTACATTTTCTGTAAGCTGAATTCATGTCTAAAAATTTTACAAGGTAATCAACAAAGTCTCGAGGTGCATTTTATATTGTATGAATAGAAATTTATCCTTCATTGAGAGAATCTACTTGGCTAAAAATGTTTTTAAATCCTCTCCCATAAATGTTTTATCATCCACTAAATTTAAAAATTTATTTATGTATGACTGGATAAACTATTTGGATCTTTTATATATGATACTCGCAAAGAGGGGAATCACCATTGGAACTCCTAGTCTTATATAGAAAATCTAGTTTCTAGGGGGCGTATCAGAGCTTATATAATTTCTGATACTATGAATAGGATTCATGAAAACCTATCATAGGAATACCATGAGGGTTGATATTTATGCGGTATTTCATGAACAAGAATATATGGGTATGTAGAGGAACCAAGTAAATAAATGATTTCCTCACTTTGGAAAGTTATTTCTCATTTCATCCCCAAATTAGAGGCTAAAAATGATGTATAATTGGAAGGGGATATATTTATTTTTGGAATCACAAGTGTCTAGATTCTATGATATGTTTTCTAATCTTCCACAATTTAGGGATACCATTCCATTTGGTAATCGATTACCCCCTCTTTATTCTGGCTATGCTAAATGAAGAGAAAAGAAGAATTCTAGATTTGGTTTCGATGAATTCCATCCCAGAAAAATGCATGTTCACTAGAAATTGTTCTGGGTGTTTCTTGGATAAATATTATCATAAAATGAGGAATTAGAAAAAGGAGAGGGATGGTTGGAGTATGAGTAAATGGTTCATGGATATCCCAACGAAATACTATTTTATGGTATGGTATATCAGAAATAATTTTTTCCCTACAGATGAAAAAATTAAACTTATAGGTATCTCTTACACCTATTAGTTTTTTTGTTATAGTTATCTGATTGATGACTATTTGCATCATTTATTTTTTGAAGGTCAATGGGCTAGATGGTTGTGGGGTGGTTTGGGTAGTTTCAAAGGGGTATCTTAAACCATTCATTATGGATAGACTTTTATGGATTTACTGTATCAAGTAGTGAAGGATGAAAATATTGAGATCTATGTGCCTACCATTATTTATTACACTAGATTATGGTGCCTATAGATGGTGAGGAACTCATCTCAGTTTGAGGGTATATATATATCATTAATATCCATGCTTCAAAAAACTCGGTTTTTGTTGCTGGAGTGGGTTAGCCAGATAAAATATTGAGAATATACTCTTTTTTTAAGAATTATAAAGGTTGAAGGGATGTGACATTTTTCATCCTCTTGCCTCCATATAGTTAATTGGATTTGGTGGCTCCCACACAATTTAGGGTTGGTGCCTAATACTGACGAGTCGTGTATCACCAAAGACAGGTGAGGTTGTGGTTTAGTGTGTGAAAACAAAAGATTAGTGGTACTGCTGTACACAAATTCTTTTAGAAGTGGTGACTCTATAAAGTATGAAGCACATGTGATTCTTACCAGTTATGAATTATGTATAAGGATAAATGTGATGCCCATATCATTAGATATTGACTCGATGGTGATTTTCAATCCCTTGTAGGGGAGTGACCCTATTCCATGGGCCATAACATATCGTATCAAGAAATCCAAGATTCTTCTTCATGGTGTGGTGTAAATCACTAACACTTGGATAGAGGGGAACAAATTGGATGCCTATCGTGCTTCCAAAGCGCCTCTGAATGTCTCTTTCTCATACTTCTCTATCTTGGGTTCTTTTTCCTATATAGGGAATGAATATTGTAATAAGTTATGTTCTCGAGATTCATTTTTTGGCCCCTATTAATCTATGGTCTTTAGTGTGTTATATATAAGGAGTGGCCTTAATTTCTAAATAAATAGTAATAATAATTAACTAAAGACATATAAAATGTCCTTTCTTTTTATTTATAGATCTCATGATCTACTAATGCTTTAGTAATTCCAAATTCACCATCATTTCATAGAGTAATAGTTAAAGTGGAAATTTATAAAGGCACATCCCGAGGGTGAGATTGTGATGTAATAAAGATATTATATCTTTTTCTAAAATCACTTCAAAATTATAAAAAGGATATTGTAACAAAAACATTATCATAATACCTTCATTTCAAATTATTCAAATTTCCCCTTAAATGATAAAGAATTTATGATTTTGCGATCATTAAAATTTTATGGATCACCCACTTTCTTATGATCAGTGATATTTATCACTATATATAATTATTTATGATTTTTTCCATGTCCCAATCATCACCTATGTTCACTTATGTGGAAACCTATATATTCATTACTTTTGTTAACCATTATTGATCAATATTTCATTTTTTAAAGTAATTTTTAGTATTCATTTTTTGTTTGTGATTTTATATGAAAGGAAGATTAATGTATTAAAAAATTAATAACCCATACCAATTTGTAGGGTGAAATTATTTTAAGGGGGGTAGAACATAACCCACCGAGACTTTGAATTTATTTTTGTGAATAATTTAATTTTTTTTGATTTTTTTCATTTTTTGAAACCCTGAATATATCTTTTGTTATATGAATGAACTATGTTTGTCTTGTGTTTCACAAAACACCACGTTAATCTTTCACTACACACAACAATTAAATTAGCTTGTATTACACAAAACACTATGTTTGGATTGTGTTACACACAATGCTAAGTTCCTTCGATAGTTTGTGTAACCCGAGAGACCAAGTTTTACCAAAATATAATGGAATATTAATATTATTAATAAAATATTATTATATTTTCTACATATTCATTGGAATTAAAGTTATAAATAGGACTAATTAAATTTTAAAAATTTGGTTTACATATTTATATAAGAAGAATTGTTTGGTGACTAGTTAAATAGAAATGAAAATAAAACCATTTCTGTAATATAGGAAATCTTTTGCTGGGAAAATAAATTTATGAAACTAATCATGTTTTACGATAATAAATAAATTAATCCACTTTTTATATATTATTTTATACAATTATATATATTTTATTTAGTCTACTGTTTAATGGTCATTTTATGAGTTTTTTATACAAGAGAGAATAATAAAACCCATTTTACGTATAATGATATATATTTTTCTAAAAGTTAATTTTACCACCTTTTAATTGTGAGCCTATTTTAAATAAAAAAATTTCAACTTTTATAAATTCTATTTTACAAAATAAATATCATTTTGGAAAGTAGAATATCAAAATTTACATGGGGTGAATTTTTGGTATTTTTCTAAGAAGATTCAATTTTTTATGAATTGCGAAAACACTATATTTTAATTTAAATACATAAATCATTATCTATGTAATAACAATTATAATATAAATTCAAAACACAAATGTAAAATAAAGTGGTTATCACATTGAACATCACTTTTAAATGGAATTGATAATAAACAGGTAATATAATGTTATAAATGAATCACAAATGATATTATATAAATAAATATTATTCTTTAATAGAGGTATAGTAAAATTATATTTATTATACACAAGGTTTTAATGAGTATGTTGAGATTAAAGACATAAGGTAAGAGTTTTATCATCTCAATTTTATTTCTATGTGTTATATGATATATTCACCACTTATTCATGTTGTATAGTGTATATAATTCCCTATGACATGTTATATTATGAATTTAATTTATTTAATGGTATTAAAAGTTTAAATTTATGTTTTTATTTCTTGTATCTCATGATTCAAAAGTTACTCAACTAGTAATGGGATTCATAGTCTCACTTTTATTTCTGTGAGATGTAAGATTTTATGACAAATATTTTCATTTTCGTGGTGTGTATAATACCCATGAATTTATTATATGAATATTATACATAAATTTTTTTTATATACATATCAATTATATGATCCCTATTTCATGGATTTTATGGTTCAAAATCAACAAATTGGTAATGTACTTTTGCTTCAATTTTCCTTCTTTGAGACACATGTTATGTTACGGACCTATATTATTTTACAATATGTATAAAAATCCATTTAAAATGTTGTATCATGAATCTCATTCCATTAATAATATTTTATGCTTCATTTAATGTTATTATTTCATGGGTATTAGTACTCAAATTTTCAAATGTTGTAAGAGTTTATTGCTACAATCAAATCATTTATCAGGATTGTTTATGATTGTACTTCAATTAATGAAATCTTATAATCCATCTATTAATAATTCTAATGAATGTTCTTATACTCTTGTATTGTCATGATATCTTGAATTAGTGGAACCATTTCCCACTCTTTGGTAATTAATATAATTCAGAATATTTTTTAATAAAATCTGACATTATTTCTCTCTTTGGTCGGAAATCTATGTTCTCTCCAAACATTTTTTTCCCAACAAAATTTAATTTTTTTAAATAATATTTAAATATCATCCTCATGAATCTTATTTAAAAAATATTTAATGTTTAAAAAGTTATTTAAATGTCTTTCAAATCTTCTTCCAAATGTTTCTGAGGTTATTTTTAATGGAAATATCTTTCAAAATGTTTTATATTTTAAAAAGATTTTTTTTCAATGAGGAAATGATATTTTCTTCAATAAATGTTCCAAATTATTTATAATTCTTCCCTTATATTTTTTTAATGTGGTTTTCAAGTAAATGGAATTTAAAAATTAAATAGATTTAAAAAATTAATTTTCAATGAAATGTTTTGTTATATGTGATCTTTATAAATCCTTCTCTATCTAAGATGACACCATTAGATAACATTTATGTGTTACTCTGTATATGATCCATGGAAGCCATTCATATTATTTATTATAATGGTTTATATTTATTTCTTATAATGTTTATGGAACCTATTTCTCTTCCATAGGTAAAACATGCTTCAAATAGATTTTTTTAAAACCCATTTCTTTTCTCGGAGATAATCATATATTAAAGAGATTGAAATGAACCCCATTTATTTCCATGGATAAATCAAGTTATTAGTTTTTTTCTGTTTTTATTATAATATAAAAGAGCATTGTAAAATATTCATATTATGGTTCATGGACACATATTTTACGATTGGGTGTCCTATATAGTGTCATGTAAGCCCATTATAACATGTATGATGGGTTGAACCAGATAGTGTTAGGTAAGTCCATTAGCTGGACCAGATAGCACCAGGTAATCCTCTTATAGAATATATGATGGGCTGGACTAGATATAACCCGGTGAGCTCCATATAGCTTACATTATGGGTGATACCAATATATCCCTTCAATGCATTGGGTAAATATTTATATCTCATGAGATAGACATGGCTTTAATAGGGAGTGAATTCGGTTTAATAAAATAATTTGTATGTTAAGATGTTGTAACACCCGAGATTTTTATGTGAAATATTTCGTTTTTATGTTATCATCAAATTAATCTTTCACTACACACAACACTATCTTGGCTTTCTTTACACGCAATCGCGACCTTCCTCTATAGCTTGTGTTGTACGCAATATCGAGTTTCGCTAAACAATGATATGCTGTTAAAATATTATTAAACTAGCTGTTATGAATAGTAATACCCACTTTTTGAAATTTTATAAATTTAATATTTCAAAATGGACTTCATTTTTGGATTCGGAATATTGGAATTACCCTAGGGAGAATTTTTGGTATTTTTCTGAAAACTTTCAATTTTTGTTGAATAGTGAAAACATTGGGTTACTATTTAAAAACCGACTTTTTTATTTAAATAATTATTTGTTTTATTTAAATTTATTTAAGGTAAAAATAGTTACATAATACATATGTAAGTTCAAAGTAATTCATTGGAGTCATTTTATAAAAAATTTAGATATATAAAAAATTTATTGAACTTTTCACCATCTTTTACCCACCTCCTAGGAGAGTTTGAAAATTTACATAAAACATAATTTTACCACTTCTATAAGTGGAATTTTGAAAATCCGAGGGACAAGGTTAACATCAACGATAAAATGTGGTTTAATAAGATAAAAATAATTTCAGCGAATAGTAATATTTTACTTTTATTTACCCCGGTTAAAAGTAAATAGGGTGATTAAGGGTAAAAATGGTATTATTATTAACCTAAAACATGTCTTAATTCTATTGGATAAGTGTAATTCGACCAAAAACAACCATAGGAATAAAATATGACCATTTAGGTACACTTGGATTAGATTAGGACATTTTATATTATTTTATTTAAAGAAGAGTTAAAATAGTTAAAATCAACGTTTAATAACTAAATTATTTTTAATAAAGAGTTATAAATAAGATAAATTAGACTATAAATATTAATTAAAAATATAGAAATATTTTCTATGTAACGGTATTTTATTTATAATTTTTAGACATTAAATAATTTAATTTATTTATGACACAATGATGATGGAGTAATTACCTTATTAAGCAAATAATAACATAATTGATATTATAAATACCAAAATAAATGTAAATTGAGACTTTTCATGAACTAAAATAATTTTATAGGTTAATATGACATATTAGTATTGATTTAATTAACTATTTTCTAACTAATCATGCTGTTATGATTTTCACAAAAATCAATTACCATATAGTGTCAAAATTGACATAAAACAGTTTTTTAGACAATAATTATATTATTAAATGTTATCTTATTCCTAAAAATCTAACGTTCGGCCACACGACTTAGATTAGGTTATATATCTTAATAATGAACCACTTGGGGTTCTTTTGGCTTGTTATAGTATGTTTATTAACCATATAGTGTAAGAAAACAAGAAGACACGGTAAAAGTTAAATTATTTACCATACAATTAAATCAAAATGATAAGGTTAAAATAGTAACCTAAACTTGGCGAAAATCTATTGGTTGAGATTATTTATACCCATAACTACCTTATCTTCAAAATAAATCAATTTGGAGCTATTAAAAACCGAATATGATTTTATTATAAAATAATATTTTCTGTTTTTCCTAAAGTGCCCCTCTCCTCCCTTATAAAAGGGAACCTCCTCCCTCTCCTCATTACACCACTTTGAGCCTTCAAGCTTGGAAAACCACTGACAATTACTAATATCCACTTCCCTAGAAACATCCTACAGGTCTTGGTCTTCTTCAAAGACAATATTTAGTTCCCTAAGAGGTGGTTAAGAAGAGGTGCTTCAAAGAAGAGGTAATGTCCGTTACCGATTCTTTCAACTTTATTTCTTCTTCTACTTCCTCTTCTTTAGTTGTTTCAATATGAAGTACTAACATCAGTATAAATAACATACTTATATGTTATTATAAATTTTAAACAACCCTGTTTCACCTTCTATACATCCTACGGAAAACGAAATCACCGCGCGTGCGTACGTACAGAATACCGTCTCCACGCCGTGGTGTAATCTGTTTTCCACCACCACCTTACTTGTATGGGTATAATGGTGTAAATAATAAATATGTATTATTATTGTAATGTTATATTAATAATGAAATAGTATTCATACACTTCAATACAATTCCACGATCATGGGAACGACATCATCACTCGTGCGTACGTACGACCTACTGTCTCCACGATGTGATGCAACTCGTTCTTCCGGATCTTCAATGAATAATGATTATATAAATGAATTTAATAAATAAATATGATATATATTACCCTAATAACATTCTGGAAATGAGGTATCTATAACCTAAAAAGAGGAATAAGTATTTATTCGACAAAACACACATAAGAACAAAATGAAATAAACACCTGAATAACAAGTAGCAATGAAATATCACTAATACGAAGTTAAGAATATGACCATATATGATATCATAACAATGAGTAAGATTATATAATTAGTCAATAACTTTATTTAAATCATTATACAAGAGGTTCAGACACATATGAAGAAAATCGGACCAAAGGTAAGGGAAAATCTCGCAATCTCAATTTTTATCCGAGATTGTTTATACTCCGGTAATTACTGGGGAATATTTATCATCCACATCCATGTTTTGTCAATATTTAATATTATTTCTATCCTCCTAAAAGTTTTTAAATCCAATATTACAGAATTATGAGTTTTTAGTAAAAGATATGAAAGGAATCTTTTATCGTTTTTAGTATGAGGTATTTTTTGACTTTTCTGGCCAAAGTATGAGAAAATGTTTTTTTAACTTATACAGCATGAATGGATTTATATGATTTGATAGAAAATTATTTCCATGGATCTTCCTTTAAAAGTTTTCAAGTTTATTTTTATTCAACTTTTTTTAGTTTAAAATTGTATGACATGTTAAGAAAGTAAAATGTTTTTTTGAAATAGAAAAGATATTTTCCTCAAGAATGGAGTTCAAGTGTTTTATCGAAATTATTTTCCATCTAAGATAATATAGGGTTATGTTTATATCCCTATTTTTAAATTGATTTTATTATGTTATTATGGAATTAATTTTATGATGTCCTTTTATCTTATATGGATTATGTTATGATGGCATGATGTTTAAGAATCCAATTTTTATTACATGGGTTATGCTATGATTTATGATATTGTGGCACACATAAGAATAGTTTCATTATGAGATGGGTGGGACCTATATCTCCCTCCAATTAATTGGGTAATGATTTATATCTCATGAGATATACATGGCTGGAACAACAGGTAAATCTGATTCAGTGGTATAGGACTGAAATGAGGAGTGAACTCAGTTCAGAAATGGACTTTGTCCACTAAGATAGTCTTGAAAATGAGTCTTGAATACTAAGAAATGACTCTCTATTATTATATGTGTATGCCACAAAGTTTCATGTTTTATGTAATGATTATTGGGATTACATTTCACTAGTATGATTTATCCCATGTTATGAAATTATGATCTCTTTTTCAGGTTAAGATTTTCAAAATGATATGTTCTTATGAATATGATGTGATTGATATTTCTTTTGTTTACCCTTACTGAGCATTTGAGCTCATCCTTTAGTATGTTTTCTTTTCTCCAGATAAGGAATAAGGGTATTAATTAAGATATGCAAAAATGGGATCTATATATGATAAATTAAAAGGGAGATAGTGTAGATGATTTATGAACCAGTTGTTTATGTTTCCCAGTTTCTAAAGACACTATACCTATACGGTCCTTTAATGGTTTTGTTATATGTTGTAATAAGTGTACTTAAATTTTGAAGAAATAAAAATGTATGTAAAGTGTGGGTCGTTATAGTTGGTATCAGAGGAAAGGTATAGTCAACCTTTGGAAACTAGGATCTGAAAGCCTTAGTAAGAACCCTAAGGATAAGTCTAAGCATAGAAAACAATCATAGTGTTTTAGAAATGGCCATGAATAACCTTTGATAAGACCTTAAGTGTGAAATTTTATTCATGATTATGTGGTTTTCCTATTATGATTTGTGTTTCTCACAATATTCTTATTGTTATTAGTCAATGGATGGAACCCAAAGGAACCGTGTTAATGCTGAATGCTTTGGGCAATGCAATGATTTTCCCCTTGAGCAACCAAACATTATGGGACCTAGAATGCAAAATCGTGTAGCCATGCTCACACAACTTTCGCAAGCTATTAATAATGCAGTACTTCCAAACGAGAAAAGGAAGTAGAAACATTCTGTTGAATCCTTCATGAGGCAGTGTCCACCCTCATTCAGCAGGTCTACTGATCCATTAGTTTCAAAAAAATGGATCAGTACTACAGAAAAGATAATTTCAGTTCTTCAATGTTCTGAACATGATAATTTCATCTTAGCAATATATAATTTGGAAGGTGAAGCTGATCAATGGTGGAATCTTATCAAGAATATGAGGCAAAGGAATGAAATTCAATCCATGGAATGGGATGAGTTCAAGAACTTATTTTTCAATAAGTACTTCCCTTGTATTCTTCAAACAAAGATGGAGAAGGAGTTTCTTGAGCTGAAGCAAAAGGATGATGAATCTGTTGGTACCTACAGAGCAAATTTTACAAGACTTTAAAGGTAAGCTTATGTGATTATTATGCAACCTGAGAGTAAGATCGATCAATTCTTTAGTAGCTTAAAACCAAGTCTTCGAAGGGTGTTAGCCATAAGGGACTTCAATAGCTACGAAGAAATCGTTCGATGTGCTCTTAGGGTTGAGATGGAGATTGGAGTAACCCATCAGTCATATGGGTTTGATAAAAAGAGGAAAATCGAATTCAAAGGGAAATATAAAGATCACACTAAAAAGAAGATTATTTTTCCCTTATGCTCAAAGTGTGGAAAGAAACATGGAGGGAGTTTTCTTAAAGGGACACGTAAATGTTTCAAATGTGGAAAAGAAGGTCATCAGGCATTTGAATGCCACAATGATGTGAAGAAGATGTCTAATGATGCGAATAAAGAAAAGGGTACAGAGAGTGAACCTCCTACACATCAATGTTACAAGTGCAAGGAAATGGGGCATTATTCCAATAAATTCCCTAATCCAAGGGTTATTGATGATGATCGACGTCAACAAACTATAAAGGATAAAGACAAAGGAAAGTCACATGAAATTTCTATCAGCGATGTAGATTACGATAACGAAGTGTTGAAAGGTACACTTACCATCCATTCTAAAATAGAAAATATTTTATTTGATTCTGGATCCACCCACTCTTTTATTTTTGTAAAATTTTCTAAGGGTATCACCATATTACCTCAGCAGTTAGATATTGAGTTAGCTGTGAAAACCCCTAATGGCACAACAGTTGCATCAAAAGTTTACAATTCTTCTCCGATTAAAGTTTGTGGGAAAGTGCTCCCTGTAAATCTTGTGATCCTTCCTATAGTGGAATTTGATGTGATTCTTGGAATGGATTGGCTTTATTTATATGGAGCTCATATCAATTTCCAAAGAAGGGAAGTCACATTTCATATTCCAGATCAATCTATGATCGTCTAGCGATTCAAGGATGAACATAACCTTCTATTGGAAATTTATTCCATATTATGGGTCTTGATTCCACTAAATGAAGCTTATTTATCTCAAATGGTAGGATATAAACTCATGATTAATAATATTCCCATTATACAGGAGTTTGATTATGTCTTTCTGGTGGAATTTCCTAGTCTTCCACTAAATTGTGATGTTGAGTTTTCAATAGAACTCGTACCAGGTGCTTTACCTATTTCAAATACACCTTATCGAATGACCCCAATTGAGTTATAGGAATTGAACAAGAAAATCCCAGGGAATCTTGATAAGGGATTCATACACCCTAGTGTGTCACCTTAGGGAGCAATTGTTCAGTTTGTTAAGAAGAAAGATGGATGAATGAGACTCTGCATTGATTATCGAGAACTTAACAAGATCGCTATCAAGAAATAATATCCTCTCCCACGCATTTATGACTTATTTGACCAACTATGCGAAGCTCAATACTTTTACAATATTGATCTACATTCAGGGTATCATTAATTAAGGGTCAAAAGGGTGGATATACCAAAGATGGCTTTACATACAAGATATAGACACTATGAATTTATAGTGATGCCATTTGGTCTTACTAATGACCCTTATATCTTCATGGATCTAATGAATAGAGTTTTTAGAGACTATCTTGATCATTTTGTTGTAGTCTTTATAGACGATATTCTTATCTATTCAAATAGAAAGGAAGAACATGAAGTTCACTTGAGAATTGTATTGAAGACCCTAAGAAAGGAGAATATTTATGCCAAATTTACCAAGTGTGAATTTTGGCTTAAAAATTTGAATTTTTGGGTCACATAATCTCAAAAGAGGGGAAATCTGTAGATCCAGAAAAAATAGAGGTTATCGAAAGATGGCCGAGACTAACAACAGTAACTGTGATCCGATGTTTTCTTGGTTTGGCTAGATATTATCGATATTTTTTGAATGATTTTTCAAGATTATCTAATACACTCACCAGGTTGACTCGAAAAAAGTTAAGTTTGTTTGGATGGAGGAGTGTGAAGATAATTTCAATGAGTTAAAAAAAGGTTATCCAGTGCACCTGTTCTCACACTGCCTTGTAGTGGAGAAAGATTTTTGATCTACAATGATTTATCCAAGAAGGTATTGGGGTGTGTTCTAATGCAAAATGATATGGTGATAGCTTATGCCTCACGATAGTTGAAAATCCATGAGAAAAATTACACAACTCATGATTTGGACTTAGCTTCAGTAATCTTTGAATTAAAAATATAGAGGCATTATCTTTATGGTGAAAGGTTTGATATTTATACTGATCATAAAAGTATAAAGTATATTTTCACACAAACGGAGCTGAATATGTGCCAAAGAAGATGGTTTGAGATGATTAATGATTATGACTGCTCAATTCATTATCACCCTGGGAAAGCAAACAAGGTGGCAGATGCATTAAGTCGACAAGACCATTCTAGCTTATCCATGATAAGGATCACAAAAGATCCAATATTTATGGATTTACAAAGGATGGATCTTGGAATTATAATGGAAGGGAAAAAATATTATCTTTCACAAATTAATGTTCATCCATCTATACATGTGAAGATTAATGAGGAATAGAAAGAAGATGTAGAGTTTCAAAATAAGGTGAGAAATGTTCCTGAATTCAACCTTGATTGTGATGGGATAATAAGGTTCAGGAATCAGGTTTGTGTTCCTCCCAACCCAGAATTAAAGAAGGACTTTCTGGATGAGGGTCATAGTTCATCATTCTCTATTCATCCTCGAAGCATGAAGATGTATAGGGACATGAATGAATACTTCTAGTGGGATGGAATGAAAAGATATGTTGCTGAATATGTCTCTCGATGTATGGTTTGTCAGCAAGTTAAAGATGAGAGACAATAGTATAAGGGGATGTCACAACCATTACCCATACCCAAATGGAAATGGTAAAACATCACTAGGGACTTTTTCACCAGACTTCCTGAAACATCCAAAGGCAATAATGCTATCTGGGTCATAGTTGATCGTCTTACAATGTCAGCACACTTCATTTCTATTAGAGAGGATTTCTCTCTTGATTAGCTTGCCATCATATATGTGAAGGAAGTGGTAAGATTTCATGGAGTACCACATTCCATTATATCTGATCGGGATCCGAAGTTTACCTCAATGTTTTGGAGAAGTCTTCAGCATACTCTAGATACATAGTTGAGTTTTAGCACTACTTATCATCCTCAGACAGACGGTCAGTCTGAGAGGACAATTCAAACTCTAGAAGATATGTTAAGAGATTGCTCTATGGATTTCAAAGGCGGTTGGGATCAACACCTACCTTTGGTGTAATTTTCATTTAATAATAGCTTTCACTCCAGTATTCATATGGCTCTTTATGAAGCTCTCTGTGGAAATAAATGCAAGACTCCAACTTGCTAGGATGAAGTTGGGGAAAGAAAGATATTAGGACCTGATATTGTTGATGAGATGGAAAAAAGTTCAGATCTATTCAAAAACACATAAGAGCAGCTCAGAGTCGACCAAAAAGTAATGCCGACAACTGAAGAAAAGACCTAGTGTTTGAAGTGGGTGATAAAGTGTTCTTACGAATATCTCCTTGGAAGAGAGTAAGGATATTTGGAAAGAGGGGAAAGTTGAGCCCTAGGTATATCTGTACTTTTGAAAAACTAGATTGTGTTGGGAAGGTAGCTTACTGATTGGCGCTGCCACATAATCTCTCTCAAGTTCACGATGGGTTACATGTATCTCTCCAGAGAAAGTACATACCCGATCATTCACATGTACTCAACTCAAAAGTTCTACCGATGGAACGATATCTTTCTTATGAAGAATAGCCGATAGGGATTCTGGATCGTAGTGAAAAAGTCCTACAGAACAAGACCACTCGCTTGGTGAATGTTTTATTGAGGAACCACCAATTAGAAGAAGCTACATGGGAGCTTGAGGATATGACGAGGGATATGTATCCTCATCTGTTTGTTACAAAGTGACGAATTTCGAGGGAGAAATTCATTTTAAGGGGGGTAGAATGTAACACCCGAGATTTTTATGATAAATATTTTGTTTTTTGGTTATCATCAAAGGAATCATTCACCACACACAACACTAGCTTGGCTTGCTTTACATACAATCGTGACCTTCCTCGATAGCTTGTGTTGTACGCAATACCGAGTTTCACTAAACAACAATATGCTGTTAAAATATTATTAAAACTAGTCGTTATGAATAGAAATACATACTATTTGAAATTTTATAAATTTTATCTTTGAAAATGGACTTCATTTTTCGATTTGGAATATTGAAATTATCCTAGAGAGAATTTTTGGTATTTTTCAGAAAACATTCAATTTTTTATGAATAGTGAAAACACTGGGTTACTATTTAAAAACCGACTTTTTTATTTAAATAATTATTTATTTTATTTAAATTTATTTTACATCAAAATTGATACATAATACAAATTTATGTTAAAATTAATTCATTGGAGTCATTTTATAATAATTTTATATATAAAAATATTATTGAACTTTTCACCTTCTTTTACGCACCTCCTAGGAGAGTTTAAAATTTTTTATAAAACATAATTTTACCACTTCTGTGAGTGGAATTTCGAAAATTTGAGGGACAAAGTTAACATCAAAGAGTAAAAGGTGGTTCAATAAGATGAAAATAATTTTTGGTGAATAGTAAATTTTTACTTCTATTTACCATGGTTAAAAGTAAATATTGTAATTAAAGGTAAAAATGGTAATATTATTACCCTAACACATGTCCTAATTCTATTGGATAAGTTTAATTCGACCAGAAACAACCTGAGGAATAAAATATGACCATTTAGGTCCACTTGGATTAGATTAGGACATTTAATATTATTTTATTTAATGAAGTGTTTAAATAGTTAAAATCAAAGTTTAATAACTACAACATTTTTAATACAGGGTTATAAATAAGATAAATTCCACTATAAATATTAATTAGAAAGATAAAAATATTTTATAGATAATCGTATTTTATTTATAATTTTTAGACTTCAAATAATTTAATTTATTTATGACACAATGATGATGCAGTGATTACCTTATTAAGGAAATATTAACATTATTGATATTATAAATACCCAAATAAATGTAATTTGAGACGTTTCATGAATTAAACTAATTTTATAGGTTAATATGACATATTATTATTGATTTAATTAAGTTTTCTCGAACTAATCATGCTTTTATAATTTTTCAAAAATCAATTACCAAATAGTGTCAAAATTGACATAAAATAGTTTTTAAAACAAATATTATATTATTAATTGTTATTTTATTCTTAAAAATATAATATCCTGCAAAATGACATATATAAGGTTATATATATTAATAATTAACTACTTGGGGTTAGTTTGGCTTGTTATAGTATGTTTATTAACCATATAGTGTAAGAAAACAAGAAGACACAGTAAAAGTTAAATTATTTAACTTAGAGTTAAATATAAATTATAAGGTTGAAATTGTAACCTAAACTTTTCTAAAATCTATTTGTTGAGAGGATTTAGACCCATCCCCACCTTAGCTTTGAAATAAATCAGTTTGTAGATATTAAATGCCGAATAATACTGTATTATAAAATAATATTTTATGCTTTTTCTAAAGTGCCCCTCTCCTCCCTTTTAAAAGGGAACCTCCTCCATCTCCTCCTCACACAACATTGAGCCTTCAATCTAGGCCAAACCCTGAAAATTTCTCTTCTCCACTTCCCTAGAAACATCCTAGAGGTCTTGGTTTTCTTCAAAGACCATCTTTAGTTCCCTAAGAAGAGGTTAAGAAGAGGCACTTCAAAGAAGAGGTAATGCCCGTTACCGATTCTTTCAACTTTATTTCTTCTTCTACTTTCTCTTGTTTAGTTGTATCACTATGAAGTAATAACATCAGTATCAATAATATACTTATATGTTATTATAAACATGAAACAACTCTATTTCACCTTCTATCCATCCAACGGAAAACAAAATCACCGTGCGTGCATACGTACGGAATACCGTCTCCACGCCGTGGTGTAATCTGTTTTCCACCACCACCTAACTTGGATGGGTATAATGGTGTAAAGAATAACTATATATGATTATTTTAAATTGATATTAATTCTGAAATAGTATACATGTACTTCAATACAATTCCACGATCATGAGAACTATATCATCGCTCGTGCGTACGTACGGCCTACCATCTCCACGATGTGATGCAACTCGTTCTACATGATCTTCAATGCATAATGATTATATAAATGAATTGAATGAATAAATATGATATATATTACACTAATACCATTCTGGAAATTAGGTATATATAACCTAAAAATAATAATAAGAATTTATTCGACTAAACAAGCATAAGAACAAAAAAACAATAAACACCCGAATAACAAGTAGCAATGAAATATTACTAATATGAAGCTAAGAATATGTCCATATATGATATCATTAAAATTTTTAAGATTCTGGAATAAGTAAATATCATTATTTAAATCATTATACAGGAGGCTCAGACTCGTATGAAGCAAATCGGACCTAAGGTAAGGGAAAATCTCGCAATCTCAATTTTTATCCCAGATTGTTTATACTTCGGTAATTACAGGGGAATATGTATCATAAACATCCATGTGTCATCAATATGTAATATTATTTCTATCCTCATAATTTTTTTAAATCTAATATTACTCAATGGTGAGTTTTTAGTAAAATATATGAAATGAATCTTTTGTCATTTTTTGTACGAGGTACTTTTTGACTTTTCCGGCAAAAGTATGAGAAGAATGTTTTTTAACTCATACGGTATGAATGGATTTTTATGATTTCATAGAACATTATTTCCATGAACCTTCATTTACAAGTTTTCAAGTTTATTTTTAATCAAATTCTTTTAGTTTAAAATTATATGACATGTTAAGAAAGTAAAATGTTTTTTGAAGTAGAAAGGATATTTTCCTCAAGAATGGAGTTCAAGTGTTTTATCAAAATTATTTTCCATCTAAGATAATAAAGGGTTCTGTTTCTATCCCTATTTTTACATTGATTTCTTTATGTTATAATGGAATTAATTTTATGATATCCATTTATCTTATAAGGATTATGTTATGATGGCATGATGTTTAAGAATCTCATTTTTATTACATGGGTTATGCTATGATTTATGATTTTGTGGAACACATAAGAATGGTTTCATTATGAGATGGGTGGGACCTATATCTCCCTCCAATGCATTGGGTAAAGATTTTTATATCATGTGATAGACATGGCTGGAAGGACAGGTTAATCTGGTTCAGTGATACAGGACTGAAACGAAGAGTGAACTCAGTTTAGAAATGGACTTTTTCTACTAAGGTAGTTTTGAAAATGAGTCTTGACTACTAATAAATTATTCTCTATGATTATGTGTGTATGTTACAAAGGTTCATGTTTTATGTCATGATTATTGAGATTACATTTCACTACTATGATTTATCCCATGTTATGAAATTATGATCTCTTTTGTTGGTTAATATTTCCAAAATGATATGTTTTTATGAATATAATGTGATTGATATTTCTTTTGTTTACCCGTACTGAGCATTTGAGCTCACCCTTTTGTATGTTTTATTTTCCCCAGGTCAGAAAGAAGGGTATTAAGTAAGATATTCCAAAAGGGTCTCTAGATATTATAAAATAAAAGGGAGACAATGTAGATGATTTATGAACCAGTTTTTTATGTTTCCCAGTTTCTAAAGACTTTATACCTATACGGTGCGTTCATGGTTTTGTTATATGTTGTAATAAGTGTACTTAAATTTTGAAGCAATAAAAATGTATGTAAATTATGGGTCGTTATAGATGGTCTTCGGATTGATCCTTGACTTCTAATATGGTATTGGGAGTGATCCTTGACTACTAAGATGGTCTTGTGAGAGTACATAGGCTACTAAGATGGTTTGGGGTGTAAAAAAATTCCACTACAAGGAAATGGATGTGATTGGGAATGGTGGTGTGTCCCACTTAGTGGGTGCAGCCCCCATAAATTTCCATAGTTTTTTTAGCAATGTTCCAGGACTTATAAGGAATGATTTTACATGCTTATGTGTATGCCAAAAAAATTCCTTTTTTTATTCCTATCTTATTTTTTCATTTATTTTTCTCTTGATTTCTTTATGATTCAGGTCTTATGAACTGCCAATTTTTATGCAATGAAAAATTTATATGATCATTGATATGTAGGGTTTGATCTTTAAATATTATGCTCCTATTCTCATAGACTTCATTTTATGTTATGATTACATATCTTACTTGATAACATTTAATAAGAATCTCATCTCACCCTTGAATGTTTAGTTTCTCTTGGTTATGAAGAAATGTTTTTTGTAGTAGTACTATAGGGAAATTTAATTATGGGAGACTTTGGAGATATTTAAGCTTGTTAGAAGATATCAAGTTCCATGTTTCAAAATTCACTAATCTATTATGGTCCTCAGACAAGTATTTTTTGTAATGTATTGAATATTCATCTAAAATAATGTAGTATCCATGTATATTTAGTATGGTTTTCCATAATGTTATCATGTGGGTGATGATGGATTGTTAGAAAAAAAACATGGGATAATTTTATACAACAAGGTATCAATTTTTGAAGTGATTTTAAAGACCAACAAGAACCTATTGATGTCATTGAAAAAGGTGTACAATTTATAACATATTGATTAATATATATGTGGATAAGTATTATCATTAAGAGGTGTAAAGATCACCCAAATATTACTTTAATTCCTTCTTTGTTGGATCTTAGTTTTTGATTTGTTTTAGTCACTTCTAGTGGAATTTGGAAGAATAATGGGAATATTGGATTGTGTGCTGTAGTATTTGTGTGGAATAATACATATAATCCATATTGGGGGGAATAAAAAATATCGAAAGCTGTAAAAAATTTAGATAAACCATTTAAAGATTGTGTGATTCTCTTTATTTAATTACAATTTCACTCAAGGTAAGATTTAGAGTATATATATAGTGGATTGAGAATATAAAGAAAGTTAAAGAGGTTAAATTTAAGAAGAATTTATAAAACAAGGGTACCAATAATTCACCCCCTCTTAGTGGAACGTAATTATTCCTTGGATTCTACATAAAAAATGATATTTTAAAAAAAGTTTCATCTGAGTCTAAATAAACTTGATCCTAACAATAATATGTATAAAGGATCAGACATGTACTTTTTTAAAAAAGATATATAAATGACATCATGCATAATCCTATATCATGATTGAAATACTAACTGA
Source organism: Viscum album (assembly GCA_963277665.1). Classification (NCBI taxonomy): domain Eukaryota; kingdom Viridiplantae; phylum Streptophyta; class Magnoliopsida; order Santalales; family Viscaceae; genus Viscum; species Viscum album. The sequence continues at coordinate 1,197,440,544 of OY728131.1, forward strand.
TATTCCACATAACCAATACAACCAATCACCTCAAAAGGACCCACACACCTAGGTATTTACATTATTATTTGAAAACATTTTTCTAAACCAACCACAGAAACACATTTAGAAACACATGATTATCCCAGAAAAACTCTAAAGGTAATTTTTGAAAATCAATATATTATTTATTTTTCATCTCTATTTTTTTCATCCTCTTAGGAATTATCTTAATCTTATTAATGGTTTCTTCAACAACAGTTGAGTCCAACAATGATTCTTATCCCACTACATTACAACACAATAGTGAATGATATAGCCTCCCATAAAGTACATCAACTGGATCCATTTCAATCATATAGCGGTATATATCATTTAATGGGAACCCCCTCAAAAGAATATTACCCTATAAAGACCTACTAAATTCATTTACTCTTGAAAAATAATTCCTTCCAAAATCTGGATCATTCCCACTGACATACCATCCACCAGAAGAAGATATTCCATACGAAAAATAAATTAAATTTCCATATAAGTTTATAATTATGTTCAAAACATTGAATTGAAACAAGGATCCTTATTAGATACAATATATTGGCACTCCATGATTAATAACCACATTTCAAATATATTCCTCTATGAATCCTTACACAGTAATCATATCTTGAATTAGTATAATGTGAGATAAATTTTCTATTATATCATAAGGTACCCAAATAGAATCATGCTTCTTAACTGTATTTGGAGAGAGCCCCAAAAAATCCATATATATATGATTCCACATTGAAAATAAAATAGGAAATGTTTTAAACATTCTCAAATATATCTTGTTCTCAATACTCACTTATTAACATTTCCAATACTTACACATCTTGTTGGAACGAAGACGAAATCCCTAAATCAAATTATGAAACTATTTCAACACTTACTTTCTTGTCTAGGAAGAAATCTAAAACTGATTATGAATATAAAACCTGAATTCATGTGCCCCTAATAATTCATTTGAGGCTTCCCTACAATTTAAGGAATCCATCGTAGAAAAGAATTATAAATTTCAAAAGATATATTTCTAGAAATTCTCTTGAAAGTTCATTATTACCACCATCCTAGATGAAACTATTTGATCACCCCATTCAGAAACATCCAAGTGAATTTATATAAATAGGCTCATGGGTTTCCATTCCTTCGTGGAACTATTTTTTCAATGTATTGAAAACTATTCTATGATAAAGGTAAATTGTCGGGTAATGCATTTCACATACCCTTAATTGGAATTATCCATATGTTACTACATGATTACTCTACATAAAAAAAAATTTATACTTTATTCATCATATTAAATGGTATACCAATAATTTGGTTCTAATAATACTAGTATCAGTATCATTTCCAACCTATAATTCAACACAAAAATGTAACTTTTGCATTTTGAGTTCTAGAAAATTGTACACATTTTATAATAAATGATGTCATCAGTGGGGATATGTGTGAGAAATCACAAAAAATGTTTCTATAAAAACCAATTAACACAAAAAAACCTACAAACCGTAAATTATTTTTTAGGTTCCTTCCATGATATCGATGTATTGATCTTATGAGGATCATCTGATACACCCTTTTTGGAGATGACATGCTCAATAAATATTATTCTTATATCCAAATGCACATTTTGATAATTTTTCATAGTGATAATATTCTAGAAATGTATCTTATACAATCTCTAAATACCACTCATGACAATCCTTATATTATGAATACACCCATATTTTATTAATAAATACCATGATAAAAGTGTCAATATATCGATGAATTATGTTATTATTAACTTTCATAAAAATAATTGGAGTACTAGTTAGACAAAAAAAAACCAAATACTCAAAATGATTGTACCTATAATGAAAATCTATCTTTAGTTTCTTATATTTATTTACCCTCATTTGATAGTATTCTGACCTCAATTCAATCATTGAAAAGTGTCAATCTCCCTTAATTTGATAAAATAAATCATCAATTAGGGGTTGAATTTATTTATTACTAATGGTAACCTTGTTTATCATACAATAATTAACATATACTTACAATGTTCCATCCATCGTTTTTAAAGTATACATGATCTTCCCATGGTAAGGCACTCAGCCTGATAAAACCATTATTCTCCAAATGTTTAAATTATACCTTAAGTTACCTCAGTCCTAAAGGTTCTATCCCATACCAAGGAAAATATTTCAGACTCATACTATGAAATAAGTAAATTAATAAATCTACCTCATACTTCAGCGGTAGTCTAAAAATTCTTCTAGGAATACATCCAAACAGTATATAACTATCCCCTGTAGTCTAAAAAGACTAATAACATAAATTTACCCTAATATACTAATTACTAACTAGAATGAAATAATATCAATATAGAATTTCATTTTAATAGAACAACTCTCATTTATATCCCATTAAAACTTTATTTTTTTAATTTCCCCATCAGATGTTAAAAACAACACTTTTTGTCCATTACAGTCAATCTATCATTGTGTGAATCCAACCAATCCATCCCCTTAGGATATAAAACATTTTTATATATAATATGGTGAATTCCCATCAAAATGGAACGTTTTCTATCATAATAATACATGATGGAAACTTAAATATCATACTGTACTACTCCCCCAAAGGTGTCTAAATGAACTTTTAGTGAAAAATCAACTCTACAAATAGTCCAAACTATTCTGTTACTTTTGCTAAAATAAATGAATGTATAGATTCACATTAAAATAATTCATAAACAAGTGTCAGATAATAAAACTTGGTAACTCTCGTTATAAAGTCCCTTACATTATACTATGGTGGATCTTTCTATGCTGGAAATATGTAACCCTAAGTCTAATCTGACTATGGTTATCTAACCAACTATAATTACTAAGAAACATGAGTCTTTATGGAATTAGAATTTATATGCGGATACTATTGATGTAACCTATACTATTGATACCTAATAGTTGGGGCCTAAGGTATCTATGTATAGTTTGAGACCTCCATAATAGATAAACTAGGTGGGATATTTCAATACTATTTGAGGTGTCCCAACTTCTCACTCTTAAAAAAATCATATGCTATCATGTATATTTTTTCCTTAAGCTATCCATAGAACCATAGTGAAAAAATCCCACCAGTGTATCTATCTATCCCATAGAGGAACCCATAGATGTATCATAACCATATGATACTTTCAACCAATGAAAAAATCCATCCCACCACATTTTCCTCAATTTCAAACCATTAGATTCTCTAAGGAGATCCCCATGAGAGGATGGACAAAATTATCTCTTTTAGCTATCAATATTTTTTACCATTTTGATATACGAATCATGCATAGACATAACTACTATCGAGAGTATTCTTCCTCATAACCCTAAACCAAATCTCCTTCACATTAAGAGGTCATTAACTGCTATCTTCATTAAAAACCTATACACCATCATGAATTTAGAAAAATACTACAAAACTATGATATCCCTATGATTTGGGTATAAAATTAAGTCATCATTAATTCTTGTTATGTATGAGGGTAAAAGTGTTAGTTAAATATCTTGTTAAAAACTTTATATATCAATTGTTACATTATCTCATCTTGATCAACCAATTACCACCAATAAAATACAATCCAGTCGAACATATACATTTCCAACATCAACATAACATCATCCAAATTATCCGAAAAGGAAAACATATTTTTTAATCTCTTCAAACATGAAATAAATTCTTTTTTGACAAACATCCCCTTGAAAAATTGGAGGTTTATAATTTTTGAAATTCTAATGAATGATCCACCCTAGATAGGTGATGTTAAAAAACAACACAAATAATACTATTACATGTTTACTTATCCCTTTAAAACTAGTAATATAGTAGTGGATCATTCTGAACAAAATTTTAGGTGGATTCTTCACCTGGATTCCTTGGAGGTCTCCTTGAAGGAATATTTATATAATTACCCAAGGTAAAACCACTAAAATGAAAATAAAAATCCATGAATTACACAAATCCATCAAATCATTTCACTATACCACCCTAAAAGTGTACTCTAGAACTCATGCTTTTCTTTGGGAAATTATATTTGCAATCAGGAAACCTGAATTTTTCATAATGAAAACTACTTTAAAACTCGTTTCCAAAATCATTATTTCTAAATTCAGTTCACAGTGAAAAGTATTAATTCTCTAAAGCCCATTAGACCATGATTCATTTCCTATCCCTGAATGCCTACATGATATATGAGTCCAACTATTATCCATGGCCCCAGACAAGCTACCCCACAGATACTAACCAATATAAAAGTGAGTCATTAACCACTTGAACTACCCCCACATCCCAATGACCCATTTTCACTCAAAAAAAGTTAGATATAAAAACTCAATGTATATCTACACCACCACCTAAAATAAGAAAACCTGTACCATTTGTAAAATCTGTACCCAACTCATCACCCCTCAACCTGACCTAAATCATGTTATAGTGATTTTATTTCTTAGGTGCAATGACATTATTTCTAAATATGGGAAATAAATATCGATGGTTTATAAAATACCATTGGGGGATGGTTTAACATAAATATATACCCTTCACATACCAATAATTATCAAAATTTTAGTATGTTTTTCCCATAATTTGAACACACCAAATTTGTAATAACCTAAAAAGTTTGGGTCATTTTTTTCAAAGTATGTCTAATTTGTTGATATGTGAAGGGTTCATTTCACGAATTTGAATTTGGATCAAGAATTTTAAAATTGATAAATCCTTAGAAGATGTTTTTAATGAGTTACTAGTCTTGAATGGATGTTAGGGTGATGGGATAAGTGAATGATAAGATCCAGGGTGGCCCTACAATTGAACTTTTAATTATAGGTTGCCACCATGATATAGTGAAGGATGTTGTAAAAAGGTGGTAATGATTTAGGAAGGTCGCTATGTATACAAAGTGGATGATACCATGGGGTAGGTAAGGGTTTTGTGGGGTTAACAATAACGACCCATACTTTACTTGCATTGTTATTACTTCAGAATTGAATCATACTTATTACAACATATAAAAAACCATGATAGGACCGTATATGTATAGTGTCTTTAGAAACAATGAAATATAAACAACTTTTTCATAAAGCATATACATTGTCTCCTATTTATTTCATCATATCTAGAGTCCCTTTTGGCATATCCTACTTAATACCCTTCTTCTTGAACTGGGGAAAAGAAAACATACAAAAGGGTGAGCTCAAATGCTCAGTAAGGTAAAACAAATGAAATATCAATCATATCATATTCATAAGAACCTAACATTTTGAAAATCTTAACCTGAAAAAGAGATAAAAATATCACAACATGGGATAAATCATAGTAGTGAAATGTAATTCCAATAATCATAACATAAAACATGAATCTTTGTGGCATACACACATAATCATAGAAAACCAGTCAAGACTCATTGACAAGACTATCATAGCAGACAAAGTCCATTTTTGAACTGAGTTCACTCTTCATTCAAATCATGTATCACTGAACTGGATTAACTTGTCATTCCAGCCATGTCTATCTCATGAGATATAAATCTTTACCCAATGCATTGGAGGGAGATATAGGTCCCACCCATCTAATAATGAAACCATTCTTATGTGTGCCACAAAATCATAAATCATATATCATAGCATAACCAATGTAATAAAAATGAGATTCTTAAACATCATGCCATCATAAAATAATCCACATAATATAAAAGGGATTCATAAAAATAATTCCATCATAACATATTCAAATATATTTAAAAATAGGGATAGAAGAAGAACCCTATATTATCTTAGATGGAAAATAATTTTGATAAAACACTTGAACATCATTCTTGTGGAAAATATACTTTCTACTTCAAAAACATTTTTCCTTTATTAAAATGTCATTGAATTTTAAACTTAAAGAAGTTAATTAAAAATAAACTTGAAATCTTGTAAATGAATATTTATGGAAATAATGTTCTATGAAGTCATAAAAATCCATTCATGTTGTATAAGTTAAAAAAAACATTCTTCTTGTACTTTGGACGAAATAGTCAAAAAGTATCTCGTACTAAAAATGAAAAATATTTCTTTCATATGTTTTACTAAAATTCACTAATAGGTAAAATTGGATTGAAACAATTGTAGGAGGATAGAAGTAATATTACAAATTTAGGAAACATGCATGTGATGATAAATATGCCCCATTAAATTATGAAGTATAAACAATCTCGGATAAAAATGAGATTGTAAGATTTTCCCTTACCTTAGGTCTAATATCCTTTGTACTTATACAAAACTCCTATATAATGATTTAAATAATTTTATTTACTTATTACAGAATCATATTAATTGTTATGATATCATATATGGTCATATTCTTATCTTCTTATTAGAAATATTTCATTACTACTTATTATTCGAGTGTTCATTGCTTTATGTTCTTATGCATGTTTGGTAGAATAGATTATTATTACTGAATTTAGGTTATAGATACCTCATTTATAGAACTTTATTAGTGTAATATATATCATATTATTCATTCAATTCATTTATATAATCATTATTCAATGAAGATCACGTAAAACGAGTCGCATCACATTGTGGAGACGGTAGGTCGTACGTATGCACGAGCGATGATATCATTCCCATAATTATATGAATGTAATTGGAGTTGATGATATAATATTTCATAATAATTATCATGTTATAATAATCAAATATAGTTATTTTTTCACCATTATACCCATCCAAGTAAGGTGGTGGTGGAAAACAGATCACACCACGGCGTGGAGACGGTATTCCGTACGTATGCACGCGCGATGATTTCGTTTTCCATAGGGTATATAGAAGGTGAAATAGGGTTTTTTCATATTTATAATAACATATAATTATATGAGTGATACTGATTTTATTACTTTACAATGAAACTAATAAATAAGAAGAAGTAGAAGAAGAACGAAACTTGAAATAATTGGTAGAAGAGATTACATTTTCCTTGACGTGTCTCTTTTAAACATCCTCTTAAGGCACTATAGTTGGTCTATTGAAAAGACCAGAACCACTATGATATTACTAGAGATGTATATAAGAGAAATGGGCAGGGGTTGGCTGAGCTTTAAGGCTCAAAATTGTGTGAAGAGGAGGGGGGGGGAGGTTCTCTTTTATAAGAAAGGAGAGGGGCACCTTTGGAAACCCATAAAATTAATTTATAATAAATTCATATTCGGTTTATAATGGTTCCAAAGTGACTTATTTAGAGTATAGGTTTGGGATGGGTCTGAATCCTCTCAACAAATAAGTTTTAGACAAGTTTAGGTTACCATTTTAACATTATCATTAAGATTTAACTCTATGTTAAATAATTTAACTTTTAGCGTGTCTTCTTGTTTTCTTACACTATATGGTTAATAAACATTCTATAAAATTCCTATTGAACCCAAATTGGTTCATTAATGCCATATATATTATTTTATAAGCCTTTTGGCCGAACATTATAATTTTACGAATAGAATAACAATTAATAATATAATATTTGTTTTAAAAACTCTTTTATGTCAATTTTGACACCATTTGGTATTTTATATTTCTTAAATTTATAACAGAATTATTACTTCGAAAAAAATTCATGTAACTAACCCTAATATGTTATATTAACCTATAAAATTAGTTTAATTCATTAAAAGTCTCAAAATACAATTATTTTGGTATTTATAACTTCAATTATGTTAATATTTCATTAATAAGGTAATTACTCCATCATCATTATGTCATAAATAACATTAATTATTTAATGTCTAAAAATTATAAATAAAATATCATTATGTAGTAAATCATTTTATATTTCTAATTAATATTTATATTAGAATTTATCTTATGTATAACCCTATATTAAAAAATGTTTTATTTATTATACTTTTATATAAACTCTTGTAACTTTTCTTTGAATTAAATAATAATAAATATCCTAATCTAATCCAAGTGGACCAAAAGGGTCATATTTTTTCCTAAGAATTTTTTGGAAGAATTAAACTTATCCAATAGAATTACGACATGTGTTAGGGTAATAATAATATAATTTTTACCCTTAATTACCCTATTTTCTTTTAACCGTGGTAAATAAAAGTAAAAAGTTACTATTCGCCAAAACTTATATTTATCTTCTTGAACCACATTTTAGTAACTGATATCAACCATGTCTCTCACATTTTTTAAAATTCCACTCACAGAAGCGGTAAAATTAAATTTTATGTAAATTTGCAAATTCTCCTAGGAGGTTGGTAAAAGTCGGTGAAAAGTTCAATAAAATTTTCATATATATAAAATTATTATAAAATGAATCCAATTAATTACATTGAACATATATAAGTATTATGTATCTATTTTTACCTAAAATAAATTTATATAAAATAAATAATTATTTAAATAAAAATTCTGTTTTAAATTATAACTCAGTGTTTTTTACTATTCATCCAAAATTGAATGTTTTTAGAAAAATACCAAAAATTCACCCTAAGGTAATTTCGATATTCTGAATCCAAAAATGAAGTCCATTTTGAAAGTTAAAATTTATAAAATTTCAAAAAGAGGGTATTACTATTCATAACGGCTAGTTTATATAATATTTTAATAACATATCGTTGTTTAGTGAAACTCGGTTTTGCGTACAACGCAAGATATCGAGGAAGGTTTCTCTTGCTTGTAATTCAATCCAAGACAGTGTTGTGTGTAGTGAATGATTCCATTGGTGTGGCATATAACATAATACATAAAAACAAAATATTTCTCATAAAATCTCAGGCTGTTACATTCTACCCCCCTTAAAAAGAATTTGGCCCTGGAAATTCGTTACTTTGTAACAAACAGATGAGGATACCTCTCCCTTATCATGTCCTCAAGTTCCCATGTATATTATTCTAATTGGTGGTTCCTCCATAAAACTTTAACAAAGTGAGTTGTCTTGTTTCGTAGGAATTTTTTTCTACGATCCAGAATCTCTATTGGTTGTTCTTCATAAGAAAGATGATGCTCCAGCAGTACAACTTCTGAGCTTAGTACATGTGAAGGATTGGGTATGTACTTTCTCAAGAGAGATACATGGAACACATCATGAACATGAGGGAGATTCACACTACGGGAAAAATGGGTATTTGCGACAGGTTATTTGCGACGGGAATAAATCTCGTCACAAATAGCCCCGTTAAAAACTTATTTGCGACGGGGTATTTGCCCGTCGCAAATAAGTAGTCTTTTGCGACGGGTTAGCTTTCCCCGTCGCAAAAGAATTGGCGTGCTTTGCGCGCCAAATCGCGGGAAACGTATTTGCGACGGGCGGTAATTGCCCGTCACAAATACCAGCGGCGGTAAAAGGTATTTGCGACGGGAATATTCTCCCGTCGTAAATAGTATGTCGGCAGGTTGTTATTTGCGACGGGACCCGTCGCAAATAACTATTTAACCCTTGACCGTAATAAATAATGGCTAAGGTATTTGCGACGGGTACCGTCGCAAATAATATTATTTGCGACGGGTATCCCGTCGCAAATGGACCCGTCGCAACTAATCTAACCTATAAATACCTCCATCCTTTTTTTTCAATTCATTCTCAAACCCCATCTTCTCCTTCTCTCAAAATTCTATTTCTAGAGTTCAGGATTTCTTAAGTTTAATTTTTTTCACCGGAGTTGATATTGAAGTTTTCAAGAACGATCAGAGATCAAGCTCAGATCTATTTTCAAGGTATTTATTTCCATTTTAATTTAATATTTATTTTAAATTTTTTATTAGTTTCAATTATTCTTAATTAGTTGTAATTTAATTATGTTTGCATTGTTTTGTTACTTAATAAATTTAAATTATTAGTATTGTTCATAGTTAATGGTAATTAGGAATAATTAGTAATAATTTTTAATAATTAAGAATAAATGATAATAATTAGTAATAAATACCAATAATTAGGAATAATTGCATTATTACATTATTAGTATATTTTATTATTAATATTAAAATAATATAATTTTTTATATTATATACAATTCTCCTTTCATTTGTGTGTTTGCAGTCTCCACATGTAATATTTGTATGTGGAGACAGAAAACACACAGATGAAAGGAAAATTGTATATAATATAGAAAATTATATTATTTTAATATTAATAATAAAATATACTAATAATGTTATTATTCATAATTATTAGTAATTACCCCTAATTATTGGTAATTATATGAATAATTATCAATAATTAGCAATAATTAGTAATAATTGGTAATAATTACCAATAATTAGTAATAATTACCAATAATTAGTAATAATTACCAATAATTAGTAATAATTAGTAATAATTATCAATAATTATCAATAATTAGTAATAATTAGTAATAATTAGTAATAATTACTAATAATTACCACTAATTAGTAATAATTAGTAATAATTAGGAATAATTACAAATAATTAGTAATAATTAGTAATAATTAGTAATAATTAGGAATAATTAGGAATAATTACTAATAATTAGTAATAATTACCAATAATTAGTAATAATTACCAATAATTATCAATTATTATCGCTAATTACCAATAATTAGGAATAATTACCAATAATTAGGAATAATTACCAATAATAAGGAATAATTACCAATAATTAGTAATAATTAGTAATAATTAGTAATAATTACCAATAATTCGTAATAATTACCAATAATTCGTAATAATTAATAATAATTAGTTATAATTACCAATAATTAGTAATAATTAGTAATAATTAGTAATAATTACCAATAATTAGTAATAATTACTAATAATTAGTAATAATTACCAATAATTAGTAATAATTACTAATAATTAGTAATAATTACCAATAATTAGGAATAATTACCAATAATTAGTAATAATTACCAAGAATTAGGAATAATTACCAATAATTAGTAATAATTACCAATAATTAGTAATAATTAGTAATAATTAGGAATAATTACCAATAATTAGTAATAATTAGTAATAATTACCAATAATTAGTAATAATTACCAATAATTAGTAATAATTATCAATAATTACCGATAATTACCAATAATTAGGAATAATTACCAATAATTAGGAATAATTACCAATAATTAGGAATAATTACCAATAATTAGTAATAATTAGTAATAATTAGGAATAATTACCAATAATTAGTAATAATTAGTAATAATTACCAATAATTAGTAATAATTAGTAATAATTAGAAATAATAACCAATAATTCGTAATAATTACCAATAATTCGTAATAATTACCAATAATTTGTAATAATTACCAATAATTAGTAATAATTAGTAATAATTAGTAATAATTACCAATAATAAGTAATAATTACCAATAATTAGTAATAATTACTAATAATTAGTAATAATTACCAATAATTAGGAATAATTACTAATAATTAGTAATAATTACCAAAAATTAGGAATAATTACCAATAATTAGTAATAATTACCAATAATTAGTAATAATTAGTAATAATTAGTAATAATTAGGAAAAATTACGAATAATTAGTAATAATTAGTAATAATTACCAATAATTAGTAATAATTACCAATAATTAGTAATAATTACCAATTATTAGTAATAATTCCCAATAATTAGTAATAATTCGTAATAATTAGTAATAATTACCAATAATTACCCATAATTACCGATAATTACCAATAATTAGTAATAATTAGTAATAATTACCGATAATTACCAATAATTACCAATAATTACCAATAATTACCGATAATTAGTAATAATTAGGAATAATTATAAATAATTAGTAATAATTAGTAATATTTACCAATAATTAGTAATAATTAGTAATAATTACCAATAATTACCAATAATTACCAATAATTACCGATAATTATCGACAATTACCGATAATTTCCAATAATTACCAATAATTACCAATATTTAGGAATAATTACCAATAATTAGGAATAATTACCAATAATTACAAATAATTAGTAATAATTACCAATAATTACCAATAATTACTGATAATTAGTCATAATTACCGATAATTAGGAATAATTACCAATAATTAGTAATAATTAGTAATAATTACCAATAATTAGTAATAATTACCAAAAATTAGTAATAATTACCAATAATTACCAATAATTACCGATAATTACCAATAATTAGGAATAATTACCAATAATTAGGAATAATTACCAATAATTAGGAATAATTACGAATATTTAGTAATAATTAGTAATAATTAGGAATAATTACCAATAATTAGTAATAAATAGGAATAATTACCAATAATTAGTAATAATTAGTAATACTTAGTAATCATTACCAATAATTAGTAATAATTAGTAATAATTACCAATTATTAGTAATAATTAGTAATAATTAGTAATAATTACCAATTATTAGTAATAATTAGTAATAATTAGTAATAATTAGTAATAATTACCAATAATTAGTAATAATTACCAATAATTAGTAATAATTAGTAATAATTAGTAATAATTACCAATAATTAGTAATAATTACCAATAATTAGGAATAATTACCAATAATTAGGAATGATTACCAATAATTAGTAATAATTAGTAATAATTAGGAATACTTACCAATAATTAGTATTAATTAGTAATAATTACCAATAATTAGTAATAATTACCAATAATTAGTAATAATTAGTAATAATTAGTAATAATTACCAATAATTACCAATAATTACCGATAATTACCGATAATTAGGAATAATTACCAATAATTAGTAATAATTAGTAATAATTAACAATAATTAGTAATAATTACCAATAATTACCAATAATTACCAATAATTACCAGTAATTACTGATAATTAGTAATAATTAGGAATAATTATCAATAATTAGTAATAATTACCAATAATTAGTAATAATTAGTAATAATTTTTAATAATTACCAATAATTACCAATAATTACCGATAATTACCAATAATTAGGAATAATTACCAATAATTAGGAATAATTACCAATAATTACCAATAATTAGTAATAATTGCCAATTATTAGTAATAATTAGTAATAATTACCAATAATTAGTAAACTCTATAATTATCCTTGCCTGAGTGTTTTTTTCTAACAAATTATTCAAAACCAGTAATGATTTTATATTTTATAGAAAAATATGGAACAACGAGGTTGTCAACAATCATTATTAGGTTACCATATATGGATAAATCAACGTAGAAATCCAAACGGTTTTGGTTTAAATCCATTAAATGTAGAGGGTGTGGATACTTTTTTATCATTTGCGGCATCAAATCTAGAATTTGTTTCAGAAGGCAAAATAAAATGCCCTTGTAGAAAATGTGCATTGAGAACGTTTGACACATTTGACAAAGTGGGGGACATCTCTTGCGTTTTGGTTTTCAACCAGATTATGTTTTTTGGTATCAACACGGTGAACGTAGTTCCAGAGCAGGTGATACCAACTTGATTCCGGATCCTTCTCGGTTTCAAGATTTAGTACATGATGTTGCAGGTTCATCTGTTCAACATACAAAAACTCCGGCTGATATAGCTTCAAATCCTGAGTTGACACCGTCTGAATTTTATGAGTTGTTGAGGTCTGCTGAGGATGTATTATATCCTGGCTGCAAGATGAGCAAATTAGAAGCAGTTGCAAAATTTATGGCTATCAAATCAGATAACGGAATGTCAAACACCTGTTTTGACCAGATATTTTTTTTGCTAAAACACTGTTACCCGAAGGAAATGTTTTGCCTGCAAATTAATATGAGAGTAAGAGGCTGGTTCAAAATTTGGGGCTTACTTGTCAAAAGATTCATGCATGTTCAAATGACTGCATTTTGTATTCTGTGGAAAATGAGTCGTTGGATAGTTGTCCCACATGTGGGAAACTGAGATATAAAGAAGGACAACATGGGAAGTCTGGTTTGATTCCTATAAAACAGTTGAGATATTTTCCGCTTACATCTAGACTACAACGTTTATTCATGTCTAAGAATACAACGACAATAATGTCATGGCATAAAGAGAATATTTCAACTGATAAAATCTTGAATCATCCAGCCGATGGTGATTCATGGAAACATTTTGATAGAGTGCATCCATCCTTTGCTTTAGAAGATAGAAATGTTCGACTGGGCCTTTCCACTGATGGTTTCTATCCGTTCGGATCTTATGGCAGTCAATATTCATGTTGGCATGTTTTTTTAACTTTGTACAATTTACCTCCATGGATGTTGATGAAGGAGCCATATATCTTTTTGACTTTACTAATTTCAGGACATCCGAAGAAAAATATTGATGTTTATTTGAAACCATTGATTAATGAATTAAGTTTATTGTGGAGTACTGGTGTGAGTACATAAGATGTTGCAACGAAACAGAATTTCATACTGAGAGCAGTATTGATATGGACAATTAGTGACATCCCGGCTTTTGGGATGTTATCTGGTTGGAGTACACATGGTCAGAAATCATGTCCTTACTGTATGGGAGAGAACAAAGCATTTATGCTCATTCATGGAAAGAAACATTGTTAATTTGACTATCATCGCAAATTTCTTCCAGCTGATCATCCTTTTTGCCGAAACAGATATCATTTCAGAAAAAGAACAGTTGAAAGGGATGGACCACCAAAAATTCTATCAGCTTCCGAGTTAAAATCAGTTGTATTTTCATTACCTCTCCTCGCTTTTGGTCCCACAATAAACCAACAGAAAATTTCTTGTTTTGGGAAAGAACACAATTGGATTAAACGTAGCATATTTTTGGGATTTTCCATATTGGTCTGATTTGTTGGTCCGACACATGTTAGATGTCATGCACATTGATAAGAACTGTTATGATAATTTCTTTCATACAGTTTTGGATACACCAGAAAAGAGAAAAGGAAATGTAAATGCACGTTTAGATCTTGCCCAAATTTGCAGGCGTCCAGAACTAGAACTGTTTGAGAATGTCAGAATAGAAAGGTTACTGAAACCAAAAGCATCTTATACACTGTCTAAAGAAAAACGTTTATTATTTTGTCATTGGATTGCAGATTTGAGACTTCTAGATGGCTATGCTTCCAATTTGGGTAGATGTGTAAAGAATGGTCATATTACCGGATTAAAAAGTCATGATTGTCATGTTATAATGGAAAGACTTCTATCCATTGGATTAAGAGGTATGTTGAATTCTGTGATTGGGGATTCCATAACAGACATGTCTCATTTTTTCGGGAAATTTCTTCGGCTACAGTAGATTATGATACTCTATGCAAACTTGAAGAAGATGTTGTTGTAATTATATATAAACTGGAAAAATATTTCCGTCATCTTTCTTCGACTCAATGGAACATTTGATGTTCCATTTTCCATTTGAAGCCAAATGTGGTGGTCCAGTACAGTTTAGATGGATGTACCCATTTGAAAGATGCATGCAAAAATTGAAAAGAAAAGTATGTAACAAAGCCTCTGTTGAAGGATCTATTGTAGACGCTTATTTGCAAGAGGAAATATCTTTTTTCTGCTCCCATAATTTTGAATCTGATTATCCTTCAAAACACAACCGAATGGGACGGAACGAGAGGAATATTGATGAAATCGACAATCAATTATCTATTTTCAACAAGACAGAGCTTGGTTTTTGTGGAGTTTATGAACGCTGGCTTTTGGATGATGAACATCACAGAGCTCATACGTATGTTCTTCTCAACTGTGAAGAGATGACATCAGTTGTACTGTAAGTGTTTATATCACTTATTCTATCATTTATGTTACAGTAAATAACTTTGGTTTTTTTAGGTTGTATGATAATCATATCAAGAAACAAATTGCACAAATTATAGCAGCTGCTCTCGAAGAACGCCGACTGAAAAATTTCTCTCAGTGGTTTAAAAAACAGGTAACATAAATTCTTTATCATTTAGCAACTCATCCAATGTATAGTTTAATATATTGATAATTATTTCACAACTTTTCAAGTGTATGGACATGCTGATAAAATTGACAAATGGCTTTGTATATTGAGTAACCCACCATCCAAATTTGTTAAAACTTATAATGCATATGTGGTGAATGGATTTCGATTTCACACAAATGCATATGGGGAATCGAAAGAAACAATGAATAGTGGAGTTAGCTTGAGAGGATCTCATCATCGAGAAAATGAAGTTGACTTTTATGGCATACTTGATGAAATCATTGAACTCTATTATCTTGGACAACATTACATAACCATGTTCAAATGTTGGTGGTTGGATACAGAGAGAGCCGTGTGTGTTCATCCGACTCATGGAATCATCGATATTAAATGTAAAAGTGTTCTTGCAGTAAATGAACCATTATTATTGGATCAACAGGCACATCATGTTTATTACAAAAAGTACTGTGCTACATCAAGAGAGTTGGCTAATTGGTGGAGTGTAATAAAAATCCAAATTCGATACAATCAGTTTAGTCAAAGTGAATGTGTTTTCACTGATATGTAAAGAATTGAAGTTTTTCAAGAGAGTCATCAAAATCAATCTTTTTTACAAAGAGACATGAGTATCGATGATGACACCCCACATTTAAGATTCGGTGATGATGATGATGTTAATGATGTAACATATGAATTTGAAATGATAAGAGATGAAGCAACTCGAACTCGAATGGATATCGATGATGTTGAGGAGGAATATGAAGATGACATTGACATATATGGAGATGATGATGAAGATGAACATTGATAGAATTATATGGTAGTTATATACAATCATAATATATATATATATAATAGTAATTATCAATTATTTGCTAACAACATTAACATTTTCTATTTCAGATGGACGACAAGACATTTCATGAGTGGGCAGATGCTGACCTGCATTTCGATGCGGATGAGTTGTTGGCAGATGACCCTCAGCCTACAGGCGCTCCAGGGAGTACGCGGAGGGGGCACGGTCTTGCACGATTGATGATTCCTGACCCCATCCCTGAGCGACGTCCATGTCTTGGGTTTGATCCACGCACACAGAGGTGTGATAACCTATGTGATAATCTGTGGATTTGACTAAGATTTCATTAATCTATTCACATAATAAAGGTTTATTATTTTTACAGTTTTCCGTATATAGCAGTCGGACAGGGCAACTCTATTTTGCGCAACTATTTCTCTCAGCCGTGGACCACATGGGAGCAGATTCCCATTGATGTGCAGCAGGCCATGTTCGACCATTGGTTGGTACGTACGTAAATAAATAATATTTATTTTGAAAATTATTTCATTTCTAACTTGATATTTTGATTTATTTGTAGGGTTTATGGTATATGATTGAGGATACCATGTGTGACGCCATCCACAAGGCATGGTAGGTGGCCATGCGTGATCGCATGCTTCAATTTTTGCACAATTTAAGAAAAGCTTCCATGAAGAAAGCAGGAGTGTCAGATTTTGACGAGTCATGTAGAGCACACCGACCAGAGTACATTTCATCCCATGTATGGGATGGATTATGTGCACACTAGTTGAGTGGTGCCTTTTAGAGGAGATCATCGGTGGGGAGGCAGAATCGGGGGAGACAGGAGGTGACACATTGAGCTGGGAGTCATTTTTTCAGTACTCATAGACAGCATCTGGTACGTACATTATTTATAAATATTTTATATAACTATAAATATTAACAGTTTATTTTTTATTCTTATTGGCTGTCGAGAACCCCGACAGTACATAGTACGACGTATATCAAAGGATGTATAGTGATCCTGCTACGGGGGAGCTCAGAGGTGATTGTCAGCATCACATTGTGGTCAGTATTATTTGTTTTCAAGTTTAAAAATTAACTGCATATAATATATTCACAATTTTAATTTTAAATTTCAACTACATGAGTCATATGAGGCCACAGCGTCACAGACCCGGCCTGAGAGTCAGGCCGAGTCATCAGATCAGACCACTGGCCATCAGTTTGATGAGGTGACATGGATGCAGGCCACCCAGTATGCCTTTGAGAAGGGCCGGGTAGTTGGTATTAGCTCTCGATTGAATCCCGAAGATTATTATGGCAGTGCTACGATGTCGGCGTCCAGCTCGAGAGGAGCTCGTGCATATTCTTCTGCTACATAGTATGAGGATCAGTTGCGATCTCAGACTGCATTGATAGAGAGTCTCTGACAGGAGCCTGAGCAGATGCGTCAGCAGCAGCAGCAGCATGAGGAGGAGCGTCGACGCTAGCAGCAGTTGTACAAGGAGTAGATGAGTCGGTGGTAGCAGTAGCACCAGGAGCAGATGGAGTACATGCGCCGACTCACTCATGCTTTAGGGATGGAGTTTCCTCCACCCGCATCTGCAGATCCCCCCTCCCCCCTCCCCCCTCCTTCAGATTAGAGTTTTTTATGTTATAAAGTTTGTTAAATCAAAATATGAATTTTTTTTTCTATTCGTAGTTTATGTTCATTATAAAATATTAATAATATTATATTTTGAAATAACAATATTAGTATGAATAATAATATTATTTATATTTTATAATATTAAAATTTATATATATATTAAAATTTTATAATATTATAATTTAATTATATTTTTTTGTAATATTTGAATTATTTTAATATTTGAATGTAAAATAATTCTATTATTTTTATATTAAATAAAATAACTTATTAATATTTTTTTATTTATGAATTATAATTCAAATATTATTATATTAATTAAATCATATATTAATATTCTATTATTTTTTATTTTTGAATTATAATTCTATTATTATTATATAAATTAAAATAATTTATTAATAATTTATTATTTTTATTTGTGAATTATAATTCTATTATTATATTAATTAAAATCATTTATTAATATTTTATTATTTTTTATTTTTGAATTATCATTGGATTATTATTATATTAAATAAAATAATTTATTAATATATTTTTTATTTTTTTTATAGTATTTGCGACGGGATACTATGCCCATCGCAAATAGTATTATTATTATATCCATTAAAATAATTTAATAATAGTTTTTATTTTTTTTCTTTTAAAAAAGCAATTGCGACGGGCCCCGTCGCAATTACTTTTTTTAAAAGCTTTTAAAAATATACGGAGTTTTATTTGCGATGGGAAGGATCCCCGTCGCAAATAATAGCTTCAAAGACGGGCCCGTCGCAAATAATTGTTGTTGCGACGGCGTTTTCCGCAACGGGCGATTTGCGACGGGCCCCCATCGCAAAAGGCCATTTGCGACGGGATCCCGTCGCAAATACCCATTTTTCCCGTAGTGTCAGTGGAAGAACCAATCAGTATTCTACCTTCCCAACATGATCCATTATTTCTAAAGGACCAATATACCTAGGGCTAATCTTTCCATTCTATCCAAATCTCATTACTCTATTACGAGGAGATATTCGTAAGAACACTTTATCACCCACTTCAAACTATAGGACTTTTCTTCGGTTGTGAGCATAAATTTTTTGTCAACTTTGAGCTACTATTATTTGTTGTTTAATAGATCTGACCTTTTCTGCCATCTCATCAAAAATATCAGGTCCTAATAGATTTTTCCCCCAACTTCATCCTAGAATGTTGGAGTTCTGCATTTATTTCCATATAGGGCTTCATAAGGATCCATCTGAATACTAGAGTGAAATCTATTATTATATGAAAATTCCACCAATGGTAGGTGTTGATCTCAACCACCTTTTAAATCCATAGAGCGAGCACTCAACATGTATTCTAGAGTTTGAATTGTCCTCTCAAACTGACCGTCTATCTGTGGATGATAAGTTGTGCTGAAACACAACTCTGTATCTAAAATATGCTGAAGACTACGCCAAAACATCGAGGTAAACCACGGATTCTAAACAAATATAATGGAAAGTGGTACTCCATGCAATATTACCACTTCCTTCACATATATCCTAGAAAGATTATCAACAGATAAATCTTCCCTTATAGCAATGAAGTGTGCCGACTTCGTAAGACAATCAACTATTACCCAGACAACATTATTGGCTTTGGATATTTTGGGAAGTCTGGTGAAAAAGTCCATAGTGATGTTTTCCCATTTCCATTCTGGTATGGGTAATGGTTGTAACATCCCCTTAGACTTCTGTCTATTAGCTTTAACATACTAATAAACCAAGAATCGAGAGACATATTCAGCAACATCTCTTTTCATGCCATCCCACCAGAAGTACTCTTTCAGGTCCCTATACATCATCCTGCTTCTAGTGTGAATAATGAATGAAGAACTATGAGATTCATCCAATATTTCCTTCTTTAATTCTGGTATGGGAGGAAAAAAAACCCGATTCCTAAACCATATTATTTCACCACAATCAATGTGTAATTCAGGAACATTTCTCACCTTGTTTTGTAACTCTACATCTTCTTTCTGTGCCTCTTTAGTCTTCACATGTATAGATGGTTGAACATTCATTTGAGAAAGATAATATTTTCCCCTTCCATTATAATTCCATGATCCATCCTTTGTAAATCCATAAATATTGGATCTTTTTTTATCCTCATCATGGATAGGCTATCATGGACTTTTCGACTTAATGCATCTTCCACCTTGTTTTCTTTCCAAGGGTGGTAATAAATTGAGCAGTTGTAATCCTTAATCATCTCCAACCATCTTCTTTGGCGCTTATTCAGCTCCTTTTGTGTGAAAATATACTTTAAAATTTTATTATCAGTATATATATCACACCTTTCACTATAAAGGTAATTCCTCCAAATCTTCAATGAAAATATTACCACAGATATTTAAAAATCATGAGTTGGGTAGTTTTGCTCATATATTTTCAACTCTCATGAGGCACAAGCTATCACCATATCGTTTTCCATGAGAACACACCCCAATCTATTCTTGGACAAATCACTGTAGATCACAAACCATTCTCCCCTACAAGGTAGTGTGAGAACAAGTGCACTGGATAACCCTCTTTTTAACTCCTTGAAATTATATTCACACTCCTCCATCCAAACGAACTTAACTCCTTTTCAAGTCAACCTGGTGAGTGGATTATATAATCATGAAAAATATTTCAAAAAACATCGATAACATCTAGAAAAACCCAGAAAACTTCAGATATCAGTTACTATTGTTGGTCTTGACCATATTTTGATAACCTCTGTTTTTGTTGATCCACTGATATCCCCTCTTTTTAGATTATGTGACCCAAAAATGAAACTTTTTGAAGCCAAAATTCACACTTGGTAGATTTGGCCTAAATCTTCTCCTTTATTAGGTCTTTTAATACATTTCTCAAGTGATATTCATGTTCTTCCTTCCTCTTTGAATAGACAAGAATATCATCTATAAAGACTACCAAAAACTCATCAAGATAGTCTCTAATGACTCTATTCATTAGATCCATGAAGATAGCAGGGGCATTAGTAAGACCAAATGGCGTCACTATAAATTCATAGTGTCTATACCTTGTATGGAAAGCCATCGTTTGTATATCCCCCCTTTTGACCCTAAATTGATTATACCCTAAATGAAGATCAATCTTGGAAAAGTATTGAGCTCCACATAGTTAGTCAAATAAGTCATCAATGCGTGGGAGAGGATATTTTTTCGTGATAGTGATCTTTTTATGTTCTCGATAATCAATGTAGAGTCTAAGTGATCCATATTTCTTCCTAACAAATAGAACCGGTGCTGCCCATGGTGATGTACTAGGGCCTATGAATCCCTTATCAGTATTCTATTGTAGTTTCTTCTTCAATTCCTACAACTCAATTGGGGACATTCTATACGGTGTCTTTGAAATGGGCGTAGCACCAGGTATGAGTTATATTGAAAACTACACTTCACGATTTGGTGGAAGGCCTGGAAATTTCCCTGGAAAGACATCATCAAACTCCCGAACAGTGGGCATATTCTTAATCATGAGTTTCTCTCCAACCATTTGAGATAAATAAAGTTAATTTATTGGATTCTAGACACATAAGATGGAAGAAATTTTCATTGGAAGATTATATTCATCCTTGCATCGATATATGATCGTTGATTGATCTGGAATATGAAATGTGACTCCCTTCTTTGGATATTGATATGAGCTCCATATAAATAAATCCAATCCATGCCAAGAATCACATCAAATTCCACTATAGGAAGGATCATAAGATTTGCCGGAATCACTTTCCCACAAACTTCAATCAGAGAAGAATTGTAAACTTTTGATGTAACCATTGTGCCATTAGGAGTTGTCACAGCCAACTCAACAACTAATTGTTGAGGTAGTATGACGATACCCTTATAAAATTCTTCAGAAAAAAAAGAGTGAGTTGATCTAGAATCAAATAAAACATTTTCTACTTTAGAGTGGATGGTAAGTGTACCTTTAACCACTTTGTTATCCTACTCCACATTACCGATAGAAATTGCATGTGACTTTACTTTGTCTTTGTCCTTAAGAGTTTTTTGACGTTTATCATCATCAACAAACCTTGGATTAGGGCATTGATTAGCGTAATGCCCCATTTCCTTGCACTTGTAACATTGAAGTGTAGGAGGTGCATTCTGTATAGCCTTTTCTTTGTTCGCATCACTAGACACCCTTTTCCCATCATTGTGGCATTCAAATGCCCGATGACCTTCTTTTCCACATTTTAATCATTTACTTGTCTCTTCAAGAAAATTCCCTCCATGTTTCTTTCCAAACATTGAGCATAATGGATAATTCATCTTATTTTCAGTGTGGTCTTTAGATTTCCCTTTGAATTCCATTTTCCTCTTTTTTATCAAACCCATATGACTGATTGGTTACTCCAATCTCCATCTCATCCTTGAGAGCACATCAAACAATTTCCTCATAGCTATTGAAGTCCCATATGGCTAACACCCTTCTAAGACTTGGTTTTAAGACACTAAGGAATCGATCGATCTTACTCTCAGGTTGGATAATAATTCCAGAAGCATACCTTGCAAGTCTTGTAAAATTTTCTTCGTAGGTACTAAAAAATTCATCACCCTTTTGCTTTAGTTCAAGAAACTTCTTCTCCATCTTTGTTCGAAGAATACGAGGGAAGTACTTTTTGAAAAATATGTTCTTGAACTCATCCCATTCCATGGACTCAATTTGGTATTTTTTCATCGTATTGTTAATAAGATTCTACCATTGATCTGCTTTACATTACAAATTATATACTGCTAGGATGAATTTATCATGTTCATAAAATTGAAGAACTGAAAATATCTTTCTAGTGGTATGAATCAATTGTTCACCCACTAATGGATCAGTAGACCCAGTGAATGATGGTGAACGCTGCGTCTTGAAGGATTCAACAGAATGTTGCTCCTTCATTTTCTATTTTGGATGTCCTGCATGATTCATAGCTTGAAAAAGTTGTGTGATCATAGCTACATGATTTTTCATTCCAGGTCCAATAATGTTTTGTTTCTCAGGGGGAAAATCATTTCATTTCCCATTCCATTCAGTATTAACATGGTTCTGTTGGGTTCCATCCATTGATTAAAACCATTAACCATAGTGGGAGAAACACTGATCATAATTGGAAAACCACATAATCAAGAATAAAATTTCACACTTTAGGTCTTATCATAGGTTATTCATGGCCATTTATAGAACACTGATATTGTGTTCTATGTTTAGACATATCCTTAGGGTTCTTACTGAGGCTTTCACATCCTAGTTTCCAAAGGTTGACTATAACCATCCTCTGATACCAAATATAATGACCCAAAAGTTACATGCATTTTTATTAGTTTATAAATGAAGAATACTTATTACAACATATAACAAAACCATTATAGGACCATATAGGTATAGTGTCTTTAGAAACTGTGAAATATAAAAAACTGGTTCATAAATCATCTACATTGTCTCTCATTTATTTCATCATATCTAGAGTCCCTTTTGGAATATATTACTTAATACCCTTCTTCCTGACCTAGGGAAAAGAAGACATACAAAATGCTGATCTCAAATGCTTAGTAAGGGTAAAAAAGTAAAAATCAATCATATCATATACATAAGAACCTAACATTTTGAAAATATTAACCTACAAAAGAGATCATAATATCATAAAGTGGGATAAATCATAGTAGCGAAATGTAATTCCAATAATCATAACATAAAACATGAAACTTTGGGTCATACACACATTATCATAGAAAATCATTTCACATTAGTTAGGACTCATTACCAAGAATATCATAATGGAAAAAGTCCATTTCTGAACCGAGTTCAATCCCCATTCCAGTCCTGTATCACTAAACTAGATTAACTTGCCATTCCAGCCATGTCTATCTCATGAGATATAAATCATTACCCAATGCATTGGAGGGAGATATAGGTCTCACCCATCTCATAATGAAACCATTATTATGTGTGCCACAATATCATAAATCATATATCATAGCATAACCCATGTAATGAAAATGGGATTCTTAAACATAATGCCATCATAACATAATCCATATAAGATAAAAGAACTTCAAAAAAATAATTCCATCATAAAATAATCAAATCAACGTAAAAATAGGTATAGAAACAAAACCATTTATTTTCTTAGGTAGAAAATAATTTTGATAAAACACTTGAACTCCAATCTTGAGGAAAATATCATTTCTACTTCAAAAACATTTTTCCTTTCTTAACATGTCATACAATTTTTAACTAAAATAATGTTCTATGAAATCATAAAAGTCCATTCATGCTGTATATGTTAAAAAAACATTTTTCTCGTTCTTTGGACGAAAAAGTTAAAAAGTATCTCGTACTGAAAATGAATAAATATTCCTTCCATATATTTTACTAAAATTAACCAATAGGTAAAATTGGATTTCAAAAATTGTAGTAGGGTAGAAATAATATTTCATATTGAGGAAACATGGATGTGGATGATAACTATTCCCCATTAAATTCTAAAGTATAAACAATCTCAGATAAAATTGAGATTTTGAGATTTTCCCTTACCTTAGGTCTGATATGCTTCGTACATATCCGATCCTCCTATATAATGATTTAAATAATGTCAATGAATTATTACAGAATCATATTAATTGTTATGATATCATATATGGTCATATTGTTATCTTTTTATTAGTAATATTTCATAACTACTTGGCATTTGTGTGTTCATTGCATTATGTTCTTATGTGTGTTTTGTCGAATAGATTATTATTAATCTTTCTAGGTTATAGATACCTCATTTACAGAATGTTATTACTGTAATATATATCATATTATTAATTCAGTACATTTATATAATCATTATTCAATGAAGATCATGTAGAATGAGTCACATCACATCGTAGAGACGTTAGGTCGTACGTACGCACGAGTGATGATATCATTCCCATAATTATATGAATGGAATTTGAGTTGATGATATAATATTTCATAATCAGTATCATGTTATAATAATCATATATAGTTATTTTTTACACCATTATACCCATCCATGTAAGGTGGTGGTGGAAAACAGATCGCACCACGATGTGGAGACGGTATTCCGTACGTACGTACACGCGGTGATTTCATTTCCCATATGATGGATAGAAGGTGAAATATGGTTGTTTCATATTTATAATAACATATCAGTATATTAGTGATACTTATGTTATTACTTTGTAATGAAAAAAAATAAATAAGATTAAATATAAGAAGAATGAAACATGAAAGAATCGGAAGAAGAGATTACCTCTTCCTTGACCTGTCTCTATTAAAAATCTTCTTAGGGAACTAGACATGGTCTTTTAAGAAGACCATAACCTCTATGATGTAACTAGAGATGTTTATAAGAGAAATGGGCAGGGTTTGAAAGATCTTGAAGGCTCAAAATTGTGTGAAGAGGAGAGGGAGGAGGTTCTCTTTTATAAGGGATGAGAGGGGCACCTTTGGAAACCTAAATATATTAATTTATAATAAATTTATATTCGGTTTATATTGGCTCCAAAGTGACTTAATTCTAGGATAGGGTGGGTATGGGTAGAAATCCTCTCAACCAATAGGTTTTAGACAAGATTAGGTTACTATTTTAACCTTATCATTAATATTTCACTCTAAGTTAAATAATTTATCTTTTATCATGTCTTCTTGTATTCTTACACTATATGGTTAATAAACATACTATAAACTTACAATAGAAGCCCTATTGGTTCATTAATGTCTTAAATATTATTATATAAGTCTTTTTTCCATTCTTAGTTTTTTAGGAATATAATAACAATTAATAATATAATATTTGTTTGAAAAACTCTTTTAGGTCAATTTTGACACTATTTGGTATTTTGTTTTTTTTAATATTCATATATGCATGATTACTTGGAAACAAATTCTTATAAATAACCCTAATATGCTATATTAACCTATAAAATTAGTGTAATTTATAAAAATTCTCAAACTACATTTATTTGGTTATTTATAACATCAATAATGTTAATATTTCATTAATAAGGTAATTACAACATCATCATTGTGTCATAAATAAAATTAATTATTTAATATCTAAAAATTATAAATAAAAAATCATTATGTAGGAAATCGTTTTATCACTCAGATTAATATTTATAGTCGAATTTATCTTATGTATACCCCTATATTAAAAAATGTTTTAGTTATTAAACTTTGATTTTAACTTCATTAACTCTTCTTTGAATTAAATAATAATAAATGTCCAAATCTAATCCCTGTAGACATAAATGGTTATAATCAATTAATAAGGTTGTTTTTGGTCTAATTACACTTATAAAATAAAATTAGGACATGTGTTAGGGTAATAATAATATTATTTTTACCCTTAATTATGCTATTTACTTTTAACCGTTGTAAATAAAAGTAAAAAAGTTACCATTCGAAAATAATTATTGTTATCTTATTGAACCACATTTTACTTAACAATATCAATTTTTCATCTTTAATATTTGAAATTC
Source organism: Viscum album (assembly GCA_963277665.1). NCBI lineage: Eukaryota > Viridiplantae > Streptophyta > Magnoliopsida > Santalales > Viscaceae > Viscum > Viscum album. The sequence goes on from OY728131.1 coordinate 1,197,467,428, forward strand.
CACTCACAGAAGTGGTAAAATTAATTTTTATGTAAATTTGGAAATTTTCTTAGATGGGTAAAAGACGGTGAAAACTTCAATAAAATTTTCATATATCTAAAATTATTATAAAATGACAATAATGAATTACATTGAACTTATATATTTATTATGTATATATTTTTACCTAAAATAAATTTAAATAAAATAAATAATTATTTAAATAAAAATTTGGTTTTAAACTATAACTCAGTGTTTTTCACTATTCATCAAAAATTGAAAGTTTTCAGAAAAATACCAAAAATTCACCCTAAGCTAATTTTGATATTCCAAATCAAAAAATGATGTCCATTTTGATAGATAAAAATTATAAAATTTCAAAATGTGGGTATTACAATTTATAATGGCTAGTTTATATAATATTTTAATAACATATCGTTGTTTAGGGAAAATCGGTATTACGTACAACACAAGCTATCGGGGAAGGTTTCTCTTGCGTGTAATGCAAGCCAAGACAATGTTTTGTGTATTGAAAGATTCATTTTCTGTTTCATATAACATAATACATAATAACAATATATTTCTCATAAAATCTCAGGGTGTTACATTAACCCTACTATTTGGGGATCGAGTGTGTCGTAGTGAGGTATAACTAGGAGACAATGACAATAACCTAATGGGACGCATCATGGAGGTCCCTATAAAGGTTTTATATTGAGAATCATATTAAGGTATGATACATAACGGATCTTCAATCCATGTTGTATTCAAAGGCTAAGTGATGGGCCTTTTCAACACACCCCTAGAGGGTTCAATGTAGGGATACCTCAGGTGAGGGGCCTGCATTGTGGACACTATAGACAAGTTGTAATATTTCCCCTCTCGAATTTTTTAATTCAGGGGAGAATGGTAATTTACTAATCACCATATTTTTTTATATATTAGTCATGTCAGGAGGAGGCCATACCAGTCAGTCTTTCCCCTCCCCTGCCTCCCATGGATCCACAATGATGGGGGTATTCTTGAGGTGTTACTATGTGAATTTTGGGTACGTACCCCTTCTATTATCCTTTAATTCTTGTCATTATTAGTTGGACACTACTTTTAGATGTCATTAGTGAGGGTTTCCAAGCCAATTCCTCTGGATTATTGTACAAATATGTTCGGAAGATGATTCTTTCACGTGTCTTGGTGCGATGAGGTCCCCAAAAGTTGATCACATGTTGTTGGGTGTGGTTTGGGTGTGACTATGATTCATATTGAGTTTATGTGAATGTTCATATTTTAGATAATTTTAATAATACATTCCTATAATTAATTAATTATTTTGTTTTTCATGAGATATTTTATGAGGAGTTTTAGAAATCCTGGGTGAGGCTCAATGGAGCTTATAAAGGAGTAAACTTTAGAGATGATATAGGTGGCCCATATGATACAAACTCATATACATGTTTATTTCTAAGCATGTATTATAATATAACTTAATGGGTTCGAGTACAAGTTTTAGAGACCATGGGTGCCTATAGTAGATGATTTAGGATGGTATTGGGACACCTGTTCTTTGAATAAGTTTTATTTATCACTTAAGTAAAACGAGATTTCTAAAAAACAATGTCTCCAATGGAAGGGACCTTAGCTAAGATGACATGGGTACTTGGGTAGATCTCAAGGTATATTTAGTTACCAGAATATATTAGGGTGATTTTTTATGGCTACGTAGTATAAATGAGATTCAGAGGGCCATGTGATGATGGGTGAGATTGAATTATGCCTCAACATTGGTTTGGAACATCCTATTGAGGTCATAGGGTAGTATTGGATTGTGATACGAGTAAGATAACTTCTTTAGGACACAATGTGTGTTAAAGGGTGGGGTTTAATATAGGTGAAGAGTTAATAGATCCATCTAGGATATATGATATAATATCCAAGTATGAGTTAAGAGAATTTTTTAAGGACTTGTAATTCAAATTCCATAGGGGTTTTGGATGGGAATTAAAGCCCTCCTATCACGGATTGGGTCCAAATGACCCCACAAGTTATAGGTTCATAATATGGTTATGACTATATGATTATTACAGTGTTTAAGACCATAGGATAAATGTTATGTGACTAGTTACCTATAATGAACTACTGATCTATGTGATGGGTTTTGTTCTAAATTTTTTAATGCATCCATTTCATCAACTGTCTACTAGTTACATGTCACAAATATTTGTGTGGGGGTCTAGATCCAGAGGTATGTTACTAACATGAGTGAGATAGATCTTTCTATACTTACATGAGTGAGACATAGTCCCATTATTCTTGATGTATGAGCTAACCTTGAATGAGAATATGTGTCTTGAGACTATTTTTCTTTACCTTGACTGAGATAGTGTTTTTACGGTTATTTAATTAAGTGAGAAATCAATGGTCAGAAAAAATATGTGATGTTGCAACCACCTTTCATGATAAGTCCAAGATGATATATAGGATAAAATTAGATAGATTAAATATACATTTATTGAGAATGTAGAGGTTAGATGTTGGATATATTACTATCCCAAAAGAGGGATTGTCCTAGAGCTTATTGTTTGACCCTGCCATGAGGTAGGAAGAATTAAATTTTTTTTATGATTCCGTACCATGAAGTCTCACATATGAGATCAGGAAACCAACAACACTCCACCTTTAGTCTTTTGTTAAGGGACATTTTTTCTTGCATGAGCATTCTGGATTTTGGCATGGCACTAAAACTGGTATTGTTGGCTGTCATAGTGGCTTCGTTATCACATTAATACCCCACATGTATAGTTATTTATGATTTTATTTTCATCATGCATAAATATACTCATGAGGATGTATATTAAGGGTTCTTGGTGATACCCTATTGAGTTATATTCTGAAACCCTTCATGAGAAACTTGATGCATGTGCAGACCCCATAAATTATTTCATATCAAAGAAAAATATATGTATTGGAGTGAGTCAGATTAGCTTAATGCTTATTTAAATATAGGGTTGTTTAGGCATGTGGAATGAAGTATGGTCTTTTTTATTTTTTGGTCTTTTTTATTTATATATGTTATTGGCCTAGTGGGGGACAAATTGTTTTATGATTGCATGAATTCCACATGATATTCATTTTAAAATTACTATTTATTGATTTATGCATACTATGATTTTGGTATGTGAGTTTTTTGGTTATTTTTTCTAATGTATGACTTTATTAGAGGGTATAGTCACCCCATTGTATTAATAAGTTCTAACCAAGTAGTTGGAACACTTTAAAAATATTAGGATACATGATTGAGGACATTTATCCCATTATATTAGATAAGAATTATATGATGGGGTGTTATAAGTGGAATCAAATATTATTTTTATTATCTTACTCTTTAGGATATGGTTGTTAGGGAGTAAATATTTTATAGAGCTTGTAATGGACCTCAAAATAGTGCATCATTCACAAATTTTTGTTGCTAATTCATCATTACTGGGGTTATGATATTGATGTTCTTGGTCTTTAGTATTATAGTTTAGGTTTTTAATAAACATGGTGTGTTTTAAATGGTTTTTATTTGGGTATTTGATTCATGTCATATTATAATGATTATTGTGTACATGCATCATATTTGTCACATATGATTTACAAGACATATTCATGCTTATATGTGATTTGTTTTTATTTACAAAAAAGTTATAGTGGTTTAAAGTTTAAAAAAAAACTTAAATGCAATTTAACCATATAACTTGTTGGAGCGATTCTACTCAAATGGATCATGATTTTCACACATGATTAGTTATCTAATGGAATGTCATGTAGATTATATTTTGAGACATTTTTGGGTGGATGTTATATATTTTCTTATATAAGGGATGCATAGGTACCATTAGTTAGTTTTCATTGGTATTGAATTATTGAGGAATGATTTGAGGATGGGAATGAGTTTCCATGTGGATGCAGGATCATTTAATTAAAGTATCATCAATAACCTATATTTGCGGATCTCTATATGTATTATTGGTGGAACAATACCTAATCTAGAAAAAAAGTTATGTGGAAACACATGTGTGGGTTAAATAAGGGCATCTAAATTCAATGATATTGGTATTGAAGCCAACTTGAGAGGGTAGAATCAATTTTTTATCTAACCCTGATGATTATGGTTTCACTTTTTATAATGTTTTTGTAGTATGGGTAGATTTTCAAGGTTCTTGAATAACTACTATGTAGTGAGTGATCATTAATATAGCCTTGGAATGAGTGAAATTCCTATATATTTTTGATGAAACAGCTTGTAGTGGAGCATGGTTTGTGGGTTCTGTATGTGGTCCTAGGTTTAGTAGGATGTGAATCATTGTACCATGAGCCAATTTCTCTATTGGGTTATAAAGGGGAATATAGTTATTGAGTTTAAGAGATAACTGGTTAGATGATTTTTGGAGGTTATCATGACCTATGGAAGAGGATAATGATATTAGTAGGGATTCATGAGTTAAATTATTAATGTGAATGGGATGGTTCTCACATGTAGTTCACAATTCCTGTTAAGTTACATATCAATGGATGGGTCATGTGAAAGTTTGTTGAGAATTTTTTAGGTTTTGTATTAACTTGAGTGATACTATAGTGGTAGTGTAATGGTGAGACACATGTAGGAATGGTGTACAAGGGTTTTAGTCCTTAACATTTGTTTTCAGGAAAGCATAAGTGTGGCTCAGGAATAACGACACACACATGATGGTAGATTTTTTAGGGTGTTTTACTCAAGGAGTGATAGTAGGGAATGTTTATAGTTGGAGGGATCCATTGGGTACTAGAGGATGTGATCCCCATTATATGTTTACTATTTCATAGTGATGTTGTTTTTACTAGTAAGTTAGAAATAGTAAGAGCGTAATGTTTCAAAGTGGTTCTTAGGTATGAGTGAAATGACCACATTTAATCATTATGCTTGGTAATAGTTGAATCATGGGATATATAGGATGGGTTTTTTTTGTATTAGGTAAATGATAAATATAATCATATAGTGGAGATAATCTTATTAGTCATGGAGGAATTACCCTCATGTGAAATGGGTCTTGGTTATAGTGGAGTTGGTTGGTGGGTAGTCGATGTTGGACAATAGTGCTGGTTTGTGGTACGATCCGTTAACATCTGGTAGTTTGGGATATACCATACTTAGAAAAATGATGTGTTTTTTGATTAAATCCTAATTGTTTCATCATGGTCAGGTTGGATTTGGTTTGGTCTAAGGGAGAGTTGTATCGTTGATTCATTGGTGCTCCAGGTGAGGGCATGAAGAATAGAATGAGCGGTTGGGGATTCATCCGTGGAAGTTACATCATAGATTTTTCTTGGACTTCAGTGTGGGTGTTAGTGTAATTCTACATTTCTATATATGTGTTATAGAATCACGATCAGTTGAGGTGGTGCTATGAAATTTTTGTGTGTGTAGCTATTTTTTTTGGTTGGATTCATCCAATGGAGGTTCAAACATTTTTTTCATGTAATTGTATGCAGTGAGGTAGAAACTAGACAAACCATGTCATCGAAATGCTATAAGTTCATCATCTAGTTGATTCCTATAGTGGTGAGTACCATAGTTTAAAATATGAATTCATAAATAGATTCTTATAGTGGGAATAACCATAAGAATCAAGATGAATTGGCTGAAGATACCATGGATTCTTGAGTAATATGGGCATGGTCAAGCACCGTCTTATTGTTGGAATCATGGAATAACGAGTTGCTTTATATTTTTTGAATAGTAATCTTGGTGGTTAGGCTTGTGTAGTAGAATCATGTTTTTCTTCTAAGATAGAACATAGTCTATTGCTAGTGAATTAGTGACTATGTTATGTTGGGAAATATGGTTTGAATAAAATTGTGAAATTTGAAGAATGAGAAGCTTTATGGTGGGGATTTTTTAAAAATCTTCAAATTTGGAGTCATTGTTTTTATAGAGGAAGCTGGAATTGTTATTCGAGAGAAAGGCTTGTTTCAGAAATTTGGATTATATCATTAATATGAGAATTGGGATATCTATAAAGGTTTTTTAAATATGTATTGATTCCAAAAATGGTGTCATGAAATTGAGTAATTGGATGAGAGGGATCGGGGTGGACCTATAGCTAAAATTTTTACAATAGGTAGCCATAATGGCACAACAAAGGATCTTGTGACATAGTGTCTGTGTTCGAAGAAGAATGCGATGTAGATAGAGGGGTATTCACCATAGAGAGAAGGGGGAAGGGTGTATTTTCCATTTAACAACTGAAAAGGCTATGTCATAGTATGGACTAGAGGGTAGATCATGGTGCCACCCTATGGAGCCATGCCATAGAGGGCCCTTAGGGGGCCATGTATTAAATAACCCTTCGAGGTGTGTTTTTCAATGGATCCTTACTCCATGATATGAAAATATTATAGCGGTGGTCCTTTGAACTAGGTCCCATGTGGTTGTGTCATAGGGATACCTCGAGTTATGTGCTTTAACAATGGCCCAAACGACAGTGCTGTAATACTTCCACCACCCAGTTTTTAAATTGATATAAGACTAGTGATTTTCCAAACACCCCCTCCAATTTTTAGGGACTAGTGGTATATGGATGAGGCTATTTATACTTACCTATCCCATCCCCTTACTTCCTTGTATCCATCATGTCATTGGGATGTCTTTGAGGTGTTTTTTTGTAGTCATTTCAGGCATTTTCACCTTCTCATAGCCTTCCATTAGTATTATTATTTGACTCTCACCGAATTTTGGATGAATTTTGATATTTTTTTAGTGATGGTTTCATTAGATCATGATGGAATTTGGTTACCATAATAGGTATTTCATGTTGATTTTCATGATGAGGTTTATAAAGGATCATCACATATAGTTGGGTGATGTTTTTATGAGATAATGAAATATAGTGAGTTTTTAAGAGAATATAATGATTTTTGTTAATTTAACAAAAATTTATAAATTATTATAGATAATAATTTGTGTATTTTTATATGAGATAGGTTATTGGGAGTATGGATGATCTTAGAAAATTATTGATAGATATTGGTGAGGGGTTAACTCCATGGGTGAGATTGGTGGACCCTATGATATAAACACATATATATGTTTATTTCCAAGTGTGTATACTTACTTAATTTCAGGGGTTTGGAATGGGGTTTATGTAATAATGGTTACTTGGATAGAAGAGATAGGATGGTTTGTGGTAACAATGGCTGGAATAAGTTCTTCATATAACCTAGCTTAATATTTATTGCCTAATGGCTATGTCGTTAAGGGGAGAGGGTGTCAGTTGAGTTTATGTGAAGCCTTTAGTAGGTCTCAGGGTATGTGTAGTGACCAGAGTAACCAACATTTAATTATTAAGTATAGTATTTTGGAATGAAAGGATTGTGGAAAAGTAATGATGAGAAAGATATATGTATGTCTTTTGAACGATTATGAATTATCTCCTAATGTTTGATGGGAATCGTGGTATGTAAGGTGATTAAGAGAAGTCCTTCGGGACTCAAGTGTGTGAAGTGGAGGTGTTTACAAAGGGTGATGAGTTGTGAGGCCTCCCTTAGGTTGTGTTATACATAGCCCATGTATGATTAATGTAAATTTATCAAGTACATTTCATCAGGATTCTAAGGGGGTTTTGGATGGGATTTAGACACCACCTATTGAAGCCAGGGTTGGGATGAATCTATAGGCTATATGGTCACCATGCTGTGATGGATGTGGATTTGTGTTAATTATTCCGATTATGGAAAAGGTCTAAAGTGACTAGTAAAAATGTATGATATGGAGACTGTGTGATAGGATATGGGCCTTAGTTTTTCTTGCAAGTGTGCAGTTAATTATGTGCCTATGATAGACAATAAATTATGGTTTAGGGGTGTGGATCCCAAGGCCGGAACCAACTATGAGTGAGATGAAACTAGATGAACTACCATGAGTGAGATTGAGTCCATGTTATGCATAATTTATAGGCCAAACATGAGTGAGAATGTGTGTCTTCAGACTAGTTGGTTTCGCCTTGAGTGAGAAGGAGTTATTCTAGACATTTACTTAAGTGAAAATCTATTGGCTAGAAATGGGATGTGACTATGAGACCACCTTGATTGAGATTCCCATGTCTAGATATGTAATGTTTTAGATATATTTACTCTTCATTGAGTGATAAAGTAGTGGTAAGAAGATGCATGTATGATTGTCTCAGAGAGAGTGATGAATATGATTATTAGTACTATACCCTACCATAAGGTTGGTAGCTATTAGGATTCAGATGACTCTCTACCCTATACCCTTAGGCATGGAATAAGGATTTAGATTATTACTTACCCTTAATATTTTTGTATGGTCTAAGTTGTGTATCATGGGAAACTAGTTTATAGAATGATTTTTATGTATGTATGATTGGGTGTCATGGTTCCCTGGTTATTACATGAAGACCCGATTGACTTGTGCACCTCATCGAGTGTCATATTTTCTTAGTTAGCACGTGGAGACTCAATATCCATATTTATTTATGTATTTATTTTCCTCAAGAATACACAATCACATAAAGGTGCATATTATGTGTTCTTTGTGGGACCCAAATAAGTTATATGATGACACCCTACACAAGCACCCCGATGTTTGTGTCGAGCTTATTTATTAATTTAGTAATAGCATAGTATGCGTAGTGTATCAAGATATATTAACACAATTGGTATGTAGTGATTTGGTTATTAAGGCCTAAGGATGGATATTGGGTCTGTTTTATATTTTTTTATTTTTTTATTTTTATATTTCATTAGCCTAGTGGGAGACTAGTTGTTGTATGTTTATAAGATTCATGCATGAAATTTATTATATCATTATTGTTTATTTACTATGAATATTATTATTATGGGATGTTGTTTTCTTGGTTATTATTAATGTTTTATAACTATGATATGAGAGCATAGTATCCCCATGGTATGGATTAGTCCCTCAACGCTAGATGGAAACCTCTATTAAATGGGGAGGTCCTCTTGATTACACAAATCCTTCCAACCCATAAAGGTTTTCTAGGATGGGGTGTTAAAAATTATATAAGAAAAATAAAACATAGAATAAATATAAATAACTATAACTAGGATCTCATGAGGGGTGATAATGTTTTAAAAAAAATAAGGAGTTAATAACTTAAAATAAATATACAAGTGTAGTAAAACTCAATAGTAAGGCTTATAAGGTCACTAAAATACAATAAACATAGAATAACATCTATATTTTTCACCAATACTCCCAAAACACCACGATTCATAAAACCAACTAGAAATCCTACTGCACCGTAGCTCCCAATCCATAGTTACAAACCACTTTAGAAAATATGGTGAATATTCCATTACCGATAACACACTTTATATAATCCAGTAATCTGTAAAAGGATTTAGAATGATCACTAAAAATTATATACTCCCCTTATTGGCATTTCGTAGTCCCATCTTATGATCTAACATGGTTAAAAAATCATGATGTGGTCAGGAAAGGAAAAAAAATACCTTAATGATTCATTATTTCATTCCTAAACACCTCAAACATCAAAAATAAATTAACTATACCAATTATGTACCGTACATGAGGCCATAAAATTAATGACTTATATTCAACCATGTTTTTTAACCTAAGAACATTCTATTGGTGTTGTATTTTATAGTTAAAAATTGACCAGAAGATTATAATGATGACTCAAGAACATATTAGAGATGTTTTCGAAGTGATATGAAGTAAATTAAAATAAATTTCTATAAATATATATCCTAGAAAATTAAAAGTGTGTTGGGAAAAAATATATTTTTTATATCCACCGGAGTTTTAATAGAAGTTATTGAGATTATAGAGGCCAAGAAAAAATGAAAAATAAGTGGAATAAATACATTTTCGGTTGATCACCCAAAATTTTAATTGGAGGTACATAGTTCTGGATGTTGAGGTAATATATATAAATCTATATCTTCCTCTAGAGTTTAATTGTACCTGTGTTAGTTTTATTCAATAAATTACAAAGAGTAAGTATTCTTATATTTGACCCGATAATAATTATGATGATTTCAACTGATGTTTTTCTTTAATAATTATAAAACTCTAAAATAATATTGTTATATATAGTTTTTTATAAAAATTTTCATTATCAACATGGGATCGAGTTTTCATGACACATGAGACCCATAATTCTCATTTTTACTAGATAAAATTATTAAATAAACATTTATTGTTTTGATTCAATAAATATACAATTTTGTTATATTTCATGAAAATTTAATTTTTAATTCATATTTTAATTTGGAAATGAAGGATTAAGGTGTGTAAAAGTGATTAGAAATTTATACAAGATATAAATACATAGATGAATAAGAAGTAAGACTCAAAGAGATGACATAGATGAATGAGTTTTAGAAGGGAATTTTGCTCTTAAAATTTCTTTGTGTGAAAACATAAATTGATGATTTAAGTCTTTTAAATAAGGAAATTATAGAAGTGGTTATTTAAAAAGAGTTATTTTGAGAGTTTCTATAACACCCATATTTTTTATCCTATTTAATAATGATGACTATAACTTCAATTTATTTATTGAAGCGCGGTTTACATGAAAATGTGATTCAAATCACATTATTTTAATTATGATGTTTTACTGATGTCATGTGATTATTGTAGGTTGATGATTATATTAATTAGAAAATTATGTCTTGGGGATTAATCTTTTTGGTTCATGAGTTTTCAGGATGACTAGAATTTTATATTTGGGTTTATAGAATTCATTCAAATGAATTAATTTGGGGAAATTATATTTGATATATTACATGTAGAATTTATAGGTAAATAATGAAAACATGAGGTGTTGGAGTTTGTAATCAAAAATTTAGAGAAATTAATAAATTTTAAAGGTATTATCAAGATATAAAATTACCTATCATGGGATTTTATTTACATATAAAAAGATTTTTCAATGACTTGTGGAAGAGATAAAGAAATTAGAATTAATTTACATAATTATTTTAGTGGAATTAATGAAAAAAGGTGAAATAGAAATTTCAAATTTTAATAATTGATATACTGAAACATTTATTATAATTTTTTCAGTGAATCATATTGGAATTATAAAGGATTTATATGGAGAAGTCTATATGGATATGGGTGGTTTATAATGTTCATTTATTTGACTTTCTTCAATTTTCCCCTATGCTAGCAGCGTAATTTTGGATGATGAGATAATTGGAAGGTGATATGAGGTTGGGAGGCTGGTTAGAGAATTATATTATTTTTAATATGATATCATATATATCTCATTTATTTTGATAATGTATCTATAGAAGTGTATACACCGCAAAACCAATAGTTATAAAATTATTTTGAATGAGGCATAAAATAATAGTTTTAAAACATTTTACATTGTTCATGCCAAATCAAAATGGGGTTATTACTCTTAATAGAACTTTTAATCCATCACTATCATTATATAAAACATCATAACTATATATAGTTACATGGTTTCACGATAAATTTCATGATGTCCATGTCACATATTTATGGAAGGTACCAAGTTGATCTAAATAAAGGGGTATAGAAATTTATTTATATATTTATATTTATGACTAATTTTGAGGATAGATAATATTTTTTTACCATGAAAATATCATTAGGTTTTATGGAAAATTATATAAATATCTTCTATTTAGTATTATTTAATACAATCTATGACATTATCAAATTCACTAATGCTTTATTCATTGATAAAGATCATGAAATTAATTAATTATCCAGATTTTTAGAAATCATGAATTATTTAATAAAATTAGAAATTGAGATATAATAATTTTGAGAAAATACCATGCGAAATTGTTATTTTTTTAAATGATTTAAATTCATTTTAATGAATACTATTACACTATGTGATTGCATTTTTAAAAATTGTTTTAGTGAGACCTTTTTTTTAAAACCTCTAAGCTTATACCATGTTACAGTAAAAACTTATAGATCATAATGTGGGAAAGGATCATAATGACTTGGAAAAAAATTAGATATCTCACTTCATATCATGGTAAAGAAGAGGTTCTTGGGTTAATATATGAATAGGTGACAACTTATTTTACATTAATCATAAAAATACTATTTGATTACAGTGGAGTAAGTGATGGCTTGTGTGTGGGTAGCAGATGAATATTATTAAATTATACTGATTTGATAATACTTTATTATACCATATCATGAATGATTTATAGTAGATGATAAGTTTCCAATGGTCTTGAAGAAATGAAAAAATTTATATGGTTTTTATGATAAAAGGAGTTTATATTAGGTTTTTTATAAAATGGGTAGTTTTCTAAAAAATGGGTTTTTAGGGAGAAACCATGATTTTATAAATTTTTCAATCTGTAAGATTTTTATTCAAAATTGTTTTTATAAAAAATGGTTTTGATATCTTTAAATTTATATCATGTTTTAAAATACATGGGGGAAATACAACTATGTTCATACTCACCCTAAAAAGTGTACATTGTATACATATAGATATAATTATTTATGATGCAGTGAAATATAAGGTTTCTTACTTTAATAATGGATCTCCATAGTCCTAGTATTAAAATGTGGAGGAAGGTGTTTGTGGATTGGATTTTATTCACTTTCATTTACATGGAGTCACCTGGGATTTTGAAACTTATCATTTGATTTAGTAAAAATCATTTTGTTCCACTATTGATTTAAAATGTTTTTAGTAATATAGTTTTAAATTTGAAACATATTGTTACTAATGTTTTCTTAAGTTTGATTATAAATATTATTTTATCCCTTATTACTAGTTTATTTCCTCTTATGATCAATGTAGATTGCTTTAGGTCATATGTAACACTAATTTAGGATTCTAGATTCATTAATAAAGTTTGGGTGTTACAAAACTGTGTTAGAGTATGAATTTAAATTGATTCTTAGTATCTTTTATGGACATTTATAATATTTTAGTTGGTTCTGTAAATGTTATTATGAAAAATATAAAAAATAGTTTTTTACAGAAAACCTTGAGGAACGTTGAAGTTAGAGATAAATGAATGGTTAATGATGAACTTATATGATATAATTATTTGTGACATGGTAACCCATTATTTGTTAGAAATAGAAAGAGTTCATACAACATGATAGTAATTATAATAAATTTCATTAAATAATTATGGTTTTGAAGGAAAGTAATTTTTTTCATGAGAAGTGGATTTTCAATATGTTAATGTTTTCTGGGTTTTCAAATGAGGCTTTGAAAAAAAATTTGTAAAGAACAATTTTGAAATTATTGTTATAAGAAATGGGAAATGGTGTTATCCAAAAGGAAGGGATAAGAATCCACATAGATATAGTGTGGAATATAATAATTTTAATGATGATCATTTTGAAAATTGATTGATTTTTATTATATTATTCTATATATTCTGAAATTATATTACCAAGAAGAGTTCCTATTATAATTGTTTTGGGAGAAGTCAGGGTTTCCTCTATATATCCTCAATTATTGATCATGATTGTGAAGTCAATATGAGATTTAAATAAAGAATATTAACAGGATAGTGAAAGGGGCATGAATTGGGCAAAGGTTTCAAAAATATAGTCCACTATAATATTGTGATAATTTTAGACTAAATATAATAGAATAATATTTAGTGAAGATCAATTGAATATTCATATATTTAGAGATCCTAGATACATAAATAGTGGATTTTATATATTATTTTGTAGAAGTACTAACTCAAAAATGTTAGGAGAATAAGATCCTATATTTTAATAATATTTCCTTTAAAAAATAATTTTTTTTATTATGTGTTCTTGTGAGATAATTAAAATCATAAAGTTGTAATTCTATAGTTCTTGAAATGAAATTTTGAATTTAAGATTTGATTAATAATTTGATTTTTACGCCTAGGTGGAAATCTATTATTTTTCTAAGGTGGTTGGTTATTTTTTCAATGGTTAATGGGTTGAGGTAGAATCTCATTATGATTAATTTAATTTAAGTCAATCATATTTTAGGGATTTGTACTATTTAAATAAATATTATAGAGTAGAAATATTTTATTAGAGTTGATGTGGATATATTAGATTATCCCATGGAGCTAGTTATTTTATTGGAATGGGAACATTGGATATAATAGGAAATGGATCAATGGTTTTATTTATTGGAATGTAATGGAAGAATTAATTTGGGTGAAATAATGGATTTGTAGTAAATTAAATAAGGACAATTCATTAGTAATCGTTTGAAATAAATTTTAAATTATATATCCTCTATATTTCTTCAAGTGAATAGACCTCTTGGTGATGATGCTTGTGGTGGAAAATAAACAAGAGGAAAATAACATGATATTGGAAAGGAAATCAATAGCAATCATTATTGAATAAGATGATTCCATTCATCAGGGAATTGAGGTTTAACCCTAAATATTATCTTCCTTCATGGAGTATTTAAGAATGGATGTCGTGAAATATAAATTTTTTATTAATTTTGGATTATTTATATGTTTAAATATTTTTTATCACAACTATACACCTCACATATGTGATTTATATATCTAATGGGGGATTATGAATCATTTTTTATTTAATTAATATATTATAAAAGAAAAAACGAATTTAGCTCTAAATTTTATGACTTTGTGATGTTTGGTTAATTTAAACTTGATATTTAGATCTTGAATTTCTGAAAACCTATATAAAATACCACTATGGTGAGAAATATCATTTTACAAAGTTCAGCAAGGTGGAAGCTAATTTACTATCGGTGGCATTTTATTCTATGGGTAGTTGAGTAGAATTGTTAGTTAGGGTCCACGATTAAGTGTTAGTAAGTTACACAAGGCTATTCCATAAGTGCATAGTTATATGCCACATTCATGAGATTTAATACTATATACAATAGGTGACAATAGGTGGTGTATAATTTTGTAATTCGGTTCCACATTAGCACAAATCTCATTCCAAATTCAGAACAATGTTTCACACCATTATCCAAAATTATATTTTCCCTTACATAATATTGGATAATTATGGGATAACATAGAGGATTTGAGTGTATGATTTTATGAAGTACATGTTTAGAACCACATTTTCTTTGGTTTCCTTCATATTTTCTCACTCAGTGTCAAAGTCATAGAGATAAATTCCATTAGGTTAATTTCTCCATTTAGAGTAGAATAGTTTGGCCCTCATTTTCATTAGAGACTATTCATGAGGTGTTCAGTGCTGTTTGATGACCCAAATTCTATAAAGACATCTATATTTTCTGGGTGAGACATTCAAGGGTGTAATGGTGTTGGTAACCCCCTTTTGACCAATGTATATTAAGTAAAAGGTCATCTTCAATAATTATAGAGTTGGTACCCACATATGGATTTGTGGAACCAATCTAAAATATAAAGTACTTTGGGAATGGTGTTGGTACCCCCTTGGTCTCGATAAGGTGAGGGTCACCTAAAAGAATAATGGTGTAGTTAACCTACTATTTAAAAAGGAAATAGGTCTAATATAGATGTTAGTAAACCAATAAACTATATCTATACATTGGAAAGGTACATGTTACCACTACAATTACTACAAGTTTGTATAGAAAATGTTGGCCCTAGGTGGTATAGATTCTTTTTGATTTAATGAATTATATTTAATCTCTAGTTTCCTTTGTGTTAAAACCATAGTGTAGTTGAGGTGTGAGGATTTATACTTTCCGTGTTGTCAAAATTTCCCTATACATGAAGCATGTTTTTCGTATCATTCGTTATTATGTATCTCCTTTCTTCTTGGAATTTTTATTTAATTTTTTTCTCACTCGTTTGATTTATATGGAACCATATTAGTTGTTGTTATAATCACCCCGAAACAGGCCTCACTCATATCCATGTTTCATCTATATAGTCGAAAAATAGTATGGAAGATACCTTTTTGTACATGGGGTTGATTGGGATGGAGTTTTGTAGAACTCGATGGTGATGGTTTCTATCATTTTTCATGTCAAAATCTAGTGCGACGGGGATTTACACCTCCCATTGTTTGAGGTTTGTATTTTTATAAGATGTTCAAACTTTAATATCGACCAAATTTTTTGGGGGTTTTACTTCTCATAATATTATGTATATTTATCGTCTAACGCATTCATATTACCTTAATATTGGAAGTATTGTTTATAATGATATTGTTATATAATGCTCAATAGATATGTGGTTGTGTGTTGGTCTATCATGATAAGGCCTACCATGTGTGTGATACACCATCCTATTGCTTTTATCCACCCCTTGACCCATTTTAGATGATATTCAGTCAGTGTGCTTGTCTTAATACCATCCCAAGATAGGACTCTGTGGGAAAGTTCATGTGACAATGGTATTAGAGCCATTGAGTTTTATGGATAGTGTTTAGAGTTATGAGTCCTTTGAGGATGGTTTGGGAATTTGGGAAAATGGTGTCAAGTGTTCTTGAGTTAGATTATTAAACCATTTATCCCATCATATATATCCTTTTACTAGGAATCTAATAATCTATTAGTCAACTTATAAATTTAAGGAATCATTTATAAGTGCAGGTACATGTATCATGTTGCATGTGGGTCATTTTTTCTAGAATAATTATTAATTCATCTCAACTAGTTATAAATTAGTAGCTAAGGGATCATTATTTTGAACATTGGATTCAATACCATTGATAGTTAGATCAAATTTAAAAGTAGGGTCATGATGATCAAGAGACAATTTTTCAGCCATCAGTAATTGATCTACCGAGTGATGAGTCAGTGATTCAATGACCTAATTGGGAGGTACCTCGACCCTATGTGTAAAAAACTCCTACTAATTGTGTATAGAGATAAACCACCACCTATGGATTATATGGTTATCCTCACTAAGCTGGATAAGAATCCCCACATACTGAGTACACTGTATTATTTTTAGTTCCAAATCCCTACATGGTTATAAGGAGAGCCTTATCCTTAGGTGGAAGAGGATTGGTTAGAGTCTTTGACGGATGTATTACATTTGGTTCAAACACCCACTGATTAGACAATTATTCATATATTGAGTCTTATTTGAATGTGAATAGTCACTGGTGGATGCTGACAACATAGGGCCATGATGATTCTACACTACCTTATTTGGATTTTGAAAAATTATTTAGAGAGGAGAAATACCAAGTGATGATAATAATGGAATTAGTTGAAGATAAAATAAACTATTAGTAAGGTAGCATTACCATAGATGAGTATATGTTGAGGTTTACATACCTCAGAAAGAACTCCCTAGATTTTGTGCGTAATTATTTTTTGTGATATTGAATGTTTGGGAGGGACCTATGGATGGATATTAGTGATGATGTTATATCTCTATGAATCCTCACATATTACAAAGTTATGTAGAGATACATATTGATTGATATATTCCATTAAAAAATGTATGAGGTTCCCTAGACATATACTCCCAATCACAATGAAAAACACACACATTACACATAAGATTTGATAACAAGTGATATAATCTAATCTAAACAAATCATTATTTTACATCACTACCATGGGTTATGTTGGGAAAAAATTGTTTATAAAGTTGTATTTGTTGTCAAAAATTGTCAATGAAGATCAAAATAAAGGAGGAGATGAAGAATTACTCCAATTATATTAAGAGTTTTAATCCAGATGATTGATGAACTGATCTTATGTTCGATGTACATGTATAACAGGTGATACATTGTCAAAAATAATGAATGAATCTCAGAGAGTGCTGAAGGTCTTTAACATATAAAGTGATAATGCAACATCTAACAGTTCAAAGTGAACATGAAAGAGCCAACATGAAGAGTCATGAATTATTGTGTGAGGGATCATGTGTAGATTTGAAGATTAAAGAATGATCATACAAAGCTGAGAAGATGATGTCAGTCATATTCATTATTAACTAGAAATACTGATGTTTCTGGAAGATAGGGAAGTTTTGAAGTTGCAGTACCTTCCCTGGAGAACCTAAAATTGCTTGAACAGATCATTCGAAGAGTATATATCATAGTGGAAGGAGTTCAGGATGAAAGTATCTGATTGATGAAGAAGAAAGATGAAAGTGAATTTTCATGGGTGTTTTTGTTGAAGTAGATATTTAAGGTGATTCCATTTCACAGTTTTATCCGAATTGTTGAACCTCAAAATCAGGATTCTGTTTTTTGGAAATAGAAGGATTATTGAATAGAAGTGAATGAGATGTGGAATGGTGAAGGAAATCAGAAAGGGAAGTAAACCACGTACCTCAGAGCATGGAATGCATACCAGGTTTGGGAACAGTTAACAACCATGTTGCGGTACCGAAAATGGTTCACCGTGAAAGGAGTTGTGGTACGTGGATTAGATATTAGTTAGTGGAAGAGATTCAATACGCTGACCCGAAGACACACGCTATGCGGTGAAGGTTTATAGTTCATTGGAGGGTCACCGAATGCGGTAGAGGCTCACAGAAAATGGAAGAATCATAGTCCACTGTGAAGATTGTCCCACATTGAATATTTTAGTAAACAAAATAGAGAAATTACTAGGGATATTTTCCAATATATGTAGTGATAATCCCATCATTATGTTAGAGAAAATTTAATAAGAAAATATCATCACAATGGAAAAAATTGGCTAAGTCCAAAAGTGGTATGTAGGAAAGATTCTGCATAGGACAAAGTGGTAGGCTAAAGACAAAATGGTTCACGAAATTGAAAGGAGTAGTCCATGGGAGAGATTTGGGGTTTGAAAAAGTGGTATGTGGGAGACCAAATAATTTTAATAATTTTAATAAAAAGTATATAGAAGGAAGAAATGGAATGCCAAGGCAGCATTCAGAGGAGGTACCTAAAGGTGGTAAGCAAAAGCAGTACACATTGGCGGTACATAGTGGTAGTACATGGAGCAGGTGTAGTTTGTAGAGCAGGAGAGGTGCGTGTAGGAGTGCTAAAAGTGGAGCAGAGGTAGTACACAGAGTCGATGTGGTATGCAGAGTAGACACGATACAAATTGTAGGAACGATATGTAGAGCAGGAGCGGTACACGGAGCAGGTGCGGTACGCAGAGCTAACGCGACACACGAAGTAGGCACAGTATACGGAGTAGGTGTGGTACACAGAAAAGGTACGGTACTCTGAGCAGGAAAGATATGCAGAGCAGGCGTGGTATGCATAGTAGGCATGATACACAGATCAAAGATAGTCCACAGAATCTAGGACAGTTCACGGAAATTAAAACATCATAAAGGGAGTTTCATATTCTAGTGAAAAAAGGGAGAAGTTCAAGGGCATTTAGAAATTTCACTAAATGAGAAAAATGAATATAAAAGAGAATAAATTGGGGAATTTGATGCAAGTAGTGTCTCATGATGAATAGAGACAATTAAAATTCATGACAATCTGTTGAAGTGACCTTGATGTTGATAAACAATGTGAGTCATCTTTCAATGCAGTGAGCTAAGGGAAGTCAACAGAAGTGATCCGATGGAAGTAGTGGGATATCCATGAACCTTTGTAAAATAATTGTGATTGTGATAAAGTTATTGTGTCGAAATCATTGTAATCCACATCTAATAAAGATTAGTATAATTTGGTATGTCCAGAAACCTATCTGCATATCCTCATTGGGCATAGCCCTTAGTGGTGAACCAAGTAAAAAAGTGTTGTTTTTTACTTCTGCATGTGATTGTTTTAATTACCACACATACCCATAATATAGGTTTTTACAAGTTCATACCAATGTGGCAACAAGATATCCTAAAGAAGAGAAAAAGTTAACACCCTGATTAAACCCCCCCTCTCAAGGGGTCTAGGGTCCTTCAGGTTATACATTAAATATCGTAATAATCACATAATACCCTAAATTCAAGATTTAGTGTCATTGAGGACTAGATTAATAAGAAATTTATTTTACAATTAGTATGAATATTTATCCAAAATTGATCCATATTATACCTTGTTCGAGATGTCTCATAATATATAATCATCTTCATAATGCAGGGAATTAAAACTTATGAAAGAGGTGAACTCCAACTTATAGTAAGGTAAAACTTATCAACATGTAATCAAGGGTTTGATCATGATAATATGATAAATCATGATTAATAAAGAAATATTTTATTAAAAATAACATGGGAAAATATGATTTGTACCTAATTCATGATTGTGGAACATTAATATTAAATGAACAAACATGTACCATGACATAAGAGTGTGGGATAATAAAAAATATTCATGGATCATAATTGTTGGAATGTAACATAAAAATGTGGTACAATAATAAAAATATGGATCAAAATATAGTGTATTAAGAATCACTTGCTATTTACCATAGTGGATTAGACATTACTTCTTCTTACTCATATTGGATAAGGAAATACTTCATGTTTTCTATATTGGATTGAGCATCCTTAATCATTTTACATTATTATCTCATGTGATATAAATCCTAAAACAATTAATTGGAGGGTTATATAGTATCCAATTCATTATAAGAATAATCATAATAATATATTGTGTTATTTTATCATGAAAATATTCATACTTCAAACATCACTTAAGTAGCCCATGGAAATGAGGGTGGTTTCTTGAAAAACATTCATAAAACATTCCACAATCCATCTTGAGAAAGAAGATAGATAATGGATTAAAAATACCCATAATATTACTTATGGAATATTAATGAAGTTCACTAGGATTAAAATTAAAATGTTAAGATAATTGGATATTTCACTTAAAACGAGAGTAAGTACCTCTTTTTTAGATGGTATGAAAACACCATAAATTTTTTTCATAAAAATTAAATAATTTTAGCATAATAAAAAATTTCATTTGAAAAACAAAACAATAATTTTACAAAAATAATTTTATAAGATATAGATTATTTGAAAACATTATTTTATAATATATAGAAACACTTAATATTTATTTCATAAAAATATATTCCTTTAAAATCCATTTTAAAATCAAGAATTCGTTTTTAAAATCAAAAATTTACTTTTAAAAAATATAAGTATTTTAAATTTTTATTTAAAAATATACATATGTATTATAATTTTTACACCCATTTTAAAAAATGAAATAAAATATTCATAATAAATAATTCTCATGGTGGTGTTAGAAATCATAAAACATTATTTAGAAAATGTTTTATTCATAGTCATAAAAGATGAAGTTACGGGTCACATTCAAATGTAATTTTGAAAAAAAGTGTTGATAAAACTTTTTAAAATAATTAAATTTTAAAATAATATTCAATAATGGACCCTTTAGAATATTGAAAGGTTTTTTATATTAAATGTTATGTGAAATAAAAACATATAACAATGAAAGGAAAACCTTTTGAATAATTTAAAATACTTTTATTAAAAAAACAGAACATATGAAGTGTTACTAAAATTTCTATTTGAAATGTAGAAAATAAATCTATAATGGTAACATGAGATGAATGATAATATGGTTTCAAAATATAATGTAGAACATTAGTGGGAAGAAAAAATATTGACATTGATGTGAAACCATCATTAAAGAGGATGAGAATTAATCTTAACAGAGATATAAATTTAAATATATAAATACATCATAGTAATAGATTTGAATTAAAAATGTCACTTTAAATATGGATATAAATAATTATATTTTAATATTTTAATATAATAAAATAATCTTGTAAAAAAATGGTCAAATAAGAATAATTACAACTCTAGAGAAGAAGTTGAGTTAAGAAAAAAATACTGACAACTTAATAAGTTTTTTTTAATAAAATACCATTGTAAGAGATAGATTGAAATTCAACATAGAATATCATAAATAAAATTTAATTAATTATATTATATATCCAAAAGTATATATGATGTACTTTTAAATTAAATTAGGTCTATGAAAAAAACATGTCTCTAAGAATTGTAATTGAGATGAGACATACTTACTGATATCATAATTGAAGAAGTATATAACATTTGAAAATGAGTTTATCAGATAAAAATGTAAATCTTCATATAATAAGTATTAAATTCAACATAATTTAATAAGATGGTAGAAAATACACAACTTTTAAGAGTAAATTCACTAAAGAACAATCATAACTCGGTGAATGAAAATTGAGTTAACCAAAACCATTACCATTAATCCTTTATAGTATAACATTTTCTAACCTCTTGTACAAACAAATAAATATATTAATATCATATTTTAAAACTTTTTTCATAACTAAATCCTTTTATAAACTTCATTAATAATTATTTGTTACAAATATATTAGTTAGTTATAATTTATTTTCATTATCATAAGTTATTAGTTTCAAATGATTGTTTATTACTTGTATCCTATTGGAAGTGAAAATTCTAATCTATATATTCAAATTAAAACAAAATAATATCATTATAGGTTGTAAAATATATGTATTATAATGAATTAATTTTTTTAATTATATTTAATATTTATTTTAATTACAATTCAGGACAATGAAGTTGTCAAATGAGTTTGTCTCAGAAATATTTATTGTATAACAGGGTGTTACAATGATAAGAATTTAAATTTTAATATTAAATTTATATAGTGAAAAAATAGTTTTTTATTCATTTATAATAACACAATTAATTTTGTTTCTGTAGATATCCATGCTACAGATTTATAACATTGTTCTTGTAGGATTTTTAACAAAACCCTATAAGAATGAGCTATAATCTATATGTGATTATTGATAAGAAAGTGATTATTTTTCCAAAATATAGTTATTTAAAAATTTTAGTAATATTATTTATAGTTTTTAATTGTGTTTAATATTATTTTAATAGTGTTTGATAAAATGAATAGAAATACATATGAAACAAAATACTTCAATTTTATAGAGGCAGTAGTCTACATGTATGCATGGGGAATGCATTTGTTTCCATAGAAAAGAAGTAATTAACAAGATATTTTATAATTTAAAAATAATAATAATTGTTTAAATTTAATATTTATTTATTAAATACCAATTTTGAATCAAATATTTATGTATTATCAAAAAATAAATTATGTTGATTATGGTGGTGGTGCTCTACGTGTAACACAAGTGAAATTTTAATTTTTTGAATGGTTAGGAGGAATGTAAAAAATGGTTATCGCATAATCATAATAAAATTTCAGTAAAATTATTATATATATTTGGTTTTTCTATCTTGGTTCTATTATATTTATAGGTGGTATAATTATAAATAAAGGTAAAGGAATGAAAAAGGAGTAATTATGAATTTCACCATACGCCTTGGAAAAGTCCCTTTGAAAATTGGATTAAGGTTTTAAGTGGTTTATTTAGAGAATAAAATAACATTTAAGAGGCTCCTAGAAGTTTTGGTAAGCTATTTGAGTAGAGTTTATTTAAACAAAATTGGATTGTTTGGTGAAGAGAAGTTGAATGGTGATGACTTCTTTTATAAACAAGAGGAGTGAAATTTTTGTAATAATATAAAAGTTAAATTCAATATTTAAAGGTAATGTAGATCCAGTAATGGAAAATAATAAAGTGTTGGAATGGGTATGGTATATAATTCCTCAACCATATAATTTCTCAAATTTTTTTGAAATATTTTTACATATCTTACTCTATGATTTTCTCTTTTATATTTTTTTACTATGGAAACTATTTTCTAACTAAGTATGATAATTTTAATATAAAAAATAAAATGTTCCTTATTAAATAATTTGGAACTATATATTCTAAATTTTAAATTAACTGTTTTATATAAGATTTCTATGGGTGATAAAAATTAATTTTAATAATAGTGCTCATAATGTGTAAAATCAATTTTTCTAAAAAATTGTTCATTATTTTTAAAAATTATAATTATGGTAAAGTTATTAGTGTTTTATATTTATATTAAATTAGATTGTTTATTATTTACCAAATAATATTTATGTTTAATTAAAACTAATAAAAAAGTGAATTCCAACCATCTTCTATGGCGCATATTCAGCTCCTTTTGTGTGAAAAATACATTAAAATTTTATTATCAGTATAAATATCACACCTTTCACTAAAAAGGTAATTCCTCCAAATCTTTAATGAAACTATTACCAAGGATAATTAAAAATCATGAGTTGGGTAATTTTGCACATATATTTTCAACTCTCATGAGGCATAAGCTATCACCATATCATTTTCCATGAGAACACACCCTAATCTCTTCTTGGATGAATCACTGTAGACCACAAACCTTTCTCCGATACAAGGTAGTGTGAGCACAAGTGCAATGGATAACATTCTTTTTAACTCCTTGAAATTATATTCACACTCCTCCATCCAAATGAACTTAACTCCTTTTCAAGTCAACCTGGTGAGTGGATTAGATAATCATGAAAAATATTTCACAAAACATCGATAATATCCAGCAAAACCAAGAAAACATCAGATGTTGGTTACTATTTTTGGTCTTGACCATCTTTCGATAACCTCTGTTTTTGCTAGATCCACTGATATACCCTCTTTTTAGATTATGTGACCCAAAAATGAAACTTTTTGATGCCAAAATTCACACTTGGTAAATTTGGCATAAAGCTTCTCCTTTATTAGGTCTTTTAATAAAATTCTCAAGTGATATTCATGTTCTTTCTTTCTCCTTGAATAGACAAGAATATGATCTATAAAGACTAACACAAACTGATCAAGATAGTCTCTAATGACTCCATTCATTAGATCCATTAAGATATAAGGGGCATTAGTAAGACCAAATGACATCACTATAAATTCATAGTGTCCATACCTTGTACGGAAAGCCGCCGTTTTTATATCCTCCCTTTTGACCCTTAATTGATTATACCCATAATGAAGATAAATCTTGGAAAAGTATTGAGCTCCACGTAGTTAGTCAAATAAGTCATCAATGCGTGGGAGAGGATATTTGTTCTTGATAGTGATCTTGTTAAGTTATTGATAATCAATGTAGAGTCTCAGTGATCCATATTTATTCTTAAAAAATAGAACTGGTGATACCCAAGGTGATGTACTAGGGCGTATGAATCCCATATCAAGATTCTCCTGGAGTTTCTTCTTCAATTCCTTCAACTCAATTGGGGACATTCTATAAGGTGTCTTTGAAATGGGCGTAGCACCCTGTATGAGTTCTATTGAAAACTCAACTTCACGATTTGGTGGAAGACCTGGAAATTCCTCTGGAAAGACATCATAAAACTCCCGTACAGTGAGAATATTCTTAATTGTGAGTTTCTCTCCAACCATTTGAGATAAATAAAGTTAATTTATTGGATTCAAGACCCATAAGATGGAAGAAATTTCCATTGGAAGATTATATTCATCCTTGCATTGATATATGATCATTGATTGATCTGGAATATGAAATGTGACTTCACTTACTTGGAAATTTATATGAGCTCCATATAAAGAAATCCAATCCATGCCAAGAATTACATAAAATTCCACTATAGGATGAATTAGAAGATTTTCCGAAATCACTTTCCCACAAACTTCAATCAGAGAAGAATTATAAACATTTGATGCAACCGTTGTACCATTCGGAGTTGTCACAGCTAACTCAACAACTAATTGTTGAGGTAGTACGACAATACCGTTATAAAATTCTTCCGAAATAAATGAGTGGGTGGATCTAGAATCAAATAAAACATTTTCTACTTTAGAGTGGATGGTAAGTGTACATTTAACCACTTTGTTATCCTACTCCACATTACCGATATAAATTTCATGTGACTTTACTTTGTCTTTGTCCTTAAGAGTATTTTGATGTTGATCATCATCAAAAAACCTTTGATTAGGGAATTTATTAGCATAATGACCCATTTCCTTGCACTTGTAACATTGAAGTGTAGGAGGTGAATTCTGTGTAGCCTTTTCTTTGTTCGCATCACTAGACATATTTTTCCCATCATTGTGGCATTCAAATGCCCGATGACCTTTTTTTCAACATTTGAATCATTTACTTGTCTCTTTAAAAATATTACCTCCATGTTTCTTTCCACACTTTGAGAATAATGGAAAACTCATCTTCTTGTCAGTGTGGTCTTTAGATTTACCTTTGAATTCCATTTTCCTCTTTTTTATAAAACCCATATGACTGATCGATTACTCCAATATCCATCTCATCCTTTAGAGCACATCGAACAATTTACTCATAGCTATTGAAGTCCAATATGGATAACTCCCTTCGATGACTTGGTTTTAAGCCACTAAAGAATCGATCGATCTTACTCTCAGGTTAGATAGTAATTCCAGAAGCATACCTTGCAAGTCTTGTAAAATCTGCTTCATAGGTAGCAAAAAATTAATCACCCTTTTTCTTTAGTTCAATAAACTTCTTTTCCATGTTTGTTTGAAGAATACAAGGGAATTACTTATTGAAAAATATGTTCTTGAACTCATTCCATTCCATGGACTCAATTTCGTCTCTTTGCATCGTATTGTTGATAAGATTCTACCATTGATCTTCTTCACATTCCAAATTATATACTGCAAGGATGACTTTATCATGTTCATAACAATGAAGAACTGAAAATATCTTTTCAGTGGTACTAATAAATAGTTCAGCCACTAATAGATCAGTAGACCCACTGAATGAAGGTGAACGTTGCCTCATGAAGGATTCAACAGAATGTAGATCCTTCATTTTATCTTTTGGAAGTCCTGCATGATTCATAGCTTGATAAAGTTGTGTGATCATGGCTACATGATTTTTCTTTCCATGTCCAATAACGTTTTGTATCTCAGGGGGACAATAATTGCATTGCCCATTCCATTCATCAATAACATGGTTCCTTTGGGTTATATCCATTGATTAAAAACAATAAGCATAGTGTGAGAAACACTAATCATAATAGGAAAACCACATACTCAAGAATAAAATTTCACACTTTAGGTCTTATCATATCTTATTCATGGCCATTTATATAACACTAATATTGTGTTCTATGCCTAGACATATCCTTAGGGTTCTTACTAAGGCTTTCACATCCTAATTTCCAAAGGTTGGCTATAACCTTCCTTTGATACCAAATATAATGACCCAAAATTTACATGAATTGTTATTACTTTAGAATTTAAGAATACTTATTACAACATATAACAAAACCATGATGGGAAAATATAGTTATAGTGTCTTTAGAAACTGGGAAATATAAAAAACTGGTTCATAAATCATCTACGCTATCACTCATTTATTTCGAAATATCTAGAGTCCCTTTTGGAATGTCCTACATAATACACTTCTTCTTGACCTGGGGAAAAGAAAACATACAAAATGGTGAGCTGAAATTCTTATTAAGGGTAAACAAAGGAAATATCAATCATATCATATACATAAGAACCTGACATTTTGAAAATGCTAACCTGCAAAAGATATCATAATATCATAACGTGGGATAAATCATATTAGTGAAATGCAATTCCAATAATCATAACATAAAACATGAAAATTTGGGTCATACACACATTATCATAGAAAATCATTTCTTATCAGTCAAGACTCATTTCCAAGAATTTCATAGCGGACAAAGTCTATTTCTGAACCAAGTTCACTCCTCGTTCGAGTCCTGTATCACTAAACCGGATTAACTTTTCGTTCTAGACATGTCTATCTCATGAGATATAAATCTTTACCCAATGCATTCGAGGGAGATATATGTCCTACCCATCTCATAATGAAACCATTCTTATGTGTGCCGCAATATCATAAATCCTATATCATAGCATAACCCGTGTAATAAAAATGGGATTCTTAAACATCATGCCATCATACCATAATCCATATAAGATAAAAGGACTTCATAAAAATAATTCCATCATAACATAATCAAATCAATGTAAAAATAGGTATAGAAACAAAACCCTTTATTTTCTTAGATGGAAAATAATTTTGATATAGCACTTGAACTCCATTCTTGAGGAAAATATCCTTTCTACTTCAAAAACATTTTTCCTTTCTTAACATGTCATAAAATTTTAAACTAAAAATAGTTAATTAAAAATAAACTTGAAATCATGTAAATTAAGATTCAGGGAAATAATGTTCTATGAAATCATAAAAATCCATTCACGCCGTATATGTTAAAAAAACATTCTTCTGGTTCTTTGGATGGAAAAGTTAAAAAGTATCTCGTACTGAAAAAGAAAAAATATTCCTTCCATATCTTTTACTAAAATAAACCAATAGGTAAAATTGGATTCAAAAAATTGTAGGAGGGTAGAAATAAAATTTCATATTGAAGAAACATGGATGTGGATGATAAATATGCCCCAGTAAATTCTGAAGTATAAATAATCTCGGATAAAAATGAGATTATGAGATTTTCCCTGACCATAGGTCTGATATGCTTCATACGTATACAATCCTCCTGTATAATTATTTAAATAATTTCAATGACTTATTACAGAATAATATTCATTGTTATGATATCATATATGGTCATATTTATATCTTTTTATTAGTAAAATTTCATAACTACTTGTCATTCGGGTGTTCATTGCATTATGTTCTTATGCGTGTTTTGTCGAATATATTATTATTACTCTTTCTAGGTTATAGATAACTCATTTACAGAATGTTATTAGTGTAATATGTATCATATTATTAATTAAATTCATTTATATAATCATTATTCAATGAATATCATGTAGAACGAGTCACATCACATCGTAGAGACGTTAGGCCGTACGTATGCACGAGCGATGATATCATTACCATAATTATATGAATGGAATAGAAGTTTATGATATAATATTTCATAATCGGTATCATGTTATAAAAATCATATATAGTTATTGATTACACCATTATACCCATCCATGTAATGTGGTGGTGGAAAACAGATCACACCACGACGTGGAGATGATATTCCGTATGTACGCACGCGTGGTGATTTCATTTTCCATAGGATGGATAGAAGGTGAAATATGGTTGTTTCATATTTTTAATATCATATCAGTATATTAGTGATACTGATGTTATTACTTTATAATGAAAAAAATAAATAATAGGAAGTAGAAGAAGAAATAAACATGAAAGAATCGGTAGAAGAGATTACCTCTTCCTTGACCTGTCCCACTTAAAAAACCTCTTAGGGGAGTAGACGTGGTGTTTAAGAAGAACATAACCTCTATGATGCAACTAGAGATGTTTATAAGAGATATGGGTAGGGTTTGGCAGAGCCTGAAGGCTCAACATTGTGTCAAGAGGAGAGGGAGGAGGTTCTCTTTTATAAGGGATGAAAGGGGCACCTTTGGAAGCCTAAATATATTAATTTATAATAAATTTATATTCAATTTATAATGGCTCCAAAGTGACTTATATCAAGTATAGTGTCGGTATGGATATAAATACTCTCATCCAATAGGTTTTATACAACATTAGGTTACCATTTTAACCTTATCATTAATATTTAACTATAAGTTAAATAATTTAACTTTTATCGTGTCTTCTTGTATTCTTACACTATATGGTTAATAAACATACAATAAACTTTAAATAGAAGAACTATTGGTTCATTAATGTCATAAATATTATTATATAAGTCTTTTTTTCGATCCTTAGATTTTTAGGAATATAATAACAATTAATAATATAATATTTGTTTGAAAAACTCTTTTAGGTCATTTTTGACACTATTTGGTATTTTGTTTTTATTAAATTTATATAAGCATAATTACTTGGAAAATAATTATTCTAACTAACCCTAATATGTTATATTGACCTATAAAATTAGTGTAATTCATAAAAATTCTCAAACTACATTAATTTGGTTACTTATAACATCAATAATGTTAATATTTCTTTAATATGGTAATTACTGTATCATCATTGTGTCATTAATAACATTAATTATTTAATATTTAAAAATTATAAATAAAATATCATTATTTAGGAAATCATTTTATCTTTCTGATCAATATTTATAGTCTAATTTATCTTATGTATACCTCTATGTTAAAAAATGTTTTAGTTATTAAACTTTGATTTTAACTATTTTAACTCTTCTTTGAATTAAATAATAATAAATGTACAAATCTAATCTCTGTAGACCTAAAGGGTCATAATTTATTCATAAGGTCATTTTTGGTCTAATTAAACTTATACAATAGAATTAGGACATGTGTTATGGTGATAATAATATCATTTTTACCCTTAATTATGCTATTTACTTTTAACCGTGGTAAATAAAAGTTAAAAAGTTACCATTCACAAATAATTATTGTTATTTTATTGAACCAAATTTTACTTACTGATATCAACTGTGTATCTTGAATTTTTTAAATTCCACTCACAAAAGCGGTAAAATTAATTTTTATGTAAATTTTCAAATTCTCTTAGGAGGTGGGTAAAAGACGGTGAAAAGTTCAATAAAATATTCATATATATAAAATTATTATAAAATGATTCCAATGAATTACATTGAAGTTATATATTTATTATGTATAAATTTTTACCTAAAATAAATTTAAATAAAATAAATAATTATTTAAATAAAAATTTGGTTTTAAACTATAACTCAGTGTTTTTCACTATTCATCAAAAATTGAAAGTTTTCAGAAAAATACAAAAAATTCACCCTAAACTAATTTCGATATTTTGAATCCAAAAATGAAGTCCATTTTGATAGATAAAATTTATAAAATTTCAAAAGTTGGGCATTTCAATTCATAATGGCTAGTTTATATAATATTTCAATAACATATCGTTGTTTAGGGAAACTCGGTATTGCGTACAACACAAGCTATTGAGGAAGCGTTCTCTTGCATGTAATGCAATCCAAGACAACGTTTTGTGTAGTGAAATATTCCTTTGGTGTTGAGTATAACATAATACAAAAAAAATATTTCTTATAAAATCTCAGGGTGTTACATTAACCCTACTATTTGGGGATCGAGTGTGTCTTAGTGAGGTATAGCTAAAAGATAATGACACTAACCTAATGGGACGCATCATAGAGGTCCCAATAAGGGTTGGATATTGAGAATAATATTAATGTATGATACATAATATATCTTCAATCCATGTTGTATTCAGAGGCTAAGTGATGGGCCTTTTCAACACACCCCTGGAGGTTTCAATGGAGGGATGCCTCAGGTGAGGGGCCTGCATTGTGGACACTATAGACAAGTTGTAATATATCCCATTCCCCATTTTTTAATTCAGGGGATAATGGTAATTTAATAATCACCATATTTCTTTATATATTTGTCATGTTAGGAGGAGGCCATACCAGTCAGTCTCTCCCCTCCCCTGCCTCCCATGGATCCCCAATGATGGGGGTATTCTTGAGGTGTTACTATGTGAATTTTGGGTATTTACTCCATCTATTCTCCTTGAATTCATGTCATTCTTGGTTGGCCACTACTTTTAGATGTCATTAGTGAGGGTTTCCAAGCCAATTCCTCTGGATCATTGTATAAAGAGGTTTGGAAGATGATTCTTTCATGTGTCTTGGTGCGATGAGGTCCCCAAAAGTTGATCACATGTTTTTGGGTGTGGTTTTGGTGTGACTATGATTCATATTGAGTTTATGTGAATATTCATATTTTAGATAATTTTAATAATAAAATCCTATAATTAATTAATTATTTAGTTATTCATGAGATAGTTATTGAGGAGTTTTATGAATCTTGGGTGAGGCTCAATAGAGCTTATAAAGGAGTAAACTTCATAGATGATATAGGTGGCCCCTATGATACAAACTCATATACATGTTTATTTCTAAGCATGTATTCTAATATAATTTCGTGGGTTTGAGTACAAGGTTTAGGGACCATGGGTGCTTATAGTAGATGATATAGGATGGTATTGGGCCCCTTTTACTTTGAATAAGTTTTATTTATCACTTAAGTAAAACGAGATTTCTAAAAAAAATGTCTCCAATGGCATGGGATCTCAGCTAAGATGACATGGGTACTTGGGAAGATTACAAGGTATATTTAGTTACCTGAATATACTAGGGTGATATTCCTATGGCTATGTGGTATAAATGAGATTCAGAGGGCCATGCGATGATGTGTGAGATAGAATTATGCCTCAACATTGGTTTGGAACATCCTATTGAGGTCATAGGGTAGTATTGGATTTTGATATGGGTAAGATAACTTCTGTAGGACTGAATGTGTGTTAAAGGGTGGGGTTTAATATAGGTGAAGAGATAAGTGATCCATCTAGGAAATATGAGATAATATCCAAGTACGATTCAAGAGAGTTTTTTAAGGACTTGGAATTCAAATTCCATAGTGGTTTTGGATGGGAATTAAACCCCTCCTATCACGGATTGGGTCCAAATGACCTAACAGGTTATAGGTTCATAGTATAGTTATGACTGTAGGATTATTATAGTGTTTAAAACCATAGGATAAATCTTATGTGACTAGTTACCTGTAATGAAATACTGATCTATGTGATGGGTTTTGTTCTAAATTTTCTAAAGCATCTATTTCATCAACTGTCTACTAGTTAAATGTCACAAATTTTTGTGTGGGGGTCTAGATCCGGAGGTATGTGCCTACCATGAGTGAGATAGATATTTCTATACTTACATGAGTGAGACATAGTCCCATTATTCAGGATGTATGAGCTAACCTTGAATGAGAATATGTGTCTTGATACTAGTTTTCTTTACCTTGACTGAGATAGGGTTTTTTTTGGTTATTTAATTGAGTGAGAAATCAATGGTCAAATAAAATATGTGATGTTGAAACCACCTTTCATGAGAAGGCCAAGATGATATATAGGATAAAATCAGATAGATGAACTCTGCATTTATTGAGAAGGTAGAGGTTAGATGTTGGATGTATTACTATCCCAAAAGAGGGATTGTCCTAGAGCTTATTGTTTGACCCTACCATGAGGTAGGAAGAATTCAAAATTTGTGTGATTACCTACCTTGAAATCTCACATATGAAATCAGGAAATTAATGGCACTCCACATTTAGTCTTCAGTTAAGGGACATTTTTTCTTGCATGAGCATTCTGGATTTTGGCATGGCACTAAAATTGGTATTGTTGGGTGTCATGGTGGCTTGGTTATCCCATTAATACCCCACATGTATTGTTATTTATGATTTTATTTTCATCATGAATAAATATACACATGAGGACATATATTAAGGGTTCTTGGTGATACCCTATTGAGTTATATTCTCAATCCCTTCATGAGAAACTTGATGCATGTGCAGACCCCATATATTATTTCATATCAAAGAAAAATACATGTATTGGAGTGAGTCAAATTAGCTTGATTCTTATTTAAATATAGGGTTGTTGAGGCATGTTGAATGAATTATGGTCTTTTTTATTTTTTGGTCTTTTTTATTTATATATGTGATTGTCCTAGTGGGGGACCAATTGTTTTATGATTGTATGAATTCCACATGATATTCATTTTAAAATAATTTTTTATTAATTTATGCATATTATGATTTTGGTATTTGAGTTTTTTTGTTATTTTTTCTAATGTATGCCTTTATTCGAGGGTATAGTCACCCCATTTTATTAATAAGGTCTAACCAAGTAGTTGGAACACTTTAAAAATATTAGGATACATGATTGAGGACGTGTATCCTATTATATTAGATAATAATTATATCATGGGGTGTTATAAGTGGTATCAAATTCTATTTTCATTGTCTTACTCTTTAGGATATGGTAGGTAGGGAGTAATGATTATATAGAGCATGTAATAGACCTCAAAATAGTGCATCGTTCACAAATTTTTGTTGCTAATTCATCATTACTGGGGTTATGATATTGACGTTCTTAGTTTTTAGAATTATAGTTAAGGTTTTTAATTAACATGGTGTGTTTTAAATGTTTTTTATTTGGGTATTTGATTCATGTCATATTATAATGATTATTGTGTACATGCATCATATTTTTCACATATGATTTACAAGACATATGCATTCTTATAAGTGATTTGTTTTTATTTACAAAAAAGTTTTTGTGGTTTAATGTTAAAAAAAAAATTAAATGTAATTTAACTGTATAACTTGTTGGTGCGATTCTACTCAAATGGATCATGATTTTCACACTTGATTAGTTATCGAATGGAATGTCATGTAGATTATATTGTGAGACATTTTTTGGTCGATGTTATATATTTTCTTATGTAAGGGATGCATAGGTACCCTTAGTTAGTTTTCATTGGTATTGAATTATTGAGGAATGATTTGAGGATGTGAATGAGTTTCCATGTGGATGCATGATCATTTAATTAAAGTATCAACAATAACCAATATTTTCGGTTCTCTATATGTATTATTGGTGGAACTATACCTAATCTAGCCAAAAAGTTTTGTGGAAACTCATGAGTGGGTTAAATAAGGGCATCTAAATTCTATGATCTTGGTATTGAAGCCAACATGAGAGGGTAGACTCAATTTTTTATTTGACCCTGATGATTAAGGTTTCACTTTTTATAATGTTTTAGTAGTTTGGGTATATTCTCAAGGTTCTTGAATAATTACCATGTAGTGAGTGATCATGAATATAGCCTTTGAATGGGTGAGATTCCTATAGATTTTTGATGAAACAGATTGTAGTGGAGCATGGTTTGTGGGTTCTGTATGTGGTCCTAGGTTTAGTAGAATGTGAATCATTGTACAATGAGTCAATTTTTTTATTGGGTTGTAAAGGGGAATATAGTTATTGAGTTTATGAGATAACTGGTTAGATGGTTTTTGGAGGTTACCATGACCTATGGAAGAGGAGAATGAAATTAGTAGGGATTCATGAGTTAAATTATTAATGTTAATGGGATGGTTCTCACATGTAGTTCACAATTCCTATTAAGTTATAGATCAATGGATGGTTCATGCGAATGTTTTTTGAGAATTCTTTAGGTTATGTATTAACTTGAGTGATACTATAGTTGTAGTTTAATGGTGAGACACATGTAGGAATGGTGTACTAGGGTTTTAGTCCTTGACATTTGTTTTTAGGGAAGAATAAGTGTGGCTCATGAATAACGACACACACATGATGGTGGATTTTTAGGGTGTTTCACTCAAGGAGTGATAGTAGGGAATGTTTATAATTGGAGGGAACCATTGGGTACTAGAGGATGTGATACCCATTATAAGTAGACTATTTCATAGTGATGATGTTTTTCCTGGTGATTTAGAAACAGTAAGAGCGTAATGTTTCAAATTGGTTCTTAGGTATGAGTGAAATGACCACATTCAATCATTATTCTTGGTAATAGTTGAATCATGGGATATATAGGTTGTGTCTTTTGTGTATTATGTAAATGATAAATATAATCATATAGCGGAGATAAACTTATTAGTCATGGAGTAATTTCCCTCATGTGAAAAGGTTTTTGGTTGTAGTGAAGTTGGTTAGTGGGTAGTCGATGTTGGACAATGGTGCTAGTTTGTGGTACGATCAGTTAATATATGGTAGTTTTGGATATACCATACTTAGGGAAATGATGTGTTTTTGGATTAAATCCTAATTTTTTCATCAAGGTCAGGTTGGATTTGGTTTGGTCTAAGGGAAAGTTTTATCGTTGATTCATTGGTGCTCCAGGTGAGGGCATGAAGAATAGAATGGCCGGTTGGGGATTCATCCATGGAAGTTACATCATATATTTGTCTTGGACTTTAGTGTGGGTGTTAGTGTGATTCTACATTTCTTATATGTGTTTTAGAATCACGATCGGTTGAGGTGGTGCTATTAATTTTTTTTGGGTGTGTAGCTAATATTTTTTGGTTGGATTCATCCAATGGAGGTTCAAACATTTTTTTTCATGTAATTGTATATAGTGAGGTAGAAACTAGACAAACCATGTCATCGAAATTCTATAAGTGCATCATCTAGGTGATTCCTATAGTGGTGAGTACCATTGTTTAAAATATGACTTCGTAAATAGATTCTTATAGTGGGAAGAACCATAAGACTCAAGATGAATTGGCTGAAGATACCATGGATTCTTGAGTAATATGGGCATGGTCAAGCACCGTATTATTGTTGGAATCATGGAATAACGAGTTTCTTTATATTTTGTGAATAGTCATCTTGGTGGTTAGGCTTGTGCAGTAGAATCATGTTTTTCTTCTAAGATAGAACATAGTCTATTGATAGTGAATTAGTGACTATGTTTGGTTGGGAAATATGGTTTGAAGACAATTGTGACATTTGAAGGATGAGAGGCTTTATGGTGGGGATTTTTTAAAAATCTTCAAATTTGGAGTCATTGTTTTTATAGAGGAAGCTAGAATTTTTTTTCTAGAGAAAGGCTTGTTTCATAAATTTGTATTATATCATTAATATGAGAATTGGGATATCTATAACGGTTTTTCAAATATGTATTGACGCCAAAAATGGTGTCATAAAATTGAGTAAGTGGATGAGAGGGATCGGGGTGGACCTATAGCTAAAAGTTCTGCTATAGGTAGTCATAACGGTGCAACAAAGGATATTGTGAAATAGTGTCCGTGTTCGAGGAATAATGAGATGTAGATAGAGGGGTATTCACCATAGAGAGAAGGGGGAAGAGGGTATTTTCCATTCAACAACGGAAAAGGCTATGTCATAGTATGGACTAGAGGGTATATCATGGTGCCACCCAATGGAGCCATGCCATAGAGGGCCCTTGGGGGGCCATGTATTGTATAACCCTTTGAGGTGTTCTTTTCCATGGATCCTTACTCCATGATATTAAAATCTTATAGGGGATGGCCTTGGAAGTATGTCCCGTGTGGTTGTGTCATAGGGATACCTCGAGTTATGTGCTTTAACAATGGCCCAAACGACAGTGTTGTAATACTTCCCCCACCCAGTTTTTAAATTGATACAAGACTAGTGATTTTCCAAACACCCCCTCCAATTTTTAGGGACTAGTGGTATATGGATGAGGCTATTTATAATTACCTCTCCCATCCCCTTACTTCCTTGTATCAATCATGTCAGCGGGATGTCGTTGAGGTGTTTTTTTGTAGTCATTTAAGGCATGTTCACCTTCTCTTAGCCTTCCATTAGTATTATTATTCGATTCTCACCGAATTTTGGTTGAATTTGGATATTTTTTAGTGATAATTTCATTAGATCATGATGGAATTAGGTGACCATAATAGGGATTTCATGTTGCTTTTCATGATGAGATTTATAAATGATGATCACATATAGTTGGGTGAGGTTTTTATGAGAAAATGAAATATAGTGAGTTTTTAAGAGAATATAATGATTTTTGTTAATTTAAACAAAAATTAATAAATTATTATAGATAATAATTTTTGTATTTTTATATGAGATAGGTTTTTGGGAGTATGGATGATCTTAGACAATGGTTGATAGATATTGGTGAGGGGTTAACTCCATGGGTGAGATAGGTGGAACCTATGATATAAACATATATACATGTTTATTTCCAAGTGTGTATACTTACTAAATTTCTGGGGTTTGGAATGGGTTTATGGAATAATGGTTCCTTGGATAGAAGAGATAGGATGGTGTTGGGGTAACTATGTCTGGAATAAGTTCTCCATAGCAATTATCTTAATCTGTATTGCCTAATGGCTATGTTGTTAAGGGGAGAGGGTATCAGTTGAGTTGATGTGAAGCCTTTAGTAGGTCTCAGGGTATGTGTAGTGACCTGAGTAACCAACATTTAATTATTAAGTATAGTATTTTGGAATGAAAGTATCATGGAAAAGTAATGATGATAATGATATTTGTATGTCTTTTTAACGATTATGAATTATCTCCTAATGTTTGATGGGAATCTTCGTATGTAAGGTGATTAAGAAAAGTCCTTCGGGACTCACGTGTGTGAAGGGGGGGTGTTTACAAAGGGTGATGAGTTGAGAGGCCTCCCTTTTGTTGTGTGATACAAGGCCCATGTATGAATAATGTAAATTTATCAAGTACATTGCATTTGGATTCTAAGGGGTTTTTGGATGGGATTTAGACACCACCTATTGAAGCCAGGGTTGGGACGAATCTATAAGCTATATGGTCACCATGCTATGATGGATGTGGATTGGTGTTAATTATTCCGATTATGGGAAAGGTCTAAATTGACTAGTAAAAATTGATGAGATAGAGACTATCTGATAGGATACGGGCCTTAGTTTTTCATTCAAGTGTGCAGTTAATTATGTGCCTATGATAGACAATAGATTCTGGTTTAGGGGTGTGGATCCCATTACCAGAACCAACTATGAGTGAGATGAAACCATATTAACTACCATGAGGGAGATTGAGTACATGTTAGGCATAAAGTATAGGCCAAACATGAGTGAGAATGTGTGTCTTCAGACTAGTTGGTTTCGCCTTGAGTGAGAAGGAGTTATTCTAGAAATTTTCATAAGTGAAAATCTATTGGCTAGAAATGGGATGTGACTATGAGACCACCTTGATTGAGATTCCCATGTCTAGATATGGAAAGGTTTAGATATATTTTCTCTATATTGAATGATAAAGTAGAGGTAAGAATATGTATGTGTGATTGTCTCATAGAGAGTGATGAATATGATTATTAGTACTAGACCCTACCCTAAGGTTGGTAGCTATTAGGATTTAGATGACTCTATACCCTATAACCGTAGGCATGGAATAAGGATTTAGATGATTACTTACCCTTAATATTTTTTTATGGTCTAAGTTGTGTATCATGGGAAACTAGTTTATAGAATTATTTTGACGTATGTATGATTGGGTATCATGGTGCCCGGGTTAGGACATGAAGACCTGATTGGCTTTTGCACCTCATCGAGTGTCGTATTTTCTTAGTTATGACGTGGAGACTCAATATCCATATTTATTTATGCATTTATTTTCCTCAAGCATACACAATCACATAAAGGTGCATATTATGTGTTCTTGGTGGGACCCAAATAAGTTATATGATGACACCCTACACAAGTACCCTGATGCTTGTGTTGATCTTATTTATTCTTTTAGTAAGAGCATAATATCTGTACTGTATCAAGATATATTAACACAATTGGTAAGTAGTGACTTGTTTATTATGGCCTAATGATGGATATTGGGTATGTTTTATATTTTTTTCTTTTTTTCTTTTTATATTTGATTAGACTAGTGGGGGACTAGTTGTTGTATGCTTATAAGATTCATAAATGAAATTTATTATATCATTATTGTTTATTGACTTATGCATATTATAAGTATGGGATGTTGTTTTTTGGGTATTTTTAATGTTTTATAACTATGATTTGAGAGCATAGTATCCCCATGGTATGGATTAGTCCCTCAATGCTAGTTGGAAACCTCTATTAAATGGGGAGGTCCTCTTGATTACAAAAATCCTTCCAACAAATAAATGTGTTATAGGATGGGGTGTTACAAATTATATAAGAAAAATAAAACATATAAAAAATATAAATAACTATAACATGGATCTCATGATGGGTGATAATGTTTTTAAAAAAATAAGGAGTTAATAACTTAAAATAAATATAGAAGTGTAGAAAAAACTCAATAGTATGGCCTATAAGGTCACAAAAATACAATAAACATAGAATAACATCCATATTGTTCGCCAATACTCCCAAAACACCAAGATTCATAAAACCAATGAGAAATCCTACTGAATTGTAGCTCCCAATCCATAGTTATAAACCACCTTAGAAAATTAGGTGAATATTCCCTTACCGATAACACACTATATATAATCCACTAATATGCAAAAGGATTTAGAATGATCACTAAAAATTATATACTCCCCTTATTCCCCTTTCATAGTCCCATATTATGATCCAACATGGTTATGAAAATCATGATGTGGTTAGGAAAGGAAAAAAATACCTTAATGATTCATTATTTCATTCCTAAACATCTCAAACATCAAAAATATATTAACTATAACAATTATGTACCGTACATGAGGCCATGAAAATAATCTCTTATATTCAACCATGTTTTTTAACCTATGAACATGGTATTGGTGTTGTATTTTATAGTTAAAAATTGACCAGAAGATTATGAAGATGACTCAAAAACATATTCACGATGTTTTCGAAGTGATATGAAGGAAATTAATATAAATTCATATAAATATATAGCCTATAAAATTAAAAGTGTGTTGTGAAAAAATATATTTTTTCTATCCACCAGAGTTTTAATAGAAGTTATTGATGTTATAGTGGCCAAGGAAAAATGAAAAAGAAGTGGAATAAATACATTTTCTATTGATCAACCTAACTTTTAATTGGAGGGACATAGTTCTTGATGTTGAGGTAATATATATAAATCTATATCTACCACTAGATTTTAAGTGTACCTTTTTTAGTTTTATTCAATAAATTACAAAGGGTAAGTATTCTTATATTTGACCTGATAATAATTATGATGATTTCAACTGATGTTTTTCTTTAATAATTATAAAACTCTAAAATAATAATGTTCTATTTAGTTTTTTTATTTAAATTTTGGTAATCAACATGGGATCGAGTTTTCATGACTCATGAGATGCATAATTCTTGTTTTTACTAGATAAAATTATTAAATAAACATTTATTGTTTTGATTCAATAAATATCCAATTATGTTATATTTCATAAAAAATTAATTTGTAATTCATATTTTCATTTGGAACTGAAGGATTAAGGGGTGTAAAAGTTATTATAAATTTATACAAGAGATAAATACATAGATTAATAAGAAGTAAGACTCCAAGAGATGACATAGAAGAATGAATTTTAGAAAGTAATTTTGCTCTTAAAATTTCTGTGTGTGAAAACAGAAATTGATTATATAAGTCTTTTAAATAAGGAAATTATAGAATTGGTTATTTAAAAAGATTTATTTTGAGTTTTTCTATAACACCCATTTTATTAGCCTATTTAATAATGATTATTATAACTTCAATTAATTTATTGAAGTGAGGTTTTCATGAAAATGTGATTCAAATTACATTATTTTAATTATGATGTTTTACTGATTTCATGTTATTATTGTAGGTATATGATTATATTAATTAGAAAATTAATTCTTACGGATTAGTTTTTTTGGTTTATGAGTTTTCATGATGACTAGAATTTTATTTTTGGATTTATAGAATTCATTCAAAGGAATTAATTTGGGGAAATTACATTTTATATATTACATGTGGAATTTATAGGTAAATAATGAAAACATGTGGTGTTGGAGTTTGTAATCATCAATTTAGAGAAATTAATAAATTTTAAAGGGATTATCAAGATATAAAATTACATATCATGGGATTTTATTTTAATATAAAAAGATTTTTCCATGACCTTTGGAAGAGATAATGAAATTAGAATTAATTTACATAATTATTATAGTGGAATTTATGAGAGAAGGTGAATTAGAAATTTCAAATGTTAATAAGAGATATACTAAAACATTTATTATAATTTTTTCAGTGAATTATATTTGAATTATAAAGGAATTATATGGAGAAGTCTATATAGACATGGGTGGTTTATAATCTTCATTTATTTGAGTTTCCTCAATTTTCCCCTGTACTGGCAGCTTAATTTTGGATGAGGAGATAGTTGGAAGGTGATACGAGGTTGGGAGGCTGGTTATAGAATTATATTATTTTGAATATGATATTATATATATATCATTTATTCTTATAAAGTATCTATAGAAGTGTATACACAACAAAACCCATAGTTATAAAATTATTTTGAATGAGGCATCAAATAATAGTTTTAAAACATTTTACATTGTTCATTCCAAATCAACATGGGGTTATTACACTTCATAGAAATTCTAATCCCTCACTCCCAACATATAACACATCATAACTATATATAGTTACATGTTGTCACAATAAATTTCATGTGGTCCATGTCAGATATTTATGGAAGGTACCAAGTTGATCTAAATAAAGGGATATAGAAATTTATATATATATTTATATTTATGACTAATTTTGATGATAGATAATATTGTTTTACCATGAAAATATCATTAGGTTTTATGAAAAATTATATAAATATCTTCTTGTTAGTATTATTTAATACAATTTATGACATTATCAAATTCATTAATGCTTTATTCATTGATAAAGATCATGAAATTAATTAATTATCTAGATTTTTAGAAATCATGAACTATTTAATAAAATTATAAATGGAGATATAATAATTTTGAGAAACTACCATGCGAAATGGATATTTTTTGAAATGATTTAAATTTATTTTAATGAATACTATTACACGATGTGATTGCATTTTTAAAAATTGTTTTATTGAGACCTTTTTTAAAACCTATAAACTTATACCATGTTAAAGGAAAAAATTATAGATCATAATGTGGGAAATGATCATAATGACTTGGAGAAAATTTAGATATCTCACTTATTATGATGGTAAAGAAGAGGTTTTTGGGTTAATATATGAATAGGTGACAACATATTTTACATTAATCATAAAAATACTATTTGATTACAATGGAGTAAGTGATGGCTTGTGTGTGGGTAACAGATGAATATTATTAAATTATAATGATTTGATAATACTTTATTATACCATATCATGAATGATTTATAGTAGATGAGAACTTTCCAATGGTCTTGAAGAAATGAAAAATTTTATATGGTTTTTAGGATAAAAGGAGTTTATATTAGGTTTTTATAAATTGGGTAATTTTCTAAAAAATGGTTTTTTAGGGAGAAACCATGATTTTAGAAATTTTTCAGTCTGTAAGATTTTTATTCATATTTTTTTTTATAAAAAATTGTTTTGATATCTTGAAATTTATATCTTGTTTTATAATACATGGGGGAAATAAAACTCTATTCATACTCACCCTGAAAAGTGTACATTGGTATACATATAGATATAATTATTTATGATGCAGGGAAATAAAAGGTTTCTTACTTTGTTAATGGATCTCCATATTCCTAGTATAGAAATGTGGAGGAAGGTGTTTTTGGATTGGATTTTATTCACTTTCATTTACATGGAGTCACCTGGGATTTTGAAACTTATCATTTGATTTAGTAAAACACATTTTTTTCCACTGTGAATTTAAAATGTTTTTAGTAATATAGTTTTAAATTTGAAACATATTGTTACTAATTTTTTCTTAAGTTTGATTATAAATATTATTTTATCACTTATTACAAGTTTATTTCCTCTTATGATCAATGTAGATTGGTTTAGGTCATATGGAACACTAATTTAGGTTTCTAGATTCAGATATAAAGTTTGGGTGTTACAAAACTGTGTTAGAGTATGAATTTAAATATATTCTTAGTAACTTTTATGGATATTTATAATAGTTTAGTTGGTTCTCTAAATGTTATTTTGAAAAATATAATAAATAGATTTTTTACATAGAACCTTGAGGAACGTAGAAGTTAGAGATAAATGAAATGTTGATGATGAACTTATATGATACAATTATTTGTGACATGGTAACCCATTATGTGTTAGAAATACAAAGAGTTCTTACAAAATGATAGTAATTATAATAAATTTCATTAACTAACTATGGTTTTTAAGGAAAGTAATTTTCGTTCATGAAAAGTGGATTTTCAATATGTTAATGTTTTTTGGGTTTTCAAATGAGGCTTTGAAAAAAACAATTTAAAGAAAAAATTTGAAATTATTGTTATAAGAAATGTTAAATGGTGTTACCCAAAAGGAAAGTATAAGAATTTACATATATATAGTGTGGAATATAATTCTTTTAATGATGATCATTTTGAAAATTGATTGATTTTCATTATATTATTCTATATATTCTGAAATTATATTACCAAGAAGAGTTCCTATTATAATTGTTTTGGTAGAAGTCAGGGTTTCTTCTATATATCCTCAATTATTGATCATGATTGTGATGTCAATATGAGATTTAAATAAAGATTCTTAACAGGATAGTGAAAGGGACATGAATTCGGAAAAGGTTTCAAAAATAGAGTACACTATAATACTGTGATAATTTTAGACTAAATAAAATAGAATAATATTTAGTGAAGATCAATTGAATATTCATATATTTATAGATCCTAGATACATAAATGGTGGATTTTATATATTATTTTTTTGAAGTACCAACTCAAAAATGTTAGGAGCGTAAGATCCTATATTTTAATATTATTTCCTTTAAAAAATAATTTTTTTATTATGTTTTCTTGTGAGAGAATAGGCATCGTAAAGTTGTAATTTTATAGCTCTTGAAATGAAATTTTGAATTTATGATTTGATTAATAATTTGATTTTTATGCTTAGGTGGTAATCTATTATTTTTATAAGCTGGTTGGTTATTTTTTCATTGGTTAATGGGTTGAGGTAGAATCTCATTATTATTCATTTAATTTAATTCAATCATATTTTATGGATTTTCATTATTTAAATAAATGTTTCATATTAGAAATATTTTATTAGAGTTGATGTGGATATATTAGATTATCCTATGGAGCTAGTTATTTTATTGGAATGGGAACATTGGATCTAATAAGAAATGGATTAATGGTTTTCTTTATTGGAATGTAATGGAAGAATTAATTTGAGTGAAATAATGGATTTGGAGTAAATTAAATTAGGATAATTCATTAGTCACCATTTGAAATCAATTTTAAATTATATATCCTCTCTATTTCATCAAGTGAATAGAACTCTTGGTGATGATTCTTGAGGTGGAAAATCAACAAGAGGAAAATAACATGATATTTGAAAGGAAATCAATAGCGATCAATATTGGATAAGAGGATTCCATTCATCAGGGAATCAAGGTTTAACTCTAAATATAAAAAGGATGAGGAATTATAATTGAGAATAATAGATCTAACAGTGATAAGTAATTAAAAAT
This sequence comes from Viscum album, assembly GCA_963277665.1. Classification (NCBI taxonomy): domain Eukaryota; kingdom Viridiplantae; phylum Streptophyta; class Magnoliopsida; order Santalales; family Viscaceae; genus Viscum; species Viscum album. Next base: position 1,197,512,136 of record OY728131.1, read on the forward strand.
TCATCATTTTGGAATATTTAATAATGGATGTCGTGAAATATAAATTTTTGATTAATTTTTGATTATTTATATGTTTAAATATTTTTTATCACAACTACACACCTCACATATGTGATTTATATATCTAATGGTGGATTATGAATCATTTTTTATTTAATTAATATATTATATAAGAAAAAATGAATTTAGCTTTAAATTTTATGATTTTGTGATGTTTGGTTAATTTAAATTTGAGATTTAGATCTTGAATTTTTAAAAACCTATATAAAATACCACTATGGTGAGAAATATAATTTTACAAAGTTCAGCAAGGTGGAATCTAATTTACTATAGGTGGCATTTTATTCTACGAGTAGTTGAGAAGAAGTGTTAGTTAGGGTCCATGATTAAGTGTTAGCAAGTTACACAAGGTTATTCCATAAGTGCATAGTTCTATACCACTTTATAAAGATTGAATACTATATAAAATGCGTGACATTGGGTGGTGTATAATTCTACAATTCGGTTCCACATTAGCACAAATATCATTCCAAATTAGGAACAATTTTTCACACCATTATCCCAAATTATATTTTCCCATACATAATATTGGATAATTATGGGATAACATAGACGATTTGAGTGTATGGTTTTATGAAGTACATGTTTAGAACCACGTGTTCATTGGTTTCCTTCATATTTTCTCACATAGTGTCAATGTCATAGAGATAAAGTCCATTAGGATAATTTATCCATTTAGAGTAGAATAGTTTGGCCCTCATTTTCATTAGAGACTATTCATGAGGTGTTCAGTGCAGTTTGATGACCCAAATTCTCTAAAGACATCTATATTTTCTGGGTGAGACATTCAAGGGTGTAATGGTGTTGGTAACCCCCTTTTGACCAATGTATATTAAGGACAAGGTCGTCTTCAATAATGATAGAGTTGGTACCCACATATGGATTTGTGGAACCAATCCAAAATATAAAGTACTTTGGGAATGGTGTTGGTACCTCCTTGGTCTCGATAAGGTGAGGGTCACCTATAAGAATAATGGAGTAGGTAACCTGCAATTTAAAAAGGAAATAGGTCTAATATAGATGTCAGTAAACCAATAAACTATATCTATACGTTGTAAAGGTACATGTTACCACTACAATTACTTCATGTTTGTATAGAAAATGATGGTCTTGGGTGGTATAGATTCTCTTTTATTCTATGAATTATATTTAATCTCTAGTTTCATTTGTGGTAAAACCATAATTTAGGTGAGGTGTGAAGATTTATACTTTCCTTGTTGTCAAAATTTGCCTATAATTTAATAATGTTTTTCGTATCATTCATTATTATGTATATCCTTTTTTCTTGGAATTTTTATTTACTTTTTTCTCACTCTTTTGATTTATGTGGAACCATATTAGGTGTTGTTAAAACCATCCCTAAACCGGCCTCACTCATATCCATGTTTCATCTATATAGTCGAGAAATAATATGGAAGATACCTTTTTTGTATATGCGGTTGATTGGGATGGAGTTTAGTAGAACTCGATGGTGATGGTTTCTATCAATTTTCATGTCAAAATCTAGTGCAATTGGGATTTCCCCCTCCCATTGTTTGAGGTTTGTATTATTATAAGATGTTCAAACTTTATTCTTGACCAAATTTTTTGGCGGTTTTACTTCTCATAAAATTATATATATTTATCATCTAATTCAATCATATTACCTTAATATTGGCAGTATTGTTTAGAATGATATTGTTATATAATGCTCCATGGATATGTGGTTGTGTGTTGGTCTATCATGATAAGGCCTACCATGTGTGTGATACACCATCCTATTGCTTTTAACCACCCCTTGACCTATTGTAGATGATATTCAGTTAGTGTGCTTGTCTTAATACCATCCCAAGATGGGACTCTGTGGGAAAGTTCACGTGATAATGGTATTAGAGCCATTGAGTATTAGGGATAGTGTTTAGAGTTATGAGTCCTTTGAGGATGGTTTGGGAATTTGGGAAAATGGTGTCAAGTGTTCTTGAGTTAGATTATTAAACCATTTATCCCATCATATATATCCTTTTACTAGGACTCTAATAATCTATTAGTCAACTTATAAATTTAAGGAATCATTTATAAGTGTAGGTATATGTATCATGTTTCATGTGAGTCATTTTTTCTAGAATAATTATTATTTCATCTCAACTAGTTATGAATTAGTAGCTAAGGGATCATTATTTTGAACATTGGATTCAATACCATTTATTGTTATCTCAAATTTAAAAGTAGGGTCATGATGATCACGAGAATTTTTTTCATCCATCAGTCATTGATCTATCGAGTGATGAGTCAGTGGTTCAATGACCTAAATGTGAGGTACCTCCACCCTATGTGTAAAACAACTCCTACTAATTGTGTATAGAGATAAACCACCACCTATGGATTAGATGGTTATCCTCACTGAGCTGGATAAGAATCCCCACATACTAAGTAAACTATATTATTTTTAGTTCCAAATCCCTACATGGTTATATGGCAAGCCTTATCCTTAGGTGGAAGATGATTGGTTAGAGTCTTTGACTGATGTATTACATTTGGTTCAAACACCCACTGAGTAGACAATTATTCATATATTGAGTCTTATTTTAATGTGAATAGTCACTGGTGGATGCTGACAACATAGGCTCATGATGATTCCACACTACCTTATTTAGAGTTTGAAAAATTATTTAGAGAGGAGAAATACCCTGTGATGATAATAATGGAATGAGTTGAAGATAAAATAAACTATTAGTAAGGTAGCATTACCATAGATGAGTATACATTGAGGTTTATATACCTCAAAAAGAACTCCCTAGATTTTGTGCATAATTATTTTTTGTGATATGGAATGTTTGGGAGGGACCTATGGATGGATATTAGTGATGATGTTATATCTCTATGAATCCTCACATATTCCAATGTTATGTAGAGATACATATTGATTGATAGATTCCATTGATAAATGTATGAGGTTCCCTAGACATATACTCCCAATCATAATGAAAAACACACACATTACACATAAAATAACAAGTGATATAAACCAATCTAAACAAATCATTATTTTACATCATTACCATGGGATATGTTGGGAACAAATTATGTATAAAGTTGTATTTGTTGTCAAAAATTGTCAATGAAGATCAAAATGAAGGAGGAGATGAAGAATTACTCCAAAGATATTAAGAGTTTTAATCCAGAAGATTGATGAACTGATATTATGTTCAACGTACATGTATCAAAGGTGATACATTGTCTAAAATAATGAAACCATCTCAGAGAGTGTTGAATTTATTGAAGATATAAAGTGATAATTAAACATCTAACAGTTCAAAGTAACCATGAAAGAGCCAACATGACGAGTCATGAATTATTGTGTGAGGGATCATGTGTAGATTTGAAGATTAAAGAATGATCATACAAAGCTAAGAAGGTGATGTAACTCATATTCATTATTGACTAGAAATTATGATGTTTCTGGAAGATAGGGATGTTTTGAAGTTGCCATACCTTCCCTGGAGAACCTAAAATTGCTTCAACTGATCATTCAAAGAGTATATATCATGGTGGAAGGAGTTCATGATGAAAGTATCTGATTGATGAAGAAGAAATATGAAAGTGAATTTTCATGGGTGTTCTTGTTGAAGTAGATATTTAAAGTGATTCCATTTCACAGTGTTATCCAAATTGTTGGACCTCAAAATCAGGATTTTGTTTTTGGAAAAAGAAGGATTATTGCATAGAAGTGAATGAGATGTGGAATGATGAAGGAAATCATAAAAGGAAGTAAACAACGTACCTCAAAGCATGGAATGCATACCAGGTTTGGGAACAGTTAATGACCATGTCACGGTAACGAAAATGGTTCACCGTGAAAGGAGTTGTGGTACGTGGATTAGATCTTCGTTATTGGAAGAGATTCAATACGCGGACCAGAAGACACATGCAATACGGTGGAGGTTTTTAGTTTATTGGAGGGTCACTGAATGTTGCATAGGCTCACAGAAAATGGAAGAATCATAGTCCAAGGTGAATATTGTCCCACATTGTATATTTTGGTAATGAAATTAGAGAAATTACTAGGGCTATTTTCCAATATATGTAGTGATAATCCCATCATTAAGGTAGAGAAAATTTAATAAGAAAACATCATCATTATTGAAAAAATTGGCTAAGTCCAAAAGTGGTATGTAGGAATGATTCTTCATAAGACATAGTGGTACGCTAAAGACAAAATTTTTCACAAAATTAGAAGGAGTAGTCCATGGGGGAAATTTGGCGTATGAAAAAGTTGTATGTGGGAGACAAAATAATTTGGATAATTTGAATAAGAAGTATGCAGATGGAAAAAATGGAACTCCAAGGAAGAATTCAGAGGATGTAACTAAAGGTGGTAGTCAAAGGCGATACACATTGGTGGTACATGGTGGTAGTACATGGAGCAGGCATAGATTGTAGAGCAGGAGAGGCACGTGTAGGAGTGCTATAAGTGGAGAGGAGGAAGTACACAAAGTAGATGCGGTATGCAGAGCAGACATGATACACATTGAAGGAACGATATGCAGAGAAGGAGCGGTACGCGGAGCAGGTGAGGTATGCAGAGCCGACGCGACACACGGAGTAGGCACGGTATGCGGAGTAGGTGAGGTACATAGAAAAGGTATGGTACACTGAGCAGGAATGATACGCAGAGCAGGCATGGTATGCAGAGTAGGAAAGATACGTAGATTAAAGATAGTCTGCAAAATCTAAGACAGTTCATGGAAATTAAAACATCATAAAGGGAGTTTTAGAATATAGTGATAAAAGGTAGAAGTTCAAGTGCATTTAGAAATTTCACTAAATGAAAAAAATTAATATAAAAGAGCATCAATTGGGGAGTTTGATGCATGTAGTGTATCATGATGAATAGAGACAATTACAATTCATGACAATCTGTTGAAGTGACCTTCAATTTGATAAACTATGTGAGTCATCTTTCAAGGCAGTGAGCTAAGGGAAGTCAACAGAAGTGATCTGATGGAAGTAGTGGGATATCCCTAAACCTTTGTAAAAGCACTGTGATTGGGATAAAGTGATTGTGCCCAAATCTTTTTAATCCACATCGAATAAAGATTAGTAGAATTTGGTATGTCCAGAAACCTATCGACGTATCCTCATTGAACATAGCCCTTAGTGGTGAACTAAGTAAAAAAGTGTTGTTTTTTCCTTCTGCGTGTGAATGTTTTAATTACCACAAATACCCATAATATAGGATTAAAAAAGTTCATACCAATGTGGAAACAAGAAATCCTAAAGAATAGAAGAAGTTAACACCCTTATTCAACCCCCCCTCTCAAAGGGTCTAGGGTCCTTCAGGTTATACATTAAATATCATAATAATCACATAATACACTGAATTCAAGTTTTAGTGTCGTTTTGGACTAGATACATAAGAAACTTATTTTACAATGGGTGTGAATATTTATCCAAAATTGAGCCATATTATACCTCGTTCTAGACGTCTCATAATATATAATCATCTTCATAACATTGGGAATGGAAACTTATAAAAGAGGTGAACACCAACTTATAGTAAGGTAAAACTTATCAACATGTAATCAAGGGTTTGATCATGATAATGTGATAAATCATGATTACTAAAGAAATATATTATTAAAAATAACATCGTAAAATTTCATTTGTACCTAATTCATGATTGTTGAACATTAATATTAAATGAACAAACATGTACCATGACATAAGAGTGTGGGATAATAAAAAATATTCATGGATCATAATTGTTGGAATGTAACATAGAAATGTGGTACAATAATAAAAATATGGAAAAAACATAGTGGATTAAGAATCACTTCTTATTTCCCATAGTGGATTAGAAATTACTTCTTCTTACTCATATTGGATAAGGTGATACTTCATGTTTCCTATATTGGATTGAGCATCCTTAATCATTTTACATTAATATATCATGTGATATAAATCCTAAAACAATTAATTAGAGGGTTATATAGTATCCAATTCTTTATAAGAATAATCATAATTATATATTATGTTATTTTATCATGAAAAACTTCATACTTCGAACAACACTTAATTAACCCATGTAAATGAGGGTGGATTCTTGAAAAACATTCATAAAACATTCCACAATCCATCTTGAGAAAGAAGATAGATAATGGATTAAAAATATCCCTAATATTACATATGGAATATTAATGAAGTTCACTAGGATTAAAATTAAAATGTTAAGATAATTGGATATTTCACTTAAAATGAGAGTAAGTACCGTTTTTTAGATGGTATGAAAAAACCATAATTTTTTTTGATAAAAATTATATAATTTTATCCTAATAAAACATTTCATTTGAAAAAAAAAATAATTTTACAAAAATAATTTTATAAGATATAGATTATTTGAAAACAATATGTTATAATATATAGAAACACTTAATATTTATTTCATAAAAATATATTACTTTAAAATCTATTTTAAAATAATTAATTCGTTTTTAAAATCAAAAATAAACTTTTAAAAACTATAAGTATTTTTATTTTTTATTAGAAAATAAACATATGTATTATAATTTTGACACCCATTTTAAAACATGCAATAAAATATTCATAAAAAATAATTCTCATGGTGGTGATAGAAATCATAATAGATTATTTAGAAAATGTTTTAGTCGTAGTCATAAAAGTTGATGTTACAGGTCACATTCAAATGTAATTTTAAAAAAAACTGTAGATAAAACATTTTAAAAAAATTAAAAATTAAAATAATATTCAATAATGGAGACTTTATAATATATAAAGGTTTTTTATATTAAATGTTATGTGAAATAAAAATATATAACAATGAAAGGAAAACCTTTTAAATATTTTAAAATACTTTTATTAAAAAACCAGAACATATGAAGTGTTAATAAAATTTATATTCGAAATGTAGAAAATAAATCTATAATGGTAACAAAAGATGAAAGATAATATGGTTTCAAAATATAAAGTAGAACATTTTTGGGAAGAAAAAATATTGACATTGAAGTGAAACCATCATTAAAGAGGATGAGAATTAATCTTAACAGAGATATAATTTTTAATATATAAATACCTCATGGTAATAGAGTTGAATTAAAAATGTCACTTTAAATATGGATATAAATAATTATAGTATAATATTTTAATATAATACAATCATCTTGTAGAAAATGGTCAAATAGGAATAATTACAACTCCAAAAAAGAAGTCGAGTTAAGAAAAACCACTGACAACTTAGTAATTTTTTTTAATAAAATCCCATTGAATGAGATAGATTGAAATTCAACATATAGTATCATAAATAAAATTTAATTAATTATATTATATATCCAAAAGGATATATGATTTCCTTTTAAATTAAATTAGGTCTATGAGAAAACCATGTCTCCATGAATTTCAATTGAGATGAGACATACTTACTGATATCATAATTGAAGAAGTATTTAACATTTGAAAATGAGTTTATCAGATAAATATGTAAATCTTCTTATAATAAGTATTAAATTCAACATAATTTAATAACATGGTAGAAAATACACAACTTTTAAGAGTAAATTCTTTAATGAACAATCATAACTTGGTGAATGATAATTTAGTTAACCAAAACCCTTACCATTAATCCTTTATAGTATAACATTTTCTAACCTCTTGTAGAAACAAACAAATATATTAATATCTTATTTTAAAACTTTTTTCATAACTATATACTTTTATAAACTACATTAATAATTATTTGTTACAAATATATTAGTTAGTTATAATTCGTTTTCATTATCACAAGTTATTAGTTTCGAATGATTGTTTATTACTTGTATGCTATTAGAAGTGAAAATTCTAACATATATATTCAGATTAAAACAAAATAATATCATTATAGGTATTAAAATATATGTATTATAATGAATTAAATTTTTTTAATTATATTTCATATGTATTTTAATTACAATTCATGACAATGAAGTTGGTGAATGAGTTTGTCTCAGAAATATTTATTTTATAAAAGGGTGATACAATGATAAGAATTTAGATTTTAATATTAAATTTATAACGTGAAAAAATAGTTTTTTATTCATTTATAATAACATAATTAATTTTGTTTCTGTAGATATCCATGCCACAGATTTATAACATTGTTCTCGTAGGATTTTTAACAAAACCATATAAGAATGAGCTATAATCTATATGTGATTATGGATAAGAAAGTGATTTTTTTCCAAAATCTAGTTATTTAAAAATTTTAGTAATATTATTTTTAGTTTTTAATTGTGTTTAATATTATTTTAAGAGTGTTTGATATAATGAATATCAGTACATATGAAACAAAATAATTCAATTTTATAGAGGCAGTGGTCTACATGTACGCATGGGAAATGCATTTGTTTCCATAGAAAAGAAGTAATTAAGGAGATATTTTATAATTAAAAAATAATAATAATTTTATAAATATAATATTTATTTATTAAATACCAATTTTGAACCAAATATTTATATATTATCAAAAAAAATTATGTTGATTATGGTGGTGGTGCTCTATGTGTAACACAAGTGACATTTTCATTTATTGAATGGTTAGGAGGAAGGTAGAAAATGGTTATCGCATAATCATAATAAAATTTCAGTAAAATAAATAAATATATTTATTTTTTCTATCTTGGTTATATTATATTTATAGGTGGTATAATTATAAATAAATGGAAAGGAATGAAAAAGGAGTAATTTTGAATTTCACCGTACGCCTTGGAAGAGACCCTTTGAAAAATGGATTAAGGTTTTAAGAGATTTTATTTAGAGAATAAAATAAATTTAAAGAGGTTCCTAGGATTTTTGGTAAGTTATCTGAGTAGAGTTTCTTTAAAAAAAATGGCTTGTTTTTTGAAGATAAGTTGGATGGTGATGACTTCTTTTATAAAAAAGCAGAGTGAAATTTTTGTAATAATATAAAAGTTAAGTTCACTATTTAAAGGTAATGTAGATCCAATAATGGAAAATAATAAAGTGTTTGAATGGGTAAGGTATATAATTCCTCAACCAGATAATTTCTCAAATGTTTTTGAAATATTTTTACATATTATACTATATGATTTTCTCTTTTACATTTTTTTACTATGGTAACTATTTTCTAACTAAGTATGATAATTTTAATATAAAAAATAAAATGTTCCTTATTAAATAATTTGGAACTATATATTGTAAATATTAAATTAATTTCTTTTTAAAATATTTTTATGGGTGATAAAAATTAATTTTAATATTAGTGCTCATAATGTGTAAAATCAATTTTTCGAAAAAAGTGTTCATTATTGTTAAAAATTATAATTACGGTAAAGTTATTAGTGTTTTCTATTTATCTTAAATTAGTTTGTTTATTTTTTAAAAAATAACATTTAAGTTGAATTAAAACTAATAAAAAAGTGAATTCCACTTTGAGTAATCTTATTTAATATAAAGATACCAATTTTTTCTATTAGAGTGAAATATCAGTTATGTTTAAAAATGTTAAAATTGGGTTTTATAAATTGAAAATTATATTTCTTTCATAATATTTTTTAATTTATAAATATTTATTTTTGATAAAAAAATTTAGTTATAAACTTACAATTTATTCTTATATTTTGAAAATGTAGTAAAAGTGACGGTACTTGCAAAATCGGCATACGTCACTATTCATTCCAAATTTCAACCGTTTTAGAAAAATATCCGAAAGGAATCCAAAGTTAATTTTAAAATTATGAATTCCAAAATTAATTTAATTTTATAATATTAAAATTCAATATTTTTTAAATTTAGGTTTTAAATGAAAATAAAAATATAAAGAAAATCAATTTTTATTGAAAAAAATAAGAACTTTAAGAGTTCTAAATTTTATTTTATATAAATTTATAATTTTAATAATTATAATATATTACTTCATATATAATAATATTTTAAAATTAGAAAATTTAATTTATTATGATATAATACACATCACTTATTAAAAAATAATAGTTCTTTAAGAAATATCCATTATCCAACATTGAATTTTTTGTATCAAATTTCATTAATTATTTATATTCAAACCCTTAAATTTAATCAATAAATAAATCATTTTTAAAAAATAATAAAAATATTTAAGAAATTTAATTATATTTTTGTAAAAAAAATAAACTATTATTGTTTATATATTGGTGGAATTGTTGTTATTATAATTTTCTTATTTACGTTTTTCATTATATTGCACTTTTTTAATATGTTGTGTCACATATAATTTTATTTTGGTGTTTCGTGTGAAGGATGTTATTTAACATAGTATTTTAACCTAGGAAAATATATACAAAAATATTAGTGTATTGTATTGTTATCAGGGACCGAAGAAGGTTTTGGTCACCCAAAGGTAGATTCATCGACAATAGGTAGATGATTACAGTCATCGAGATCCAATCATCATAAGAACCACATTTAAAATACCGGTCTAGGGAATGCATATTATAATGGATTCTCTATAGGTTCTAATCATTAGGAAAATGGTAATTTCTATGCTTGTTGAAGTAGAGGATATCTAACTCATATTTTTTCAACTAGGTGAGCTGTAGGGGACTACTATAGAGGCCCCATAGATATACCTATATGGTATAAGAAGTGTCAATACAAGAGGATTCCATAGATTGGAAATGGTATCTCTCATATAGGTGGATTTATTTTAAGATGATTCATAATAGGTGGTGTTATAAGTGAATAAATCTTTTATACATTTCCACCACAACTAAATCCATTTAAACCTCTTCATGTATAGCGTAATGGAAGATGGGGTTGTGGTTAGAAGTATGTGACAGAAGCATGGGATTACGAAACACCAAATGCGGTTCAATATATGATCAGAGTCTTATAGAATTTTTGAATCATTATTATTATCACTGTAACATTCCATTATTTTCACTATACATTTTTTTTAGAAGTTTGGAATACCAGTGGGTCCCTCTGTACAACCCCTTCAGCTAAAGAATCCTACTAGGGGTGATCATCCTCTCACCCACATATTCCATCAACGTGATTTTACAATCTATATGGAGTGGTATTCTTGGGATCTCTTCATCATATATATTAGTTGGGATAATGGTATCCATAGCTTGGATTGGTTATTTCTATTCTAGGTTTGTGTGTATATACAATTGTGTAGGGTAATATCCCATCGATAAAATAGGATAAGATTCACCTTCACTGGTGAGTGAGACTCATAGTATAAATAAAAATGGAAAAATCTTCAAAATTTGACACAGATTATAAATAGAATGGAGATCTTATATTGTTTCATTATAGATGTTTTGAATGTTCAATTTACTATAGTTGTGTAGGAGTACATAAGTGTTTCTTCAAAAGATGTCATATGGTTTACCTATCCATGAGAACCTTATTTTGGAATCTACTTACAGCTTGGGAATGCACCAATTTCACTAGTATCCCATTAGATAGACCAAATGGATATGAGGGATCTGAAGGTAAAGATGGAGGGTGTTTTGGAAAAAGTTTTCCTCATGCCTAGTGTGTTCCCCTTTGTGGCACATGTTCTATTTATAAATAGTTTGGATGGAAATATGAGGATTTTAATAAACTCTAATATCCTAAATCAAGTGTCTATTATGAAAAAATCATTTTCAAAGGATTTATGGCCTCTTCAACTAGATAAATGGAGAAATGTGGTTCTCGGAGACTGAGCACTAATCTGAATATCATCATCATTGGGTTTGTGATTAGGGTATCTTTAAGATAGTATTTACATTTCATTATAACTTCTATGAATTTTTATTCAAATAATTCCATTTAAAAAAAATAACATAAAGTGTTTATATAACCCATAAAACAAACCATTCACTCATTCCTAAATAAGTTCATAGTGAATTTTATTGATAAGAACCTTAACTTTTCCAACATGGGAGATGAGTATTCCAATTATCTTAGGATTATCCTAGAATTTGTATGGGAGAACTAACTATAATGTAAACTCTCAAATTTAATGTTCTGAATTTGGGAATCCCATTTCATAGAGCATGTCATCTTAGAGGATGGAGTTGTATTTGAACTAATAAATGTTGAATCTACGATGGATTGAAACTCACCCAAGATTATTTTTGAGGGGAAAAGTTTACTTGGGACTGAAGGATGTTACTAAAGATTCATTTCATACTTCTACAAGAATATAACTCCCATGTTTTACCTAACATAAATAGGGAAACCATTCGTTTGGTCTAAGAAATGTTAGGGAGTCACCAAGGAGAAATTTAATAAGCTATTTATTCCCCTAGTTTTTCATTTTTTTGTTTAAAAGAGTTAAGTATATGTTGCTTTTGTGATTAATATAGAGATGAAGTCATGTGTCTACTAATTCAGAGGTAGGCAATGATTGCTTATGGGTCCATACAGTTGAGGACCCATGAGAAAAACTATGAAAACCACGAATTAGTAATTTTAATATTTGTGTTAAATTTACAAATATAGAGTCATTTCTAGCTTGATGACTAATTCATAGTTTATTGGGATCACAAGAGTCTTATATACAAATTCAATTTGTAGTATCTTAATCTGAGGTGAAGGCAATGACTTGAGTTTATACTGGTTTTTGAATTAGAGATGTCTTACTCTATAAGAAATGAAAATCTTATAGCTTATAACCTTAAATAGAAATATCAGTATGACCTGGTGTAGGATTCCTGAGTGAATTTTTCCTCATTAAAAATTGTTTTACTGAAAGAGGGTGATGATTCATACCTTTAATTGATATTGGTTTACCCAAAACATTATCTAGGGGTGAGAAAGAAACAACATGGAGACATAAATTGTCAGGTGTTATAGAAGTATATATTCTTGATAAATCTATAGAATTTGTTATCTAATGGAAGTTAAAATTCCATTATCATATAGGGACATGAAATGGTTTTAATTGTACTTCATGAGGATGTATTAATCAGGTTACATACCTACCATTTAATGGTTCATCCTAGCATGAAAAAATGTAACAGGTCCTTGCCCACTAGCTTTGGTTACTAGGAATAAATAAGATTTTTGTCGATTTTATTTCATAGATCCTTTCCTGTTAACTGGTGAAGGTTTAAAACCATGTTCAAACCAGTTTGATCCAACCACATGAGGTTCTATAGTTGAACTGGGATAATAAATTTGTGGATTTTCGGGTAGGGATTTCTCACTCAGTGAAGACACACTATTTTAACTAGGTGATTTTTGACTAACTGAATAGGTTATATTACTTTATTCCTATTTCAAAGAATATTTTAGTGGAGATTTTAGGGAGCCTATACATGAATGAGATCACATGGCTCTATGTAGTTCCTTTGATGATCATTTTCCACCATGATTCCAGAATCCTTTCCTGGATATGTAGTAGCTTACACAAGGTTTGTGACACCTATAATATAACTATATGGTATTTATTTTATCCATTGATTGTTTTATGTATTTTATAAGTTTTTTTATTGTAATTTTTAGGTATATTAATTGTTTTTTTGGCCACACAATTTATTCATTGTTTTCTCAAATTCTAAACCCAAACATTTCATATGAAAATATGCATTCAATTCCCCCTTCATGGGTTTTGAATGGTTTGATAAACTACGTAGTCAACCATTTAAAATATTAAGAAAAAATATCTTTTAAATTATAAATACAATTTATGTTATTTTATTCACTATCTACTCCCAAATTCAGTACTATAAACCAAGTATTGAATTTCATGTTTTTCCCCCATTCCATGATTTACAATAGATTGAATTCAATTAATGTGAAGTTATTATTTCATGTAAGTCACTCAATATCCTTTATTGTCTCAATTATATTTATTCATCATCTATGTCATTTATTTACCATGGAAAAGGTGGCCTAGGGTTCCCTTATTTTAGGATATTAAGTTAGGTTTTTCTTATTTTAGGGATTATTATATTCATCTACCTAGTTGTAATAACACCATTTGTTGTTGTATTCATTAATCTACTATAGGTTACTTCATATATTTATATTTGGTTATAGAACTATGAATCCCTATTTAAGATCCTATTTCCCATGTATTTCTATCCTTACATTTTTGGTTAAATATATTTGAATTGGGTTGTCTTTCATTAATAGCTTTTTTATCAAGCCAAGGTCTAGGATGGGTTATTTTTTTATAGGGTACAACAAGAATAAGATGTGAATTTTGGCTTCTGAACATATTCACATAGTGCACTAAATTCACAACATGAATTATTTTGGGAATATTCATTGAATTATATTCACGGTTTGAATTATTTTGCAAGGACCCCATGAATTATATACATGATGTGAAATATTCTAGGTAGATACTATGACTTCAACACACCCCAATATATAATTCACCCCTTAAATTAATCACCACCATAAAATAACATTTTAATTTAATACACCCCAAGAATTTATTCACATCCTAAAAGAAACTCCATGAATTTAATTCACCTCTGAATTCCATCCCTTAATGCACCCCATGAAAAGAGACTCACATCATTAAAATGTTTCCCATCATGAAATTTTCCTTTTATGTTTTATAATGACTGGATGATGGTAATTGTTTAAGATAAAAGAATTGAAACTTTCAAAACATAAAATAAATCCAAATAATAAAATATCCATTCCTTTCCCTTTTTAAACCCCCTAGAATTGTGTATTACTAACGTCGAAATCCTTCTCAACTAAACCCCTTATTACAGAAATTTATAAGAATCCCCATAGAACTAGAATCAAGGCTATGTTGAGTCTTGGTGTTCTAGACTTAGAGATTAAAGGTAAAGATGAATATGATCTCTATCACAGACAATAGTTTTTTCATTTCCATCTATTATTTTGAGGTTGGTGGTCTAAATTTTACCCATTTTTTCTGATTTAATTATTCAAAGTATGTGAAACGCGTGTGATTTCTCTAAAATTCAATCAACATAACCTAATTATATGAAAATTATATGTTAAATAGTATTCCTTTTTAGATAATCCATTGGATAAATTGGTGTGGATACTACTACTTTAATCCATGCAATAGTTGTTCTATCCATGGACCTTGACAAGACATGTCCATTTGATATTAGAACCCTGAGATATATTGAAAAAACTGATTGACTTTTTTCACAATATTATGAATTGTAATAATATGTAATTTTTTCAACTGCATAAAGTAGAATCATGTTGAATAAATTCAGTTAACAGATATGTTAATAAGCTCTGGGTTAAATAATTAATGAAATGAGTTTGATATATTTTTGACAATAATTGGAATCCAAGATTTATTAAACATAATTGGAGAAAAAAATGATAATTTGATGAATTGATCACTATGAATTGTTGTGGTATATCATTTATGTTTGATTTAGCTTTATAAATTTCTTTTTGAGATTTTTGGGTTATGTGACATCGATGTGACTAATTTATATGAGTGGGAAGCATATTGGGATGCCATGTAGTCAGGATACAATTCATGATTTATGTTGATACCAGGGGGCCTGGTGCATGATTTCTTATTGCTATTGGGTTAAGAACACAAGTACATGATGTTTGATGGAGGATTGCATGATTATGTTGGATGTTTGAGGAGAAGATTCACATCCGTTGAATAACCGAGGATGCGATTTTGTATTTCCAAAGGGCAGAGGCCATTTGTTAATTTTGGGTTTGTGTGATTCACCTTCAGTGGGAGAATATTCCACTAGCTGGGTGATCCATCTTGATGTGGGAGAATCCACATATAGTTGGAGACATTGGCAGGGTTCCATTTCTAGTTTGAATGAACCTGGGTGTTAACTCAAAGCTTTGGGTATCATCAAGTTTACTTTATGTGTAGTATTAATCTGTCAAATTTACAATCTATTTATCACTATATTTCAAGAACTATATTTCCCAAACTATATTTTTTAGAACATGGTAGTGCTGACCTACTAAGTTTTAGTCACAATATATATGGGTTGATGTTTGGTACTGAGAAAATTTTCATTGATTTAGGTACCGAAGATAGAAATGGGCCCTTTTGTTGATTTACTACTTGTTGGATGTGTTGGATCTTAGATATGGGACCCACATAGGGTTCAAGACAAAGGTATTTAGAGTATTTAATAGAGTATTCTTGAATTTTATCTATATTAATTTCATCAAACCATTTTTTACATTCATATTTTCATTACATTATAATATTATTATTTGGATTTATTATGTTTCTTCCTTTATTATCTTTAGTTTCTTGTTTAATTTTTCATATTGTTTCCATTATTTCTGATACTATCATTTTATATTTATTCTCTCATTGAAACTAGTTACCAAAGGGTATAATCTCTCCACTATATTCACTAAACCCTTGCAACTAGTTGGTAGCCTCTTCCATATAGGGAGGTTCTCCCAAGGTCATGTATCCAATTGGATTAGTCAGTTGACAGATCATCGGGTTGGATATGCAATGAAGTGGTATCATATGCATCTGTTTTATTTTATATTTCTTTACTATTTAGGAATGGTATAAAGGAGACAAATATGTTTTGGTACTTGGTTATTAACTTGTGCATGGGATCTTCTAACCCATGTATGTGGGAAAATTAGTGTTCCTAGGGATGTGATTGTTGTTCATGTTGTTTTCTTGTTATGGTTGATATTTTTTCTCAGAGGGTGATTCACATGTTGTTTGATGATATTGTTTCTTTAGATTTATACATGTTTCATGATACGGTGTGAGATGAGTATGAAGGAATCAAGATAGGTGCACATGGATATATATTTAAATTCATTTTTCAGGACCTGGATATATTTATTACAGGTGATATATATATATATTCTAGTATGAACTATGAAATGAGATATTTGTTATATCTAATAAAAAGGGATTAGATGTACTATTATTTCATGACAATTCAATTGTTAATATATGTTTTCTGAGACCAAAACCCGATATTTCTCTATTTTTGTCACTTGTGGAGGTTGAACAAGAGGTTATCTAGTGTTCTGAGGAGTGATTTGTTAGAGAAAATTAATACTCATTATCATATAATTGAGTGAAAGGATAGTAAAAATCAGCACACCCCTAACACTTCTAAACTAGAGATCCTTGAGGCTACTAAGAGTAAGATGGATGATCTAATCTACAACAACATCCTGAGGTTCATAAGATCCATGGAAAGAGAGAATATTCATACAATAACTTCAAGGTTTGAGAATAAGAGAGAGTTTTAGCTAAAATATAAACCTACATTCACTAGGGAGGGTGGTCCCTAAGAAGCTTAGTTATTGATTGAGTATGTCCAGAAGATCTTTTAGCACCTTGAGATGCCCACAAATAGGTGGGTGAATATTGATTCATATATGCTTGATGCGTCTTTCAACCATTGGTTGGACATTCTGTAAAATAATGGAATGTAAGAGGAGTTATCCAGGATGTACTTTGAGGAATATTTTTCCAACCAATTCTATCCCGAGATGTTGAGGGATAATAAGTATCATGAATTTATTCATTTTAAATAGGAGTTCATGTTAGTGATGGAATGTGTTGGATTATCCATTGACCTATAACACTTCTATCCTTCCTCAGAAGATGATGAATATCTAGGGTGAGATGGATTTAGGATGATATTCACTCTAAGATCATGTATCAAGTGAACATGTTTTACTTGAGTATCCTTGAGGGCATGATAAACCAGGATCCCATCATACAATGTAATCTGAGAGAGACTCTGAGTGGTGGCCAGAAAGTTTTGGAATGGTGATCCAGTAACATTTTTTTGGTGGAAGGAAGAATTACTATATCAGTTTCCATCTGGTCTATAGTAGGATGAGTATTCAAGGGAGTGTAATTCCTTCTTTGGACCATGGTTCAATATAGTTATTGTAGTGTGGTAGGTTAGACCACCAGAACCCACAATGTCTTAACCCTACATTATAGTGCAATGTATTTGGATGGTTGGGTCATATTAAAATGTTTTATGGGATATTTTCATAGTATACTGGTGTAATGGGATTAAGACAAACACATGAGTCTGTAAGAGGATCAAATACCTCTCAAAAGACTTGTAGCTGGAGTCCCACTAACCATTTAGGCTGAGGCAGGGAACATGGTACCCTAGTGTTGGAGTGACAATGAAACTTAGAGGGAATATCACATGAGAGTAAACCAAGATCCTAGATTAGTGGTGAAATCATGCTACATGCAATACATTCTACTCTAAAAAGTTTTGATGTAGTACCTTCTTCCATCAGAGGTATGATTATTGTATCATCTACCATAGTTAGAGTTTTGTTTTATATGGGGGCATAAAATTCCATTATATCTACTCTTTTTGAAAATTGGTTAGATTTGGATCTATATGGAATATATGGGTCATGGACATTGACACACCATTGGGAGTGTAGTGCGAGTGTAGTGCGAGTGTACCAATGTCTACAAGGTGGGATTTCTTAGAATTAGTGGCTATCATTTCCTTTAAGAACTTTTTGTGCTATAAATGTCATTATTCGATTTGATTCATGGTATGGATTGGATAGTTTAAACAAGAATAATATCAACTATTATTGAATGAGAGTTACCTTTTTTTATCTCTAAATGGGGGAAGAGATACTCACCAAGGTGAGTGGGATCCTATGGTTGGTCATGTAGAATAAATTAAATGTATATTGGATTGACTCAGGTATTAGATAAAAAACATTATTACAGATCATGGAGGAATGTTGAAAGATACATTTCCTCTAGTGGTGGAGCATTTTCAAGACACCATTCCAGAAGAGATCTCTATACTAACACCCAAGTTGGAGATCGGGTTCATGATCGAGTTGGGGTAGGAAGTAGTGCTAGTTTTTATACCTCCTTGTAGGATGACACAACTTGAGTTTTCTGCATTGAATGATCAATTTTAAGACGTATATGTATAGGGTTTCATACAACCTAGTACAAATTTATGGGGTTCTCCAGTTATTCTAACTGAGAAGGATTATGGCACATTGAACTTAGGTATGGATTACTAATGACTAAACTATATGAAAATCAAGAACCAGTATCCCCTCCTGCACAGTGATGATATCTTTGATAATCTAAGAGGTTCTAGGATTTTCACAAAGGTAAAATTGAGGTTAGGGTGCCCCCAAATGAAGGGCTATGCCATAATATATAACCCAATTCTTTTAAAATTATCTATGTATTATATGCATTCATAGTGATTCTATTCAGATTAATTAATCCACAAGTGGTATTCATGGCCATGACGAATTAGATCATTCATATTTTCTTGTATAAGTTTATGTATATTTCTCCAATAAAATAACAGTGTAATACCAGTCTATAGATGATCATTAATAATATCTTGAAATCAACCTGAGTATAGTTAGTTATCTTTAGTTTTATTCCAACATATACAAATTGAGTTTCTAAATTGATAACGTGCACTTATTGGTCCATGTTATCTTAGATACTAGAGTGTTAGTGGAACAAGAGAAGCTTGTAGATGTGGTATTTTAGGAGAAACATTATAATGTATATGTGATTTAGAGTTTTCATGGTCTAGTAGGTTTTTTACTATCAATTCATCCAATACTTCTCATATCTACAATCATTTATAACTTGGATGAACAAGAAAGGGGTGAGTTTTTTTTCATATTCTTGTTATAGAGTTTTCAAAGAGTTGAAGTGTGGGGTAAAATTAGTATCGATCCTCACATTACATGGTATTGGTAAAGTGTATATAGGGTATTGTGACACATCCAATGTAAAAAATAGAGATTTTTTAATATGGAAATACTGTGTGGTTTCTTTTGGATTGTGACAGTTGAGACTGCATGAGAGGAATTATCCTACACATGATCTTCAGTTATTAGTGGCGGTACATGCATAATGATTTTGGAGACACTATCTTTTGGGTGTGACAATTTTAGTATAAACAAACTAAAAACGCCTCAATTACATATTTTCCTAGTGATAAATGATTCTTTGATAGAGGAGGTAAGTTGAGTATATTTAATCTTTTGACATTGAGCTTGCATACACACTAGAAAAGTGATGCACCATTATTGATGATTTAAGCTAGCAGACAGAGACCGAGGTAGTGAAAGAGTATTGTTATTATTGTTGATTAATGGAAGTCTTTTCTAACATACATATAAATATACAAGAGTTATAGGGATGAGTAGATCTAAATTGGATGTCTATTTTACCTGTCCCACATGAACACATCATGTAAATGTAGTTATCTAATCCAAAGGGACTAGCTTTGAGGGATTACTTATTTATTGGGGAGTGAAAACTATGATTATCTCTTGGTAGTTTTGGTTTTATTCTTATTCATGGATGATTATAGATTTCTACATGCCTGTTTGAGGAGATGATGAGAGATTTTCTTACTTCTATATGGATAGTATAACCAGTTTAGAAAAAGATTCATCGTGATCTCTATAAAAAGTACCAGTAGTAAGTGATGAAGAAAGAGAAAATGAGATTCATGGTGATATGTTTCACCAATCAGTCTGTGTAGCTTGAGAATCTGAGTCATAATGGGTTTTCGTGACCTCTTTCCATTTTAGAGTGAAAGTCGGATAATGTCACTATGTATTTTATTATATGATTTTCTATGACACATCATATGAATGATAAAGTATGTGTGAATGTGGATCAACTGAATAAGGTATCCAACTTCTTTCCCATCAAGGATTCCTTTAATGTTTATGATCTAGGTAGACATTACATGTGTGATATTGTTCGTCTACATAGTGTTCTGAGGAATATTATTTCTGATCCAGATCCTCATTTCACATCTTAGTTTTCAAAGGTTCTATGTAAGACCTTGGGATCATAGGTTCTTCTGAGTAAAAACTACCATCCTAAAACATATGGGTAATGTAAGTAGGATATTTTGATTTTGGAGGAAATGTTATAAGTCTATGTTTTGGAATTCGGTGGTTCATGGGATCAATATCCGACACTCATGGAGTTATCTAATAATAAAAACTACAAGGAATCATTCTAAATTGGCCATTTTGAGACCTTTTAAAGAATACCCTGTCATTCCACTAATTAATTGTTAGAGTCAGGTGATTCAATTCTCATTGGTCTCTCATACATGAGATGATTAGGAAGGGTAATTTGATCATAAAGCGTTTAGTGACCTCATATAGGGGGAAAAAATCATATGTTGTGCATTAGATATGACCTTTAGAGGTTGAGTTTGATCAACAAATTTTTCATTATGTTTCACCTAGTCGAGGGAAGTGGTGTATTAGAAAGTACCGAAATATAGAACCCATGTTTTTAGGTTGTTATATATAGTGGAGAGGACATGTAAAGTGGAATACTATTTATCTCTTCCACTATGCTATAGTTCTATAGAAGATGTTTTTTTACATCTTAATATATAATATTACCCCTTCTCACATGATGGATTTTGATGATGTCCAGTTGGATGTTGAAGCATTCTTTTTAGATAACATGATATATATCATAGACCATTGTGAGAATAATATCAGGGGAAAGAACATTGAAATAGAATGAGTATAGTGGAAACATGGGTATGTTCAATAAGAGACCTAATAAAGAGAGTCTGATGTATAATCATAGTGTCCAAACTTGTTCACGGATACCCCATAGTGATGCATGAAGTAGATAAGGGATGAGATTTTATATAATGGAGATATTGTAAGATCCCATATTTTTCTAGGCATGTATCTATTTACACTTTTGGATAATTCTATTGGTTTTGTGTTTTCATTTATATAGATTTTGTTTATCATGCCTAGATACACGTTGGGTTAAATTTTTAAGCGATTGAATAGGAATAACAGGTGAGTTCTGGCTACAATGTGATTTAATTCAATGAACCTAATGTATGTGTGAATAATTCTACGAAGACCCTATGAATTATATCTTGAATTGAATTGTTTTAAGACTACCCCATGAATTATATTCATGGTGTGATTTATAATGGGTAGACCCCCCTAAATTTAATTCACCCCTAAAACAACCCTTTAATTTAATACACCCCTTGAATTAACTCACATCTTGAAGAGACCCAATGAAATTGTTGCACCCCATGAATTAAATATACCCCCAAAATTCCTTTAATTCCATCAATGAACTCCATGAAAAGCGACTCACATTATGAAAACATTTCACTACATGAAATGTTTTTTTTGGTTTTCTTAATACACCAACCATAGAAATTCCAAAAAATAATGGAATCAAAACATTCATGATGAGAAATGAGTTCATGTTGTGAATTAGTCACAGTCAACCATTTTTAAAACCCTATAATATCAAATTTTGATAATGCACAACTCCTTATCAAATTTTAATCCTTTCCAATGGTGATTTATAAGAATCCCCTTAGAACCAAAAGTGGGACTAAATCAAGGCTTAGTGTTCTGCACCTAGAGATCAATGGGAAGGGGGAATCTGACAGATACTACAGAGGTGTTGTTTTTTCATTGAATTCTTATCATTAGATGTGGTTTTTTTAAATCTTATATCTTTTGTTTGATTTAATTATCCCCAGTATGTTGAATATGTGAAATCCTGATGGAGATCTGTGCACATGAACTAATTAATTGGAAAATAGTAGCTAAATAGTAATACTTCATTTATAGCATCCCTTGGGTCCTATTGGGTTTATTAACATAGAGATTAAGACCCATGACGACACAATAGGTTTTTTGTCCTTAGAACTTGTTGATACTTGGTTAGTTTGAATTTATATCCCTATTATATATTTTAAACATTGCTTGATTGTTGGATTGATATTATTAATTCAAATAAAATGTAATATTTGTGATTTATTAATATAGAATCTCTTAAAATAATATTTGTTAACTGATATGTTAGTAACCAGAGGGTTAAATGATAAATGAAATGAGTTTCATATATATATGAGGATAATTGGAAGCTGTGATTTATGAAACATAATTGGATATAAAAATGATAATTTTATGAATTGACCATTGTGACTTGTGGGGATATATATTGTATGATTGATTTGGAATTAATATTTTCTTTCATAGCTTTTGATCTTCTATGAAATCGTTGTGATTGATTTCTAATGTGGGATTCTTATTTGAATCTTGAGTTTCCGAGATATAACTCATGGTATATGATGATGCATGAGGGCATAGAACATGATTTCATACCAAATGTGTGATATGAACACTCTTAATTGATGCTTGAGGGTACATTGTATGATATTTATAGATGTTTGAGTACTAGATGTATGGTATCTGAATTCTGAAGGATGATGCTCTAGATATCATATGAGAAGAGACCATTTAGAATTTTAAGTTTTTTTTCAATTCTCCCATAGTGGATGAATATAACTCCTTTTAATTGATCCATCCTAATGCATGATGATCCAAATATATCTAGAGATACCTAGCTAGGGGCCTATACAGGATTGGCTAACCCTATGTGTCAACCCAAGGCATGAGGGATCAACAGGTTTACTTAATACATAGTCTATATTTATTAAATTAATACTATGTTTATCATTATATTGAATAATCTATATTTCTCCAATTGGATTTTTTAGACATGATGTTTTTGACCTACTGATTTGTAATCACACCCAAGATGGGCCATTATTTGGTACCTAGATAGATTTTATGGATGAAGGTTTAGACAAGGTCAAGGAACCCTGTTGTTGATTCGTATCTTGATGGATGGGATCGAAATCAAAGACATGAAAATTATGGGGTTTGGGAATGGGGTATTCAGATTTTATTTGAGATTTCCTTATATACCTAACTTCCAACATGTCATTTTGTTATATTCTGTTTGGAATTACATTATACTATTCTGATTGTTATTTTTATTTATTTATTTTTTCCTTTCTAATCTTTGGTTTCAGGTTCAATTATTCATATTTTTTCTGTTATTTTTTATAATCTATAATTATTTTTCCTCTTCCCTTGAAACTATTTAATAGATGTTATAATCTCACTACTATATTTCTTACACCCCATAGACAGTTGAAAACCTCCAGCATATGGGGAGGCAAGCACGAGGTCATGTAGTGAACTGGCTCAGTCACTTAATGGAGCACCCAATTGAGGATATTACAACTTGATTTTTATAAATCAAGTTTCCATATGATATATATGTTTTATTAATTGGATAAGTGATTTCAATTGAGAATTTAATTTTTTTTCATAATCTTTATATTTGACATCAAATAGGATTTCCATGTTTAAAGGATTTAGATTTCTATATATGATACTAGCTTATACTAGGTGTTTGTGAAATTATCAATCTTGATTAATCAAGAAATAATTAAAGGGATTTCTAGGAATTGAACTCCTGTAATTTATATTTAATTACTTTTAAGTATTTAAAAGGATTTCAAGGATAATGGTGTGGTTTTATATTTTGTAGATGAATAATTACATTAGAAAAACTATGTTATTTTGATTCATATCAATGATTTTGAATGTTTTTTATTGTGTCATAAAAAATGGTATTCCACGTTCTCTATTATATTTTTAATTTTTTATTTTTATACTTAATATTATGGATAATATCTTTGGGATTATTTTTAAACTTTTCATAAAGATATCACCTTTATGTTGTTAATGTGAAAACTGGTTTTTTGAAAGATACATGGTATTGTGAATGATATTCATCATGGATAATGATTATTACAATTATATCACTGCTTTTCTTAAAAGGGGTTGTTTCTTTAAAGGGGGTTTAAGTTTTAAGATGAATTCATTATTTATTCAATAGTGTTTTTTATTACCATATGTAATATTTATTTATCTCCTCCATATATATAACATGGGAAGCATTGGGTATCTAGGGTAAAAATATGTGTATGTTTAATTAACCAGACATTAAGATACTATTTCTAATGGCCCCCCAAGTTTGTATTTGTCTCTTCATAAGTTATTATTCATATAGGTTTGTCAAGGAGGGTAAAAATTAGTGTTTAAGTAGTTGGGTCACATCAAGAATTCTAATAATATTGATTCTATTATTATGTTGTCCAAAATTCTTTCAAGGGAACCTATATGTTAACATGATGACAATTTATAGTTGATGTTTTGGTTTTCTCATTGATATTTATTACAGTTTTTATTTTAAATTTCATTTAAACCTTGTAATGTATAATTTTTATGAAATATTATCAAATGGTACTTACATGTCACTGGAAGGAAAATATTATTTTTAAAGAGACAAAGGATTTGATTACTACTTCTTGAACATAATCCTTATTGATTTTACTTTTTATGTTCATCACTTATCAATTTTTAAAATGTTTAATTTTTCATATATAAAATGGTTCCTTATAAAATGATACTTTTTTGGAAATAATATCTCTTCAAGATCAATTCATTCATGAATTATATTATTTCATCTCCTTTAAAAACATAATTTTCTATTCACAGTTGTAATTTTTCATTGATTTGTTTTTCTTAAAATTTAATATCATTATACCATTGAATAGTTTTAAAATTAATAGTGTTGAACACCTTTACATTCCTCTTAATAAACTACATGTTTGTTTTTTCATGACCTTACCGCACTAGTAATCCATCCTGAGATTATAGGGAAGATTGATGTGACCCCTGAGGCCTATCTCCAATACACCCTTGGTTGACCACTAGCATCAAGGGAATATAACATTAAAAAGGGATACATTCCCCTAATTTATCATAGTAATATTAAAAACCCCACCAATTGATAACATAATAAAAAAATAAAATTCTATAATAATCCAAATTTCATGATATATCCAGAAACTATATATGTCCAAATAAAATACCATGTAAAACTCTGAATAAGCAATCCAAATATAATACCATGATCTAAAATTGTATTGTCCAGTTTGACCAATAAACTCTCCCTGGAAAAATGGAAAATAGGTTTATATATAGGGGTAATATTAACATGAATACTCAATAAGATTATACTCATGGCCTCTCATAAATATATGGAAGAATAATACTAATGTTTTATTGAACAACTAATATAACCAATAAGAATCCTTTAGGTTAACTACCACCCAGTCTCACTAGTCCCTACTCACTATTTATCACAGCCAAGAATACTAAAATTTTATTAAATAATATTACAATAAGGTACCCTACGACAACTTCCCCACTAGTTTGTCACTCTCACACACCAATGTCAAACATCCTGTACTCCTAATCCCTTTTACAACCACGTTAAAGAATACTATATATCATATAACAACCATACTACATGTTATATCCATATCATACTTATTATCCTATATATTTTACCACATATAACATCTCATCCGAACATCACTTATATAATATTGTACGATATAATGAACATGAAGGATGACAACCACATTCCCTCCTCCAACCATGATTGACCCTCACAATATCACATCATACTAATATTTCATAGTTTATTCCAATAAATCACATGTTCCACCTATTTGATCATACCCATCATCAAACTAATACACCACAAGGTCTTCTAGTACACATCATATTTTTCTAGTATGATCTTAGCTACCTTAATCCATCACATCTCATGATACATCTGAAAGGAAGCAATAATGAGTATATAACCACTCAATACCTCACCAACTAAGATATTGTAGGATACACATGAATCCCAAATAATTTGGGCACTGATAAGGATATTCGACTCTATTAGGGTGCATAAAGAAACCACATAAGATAAAAAA
Source organism: Viscum album (assembly GCA_963277665.1). Classification (NCBI taxonomy): domain Eukaryota; kingdom Viridiplantae; phylum Streptophyta; class Magnoliopsida; order Santalales; family Viscaceae; genus Viscum; species Viscum album. Next base: position 1,197,538,838 of record OY728131.1, read on the forward strand.
ATATTACTACTGAAAAAATTCCAATATAGTGGGTTTAAACACAAAATAACATTACCATAACATAAAAACTTTACCCCACAACCATGATTGTATAACACAATGAGATAACCCAACATTTTATACAAAAATAGCCACTATAACCACACAAAATTCCAATAATGTCACATAATTTTTCCCATTTAATAAATTACCATTATCAGCCATATTTCTGTTAACATTAATTTTAATTACATATTTAATTGTTAACCACTCGATCAATGTCCCACATTTATTTCTACCATCACCAATTTTTTTTATGCATCATTATTTTCATTTCTAACATGGTTTAATTCAATCTTAAACATGAAAATTTTAAAATTCATCATTTTTAGTTATATTCCAATACCTATAAAAACCTAGGTAATAGTAGAATATTTTTTAATATTTATTAGTATTCCTAAATTATGTGTTTATCTTTATTATAAATACATTAATTAATTCATAAAATCAAAAAAATAAATTGTTATATTAAACCATTTTACTATATGATTTTATTTAAATGTTTAATATTAAAAATATATAATTTTTATTTAAAAAAATTATTTTTAATTCTATAGTCATCATGTCAAAATTATCTTAGAATAATTTTTTGAAAATTTCTAAAAATATTGATTTTTCAAAGAATAGTGAAAAATAAAAATTTTAATTTAAATAGTATTTTATTTTAAATAATAACATGGTAAAATTTTTATTTTTAATTATTTTTAAAAAAATTATTGGTTAATTTTGATTTAAATTAATATAATTATGGTTTTTGAAAACAATTTTTTACTTGATTTTATTATAAAAATATTTCATATTTTCAAAGGTATTTTTTAAAAAAAAAACATTTTTTCGTTGTTTTTTGCCGGTATAATGTTAAATTAAATCATAAAACATGTGTGTTTTAAATTTTCAAAACAAATTCCATATATACATTATGCGTGTCCAAATTTAGTAAATAGTTCTCATTTATTTTTGACAATATGAGTAATAACCTTATTAATTATTTTTACCATGGTAAAGGATGAATCAAGTAATTTGTGTTCAAAATAAAATGTTAAGAGCTATTAAATGAACCAAATAATTATATAAATCTTATTTGATATATATATACCATAATAATACAATGGTCAAATTTATGACCTTTTTGGACGCTTAGTTGAGATTATGATGTTTAAAGTATTTTATTTAATGAAATTTCCAACATGTCACACTCTTGATTTTAATAAGTGTAATATTTTTAATATTATATTATCTAGAGAATATGTTTGAATATAAATAATATTTTGAAATATTAATGATTTGTATTTATCATGGTAATTTTTTTTATTTTTTAGTGATGAAATAATTACCATAAATTATCACACAACACCGATACAATTATTATTTTATTAATGAGAATAATCTAATAAATGATATTAAAAATAAAACATTATTATAATTCAAGATAAATAATATTATTCAAATATTTTATACATTATGATGAAATTTAAGGGATATAATAAAATATTTGGTTTTAATTTTACTTGTTTTCATGATATTATTAAAGGTAATGTAATGAATAGTTATAAAAATTTACATTATGGATATATTATAGTAAATACTATTTCATTAAATATTAAAAAATTCCTAAAAATATTTAATTAGTCTAAGTTATCATGATAAGGTTAAAAATATAAATCTTGTTCCATTATTGGGTCTTTATTTCATTTTATAGAAACTATATTTACCGAGAAAGAGTAAAAATTAATGTTGTCACTGTAAGTGTTAAAGGGGTTAAATAGTAGTCCAAACCAAAATGTATGGGTAGAATATAGTAAAAACTTGTATAATTTTTATTGGATGGGTTGATTTCAACCCATATTTTTGTTATCTTATAAATAAATTACTTTTTTCATTTTAAATTAATTTATATTAATTCAATATTATAATGAATACCAAGAGTTCCCCTCCTATATAATATAATAGAGAACCTCTTCTTCTCTGTTATTCACACTTGAAAACTCATTTGGTTATACCAAGGTATTCTAAGAAACCTTCATATATACCCTCCCCCATTATAGAAGTATTTTTTAGGAATAATACCCATATTATAGGTTTTATGCAGTTATGAAAATGTTGTTTTCCAAAGAAGAGGAAGAAAAATATATATGTGACATGTCAGACTCGAGCTAAGGGAATTTATTTAAAAAAACCATAACATTTCCCCTAAACCACTATTTTTCATCTATATCCATATTCATATTTCATACAAATTATTTAAATAAGGTTTTTATTATTCTTCTATGATAATGTAAATCCATTTTTACCCATGTTTGACTTTTTATAATAGGATATGAAAGGAATGTTTTTTTCAATTTCCAAATAAAAAACTTGGTGATTTGTCCAAAAATACATTGAGGGAATATTTTTTTAACTTATAGCACATAATTTTATCTTCCAACATTAATGAATAATTATTTCTTTTAATATTAATATATAATCTTACGTTTCTATTTTCAATTAAAATGTTTACCTTTGTATGTGTGCAATTTTGATTCCAAATTAGTGATTTTTCTCAAGGAATGTTATTATAATGAAATCATTAATTTTTTATGATTATTATATTGTTCTTTGGATTTTCTTTTGTTTAATGGTGGTTCTATTATAAAAAAATATTGGTAGTTTCTTGATAACCCAAAAATTAATTGGGTATGTTTATGTAGGATGTTTATCGTGATAGTTATTTAAAATGTGACTATAATGGTTAGTCCTAGTATAATCATGAGGATTATTTCCAATAAAAACAAAATGGTTGTTTCATGTGTAACCATAAGGGTCACTCTATAAGTAAGTATGATAAAAAAGTTATGATCTATGTTACCTATATGATGTATTTATGCTTCCTATATTTTTAAAGAAATATCATGTTTTTACAAAGTATGTTATTGAGTTTATATTTAAATGAATGTATATGTTAGTTTTAAGGGTGAAAGATAGAATTTTTTGAATTATTTTCATGAATTTATCACTTTTCAAATGAAATATTTATGGGTGTTTTACATTAATATTTCTTCTTAAATGTTTTATGTAAATATTTGGGTATAAAACCTCATTAATAGGGTAATAAAATGATTATTTTGAACCCAAATTCTAATTTTATAGGTATTCCTTGACAAATGGTTTAATTAAAACAATTTTATGTCTATTAATGAACTTTTTATTTTTATTACATGTTTTTTAATTGTTTTTCATAGGATTTAAGGATGGTTAACGAGAACTAAGAGGTTTTCATGGAGGTTTTGAATTTTTTTTCATGAAAAAAACCATGTTTTGTTTTAACTATTTTATATGGTGGGAAAATGAATACTGGAAAAAAGCATCCACTTTGTATTGTGGGTTTTTATGTACGAGTCTTGATATAATTATATAAATCTCTATAGCTAACAAGATCCTCAAGTAAAGTATAATAAATTCTTGACTCAAAACTCAAGATTAGGTAAGGTTTAAGGCTATTTCATTATAGTTTGTATCATATAACTATTTAGATAACATTAGATGTTAGTGTAAAGTTAATGAAATAACCTTAAAAACTTATACCTTATCTTCATGTTGAAAAAATATTGCATTTTAGTATTAAAATGTTTCCTTTTTCTAAAATATATTTTTTAGAGTGGTTTCTATAGAGGGAATATGAGAGATGAAGTGGGAAAGATCTAAGAAGTAAATAACCTTATGAATCAGTAATATAGAATGATTGGAATTAGAACTAAGAAGTTTTAGTGAGTTATGGGTATTTTGAAACAAGATATAAATTGTAGTGTCATTTATGAAATAGATCATTTAGATCTACCAAAAAGGTTCATGATAATAGAGGACAATTTTATGAGGAAACACCCTCCTACATTTAGTGGATATTCTGAACTAGTGGTAGTTAAGGGTTTGATTAAATCTCTAGAACAGATATTTGATGTCATGGGTTATTAAAATAATCAATAGTTTGGTCGTGATATTTATCACCTTAAAGTTGAATCTGACTTGTGGTGGTAAATGGTCAGTAATATAAGGGAAATAAAAGATATTAATTCCTATGAATTTTTTGAATTTATGAATAATTTGTTTGAGAAATATTTTCCTATGGCTGTTTAACATAGTTTTGAAAAGAAATTCATGGAATTGAAACATTATGAGGAAGACTAGGTGGTCTTGTACAATGAAAATTCACTCAATTCGAAAGGTATGATCCAAATTTTATTTAGGATATTTATAATAAAATAAATTATTTTTACTTAGGATTTAATGAATGATATTAAATAGCATTAAATAGTTGTTAAGCCAAAATTTAGTGTAAAGTTTTTCGATGAACTGAGAGGTTAGAAATGGTTTTTTAATGATCATGTATTTCATGAAAACAAGAAGAAGAAAAGGTCCAGATGGAATGTAATGGGAAATCATCAATAAAATAAATCTAAAGGTAAGAGAATCATGTTTTTAATTTGTGAAAAGTGTGGAAAAAAGTACATTAGGGGCTGACTTATCAAATATATGAAATCATTCCAATATAGTAGGTATGGAAATACAACCTCTTATTTCATTGAAAATGATACCAAAAGGGGTAATTTCAATTCATAATTGAATATAATAATGTTTAGTAGATTTAGTGAGGTGGTAAATTATGATCATACATGACTGAAGAAGGACCCAAATGATGGTAATAATCCATACTGTAAGCCAAAAAGTGTCCTTAAATCTTATGAAACTACTTTATAAGATGTTGGACCATCAAAAAAGTGGTATTAGGTACATTTTTTGTTTTCACAGATTATATTAATAAATTTTTCGATTCAGGGTTTACAAATTATAACATTTATGAGAAATTTTCTGGTATATTATGAATTCTACCTGAAGAAATGGAAACTTAACTTGTTTTTAAAAAACTAGGGTAAGTATTGAGGTATTTTTTTAAGACTCCTAATATCGTTGTCTGTGGAAATTCATTACCTTTAAACCTTTTTTTATTTCCCATATAATATTTTGATGTTGTTCTAGGAATGTGTTGGAATTATTTTTTCCTTGTTATGATAGATTTTCAAGCTAATACTGATTATTTTTGAAAATATTTTATGTTATTATACAAAATATATCTTATATATTTGATGATACATCTTGAAGATGAGAAATTTTTTAAAACATGCAAATTGTATTTATCATTCACATATTGTTGAAAATAAGGGAACTGTTTTGATTAATGATGTTCTGGTGGAAAAGGATTACCTTTATGTTTTTCCTAACGAGTTTCCCAATGTTATACCTGATTCGGAAGATGAAGTTACTACTGACTTAGTTCCTAGTTCCAAGACAATTTCAAAACCCCTTTATCAAATGGATCAAGGAGAAATTCTAAAACTTAAAATGTAGTTATATGAGTTTTTAGATAATGGTTTTATTCTCCCTAGATATTCACAATGGGGAGATATTTTTTAATTTGTTAAAAAGAAATATGATTCTACGAGTATGTACATTGATTATAGATCATTGAGTAGAATTATTTTTATGAATATGTATCCATTTTCAGATATCAATTAATTTTATGATAATCTCTATGGGGATCATTATTTTTTGAAGGTAGACATGATATTTAGATACCATCAACTAATGGTGATAGAGGACAACATTACAAAAATTTAATTCTAGACTAAATATGGGCATTATGAGTTTCTAGTTATTCCCTTGGTGTAGAAAAATCCCCCCGCTATATTTATGGATCTTATAAATAGATTCTTACATGAATATTTGAAATGTTTTTGGTTATTTCTATTGATGATATATTATTTTATTAAATTTTTTTTGAGGATCATGAAAAAAATAAATGTATTGTTCTCTAAACACTCAAAAAAAAAAATTATACAAAAAGTTTCGAAAATGTGATATTTTGGATAAAAAAATTTATTTCATTGGGAACATTGTAAATAAATATTGAATAACATCTGATCTGTCAAAAAAATTGGTTTATGACTATCGAAGACCTAAAAATGTTACCGATATTCGTAGTTTTCTTGGATTAATAGGATATTGTCAAGGTTTGTTGAAAACATTTGTCGATTTTAGATCAAACTAACTATTCTAACAAGAAATGAAGTTAAATATATCTGAAAAAAGGATGCTATAATTATTTTGTGGAATTAAAAAGATTATTAGCCAATAATTCTGTTTTCCCTACCCTTGAAAAATAACAATTTTATCATCTATAATGATTATTTATAAAAGGGACTTTGTTGCATTTGATGTAGAATTATTTGGTAATTATATATTCTTTAATGAAACTCAAAAAAAGAGTTAAATTAACCTAAACCTGATTTTTAATTAGCTACAATGGTTTTGATTTAAAAATTTAGAGGCATCATTTATATGGATCCATGTGAAAAATATATACTGATCATAAGATTTTGAAGTATATATTTACTAAGAAGGAGTTGAACATGAGGTAGAAGAGATGTATATAATTGATTATGAATTATTATTTCATTATTAATTACCATCCTATAATAAAATTAGCTAGTTATTTGAGTCAAAAAATAATTCAACATTAAATATGATATGTTTTGTACATAAACATTTGGTTAATTATTTGATGAATTTTGGCATAGAAGTTATGGATGTTGGAACCTACACTATTTTGTTTCATGATTTTATTTAATAATATATTTCAAGAAGAATAATGGATGTTTAGAAGAAATACCAAGAGTTACATGAAAATGTATAATTGTTTAATAAGTGTAAGTTTTATGAATTTTAAATTGATAAAGATGTTGTTATGAGATTTGGAAAAATAATATGGGTGTCTTATGATTCCGAGTTGAAGTGGGAGTTGTTAAATGAAGATCATAGTTCCCCATTTTTCATTAATCATTGAAGTACTATGATATGTTTATACATTCGAGAGTATTACTAGTGGGATGGAATGAAAAGAGATATTGACGAGTTTACGATGAAATATTGGACTTCTAAGCACATTAATATAGAACAAGAATTATTAAAGGGGATGGTTCATCCATTTCCAGTGCTTGGGTGGAAATATGAAAATGTATCTCTTGAATTTATGATATGAATACTAAATAATTTTTTTTGTCATAATTAAATTTGGGTTATTGATGATTGATTGACCAAATCTGCACAATTCCTTCCCATTTTAGATACTCTCCCTAGAATAACATTATTTGAATTATCTTATGGACAAAGTCAGGTTACATGAATTTCCACACTTTTTTGTATCTGACCTTTATCCTAGGATTACTTATAATTTTTGGAAGGGCCTTTATAATTCATTGGGCACTAAATTCAATTTCCGCACAACCTTTCATCATTAGTCCGACGGATAGTCAGAATGAGAAATTTTTAACATGGAATGCGTGATTAGTGTTTTTTAAATTGATTTATAGGAATGTTGGGTCCATGATATTTCTATATATTTGTTTTCATATAATAATATTTTTCATTCTAGTATATATATGGATTTTTTTGTGGCATTTTATGGAAAGCGGTGTGGAACTCAATTATTTGGGGATGAAGTTAATAAAAGGGAGTTGATTAGACCATAATTGGTCAAGGAAGTGTATAAGAATGAGAAAATTATTCATAAACACATGAGGAGACCACAGAGTAGGAAAAAAGGATAATGGATAATAGAAATAATGAACTTTCTTTCAGTGTAGGTGATCATGTTTTTCTTAAAATATCTCTATGTAAATTGTTATGCATTTTTCAAAGAAGTGAAATTTAATACCACAGTTCATTAGACCTTATGAAATACTACATATAGTTCGATCAGTTTCACATCGAATGGGCTTTACTGTAAATTTATCCCACGTAGAAATGTATCATAGAATAAATTCTTTTACTAAGTTAATATTTTGTGGAGAAACCATATAGTTGAATAAGCGACATGGGAATCTAAAAATGCAATGTGGGAAAAGTATCCCCACATGAATGATAAGTGAATTAAAATTACGAGGATAAACTTTCTAAATGGGGATGTAAGGAAAACATAATAATAGAATAAATCATTTTAATATTTATTTTTATTTATGAATTAAGTTGTTATGCTCATTAAATATATATATATATTAAGTAAATATTAAAATCAAAAAAGGAAATGTTTTATTTACTTATTTCTAATAATTTTTTATTTAAAAGTTCAATTTTCAAATTAATGATTATTAATTTTAAAAAATTAATTTCATTTTTAAATTCAACATGTAAAAATTTTCTTAGGATGAATATTTTATATTTTTTTGAAAATACTAATTTTTCAAGGAATAGTGAAAATATTGATTTCTATTAAAAGAAATATTTTATTTTAATATAATTATATGGTAAAATTATGTTTTTGATAAGTTATAAATTTTAATAAGTTCATTTTTATTTATATTAAAATAATTATTTGTTTTAAAATAGATTCAATACTTTAATTTAGATGATAAATATTAAATATTTTGAAAGATCATTTTAACAAAAAAATAATTTTCATTATGTATTTCTTGTTTAATTTAAAATTAATCTATAAAAATTATATGTTCTATATTTGAAAAAATTGATTCCATGTTTTTGATCAGTGGATCCATTTTTTTTGAATTGATTACTTTTAATATTGAACAATATAAATAGCAACAATAGTAATTTTTATTACAATGGAAAAGGTTAATAAGTTAATTTAGATTAAAAATAAAATAACAAGAACTATTAAATAACCAAAAACCATACAAAAATATTATTATATGAGTATATGATGGCCATAATCATCCAAGGGTCAAATTTATGACCTTTTGGGACAAATTGGATGTGATTATGACCTTCAATTTTTTTTAAAGAAATGTCAAAACATGACACGCTCATGTTATTAATAAGTCAAATATTTTTAATATTGTGTTATCTAGAAGATATGTAAGAATATAATTATTATTTTTAAAGGAAAAATATTTATCTTCATCATGGAATCTGTTTAAAATTTTAGTTAATAAATTATTAACATAAATTCTTACATAACGATGATGCAATAATTATTTAATTAATGGAAAAATCAAATAAATGATATTAAAAATATTAAAAATATTATAATTTGAGATAAATTGTAAAGACCTGGTTTTTTCCATGTAAATTTAATTTCATTATATGGAATTACAATGAGTCTTTGAAAATTGATGGCGCGTTATTCTAAGGCCCAGTGTGCTCAAAATGAATTTCTGAACTTTTTTTAAGTAAGTTCAGTAAACGCATGAGCGTCGTTTTCTATCTTTTGAGCCATTACTCGGATTAAAAATATGAGGGCACCATTGAATTTTCAAAGCCGGGATCCTATTAAAGGTGGCTTATCTTTGACTATTGTATGTTCGGAGAAGTAGTTAATTTTTATGAGATTTAAATGAAATGAAATAAAATAATCTCATTATTTTATTTCTTTTCCACCAACTCACAAGAGGAGTGTGGAAGCTATGGTGAGTCTGAACAATGTATGTCTTGACTTTCCAAATCCTATGTAATGACGTCATTGGGGGATTAGAAAGCTTCATAATTTATGAGCCCCATTAAATCCTTACATTTTTTACTTACTCTCCCCCTCTTCTATAAATATAGAGCTTTTGGAGGGGTATCAGACATGATTTCCCAAGAAACAATGTTTTGTTGTAGTTCCATAATGTCATGCCCTTAGAAGACAAAGCTAACCCCAGCAGGAGGTGACATGCGACACCGAAACTCTGATCTGGAGTTTGATGTTCGAGTGGCTGTGAGGACAACTTGTTTCAGGGACGATGAACAATGAGACTCCCTCAACCGCAAGTGCTCTCCAACATTTCTTGGTAGGGGTTATTTTCATTTTTTCATTTTGATTCCCTCTTCCCCATTCTTGAAATTATACAAAGAATACCGGTCAATTGACTAACAGGTTGACATGTGATTCAATCGTCTTAGCGGGAGGTTATTGTGGGGAATCTTGTGGGGTTAATCTTGTTTTTTAATTAAATTATTATTAAACCCTTAACCCCCATCATGTTTACGAGATAACGTGGAGGGCGTGGGTCTGAAAAACCCATCTTGAAACCTATGCTATCTTACTATCCTTGTTCCACCTAGGAAGACCACGATCATGTTGACGCATGCCGCAAGAGGAAGGTCACGCCTTGGCAGCCGTGGGGAATGGAGGAGGTGGCCGACACAACGTTCGGCCACAGGAAGGAAGGCGGTGTGACCGTTGCGCCGCTGGTGAGTAGACGTCATGGGCGAAGTCATGGCAGAGGCCGAACCTACCTCGGGGAAGTTTCATGGTGACCGAGCAGCGCCCTTGCGGAGTCGCCGCCTCGCCAACTGAACAACCTTTGGGTCGTTCGGGAATCCGGGAGACCGGGGGGTTATACCCTCCCTCCCCGCATCGGACCCCACCGGGCCACCGCCCTCGAGCCACACCACTACCCTCGTCAGGGCTGCCGCCCTTGGAGCTGGCCACCACCCTTAGAGCCCGGCCACCTTCCTCGAAGTGGGCCACCGCCCTCAAAGCCGGGCCACTGCCCTCAGACCGAGCCACCGCCCCAACGGGCCGCCTCCCCAAGACCTGGCCGCTACCCTCACACCGGGCCTCCCCTCAAGCTGGCCGCTGCCCCACGTGGGCCGGGCCACCCCTTTGCGAGCCGCCCTATTCTGGTCAGCCACCCTTTTGGGCTACCCCTCTTGCAGGTCATACTGAACATCGGCCTAGCAGGCCGTTTCCACCTCGGCCCCGCCCAGACTGGGTTGGGCCGGGTCGGTCCGGCCGGGTCGGACCGGACCCAGGCACAACCGGGTCCATAAACACTCAAAGAGGATTATCTTGGGGACCAGATGTCTATTTGATGAACCATCTGTGGCGTTGGGTCTCTTGTAGAAATATATTACTTTTTTACTTACTCCATTAGAGTTTCATAGAAACATGGAGTTCGGCCGGGTCTGATCGCACCTTAATCCAACCGGGCCCTCGACACTAAAATGCCAATAACACTCTGATTGGGCATCCGACTAACGCGTCATCTATTGCGTTGGAACCCTTATGACATAGCGGATCATCGGGTTACTTACTTGTGATACTTTGTACTATTTGAGATTCGAATGATGGCTTGTCGAGCAGTTCTCCCAAGCGCACAACATACAGAACCCTACGATTGGATGAGACCTAACGACTACTGACTTTTCGACTCCGAGTGACTCGACGGTCGCGGTATGTGATAGGGAGTACCTTATCAGACCATAATGGGGTGGGTGGTTTTGTGTGACTTGGAAGGCCACGGTGGGGAGCAGCCTCGGTACGCGTTGGGGTGTAGTACCTTAGCAGAACACATTGGGGTGGGGGGGCTCTATGTGACCCGACAGACCCACAGTACTCGATGGGGAGTAGTACTTCAATAATTCAAGGTCAGTGGGAAGTGCCTCTATGTGACGTGGCATGCCCACTATACTCAATAGTGAAGGAGTTCTCCAATAGTCGAGGAGTTGGACGTTGTTATAGGGGATTTTACTTATTACTACCCCTAGAATAAATCCTACTATGAGTTATCTTTACTTTGTACTTTTGATTGAGGTTATGCTATGTGGTACTTCACCTGTATGGTACTTTAACTTCGTAGAGTTACCCTGTGGGTTTTCTTTAGGGAATCCTATGAGTCATTTGGGGTCTCAGGGTCCCTTTTGAGTATCGTTATACTCACCCATATATGGGCTTCACCCACACCATGTTGTGTCTTGTGTAGACGACGTACAACAATGATCGAAGTTGAGGGAGCCATGAATGGACAGTTCTCGGAGGTGGACATTCGAAATGAAATGACACGAAGTAGACAGGCGGATGTGGAGTACATTGTAGGCAATCTAAACCTACCCTTTAGATAGGATCTGTGAGGGATGATCCATGAGATGCTTTTCACCTTTCAGTTGTTCTTTACTTTTCAGTTGTACTTGTACATTTCCAGTTGGGCTTGTATTCTGGCCCCTTTACTTTTAGTACCCTTTTACTATAGCTGTTTACTTTAAAGTTTCTTCTTGTTGTGTTCTCGGACCGTGTGTTTGTATAGGTTTAAAGGAAATGCCTTCCCATTTTAGGGTATATTATTTTCGGTGCTAGTCACCAACCCCTAGCCTATGGAGGACGGGCTTGGGGTAGTCAAGGCATGGGCCCCGGGGGACGGGTCGTGACAAAGTGGTATTAAAGGAAATGGTTCTACTGAAGAAATTGGACTCTGATCTTTTCTATGTGGCAATATTGTTATGTGTTTTGAGTGTGGTTTTCAGTTCAGAAATTCCAGTGTTACTGCGATGACTAACATATCCATACACCAGGACGCTAAATTCTAATTTCTGACTTAGCACATGAAAACACTGATTGTGTATGTTTCGAGAAGTCTTTCTTGTGTTTTCTTAAGTCAGCTCACCAGTAATAACTTTTAACTATGGCACACCTATTACTTTTCATGATGTCTCCACATAGATAGTCACCTAGGTTCCCCGAGAGAGTACAGGATGAGGGCTAACTAAGAAATGTGGACTCGATGTAGGGACCCCTTACGGCTTTTCACCTTTGGGTGGTGGATTAGCAGCACCAATTACCATTTAAAAGTTGTTTCCACAAACCCCACTAGTAGAGGATGCATGCCGACTAAGCATGTTTCACGAGTTCCAGAAGAATAGGCCTTTGAGGTTCCTTGGTGGGATGAACCCACAGGCAGGTGAATACTGGCTAGAAGCTGTGGCTATAGTTTTTTGCTTAGTTGAGACACTAGCTGATTTTATGGTGATCATGGTAGCCGACCTTTTTCAGGAAGCATCAGGGAGAGGTGGAGCCTGATTTTCCAGATACATGATGTGGCCACCCTCATCTGGGTGGAATTTGAGGGTCTATTCAGGGCAGAGTTCATCCGAGCGACCTTACGCTCTGTGCATATACAAGAGCTGCTGCACTTACAGAAGGGCAGCATGACCTTTGGCCCCGCACTCGGCAATGTTCACTGATCTCTCCCACCATTACACTGACATGTTATGAGACCATTTCTTCAGGGCCTGAACATTTGACTAGGGTCTCCAACGGGAGATCAGAGCATAAATGGAATCCTTATTCATTTCGATGTAGGTTTGGGGGCTTGAGAGAGCACTTTTTGTGGAGATCTTCATAACTTAGTAGGCACTGATAGTGAGATCTACCACTGTACAACAGGTATCCGAGTCATCTACCAGTGGCATTAAGAAGATGACCCAATGGTCCATGTGTACTAGACCTTCTGGTGGATGAACATGGGACACTGGGTCGGAGGTGCGAGGCTCACAATGTAGAGGGAGACAGGAGAGGGGCATGCAATGTTACACATGGGAGAGTAGGGTTATATGGATAGAAACTGCGCGAACCACCGTACCAATGACCAGAAGATGGTTGAGGGATTACCAAGGCATAGGAAGTGGTTCAAGTGAGGAGGTCTATAGGGTGGCAGATGTGGTAGTGGAGCTGGCTGTGCAGTAGGCGGTGGGTGTTGTTTCCAGATTCTACCGCCGCCACCACCAGGTGGTCCATCCCAACCATAGAGAGCAGGAGGACATGAACGAGCTCAGATCCTAGCAGCTGAGGTTTATGACCACGATGCTCTGGAGATGATTAGAGGTATAATATGTGTCTACTCGACCTTAGCTACAGTACTTATAGAAACAAGTTCATATCACTCTTTTATTTTCATCTCCTTCGTTCGGAGCTCAGAGATTCCACTGGAGCCATTGGCTCGATGATTACGGCTAGAGACACCTACGGGAGTGGATTCGATGATTACGCAATGGTGCTGACAATGTGAGCTTACTATATGTGGTGAGAGATTCAGCTAGGATCCCTTAGTAGTAGTGTCTAGGCCATATGAGGTCATCATGGGTAAGGACTATTTATCCACAGTTCTTTCTCAGATTTACTGTATTAGGCGCAACGTACGGTGTGTCTGTATGAACGGGACTGGGTTTTATTTTACCGTTGGGAAGGGAATGTTTGATGCTAATTATTGAATTACCGAGAGGAGGGTGTAGCCGATTACTCATCAGTTGGCTATAAATACCCTCGAAGTAGTTGATGTTGAGAGTCCAAGATATCCTATAGTGGTGGACCAATATGCCGATGTCTTTCCTAATGATGTTCTAGTACTATGTCCACGTATAGAGGTATACTTTTACATTGTCATGTACCCTATGATGACACTGATATCTACACCCAAATATCAAATGGCTCCTGCAGAGCTTTGTGAGTTATGTGTACAGCTAGAGTAATTTCCGGGAAAGGGGACTATAAGACCCAATTTTTCTCCATGGACAACCCCCGATTTTGTTTTCCAAGAAGGTATATGGTAGTCTGAGACTCTGTGTGGACTATTGGCGCCTGAACCAGGTGACCGTTAAGAACAAGTATCCACTCCCTGGGATTGATGATCTTTTTGATTAGTTAAAGGGAGCTCGCTAGTTTTCAAACATAGACCTCTGATTAGGCTATCATCAGTTCATGATATGAGATTAGTATGTGAAGAAGATGACCTTATGATGTCGATATGGCCATTATGAGTTCATGGTTATGCCTTTCATCTTGAAAAACACCCCAACAGTATTCACGGGACTCATGAAAATGATCTTTCAACCATACCTCGATCGCTTCATGGTGGTGATCATCGATGACATCTTGATATACTCAGTGGTGGAGAAGGAGCATGCCTATCATCTATAGATGGTTTTGGGTACACTTTGAGAGCACCATATTTATGGTAAACTCTAGAAGTTCCAGTTCTAGATATGATAGGTCCACATTCTGGGACATTTTATCTCAGATGTTGGAGTTTTAGTGGATCCAGTGAGGATAGAGGTTGTGCTAGCTTGAGAGCCACCCTGGAGAGTGATGGAGGTGTGGAGTTTCCTAGGGTTTGGAGGATACTACTGGAGATTCACGCTGGACATTTACAGGGTTGCAACACCATTGTAATATTTGATAATGAAAGGGAAAACTTTACAATGGATGGAGATATGACAATAGAGTATCTAGGAGCTAAGGTAGAGACGGATGAGTGCCCCCATCTTAAGGCTTCAAGAAGAGGGTTTCGGGTATGTAGTCTACTATGACACATCAAGGACTAGTTCTGGATGTGTTCTGATGCAGGAGTGAGAAATTATCTTTTATGGTTCATGACAGCTGAGGCCGCATGAGAAGAACGACACTACCATTTACCTAAAGTTAACAGCAATGGTCTTTTCCCTGATGATGTGACAGCATTACATGATGGGAAAACAATTTACCATCTACTTTGATTACAAGAGTCTCAGGTATATCTTCTCTTAGAAGGACCTAAACCAGTGATAGTGGGGATGGCTTAAGTTCCTCAAGAAATATGATTTTGAAATAGTCTATACTCCTAAGAAGGGGAATGTGGTAGTAGATGCCCTCTGCAAAAGATCTGGTTTGCAGTTTCTGAGTGAGGTGAAAGAGCAGAAAAATGCATTTCGTATATCCTTTATGGATAGAGATGGAGCAGAATACCTCTAGTATATGATAGTCAAACCACCACTCCATTAGCAAGTCTGGGATGTGCAACTTGGATACACTGACTGCGAAGCACGAAATGCTCAAATATCCTCAGGGTAGGAACGTGATAGCTTTTCTGATGGTGAGGATCATTTCATCCTCTTCAGAGGACATACCATGGTACATGTGGCGCTACATGAGCAGTTGTTGAGGGAGTTCCATTCATCCCCTCTGGTGGTACATCCTAAAGTGGAGAAGATGTACCAGGACCTCCGGCGTCAGCACTAGTGGCCAGGGATGAAGCAAGTTGTGGAAGAGTTTGTTGCATGATGCCCCAATTGTCAGCAAGTGAAGGCTGAGCACCAAGATCCACCAAGATTAGATCAACTACTAGAGGTTCCGGAGTGGAACTGGGATGAGTTCACCATGGACTTTGTGACAGGGCTTCTATGTACATCTAGGGGACATGATTCCATATGAGTGATCGTTGAAATACTCACCATGTCAGTCCACTTCCTACCTATATGAGAGCAGGTATCAGTAGAGGTCATGGGACACCTCTACGTACAAGAGATCCTGCTACTTAGGGGGATTCCATAAATGATAATCTCTTACCATGATGCATGTTTTACATCCCGGTTGTGGAAGGGATCGCAGGAGGCATTCGGTTCTCTGGTGCATTTGAGTATTTCCTTTCATCCTCAAACAGATGGTTAGACAGAGCAAACCATTCAGACGCTAGAGGACATGCTTCAGGCATGCATCCTAGATTTTTTCCATAGTTGGGAGGATCACTTTACCTTGGGGGAGTTCTCTTAAAACAACAGTTATCACTCCACCATTGGTATTCCATAATTTGAGGACCTTTACGGCTGACCCTCCAGATCATCTATATGTTGGAAAGACCCAGGGGAGTCAACACTTATGGGTCCAGAGTTGGTACGAGCAACCAATGAAAAGGTACATATCATCTAGGTGTGGATGAAGACTGCACATAGCAGATAGAAGTCATATGTTGATAGAATACGGAGACCTTTGGAGTCCCAAGAGGTGGATCAGGTTTTCTTGCGAGTCTCTCCTCAATGGGGACGGTAGTGATTTGGCCGAGGTGGAAAGTTATCACAGATGTTAATCGGGCCATTTTTGATACTTCGGAGGATAGGCAAGGTGGCATACCACTTGGAACTTCCCCCACAGTTGGATAAGGCGCACGACGTCTTTGATGTATCCCAACTGAGGAGATACTTGCATGACCCATATCACATCATCGACCATGGTGAGCAGGACATAGACGATGGGGAAACATTTACGGAGGTTCCGGTAGAAATTGAGGATCGAAAGGAGCAGGTCATTCGTGGATGGTTGATACCTCTGGCGTGCGTTTGCTGGTAGAACGGGAACCTCTGAGAGAGCACATGGGAGCAGGATGCTCATATTCGTGTTCACTACCCCACCTTGTTTCCTTAGTCTATGTTGTGGCTTTCAGGGATGTAACGCCCTATGGTGGGGAGAATGTAAAGACCCATATTTTTCAATGTAATTTCTTAATTATATGGAATTATTACAAGTCTGTGAAAATTGAAGGCTTGTGATATTAAGGCCTGGTGTTCCATGAATGAATTTTTTAACTTTTTTTAGGTACATTTAGTAAATGTGTGAGCGGCATTTCCTAATTTTAAAATGTTACTCAGATTGAAAATATGAGGGCACCATTGAATCCACTGTGTCGATATTCTCTTAAAGGAAGCATTACTTTGATCGCAGAAGGTCCAGAGAAGAAGTTAATTTTGGTGGCTTTTAAAATAAAAGAAATAAAATAACCACAATATTTTATTTCTTATCCACCAATGGACAAGTGGAGTGTGGGACCCATGGTGAGTCAGGCCAATGAATGGGTTGACTTGCCAAATCCCAAGTAACGACATCATTGGAGGATTAGGAAGCTTCCATATTTATCGACCCCTTTAACTCCCCACATCATTACATACTCTCCCCTCTAATATAAATATAGAGCTTGGGGGAGGGGTATCAGACAAGATTCTCCAAGAAACAAAGTTCTATTGGAGTGCCAAAATGTCAAGAACTTAGAGGATGAAGCCAACCCCAGCAGGAGGTGATGTGAGAGGCTGAAACCTTGAACTAGAGGATTGTGTTTGAGTGGCGGTGAGGACAACTTGTTATGGGGATGAAGACCAATTAGAATAACTCAACTATGAGTTCTCAACCACATTTCATGGTAGGGGTTATTTTCATTAGTGCATTTTGATTCCCTCTTCGATGTTCTTGAAATTATATGATGAATGATGGTCAACGGAATAACAGGTTGACCCACGATTCATTCATCTTTGGGAGAGGTTATTGCAGATATTTCGGGTTAATATTGTTGTTTAATTCAATTGTTTTTTAAACATTAACCCCCCTCATGTTTATGAGATAATGTGGAGGGTGCAGGCCTAATGAACCCAGCCTGAACCCTCCACTATATTGCTATCCTTGTAAAACCATGGAAGACTGCGAGTACGTCGACACATGCCGCAAGAGGAAAGAAGCATCTCATCACCTACGGCAAACAAAGGAAGCATTCAGCATGCTGTCTGGCCACGAGAAGGAAGGTGGCATGACCGCCGCGTCATCGGTGAATGGAAGCTACAGCCGAAGACTCAGCGGTGGCCGAACATGCTATCGGTGGGTTCTGCGGTGATCGAGCGACACCCAGGTAGCATAGACACCTCTCCAATAAAATGGACTTCAGCCGATTCGGGAATCTGGGAGACCAGGGGGTTACACCCCCTGTGTCGAACCAAACCAAGTCACCGCCCTCGACCCAGGATGGTGTCCTTGAGCGATGCTGCCGTCCTCGAGTCGGGACCCTTCCCTCGAGCCGGACTGCCACCCTCAAGCCCGACCGCCACACTCGAGCTGGACCACCACCCTCGATCCCGGCCGCCACCCTCGAACACAGCGGTCTCCCTTGAGCATGGCAGCGACCTTCATACCGGTTCTCCGCCCTCAAGATGGGTCGCCCTCCTCGAGCTGGGCCACCGCCATCGAGTTGGGCCGCCGCCCTCGTGGTGGGCCCTGCCCTTGTGCCAGGCCGCTCCACTCGATATGGGCCTCCACCCTTGAATGGGGCCCCTTCCCTCAAGTTGGGCCCCCCGCCCTCGGATCGGGTGGCCGCCCTCAAGCCGGGCCGCTGCCCCCCAAGCCGGGCCGCCTCCCTCTGAGCGGGCCTCCACCCTCACACCGGGCTGCCGCCCTCGCACTGGGCCGCCTCCCTTGTAGCCAGGCCACCGCCTTCGGAGCCCAGCCACCGCCCACATAGTGGGTCACCACCCACGTGCCAGGCTTCTGCCCTCATGGCGGGATGCTGCCCTCGAGCTGGGCCTCCGCCCTCGGAGTGGGCCGCCACCCTCGGAGCGGGCTGCCACCCTCGGGTCGGGTCCCGACCCTCATGCCAGGCCGCCACCCTCGAGCTGTGCCTCTACCTTCAGAGGATGGCTGACACCCTTGGAGTGGGCCACCACCATCGGACTGGGCCGCTACCCCCCGAGCTGGGCCCCAGCCACGATGGGCCCCAGCCCTAATGGGCCACCGCCCCCAGACCGAGCCCCCACCCTAGTTGGCCATCGCCCCACATGGGTCGGTCTGCCCACTTACAGGCAGCCCTATTTAGGCCGGGTTTCCCCTCTTGTAGGCTAGACTGGATATCATCCCAAAGGGACGAGTCCACCTTTGCCCCACCCCGACCGGGTCGGACCGGGTCGGTCCGACCGGGTCGGACCAGGCCCATAAACACTCAAATGGGCTTATCTTGAGGACCAGACACCTGTTTGACGAACCATATGCAGATTTGGGACACTTGGAACAAGAAAATTATTTTTTCTTACTCCATTAGAGTTTCAGAGAAACTTGGTGTTCAGCCGGGTTGGGTCGCACCCGAGTCCAACCGGGTCCTCGACATTGAAATTCCAATAACGCACAGACCAGACGTCTAACTATCATGTCATCTATTGTGTTGGAACCCTTATCACATGGAGGACCAACGAGTTACTTATTTGTAAGACTTCATGTTGGTTAAGATACGACTGATGTTTTGGGGAGCTGTTCTCCCAAGTGCACTACGTACAAAACCATACGACTGGCCGAGACCGGACGACTACTGACTTTTGGACTTAGAGTGACTCGACGGCCGCAATAAATGATGGAGAGGAGTACCTTTGTAGAACACAATTGGGGTGGGTGGTTTTGTGTGACCTGACAGGCCACAGTGGGGAGCATCTGCGGTACGCGATAGGGAAGACTACCTTAGCAGACCGAGTTGGTGGGGGGATAACTCTGTGTGACCTGGTAGACCGATAGTACATGATAGAGAGATGTATATCAGTAGTTCAAGGTTAGTGGGAAGTGCCTCGGTGCGACATGGAAGCCCACTATACTCGATAGAGGAGGATTTATTCAGTAGCTAAGGCGTTCGACGTTGTGACTAGAGATTTTACTTGTTACTACCCCTAGAATAATTCTTAGTGTGAGTTGTCTTTTCTTTTTCCTTGTGATTGAGGTTATGTTATGTATTACTTTACCTGTGTGGTAATTTACCTTGCTGGAGTAACCCTGTGGGTTTTTTTGTAGAATCCTAGAAGACCTTCAGGTTCTCAGGGTCCCTATTGAGTATTGTTATACTCACCCCTACACGAGCTTCGCCCACACCTTGTTGTGTCTTGTGAAGACGACGTAGAACATCGATCGAGGATGAGGGAGCTAGGACTGGATGGTGAACAGTGGTAGAAATATGGCATGATGGGATGCAGAGGAGACGGGCAGACATGGAGTACTGTGGAGTCGATCTGTACCTACCCTTTATGTAGGATCTCTAGTGGACGATTTAGGTGTTTCTTTTCAACTTTCAGCTGTTTTGTACTTTTCAGTTGTACTTGTAATTTTCCAGTTGGGATGGTATTCCGGCCCCTTTACTTTTAGTACACTTTTAGTATAGAAGTTTACTACATAGTTTATTTTTGTTATGTTCTCAGATCAAGTGTTTTACAGGTTTAAAGGAAATTCCTTCCTATTTTAGGAAATATACCTTTTAGTGCTAGTCTCCAACCCCTGGCCTATGGAAGGCAGGCTTGGGGTAGTCACGGCACGGGCCCCGAGGGACGGGTCATGACATAAATAAGGTGATAATTGAATTAAAAATATTATTATTAAATTTTTGGGATATAATAAAATATATCATTGAAATTTTCCCTTTTTTTATTTATATTATTAAAATCATTGTAATGAAAAGCTCTAAAAATTTACAATATCAATATTTTATAGTAAATAATATTTCATTAAAAGTTATAAAATTCCAAAAAAAATTAAATTCACCCATGTGATTGGGATAATGTATAAAATATTAAAAAGGTCCAATTATGGGTATTTTTCATTTTATATGATCTATATTGACCCTCAAAGAGTAAAAATTCATATAATCATAGTATGATTTAAAGGGACTAAATAGGGGTTAAAACAAAAATATAAGGGTATAAATAGAGACAAAACTTATCTAATTTTAATTGTATAAGTGGATTTAAACCCATACTCACCTTATATATTAGATAAGTTCGTTTGGAACTATTTTAATTTAATTTATATTAATTTAATATTTTGAGAAATTTTATGAGTAACACTCCCATCTTTTATAAAAAGGAACCTATTTATCTATTCTCTTCAAACATAAAAACCCAGTTGGTTCCACCAATGCCTACCCAAATACGTTCCTAGAATCAATCCCCTTATTCTAAAAGTCCTTTTTAGGTAGAATATGAATCCTATAGGTCTTAAGGGGATATAAAAACTAGGTTTTTTAAATAATAGGATGAAAACTAACATACAAAACTTTCTAAACTCATGGTAAAGAAATTTCTTTTAAAAATATATTTTTTAATGTTTCCCTTAAAAAAATATTATTAATTTTTATCCATAATTTTTTTTCTAAAAATTAATTAATAATTGTTTTTTTATAATATGATTTCATATTTTTTTACCCATGTTTTACTTTCTACAAAATAGTTTGAATGGAATCCTTTAGTTCTTATCCAAACAAGGTACATTGTGGATTTTCAGATAAAAATTTAGAAGTATTGTTTTTTTAAATTATATATACTGACTACATTTCCCCTACATCAAGAATAATATTTTATTGGGATATTTTTAACAAGGGTACAATGTTAATTATAGAAAAAAAATGTTTACTTTGAATGTTCATAGATTTTTTAAATAAGTAATTTTATTCATGAAATGTTTTTATGATGTAATAATTAATGTTTAATTATTACAATATGGTTCTAGGGAATTGCTTATGATATTGTATGTTTATATTATAATACGAATATGGGTTGATCAATTATAACCCTCTAATTAATTGGGTATGTTTATGTTGAGATTTGACCATGATTATTATTCCAAATGAAACTGTGATGGTTACTCAAAGTATTACCATGAGAGTTATTTTATGTATAACATAGTGGGTAATTTTCTATGTAGTTATGTGCGTTAATCCATAATTAAGTATGATAAGATAATTATTCCCCAAGTTACCAATATGATTTATTTATTCATTCTATGTTATGAGAGATATATCATTTAAAAAATATGTTATTGTGTTTTGATTGAAAGGAACGTATATGTTAACTTTTTAGGGAGAAAAGTATAACTTCGTGAAAAAATTCATTATTTTATAATGTTTTAAATGAAAACATTATGGGTTTTATTTTTTACTTTATTATTACTTATGAAATGTTTTATGGATGTTTTTGGGTAGGAAAAGTGATTTCATAAGAATGAAAATTTTTATTTTGAGCCCAATTTTTATTTCTAAAATTGTTGATTGACTAACATTTTATTTTTTTTCTTTTTATAATCCTCAATGATATTTTTTTATCATCCCTTGTTTTAAGAAAATTTTTATAGGATTTAAGTATGGGTAAGGGGAAGAAAGAGGTCATGTTTAATGTCATGAAGTTTTTACATGAAAACAAATCATGTTGTTTAAAGATTTAAATGGTGGGAAAATGGATACTGATCCGAAGAGTCTGCATTATGTTATATGGTTTTTTTATGATTGAGTTATGACTTAATTATCATAATCTCCAAACCCTAAATGATCATAAAATTTAATATAATGAATTATTGAATCAAAACTATATATTATTTCTTGTTTAAGGATGACTACTTATTCAACCAATGGAAAATTATGAATGAATTCAATGATAAACTACACTTCCATCATTCTAGAATAACATCCATGTCCTCTATTTCCAACCAGGGAAAGGAGTCTATAAACCATCTACACTATATAAAACTTCAAATATATCCCAATATGACACCCTTGGAATCTACCATATTATTCAATACCCCAAACCACATAAAAAACCAAGTGTAACTTTCCACAACATATTCCCAAATAATATAACACAATTAAAATATTTAAATAAGTGTATAACATCCAATTTCTAAAGAAAACATTTCCTAAATCAAATTCCATGTAACGAGTTTGATTAACATATTTAAGAATTTATTATTTTGGAAAAGGTTATCTAAATAGATAAATTGTCGAATCAAAATATAATTCTCATCAGAAAAAATATATTTCAATTAAAAAAGAATCCAACACATGAGAAATATAATGAATACAAGTAAACACCCATATAACAACCCTATACCATCTGTAACACCCCGACCCCAGTTACCCAGAGTCTGTGCATTATTACATATCATTGGTATGATCACAAGAAAGATCAAATCTTGAAATACCAATTAGTTTAGTAGCCTTGGAATAACTAGATACATCAATAAAGTTTAACATTACATCAATAAGTGAAAAACTACAACAATATATTGTCTTAATATACCCTCATACTATCCCTGCAGGTCATTCATAAAATACTTCTTCCCATCCTGGGAAAAATAAAACATAGAAAAATGGGTGACCTCAAATGCCCAGTAAGGATAACAATATAGCGGAAACTTTCATAAATAAGAATAATCATTTAAGGCAATGTATAACTAAAACAAAAGCCTTTTAAACATGAACTTCAACATAGTATGGAAAAAATAAAATGAAATAATGCAATTTACTTATTCACATGGATATTCTACTAATCGAAAAATCAATGCAATATCAATAACCACTTTTATAATGATGGAATGCATAATGCCAGACTATAATAACCACATAGTCAAGGCCTAGTGTCAAGACTACAATTAAGATTTTGTCAAGGCCTTGGGCCAAGACACTATTTTGTCTCTTGAGACCTACCGATGCATCGAGGAGCTATAGTGGGCTCCACCCATCACATATTAAGTCCAACGCATTCCTCATATGAACAGGTTTAAACATAACATACACATTCGTATTAAAACTAGCATACAAAATGTAAATACATCATACATAAACCACGAATGGTATAAAAATAAAACATCCACAGTAAAACATATCACAAAACCTTCAATACAATATATAAGTTTTGTATCATAATAAATCAACTTCAAATAAGCGTAAAACCCTTCAAAGGAGGTTGACATAGATGAAATCAAAACTCTTTTTAGAGAAATATCTCTTTCTATTTGGAAATCATTTAAGAGTCATATATTTATAAAATAAAACATTTTATTTGGAAATATACTTATAAGATTGTAATGGAAGCTTAAATGATTTTATAACGACGAAAAATAACTACACCCACCGTCTAGGTTAAAAAAACATTCTTACATTAATTCTGTCGAAAAGGATAAAAAGCACCTTCTTTGGAACACGACGGAAAGATTCCTTTATAAACCTCTTATAAAAAATCAAACAAGGGTATAAATGACTTTAAACCATATTCCTGTAAATAGTAAAAATGTTTTGAAATACATTTTTAATAAAAATGGATGTGGATGATAAAGAAATCCTAGTAGATTATTACGTATAAACAACCTCAGATAATGATGAGATTGCGAAATAAACCCTTAACTTGTAATTTTTCTAGGTTGAGGGTAGGTTAAACTCTTGTATAATGGTGAAATAATTGTTATTAAATTATAAAAGATTCATATACATTAACTTGATATCATATATGATCTCTTAAAATTTAGTTGTTAATAATATCATACTATTATCGTTGTTTCGGGTGTTAACTTACTCGTTTTCTTTTATACGTTTTGTTACGTAAGATGTGTTTGTCATGGATATGTTTTATCGTAATCATATCCATATTAGTATCAAGTCCTTATATACTATTATTAATCATAAAATGAGAATTAGTCTTGAATGGATACAATGGAGAATGAATCTCATCGCATTCGTGGAGACGGTAGTCTGTACGTACGCACGAGCGACAATATCATTCTTTTGATATTAAAATAATATATAATTGGATGTTATATCATATATACAGAATAATTATCATCTTATATTTATTATTTACTTGAGTTACAAATCATCATTATACAATCCATATAATAATATATTGAATAACAATTATACCACGACATGGAGATGGTAAGCCGTACGTACGCACGTATGGTGACATGTCATTCAAATGAAGGATATAATACAGAATATGGTTGTACCATATTTATAATAATATTACAGTATATTGTATATACAGGATTAATTTTTTTATAATGGGATTAACAAATAAAGATGAAGTGGAAGAAGAAAGGAACTTGAAAAAGGGTGGTGAAATCATTACCTCTTCTTTGGGTTCTTCCTTTTGAATTGATCAAAAGGGCTCCTTAGGTTGGTTTTCTGACTAAATTAAGGCCTCTAAGATGAAGTTAGGGAAGTTGAGAGAGTATTTGGACATGGGTTGGACTAACCAAAAGGCTTTACAAGTGTTAATTAATGGGAAGGAGGAGTGCCCTTTTATAAGAGGGGTGAGGGGCACCTTTGGAAAATCTAGAGATATTATTTTATTATAAATTAATATTCAGTTTCTAATTGCTCGAAAGTGGATTCTTTAAAGTATAAGGTGGGTATGGGTCGAAAAAATCTCAACCAATTGGATTTAGATAGGTTTGGGTTACTATATTAACCTTATCTTTAAGTATTAACTATTAGTTAATTAGTATTACTTTTACAATGTATCTTTGTATTTTTATATTATATGGTTAATAAACTTACTATATACATACAAGCGACATCAAAGTGGTCCATTAATGATAAACCTATCATGATATAAGTCTCCTAGATGAACCTTATATTTTTAGGAATTTAATATCAATTAATAATATAATATGTTTATTAAAAACTCTTTTATGTCAATTTTGATACTATTCAATAGTTGATTTTTTTAAAATCATAAAAGAATGATTACTTCGAAAAAGGTAAATTAAATCATTTATAACATGTCATATTAACCTATATAATTAGTGTAATTCATAAAAAGTATCATATTATATTTATTTGGGTATTTATAATATCAATTATTTTAATTTTTCACTATTATGGTAATTACACTACTACAAAAACGGGCAATAACAACGCTAAAATCGGGCTTTAACAGCGCTAGAAAAGCACTGTAAAGCTTAGCGCTGATAAAGGGGGGGGGGGTCCTTTAACAGCGCTTTTTTAGCACTGTTAAATGTCACCTTTAACAGTGCTAAAAAAGCGCTGTTAAATGTCGCCTTTAATGGTGCTAAAAAAGCGCTGCTAAAGGATATCTTTAACAGCGCTAAAAAGCGCTGTTAAAGGACACCTTTAACAGCGCTTTTTGAGCGCTGTTAAATATCTCCTTTAACAGCACTTTTTTAGCGCTGTTAAATGTCGCCTTTAACAGCGCTAAAAAAGCGCTGTTAAATCCCTGCCTGCTGCTAAAAAAAAACCTGCACCAGTACAGCCAGCCGAGCAGACCTGCACAAAAACCTATATATCAACCACAGACCTGCACAAAAACCAGTATATCAACCACAAGCATGTCATCAACCGATCACAACCCAACCAAACAGTGTTCTTACCATGAGTTAGATACCGTCTACCCAGAAACAAAAACTACCTCATTACATAGTATCACAAAATATTCCTACACAACTCAGAAGATAAATACTAGAACATTCCACTATGCAGTGTTTCTCCTTGGATTGCCACTTGGTTTTGACAAATCGTGCAGAGCCCATGCTCCTTGAATCATTCTGCAATACATAAATAGGATATCCCAACTCTCCCAACCATCACCCTTAGAAATTATGTATATTAATACAAAAAAGGTAACATATCATAAACTGGGGGACTGTAATGAGACATCAAGATTAACATTCTATATATAGGATCGATGTATGGTAGGATTGGTTGCGTTGATACATGACTCTACCTGGACCTCAAAAATAGATATATGATCTCACTCCAGGACTTTCAGAGAGACTCCAACTACGTCTAGGACATCCTGCTAAAGCGATCGTACTACCGTAAGTCGGAAAAGATACCAAAACCATCCTAGGAAGGATCATGGGAGCCAACCCTAATGAAATATGTCCTTGATATAGTGTTCAAAGAGATCAATCATGGTACATAAAATTATGTGTCATTTAAAGGGTCACATGCCTTGTCCCTTTACCCTGGGTAACTCCAATGTTCAGCTGCCTGTGTGAATATACATGTCATATCAATAGGAAATTACATGGCATGTTAAAAAACATATACGTGTTACCCTTTGATCTTGTTTCCTCTTATGCACCCTTTCCCTATGTTAGTACATGCCGTCGATCCCGTGTGATTCTTCATGTGTATCTATACAAGGGATAAACTGCGTATCTGGCTCATTAAAGACGTGTAGTGGGATATATTCCATGTAGGAAAGCCATGTAATCCACCCCATGTTTGTGTATCTCAAAAATTCATGCCAAGTCTTGGGGGAGGGTCTACACTACATGTGAGGTGGATATCTCAGTTGTTGATTTCAGTTAAAAATAAGTCCATTTTGAACAAAACAGAGGCAGTTTGAGTGGTGTCGACCACACCGGGCTTCATATTGAGTCGGGGTTAACTCATACACATCAAATTTGACCCATGGATCATTGTCCTTAAGTTTCAATATAATCCGAATGTGTTTGGTCAGTTTCCCGTATGTCAGTTGTTGATTTCTCACTTAAAATTAAGTCCATTTTTAACAAAAATAGATGCACTTTCAGTGGTGTCGGCCACACAGGGCCTCAGATTGAGGCAGGGTTGACTTTTACTTGTCACATTTGACCCATGTATCGTTGTTCTAATGTTTCAATAGAATCCGAATGAGTTTGGTTGGTTTGTCGTATGTTAGTTGTTGATTTCACATAAAATTAAGTCCATTTTTAACAAAAACAGAGGCACTTTGAGTGGTGTCGGCCACACTGGGCCTCGGATTGAGGCGGGGTTGAATCTTACACGTCACATTTGACTCATGGATCGTTGTCCTTAAGTTTCAATAGAAACCGAATGTGTTTGGTCGGTTTGGTGTATGTATGTAAAATATTGTCCATTTTAAACAAAACACATACACTTGGAGTGATATCGGCCACACCGCGTCTCGTATTGAAGCAGGGTTGACTCGTACACGTCACATATGACCCATGGATCATTGTACTAATGTGTTTACACAATCCTAAGGCGTTTGATCGGTTTCCCGTATGTCAGTTGTTGATTTCACTTAAAAATAAATCCATTTTGAACAAAATAGAGGCACTTTGAGTGGTGTCGGCCACACCGGGCCTCGGATTGAGTCGGGGTTGACTCTTACACGTCAAATTTGACCCATGGATCATTGTCCTTAAGTGTAAACAGAATCCAAATGCGTTTGGTTGGTTTGCCGCATGTCAGTTGTTGATTTCACTTAAAAATAAGTCCATTTTGAACAAAAGAGAGGCACTGTGAGTGGTGTCGGCCACATCGGGCCTCGGATTGGTACGGTGTTGAATCGTACACGTCACACATGAGTCATTGATCGTTGTGAAAATGTATCAATGCAATCAGAATCCGTTAGATCGGTTTGGCGTATGTACGTAAAATATTGTCCATTTTAAACTAAATACATACACTTGGAGGGATACCGGTCACACCGTGCCTCTGATTGAGGCAGGGTTGACTCGTACACATCACATTTGACCCATGGATCGTTTTCCTTAAGTTTCAATAGAATCACAATGCGTTTGGTCGGTTTGTCGTATGCCAGTTGTTGATTTCACTTATAATTAAGTCCATTTTTAACAAAACAGTGACACTGTGAGTGGTGTCGGCCACACCGGGCCTCTGATTGATGCGGTGTTGAATCGTACACATCACACATGAGTCATTGATCGTTGTGAAAAAGTATCAATGCAATCAAAAGCCGTTAGATTGGTTTTGGCGTATGTACGTAAAATATTGTCCATTTTAAACTAAATACATACACATGGAGTGATACCGGTCACACCGCGCCTCTGATTGAGGCAGTGTTGACTCGTACACGTCACATTTGACCCATGGATCGTTCTCCTTAAGTTTCAATAGAATCCCAATGCGTTTGGTCGGTTTGCCATATGTCAGTTGTTGATTTCACTTAAAATTAAGTCCATTTTTAACAAAACAGTGACACTGTGAGTGGTGTCGGCCACACCGGGCCTCGGATTGATGCAGGGTTGACTCATACACATCACACATGAGTCATGGATCGTTGTGAAAAAGTATCAACACAATCAGAAGCCGTTAGATCGGTTTGGCGTATGTACGTAAAATATTGTCCATTTTAAACAAAATACATACACTTGGAGTGATACCGGTCACACTGCGTCTCGGATTGAGGCGGGGTTGAGTCATACACGTCACATATAACCCATGAATCGTTTTCCTAAAGTGTCAACATAATCTGAAGGCGTTTGGTCGGTTTCCCGTATGCCAGATGTTGATTTCTCACTTAAAAATAAGTCCATTTTGAACAAAACAGAGGCACTTGGAGTTGTATCAGCCACAACAGGCCTCATATTGAGGCGGGGTTGACTCGTACACGTCACATTTGAAGGTGAGTATGCATACACAATAGTTTACCATCTTAGAGAAGAGTTTCTGGAAGAGTATAAAAGACCTGAAGCAATGAAGATCATTAGAGTGTTGGAGCAAATGTGGTTGCTACAAACAATGTGGAAATGGGCTTGTGCAAAGCGACCTAAGTTACAACTTGCAGGTATTGTACTCTATTTTTTTCTGGAAGGTTTTAGTTTAAATGAATTTTGGAATGATCATTGCTAGCCATTGTCTTTTAGGTTTTTTTGACAGCCGAGGGGAAAGGGTGGGGTCTGCAGACATTGGAGGATATGTTGAAGGGTGATTTTGTGTGTGAATATGTTGGAGAAATGTTAACTCCCGCAGTTCTGAAGAGAGTCACTATTTAAAAGAAAGTCACAAGTTTAGATACATCTCAAGATGGTCAGTTTAAAGAAATTTTTAGGGACACTACTAAAGACATGCTCAGATATGCACACATCCCCCTCTTTTAGATCGTTGTCTACTACAATGATCTTCCAAACAAGATATGCATTAGAACGCTCACGATACATAGAGAAATTCACTGGCCACCTTCGAGAATGATCTGAAGCACAAACCATGATAGCATTATGTTTTCCCATGAAAATTCTCTTGGAGAACTGGAATGGTAACTCACTCTTGTGATTTTGCGTCTCTACTTGTCTCTTCATGTGTGCAGCTACTGCCATTCCAGTTCGCCAAGAGAATTTTCAAGGAAAAACATAATGCTGTCATTGTTTGGGCTTCAGATCATTCTCAAAGTTGGGCAGTGAATTGCTCTATGTATCATGAGCATTCTAATTCATATCTTGGTTGAAAGATCATTGTAGTAGACAACGATCTAAAAGTGGGGGATGTGTGCATATCTGAGAATGTCTTTAGTAGTGTCCCTCAAAATGTCTTTAAACTGACCATCTTGAGATGTATCTAAACTTGTGACTTTCTTTTAAATAGTGACTCTTTTCAGAACTGCGGGAGTTAACATTTCTCTAACATATTCACACACAAAATCACCCTTCGACATATCCTCCAATGTCTGCAGACCCCACCCATTCCCCTCGGCTGTCAAAAAAACCTAAAAGACAATGGCTAGCAATGATCATTCCAAAATGCATTTAAACTGAAACCTTCCAGAAAAAATAGAGTACAATACATGCAAGTTGTAACTTAGGTCGCTTTGCACAAGCAGATTTCCACATTGTTTGTAGCAACCACATTTGCTCCAACACTCTAATGATCTTCATTGCTTCATGTCTTTTATAATCTTCCAGAAACTCTTCTCTAAGAAGGTCAACTATCGTGTTTGCATACTCACCTTCAAATGTGACGTGTACGAGTCAACCCTACCTCAATCGGAGGCCTGTTGTGGCTGACACAACTCCAAGTGCCTCTGTTTTGTTCAAAATGGACTTATTTTTAAGTGAGAAATCAACAACTGACATACGGGAAACCGACCAAACGCCTTCGGATTGTGTTGAAATTTTAGGACAACGATTCATGGGTCATATTTGATGTATACGAGTCAAACCCGCCTCAATCTGAGATGCGGTGTGACCGGTATCACTCCAAGTGTATGTAATTTGTTTAAAAGGGACAATATTTTACGTACACACGCCAAACCGATCTAACGGCTTCTGATTGTGTTGATACTTTTGCACAACGATCCATGACTCATGTGTGACGTGTACGAGTCAACCCCACATCAATCCGAGGCCCGATGTGGCCAAAACCACTCACAATGTCTATGTTTTGTTAAAAATGGACTTTATTTTAAGTGAAATCAAGAACTGACATACGGCAAACCGACCAAACGCATTCGGATTCTGCTGCAACTTAAGGAAAACCAAGACATGCATTAGAACGCTCATGATACATAAAGTAATTCACTGCCCACCTTCGAGAATGATCTGAATCCCAAACCATGACAGCATTATGTTTTCCTTGAAAATTCTCTTAGCGAAGTGGAATGGCAATAGCTGCACACATGAAGAGACAAGTAGAGATGCAAAATCACAAGAGTGAGTTGCCATTCCAGTTCGCCAAGAGAATTTTCAAGGAAAAACATAATGCTGTCATGGTTTGTGCTTCAGATCATTCTCGAAGGTGGCCAGTGAATTGCTCTACGTATCATGAGCGTTCTAATGCATATCTTGTTTGGAAGATCATTATAGTAGACAATGATCTAAAAGTGTGGAATGTGTGCATATCTGAGAATGTCTTTAGTAGTGTCCCTCAAAATGTCTTTAAACTAACCATCTCGAGATGTATCTAAACTTGTGACTTTCTTTTAAATAGTGACTCTTTTCAGAACTGTGTGATATGAAGGTATTTTGGAGATTTTACTCGTTCATGCATGATATGAAGGTATTTTGGATATTTTACTGGTTTTTTTGTCCAATGGCCAAAGAAATGCGGTCCATCATTCTTGCATGTTACTGGTGCATTTCATCTGTTAAAATGGAAAAATGACCCATTGGAGAAAGAATGTTTTATTTAATAATAATTACAATTTTTCTACAAACATTTACATACAAGAATGTTTCATCTTTTTATCCCCATGAACCCCTCTCAAAAATTTCCGCCAATTATACGCATCTGCAACTCTTGCAATAAAAGTCAGATCTTCATGCTATATCTGGACAATCTTGCATCAGGTATGCGGCCCACTCATTTCTGAACATATCTACATCGTCTTGTGAATATGACACTTTTCGGAATTCATAATAGTACTGAAAAATATATAAATAAAGAATTAATAAATAATTTAAATGAAATAGTACTTGTTTTCGAAAATACCTCTTTAGGGATGCTAATTTGCCCATTGAAAACGATCTCTTTCATGAATCTACAAACATAATAACCGCAATCTTTGTCGTTTGTTTGTTTTGGACACTGTAGAAACATTGATCATGAGGCGAGTAAGTAACTTGTGTTTCATATATGCTTGGATAGTGAAATTTTATTATATATACCCTGATATTTGTCCAGGCATAGTACTTGCTCAGATCCTTATGCTTAGCCCCTGTCCTCATACCATGATTTAGACGATATTGGTACACCGCCCTATCATAATAGAATCCTCAGTAAAAGATAATATATATTATATAAATTGATGTTTGGACCTAAAACGTAGGATGTAGTGTCTTACAGATTGACAAACTGCATCACATGACGTCAGTTTGTTGGATATCCGTGCTTTGAGTCCAGAAAATAAATCTTGGGAGTATCGAAATGCACCGTAATTAGCAGCCAATGTTGCCTAAATACACAAAATGGAATCAGTAATGAAAGAAATGAAAATATAATTGATATGCTTTAATCGTAGAGTTTTACCCCTGCATGGTTGGTGTGAGGAAGAGTCTGTCATCCATTATCTTGCTGTCAAATGATTTCAGCAAAGTGGTCGCTCTTTCCTTAATTTTTGATTCTGATAATTCTATTTCTTGTGTTGATGTGATATGAGGACTGACAAGTCCGAACTTTGGCTCATGAGGAAAATACTTCAACTGCTTTTCATATATACGTCTGCTAATAATATAAAATGTATTTAATCATAATTAGCACAATATATCATCTTTTGGAAAAGCGACGGGGTTGAAAACATACCTCATCTACACATTTACACTTGTGACGCCGAGCCACTGATACTCAAGGATCTCATTTACATTTTCAGCAGCAACAAAATCTTGTATTTCCTCTCCATACATATTCTCTTCAAAAACAACTACATGGCTACTACCATTTGTCAACTTCGTATCCACATGAGTCTTCAATTCAATTAAATGTTGATAGAGAATAGGCGGTGTAATTCCACTTTCAGTAGATCTTTTGGATCGGTTGGTCGATCCTTTCGATGCTCCTTTCACTGCATCCCCTTTCTTCTTCTACAATAAAATTCATTGGTTCATACCTTTTTTTTATAAAGGTTTGGCTTAAAAAACTGTAAATAAATACCTCTTTTTCGGCATGTATTCTCACAAGTTGTGATGGCCATGCAATGAATGTCCCAATAGCCTGTTCGACTATACAAATATCATCATCATCAAGTGGAACAGGTAGTTGTGCTGTTGGCTCATGAGCTACCGTAATTGTCACTTTCAGATGATCTTTTGGAAGTGCTCTATTGTGCAGTGTGTCCTCGGAGATGTTGAATACTGTATCCCTCGCTACAAGGCGATAGGTGGGTGTTGAAAGATATAAATCAAAATCATTATCACCATACAGAAGATCAGTATAGGAAGAAATCAGTGTTTGTCTGACTCACATTTTATCAGAACAATTAATAGAATATTGATTACCACAGATAACACAGCTCTTTTAGGGGAATGGCTTGCCTTAAAGCTGGTGGGGTGTGGGGCAGGATCTTCAGGCGCTGGTTGTTCCTGAGTTGTCTCTTCTCTTGGCTTCTGACCCATTAAAATTGCTAGCAACTCTCCCTGCCATTGAAACTGTTCTTCAAGAGTTTCTAGTCTATTTTTTATTGCTGTCATTTCTTCATTTTTTTGATCCTCTTGTTTTTTTCTCTCATAATATACTCGAGGTGTCACCCCAAACCCCCCAGCTCTGACGCGACCGTATTGTTCTGGTCACTTCAAAGCTGTCGCTAATATATCTACACCAGCTGCAAGAGTACCTGACTCCTATGACTGTCGGATATAAGAAAATAAGTAATTATTATTATGTAATAGCAATTTAAAAACAAAACATTTTATCGTGTCATACTTACACATATTTCCCACACTTTTTGTGCGTTTTCATCAACCAAATTGCCTTCCTTATCCATACGTGCCTCCTTCCATAGCACATGACGAGGGATGGATGTGTGTTTGGTTTCAGAGGCATCAATCTACATATAAATAAAGAAAGATTTTTATAAAGTTGTTTCTTGATACATAACAATATCACTGTAAATTTAAAATATGCACCATTTTCTTTTCTAGTGAGGCGTACCCCATCCTTGCTTTACGATTGGGGTACGTCGGTTTTTATGCACGTTCCTTGTTTTCAGTACTGAGTTTCTATTTCATAAATGAAATATTGACAATCAAAGTGATGAATACATGTATATCCTCCAACAAAATATTATCAGCCACAATGTACCTGAAACTTTTGATCCCCACGATGACCAACAAATGAATCCCATGATTCTTGGGGTATCAAGTGATTGTAGACAATGGGTGGTTGCGGGTTTATTTTACCCTTGGAATCTTTCAGATGATAATTTGTAAGAAGACTGTGAAAACCTCGATGAAACTTTCCCGCAAGCCTTAGTACATAAGTCTTGTGTGAATCATCTACTATAAATGCACTCTGCAATGGATTGTGAAGAATAAGACATTGTTTCATTATTTTATTTGCTAGTAAATTAAAGAAATGAAATCAAAATGTTACCGTAATTTCTTCCCACATCACAGCCTTCAGGCCGGACGAAACATGGTGCCATGAAGCTATGTCAATCGGCACGCGTTGCCGAGTGACAATTCCAACGTAACTGCTAAACATTGCCTTGTTGGGGTTAATGTGTTGGCCCCGTGCATTCCACCCAACATCGAATTTGATTCCTTTGATATTTCCCTTGAAAACATTAGCCAACACTGTTAAACTACGACGCACCTGTTTTTTCTGCGATGTCGGTCCTTTATCCCCAACCATTTCGTCTATATCAGCATCATCAATGTTTTCATCTAAAATCCTAGCATCAGCATGTTCAGATGGCTGTTGGACCTCAACTATAGGAGCACCAATAGCAGCAGCAGTACCAACAACAATATGTTGAGATTGAGAGGCTTGAGAGGCTTGAGAGGCTTGATCAGCAGTAGTAGCAGCAGAAGCAGCAGCAGCAGAAGCAGAAGCAGCAGCAGCAGCAGCTTGAGAGGCTTGTTCAGCCTCGAGGTTAGGAGCACCAGAACGTACAGAAGTCATTATCTGCAAAAAAGGTTTAACACTTAAGTTGGATTACATAAATGCAATAATGATAAGATAATAACATGAGATAACAATATTTATATTACAAACAAAATATAACCTGTTTATTGAACTCTTTTTTTTAAAGGCTGAATGGATTTGACACCTCTATCGATAATACAAATCCCTTCATTATGGTCTCCTCTAACATAAAAAACGTCGTCTTCATTGGGACCGCTGCGAAATGATTGCGACATCCCATTGAAAGGATCATCCTCAATTGAATTTTCATCGGACCCTTCAGTAGTTTTGGACGATAACAGAACAATCGACCACTTTCAGTTTGCGGGGTCTGGAACATAAAATACTTGTACCGCTTGTGATGCCATTATAAATTGTTCATCTTTGTACCCTTCTTTACTGAAATCAACTTTCACAAATCCCAATTCATCTATTTTAACACCACTGTTGTTATCAACCCAGTTGCATTGAAAAATCGGCAATTAGAATGTCGTATAATCCAACTCCCATATTCTTTTGATAATGCCAAAGTATGACATATTCGCAAAAATTGGATTTCTATCCTTACTACCAGAAACATGCATCGCTTCAGCCACAAGTGTTACTCCGCTATTTTGCATGGTTCTATCTTCATCATGTTTATCTGTATAGAATGTATAACCATTAATTACATAACCATTTTAAGATAATACATACACGCTTGGTCCGGCAGCTAGCCATCGACGTCATTCTGAAATTGAATTCGGATTTTCATCTAACTCCTTAAAAATATTGTCTCGAAACCATCCTATAAACTGGTGATTATGTGTATTTGCTATCCATTTTTCAGCCCTTTATGGATTCAACTGCCTCAAAATTTCTTTGTGGGTTTCAATATATGGAGCAACCTCCCAACTGTTATGCAAAACATAAAGGTGGGCCTGCTCCCGATCAGTAATATTGATTGTCACAACATCTCTTCCATAAATTCCCTCACCCTCAATGTGTCCAGTGTGACGAGATTTCGGTAGACCAATGCTTTCCACATCAGATAGGTATTCGGTACAGAATTCAATGGCTTCCTCAACAATATATCGCTCCACAATACAACCCTCTGACCGGCGTCGATTTTTGACATACCCTTTCAAAATCTTCATATATCGTTCAACGGGGTACATCCATCTATAGTGCACAGGACCACAAAGTTGAACCTCTCTCACCAAATGAACCATCAAATGAACCATCATATCAAATAATTTTGGTGGGAAGAATATTTCTAATTCACATAATATGATGACAATTTCTTTTTCCATAGCTGGAAATTTCGCCGGGTCTAAAACTTTTCTGCATATAGATTTGAAGAAGAAACAAAGTTTGCTTAACGTATGACGAACATTCTTGGGAAAAATGCAACGTAAAGCTATAGGAATTAAATCTTGCATCAAAACATGGCAGTCATGTGATTTCAAACCTTTTAACTTCAAATCATTCATTGACACAATGTTTTTGATATTTTATGAATATCCCTATGGAACCTTTACATCATTGAAGAAGTTGCAAAACTGATATCTCTCATCCCTAGAAAGAGTGTACGCAGCTGGAGGAAGAAACGTTCGATTTTCACCCTTCACGGGAGCCAACTCTTCTCTTATTCCCATGTCAACCATGTCCAACCTTGCCTTAATTCCATCCTTTGTTTTGCCAGGAGCATTTAGCAACATTCCTATAACACTGTCACATACATTTTTTTCCACATGCATCACATCAAGAAAATTTCTGACGTACATACACTTCCAGTATGGTAATTCAAAAAAAATTGATCTCTTTTTCCAACCGATTTTCGTAAGGTTTTTCGAAAATGGTTTACCAAAAACAGTTTTCACGTCTTTTACTTTCTCAAACAGCTGATCACCTGTTAGTGGAGACGGTGTTTTTCATTGTTCTGAACTTCCATTGAATGATGTCGTCCAAGATCGGTACTTATGTCGATGGGGTAGAAATCTACGATGTCCTAGAAACACAAATTTGGATGAATGTTTCAACCTAATTGATTCTGTATCTTCTTCGCACACAGGACACCCTTGACTTCCTTTAATGCTATAGCCTGACAAATTTCCATAAGCAGGGAAATCATTTATCGTCCCATACAACAACGCTCTCAACGTGAAGTATTCTTTTTCATAAGCATCATACAACATAACACCTGAATCCCACAGTAACTTCAAATCATTGATCAAGGGAGCCAAATATACATCAATATCGTTACCTGGTTGTTTTGGTCCTGATATAAGAAAAGATAACATAATGAATTTCCGTTTCATGCATAACCAGGGTGGAAAGTTATAATTTACCAACATAACAGGCCAAGTACTATGAGTGCTGGTTTGAAAACCAAAAGGATTCACTCCATCGGTAGATAACGCAAGATGCAGGTTTCTCGACTCATTTCCAAATTCAGGATACTCATGATCAATTCTCTTCCATTGAGGAGAGTTGGCCGGGTGACGTAATTTTCCATATTTATTTCTTTTATTTGCATGCCACGACAATTGTCTTGCAGTTTCTTCACTTCCATATAGACGCCTAAACCTTGGAATGATTGGAAAGTACCATACAACTTTCGTAGGACTGCATTCATCTTTCTTGTATCGAGAAGCACCACACTTTGGGCATTCTGTAAGTGATTTTTTCTCCTTGCGAAACAATATACAGTCTTTCAGGCAGGCATGTATTCTTTCAGAAATCATACCCATCGAGTGTAGCATTTTTTTAGCTTCATATGTCCGTCTTGGGAGCTCATTATCTTCTGGAAGCATGTCATTCAAAAGAGAAAGTAGTTCCGTGAAACTGACATCATTCCATCCGTTGCCTGCTTTCAATTTATACAACTTCAGTACAGCTGACAATGCAGTATATTTAGGGCAACCAGCATACAATGGCATCTTTGCACAACTCTTTAACTTCTCAAACAATTTTGGGCAATCACGGAGTTCATGTTCAACTGTCCTTGTCATTTCCTCAATACGATCTTCATCATAATTGATATCTGTAATCACATCCTCTATACGGTCTTCTTCATTATCCATATTTGTAATCATATCTGATGATCCATAAAATGAAGTTTTATTCCATCCAATAGCTACATTCGCTTTTTCCCCGTGTTTATTCCAACATTTATAAATCCTATCTATTCCGTGACATATCAAATGTTCTTC
Source organism: Viscum album (assembly GCA_963277665.1). Lineage (NCBI taxonomy): Eukaryota > Viridiplantae > Streptophyta > Magnoliopsida > Santalales > Viscaceae > Viscum > Viscum album. Next base: position 1,197,577,500 of record OY728131.1, read on the forward strand.
CAACTCCTCTGGAGTAATTCGTCTAGAATAACAACAACATAAACACAGACAAAGGAGTTGAGAAGGATCCTTTGCATGATTCTGTGCAAACTTGATGAACTCTTTCACTCCGTTCTCATACTCTATTGTCAAACTATTAGCATCCATCCAATCTTTATTCATCGCCATTAATTCTGAATAAACAACATGGAACATCATGTCCATTAATTACAAATGAACAATAATGAATGTCGTGTCCATTAATTCCATGTAAACCATAAGGAGCATATTGTTCATTAATATTGAATAAGAAATATGGAACGTCATGTCCATTAATTCCAAATAAATAATAAGAAATTTCATGTCCATTAATTCTGAATAAGCAATACAGAACACCATGTCCATTAATTCCAAACAAACAATATAGAATGTTAATTCCATTAATTTCGAATAAGCAATATGGAAGTTCATGTCTATTAATTCCAAATAATCAATATGAAACATCATATTCATTAAAGAAGGTAATAATGATGTAATCACATCCATATCATATTATGATCAAGTCTAAGGAATATCACCCTTGCATTTTATCAATTAATTTGATAAATTTAAGTCTTATAACTGATAATTTGTAAGATGGGGTCCAAGGTATAAAATCAATAACACTACATTGTTTAAAAATGGTTAAGGAACATGGCCTTACCATTCAACTTTTATTTAATTCATTTATAAGTGATCAAGTAGTCCATGGGTATGTCCATTACACATAAATATCATTAATTCCCTTTAATAAACCCATTGGCATGGGATATATCAACACATGTCAAAGGTGGTTCAATTTCAAGCAAAAGATCAATAGGGGTCATGGGCCTATAAGAAACACACCCTAAGGGGGTCATTCGAGTAAGGTATACAACCTCTGAAGAATAAGTTTGGTGCACAATGTCTAACCAATTTAAGACATGATAATCTACTAAATTAATTTTACATTTTATAGTCAACATGCAGAAGGTTCACCACACGGCACAATAGCGCACCATATAAACTAGGGGTGTCCATGGGTCGGGTCGGGTCGGGTTGGAGGTGTTTCAAGGCTCGACCCGAACAAAAAAGTTCGGGTTGGGTCGGGTCGGGTCACAAGCTTCCGTAGCAACCAACCTGACCCAACCCGACCCAGTGGGGTCGGGTTACCCGTCGCATGCCCGAAGGACCCAACCCAACCCAACCCATCGAGGGTCGGGTCAATTTGGGTCGGGTTATATGTGTAAACCCGACCCAACCCGACCCAAACCAATCCAACCCATCCCAACCCAAAGGACCTGAACCATCCACTCAAACCCAACCCCCCTAGACCCAACTCGATGGACCCCCTGCACTGCACCAGCCTGCTGCACAAAAAAACCAGCCCCCTGCACAAAAATTGCAGCCCCCTCCCCCTGCACCCTCTGCCCCCTCCCCCAGGCACACCATCCCCCCTCCTCCTGTACCCTGTACAACACAACACCCCTCTCCCCCTGCCCCCTCCCGCCTGCATAGTCTCCCCCCTCCTACACCCCTGCACAAAAAACCCAGACCCCCCCCCCCCCCCCCCCGCACAAAAATTTCAGCCCCCCTGCACAAAAATTTCAGCCCCCTGCACCCTCTGTCCCCCTCCCCCAGGCACACCAGCCTCCCCCCTCCTATACCTCGTACAACAAAACAACCCTCTCCCCCTGCACTCCCTGCCCCCCTCCCCCTGCACTCCATGCCCCCTCCCCTCCCCCCTCCTGCACCCCCGCACAACACCCCTCCACCCCTGTATGGAACCCTTGCACCCCTACACCAGCCTGCAGCAGCCTTGCACCCCCGCACCCTCCCCCCTGCACACACACACCAGCCTCCCCCTCCCCCTGCAAACCAACCAGCCTTCCCCCCTCTCCCCCGTGCCTGCACACCAGACCCCCCCCCTGCACCCCTGCACCACCAGCCTCCTTGCACCCCTGCGCCTGCCAGCCAACCTCCCCCCCTGCACACACACTCCCCCCTGCAAACCAGCCTGCCCCCTAAAAACCAGCCAACCCCCCCCCCCCCCAGCACGCCAGACCCATCCCCCTCCAGCAGCACCACCAACCGGCCTCCCTCCCCCCTCATGCCCCCTACCCACTCCCTCTTGCAAACCATCTTGTCCCCTCTCCCCCTGCCTTCACACACTAAACCAACCCAGCCTATCTCTCCCCCCGGCCTACACACACCAAACCCAGCCTCCCCCCTACACATGCCAACCCCATCTCCCCCCTGCCTGCACACACCAAACCTACCCATCCCGTACCCCTGCACACACCAGCCCCCCCCTCACACCCCCTGCAAACCAGCCCCCCCCTAATGTGACTCACTATCAACACTAGTAACAGAACCAATTGAAGTTAAAGTGGAGTAAATTCATGATGCAGTAGAAATAAACATTACTAACATAAGGAAAATCAAATAAAAAAAACACACAACAGTAGCAGATTTGAAGAACGAATAAGAGAAAACATATGCAAAAAAAATCATCACCAGGAGTAGAGTGAATAACATTGATTCAGTCTGAAAAGAGGGAGGAGGGGAAGCAGAGGCGACAAATAAATGACAACCACATAAAAAACTACACTGAAAAACAATATTTAGGGCATCCACATACCTTGGGTGAAGAAATCGGAAGTCCAAAGAGGTGAGGGAGCCTTCTGCGCTGCCTGGAAGACGCGACCGCTGGAGTAGGGGTGCACGGGAGGAGCCGCCAACCGTTGAAGAGGAGGAGTAGGGTTCGGAAGGGAGGAAGATCCACGGAAGAGGGTCGAGAAGAAGGTGGAGTACGGCAGAGGTCTGGAAAATGGAAGATCGGGGGAGGAAGCAGTCGCAAGGGTACAGTCCCGCGAGAGCTTGGGGCACGATAAAAAAGAGGAGACTGTCGTCCTCCTTTTAATAAAATCGAAGACAGGTTTTAACAGCGCTAGAAAAGCGCTGATAAAGCCCCCCTTTATTAGCGCTTCAATTTTAGCGCTGAGAAAGGGTGGTTTTATCAGCGCTTTTCTAGCGCTGTTAAACGTCCCCATTAACAGCGCTAAAAAAGCGCTGATAAAGGGGGGCTTTATCAGCGCTTTTCTAGCGCTGTTAAAACCTTTCCTTTATCAGAGCTAGAAAAGGGATGATAAATCATCACTTTATCATTGCTTTTAAATAGAGCTGATAAAGATTATCCTTTATCAGCGCTTTTTGATTAGTGCTGATAAAGGTAGCGCTTTGCTTGCCCGTTTTTGTAGTAGTGTTACTGCATCATCATGGTGTCATAAATAAATTAAATTATTTAATGTCTAAAAATTATAAGTAAAATATAATTATGTAGGAAATCTTTTTAGATTTCTAATTAATATTTATAGTCGAAAAGACAATGTATATAACCCTTTATAAAATTTTTTTTTCTAAAAGATATATGCTTTTGTCATTTTTGTATTTGTTTTAACTTAATTAAATTAATGTGTCCCTATCACCAAAAAGTGGATCCATGGGGTCCCAAAATCGACCCAAATATGCCCATGGTCGGACATGTATCCAAAAATAATGTTAGGACGCATTTTAGGGTAATTTAGTATTATTATTATATTATTTTTTAAACCCTTATTTACCGGATTTACCTTTTAACCGTGGTAAATAAAATATTTACCGAAGTAATTATTAAAAATGTCTAAAAATAAAAGTTACCTATTCACACAATTTGGACATCCTGATTCCAAATATGGAATCAAATTTTCCAAATTCAAAACACAGAAGTGGCATAAATTAATTTAAAATTTATTCCAGCGGTCAAAACAAAAAAGTTTGTTTTTAAGATATAATAACTATCAAAAGATTGGTACTTGTTTATGTTTGGTTTAATTGTGAAATTATGTCCAATTACCATAATTGTATTAAATGGTAAAAATATATTCTAAATTTACTTTAAAACCACTTAAATTCATAATTTATCACTATTAATTATTTTGATTAAAAAATTTGTTTTTAATTAAAATTTAGTAACTTCCACTATTCATCAAAATATTAAAGTTATCCGAAAAGTACGAAAATTTCACCTTAGGCAAAATTTGATACTCCGAATCCAAAAATGAATTCCATTTTGAGAGATAAAATTTCTTAAATTTTAAAATGTAGGTATTACTATTCATAACGGCTAGTTTGATCGGTTGTGGTGTGTGTTAGAACTCAATGTTGCGTACAACACAAACTATTGCATTATTCAAAGGGAAATGTACCGTAGAAGCTTGGCGTGTTACATTCTACCCTCATTCAAATAATTTCATCCTCAAAATTTCTATAATACTACCGCATGAAAAGACTCGGGTGGTTCTTCATCATAAGTTCCTAGGGTTCCCACATTGCCTCCTCCATCTTATGGTTTCTCCACAAGATTTTTACCATACGAGTCATCTGGTTTCTCAGTACTTGTTCACTCATATCATGAATCTTGAAGGGATCTTCGCAATGAGACAGATCGAGTTCCAGTTCTAATTCTTCATAGGTGCGTACATGCGTAGGGTAAGGCATGTATTTCTTCAACAGAGATACGTGGAACACATCGTGAACTTTGTAGAGACTTGGCGGCATTACCAATCGGTAAGCTACAACCCCAATTCGTTTTAGAATTTCGAAAGGTCCGATGTACCTGGGACTCAATTTACCTTTCTTACCAAAACGTATGACTCCCTTTAATGGATATACCTTCGGGAAAACATGATCACTGACTTGAAATTGCAAATCATTCCTTCAATTATCGGCATAGCTCTTCTTCCTACTTTGAGCTGCTTTGATGTGATTTTGGATTACCTTCCCCTTTTCCATTATTTCCTCCACCAGTTCTAGACCTACAAGTTTTCTTTCCCCAATTTCATCCCAACAGGTTGGTGTGTGACATATCTTTCCGTATAACGCTTCATATGGTTCCATCTGAATACTCGAATGGAAGCTATTGTTATATGAAAATTCTACCAGAGGAAAATATTGATCCATCATATCCTGAAAGTCAAGTGAGTAGGATCTCAACATGTCTTCTAAGGTTTGAATAGTTTGTTCTGATTGTCCATCTGTTTGAGGGTGGTAGGCAGTGCTCAAATGAAGTTTAGTATCCAAGGCTTTCTAAAGGCTTTTCCAGAATCTTGATGTAAAATGGGGATCACGATCATAAACAATCGATAGGGGTACTCCATGAAGTCTCACAACATCATTAATAAATAGTCTTGTTAGACGTTCCAGTGGTAGATCTTCTCTTATAGCAAGAAAATGTGCTGACTTTGTAAGACGATCAACAATAACCCATATTGCATCATTCCTTCTAGGAGTCTTTGGTAGCCCCATAAAAAAGTCCATCGTAATATTGTCCCATTTCAACTCCGGCAAGGGAAGAGGTTGCATGACTCATCCAGGCTGTTGCCTTCCATCTTTCACTTGTTGACAAACCATACATCATGACACAAAATCAACAATCTCCCTCTTCATGTTGTCCCACCAAAAATGTACCTTCAAATATCTATACATTTTGGTGCTCCCAAGGTGTATAGAGAAATTGGAACTATGAGCATCATCCAGCAATTCCGTTTTTAGATCAGGTATATCGGGAACAAAAATCCTCTTCCCGAATTTGAAAATTCATTCTTCATACACAAAGTCTCTCAATCTCCCATCATTCACAACTTTAATCTTCTATTGAAGTTCTTCATCATCAGTCTGAGAACTCTTAATCCTTTCTAGTAAAGATGGTTTGGCAACCATTTGAAAAAGAATTGATGTTTCACCTTCCCTTGTTATTCCCATGTCCATCTTCACTAAATCCATGAAAATTGGATCCCTTTCAATTCTCATATTGTTCAAAACTCCATGACCTTTTATGCTCAAATCATCTACCACCTTTTTTTCTTTCCTCGGGTGGTAGTGTATCTTACAATCATAATCCTTGAGTAATTCAATCCATCTCCTTTGCCTCATGTTGAGTTCTTTTTGTGAGAAAATATACTTCAAACTCTTATGATCAGTATAAATCTCACATTTTTCACCATAGATGTAGTGCCTCCATATCTTCAATGAAAAGATCACAGTTGATAACTCAAGATCATGAGTAGGATATTTTTGTTCATGAATTTTCAACTATCGTGATGCATAGGCAATAACCCTATCATTCTTCATAAGGACACAACCAAGTCCTTTCTTCGATGAATCACTATAAATAACGAACCCATCATTCCCCGATGGTATAATCAATATAGGAGCATTGAATAATCTTATCATCAGTTCTTAGAAACATTCTTCACACTCTTTTTTCCAAACAAATTTTACCCCTTTACTTGTGAGCTTCATTAATGGGTTTGCCAATCGGGCAAAATTTTGGACGAAACATCGATAATAACCTTCCAAACCAATAAAACTGCATACCTCACTTATACTCGTAGGTGCTGGCCATTCATGGATTTCCTTGGTCTTAGAAGGATCAACAAAGATTCCATATTTAGAGATAATATATCCAAGAAAAGAAATCTCCTGAAGCTATAATTCACACTTACTAAACTTCCCATATAATTCATGTCTTCTCAGAGTCTTCAGGATAATGCACAAGTGATTTTCATGATCTTCGTAGATTTTGGAGTATACCAAGATATCATCAATAAATACCACCACAAATTCATCGATATATTCCTTGAAAACTCTATTCATCAGATCCATGAATACAGAGGGTTCATTAGTCAATCCAAAAGGCATTACTGTAAACTCATAATGCCCGTACCTGGTTCGAAATGCTGTCTTCGGAATTTCTTCCTTCTTCACAGACAATTGATGGTATCCAGATCGAAGTTCAATCTTTGAAAAGTATTGAGCTCCATGCAGTTGGTCAAATAAATCATCAATGCGAGGTAGGGGATACTTGTTATTTATTTTTATAGTATTGATCTCCCTATAGTCGATACATAACCTCATAGATCCATCTTTCTTTTTAACAAAAAGAATAAGGGCTCCCCATGGAGAAACACTAGGGAGAATAAATCCCTTATTACTCAATTCCTCTAGCTGTTTCTTTAGTTCAACTAATTATACAGTGGCCATTCTATAAGGGGTCTTCAATATAGGCCTTGATCCAGGAATTAAATCAATGGAAAACTCAACTTCTCGTTCTGGAGGATGTCTAGGTAAATATTCCGGAAAAACATCTACATATTCATTCACAATAGGTAAATCCTCTATTTGAATATTACCTTACTCACCCACTGTAATTTCATCCTCTTCCTCCACAATAATTGAATTTAGTTGAGCTATTGGGGGTGGATCTAGATAAGAATTAGGTGGTGATGATTCTGCTCTAAAGATAAGGTGTTCCTTATCATCATCATCAAAAATCGTAACCTCCTTCTTCTTACAATAAATCTTCGCATCATAGTCCAAAAGCCAATCCATACTGAGGATTATATCAAACCCAATCATAGGTATAACGATGAGATCAGCGGTTAAAGAACATTTATGTGCTCTAATGGGGACTGATTCACAAAACATTATTGCAATGATAATTCCCTTAGGAGTTTTAACTGAAAACTCCATTGTTAAATCAAATTGGAAATATCTAATTTTCTTAGCAAACTAGGAAGATATGAAACAATGTGATTATCCAGAATCAAATAATGCATTTTCTAAACTTGAGGAAACCATTAAATTACCTGCCACCATGTCTTTCAGAGCTTTTACCTCAGCAGTAGTGATAACATAAGATTGGCCTTGATCCCTTGGCCTTTTCTGAGGTAAGTTCCCCTGATGCTTAGGAAATTAATTTGCATAATGTCCCATCTCCCTGCAATTGTAGCACTGAAAATTGGTAGCTTCCTTCTTCCCTTTACAATCACGATCTTGGTGGCCTTTTTCACCACACTTGTAACATACACCCATTCCCTTCAAGCAAGTACCAGGGTGTTTCTTCCCACATTTACCACAGGATGGATATTCAACCTTTCCCTTCATCCCTTTATTTCCATTCCTAGATTGATCAGCAGCTCTCTTCTTCTCTTGCTTTGCTTTAAAGTCATATGACTTAGAGAATTCCTTTTATGTCTTGATAGCACATGTGACAATGTCTTCGTATGATGAGAAGGATTGAAAGACTAATGATCGACGAAGAAATGGTTTTAAACCATAAAAGAAACAATCAATCTTACTTCTTGGGTTACATATATAATCTCCATCATACCTTGCTAACCTTGTAAAGTCAGCCTCATACTTTGCGACATTCTCATCCTCCTTTTTCCTCAGACTCAGAAATTGCCTTTCCATTTCTGCTTGATGGTCATGAGGAAAGTATTTTTCTAAAAACAGATCTTTGAACTCCCTCCATTCCATATTTGATACTTCATCATCTTCCTTCATGTTTTGAATCAATGACCACCATTGATCAACATCTTCAGTGAGGCGGTAAACTACCATGATAACCTTTTCCCTTTCACTACTTCCCAAAGACTGAAATATTTTCTCTAGAGAACTTATCCATTGCTCAGATACCAATGGATTTGTACTCCCATTGAACATTGGTGGTTGTTTCCTCATGAAGTGATCTAACATTGATCCTCCACGCTGTGGATCAGGGTTCCCCATACAGGTAAGGTTATTATTCATAACCTGAGTGTGTTGTACCAGTATGGTGATTAACTGATCGGCACCACTTGCATCAGTAGCTCCACTATAATGATCTTTAGCAGGAGGAAAATCCCTACATGGAGTGCGTGCATTGATACGGTTTTCATTTCTTCCACTAGGCGCCATTTCTAAACAATGGCATAAACTAGATCAGTTTATGAATCAAAATACATAATTTCATACTTATAAAACACTTAACATAAATTGAACTATTTATGGATATAATACATAATCATAAAAATGTATTCGTTGAGGAAGTATATACTCATAAACCCTTCATAATGATTTGTAAAGAAAATGAGAGTTATCCTAAGCATATCCCCTGGGAGTGTCGTAACGAAAAGTGCAGCAAGGAATCTTGTCGTGCACCAGTTCCCATTCGGGTCTACCTCAAAGCGGTGTTTTCAGGTTTTACCACTAGGAACATCTGTGCTAGAGCTGCCTTTACCTGCTCGTATCCAGACAGTGATGTATTTCTCTAAAAACTTACAAAATCTCTACAATACCAAAATTCTAGGAAATTCTTCTATACTAATCCTCAAAGTTCATCTTAGGTCTACCTGCTCTAATCAGAGTTTATCTACATCTAGCTTCCAAGGTTTGTACCAAACGTCCCCTGATACCAACTATAACACCCCGACCCCAGTTACCCAGAGTTGGTGCATTATTACATAACATTGGCATGATCAAAAGAAAGATCAAATCTCGAAAGACCGATTAGTTTATTAGCCTTAGAATATCTAGATACATTAATAAAGTTTAACATTACATCAATAAGTGAAAAACTACAACAATATATTTTCTTCATATCCCCTCATACTATCCCTGCTGGTCATTCATAAAATACATCTTCACATCTTGGGAAAAATTAAACATAGAAAAATGGGTGATCTTAAATGCCCAGTAAGGATAACAATATAGCGGAAACTTTCATAAATAAGAATAAACATTTAAGGCAATGTATAACTAAAGAAAAAGCCATTTAAACATTAACTTCAATATAGTATGGAAAAAATAAAATGAAATAATACCATTTACTTATTCACATGGATATTCTACTAATCGAATAATCACAAGCAATATCAACAAAAACTTTCATAATGTTGGAATGCATAATGCCAGACTATCAATACCACATAGCCAAGCCCTTGTGCCAAGACTACAAATAAGATTTTGTCAAGGCCTTGTTTCAAGACACTAGTTTGTCTTATGAGACCTACTGATGCATCGAGGAGCTATAGCCGGCTCCACCCATCACATATTAAGTCCAATGCATTCCTCATATGAACAGGTTTAAACATAACATAAACATTCGTATTAAAACAAGCATAAGAAATGTAAATACTTCATCCATAAACCATGAATGGTATAAAAATAACACATCCATAGTAAAACATATCACAAAACCTTCAATACAATATAGAAGTTTTGTATCATAATAAATCAACTTCAAATAAGTGTAAAACCCATCAAAGGATGTTGACATAGATGAAATCAAAAATCTTTTTAATGAAATATCTCTTTCTATTTTGAAATCATTTAAGAGTCATATATTTATAAAATAAAACATTATCATTGGAAATATTCTTATAATCTTGTAAGTAATTATTGAATGATTTTATAATGACGAAAAATAACCGCACCTGCCGTATAAGTTAAAAAAACATTCTTACATTAATTCTGTCGAAATGGTTAAAAAACACCATATTTGGAACACAACGGAAAGATTCCTTTATAATCCTCTTATAAAAAGTCAGACAAGGGTATAAATGACTTTAACCCATATTCTTGTAAATAGTAAAAATGTTTTGAAATACATTTTGAAGAAACATGGATGTGGATGATAATGAAATCCCAGTAGATTATTACGTATAAACAACCTCGGATAATGAAGAGATTGTGAAATAAACCTTTACCTTGTAATTTTCCTAGTTTTAGGGTAGGTTAACCTCCTATATATAATGGTGAAATAATTTTTATTAAATTATACAAAAATTATATACATTAATATGATATAATATATGATCTTTTAACATTGATTTTTTAATATTATCTTAGTATTATCGTTGTTTCGGGAGTTAATTTACCTATTTTCTTTTATATGTTTTGTTATGTAATCCATCCTTTTCATGGATAGGTTGTATATTAATCATATCCGGAATGATATCAAGTCCTTAGATACTATTATTAATCATCAAATGAGATTTATTCTTTAATGGATATGATGGAGAATGAATCTCATCGTGTTCGTGGAGACGGTAGTCCGTACGTACGCACGAGCGGCAATATCATTCTTTTGATATTAAAATAATATATAATTGGATGTTATATCATATATAAAGAATCATTATCATGTTATATTCATTATTTATTTGAATTACAAATCATTATTATACCCATCCAAATAATAACATATTGAATAACAATTACACCACGACGTGGGGACGGTATGCCGTACGTACGCAAGTATGGTGACATGTCATTCAATGGATGGATATAATAATAAATATGGTTTTACCATATTTATAATAATATTAAATTATATAGGAGATACTGGATTAATTATTTTAGAATGGGAATAACAAAGAAATAATAAGTGGAAGAAGAATGGAACATGAAAAAGGGTGGTGAAATCATTACCTCTTCTTCGGGTTCTTCCTTTTGATTTGATCAAAAGGGCTCCTTAGGTTGGCTTTCTGACTAAATTAATGACTTTAGGATAAAGTGAGGGATGTTTAGAGAGTATTTGGGTAGGATTTGGATGATCCAAAAGGATTTGAAGGTGTTAATTAATGAAAAGGAGGAGTGCCCATTTATAAGAGGGGTGAGGGGAACCTTTGGAAAAGCTAGAAATATTATTTTATAATAAATACATATTGTGTTTATAATGGAACCAAAGTGGATTATTTAAAGGGTAAGGTGGGGATGAGTCGAAAACCACTCAACCAATATGATTTAGACAGGTTTGGGTTACTATATTAACCTTATCTTTAAGTATTAACTCTTAGTTAATTAGTTTCACTTTTACAATGTCTCTTTCTATTTTTATACTATATGGTTAATAAACATATAATATAATTTCTAGAGACCCCCCAAGTGGTATATTAATGATAAAACTATCATCATATAAGTCTCTTGGGTGAACCTTATTTTTTTTTGGAATTCAATATCAATTAATAATGTAATATTTGTTTTAAAAACTCTTTTTTGTCAATTTTGACACTATTCAATAGTTGATTTTTGTAAAAATCATAACAGAATGATTACTTCGAAAAACGTTAATTAAATAATTCCTAACATGTTATATTAACCTATAAAATTAGTCTTATTCATAAAAAGTTTCAAATTATATTTATTTGGGTATTTATAATATCAATTATTTTAATTTTTCACTATTATGGTAATTACCACATCATCATTGTGTCATAAATAAATTAAATTATTTAATGTATAAAAATTAAAAATAAAATATAATTATGTAGGAAATAGTTTTATATTTCTAATTAATATTTATAGTCAAAACTCCTACATATATAACACTTTGTAAAAATTGTTTTTCTAAAAGATACATGCTTCTGTCATTTTTGATTTATTTTAACTTAATTAAAATAATGTGTCCCTATCACCTACAATGGCTCCATGGGGTCCCAAAATCGACCCAAAGATGCCCATGGTCGGACATGTATCCACAAATAATTTTAGGACACTTTTTAGGTTAATTTAATATTATTATAATATTATTTTCTTAACCCTTATTTACCGGATTTACTTTTTAACCGTGGTAAATAAAATATTTAACGAAGTAATTATTCAAAATGTCTAAAAATAAAATTTACCTATTTACACAATTTGGAAATCCTGATTCGAAATATGGAATCCATTTTTCCGAATTCAAAACACAAAAGTGGCAGAAATTAATTTAAAATTAATTCCCTCTATCAAAACAAAAAGAGTGTTTTTATGATATAATAACTATCAAAAGATTTGTACTTGTTTATGTCCGGTTTAATTGTGAAATTATGTCTAATGACCAAAATTATATTAAATGGTAAAAATATATTCTAAATATACTTTAAAACCACTCAAATTTATAATTTATCACTACTAATTATTTTGATTAAAAAATTTGTTTTTAATTAAAATTTAGTAATTTTCACTATTCATCAAAATATTAAAGTTATCTGAAAAGTACAAAAATTTTACCTTAGGCTAAATTTGATACTCCGAATCCAAAAATGAAGTCCATTTTGAGAGGTAAAATGCCTAAAATTTTAAAAATTAGGTATTACTATTTATAATTTCTAGTTTGATCGGTTGTGGTGTGTGTTAGAACTCGATGTTGTGTACAACACACACTCTTGCATTATTCAAAGGGAAACGTACCGTAGAAGCTTGGGGTGTTAAAACATAGATTTAATTAAGTACGATTAACTATTTTTGTAGGGAAATCCATAACATTTTCCTAAGGAAAATAAATGCATTTTATCTTCACACTAGACACAAAATAGAAGAGTGTTTTCAAAACCCTACCTCAACTATATCTTCACTATCTATTATGCATGTATAATATATGATGATAAGACCACATATACATATGGAATCTCTAAAATAAACTAAACATGAAAAATTACTCTTTCAAAATGTGGCCCATCACCATAAAATTCGGATCACTATAATTGTCGAGAAGTCCCAGGGGAATAATAGAAATAAACCAAGTGGGGATACACAAAAACCCAATTCTAAATGAATTCTAATAAACTACATGATAAATTGACAGAGTGAATATGGATAACCAAATTTTAAAAATTATTTATAATGTTTTAAGATAAATAAAATATATTGATAAAGATGTACTCCTCAATTAGTAATCTCATTATATGTTTTAAAAAACATTTTTATTCAAAATGGGTTTTAATGTTCTTTGTTAACGAATAATTTAATTAATTTATGAAACTTGTTGAAAAATAATTTTATAAAATTATATTAAAATTTTAAACCATCATGTAGATATTATAAGTTTAATTTTTTTGGATTTTTCTAAAATAAATTTTTACTACTGAATAATGAAAAATAATGTTTTTTACCAAAATTTTTATTATTGCTTCAAAAATTTATACTGTTTAAATTTATTTTAAAACTTTTAAATGTAATATTCGTTTTTTGATATTAATAATAATATGATTATGTTAATAGAAATCATGTTTATTCATTAATTTTTTATTAAAACATTTTAATATACAAACAATAATTTTTTTAATAATATTTTTCTTTTCCTTTTACCTTTTTCCCTTAAAAAAATTTAATTAGATTTTAGTATTTTAATATTAAAAAATGGATTTCCTAAATTGAATCATGAGGTTAAAATTTGTTAAATTGTTCTATTTTATTTTTGGTTATTATGAATAGTAACTGTAGTAAATATTTGTCACCTTAGCAAGGGTAAAAGAGGATAAATATGTTTAAAACCATGTGGTGAGGTCTCAAAATTAACCCAAAAATTACCTTTAACCTATTAGTTGGGGTTTGTAAGTCTATATCCATACAATACTCCAATATATGACACCTTAATTTAACTATTCATTTATTTTTATCATTATATTAATTTAAGGAAAGAATTAATACCAAATATCACATTCTTGAATTTAATATCTATAAAATATTAACATACAGATAAAAAGGGATAAGTTCAATTATAAATTATTAATTTAAATATAAATTTCCTTTTATCATGGTGATTTAATTTAAATTTTAGTGATTAAATAATTACCATAAATTGTTACACAATGCCAATATAGTATTTGTTAAATTAATAGAAAAATTAAATAAAAGATTTTAAAAATCTTAAAAGGAATAAAATTTTGGTTATTTATTGTATTAAATTAATTATTAAATAAATATAACATATTATATACGTGTTAATTATTTCTGTTATATTTCCTTTTCTTTCAGGTTTTTTTCAAAGTCAAATTAAATAAATAATTTCCAAAATTATATTGATGATATTTTATAATAAATTATATTTTATTAAATGAATTAAAATAATATTTTTCATAATTGGGTATGTGAATGAGATTTGGTTGAAAATATAAAGCATGGTAAATTTATAGTTTACCTTTCTCTTAATTGTATCATTAATAACTCTTTAAATGTAGAAAGATTTGGTATTAAGCTCAATATAAATTTTTTTATCCAAGGGGTTAAACAAAAAGATATGGTCTAAAATGAAACTAAAAATGATATAAATTTTATTGGAATGTTAAATTTAAATTTATATTAATTTTATTTAAATATATGGAAACATATAACTATTTTTATTTAGAATGAATTAATTATATTTTTGTATTTTTAATAATTACAAGTGTGTTCTTTCCATCCCATATAAATGACACACCCTATCTCATTTCATTACCCAACATTGAAAAAAATTACTAAACCAACACATAAAAAATTATCTTCATAACTTTTATATTCATGAATTATAGGTTATTTCTCCATAAAATACCATTACAGGGGTCCTTAAAAAAGGATATAAAGGAGGCCAACCAATGAAGAAGAAATCATCATACATGACCTCTATCAATTTATTTGTTCTTATACCTCTTATAAATATGTGTTATTCATTGTAAAATAATTAATTAAGTGTATTTAATATGTTTAATTGTTATTATTATTCTATAAAAACCATTATACATGTTCTTCCCATCTGTTGTAAAGTAACAACATTGCTCGTGTGTATGTGTGGACACCTCCACAAAGCGATGCTATTCATTTTTATACGTTTTTTGGAAAGTAATAATTATATATTTAATAAATTTATATGATATATATTATATAATATTTATTATTTTGAGGTTAACTATTTCATTCCTATATATATCTCCATCCATTGAAAAGTGAAAACAACTTACATGCATATGTATATCCTTCCATCTCTATGAACAACATTATGCATTTTTCAATCGTTGATTTTATTGGATGATTATAGATATATATCATGAATATATATGAAATTAATATCACGAATAAAAATATTTATATGATTTAATCATGATTAATATACAAGGATTGGAACTTCATAGATGAAACATGCCTGAGAAATGAAGCAATTATCACCTTGAACATTGATTTTAATAAAAAAAATTAATAAAAGGGTGATATGATATTATAAGTAAATTATATATTATAGAATATATATGATTATTTTTAAGGAATAAATTTGTAATAGTTATATATTTTTTTATACATTAGGGTTGAACATGTATGAATAAATACAATACTCGAGGTAAGGGATTTATGTCTCAAACCAATTTTAATCTAGATTTTTTTGATAGAATTTACATTGAGGAAATTATATGATCCTAATATAATAAAAAAAATTTATTTATCTTTTCGTTAGGTTATCTATAGATAATTCAATTTTTCTTTTCATTTTTTAACTTAATTTTCTCAAGTGACTAAATGAATGATTTTAAGGAAAACCGATTAAGTTTTTCATTTTAGCTCAGAATATTTTACTTCCATTTCCACGATTTCATTAAAATGTTATGAAGAATTTAATATATATTCATAAATTATTGTTAAAATCTATATATTCCAATGTTTTTTTTTTCAAAAATTATTTAATTTTTTTTCTTCATATTTTTAAATGAGGTATATTTTAGCAAAGGTGGGGACAATGTCATTAGTTTTTCGATTATGACATGAACAAAATATCCCACCATCATGACCGATCAAAACATTGTATCTTATTTTACAATTTTCATTTATTATTATAAAAGAAAAAAAATCATAATATTTTACAAATATTGTTATTTTATATAATTTATTTCAAAATGAAAATGCTATTTTCCTCAAGAAATATTATTGTAATTTTCGAAATATATTTTTATCTACTATAACATAATTTGATGTTATATATGATTTAATGTGGATTATATCCAATGATACCATCCTTATTCTTTATCAGGATGGTTTATTACTATTATGATGATATTTTTATAAAACCAATTTTCAATGGGTTATACTATGTTGAATTTTTAAAACCCATTTTTCATTCATGAGTTGTGATATGATGAAAGGATTAATGTTTTTTGATATAATAACACAAATATATATGGTTTTTATTATGTTATCGATGAGATAGGAATTATACAACCCTCCAATTAATTGGGAAAATTTTTGTATCATATGAGATGACAATGGGAAACAATTCAGTGTAACTGATCCCCAATGGTAAAGAAGTCGATGATCTTGATTTAATATGAGAAACAAGTTGAGGTTCTTGATCAACTATAAAAAATAGGTGATTATTCTCAATCCATGATGATATGGTAAAAAAAAATTATTCCTAAACCACTATGATTTGATGGTCTCAATTGTAACGTTGTTGTGTGAAATGGTTTATGTGCCTATAATGGGGCCACACTTTTATGAAATGTTTTTATTCTAACCTATAGTTCATGACTGGTCTATGATGATTACTCACTCTTATGATTCCTGACTTTTGAAATGATAATTCTTATTCCATGAATCATGTTTTTGATCTATGAAATATAGGGTATGAACCTTTTTATTTATTTTCATGATCTCAAAGCCTTAATCTTATATTATTGATTCATATTATAATAGATTGATATCTAACATGTTCACCCTTATTTAGAATATGATCTCACAATTTCTTATATTTTCTTTTCCCGAGGTTATGAATAATGGTTTTATGTAGGCTATGTCAAGAAGTGTGAAAAATTAGAAGTTCATTATGAGATATTATAAGCACTAAATCTAAATAATATTTTTTCATATCCAGTATCCAAATACACTAAAAAATTACTATTTTGGAATTGATCTTAATGTTATATATTGAATATTCCCATTAAATGTTGTAATATTTAAGTATAAAATGTTTGAACTACTATAGTTGGTATCAGAGAATGGTTTATCTAATAATTAGAGATTATGATTATAAATGTTTTGTGAAAACCATAGGGATATGTTTATTTGTAGGATTACATCTTAATTTTTTAATAAGGAAGAGATTATGTAATTTTATTAACAATATATCTCTTTATGGATACTGTAAGTGGATGTTGTATTTAAAACAGATGAATCTAGGGTTAATAACTCAAAAAAGAGTTGTTTGAGTATATCTTATCCCTTGTTCTAGTACTTGGAGTGTGTGTCCTCACTACGCACCTAGTTTCAGACACCCAAGGAATATGCTCTAGTTAAATAAAATTTTCTTTATGAAACAATATTAATGACTTGAATATATTTTAATCATGGGTGTCTATGGTTAAAACAAAGGTGTCATAGATTTAAAATAATATTTTATGATATAGATATCATATAAATAATTTTTTCATGATTATATAATTCTGACTATAATTATTTTTTCTCGCCCAATTTTTTATCAATCGATGGATCCTAAAAACCCAAGTTAATGTAGAATGTAACGGACAATGAAATAGTTTTCATTAGGAGAAACCAAATGTTATGGGATATGGAATATATAACATTGTTTCTATGCTCATTAAACTTTCTCGAGACATTCATCACATTGATATTAAAAATGATCAAACAATAGAATAATCTATTATTGAGTATTTTATGATGAAACATCCACCTTATTTTAGTTTCTCATCTAATCATCTAGAGACTGTGTGGTGTACCAACACCATTGCAAAAATATTACCATTCTCTATTAATTAGAACATGGAAAAGTTATCATAGTAGATTATCATTTAGAAGATGAAAAATATTAGTGGTGAACCTTATTAAGAATATGAGGCAAGTGGGAGAAATTATCTCCATTTAAAGGGATGATTATAAGAGGATGTTTTTCAGTTTGTAGTTTCATCATATTCTATGTAAGATGATGGAAATGTAATTTATTGAGATGAATTAGAAGGATGATAAATTCATTGGTACCTATGAGGGAAATTTTACAAGACTTGTAAGGTATGATTTTAGTTTAATAATCATCCCTGAAAAAAATTGAAAAATTATTTTGTTGACTAAAACCATCCAATTAAAATGATTTATCTATAAAATAATATAGTAGCTATGATGAAATAATTCTATGTGAAATTAAGGTAGAAATAGAAACGTGTTATTTCAATAATTCCCATTGTTTTGATAAGAAAAGGAAGGTGAATACTCCTAAAAACTCTAATAAATTACTTGGTTGAATTAGTTTCTATCAAACTACATGTTATATATATGGGAAAAAATATCATGGCAATTTCTTAAATAGAACAGAGAGGTAATTTAAATGTGAAATTTATAGCCATAAATCCCATGAATACTATAAGTTATTGAAGAGTCTATTTGAGAATGTGGTGGAAAGAAATTCATCTACTCTTGAACCACCCATTATATAATGTTTCAAATTCATGGAATATGATAACTGTACCAACAAACCCAAAAAAAGATTATTTTTTATGATGATCCACATTAAAAAACTCCTAACACACTATTTATAGGTAAATCTCACGCAATCATGATAGCTAATGTGGGTTATGATAATGACATAGTGAATGGTACAATTATAATTCACTATAGAAAAAACTAATGCTCTATTTTTTTATATATTTACCCACTATTTTATATATAATTGTTTTAATGGTATCAAGATACCAAATCAATTATTATATTTTGAGTTATCAGTGAAAACTACTAATGGAATGATAGTTTCATCTCATGTATATAGTTACTCTATGATTGCATTTTTTTGGAATTTACTTCTTAAAAAATATTATGATTCTACCTTCTGTTTAATTTCATCTGAATCTAAGAATATATTAGATTTATTTATATTGATCCTACGTCACTTTTCAAATATGGGAAGTATCATTTCATTTCTTGAAGGAAGCTATGATAATTTATGGATGTGAGGATGTATATAAAATTCTAATGGAAATTAATTCTATATTGTGGGTTTTAACTCCTATCTAAGATCAATATCCTTCACAGATGTTTGGGGACAAAATTAAAATTGAATACATGTAGAAAGTATGGGTATATTTTGATATCTTTCCAAAAAAATATATAAGTTTTCCTCTGAATCATGAGTTTTTTAATTCAACTCATAACTGGTGCTACCCATATTTCAAATACTCCTTATTGAATTTCTCCCCATATGTTGTAAATATTTAATGATATACTCATAGAGAATATTGATAAGGGATTCACATGACTTAGTAAGTAACCATGGTACAAACCTTTTCTTGGTTTTAATAAGAAAGATGGGACAATATGTATTTTCATTGATTATAGGGAAAATTACAAGATCATTATGACAAATAAGTATCCTCTACCCTGTATTGATGGGTTATTTTATAAATTAGGTATGTATCAATACTTTTACATGATTAAGCTCAATTATAGAATTTATTGATTGGGGATCACTAAGGATGATATACCTAAGGGATTATTCCATATGAGAAATGAAGAATATGAATTTATAATAATGTCCTTTGTTCATATTAAGTCCCCCCTCTATCTTTTCAGATTTAATGGATAGATTTATTAGATATTATGTTGATCAATATTTGGTAGTAATTACAGAGGATATTATTATATAATCAAAGAGAAAGTAATATTATGAAGATCATTTGAGAATTTTGATAAAAACCATGAGGAATGAGAAATTTTATGAAAAAGTTACCATGCATGAATTTTGGATTCAGAAAGTTTCATTGTTGTGTCATATAATCACATGGTAGGGTATATTGGTGGTTCTTCAAAATATGGATTTCATTGAGAAATAGCCCAGACCAAGAACAATTACATACATTCTTAAATTTATTTGGTTGGTTATATATTACTTATGTTTTTTGATTGATTTATTATGACTATCTAATATACAGATATATTTTACATGAAAGGGGGCTAGGATCATATAGAAATATAAATATGAATTTTATTACAAGGAATGAGATAAAAGGTTGTTCAAAGTATGTATGATCATAGTAACCTCTATTGGAGAAGGTTTTGTGATCTATTATGATGGATTAGAGAAGGGATTGAGATGTGTCCTAATGTAGAATGATATGGTGATAGAATATTCCTCATGTTAATTTCAAATACAATATAAAAAATACATGACTCAATATTTGAATTTAGAATTGGTACTTTTTTGCTTTAAAAATATGGAATAATTCTCTTTTTTAAGAAAGGTGTGATATACATACAGGTCATAAAATAATAAATTATATATTTACAAATAATGTTTCAATATATTCCTGTTAATATATGAGGAATTTATTGAATATTAGGACCGCTTAACACATTTCCACTCTCAAATGGTGAAAAAGGTGGATAATCTGTGGATTTAAAAAAACTGTGATAGTTTATAGCTGATTTCGATCAAAATTGATATAATACATATGGATTTTTTGAATATAAAACATTAAATATTTATTAAAATGGAAGATCATATCATTCTAAGATATATGTTCAACCATTTAACCTTGTAAGGATTAGAGAGGTACATAGGTATGAATTAGAACTTAAAAAGAAGGTGAGAATGGTTTTTGAGTTCAACATTGGATATGATGGAATGATAAACCTCACAAAAGATGTAATCCATCCATCTATACAATATTTGAAGAATTTTCAATTGGATTAATGTCACAGTTCATAAATATTTATTCATCCTATAAGTTGATGATGTATAGAGATATAAAAGAGTATTTATGGAGGAACAACATGAAAAGGGATATTACAGAGTATATTCCATGATTCATATTATATCAACAAATTTATTCCTAGGATATAGAAATGTAAGGGGATTTTACAAATATAACCCATATCTGTTGGGAAATGGGAAAACATAACCATGGATTTCACAGTCAAACTCTACACAATATCTAAAGGGAAAAATTCTATTTCGGTTGTAGTCAACCACCTTAGAAATTATTCACAATTAATTTCCTTCCTAGAAAATATCTCTCTTGATAATATTTCCATGTTATATGTAAAAAAGTTGTTATATTCATATAGTACTATATTCTATTGTATCTGACTCGGAAATGAGGTTTCCATCAATGTTCTACAGAATTCTTTAGTATTATTTGGATACAAAGTTTAGTTTTAGAACATAATATCATATTCATATAGATAGTTAGTTTGAGAGGACACTTAATAAGCTATATTACTTGTTGATAGATTACTCTTTATATTTCAATTGTGGTTGGGATCAATACATTCTATTGGTATAACAATATCTTTAACTAATGAATTTACATGGATTATTATGTATTCATATATGTAAATAAGTGTAGAAGACTAATGTGATGTGATGAAATTATAGAAAGAAATATGTTTGGAATAAATATATCTAAAAAATTAAATAGAACGTTATATCTATTAAAAAACACAGAAGAGCATCTCAAAGTAATCAAAAATGTTATGCTCACAATTACTGATGAGGTCTTGAGTCCAATGTTGTTGAGAAATAATTACTATGAATATCTTCTTAAAAGAAGGTTATGAGATTTAGAAATAAGGGTAAGATAATCCCTAGATATATTAGTCCTCTTGAGATTATTCATCATATTATGATGGTAGCTTTTCATTTGGTACTTCCACCGATTCACTCTCATGTTCATGATGTGTTCCATGTATCTCTCCTGAAGAACTACATACCCAATCCTTTACATGTATTGAACTCATAGTTCTTTTTAATAGATTAATATATCTATAATTATAAACAACTGGTGGGGATTTTTTATCTTAGATATAAATTTCTATGAAACAATACCACTCGCATGGTCAAATATTTAAGATAAAGATAAAATTTGAAGAAGGTGTATACAAACAAGAGGATGATATGAGGAAGAAGTATCATCAGTTGTTTTTATTTAAGTGAATGAATTCTTGGGAAAAAATTATTTCAAGGGGGTATAATGTGACACACTATCATTTTGTAATATAATTATCTCTAAATAAATTTTCTTTCATTGATAACTTGCGTTATATGTAAACTTGACTCTAAATGAACAATAATAACCTAGATGATAAATTACCGAGTAAAAAAGAACAGAAACATTTTTAAAAATATATATAAATGTTTTATATGAAGAAAATATTTAGATAAATAATTACTCAATTTCCATTAATTTCATTATATGATTTAAAAATATATTTTCCAAAACATAGTTTTTATTTGTTTTTTTAAACAAATAATATATTTAATTTCACCCTATTTAAGAAAATATATTTTAAAACATATATTAATTTCTTAAAATATCATTTTAAAATTAATATGGAGTGAATTTTTGGGTTTTTTTTGAAAATATTTATATTCTAGTTAATTGTGAAAAAAAATAAATTTTATTGAAAATTGTAATTTTGGTTTCAAGAATTTACAAAAAAAAAGATTTTTCAAAATTTTATCACAGTAAATTTAGTTCTATAATATTATTAATAATCTAATTAATTTCATTAAAATTAATTTTATGGTTGAATTTGGTGTGAAAACTTTTATATACATAAAAGTTATTTTTCTAAAAATAATTGTATATTTAATTTTGAATGATTCTATTTAATTAATTTCAACCACTTATATAAACTCAACATTTTAATACAAATTCTATATTTTTAATCCAGAGGTCAAAATTTGGTAAATAGTCCTTTTTTATTTTGGGTTATTATAAACTGTAACGGTGGTAAATATTTTTTCATCTTTGAAAGGGTATAATGTGTAAAATAATGTCTAAAACATGAGGTGAGGTCTCAAAATCAACTCATCATTGGAATTTATTTTATTTTATGGTTTATTTTGTCCAAATTCATCCAATTCTGTAATATACAGCCACTTGGATCCATTTTTCTTCGAGTATGACCTTTATATTAATTATACAGAAGAATAAATTCCAAATGTCATTTTATTAAATTTAACATATCTAAAATTATCATATAAGGATAAAATAGTATAAGTATAGTTAGAAATTTATATTTTAAATATATATTATTTTATTTATCTTAGTTATTTTTTTAAATTTTATGTGATTAAATTATTATCTTAAATGCTTTTACAACACCGATATAATATTTACTCAATTAACAGAAAAATATAATAAATGATATTAAAAATATTAAAGGTAATAATTTTTTTAATAGTTATTTCATTCGATGATTTTTTTTAGAAAAATATAACACGTTGAAGATGATTAAAAGGTCAATAATTTAATTGATTTTATTTCATTTTATTTTCATATTAAAATTAAATGGATAGTTCAAACAAGGATATTAATGATATTTTATAAAAAATACTAGTTTTATTAAATGATTTAAAATTACTAAAAATACCATCTTCATTCAAATGAATGTTATATTGTTGAAAATATTAATAATGTTTTATTTATGGGTTTATTTTTATTTTATGTTACCATTCATAAAATAGTACAAATCATGGATATTAAGGTAATTATAGAACTGGTAAACCACGAGAGAAAACTATAAGATAAGGTTTAACATTACAAAAAAACCTATCTAAATTTCATTGGATGATGATATTTACAACTTATACTCTTTTCATTCGATTCTTTTTCCAGTTTAATGAATTTTTCTTGAGATTGACATAGATATATTATAATCTATTTTTGAATTGATGTATGTTATTTCCATCCCTTATAAAAGAACACCCTTTATATATTTTATTTGAAACAAATGGAGCCATATATATTTAAAAACCATACAAAATTCTATTTTAAACTTAAATATTATTTAAATAGTGATTCTACCATCCTTTAAAGATCATTTTAATGGTCCTTAATAATGGATCTAAAAGTGGCCTATCAATGAAAATGTAATCGTCATACCCAAATTCATTCAATTTATTTATTATTATATGTCTTATAAATGTGAGGTATCTATTATTAAATAATTGATTCAATATATTAAATTTACATAATTTTTATTTGATTTTAGAACAACCATTATCCACCTTATTTCCATCCAATATAAAAATACATCGCCACTCTTGGGTACGTGTGTACTACCACATCCATAAAGAGATGTGAATTTTAATAAATTATTTAGATGCATGGTAAAATATATATAATTAATGAATATATAAATATATATATTATATAATAATTATATTACAATGGTGAATTTTTATTTACATTTCTTTTATTCCATCCATCAAAAAGTTAAAACAACATTCATGTGAAATTATGATCTTCTAACTCGATGAACAGTTTAATTAATTTTTGTATCTCTACTTTAGATAGATTAATCTAAATAATATAATTAATATATATTATACTTATATCATGATTAATGTAATATATATAATTAAACCATCATCAATATAAAAGTAATGGAACTGATGAGCTGAATCATGCATGTGAAACAAAGTAATTATTGCATAAAACAAGGAATATAATAAAAAAAATGTTGACAAACGGGTGATAAGATGTTGTAATTAAATCATATATGGTAATAAATAAATATATATATATATTTAATGTTTTCTTAATATATTTACAATAAATATATTTTTATTATATAGGATGTTTGAATGACTATGGATAAAGGAAATACTTGATGTATGAGATTTATATCTCAATCCCATTTTGATCAGAATTAATTATGCTTCAATCTATATTTCAGATATTATATAGTTGTTGTCTAATAATGAAATTTATTTTTTTATACAATTTGAATTTCTCAATAATATATATTTTTATTTCATTTTCCCCACTTTAAGTATTCAGGAGACCAAATTAATAATTTTACATAAAAACGACTATGTTTTACAGTTTGATCCAGAATCATTTTCTTCTATAAAAAAGTTTTATTTAAATTTTTTCAAGACTTTTTTTGGAACATTATTATACTTCTGTTAAAATTAATTTTAACTATGTTTTTATTTTAACAAAAAATGGTTTAAAAAAATATTCTTTCCATTTTCAGAAATAGATACTTTTTTCTGATGGTGTGAAAAGAATCATTATTTTAATGATTATGATATTAATGAATCTTTCTAGTGTCATGATTACTAAATTATTTGAATATTAAATTACAATTAGTAAAGAAGTTTTTAGAGAAAATTTTTTATAATATTTTTTAAAAAATTTAGATAAGGGATTTCATATTGGAAAATGTTATTTCTTCGGGAAATATTTGAAAAACCTTTTAAATATAATTTCATCATGGATAACATCATTTGAAGTTACTTATGATTTTATAAAGATATGATCCAAATACACCATCCTTATTTTTTCTATATATGGAATTTTATTATTATGATGATATGTTTACAAAATATTTTATTCCATAGTTTATTATATGATGAATTTATGAAAAGTTTGTAAAACCCATTTTTATTTCATGGGTTATGATATAATGATAGGATTAATGATTAATGATTTTTTTCAACACATATTTATGGATTTAATTTCTTTATGTGTGGGAATGAAATTATATATATCCTTCCAATACTTTTTGTAATGTTTTTTATCTCATGATATGACTATTTTAAACAAGTCGATGTTCTTGATCCACTATGGGAAGCATGTTGATATTCTTGATCCACAATGGGAAAGAAGATGATGTACATGTTCCATTATAGTAATAAGTGAATATTCATTATTTGTTATGATATGGTAAATAGGTGTTGATTCTTGATACAGTATCATTTTATTATCTTAGTAGTAACCCTGTCATATGAAATTGTATCTATACCTATGAAGGTGACACACTTCTATGACATATCTTTTTCTGATATTATGGTTCATGATTGATTTTTGAAGATTCCACAATCTTATTATTAATTTACTTTTAAATTAAAAAGTTATATCCCATGAATCATGTTTATGATCTATGATAGATTGGGTATGAAATTTTTATGTTATGTTCACAATATCATAACCTTGTACTTACCATTTTTTTTCATATGATTATATATTGATATCTCCCA
Organism: Viscum album; assembly: GCA_963277665.1. NCBI lineage: Eukaryota > Viridiplantae > Streptophyta > Magnoliopsida > Santalales > Viscaceae > Viscum > Viscum album. Next base: position 1,197,604,081 of record OY728131.1, read on the forward strand.
TGTTTCCTCTTATTAAGAATTTGATCTTAATTATTCTCAGTTTTCCTTTCCTACGGTTATGAAGAGAGTTTTTAAGTAGGCTATGTCAACAAGGGTAGAAAGTGAGAAGATCATTATTATAGATGATTAATAATGTAAATAAAAATATGTTTATATATCTAGTCTCTAAATAATCTAAACCTTTATGATTTTGGTGTGGATATTAATGTTATATAATGAACATTCATCTAAAATGATTTAATATTTATGTATGAAATTTTTGGGACACTATATGAATGATCTACCAAAATCGTTCCTGAATTTCACTATGGTTTAGAGAAAAAATGAAAATGAATGGAAGTTATTGGAACTTATGAATTTATACCTGGGATAGGAATCATAATATTAGAATGAAATAGTGTATTACATGATTTAAGGATTATTATATTAAAAAAACTACATTGTAATGTGATCTACCATTTAATAATGGGATAGGGTCAAATGAGTTTCTTGAAATAATGCAACATATATCATTATTTAACACTTAGTCAACAAATTATATCTGATAAATCAAGAAGAATACATAGTTTAATGTTTATCTCCATTCCCTGGGATCCATGTTTCGGAAACGAACCATGACATTGCATAAACACAATGGCGTGGGGTCACTCAAATTGGATGAAAAAATAGAATCACATATCTTGGTCCAAATTTTTCAATTATGAGGACCATGCTACAACCTAACCTCCCTTATCCATCATGATAAACCTCAAATCATTTCCATAACATCGCCAATGGGCCATATCATATGGCCCCTTAATATGGAAGAAAAACAAAACTCAACACCTCAATCCTCTATGTTTCAAACAATCCAACAACGTTATAACCAAAACACCAACTAACCTCCCATGACACAAACCAAACCACTACACTAGAAAATAATCTTCCATTTCAAATTTTGTCTTAAAATTATCTTTCCTTCCTCAAAACTCCTCCTAGAATCACCAAAACCAAAAACACACAATGAAACTATATAGTAAGGTTCAAATAATTACATTATATACCTATTAAATGACTCTTCCCATTGAGAATAAAAACCAAACATAGAAGAAAACCACATACACTGCCGAGCAAGAACTCCCTAAAAAGATAACATTCAAGTGAAACATTCCCATCAACAAAGAATAACAATAATGAAAATAAAAAAGTCAATTAAATGACCACTAGTTAAAATATTAGATTATCACGTAAAATAGAAATTAAAAAAGATCAATATACTAAAAATAAATATATAACTCATAATCCCACATGCTCACCTTTAAACCACAATGCCTCCATGAAACTAAAAAAAGGGAAACACACTTATGTAGTACTTCTCATAATGCTATCAAATATCAACAATCCACGCTATGAACATCAAATATCTTTATATATCTAAATATACCCAATAAATGAAATGATAATAGTTGTAAAGATATTCTTTGATCTATGACACATGGAAAAAATTATGGATCTAATCCTTTTTAGAGGGATCCTTAACTGATACTCCATACCACCAACATGGTGGAACAACTCAAAAAGATTAAAAAAATAGTGTGATAGATTAATTTCCAAGGAAAACCTATATTTCCCATGATTAGTGGAAACCTTTAAGAACACATGGTCTTCAAATATACATAAAAAAATACTTCATCTATTGATCCATACAAAGCTGATAAATGTTGTGTTCAACCTTCATCTACTTTTAAAAAAAATTAATATTATTTTTTATTCTCTAAACCATATCTGGTCCAAGGACTTCTGAAACCCAAACCTCAATCCAGCATAATTAACAATGAATATTCTGACCCTAAAAAAATTTAATAGATATATGCCAATATAAGATTTATAGTTTATATTGTAAGAATACTCAAACAAAGGAAAATGAATAACCTGATATTTTATAAAATTTAAGACACATGATTGAATAATATCCTCTAGAATCTTGATGGTGCACTCAGTTTTCCCATCCATCCAAGGATGGAAAGAAGTTATAAGGAACAACTGGGATCCAAAATCAAATTTAAATCCTCTATAGATCTATGAGGTAAACTGAGGATCCCAATCATAAATTATAGTTCTTGGTACCTTGTAGAGACACATCACTTCTTCCAAATACATCCTTTCCAAAACCTCTATAGTACATGACTACTTGAGAGTCAATAATTGAATTTAAATTGAAAACATATCTATAATCAATAAAATAGAATCACAAATTATTTAGGATTGAGGTAAACATGTGACAAAATCCACGGAGATGCCCTCCCATTTTCACTAGGTAATATCCAATGGATGCAAAACAAATACTGGAACATAATGAACCATATTTACCTTCTAAAACACCAATAACAATGATACAAACCATAATATTGATCAATTTATCATAGAAAACCAAAGAAGAACCCTCAAGGCACAAAAAATCATAGAAAAAATAAAATTCCCTACCACTACTAAGGTATATAACTCTTAAATAATCTCCTCATGCATCACTAGTGGAACAAAAAACATTCCCTAAAATTTCAATAAATATGGGCCATCCTACCACTATCTCTCTAGATTATAACCATGAAAAACATTTCTAGTCTCCACCTCTACCTCTGACTCTTTTAATTGAGACTCCTACAACTACTATATCAAAGAGGACTACACTACCATTGAGAATAGAAAACATCTACCACTAACCTTATATGCATCAAGATGCATCACATAAAGATCATCCATCACTCTCCAAGAATCTCTATAAACTCAAACAATGTCTCTCCATGATTTTCCACTCAGTGTGTTAGAAACAACATTACCCTCCCTATGTTATTAGAGATCAAACATCCATAGTCTTGAAGAAAGTCCATTCTCCTATGTTATCATAGTTTCAGTTCCCATAGGTATAAAGCATACATAATTCACTTATGATCCATAAGAACCAAAAATATATTAATGATGGGATACTAATAAAATATATTTAAATAGAAATCAACTTTTATCACTCAAGATAATTGGTGGAATAGTTACGCCCATGTGGATGTGTCTTCCTAGACACGAAGAATTATCATTTCCATCATCTTTATTAAGATAAAACTAAAACTGATGTGGTTTGAATCAAGAAACACCAAAACCATCACCACTACCTTAGAAAAAAAGAAGTTGGGAACTGGTAAACCATAATTTTTTTGTAATTTTATTCTATCTTACAATGATCGATCGATAATAAAACATCATCTTTATTAATCAAGGATATCAATGAGAATGTGACTTAAAACAATTTAGACATAGACCTCTGATAATAACCAATGATACTGAGGAAACAATGTACCTCTACCACAATCATGGGGTTTGCCTAAGAATTATGGACGTCAATCTATGACAGATCCACTAACATCCCTATTGAGATACCACATATCTAAGGATGTTCAACCACTATATCTAAAATGAACATATGATAATTTTCCCATAAATCTTATGGTGTTTAAGGAATTATAAGACAACATTATGAAACTTAAAATACATCCCCTCTAATTTTGATTAAATGATATTTTCATCTATGAAAAATCCCCAAACTTGTCCTATAACTCATGGAACATGAATTTCATGAGTCCCTGTGAAAATTGTGGGAGAATTCAGGACACTGAATGACATGACATCAATGTTGAAGTGCTGATATTAACACGTTAACTTCATCTTCAGTATATTATCCTCTTTCACCCATATCTGATGATGTCCATACTAAAACCATATTTTTGATAACTAGTTGGATCCCATATACTAGTAAAATAAATCGTCTATCTTAAGAATAAGGTAATTGTTATTAGTCAACACTTGATTTTATTATTGTTATTATTTATAAAAAATCATACCATTGTATTTTTTCTTGGTTAATAATATGGGATGAACCCCTGATAACATGTTGGTTTTGATAAATCCATTATATATCAGGTCATGAACCTAGAACCCCATCCCACATAGTTTTGAAGGTGTCATTCAATAAGAAGAAATCAAAATTTGAGAGGTAGTAGTTTTAACTCTATCTCATACTTGATATCACATGGATGGGGTATAATCACAAATTTCAAGAAAGAAAACATCAAACTACTATGAAACTCTATAAAACTCAATTATTGGTGCTTAAATATAATCTAGTGATCAATATATATGATAATATAGTAAAAAATATAATTTCTAATGAATCATCTTATGATACAGCTCACTGATGAAGACTACAGACAAAGCTTTCTCAATAAAGAAAATAACACCCATATTAAATAAATCAATAACCATGAACAGAGTATAAAACAATTCAATTATACAAATTAAACCATACAATATAGCTATATAAAAAATAAATACCAAGATGAATGATGTCTCCCCACCATCTACTCACAATCCTAGAACACCACAAGAAGAATCATCTAACTTCCATTAGGAACAGTCAAAACCAAGGGAATTTGAAGCCTCCCAATCTTTAGTACCATGGAACAATATATGTTTTGTGAAAAAAAAGTATGATACTCCATAATCACATAAATAATAAACCATAGTTGAAAATAGATAGATGATGAATCAGACGATCTATATTCCATCTATTCCTAACAAATCTATAATAGGAAACTGTCATCTTTCAAATCCCCTTCCTCTCTATTAGAAACTACCTCCAGGGATGAAATCATCCCTATATCCCCTAGAGAGTGTGAATTCATATGGATATCCTCAACACATTTCATATCCTATTAGTGGATCATGATCATGTTTTCCTTTTTATTAGTGTTACCTATGAGGAAAAAACTATTGAGGCTAGAATAAAAACATTCCACCTACACCATATTGATCGCTAGGGTTGGATGAGAAAAAAAATCACTGATGAACACAACCCCCAGAATTAAAGAACATTGTCCATCCTCTCTTGGTGGGTTCATAAGAATTTCTTGACTGAGATAAATGATAATGAAAGGCACTGATGTCAATGCTCTACCATTAGAAACCTTTATGATTTGGACAGCTGAGATACTCAACTAACAACTATACTCCAAAAAATAACTCTAAAGACTCCCCTCATGAGACAACCTTGGATAATAATGAATCCTCTCCATGAACTCATCCCCCTTTTACACATATAGATACACATTTATCATAAATTAATAGATTATATATTTAATAATTGAGTGTAGAACATACTCCAAATGTTGAGATCTAGAATACTCATAAGGCATGATATCAAGGAAGAACCAGATTGGGACTATAAAAATGATCTTGATATATTTCAGACTCATTCCACTTGAGTAATAGAGGGAAAATCCCACCTTATTACTTTTATTATCATTAATGATAAAGACTAGTCATGAAATTACCTATTAAAATTACCCTAAGAAATATATATCTACTTTTTATCCCCATGATATAAGACCCCCACTACCATGTTTCTCCCCAGATATTACTGATGGCCAATAGAACTCGACACTATACCCTAGCATGAATCAATTTGGCAGTAATATTAAGAATCATTAGCTAGTGATTTGTCTCCAAATTAGAGTCACCCCACATAATGATAAAATTCCTAATATTGGAACTTGTATAGTTTCTTCCTCAAAATATAATCTTCCTCAATTAGGTAAACCTTCCTATAGTCAAATGGGACATCCTACTAAACTACACTAACTGAACCATTTGAGTATGAAGACCCACTTCAATATCTTTAAATAATTAACCAAACCCCAAATCCTAGTAACATGGAATTAATTTAAATACGTTCATTTAATTTTAAAAAATTTACCCCATTTTGAACAAAAGTGAAATGAACCTTGATACATGTGTATCTTTTAGATATCTAATTCATAAGTAAAATTACTTCACTTAGAATATTTTAAAATCTTAAATTACATAATTCATATAACTGGGATCCTGAAAATTTTGTGTCCTAGTCGATCTACCATTATTGTGACAAAGACTAACTTTAACAATTGTTTTCCCTACCAACCCATGAAATCCTAACTAGTTATTATCTCTAAACTCCATTTTTTTCTCAAATAAATACTTAATATCACATTTTCACAACCCTCTCCCATTGGGAACCCCTATCTGTACTTTAATAAAGATGCTAATTATCCTTAAGTACCACCTCTAATAGCCCCACGCTGTCGACTAGTAGCGATGGTATATAACATGAAAAGGGAGGAATTTTCCTATTATATCCCAGAAAAATAACATGAAATAATCTAATTGAAACTATAATATAAAAAAAAACTGCCCACAATAATATAGAATTTATGATATGTAATAAAAATAAAAGTCTCTAAATAATATATGATATAAAAATCCAAGGAAACAACTCCAAATCCAATCCGAAACTCCAATCCAATACTCTGTAAATCGATCATTGATCCCACCCTAAGAATGATAAATGATTTTTTATATATAGGGTTTATAATAACATGTTTTCTATGAAGGATCATACTCAATACCTCTAATGATGATGTTGAAGAAGCATACTAATGGTTTATTTAAGAAAAGTAGAACCAAGAAACACATATCAGGTCAACTACATCCCATTGCCACTAAGGTCCACTCACTAAGTATCTTGGAAAATCATAGTGAAATATTATTGAAGAATATAATTAGGAGTCACCCCATAAAAATTCCTCCATTGGATTATAACTACCATGCTATGACTTCAAACATTCTCTGCTCCGAATACCTTCCATTGATATACTATTACATACCATATATCATATCATAACCATACTATATGACAAAACCATATCATACTCATTATCCCATATCAACTTCCATATATCACATTGCATTTAGACATCACATATCTAGTATATTATGTTATCATGAAGGTAAAGTTCATCAGCCTCATGCCCTCCTCAAACCATTTGTAACCCTAACATATCTCATCATACCAAACCTTGTAATGTTTTCCAGTATATCTCATGCTCAATCTATATTATCATACAAATCATCACACTATTACTTCATTGGGATAGTTAGTAGACCACATAGTATACTGTTATGATAATACCTACCTCAATCCATAGAATCATATGTAACACCTACATGAGAGAGTAGTAAATAGGGAATTATTAGATATTTATTCCCTCCCTACCTTAAATGATGGGGAAAACCAAAAAATAAAAAAAATTGTGGATACGTAAGGATATATGACTTAGTTTTGGTGCATAAATAATTTTTATAAGATGAAAAACATTGTATGGATACACATAAAACTGACCAAGTGGGTTTACCTGCAAAATAATACCATCAGAGTCCACAACCTCGACCTCACTACCATTAACACACACCACCACTACTTTCAACTATAACACTATAAGATATTCCCACATCTTATAAAAAACTACAAAACCATGAAAAATACCCATCAGGTCATGTAATTTATCACATTATAGATTTAGTTTTATTTTCTAGGATACATTCAACATATCGTTGAATTACATATTTAATGTGAAACAACTCAATCCAAATACCATATTTTTTATCCATTATTTATTAATTTAATGAATCATTATTTCATTACATTAATTAATTAATTCAATGTAATACATTCCCATTTTCAAGTTCAATTTTCCAGTTATATTCCACTACTACCAAGAAACTATAAAACATCCCCATGTTAACCATTCCTTAAATTATTACATAAAAACAAACAAATCCCCTCTTTCTAATTTGGGAAAGGGAGCTAAAACCCCACTACACCAACCACATCCACAACTTTATCATTCTATTAATACCATGGAATCTTCCACATTATCCACTTCTCTAAAACAAACTATCATACCATGAAACAAACCGTAAATTATTTGTAACTGAAATCACACAATCCAAAAATCTCAATAAGAACATAATATCTAATTTCAATGATAACCACATTCGATATCCTATTCCATGAAACTATTTCAATTAATATAATATAGTATTTTTAAATTTATAAAGTTAGATATTTATAGATTAATAATAGAATCAACACAAAATTATTTGACAAAAAATGTTTTTCAGCAAGAGATGAAAAAGATCGGCAGGAATTTGAGAAATGGAATGAAATAAATAAACACATTTCCAAATAAATGTCTTCTAAACTTCAATAAAACCGCTTCATTATCTTTTTTATTACAATCCATACCATTTGTCCATGAAAAACAAAAACCAATTATTTTCATACTACATGAAACATAGAATAGTATTATTGAATCCCATACCTAAACCAGAGCTTCAAAATCCCATGTCCAAGAGTATTAGATGATAGTAGGGCCAAAAAATCATATGGGACTCTCAATTTACCTAGAAAAATTAATCATCATATATAAGATCCAAAACCCTCAAACTAATATCAACACTTTTGCCGATAAATCCCAAGGTAAAATTAGGAAGAAACCAAGAGGTGAAGATAAGGAACTCACCTTGGATCACCAAAACTAAATCTCACATAGTTGAAGACAAAATCCAAACAAAAGGGATATAGCTGATCTACCAAAATTACTCTTAAATAACAAAAGGATCAAGATATGGAAAAAAATTAATGGAAGTTTAAGGTAATTTTGAATTTATACATATGTTAGAAAACATAAGACCATGGTGTAAGGGTTTAGGTTATAGTGTAATAGAAAACATTTCTATAAAAATATGTTTTCACATGATTGATAACACTATAGTGGGTCTAGGTGAATATAATATCTATAAATCATGATGTAAATCTCCCATTTAAAAATCGACCAGCCATCACATCTGATAAATATATTTAATGGCTACAATATATCCTTAATCACCCCATTGTTCGATCCAAACCACTGAACTCAGTCATGAAACAACACAGTAATCATGGTATGGTGTCTCCAATAATAGTATAACAAAAAATTCACTTATCCTTGTACTCATGCTACAAATGTACTCCTTTATCCATCTTGATCAACAATATACCAGAACCATGGTACTACCAAAGGGTCCCGACACATGGTCCTTCAAAATTATATAAATACCAAACATGAATCCTTAATCCTTAATGCTACAAGGATCCAACCATATAACATTCATACCTTTAACATACCTCCTATGATGCAATATAGACCACCACACTACAAAACCAACTTCCAGACAAGATTTCAGCTCACCTCCATTTCCATTCCTCATACTTCTTCTTGGAATCATCAATTCCCAATAAATACATTGTAATGGGTTGGGAACTTTTATACCATTACATGTTTGGTTTTAATAATAGATGAATTTTTTAATTTGAAGGAAATATTTTTTTCTCATGAAATTCTTATGGTATATGGTTTTTATTTTAAATGGATGACTTCAAAGTTTCAATTTCATACAAGAATTTTGTGTTATGTGCTAACTATTATTATTTAGAAATAATGTAATGGAAAACACATGTTACATTATTTATATAAATGTTAAAAAAAATAATTTATAATATTTATTAAAAATTATCATACAAAATATTTATATCCATATGAATTACAATGTATATTGTGTAAACCTATTGGTAAACTTTCCTCACACCCTATATACACCTTCGATGGAATACAATCTTTTATTTATCTGATATTAGTTGAATATTGGTACCAATTTTCATTGTTGGAGATATTTAGTTTTTTTGAATATAATGTTAAATAATCAATTTCTATTACTTTTAAAGTGGAAATTGGTTGTAGGATTTTGTCTTGTTTATTGGTTATGGCTTGGGATGCATCACCTGTATCAATCCATATCACATATCTCCTTTCTTTAATTATCATCTATTCTCTTTTTTTATGTTGAAAAAATTATTGTATATAATTTTATTTAAAATATTAATTGTTATTAATTGTGTCTTCTAGATTATTTATTTATAATATATATTCATATACTTTGTTTCTCTATGATTAAATTTTAAACTAGATATTTTGTATAAATAACTTATCTGTCACACATAATGGTCATAAAAAATCCTTCAGTGGAATCATTATTTGCATCCAATATAAGTAATATTGATTCTATTTATACTTATCTGGAATTAGTGGAGATCACAAACACACTTCAAGCCCAAAGAAGGACCAACATGGGTACCGGGACAGAGTAGCCATGGTTGGTTAGTTAAAAAATTGTATTAGATCCCATTTTTAGTTTATATTTTTTAATAACGTATTAAAAATTATATAAGAACATTGGATATAAAGAGTTGGATGATGTGTATGTTCCTAATCAACACATTTCATGATAAAACATGAGTTATTTTAGGATTTTGTAGAAATGTCTCCATGTGTTTTTTAATTAATGTTTTTAAAATTTGGAAATATAATATAAATTTTAAGGTATTTCAAGTGTCTTAGAATTGACAAGACTGGGATGAATATTTTTTTATTAAAATTATGCAATCCCATCTGGGAGTTTAAGTATAAAATACATGGTTGATGCATGGTTTTCCTAACTATGAAATTAACCATTCATTGTGTAAAATATGTGTTCTTTTTAAAATTTTCCTCTAAGGATTTTATAATATTTAAATGATTCCATATGATATTTTTTTATTTAAATTTTTTTAAATAAATTTTATTTATATTTTATTGATAAATTTTATTTTCTTTAAGATATTATAAAATACATAAATTTTATCAATGATTGATCGATGCTTTCTTTGAAACTTTTTGGAATGTTTTTATGATTTTACATAACATGTGTGGGGATTTCTTTTTTTTATTTCATTTAGTATTGAGTTCAAAAATAATAATTACCTATATAAAATATTATATGGAAAAAAATTTATGTGGTTGTCTAGAAAACAATATATTTAATCTTATTTATGAAATTGTTTTCTAATAATTGGTTTTATGCAAATTCAAGTGAAATACTGAATTTTAATAAGGTGTTTTAAAAATTTATAGTATAATATTTTTTTTCTTTTTTCATTTTTTATATAATTTATAAAAGATTTTAATAATGTATTTTAATGGGATTTGATGAATTTAGTAAAACATTAGTTATCAATTTGTATAATGGTAGTGTTTTAAAATTTAAATTATTTCGATATATTGTAATTTTTTTGATAAACTATAATGTTATGATATATATATCATTAAAGGGTTTCATTTTATGTATCATATGATTGAAAAGGCAAGTAATTTTGTTCATGTGATTAAAAGATGTGTGGTCTATAAATTTGTTTCATTATAACAAATATTTTTATCTATGTTTGGATATCATAAAATTGAGAGGAGATCAAGTAAATTTAGTTTTTAATTAATATATTTCATAGATACGGTAATATATTTTATCTTAGTGGTGACCTAATTGGAATTGAGTTACCTAATCATTCGTTGAGAAAACATGTTAATTTACAATTATTGAATTCATAGCATTTTAGTGTGTTTTAGTTTTTTTATTTTTTATTACATCTTCATGTAAATAATGGTATATGAACATTATTTTTTAATCCATACATTTTAAGGTCATGTTTTATGGAAATTTTATTTTTGTTAGTTTAGTAATATCTAACCATGAAATGATAGGTTCTAAATTTGGTTACTTTTGAAATAACATGTTGTATTATGTCTAAAAATATCTTAAAAAATATGATTGATGTGTTTCTCCAATTTTATTTTGTGATTTGAATGAAGGAAAAAAATTCCATGGTATTATCTTTAATGTAGTGGTTTTATTTTTAGTAACACTTATATTGATTACTATAATAGTATATGGTTGATGTAAACTATTTTTTTATTTGAAATAAAATATATAAAATTATACATTTTATTAGAACTATTTTTAAAAAAAATTTAAAATTTTGTTTCCAAAAATTGTTTGATCACTGTGAGATTATATATTATCCATGTCTATGAAATCATCTGTGTTTCCTATATATTATATTTTTTTTACTTTCTAATTTAGTACATTGTAAATAGGATTTAAGTAAAAAAAAAAATTAAAAATGTTTTAAAAGACAATTTAGATTCTAAAATTAGTGGTTTGGGATTTGAATTTTATTTTGAATTTTATAGTAGATGATCTTTTCTTAATGAATTATAATTCTTATTACATTAGATTAAATTTTTTTTTTCAAAATTGATAATAATATTTTTTTTATTTGGTTTTATTTTTTTATTTTGGTTTATATTGTGTTATTTTAGTTGATGATTTAATGTGGGGTATATAATTGGATAAGAATAATATTTAAAGATATTTTTTCAAAAATCTCAAAAAGAAAATAAGATTTTAGGAAACCATATCATGTTTGGTTTTATTCAATAATAGTTTTGATTATGGGTAAAACATATTATCATCATAAGATAAAAGAAGATTTGATTTCCATTCAATTTCTTTGGTTTATTAATATATGGGTTATGATGGATAAATCTATAGTCCTAAAATGGTTTTTTTGGATGCATAAGGGTATATGATTTAAAATATATGGTTTTATTTTATTAATTTTTATTCTAAAATGTTTTATATGTTATAAATTGGTGACATTGATAATGGTAATTTATTTTTTTGGATGTGTTTGGATTTTATGAAGGTGAATATTTTGAGTTCATTTTATAATTTATTAGGTATATTGATCATTTTTTCGGTTGATTCTGAATGAGGTTTTTAAGAAAAATTGTTGACATTTTTTTTAGAATTTATGGGTTAACTAATTTTTGAGTAAAATATTTTATTTAATGTTTAATTAATCAATCAATTTCAAAATAGAAATATTGTAATTATGACTTCTAGAGTACATGTGAATGCTTTTTTGGACAAGAGAGCCCCAATTTTGAAATTTATTTACACATTGCTTTACTTTTTTATATGTAAAAAGTTTCATAAAATTCAATGTCGAGTTACAATAAGGAAAATTTTATGTAACTTAAAAGTGATTAAATTTTTTTGGGGTGAGTTGTGACACCCATAAGATCATTATTTTATCCATGGATTGTCAATGACATTCCGAGAAGTTTAGAGGTCATTTTTTGGTTTTAAATAAGTATTCTGGTCCTATTGTTTATTTATAGTTTTCCAAAACCATGTGTCCAAATCATACAAAAGAAAAATACCATTACAATACCCCCATATCCTTTCTGTATAGTATGGTAAAACATGAATCCAAACCATGTAACATATTAAAACATAAATTTCATTTTTATTATAAATATGATTTATGTTATATTATCACACTTATTCCCCCAATACTTTCCTATATTTTGGGAATCTTACATCATATTTCTTCCTTCATTTCGTGATTCTCCATGAGATAGGTCCGCTAGGTCAAATACTATGAGAGGGGGGGGGGTGAATCAGGTATGAGAGATTAAAATTTTCTCTTTTATAGATATTATTTCATTGTTAAGAAAAAACTCAACTCTCTCTTTCTCATGTATAAGTATATGAATAGAAATGACATCATGCTCAAGACACACTGATTTTTACATGGTTCACCCTCACTTAGCTACATCTAAGGAGCATACAATGAAAATGTGCCGATATACCAAATTCAATAAGGCTCACTACCAATAATGATTACAATGTTTGGGATAGATCTTATATTTCTAGGCTCACTACCTTTAAAAGGATTAGTTTCTGATAACTACATTCCCAAGGGTCACAACCTATGCCTCTTTCTATGGATCACTATTGATGGAAAGGTTCACCATCTTTGACTTCCTTTGTTCACTGCTATTGGAAAGGAATCCCCTCAATGTTTTTTAACTTCTAGGTCAAACAGAGTTTATAGACATATAGGTCCCTTCATTTTTAAGAATTCATGCATCCTCAACTATAGTTAGATGCTCTGTTGAAGTTCTGTTTTCACCCATAGATGAAATCCATCTTCCCATGTACTGATAGGTATGAGAAAAAACATTCACAAACTGAATTTAAGATTTATCAAGATTCCTTCTAAAAATTACAAACCACCTTCCCATCTAGAGTACTGAGTACTAGGTTTGGTAAACGGATTGCATGCTCCATGTACTAATGCGTCTTCCATGAACCTCCTATGTCTATGTACTGCCTTTGCCTTCACGATCACACACCGCTATCCTGTACCGATTCCGTGAAAATCCTCTACAAAACCCCTCTTGTCTGTGAAATATTCTCTATTCACAGAGTATCTTTGTTTATTCATTTGGCTTGAGGAAATATCCCTTTCATGTACCAATGATTTCTCATCTGCGTACCGAGTCTTAAGTGAAGACAACTTTCCACTTAAATCATTTAGCGAAATTTATTCCATGCGAACCACTTTAGCCTTTGAGGGATTATCCCTAAAAAACTTCCTTCACACTTCACCAGATTCCCCAAGAAAAAATATTTTCTATAATGATATACAATATCCATAGTAAATAGTGGGATTAGAAATTCTTATATCGGAAAAGATATTTAAAAAATCCACTAATTTAAGATTTACCAAATCTTAAATCATGCCTTCTACACTTACCGATCCTTCTTCCGTTATGAACCAGAAGTCACCCAACAACCGTTTTTCCATGCCATCAGTGTAATACCATTGATCTTACACGGTCTATTTCTTAATTCGGCATCAATCCACCCATGAACCACACCACAGCTCAGCCATGAACTATTTTTAGTTTTGCAAACTGTATCGGCATACCATTTCCACTACTCTGGCTACAGTTCCAGGAACATGGTACACAACCTATGAATTATGGTATACAGTTATCACCCTTTTCTTATTTTCATTAACTTCCATCATAATTTTGACTATAATGAAAAAATAATTACTTTTCCAACATCAAACTCCTAATTTTGAGGCCCAAAAATTTAGCAAACACTGGGAAACTGCTTCACCTTAAAAACATGTCTTCAAAAAACTTCAACCATTCTCATTTGCAGTCATCGAGTTTTGTCAAAAAACACAATCACACTCAAAACACACTTATAGGACTCCTAGAGGTATTTTTCCCAATAATATCCACCTTTGGGTTTGTTTAAAACTATTCTCATAGTAATTCTTTCACATTTTGATACCTGATAAAAACTTCTTCCATCATCAACCCCCTTTTTCATTACCCAAATAAAATAGAGATCATTGATTTCTATAACACATACTCTAAGCCCGCATGAGCAATTCTCAGTGAGAGAAACAATAGTAAATGATAATTTCATTAAATAATCACTTAATTTCTGAAACCAATTTTTGATACCAAATTGATAACAATTGGTGAGTGCTGGAAGCTTTTTCACAACATTCTAACACCACTATTCTACTTTTATCATGATCCTCAGTTATCGTGATATCAGTTCTTTGATAGATAAATTCTAGCATCATTAGATTTAATGCTCCCCTATTTTATATCTCTTCCAAACGACATCATCTAAACATTAGATCCCCTCTCTCACTACTCCACTTAACAGCTTCTCCAAATGTCTCTTATCCCCCAATAATAGTCACATTCTACCCCCTTTGTCAACAAAGATTATGGTCACTTCAAGGTTGTATGCCATAGGGTAAAGAACACATATCATCACATCATAGAAAGACTCAAGAAACCTCAAGGAGAGGTGTGGGGGACATACACACTTTTTCAGGTGCAGGAAGTCGGCTGGACTCCCAAATTCAGTTGATGAATTTCAAACACTTCTTTAGGAAAGGCCTTTGTAAGAATATCTGCAACTTGTTGTTCTGTAGGAACATAGTCCAACTTCACAAGCCCTTACTCTACTTTATTGAAGACAAAATGATATTTTATTTCAATGTGATTTTTCCTTGACTGATAGACTTGATTTTTGCTCAGATTAATAACACTTGAATTATCACAATGGATTTTGATCAGAGATTTCACTTTAATTCCCAAATCATCATGCTACTTATTCATCCCCAATATTTTCATTCAACCTTGTGTAGCCACAATGTATTCATCTTTTACACTGCTCAATGAAATGAAATCTAGTTTCTTGATTAACCTAGAAATAGACAACCCTCCAAGATAAAAAGAACCTTTTGATGTTGATTTCCTATTATCTGATGAACCATCTCAATCCGCATCTGTATACCCCAGTAACTCTAGATGAAACTTTTCATTATACATTAGACCAAAATTTGTTGTGACCTTTATATACTAAAGAATTATTTTTACTTCAATCATGTGTATATCCATAGGATTTATTTGATAACTCACTACTTGACATGTGAAAAATACAATATCAGGCATTATCGCTATCAGGTATAACAAACATCCAAATGATTTACTTGTATTCGGTGATATTAATAGATTTGGGTTCATCATCTCATGAAAATTTCAACTAGGTAGAAACTAGAGTCTTTATCTCTTTGTAATTTTCCATTCCAAACTTTCTTAAAACATCCTTCATATATTTAGATTGAGAAATAAAATTGTCATTCCTTCCTTGTATCGCCTATAATCCAAGGAAAAATATCATCACTCCAATTATCAACATTTCGAAATCAATTTTCAGGAATACAGAAAATTGTGTCCATTATGTTTCATTTGATCCGCCAAAGATAATGTCATCGACATAAACTAGCACCATCATCCTTTTACTATTTAAATTATTATAATACAAATTTTAATCAACTTCACCAAACTGAAAACTAAACTTCTTTAGAAACTGCTCAAGCCCTGAATATTATGCTCTTAGTGATTTCTTAAAACCATATAAAGCCTTATTCTGTCGATAAACTCTATTCTCATCTTCAGGAATGATAAAACCATTTGGTTTCTCAATGTAGGATTCTTCTTCTAGGACTCTATTTAGAAATTGTCACTTGATATCCATCGGGAAAACATTAAACATTCGTTTCCCTTCTATAGAAAAAACAATAAAATTGTCTCCAAACTTGCAATGGGTGAAATTGCCTCATCAACATCAATAACCTCTATATGAGAGTACCCTTTTCACAGAAGTCGTTCTCTTTTTCAAATCAAAATTCCATATTGATTCATTTTTGTGAAAGACCCATTTTGTCTAAATGATGTTCTTATCTTATAGTCTCGAAAAAATTTCCGAGGTTTTATTCATCTCAATTTGGACACGCTCTTCATTCATTTCCTAAACCCAATTATCATCTCTTACTGCTTCAAAAAATCATTTAGGCTCTACTTGTGATAAGTATGATGCTTACTGTAGGTAATTCATCCTTATTGTCTGCACTCGTGTTGTCTAATCCCCAAATATGTCATGCCTATCAATTTCAGCTCTTCTTATTGGTCTCTAGGTTGACACTAATTTATTCTCATCATTTTATTCTTCTTCTGAATCAGTCTTTGGAGCTAGGAATTCTCCTGATCTGCTTATCATTTCATCGCTATACTCATGATTCTGACCATAACCTTCTATAAGATTTTATTAATTTTTAATATAGTTACATCATTAATTTCAACTATCATTCCCAGCCACATATTGAAGCACTTATATGCTTTTCTTTTCTTTGAGTAGACAATAAATATCCCTTCATCCCCATGGGATTCAAACTTCCTATGTTTCTCATTATTGAAAATGAATCCATTACTTTTCAATATTCAAAAGCACATTAATGAAGGATTCTTTCCATAAAATAACTCGTAAGGATTGTTATCCTCTTTTGAAAAAATTGAATCTCAATTTAATGTGAATACATATATCATCACTACTTCTTTAGAAAACATAACCGGATGGTATTTTTCAATGAGCATTGTTCTGGCCATGTTATTGAAAATCTGATTTCTTCTCTCAACTAATCCCTTCTTCTATGGAGATAATACTACTAAAACAAGATGTTTTATCCCATGTTTCTTGAGATATTCTTCCACTTGAATATTTGTGAACTCTGTTCCATTATCTATTTAAATCATCTGGATTTTACGACCAAGCATCTTTTCACACTCCCATCGATATCTTTTAATACAACTAAACACTTCCTATTTGAGGGTGATAATTGAAACCCATGCCATTATACTATTGTCATTAATGAGTTGAACATAATATCTCATCCCATCAATAGACCATGAAAAAATTGGGCCAGACACATCAATTTGTAGCAGCTCAAGCAATATTGTTGACTTTTTCACATTTTTCATATATGTCTTTCGAATGATCTTACCTTGCTGGTATGCATCACACAAATGAGTATGATAATTTGGTAATCTAGAAATATTTGTAGATGCATCATATTTTTCCATATCATCTAATGAACCTTGACTTATGTGGCCAATACTCATTTTCAATAAAAATGTTTCTTCATCCTTGGACAGAAAACACATATCTTCTTCTCCACTCATGAGGTAGAGATTTTCCTTTGTACTTCTTTCCTTATAATACCAAATCACCATCCTTTTCCATTATGATACATATTTTCTTGGAAAAAACTTATCGCATGTCCCCAGTCACACAACTGACTGACATAATGAAATTTGTGACTAAGCCCCTCAACAACCAAGACATCTGCTCATCTCATGTCTTTTCCTATAAACATGGATTTTCTAGAACCAAGAATTTTTAGGCCCTCATCATTACCAAATATCACTATACCTTCTTTTTCATAATTGATTCGAGTTACCATATTCTTAATTCTCATCATATAATAAGTGAATCCACTATCAATTATCTATATTCCTATGCGATTTGATGGGTTGAATGAAATTTCTGCAACAACGACATGCTCAATCCTTTCTTTTTGACCCAGGAATTTGAATTCATACCCATCATGGAATGATAATCATGATCTTTCTTAGTATATGACATACCAGCTTCAACCTAAATAGATGAAAATCTATTTTAAATTTTAACTCCCTTAAAGAAACATTTTCCTGCTTAGAAACAAATTCTATCATCCTCGGCACATTCCCCTACATTATTGATGTGCAATATATTTCCATATGTCCAAGTAAGTTACACCTAAAACAATAACCATCAAATAATGACTTCTAATTTTGAGCTATGTATGACCACCTGTGTTGGTATTGTTCCCTTTTTTATCTCTTTGCAATGGAACATACATTTTGAGAGTGTCCCATAATACCAAAACAATAGCATCTTTTGTGAGGTACAATACTATGTGGAAATGATGCACCACTAGTTGTGAATTGGGTTCTCTGAATCTTCTGATTCTGATTTCTACCCAAATCAATCATCAATCTTGGAGTGGGTTCTTATTTTTTGAATTAAACTATAAATGCTTTCTATTTTAGATCAGTCCCTATACCAGCTTTATTATTCAGTGTTGATTTTTGATTCTATTTTGATGGACCACTCAGTTCATATCTCATCTTCTCAGTTTCATGTATGATCACATTTCCTAGTAGTTTCTTTTGATCTTCAATTTTTGGCCGCAGATCGAAAAATTATTCTTCTAGTTATTTCATATGTTTGACTTGATTTTGATTAATTTTAGTAAAACTATAAATTTAAATTTCATGTTCTTCAATGTTTAGATTCTAATAGACCACCTTTTCATAGAATTCTGACATTGAAGAACTTAGCCTTTCAATTTCCATATTCAGATCATAATTTTCTTCTTCTTACTATTGAATAAATAGTTCCGATTCATGAACAACATTTTTAGATTTTTTCATCATGGTCTCCAAATATCTACCTCTTCATGGGAATCATCTAATTTAGTCTGAAGATCAACTCTTCCTTCAATTTCTCTTTCATCATTTTCACTTTTTTCTCTTGTTAATGAATTCTTGAAAACTTCCACTAAATAATCTATTTTATAATCCTTATAGTCTTCTAACTCTTCAACCTTAGATTTTCTAAACTTTCATCCTCTATTGAATGCAGATTCTTGGTTTTTTAGAACCTTCTGCGAGTACTAATCCTCCCTTTCTCATTTGATTAGTACTTATTTTAAAATATTTCACCATTTTATTCATTTTCATAATCAAAATTATATGGACACATTGCTGTAGAAGGCCCAAAATTTCCGCATTAAAAGCATTGAAATAGAAGATCACCATTGAACTTCCCTTTTCCTTTTTGAAAATTGGAGGATAGATATGATAGGACATCATCCATATTGCCCTCCTCATGAATATCTTCGATAGATATATTCTTCATGGACTTGAATGCCACATTGGTAGACTTACCCTTTTCCACTTCATCATTATCATAAGTTCTCGTTTCATATGCTATAAGGGAACTGTGTAGGTTATCTAGTGTCATCTCTTTCGGGACATTGTATTCTAATACAAAGACTTTCAGATTGAATCATGGTTGATGTCTCCTCATGATACGTTTTAAAATCTTTATATCTTCAAAAACTTCTCCAAGACCCTGCATGTCATCGACAATAATATTTATCTTATTAAATAATGAATAAACATTTTCATTTGGATTCATTTTTAGATACTCATATTTGTTCCATAGAACCTGCAACTTTGCTTCTTAGAATTTTGAGTCTCCCTCATAAATGTATAATATATTTTCCCACATTTCATGTAATGTTTTACATGATATCACCTTCATGTAAATTGCATTTTATATGGATCCCCCTAAAGCATTGATCCTTTTAGAATCAACTTCCAATTCCCTTATTTTAGCTTTTGATAAAGCTCCACTATTAATGTCATATGATATTCCATGCATAACTATTGTGATGAAATCCATCCCATCTAATTGGAAGTAGTGTTGCATATGATTCTACCAAAGTTGAAAATTATTTCCATCAAATATCATAATTAATTTATGATTTAACACCTCCATTTATTCTTCTTCTCGAGAGAACCACTGAATTTCACCCTTTCCCTCTGATACTAATTGCTAGGTCCACTAGGTCAAATACCCTAAGAGGGGGGGGGGGTGAATTAGGGTATGACGGATTAAAACTTTATATTGTTTGGATCTTTATTCGTTGTTAGAAAAAACAAAAATCTCTCTTCCTCCCTTAGCAATATATGAATAGATATGAAATCATGCACATGACACAATGGTTTTTACATGGTTCACCCTCACCAAGGTACATCTAAGGATCATACAAGGACAATGTGCCAATGTTCCAAATCTACAAAGGATCACTTACAATAATGAGTACAGTATTCGGGAAAGATCTTTTATGCCTGGCCTCACTACCTTTAAATGATTTAGGGTGTTCTCATTATATTCCTAGGGGTCACTCCCTATGACTCTTTTTCTGGACCACTGCCAATGGAAAGGGTCACCTTCTTCCTCTTCCTCCACTTACTACTCTAGGAAAGGACTCCACTCACCGTTTATCGACTTGTAGGTAAAAAACAGTTTATGAACATGTAGTTCCCTTCATTTTCATAAATTATTACATCCTTAACTATATTTAGATGCTCCGTTGATGTTTTGTCTCCACCCACAGATGAAGCCCACCTTCCTAGGTAATTATAGATACAGAAAAATACTTTCAAAAACTGAATTGATGATTTAGAATGCTTCCTTTTGTAAATAGCGAACCACCTTCCTCTCCTACATACTGAGTAATTGGTTTGGTATACAGATCTACTTCTTTGAATAATGCTGCCTCTTCTAGAAACCTCCTCTGTCTATAGACTGCCTCTGCCTTCATGACCGTGCACTGCTACCAAGCACTGATTCTATGAATCTCCTCTATAAAACCCCTCTTGTCTATGGATTGTTCTCTATTCATGAACTATCTTTGCTTCCGCATACTACTTAAGGAAATGTCTCTCTTGTATACAAGAGATTCCTCCTCCACAAACCGAGTCATAAGCGAACATACCTTTCTCCTTTAATACTTCAGTATAATTTCTTCCACACAAACAACTTTAGACTTCAAGGGATTATCCCCCGCGAACATCCTTTGGGAATTACGAAATTATCATAGAAAAAATGTGTTCTCTAAGGATATTCAATCTTTACTTTAAATAGTGGAATTAGAAATTCATATATAAGAAAATACATCCAAAAAAACCACTAATATAAGATTTACTAAATATTAAATCCTTTCTTCTCTGCTCGCTGATCCTTTTACTGCCGCAAATGACAAGCCACATACAAACCATTTTTCCACCCCATCTAAATACTTACTTTTCTCTCAGGCGATTTATTTCCTCCACTGACATCAATACACTTGAAAATTGCACCGCCACATAGCCATGAACCAAATTTGTTTTTACGAACCGTATCTGCCTACCGTTTTCACTGCTCTACGTACTGTTCCCAGAACATGGTATGCAGCTTATGAATTAAGGTACACAGTTATCACCATTTTTAGATATACATAAAAATTCTTCATACCATTCACTATTTTGAATAAATCCTTTATTTCCAATATCAAACTCTCTATTTTTTGCCCCAAAAATTTGGAAAACACTTGGAAACTAAGTCACCATAAAAAACTATATTCAGTTAAAACCAACCATTCTCATTTGTGGTCATATGGCTTTTTCAACAAACACAAGCACATCCAATACACACTGAGAGGATTCCATGAGGGATTTTTTCCCAACACCAAGGATAAATATCTATTAAATTGAAGTGATTCCTTCAATTAAGTCACCCAAAATCACATCCTACCACAATTTTCATTATTCTACCAAAACTTATTTCCATTTCCTGGATATATAATCCCTAGGATAACTTTTTTAATGATATAAAGTTGTATTTTTATTTTTAGGGCTTATAATATTCATATAATGATTTATATTCATATCACTTGGTGGAAGAATAGATCATGTGAAAATGTTCTTTAATTTTGAGTAAGTGGATTCCTGTATATACCTTTAGATATGGAACTATAAATTAATATATTTTTTAAATCATATTTTCATATGATATATAAGTGGTACTAATCTCATAATTGATTTTAATGGATAAAAAAATATTTTCTTAATTTTTTATATCAAAATGGGATTCCAATTTTATAGGTTTTATTATTCATTATATGAATATAGTGAACACAAGGATTCCATAAAATGGTCAACCATGATTTCTCTTAAAATAATTAAAATAATTTTTTTGAATTAAACTCATATAATATATAATTAATTAATATCACGTATTTATTAATGGTTTCAATGTTTAATGGTACACATTTATATTTTTAAGTTAACTTATTTTGTTAGTAACTTTTTTATTAATATATATATCTATTAATTAAATTTTGTTTCTATATTTTAAAAATATAAACATTCATTTAAATTTTTATATTTAAATTTTTTTATTTTGTTTTAGAATATTATGGATATTATTGTAATGATTATTTTATAAAACGCCTTAAAGTTATTCCCCTTTTGTTGTTTATGTGAAAAGTGTGTTATATAAATATTTGTGTCATTGTAAATGATACTCATCATGGATTTTTATTGTCATTATTATTAAGTAAATGATGATATCAAAAGTAATTATTTCCTTGAATGGTGTTCAATGGTGAGGGTGATCTTATTATTAATGTTTTATACTTTTATGTTGTTATATATTGTATTCTATATCTCATCAACACCTGTATGTCATGTTAAACTTTAACTAGAAATGTGGAAAATATAGTTTTGAGTACTTAACTATCTATAACGATACTTCATCTTATGGGATGAATGTTAGAAATTTTTTTTCATTAGGGAGTTTTCCTCCTGGTCAGGTCATAAGGGTAAAATTATGTTTTTTGGAAGTTGGATCACATATAAAAAGCCAATTAAATGAATTAATCTATTGAATTGTCTTAGACATCCTATATGGATTTTGGTTATATGAATTGATATTTTTTATTAGCGATGTTTTGGTTTTATCATTAATATTTATTATCATGTTTTTTTATTTTCATTTATTCCGTCTTTATTTTAATTTATATAAAGGCTTTTCTCGTGGTAATTAATTTATGTGGAATGAAAATATTACTTATAAGGAGGTAATGTAGTTTATTACTTTTTTATGATTATTTTCTTTGTTGGTGTCCAATTGTATTTTATTCTATTACTAATTATTAAAAAGGATACTTTTATTTTTGTTGATAAAATTTTTTCTTTTTAAAATTATACCTGCTTTGGAATGAGATCTGTGAAATACTGAGATTTTATGAGATAGATTGATTTTAATTTATTTGATGTATTGTGTTGTACTATACAAAAATATTAGTTTGTGGTATACACACCACCGTAATATCTTTCATTATACGCAACACTATTCTTGGCTTCAGTTACATGTAAGAGAGTCCTTCCTCGATAGCTTGTGTTGTACGCAATACCTAGTTTCCCAAAACAACGATATATTATTAAAATATTATTATTTAATGGGATATGAAATTGAAATTATGAATTGTATTAACCAAAATTTTAATTTTATATAATATTAAAATTTATCATACATAGTTTCTAGACATTATATAGAAAAATTCAATTTTTCGGATAAAATAAGTATTATAAAAAAGGAATTTTTGTTTCCTTTTGATGGAGTACACATATTAAATTTAGTTTTAACACTTTATATATTATATTTGACAAAACAGTCTTCCCATTTTGAAGTGGAACATAAAAATTTACATTTGGGGAATATCTGGTGTTTTTTGATAAATATAATATTTTAAAGAATAGTAGAAAATACTCATTTTAATTCAAAACTGAATTTTCATCTAATTTATTTATATAGTTAGATTATCTTTTTTAATTAGTTTTAAGGTGTAATTATATTAAAGTTTAATAATTTAATCCAATTTTTCTTATTAGAATTAATTTCACTTTTAAATTGGACATAAACACTTGATAATCTTTTTATACTTTTTTACTTCATAAAAATATACTTTTTGGTTTTATCAGCAGAAATTAATTTTAAATTAATTTTATCAAATTATGGGTTTTGAATTAAGAAAAATAGATTCCATATTTGGAATTAGTGTTCCAAATTTTGTTAATAGGTTACTTTTATTTTTGTTCATTACGAATAGTAATGGTATTAATTGTTTTTATTACAATGGTAAAAGGTAAATTAGGTAATTAAAGGTAAAAATTATATTATAAAATTACCTCAACACCTGTAAAAATAGTATTGGATGAATTTGTTTACCTTTATCATATATTGTTCGAAAGATAATCACATTATAGAAACTTTTACATGAATACGACATGAAGATAAAAAAATTAATGAATGTGACCAAATGGCATACACTCTTTTTATATAAGAATATTAATTTTAATATAGGGATTACCAGGGAATGAAATCAAATATAGGTAGTCTATGGAAAGATAATTTAATTACCTAAATCCAAGAAATTTATTTCTATATTTTAAAATATTAAATAGTTTTCATTAATGATGACTTAATAATGATGCATATATTATATTATTAATAAAAATATCAAATAAATGATATTAAAAATATTAAAATAAATATAATTTGAGTGAATTAATTCCATCCACTAATTTTATGGATTACTTTGACTTGTTATTTATGATTTGAAAATGTTTTTTAAACTTATAACTATGTTATGATATTTCTAAAATGTTTACTAATTAATAGTGTCAAAATTGACACTATTAATACTTTAAATAAATAATAATTTATTGAATTATATAAAATTCAAAAAAATATAAACTCAGAAAAATAATTGAGATGAAGATAAATATGTCACCAGTGGTCTATTTATGGATCCTTTGTCACTTTAGAGTTACTATATTACCCCTTAGTGAATAAAAATACATGTCGCAATAGTAAGAGTTAAATGAATTAACTAAGGGTAAATCAAAATTTTAAGGTTTAAAATAAATCCAAAACATGTCCAAAAAATATTTTGATGAATAATATTTAATAATTATATGAATATGATATTTTTTTAGTTTTTTAATTAAAACATGTACTTGACAATAAATATATATTATTAAAATCAAATATAGATACAAAATATCACTATCTTGTATTTTAATATCTTATATGTGTCCATATAGAGCCAAAATAAAGATATGAACGAATATAAATGTCTATTTTGATATAAACAACACCATTTACATTATATAAATTTATTTTTAATTTATAAAAGATATATAATTACCTTAATAGTATCTTAAATTATAAAACTATATTTATTCAATTAACATAAATATAGTATAAATTATTCTAATAATACCTTTTTTAGTACATTTTGGATTTTTTAATGTGTATAAAAAAATTACAAGGTATATAAGATATCTTATAGTTGTGTGAAAAAATTATATTATTATTCCCACATTGTCTTATTGTATTTTATGTCAAATTAAATGAAGAGTATTAAATTTTGAAATAATAATATCTTTTTGAATTAATTTATTATTAAATTATTTAAACATAAAAAATTACTAAAGAATAAGAATAGGATAAAATAGGGTCGAACATGCATTGTAAATTTTATTTATGGGTGATTTTTAATTATTTAGATCTACAATTGGATTATGATATTTTAATAGTTTGAGATTTTCCTAAAGTACCCCTCTCCTCTCTTATTAAAAAAATCTCCTCCAACATTTCCTCACACATCCTTGATCATTTTAGATAAACCAAACCATATCAAATTATTCTATCAACCTTCTTAGTTAACTTCTAGGGGTCCTGGTTTTCCAAAAATTCCATCCATAGTGTCCCTAAGAAGAGATCCAATGGAAGTCCAATAAAGAAGAGGTAATTTCTTTACCAATTCAATGCAATTTATTTTCTTCTTCTACTTTCTATTTATTTTTTGATTAAATACTAAATTAATAAATACAGTATATTATACATTATTAGATGTTATTATACTTATGGTACACCATTATACCACCATTAATCAAACTTACGAATGACAATATCACCATGTATGCGTACGTATGGCTTAATGTCTCTATGACATGGTGTAATTTGTTATTATAAAATTCATTACTAGGATGGGTATAATGATGATTATAATGGATTTAAATAATTAATATTACATGATAATGGATCTTTATAATTAATATAACATCCAATTATATACCATTTAACCATCAAGGGAATGATATCGTCGCTCGTGCGTACGTACGACCTACCGTCTCAACGACACGGTGAGATTTGTTATTCATGTTAACAATTCAAGAATTATTATAAATTTTATATTATGAGTGTCAATAATAATTATTAACTTAATTTCATGAATAAAATACATCCTATTCATAACAAACATGACTTAAATGACAAAACAGGAATGAGAAAACGAATCAGTTATCACCTGAAAAATAGTTATATTAAAATACTATTAATTAAAATGACAGAATAGAATCATATATGATATCATAAATATGGATAGGGTCTTGGATTAAATTAATAATTTTATTTAAACATTATAGAGGAGGTGATCTCACTCTCTTCTAACTAAAAGTAGAAGGTAAGGGATAATTTTTTTATTTCATTTTTATCTGAGACTGTTTATAGGTATGTATTTATTGGGGGATATATTTATCATCAATGTGCATGTTTTCCTAAAATGATTTCATAAAATGTTTACTATTACTCAATGTATGTTTACCAATTTGAACTTTTACTATATGGTATGGATGGAATATTTCTTTTTTTTACCATACAAGGGACTTTTTGACTTTTCTGTCAAAAGTACGAGGAGAATTTTATTTTTAACTAATATAGCATGAATTGTTTTTTACGTCTTCATAATGTCTTATTTCTATTAATATTTCTATTAATGTTTCTAGTTTGTTTTCAATTAAATTATTTTCTTTTAAAATTACATGGAATTTTATGAAAAGAAAATGTTTTTAAAGAATAAATGATATTTTCTTCAGGAATCATGTTCAAGTGTTTTATCAAAATAATTTTCCATCTTAAATGATGATATTTAGATAGGGTTATGTTTATATCCTTATTATTACTTTTATTTTTTTATGATGGAATTATTTTTATAAAATAACTTTATTTTATATGCATTATGTTGTAATGTTGTTTTAGAAACCCATTTTATTTCATTATTTATGTTATGAAAAATGATTTAGGTTTTTGTGGAACACGTAAGAATAATTACATTATTATATATGTGGGGCCTTTATCTCCATAAAATTCATTGGGTAATGATTTTTATCTCATGAGATAGTCATGACTTGAGTGGATAGTAAATCTAGTCCATTAATACATGGCTGGAATGACATGTAAACATTGTTCAGTAATAGAATTTGTCCACTATGATGATCTTGGAAACAATGACGTGGTTTTTATGGAAATCCTATCATGTGCATTATTATTATCCACAATTCCACGTTTTATGCCAAATATATTTTATCATGGTTAATGCATCTTTATAATCTATTCCTTGTGAAATTCCAAGATTTATTTCATGACTCATGACTTTGATATTTAAACATTATGTTCATGTTTTTAAATTATAATGTTTATGGTTTGTTTTATATTCTCGATGTTTAACCATACCAAGAATTAGAGCTAACCCTTTGTTTGTGTTGTTTACCCCATGATATAAATAAAGGATTTAGGTAGAAAAAATGGGATGATATTTATAGAAGATGTTGAAGATATTTCACAAAGTTACAATATTATTTTCCAAGTTTCCAAAGGTAGTGAACTAATATAGTTTTGGGTTTAGGTTTGTGTCATGTGTTAAGTATTATGAAAAATAAATTTAATTTGTATGTACGTTAATATTGGGTTGTTATAGTTGGTATCAGAGCAATATTTTATTTAACCTTAGGAAACTATGATGTGAAAACACTAGAGAGATCCCAAGAGATATTTCTAATGTATGTCATGGGATGCCCCTAAGGGTAAGTCTTTCTATAGTTTATATGCCTATAATAATGGTAAATATCCCAAATTACCTAGGAATAAACCTAAGATGATAGAGATTTAAAATACTCCACCATGATTATATTGTTTTCCTAGCATGATTTTTTCCTCTCACACTATTTTTTGAGTTTTAGACAATGGCTGAAACCTGAAGGAACTATGTTAATGGCCAATGCACTATAAAATTACTTGATTTCATCCAGAAAAACAAAATGTTATGGGAGATGGAATGAAAAATCTTATCGCTATACTTACACAAGATATGAATAATTTTGGACTTCCAAATGAGAAGAGAAGAGAACAACATTCTAAAGAGTCATTCATGAGGCAACATTGACCTACATTCAGTGGGTCATCTGATGCACTTATTTCTGAACAATGGATCAGTAACATTGAAAACAAATTTTCCATCCTCCTTTGTTTAGAACATGAAAAAGTAATTTTGGTTGTTTATCATTTAGAATTTGATGCGGAATAGTGATGGACTTTACTTAAGAATACAAGGTAGTAAGATGAAATTTAATCCATGAAATGAGATGAGTTCATGTTTATATTTTGCAATAAGTACTTACCTATTATTATTTGAACAAAGATGAAAAAGTAGTTCCTTGAGTTTAATAAAAATGATGATTAATCTATTGGAATATACAAGGAAAATTTTACAATTCTTGCATGGTATGCTTCTAGCTTTACCATCCAACCTTGAATTTAAGATGATCGATTTTTCAGTGGCATAAACACAAGTATTTGAAGGGAATTAGTTATAAGAGACATTATTATATATGAATATATTGTACATTGTGCTATAAAGGTCAAAATAGATGTTGGTGTTATATATCAAGATCATGGTTTTGATAAGAAATGAAAGATGGAGTTCAAATTAATATCTAAAAACAATGGTGAAAAGAATATGAATGTTTCCCAATGCTCAAAGTGTTGAAATAAGCATGGTGAAAATTGTCTTAAAGGGACTAGAAAATGATTTAAGTGTGTAAAATAAGGTCATCAAGAATTTTAGTGCCGATGTAATGGGAAAAATATTCTAATGATATGAATTTAGAAAAGACTATAGAGAATGCATCACACACACTTCAATGCAACATGTTAATGGAAATGGGGAATTATGCCGACAATTTCCCTAATTCAAGGGTTAAGGATGATTGACTTCAAATAACTCTTATGTTAAAAGAAAAAACAAAATATCATGTGATCACTATGGGTTATATTGATTATGACAATGAAGTGGTAGAATGATTATGTGTTTATGTACTAGGATTCCAAAATAGTGTTGTATGATATATTTTATAGTAGTATGGAATATTGGAATATCTATGTATTTGTCCATTGTCATTTTCCATAATTATATGGTACCAGTAATAATGAAAAGTGATTGATAAATTTATGGAAAGCACATGATATTTTCATAATAAAGGGATAAGAAGATAGTGAGATGTTTTATAGTGATATCATGGTTTGAGTATATAGAATTTTTGGTATTTTTGGTATATAGAAAGAGTTAATTTTGATAGAAGGCATGTTTGAACTAATTATATATGGTAATATAGTTCATTATAATGTTTTAATAGAATATATGAATTTGGTATTCACATGTTTGGAATGTGACAACCACAAACTTTTAAATGAGACAAGGGAGACATATATAATGTTGATTTAGTTAACCTCTTTCTAATGTTTTATATTTTCATTTCTTAGGAGGATTGTAATGTTATAAATTTATGTATAGAATATATTATATACTAGTTGATGTTTTTTAGATTAATTTATTATTCCACTGTAGCTGGGCTTATGTAAATTTGAAAACCTGTTCTATCTTTTTTGTTGAGACATATGGAATGATGAATCATTCTACCACTAGATCTTCTAACACTTCAATAATGAAAAATTCATCTTCATTTATTTAAATAATATACAATTTTGAAATTTTTCAGAGAACAATCGATGGTAATATTGTACTGAAATCATGTAAGTATTTCTTCTAATTCCAAATAATCATCAACATTAGGAAAACAATCTTGAAACAAAAAATGTTATCCTAGTAACTTCTTATCTGATGATTTAGATAGTCCCTTAAATCATCACATATTTTTGTATTTATGGTATTTAGATTCTTCAAAACCTTATTCTCTATCACTATCCATTTGAACTTGATGGTTATATTCCTATTCCATATCCATGTTTTCACTTTTCACATATTTTCTTATATGTGGAAACCAAATGATAAGTTAATTAGGGAAACCATTATGTTTCAAACATTATTTTTTAAATTATGTTTTATAATTCATTTTTATGATGTGGGTTTCCATGAAAGAATCTTTCACGTAGTAAACCATTTATATCCCCGATAATTTTTAGAGGGAAAATTCATTTTAAGGGGGGTAAAATGTGACACCTTGAGATTTTAGGAGATAGATTCATTTTAATTTATTTGATGTCCTGTGTTGTATGCCACACAAATATTATCATGCTCTTTATGAAACCATATATTAGATTTAATTATAAGAAACATTATTCTTGTATTTCTTTACATATAAGAGAGACCTTCTTTGGTATCTTTTATTGTATGCAATACTGAGTTTTACTAAACAATGATATATTATTAAAATATTATTATTTAATAGGACATGAAGTATCTGTTATGAATATTATTAATAAAATTTTAAATTTTATATAACATTAACATTCATCTTATTCATTTTCTAGACATGATATAATAAAAAATTCATTTTTTTGGATAAATGAAGTATTTTACAAAAAATGTTGTTTTTCCACCTTTGGATGGAACAAAAATTCGAAATTTATTTTTTAATAATTTTATATATTCTATTTGAATAAATAAAATTATTGTTTGGAATATTAGCATAAAAATTTACTTTTGTTTAAATTTTAGTATTTTCAAATAAAATTCATATTTTAATGAATAGAGAAAAATACTACATTTTAATTCAAAACTGCCTTTTCATCTATTTTTTTATATAGTTAGATTATCTTCTTAATTGGGTTTAATGTGTAATTATATTATGATTTTATCATTTAATCCAATTTTGTTAATTATAATTAATTTTACATTGAAATTGCACATAAACCTGTGACAATATTTTGATACGTTTTTAACTCATAAAACCTGTTTTTTTATTTTAACAATGGGAAATAATTTTAAGTTAATTTATTCCAATTATGTGTTTTGAATTATAAAAATATGATATCATATTTGGAATTAGTGCGTCCAAATTATTTTAATAGGTTACTTTTATTTTTGGACATTATTAATAGTATCTTTAGTATTTATTTTTATTACCATGGTTAAATGTAAATCGGGTAATTAAAGGTAAACATAATATTATAAAATTACTTTAACACCTATCAAAAGACTATTGGATTACTAGGGAATGAAATTTTCTATAGGTATTATTTCGAAATCTAATGGAATTACCTATGTCTTAAAATTTTATTTATAATTTTTATTATTTAAATATTTATCATTAATGATGACTCAATAACGATTTCGAAAATTTTTTATTAATAAAAATAACAAATAAATGATATTAAAAATCATAAAATAAATATAGTTTTAGAAATTAATGCCATAAAATAATTTTATGGACAACATTTACATGTTATTTATGGTTTAAAAGAGTTTTTTAGAACATATATTTATGTTATGATATTTCTAAAAGTTAACTAATGAATAGTGTAAAAATTGACACTGTTGATATTTTAAATAAATAATATTTTATTAAATTATATAAAATTCATAAAAATATAAACTTCAGCCTTATAGTTTTAATGAGGTTGAATTTTTCACTGATGGTCCATTTAATGGTCTTTTGGAATTATAGAGTGACTATATTTACCCTTGGTGAATAAAAAGACATGTTTCCATGGTAAGAGTTAAAGGTATTAATTAAGGGTAAAAAAATTAGAAGGTTTAAAATAAAACAAAAACATGTCCAATAAAATTATTGGATGAATAATATTCAATAATTTTCACAATATGATCGATTTTGAGTTTTTTAATGGACACTTGTACCTAAAAATAAATTATATATTATTTCAATCAATGATAGGTACAAAATATCACTATCTTATATTTTAATATATTTTATGTGTCCAAATAGGGCCAAAATCATGCTATTAATTTATATAAATGTTTATTTTGATATAAATAAAACCATATTTGTTATATAGATTTATTTTCGATTTTTATAGGTTATATAATAACCTCAAAAGTATCTTGAATTCTAAAACAATATTTATTCAATTATCATAAAAATATTAAAAATGATTTTAATAATATAATTTTTTTTATATTTTGGATTCGTTCATGTGTTTAAAAAATTTCAAAGTTCTATATGATATATTATAGATGTTTTAAAGTATAATATTAGAATTAACACTTTGTATTATTGTATTTTAAGGAAAATTAAAGGAATATTTCTAAATTCAGAAATAATAATATCTTATTGAATTAATTGATTATTAAAATGTTTAAAAATCACAAAAATTTTAAATATTCACAAGGGGATAAGTTAGGGTCTACAATGTATTACATATTACATTTATGGGTCATTTTTAATTATTTATATCTAGAATAGGCTTATTATATTTTTATATTTTTATATTTTCCTAAAGTGTATGGCTTCTATCTTATAAAAAAAACATCTCCTCCCACTTTTAATGAAACCTCTTGAAGCCTTATAGCTCGACCAAACCATACCAAATTATCCTATAAACGTTCTTATTTAACAACCGGGGAACTATTTTTCCAAAAATTCAATCCCTAGTTTCCCTATGAAGATATACAAATGACGTCCAATGAGGCAGAGGTAACTCCTTTACCAATTCTATGACATTTCCTTTCTTCTTCTATTTCGACTTTTTTGTGTTTATTAAATAATAACGTAATAAATAAAATATATTATACATGGTGATATGTTATTATAATTATTTTACAATCTTACACCTCCTTTTATCTATCCTATGAAAAACAATATGACCATTTGTGTGTACAGATGACTTACCATCATCACACCATGGGATAATTTGTTATTCAAAAATAATTTATTTGGATGGGCATAATGATGAGTATAATAGATTTAAATAATTAATATTACATAATAATTATTCTTTATAATTAATATCCCATCCAATTTCATACCATTTAAACATCAAGATAATGATATCGTTGCTCGTGCGTATGTACGTCCTTCCATCACCACGACTTAATGAGATTCATTATCCACGTTAAAAATTCATGAATGATTAAAAAATTTATATGATGAGTAAAAATAATAATAATTAATTTAATTTATTTAATAAAATACATCATATTCATAAAAAACATGACTTACACGACAATAGAGGAATGAGAAAACTAACAAATTAACACCCAAAATAATGGTAATATTGAAATACTATTAACCAAATGATATAATTGGACTGTATATGATATCACAAATACAGATATGATCTTAGTATAATTGAATAACTTATTTTAACCATTATATAAGAGGTGACCACACCCTTGACTAACTACAAGTATAAGGTAAGAGACAATTTTGTAATCTCATTTTTATCCAAGATTGTTTATATGTAATTATTTATTGGGGATATATTTATCATTAATGTCCATGTTGTCTGAAAAAGTTTTCATAAAATGTTTAATATTCTTTAATGTATGTTTAAATTTTGTTTTACTCCTTTTTTACTTTTATTACATGGTGTGTATGGAATCTTTCTTTTGTTTACCGTACAAGGCAATTTTTTGACATTTTCGGAAAAAGTACAAGGATGATGTTTTTTAACTTATAGGGAATGAAATGATTTTTACATCTTCATAATGAATTATTTTAATGAAGAATACTCTATATGTTTTTAGGTTTATTTTCATGTAAATAATTTTCTTTTAAAATTACATGACATTTTGTGAAAATAAACTGTTTTTAAAGAAGAAACGAAATTTTCCTTATTAATTAAGTTCAAGTGTTTTATCAAAATTATTTTCCATATAAGATGATGGTATTTAAATAGGGTTATGTTTATATCCCTATTATTAGTTTTATTTTATTGTTTTATGATATAAATATATTTAATAAATATATTTATTTTATCTAGATTATGATGGAATGATGTTTAAGAAACCCATTTTATTTCACGGGTTATGATATGTTGAATTATTTGTGTTATTGCAGAACATTTAATAATGATTTCATTATGAGATAGGTGGGACCAATATCTCCCTCTAATTAATATGATAAAGATTTATATCTCATGAGATATATATGACTGTAATTAAATGTAAATTTGGTTCAATAATACATGGTTGGAATGACATGTAAACTTGGTATAGTATTGGACTTTTTCCACTATGATTGTCTTAGAAAGAATACCTCAGCTACAATGGAAATCTTATTATGTGCTTAATTGTTTTCAATAATTCCACGTTTTATTCCAATTCTATTTTCTCATGGTTAATGTTCCTTTACGATCAATGCCTTATGAACTACCAATACTTATTTCATGACTCATGACTTTGATATTTAAACATTATGTTTATGTTTTTAAATTCTTATGTTTATGGTTTATTTATGTTATCCATGTTTACCTGTGCTGAGAATTCGAACTCACCATTTTTATGTTTTCTTTTCACCATGATATAAAGAATTGTTTCATGAAGGAGAAAATGGAATATATTTATGGGAGATGCTGAATATCATTCACAAAGTGAGAATATTATGTTCTATGTTTCCAAAGGCATTAAACTAATATGGTCATGGACATCGATTAGTGTCATGTATTAAATATTCCTCAAAATAAATTTAATGTCCTTGTACCTCAATCTTGGATTGTTATAAAATCTCTTCACAATCAAATCTTCCATAAAACCAATTATTGTCTCTTCTTGAAAATCCTAATTTTTAATACTAGTTTTAATTTTTATTTTTTTCCCGTTTTTATTAAAATTTAAGAACATTTTAAATTCAAATAGATTCAAAATGATTAGTATTTAACACATTTTATTCCATCATGAAGAAATAAATTAATGTTTCATTTTAACCATATATTACTTGTTTTATTTCAAGTAAATTTTTACTTCTAAAATAACAGTTATATCTTATTTTAATTATAAATAGTTCACTTAAATGGTTACATTCTTCACCAAAACAAAGACTTATGTAATAAACAATATTATTTGGAAACATGTAAAGATAAACTCATGGTATTTTTTCCAGTAAATGTTATGAAAATGTATTTTATTTTTTGTTTTTCAAGCATGAATATCATGAAATAATTTTCAAAGGTAGTATACTATAGTATTTGGAAGAATTATGGTAGAAAACTTTTATCACCATCTAGATATAACTTATGGGATAGGTAGACCTTTATTTTTATAATTCCGGTTGAATATTGGTACCACTTGTTGAAACATGTGATATTTATCAAAAAATATATATTATATTATAAATATATATATTTGGAAATCATGTAAAATCCACCTCATGTAATTTAGTTTTAATAAATGTTACAATTACTGTAGTATATTATTTATATATGAAAATTGAATTTAATGGCTTAATTTCTAATGGTAGTGTGATAGATTTGTTTTTTAGTTGAACTGGTAATCATTTTTCATACCCTACATATTATTTTGGGGTTATGAAATCATTGATTTTTATAATAAATGTAGATTATTGGTACCACTTGTTATTATAAGTGATATTTATATTTTTTTTTCGTAAATGTAGGTGATAAGTGAATTTCACTTATATATCATGTAGGGATGATAAGTTGGATATTTTATTTTATGTTACTTATTCCTTGGTATGTATCACTTGTATCCACCCATTTTGTCATTATCCTTTCTATTATTATCATACATGGTCTTCTTTTTAGATTATGTATAATTCATTATTATATATAACTTCAGTTGACATAGTTATAATTATTATTTATTACTTTTTGGTTATTGATTTATATTTTAAATTAATATAAATTTTTTATTCTTTCTAATTTTTTATTTGGGAAGTATGTATGGGTGACTTATGACTACTCGAAATTCGGGCTATACCACGGTTTTAAACCGTGGCTATAGGTCCTTAAACCATGGATATATGTAATAGACACGTTTTGAGTAACCGTATCTATGTTTGGCGTGGGTATAGGCCTAGACCTATAGTCATGGTTTGGAACAGTGGCTCTAGATCTAGAGCCACAGTTCGAAATGTGGATATAGTTATACCGCCACGGTTCAAACCGTGGTAATATCACTATAGACACGGTTTAGAATGGTGTCTATACAAGAGGACAGATACACTTTATTTCCACGATTTAAAAATGTGGCGTTAGACCTATATCCATAGTTAAAAACCGTGGAAATTATCCAAAATCCATGGTTTAAAACTGTCACTATAGGGTCTGAAAATCTATAAACAAATACCCCCCAACCCCACTACACATCCCCCACCCCCACTCACCTTGCACCCCCTCCCCCCTGCCGCCCCCTCCACCTATAAAGCCCCTTGGAAACCCCCTCCCCACTCCCCTTGTAGTAGACATCCCCCCCCCCTGTATCCCCCTCCCCTTGCAAAGCCCCCCTGGACACCCCCTCCCCCTGTAAAGCCCTTCTTGGACAGCCCCCGCCCCATTCCTTGACAACCCCCCTCACCCCAAAAAAATATCCCCCACCCTCTCCCCTGCACAACCCACCCCCCTGCAGCCCCCTCCCCCTGCAAATCCACCCTTGGATATCAACCCTCCACCCCTGCAATGCCACCCCTAGATAGCCATCCCCCCTACAAGGCCTCCCCTGGACAACCCCCCCTCCTCCCCTGCAAATCCCCCTCTAGACACCCCCCCAATTTAAAAATAGTTTAATAATCTTATAAAAACATGGGAGATTGATGAGTGGTTGTACAAAGTTCAATTCATAATGATATTTAAGTTACAGTGGTGCTGAATAGAACTATGGTTCCCAAAAATTGCAATGTACTGATTGAGGTTGAATGAAGAGATATATGATGTCATTACAACAATCAATATGTGTAGTTAAAAAGATATTATGAATGGAATGAATAAATCATCTAATGTGGTAGCCCCCCCCCCCCCTCCTGGACACCTCTCCCCCCTACCAGGACATCACCCCCCATGCTGGACACCCCTCTCCCCTGCCTGGACAAGACACCTCCTGGACACCTCTCCCCTTGGACACCCCCCCTTCCTGGACATCACCATACCTCCCTTCTAGACACCCATACCCCTATATGGACATCACCCCCCCTGCTGGAAACCCCTCCCCCTACCATGAAAACACCCCTACCTCCTGGACACCTCTCCCCCTGCCTGGACAGCACCCCCCCTGCTGGACACCGCTCCACCCCTACCTGGACAGCACCCCCCTCCCTCCCTCCGGGACACATCTCCCCTATTCCTGGACAGAACCACCCCTGCTAGACACCCCTCCACCCTGCCTGGACAATACCCCCATCCCTCCCTTTTGGACACCTCCCCCCTGCCTAGACAGCACCCCTCCCTTCCTCATGGACATGTCTCCCCCCCTGCCTGGACCACACCCCCTCCATCCTTCGTGGACACCCCTCCCCCCTTCCTGGATAGCACCACCCCTACTGGACACCTCTCCCCCCTGCCTGGACAACACCCCCCTACGGGACACCCCTCCCCACTACCTGGACAGCACCCCTGTCCCTCCTGGACACCTCCCCCCTGCCTGGACAGCAGCCCCTACTGGACACCCCTCCCCCCTTCCTGGACAGCACCCCTCCCTCCTGGACACCTCTCCCCCCTTCCTGGACAACACAACCCCTGCTAGACACCCCTCCCCCCTACCTGGACAACACCCCCTTCCTGGACAGCCCGCCTCCCTCCCTCTTGGACACCTCTCCCCCTGCCTGGACAGCACCCCCTCCCTCCATCATGGACACTTCTCCCCCCTTTCTGGACAGCACCCCCTCCCTCCCTCCTGGACTGCATGGACAACACCACCCCTATTGGACACCCCCTTCCTGAATAGCACCACCCTTGCTGGACACCCCCCCCCTGCCTGGATAGCCCCCTGCTTGAGAGAGGGACCCTACCTCAAAGGAGGTAAGCCACACTCGGTGGATGACATAACATATCATCACTCCTGCACACGGCCCTCCTGCACCAGCCCCCCATACATTTATCTAGTATATAAGTTTCAATTCATAACCTCCTCTACCATGTCCTACAAAACCCACATATATGATATACAATAATACCAGTACTCTATTTTTCTAATCATGAAATAATAATCATTAATATTATATGGTATCCTATAATCATTGAATAACTAGAAATAAAAATATGTGACAACATGTAACATGATATAATAACCCAAGAAGGTCCATGGAATGGGTTAGAATACCCATTCACATCAAATTTATTAAAAATAAAGTGGAGATACAATAAATTGAATTTAGAGATATGTGTAGACATCACCCTCTACATTAGAGTGATAAAGGTGAAGAAATTCATCATTGAGATAAAAAACCAAAATAAAGTCCCATTATCTAAAAAAATCATAAGATAGTGCATTTAACACTATATTAGCCTCCCTACATATGTAAGATTCCATGAAGTGTATCTTATCTCAATAACAATAATAATCCATCCATTCTTTGTAGAGATGTAGTGGGAATAATATAGATTTACACCTGAGTATATTGACCACCAACAAGAAGTCAATTTCAACCCATAACATATTACATCTATAATGCTTACTTATTTAACTTCATGAATTACCGCCCAAAGTTCAACTTCAAGAGTAATAAAGCTGCCAACCAATTGTTAGAATCATCCCTTAATAAAGCCTCTACTGGTTTTGAAAATTCCACCACAACTTGAGGGACTAGGTTCTCTAATCTTGCCTATCATAATGATTGGAAATTTTCAATCAATATTAGACCAACACACTGCCCATGACCGTAGGCAATGAATTGATTCCAAGTGGAATGTGTGTGAAATTTCGATAATGAGAGAAGAAGTAGTTAAAAGAAAAATAAATTAGAAACCTCCTAATGATTATCAAATTAAAAAACCCAGATAAGTAAGCTGGAGGGTTAAGAATTAATTGGTATAATTAAACAAGGGGGATTGGTGGATTATATTTAGTGTGTCCAGAAATGGCCTAATGTGCCATAATCAGAGTATTACTGCAGAAGGAAATAAAATATGGTAGAGAGAAGTAGAAAAAACATGATTGATCTAGTCATGGAACCGCCCCCACCTCTATTGAACAGTGGTCCCACTTATATAAATACTCAAGGTTTTTCAATCCTCTATTACCTGCCACAAGATTAGCATGAAATTTAACTTCAATAAACCTAGTAATTCTGAATTATTCCTCAAATTCAAAGCCTGTCTCCCTTTCGTCAAATTGAAACCTCATGCATAGCTTGATGGTCAAGATTTCTTCATGAGAGAGCATCATTCGAGCTGTCCTTGTTAAATCATTCCCCTCCCATGATCGAGCTATGTACTCTTTCGTGAAGTATTAGAGGGTCAAATGCTTTGGTGCATTGTGGCTATGGTGGAAGTATTAATCTGCTCAGCATGCTTGCGTGATGAGGAGCCTTACTGATTCACATTCTGCTTGTAATTGGACCTGGTTATGGAAAACTTGGGCCTCTTGGGCCTGAGAAGTTGGTCCATGGGCTTCAATATTGGGCATGGACATACTTCTAGTATTCATCAAGCTATCTTCTTCACACTTGTGCAGATCTTGACACCGTCTCCTTCATTTTCAACCGAACACTTAATTTGTGGAAGCTCTTCAACTTGGTTCCAGGCTTCGATAGGAAGGTGTGGTTCAACAGGCTGGAACTTCATTTGAGAATATTTTTCATGCACCTGGGATTGGTTGGCATTTCTCCTAAATTTTTATTGTTGAAGCAACTGGTGTTTCAAACGGTGAAGTAAACTAAGTTCACTGAGGCAATTTGTCAAACACCTTCTGTGAATTCTCTTCAGGAACATTGTCATCTTCTTCAGTGCCATCTCCTTCAATGGGAACATCATTGGAGCATTCATGTAAGCATATCCCATCCAGATTCCTTCAAAACTGAAATAGTAGTGGTAAAGAGGGAAGTGGTCCCCACCATCTTCGTTACTGATTTCAGACAAAATCAACTAACGATGTGTCTTCAGAGAGCAAGCTTGATCAGGTTCACATGTAGCAGTTCATCTCAGATACAGTCTCAATCGGTTGATTTTAGAATTTCCTCAACCAGCTCAATGAATTCTCAGCTCTCTTCTACTCTGGTCGTGGGATCAGCGTGCCTAACCCTGTTATCTTCATCGATTCAAACATCTGACATGCTGGTTTGAAGCTCAACCAAAGCTTCATTAAAGAACATTTGTTGCCTCGTTTGTCTAAATTAAAACTTCAATTTGGTATCATATGCACTACTCTGAAACCCAAACAGTCACCAACGCCTCAATTGAAACAAATTCAGGATGTGCATAGCGGTCTTCAATCCCATACATCTGGTTCATCATCATCCTCCTGATACAACTTACTTCGGTCAAATTTGACTAAAGTCGTAGACTCACGTGGTGTACAACTTGATGATTCAGCTTCATCGATCTCTAAGATCAATATTTCCAAGCTTCAAATTCCATCTTCACCTCGAAATCTGTCCAACTCATTGTTAGGTCTTCTACACCTTGGGTCAAATTTTTCCTTCAAACATGGAAAAGGTTGGGACTTGGTTTCATCGATATTTGTTTGTGCTCCCCCTTAGTCCAGAGTTTCAATTTAGTTTCGTCTTAGGTAAAATTTCTCAGCGACATTTCAAGGCTGGAATCAAAAGCAAGACTCATGGAATACTATCACTGTGAACTACCACGGGGTGTCGTCCTAGAGTAGGGCCAAATCACAGTATGACAACAGAGTGACTGCGAATGACCGCGACGTGTTGGCCTGGTCTAGCAACATTCGTGGGGAATCATCTTCCTTCCAGGAGAGAAGAGAGTGGGAGGAGGTGGGGAAATATTCCGCTCATCTCCCAACTGGTAGAAATTGTGATTAGTTAGTCTCAACATTGATCACAAGACTCATGGAATACTATCACTGTGAACCACCGAGGGGTGTCATCCTGGAGTAGGGACAAATCATGGCGTGACCGCGACATGGCCATGGCATGACTGCAGAATTACCATGGTTTGACCGCGGCGTGTTGGCCCGGTCCAGCGACATCCGCAGGGCAACATCTTCTGGTTAGGAGTGAAGGGAGCGGGAGGAGGAGGGGCAACATTCCAGTCATCGCCCCGCTGACAGAATTTTTGATTAGTTACTCTCAACATTGATCACAATACTCATATAATATTATTACTATGAACTACCACGTGGGTGTCATCCTGAAGTAGGGCCAAATCACGGCTTGACCACTACGTGGCCGCAGCGTGACTGCGGTGTGATAGCGGTATGACCGCAGCGTGTTGGCCCGATCTAGTGACATCTTTGGGGCAACATCTTCTAGCCAGGAGCGAAGGGAGCAAGAGGAGGTATGGAAACATTCCGGTCATCGCCCCGCCGGTAGAAATTGTGATTAGATAGTCTCAACATTGATCATAAGAATCATGGAATACTATCACTGCGAACTGCTGAAGGGTGTCGTCTTGGAGCAGGGCCAAATCACGATGTAACCGCGGCGTGACTGCGGCGTGGCCACAACATGACCGCGACGTGACCACGACGTGACTGCGGCGTGACCGCGGCGTGTTGGCCTAGTCTAGTGACATCCATGGGGAAACATGTTCCGGCGAGGAGCGAAGGGAGCAGGAGGAGGTGGGGAAACTTTCCGATCATCCCCCCTCCCCCTGTCCGGAAAACATCCCCCATGCCCCCTGCCCCCTGCCCCCTCCACCATTCCCCCTTCCCCCCACCACCCTGCCCCCTCCCCCCCTACACCCACCCCTTTCCCCCTTCCCACCTGCCCCACCTTCCCCTCTCCCCTCCAGACCTCCCCCCCTGCTCCCTGCCCCCTGCCCCTACCCACCACCACCCTACCCCCTGCCCCCTGCCCCTACCCACCACCACCCTGCCCCCTGCCCCCTGCCCTCCTCCACCAACCCCCAACCCCCTGCCCCCCGACACATGATCATATTTTAGACTATGAGCTCCTAAAAACACGTGGGATTCTTCCTTAATAGGTTCCATAGTCTTCATGGACAGATAATCCTCACCTTCTTTGGATTTTATCGCAGATGTTTCAGGATTCTTGCTTACAACCCTTGAAAATATCTTAGGTAATATGGAATCTTATTTATAAATAGAAAAAGAAGTAGGATCCACTCATCCCTCCTTAGGCTTAGTTTTATCTAAAGCACATGGGTGTTGTACCTGATGATCTTCAAAACATTCAGAGAATTACACCGTCATTGAGTTTAAAGGACACTATAACTAGATGATCCTCCTCACCTCCCCTTCATGTGTCAAAGGAAACTTGGTATCCATTGACTCAATAGATAGAGAAGAATAAAACACATGTTCCCCATCAAGATGAGTTCTATATTAAGCCTTTAATATACCATTGGACAGAGACTAGCAGTTCACTATAGAAC
Source organism: Viscum album (assembly GCA_963277665.1). Lineage (NCBI taxonomy): Eukaryota > Viridiplantae > Streptophyta > Magnoliopsida > Santalales > Viscaceae > Viscum > Viscum album. The sequence continues at coordinate 1,197,647,347 of OY728131.1, forward strand.
TTCTTTAATGAAAATAGGAAGAAAAGTACTCTTATGTTTCCTGGAAAATGTGTTGTTTATCTTTGAACTATTTTTCAGAAGAGAACCAAATAAACTCTAGATGTTTCTTAGACAGTTTATGCTCTACAAGCAAAAAATAATGAATCAGATGATTCCCTTTAAGCATCTTCTGATCGAACTAAAATATTTCCAAGAATGTTGCTGCAAATAGTAAGAAAAGAAGGATTTTCAAAAGGTAGATGTAATCAGATGATCTAAATCCATTGGGATGAAAACCGAGAGACTCTCCTAGAGTGAACAATTAGGTTCAACTTTTAGAGGAGACATGGTTAAGAGTTGAAAGAACATGAATATTTGGACAGAGGAGAAGCCAGATCCACCACTTCATGCAACCTGAGAAAGAATCAATGAGGACTCAGTTCAGTACACCTATGGTGGATCAATTATTCAATTAGGGAAGTAAAGAATTAAAAAATTTGAGGGAATAATGTTTGATTGCTAAAAAAATTTGAAAAATACCGAAACATTCTGGTTAACATGAATAATAGTGATCGATCTTGAAAGAAGTAATTTCAAAATTGATGCATGTCGAACCCCAGGAAAAAAGACATTGATGTAAATGAGACTTCAAGGTACCGAATAATAGATAAGGTGAAGGATGGGAAACTATGAAGGGAAGGAGTAGGCCTGAAGGAAGCTCCAAACCCCTGAAACCTCAAGTCATCAGTGATGCTTAGTAATGTTTCTCATGGATGAGAATTCATATAGTGGATAGTTTATAATGACTATGGATTTCTTTTTTGGGTTCTTAAAATTTAATTTTGGTGATTTATAATTAAAATTATTAAGTTATAATTGAAATTTTATGTTTCAGGTGGATGGATTTAGTAAATGGGGGAATAAGTATGTGGTGTTCTTAAAAAGCAGTAGATCGGGCCACCAGTTGGCTATTATAAAGCACCATGATCATATTAATAGTGATAATGGGTGGGGGGGGGGGGGGTTGGGTCTAGACTAACTACTGGATGGTTTATGGTTGGAACTAAAAAATTTGTGGCCTCTGGTCGGTTGGTGGTTTTCTACTGGGTAATCAGTTCCTTTCTTGACCTTTTTTCCATAAGGGCAACTTATGTCATTTTTATCATGGATTTTGGAGGTGGATTAGAATGGAATTGGAGTATTTGTTCAACTTAGTTTCAAATAATATGATATGTATGGCATGAGAGGATGTTTTCTCATATGATTTAAAAAATGAATGCTAATCTATGATGACTAGAGGATTGGATGACCCCTAATATAACGAATTTGGTGAGGTTTGGAGATCTTGAAATGTGTAGTAATACCTAGAGGAATACCCCATGGGATTAGAAAAATCACCGGTTACATAACTTGCAATCTGACATTACTTGTACTGTGAGACCCCTGGTCTGTGGAACTGGGATTTTGGGTGGATTTAAATATCACATGCCATGTGATATGGTCACACAACATGGGACCCATCTTAAAAGTCTAACGACACTTAAAGAGTGTCTTGGTTCAAACAACTATTTTAATAAAAACTGGGAAACCCCCTACATGGATATAAAAAAGGTCAAGTACGATGTGTGCTTTATGAATAAAAATGACATCTAGTATAAGGAAAACATCAATGCAATAATGTTAATCAAGGTATACCATTGTGAGTTTTCACAGACAGCGCACCTCTGTTTGAGGGGTTTTATTACGAAACCATAACTTATTTATCAAACGAAATAATTATCTTAACTAAAACTTATTCAAGTATTGCAATTTAATATAAACATGTAGAATTAAGAAGGAAACTAAATGAAATTTAAAACATTCTTTAATTAAATAGTCTAAAAGAGGGACCCTACCTCAACCTTAAGGCGTGTTTTCTTTTTACGACGACAACTCGAATCTTCCTTTTTTCCGCTTGCACGCATATGAAATTTAACATATATATAAGGACACCTGGCCCCTATTTACATATATTCATGGCCAAATTTTCACAAGGGGGTCCATAGATATATGTTTATACTTGCATATACCCCTTTACAATTACACGTGTATGAATTTTTCATATCTATGTTTAATCACACCTAGCCCCAATATAAATATTCATACTGCCATGAGTGAAAATATATATATAATGGGAGAAATTATATATGCATATGCCTACCTATGCATACACATATAAGCCTTCGTCAACAGCGACTTGAATCTACCTCAACGAAATCCAAAACACACAACAAAAATATAAGGAACCCAAAAATCAAAAAATCCCTAATTAAAATTGGGCCAAAGATTAAAAACCAAATAAACCATACCCAAATATTGAACTCATTATCTTTGATGGTGTTGGATAGAACCGGTCTTATCATAAGAAACCACCTATAAGAAAATAGTGGGAAGATAAATGGGATATAACAAATTCTTATATATATGTTATCAGTGTGTCAACTGCACATGATAAATGATACATGAATCCATAACCAACAATGAACAAATAATATTTTAATTGATATGTACATCCTAATACTAAATTAAATGATCATTAATAAAGCTCTTTATTTTTCAAACATCACCTTCAATTGCCTATTCAAAAATAAAAAATCACCAAAATATGAGAATAATGTAAACCTCCATCATCACTTAAAAGTGAGAAATAGGGATTAGACATTGTTATTAACCTATAAAATCCATTCCTTGATTATATAAAATACCTAAAACTCTTAATGCCTATATCCTTCTTAATTTTCTATATTGAAACCTCATTTTTAGCATGTTCTTCTTCTGGAATTCACCTTTATTCTTAGTTTATATCGGTTTATCAATTTAATAAAGTAGGTAATTTTCCTTCTATTATTCTTAATCAATCTGCATGGATTTTTCAAGCCAATTTTCTAATATGATTAGACAATATTTTGGTGCAAGATCTTCCTTCTTCTTGATTGTATATTCCTCCTTTGTAGAAACTATTTCCGAACATGTGATAATTGGATCTTTCCTTTTCTCTTTCAACAATTATTATGTTATGGATTCTATGTCATAATTTCTTAACAACTTGGACTACTTGGTTTCCCTTCCACACACACTTTCAACAGCCTTTAGAGTATCCTTTTTAGTCTCCCTTTCAAACTCCACACTAGAATTGTCAAGCACTAGCCAACTACAATATCAAATATTGATACTTAACCCAACACATTGATCTGAATGACATCTTAGAAATAAAAAAATCTCTAAATATAATATTTACTAATATAAAATCCTCATAATTAACTAAACACACTGACTATACCAACCACTATAGGTAAATCATTAATTTTGGTGTGGTCTTGGAACCAAATATGGTTCATCCAATATCCTTCTCTAGACACTAAATTTATCCATTTACTGTCTAAGTTAATACATTTCACAACCTTGATAATGATCACCTTCCCTTGATATAGATTTCACTCAAAAAGCAAATGTATGAATCTCCCCACTATAGTATTATCGATACCATCATCAATCCTACACACACATTTCTAGTGCCTCATATCAAATTATGATCACTACAGAAGATCCTAACCCAATAATCTCAACAAAATTTCTTCATTTAAAATCTATCATCTTTCAAACACACATTATATCCAACAAAAATAATACATTAAAATATATTAGATAGAGAACTCCAAATTTTAGAAAGAAATAATAACTTTAATAATACCTCATTAAGTATAGTACTAAAAGTCACTTCACCTAGGATGGCTTATCCCAATAAAATAATATAGAAACCACATCTCGACACATACATGAAACATATTTTTCTCAACCCAATACTATGGGAATGCATGCACATTCATGATACATGAAAAATAGACGAGGGTTCATTTTTCTAATATTGAGCTGATATATTACTCATTCAATTTACTCTGTCACCCTCATACTGAGGCTCACCAACCAACATTCAGTCCTACCCGGTTTCTAGCCTTCTCCATGCACCTTCCTATGAAATGGATGTATCTACATAGACATCGTAGTATTTATTGAATATCTCTTAGTAGGTGTCCATATAAAAGGAAGCTACTCATGCCCATAATTAGTACATAAGACCATTTAAAAAATAGAATTCCTTTATGAATAAATTTCATTTGAAGGATGACATGAAATAAAAAAGCTTTCAAATTTAGTAGCATACTCCATTACCGATTCTCATAATGATATATCTCCATGAATCCCCAAAACATGCTCTTATTATGTAAATCTACCATAGCCTCTCATAGAATAGGGAATGAAACTTGATCCATAAAACCTCCTCATTCCTCTTTTATGATCAAATGTATTTATCCATTCTAATTCATCTCCTTTGAATTTAGAAACTTCTAGTTTCACCCATATATCCTCTAGAGTTCCAATCATTTCAAATAGGAACTAAACTATCTCCAACATATTCGAAACATCCTACGATCCCATGTCAATACTAAAAATTATATACTGCTACTCCTAGAACTCCTGGATAACTTAGAAAACCATTTCTTTTCCTTTTCAAAGTCCTTGGTCAATGGATCAATGTAGTTGTAACATAATATGAGGGAAACAACCACTTGAGCATATTTAACATGAGAACACAATGCCATCCTAATTAGATACTTTTTGATGAATTTTGACTCAACATCATCTCGTAATAACAACATTACTAATTAGAAACCCATCACGCCGCAATCCAAAGCATGCATTATTACCACAAAATCAGGAAACTACCTTTAATCCTTACATAATAACAAAATATCATATCCAAAACACCAAACACTAAAGTTTTTCATAATAATTTAAGGGTTACTCTCCTACACACCAAACATAACAACCAAACCCTGCACATTTACCCTTGATAATAAGAAACCATCCACCCATTAACTGATCAAACAAGCAACTTCCTAATTAAAATACACAATCAAATCACCCAGAAATCACCAAAATTCCCTATATCGATAGTTTTACATAAACACATCAAGAAAAACCCCAATAATATCCACAAACACGAGGGATTACCACCAACCCATACCCCTAAAGACAAATCCAAACCATACCCAATATATATCCATCATACTCCAAACGCCACCCTAACACCCGAACACACCTGATTTGAATAAACCAAATGTATCTTGTTTTTCATCCATCATTTTATATTTTAATCCACCAAAAATACCATAAAAATATAAATTCCAACCATTGGAGAAAATACATGAGTGAAATTTGAGGGGTTAAAACCGTAAATACCTGGTTCTTATTGAGAACATCATATTATGTTTTAAGGAGTTCACTTCCAAGCTGACAACCACTTTTGGAGTTGATGAACACCAAAACAGGACAATTTGGTGAGTGGGAAGCATTTATGACCATGGATTAGAGTTTAAAAATATTATTAGTAATGCAAAAAACCTTCACAATTGTATTGTTTTTAGTTACACCCATGATAACTTTTCAACTGTGCGTTCAAATCATATCATTATGGCACTATAGAATCAAAGGTTTTAAATGTAGTTAAAAAAGATATAGATGCAGATCCCCTCAGTTTTCATTAGGAAAACACCACATGGTAACTCAATGACAAGAATCAACATCGACATACATAAAATTTTGAACTCCTTAAAATTTGAACCACAAGACATGCTAACAAGATTATCAATGAAAAAGTAGCATTTAATAAAATAAATAGTGAACATCATATGAGGATAAATAAACCCTACATCCCCAATTACATGGAACACATGATAAAGTGGGATTTAATTTAATGCACCATGCAAGCGTAGGTTCTCCAGGAAAAAAAGATAAGAAAGTGATAAATGAAATAAGCATGGGATGTAAAAGGAAAATTGAATACAAATTAACAAACTACTTCCAGCAAGTAACTTCTCCTGACATGAAATGAATCAATAAGGAAAAGCCGTAGGCGCGTGGAAATTACAAACAAGGCATCGAGTCTACTACCACATGAATGCAAAAAAACCATCCCAAGGAGATAAAATTCCATTGAACAAACAAAAACAAAATGCAAGTGCCAATGACATAATAAATTGAAAAGATGATCATAAATTCCCAACTATAAAGAAAGTAAAAACCTAATCCACTCTATCTTCCTCCCCCAACACTCCATAGTCATACGGACCATGTTATTGTCATTCCATAATGGAAATAAAAAAATGATGAACACCATCCATCAGAGGAGGATGCTTCAATCGAAAAAACATAAAAGGTTTATAGTGGTAGAGAAATAGAAGGAGGTAGATTCAGAAAGTACACAGAAATTGCAAGATGAAAGGCCAGTGGATTCCTGCTTCTGAAGGGCCGCTGTGAACAACGTGAGAGAGTTCATGAGAGAGGTCGATAGTTCAGAGTAGAGGGTTGCGGTGAGAGAGGTTGATGAAATCATGAGAGACCATGTGGATTGGGAGCGTCGGGAGGAGGGCGTTGTGGTGAGAGACGTAGGCGGTTCGGAGAGTAGGGTCACAGATCGGGGGAGGAGGAGAGGAGAGGCTGACGGTTCAGCGAGTATGGTCACAGATCAGGGGAGGAGGAGAGGAGAGGCTGATGAAATCCAAAGAAAAAATTAATGAAATGTCGAGGTTGAGAAGTTTATCCCCTAATGTTTAATTAATGCGTGGCTATAAACAGTCTATAGATGCGAACCTATAAAACTGTGGATATAGGTCTGTGGCTATAACATAAATTTTTAGTATTGTATCCAATATATGAAACCTTAATTATAGATTCTCATATGGGATATTTAATTCAGTTTGAAATTTTATTGGGTAAAATCCTTCTTAATGAGTCATATCGATTTCCTAAAATATTTTTGAAATATCATTATAGTTTCCTCATCATTTTACACAAATTATTAAAATATTTTGAACATGGAAATTTATTAATACAAATCAAGGATGGAAAAGTCTAAGTTTCATTGGAAGACATGGTTCGAAATATATTGAAAGGAAACTAAAATATTATGTCATTATTTGACTGTCCATAATGTGATTCAAAATCCATTTGATATCCTAAAATAGTATAAGATAACAATGGTAATACATAATAAAATTTGTGTGCAAAAAATCTCATTAAGGGAATAAACATGATCAAAATATATAACATGTGAGACAAAGATATAACATGATATTTTAAAATAGAAGACTCATGAGTAATCACATGAGAGAATAACATAAATAAGATAGTGTTATATGATCATTAAAAAAAGAAATATAAAAACAGGCCAAAACACAACATAATCACAAGTCAAGGATAACACCTAAGACAACATCAGATGGGGGAAAAAGTCCCATAATGGATTGTGTTTACTCCCTAATCTCATAAATAACGTCTCATGAGAAAAAGGTTTTACCCAATTCATTGAGTAAATATCCTGGAACAAACACCATAACATGTCCATGATTATGTATTACAGAAAAAGTTAAACAATCATAATTCATAAACATAAGATTTACACAAGGAAGGAAATTAGGTTTCTTAATCCTTCATCATATCAAAATAAGATTATATCATATCATGAGTCATATTGATTTCATAACATTATAAGTTTCTTTTAATGTTATTACTTTATTGAAATAAAGATTCAAATGTTTCAATGTGGTGTGGGACACTTTAGAATGTGTAAAGATTATTTTCATCCTGAATTGTTCAATGGACTCTTTTAAAAGTATCATTATTTCTGTAAACCTAAATTTTGGAATCATATACTCTATATAAACATTATTATAAGTTATATTTTTCATGAATTGATTCTATTTATAGTGAATTATTTGGACTTGAAGAGATGGGTGGGGCCCGTTATAGCCCCTTGATGCATCAATAGGCCTTAGGAGACCAAACAATTGGTGAAATACCCTTTGAGTTTGTTTCCAAATATATTCAAATAGGCTTATATCAATATAATTAAACCTTATTGATGGTATGATGGTTTATGTGCGTGAAACATGACTTTTGAAGATTCAACATTCTTTTCATTCAATATTTAGTAGTTATTATCCATAGTATATTCACTATGACAAAATAAATTGAAGTAATTACATTATTAGTTTATTGATTGGAACATGTTTCTAGTTATTAACCTTTTACATACTGATTATTCTTGTTTATTCAAGTTATCTTCCACTATACCTAACTCTTATTGAGAATTAGAGCTCAACCATTTATTTTTTTCCTTCCTTGAGTTGTGAAGAATAAATCTTTGAATAAGTGACATGAAGTAGTTTATTTTCTTTTGTTATGTAATCTGTTGAATTTCAAATGTAATAAAAGAACCATGTATATATCTAGTTTTTCCAAGATAATATGATGATTAATATTTGGTAATGTGGTCCATTGTATCTATACCATTGTAATAAAATGACCACCGACCGTAGGCTACTGGAGTCCGGGATGTTATAGGTGGTACCATATAATGTATAGTATGATCATTGGTAACTAGATTTTGAAATAATTGTTCAGGGAACATATCACTAAGATATAATTTAGGATAATAATGAAATAACATCCTATAATTTTTTTATGGTATATATTATATGGGTCTTCCTAGAAGTACATCCTTGTCTAGATACTATAAGTGGACATGGTTCTGGGACAGATGTAACTAGGGGTATTGTCTCTGATTAGGTGCATTGTGCCTATATCGACCTAACATAGTACATAACAATGGGCCTTTCTACTCACCTGGTTTGACACTCCTAAGGGATATTATTAAGATAATTTAAATTCACTTTATAAACTATTATTAAGAATTTAAAAGTAAAAATGACCTTAAAGAAACCATGTTTATGATTATGAGACTAGCTATGCATAATGTTTTTGATTCATGATAAGTATATTTCTAGTTCCAAATTATACATTGTGAGTCATTATTTTATGCGATATTCTTGTATATCTGATAGATTAGAAATGTCACCCAGAAGTATTTTTCTTAAGAATAGATTAAATTTTATAATTGTATTCTTTTTCTATAACCATTATTCCTTAATTTTATTTTAGTTGAGGAAAAATGACAAAATCGATAGAGAAAGATGATGATAAACTCTTCTCTCTCATCCAGAGGATTTAATTTCAAGGGTAATAAAAAAATCATGTTTATATGATTTCAAAACATTTATAAACAATCATGTTTCCAATAAGAAAATATACGAGGAATTTCACACCTATAATATTCCCCATTTATCGAAGGAACATTGTTTTTGTATTAACAAATCTGATATTCTCATCTTTCCTACAATTCCTAGAGTGGAAGGTATTTCCAGGGTATTTGTGAATTCTTCACCCTTTTTAAAAAATATAATCTCTCATCAATATCGAAGGAGCTTCAGAAGAGGGCGAACTCCAATAAGATTACATGTATGAAAGTTAAAATATTTTCATCTTTGGAAGTATTAAAGATTAATTTGAGACTATTGAGGAGAATACATAAATATTATTTTATAATGGCCAGGTTCATGAGAATTATCAAAAAATTTACACTGAATATAATACATTTTTAATTACTTATCAATTTCATTATCATGTCCATAAAAAATTCACAATTTTCATTTTGAAATGGGAGGAAGATTATTTGGAGGATAACATAATGTACCACTGGAAATCCTGGGCCCTTTAACTTCATAAGAGACACAAAAATAGATGACTTGGATAAAGTTATGAGTTGCTTTTGACTAAAATTATCTATTGTTAGTGTCCACAAAAAAATTATTTTTGAAATGATGAACTTCCATGTTTGGTGAATACAAATCAAAACATTGAGTGTGACTGAATTGAAAGGGTATGTTTTTTTTTCAATTTACAATTATTAAACTAAAAATAGATGGGACACTACACAAATCAATGTATCAAGTATCAAAATAATATACACAAAATTAGGATAATTGATCTTGGGCTAGCTTACACAAATACCTTAGATGATGAGGAATTATTAACATGCTTGTGTTTGGATTCAAGGATTGTTTTATTGTATCAATAATGCTCTATTAATAAGATTTATGAGATATATATGGATTTTACGACAACACTTCTTCTTTATGGAACAAAAATCACGTGATGAATATGACTAGTAATCAAGTAAAGTGGTCATATTGTATGTTGATCTTTTGGAAAAAACATGTATTGTGAATGAAAACCATAAATATGTTTTCAATGACTGATATAATAAGAAATTTATGTTTATGGGATAGTATAGGCAACCATAAAGTCGGTTAGGGAATAGACGGTTTTCATTATATTATAATAGTTAGATGTTTTGATTTATGGGATAAATGTGTTTTTACTTTTGGATGAAATCAAATTTTATAAAGGTTTAAATGTGATCAAGGTAATCATATATTTTGTATGTGACAATAATAGATACATTATTTAGTGAATCTTATTTTGTGTTTATTTTTGAAATTTAGTGACCTACCGTCTAAATGTTTTTCCTTTGAGTTTAGGAAGACAAATTTTGGATGAGTCTTAAGATTAACTACGTATAAAATAGATCAGGGATATAATTGATTAAGATTAAAGTATGATTTATCATTTTCAATAAAAAATGATAACAATATTGGTTTTAGTAAACATTAAAAGTTCCAAAAAATGACTTAGGGACCATATGATCTGTTAAAAGTGCAACATGCATAAAAATTCATTTGGAATATCAATATTTATATTCAATAAATGAAGCGGTGTTAAATCAAAGCACAAACAATGGATGATATTACACGTATGAAATGGAAAGTAATCAAGTATTTATATTTTCTCATGTTATTATCTAAATATTAATCTAATCTCTCAATTATAAGAAGTATATTTTTAACAAAAAAATTTATCTATTTACTTTCCTTTTTTACAAATCAATCTTCTTTTAACTGATCACAAATTTATGGATTTGTGATGGTTAAAATTATAATAACCACCTTACCTATCAATATATATCAAAAAATTATGAATAAAATACTCCTCGATCTTCACATATTCACTAATATTATCCTATTCAGATTCTGAATTTTTGTGACCTCTACAATTCTCCTTCCCTCTTATTAAGAGGATATTTTATTAAGACTATTTCTACTGTGCATCTTAAAAAAAGATTTTATATCAAACCTTGATTTTTGAAGTTCAATTTCAAATTTTTAGGATACAATTTATTCATGGAGGGGAGAATGTAACATCTCCTAAGTTTATTCTAGATATCTTGTTAAATTATATTCCATCAACAATATCAGTTTCACACAAGACCATGCCTAAACAAACAATAATATACAATTAAATATAATTATTTTAAAATAAACATTGTAACACAATCATTAAACTATAGGTCATGAATAATATTAATTAAATTTATAACTACATTCAAATAATTTTATAGGCATAAGATAATAAAGAATCAAATTTACACAATAAAGGCTATATTTTTCTAATGGGAGTTTCACCACATTTTAATGGAACACTTGTTTTAAAAAAAATGGAAACTTTTATCACTTATATTTGTCAAATTAAATTTCATTCATAAAAGGGTATTATCAAAATTATCTTATAGTGAAATTCATATATTTTTCTGAAAATATTTATTTTACAGTGAATAGCGAAAACTCTCGATTTTTTATAAAATTACAATCATTTTTATAATTAATATTATATTAAAATTTTGAAAATTAAACAAAATTATTAAAAATTAAATATGTTTTTTTAATCTTGTTAATGAAAATATAATATATTTATTTGATGGAATAAGTAAAATTATGTTTAAGAAATGAAAAATTAAATGTTGGCTTTTTTGGGAAATAAAAATGTTTAATTATATTTTTATAATAAATATAATTATTTAAAAGAAAATATATTTTCAAAAAATATATTACTAAATTAAGCTTTTTTATGTCATATTATTATTAGATAATTTTATGAGACCTTATTTATTTTTTCAAAGACTTATAAAATCAATTATAATTTTAATATTATAATTTTTTCAGTAAATGATGATTTTAATTAAAAATTACATTTATAATATTTAAAAAAATTATTTTCACAATGTGTTATTAATTTTTGAATTCTAAAAAAATTGGATGATTTTTTTGTATTTTTCTAAAGTATGTGATTTTTGGATTAATAGTGAGATACAGTACTTTACGGTAAAAATAAATAATTGAATTATAGATTCATGTATGATGTATAGATGAGGTAAGTACCCATTGGTTCAAACTAACATGTATTATTTACTATATGGAGTCATTTAATAATCACTATTTCTTGTCTTGAGGAAAAATAATTGACTAATCAATAAAATATACAAAACACACCCCTCTCCTACACTATAAATACCACCTCTCACCACATGTTCTCATCACATCTCAAAATCTTTTAATATTTTAAAATTTCTAGCCAATACGATTTACTTGTATATAACCCATGTTTCAAATCCATTTTTATTATGAAAATACCAATCCTAAGCCCCTTAATGAACCCCTTAAAGAGAATAATTAAAGAGGTAAAACCCTTAATCCTTCACTTTCTATTTCTTTCAATTTAATTTCGTTTATTATATTATCCTCACCTCCTCCGTACAAACATGAATGATAAATAATTATCCAATATATAATTTAACATTATTATGTCAATGGAATATACACCATCAATTTTCTACTCCTCTTCCTTTTATTCGAAAAAATGAAAACTTCATCCGTGATATGTCGATTTATCACTATTATGGAAAATGAGTTTTCATTTTCCATTAAATAATTCAAGGATACTCATGCAAAAAATTATATGGTAGAAAAAGATTATAAAAATTAAAATAAATTTTATTTAAAGTTCCAAAACTAGTATACATACAATGTATTAATTAATAAAATAAAATGAGTTTGCGGTGATAAAAAACACCAAAATAATCTAAACGATTATCACTAACATTTTTTCTAATGATTCATAGTAAAACCATTTAAATGAATAATATATAGAACAATTTAATATTATATAATTTAATTAATAACATATAATTCCAACTATAGACAATAATTAAAATTTTACATTATTGTCTATACATTTATATAAGTACACCGATTGAGAAAACCAAGGAAACAATTACTCTTGAATGATAAAATAGAATCATATAAATAATAAAAAAGAAGACAACTGATGTTAATAAACTTTTAATTAATTAAATACATGTATTAAAGTTTCTTGACTAATTATTTAATTGATTTAATAAAATTATTCTTGACATTAAGATCATGTGCAGAAGACACTTATACATAAAGTGAGGGGGTTTTCATGTCACTTTTATTTCCATGATATTTCCCATATTCCCTATTAACTTCTTGTATGTGGTTTATGTATAGTTCAATTTCATATATAATATAATGAATATATATATATTAATATTATTAAATTATTAATTTGATGATTATAAATTTTTGTTCACATGATTCTTTTGAGCCCAGAGTGGTATCAGTTTTCTCTAAAAAACCACATTTTCATTGGATTACTATTTATATCTCTTAATCCAAATGTAAAACCTAATTCACATTATTTTATCCTCATAAAATCGTTTTTAATGTTCCAAAATTATTTAAAAACTTAAATTCTATTTTATTTAAAGGTAAATGAATGTTTTAAGAGGTTTCTTGTTTAATTTCTCTTTATAAGAAAGCTTGCTTAAAGGTTAATTCCCAATTTGTTTCCCATTTTCAAGTACCACCCATAATTTGTCTTCAGATACCAATATTTTTACTAAAGTCTCTCATTTTACCATGAAAATATAATTTTTTAATTTTATGGTTTTATACAATCAATTATTTATTTTTCTATATTAAAGACATTATTATTATCTTTAAACCTCACTAAAGAGGCTCAATTTTAACGTCTTTTAAAAAATATTTTTACATACTGAACAAAATTTATGCCTCAAACTTAATTTCATTTTCCTCCCCTTTTATTTTTTGGGTTATAAATGTTAAAAATTAATTTTATGACAAATAAAAATGATTTTCCAAATGAAATATTCTTTCAAATGTAAAAAAGGGGTTTTTTCTTATCACATTTTTACTTTTTTGAGATATGTTCCTTGTTCAAAACTTATTCCTTATGTGTGGTGTTTTTACTACACTATATATAAAATATCATGATTCAACATATTATCAATACATTAAAATACTCTTTTAATGTTATTCCATACTAGGAATTATTATTTAAATGTCTAAATGTTGTATGGGACACTTTGGAATGTTAAAAGTTTATTTTCCTCAAGAAATTATCAATGGTATCATTTAAAAGTATATTTATCTTTGTCAATATACCTTTTTAATATTCTAATCAATATTAATATTCCTATTATTTATATTTTTCATGAATTGAATCTATGTCTGAGGAATTCTTTGGACTTACAGTGAAAATTGGAGTCTTTTATAGCCCGTTGATGCATCAAACGGTCTCATGAGATAAAAATATTATTAATAAACAGTTCATGTTCTTTTCTAAAAAGAATCAGGTTCTTTTTTTCCCAAATACATAACATGACTTGATAGTATAATTGTTCATGTGATGGATACACGATTTCCAATGATAAAGCATTTTCTTATTTATGTATTTAGTTATTATTATCTTTGATATTTCACTATGAAAAAATATATAGAAGTAATTTAATTCTTAGTTTATTGATTGGAATGTGTTATTTAGTTATTACCCATTCCATATTGATTTTACATATTGATTCATGTAATCTTATTCTATAATAAACCCTTACTAAGCATTCAAGCTCACCCTTTTATTTTTTTTCCTTCCCTAGGCAATGAAGAAGAAATCATTTAATAAGTGATAAGAAGAATTTTCTTTTCTTTTTTTATGTAAAATGATTATTTTATAATGTAATAAGGGATTTCTCTATGTATTCAGTTTCTGCAAGGATACTAAAAAGATCGATCCTTAGCAATGTGGTCCCTTGTATTTATACCATTGTAATAAAATGACCACCGAATATGGGCTACAAGGGTCAGGTTTTTTATAATTAGGCTATTAGGATATTTGGAAATTTGTAAATTAGTCCATTAGTATGATATCCCATTATTTAATTAGGATATTTTCAATTAGGTTATTTTTTTATTTGGCCATTAGGTTATTTTCTATTTGTCAATTAGGTCATTTTTCCATTAGTCCATTATATAATTTTACCATTAGGCCATTTAGGACATTAGGCCATTAGACAATTAGGACAATAGGCCATCAGTCTGTTAGTCCATTTAGGCCGTTTAGTCCATTTAGGAAATTTAGTCTAATTAGGCCATATAATCCATTTATTCAATTTATTCCATTTAGTTAATTTTGTATACTAGAACATTAGGCAAATTTTCATTTTGGAAATTAGGCCATTTGGTCATTTTTGAAGTTTGGATATTCGATGATTAGGCCATTAGGCCATTTGATCATTTTACCATTAGGCTATTAGGCCATTTCACTATTAGGCCATTTTCCAATTAGGAAAATTATACCATTAGATCATTTGGATAACTAGGTCAATTGGACATTCAAAAAATTGTCCATTTGTCAATTAGGACATTAGTGTAATTAGCCCTTTTTCAGTTGGCCATTTGTCCATTTGGCCATTTTACCATTAGGTCATCAGGAAATTAGGCCATTTAGACATTTTAGAAATTATGTCATTTGGTCATTACAACATCTGGCCATTTTTTCATTTTGAAAGTGTCATTTACAAAATTTTATTTATAGTATCCCTTTCATTTTACACATATTTTTACAAGATTTGAAGCATAATTTATCATCAAATATAACCAAATCTCCTAAAGTCTAGTGTCTTTAGAAGATTAGGTACATAATTTAAATACGTGAAAAATAAACTAAATCATTTTTTGGTTAATCTCCATAATGATATCCAAAAATCCAATGAGGTACTAAAATTTTATAAAATAACCTGAGAAATATATGAGCAAATGAATGAGCTAAAAATTATAGTAGGAGAATAAGAATAGAAATAAAACATATCATAAGGTTTAGAATGACTAAAATGATGATGTAAAATGAATTTAAAATAAAAAAAATAAAAAAAATATGGGAACATATAATCATGGAAGTATATAAATTTGGATAACAATAAATACTATGACATAAACGGGATTCAATTCTAACTATGAAGACTATATCAAGAGGTGGAAAAATCACATAATGAAATCAGGTTAACTCTCTATCCAAACATGATATATCATGAGACTAAACATTTCCCAATTCATTCGATATATATCTGGGAATGAAAATCTTAATATTTTCATGCATATGTGTTCCACATTAATAATCAAGCTTAAGGGTTACCCATGGAAAGTATTGGGTATCATAATCATGCTGTAAGGCATAACAAATGGGAATATGATAATAGTATCCTTGAAAATGGATTAAATCATCAATTGACATTAATTTGGTAATATATGAATATATAATGATAAATGATGTCAAAAATTAGTGGAATCATGCAATAAAATTGTTTATGAAACCTTAAAACTAAAATAATTTAGTGCTATTTATGGGGAATATTAAAGAGAACTTAATGCAAAAATTAATTTTAGTTTTCATAAAACCAGAAATTAAAAAATGATGTTTGACATGGTAAAGTGAGTAATTTTTGAAGAATAATGGTTTCTTGAAATATATTATTGATGGTACATGAAAAGGGGAATGAAATTGGGAAGTTCACATTAATTAGGATTGCTTATAAGGAAAAAACGAGAAGAAAACCTTATTGAAACAAGTATATTTCAAAAAATAGATGGATAAAATGATCAGTATACATGATTTTGGAACACCTAAATAGAATTTATATGAATTATATAAAAATAAATAATATTTAAATTAGTATAAAGATAGAGATAGCGTAACCCGGAGGAAAAATGCAGGTTTGGGAAGAAACTCTTACCTTATGTCCCAAAGTGTTCTTGACATGATCTTAATGTACTGGATAATAAAATTAAATATATAAATTAATTAATTCAAAACATTTTATATATTTATTTTATTTATTATAATTTTATTAAGTTCATGTAGGTTCTTTTTATGAGTTATAAGATAAAATTTCATCATTTCAGAGTGTTCTTTTTAGTGGTTTTCATGATTGGTTAATATTATACATGTTTGGAAAATCATGTAAAATGAGAATCGTTGTTTATAATTGATGTTATAAGTTATTGATGAAAATATATAATATTATATGGTTGTATAATTAATATGATATTTTATGGTGATGATTAATCATTTTATATGACATTAGTGATAATCATTTAGATTAATTTAGTGTTTTTTCATTCCTCACAAACTGGTTTTGTTTAATTAATTTATTTTATGCATATAAAATGGTTCTTGAACAATAAATTGGTTGTAATTGTAACAACCCAATGTTTTTAAATGGAAATTACTTTCTAATAAATATGTCATAAAATCCCATGAAAACACAACATAATGAACTACTAAGTGCTATGTGACTTTTAAATATATGTTTGTCACTTCTGTGTTTGGAATTTCAAAAATCTGACATACACAATTGCAATCAGTAAGTTATTTGGATTCCGATATGAAAAACATATTTTTTAGTGAATAGTAACATACCCTTATTAATAGTGTTTAATAGTAACCTTACCTATGTCAATATATAAATAATATTCATGTGAAAGTATGATGTACCTATATTTTAGAATGAGTAAATGAATGTTTTAAAACTGGTTTTAAAAATAAATTATGATTTTAATTTAATTTTAAAATAATCATATTTAGAAAGTTAATTTTGAAAAATTTACTTCATTTTTGGATTATACACGTCGAAAAATGGTTAAGGTGAATTTTTGAGATTTTTCTAAAATACCATAATTTTTTACGAATAGTAAATAAATAGGATAATTTATAATAAATGATAAATAATGGGTTTATTGAGTCATTGATGATGTTTTTATGATGTAAGAAAAATTTTTGTGGGATAACATGATAAAATTACTATTCTTGGTCAAATAAGACGAACTATTCCCTGTATTGTGGGGAAATAATAAATTAATGAATTTTATATTGATAAATCACCTCTCTCATCCACTATAACCCCCTCTCACTCCTTCTTACATTCACTCCTCTCAAGCCATGTGTCTTGCAATTATTCTACCCAAATCTCTCCCTTAAATCCTTCCCCACGTTCAAAATCTCCTAACCTGTTCAAAATACCAAAACATCTCCCCTTAAAAGGTTCTCAGAGGAGGAAGTATCAAGAGCTAAATTCCTTGTTCCAATTCCTTCATTTCTTTTAAGTTCTTTTCTTTTTGTTTCTTTACTCATCTACCTTCACCCAAACTATATGATAAATCATTTAACTTAAATTTAGTGGAATGTTTTCATGCTAATGTGATATTTCATTATGTTCTCCAATTTCCCCACAATTTATTTGAAAGAAATGAAAGCACCATTTGAGATGTGCTAATTTAGCACATTCAAAGACAACAATTTATCAATTTATATTATAATACGTAATTCTTTTCATTAAACAATTTGTGTTATGGTTTAATCAGATTATTACATATGTAATATATCTTATTTTTTTATGTGTAATCCTTTTGTACTAATGGTATTAATTTATATAAAAAAACATGTTCTTTGTAATCAAACCCACTAATTAACAAAAACGGTTTCCACCAAGGTTTTATATAATAGTCCGACTTCAATATAATTAACCAAATTAAATTTAAAACCAATAAATATTTAGGATGTTCACTAATAGAATATAACTTCATTTCTAGACAACCACTTCCATCTTTCATGTTTATCTAAACTTGAATATAAGTTAATTGATCTTTTAAAACCAAGTAGACAAACGAGCCCGAACAACTAACTTCAACCTTATAACTAATCAAGAAGGACTTGAATGAACAAAACAATGTTGTAATAAATCAATTTCAAATATAGTAGTTTATGTAATTATTAATTAATAATCCTATTTTTTATTCATGTATTTAATAACGAGTAGAGAACACAAATGGATTTATGGTAAGAGATCCTGTCTATTTCTCTCTTAATTAAGATTGTCCCCTATGGTATGATTTTTATGTATAAAAACAAATTATGGGGTATGTTTTCACACCTCCCCGTACATCCCTAATTTTTTATAAGTTATGATAAACCCCTTATCTTTCTCATTAAACCCTCTTAGTTACTGCCGATACCATGTCGATAAACTGTAATGAATTCTGCCCAGACTTCCTTTATTCCTTTGGGTTGCTTTATATTTATTTTTACCAAAATGTAGTTGTATTTTATATTTATGTAAAACTTCTACATTCTATTTTTATGCTCCAAAATCATGTTTCAAGATCTATCTCTTATCTTATTTTGGTTATATTCCTGCTTTTAAGTGAATACCTCTTCGATACTTCCCAACTAGCACACTCATTTTAAAAGAACTTCCCAAATTTTTACCCAATTTCACTTTCACTATATCCTATGTTTTAAGACACCATTGTATTCATAAAAATCATTCTTTTAGAAAAGGAAATATTCTTTGTTAAATTCTAGTTTTATATAAAAGATTTATTTCTTTTCTATTTAAAAAGCTCTATAGTATTTTCCTTTAAACCAAACAATAATGTTTTAATTCTAATGTTTCTAAAATACATTTCTTATATGTTGTCACATATGTTTGACACCACTTACCAGGTTATATGAATGTTTTACCCTATGAACTTCCATGTATGTTCTAATCCTTTTCTTTTATGGACACTTTCATGATACTCCCATTGGTTATGATTTATGCCTTGATTGTGGTACCCAATTCTTTCCATGGGTACCCTTATATTTATGTATGGTTTATTATGTATGATTATATATATGGTAAGAATATTTATATGGAAAGAATACACATGATAATATTGAGATGGGTGTGCCTAGATAGCGACCCAATGTATTTGGTAAAGTTAAGACACATGAGATACGACGTGAAACAAGATTGGTGGTGAGCCTTGACACATACTAAAATGGGAAATGAGATTGGCGTTTAGCCATGACCCGCACTAAATAAATTTTTTATGATTTTGCTACATTTATATGATTCCATGTTTATATGATTCCATGCATATACATTATGATTTTATATGTTTCAAGCTTTGGATACCTTTATGTAATGCCTCCTAACTCATGTGCTTAAGATGTATCCTTATATTCATTACCTTACTAGGATTCTGAGCTCACCCCTTTGTTCATGTGTTCCCCAGGGTACCATATGCTGATGTTAGGGATGAAAAGAAGTTAGGATATATTCATGGAGATTAAATAAAGATGTTTTTTTAGACCCATGTTTTATGTACGTAGTCTTCAAAGACACTTGATGTAATGATCCTTGGCTTGTACTCTGATGTTTAACTATTCTTCAAATTGAGTAATGTTTTATATAAAAGGCTTGGGTCACTATAGTTGGTATTAGGGGACGGTCTTGTTATTTTTGGAGATTAGGAATATATCACCTTAGTAAGAACATTATAGATGAGACTATGTAAGAGAAATCATTCCTAAATGTTGGTGATTATTGATTAAGTGCTTTATCAAGAAAATAAATCCATGTCTAGATACGAGTAGGTAGAGGCAGCTCTGGCACAGATGTATCTAAGGGTAGAACCCAAAAACACAACTTTGAGCTAGTCTCAAATGGGAACTAGTGCATGAAAACATGCCTTGATGCACTCTTGGTTAAAAAACTCATAGTGGATATGCTTTGGTTGATTCACGGGAATAGTACAAACCATTATTTAGGGACAAAAAATACCATAAGAATATAAGTTATGAAATAGACTGAGAATAACCAAGATTTAAACCTAATAATCACAAGTTAGGATATAATTATTCTTTATAAGTTTACCCTTTAATGTTCAATGTTTAATTTTTTATGCTCAATAGATAAGTATTCAAGACCTATAATTATACATTATTTTTCTTAGGTAATGGAAGGAAATAGAAGAACACGTTTCAAAAACCAATGTGATAGGCAATGTGAATATTTACCCAATGATATGCCTCATATGAAAGGAGAGGGTGCTCAAAA
Organism: Viscum album; assembly: GCA_963277665.1. Taxonomy (NCBI): domain Eukaryota; kingdom Viridiplantae; phylum Streptophyta; class Magnoliopsida; order Santalales; family Viscaceae; genus Viscum; species Viscum album. The sequence continues at coordinate 1,197,668,411 of OY728131.1, forward strand.
CATCATGACAGTACATGCTCAACCAGACTGAGTTATGAATAATGACATGAATCAGGCGAAAAACCCACTTCCTCAGTGAAAAGAGAATGTTTCCATATAATCCTTCATGCAGCGATGCCATCCCATGTTTTGATGATCTTCTGATACCCTCCTCATAGAATAATGGATTAAATCCATTGAAATAATATTCTACATCCTCTAGTGCTCAGAATAAGATTAGGTGGTACTATAAATATATCGTTTTGATGGGGAAACTGATCAGTGGTGAAAAATGATTGAGAATGCAACATCCCAAGTGAAATTTTATTCCATGAATTGGGCGGAATTCAAAAGGATGTTTTTCAATAAATGTTTTCTCAAACCCCCCCTCTCAAGATGGAAAGAGAGTTCCTTAGACTCAAGGAGAAGGAATATGAGTCCATTGGGGGCATATGAATAAAACATTAAAAGGCTTGCAAGGTATGCCTTTGGATTTTTCAAGAACACTGAAAGTAAGTTGGATCACTTCTTTAGCAGACTAAAGCCATGCCAATGAAAAGTGTTATAAATTTGAGACTTTGAAAGTTATGAAGATATTGTTTATTGTTCCCTCGAGGATGAAATATATATTTTATACTCTCAATGGTCTCATTGGACCAATGATAAGAAGAGAAAAATGGAAAACAACATTTGTGTTTCTTCAAAAAATCCCTTGATGGAAAAAAGTCTGACTTTTCCCCTTGAAAAAATTGTGGGAAGAAGCATCCTGGTAACTGTCTAAAGGGAACCAATAATTTCTTCAAATGTGGAATGTTTTTTCATCTGGATAGGAACTTCTGTCAGGATATGATGAATCCCACTAATTTGGAAGAAGAAAGCAAGGTTCAAGTCAGCACTCAGTATGCAGTGTAGTATTACAACTGCAAGGAGCATGTGCATTATGAGAACAATTTACCTAATCTGAGGGTTGCCGAAGGAAATAAAAAACAAAGTCCAAGGTAACAAGGAAGGGATTATGATATCACTACTGTTGAGGTGGAGCTGGAATTTGATGTGGTGATAGTTATGGTAGTTATTCATTTATGAATAGAAAACATACTATTTGATTCTTGTTCTACATATTCTCTCATGTCATGAAATTTTAGTATAACTATTCAAAAACCACGTCAAAATTTGGAGGTAAAGTTATCTGTGAGAATAGAGAATTTCGACTATGGATTATAACTCCTCCCTATTTAATGTTAGTGAATTGAACCTCCCTTAAAATCTCATCATACTTCCTTTAGTGGAGTTCAAGGCTATCTTGGGAATGTATTAGCTATCTTTATACAAAGACAACTTCAATTGTCGGGAAAGGGAGATCACTTCTCACATCTCGAAGCGTCCTTAAATTCATTAGAAGTGTAAGAAGGAAGATGAATCTCCGTTATAACCATTATCTCAAGTGTGGATAATTTTGCCTTATGAGAAGGCATATCTAGCTCATGATTCAGAAAAAGGATATAATCATGCTTGAAGAAATGCCCATCATGAGGGATTACACTGATGTATTCCCAGAAGAGTTTCTTGGTCTTCCTCATAACCGATAGGTTGAGTTCTCAATTTTACTTACCCCTAGATTGCTACTTATCTCAAATACACCTTATCGAATGGCCATCGTATAGATGTAATAGCTAAAGAAGTAGTTGCATGAGAATATAGAGAAGGGTTTTATATGCCCGAGTGCTTCACCCTGGGGTGCGCCAGTCCTCTTTGTCAAGAATAATGATAGATCAATGCACCTCTTCATTGATTAACAAGAGCTCAATAAAATCACGATAAATAACAAGTATCCCCTACCACATATAGATTACTTGTTTGATCAGTTTTGTGGGGCCAGTTAGTTTATTAAGGTGGACCTTCGGTCGGGATATCACTTATTAAAGGCGAGGAAGGAAGATATTCCCTAGACTGACTTTCGAATGAGTTATGGACACTATGAGTTTATAGTGATTCCCTTTAGACTCACTAATGCTCAATCAATTTTCATGGATTAAATTAGTAGATCCTTTATGTATTACCTCGACAAATTTTTGGTAGTATTTATTGATGATATTATTATATAATCCATGATCAAGGAGGATCATGAGGATCATTTGAACACTATGTTAAAGGCATTTCAAAGGGATAAGTTTTATGAAAAGTACAGTAAATGTGAGTTATGGATGGGGGATGTATCATTCTCGGGGCATGTTATCACCATCAAAGGGATATTTGTGGACCCTTCCAAGATGAAGGCAATTGAAGGTGGCCTCTGTAACAGAGATCTGCATCTTTTTGGGGCTATATGGATATTATCGATGAGTTGTAAAGAATCGTTCATGATTTTTAAACCCAATGACCACGCTGACATGAAAGGAAGTAAAGTTTTTCTAGACATAGGAATATAAATACTGTTTCAAGGAGTTGATAAAGAGGCTTATTACTACGCCGGTACTCTCACTCACCTCATGTAGAGAACTCATTGTGGTGTATAGTGATTCTTCAATGAAAGGCATAGGTTGTGTGCTAATTTAAAATGATAAAGTGATGGCCTATGCCTTAAAGAAGCAAAAAATCATTGAGCAAAACTATCCCACACATGATATGGAGTTTCCGGTGATGATATTTTCATTGAAAATATGGCGGCATCATCTTTATGGAGATAAGTTTGAGATATATACTTACCACAAGAGTCTTAAAAATATATTCACACTAAAAGAGCTTAATATGCTCTAGTGAAGATGGATAGATGTCATCAAAGACTATGACTGCTCATTCCACTACCATCCTAGTAAGGAAAACAAGGTGGCAGATGCTCTAAGTAGAAAGGATCATGAACCATTATCAATGATGAGAATTGAAAAAGATATGATCTTCTTATATTTTCATAGTATGGTCATGGGTATCATTAAGGGAGGAACATCATCAATATTTTATCAAATGATTTCTCAACCTCCCCTCTTGGAAAAAATAAAGGATACTCAAAGAAAAGATATAGAACATTGTAAAAGGGTGGAAACTATTAAAAATGGGAAATTCTTTGATTTTAAAATTGATGAGGAAGGAGTTATAAGTTTTGGGTCCTGATTATTTTTACCGTCTGATCTAGAGATAAAGAAAAAGCTTCTGAATGATGCACATAGTTGGACCTTCTCTATCCACCCAGGGAGCATGACGATGTATAGAGATCTCTGAGAAAATTTTGGTGGGACAATATGAAAAGAGATATTGCTGAATATACATCAATGTGCCTAGTATTCCAGAATGTGAAGGCTGAGAGACAAATGTCTAAGGGTATGAGGCAACCACTACCCATACTAGCATGAAATTGGGGGAATAATAACATGGACGTTGTCACTATATTTCCAAGGTAATCCATAGGAAATAATGCTATATGGGTTATTGTGGATCGTCTTATAATGATATCACACTTTATCATGGTTTGAGAGGACTTATTGTTGAATCAAGTTCACAGATTTAAATAAAAGAAGTGGTAAGGCTGCATGGATTACCACTATCTATTGTATCCAATTGTGATACGAGGTTCACCTCAATGTTCTTGAAAAGTCTCTAACATGCTCGAAGCACTAAACTAAACTTCAGTACAACCTATCATCCTCAAACTGATGGCTAATCTGAGCGAACTATTTAGAAACTGGAAGACAAGTTGAGATCATGTTCTATGGAATTCAAAGGAGGATGGGGCCAACATCATCCACTGGTTTAATTCTCATACAACAATAGTTTCCACTAGAGCATCCAGATGACACAATATGAAGCCCTTTATAGAAAAAAGGTGCAGAACACCAGTGTGTTGGGATTATGATGGTGAGCGTAAAATTCTAGGACCGGAAATGGTTCAAGAAATATCGGAGAAGGTGAAAACTATTCAGTAGTATATCAAAGAATGCCCAAAGTCGATAGAAGAGTTATGAAGATAACCATCAACGAGACCTTGAGTTCAATGTTGGAGACATTTTATTTCTATGCATATCTCTGTGAAAGAAGGTCATGATGTTTGGGAAGAAATGGATGTTAAGTCCCAGGTACATCGACCCCTTCGAGATCATTGGTCGAGTCGGAGCTCTGACCTATCGACTGGAACTTCCCCCGACTATGTCGAAGGTACATGATGTATTTCATGTATCACTCTTAAATAAGTACATACCAGACCCTTCACATGTACTCTCTTCAGAGGTGGTATAGTTGGAGGATGATTTGTCTTATGAGGAGAAGCCAGTGAAGATCTTGGATCATGGAGACAATGTTCTACGCAACCAGAATACTCATCTAGTTAAGGCACTATGGTGAAACCATAAATATGAAGAGGCAACATGGGAACTGGATGAAGCAATGAAGGAAAAGTACCCACACATGTTTTTGTCTTAGAATGTAAGACAAAATTTTGAGGGTGAAATTTCAAAATGGGGGAAGAATGTAACGACCCAATGTTTTTCAATAGAAATTCCCTTATTATAAATATGTAATAAAATCCCATGAAAACACAACATAATGAACTACTAAGTGATAAGTTAATTTTAAACATAAGTTTGTCCCTTATGTGTTTGGAATTTCTAAAATCAGGAAAACGCGGTTTCAATCAGTAATTTATATGGATTATGATAAAAAAACTTAATTTTTGGTGAATAGTAACATACCCTTATGAATAGTAACATACCATTATGAATAATTATGAATAGTAACCTTACAAGTGTTAATATATAAATAATATTCAAGTAAACGTATGATGTACCTCTATTTTAGAATGAGTAAATGAATGTTTTAGAACTAGATTTTGATAATAAATTATGATTTTAATTAGATATTAAAATAATCTTGTTTAGAAAATTATTTTGGCAAAATGGACTTCATTTTTTGATTATACACATCAAAAAATGGTTTGGGTGAATTTTTTTATTTTTATGAAATACTTGAATTTTTGATGAATAGTAAAAATACGATAATTTACAATAAATGCTAAATAATGGATTTATTGAGTCGTTGATGATGTTTTGATAATGTTAGACCAATTGGTTTTGGGATCAAATCATAAAATTACTATTCTTGGTCATGTAAGACTCACTATTATTTGTCTTCTTAGGAAATAATAAATTAATGAATTTTGTATTGAGAAATCCCCTCTCTCCTGCACTATAACCCCCCTCACTCCCTCTTCTCTTCACTCCTCTCAAGCCATGTGCCTTGAAATTATTCGGCCCAAATTCCTCCCAAATATCCTTACCCATGTTTAAATGCTTTTATCCTCTTCAAAATATCAAAACCTCTCCCCTTAAGAGGTTCTCAAAGTAAGACGTCTAAATAGGTAAATTCCTATTTCTAATTCATTTGTTTTTTATAAGTTTTTTTCTTTTTGTTTCTTTCCTCACCTCCCTTCACCCAAATAGTATGATAAATCCTGTAACATACATTTACTAGAATTTTTTCATTATAATGAGATATTTCATTATCTTCTCGCCTTACCCAACCATTTATTTGAATGAAATGAAAACATCATTTTAGATGTGTTAATTTAACACATTCAAGGAAAACTATTTATCAATTTCTATTACAATCATTAATTCTGATCATGAAACCATTTATGTTATGGTTTAACCAGATTATTACATATGGAATATAATCTATTTTTGGTTCATAATTCCTTTTGTAAAAATGGTATAAATTTATAAAGCAAAAAACATGTTCTTTGTAATCAAACCTGCCGATTAACAAAAACGGTTGTCACCATGGTTTTATATAATAGTTCGATTTCATTCTAAGTGACCAAATTAAATTTAAGACCATGTAATCCCATGGATGTTCAATAATATCATATAAATTAATTTATGTACAACCACTTCAATATTTAAGGTTTATCTGAACTTGAATATAATTGAATCGATATTTTAAAACCATGTAATCAAATGGGCCCAAACAATGAAATTGAACCTTATAACTAATCAAGAAGGCCTTGAATGAACTAAAAATAGTTGTAATAAATAAATTACATATATATGTGGTTCTATAATTATGAAATAAAAATCCTAATTTGTTTATTCATGCATTAATAACAATTGGAGAACACCAACAGATTTAAGGTAAGGGATCCTCCCCATTTCTCTTTTAATCAAGATTGTCCTCTATGCTATATTTTTTATGTGTAATCCCATATTTTGGGGTATGTTTTCCCACATCACCATACTAAACTAATGTTTTATATGTGATGATAAACCCATTATATATCTCAACAAGACCCCTTAGTTACACCTGATACTATGTCGATAAACCGTAATGAATTCTGCCCGATCTTCCATTATTCCTTCGGGTTGCTCTATCTTTATTTTTACCAAAAATGTTGTCATATTTTATTTCTATCTAAAACTTATACATTATATTTATATGATACAAATTAATGTTTCATGATCCATCACTGATTTTATTTTGGGGATATACATTATTTTATGTGAATCCCTCCTCGATACTTCCCAATAAGCACACTCGTTTTAAAGGAATTTCCCAAATTTTTATCCAATTTCAGTTTCACTATATCTTATGTTTTATTCCACCATTGTATTTATAAAATCAGTCTTTTTATTATGAAAACATTCTTGAGTCAATTCTGGTTTTATAAATAATATTGTCTTCTTTTCTATTTTAAAATCTATATAGTATTTTCCTTAAAACCGCACAAAAATGTATAAATTCTAATGTTTCAAAAATACATTTATTATATGTTGTCACTTATGTTTGACAGCACTTACCAGATTATATGAAAATTTTACCCTACGAAAGTTCATGTATGATCTAATCCTTTCCTTTCATGGAAAATTTCTTGATACACCTATTGCTTATGATTTATGTCTTGATTGTGGTACCCAATTCATTATATGGGCACCCTTATGTTTATGTAAGGTTGATTATGTATGATTATATATGTTGTATGAATATTTATGTGGCAAGAATACTGATAAAATTTTTGAGATGGGTGCACCCAAGTATCACTCCAATGCATTGGGTAAAGCTATGTATCATGAGATGCGACGTGAAATGGGATTGGCGGTTAGCCTTGAACCATACTGAAATGGGAAACGAGATTGGCGGTAGGCCTTGACCCATACTAAAGAAATGTTTTCTGATTATTCCACATTTATATGATTTTATGTTAAAATTATTCCATTCTTATACGATATTATTTCATATGTTTCATGCTTTAGATATCTTTATGTCATGCCTCATAACTCATGTTCTTCAGATGTACCCTTATGTTCATTACCTTACTGGGCATTTCAGCTCACCCCTTTGTTCATGTGTTCCCTAGGGTACCCTATGAATATGTAAGGGATCAATGTAAATTAGGATATATTTATGGATATTAAATAAAGAAGTGTTTATATCCCCATGTTTTATGTACCTTGTCATCAAAGACACTAGACTTAACGATCCTTGGCTTGTACTATGGTGTATAACTATGCTTAAAATCATGTAACATTATATATAAAAGGCTTCGGTCACTATATTAATACATATACTATAATATATTTTAACCATAAAAATATTGTTTTATGAGTATTATTGAAGGATGGAATGAAATTTGAAAACGTTTTCTTCCTTGAATGCAATAAATTAATACATTACAGATGATGTTTTCACTTTTTAGAAAAAATTAGATATGAATGAAATGATGATGTATTATTCCATTATAATAATAAAATTATAGTATTTTAAAGGTGCTAGAGTGATATTATCATTTGTATTAGGGGTTTTTTGGAGATAATAAGAAAAGAAAGGAACTTGAAAAAAAACTAAAAGAAAAGAATGAGGGTTTTACCTCTTGAATCCTGCTTCCACAGAACCTCCTTAGGGGGATTGGTTTTGATCTTTTTTAGGCCAAGGGATATTGGACATGGGGGGGGGAATTAGAAATATATTTTAGTATAATTGGGGCTAGGCATAGACATTTATATGTGTGAGGAGATGAGGTGGGTAGTGTTGTTATTTATAGGCGAGAAGATGGGTGTTTTCTCATTATTTTATTCATTAGTTCATTATTTTACATTAATGCAATGAATTATTTGAGAATTGTCACTAAATATATGTAAATAATTAATCATAGTTCTATACTATGGTTCGTACATCAAATATGACTCACGGAATATTGTATTCAACTAATAATTTATATATACTAAAAATTACCATACATTACTATTCACAAAAAAATTCAACTATTTTCAAAAAATCCCAAATATTTACACTAACAATTTTTGTGTGTAAAATTTAAAAATGAACTCCATTTTTAGAAAATAGTTTTATTAATGTGTTAAAATTAATATTTTATTATACTCAACATGTAACACTTTGACCCCAGAACCCCAGGGTCAGTGCATTATTATGTATCATTGGCATGATCACAAAAGATCAAGTCTCGAAAGACCGATTAGATTAGTAGACTTGGATGTACTAGATACATTCATAAGGTTTAAATTACATCATCAAATGGAAGACTACAACAACATTGTTTCAATAGACAACACTTAGATCATATAGACTATCCCTATAGGTCAGTCATAATATATAGTTCTTCGCATCTTGGGAAAAATAAAACATAGAAAGGGGTGAGCTTAGATGCTCAATATGGATAACAATATAGAGAAATATTTCCTAAATAAGCATAAAAATTTAAGGAAATTTATGAGACTAAAACAAAAGCCTTTTAAACTTGATCTCAAGCATAATATGGGAAATATTAAATCAAAATAATTCCATTTACTTACTCACATGGACATTCTACTTGTCTAATAATCACATGCAATATCAATATCCACTTTCATAATGATGGAATGCATAATGCCAGGCTTCATAACCACATACTAAAGGCCTTGTGACAAGACTAAAAATAATATATTGTCGAGGCCTTATTCCAAGACACTATTTTCTCTCATGAGACCTACTGATGCATCGAGGAGCCCTAACGGGCTCCACTTGTCACTTACTAAGTCCAATTAATTTCTCATATGAAAAGGTTTCAACATAACATAAACATTCGTATTAAAAATATCATACAAAATTTCAATTCTTTATCCATAAACCACGAATGGTGTAAAAATAACACATCCATAGTCAAAAATTTCACAAAACATTCAATACAATATGTATGTTTTGTATCATAATAATTAAACTTCCATTAAACATAAAATCAATCAAAGTATGTTGACATAGAAGAAATCAAAACCTTTTTTAGAAAAATATATATTTATATTTTAAAATCATTTAAGAGTCACATAATTATAAGGAAAACATTTATTTTGAAAATATTATTATATGCCTGTATGGAAATCTTTGATGATTTTATAATGGTGGAAAATATCCACACCTGCCGTATAAGTTAAAAAAATATTCTTACCTTAATTTTGTCGAAAAGGTTATAAAGTACCTTATTTGGAAAATGATGGAAAGATTACTTTCAAAATATATAAGGTCAAATAAGGGTAAAAATGAATTTATCACATTGTATAGTAAATAATAAAAATGTTTTGAAATACATTTTTAAGAAGCATGGATGTGGATGATAAAGAGGTCCCTGTAGATAATTACGTATAAACAACCTCAGATAATGAAGAGATTATAAAATTAACCCTTACCTTGTTATTTTCCTTGGTTAAGGGGAGGTTAACCTCCTGTATAATGGTTATACAATTTTTATTAAATTATAAAATAATAATATACATTAATATGATATCATATATGGTCTTAATATTTCTTTGCTAATGATATTTTAGTAGTTTCATCATTTCGGGTGTTAACTGATTTGTTTTCCTTTAGATGCTTGGTTACGTAAGACATGTTTGTTATGGATAGGATGTATTTTATTCATATACAGAATGATATTATGTTCATAATCATTATTTTTAATCATAAAATGAAAATTATTCTTGAATGATTCCAATGAGGAATGAATCTCATCACGTTCGTGGAGACGGTAATCCGTATGTACGCACGAGTGACAATATCATAATTGTGATATTAAAATAATATATAATTGATGGTATATCATATATACAGAATAATTATTATGTAATATTTATTATTTACATCAATTATACATCATTATTATACCCATCCAAATAATAATGTATTGATTAACAACTACACCACGACGTGGAGATGGTAAGCCATACGTACGCACGTATGCTGACATGTCATTCAACGGATGGATAGAATAATTAATATGGTAGTACCATATTTATAATAATATCACAATATATAGAAGATATTGGAGTTATTATTTTAGAATGGAATCAACAAATAAAGAAGAAGTGGATGTAGAAATGAACATGAACGGGGTGATTAAATATTTACATCTTTTTTGGGTTCTTCCTTTTGATTTGATCAAAATATATCCTTATTTGTATTTATGAAAAACTTAAGGCCTCTAGGATGAAGGGAGGAAAGTTTAGAGGGTATTTGGGCAAGGTTTGTCCAAGCCAAATGGCTTTGAAGGTGTTAATTAGAGAGAAGTGGGAGTGCCCTTTTATAAGAGGGGTGAGGGGACGTTAGGAAAATCTAGATATATTATGTTATAATTAAATCATTTTCGGATTCTAATGGTACAAAAACAAATTATTTAAAGGATAAGGTGGAGATGAGTATAAAAGCAGTAAACCAATATGTTTTAGATAGGTTTGGGTCACTATATTAACATTATCTTTTAGATTTATCTCTTAGTTAAATAGTTTGACATTTAACATGTCTCTTTGTATTTCTATAATATATTATTAATAAACATAATATATACTTCGCAAAAAACCCAAAGTTGTTCATTAATGATACTACTATCATTATTTAAGTATTTTGGGAGAACCTTATATTTTTAAGAGTTAAATATAAATTAATAATATAATATTTGTTTTAAAACCTCTGTTATGTCAATTTTGACACTATTTGGTATTTTTTTTTGATAAATTAATAACATCATTATTACTTCGAAAAAAAATTCATCTAACCAACCCTAAAATGTAATAGTAACCTATAAAATTAGTTTAATTTATAAAATGTCTAAAATTACATTTATTTGAATATTTATAATATCAATTATTATAATATTTCATTTTTTAGGTAATTACTGCATCATCATTTTGTCATAAATAAATTTAGTTATATAATGTCTAAAAATTATAAATAAAATACCATTATTTAGAAAATATATTTATATTTCTAATTAATATTTATAGTTGAATTTATCTTATGTATAACTCAATATTATTTTTTTTATTTATTAAACTTTGATTTTACCTCTTTTAACTCTTCTTTAAATAAAATAATAATAAATGACTTAATATAATCCATGTGGACCTAAAAGGATCATAAATTATTCCTAAGGTTGTTTTCGGTCTAATTACACTTATCAAATAGAATTAGGACATGTTTTATGGTAATAATAATATCATTTTTTACCTTAATTACCCTATTTACTTTTAACCGTGGTAAATAAATGTAAAAAGATACTATTCACCAAAAATTATTTTCATCTTATTGAACCATATTTTACTTACTGATAACAACCGTGTCTCTCAGAATGTTTAAATTCTACTCAAAGAACTGTTATAATTACGTTTTATGTAAATTTGTAAATGCTCCTAGGAGGTGCGTAAAAGACGGTAAAAAGTTCTATAAACTTTTTATCTATCTAAAATTATTATAAAATGACTCCAATGAATTATATTTAATTTGTATAGGTATTATGCTTCTATTTTGGCCTAAAATAATTTTAAATAAAATAAATATTTATTTAAATAAAAAGTCAGTTTTAACCAATAACTTAGTGTTTTTCACTATTCATCAAAAATTGAATGTTTTCAGAAAAATTGGAAAATTTCATTCTAAGATAATTTGGATATTATGAATTCTAAAATTAATCAAATTTTACCCAATTAAAAAAATCTAAGTTAAATTTATTAATTTAAAATTAATTCCCGTTGTCAAAACCAAAAAGTGTGTTTTTAAGAAATAATAACTAACAAAAGATTGATACATGGTTTTGTTCAATTTCAAAGTGGAACTATTTCCAATGAATAACATAGGATTAAATGGTAAAAATATAATCTATTTATACTTCCAAAACATTAAAATGTAGAATTTAACACTACAAATTATTTTAATTAAAAAGGTTGTTTTTAGTTAAAATATAGTATTTTTCACTATTCACCCAAATATGAATGTTATCAGAAAAACACCAGAAATTTATTGAAACTAAATAATTATGTCCCAGTTCTAAAGAAGAAGTTTGTTTTTTCAAATTGAATATATATAAGTTTCAAATATTGGATATAAAAAGGGTTCTCCATTTAAAAGCGGTAAAATTTCTTTTAAAAAATACTTCATTTATCTGAAAAAATGAATTTGTTTTTAATTATGTATAAGAAACTCTTAATATGTATTCTAAAATTATAATAATTATATATAATTAAAAAATAAATTAATACTATTCATAACCAATTTTTAATGACTAGTTTGGTAAGTATTGGTGCGCTTGAACTCGGTGTTGCGTGTAGTGCAAGTTATAGAATTATTTTAAAGAAATAACGTACTATGAAATCATGGGGTGTTACAGATCATTTACATGGAAAATGAAAATCTCAAAATTATAACAGATTTTATAACACATTCAAAAAATAAATAAGGACCCATAAAATGATATTATTGTCATAAGAATAAATAATACTAATTTATGAATAAATTTTATGGAAATAAATTTTATGTTAAAACATTGTAATAATTATAAATTACTTTAAAAAATACATTTGTTTTATAAAAATACCAACACTTAATTAATAATATCTAAAAAATTTATTTAATTATACCATGAAATAATTATATCATATTTTCCATTATAAGATGAATAAATTTAATTTATAATTTCATAGGTGATGTTACTATTCTATTTTCTAGTTTACTATTCATTAGTGTCAAATTACTATTCCAAAAGTCATGTTTCTATTCCATTGATATAAGTTTATTAACTAATACAAATACCTATTATATCAAATAATTATTAATTTTCAAGGTAATTATTGTGTTTTATATTTTATGTTTATGTTATTTATAAAATATAATATAATTATAAGAAGGGAATTCTCATCGATAAAATTTTGGGTCATTACATTCTCCCCCCTGAGAAACGTTCACCCTCGATTTTTCTACAAAATATGTTGAAAAAATTGTGGGTACTTCTCCCTCATCACATCCTCCTATTCACATTTTTCCACTTTGTAAATATAGTTCCACCATAGCAATTTGACCACTAGAGGAGTATTTTTTTGTAGAAATTTATCTATATAATACAAGATCTTTTTTGGTTTCTAATTGCAAGAGAGATCATTCCATAACTATACCACCTATGAATTTAGTACATTATAGGGACCTAGTATGTACATCTTTAAGAGGGATATGTGTAATACATCATATAATTAAGATATCGTTGGTGGAAGTGAAATTGATTGGCCAAATCTATAACATGATCAATAATATTGAAAGGGCCAATGTACCTGGGAATTAGCTTTCCTTTTTCCAAAATCTCAGGATTCTATTCCATATATATATGTAGAGAAATACCATGTATCCAACTTTAAACAATAGGTATCATTGATGACTGTATAAAAAACTCTTCTTTCCACATTGGGCAGCCCATATATGCTACTAAATGGTTTTCAAATTTTCAACAATTTCTTTGTCCATTTATGGTCCTGGTAGCTTATGTTCACTGACCTCATCCCATTATGTTGATATTATATATCTTTTCCAACAAATGGATTCATATGGAGAAATTCATATGATCAACTGGAAACTATTATTATAAGAGAATTATACCCGAGGTAGATATTGGTCCCATCATTTTACGATTCCATAGAATAGGCTCTCAAAATGTCTTCTAGTGTCTGAATAGTCCATTAATATTGGTCATCAGTTTGAGGATGATAATCTGTAAGGAAGTTCAACATATTTTTTAGATAATGTTGCATAATTTTCTAGAACATGGAGTAAATCATATATCCCAATTAGAAACAAATTATTGTGGTACTACATGAATCCTTATAAATTCTCTGATATATATCTGTGAAATTGTTTCCAGGGTTATGTATTCTTGAATTTAAATAATGCGATCTTTCATTATAAAATGTTTAACAAAACCCATACAATATTGTTTCCTATTGATATCTTTAGAAGTCTGGTGAAAAATTACATGGTGGTGTTCTCCCATTTTTATATTGGAATGGGAAATGTTTACGTTAACCCCATAGATTTTTTGGATTTATCCTCCACTTTCTAACATACGAGGCCCTTTGATGTATGTTCTATGATCTGCCTCTTCATATTGTCCGACCGATTTTTCTCTTAGAGATATCGATTCATCATTGTGCTCCATAGGTGAATAGAGAATGTTGATCTATTATAATCTTCTTGAATCTCCTTGTTTATCTCTATATTGTATGGTACATATAATTGTGTCCCAAATCTAATGCCTCCTTCCTCATCCATTTAAAAATCTATGGATTTTTTATTTCTGATAGCTTCCACCATTTTTGGAATTTCTATATAATTTCATTGAGAATATTTGATTTTCTCGATGAGGGATTGTTGAGAAATCATTTGAAAAAGGATTGGTGACATTACTTCCTTAATGATTCGAATGTCTATCTTTTGAAGTTATAAGAATATTGGATCCTTCTAAATTATCATTATTGGAAAATATGCATGATCATTTCTATATAGAGCATCTTCTACCTTATTTTCTTTATTTGGATGGTAGTAGAATGAGGAATCATAATATTTGATGATATATAACCATATTAGCTAGTGAATATTAATCTATTTATATGTGAATATATAATAGAGGATCTTATGTTCATTATATATTTCAAACTTCTCCCCATTGAGATAATTTTTCTATAATTTCAACGATAATATTATAGCTATTAACTCTAGATATTCCATGAAATAGTTTTTCTCATGATTTTCCACTGACTCGATGCATAGGCTATCGATTTATCATTTTTCATTAGTACACAACCAAATATATTATTTGAATCATTTATGTACACTAAAAAGAGTTCACACTTGTTCTAAGTCTATCTACCGGTGTAATGATAAGACTAATTGTCATCTCTTTACACCAGTCTTCACATTCAATGGTCTATAAAAACACTTATCCCTTCTAAATCAGTCAGGTTAGTGGCTTTGAAAATTTATATTAGTTATTCATAAATCATTGGTAATTCCCAGTTAGACCAAGAAAGATATGGATCTATATTATATATATTTTCTGGGCCACTCTTGAATTTCCTTTGTCATGTAAGTGTTAACATATATTCCTTTACTCGTGTTAACATTTCTCATGAATGATTATTCCTCTGTATAGAATTCTCAATTTTTTTACTTTTCCATAGTTTCTCCCTTCACGTAATTTTAGAATAGTGTTCAAATTCTCCTCATGTCCCTCTTTATTCTAGGAGTGTGTAAAAATATCATTAATAAAGACTACCTAAAATTTTCATGGTAATATCTAAAACACTATTCATTAATTCAATGAAAATATCATGATTATTAGAGTGTCTGATGGGAATCACTATGAACTCATAATGTCCATACATCGTTTGAAAGGCAGTCATTGGAATATCTTCATTCCTCACCTTTAATTGGTGATATATCCACTGAAGGACCACATTATGGAAATAATGGGTTCCACACAACTAATAAAACAAGTTATTTACCTATGAAAGGGAATACATGTTCTTTATAATTATTTTTTGGAGCTCACAATAATCAATGTAGAGGCACATTGATCAGTCCTTCTTCTTGATGATGAGGGTTGTCACACCCCATGGTAAAGAAATGGAGGGTATAAAACAATTTTTCAAGATTATATTGTAATTGTTTCTTTAGTTCTTCCATATCAATAGAGGAGATTATATAAGGGGTATTTGATATATGTAGATATCCAAGAATATTCTCAATTGAGAACTCAAAAAACCAATCAGGCGGAAGACCATGAAACTATTTGAGGAACATATTAGTGCAGTCCCTCATGATCGGAATGTATTCAAGCATGATTCGTTCCTTTTTATATGTAATTTGAGCTAGATATGATTTCTAATAAAGAGATAACATCAACAATTGAGAGAATGTTTCTTATAGAGATTCATACTCTTCCATATAATTGTATAAAATTATAGGATGGTTTAGGATGCGAAGAGTGATCTACCTTTCCCGAAAGTTGATGTTTTATTTATATAATGATGGAAAATCCATGAACAATATTGCATTAAACCCTTCCAAAGGTAGTGTGACATGATTTTATGGGAGGTTTAGTCCATATACATTATCTTGGGAGGATTTATAAACATGGGATAAAATATTTTTCACATTTATAGTTCTCACAGATAACTCAACCACCAAATTTTGATGTGGTGATTAAATAGTTCTACTAAACATTCATGATAACAAAGAATGAATAGAACCATAATCAAATAGTACTTTTTCTATTTTTCAATGAATAACCAGTGTATCTATCACCACATAATTATTAGGCTCTACCTCTATAGTAGTGATAGAATATGACATTTCATACTACCTAAGTGATATTTTGTTGTTTTACTCAAACAACCCTTGGATTAGGTAAATAGATTGCATAAATCCAATCTCCCTTGTAGTTGAAGAACTACACTATAGGCTGAGTGTTGATATAAGACTTCCATTAGTCTTATGAATTTGAGGTATTATTCATATCCAATTGGAATTTATTTTTTATATAACTTTATCTTGTACATTTGAAGAATCTATTGGCTCCCTTTAAACTAATTCCGAGAAGATTCTTCCTACACATTTGACACATGGGATGTCGGGTCTTATTTTCATCATGGATTTATTTGGTGATCCACCCATATGAAAATCCAATTTCTACATTTTTTGAAGACACCTAAGACCATTCAGAGTCTCTAATATCCATTTAGACCTTATGATAATAGTGGAAAATATTCTCATGGGTGTCAAAGTCAAAAATTTCCAAATCTTTTTGTAGACTCCTTTGTAATCTTATAATGAAATGATCAACATAGAATTTGGTGTTCGTAAAAAAGGTATTGTTGTATCCTTCAAGCCTTTGGATTTTTGTTTCAAACACCTTGATAGACTCGGTATCCTTTTTCATCTATCTAATGTACTACCTTTCTATATTAACACAGAGGGTTTTGGGAAAATATGTTTTGAAAAATATTTTATTTAAATCTTCCCATACCATGGAGTCAATTCCCCCATTAGACTTTGTATTCCTAATCAGTTTCCACTAATAATCAGCATCCTCATCCAAATAATAATGTATAATCACAACTTTCTATTCCTATAAGAACTAGAGGAAAAAGGACTTCTTCTCAATGGATTTAATCTATTTCTCAACCATGATAGGATATGAAGATCTAATAAATATGGAATTCTTTTATCTCATGATGGAATTGATCACAAATTTCCCACTCTGATGATAAGGAGGAAGTTCCACATGATTCTTGTTATTATTCATAACATGAGCTAGCTAACCAAGTATTATTGTGATGATTTTAGAACCCATTCCCATCATATTTTTCATATTAGCAGGGAAGTCGCTACATTGATTTTCACATTGATGTTTGGCATGAGTTATTATTTTTACAACCATTAACTAGAAAATAATGTACAATTAGGGGGACTTAATATTTATCTAATAATCATATAAAAAAACATTGAACATATAAGGATAAAATTTTAAATGAAAATTATATCCTAACTTTTGATAACCTAAATTTCAATCATGGATATCCATGGTGATATAATAATTCATATGGTTCTTACTAAATTACTCTATCATAATCTACAAAAAACAAATATAACATTCACAGTTTCCAAATATAGAGACACTATCCTTTTAAACATATTATTACATGATTTTATGCATAATTTACCACCAAATAAAACCACAGATTTTAAAGTCAAGTGTCTTTGGATGATTAGGTATATAATTTGAAAACATGACAACCAACCAAAAAACATATTTCATTTAATCTCCATAATGAGCTCATAAATTCCATTGATCTATTACATCTGTATAAGATAACTTGGGGAATACCTGAATAAAACTGACGAGATGAAAATCCTTGTAAGAGAACAATAATCGGAATGAAACAAAACAAATGGGATAGAGTGAATAACATGATGACATAAAAGGCATGAAACATGAATAAACATAAGGAATAATATCTTGAACCATGATAATATGTCATCCAAAATGGCACTCAACATAGTCCATGGCATGGACTTAATGGATTTGTCTATCCTCACAGGATTGAAACAAATTCATGAGTATTAAAAATTCATCCTGGGAATGATTTCTCCCTTCAAAATAATCATAAAAAACTAACTATATTAAAATAAAAAAATAAAAAATAATCAAAACCAAATGTGACATAGAAATTTTCATATTCAATGTTAACATCTCTAAAAAAACCCAAGATGAGCTACACCCAAAAAGGGAACAACCAAAACATCGCAAAAACCACCAAGCAACAAGAAGAGCACATTCCTTAAGCCACCACCACTACACCCTCTAGGTAAGACAACTAGCATCCTAAACCATCATCACCAAACATATTTCCTTTAGCTATATCGAACATAAAAAAGTCTACTTACACCCAATGGTGAAATTAGGGTGTGGACCGAATCCGAGTAGAATTCCACCCAACAAGAGATTCCACTCTATAAACATTATAATACAACACGTGATGTGAGTTTTGTAAAACAAAGAATAAAATTTTTGTATAAGAATATTTTAAAGAGAAACTTGATTTTATTTGAAAATAAACAAAAAAATACCCTATATTTAGATAGTGATAGAAATATCTAAAAAGTTAACTAAGTCACTAGAGATCCCTATAAGTACAAATTACTTTTGGGAACCTTATAACATTATAACATGGTGAAATGTGGTATAGTAACCACACTGGACATAGTCTTTGTGCATGATCCACTAGAGAGGAGAATCATCCAAAATTCTAGTAGTCTCTAATAATCTTAGATGTTTATTTACTATTATAATAATTAATAATACTAGTTTAATCTATGCCGAAGCCACTATTGAATCACTAGCTTACTAGTACTAGCCCACCATCATAGTCACCTAGTATTCCACTTTTTTCTAAAAGCACATTTCACATATCACATAGATCTTGACATGCATATACACATGCCAGATAAATATAAATATGCTTATTAAATTACCATTTAAGAAACCAAAATGACTTTTAAATCCAAATTATCCACAAAACCATTTCAAAACATGGTTTTCAATACATACCCATTTTATCAAACTCCCATAAAGAAAAAACTAGGAAGAAAATATGAAACATGCATGTAACATAACATAATCCAATTAAAATCCTATTTCAACTCCAAAGAAGTTATAACCCTTTCTAAAACATATTTCCCACTTCAAAAAAATGCATAAAATATATTTAAACACTCAATAAATCATATTATGATCATAAAAAAATTTTGAAGCATAAAACCACCTACAAAAAGTGGAGAATCTTCTGAGAAATGGTGTAAAAATTCAACTGCACATCAATCACACCATAGATGGGAATGTAGAATTGTGAAAATCAATATTAAACCCAAAAATTAATATCTAACCATAGTGACAACATTTTACCTTCTGAAGATGTAAAATCCTAAGATAGAAGATGGAAGACCCTAAAAGGAGGGGGGGAGAAACCATGATATGAGGAACTTACAAGAGGGTTTCTTGAAGAACCCAAGAAAATTTTCCATCCAAAATGGAGATGAAGGGAGGAATGAGGGAGGGTTGGTTCACCCAGGGTTATAAATCCAAATGGTGGAGAGAAATGGGGGTATACGATGAAAAATCATGGAGAGATAAAAAAAGGAAAATCTATAATTTGATGACTTGGATAGGTCACATGGTTTTCCTGTGTAGTTTTCTAAACTATACGGAAGCTTTGTACCCGTATTTTCCAATCAGGACATGCCACATGGTTGTACCTAATTGTTTAAAAACCAAGCGCTAATGGTGTGATAATCATCATCCAAAAAATGACACCTTGGAAAATGGTTGCCCGGGAAAGGTGCATTGTTTCTCATAACTGTGCGCTAGCCAGGATCCACCCCTCCAAAAGCACCATTTCTCAATTTTTACAAGAAACTCAAATGGAACCCAAGGAAGAATAGCTTGAATAAAAATTAATATAAAATACCTCCAAATAAAATCATGGGTGTGAAAATTATTTCCCCCATGAAAACTTTTTGTACCTAGAAATTCAACTCAAAGATTGACTAGAGAATAAAAATGGATACTCTTTCTCAACCAGTGAATTCCACTCCTAAGTATGATGCATATAATTAATATTATTCCAATTAATATGGTCCAACGAAATAGAAATACAACCAATAACCTTCTCTTGTAAATCAAAAATTCACACTAGGTGATCAGAAACACAGAAATCAGGCTTTATATCCAAGTCTTCCAAATTCAACCCATGAAATTGATCTGGGATTTACTTTTTTAAGTATGAGACATGGAACACATCATGAGTTTATGTAAACTGCAATGGATAATATAACATGTAGTTCACATTTACAACCTACTTAAAGATCTCTAATTGTCCGACATACCCTGTCGTTATTTTTACTTGCTTTACCAAATGACAAACCTAGTGTGGTTCCACCTAGAACACCTGATCAACCATAGATAACTCAAAATAATGGAGTTATATAAAAATAATATGATTTATAATGACTATTAGAAGTCAATAACTGCTTCCTAAATATCTTGACCTTCTCAAAAATCTCTTGCACTAAGATCGATCCTTATAACAAGGTCTTACCCACCTATTCCCCATATAGAGGACACCAACACAACTGCCCATAGAGAACCTCTAAAAGTATCCATTATGATTTATGATTGGTTACTATCATTATATGAAACTCGACCAATCCCAAATGGATATCCCATGATCCTCTAAAATCTAAAACACATCCCTAGAGCATGTCTTCTAAGATTAGATTCACTGAATCAGTCAAAGAAAATGTTTGAGGATGGTACATCATGATCATTTTGATCTATTTAACCATTACCATTTGAAGGCCTTCCAAAAACTGAGATATTATACAAGTTTCCCATTCAAAAAAAAATTATTGATGGCACACCATAATGCCTCACTATCTATCGTACAAACAAATGCCCCAACTCTTCTACCTTAGCTGAATCTCTGATAGTAATGAAATGTGATGAATTGTTAAGACGATCAATCACTACACCTATAGAATTAAATCCCTATATTTTATGAGGTAATAAAAAAAAATATTTAATGGTGATCTCATCCAATTTCCATGTAGGAATAGGTAGCGGCTGAAGAAAACTAGACAACTTTTGGTGCCCCGCTTTTACCTTCTGACATGTATAACACATCAATATAAAATTTGCTTCATGACACATCATAGTTGGCCACCAAAACTACTAATGGACATCATAATACTTCTTGGTAGCCTTATATGGATGACCCACTGAGAATAGAGACTATTCTGCATCACCACCTTCCTCAATAACAAAAATAATATATAGTGTCCACTAAGGAACATGATTCCATTGGGATACAATAAACAATCTGCACATGTCTCCCAACCATGAAGAAAATACATAGACCATTGGAAAATATAATTATAAGGCTATTACCACTATAGTACCTCTATAAAGGAATTATCCAATAGAAAACTAGCGAAGAACACACCTATACTATACTTGTTTGTCTCAATGTGAATCTGAGCGAAGAGCCCCATCAAAATCTAATCTTTTGTGGAATTACTTAATGCTTGAAATGGAACATATCTGCTCAAGGAATTTTCCACAACATTACCTTTTCCTAGGGTATAGAATAATTCAAAGTCAAACCTCTGAAGGCACTCCACCTAATGATATTCCCTTATATTTGAATCTTTTTTGGATAAAATGTAATCAAACCTCCTGTGATAAGAGTAAATTATAAATTAAGTCCCAAAAAGATAATGACTCCATGACTTTATGGAATGAATCACCACTTATAATTCCAGTCCATGGGTCAGATAGTTCTTTCCATGTTGTAGGAGTTAGAGAGTACAATTTTTAACCACATGGTCATTCTTCATAAAAATATATCTAAGACAAATACTGGAGGCATCAGAAAAAACCACATATCCCTTTTCATATACTGTAAATATCAAAACAATATAAGTAGTCAATTTCCACTTCATCTCCTCAAAGTATTCTTATCACTCTAGACTCTACTTGAGCTTCACCCCTTTCTAGTTGAGTGTTGTCAGGGAGTAAAAAAGATGAGAGAATTAACAAACAAGCCATCTGTAATATCCATCCAGGACTAAGAAGTTTATGATATCAAACACATTAATAATTTCTCCCATGAAATAATTGTTATTATATTCTTAGGGTCCACTAAAACACCTTGTTTCATGAAAATATGGACACGAAACGTTACATTTTTAATCCATAATTTACACATTGAAGAAATTGCATAGAGATGATGGTCCCTAAGAGTACCCAATGTGATCCAAAAATTTCACCCATGCTTCTATTCAGATTCCAAATAAAATAGGATTTCATCCACAAATACCATGATAGAGGAAAAAAGGTACTTGTGCAACACCATATTTATAAGTTCCATAAGAACTGTTGGAACGTTTTTCAACCTAAAAGGCATGCCCAAGTACATAAAATGTCTATATATATTTTGGGACAATGTTTTTGGTACATCCTCTTTTCTCACCCTCACTTGGCGATAACCAGAACACAAATCAATTTCTGAAAACAACTATACCCTTTAAGCTGATCACACAAATCATCAAATTAGGGGAAACATATAATTGGATTTAATGATTAACTTATTCAACACATGGTAATCAATATGAAACTTGAGAGATATATCATCCTTCATATCATACATGATTGGGATGGTCCAAGGATAGATTCCCAGGAGAAATAATATTTTGGATTTCAAATTTTCCATCTATACCTTTAATTACCTCCACTAAGTGAGGGATATATAGTATGAGGGAATAGATATAGGTTGTGTTACCGATTCCAAATCAACCATGAACTCCACATCCCACTATTATGGAAATCCTGAGAAAAAATCTAGAAATATTTATGGGAACTTGTCCACCACATGTGGTAATATACCTTTAAAAGTACCACCATCATCCTCCAATGTATGATATGATAACTATGAAAAGGGGATTCCCATTTTTGGATGTGGTGGTCCAGCATGACCAGACAGGGGATCTGATTCACCATAAAAACATGATTACTTTCATCAGGTGACACAAATTTCACTGACCTCCTATAGCAGTTGATATGAGGCTAAAAGTGAAATGTACAATCTAAATAAAGGATTGCATCATAGAGGTCCATTTCCCTGACAATGAAATACCATTCCGACCCAACTTTAAACAAGATGAGGGCACATGATAGGCACCAGACACCATTATCTCTATTATTTCTAAGAGGTGTTAACAACTCCATCGAAAAAGATATGAGATTGGTTAGAAAATTCATTAGGTTGAAAAGATTGGTAGAGATAAACAATATAAAAGCACCTGTATGAAAAGAAATAGGATGAATAGATATTGTAATCAAAATGGTAACTTGAAAAATCACATTCCCTACATCCGATCATGCTGGTGCTTTATCCACTACTTGATGATGCTTTGTCTCATCCATATCTGGAGAACCACCACTCACCTGCGGCTTTGTCTTGAACTGGCAGTATCCAGATGATGATCGATCTGTACCGCCTTAACCACTAAACTAATATCCCAATAACCTAGATGGCTCTAACTAGGATGAAATACCCCTAGAATCCAAAGATCCTATACCACTCTAATAACAACACATGGCTCTACAAAATCTCTACAAAAACCCCATCGCTCTACATCGATGAGTGTATTTGGTAGGAGATATCCACATAGGTCATTTGTGCCCCACCATTCCACACATTTGGAACACACTGGACCATGTATTGGAATCCATAGAGAAATACTATCGGGAAGGATGACATGAACCATCAACCCCCTTTTCCCCATGCACATCTCACTTACTCTTTTTTTTTTCTAATGGGATTCTACTACCCCCAACTATCAATGACTCATAGAATCCATTCATTCTATTATAATCAATATAAAACATACAATCACAGTCAAGAACCAAAAAATAGGTCTTGATCATGAACTAAAATACTTGAGAATAATTCTCTAGCCATATTCCTTTCTTAAACCTCTAAGAATTCATATACTCATTAGAAATCATTTCAGGGGCATACTAGACTAGCTCAGTGAAATGATTTTCATACTCCATCTCTTTTTGGTCTCCCTGGGTGAGTTTCATGAAATACTAAGATCTAGAATAAGCCAATACCTCATGAAAATATTCCTTATTGAATACCATCTAGAAATATTTACAAAAAATTTTCTTGGCTTTCCCAATTTGGACCACTAAGTCCCACCACCATTTACTAGGACTTCCAGACAGAAACAAAGCACATTTCACTATAAAAAACTCATTAGTGTCAAAAATTCAAAAATTCTATTTATCTACTCAATAAATTCCTCTATATCTCAGGGTTTTGTATTTCTTCATAATGTTAGAGGATTTTTCTTGATAAACTTCTAAGATTTCTCTATTACAGGACTTGGTTCCTCTTCTCTAACTAGAATAGGACAAGAACCTACTCTATTTCCCAAATCCGGAACATATCATACAAAAATTTCCACTAATCATTGATCAATTGGTGAGATATTAATCTCTCTATCCTCTTCCCATGGTTTCACAAGATTTCAATGAGGAGAAAATTTTCATCAATAGGAAAAAATCACAAGAAAACCCATTAATACAACCATTAAAAAACTTCAAAAATAACATTAAATACCAGCATCCTATAAATCGATAAAAATTCAACTCATCACAACAACATGTAAACCAAACCAAACTACTCTACCCCCACACCCAATATTAGTATGTAGTCTACAGCATGTACATATCACATGGATAACCTATCAAATAAGACTTCCCAACATCCCACGGTTAAAGGAGTCCTCTCATGAGGTGTGCCTACCAGACACCCTACTCAGAACCCAAACATCAATCCTTGACAATTCTATCTCTAGTATATCCATATTAATCCCAAATAACTTAACCCAAAAAGAGAAAATCCTACTCAGATACATTTTTTTTCATGTAGAAATCTGGGACCATAGTAACATTTTATATTAGTGAAAATTAGTATAGTAACCACATTGAACATCATCCCATGCACGACCCACAAGAGATGATCATAATCTAAAATTATAGTGGTCTCCAATCGTGTTCAATGTTTAGTTAGCATTGTCAACATCAAACCCTCTAGGTGAATAAGGGATGAAGCCAATTATGAATCACTAGAATACTATACCTAGTCTACCCAATTAGTCACTCAGGATTCCCTTTGTTCTTAATTAATATTTCACATATCAAAAATATCTCCACTTACACATACAGAGGTCGAAAAAATATAAACATGCTTATTAAATAATAATTTACAAAAAAACACTTTTTAATCCAAAAACACCCCCAAAAAATTTCAAAACATGGTTCACATAACTTACAGGTATAATCAAACACCTTTATGAAATAAAAAAATAATAATATATAAAACATGCCTATAACATAGATCATTTCATTTATAACACATTTTCAACACCAAATTACATTGAATCCCTTAAAAACAGATTTAAACAACACAAATAAAATCATAGAACATATTTAAACAACAAAACAATAATATAATTATAATTGAATAATGATTAAAAAGTGAAACACCAACCTCAAGTTGAGAAACTTCTAGAAAACAGTGGGAAAAATATACTACACCTCAATCACACCCTAGAGAGGGAAGAAACATCCTTGAACATAAATATTAAACTAAATAAAATAATATCTAAACTTATAAATGACACTCTACACATTTTAGTTTCAAAATACCAATGGAAAATAAGTAAAATACCTAAAATTGGGGAGAAACCAAGAGAGGAGTGACTTACTTGATATTTTCATGAAGAAACCAAGCCCATTCTACCACCAAAATAGGGTCCAAGGGAGGAAATATGAAGAGGGAGGTGTGAATAAGGATTGAGATACCGTGGAGGAAGATAAATGGGGGTTTAGGTTAAAAAATACGTGAAAACAATAAAATTAAAATACAAATTTTTAATGACTAGGAGAAGCCACAAATCTTTTCCGCATTGTTTTTCAAACCATGCGACAACCATTTTCCCATAATATCCAAGAAGAACATGCTGCATGGTTGTACTAAAGGATTTATAGGTAATACGATAAGACTCTAGTAAAAAAGGACACCTTGCTATAAAATTTCATAGTTAGGGAACCCAGTTTTCCCTAACTGCGTGCAAGCCATGTAACACCGCCTTACGAAACCAAAATTCTCAATTTTATAAAGAAATTAAAAGGAAACTGAAGGAAAAAAACTAATATATATATATATATATATAATCCTAAAAATGGGATTGAAAAAGAAAAAAATGGGAACATATAATGGTGGCATCATAGAAATGTGATAAAAATATATAACATGACATTAACACGAGTCAAGGATTACTATTAAGACTGTATGCCATAGTGGAAAATGTCCGACAATGGAACCAGGTTTACTCACTATCCCAACATGACGTATCATGAGAATAAATAATACCAAATGCATTAGATCACAATCTGGGTTTCCCCCATCATAACATGTTCTTCAATATGTGTTCCACATGAATAATTAAGTATAAAAATTTCCCATGATAATGATTGGGTATCATAATCACGTCTTAAGGAAGAACACGAGGGATTATCATAGTTGTGTCCATAATAGAATGTATTAAATCATACATTTACATTAATATGGAAATATTGGTATATATCATGAGAAATTATTTTTAATTATAGTGGAAACATGTGAAAAAAGTGTTTAAAAAAAATTATAAATAAAACATTTTAGTATGGTTGAAGGAAAATATTAAAGAGAATTTATATGGAAAAAAGTAATATTATTTCATAAAGAAAAAAATGAAAAAGGTATTCGTTCATAATAAAATTATAGATTTTAGGAAAATAATGTTTTCTAAAAATATATAATTGATAGTACTTGAAATTGAGATAAAATGGGATGTTACCTTTAATCAACAAAAATTGAAAACAAAACTATATTAAACCCTGTATATCCCCAAAATATAGGACTAAAATGATCTCTATACTAGAATTTTGAACCAATAAATAGAATTTATAATAATTTGGTAAATTTAAATATGAATTATAGTAGGATAAAGATTGGGAAATCAAAACTCGAATGAAAAATTTTGTTTAAGGAAGAAACCCTTACCTGATGTCCAAAAGTGTTCTTCAGTTGATCTTAATTCCGTAGATAACCATATTAAATCATTTAAATAAATAATTAATAACTTCTTTATATATGTATTATATTTATTATAATTTTACTATATAAATTTATGGCTCTTTTTACGAGTAATTAAATATAATAGCATTGTTTCGGAGTATTCATTTCCTAGGATTTCATGATTGGTTACTTGAATACATGTGCGAAAAATTATGTAAAATGAGTATTCCTAATCAAAATTGAAGTTATATGTTATTAATTAAAATATAGAATATATAAGTGGATATATAATTCATTTGTTAATTTTTTTTATGGATGAATTATTATATAAGATGTAATTTCTCATCATTTAGATTATTTTGGTGGGTTTTCAATCATAACAAACTAGTTCTGTTATATTGATTAATATTATGTATATAAAATGGTTCTAGAAAATTATATATTATATTAAACATATATTATAATCTATTTTAAGAATAAAAATGTTTTTATGAGTAATATTGAATTAGGTAATGGAAATTGAAAACATTTTCATTCTTAAATGAAATAAATTAACACATCAAAGAAGATGTTTTCGTTTTTAGTAAAATAAGGTGAGAGGAAATAAACAATGATAGATAATTCCATTAAAATTATAATATATTATTATTTACAAGGTAATATATTTATCATAAAATTTTTATGATGGGAGGTGATTATATAATAAAAGAAAAATAACTTTAAAATAACTTAAAAGAAAAGAAAGCGTATTTAACCACTTCGGATTTACTAAAATATGAATACTTAATTAATAATTTATAAAACATTTATTTACATATAATATGATATTACTATCTCATTTTTTCATTTATAAGATGGATATATTTTTTTCTGCTTTCATAGGTGAGGTCACTATTCTATTGTCTAGTTTACTATTCATAAGGTAACTTTTCTATTCCAAAGTTCAAGTGACTCTTCTATTGGTAAAAGTTTATTAACTTATAGAAATACCTCTTATTTTATTAATTCATCATATATAAATTTTTATTATGTCATCTATTTGTTTTAAATTTTATTAATACTATATAAAATAATTATAAGAAGGTAAATTCATTGTTAAAATTTTGGGATTTTACATATTAAAGGGATTAATGAAAATAAAACTTAAATTTCAGAATAAAAAACTAACTAGGTGAAAATATAAATATAGATATTATTTATATTCATATTAATGTACCAGGTGTCTCTAATGTTTATGAATTCTAGAGTTCCATAAAGTGTTAAAATACATCATTGAATATTTTTTATTTTTATTTTCTCCCAATGCATCCTATTAAGTAAATTCAATATAATTAATAAGAATTATATTTTATATGAAAGACATTAAATATCAGAAATACCTTAAAATCACCACTATTCCAATATATGAAAATTTCTTGATATTGTGTTTTTTGAATGTTGGGTAATATTGTTACACCCTCTAAATCTTAACTGACTCTACTCTTCCAACCAACAAATAAATCATACTTATTTGATCACCCAAACTCTCTAAGATCCATTAACCTTGAAACATGAGTAACTTCAACATTGGGAAGGTTTAACAAATTCAGAAAAAAACGTGTTAATTCATATAAATGAAAATAACATTTAAATGAATTTAACAAATATTTTTACCTATATATACACCAATTATTTATCCTTGATATCAATATCGATATGCCTACATGAGACTAATTGAATCATAATGATATTATTGTATATAGTTAAAGTTCCCACAAAACTTGTAAACTGCATAGAATTTTTATCCATAATCTAATTTTCTTCAATTTAATACAACATTATTTCATTTTGGTGATTCCAAGATTTAGGTATAGTAGTGAACTAAAGTTTCATACAAGAAGATCCTGCAGAATAAGATCAAAAGAAAAAATGTAGAAGAATTAATTCACAATACATTAGGGAAAAAATGATGTGATATAATTTGAAACACTTATAACAAATGTACCTAATATAGGATGATCATTATGCTCTGATGGATTCATGGGCTGTCCTGAATCAGTAGAATCTAAAGGATGATTCTATTCAAATGAATTCACTGGGTGATTTTCATGCACTGAAGTGGAAGATGAAGGAAACATAATCACTAGGTCCTAGACAGATATTAGGAAATGGATGAGGCATAGACCTGGAAGGATATCTGTAATAAGGTTGGGTATACATAAAATTATAAATATATATCATAAAGTTGGGAACAACCCTAGATATAGTGCCCTGACCCAAAAAGGCCAGAGTCAGTGCATTATATTATCACTTTGGCATGAATACAAAGAATCAAATCCCAAATGACCGATCAATTAAATAGTATAAAATAACTAGATATATAAATGGTTATCTTATTAAATTTTTAAAACATATAACATAAAAAAAAGAAAATAATTTTAATCCTTGAACTCATTCAAAAATTTCATCTTCCTATCATATGGAAAATAGATCTAACAAATCGGTGAGATCAAATTCTCAGTAAGGGAAAGTAAAATAGATGAAATAATGAATTAATGAGAATAAATCAATATAGTGAGTTAAAAAAACACATTCCATTCAAATAAATGGATAAGGCATAAACAGTATAGGAATGTATGAAAATGATAACAAAATCCATTCACTCAATTAAATGAGAATTAAATGAATCCATATATAGGTCGATGGAAAATATCAGGGATAAATAATAAATGAAAAGGATATGTATAATTATTGTACATCATGTATCTTGAACTTGAACTGCTACCATAAGGACCTTTCATCATATAGTTTTTTTACTAAGGGTAGAAAATTGTTTATTCTACATGGAAATAAAATCAAAGGGTTTGTCTCTAACTTATTTCATCTCAAGAGACTATCAATGCATCAAAGAGATTACATTAACATGTCCCCAACCCCTAGGGATTGCATTAAACGGCCCTGAACCTGTGTCATACTATTAGAAATAATTCCTTATATATCAAATAAAATATTTTAGGAAAGATATCTTTAAATACAAGTGTCCCATAAAATATTGAAATATTTGAAACATAAGACCCAAAAAGTAAATAATTTTAAAATGAAACATTGAAAACCATGAAGATAAATAGATTCGTGATTTTAAATATTAAATGAGTAGTACACCAAAAAAATTAAATAAGTAGTAAATAAGTAATATTTTATATAAATAAAAGTGAGACAGAAATACATTACCACTTTGTAATAATATATTTAGAAGGCTACACATTTATAAAATAATCTAATTTTATTGAGAAGAACGTTATAAAAATATAATTTATGATTATAAACATTATGGAATCATGATAGTGGGAAATTCTATTCATGCTGTATAATTTATAAAAAAACATTTATTTTATATATATTATTGTCAAAATAGTCATAAAGATAATTATATAGAAAACAGAAAATTATTATTTTCAAACTAATTATTGAAAGTAAAAAAATGGGAAAAATGATTTAAAAAATTTTAAAAAAATTTTGAAAACATTTTAGAAAAAAAGGATGTGGAGGATAAATATTCCTCAATAGTGTTTTAAAACAAAATAATACCAAATATTGATGAGATTGTGGAATAAATAATGTTCACATTATAATTAGTTGAATAAAATTACCATGAATGAAATTAAATTATATGGATATAGAAATACCATTATATTTAGATTAATTTCATAAATGAAATTCATGTGAGGTATATGCACCACACAAATAAAACTAGTAGTGTGTATGGTAAGTGTCCCACTAGAATAAAAGTGATTCAATGATCCCATTCCTCGCACTTCCGTTATAGTTGTATGTGATTTATACTCCGATATAATGGTTTAAAAATGTTTCAATTTATATTAGAACCATATTAATATTTATGATATCATATATTACATTTTTATATTAGTTTATCACCATTTTGGTAATAATATGTTTTCATTTTCACTATTTTATGTGTCAATTTAATATTTTCTTGAGTATGTTATGACTTTTTAATTTTTGTTCCATTTACATTGATCATGATTTCATCATTTCTAGAATGTATAGAATGATGTATATATCATATATATTTAGTATATATATTTATATATTTATAATTATCTATAAAATATGGACATAGGAAATTAAATAAACTATTCATGGATATGATAGGCCATACATATGAATGAACACTACTTTCATTTATTTTACATATTTCAAGAATGAAAATTATTTGATATAAATTTATATTAAAATTTACATATCATATATTTGTGATTAATATCTATTATTTTTATTAAAACCACTTTTTATACTTTCCTTGTATATTGTGAATGAATCACATCGGTTTGAGGAGGCGGTATACCACATTTCCCTAAATGATGTAATCGTATTACAAAAATTGGAATGAATGAAGTTATTTGTTATATAAAAATTATTCTGTATTAAAACAACATAAATATCATATATATCATATAAAAACAGTGTTTCCATCATAAGGACCATCCATTAGCGGTGGTAAAGGAAAAATGAAAGTCATCATTTCACGAGGTGGTAGTTTATCATAAACGAATGATAAATTTGTAACCAGTTTTATAGAGGTGTGTATTGGTTTAGGTAGAACCCCTAACATAAAAAAAATATTATTATATTTCATATATTGATTTTATTATATAATCATGGAAAAATATGAAATTAAGGAGTTGCGAAATAAGTTAAACTAAAGTGATCAATGAATAATGATACATGTTATATGGGTAACTCGTTTTGATTTATGCCAAAACCTTTATTGGTTTTATTTATAACTAAAGTGATGATTCTAATATGAGGTTAGGGTATTTAGGATCATATTTGGATATCTTTTGGATGATCTATAAATCTATATGTCGAGTGATGAAGTAAGGGAGGATGTGTCCTTTTATAATTGAGGTGAGGGGAACTTTTGGAAACCCTCAAAATAGTAAAATAATTTTTAATTTAAATTGGATCAAAAGAGAGTAATTTGGATGATAATATAATTATGGTTAATAATAGTTTCATACAATAAATTTTATATAATTTTAGGTCACATTATTATCCTTATATTTTTGGATTTTACCCTTAGTAAAACACTTTAACTCTTACCGTGACAACGTGGGATTTTACTATTTAAGGGTTAATATAGATACTATAAAATGTAAAATAAATCATAAATGAGTCATGGATGATATTATAATATTTATACCAATTATTTGGATTAATTTTTTATTTTTATAAATTTTATATCATTTAACAAAATACTATATATTTTTAAATAAAACTATTGATAATTTTAACATTATCCATTTCTTGACTATTTAAAAAAAATCGACACATAAGATAATTTCTAAAAAAAAACATTAATGAATCTATAAAATGTGATGTTCATCTTTAAAATTCATTGATGAAATTAATTATTTAAAATTATATTTATTTTAATATTTTTAATAATATTTATCTGATTTGTCCATTATTTAAACAATTAATGAATTATCATTATGCAAGAATTTAATATTGGTATTTATTATTTAAAAATTGGAATTAATTTATCATGATGAATACTAAAATTATTTATTTAAAATTAATAATTTTATTCCGAAATTACATTTTGATAACCATACATTAAAAATGTAATTCTTATTAAAAACATGAGTGTAACATATTCAACTTCCATTAGAATTAAATTAAAAAATCCTTAATGTAATCCTAGTGGATCTAAGGGGCCATAAAATCAGACAAAATTTTATTTTTATTGACAATAAATCATCCAATATAATTATGAAATGTTTTAGTTAAATTTATAATACTTGAAATTTTATTTTTACCCTTAATTAATCGATGTAACCTTAACCATGGTAATTAAAAAAATATTAATGTTAATATTCATAAAATCCAAATATAAATGGAACTAGTCAATATAATATTCACAGACTGATTCCAAATATGGAATATGTTTTTAAAATTTCAAAACATATAACTTTATGTAATTGATTTAAAATTAATCTCATTGATGGAACAAGAAAATCGTTTTTTAAACTGAAAACATTCAAATGATTTAAATGATTTATATAAAAATTAATTGTGAAATTGATTAAAAAATCCAAAAATAGATTAAATAATAGAATATTAATCTAATTTAACTTTAAATCTAATAAAAAAAATTATCTTAAACTATAAATTATTTTGATGAAAAAGATGTTTTCAACTAAAATGCAATATTTTATCACTATTCATCAAAACATGAAACATATCAAAAAATACCAAAAATTAATAAAAATTGAAATTTTATATTCCTTTTTAATATAATATGTTTATTATTTTAAATAACATATATAAATGTATCAAAAATTTGATTTAAAATATGTTTACCATTAAAATGTTGTAAAATAACATTAAGAAAAATATGTGTTTTTATGCATAAAATTGTGTTCATTCTAATTGTATGGATATTAAATCTATTTTGTGAATGTAAAAAATATCTAATTTAATATATATTACATTAATATCATTCACTAATTGTAATAATTTTAATTTATTACGATAAAACGAATTTTTTCACATAAAAATAGTTCTTTCTAAAAACATTCCTTATATATTTAGTTAGTTCCTATATTAATTTCTAAATAATTTGTAACCAATGTATTCAACCATATATTTTTATATGTTAGATAATAATGTTAATAACCTCTAATTTAAAATATAGGTTATATATATTTATACTAAATAATAATAATACATTGTTGTTTAGTAATACAAGGTCTTGAGGCCAAATAAAGCCAACTCATTATTTGGTGTAGCATAAGCTTTACAAAGTGTTTCATATAAAGGAATCTAGAAAAAAAATTAAATTTAGGAAAAAAAATCAAAATTTTAAATGACTTGGGGTGTTTCACTGAAGGTAGTGTAGACATGGTATGGGAAAAATATTCTAAATGATCTGATGATAGAGACATGGGTGGGAGAATCTCTGTAGTCTCAGGAGTAGGATGGAAAGCTGTGTTAGATGGGGTCTTCGTTGGAAGGTCATGTTGTGATTGGGTATGAAGGGTTCTCCATATATCTCTAGGATCACCTCCTTTTAGACCCATACTAGTAGGATGAGGATAATTCAACTATGGTACAACTTAATATCCAATTTGTTTTTATAAAGAATAAGAACATGACTTAAAATGTAATACAATAGAAAAATAATATAATTATTATATTCACTATGTTAACTAGAGGAGGAAACCCATCCTCAAATAATCATTGATCATTGTCAAATAATCACTTCCTTTGATCTTCTTTAATATTTTTCAAAATAATTTTAAGAATGAAATGTACATTTTTTGGGAACATTTTTAAAAAATCATTCATACAAATTTAAATTAAAATAATTCATAAAAATGTCATAACCTATTTTTGATAATATAATTTAAATACCTAGAATACAATTTTTAAAAACCCATTTGAAACACGGTTTTCTAAATTGAAATAAATCTAATTAAATTAAATGACAAAAACAAGAAAAAAATATCATTCCAAATTGAAACTAAATTTATGTAATTACATTAGTACCAACCTGAAAAACACATGTCAAGGTAAACAAAATAAACTATGAATATATATGTTAGTTTTTATAGATTAACCACCACTACTTCTGGTTTAACATAAATTCTCAAAATGATACAATTTGAGTAATCAAATGAAATATTTTGTTCAAAACCAATGGGGGAATAAATGGTGTAAATTTTTTCCCCACCATCATGAAAAATACATCTTAGTATTACTTTATTAATGACACCATAATCATGTCTAAAATTATCATTCACACTAAACCTTGTTTTCCACTGATTCCAAAATACATTTTTCATCAGTATCTAAGAATCAATTCATATTTATAACTTGGAATCAAAATTCATCAATACATGTACCATACCAATTATTGAATCAAATAATTTACATATCTTCATAGACACAACCATGATAATGGTAATGAAATAATAATATTTTCTGTATGGGTACATAACAAGAAATATTTTCACATCAAGGATCACTATTTGATACACTAGTATACTAGTCCATTCCATAAACTGACATAACACCATTATGCTATGTTCTCATTTTTACTGCTTGATTAGTTGTAAACAATTTATAAAAATTCATTATTAAATATGTCCATTCATGAACAAAATAATTTAGACCAAATTAAAATGCACTAAATTATTGAGAGATACTGTGAACAGGTAAGCTCAATAACAAAAATATATTATAATAAATTATAATAATAATAATACACATAATATTAGTTAATTAATATAGTTTTCATACATATTATTTTATCCAATAAAGAAAATATCTTCTATAAAAGTCCTCTTCTTATCAAAGGAAATGATTTATGAACTCTAAATATATATTTTTCTGTTTCTTATATAAAATTATAAAAAATTTGTATGGTACATGTGAAATTTTATGTTATGAGATAACATATAAATTTTCAGATCAATTACCTGATATAGTATTCGAACAAACCATAGTAAAAGAAGAATGTATGATGTGCCATATTCTGTTCTTAATGGATCAATGTATCCAATGAATACCCAGTAATTTTTCTTTGTTTGGAATGATATGGAAATGAGATCACAATTTACCTACACTTCTCATCTTCATTTATCATTTCTGGTTATATTGTGTGCTGAAATAAAAAAATACATTGGAAAACAAATCTATAAATTGTTGATCAAGATAACATATCATAATGTTACCTTGAGAATTATTTTTCTATAAACCATAATATATTATTGTTAAAATATTTCATTCGGTAGGATACATCCATAAAAAATAAATAGGTCCCCTAAGAAGTGTTTTAGTTCGATGATGGACTATTAAATGAAACACGCATGTGATAAATGAAAGAGGAAACTTTTTTCTCCATCTCACATAAGATTATTGGTGCCTGTAGATATATTTATATCAAGAATGAATTGAATAATATTTCAGAAAAATGGTCTATTTAAAATGAAAAAATGTAATCACTATCACCCTTTCATGATTTGATAATAAATTATATATTTCTATTGGAATCAATTCGTGAAGACTGATATGATAATCATGATTTTTTTAGGGATTTCAGTGTCAAATCCCTTATGTTGAATCAATTGGATATGCTACTAGACTAGTCATTAGGAATGTTGATATTATACAATTTATCAAAAAATTGGTTTTTCTCTAAAGGTTTCATCACGTAAGAATCACAAGGAACATTCCATTTATTTTCACTGATACACATAGGATAATATTCTAGCCGAATACCCTAATCTAACAAGTTACCGTGAGATCAGAAGTCATCTTTAGTTATCAACATGATATTTAGAACAATTAAAAACAATAAGTCACATATATTTTTTTCAATATGAATTACATTTAAACAATTACATAACAAATTGTTAGACCAATATGGACACTAAGAAAAGATACTTATATATTTTTAATTATAAGTGGATTCAGTGTCAATATTCTTTCTCTTTTTAGATTTCTTCTAATACTACCCTAACAAAAAATGAAATATTTTATTTAACTAAGCACAAAAGTTCCAAAGATATGTTGAGTTGGATGTTTAGTGTTAAAATTATAATTAAATTTCGTGATTCATTATGTATTGATGACCCATTGGAAAGATTCATCAATTCTACATGAAACAAAAACATGGATTATATTTATTCCTCCTCGAACATGAATTCTTAATAAAAATACTACCTGATAGTTTTCTCTTCACGATCAAACCAAAAATCATTTCATAATAACAGAAATCATTTATAGTCCGTAAAACGACACCACACATCTGAAATATTTTTTTGAAGAAGAATCGATTGTGTGAACACCTATATACCAGTGCTAATTTAACTATTTTATTAACGATTTAATGTAGAAATCTATATCATTATCATGATTAGAAGGTCTATATATTAGTATACTCAAGAATGTGAACAACTTTTATACACATCCATGGAGGATTATTATAAATGTGAATAAAAATTGGTGGCATGCTAGGAGTAGTAATCATATAACCAAATATATTAAAACTGTCACAGGAGATACCCAACTCGACATTACACACCTCCACAGAAAAATCAAGATTTTGTGCATCAAATTGAAGCCATGCTAATATATCTGTTAGATTAACCAAATCATCATTATATTTAATTCCCATCGCATCATGACATCATATATTAGTAGTTATTTCTAAATATATGAATGTTTTTAATGCCTAAGAATCATTGGAAACTTCCACATGACTTTTTATGGAACAAAAGATTTTGTTATATCTGCATTCTCATTCCATCGAGATGTAAAACATTTTTTCTAATAATTAAGGGATACTATATACGTTGGATTTGGATTCCTAGGAATAACTATTTTTACAATGATTACATGAATATTTTATGTATTTAATATTAATTAAACATATTATTATATATTTTTTGTTGTTTTTCATCACTATAATGTAATAATTCCCTACATTATACATTGCGATGATAAGGTCATAGATGTTCCACACTATTCTGAGAAACATAATGTTCAATGATGATATATTAAAATAATGTATTATGGCTGGATAACATACTATGATGGGACACAAAGTACATAGACTATTTGGTACGAGTACTCATAAAAATATTAGGATTATTCTCATTAAGTTCACACTTGGTAATATCTGAGATGTGAGATTATGAAAATAGACCGCATAGTAAGAATTACACATGTTTTGGTGTCATCATATATAATTATCAATGGGAACTAGTGATAGTCTTTAGACATTAATATTATTATGAATTCATGTTACAAATCAAATAATTAGATGTATTTTGTAAACCATGATGATAACAGTTTAGGGAGAAGTTGGATATGTTAGGTGTTTCATTAGTGACATGTCATTAATAAATATGTTGAGGAAGGATTTTCCCTTCCATCATTATAGAAGCTGATATCTCATCCCTTTAATTAGAATAGAATGATCACATTAAATTCCCTGTACATGGTATAACAACTTGTTTATTTTTTATTTTCAAATAAAGGATTATTAACCATATAGTTTGGTGACATAATTATCCAACCTCGTTGATTAGATATTATGAAAAAGGGATTATATTTCATAGTGACTGTTCATATGTTGTTGTTGAAATTGTAACATTATGTTCTTTTCCTTAGGTTTCTTTTTCCATTACTATACAGTGATCTTGGATTTTAGGAAAGCCCTAATAATGACAATTAGAGAGAATCCTAGAGGGTTAAATAATAAATGTTTCTGTTGATCTTGATTAAATTATATTTGATATTAATTAATGGAATAAATATTATTCTCAAGAATAAGGAATAATTTCTTTCAAGTTGTACAGATCTCTGAAATTAAATTAAAATATATTCACCAGTATGTGAATAAAATATTTATTTTATTTTTTGAATATTTTCATAAATATTTATTCAATATATTAAGAATAAAATTACAATTTTTTGATGAAAATATTTATTTTGTTGTTCTATATATGACAGAGAAGTTAGAACAGACCATGACCGAGTCTAGTGACAAATATTAATTATCAAGACTGTTATACAATATTGGTTATTTCACTAGTTAGTGTGCTACAAATAATAATAAAATTATAATTTATATTACGTGTTATGGGATTAATTAAAGGTAATAAATTTTATTTAATTTCATATACATAATTAAATAATATTTTAACATAAACCATAACTCTATAAATAGACAGATATGTCAATTATATACAGAATCCAAAAATTCAAAATATAGAATTATCATGCACAACAAATTATTTCTCAAATCCCCCTTCTCTCTCCCTCTTAATGATGAGAAGTGAAAGAGATATTTTCATCAAGACCAAATAATGAGTGATATAGAATAGATATTTGAAGACATTTAACTCACTACTCTACCTCCTGGAGAACATGTGTTGCCACTCGAAGATCATAGGAGCATGTGTGGATCACTTCTAGAGGGATTGTATCTTTAGATCATTATAGTGCAATAAAGTAAATCCAAAAGGGTATTTTTAGATGATAACCATTAAAAAAGGATAAATTTCCTAAAAACAAGTACTTATTTATTTATATAATAAAAAAATTTAATTATTAATTTGACATGAAAGATCCTCACTCTTGGTTTCCAGAAATAATTATTGAAACAAATTTTAATATATCACCCACAAATGCATGCATTAATTACACCCAGAACAATCAATTGGTATTAGAGAAGTAATGTTTAAATTTATAATTATTTATTTGATATTTTATCTTTGAGCATTGTAATATTTTCATTTCTTGTTATTCATTATTTAATCTAATTTAAAGAAACATGTTATCGACATGTTAATCATGTTCATTCAGGGTTTCATTTTTATAAAGGTTTAACAATAAACAATGAATGGTTGGAGATTCCATCAGGAAGTTCCAATATTAGAATATTAGATTGGGTTATATTGCATGCGGCTAGATAAAATGTTGTATACCAATGCACATTGTACCAATATGCCCTGAGTAGTTAATTACACATCGTTCTTTAATTTCACACCACTTGTTGACTGAGAAAACATGACATAGAACAACTGTATACAAGATGTGTAGCTGACATGTACAATATATGTAGTCTAGATGAGTTAAGACACCAAATCCACATTCATGTTACTTGGATATATGGAAACCTAATTATACAACTTGAAGCTTAATGTACACGTCATGTAGTTTCCCATTAATGTAAAAAAATAAAATTACATTAAATTTGAAAATTAAAGTATTAAAAAACTAAATTATTGATTAGAACACCATTGTGTGTTTGAAAATTAAATAATGGCTTTAAATAATTTTAAATTATCAATTAATTTTATGTAATTAATATATTATTATTTGTTCATCCGTTTGTTTTCCTCGAATTCTATTAATGCTGGGTATTTCCAAATAAGATTTTATAGTCATTAAGATGAAAGGGAATTAAATAATAAATGCAAGAACATTTATCTTAAATAATAAAATAACAAATAAAGAAATGAATTTTAGCTATCTACTTTTACTTATTCATTGAATGTATGAGAGTTCATGATATTGGCCAATATTAGTGTATGTGTTCAATGTTTTAATTCAACATATTTCTAGAGATTGAAATTATTTAATATAAAACTAAATGTTGTCATGTGATTCATCCCTACTTCCATTATTATGTAGGACCTACGTGTCCAATGATAATTTTTTACCCCTTTAACAAACCCTTTTGTTCCACTCACCAGTATTTGAGAAACAATGATTTTTAATTAATAGATCATCCTTGGTACATGGAGGCAGTTCATGAAAGAACCATAATGATGCCAAACTAGGTGATAAAAATGTGGATATGTGGAATGTTTTAACTCAAACCAAGACTAAAAATAAGAGTTATTTTTCATATGTCAAAGGTTTATTTAATGAACACTAATTAAATAAACTATTAAATAAATCTCATGAATGGGTCCTTTAATAATTTATTGATTTCTATCAATGAGATTATCTATTTTATAGATTCATGTCTAATATCACATAAATAAATTAACTATTTTGAAAATATGAAAAGTAAATAAATTATTTATGATTAAATGTTTTATCAAACATGTTTAATTAATCAAGTCACACCCACTTAATATTAAATAGACTTATAAAGGATAAGACATGATATTTTTTTCATAATGAATTAAAACTATCTATTAAATATTACGTGAGATTAATCCTTCCATTACATTACTGAGAATATAAACATAGAACTATATATAGTACATGGCCAAAGTATGGAAACTTACTTTTATCTATGAGTTCTCATGAATGTTTTGGGTTGACTTAACCGAAATTGTAATGGGTTTAACAAAAAAAGTCTTCTAAATACAAATTTAGATGAATATTTTGAGGAAATAAAATTTAGGAATTTAGGATAGGGGAATAAACTCAACAAATCATGGATCTCCATGTCCGTAGTTGGAAATACCACCTACCTAATTACATTATTATGGTATTCATGGAAAAGTCTGGATCAATAAGAAATGTAATGGGGATACTTGACAATAGAATATTAATGAAACTATATATTTAGAGATCAATGGTGATGGATATTGAGACTTGAAAAAATAGAGGGGGATTTAATATGTAAATAAAAAATAATAATTTACTTTATTATATTACACTTATTTTTTAATTCATTAATTTACTAATAATTTTATCTTTTTAATTATAGAATAAAATGTAATATTCATCATACAATCTATCCCTATGATAAATATTGGAGAAATATAACCTCATAAATAAGAGTAAATTTATGGAGTGGTTTAAACATATTTAGTTTGTATTATTCCATTAATAGAAATCTTACCTGGAAGAATTCACAATGACAGGTACACTTTCTAAAGAGGTGAGTGATGAAGAGATCCTTATCAATAAAACCATTTGAGTATTGTGGTTTGAGTTCAATGTTTCATTCATTAATAAATATTTAGTGAATTAATAATATTTTAGGAAAACATAGATTCATATAGAATGCTTGATCACCTCCATTGTCTTTTCTTGGAGAGATCTAGATAGAAACAATTTGATATTTCAAAGATGATCATTTAGAGAATGCTTGGAGACAGTTCCCTAGATAAGCCTCATGTAATTAAGATCATTGTCTATATTGAGTGCTAAGAGGTTCTATGGTTTATACTCTCAAAATAACATTGTACCTAGATCATTATCACATCCCTCTCTTATATCATATTTATTTTATTTTGTGAATTTTAATATGAACAACATTCAAAATTCACTTCTAGATCTTCATACTCTTTATCACCAAGGAGATATATATATGAAGAGTAAAAAACATTCAATCCTTTTGGTAAAAAAATAGAAATGGAAAGAGAATATATTTTAGCCTAAATATTCCTCCCACACATCCATGAAGATTAAGATCAAGGGGAACATAACAGAAAAAGATGTTGTATATTTCACATTTGGAAAGAAGGTCAACTGGAAGAAAAACAACACCCTGTCAAAGAAGTTAGGGGAAGATTCAGGTGAATTTATTATCAATTGAAATTTATATATTTCTATAAATTGGGTATTACATAGAGATTTTGGTGTTTTGTTATATATTAAAAAATATCAACCAAGTAGATTTAGAATAATTATCTAAGTAGAGTTAGATATTTGATAGGACAACAGATTTAAACTTTTTGTTGTAGCTATCGGCGACTACCCCCACACGTTGCCAACCGGAATGATCTTGGTTTTAATGGGTTGTTATTTTGTGCCTTTAGTTACCGAAAACACTATTTCTATATCTAGACGTGATACAAATTCATTTATCTTCAAATTTGAGAATAAAATTTTCTTCTCTTATAAAGATTTTATTTTTTACGGCAAGGCACAATTAAATTACGATCTTTATGTGTTGTATTAAAAGAACCAAATAATGGAAATTGATAATGATGTTAATTCACATAGATCATACCACACCCAAATATTTATCACCATATAGTTTTAGTAAATGGAAAGTTATGGACTAAATTACATCAAGATAGATATTTAGATTCTTTTCAACTGAAACCACTCAGTTCATGTTACACATGT
The DNA here is from genome assembly GCA_963277665.1 of Viscum album. Classification (NCBI taxonomy): domain Eukaryota; kingdom Viridiplantae; phylum Streptophyta; class Magnoliopsida; order Santalales; family Viscaceae; genus Viscum; species Viscum album. The sequence goes on from OY728131.1 coordinate 1,197,711,535, forward strand.
TTATAAAGAATAATATAAAAATACCCATTTAGTTGTAATGGGGAAATGGATAAATAGATTCTTGAATTAGTTCATATAAATGTCTATGGCCCATTTCCTATTGAATAAAGTAGCCGGTACTCATACTTCCTAAATGTTAAAAATGATTTAATAGATATGTATATGTCTACTTAATGAGGTATAAGTCTTATTAAAAAAAGGAATACAAGAATGATGTTGAGATCCAACATGGTTGGAAGATTAAAAAACTTCTCTAAGACCGTCATAGATAATATCTTAATTAATACATCATTAATTATCTATGAGAGTTTGGGATTTTATCTCAACTCACCACTCCTTATATGATTTAGTGGAATGCAATTAGTGAAAGGAGGAACAAATCCTTGTTGGAAATTATGACATCAATGATGAGTCATGAGATTATTGCATTATCCTTTGGGGGATACACATTAAAAAAACATATATACTAAATCGAGTACCAACTAATGAAATAGATGGTATACCATGTAATGACTGGACCCCAGTTACACAAAGTCGGTGCATTATTACATAACATTGGAATGATACAAGGAATCATGTCCCAAAATACCGATCAATTTATTATCCTTGGAAGTACTAGATTCATTCATAATTTTTACATTACATCCTAAAATAGAATAATCCAAAACATTTTGTCTCCTTTTGAACACACTTATATCCTTATACTATCCCTACAAGTCATCCATAAAATAGGTCTTCATATCCTAGAAAAAATAAAACATAGAAAGGGGTGATCTTAGATGCTCAGTAAGGATAACAATATAGAGGAAACATTCATAAATAAGCATAAAAATTAAAGGCAATGTATTAGACTAAAAAAAATCTTTTTAAACTTAATCTTCCGCATAACATGGAAAATATAAAATCAAATAATACCATTTACTTATTGAAATGGAGATTCTACTAGTCTAATAATTGCATGCAATATCAACAACCACATTCATAATGATGGAATGCATAATGCCAGACATCAGAACCACATAGTCAAGGCATTGTGCCAGGAGTACAAATAATATTTCATCAACACCTTGTACCAGGACACTAGTTTGTCACATGAGACCTATCGATACATCTAAGAGCTATAGCGGGCTCTAGCCACCACTTACTATGTCCAATACATTCCTCATATGAAAAGGTTCAAACATTAAAAAAATCGTATTAAAAATAGCATAAAAATGAAAATAATTTATCCAAAAACCATGAATGGTATAAGAATAACACATACATAATAAAACATATCACAGAACCTTAAATACAATATTGAAGATTTGTATCATAATAAATCAACTTCAAACAAGCTTAAAATCCATCAAAGGATGATGACATATATGAAATAAAAAAATTTCAGAGAAATATTTCATTCTATTTTGAAATCATTTAAAATTCATATATTTATAAAAGGAATCCATTATTTTGAAAATATTCTTATAATATTTTAAGTGAATCTTTGATGATTTCCTAATGGCAGAAAATAACTACATTCGCCGTATATGTTAAAAAAACATTATTACCTTAATTTTGTCGAAAGGGTCATAAAGTACCTTATTTCGAAAATGACAAAAAGATTCCTTTAAAAACAAATAAGGTCAAATAAGGGTATAAATGAAATTAACCCATTTTCTATTAAATAGTAAAAAAAATTTGAAATACATTTTTTTATGAAAACACAGATGTGGATGATAATGAGATCCCAGAAGATACTTACATAAAAACAACCTCCTATAATAAATAGATTGTTAAATTAACCTTTACCTTGTACTTATCCTTGGTCAAGGGTAAATTAACCTCCTTTATAATAGTAAAATCATTTTTATTAAATAATAAAAATAATATATACATAAATATGATATAATATATGATCCTCAAATATTTTGTTGTTAAGAATATTTTTGTAATATCATTGTTTTGGGTGTTAACTGATCCGTATTACTTTATATGTTCTGTTACATAAGACATGTTTCTTATAAGTAGGATGAAATTTATTCATATACATAGTGATATTATGATTTTATAATTTATTTTTAATTATAAAATGAAATTATTATTGAATGATTACGATGGGGAATGAATCTCATCACGTTCGTGGAGATGGTAATCTGTACGTATGCCTGAGTGACAAAATGATTTTATTGATGGTGAAACTATATGTAATTGGATGGAATATAATTTATACAGAATAATTAATATGTTATATTTATTATATATATCATTTATACTCATTGTTATTCCCATCCATAAAATGAAGTGTTTTAATGAAAAACTAAACCACGACGTGGAGAGGGTAAATCGTACGTATGTTTGTATGGTTACTTTGTCATTAATATGATTGATAGTGTTGAACCCTCTAGGAATCTATTTCCTTTACCATAAAAGTGTAGCCATAGGTAGAACCCCTGTCCATTTATTAAAATAAAGAAAAAAGATAGTAACAAGGAAAAAGTACCAACAAAGTCACATAAAATCCTCAAAATCACACCCCTTACCATCACCATGATAGACAGACTATTCCTCTGTCACTGTTTCCCACACAGAACTCTCATAATGCTTCAGCACTTTGGCATATTTCCTCCTCAGATTCAGCTTTTCCAGCTCAAGAAACTCATTAGGAGACTGCATACTTCTGACAGCAGATCTGGTCGGCATCGGCTTCGACAAGTGAGAGAAGTCCTTCCTCATCCTCCCGTGAGGAGGGGTAATCACCATGTCTTGGGCCACTGGAAGCGCCTTGTTCCCCACTTGAGCAATATCACTATAAGACAACCGTACCGTGTTCTCACAATTCTCCTGGTCACTGTCATCGAGGTCCCCCCACTTCCCATGGTACCGCACCTCTGGGTATCTCACAAGGTGGTTCTGCTGGAACTGATTATTCGTGTCAACAATAGCCAAGCATTGAGGCCGCTCCACCAATGTATGTTCAGCATCAACAACACCAGACTCATGTCCCACATTCTGCAAATCAACACTGCCACCTAAAGGTGGCATCTCATCCCCAGTTAACCTGCCCAATTCCTGGAACCGATTCTCCATAGTCACAATGTCATGCACACCCTTATCAGCAGTATCCTGGCCACTGCAGTTTCCACCATGCCCCAAAGATCTTCTATCTTTGCGACCAGCAGATTTCCATTTCTTCCCAGATGAAGCAGACCCATGACCTTTATCCGAATCTGCCATAGCATCAGGCCCCCGCATGCTCATATTCACCATACCAGTATTTGGCTGATTGAGAAGGACCTGTCCTGCCCTCTCCAACACAGCAGAGACCACAATTTCTTTCTGGCTCTTTCCTGCAGCTGCAGTTTCACGTGGAGCCAAATCACGAACATCAAGAGCAGTCTGTGAAGCAGGAACCGAAGCATCATCCCCCCTACACAAGTCATGCCTCAGCTTGATCATCACATGAGAAACCAAGGGGTTCATATGAGCCCCTGACAGATTCATCTTAACTGAATCACCCAGGGACACCATAACAGGTGCAGTACCAGAGCCAATTCCAACATCAACAACGAGTGTCCTCTCCCTCACAGGGGCCCTACCAATGCCCTTCCCCATATCTGCAGACCTCTTAAGCGTGACCCCAATCCGACACCTGGAATCCGAATGCCCCAAACTGCTACAAGCTGTGCAGAAGTCAGTCCAGGTCTCATATACCACAGCCTGGTTCCACCTAAACTCCTCACCCACCGAAATCCATACCCATTCCACCGGCGGTTTCGCAACATTCACTTCAACACAAAGCCGGGGATTTATGGGATGACTCACAGAAGAGGTGCGAGCATCAGTACACAAAAATCGTCCTATAATATTCCCAATCATACGTATAACTGCAGGATTTTGGAAAGGTAAAGGCAGATGTGGAAGGCTTACCCAAATCGGGACGTTGGATGGATCACGGTTCATGCAGAGATCAAATGTCCACCGAAAGAGGAAGAATCTGCAACCGTTGCATCGTCTGGGAGCACTGGACCATGCGCAAACCAAGTCTTCCTCCGAGGTGAAGCGAATCATGAAGTGACGACTATCCAAGATAGACTTACCGATATAGATCTACCGATACAAGATAGAGCTACCGCTACCGATATAAAAAGGTTACCGATATACTAAGCTTACAAATATAAGAAGGTCACCGTTATGCAAAGCCTACCGATATGTGAAAGCCCACCAATACAAGAAAGTCTACCGCCACCAATGAAATCATGTCGAATGATAAAAATCATACCATTACAAATGAAGTCTACCGATAGAAGAGTTACCGATGGAAAGGCTACCATTACACAATAAGCTACCTATACTCAGACCTACCGATACAAAAGGCTACCGATATCCAAATCCATTGTTCCAGAGATAGAACCTGATGCTGCTTTAATGTGTTTATCATTATTTAATCTAACCAACGGTCATATCAGGTATATTTTAATACATTGATATTTATTTAATATGTGTTATTGGTTGTCAGAGAACCGTACCTCGCACCTGAAAAAAGTAAATCATATTTTGCCGGATCTGGTGCTTTAAATAAAGGAAGGATGTTCTACTGCAAGGAGTGAAATGAATATACGAATACATATAGTCATACATACCATGAGTGCGCTGGAAGAACAACCAAGTGTGAATGCAAATAGAAGACTGATCTTACTAGAAGCTCACACACATTTTTTCATACCAGATAAGAGCTAAGAATGAAAAAGAGAACATCAACTAAAAAGATTCATCGATGGTCTCTACACCTGGAAGACAAGGAAATAGACAATACTTTGTTTTCCAGACAAAAACCAAAAGAGGAATCAGAGAAAATTCTGATCAATCAAAGGAGCCCAGAACTGCACCACAATCACTAGAGCCATTTCTAAACTCTAAATATTTTCTATGTGATTTATCTTTTTACATATTGAGCAGGGTGTGTTATCTGCTATATTTTACACACACACTGTCTCCTATAATTTAACTGGAGGATCTGTAAATCCTCACTCACACTCTTACATATTTTTATTTCCCACTGGGAGAGTGGTAGAGGTCGTGTGTGACCTGGACAACTAGTTTTCTGTTGTTTCTGTTCCCACGGATAACAGTGGTAGAGGTCTTGGACCTGGACAGTTGTATACTGTTGTAATCCCCAATCAAGGGTGTGGATCACTTTTATATAAAGTTTTGAGAGGACTAAGTCTCAACTTGAGACTGAACCTCTTGGTTAAACCTGCTGTGCTTATTTATTTTGTAAGTTATTTTTTATTCTGCTACAAACCACTTTAAAACCAAAACTGTTTTAAAGTCACTTTGATAATTAAACTCGCAAGTGTTTATATTATTTGTAAATCAGTAAGTTAGTTTAAAAAGTTAATCAACTATTCTTTTGTGATTAACTAGGAAATAATCAATCCCTTTAGAACCCAACAGAACCTTTACTTTGATATAAATTCACTACAGTTTAATTCTGTGTTTTATTTGGGGGATTTTGAGACAAAAATTTTTAAGCAGAAATTTTAGTTGGAACTCAATTCACCCCCCTCTTGAGTATCCACTCCGACAAAAATTTGGTATTAGAGGTTGTTTAAAATATATTTTTCTCTGTTTTTCAACTGTGATTTTAGTTGTATTTTAATGTTCTTAATTTTTTTTATTTCTAAATTTTTATCTCTTTAAAATCATTGCTTTTTGTAAGTTATCATGGATAATAGACTTGAAGGTGTTGCTACCAATAGACCACCATTTTTCAATGGCAGTAACTATTCTTAGTGGAAAATCAAGATGAAAATTCATTTAGAGAGCTTGGGTTTTGATATTTGGACTACTATAGAATCAGAATTTAAAATTCCTACCACTGTTAGAACTACTTGGAATGAAGCTACTAAGGCTACCTACAACAATAATTGTAAATCCATTAATGATCTGTAATGTGCTTTAGGATATGAGGAATTTAATAGAATATCTTCTTGTGAAACTGTTTATGAAATTTTGGATACTATAATTGTTTCTCATGAAGGAATAACAAATGTTAAGGAAATGAGATTGAACACTTATACTATTAAGTATGATAATTTTAAGATGAAGCCTGATGAACCCATTTCTGACATGTATCTCAGGTTTAATGAAATTGTCAACACAATAACTTCTCTGGGAAAGGGTGTTCCATCAAAGGAACAAATTATGATAATTTTGAGATGTCTTCCTGAAATAAGGAGAGGAACTTTTGTCTCCATTAGAGAATCATGTGATATTGGTGAACTGCCAGTCAAGGAATTAATTGGAATGCTGATGATGTATGAAGAAGAACTCAAAGTGAACAAAGAAAAAGAAGATGAACCAAGAATGAATTCTGTTGCGTTCAAGATTTCAACTTCAAAGAACAAGGATAAGGAGAAGCTCCATGATAAAATGAAAGTTCAATCTATGAAGTCAGTGAAAGTGATTCTGACAGTGATGCTGAGATGGCTCACATTTCCAGAAGGTTTAAGATGTTTTATAGGAAGAAATTTTTTTTCAGAAAATCAAATTACAAAGGTAAGTATGATAACAAGGGACATTGGAAAAAGGATTGGAAGAAATATGACAAATCAGATGAAGTTGTCTACTATGAGTACAAAAGAAAATGACATATAAAAGAAGACTGTCCAAAGCAGAAGTACAAGAAGAAATATTATTATAAGGACAGTAAGTACAAAAAGGCTATGATGGCTACTTGGAGCCCTTCTGAGGATAGCTCCAGTTAATCTGAAACCTCTGAGACTGACTCCAGAAATATGGCAAATATGTGTTTCATGTCAAACACATCTGAGGTAACATCTGAAACTACTGCTTTAAATTCATATTATTCTGGAGATGATTCTGACTCAGAAAACATGACAAAATCTGAACTGTTTGAATATTGTGATATGTTAGAAGAAACCTATAATGAGGTGAAAGACAAATAAAAAGGTTTAAAGAATCAATATGCTTTATCTGTTAAACATAAATCTGATCTTGATATTGAAATAAAAAAGAATGCTCAGTTGCTTAAAGAAAACACTGAACTGAAATTATCTAATGAGAAACTCAAGATAGACTTAGTGAAATTTACCAATGGTAAAGATACTCTTACTCAGATGCTAGGTAAGAAAATAGCACCTAGATACACTATTGGTATAGGATACCAACCAGGACAGAGGAAATTTACCAAAACTAAATTCATTCCTAAATCTGGACCGAATACTACAAGTTCTAGTTCTGGACATTTATATGCCTCAACTAGTTATATTCATAGTTACGGATCCAATAAGGTTTACCATTATAAATTTGCTGATTCTAAATATTTTATGAGGCCCATAAGACAAATTTGGGTACCTAAAGTTTTGTTGGCTAACCTGTCCGGACCCAAGAAAATCTGGGTACCAAAATCATTTCCTGTCTAAATCTGTTTTGAAGGGAACCTTCTTAAAGAGCTCCTATAGAAAGACCTGTTACTTGGACAGTGGATGTTCAAGACATATGTCTGGAGACTTCACATGCTTTAAAAGCTTAGTCAGAGTTGATGGAGGTTTTGTCACTTTTGGTGATTACTCTAAAGGAAAAATCATCGGCTTAGGCCAGATTGGTAACACTGACTCAGTATTAATTTATAAGGTTTTATTTGTTGATGGACATAAATATAATTTGTTAAGTATTTCTCAGTTAGGTGATGATGGATTTTATGTTAAATTTGAAAATGATTCTTTAAATGTTTTTAATTCTACAAATGTTTTAGTATTTTCTGATTTAAGTAATGAAAATGTTTATGCTATTGCTTTAAATTCTTTAGCTAAGTAGAATATTTCATGTTTAAATGCTTTTCATAAAGCATCTTGGCTTTGGCACAGAATATTAGGACACTGCAATGTACACTCACTTAGAAAAATTGCTAGGAAGAACTTAGTTAGAGACCTACCCAAACTTGAATTTCCAGTAGACAAAGTTTGTAATCCCTGTCAAAATGGAAAGCAACATAAAGTTTCTTTTAAATCCAAGAGAGAAGTGTCAACTTCTCAACCTCTCGAGTTGGTTCACATGGATTTATTTGGACCTTATAGAGTTTCTAGTTTAAATGGGAAGAACTATGTCTATGTTCCTATATATGACTTTTCTAGATATACTTGGGTATATTTTCTGGCCCACAAAAGTGAAGCCGGTTCGTACTTAGTTAAATATTCCAAGTCTGTAGAAAATCTTAGTGGACTTAAGATCAAAACTTTGAGAAGTGATCATGGGCGTGAGTTTGAAAACCATGAGTTTGAATCCTACTGCTCACACAGTGGCTACAGTCACAATTTCTCTGCCCCTAGGACACCCCAGAAGATTGGTGTAGTAGAAAGGAGAAATAAAACCCTGCAAGAATTTTCTAGGACTATGCTTAATGAGTATGACCTACCTATTTATTTTTGGGTTGAAGCTGTCAATACAGCTTGCTATATTATCAATAGAGTCTTGATCAGACCTATTCTTAAGAGGACCCCTTAAGAGTTGTGGAACCATAGGAAACCTAAGGTTAACTACTTCAGAGTTTTTGGCTGCAAAGTATTTATTCTTAATACAAAAGACAATCTCGACAAATTTGCATCCAAGAGTGATGAAGGAATTTTCCTAGGTTACTCTACTTCTAGTAAAGCCTATAAGGTTTTCAATAAAAGAACAAAATGTGTGGAAGAATCTGTTCACATAAAATTTGGTGAAACTGATCCTCATGAACCTAAGACCTCTCTTGAAAGTCATAAAGATGATCTATCTGCTTTGAACCTTAATGATAAGGACAGTGGACCTGTAGTAAAAACATCCAGTTCTGGAAATTTCCAAGAACCTGCGTCTGTTGAACCCCAAACTATTGATGAACCTGAAATCTCTAGTCCTACCTTTTCTTGACCAACTAAAATTCTAAAGAACCATCCTTTAGATGCTGTTGTAGGTAATTTAGATAGAGGAACATAGACTAGAGATTCTCTAAGAAATCAGGTTAAACATCAATCTTTTCTTTCACAGTTAGAACCTAAAAATATCAATGATTCTATCAATGATGAATTTTGTGTAATGGCTATGCAAGAAGAACTAAATCAATTTGAAAGAAACAATGTCTGGAAATTATTAGAAAGACCTAAGGACACTATGACCATAGTTACAAAATGGGTGTTTAGAAACAAAGTTGATGAATCTAGAAACATCATTAGAAACAAAGCTAGGCTAGTTTCACAAGGTTACCATCAAGAAGAAGGAATTGAATACAAGGAAACCATTTCACCTGTAGCTATATTAGAGTCTATTAGGATCTTACTTGCTTTTACATCACATCTGAATTTCAAGTTATATCAAATGGATCTGAAAAGTGCTTTTCTAAATGGTTTTATTGTTGAAGTTGTTTTTATAGAACAACCACCTCGTTTTTCAAATCCTCATTTTCAAAATCATGTTTTTAAACTCTCTAAATATTTATACGGTTTAAAATAAGCTCCATGAGCTTGGTATGAAAGACTTACGAATTTTCTTATTTCAAAAGGATTTTCAAAAAGAATTTCTGATCCCACTCTTTTCATAAAAAGTATTTCAAAAGATGTTTTAATAGTACAAATCTATGTTGATGATATTATTTTTGGATCTTCTAAAAATTCTTTATGTACTGATTTTTCGAAGGTTATGAAAAATGAGTTTGAAATGAGCTTAATGGGAGAGCTTATGTACTTTCTTGGATTTCAAATCATTCAAAATAATGATGTTATTATTTGAAATCAAAGTAAATATAATAAGGATTTATTAAAACATTTTGGTTTGGATAATATTAAGGGAAGTGATACACCTATGAGTACCGCCTGTAAATTGGATACTGATGAAACTCGTAAACCAGTTGATCAAACTATTTATAGAGGTATGATTGGGAGTTTGATTTATCTTACTGCTAGTCGAATTGATATTATTTTTAGTGTATGTATGTGTTCAAGATTTCAAGCTAACCCTAAAGAGTCACACTTACTTGCTGTTAAAAGGATTTTCAAATATCTTAAAAATACAGCTAATTTGGGATTGTTCTACCCAAAAGGACAATCATTTGATTTAATAAGATATTCGGACGCTGACTTTGCTGGACACAAGTTAGACATAAAGAGCACATCTGGAACATGTCATTTACTTGGAAAGTCCCTAGTATCATGGTGTAGTATGAAACAGAACTCAGTTGCATTGTCTATTGCTGAAGCAGAATATATAGCTGTTGGTAGTTGCTGTGCACATATTCTATGGATGAAACACACTCTATTGGACTACGGATTTGATTTTAAACATGTTTCAATTATCTGTGACAACACTAGTGCAATCAACATCTCTAAGAACCCTTTGTCTCACTATAGAACAAAACACATTGATGTTAGACACCCCTTTTAAGAGATCATTATCAAAAAGGTGATATAACTCTTGAATTTATAGGCACTGAACATCAATTAGCTGATATTTTCACTAAGCCTTTAAGTTCAGAAATATTATGTTTCATTAGACACGAATTAGGAATGATAACTTATCCTTAAACCGTTAGGAAACCTCACCATTAGGAAACCTCACCGTTAGAACCCTCACCGTTAGAAACCTCACCATTAGAAACCTCACCGTTTGAGACCTCACCATTAGAAACCTCACCGTTAGAGAATCCTCACTATTAGAGAATCCCCACCGTTAGAAGAACTCACCGTTAAGAGACTTTACCAGTATATCTCGCACTATTCTAAACTTATTTAAAGCCGAGACATCAAATTATTTTCATATATGATTTATTTTATTTGTGAATCCTAAATGATATTAAACTGAGTCTAGACTTCACTCAATCTCACCACAAACTCGTCTGTTTTAATCCCTCCAACCTACCCCTCTCACGCCGCAAAACCCTAAACCTCGAATCTATAATGGCCCATGTCAAGAGACCCCAGGTTATAGATGGGAGTGATGAGTCGCAAGCGAAAAGGCAGAAAGTAACGAATGCTAGTACCAGTGGAAGTGGAAGTGGATGTATAGCTCGAAGAAATCCAATAAACCCGCATCTCTCAAAGTGAGAGATTGTCGTTGAGAAAGAGGTGTGTGCATAATGCCTCATGGAGATGAAGTCCTTAGTTCTTAAGGTTTTAGAAGAACATGGTTGGACTGAGTGCTTCTCGAACAACAACATACCTTACTATCCTGAGCTGGTGAAGCCGTTCTATGATTTTCTCTGCTTTGAAAAGACTGAGTAGGAAAGAAGAATGATATATTTGGTAAATGGTCCGGAAGTTTCTTTTAGTTCAGTGGAATGGGCTAGGAACTTAACAGTTCCACATGAAGGAGATTATGCATTCTACTCAAAGTCTGTACCTTCGACCAGTGATTTGTTTCAATATGAAAATGCTTTGCTGGAGCTTACAGGGAATGAGACCCCTAGAAAGGTAATTGCTACAGAGATGGCAGGAGAAGATAAGCTGTTGTTTAAATTTATTCAGCATGTTTTTAGTCCTAGAAGAGGAGATATTTCTACTTTGAGATTCCGAGACATATATCTGTTATATTTGCTGAAGCCCAGTATGAGAATAAATCTCTGTAGACTGATTATGGTTCAAGTGGAAGATATGACTAGACCGAAGTCCAAATAAAATGCACTATTTTTCTCAAAGCTAATTTCTATGATGATAAAAGTGAAAGATGTAGCTGCACCTCAGGATGAGCTGGTAGTGGTTAAGGACAACTTCTGTATTACAAGAAATGTATGTAAATACATGAAATTCAGTTGGAATCCTTGGATGAAATCATGGGTGAATGATGATGGAAAAATCGATGACAAGTATACTGCTGTGGATCATCCTTCTAGACCAAAGGTTGTGAGGGATCCTGGTCTTGGACCAGATGAGCAAGAACCGGTCTACAGTGATAATGAAGCTGAGGAGGAAGAGACATCAGTAGAGGAAGGAGGAGACCCAGACTTACCCCCTAGTCCTGTGCATCAAGTTATTTCTTATGGAGCAGCTGGCCCTCCAAAAGAACTACCAAAGAGAGAAACTGTCTTGAAGGACAATGATATAGAGACTACAGAAGAAGAAGAAGAAGCATGCCAATATGTTGTCAAGGACACCTCTGAAGAGGATGAGGCAACTGAATCTGATCGTGATGTTAATAAAGGAAAATAGGCTGATGGTGATGCAGATGATGAGGAAAATGTTGAAAAAGAGCTCAGTTTGAGTCCTCTAATAGTTAGTACAGTCAGGACAGTGCCTGATAAGGAAGAAGTAGCAGCATCATCTATTGATGAGTGAGTCATTAATGACTCAGAACAAATGGCTATTGAATCTGCTGCAGTATTAGAGAAAATTGCAGAATTACCTCAGGAAGATCAGTTAGAAGAGATACCTCAGGAGAATATTCCAAGTGAGGAGGAGAATTTTGGCTCAGTGTCAGTGCTATATGACATTGAAGGTTGGAAATCAGATCCCAGATATATGATTCTTGGACTTTATTATGGAAATTTAGATGAGGAAGACCAACCACGAATGGAATCAGTTACCCTACCCACTTTGGCTGAAAATTTGGCAACAAAGGAGGACCTTGAGTCCATAAAATATGAATTGAAAGAAGTAATAAGGGAATCAGTGGAAGATATGAATAAAAGTATTGTTGAATAGATGAAAAGCATGGATCAATACCTTGAGTTATCCATTGGATATGGTGTATCCAGCCCTGTGAAAGAAATGATGGATGAACTTAAAGTGTTCCACATTTAGATTGAGAGTTGGACAAGAGCTGTAGTTCCTTTGAGACAATCGATTGCTTCTCTGACTTCCATTCATAGCTCTCACACTCAAGTAAACTATGACATTAAGTTTATATAAAAGAAGTGGTCAAGAAATTTGTTGAAGTTTTTGAGGCCTTTATGAAGTCAGTCAAAGAACATCTGAACAGTCAGGATGAACTTTTTCGGAAGGTAGTTTGTAGTCTGACTCAATCTTTCAAGGAGATAGTGGCCAACTCAATGAAACCTCTTCCCTCATCCAGCTCAAGTGTGAACATTGATCGGATCCGCACTATTATTTAGGAAGAATTGGGTAAGGCCAGTCCCAGTGGTGCATCAAATACTTAGATTCTTGCTACCACTAGGGAAGTTAGTAGTTTTGTTCGTGATCACCTGCGGGAAGCTACTGCTTCTCAAGAGGCAATCAAGAATAATGTGGATGCTTATTTCGAGAAGGTTTATACCAAGCAACAAATGACCAACCATTTTAAGCTCTTGGAAAATAAAAAGATACCTCCAGTGACCCAACCCTTCAAAGAACAGGTTAGTAATCTCAGGGAGCTTACTCCTTACTTGGCCAAATTCATTGAAAATAGAGATGATTTTGTGTCTGCAATAGAGAGAGGAGGAAGCATTATAATGGATTTCAGGAACCTATTGCTGCCCTTCCTGCATGTGGATGCCAGACCAGTGATTGTACCCCTTGCACTTCCTGCTTCTGCCACTGGGATTACTCCTCAATTGACTCCAGTTCAATCCATCAGGAGCTTGACACCGATGATCACTCAGAGAAGCATATATTTCAGATCCGGTACGGTTTCTGTAGCTGAACCACCAGTTGTGCCATCAGCTATTCTGAAACCCTCTGCTGACCCTGCACCTGACACCTCTGCTGATCCTAAGGGAAAGACACATGTTCCAGAGGAGGATTGAGTGTTTCTAGATCTTTTTGATAGGATTCACTTGTATTTTTTTTTCTGATTGTATCCATGTACCTTTTGTATATTAATGAAATTCCTCTTCATTCTCTACTTTACTAAGTTTTTGTTACTTTGTCATTTCTTCTCTACTAATATTTATCTTTTTCTGCTACCCTTATTTTTGTTAATCACAAACGGGGAGAAAATGAGAAAATGAGAAAATGAGAAAATGAGAGCAAATAAGAAATGAGACCTAAGAGTTATCAAAGGGGGAGCATCACACACAGAGGGAATGATAAACTGTGACATGAGAAATAGACTTAAGAGAGAATCTTCCAGTACAATTGAAAGGGGGGGGATATGGAAGTTTTGTTCTAAACAACACAAAAGAACCTTTTCCTCTAATGCTAATTTCTTTTCCACCTTTTCCTCTGATACTATTTCAATTTTCTTGGCATAAGTTGTGATTATCAAAAAGGGGGAGATTATTGAACACTCTAGGAATCTAATTACTTTATTATATTTTGATAATCTCAATTATGATTATTTGTATTTTGTTAATCCCTAGTTGATAAATGGTTAAATACTTATTTGAGAATCTAGCTATTTTTTTCATTAAGTGTTGTTCTATTGTTCTATGTTTAAATATTAGTCTTTTGGTTACTGGATGTTTGTACACTCTGACTTAACCTATTCTGCCAATAGAATTCTTAAACAGAACAGAGCTACTGATATAGTTAAGTCTACCACTATGAGAAATCTACTGATACAGACTAGTCACCGTTACATTAAAGTCTACAATTACAGATAATAGCTACCGTTACAGAACAGAGCTACTGATACACACAAGTCCACCGATATATTGAAGCTACTGTTATCTAATGAAGTCTACCGATATATCAATGTCTACCGATACAAGGCAGACCTATAGATACCGATACAAGAAAGACTTACCGATATAGATCTACCGATACAAGACAGAGCTACTTATACCGATATAAAAAGGTTACCGATATACTAAGCTTACCGATATAAGAAGGTCACCGTTATGCAAAGCCTACCGATATGCGAAAGCCCACCAATACAAGAAAGTCTACCGCCGCCATTGCAATCAAGTCGACAGACAAAAAGCTTACCGTTACAAATGAATTCTACCGATAGAAGAGTTACCAATGGAAAGGCTACCGTTACACAAGAAGCTACCGATACTCAGACCTACCGATACACAAGGATACCGATATCCAAAGCCACTGTTCCAGAGACAGAACCTGATACAACTTTAATTTCTTTATCATTATTTAATCTAACCAACGGTAATATCAGGTATATTTTAATACACTGATATTTATTTAATATGTGTTGTTGGTTTTCAGGGAACCGTACCTCGTACCTGCAAAAAGTAAATCATCTTCTACCGAAGCTCGTGCTTTAAATAATGGAAGGATGTGCTACTACAAGGAGTGAAATGAATATACGAATACACAGAGACATACATAACACGGGTGTGCTGGAAGAACAACCATGTGTGAATGCAAAGAGATGACTGATCTTACTAGAAGCTCACACAAATTTTTCCATACCATAGAAGAGCTAAGAACGAAAAAGAGAACATCAACTCAAGAGCTTCATCGACTGTCTCTACACTGGGAAGACAACGAAACAGACGCTACTCTGTTTTCTAGATAAAAACCAGAAGAGGAATCAGAGCAAATTCTGATCAATCTAAGGAGTCCAGAACTACACGACAATCACTAGAGCCATTTCTAACCTCTAATTATTTGCTCTGTGATTTATCTTTTTACATATTGAGCACTGTGTGTTATCTACTGTATTTTACACACACACTGTCTCATGTACTTTAACTGGAGGATCTGTAAATACTCACTCACACTCTTACATCTTTTTATTTCCCATTGGGATAGTGGTAGAGGTCTTGTGTGACATGGACAGCTGTTTTGCTATTGTTTCTGTTCCCATGGATAACAATGGTAGAGGTCTTGGACCTGGACAGTTGTATACTGTTTTAATCCCCGATCCAGGGTGTGCATCACTTTTATATATTGTTTTCAGTGGACTAAGTCTCACCTTTAGAATGAACCTCTTGGTTAATCCTACTGTTCTTATTCATTTTCTAAGTTGTTTTTTATTCTGCTGCAAACCACTTTAAAACCAAAACTATTTTAAAGTCACTTTGATAATTAAACTCGCAAGTGTTTATATTAGTTGTAAATAAGTAAGTTAGTTTCAAAAGTTAATCAACTCTCTTGTTTTGATTGACTGGGAAATAATCAATCCCTTGAGAACCCAACAGAACCATTACTTTGATATAAATTCACTATAGTTTAATTCTGTGTTTTATTTGGGGGATTTTAAGACAATGTTTTTTAAGCAGAAATTTTAATTGGAACTCAATTCACCCCACTCTTGAGTATCCACTCCGACCAACAGATAGAATAATGAATATGGTTTAACAATTTTTATAATAACATAATATTATATTGAAGATACTGGATTTATTATTTTAGAATGGAAATAACAAATAATGAGGAAGTGGAAGAAGGAAACAACTTGAAAGTGTTGATGAAATATTTACCTCTTCTTCGGGTTCTTCCATTTTATTTGATCAAAAGGGATACATAGGATAGTTCTATGACCAAAAGAAGGACTATATAATTAAGGTATTAATTTTTTGAGGATATTTTGTCAGGGGTTAGCTGATCCAAATGGATTTCAAGGTGTGAAATTAAGAGAAGGGGAAGTTCCCTTTTGTAAGAGAGGTGAGTGTCACTATTGGAAAATCTTGAATTATTATTTTATAATAAAATCATTTTTGGTTTCTAATGGCCCCAAAATGAATTATTTAAATTCTAAGGTGTGGATGGGTTGAAATAATCTCACCCAATAAGTTTTATTCTGGTTTAGGACTTCATATTAACCTTATATTTTAGATTTAACTGTTAGTTAAATAGTTTGAAATTTACCATGTCTCTTTGTATTTTTATAATATATGGTTAATAAATTTATTATAACAAGACAATTGAACCACATGTGGTTTATTATTAATATATATAAACTTATATAAGTCTTTTGGTCGAACCTTATATTTTTCGGAATATTTTGTCAATTAATAATATAGTATTTGTTTCAAAAACTAAATTATGTCATTTTTGACAATATTTTGCATTTGATTTTTTTGAAAGCCATAAAAACATTATCACTTCAAATAATATTTATTTAACCAATCTTAAAATGTCATATTAACCAAGAAAAATTAATTGAATTGATCATAAGTCTCAATTTACATTTATTTGGATATTTATAAAATCAATTGTTTTAATATTTCATTAATAAGGTAATTACTGCACCATCATTGTGTCATAAATAAATTAAATTAATGAATTTATTAAAATTATAAATAAAATATAATTATGTTGGAAATTTTTTTAAATTTATAATAAATATTTATAGTTTAATTTATATTGTGTTTTACTTTATATTAATAATGGTTTAGTTATTAAAGTTTGAATTTAACTCTTTTAACTCTTATTTAAATAAAATTATAATAAATTTCCTAATCTAATCCAAGTGGACCAAAGAGGATAATATTTTATTCTAATGGGTTTTTTGGTAGATTTATACTTATCTAATAGAATTATTACATGTTTTAGGGTAATTATGATATCACTTTTACCATTAATTACCCTAATTACTTTTAACCGTGGTAAATAAAAGTTAAAAGTTACTATTCAAAAAAATTATTTTCATCTTTTTGAACAAAAAAATTCTTACTTATATTAACCATGTCTCTCATATTTTTGAAATTATTCTCACAAAAGTAGTAAAATTATGTTTTATGCAAATTTGAAATTTCTCATAGGAGGTGGGTAAAAGAATGTAAAAGGTATAAAAAAATTTATATATATATAATATTTTTATAAAATGACTCCAATGAATTACATTGAACTTATATTGGTATTATTAATCTATTAAAACCTCAAATAAATTTAAATTAAATAAATAATTCTTAAAAAAATTAGTTTTAACCAATAATGCAATGTTTTTCACTATTGATCAAAAATTGAATGTTTTGAGGAAAATACAAAAAACTAACCCTAAGATAATTTTGAATTTCTAATATCAAAAATGAAGTCCACTATGAAAAATAAAATATATAAAATATCAAAAAGTGGGTATTAATATTCATTACAGTTAGTTTGATTGGTCGCGATGTGTTAGAATCATAAAGTTGTGTACAATGAAAGCTATTTCATTATTCAAAAAGAAACGTACCGTGGAAGCTTGAGGTGTTAAATTCTTCCCTCCTGCAATTAATTTTGTCCTCAAAATTTCTTAAATACTACTACACAAAAATATTTTCGTGGGTTTTCATCATAAGATCCTCTAGTTCCCATGTTGCATATTCCATTTTATGGTTTCTCCATAGAAATTTTACTAGACGACTTGTCCGATTTCTCAGCACTTGTTCTCTTATACCAAGAATTTGGACAGGCACTTTAGAATAGGATATATCATGTTCAAGTTCAATTTTCCCTTTGGTGAGTATATGCATTGGGTCAAACATTTGTTTTCTCAATAGTTATACGTGGAACACATCATGAATTTATAGAGACATGGAGGCATTGCAAAACAATAAGCTACAACTCTAATTTGTTCTAGAATTTCCAAATATCTGATGTACTAGGGACTCAATTTAGCCTTCGTACTTAAACATATAACACCCATCCACATAGATACCATCATGAAAACATGATCTCCTACCTGAAATTCAAATCTTTCCTTTGGTTATTAGCATAGATCTTTTTCCTAATTTCGGATTCTTTGATGTGGGTTTGGACAACCTTCACCTTTTCCATCATTTCATCAACATGTTTTGGGCCTATGAGTTTAATTTCACCAACATCATCACATCAAATGGGTATGCGGCATCTCATTTTGTATAATGATTCATATGGTTCCATTTTAATACTTGAATGGAAGTTATTGTTATAGGAAAATTCTACCATAGGTGAATATTGATCCCACATACCTTGAAAGTCATGTGAGCAAGATATAAACATGTCTTCTAAGGTTTGAATAGTTTTTTCTGATTGTCCATCAGTTTGAGAGTGGTAGGAAGTTTCCAAATGAAGTTCAGTATCTAGGGCCATCTGAAGACTTTTCACGAAACTTGATGTAAAATAGGGATCATGATTAGAAACAATCGATATGGTTACTCAATGAAGTCTTACAACTTCATTAATATATAGTCTTATCATACGTTCAAGTGGTAAATCTTCTCTCATAGGAATAAAATGTGCTAACATGGTAAGATGATCAATAAATACCCATATTGTATCATTCAATCTAAAAGTCATTGGTAGCCCCATGACAAAGTCCATCGTAATATTATCCCATTTCCAATCAGGTATGGGAAGAGGTTGCATGACTCCTCTAGGCTATTTCCTTCCAAATTTAACTTGTTGACAAACCAAAAATTTTGACACAAAATCAGCAATCTCTATCTTCAGGTTGTCCCACCAAAAATTTTCCTTCAAATCACTATACATCTTTGTTCTCCCAGGGTGAATAGAAAAATTAGAGCTATGATCATCATCCAATAATTCTTTTTTTGGATCAGGTATGTTAGGAACACAAATCCTGTTCCCAATTTTCAAAATTCCATCTTCATATATGAAGTCGATCAATCTCCAATCATTCACAGCTTTAATTTTCTTTTGAAATTCTTCATCATCAGTCTGAGAACTTTTTATCATTTCTAGTAAAGATGGTTTAGCTGCTATTTGAAAAATCATTGATGTTTCACATTCCATGGTTATTCCAATATCCATATTTGCTAGATCCATGTATATCAAATCCATTTCAACTCCCATCTTGTTTAAAACTCCATGATCCTTTCTACTCAAAGCATTTTCCACCTTATTTTCCTTTCCTATAAGGTAGTGTATTGTGAAATCACAATCCTTGAGTAGTTTAAGCCATCTCATTTTCCTCATGTTGAGTTCTTTTTGTGAGAAAATATACTTCAGTCTCTTTGTATAAGTATAAATATCAAAATTTTCAACATAGAGATAGTGACTCCATATTTTTAGATAAACGATTATAGCTTCTAACTCAAGATAATGAGTTGGATAGTTTTTCCCATGAATATTTAGTTGTCATGATGCATAGGCAATAACTCTATCATTCTGCATAAGGACACAACTGAGTCCTTTATTTGAAGAATCGCTATAAATAATAAACCCATCAATCCTCGATGGTAGAGTCAAGAAATGATCATAAACTAATCATATCTTCTGTTCCTCAAAACATTCTTCACACTATTTTGTAAAAAAAATTAACACCATTACGAGTGATCTTGGTTAATTGGTTATCCAATCAGGCAAAATTCTGGACAAAATTCCAATAATAACCCGATAGACAAATATAAATACATACCATAGTTATAATCATCGGTGTTGGACATTCTTGGACTACCGTGGCCTTTGAAGGATCAACAAATATTCCATCCATAGAGACAATATTGCTCAGAAAAGAAATCTTCTAAAGCCAGAATTTACACATGTTAAACTTCCCATATAATTCATTTCTTCTAAGAGTCTTTAGAATAATGCGTATGTTATTTTCATGATCTTTTAAGATTTTAAAGTATACCAAGATATAATCAATAATCACCACTAAAAATTCATCAATATCTTCTTTGAAAACTCTATTCATTGGATCCATGAAGATAAATGGTGCATTATTCAATCCAAAAGGCATTACTATAAACTCGTAATGCACGTACCTAGTTTGAAATGATGTTCTCAGAATGTCTTCCTTCTTTACTCACAACTGATGTTATCCAGATTGAAGGTCAATATTTGAATTTTTTTTACCTAAATGAAGTTGGTCGAAGAAATCATTAATTCGAGGTAGAGGATACTTATTCTTTATTTTTATATCATTGATCTCCTTGTAGTCAATGCACAACCTCAAAGATTTGTCTTTCATTATAAAAAAATGGACAGGGGCTCCCCATGGAGAAACCCTCAGGCGAATAAATCCCTTATTACTAAATTCTTCCAATTATTTCTTTTGTTCCACTAATTACATAGTGTCCATTCTTTAAGGGGTCTTCTATATGGGCCATGAACTTGGAATTAAATCAATTGAAAACTCAATTTCTCGTTCTTGAGGATTTCCAGGTAAATCCTTTAGAAACACATCAACATATTCTTTCACAATAGGTACATCCTCTATTCAAAAATTATTTTCCACACCCATATTTTTTTCATTCTCATCCTCCCTAATAATTGAATTTAGTAAAGCTACCGGGGGTGGATCTAGATTACAATTATACGGTGATGTTTCTACTCTAATGATAAGGTACTCTTTATCATCATCAAGAATTGTAACATCCTTATTCTTAAAATACATTTTCAAATCATGGTATTAAATAGTATATTATGATGAAATATTACTCATTGGAAACTAAATATCTGTCTTATAGTCTGTTATGATGTGGTTGAATAAATGATTCTATTTGAATGACTTGGGTGAGGCATCATATATTATTTGGATCAGGATCCATCATGTTAGATCCAAGAGGATGCACGACTAAGGCAATGTACCTACATTAACAAGATAATATAGAGATTTAGTATAAGATAATTCATGAGGGGAGTTTTTCCAGTATCACATTAAATTAATCATTATATAAAAATGTCTCCTCCAACACATGAGGAAAGAAACAAAATGACAATGATTCCATATGAATCAGATATTGGGTCATTCATGTAAGTTATTCTATGTATAAATCTAGATATATCATATGCATTAAGTGTGGTAAGAAGATATAAAGATTATCCTAGACACCAATATTGAATGGAAGGAAATTATATCCTTATGTTTCTAAGTAATACTATAGATATTTTCCAAGTTTATTAAGAAGATGAGGAACTAACAATAATAGGATTTTAAGATTCTATTTTCTAAACTAATCAAGATGATATAAAATCACAAACAGGATACGCCCTCACGTTGAATGGAGGAACTATGAGATAGATGTACTCAAAGTAGATAGTGGTTATAGATTTTACAAAAGATTTTGATTATATTATAGCTTCAGAGGTATCTAAATAAGCTATATGAAAGAAAAAATTCATCATAGATCTTTATGTGGTACATAGAAGTAAATATCCTATAGCACACTATTGTGATAATACTGTAGTGGTGGCTCCAACAAAAGGGACAAGGTCACATTAGAAAATACATCACATACTTTGCAAGTATCATCTCTTGAAGGATTTTTCTAAGAGGGAAAAATGTTTAGGGATAAATATTTCCCCAGAAGAAAATGTCATAAACCCCATGATTAAATCCTTGGCTCCATAGAAACATGTATATCATGTGAGGTCTAATGGTATGAAGGTCTTATATAGTTGGCTCCAGTATAAGTGGGAGGTTTTTGTAGTTGGTGTCCTTGGACCAATAGTTCTTACATTTATTACAACAATATTTGATGTATTTACTATTAATAAAACTTTTTTTTTATATTTTTTGTTCCTCATGTATCTAATGTAATAATGACCTAGAGTATACATCACATCGATAATGACATAATAGTTGTGCCCTATGATGATAAACAAGATGTCATATGGCTATATTATAAAATAACATGCAGGGGTTGGATAATGTACTATTGGTCCAGCTGAAAAATCATGATGGATGTGAATTGAGTTCCTACTAAAAATTTCTGTTAAAAAACATTATGATAAATTCCACCAATTTGAAATAGCCCAGTTAATTAAGGCAGTAGAGATATAAATGTTCCATTAATCAACAAGTTTCTCAGTGGTTGTGTAGTCCTCAGTTGAATTAGTGTAAAAAAACATATCCAACTATTGAAATAGGTTTACCGAATTAAACACATATACACACCGACCAAAAAAAATATCAGATTTAATGTAAAACAGTTTTCTGTTTATGAAATTATAAGTAGTGGAGAATAGAGAAATATATTATTAAAAAATAAATTACATAACAAAATTTAACAAGAGGTAAATTCTCAATTCAATAATTAATCCTCTCTACTTTGTGATTACCTATCACCGAGAAATTTATATTAATAGTAAAATTGATACACAACTTGTATTGGGCTTTACAACAGTTTTCAAAAACTATCTAGGTATCACAAACTCTACTATAATTTTTCATTTAAAAAACAAAAAACAAGGCCACACACGTCCTATTACACCTTTATACATTGGAAACAAAAATGTCAAGACTGTTTAATGTGAGTATTTTCAGCATCTTTTAGTTTGAGCTCATGAGATAGTGTGTGGGTGTGTAACAGACAAACACACAATTCTCAAAAATGTAAGATAAAGAACAAAATAGAAGTAATGATTTGAATATTGAGTTTATAATTCTCTATGTGTTCGAATTTCAACTCTTGACTCATTGGAGTGAAGAAATTATAGTTTGAGTCCTTGTATAGAAGTTTTCTCCAAAATAGAGTGTTGCAACTTCATTTATGGCTTCCAGGTACTAAAGTGTTCAGCTTCTTGATTTGAAAGTGATTCGATGAAGCACAAAAAAGGAGCCTTGAATTTTTTCACCGAAATGATATTTGTAAAGGTCTTGGGTTCACAGTGTATGTTCTGATGTATTCTCCTTGTTCTTCAGGCCGGTCGAGTAATGTCTCTCCCCCAACATAGTCTTCTCTATCTCATTCTTCATTTTTTTCATATGGTCTGATAGTAGGAATGATCAAACCACATGAGGTCTTCCTCATACCTCATATGGTCTGCATATATGTCTAAAATCAACATCAATTAATGTGAGAAGAATTAAATTTACCAAATATGATTGTAGAATAATATTAATAAAATTGAAAAGTATATATTATAAGAGTATAGGTATCACTAGACTAGTAGCGGCTGCCTTCTCAATGTTATCTCCTCAACGGTAGGCTTATCTACGATAGATTTGTGAATTCAAATGGTTCTTCTAGAAGTAACCTTTTATCCATAGATTTGCAGTGGTATCATAATAAATAAAACCTTGTAGCAGTAAGCATAAAATAGTAACCTTCTATCAGTAACCTATTAGAAGTGACTTTATTAAAATTATAGTGGTAGGCTTACCATCAATGATCTTCTACCAGAAACCTCTAGAGGTAGATCCACAATAGTATCCTTTATGTAGTAGACTCGTAGCAGTGAACTCATGTTGGTAACTCAATGGTAAATGTCTATCTGTAACCTCTCCTATAGTAGACTCAATTGGTGACTTAAACAAAAGTCTCTTAAGATATACCTTCATACCGGTGACATTTTTCTTAGAAAATTATAGACTATAAATTTAATTAAGAATGTATTGAGATCAAAAATAAATAATTTTTACATAATAAAAACTATAAAAACTAAGGAAACATTATTATCATATAAATGAAACATGATTTGGGATTATCAAAACTGGTGAGTCCAACATGTACTATGATGGGACACATAGTACATAGACTACTAGGTGCGAGTAATCATAAGTAGAAAAATCTTCTTCCAATGTTGTTCACACTTGGTAATATCCATGATGGGATATTATGAGAGGAGACTCACCAGTATAAATTATTCATCTTTTGGTTTCCCAGATATTCCTATCTATGAGCATGTTTAGTAGTACATAGACATTATGATTTTTATAAATGCATGTTAAAACTCATGTACATAGATGTATTTCATAAACCATGATTATAAAACTTCATGGCAATGGTTGATACATTTTTTGCATCATGAGTGACATGTCATTAATGAATAAGTAAATGACAGATTTCCCCCTTCTATCTTTATGGAAGAATATATCTAGGTCCTTTAATTGGAATAAAACTATCACATTAAATTCCATGGCCATAATGTAACAACATGCTTATTTTATAGAGTAAAAGAAATAAATATTGAGCATATAGTTTGGTGATATGGTTATGTGACCTTCTTTATGAGATATTATGATAAAAATATTATATTACATAGTGGGAGTTCTAATGTGGTTGTCAACAATGCAACATTAATTTCTCTCTCTTGGGTTTCTTCACCCATTTCTAGAAAATAATCGTAGACTTTAGGGAATCTCTCCAAATACAAAAAGGGATGAATCTTTAAGGGTCACACACAAATTGTTTCTTTTGACGCTGATTAAATTTTATTTGAGTTTAGTAAAAGGAATAAATATTACACTCATGTCCTAAGAATAATTTTATTCATGTTATATTGATTGTAGAAATTAAATAAGTATTTATTCACTAACATGTGAATAATATATTTATTTTACTCAATGAATATTTTATTAAATATTTATAAACTATATTTCGAATAAAATAATTATTTATGAATAAAATATATATTCTTTTCTGCAATAAATGATAGAGGATTTAGAAGGGACCAAGACCGAGTCTAGTGAAAAATATTAATTTGTAAGATGGTTACATAAATTTTTTTATTGTACAAGTTGGCACACACCACAAAATAATAATAATATAATTATTATTAGGTGGCATGGGGTCGATTAAAGGTAAACAATTTGTTTAATGGGAGGTATGAAATAAAATAATATTTTAACTTAAATCCTAACTCTATAAATTGAAAAATATTTATATTGTGTACAGTATCCAAAAATTAAAAATAGAGAATTATTACACCCAAAATATTCTCTATCAACTCCTCCTCTCTCTCTTTTAATAATGGGATGTGTATGAGATATTTCTTCAAGATCGAAGAATGAGGGATCAAGAACACATAACGTAAAACATTAGACTTTTCGTGCTGGCACCCAGAGATTGAGTGTTGTTGCTTGAAGTTCGTAAGAACATGTGTGGATCACCGCTAGAGTGGTTATATCCTTGGATCCTCAGGGAGCAATGAAAAAAATTGAAAAGTGTTTTTTAAATGAGCATCATCCACCAAAGAAAAATGTTCCCAAACCTAAGTATCTATTTCTTCAAATATTTAATAAATAAATTAAATAGTTTATATGGAAGATCCTTGCTCTTTATTTTGGAAAATTATTACTTATATAAATATAAATATATTTCCCCCTTCACATGATTATGGTACACTTGGAACCAATATTTTACTCCGAAAATAAACTATATTATGTCGTGAAAGCATGAATTTTATTATTATAAACTCAAAGATTCATCATTAACTTATATGCCTTATATTGATTTTAGAGAATATCTACACCATTAAGAAGCGAGTACTTTAAAAAGGTTAGAATATAGTCAATAGAGGTGGTATAAATTCCATACATGGTTTTTCCAGGTTATAAAAGAATTGAAAATTACAACTTTGTCGATTTAGAAGATTCTTGATATATAATAGTCCTAACACAGTCCGTTTATTTTTACACTCTCTTAACATCATCACCTTCAATATTTTCATCATGTGTATTGATATCATTGCCTTCATGCACTAGCATACTATCTCTCTTATGATGATACACAAATAGAAACAGACCAAATATCAAATTGTCCATACAACTTCTTTCTTCCTATTCATGAATAGTAGAATATTGTCTTTTCTATTTAATTTGATATGAAACATAATAATTTTTTTTTGAAATCTGGATTTTTTATATAGTAGCTAACTTATTCCTTCCTTAAACATGATCTTCCAGCCTAATAATATCAATGAAAATGGATATTACCACCATCTGAATAATTATTAATAAAAAAATGTAAAAAATATCCAAATTATTTTGAAACTCAGTTCAAATCTGATTAGTATGATACATGTAGCTTGTATATATTATATTATAGGGAAATATAGTTATGGCCTAATCAATAATGTAAACTATAATTACAATGATATCCAAATTCAAAGAAAAATTAAAATTATAGTGTAGAGGAAGATAATTATCACTAATAGAATACCAAATTGAATACAATTCATGATTCAAGTCAAAATTATCGAATAATACTACCCCCAAAAATATTTAACAAGGCATATCATATGAAAAAACAAAGTCATAATCAAATAAATACAAATAAGGTTAATGTATTAAAATGAATAACAACCATGGTATACTAGTAAAAAATGTGTATTTCATATACATATATTTCCTCCCAATTGAAAAATAATGTAGGATAACATTTAGTCATTAAAGTATTTTATTTATGGTTAA
This sequence comes from Viscum album, assembly GCA_963277665.1. Taxonomy (NCBI): domain Eukaryota; kingdom Viridiplantae; phylum Streptophyta; class Magnoliopsida; order Santalales; family Viscaceae; genus Viscum; species Viscum album. The sequence continues at coordinate 1,197,738,406 of OY728131.1, forward strand.
CACTACTTATATAATTCAAACACAAGGAAAATATATTTTACATGATTTTATATTTTAATTTACAAATTATTTAATTTGTGAAATATCCATCAAGACTAAATAATTTATACATTCCATTTCACTTTATTTAACCCATCCTTTACTTAACCACTGATAAAACATTATAATTGAGGTAATGTGTGGTTTGAAAATTTTTAATTCATTTTTTTTGTAGTGTAAAAAAATGGATAAGTACACAATTTATGATAAATGAAGTAAGTATGAATTTGTAAGAAATAACTAATTTATACTCAATAGTTAATCAAAATAGTTGAAAATAAGGTTCATACAGTTAAGATTTTCTTAAAGAACAAAATTCACATGTAAAACATTATCAACGAAAACCATGTTTCATAAGATGAATATGATCCAATAATATTTACCTTATAACTTATATAATTATTTCATGACATTTTCCAAAGTCTTATATAAATATTTTTACATAATAAAGTTCTTAAAATCCATAAACATTTGAAATATCAATATTTAATTATTTGAAATAATATTTTATCATTCATTCATATCAAAATCATAATAATGATTTTTTAAAAACATTCCAGGAATGTACTATAAATAAAAGAATTATTTATTAAATAACTAAAATTCATAGATAAATTAATATTCTTGATTGACTTATAATAGTATAATAATATACATCATTATACACTAATTTTTTTTAGGTTAAAAAATCCAATAAATAGTTTTACTAGGATTCATGATATAACCAATTAAATTTCAATAAATAAAACCCATTATGTATGTACAATAAAAACTAACAATAAACCATTTATTTAACTTAAATATGAATCCCAAAACCAAAAATTTTTAAATACTATAAATATTCCATCAAAAGAACCTAAAATTTATGATTAATTCATAAGAACCCCAACTGTAGTTTTTAAAATGAAGAAATTATAAATAAAATAATACTTCTAGGAATTTAATAGAATATATTTTTTTATCTAGTAGACTATAAATTAAAAAACAAAATGATATATGTGATGATAAATTTACCTATTAGAATCACATGAAAAGATAAAAATGAAAATAATGGTCGGTAGAAGAGAAGAAGGATTCAGAACTCAACAATCTGATGTTTAATGAGATTAGCATAAAAAATCCATGAATTAGGGAATAACAGTAGATAATTCAATTGACAATTTTTTAGGAGAGGGTAGAATAACTAATACGAAATATGGAAAGCTAAAATCTTAAAGATCAAAATAAAATATGCAAAAAATTTGAATAGAGTAGATGGAAAATGGGGGTATTGTTGCCTAAGGAGGATAGGGGGAGTCTAAGTCTTATAGAATGGGATGGGAGATTTGGGATTTGATGTTTAGGGGTGGGGATTATAAGGGAGAGTCTGATATTTTAAGTAGTTATAACCATGTTTTTATTGAAAAACCATTGGTATAGCTCGACATATATTGATGGTTTTTCAAATAGTTGGTATATCTTTGCACAAAACTCTACCTTGGTAGTTTCTCTAAACCGTGAGTATATATGTGTGGTGATAACCCCATTTCAACAATTTTTAATATTTATATTAAAAATTATTATAAAAAATAAAGTATATAATAACCAAAGACATCACATAGGATAGTTGTAGGTGTTTCACCCTTATCTCCCTTTAGGTGGGGGTTCAAGACCCCAAACCATGATGGATGTGATTAGATATCCTTTTACTAAAACTACATTAGTATAATTCCAATAAAATCCAAATATATATGATTAATATACATAAAAATAACATTAATAGTCAATGATAATATAAATCATGAAGGTTATCTATATGTTTCAAGTTATGAAAAAATAATTCTACCACAAATAGAAAATCATGTAAAACAATAGGATTACATGTACCTTATCTCAATAAAACTTATCACAAAATTTCAGTAATCACAATGAAATGCAATCACATAAAACCTTAAAAAAGGAGTTTAATAATTTGAACATATGATAAAATTTAAAATCATAAACTCGTGATAGTATTCATAACTCTGAAGTTAATCTTATATGATGACATATATTATCCAAAAATTAAAATCCTTAGACGTTTTTTGATTATTATAACCAAAATATAGTCAGTAAAAATACTTATACGACATAATTACTAAATCTAAATACATTAATAACAAAACCAATTCCCATTAATGATGGTTATAGCATCGGTCCATCCATTCTCAATGAGTTAACCTTTAAAAGATGGAATTGGATCAGATAATCCCCATGCCCCCACATTTATGACAATGAACTATAAATGGATCTCTAGGAATAAAATTATTTCTCTCAATTGAAGTCCTAAATTTTACATAGAAATTCATTACACTATTACCTTCTTTTAAACACATAAAACATTTATATATTCATTTACTAAATTCTCTAGGGTGTCTCTTTCCACATTTTCAGCATGAAGGAAATTGTACCTTATTTCCTCTATGGATTCCACCGTCCAAGCTCTTAAAAGACTCTATTGTTATTTTATTTGGATACTCTAAGAGTTGGTTAAGGTATAAGTAATAAATAATGTATCATGATAATAGATTGAGAAGAATAAGAATATCTTACACATCAATCCTCATTCCATTTGGTTTCCCAGAAGCCACACATTTTCCATCACATTCAGGGTTAATATCATTCCAATTGGTTCTATCCATTTACTAAAGAAATAAAATTGTCTTGATAAATATTAATAATAATTATAAAATAAAAATTTATATGACGTACAAATCATGAAACCTTATTTTGAATATATGAATCCATATATTTATCTTAGGTCATATATGGTAATTATATATTCCAATACATAATCATGACTCATAAATAAAATATTAATTAACCCATTTATATCCCCTAGGTGTGTCAAACTAGGTGTGTAGTAAGGGAACGAACACCGTGAAGTAGAATAGTGGATGTGATATAATCAAGAGACACTTCTTAGTGTTACTAACCTACAAAAATCTATTCTAAAACCGTGTCCACTTTTAGAATCCATATAATTATTTGTTTCTTAGAAAACCACATAATGTCTTCCTTACCAAAACTATAGCATGTAATCATATAATTAGACATATCCCCATGATTTTTTTCTAATGTTCTATAATAACAATAATTAAAAATAATTATAACTTCATATAACACCATATATATAAAACCAAGTCTTTAACACAAATTATTTCCTAATTATAAAAAAAATATCAATTAACACAAAATAACTATCAAAAAAGGTTTAGTGTATTTGGAAGACTATGTTAATAATACTTTAAAAGGAAACTAAAACATGAAAACCTTATTTTATTATCCTTAATGAGATCCAAAATCCATTTGATATCCTAAATCATTATAGTATATCCTAGGGAATACATAAAATATAGGGTGTTTAAAAGAATTACAGTAACTAAATAAACATGATAATGAAATATTACATGTGATTTAAAGGAATAAAATGATATAATAAAAGAGTAGGCTTATGAGTAATCACATGGGAGAAAAATAAAGATAAAATTATATCACTAGATATATTAATCATTTGAAATATAGCATCAAAATAAAACATGAAATAAGAATAATTCAATGCTAACTACCACGACAACTCACATGGTGAACAAATTCCCATAGTGGATTAGGTCTATTACTTAATCCCATACATAATGTCTAAGGAGACAAAAGATTTACCCAATGAATTGGAGTGCTGTCTGAGTGCTCCCATAATAATATGATCATTATTATGTGGTCTAAAAAAATAAAATCAATCATAATGTTGTAAATATAATAATTATCCATAGAAGGAAAATGGGTTTCATAATCTTGCATCATATCATAATAAGAAGATATTTCCTAAAGAAGGAATTTGAGATGTGATCAAAAGTATTGGATTACAATAGAGAAAGAAGGTAGAATAATCTAGTTATATATTTTAGTGTGATATATAAATAATTTATAAGTATTCCATTAGATTAAATATATAGATAACGTGATTTGGAATGAGTGGTCATAACATAACAAAAAGGGTGGTTTAGAGAGAACCCTTATCATAATCCCAACTTGTGATGTGCATTCTATATCTTACAGAATAATAAATTAATGAAAAATATTTAATTAATAAATAAACCTTTTCAATCTTATTTTCATTTATATAATATTTTTTAACATGTCATATTCATTTACATAATCAGTTAATTTCACATTTGATTCTTTTGAAGATATTCGACTCATATTTCAATAATTACTTCGATTGGTTGAATATAGTGAAAGAGGTCATTCATAAATTTTCCTTAGATTAATAATAATTAAATAATTGTCATTTTTATATATCAACTATAATTTTTAAATAAACCATGAAATATAGTTATGAAAAATGAAATATGTTACATTCATGGAAATAGTATGACATATGTACGCATGAGAATCAATTCCATTTTTTGAGAGATCATAATAGAAAGATGGTAATTATTATTTAAAAATTAAATAATGATAATTATAATAGAAATATAATATTATTTTGTTAAATACACTTATATACACCTTCAATGTGATGCGTTAATGAAAAATGAATCACATCACATTGTGGATATGGTAATCTACAAATGTGAATGAATAATATTATCATATTTTAATGAATGGAATGGTAAGAAAATATAAGATATATTTATTTTCTAGAATCATAAAACATTTAACTATTATAATATATATAAAGTAAGCATTCCATCATAAATATCCTTGAGTGGTGATAATGTAAAATTGATTACATCGATTCGTGAGGTAGTGGTCTACGATACACACAATCATTGGTCTCATTTCCCATTTAATGGTAGAGGAGATAAATTTAGGTTATTCAATTATCATAATAAAATCTAAATAATTTTTGGTAATAATTTTATTATACCAATATAGATGAATAATATTTTAAAAAGGTGGAATAAGAAATAGAATAATTCTCTTTGTAAGAATGATACATCTTTTTCAGACATCCTCTTTAGGGTTTGAACCAAAATCCTACATATTAGGGTTTTATAATAAAAAAGGACTATAAAATGTTAAGGGAATTAAGTAATTTTTTCTGTAGGTATTTTCTAAACCAAAAACATTTTAGAGTGTGAAGGAAAGAGGAGAGGATATTCTCTTTTATAAGTGAGAAAGAATGTCATTTTTTAAATACCCAATGAAATTAAATAATTGGGAGTAAATCTCATGAAAAGTGTCTATAAAGTTAATAAAAAAATTGGAATTTGGGAGATAAGGACAATATAAACCTCAAATGTTAAAATATAGACATGATTTATACATGTTATTCCACTTAGCTTTATGCTAACTCACTTTAACTATTTTTTACACATGGTAATTTGTTTTCTTACCAAGGTGATTTATCCTTTAAGAATAATACTAAAATGATAAATATTACATAATTTTTAAACACTAGTTATAAATATGAAAAAAAATTATCAAATAGAAATTATATATGTGTTGAAAATTAATGTTAACCCAACTGTATGTAAAACAAGAAACCTAGTTTTACCGATAACCGTTGTAATTAAATGGTACTTTTTACTACTAATTATAATAAGAATTTAATTTGATGTGAAGAAATAATATAATTATTATTATTCAAAATATTTAATCTAGTTTATCAAATTACATTCACATAAGTTTCATAATTTCACACAAAGTTAAACCTAGAAAAGCAATAAAAAATTAGGTTTCAAGAAAATGGTTTTTCAAGAAATAAATGATCTTATATTAACTTTATGAATAAAAATATTAATTATTTGAATTTTAATTAACAAAATATGAATATAATACAAAAATTAATTTTAATGTTTAATTTTAGGTGTCAAGTAAATTAATTACTATTGATTAACCTTATTCACCTAATAAATACTTTGTATAAAACTGCGTTTGAAGCATAAAAATAAATTATACCAAATTTTGGAAAATTTACAATTAAAAAGAAATATATTGTATTATTATAAATATAATATTTCATATTTATTTTAAATATAAATTTCAAAATATTATAGGACTTTTTAATTACATTATTTAATGAAAATAAATAACAATATTTGAGAAATTAGTAATTCCTACTATTCACTAAAAAATCAATTATTTTAAAAAATTCAAGCATTTCACCTTTTGTTAATTTTAATATGATGATTTAAAACATGAAGTTAAAATTATTATATCAATTTTAAAAGTGTTTTAGAAATTATTTATAATACTTTCTCACAAAAAGAAATAAAAACCAGTTTTGTTGAAAATGTTTTTCTTTAAAGAATAAATTGTATTCATTAAAATTTGAGTTCTTATTTGCTAATAATTTATAAATAAATTTATAGTGAGGATGATATTTATCTAAATTTCATAAATATGTTAATATGATCCACACCCAAAAATTTAATATCTATTTTGTAGTAGAAAAGTTTAAATTATAATGTTACATGGTTCGTTTAGGCTCGGTGTTGTGTGTCCTATACACTATCGAATATAGTTTCTTTTCAAAAATTATAGGACATCAAACTCATGGTTTTTGGGAACCCTCTTCAGGGATTATGATGGTTTGTATTAGGTACTAAGATAGGGTATCTTGGTTTAGTTTGTTACAAGTCCTTTGAGGCTCAATCATGGTTGAATACAACATTCCATCCCTATATAGAGTATAAACCGATAAGACCATTTAGATTATTGAGGATATATTATAGGATTTTATGATAATTTTTTAAAATAGATATAATAATCACCTATTTTTAGTTTATTTTTCATACAATAATAATAACTAACCCACTATTGGTATGAAACTATTTGAGTCTATGTTCATAAGACAGTGTAGGTCGTCTCTTTACATGATGAATTTTTGAAATTCCTCACCTATAGGGATAGAGTTGGTCTAGCTGATGATGAAGATGTTAAGGGATATCCATGAGTTAAATATTATTTCTCAAAAACCATTATATGTTTAATTCAGACCAAATATTGAGACCCTTGGAATTTGCGGAAAGATACCTTGTATTCTCAAGGGTCTTCCCATAACATGACTTATGGGAATTTAATTAGGGGAGTATGTAATCCCTAAGTATTATTAGGCTATTATAGATTTTATGTAGGGTAGAAAAGGCCTTTTAGTACTTTATGTTTCCCCCATTATTTAACAAAGTACATAATAATTTCGACACATCATTGCTAAGGGGAAATGTGGATGACATACCACATATTGTTGACTGGGTTGAGATGGATGTTGTGAACTAATCCTCCATTGTGGAGTACCATATCGTGATCAGGGATTTTTAAGAGGATGATCTTTTTGAGAAATTTATTATTCCAGTTTTTTCATAAGAATAATTTGAATCTATTTATGCTTTTATTTTAGAGTAAGATATGAATTTAGTATTAGTACACACACCACCATGATTAAGTTGTGATTTTGGGGATAAAATAACATGATGATGGGGAGTATGTAAGTACCAGAATTTAAAGATTATATATTTCGTTTTTTTAATAATATATACATGTAATAAAAGGATAAAGTTAATATTTTAATTTCATAATTCATAAAATTACAATTTTATACAAAATTATATTTGGAAAGTGATGTTTACCCTTTGGTGGTAATCATGTATTCTTCTAAGGTGGTAGGCTTTTTTCACACAGTTTTTAGGTAAAAATGGAATCTCATTACTATTTAATTAGTTTTTGGCATATTATATTTAATATATTATTTATATTTATATAATTAATTGGGATTTTAGATCTATTAATAGAGATTTTGTGGATATGTTATATAATGTGTCTGATCAAATTATTTTGTTGGCATAGTAATGTTGTAGATTCTGATAGATAGATTAATTATTGGATTTACTAGAATCTAAGAGAATATTATATGGGGGAAATGATATAACTAGATGAAATTGAATTGGAATAATTCATTGGCCGACATTGTAAATATGTTGGAAATTATTCATCATCTCTATTCTATTAAGAGAATAAAAATCATGGTGGTGGTGTCTGTGGTTGTATATAAAAAGGATATAGAATTATATAGATGAAGGGTGATAGGTGATGATCATCATAGAACCAGAGGATTAAATTCATCATAAAATAATGTCTTAAATCTTTGAATTTACTTATATTCTTTTTGGAGTTATCTTTCTCTAAATATTTGTGGATAATGGAAAAACGTAAAAACAAGGAGGAATTATAATATTAAAGAATTATAGTTTCAATTAATGAATAAATAAAAATAAATTCTTATGGAATACTCATGTGTGAAAGTTTTATAACATGTATTTTTAGTAAATTATTGATTAATTCTATATTTGAATAATTATTTTCATAGTTATAAGCCCTAAATATGTGATTTATTTCTCCAATAGTGGATTATTGTTTGTTTATTTTTTAATTAATATGTTTTCTATGATGGAAATTATTTTTTACTATTAATTTAAAATATTATGTAATATTTGGTTATGTCCCTACTTTATATTAAATCCTATACATATTTAGAAACATTTAAAAAGTACCTTAGATGTAATAATTGAGATATTTATGGGCTTGGGAATTGGATGTGCTAATTTAGAATGGGTTCTATTTCATTCTATATATAATTGAGTATTACTTTTGGAAATGTTTTGGGATGAAGGGGTAATAAGATACATGGGTATATAACATATATTAATGGTTGCATGTTAGTTTCTAGATATTTAATACTTATAGAAGTGCGTCATATAGGGTGGTGTAGAATTCAACATGTTCTTCCCATCCTAGCATGGGACTTATGCCAAATCTAGCTCATGGGTTTTCACCCTTATTAACTCTTATAGATATATATTCAGTAATATGGGATTATTATAGGATATGTTAGATGATTAAAGTGTGGGGATAGTCAAGGATCATGTTATGAACCATGTTTTCATTTGCATCCTTGGTAACTTCTCTCAATGTGTCAAAATCAGAAAAATAAAAAGTCTATTCTGAGTATTTTTACACATAGTGTATAAAGTTTTAGTTATATTTGTTATGATAGATTATTCATTTGGTATTTATCATATTTTGAGTATAATAGCTACAAAGATTATTTGAATGTATTGGGGTCAGTCAATTGAAGCTGACACAATATTTTAACCCCTTAATAATCTACTATATCCGGGTATAAGTTCTCTACAAACTTGTTATTTTCGGTACCCCATTAGGGATATAATAAATTGGTCCTCCATTTTGAGAACTTTTGAAATGAAATTCATACCCCCTTGGTATTAAAAATTCATGGTCACCCCATAACACTAATGGAGTCGGTTCACCTTTATGTGATGGGGCAGTTTTCCACCACAATGGTCGATAAACCTGAAAACTGACATCCATACATTGGGGTACTATTGTCCCCCCAATATATGATTTCATATAGTTTTCATTGAATATGTGGCTTCTATATTCTTTGTATTATTTGAAGTTTATGATTTATTAGAAATACATGTATTCCATTGAGTTACAACCATAGTGGTGTTGATTAGTAAAACCCTGACTTTATCTTATTTATAGATTTTCATATCCAGCAAGGGTAAATTGTTTATATTCGGTTATTTTGAGTAGCATTTAATATTTGGTTTTGGTGATGACTTATTCTTTTTACCCCTTTTTTTGTGTATCTTATTGGGTATTGTAATAGTCACCCATGAACAAGTTTCATTGCCACACATGTTGTGTCTATGTATCTATCACGTAGTATATAGGATAAATTAGTGGATATGTAGTTACTAGAGAAGAATATTAGTGGTGATTAATTGTTACTATTTTTTTCATTATTTTTTTAGGATCTGGGGTGATGGGGAGTTTCCCGTTCATGTTATTTTAGGTCTTTTTTATTATAAAATATTTTAAATTTTATGTTTTCCTTTATATTTTGATTCTTTTTATCATACAATTATATATATTCTTCAATGTTTTTATATATATTAACTTATAATTTCATATTACGTTTTCTTCTACATTTTCATTTACAATTACATTGATATATTTCTATGTACATGTTTATTGGTCTAAATACACTCATGTGTTTGATATTTCTTATTAGTTCTAGTCACCAGTTCTAGACCAATTAAAAAAAGTATTGGGTTGGCATACCCAACTTACTACTAACCTAGTTGGGATCCCAATGATTTATGTGTTGTCAAGGGGATAATGGTAGAATAAAAACATTATAAATATCATGAAAAATTCTCTTTCTTAAGATATTTAATGGAAAGTATTATCTAGATGAGTTGAATCTACGAATGTCTCAAGAGTCGCTAGATTTTGAGAAAAGAAATACATTGACAATTGATTAAAAAAATAATGTTGTCTATATGTTGTGGTTTGAACTAGATTTATGAAAAATGTGAACCTATAGGATAGAATGTTTGAAATATGATTTCACTAAAATATATTATTGAGGATTATATTGTTGTTGTTACATAAAAATACATATTTGATTACTAAAGTGGATACTACTAAGGCATACCTAAAATAAACATAAAAGGTATGTAATTTTATTTCTAATATATGTTGTAAAGAAGATGAATTCATTGGATATAATTTTAAGGGTAAGTATATTCAAATAAATCCAACTGATTTATCTTCTCACCTCTCCCAAAAGAAGAGCTTACTAGAACATTTCCAATGTGGTGAAATGGGATATTTAAAGTAAAATTTTCTAATCCAAACTCATGAATGTCTCCATTATGGGAACGTGGTAAGTATGAAAACTCTTTATGTGACATTCTAATACTATAGTAATGGTACTTCATTTAGACATGTGCATGGATAGAGGATCTAGGTTGTTGAACTAATGTAAAATTATTCAAGGACTCATGGTTGAGTGGGAAGACCTTATAAAAAATATAGATGAGTGTTTTAAAAGAATTTATGAAAGATAATTATAATTGAGTGGGAATCAGAGGATATAAGGACTAAAAAAACTCTTCCATGATGTGAGGTGTTGTTTTCATTACTTCTACATTGTTTATAGAGAATTATATTGATTTATATCTACATGAATTTTTGATGAACTAGAAATATGAATTGAGATGATGTTTTATTATATAAATATTTATTATTTATGTGGTGAAATAGATTATAAAGGATATATGTGTCCATATTTCTTGATAGTTATAGGATATGTAGAAATATCCTGGGAATTTTATGTACATGGGATGGAAATGTATGACTTGATTATGGTGACAAATTATTTGAATAGATACGTGGTTCAAATCAATTGTTATTGTCAAATACTTATTTTTGTGGAATAATATATTACTATACACACATTAAATGGATAATGAAATATACATTCTAGTGGTTCAGGTAAATTGGTAATTTGATACTAGATCAACAAATTATTAGTTGTCAGAGTTAGTGCCTAGATTAATGGATAGAAAGAAACAAGTTACACTTCCTATAATGGCACATTAGTATCTAGATGTTGTTCATATGAATTTATCTAGATTCCTACTACGAGGGGATATAAAAATTTCTTTTCACTTATGAATATAATGATATATATTTCATTATGTACAGATCATATTTCAACAACGTAATTAGTGTAATTGAAAGAGTTTTTTGATGATTTTGAGAAGAACAAATCCATTTGATTGAGTGTTTCTTATTGTTCATCACATATTCTCTTTTATAATTTGGCTTGATGTGTCATTCAATTATGAAATGAATATTGAATACTAAGCCACATGGTTGTGAAAATAAATTTTTTATTTCAATATTACCAATATAAGTTTTTTTATTACATTCATTGTTACCAACACACCAGTTTTACTAATACTAATTATTAATGGGGTCCTTTATAACTATTTGGGAAATGTGAAGTAGTATTTGTTGATGTTACATTAATGTAATCTAAAAGGTAAGTATTTAATTTCTGATTATTTTTAAAATTTACATGTGTATAATATTTTTTCTATGTTTTTGAAATGTTTTTTTTTGTATTTAAGAAAAAAATTTTAGGTCATGATGGTTCTAAAAATTTAATTTTAGCTAGTCTTGAGATACAGGTTGGGATTCCCTTATATATATCTAAAAACAAATTTGAATATATATAATTCTAATTGTGTGGAAGGATATTTCCAGAGATTTATTTGAGAATGTTTGATATTAGCTTCTTCCATGGAAATCATTAAAGGAAAAGAAGAGATGTTTGATTGGAATATGAAATTTTAATAAACTTATGAGTAATTTGAGTAGGGAATTACCTTTTCTCAAGTTCTTATTATTCCTTAATTAAGAGTATCTCTTGAAGTATGTTTTAAATTTTTTAGTTTTGGATTACGATTTGTTTTGATATAAGAAGGTAGGGTTGTGTAATACGGGCCTATAAAATTAAGACACCATAATAATATGAATCATATGCATAATTTTAAGATAAATATTATTTTACACACATTAAATAAATCAAGGAACTACATTATTGGTGATATTTTTTTATATTAATCGAAACAGTATTAAATATATTTTCTCAAAATTTAATCTAAACCTAAATTATCATAGGTGGGTAAATTTTCTAAAAACATTTCTTTTATATACTTTATAGAAACAACGAAATTTTATTTTTATAATTGATCATTTAAATAAGAATACTACTAAAAATTTAGTGATATATCTAGATAATAGTTTCATTCAATGATACTGTTAGTATACATTTTTAGCACCCAAATATTTCATAGTACGTTATCTCATTAATGTAATTCAATAACTTATGCTACAAGAAACACTGAGTTTGAGTGCACCACAACATACTAAACTAACCATTCAAAAAGAAGTTATGAATAATATTAACAAAATTTTGAATATTATATACTTTATATAATTTTATCATCCATATATTGTGTTTCTTAGACATTATATAAGAACAAAATCATTTTTTTGGATAAAATACATATTTTTCAAAACATGCAATTTTCCCACCTTTTAATAGAGAACCCATTTTAAGACCAATATTTGACACTTTTATAAATTTAATATAATGAAATTAATTTTTTTAAAATCGGTACATAAAAATTAAGTTTAGAAAAAAATTTCATACTTTTCTGATAACTTCCATATTTTGATGAATAGTGAAAAATTCTATGTTTCAATTGAAAATAAATTTTTTAATAAAAATAATTTATAATGATAAATTATGCATTTTAATGGTTTATAAGTATAATTAGATTATATTTCTATCATTTAATATGATTTATTTCATGAAAAGTAATTTCACAATTAAATTTTACATAAACATAAGTCAATTTTTTGATAGTTTTTACTTTTTAAAAACCTGCATTTTGGTTTTGACAATGAGAATTAATTTTAAATTAATAAATGAAACTTTTATGTATTGAATTTGGTAAAATAGACTTCATTTTTTAATTCGTAATATCAGAATTATCTTCGGTAAATATTTGGAATTTTTCTGAATACTTTCAATTTTTGATTAATAGTGAAAAACACTACGTTATTATATAAAACTGACTTTTTATTTAAATAATTATTTATTTTATTTCAATTTATTTTAGGTAAAAATGTATACATAATACCTATATATGTTCAACATAATTATTTGGAGTCATTTTATAATAAGTAAATATATAAATATAATTTTATCGAACATTTTACTGTCTTTTACCCATCTTCTTGGAGCATTTACAAATTTGTATAAAACTTAATTTTACCACTATTGTAATTTAAATTTCAAAAATAAAAGAAACACAGTTGACATCAGTAAGTAAAATGTGGTTAAATAAGATGAAAATAATTTTTGGTGAATAGTAACTTTTAACTTTTATTTACCACAGTTAAAAGTAAATAGGGTAATTAAGTGTAAAAATGATATTATAATTACCCTAACAAAAGTCCTAATTCTATTAGAGAAGTTTAATTCGACCAAAAAACCCTTAGGAATAATATAAGACCCCCTTTGTTCCACTTAAATAAGATTAGGACATTTATTATTATTATTTTTAAAGAAGAGTTAAAAGAGTCAAATTCAATGTTTAATAACTAAACCATTTTTAATATAGGATTATACATAAGATAAATTAGACTATAAATATTAATTATAAATCTAACAAAATTTCCTGCATAATTTTATTTTATTTATAATTTTTAGACATTAAATAATTTTTTTATTAATGACACAATGATAATGTAGTAATTACCTTGTTAATAAATGATTAAAATAATTGATATTATAAATATCCTAATAAATGTAATTTGAGAAATCTAATGAATTACACTAATTTTAAATGTTAATATTACATGTTAGGGTAGGTAAATAATTTTTATTCGAAGTGATAATGTTTTTATGGTTTTCAAAAAAATCAAATACTAAATAGTGTCAAAATTGACATAATTGAGTTTTTAAAACAAATAGTATATTATTAATTGATATAATATTACTAAAAAATATAAGGATCATAAAAAGGACTTATATAAAGTTATATATATAAAAAATTAACCACATGGAGTTATCTTGTCTTGTAATATTATTTTTATTAACCATATAATATAAAAATACAAACAGACATGGTAAATGTAAAACTATTTAACATAGAGTAAAATCTAAAAGATAAGGTTAATAGGATCACCTAAACCTATCTAAAACCTATTGGATGAGATTTTTTGGACCCATATCCACCATAAATTTTAAATAATCCATTTTGGATCCATTATAAATCGAGAATTATTTTATTATCAAATAATATTTCTAGTTTTTACTAAAGTGTCCATCACCTCTCTTATAAAAGGGCACTTCCCCTTCTCTTACGTTCACACCTCCAAAGCCTTTTGGATTTGATAAAACCTACCCAAATATCCTCCCAAAATTCATTCCTTCATCATAGAGGTCTTCGTTTGGTAAAAAATCCAACCTATGGAGACCTTTTGATAAAATCAAAAGGAAGAACCCAAAGAATAGGTAAATATTTCATCACCTCTTTCATGTTCTTTTCTTATTCCACTAAATCTTTATTTTTTGTTTCCATTATAAAATAATAAATATGGTATCTTAAATATTAATTAATTTTATTAAAAAAATAGTACAAACATATTCATTATTCAATTCATCCTATAAATGACAAAGTCACCAAACGTGCGTATGTACGGATTACCGTCTCCACGTCATAGTGTAGTTTATTATTCAAAAACATCAATATTTGGATGGGTATAATAATGCATATAACTGATGTAAAGAATAAATATAACATTTTAATTATTTTTTATATTTTATATACCATAAAATTACACATAATTTCACCACCAATATAATGATATTGTCGCTCATGTGTGCGTACGGATTACCATCTCAAGAAAGCGATGAGACTCGTTCCCACGTTCACCATTCAATGATGAGTATAAAAATATATATTATTAATAATTATGTAATATATGAAATAATAATGCTACTAGAGATATATATATCTGTACTTACATATATCTTATTCACTTACTTCCGTTCAATAAGATATAAAAACGGAAACAACATTTATGCGTACGTACGACCTACCGTCTCCCTAAACAGTTCCTTCCATTTCATATATCTATATACTATAAATAATTATATTATAAATAAATATTATATATAAATCAAGGTTTTTATTTTGGATGAATTTAAATCATAATCAAAATTACATGATCAAGAATAACAAGTTAAAACACGTACGATAAGGAAAGTGATTATTACCCAAAATGTTAATTTAACAAAGAAATCATTATTAAATCGGAATTATAAAGTTATAAATGAATCATGTATGATATAATAAATATTAATATGGTTTTTTTATAATTTAATAACATACTATGGTCATTATACATGAGGATAAATGTACCCACGATCAAAGGAAGGTGCAAGGTAAGGGTTAATTTCACAATCACTTTATTATCTGAGGTTATTTTTACATAAGTAATTATAGGGAAATATTTATTATCCATGTCCATGTTTTATGAATGAGTTTTCAAAGGGATTATTTTTGGGGAATTTTTTACTAAGACATCATTTTAATGTTTTAAACTTTTATTCATCTATATCATTCTCATTAATATCCATGTTTTCAAAATGGTTTTTATGGATTTATTTATATAAACATGAATTTTTTTAAAATGTTAATTCCATTAAAAAGTATCAATGTGGTATGGGACTCTTTTATTAAAAAATTTCTTTAAATGTATTCCTTACTAAATTTTGTGACTTTTATATTTTTTCAGGAAAAAAGGATATTTCTCTCAAATAGTTTTACAAATAATTTTCATCTATGTCAACATCCCTTGATGGATTTTAAACATATTTGAAGTTGATTTATTATGATAAAAATATTCCATATTGTATTAAAGGTTTTGAGCCATGTTTGTCTGTGGATGTGTTTTTTATACCATTCATGGTTTATAGATAAATTATTGACATTTCATATGCATTTTTTAATACGAATGTTTATGTTATGTTTAACCCTTTTCATGTGAGGAATTCATTAGACTAAGTAAGTGATGAGTGGAGCTCGATATAGCTCCTCGAAGCATCGGTCGGTCTCATGATACAAACTTGTGTCTTGGAAAAAGTCCTTGACAAAATTTTATTTGTATTATAGGAACATGTCCTTGACTACAAGGTTATGATGTCTGGCATTATGCATTCCATCATTATGAAAGTGGATATTGATATTGAATGTGATTATTCGACTAGTAGAATATCAATGTGAATAAGTAGATGGAATTATTTTACTGTATCTTTTCCATATTATGCTGATTTTTAAGTTTAAAAGGCTTTCCTTTTAGTCATATAAATTGCCTTAAATGTTTGTGATTATTTATGAAAGGTTCCACTATATTCTAATCTTTACTGAGAATCTGAGATCACCCCTTTATATGTATTAATTTTCTTAGGATTCCAAGAAGTGTATTATGATTGAAAAATAGGGATAAGATTGGGGATTAACGGAGATCTCAAAGGATCATTTATGTTGTGTTTTATTTTCTAATGTGTAATGTAACATTCATGTATGTAATCTATTTTTCAAGGCTGCTATACATATCTGCCTTTTGGGACTTTATTCCTTGTAATCATGTCAATGTATTAACATAATGCACCGACTCTAGGTAATTGGGGTCTGGGCCTTACAACATTCATATAAAAATCATGGAAATGGTTATTGGTGTTTTTCCTTTAAGTATAAATGTGACATACATTTTTGAAAACCATGTTAATTCGAAGAAGATATCTGATGAATAATGTAAGAGGATATGGGATTAAATATATGGTAGTGAGATCACTGATGAATATACACTTCCACAATTTTTTTTCTTTTTTTCAAAGGATGATTGTCAGAATCTATTAAATGCAAGATTAAATTTCTAAATTGTCCCATAAATTTTAGTTAGGAAGTTCATCTTAAGACAACCTATTATATTTGGTTTTATAAATTCAAATTCTATGTACTTCATGACTACATATATTCAGGTTACATTAATATAAATAACATATAATTTAATCACAATTTTTCTTTTGTGTTCCATTATATTTTTTAATTTCCTAAGGTTACATGTCACGATGAAAGGTTAGAATAGTTCCACACTATTTTATGAACATTTAATATAGAGAAATTATTTTGAAGGACAAATTTGTATGACATCATTTAATGGGGAAAATTGATATAAGTTATTAGGGTTTGGTGACTGATATGAAATTTTGACTTATTCTCATAATGTTTATCCTTGGTAATATTAAGATATGAGGTCATGAGAACTTAACTCCCATCTGTGAAATATTCATTTATATGTGTCGTTGGATGTTCCTATATAAAGAGATATATAATGGTCATTAGAATTTAAAAATTATTATTAATATATGTCATGAGTTATGTTCTTTGATGTATTCCCATTAAACATGATAACATATGTTTATTGTGATGTTGAGAATCCCTGGTGAACCTGAAATGATATGAAATTAATGAATTCTATGAAAAAGTAATTCTACCATTTTTTTAATTGAAGTTGATATCTCAAACCCTTTGATGAGAATTAATTTACTTTTTTATATCTAGGTCCATAAATTTATATCTAAATGATCATTTATAGAAGGTCAGTAAAGAGACATTGAGAATCTAGGTTGATGATATCATTTTACAACATTCATGATTAGATATATTGTTATTGGGAGATTATATTACACAATGATCATTTTTATGAGGTTGTACACCATTGGGACATAAACTTATTTCCTTATTGCTACCATTGGATATTTCTTGACCCTAACCATGGACTATGTGAAATGTTTCATAATGATACTAGAAAAGGGTCATATAGGTTCACACACAAATAGGGTATTGAATCATAGTTAAATTCAATATGAATTGAACATGTTGAATAATAATTATTACTTTATTTGGTTTAAGAAATATTAATGTTTTGATTTATTTCCAATATTTAGTTCCCAATTATTTAATATAATAAATATAAGCTAAATATTCAATAAATATTTATTCCATTTTTTTGTGAACATAATGATTTTTTATTTATTAATGGGTATTGTATTTATATTTATTTAGTAAGCCAAATAATCATTATACATGTCCTGATAAATATTGATAATGATCTACCAACCGAGTTTAATTGTTTAGTGAGAAATAATATATTAAATATTATTTAAATTAATGTTAATTAGTTTATTCAATAAGTAATATTTATTTATCTTTTAATGTTGAACATGTCAAGTGAATAATAATATCATAATTATTATCCTTTAGATATGGAGTTATAAAGGGTTTAATAATATAATAAGGTCCCATGTTCAATTACTATTTTATAACCGTAACTCTATTTAAGCCAAATAAAAACATTCTAAACCCTAATTCTCATTTCATATAAAAAATTTATAAATATAATTATCCCAAACCCTAGAGAAGTATTCTCCTAAAATACACTCAAGAATGAAAAGTGATCTTACACATATAGCCTATCAACAATATAGGGAATAAGAATAATCTATCCTACGATGAAGTGATTCTTATGGGAAATATCATCCAAAAATGCGAGCATCAAAATATACCATGCTAACACCCAGGGAAATCTATGGTGATGTTATAAGGATTGTGATGCCTATGTAGATTACCACTAGAGGCATTCCACCTATGAATCAAATCACTATAATGACTAAATGATAACCAGTGGTATACTAGATCATCAAAAAGAGTGAATTCTAATGAAATATAATTATTTTTTTACATAAATTAATAATAAATTATATTTAGGATCCTTTATTATTGGTTTCAATTTTTATCAATAATTATTCATATTAATTTCACTGTTGATAATGTTATTCATTATATATATCTCATATAATACATTCATTATGACAAAATATTTGGTTTCATAATGCTCAATATGTTATTTTGCTACACCCATAACCATAATGTTGTATCAAAGTGGTCATACAATAATTTATTATTATTTCATATCATTGATTAATTTATGCATTGACTATTTTTAATTTCTATTTTAATCATGATATAAATTTGAATTTTGATATCTTCTCTCCTAGTTCTTCATATATTATCATATAATCAAAAAATTAATAATTA
Organism: Viscum album; assembly: GCA_963277665.1. Lineage (NCBI taxonomy): Eukaryota > Viridiplantae > Streptophyta > Magnoliopsida > Santalales > Viscaceae > Viscum > Viscum album. The sequence goes on from OY728131.1 coordinate 1,197,758,025, forward strand.
TAACATAAAGAAATATAAAGAACCCATATAGAGATATTGAGTATTATTAAAGGATAACACAATAATAAATGACATGTTGATTTATTGTACATGTTGGGTACCCATGTTCACTAAATTAGGATGATACATGATAAATTCATGTCTTTAAGAAATTATTTACATGTAGAGTGTATTAAAAACACATTATGTGTTGATAAGGTAATCCATAAACATGGTTATCCAATCTACATGCCGTACAACTCTTGTACACATCATGTAGTCCATGATTGAATGACATGTTATGTATTCATTACAAAATTCATGTGACTAATAGTTTTGTAACTCAGAGGTAACATGGTTTGTAATATATGTATACATTGTGTGCACCATTAATATTTATTTCCATCATATAGAAAAAATTCATAGGCTTGTTTCATGTATAAATAGTGAAGAGAAATGTGTGATGTGTGGTTGGGTTGTACATGCCAGGTATACTATATGATAACATAGAAAGGAAAAATTAATGAATTATTATGTTTAAACATATTCAACATGTTTTCTATATTTTATCGAAATTACATTCCATGTGATAGGTTTTCTGTATATTTAATTATTAATTAATTTAATTTAATATTTGGAACTACATACCATCTATAGTCAAAATATGTTGACTAATCTATGAACATTAAATTAATTACACCAAAAATAAATAACATTTCTACATATATTAATAATTGATAGTAAATTCCATGTATTTAAATGAGAAGATGTATATTATATATATTGTTTCAGTAGATATCATATGCCCAAATTCATTCTTGGTAGTTAAGATGGATGTTTCTCATGTTACCAGCAAGTATATACCTTTTTAACAACAAAAAAACTACTGACCTGATCCCAATTTTTACTTTATTACATTATTACAAGATATAAGAGAACTCAACACACATGATTGATCTATTTAATTGAATTAAAAAACTAGATATAAACATGATTCCAATATTACATTGAAAATATAACAAAACATAACATTATAAAATAAAATTACCTAATTCATATCACTAAAAATATATTTATTAATATCATGGGTAAAGGAAAAAATGATAAGTTTGAGATCAGATGACTAGTAATGGTTATATACAACAGAAGATTTCATGAGTAAATAATTCATAATAAACATGGATATTTGGATTATCAAATCAATTTTCATTCAATCAACAAGTTCATCTCAGTGAGAATCCCTATACAATATTACCATAGAAAACATATGGATAATTAAAACTAAATTCTCAATAAATTAAATGAAAATTTATTTATATTCATGAAATTTTATCATAAACAAGATATCATTAATCTTATTGACATGTCCTCTCAACAAAGTCATCATTTGTAATAAAATACTATGTGTAAAAAAAATACCCATATAATGTGAAATTTGTTCCAAATTTTCTCATGTTACATTTCTATTCATCAAGGTGAAATATATAATTAGGCCCCACACATAACTTTCACATCCTATGAATTCCTAATATTCTGAAAAATCAATACAATTAATTATAAAAATGTCTTACAAGTCAAAAATTATCTATATTGAATCATGAATATGGAACATGAATATTTTATTATCATGAAACATCCAGATAAATAATAAATATGTTACCATTGGATCATATCCCTTGTTACATCAGTTTGTGTTATTATACATCAAACTATCTTTAATAGATCACTTAAATTCTTCTTGAGAAAAATACATTTTTCATTTTGAAATCACTGATTTAAAATATAAAAATTTCATGTATATTAGAAAAAAAAATTATTTTAAAATAAACCCAGAAAAGTATATAGGATTCTAAGAATAATGAGTATTCATGATGGTGGGAATTTTCGTTTGATCGGTGTATGTTAAAACAAATATTTTGTTTACACTTTTTTTGTAAAAAGTACTTCGTTCAAAAAACTAACAAGAAGATTACTTTTAAAAATGTTATAAAAAGTAAATCTTGGGTAAATTGACATTATTGAATATTTGGATAATTTTAAAATATTATAAAAAAATATTTGAAATAAAATATATGCATGGAAGAAAAACGGGTGGTAATAAATCTTCAAAACTATATTTTTAAAAGAAAGGCCCTTATATATTACTTAAATATTTATTTCTTAACCAAAAAAATTATAAATTCAAAATAAGCATGTAAAATCAAAATTAAACTAGAGGATAAAAATATATATATGATTTATGATATTTGCATAGAATAATATTTCCAATGGAAACACGAACATAAACAATCACCAAAAAATGAGATTGTAAAATAAATCCCTTAAATAAAGTTTTTAATTTCCTCAAAAGTGAAATTAACCTCTTGTATAATAAATTTAGATTTATTATTCTTATATAATAGAAATATATATATACTTATAATATAAGACATGATCCACCTATATCATTAAAACAACCATTTATTAATATTTTTTTATTAAAATATTTGTTTCGTATTGTTAACAATTGCATTTCTCATGTAAGATTATATTTAGTGGTTTCAATCCATATATAACTATCATGATTCAAAAATATATATAATGGTAATAATTATATAAATATCATAAATATTCATTATTAAGACATATAGAATAATCCATGAAAGGTGTATATGAAAAATGGATCACATTGCTTCGTAGAGGTGGTATTCCACACACACACACAAGAAAAATTATCATTTATTAACATGAATAATGTCAAAAAGTTATTGAATAAAAAATATTTAAAAGACAAAAATTATTTCATAAATATAATATGTATTCGTTATTTACATATTTATAACCATCAATTCAAAATGGTTATGAAATATAAATTATACAACTATATAGAGACTGTAATCCATACGTATGCACGAGCGATGTTTTCAATTTCGATATGATGTAAAAGAGGTAAAAATGGTAGAATAATAATAATAATAAATAAAAAACTATTACTATATTTATTAAACATGAATAATTATTTTCATATGAATATAAAATATATATATATGCATTAGAAAAAGAACTAAATATGAAATTATCTGTAAGAACGATTACCTATTATTTAGAAGACATCTGCTATATCTGTTATTAATGACTCATAGAATGGACTTTTAGGAAGAAAAAAACAACTAATAAATTTATAAGGTAATTTAAAATATAATTGTTCAGGGTTTGGTCAAGCTGGGTGGCTCAAAGTGGAGTAAAAAAGAGATCGAATATACTTCCTTTTATAAGTTGATGGAGGGACACACCAAGAACTTTTGAAAGGATTAAAATGTTATTAATTAATTTTCATGGAAAAGTGTCTCCCAAAAGTTAATTATCTAAAATAATTTATTAAGGGTTGAAATTACTTCATCTAAAAATAATTAATATGAAAAAAATTTCATTATCACTTACTTTTAACATAGGTTAACCAGGTTCATTATTACAAAGTAGTAATTATTTCAATTACAAAAAATCAAAAAAAAATCTACGTTTTATTTTCAATATTTGGAAGAAATTATTTTTAAAATAAACTTTAAAAAACAATAACCAACAGGTTTATTAGAAATGCCTTTTTATGTATATAAGTATTTTCATAGCATGATCAAGTATAGTATTAATAAAAAAGATAAAAATATAATTATTTTATACATAAATAAACCAATAAAATTTTATATAAAATACATATCAAAATTGGTTTTTTACAATAAAATAAAAGAAAAATGCATTTTTTTATTTTAAAACACATATTTACGATATTGTCCCAAAAGGAATCATTTTAAAAAATGCACAAAATTCATCCTAAACTAATTTTAATATAATAATCTAAAAATAGGATCCATTTTTTATGAAATAAAATTTATAATAGTAGTATAACTAAATTATAATATTCTGGAATAATATAAATAATTATCATTTTTGAAGAAATCAAATTTTGGAAGCATGAAATTACTTTTCAGAAAATTGAGTACCAATTTTCAAAGAATTAATCAAATTTTTTTTATTAAATAAAAAATTTGAACATATTTTTTATATTGTGTTTAGTTTTATATATACCCTATAATCCAATATCTAGGTGATATCTATCATATTGAACAATAATTTTTTAATATTATATCACAGTTCATTTAAAATTTGTTTTGTGTGTAAATGAAGTTATCAATGAAAGAAACATTTATTTGTCGAAAAATATATCATAAAATATGCGGCTGTTATAACCATGAAGTTATTTAATTTTAAATATTAATAATATGTTAAATATTATTATGCAAGGAATGTCAAGGATAGTTTGGATAGAAATTTCGATGTCTGAATTGATTAAATAATAATTAAAATTTATTAATACTAGAATGTTTTATCATAATAAAATGATTGAAATTAATGCATGTTTATTAGAAGAATATTCATTGTAAGCATGTGTATGAAAATGATCTTAGACTAACTTGTATACTTGATGGGTTTCTATTAATTTATTATTAATGATTTTTTGACAATTTATTAAATTAAATTGACGACCTATGTGTCATCCCTATTCATTATATAATGTCCTAGATGCATAAGGTATCAGTTATGTAAACCCATAATTAATCATTTGGTTCCCCTCAAATGCATGCGAGTAATAATTATGTAATGTATAAAGATTAATGGATAGTATATGTGATTGAATTTTGGAACCTAGGAAAAACAAATTCAAGAGATATGTAAGAGCGTATATGGAATTATGAAACTCAAACTATGAAACATTCTTAAATTTTATTTTATAGGGTCAATGGGTGATTTATAATTTTCTAGAAAAACCAACCATAAAGAATGACCATAGTCATACCACTTGATTGTTTTATTTCTATCAGTTTCAAGGTTAATAATATATGAATCTTTTATAACTACCCCATTATAAATGAGTTAACAAGAAAAAAATGAAATTAAAATAAATTGGGTTATCCATAAATTTTATTTATGACATAGATAAAAATTCTATTTAAAATCATGTAAATATTTATTACGATGTAATAATATAAAATATAAATATTACACATAATGTGAAAAAATCCATTAATCAATTATCATGATAAAAAGTCGTTCTATTCCTTTAATATGAATGAATCAATAGAACAAAGTGATTTTATACATAATTTATGAATACATACTTTTATAGGGGAAAATTAAGACTATTTTGGGTATGATTAAGAATAATTTATTGTGGAAAATTGAAAAGGTCTATCCAAAACCCTTTTTTGAGTCATGTGGTGAGGATATCCCGATCCATGATTTCAAGAACGAGGAGTCCACTCAATAGATCAAGGGGTTTCATGTTAATGTAGTTGGAAAGTTCCACCTAACTAGACTCCTTCAACTAATATACATAGCCAATTTTTTTATGAAAAGGAGTTTATGGATCCTTTCATGTAGAATATACATTCATAGTATATTTTGAAACTAGTGGTGAGATAAATTAGGTGTTGATAAAATTGTGGGTGATTAATAAATTAATATTATTTTTTTCTTTTATAATTTTGATAAAGTATAAAAAATAATCCCTTATTTATTATATTAATTGAAATACATATGAATTCTACAATATCGTTGTGATCTATATTAGAGAAGTATAACCTTCTCAGCAGCTCAAAATTTTAGGAATTTAATATATGTTTTTGTGTTATACTATACCATAACTATAAATTATACTTTGTTGAAAACAGAATTCCTAAAATGCTTGGTAAAAATTCAAGTAAGGAAGAAGAATATCATTACATGAATCCTTGGGATATTACAAAAAATATCTAATGTATAATGTCATCATCTGTGTCTAGTGAGATTCTATAGAAACATAAGGACACAGATGTGTATAAAATCTGGTCTCAACTTTATGATATTTTTCAATAAAAGGTGAGACACGGGAGATATAATATCTCCAATGACATATTCTCTCAACTACACTATTCACATGTATGCTTAGTGATTTGGTGCAATATATAACTCAAATATTCACATTGATTATCTATATAGAGTTCTTATAAATCATGTGATTTATAATCCCTAATGAGTTGTTCATTGTTCTCTTTTAATCCTCAGTAAAAATGAGATTATCCATTTTTGTTTTTAATTATAATATGATCATTAGTGAGACGTTTCACTAAGAACTCGATACCTTTACTATCTATGTTGACAACTATGTGAGGCTTGAAAAACCTACAGTACATATGTAGAATAAAAGGAAGAACATGAAAAAGGCCACTAACACCCTATCCATGTATAAGACTCTAAATAAAAATCCATCCAATAAGAGGAATATATAAATGGAATAAACCAAAAAGTATGTAGTGTGATTTTCATGAGGTATATTAGGCCACCAGAAGAAGAACTACACCCACTTAAATAAGAATAAGGAATATTCATGTGCTTTCATTATTTATTGTAATATTTCTATATCTACACCTTGTGTTTTTATACACCTTGTGATACTCACTTTTGTATTAAAATACAAGAACCATGTATATTTGAAAAGGTTACACATATATAGGTGGATTTATGGGATACTAATGATGTGTGGTTGGATTATATTTCCATTAGAGACTGCTGTATCACTTTTATAGCAATGTTAATCATGGATATAAATAATTTTTATTATGTTCTTAGTTTTACCAATAACATAATCTCTCTTAATTTAGTTTAAATTGGTGGATTTATTTTAATATTTGGTAAAAAGGAGTGCTAGTTTTGTGGAAAGGAAATTTGTTATGGTCGGACACAACTATGTAATGTTCTTTATGCATTAAATTATGAAAACCACGTATTTTTTATTTATAATTGATCAATTTAAAATTACATATTTCCCACCACCTATTTTAATTTCCTTCAGTGATATATAAATGAGAATCATTTTATAAATTTTTATCAGGATAGTTATTTAGACTCATTTGAGCTAAAAAGTGTTGATTGATCTTGCTCTACTTTTTAAGTTAAGATAAAAAAAACCAAAATTTTATAGACAATGTTAAAGGGCCGTAGTGATTGTAGTATTGGTACACAATAATATGTGATGACCATTTTCAATAGAAATTAGAGATGGGTAGTATTACTTCATTACTTTTACAGATGAATTGATCAAATATGAATATGTTTACATAATTAGGTGTACATCTGAAGACTTTTATAAATTAAAGGAACAAAAGAATATAGTAGTGTATCAACTTGGAAAGAAGATAAATAATTGCAGATATGATAAAAGTGGTATGTATCATAACTAATATTTCATTGATCTTGTACATTTTTTTGGATTATATAATAACTCATTCATCCTAATACACCATAGAGGAATGCTGTTAGTGAGAGGAGAAACTATATCTTTTTTTAGATGGTAAAATAGATAATGGGTCATTAATATCATCTGTTATATTTTTGGGGACATTTAGTATAGAGTGAAACATTCACAAAAAACTATGGGCCAACTAAAGTAAAAAAATACATACCATACTATTTTCTTACAAGGTAGTAACTCATGATATCAAACTTGTGAGATTTCGGATGTGAGACATCTGTTAAAGACTTTAGAGAAAAAATAGAACATAATGGAACAATGTGTATCATTATAGGAGATCTGAAATAAAAATAAGATATTTATTTTACAACCACTTAGATAAAATAATTATAGTTGAATCATGTGCTATATTTATATAAGAGGAATATATCCTCTAGATGTATATTAGGAGAAATATTGTCTTCGATGAAGTTGATGCACAAAAGACACAAGAGTTGGGGTAGGAATAGAATACAAAATTTTTCATGAAATATGTTTTCATAGAAATAAAATCAATATGTAGGATCACCAAAGATGTTATTGAACTAGATAGATATGGTTTTCAAGTCTCAGAGGATGGTGAATCATTATTTGTTGGGAATAGTGATCATCATTCCTACAAAAATGTTGTTGGGAGATCATAAGCTATAAGCTATCAAGAATCCATGAATTATGAAATGGATTCCATATATCATAAAAAATTATCGGTTCTAGTTGAATATATAGTTGATTTAAATATATTTGGGTGAAAATCGGTATTCAAGAGAAAACTGAACATATAATGTAAATTGAGTACCTATATAGAATGTCTATTAGTGAAAAGGTTTTAATGGTTTCAAGTCATTGAAAATGAGGAACCCTTTTCTCTAGGTACCTTGTTCAAATACAGTAGATTTATATTTTATGTATCATATTTTCATGAAAATGATATTTATAATATATATTATATAATATATTTCCACAATGGGAACCTTACGAATTATTTTTTTGCGACACAACATGAAAGGTTTTTGACTCAATGAAAATATAATCTTCTTTGAATGATTTTGAGATCCATTTATGGATTAACGTGAGAATGTAGGTCATCGAAAATTTAGTTTTATAAATCAATAAAATAATTTTATTTAATAAACAACGACAATGAGAAATTTTTCTAAAAGACGTTTAGTTGGATTGAGGTTGTTTTCATAGAATTATATTTCAATGAAGTATTACTTATTTTAAATTAAATTCAATTCTTGTAGTCAATTAAGGAATGGTTAAGAATGTTCTTTTCCATGAAGTAAATAGGTTAAGAATCCTCTGTTATTGGTATCAAGATCATCAATTATAGATCCAAGATACTACTTGGACTATGTCAAAGAACATATATTGTGAAAATATAAAAGTTTCTTCTGTATGAAACAATACAAGATGAGATTGATTATTATTTCACATGGTATAAACATTTTGATGAAAAGTTTTCCTTAAACACAACATTAAAGAGATAAGACAAGCATAATACCTTAAAAATCTATGATAGGTTACATCATTCATGTTATATTGTTTAATAGTGTTTATATTTCCTACCCCTTGAGCATGGTACGTAGATATCAAGATGATCTAGGTGAATAGATCTTCCTTTCAGTTAATGTTATTTTTAAGTATATAAGGCGTACTAGGAATATGTTCCTGGTACATGGAGGATATTAGAATATAGTCATTAAGAGATATAATAATGTGACTATCTAAATATATCATATAGATTTGAAGTTACAATCAGGATATGTCTCTTTTCTCAATAAAGGAGTTATGAGCAAGAAGAGCTCAAAGCAGCCAGTTTTCACAAATTCTATAGTGGAATCTGAGTAAATTTATGTTTTTTTTGAATCTTATTATTTGATATATATTGGATACATTCATTAGGAGATTAATTTGGTACCAATAAGAAATGATTCAATCACATTTTATTATGTTAGTAAAATAGTGGTGGCTCTCACAAATGATCCATGCACACATCAGTAAAAGGTTCACATGAATTGATATATGACATTTTTATGGAATTTTCTAAAATTTGGTAATGTCATGCTGAGTATATTTTTTAAAAAAACATGGAGAACCCCAAGACTGAATCCTTATCTCTATAAAAATATGTATGTCATGTGATAGCTAGTAGGCTGATGGTTTTTAACAATTGGATCTAGTTCATTTGGGAGTCTTTTGGAGTTCGTTCTGTTGAACTAAATTCAATATAATTTTTGATTACCTATATTCAAGGAATTTGAATATTATTACTCTTTTATCACATAAGTATTGTTCTGATATGTGAAATTATATATAATAATGTTATAAGGGTACTTGTCACACTGAATGGTCATACAAGTTTTCTGTTATGATGAGAACATTGAAGTGCAATGACATTTTTCATAAAATATATTTTATATGACTAGATGATATAATTTCATGGGATATGTATGTTATAGGCTATCAGTGGAAGTGTAACAAGTCTTTACCCCTTATCAATTACTGTTCATATCTCTTTTCATTTCACAATTTGTTTGGATGAATTTTTGGGATTCTGAGGATAGAGAGCACTTTTGGAGAAAGTGAACTAATATTTGGGAATGTATGTTTGTTGGAATTAATGAATTCAAGAGTATACATGTGAAACATTTCTAAGAGGATTTCCTTTAGGGTCAAGGTCTACTGTGTGTGTGTGGGGGGGGGTTCAAATTATTTCTATAGATTCAGTATACTTGACAGTTTCACATTATGAAATGATTCCATGAAATAAATTATTTTCTTGGATGGTTCAATGGAATAGTTTATAGTGTAAAATTATTACATGTCATGAGACTAGTTCATGTCATGAAAATTTATATTAGGTTTTTAATTGAGGTGGATGTTTTGTTAGTATATATGGATTTTTTTGGATTTCAAGTCACGAACCCAATATTAACATTATTTAATGTTTGTGTCCTTTAGGAATTTCTGTGTTTTATATCTGATATTATTTTAAATTAGCTGAAAACTTATCTATTAATGCCTAAGTGGTCTCCGGGGTGGTTTTGGGAATCTCCAATCCTTTTATATTGGTTAATTTAGTGATTTATCTTTATTTTATATATCCCCATATATATATAGGTAAGTGATCATTCATCTTATTTTTGGTCAATTGATGTAGCAATATCATTGTGCTAGGATTTCAGAGTTTTGTTTCTTATGGTTTTGAATTTCATAATCCATTCATGATCTTTTATGTGGTCTTCCTCTAAAATATTTCTTTTTTATTGGTTGTGGCGTGGCGTGCAAGTTTATTATGGTTGGTGTTGTGAATCCTCTCCACTGTCCACTTTTCTTGTTGAGTTGATTCTGAAATGTAAGGAATGAATATAAGGACCCTATTATTGTCATTGACATTTCTGTATAGTTGTATCCCATTATGGGCATGTGGGGCCTATGTTTGTGGTAGGTGGGTTAGTCTCTAGACTATGTTGGATAAAATATATTTCTCTAGTTTTATAAATATCATTATAAATTAACCAGAATGATTTAATTGTGTGTGTGGAATAAGTTTCTGAAAAAATTGTATTCCCCTTATTTTAGTAAAATAAAATGTATTTTCAAAGAAATTTGAAATGAATTTTTTATGCGTTTCAATTAATTGTTTTGATGAAATGGTATGGAAAATATAGCAGACGGGAATGTTTGGGTGCCTAGGTGTGAGGTGTATTAGTAATAATTCTTCTCTGTTACTATGGGTGGGGGGTGGTTACTCATAGTGTATTCCTTTCCTCCATAGTACCATTATTATATGGTCTTTTTAGAACTATTTAGAAGTTTACTTTATGGGGTGTCCCATTTATCTCTACATTCAATGCATATATATTGGGACTTAATGAACATTATTGTCAATGATAAGTACAAGTGTAGTAGTTTTATAGACCTATAATGATCCCTAAAATAATGTTACATGTTCTCTGGTTTGGACTCATTTGGATATGAAATGATATTTGATACATTCTTTTCGTTGACTTCATTGATATATGTGAAATTCTATTAAATATTTTATTAGTATTATTTGGAAGGAAAGGGGAAATGTTTTACAATTATTTTTAATTAAAAAATGTTTAACTGATTATTATTCCTTTTTTCACTAAATTTGGGAATTGTTCATATTTTTCTATATAGAAAAGACATGGAACACCAGGTTGGTATCCTACTAATCCTTCTTAGATAACACCATATACACCACTTCAATAGTGCATAGAACTTTTTTTGTCTTTCGAGGGAGGAAAATGAAAGGTCCCATTGTGGGGCGGTGAGGTTTCTATTAGCTGTGTGAGTAGATAATGATGAGATGGTCAATTTTTTCCCACACTATCTAATGGAATAACTATCTTGGTTTTTTCATTCATTTCCTGTAGTAATTATACCGTGATGATTGTTTAGATAATTCTAAGTTTTATAGAATCTAAAATGTACTTTGGAAATGAAATATATTTTTTATTTAATCTTCTATTGTTTCTAACTATATTATATATATATATGTATATCATGTTTTATGATTTAGTTTGGGAGAAATCATTCCTTTTAGTTGTTGTTGATGCCCGAGTGCTAGTCACCAGCTCATGGGGATTGATAACACCCTTCAGGTTTGTGATGGTTCAACATGTGTAGTGATTAAAAAAGGTGTCTTGGTTGGGTTCATTATAATTTGGTTTTAGGTCTAGGTTTTTCTCAATATTGGAATGTTGGTAGACTAGAAATATAATTTTTGGGACTTGAGTTATAGGTTGTGGGGAGTGTCTAGTAATCTCTTGCCATGACGAGACTCATGTTACCATGGGATGTTGGTATTTGTGTCTCCTATTTGTTTTTTTATCACAATGTCATTTATTTTCTTATGGTTTTATGGTATTAACTGAAATTAACCTATTGTTTTGTTTTTTTTACTATTTCTATGTACTGTAGTATGCCTCCAAGACATCTTCAAAAGTTTTATTGGGATGGGGTAGTGGATTATCCTCAAGGGAATCCACCTATAGATCAAAATATTATTGAGGATATCATATAGGTTGTTTATGGTGTATAATAAAATACACCAAAAGTACAAAACTCGGTTTTGAGGTATATATAGGATCTGTAGGGGAGGGGGATCAATCACAAGTGTTCTTATGAGACAAGAGACCATACATTATGGGTATGAATGAACCAAAGGAGGTGGAGGACTGGATGCAAAGGTTTGATAAAATCTTTTACTTTCTAGATCCGCCCATGAATATCATGTGGAATTGTGTGTCATTCAGACTTTAGAGTCCTGGTAAACGATATCGAGATTTCATTGTATATGAGAATAGATATTTGGTCTTAGACTAAAAGGGTTTCATGAACAATTTATTTCATTAGTTTTTTCTAGATTGAATGATTATGGTGAAGTCTCTAGGGTACCTATCCATATAGTCAGAAAAGGGTTCAGTGTTAGCATACACCAATTGTTTTTCAAATATAGTCCATTTTTGTACATTGGTAGTAATGAATGACCATTTTAAGGTTCATAAGTACATGACGGGTTTGTGACTAGATATCAGATCACAAGTATCTATGCTAAATAATTTGTCCAATGTAGATATAATAGATAGGTAAATTATGGTAGAGATGTATATAGCATGAAAGGTTTGTTATTCTTCTCCTTCTAATCCACCTAGTGGAAGTTTCAATGCCATGAAAGGGGGGAAGAGGTAGTGGCATGATCATCATAGGAGTGGTGGGGGTGGTTCTCAGCAGCATGCCTCTTTTCACCTTCAATTTAATCTAGTAGTGTATGTATGACTTGATATATGTTTGGAAATTTTGGGTATACCCAAAATTCTTGTTCATCACTTCCAAATATGTTCAATAGTTGTAAACATTATGGTAATATAAAATGTTTCCATCCAGATATATCTATTCTTTATTATGGACATGGATCGTCAGCTCCAAAGGATAATATGGAATATTTAGATGCTTTAAATACTACAGGTCTATAGCAATAGTCCACATGAGTGAAACACCTTCATATAGTGGATTATTTTCTAGCATAGGTAGATGCAGGTCCAACATCTATGAGAGGTACCATCCTTATTTCATCTTCAATAGAGATTGCATTGTTGGATACAAGTGTCTCCCACTCATTTATATCTACCAAAATTGTGGATAATAATTTACATCCAATAGAATTCATAACATTTATTATTTATTTATTGACACCTATTGGAAAGAGGTAAAAGAAGGGGTTTCTGTTTCATTCTTGTTTTCTTTCGATAAACAATGTAGATTTAGAATGGGATTCTCTCATTTTTTAATTGGATTATTGGACATCATCTTCTAGATGGATTGGATTATCACTCATCATTTTTTGGTTGATTTTTATCTTTTTAGTGTCTTGTTTCAGGATGTTTATGGGAGAACATGGATGTTTTAGGGAAAGTAGGATCTGAGGATGTGTTTTGTCAGAACTTCTTTTATATAGGTCAAGAGTTTATTTTCTAATATCGAAATTGAACATGGTGATGTTTCCTATATTTTTTATCTTATATATTCTATTCATTATTATTATATGGTTTTCTATATTATTTTTTTACTCTTCCTTCAGTGAGGAAGGTAGAGTTTATGATTGTTCTGGTGTCAGGTACATAGTCAATTATGATACCCTCTTATCATATGGAACCAACATCGCTAAAAGTTCAAAACAAACAATTGAATGATCTGATAAAAAATATTTTTTTGTCTTAGTTTTCCACCTTTTTCATCCCCAGGGATCTTTTCTATGAAGGAAAATTGTATACTACAACTGTGTTTTGGAAATTGGATGTTTAACATGGTAATGGTTAAGAATAAGTATCCCTTTCCCCATGTGGATGGTTTGTTTGAAAAGATAAATGGGGATTTTTTTGAAGATAGATCTTCAATAGAATTGTCATCAACCTATACATTGAGAGTATGATATACTGAATAAATATTTTAGGGGTAGGAATATCAATTATTAATATCTTTTGATTCCATTGGGTGTCACTAACTCTCTTGCAGTTTTCATGGATTTGATGAACTGGATATTCCTTGAGTGTATTAAGACTTTTTTTTATAGTTTTCATGGATGATATATTAGTTTAATCAAGATCTAAATGTGAGTGTGAGAACCAATTGAGTTTGGTTATGGAGATACTAAAGATTCACTGTTTGAATGGAAATATTTCGAAATGAAATTGTTGGATTCAGCAAGTGTTGTTGTTGGGGCATTTATTTTTTATTATGGACTATTTGTTGATCTTGGAAACATAAAGGGTATCTTTTCATGGGAATATCCTCAGAACATATTTGATATTTTTAGATTCCTTAGACTTTCTAGACACTATTGATGGTTAATGAAGGAATTATCAAAGATGGAATCACCTTTTAATTCAATTACCATGAAATATGTGAAATTTAGATGGGATGAAAAATGTTAGTCTTCGTTTGATTAGTTGAAATTAATTCTTACATCATCTAATGTTTTCATCCTACTAGACCCCATTATGAGGTATGTAGTTTTATGTGACACTTCTAGTTGTATTTTTGGTTTCATACTTATGCTGAATAATTATGTGGTGGTATAAAACCGTCTACATCATTGAACACATTAGAATAATTACCCCACTAATTACATGGTGAATTCTATATTATTTCAGATTTTTAAATGTTAGCATCATTTTCTTTTGTGGGAGAGGTTCACACTCTTTGGCACTATAAGTTTCTAAGTTATATCATTTCTCAATAATAATTGAATCTATGATTTAGGTGGTGGGTGGAATACCTCTACTCATTTGACTTATACATCACCAACACTATAGGGAAAGGGAATGTCTTTGAAAATTCTCTAATTAGTAATGTACCATTATAGGATATTTTAGAATCAAGGGAGGAGTGGAACCTTAGAGGAATCTTCTGTCACATGAAACCAGATAATTAGAAGGTTTATTTAGGTATAGTACTGAAAAATGTAAATTTATAATCATCTATCATTGAGTCTATTCTGAAAATTCAACATCTTGTTGATGAATTAAATGGTATTTAAGAGAACCTATATGGTGGGGTAATTATTTCTAGTTGTTCTCTCCCTTAAGATGGTATTCTTAATTTTGAGAATCAATTTTCTCTCCTAGCATATGTGAGGATGTCTGTTTTGTTTCAGTTTTATATTTCTTAATGTTCCATTTATACAGGATCTCTGATGATGAATTATGACATGATATGATGTTTCCAGTGGCCTAGTACGAAGAGTGACATAGAATATTATGCATCACAATGTTACACCCGACAATAGATAATGTTAGTGAATCTGAAACCTTATGGTTTCATCCAACATCTTCTAATGCTTGTTTATAAATGAAATGATGTGTCTATGGACATTGTGTGGGATTACCATAGACTCCATTAGGGAGGAATTAAATCTTGGCAGTGATTGATCCGATAACAAAGCTGGATCACTCTATTCTGATAAGGTACAACACTAAAGATTAATAATTGAGTAAGATTTATGTGGAATAGGTTGTCAGGTTACATTGGGATTCCAATACCTTTAGTTGGGACAAGGATAATAGGTTTTCCCCATGGTTATATAAGAGTCTCTAAGAAGTTAAGGGGGATCGGGTCTGGTTTAGTACAACTTACCATCCATATAAGGATAACCGGACATAGCATTCTATTTAGATCTAAGGGGATATTATATAAGCCCACATCATCAATTTTGTAGGATCATGGGATAGACATATGAGACTCATTGTCTTTTATTATAAAAAATGTTATAATTATTTTATTTGAGTCGATATTTTTTAGGCTTTGTATGGTATCCCAGGTAGGTTAACTCTTTGTTGGGAAAAGTGGGGAGGGACCACTCTTATAGGACTGAGTCTCATTCAAGAGATTTTAGTAAGGATTAATAATATACATCATCATATAGTTATAGATCATAGTCTGAAGAAATCATTGGCAGATCATTAGCATTGTCCTTTGGAGTTTTATATTGGTGACCGAGTTTTCTTTAATGTTTCAATCATTTGGGTCATCGCCTACTTTGAAAACTGAGATAGTTGTATTAGAAATTTTTTGAACCATTTAGGTTATTGAGGGGCTTGGGATGTTTTCTTATCGATTTCCATTTCTAGTTCATTTAGTCGATATTCTTGATTTTTTCTAGATATCTCATCTTAGGAAGTACTATCATGACCCCTCATGTTTTATATTGGGAGGAGATCAAGTTTGAGAAAAATGTTTTTGTTGTTGAGAAACCAATAGAGATCATTTAATCTTAGGTAACATTTTTAATTGGAATTTGATTCTATTTTTCAGAGTATTATGGTGACACAAAACAAATTATTAAACTAATTGGGTGGATTTGTAATTCATGTGGGAGTAGTGGTAGTATCTCTCTCTATTGTTTTCCAAATGAATTCCTAGGGATGGAATGTCCTATAGTAGGGATTTTGTGACATCATGTTACCCACATTAAGTTCTTTAACATCTCTCTTTTAATTTCCTTCTTTGTTTGTGTGTGTTTTGGAGATTATGAAGATGGGGATTTTTTGATGCCGAAAATTACATAATGATCATGAATTTATTTTTGTTGGGATTAATGTAGTCTAGGTATAAATATGGATAATAATTAAGAGGATTTACTTTTGGGTTTAGGTTTATTGGGGGGTGGGTTTTATGTGTTTATGTAGAATATATCTATTTGATGGTTATATATTGTGAAATGTTTACATGACATGGATCTATTACCTATATGGTGTTGTGAACTAGTTTAGTGTTTGAAATGTTTACAAATCTTGATACTGGTTCACACTATGAAACGTTCATAGATTGTTTTTTAACTATGGTTAATCCTTTATTTGGCATATAATGATTATATAGAATTTAAATTTTAAACTTGGGATTCAAATCATGTAATGTTCGTGTACTGCAGTCTTTTATGTGATGAACTTATAATTATTTTCATCTTGATACAACCTTCTCTTTCAAGACCTGGGAGATCTCATAAGTGATTTTGGGGATCTATGCTCCTTCCAGATCATTTTTTTCTATGATTTATCTTTGTTGTGGACTGTGTTACGTCCCTCCAGGTAAGTGATCATTCTTATTCTTCATTTCAATTGGTCACAAAAACGTTATTGTGCTATGGTTTTAAATCCTTTGTCGATTTTGTATTGATTTTTACATTTTTCTTAGTTATGCTGTAGTATATGACATTATTGAGGTATGTGTGTCATATCTTCTCCATTGACATATTTTATTGTGGAATTCATTATGAGATGTAAGGATTGATAATAGGGACAACTTTGTTGTCTTTAAATTCATCCATGTTAGTGTATCATGTTATGGATGTGTGTGACGTGAGTCCTAGGTAGGTGAATATATATCTATCTTATGTTTGATTGACTTCATTTATATGGTTTTATAAATTGTTTTAAAAATTAATTTTCACGATTGAACTTTTCTTGTGAAAATATCATTTTGAGAAAATATTGTTTTCCAATTATTTTGGTAAAATAAAATGTATTTTCATATAATTATGAGAGGGAATTATGAATTGTTTTAAAAAATGTCAAACATGAGAAGCTTGGGTTACTTTGGTGTAAGGTGTAGTAAGAGGCCTCATCTATTGATACTGTCAATGGGTTCACTCCTGGGGTGTTACTGTGATCCCTATTCACACTGATTGAGGGATGTTTTTGAGAGCTTCATTAGATAGGGTGTTCTTATACTCTCTTGATTCCAAGAATATTCTAGATAAATGAATCTTGTAGTTTTATATGTTTGTTAAAATTTTCCATTATTGCATAACCGGTTGTGATTCTTGGAATGATTTTACCTATTCTTTGGTTTTGAGTGATTTATGTTTGATATGATATGTGATATGTTATTTGGTTTGACTACTTTGATATATATGAAATTATTTAAGCTGTTTTTCTTGGATTATTTAAAACTTCGATAAAGGGTAGATGATTTACCTTTAATTTCATATAAAAAACTATTAATCTACTTATCATGCCTTCTATTATATAATGTTTAATATTGTTTAGATTGTTGTATAGAGACTTGATATGGAACACCTGGGTGGGGCCTACTGATAGTGTTTATCTCACACCATTTCCACCCCTTCGATAGTTTATATGCCTTGTTATGTCTTTTGATATAGTGAATGAAAAGGTGTTGGAGTGGGATTGGGAGTTTTTTATTATTTTTGTATGGGTAGAGGGTAGTGAGATAGTTGTATGTTTACTATATAATCACATAGAGTAGCTATTTTGGTTTTACCTTCCATTTGTAGTCGGAGTTGTACCTTATAGATTTTTTAGCTACATATTACTTGAATCACTTTTTCTATTTCCTTTTTATATGACATATTTTTTGTTTACTCTTCCACAATTTCTTAATATCGTGTATGTATATATATGTGGGTCATGTTCTCTGATTCAGGTTGGGAGAAATAACTCCATATGGTTGTTTTTTAATGCTTGGGTGCTATTCGACATCCCATGGGGATGTGGAATGCCCTCGGGGCCTGGGGTGAGTAAACGACTAGTGTTTTTGAATTGGATGAAAATCCTAAGGAATTTGAATCATGTTGTTTAGTGGATAGATTATTTTGAAAAATGTTCTCGTAATGAAATTATGTGAGTTAGAAGACATCAAAGTATTGTTTTAAGATGTGGTTGAAGTCCTAAAATGTCTCTAAAGTGTCTTATTTAGTTTGGGGAGCATTAGTCTCTCAAATATCATGGTTTACAGGGTCTCCCTATGGAGGGTGGTCTGTCTAAAGCCATGTGGCCCTCAATTGAAAAATATGTGGCCTTTATCAATGGTGCAAAAGTTCCCTGCATGGGTTGCACATAGTTTACCCAAAATGTGCACCTATCTAACCAATCTAGTTCTACATAGTAAGTACCTAAGAACTACTCACCACTTGGTTGGTACATAGATAGTCTAACCATGTAGGAAAAATAATGCAGACAAACTGTATGACCATGTTTATAAATGTGAAATGACTATAATACCCTTAATGGCGTTTTAAACCTCATTTTACTTTATTTATTATTCCTCCACTTAATGAGGCTCCTCCTAGGTACCATGAAATCCTCCTTCAATCCTAATATATTCTTCTCAATATCTCCTCTTCCCATCGTTCGAATCGATCACCACCAGTCTCTATGAATCTGTATCAGTTATTTATCAAATCCTTTTTGATCAAAACTATTTTAATATTCTCTTAACAATGTTATCATGGTGCAATATCCTTTTCCTAATTTTTAGGGTGAAGGTATGTTTCTTTTATTTCAACTCATCCTACAAAAGAATATATTGATATTGGATGAGTGGAACATCCCAAGCATGAGGCAGGTGGTCTATGCCTTTTTTTTCAAATTTCAATTAAAATTATAAATGTTGTCATCATACCTCATGTTATATTTTTCAGAGCTCATTTTTTATTTTATTTATTTATATAATATTAACCATCTCACATTATTATAAACCAATTGATCTATATTTAATGGATTAATGGTTTCTGGTCTCATTTATTAACACCCCATTGGTGTTCCAAGTGAATTTTACCTTACATAATTAATTTTTTAAATTCCCAGAACATCATAGAATAATGTAGATTAGGTTATAAATAGAATTTCCCTCTTATTTGATATGTTTAAGAGTTCATGAAACATCCTAAGTTCCATTCTAAACAACTTTAATTTATTTTTTATGTTTCGGTAGTGATTCTAAAGTGACACTTTGGTGAATGGACAAGTTGTTCTTAAATATAATTATTAATTGACTAAATGAATTACTAGATAAAATATTATTTTTATAATAAAAACCATATAAGTAAGTGTAATATATTGAATATTAAAAAGTTATGATTTGTTATTTTAATCATTTTTTATAATGAACTAGTTTTTCTATGATTTGATGTTAGTAACTATATATGTAATTTTTGGACATGACCTCAATGGATGACAGTAAATGTAATTTCCCTAATTAATGTAAATGATTATTAAACTAAATTAATTATTATGGGTTTCTTACGATTCATAAATGAAATTTCCCATTTAAAAAATTTCTTAATTGTTAAAGGCACCTCCAAAGTTCCCCTTATTTCCTAAAAATGAAATTCCTTGTTCTGTTAGACCCAATGTCTTCTCTTAATAGAATATATTTTTTATGATGGATTATTTTCATTAAATTTAGGGAATGAGAGGTATTGCCTCATGTATACTATTAAAAATGTATTATTATGACTTATACATAGCTTATGGAATGATGGTAAGGGTTTTGTTGAGGTTGGAGGTTTCACGCTCTCTTACATCAAGTGTTGATCATGATATCTTGCATGAGTGATACTATATGGGTGATGGGATTTATGAACCACAATCAATTATTAGAGTGTTTATAGGGAAGATCACTCACCTCCCAGAGTGTTGTCGCATGATGTCTCTAACTCTATTGGTTTTTTGGGCCTGTAACATTTGTCTAGAGCTTATAGGCTCATTTATATTGGTTATAAATGAATGAGTTACACCTCAGTCCATCCAAAAACATGTATTCTAGGTATATTGAAATTCACATATGTATGTACATTGTTCATATATGTGGATGAAGTATATAACTAAATGATATATATAATTATTTTAATTTATAATAACCATTAATAAATATTATTTCATAAATGACCCAAAATAGGTAGATCCAACATGTTCCCTTTAGAAACATTTGTAAGACATTTTTTATTTATTCAGTCTTGTTTATTACTCTTTATTACCAGCACTGATATACCTTATACATGGATTGAATATAATTTTACACATCGTGGTTGGTAGCCTACTCGGATTTATATCTCACACTCTCCTCTGGCCTCCATTACATTGGGGGTACATGAGTAGACCATATGTTCACAAGACCATGGATTCATAGTTGAGTTGTTTGGAGTGTACTTATGAGATAAGATAATAGGACCGAGTTGGAGATCGGTATGCTGATTGAGATTTATCGTGGAGATCTAATTTTCCAATTTTATGGTTTGTTATTATATCTTGTACTATGATGTATGTTTTCAAGTTTTGTTATGTATCCTCGTCAGGACATGAATGCATCAGTTGTATATTGACATTGGATATCTTTTGTATAGTGTTTTAGATTACTCTACCACTACTCTATCATTATTATATTATTGCTTCCATTATTATCTGTTATTTAAATTTTTTATACCTATGTGATACTATGATATGAGGGTATATTATTATAGTATCACCTCTTGAGGCCCTCACTTCTATTTAGCATCCTTTATCATAATAGGAGGCATTCTTGAGGTCATGTGACCCACCTGTCCAGCCATCGTCTTATGGGTGTGTCGGTTCGGGGCTATTACAAAGTGGTTTTAAAGGGGTTCTTCTTTTTCTTATGTCGTACTATTTTGTGATGGTAGTCATGATTATAGGAATGTGTTGGTTCCGAGTAAATATCCATGTTTTGGGACTGATCACCCCACCCACAATGAAATGACCATTTGTCCATGGCTAGGATTTGTTTTCATGCATATTGATATTATAGTTGATTGTAAATTCCCCTATAGTGAATAGTTTACTTTCAGTTGCTTATTAATTTCTCAAGTTTGTAGTAATTATCCTTTGTATTATATAGTATGGATGATATATTTCATACATTATATTAGGCACATATAAATTCATATTTCATACACATTCCATTCTATGCATGTTCTTTTATAGGTTTCTTATTTGGTTTTATATTCCTTGAGTGTATATTCCATGATTTTATTATCTTTAGCATGCCTAATTTTATCAAATTATTGGGGGTTTTATTAGAATTTCTTTACCATGATTAAGGAATTATATTCAATGTTTCATTCATTATTTATCATGTTCTTAGATTATGTCATGCTCTTGTGTTTATAGAATTCCCTATATGTTTATTTCTTGTAATGGAATGTTATATTTCTTATTGATATTTAAAATGGTATCATGAGATAAATATATGGGCCGTAAGTAAATGAGAAATAGTTTTTATTTGTATGGTGTATGGCTGCCATATAATTGGAAAAAGGTAACATGTATATTCGAACCATTTTTTGAGATTTTATATACTTGTGTAGAACTAGTTTTTAAAATGTAAATGCTACTAAATCTCAAATGATAATGTGAATTGGTTTTTATTATTTGAAGACAAAACCAAATTGTAAAGTGTGTGTGTGCTTTAGGGATCGGTAGGTAGATGCTCATATGATTTTACCATTATATATGATAATGGTATATTTTTAAATGCTTATAAATGGAAAATCTTCTTGCTCTCAATATTTTTATGTGAGGTAGTTTTGGAAAATTAGGGGTGTAGACAACAATTTATAATGTGTATGGGCACTTTATAGGCTATGGAATGGAAAACCATATAAATAAAACTTATATATTACCATGTAATAATTTTATATGAGTGTAAATGTAAAAGATTTTTTAACTTTTATCTAAAATTAGTTGATTCACTCTTTAAAGTCTTGGGAATATATCTCATAGGCTTGGAAATTGTGTGATTAGCACATAAAATGCATGACTAGGCCCAATTATGTCAGTTGGGGAATGTTTCTTTTGTAATGACCTATTTGGGTGTTTTTAATTTCTATAATTAAACAACTGCTATTGGGATGGAACTTGATGAACCAAGGTTGATAAAATTGGACCCTCATAGGCCACCTTATCTATAAAAAAGAAACCAATATAGTAAATTTACTAATTATGATGTAATTTTAATAAATTATTTATAACTTAAAAAGGATTTTTGATAATAATTTCCTTAACACGTTGATGTTTTGTTTTAAATATTTGAAAGTATTTAAAGGTTAAATTTTAATCCATGAAATTAATTATAATGGAACCTTATAAAGTGTCCTTTATTTAAACCCTCATTCAAGCATATAATAAATGAGTCTATGGAGTTTCCATAGAATAAAAGTGGGAGATTTTTCCATAGGGCTTCACCATTTTTTCAATGAATTATATAGTTGTTTCCGGAGCCAATGACTTCTATTTTTCATGAACTAGTGTTGGGTCAGTGCTTATGCTTTTTTAAATGGATAGCCTATAGTAGGTACCACCCTCATACATTAAATTCTTTTCCAAATTATTTGATATTTCGGACAGTTGGTTTTGTTTGGGTGTAGTTGTCATGAGTAGGACTCTTAGATTCTAGGGAAAACATTGTTTGGATGGTTGGTCATGATATCCTTGACACTTGTTATAGTCTTTAGCATCAATAGTTTTCTTATTTAGTAGTTTAGACCACCTAATGCATGTTCAACCTCTTAGTTGGTCTCATGACCCTTTCTTCATCAGTAATGATGGAAGACAAAGAATTTATTAATCAAGGTTTATGTTTTTATAGGTAAATGGGAATATGGATAAATATTAGGTATAGACAACCTTTTACATGAATGAATAGGGAGGAAAAACTATGGATAGTATCATGTGTGTGTCATCTGGCATCTGAAACCTTAGGGTAGTATGCATTCAAGTAAGTGGTTACTAATGAGTTCTAAATGGTTTAATAAATAATTGATCTGGATAGAATCATTGAACTTTGAGAATTTCCATATGTTCTTAGGTTATATTTGTAGTAGAGTGACATACGAGTTAAAGAAATCAAAATTTTCACAATGATTCGGATGAGTTCCATAGGGTCGAGTGTTTTTAAATTCTAGTTTGGTTGTTTATGTATTTCATGCCAAACACTTAGATGTTTTGACAAGGTGATCATGAATAGGAAGAGAAACACACATAAATTTAAGATGATTTTGATCTAGAATTCACTTGATTGGCAATTATATATATATATATTATAATGAAACACCTATGGTGGGGAGCATCAGGTTTATTTTGGTGGATAAGTGTCCTTCCATGTGTAAGGAAAACAAACAAAGATGGCATTTTGTAATGGTAAGTCTTTCTTGAATTCTTTTGAGGCTTACAGGTTTAAAATCATTTCAATTATTTCTCAACAACATGATGTTGATATGTTTGGATATGTATTAATTGTTGGATAGACATTTCTTACCTTGTATGAGTTTTAGTGGTAAATCTTGAATTATCAAAGAATGACTTGGTGGTAATGTTTTTGATCATTGAGTGATGGTACGTTAGCAAGTGAAGCTAGAATTCTTTTGAGGAGTCGACCTCTAGTTGTATAAATATTCTTCTTTTATATTTCTTGGTTTCTTCTTAGTTCAATCTGGTATAGATATGATCATGTATCATATATTGAAATCATCCTTGATGTACTAATAGATATTTGATCTTATTCCTTGCTAAATCATTAAAATATATTGGGCAAGGTTGGGTGGTTTTATTAGAGTTCAAATATGGATACACGGTTTCTTTTAAGGTGTCTTTAGTTCTTTGTGATGACTGGGTTCCCAGATAGAAATACCTTGGATGGAATCTTGAAAACTAGTGGTTCTCCTCTAACATGGCCACCAAATGGAAACCACTCTAAGTTCAATAAATTTTATAGAAGATGATGTCTTGGAATTGCATCATAATATCACATGAAACATGGTGTAGGTAATTACTTTGGTTAGTTTCTTAAACTCTAGTTAAATGTATATAAGGCTATCCTTTTATTTTTATGCTCGGAAGTTGTGTTAAAAGGGTGATTAATATAATTTGTTGGAATAGGATTACCCCTTGTTCACCCCCAAGGTCAGATAGTTTAATTATCAAGTGATAGTTTAACAAGGTGATGTCACTGATAGTTCGGAATGTGCTTCTCTGAATTTTCACATTGTGATGAAAAAAATTGTTTTAAGAAGCCATTGCGATTCAATTTTTAAATGCATTGGCTATATAATACAAGAATTTTGAGAAAGTTTAGTTGGAGTTGGCATGACCATTTATTCTTATTGTTTATGTGTATGTTCATAAGGAACGGGTTCAGTCATGTCACTATGTTAAGGCGGGTGTGGGTAATAAAGTTTGATTGTGTCTTTTGAGGAATCTATGTGCAACCAAATTTGGTTGGGTCGATTGGGTTTTCACCATGCTTTATAATATGGTACCCGGAATGACCTGAGATGTAATCGTGTTTGCCCAGTTATGGAAACCATGCAAGGAACTTCATTTGATTTCACGTGGGTGTGAATTCTTGGAAATTTAGAGAGTGGACGCTCCATATCTTGGAATTGATCATCTTTCTAAAGATAAGTCCTATAGTGGGAAGCACCTTTGGCAAGATTTTTAGTGATATGGAGATGTGGTCAAGTATCTAACTAATCTAGATCATTTAAGAGTGGATTATGTTTTTCAATTGTAAAATGAATGTCAACTCAATGTTTGATAGATTAAGTGTCATGTGCTTAAGAAATGTTCAAAGGAGCATTGGTAATTTAGATACACACAGAAACTGTTTGAACAAGCATTCACAACCGTCGTGGTTTGTTTGGTGTTATCATTGATCTGAAATGGTTATTGAGGACTAGAAGTTCTATGTTGGGGGGGGGGGGTGTAACAACCCATGTTGTTTAATTATATTCAAATCCTAAGGAATTTGAATCTTGGTGTTTGATGGATGGGATTCTTTGAAAACTAGTATTCAGAATGAAATTATGAGAGTTTGAACACCTGAATGTGTTGTTTGTAGACATGGTTGAAGGCCCAAAGGGTAACTAGGGTTTCCTAATGCGTTCTTGTAGTTCCTGGATCCAAAATTTCAACACTTCAAGGGTCTTCACATGTGACATGGTTGGTCTCAAACTGCGTATCCCTCATCAAAAAACAATTTGACCTTTATTTGAGGTGGTGAATTTTCACACATGTGATGAATATGGTTTACACAATCCGTGCTTGTATCCAACATGTAATCAATATTCAACACATTATTTATATATGGTTAGGCTAACCATGTAGTAAAAATCATGTGAGGTGGTTTCTTAAGTAGGGGAATCCACACAGTTGGCGCACAGTTTGGACAAACTGTGTATCCAAACTATGCGACCAAATTTGTACAGGTGAAATGAATAAAATTACATTAATGAGGGTTTAAACCAAATTATCCTTTATTTCTTCTTTATATGCCATTTGAGTCTCCTCCTGGGTGTTATGGCTTCTTCTTGTATGTATAATCTTTGATTCTCCATATCACCTCCTCCCGTCTTCCGAATCGATCACTGTTGGTCTCTATGTATTCATATTGATAAGCTCTCAATTAACATTTTAGTCGTCATTTAATATTAGCTAAATAAATATATTGATGTTCAATTACATTTTCCCATTTTTAGGGAAAAGTTAAATTTCTTATATTTCTTCCCGACCAGACTAAATCAAAGCTTGATATTATATCGGTGGAACCTCCAAAGCATGAGGTAGGTGGCCTATGAATTTTTTCCAAATTTCCATTAAAATTAAAAAAATTTCATTGTGTAACCAGTATTCTTTTACTAAGAACCATTTCTATTTTATTTCTTCACATTATATTTTCCATGTTACATTACTATACTCCCATCCATCCTTGTTTAATGGATTAGATGTTGTTAGTCTCATTTATAGACACCCCATGGGTGTGAAAATTGAATTTTAGGCATTATAATTAATTGTTTCAATTAATATAATGTAGTTTAAGAATTCATATTAGGTTATAAATATAACTTATATCATATATTATATGTTAATATGTTAATAAAACCACTTAAATTACATGATAAACCACTTTAATTGATTTTCCAGGTCTTTTACTTATTATAAAATGATGCTTATGGTGAATTGAGTTGTGGTTCTTGAATAGAATGCTCAATTGATTAGTTTAATAAATTTTTAAAAATGTCAGGTTCTTATAATAAAACCCCTTGAATGAACTGAACATTCCACAAAATTACAAAGTGATGATTTTTTATTTACATCATCATTTTATATTTCATTAGTTTTTCCTATGGCTTTTTTTTAGTATCAATATATGGCATGTTATGATGTGACCTCAAAGGATGATATAAAATGAAAATTATCTCCTTGATGTAAACTATTATTAAAAAAATTTATCTATTAAGGGTTTATCCTCATTTATAAATGACATTTCCCACTTTAGAAATTACCCAATTGTTGAAGGCACCTCCTAAGTGACCCTTGTGGCTTGTAAAATGAAATTCATTATTTGTTAGACTTAATGGCAGGTCATAATTGAATATCCTTTTCTGGATGGTTTTTTATTAAATGAGTTGTTTGATTGTAATGGAATTGAATGTTCATGTTGGTATACCATCATTGATTTAACTAAATGTTATAAATGAAAATAATTAAAATGGGTTGCAAGGGCTCAATGATCATAGAATGAAAGTATATTTCATTGTTAAACTATGATTTAGTTAATTATTATGGGCATATTAAATGGAGTTCATGAGAGGTATTTCCTCATGGATCCTTTTATTGATACATAATTACACCTTATATATAGGTTTCAGAATAATGGTAAGGAGTCTTTTGAGAATGGCAGTATCATACTCCCTTACATCGAGTATTGCACATGATGTCTCACATGAGTGATACTATATGGGTGATGGGATTTACGTGCCACACTCCATGATTAGAGTGTTTACATGGTGTCTCAATCACTATCCCAAGTGTTGTATCATGAAGTATCCAACTCAATTGGGATGTTGGGAATATACCCTATTGCGTGAACTTATAGGATTACCTATACAGATTATGGATGATTGTGTTACGTCCTCATCAAGCCAGCAACCAGGATTCATGGTATATAGCCACTTTGGTTCACACATATGTGGTTCATATAGATGGATAATATATATATATATTACTATATATATAGTTTCTGGTCAGACATATCATTCCATCAATGATCTGAGGCAGGTAGTGCCACCATGTTTCATTTATAAACATGTGGTTGTTGTTGTTTATTTATTTAGTCATGTTTATTATTCCTTATTAAATGTAATTATTTACTCTACGGATAGACTGTATTTAGTACCATACAACATTGGTGGTATCCTACTGGGATTTATATCACATGATTAGATTAGTCCGCTATTCCACTTGGGTACTCAAGTATACATTATGTTTACAGGACCCTGGATTCATGCTTAAGCTATTTTTCATGTACCTATGAGTTTCGAGCATAAAACGGAGTTGGAGCTCATGATGCTCATGGGTATTTCCCTTGGTTATTTACCTTTCCTTATTTCTTATTTTTCATTATATCTTATATAAGGCTATATGATTGTTGTTTTCATTACATCTCATCATCAAGAGATGCATTCATAAGTTGAATATTTTAATTGGCCATGTTTTTTATACAATTTCATATTACTCTTCAACTTCTCTATAATTATTCTATTACAGATTCAACTATTTTTTATTTTTGATTATATGTTATACCGATGTGATAATTTAATAGGATGATATACTATCCCCACTATAACCTCCTGATAACCTCTATTCTAGTCGACTTCCTCTGGCATACAGTGACACACACTTGAGGCCATGTGACCCATCGTTCTGACCACCATATTGGTGGTGAGTTAGGTATGTATGTTAGAACGTTTGTTTGGTTCGGTATCTATTTTTGGGGATATCCAAGCTAGGTTTGCAATAGGTAGGGGGATAATAAGTCAATGATACTTCATCTCACAAATTTCATCCTTTCTAAAATTTATAAACAAGGCTATGATAACATGACCCACCAATAAGAAGTCCATAATTATATTATTCACTAGATGTTGTTATATAGGGATGTGTGTAACGGTCTTTAAAATATAATGTTATGGTTAATTCATAAAAAATGTTCTGTTCTTTGATGTATTTCCATAAGCCCTGATGATATATTTTCATGGGAAATTTTGGTTCATTAGGTGCATTATGATTGATATGGTATTAATGAATAATGTGAGAAATGATTTTTACCTTATATTATATAATGAAAGTTAATATATCAATCCCTTTTACTTGAATAATAATTCTTTTTTATGTCCATGTTAATATATTTATATTGAAAACATCATTTTTAGAAAGTAAAAGAAATATACATCAATCATCTAGGTTATTTACATTAGTTTCCAACCTCCTTTATTAGAGTCATCATGATAAAATAATTACATTAGACCATGATAATTCATATGAGTATTTATGTCATTATTATAATGACCCATACTTTACAAACATTTTTATTGCTTCAAAATTTAAGTACACTTATTACAACATATAACAAAACCATGAAAGGACCGTATAGGTATAGTGTCTTTAGAAACTGGGAAACGTAAACAATTGGTTCATAAATCATCTAAACTATCTCCCTTTTATTTTATAATATCTAGAGTCCCTTTTGGCATATATTAATTAATACCCTTCATCTTGACCTGGGGAAAAGAAAACATACAAAAGGGTGAGCTCAAATGCTCAGTAATGGTAAAAAAAATATCAATCACATCATATTCATAAGAACATATCATTTTGGAAATCTTAACCTGTAAAAGAGATCATAATTTCATAACATGGGATAAATCATAGTAGTGAATTTTAATCCCAATAATCATAACATAAAACATGAAAATTTGTGGCATACACACATAATCATAGAGAATCATTTCATATTATTCAAGACTCATTTCCAAGACTATCATAACGGACGAAGTCCATTTCTGAAATGAGTTCACTCTTCGTTTCAGTCCTGTATCACTGAACCAGATTAACCTACCATTCCAACCATGTCTATCTCATGAGATATAAATCTTTACCAAATGAATTTGATGGAGATATAGGTCCCACCCATCTCATAATGAAGCTATTCTTATGTGTTCCACAAAATCATAAATCATAGCATAACCCATGTAATAAAAATGGGATTCTTAAACATCATTCCATCATAACATAATCCATTGAAGATAAAAGGACATCATAAAATTAATTCAATAATAACATAATCAAATCAATGTAAAAATAGGGATAGAAATAGAACCCAATATTATCTTATATGGAAAATAATTTTTATAAAACACTTGAACTCCATTCTTGAGGAAAATATCATTTCTACTTCAAAAAAACATTTTACATTTTTAAAATGTCATACAATTTTAAACTAGAAGAAGTTGATTAAAAATAAACTTGAGAACTTTTAAAGGAATCATCATGGAAATAATGTTCTATGATATCATAAAAATACATTCATTCTGTGTAAGTTAAAATAACATTCTTCTCGTACTTTGGCCGGAAAAGTCAAAAACTACCTCGTACTAAAAATGACAAAAGATTCCTTTCATATATTTTACTAAAAACTCACCATTGAGTAATATTGGATTTAAACAATTGTAGAAGGATAGAAATAATATTATATATTGACAAAACATTTATGTGGATGAAAAATATTCCCCATTAATTACCGATGTATAAACAATCTCAGATAAAAATTGAGATTGCAAGATTTTCCCTTACCTTATGTCTGATTTGCTTCGTAAGTGTCCGAACCGCAAGTATAATGATTTAAATAATGTTATTGGCCTATTATGGAATCATAATCATTTTTATGATATCATATATGGTCATATTCTAAGCTTCGTATTAGTAATATTTCATTGCTACTTATTATTAGGGTGTTTATTTCTTTTTGTTCTTATGCATGTTCTGTCAAATAAATTATTATTATTCTTTTTTAGGTTATAGATACCTCATTTAAAGAATGGTATTTTTGTAATATATTTCATATTTATTCATTCAATTAATTTATATAATCATTATGCATTGAATATCATGTGGAATGAGTCGCATCACATCATGGAGACGGTAGGCCGTACATATGCACGACCGATGATATCGTTCCCATGATAGTGGAATTTTATAGAAGTGTATGTATACTATTTCAGAATAAATATTACTTTAATATAATCATATATAGTTATTATTTACACAATTATACCCATCCAAGTAAGGTGGTGGTGGAAAACAGATTACACCACGGCGTGCTGACGGTGTTCCGTACGTACGCACGCGCAATGATTTCGTTTTCCGTAGGATGGATAGAAGGTGAAATAGGGTTGTTTCATATTTATA
Source organism: Viscum album (assembly GCA_963277665.1). NCBI lineage: Eukaryota > Viridiplantae > Streptophyta > Magnoliopsida > Santalales > Viscaceae > Viscum > Viscum album. The sequence continues at coordinate 1,197,789,402 of OY728131.1, forward strand.
ATATAATATCATTATATTAGTGATACTGTTGTTATTAATTCATAATTAAACAACTAATTAAGTGGAAGTAGAAGAAGAAATAAAGTTGAAGGAATCTGTAACGGACATTACCTTTTCTTTGAAGCACATTTTCTTAACCTCCTCCTAGGGCACTAAAGATGGTCTTTGAAGAAGACCAGGACCTATAGGATGTTTCTATGGAAGTGGAGAGGATACATTGGCAGGGGTTGGCCGAGATTGAAGGCTCAAAGTGGTGTGAGGATGAGAGGGAGGAGGTGTCCTTTTATAAGGGAGGAGAGGGGCACTTTAGGAAAAACTTAAAATATTATTTTATAATAAAGTCATGTTTGGCTTCTAATAGCTCCAAACATATTTTTTCTAAGATAATGTGGGGATGGGTATAAATACTCTCAACCAATAGATTTTAGAAAAGTTTATGTTACTATTTTAACCTTATCATTTAGATTTAAATCTAAGTTAAATAATTTAACTTTTATCGTGTCTTCTTTTGTTCTTATACTATATGGTTAATAAACATACTATAACAAGCCAACTGAACCACAAGTGGTTCATTATTAATATATATATACTTATCTAAGTCATTTTTCCAAACCTGAGATTTTTAGGAATAAAATAACAATTAATAATATAATATTTTTTTTAAAAACTATTTTATGTCAATTTTGACACTATTTGGTAATTGAGTATTGTGAAAATAATAACAGCAGTATTAGTTCAAATAAATTTAATTAAATAAATAATAATATGTCATATTAACCTATAAAATGAGTTTAATTCATGAAAAGTCTCAAATTTCATTTATTTGGGAATTTATAATATCAATTATGTTACTATTTCATTAATAAGGTAATTACTGCATCATTATTGTGTCATAAATAAATTAAATTATTTAAAGTCTAAAAATTATAAATAAAATACCATTATGTAGGAAATATTTTTGGATTTCTAATGAATATTTATAGTCGAATTTATCTTATTTATATCCCTGTATTAAAAATGTTTTAGTTATTAAACATTGATTTTAACAATTTTAAATCTTCTTAAAATAAAATAATATTAAATGTCCTAATCTAATCCAAGTTGACCTAAATGGTAATATTTTATTTCTAAGGTTTTTTTGGTCGAATTAGACTTATCCAATAGAATTATGACATGTGTTAAGGTAATAATAATACCATTTTAACCCTTAATTACCCTATTTACTTTTAATCGTGGTAAATAAAAGTAAAAAGTTACTATTCACCAAAAATTATTTTTATCATATTTAACAACATTTTACTCCTTGATGTTAACCATGTCTCTCGGATTTTTTAAATTCCAATCACAGAAGTGGTAAAATTATGTTTTATGTAATTTTTCAAACTCTCCTAAGAGGTGGGTAAAAGACGGTGAAAAGTTCAATAAAATTTATATATATATAAAATTATTATAAAATGATTACAATGAATTAATTTGAAGTTATATAAGTATTATGTATAAATTTTTACCTAAAATAAATTTAAATAAAATAAATAATTATTTAAATAAAAAGTTGGTTTTCAAATAGTAACCTAGTGTTTTCACTATTCATCAAAAATTGAATGTTTTCAGAAAAGTAACAAAAATGTACCTTAGGATAATTTCGATATTATAAATCCAAAAATGAAGTCCATTTAGAAAGATCAAATTTATAAAATTTCACAAAGTGGGTATTACTATTCATAACGACTACTTTTAGTAATATTTTAATAGTATATCATTGTTTAGTGAAACTCGGTATTGCATACCACACAAGCTATCGAGGAAGGTTGTGATTGCGTGTAAAGAAAGCCAAGCTAGTGTTTTGTGTAGTGAAGGATTCCTTTGACGATAACATAAAAAATATTTCTCATAAAAATCACAGGTGTTACATTCTATCGCCCTTAAAATGAATTTCTCCCTCGAAATTCGTCACTTTGTAACAAATAGATGAGGATACCTCTCCCTCATCATATCCTCAAGCCCCCATGTATATTCATCTAATTTGTGGTTCCTCCATTAAACATTCACCATGTGAGTGGTCTTGTTCCGTAAGACTTTTTCACTATGATCCAGAATCTCTATCAGCTGTTCTTCACAAGAAAGATCTTGCTCCAGCGGTACAACTTATGTGCTGAGTACATGTAAAGGATCAGGTATGTGCTTTCTTAGGAGAGATACATGGAACACATCATGAACTTGATAGAGAATCGGTGGAAGCTCCAATCAGTAATATACCTTCCAAAACATGATCCCGTATTTCGAAAGGTCTGATATACCTAGGGCTCAACTTTCCCTTCTTTCCACATCTCATTACTCTCTTCCAAGGAGATATTCGTAAGAACACGTTATCACCCACTTCAAACTCTAGGTCTTTTCTTCGGTTTTCAACATACCTTTTTTGTTGACTCTAAGATGCTCTTATGTATTTTTGAATAGATTTGACCTTTTCTGACATCTCATCAACCAGATCATGTCCTAATAGCTTTCTTTCCCCAACATCATCTCAGCAAGTTGGAGTCTTGCATTTCATTCCATAGAGAGCTTCATAAGGAGCCATCTAAATAATGGAGTGAAAGCTATTATTATGTTAAAATTCCACTGAAGGTAGGTGTTGATCCCACCCACCTTTGAAATCCATAGAGAAAGCTCCTAACATATCTTCTCGAGTTTGAATTGTCCTCTCAGACTGACCGTCTGTCTGAGGGTGATAATCAGTGCTGAAAATCAACTCTGTATCCAAAGTATGCTGAAGACTTCGCAAAAACATTGAGGTAAACCTCAGATCCCAATCAGATATAATGGAATGTGGCTATCCATGCAATCTTACCACTTCCTTTACATATATCTTGGGAAAATGATTAAGAAAAAATCTTATCTAATAGCAATGAAGTGTGCCGACTTTGTAAGACGATCTACTATGTCCCAGAAAGCATTATTTCCTCTGGATGTTTTAGGAAGTCTGGTGACAAAGTCCATAGTGATGTTTTCCCATTTCCATTCTGGTATGTGTAATGGTTGTAACATCCCCTTAGACTTCTATCTCTCAGCTATAACTTGATGAAAAACCAAGCATTGAGTGACATATTCAGTAACATATATTTTCATGCCATCCCACCAAAAGTACTCTTTCAGGTCCATATACATCTTTGTGATTCCAAGATGAATTGATAATGAAGGACTATGAGCCTCATCTAGTAGCTCCTTTTTTAATTATAGGATGGGAGGAACACAAACCCGATTCATGAACTTTATTATCCCATCACAATCAAGGTTGAATTCAAGAACATTTCTCACCTTCTTTTGAAACTCTACATCTTTTTTTGTGTCTATTTAAGCTTCACATGTATAGATGGTTGAACATTCATTTGAGAAAGATAAGATTTTTCCCCTTCCATTATAATTCCAAGATCCATCCTTTGTAAATCCACAAATATTGGATCTTTTGTGATCAACATCATGGATAATCTAGCATGGTCTTGTAGACTTAATGTATCTGCATCCTTTTTTTCTTTACCAGGGTGATAATGAATTGAGCAGTCATAATCCTTAATCAGCTCCAACCATCTTCTTTGGCGCATATTCATCTCCTTTTGTGTGAAAATATACTTTAAACTTTTATGATCAGTATAAATATCACACCTTTCACCGTAAAGATAATTCCTCTATATTTATAATGCAAAGATTACAACAACTAACTCTAAATCATGATTTGGGTAATTTTGCTCATGGATTTTCAACTGTCGTGAGGAATAAGATATCACCATATCATTTTTCGTGAGTACACAAACCAATCCCTTCTTGGATGCATCACTGTAGATCAAAAATCTTTTTCCACTACAAGGCAGTGTGAGCACAGGTGTACTGGATAACCTTCTTCTTAACTCCCTGGAATTCTCTTCACGCTCCTCCGTCCAAAAAAACATTAAACCTTTTCGAGTCAAGCTGGTGAGTGGAATAGATAATCTTGAAAAATCATTCACAAAAGGTCGATAATATCCATCCAAACCAAGAAAACATCGGATCTCAGTTACTGTTGTTGGTCTCGACCATCTTTTGATAACCTCTATTTTTGCTGGATCCACAGATATCCCCTCTTTTGAGATTATGTGACCTATAAATGAAACTTTTTGAAGCCAAAATTTACACATGGTAAATTTGGCATAAAACTTCTCCTTTCTCAGGGTCTTCAATACAATTCTGAAGTGATCTTCATGTTCTTCCTTACTCTTTGAATATACAAGAATATCATCTATAAATTCTACCACAAACATATTAAGATAGTCTCTAAAGACTCTATTAATTAGATCCATGAAGATAGAAGGGGCATTAGTAAGACCAAATGGCATCACTATAAATTTATCGTGTCCATACCTTGTATGGAAAGACGTCTTTGGTATATCCTCCCTTTTGACCCTTAATTGATGATACCCTAAATGAAGATCAATCATGGAAAAGTATTGAGCTCCACGTAGTTGGTGAAATAAGTCATCAATGCATGGGAGAGGATATTTTTTCTTGATAGTGATCTTATTAAGTTCTCAATAATCAATGTATAGTCTCATTGATCCATCTTTCTTCATAACAAATAGAACATGTTCTCCCCAAGGTGACGCACTAGGGTGTATAAATCCCTTATTAAGATTCTCTTGGAGTTGGTTTTTCAATTCATGTAACTCAATTGGGGCCATTCTATAAGGTGTCTTTGAAATTTGTAAAGAAGGTGAAATGCACGGCCGGTTTTCGCCTATCGACCGGTCAAAGTTTCGGTGATCTGCTAATGTGTATAGTAGCACTCGGGTCGAATCCTCAACGATGATACTTTGAAATAGTCGTTTGTTTTTAGTTAATTGTATTCTGATTGGGGGGTTTCTTTGCAGAGCTTATGAAATAATTTATGGATGAAGTTTGATTCAAAAAATTGATAAAGATTGGGGTGAGTTCATTATTAGGGATTTAATCTTGTGATATCCTTGAGCTTTTCTTTATATTGCATTTAAATTAACACCCACTTCACAAGTTGACATCGATTAGAATTCCTAAGTGTTAAAGCTTTAATCCAAGCTTTAACATAATTAGTATTTTAATCTCAATCAGTACATGTTTATAGTAGTGTATTTTTAGTTCCAATAATCCATGGAAACCACATTCTAAACAAAATATGTCATTAATCCATGACAAATTAAGTCCAACATACACAATGTTAAATTAACGAATACTCATCGAGAAAATACTCTCAATCACTTAACATCCCTAAATTATAACTCACCCAAATGAAATATTTACTCATCCATTTGGGTGTTTAATATTCTGGTTATAATAATTATGATGATAAATTAAGAATAGAAGAAAAAGATAGGGATTAGAAAAGAGTGGTACATCGACACACACACACGAACGATGATGATAATTAAAAACGGATTTTCGATTGAATGAGGAAGGAAAAGAAGGGAAGGGGATTCAACTGAATTTAAACTATTTTAAGAACATTAATATTAAAATATAGACGGTGGATGAGAATAAGAGATATTGAAGAAGTAACTTGCATTAAAATAGAATTACAAAGAAAGAGAATTACAAGATTACAAAAACGAAGAACACGAAAGTAAGTGAAAACAAAGAGAGGAGGAAAGGTCTCTCAAGTGAAAACATGAGTATGGAAGATCCTCCCAAGCCTTTGGCAAGGCCTTGGTCGTTCCAATATGTTCTCCTCTCTTCTGAAATTCCAACCCCTCTCAAGGAGAGAAGGGGAGAGTATTTATAGCCCAAGGAGTGGACTGTTTGCATTCCCAATATGTCTGTCCACTTTAATCGCCAATTTGGCTATTCCGACAGCCGAATATTCAAATATCTTCTTCCTAAAAGTTGTATGAAATAATTTTGGCCGACTACTCTAAAAAGATGGAGTCATTTGGACTTACGGATCAAAAGTTATGGCCGGTTGATTAAACAAAGTTAAACTGGCCATTTCAATACAGACTTTTTGAATTCCATAATGTGAAACGGTTTTTTAATATGAAGATGCCTTCAAATCCGAATGGTTTCTTCCACAAAGTACGCCGAATATATCTCGTATTTCACGCTGCAAAATCTAAGCTCGATTTGATGCTTACATCAGAAGATATGTCATGCATACTATACTGATTTTAATTCTCGACGAGAATGGTGGGCTGGACTTAAAAGATTTATTTGGGCCCCTGTACTTTGATTTGGGCCTTGAAATTTTTATCCAAGATGACATGTAGTGTCCCCCAAATTATGGTGGAGAGTCAGTGTTTTTGGACTTCTGGAATGAGCCTAGTAAATCAATCTTCATGTCTGGTGCAGTTTGATCACAGGTTCTTTGGTCTTGTTTGTAAGGCCCATATGAACCTTCAAATGGTAGAATTGGATCATGGTACCTTCTAATGAAATGTTGTATATTGAAAGTAGAATCCTAAAAATGAAGAACCACAGAATTTGGATCAGTATAATGACAGTTATTATTAAAACATTAAACTGACTCAATTGGACTATTTCTAAAAATGCTCAAAAATTATACTTAATATTAAAATATTAATATTTCACACAAATTATGCACATTTCATATAAAATAAGTAAATGGAGAATATAATAAGTCATTAAAATATTAATAACATCAACTCCCCTACACATAGCTTTGTGCATGTCCTAATGTGCAACAAATATAAAAACATGACAAAATCAATTCCAGTCACCAACAAATATCAAAATTTTGTGTTCTCCAATTAGGGGAGGTTTAGACTATTTCACTCATCCATTTTGAAATCCACCACAAGTTGTTACAGAAACAGTGTTCCAAAACTAATTCATTTTTCCATGCTCAAATTTAGAAATAGAGAATGTGGACACTCGAAACTCACACCTCTCAATATGATAAAATTCATTTGTGGAGGTTCACTCTTTCACCAACCAAAAGTGAAAATCATAGAGTTTGAAAAGAGATCTCAGCTTCCAATCCCTATCCAAAGTGCACAAGAATCAAGAGGAATTTTTAATGGGTTTTTCTGTGGCTATGGGACGGTAGGAATATAATGTCCAAGAGAGAGAATAAGAGGGTTAAAATACCAACATAGAAAAACAATGCACATTTTTTTTGAAATAAAACATGGAAGGAAATGAAAACACATATTTACAAGGGAATGATTGTGTGAAGAAAGACATAATAGAGGAAAAATATATGAAGGGGATGAGAAGATGAAATATTTTAAAACCGCCAAACTTCTCCCAATGTTATAAGAATATAATGGAAGTGTTCTTTTTTTTTTCTTTTTTTCTTTGTTTTTTTGAAAGTTGACCTTGAAACAGATCTCACACTCATATCCCAACCCATGTTTGATCTCTTCATGACACTAATTGTAATAGTTATAACAAGACCAAAGGTTTAGGAACAGTGATTTTTGACCAACCCAAGACACAACCCATTTTTTCATTTTTTTTTTTGATTTTTTTTTGATTTTTTAACACATTTCAATATCATTTGTACAATACATTCACTGAATGACAACCTCCCCCCCACACTAAAATGGATTCTTGCCCTCAAGCATATGATAACACACCAGAAAGTATGGAAATGATACCCAAAAATGAAATCCATTCCCCCCACACTTAAATTTCATAAGCTTATGCAATGAAAATCCATATTGATATTAGGTGGGATAAGGTATTGGGCTTGTAATGTGGCTATCAAAGAAAAGGTTTTCATAGGCTTGAAGGGGATTTCAAAAGGAGGATTAATGTAAGGGAAATGGGAGGCTATTTGGCTATTGTGATTTTCATGTGGTTCAGAAAATGCCACTATCATATTATTGCACACTAAGGCAGTAAATTCAGCTCGAAGGTCCACAAACTCAAGACTCACAAATGGGGGTGAAAACACACATTTTGATAAGATGGCCATAGGTGGCCTTGGAATGAAAGCAAATGTTTGTTCTCACTGTTAGGGAAAATAATTTTCCAATCAAAAATTGAGCATTCAAAATGTGTTGGTTTTGACACAAAATTCTTTATCCAAAGTCATAATAAAAATACAAAATTTTTGAGATGAAAACATATCTCTTAACTTCCCAAAATGGTTGGACAAAATTTCAAAACTCGATGGCGAGTAAGCATGACTCTTTTTTTTCTAATTTTTTAAGTAATTGTGTTTTTTTGGTTTTTTTATTTGTTAAGGTTTTTTTTAAATACACACCCACAAAAGAAAGAGAAAAAGAAAGGGTTTGATGAATAAAGTGGTAAAAAAATGAAAGAGAGAGGAAGAAGAAGAAAGAGGTAGAGAAAGGAAGAGATAGAGAGAGAGTTAAAGGGAAAGAGGTGCCCTATTGTTTGGATTTTGGTGGGTTTCCATCTCCATCTAGTGGTGGGTCGGCTAGAGAATTTGGGGATTCGGTGGAAGTCAAGGTGGTTCCAGGACAGTGGGAAGTTACTTGAAAAATAAAATTCATTATTCATCTAATGAAAATCTAAAAAGAAATTGAAATTTCATAAAAGTAAAAGAAAACATGGGTTGCCTCCCAAGAGGCGCTGCATTTATTTGTCTACAGCTGGACAATTGTAGTGGACTACCCATAGTCTGACAGTGGACATCATATTTTCTCAACTCCAGTGTGCTTCTAGAAAAACTTTTTCTTTGGGAGGCCTGATGATTCATTGGATAATTTCTTCCCATCCTTGTTGGTGTGCTTGCAATTCAATGGGGTTGTAAAGAGAATATTTCTATCCTCACCTTGGTCTTCAACCTGAGGAATGATTTTATCCACAAAGTGATGGTTTTCTATTCTTGGAAATTCAGGAAGATGGCTCAATTTTGATGGTTCATTTATGTAAGGATCAGATAACACAAAAGCAGAGTATGAGATCCCAATTGTTTTTGACTCATTTATTTCATCACTTATCGATGAAAAGTAATGAGGATCAGTGGAGTCATAATACTGAATAAAATTTTCAATATCCTTTATTTCAATGTTGTTCACCAAAGAATGGTCAATTTCAACCTCACCAGTGATCACTTTATTAATTAGGGTAAAAATATCACAAACATCACTACCATCAGGACAATATAAACACATTGGTTCAAGGTTCACTTCACATATAACGGGATTTTTAGAATCATGGATAGGAAAGGATGAATGTGGGATAATCTGATCTGAATCAACAAATGGGAATTCTAGTTCATTTTCCTCATTACCATCCATGTTGGAGAATTAGAGGTCAGAGGTGAGATGAGATTCCAAAGAGTTTCCAAGATCCTTTAGATCAATGGAGTTTGCATTTGTAATGTCAACATCAATTTCACCATTAATAACATGGTTAATGAGGATGCAATATTCACAAACTCCTCTATTAGTAGAACAGGAAGAACATGATGGATTAGGACTCAACACACTCTCAGAGGGAGGTTCAGAAACATGGATTAAGAATGCAGAGTGATCCTTAGATGGGTATCGCATAGCTTGGAAAATGTTGAACTTGACCAGTTGGTCTCCAAATTCCATTGATAATATGCCAGCATGGACATCAATCTTCATTCTCGCAGTCATGAGGAATTGTCTTCCTAGAATTGGGGGAGATCGAGAAGATTTCGTCTCACCTTCCATGTCAAGGACATAGAAATCAGCAGGGAAGATAAGATCATTGACTCGGACAAGGACATCCTAAATTATTCCCTCAGGACTGCCTGTGCATCGATTGGCTAACTAAATGACAACACTCGTTGGGTGCAAGGGACCTAGACCAATTTTGTAGAATATGGATTTGGGCATGACATTAATTGAGGCTCCTAGGTCTATGAGTGCATCATCAAAGTTGGAACTTCCAATTTGGCATGGAACCGTAAAGGTCCCTGGATCTTTGAACTTTATAGGAATAGACTGCTGGGTTGAAACATTTTCAATGTTCCTAAGTTGCCTCTTATGGGTGCACAATTCCATAAGAAACTTGGCATACTTAGGGATTTGTTTGATGTAATCTAAGAGGGGGATGTTCACTTCAACACGTCTAAACATGTCAAGCATTTCAGGATCAGGTTCAAAGGACTTCTTAGGATTGGATATGGCTTGAGGAAAAGGAATTGGGTTCCTTAGAGGAATGGAAGGAGGTGAAGGAGTGGATTCATGTTCCTTTTCCAACTTTTTGTTCTTTTCATTTTCTAGATCAACATCGAAAGGGGAGGTAGAGGAATCAGCATGGGGCATAGCAATTTTCTTTCCTGATCTATGTGGAATTTCACTTACATTACCCTTAGGGTTGGGTAATGGTTGAACTGGGAGATGGGATGAATTGGATGGTCGTTGCTGGCTAAGGTGGGATGCAAGTTGACCTATTCGGGTTTCAATGTTCTTGAGGCTAGAACGGGTGAAGGAAGCAAGATCCTCTACAACACTTTCCCATGGTTGTTTAGAAGAAGAGGCTTGTCCCAAATTGGGTTGGCCTTGATTTTGGTTCTTGGGGAAGCGATTGTATTGGGTGGGGAATTGGGAAGGCTCGTTAGGATAGTGGAATCCAGGAGGAGGATTCTTCCTTTGGGGTTGCGGAACAAAAGGATAAGGTTGATGGATGTTACCACCACTTTGACCATATTGGAACTGGTTAGGATTTTGAAGAGGGAACTGAGGAGGATGAGAAATGGGATTACCATACCTCAGAGGTGGGTTAATGGTAGTAGATAAGGGATCAGAGTGGGGTTGGTTGAAGTTTCTAACAAACTGACCTGATTGTTGATGGTTGAAGTTTTGCTGAGAATATGCCGCATTGAGCTCCATTGAGCTAGATGAATCAGATGGATCATCTTGAAGTTGTGGAAATGTGTCAGTCGGATGAGTTGGTGAGTTGCAGATTCCACAGTTCTTGACAGGCCCAGTGAAAAGAGATTGTTGAGGAGAGGAGTTTGGGGCTTTGGAAGCCACAACTATTTGATGCACAAGACCTGTAAGTTCACCCATCCACTCAGTCATTTTGTTAGGCTCTATGGATTGATTATCTTGGGCTTTTTTGACTTTATCATGTGCTCGAGTATGGAATTGTTGTGTGTTTGCATCCATGTTACTTATGAGATCTCTTGTAGCTACTGGGGTTTTGTCAACAAGAGCACCACCACTTGAGGCATCAATGAGGGTTATCTCCATAGGCAATAACCCCTCATAGAAGTATTGGATCAAGAGTTGGTCAGGGATTTAATGGTGTGGGCAGGTTGCAACAAGTTTTTTGAACCTCTCCCAGTACTCATGGAGTGATTCATTTGGGAATTGATGGATACCACTTATTTCCTTTCGGATGGAAGTGGTACGAGAAGCAGGAAAGAATTTTTCTAGAAAGAGACTCTTCATGTCATTCCATGTAGTTATGGAACCAGAAGGTAGGAAGTATGGACATGACTTAGTAGTGTCAACTAGGGAGAAAGGGAATACTCGATGTTTGATTTGTTCTTCAGAAACCCCTTGAGGCTTCATGGTAGAGCACACCACTTGGAACTCTTTATGTTGGAGATGTGGATCCTCACTGTCTAGCCCATGAAAATGAGGGAGAAGATGAATCAAACCCGATTTGAGTTCGAAGTTAGCTTCAATGTTTGGATATTAAATACCAAGAGGTTGTTAATTCATATCAGGGGAAGCGAGTTCTTTTAGGGTTTGTTCCCTGGTATTGGCCATTTCAATTTCAACTGGTTGGATTTGGACTGGTTCTTGAATTATTTGAGTATCTCTTATGTTCCTCCTAAGTTGGCGAAGTGTTCGCTCAATTTCAGGATCAAAAAAATCCGAGGGATTGTTTGGAAGGCTACGGGGAATTCAGAGAGATTTTGGAAGAAAGAGGAATATGGGTTTTTCTTTTTATTTTTTTAGTTTATGATTTTTATGAGAAGATGGGTTTTTATTTGTGATTTTTTTTCAATTTTTTTAAAATTTTGTATTTTTTTGGGTTTTTTTTTACAATAACCAGAAACGAATGACTACTTAAAGCACCATCCTCGGCAACGGAGCCATTTGAAATGCACGGCCCATTGTCGCCTATCGACCGGTCAATGTTCCGGTGCTCTGCTAATGTGTATAGCAGCACTCGGGTCGAATCCTCGGCAATGATACTTTGAAATAGTCTTTTGTTTTTAGTTAATTGTATTCTGATTGGGGAGTTTGTTTGCAGTGCTTATGAAATAATTTATGGATGATGTTTGATTCAACAAATTGATAAGGATTGGGGTGAGTTCATTATTAGGGAGTTAAGCTTGTGATATCATTGAGCTTTGCTTTATATTGCATTTAAATTAACACCCACTTCACAAGTTGACATCGATTAGAATTCCTATGTGTTAAAGCTTAAATCCAAGCCTTAACTTAATTAGGATTTTAATCTCAATCAGTACATGTTTATGGTAGTGTATTTGTAGTTCCAATAATCCATGGAAACCACATGCTAAACAAAATATGTCATTAATCCATGACAAATTAAGTCCAACATACACAATGTTAAATTAATGAATACTCATCGAGAAAATACTCTCAATCACTTAACATCCCTAAATTTTAACTCACCCCAATGAGATATTTACTCAGAAATTTGGGTGTTTAATATTCTGGTTGTAATAATTATGATGATAAATTAATAATAGAAGAAAAAGATAGGGATTAGAAAAGCGTGGTACATCGACACACACACACGAACGATGATGATAATTAAAAACATATTTTCGATTGAATGAGGAAGCAAAAGAAGGGAAGGGGATTCAACTGAATTTAAACTATTTTATGAACATTAATATTAAAATATAGAAGTTGGATGAGAATAAGAGATATTGAAGAAGTAACTTGCATTAAAACAGAATTACAAAGAAAGAGAATTACAAGATTACAAAAACGAAGACCACGAAAGTAAGTGAAAACAAAGTTAGGAGGAAAGGACTCTCAAGTGAAAACTTGAGTATGGAAGATCATACCAAGCCTTTTTCAAGGCCTTGGTAGTGCCAATATGTTCTCCTCTCTTCTGAAATGCCAACCCCTCTCAAGGAGAGAAGGGGAGAGTATTTATAGCCCAAGGAGTTGACTGTTTGCATTCCCAATCTGTCCCTCCACTTGCATCACCAATTTGGCTATACAGACAGCCGAATCTTCAAATATCTCCTTATTCAAAGCTGTATACAACAACGTTGGTAGACTACTATCAAATTTTGGAGTCATTTGGACTTACGGATAAAAAGTTATGGAAGGTTGATTAAACAAAGTTAAACTATCCATTTCAATCCAGTCTTTTTGAAGTCCATAATGTGAAAGGGTTTTTGGATATGAAGATGCCTCCCAATCCTAATGGTTTCTTCAACAACGTCGGCCGCCTATATCTCCTCTTTCACACTGCAAAATCTCAGCTCGATATGATTCTTACATCAAGAGATATGTCATTCTTACTATACTGATTTTAATTCTCTGCCAGAATAGTGGGCTGGACTTCAAAGATTTATTTGGGCCCCTTGTACTTGGATTTGGGCCTTGAAACTTTTATCCAAGATGAACTTTAGTTTCCCCAGAATTATGGTGGAGATTTAATGTTTTTGGACTTCTGGATTGAGCCTAGTAAATCAATCTTCAAGGCTGGTCCAGTTTGTTCACAGGTTCATTAGTCTTGTTTGTGAGGACCATATGACCATTCAAATGGTAGAACTGGCTCATGGTACCTTCTAATGAAATGTTTTATATTGAAAGGAGAATACAACAAAATACGAACCACACAATTTGGATCAGTATAGTGACAGTTATTATTAAACAATTGAACTTACGCAATTGGACTACTTCTAAAAATGCCCAAAAATTATACTTAATATTAAAACATTAATATTTCACACAAATTATGCACATTTCATATAAAATAAGTAAATGGGGAATATAATAAGTCACCAAAATATTAATATCATCAACTCCCCCACACTTAGCTTTGTGCATGTCCTCATGTGCAACAAATATAAAAACATGACAAAATCATTTCTAGTCACCAACAAATATCAAAATTTTGTGTTCTCCAATCAAGGGAGGTTTAGACTATTTCACTCATCCATTTTGAAATCCACCACAAGTTGTTACAGAAACAATGTTCCAAAACTAATTCATTTTTCCATGCTCAAATATTTAAATGGAGAATGTGGACACTTGAAACTCACACCTCTCAAGATGATAAAATTCATTTGTGGAGGTTCACTCTTTCACCAACCAAAAGTGAAAATCATAGAGTTTGAAAAGAGCTCTCAGCTTCCAATCCCTATCCAAAGTGCACAAGATTCAAGAGGTCTTTTTAAGGGGTTTTTCTGTGGCTATGGGATGGTAGGAATATAATGTCCAAGAGAGAGAATAAGAGGGTTAAAATACCAACATAGAAAAACAATGCACATTTTTTTGAAATAAAACATGGAAGGAAATGAAAACACATATTTTTAAGGGAATGATTGTGTGAATAATGACACAATAGCGGAAGAAAATATGAAGGGGATGAGAAGATGAAATATTTACAAACCACCAAACTTCTCCCAATGATATAAGAATATAATGCAAGTGTTCTTTTTTTCCTTTTTTTTCTTTGTTTTTTCAAAAGTTGACCTTGAAACAGATCTCACACTCATATCCCAACCCATGTATGATCTCCTCACGACACTAATTGTAATAGTTATAACAAGATCAAAGGTTTAGGAAGAGTGATTTTTGACCTACCCAAGACACAACCCATTTTTTCAAATTTTTTTTTTGATTTTTTTGATTTTTTTGAACACTTTTCAATATCATTTGTACAATACATTCACTTAATGACAACCTCTCCCCACACTAGAATTGATGCTTTCCCTCAAGCATATGATAACACACCAGAAATTAAGGAAATGATACCCAAAAATGAAATCCATTCCCCCCCATACTTAAATTTCAAAAACTTATGCAATGAAAATCCATGTTGATATTAGGTGGGATAAGGTATTGGGCTTGTAATGTGGCTATCATAGAAAAGGTTTTCATAGGCTTTAAGGGGATTTCAAAAGGAGGATTAATGTAAGGGAAATGGGAGGCTATTTGGCTATTGTGATTTTCATGTGGTTCAGAAAATGCCTCTATCATATTAATGCACACTAAGGCAGGAAATTCAGCTCGAAGGTCCACAAACTCAAGACTCAAAAATGGGGGTAAAAACACACATTTTGAAAAGATGGCCATAGGTGGCCTTGGAATTAAAGCAAATGTTTGTTCTCACTGTTGGGGAAAATAATTTTTCAAATCAAAAATTGAGCATTAAAAATGTGTTGGTTTTGACACAAAATTCTTTATCCAAAGTCATAATGAAAATACAAAATTTTTTGAGATGAAAACATGCCTGTTAACTCCCCAAAATGGTTGGACAAAATTTCAAAACTCGATGGTGAGTAAGCATGACTCATTTTTTCTAATTTTTTAAGTAATTGTGTTTTTTTTTGTTTTTTTAGTTGTTAAGGTTTTTTTAAATACACAGCCACACAAGAAAGAGGAAAAGAAAGGGTTTTATGAATAAAGTGGTAAAAAAATGAAAGAGAGAGGAAGAAGAAGAAAGAGGTAGAGAAAGAAAGAGATAGAGAGAGAGTTAAGGGGAAAGAGGTTCCCCCTAGTTTGGATTTTGGTGGGTTTCCATCTCCATCTAGTGGTGGGTCGGCTAGAGAATTTGGGGATTCGGAGGAAGTTGGGGTGGTTCCTGGACAGTGGGGAGTTACCTAAAAAATAAAATTCATTATTCATCTAATGAAAGTCTAAAAAGAAATTGAAATTTCATAAAAGTAAAAGAAAACATGGGTTGCCTCCCAAGAAGCGCTACATTTATTTGTCTACAGCTGGACAATTGCAGTGGACTACCCATAGTCTGACGGTGGCCATCGTATTTTCTCAATTACAGTGTGATTCCAGTAAAAATTTTTCTTTGGGAGGCCTGATGATTCATTGGATAATTTCTTCCCATCCTTGTTGTTGTGCTTGCAATTCAATGGGGTTGAAAAGAGAATATTTCTATCCTCACTTTGGTCTTCAACCTGAGGAATGCTTTTATCCACAAAGTGATGGTTTACTATTCTTGGAAATTCAGGAAGATGGCTCAATTCTGATGGTTCATTTATGTAAGGATCAGATAACACAAAAGCAGAGTATGATATCCCAATTGTTTTTGACTCATTTATTTCATCACTTACCGATGAAAAGTAATGAGGATCAGTGGAGTCATAAGATTGAATAAAATTTTCAATATCCTTTATTTCAATGTTGTTCACCAAAGAATGGTCAATTTCAACCTCACCAGTGATCACTTTATTAATTAGGGTACAAATATCACAAAAATCACTACCATCAGGACAATATAAACACATTGGTTTAAGGTTCACTTCACATATAACGGGATTTTCAGAATCATGGATAGGAAAGGATGAATGTGGGATAATTTGATCTGAATAAAAAAATAGGCATTCTAGTTCATTTTCCTCATTACCATCCATGTTGGAGAATTTGAGGTCAGAGGTGAGATGAGATTCCAAAGAGTTTTCAATATCCTTTAGATCAATGGAGTTTTAATTTGTAATGTCAACATCAATTTCACCATTAATCACTTGGTTAATGAGGATGCAATATTAAAAAACTCCTTTATTAGTAGAACAAGAAGAACATGATGGATTAGGATTCAACACACTCTCAGAGGGTGTTTCAGAAACATGGATTGAGAATGCAGAGTGATCCTTAGATGGGTATCGCATGGCTTGGAAAATGTTGAACTTGACCAGTTGGTCTCCAAATTCCATGGATAAGATGCCAGCATGGACATCAATCATCGTTCTCGTAGTCATGAGGAATGGTCTGCCTTGAATTAGGGGAGATCGAGAAGATTTCGTCTCACCTTCCATGTCAAGGACATAGAAATCAGCAGGGAAGATAAGATCATTGACTCGGACAAGGACATCCTCAATTATTCCCTCAGGACTGGCTGTGCTTCGATTGGCTAACTGAATGACAACACTCGTTGGGTGCAAGGGACTTAGACCAAGTTTGGAGAATATGGATTTGGGCATGACATTAATTGAGGCTACTAGGTCTATGAGTGCATCATCAAAGTTGGAACTTCCAATTTGGCATGGAACCGTAAAGGTCCCTGGATCTTTGCACTTTATGGGAATAGACTGCTGGGTTGAAACATTTTCAATGTTCATAAGTTGCCTCCTATGGGTGCACAATTCTTTAAGAAACTTGTCATACTTTGGGATTTGTTTGATGACATCTAAGAGGGGGATGTTCACTTCAACATGTCTAAACATGTCAAGCATTTCAGGATCATGTTTAAAGGACTTCTTAGGCTTGGAGATTTCTTGAGGAAAAGGAATAGGGTTCCTTAGAGGAATGGAAGGAGGTGAAGGAGTGGATTCAAGTTCCTTTTCCAACTTTTTGTTCTTTTCATTTTCTAGATCAACATCGAAAGGGGAGGTAGAGGAATCAACATGGGGCATAGCAATTTTGTTTCCCGATCTAAGTGAAATTGCACTTACATTAACCTTAGGGTTGGGAAATGGTTGAGCTGGGAGTTGGGTTGAATTGGATGGTTGTTGCTGGCTAAGGTGGGATGCAAGTTGACCTATTTGGGTTTCAATGTTCTTGAGGCTAGAATGGGTCAAGGAAGAAAGATCCTCTACAGCACATTCCCGTGGTTGTTTAGAAGAAGAGGCTTGTCCCAAATTGGGTTGGCCTTGATTTTGGTTCGTAGGAAAGCGATTGTATTGGGTGGGGAATTGGGAAGGCTCGTTAGGATAGTGGAATCCAGGAGGAGGATTGTTCCTTTGGGGTTGAGGAACAAAAGGATAAGGTTGATGGATGTTACCACCAGTTTGACCATATTGGAACCGGTTTGTATTTTGATGTGGGAACTGAGGAGGATGAGAAATGTGATTACCATACCTCAGAGGTGGGTTAATGGTAGAAGAGAAGGGATCAGAGTGGGGTTGGTTGAATTTTCTAACAAACTGACTTGATTGTTGAGGGTTGAAGTTTCGCTGAGAATATGCCACATTGAGCTCCATTGAACTAGATGAATCAGATTGATCATCTTGAAGTTGTGGACATGTGTCAGTCGGATGAGTTGGTGAGTTGTAGATTCCACAGTTCTTGACAGGCCCAGTGAAAAGAGATTGTTGAGGAGAGGAGTTTGGGGCTTTGAAAGCTACAACTAGTAGATGCACAAGACCTATAAGTTCACTCATCTACTCAGTCATTTTGTTGGGCTCTACTAATTGATTATCTTGGGCTTTTTTGACTTGATCATGTGCTCGAGTATGGAATTGTTGTGTGTTTGCAGCCATGTTACTTATGAGATCTCTTGCAGCTGCTGGAGTTTTGTCAAGAATAGCACCGCCACTTGCGGCATCAATGAGGGTTCTCTCCATAGCCAATAACCCCTCATATATGTATTGGATCAAGAGTTGGTCAGGGATTTGATGGTGTGGGAAGGTTGCAATAAGCTTTTTGAACCTCCCCCACTACTCATGGAGTGATTCATTTGGGAATTGACGGATACCACATATTTCCTTTCGGATGGAAGCGGTATGAGAAGCAGGAAAGAACTTTTCTAGAAAGAGACGCTTCATGTCATTCCATGTAGTTATGGAACCAGGAAGTCGGTAGTAGAGCCATGACTTAGCAGTGTCATATAGGGAGAAATGGAATGCTCGAAGTTTGATTTGTTTTTCAGAAACCCCTTGAGGCTTCATGGTAGAGCACACCACTTGGAACACTTTAAGGTGGAGATGTGAATCCTCACCGGTTAGCCCGTGAAAATGAGGGAGAAGATGAATCAAACCTAATTTGAGTTCGATGTCAGATTCAATGTTTGGATATTGAATACCAAGAGGTTGGTAATTCATATTTAGGGCAGTGAGTTCTTTTATGTTTTTTTCCCTAGGATTCGCCATTTCAATTTCAACTAGTTGGATGAGGACTGGTTCTTGAATTATTTGAGTATCTCTTATGTTCCTCCTAAGTTGGCGAAGTGTTCACTAAATTTCAGGGTCAAACAAATCCGAGGGATTGTTTGGAAGGCTACAGGGAATTCAGAGATATTTTCGAAGAAAGAGGAAGATGGGTTTTTCTTTGTATTTTTTCAGTTTATGTTTTTTATGAGAAGACGGGTTTTTCTTTGTGATTTTTTTTCAATTTTTTTTTTTAATTTTGTATTTTTTTTTGGGTTTTTTTGACAATAACCAGAAATGAATGACTACTTAAAGCACCATCCCCGGAAATGGATCCATTTGAAATGCACGGCCTATTGTCGCCTATCGACCGGTCAAAGTTCTGGTGCTTTGCTAATGTATATATCAGCACTCGGGTCGAATCCTCGGTGATGATACTTTAAAATAGTCGTTTGTTTTTAGTTAATTGTATTCTGATTGGGGGGTTTGTTTACAGAGCTTATGAAATAATTTATGGATGATGTTTGATTCAACAAATTGATAAAGATTTGGGTGAGTTCATTATTAGGGAGTTATGCTTGTGATATCCTTGAGCTTTGCTTTATATTGCATTTAAATTAACACCCACTTCACAAGTTGACATCGATTAGAATTCCTAAGTGTTAAATCTTTAATCCAAGCCTTAACTTAATTAGGATTTTAATCTCAGTTAGTACATGTTTATGGTAGCGTATTCTTACTTCCAATAATCCATGGAAACCACATGCTAAACAAAATATGTCATTAATCCATGACAAATTAAGTCCAACATACACAATGTTAAATTAACGAATACTCATCGAGAAAATAATCTCAATCACTTAACATCCCTAAATTATTACTCACCAAAATGAGATATTTACTCAGCCATTTGGGTGTTTAATATAATGGTTATCATAATTATGATGATAAATTAAGAATAGAAGAAAAAGATAGGGATTAGAAAAGAGTGGTACTTCGACACACACACACGAACGATGATGATAATTAAAAACAGATTTTTGATTGAATGAGGAAGCAAAAGAAGGGAAGGGGATTAAACTAAATTTAAACTATTTTAAGAACATTAATATTAAAATATATAGTGTGGATGATAATAAGAGATATTGAAGAAGTAACTTGCATTAAAATAGAATTACAAAGAAAGAGAATTACAAGATTACCAAAACGAAGAACATGAAAGTAAGTGAAAACAAAGAGAGGAGGAAAGGTCCCTCAAGTGAAAACATGAGTATGGCAGATCCTCCCAAGCCTTTGGCAAGGCCTTGGTCGTTCCAATTTGTTCTCTTCTCTTCTTAAATGCCAACCCCTATCAAGGAGAGAAGGGGAGAGTATTTATAGCCCAAGGAGTGGACTCTTTGCATTCCCAATCTGTCCCTCCACTTGCAGCGCCAATATGGCTATTCATACAGCCTACTCTTAAAATATCTCCTTCTTCAATGATTTAGAAAATAATTTTGTCCGACTACTCTCAAATGTTGGGGTAATTTGGAGTTACGGACCAAAAGTTATGGCCGGTTGATTAAACAATGTTAAATTTTCCATTTCAATCCAGTCTTTTTGAAGTCCATAATGTGAAAGGGTTTTGAATATTAAGATGCCTTCAAATACGAATGGTTTCTTCAACAGAGTCGGCCTACTATATCTCAGCTTTCACAATGCAAAATATCAGCTCGATTTGATGCTTACATCAGGAGATATGTCATGCATACTATACTGATTATAATTCTCGTCCAGAATGGTGGGCTGGACTTCAAAGATTTATTTGGGCTAATTGTACTTGGATTTGGGCATTGAAATTTTTATCCAAGATGACATGTAGTGTCCCCAGAATTATGGTGGAGAGTTAATGTTTTTGGACTTCTGGATTGAGCCCAGTAAATCAATCTTCAAGGCTGGTCCAGTTTGTTCACAGGTTCTTTGGTCTTGTTTGTGAGGAACATATGACCCTTCAAATGGTAGAATTGGATCATGGTACCTTCTAATGAAATGTTTTATATTGAAAGGAGAATCCTAAAAAACAATAACCACACAATTTGGATCAGTATAGTGACAGTTATTATTAAAACATTAGACTGACTCAATTGGACTTCTTCTAAAAATGCTCAAAAATTATACTTAATATTAAAACATTAATATTTCACACAAATTATGCACATTTCATATAAAATAAGTAAATGTGGAATATAATAAGTCATGAAAATATTAATAACATCAACTCCCCCACACTTAGCTTTGTGCATATACTCATGTGCAACAAATATAAAAACATGACAAAATCATTTCCAGACACCAACAAATATCAAAATTTTGTGTTCTCCAATCAGGGGAGGTTTAGAATATTTCAATCATCCATTTTTAAATCCACCACAAGTTGTTACAGAAACAATGTTCCAAAACTAATTCATTTTTCCATGCTCAAATTTAGAAATTGAGAATGTGGACACTCAAAACTTACACCTCTCAAGATGATAAAATTCATTTGTGGAGGTTCACTCTTTCACCAACCAAAAGTGAAAATCATAGATTTTGAAAAGAGGTCTCAGCTTCCAATCCCTGTCCAATGTTCACAAGAATCAAGAGGTATTTTTAAGGGGTTTTTCTGTGGCTATGGGATGGTAGGAATATAATTTCCAAGAGAGAGAATAAGAGGGTTAAAATACCAACATAGAAAAACAATGAACATTTTTTCAAAATAAAACATGGAAGGAAATGAAAACACATATTTACAAGGGAATGATTGTGTGAAGAAAGACACAATAGAGGAAGAAAATATGAAGGGGATGAGAAGATGAAATATTTACAAACCACCAAACTTCTCCCAATGATATAAGAATATAATGCAAGTGTTCTTTTTTTCCTTTTTTTCATTGTTTTTTTGAAAGTTGACCTTGAAACAGATCTCACACTCATATCCCAACCCATGTTTGATATCCTCACGACTCTAATTGTAATAGTTATAACAAGATCAAAGGTTGAGGAAGAGTGATTTTTGACCTACCCAAGACACAACACATTTTTTCATTTTTTTTTTGATTTTTTCTTGATTTTTTTTTGAACACTTTTCAATATCATTTGTACAATAAATTCACTGAATGAAAAACTCCCCCCCACACTAAAATGGATGCTTTCCCTCAAGAATATGATAACACACCAGAAAGTAAGGAAATGATACCCAAAAATGAAATCCATTCCCCCCCACACTTCAATTTCAAAAACTTATGCAATGAAAATCCATGTTGATATTAGGTGGGATAAGGTAATGGGCTTGTAATGTGGCTATAAAAGAAAATTTTTTCATAGGCTTGAAGGGGCTTTCAAAAGGAGGATTAATGTAAGGGAAATGAGAGGCTATTTGGCTACTGTGATTTTCATGTGGTTCAGAAAATGCCTCTATCGTATTAATGCACACTAAGGAAGGATATTCAGCTCGAAGGTCCACAATATCAAGACTCACAAATGGGGGTGAAAACAAACATTTTGAAAAGATGGCCATAGGTGGCCTTGGCATGAAATCAAATGTTTGTTCTCACTGTTGGGGAAAATAATTTTCCAAATAAAAAATTTAGCATTCAAAATGTGTTGGTTTTGACACAAAATTATTTATCCAAAGTAATAATGAAAATACAAAATTTTTGAGATGAAAACATGTCTGTTAACTCCCCAAAATGGTTGGCCAAAATTTCAAAACTCGATGGTGAGTAAGCATGACTCTTTTTTTTCTAATTTTTTAAGTAATTGTGTTTTATCAGTTTTTTTAGTTGTTAAGGTTTTTTTAAATACACACCCACACAAGAAAGGGAAAAAGAAAGGGTTTGATGAATAAAGTGGTAAAAAAATGAAAGAGAGAGGAAGAAGAAGAAATAGGTAGAGAAAGGAAGAGATAGAGAGAGAGTTAAAGGGAAAGAGGTGCCCCCTGGTTTGGATTTTGGTGGGTTTCCATCTCCATCTAGTGGTGGGTCGGCTAGAAAATTTGGGGATTCAGTGGAAGTCGAGGTGGTTCTAGGACAGTGGGAAGTTACCTGAAAAATGAAATTCATTATTCATCTAATGAAAATCTAAAAAGAAATTGAAATTTCATAAAAGTAAAAGAAAACATGGGTTGCCTCCCAAGAAGCGCTGCATTTATTTGTCTACAGCTGGACAATTGCAGTGGACTACCCATAGTCTGAAGGTGGCTATCGTATTTTCTCAACTACAGTGTGCTTCCAGAAAAACTTTTTCATTGGGAGGCCTGATGATTCATTGGATAATTTCTTCCCATCCTTGTTGGTGTGCTTGCAATTAAATGGGGTTGGAAGGAGAATATTTCTATCCTCACTTTGGTCTTCAACCTGAGGAATGATTTTATCCACAAAGAGATGGTTTTCTATTCTTGGAAATTCAGGAAGATGGCTCAATTCTGATGGTTCATTTATGTAAGGATTAGATAACACAAAAGCAGAGTATGAGATCCCAATTGTTTTTGACTCATTTATTTAATCACTTACTGATGAAAAGTAATGAGGATCAGTAGAGTCATAAGACTGAATAAAATTTTCAATGTACTTTATTTCAATGTTGTTCACAAAATAATGGTCAATTTCAACCTCACCAGTGATCACTTTATTAATTAGGGTACAAATATCACAAACATCACTACCATCAGGACAATATAAACACATTGGTTCAAGGTTCACTTCACATATAACAGGATTTTTAAAATCATGGATAGGAAAGGATGAATGTGGGATAATCTGATCTGAATCAACAAATGGGCATTCTAGTTCATTTTCCTCATTACCATCCATGTTGGAGAATTGGAGGTCAGAGGTGAGATGAGATTCCAAAGAGTTTTCAATATCCTTTAGATCAATGGAGTTTGCATTTGTAATGTCAAATTCAATTTCACCATTAATCACTTGGTTAATGAGGATGTAATATTCACAAACTCCTATATTAGTAGAAAAGGAAGAACATGATGGATTAGGATTCAACACACTCTCAGAGGGAGTTTCAGAAACATGGATTGAGAATGCAGAGTGATCCTTAGATGGGTATCACATGGCTTGGAAAATGTTGAACTTGACTAGTTGGTCTCCAAATTCCATGGATAAGATGCCAGCATGGACATCAATCTTCGTTCTCACAGTCATGAGGAATGGTCTTCCTAGAATTCGGGTAGATCGAGAATATTTCCTCTCACCTTCCATGTCAAGGACATAGAAATCAGCAGGGAAGATAAGATCATTGACTCGGACAAGGACATCCTCAATTATTCCCTCAGGACTGGTTGTGCTTCGATTGGCTAACTGAATGAAAACACTCGTTGGGTGCAAGGGACCTAGACCAAGTTTGGAGAATATGGATTTGGGCATGATATTAATTGAGGCTCCAAGGTCTATGAGTGCATCATCAAAGTTGGAACTTCCAATTTGGCATGGAACCGTAAAGGTCCCTGGATCTTTGCACTTTATGGGAATAGACTGCTGGGTTGAAACATTTTCAATGTTCCTAAGTTGCCTCTTATGGGTGCACAATTCCTTAAGAAACATGGCA
This sequence comes from Viscum album, assembly GCA_963277665.1. Classification (NCBI taxonomy): domain Eukaryota; kingdom Viridiplantae; phylum Streptophyta; class Magnoliopsida; order Santalales; family Viscaceae; genus Viscum; species Viscum album. Next base: position 1,197,813,937 of record OY728131.1, read on the forward strand.
TACATAGGGATTTTTTTGATGGCATCTAAGAGGGGGATGTTCACTTCAACATGTCTAAACATGATAAGCATTTCAGGATAAGGTTCAAATGACTTCTTAGGCTTGGAGATGACTTGAGGAAAAGGAATTGGGTTCCTTAGAGGAATGGAAGGAGGTGAAGGAGTGGATTCAATTTCCTTTTCCAACTTTTTGTTCGTTTCATTTTCTAGATCAACATCAAAAGGGGAGGTAGAGGAATCAACAGGGGGCATAGCAATTTGCTTTCCCGATCTAAGTGCAATTTCACTTACATTACCCTTAGGGTTGGGTAATGGTTGAGCTGGAAGTTGGGATGAATTGGATGGTTGTTGCTGGCTAAGGTGGGATGCAAGTTGACCTATTAGGGTTTCAATGTTCTTGAGGCTAGAACGGGGGAAGGAAGAAAGATCCTCTACAGCACTTTCCCATGGTTGTTTAGAAGAAGAGACTTGTCCCAAATTTGGTTGGCCTTGATTTTGGTTCTTGGGAAAGCAATTGTATTGGGTGGGGAATTGGGAAGGCTCATTAGGATAGTGGAATCCAGGAGGAGGATTGTTCCCTTGGGGTTGAGTAACAAAAGGATAAGGTTGATGGATGTTACCTCCACTTTGACCATATTGGAACTGGTTTGGATTTTGATGAGGGAACTGAGGAAGATGAGAAATGGGATTACCATACCTCAGAGGTGGGTTAATGGTAGAAGAGAAGGGATCCGAGTGGGGTTGGTTGAAGTTTCTAACAAACTGACCTGATTGTTGAGGTTTGAAGTTTCACTGAGTATATGCCACATTGAGCTCCATTGAACTAGATGAATCATCGTGAAGTTGTGGAAATGTGTCAGTCAGATGAGTTGGTGAGTTTCATATTCCACAGATCTTGATAGGCCCAGTGAAAAGAGATTGTTGAGGAGAGGAGTTTGGGGATTTGGAAGCCACAACTAGTTGACGCACAAGACCTGTAAGTTCACTCATCCAATCAGTCATTTTTTAGGCTCTATGGATTGATTATCTTGGGCTTTTTTGACTTGATAATGTGCTCGAGTATGGAATTGTTGTGTGTTTGCATCCATGTTACTTATGAGATCTCTTGCAGCTACTGGGGTTTTGTCAACAAGAGCACCACCACTTGAGGCATCAATGAGGGTTATCTCCATAGGCAATAACCCCTCATAGAAGTATTGGATCAAGAGTTGGTCAGGGATTTAATGGTGTGGGCAGGTTGCAACATGTTTTTTGAACCTCTCCCAGTACTCATGGAGTGATTCATTTGGGAATTGATGGATACCACTTATTTCCTTTAGGATGGAAGTGGTACGAGAAGCAAGAAAGTATTTTTCTAGAGAGAGACTCTTCATGTCATTCCATGTAGTTATGGAACCAGAAGGTCGGAAGTAGAGCCATGACTTAGCAGTGTCAGCTAGGGAGAAAGGGAATGCTCGATGTTTGATTTGTTCTTCAGAAACCCCTTGAGGCTTCATGGTAGAGCACACCACTTGGAACTCTTTAAGTTGGAGATGTGGATCCTCACGGTCTAGCCCATGAAAATGAGGGAGAAGATGAATCAAACCCGATTTGAGTTCGAAGTCAGCTTCAATGTTTGGATATTTAATACCAAGAGGTTGTTAATTCATATCAGGGGCAGCGAGTTCTTTTAGGGTTTGTTCCCTAGTATTGGCCATTTCAATTTCAACTGGTTGGATGAGGACTGGTTCTTGAATTATTTGAGTATCTCTTATGTTCATCCTAATTTGGCGAAGTGTTCGCTCAATTTTAGGGTCAAAAAAATCCGAGGGATTGTTTGGAAGCCTACAGGGAATTTAGAGAAATTTTGGAAGAAAGAGGAAGATGGGTTTTTCTTTGTATTTTTTCAGTTTAAGATTTTTATGAGAAGATGGGTTTTTCTTTGTGATTTTTTTTTTCAAATTTTTTTAAAATTTTGTATTTTTTTTGGGTTGTTTTGACAATAACCAGAAACGAATGACTACTTAAAGCACCATCCCCAGCAACGGTGCCATTTGAAATGCACGGACGATTGTCTCCTATCGACCGGTCAAAGTTCCGGTGCTCTGCTAATGTGTATAGCAGCACTCGGGTCGAATCCTCGCCGATGATACTTTGAAATAGTCGTTTGTTTTTAGTTAATTGTATTCTGATTGGGGGGTTTGTTTGCAGAGCTTATGAAATAATTTATGGATGATGTTTGATTAAAAAAATTGATAAATATTGGGGTGAGTTCATTATTAGGGAGTTAATCTTGTGATATCTTTGAGCTTTTCTTTATATTGCATTTAAATTAACACCCAGTTCACAAGTTGACATCGATTAGAATTCATAAGTGTTAAAGCTTTAATCCAAGCCTTATTTTAATTAGGATTTTAATTTCAATCAGTACATGTTTATGGTATTGTATTTTTAGTTCCAATAATCCGTGGAAACCACATGCTAAACAAAACATTTCATTAATCCATGACAAATTAAGTCCAACATACACAATGTTAAATTAACGAATACTCATAGAGAAAATACTCTCAATAACCTAACATCCCTAAATTATAACTCACCCCAATGAGATATTTACTCATCCATTTGGGTGTTTAATATTCCGGTTATAATAATTATGATGATAAATTAAGAATAGAAGAAAAAGATAGGGATTAGAAAAGAGTGGTACATCGACACACACACACGAACGATGATGATAATTAAAAACGGATTTTCAATTGAATGAGGAAGCAAAGAAGGGAAGGGGATTCAACTGAATTTAAACTATTTTAAGAACATTAATATTAAAATATAGAAGGTGGATGATAATAATAGATATTGAAGAAGTAACTTTCATTAAAACAGAATTACAAAGAAAGAGAATTACAAGATTACAAAAACGAAGAACACAAAAGTAAGTGAAAAAAAAGAGAGGAGGAAAGGTCTCTCAAGTGAAAACATGAGTATGGAAGATCCTCCCAAGCCTTTGGCAAGGCTTTGGTCATGCCAATATGTTGTCCTATCTTCTGAAATTCCAACCCCTCTCAAGGAGAGAAGGGGAGAGTATTTATAGCCCAAGGAGTGGACAGTTTTCATTCCCAATCTGTCCCTCCACTTGAAACGCCAATTCTGCTATTCCGACAGCCCACTCTTCAAATATTACCTTCTTCCAAGTTGTAGAAAATAATGTTGGCCGACTACTCTCAAACGTTGGGGTCATTTGGACTTACGGATCAAAAATTATGTCTGGTTGATTAAACATAGTTAAACTGTCCATTTCAATCCAGTCTTTTTGAAGTCCATAATGTGAATGGGTTTTTGAATATGAAGCTGCCTTCAAATACGAATGGTTTCTTCCACAAAGTCGGCCTCCTATATCTCCTCTTTCACACTACAAAATCTCAATTCAATCTGATGCTTACATCAGGAGATATGTCATTCATACTATACTGATTTTAATTCTCGGCCAGAATGATGGGCTGGACTTAAAAGAATTATTTGGGCCCCTTGTACTTGAATTTGGGCCTTGAAATTTTTATCCAAGATGACATGTAGTTTCCCCCGAATTACGGGGGAGAGGTAATGTTTTTGGACTTCTGGATTGAGCCCAGTAAATCAATCTTCAAGGCTGGTCCAGTTTGTTCACAAGTTCTTTGGTCTTGTTTGTGAGGACCATATGACCCTTCAAATGGTAGAATTGGCTCATGGTACCTTCTAATGAAATGTTGTATATTGAAAGGAGAATCATAAAAAATAAGAACCACACAATTTGGATTTGTATTGTAACAGTTATTATAAAAACATTAAACTGACTCAATTGGACTACTTCTAAAAATGCTCAAAAATTATACTTAATATTAAAACATTAATATTTCACACAAATTATGCACATTTCATATAAAATAAGTAAATGGGGAATATAATAAGTCATGAAAATATTAATAACCTCAGCAGCCGATGCGAGTTCTGTTGAAAACTCAACTTCACGATTTGGTGGAAGACAAGGTAATCCCTCCAGAAAGACATCATCAAACTCCCGTACAATGGGAATATTCTTAATCACGAGATTCTATCCAACCTTTTGAGATAAATAAACAGCATTTAGTGGAACATGACCCATAAGATGGATGAAATTTCCACTGGAAGGTTATGTTCATCCCTGCATCGATAGACGATCATAGATTGATCTGGAATATGAACTGTGACATCCCTTCTTCAAAAATTTATATGAGCTCCATATAAAGAAAGCCAGTACATGCCAAGAATCACATAAAATTCCACTATATGAAGGACCACAAGATTTTCAGGAAGCACTTTCCCGAAAACTTCAATCGGAGAAGAATTTTAAACTTTTGATGCGACTATTGTGTCATTAGGGGTTGTCACAGCTAACTCAATATCTAACTGGTGAGGTAATATGGAGACACCCATAGAAAATTCTTTAGAAATAAAAGAGTGAGTGGATCTAGAATCAAATAAAAAAATTTCTACTTTAGCCTGGATGGTAAGTTTACCTTTCACCACTTCATTATCGTACTCCACATCGCCAATAGAAATTGCATGTGACTTTCCTTTGTCTCTAGCCTTAAGAGTTTTTTGATGTCGATCATCATCAACAACCCTTGGATTAGGGAATTGATTGGCATAATTCCCCATTTCCTTGCACTTGTAACATTGAAGTGTAGGAGGAGCACTATGTGCAGCCTTTTCTTTTTTCACATCATTAGACATATTCTTCCCATCATTGCGGCATTCAAATGCATGATGACCATCTTTTCCACATTTGAAATATTTACTTGTCCCTTTAAAACAAATACCTCCATGTTTCTTTTCATATTTTGAGCATAAGGGAAAACTCATCTTCATTTTAGTGTTCTCTTTATATTTCCCTTTGAATTCCATTTTCATGTTCTTATCAAACCCATATGACTGATGGGTTACTCCAAGCTCCATATCAACCTTGAGAGAACATCACACGATTTCCTCATAGTTATTGATGACCCTTATGGATAATTCCCTTAGAAGAATTCGTTTTAAGCCAATAAAGAATAAATAGATCTTACTCTCAGGTTGGATAATAATCCCAAAAGCGTACCTTGCAAGTCTTGTAAAATTTTCTTTGTTGGTACCAACAGATTCATCATCCTTTTGCTTCAGTTCAAGAAAATCCTTCTCCATCTTTGTTTGAAGAATACAAGGGAAGTACTTATTGAAGAATAAGTTATTGAACTCGTACCATTCAATGTATTCAATTTAATCCCTTTTCCTCGTATTCTTGATAAGATTCCACCATTGATTAGATTCACCTTCCAAACAATATATTGCTAAGATGAATTTATCATTTCAGAACATTGAAGAACTGAAAATATCTTTTCAGTAGTACTGATCCATTTTTCAGCAACTAATGGATCAGTAGACCCATTGAATGCGGGTGGACGCTTCCTCATGAAGGATTCAACAGAATTATGCTCCTTTATTTGCTCGCTTGGAAGTCCTACATGATTCATAGCTTTAGAAAGTTGGGTGAGCATGGATATATGATTTTTTATTCCATATCCCATAACGTTTGGTTTCTCAAGGGGACAATCATTGCATTTCCATTGCATTCAGCATTATCACGGTTCCTTCGAGTTCTAACCATTGACAAAAACCAATAAGCATAGTGTGATAAACCCAAATCATAATAGGAAAACCACATAATCAAGAATAAAATTTCACACTTAAGGTCTTATCATAGGTTATTCATGGCCATTTATAAAACAATAAGATTGTGTTCTATGCTTATACATATCTTTAGGGTTCTTACTAAGGCATTCACATCCTAGTTTCCAAAGGTTGACTATAACTTTCCTATGATACCAACAATAACGACCCATAATTTACATACATTTTTATTGCTTAAAAATTTAATTACACTTATTACAACATATAACAAAACCATGAAAGGACCATATAGGTGTAGTGTCTTTAGAAACTAGGAAACATCAACAACTATTTCATAAATCATCTACACTGTCTCCCTTTTTAATTTATCATATCTAGAGTCCCTTTTGGAGTATCTTACTTAATAACCATCTTCCTAACCAGAGGAAAAGAAAAAATACAAAAGGGTGAGCTCAAATGCTCAGTAAGGGTAAAAAAAGGAAATGTCAATCACATCATATTCATAAGAACATATCATTTTGGAAATCTTAACCTGCAAAAGAGATCATAATTTCATAACATGGGATAAATAATAGTAGTGAAATTTAATCCCATTAATCATAACATAAAACATGAAACTTTTTGGAATACACACATAATCATAGAGAATCACTTCTTAGTAGTTAAGACTCATTTCCAAGACTATCTTAGCCGACAAAGTCCATTTCTGAACCGAGTTCACTCCTCGTTTCAGTCTTGTATCACTGAACCGGATTAACCTGCCATTCCAGCCATGTCTATCTCATGAGATATAAATATTTACCCAAAGCAATGGAGAGAGATATAGGTCCCACCCATCTCATAATGAATCCATTATTATGTGTGCCACAAAATCATAAATCATAGCATAACCCATGTAATAAAAATGGGATTCTTAAACATCATGTCATCATAACATAATCCATATAAGATGAAAGGACATCATAAAATTAATTACATCATAACATAATAAAATAAATGTAAAAATAGGGATAAAAATAGAACCCTATATTATCTTATATGGAATATAATTTGGATAAAACACTTGAACTCCATTCTTGAGGAATATATCCTTTCTACTTCAAAAAAACATTTTACTTTCTTAACATGTCATACAATTTTAAACTAAAATAAGTTTATTAAAAATAAACATGAAAACTTGTACAGTAAGATTCATGGAAATAATGTTATATGAAATCATTAAAATCCATTCATGTAGTATAAGTTAAAAAAACATTCTTCTCGTACTTTGGCCGAAAAAGTCAAAAAGTACCTCATAATAAAAATGACAAAAGATTCCTTTCATATATTTTACTAAAAACTCACGAGTGAGTAATATTGGATTAAAAAAAAATTAGGAGGATAGAAATAATTTTACATATTGATGAAATGTGGATGTGGATGATAAATATTCCCCATTAATTACCGAAGTATAAACAATCTAGGATAAAAATTGAGATCTTGAGATTGTCCCTTACCTTAGGTCTAATTTGCTTTGTACGTGTCCAAACATCATGTATAATGATTTAAATAATGTTATTAATGAATTCGAGACTCTTATGCATTGTTATGATATCATATATGGTCATATTCTTAGCTTCGTATTAGTAATATTTCATTTCTACTTGTTATTCAGGTGTTTATTGCTTTTTGTTCTTATGCGTGTTTTGTCGAATAAATTATAATTAATATTTTTAGGTTATAGATACCTCATTTAATGAATGTTTTTAGTGTATTATATATCATATTTATTAATTCAATTCATTTATATAGTCATTATGCATTGAAGATCATGTAGAACGAGTCGCATCACATCGTGAAGACGGTAGGCCGTACGTACGCACGAGTGATGATATCGTTCCCATGATCATGGAATTGTATTGAAGTGTCTGTATACTATTTCATAATCAATTTTACTTTACAATAATCATATATAGTTGTCCTTTACACCATTATACCCATCCAAGTAAGGTGGTGGTGGAAAACAGATTACACCACGACCTGAAGATGGTATTCTGTATGTACGCACGCACGGTGATTTCGTTTTCCATAGGATGGATAGAAGGTGAAATAGGGTTGTTTCATATGTATAATAAAATATCCTTATATGAGTGATACTTATTTTATTACTTCATAATGAAACAACTAAAGAAGAGGAAGTGTAAGAAGAAATAAAGTTGAAAGAATCGGTAATGGACATTACCTCTTCTTTGAAGCGCCAATTCTTAACCTCCTCCTAGGGAAATAAAGGTGGTATTTTAAGAAGACAAGGAACATTATGATGTTTTTAGGGAAGTGGAGAAGAGAAATTGTCAAGGGTTGGCCGAGCGTGAAGGCTCAAAGTGGTGTAAGGAGGAGAGAGAGGAGGTTCCCTTTTATAAGGGAGGAGAGGGGAACTTTAGAAAAAAAAAACATAAAATATTATTTTATAATAAAGTAATATTAGTTTTGTAATAGCTCCAAGATGATTTATTTCTAAGATAAGGTTGGTATGGGTCTAAATACTCTCAACAGAAATATTTTAGACATGTTTAGGTTCCTATTTTAACCTTATCATTTAGATTTAACTCTAAGATAAATAATTTAACTTTTTCCACGTCTTCTTGTTTTCTTACACTATATGGTTAATAAAAATAGTATAACAAGCCAAACGAACCCAAAGTGATTCATTATTAAAATATAAAACCTTATCTATTTCATTTGGCCGATCCTTAGATTTTTAGGAATAAAATAACAATTAATAATATAATATTTGTTTTAAAAACTATTTTATATCAATTTTGACACTATTTGGTAATTGATTTTTTTGAAAATAATAATAGCATTATTAGTTCTGAAAAAGTTAATTTAATCAATACTAAAATGTCATATTAACCTATAAAATTATTTTAATTCATTAAAAGTCTCAAATTACATTTATTTGGTTATTTATAATATCAATTATGTTAATATTTACATAATAAGGTAATTAATGAATCATCATTGTGTCATAAATAAATTAAATTTTATAAAATATAAAAATTATAAATAAAATACAATTATGTAGTAAATATTGTTATCTTTCTAATGAATATTTATTGTCTAATTTATCTTATTTATAACCCTATATTAAAAATGTTTCAGTTATTAAACTTTTATTTTAACAATTTTAACTCTTCTTAAAATAAAATAATATTAATTGTCCTAATCTAATCAAATTGGACCTAAATTGTCATATTTTATTCCCAAGGTTGTTTTTGGTCAAATTAAACTTGACCAATATAATTAGGACTTGTGTTAGGGTAATAATAATACCATTTTTACCCTTAATTACCCTATTTACTTTTAACCGTGGTAAATAAAAGTAAAAAAGTTATTATTCATCATAAATTATCTTTAACTTATTGAACCACATTTTACTCCTTGATGTTAACTGTGTCTCTCTGATTTTCGGAATTCCACTCACAGAAGCGGTAAAATTATGTTTTATGTTAATTTTCAAACTCTTCTAGGAGGTGGCTAAAAGAGAGTGAAAAGTTCAATAAAATTTTTATATATCTAAAATTATTATAAAATGACTCCAATGAATTACTTTGAACTTATATAGGTATTATGTATAAATTTTGACCTAAAATAAATTTATATAAAATAAATAATTATTCACATAAAAAGTCGGTTTTTAAATAGTAACCCAATGTTTTCACTATTCATCAAAAATTGAATGTTTTCAGAAAAATACCAAAAAATCAACCTAGGCTAATTTCGATATTAGGAATCCAAAAATGAAGTCCATTTTGAAGGATAAAATTGATAAAATTTTAAAAAGTGCTTATTACTATTTATAACAACCAGTTTTAATAATATTTTAATATCATATCGTTGTTTAGTGAAACTCGGTATTGTGTACAACGCAAGCTATCGAGGAAGGTCATGATTGCATGTAAATCAAGCCAGGATAGTGTTGTGTGTAGTGAAAGATTTATTTGATGATAACATAAAAATAAAATATTTCTCATAAAAATCATGGGAGTTACAATTATGACATTAAAATTATTCCCTATGGGTTTTTTATGATTTTTTAGATTATATCATTAGAATATGGGCAGTGTTGTTTAATTCTTATGAGAAAAGGGAAAATTGGGTCTGAAGGACCCTAGAACACCCTGAGAGGGGCAAGGTGAATCTATGTGTCATATTTTTCTTTCTAAATTTTTATATCTAGTTCCCATTTTGGTAGGAACTTGTTAAATTCTTTTAATAAATGAAAGCCAGAAGATGACACGACACTTTTACTTGGTTCACTGAAAAGGGCTACGTCCAAGGAGCAAATGACGACAATGTGTTGGTCGTACCTAAATCTACTAATCTATACTAGTTTTAGGATTACAATATTTAGTCAAATTTACTCCATTCTAGGAACACTTCCGTGACAAAGGTTTAGGGATAGTTCAATTTGTTCCTTGGATCACTTCCCTTGACTCCCCCTAGCTCACTACCTTGAGAGAATCCAAACCCAGTTTATCGACTTGATGGTAGCTTCAATAGATTTGCATTGAAGTCTTTGTCTCTATTCAGCATGATACACTACTTGCATCTAAGCCTTGAATTGATGCACATAAATGAAATGAACCACTGAACTAGATATTCTGAATATGTATTCATCCTACACTTACAATTGCACGCAACATCTACCTTGTGCGTGCTAGATCTGGATTTTGCTCGCAAGATTTTCTTTTCACGTACAAATTATTTCCCACAACAACACCCTTTATGTAAAAAATTATCATTTGTTTCATACCTGAACTTTTCCACGTAACTTTATCCTTTTCAAGAATCTTTTACTTTTGTGCACAACTTCAACTTTTCAGTGCAACTTCATCTTTTCCGCACATCTCGCTTTTCACAAATATTTTACATGCATTAGAACTCAAACACTATCAAAGTATATAGCCATACTGAATGAGGGGTGTGACCTATTATTTATATGAATCGTTGAACATTGTGTGAAATGCCCACCATGTCCTACCAAACCTCTCATTCTGTGCACAAATGCTTTATCCTAGGAATCTTTTCTATGCATAACTCTAGATTTTTAACGCAGCTCAGGCCTTTTCAATTTTTCGATGTTCTGATCTTGAAACACGACATGTGAGGAATTTTCCACAATACCAACAATTTTTCACGCAACATCCTATTACAGACATTTTTCTCCATTTTTTTTCAGCACCAAAATTTTTGAAAACAATAGAAAACTATGACACCTTCTGTACTATTGTCTGCTTGAACTGTATGATCCCTTTCTTAGAAAACATTCTGAACTTCCAATAAGGATTGATTCACAAACATAGATGAAACCCCATTTCCTGCATGGAACGCTCATTGTTCCAATAGGGTCACCTACTACATGTATTCAAAACCTTATTTAAATTTTACATTAATTTTTCTATTTTGAATAAATATTATTCCCATACATTGATTAATAACAATTAATATTTATATTGATTGTAATTATTCAAGAACATGTTAATCAAGAGACTTTATGTTATTTTAAAACCTAGTAAATAATTATTCTATATTTTAGTGAAAATAATATTTATTTATTTATTGGTGGGTAATATAGTGATATGTATTTAGTTAAATAAATATTCATTATACAAGGCCTTAAAAATATTTAGGAGGATTATCATACTGAGTTTAATGGTATGATGAGAAATAATATTTAAAAACATTTTTGAAAAACTGTTAATTAATATATTCAATAAATAATATTTATTTATCTGTGAGTGTAGCATATGTCAAGTGGAAAATAATAATATTATTATTTAGACATTCGATCACTTGGGGATTATGAAAATAATAAGATCCCAAGTGAAATTATTATTTTTGAACCCTATATCTATTTAAAACTAATTATAATATAATCAACATAAATGTTCATTGTTCAAAAGTTATGTTGAGAGATAATTATCCCAATCCATATATAGCTCTTATATTAAGATGATCCTAATAATGGGAAGTGGTCCACCTCCTCCATCATCTAAACTATTTATAGAAAAAGAAAAATCATTTTGAGTTTGAATAAATTTTCGGGGTGATCATCAATTAATGATGAAAGCATATGAATATTCCACAGTAGTACTTGAGAATTTATATAAACGTGTTTAGAGGTTTGTGTTGTAATTGTGAATCATCATTGGTAAGATTATACCCTTGAATCATCTCACCATAAAGATATAATAAGAATAAGTAGTCTATAAAATCTTCAATGAATAAATAATTCCAATGTGAGGTAATTAATTATTTACATCATTTAATTATAAATTATATTTGATGATATTGTCTTCTTATTTCTAGAGTTTTTTTGTAAATCAATATTTTGTTTATTTTCATTAGGAATTTCATTCTTCTTCATGTACATCTCAAAATATTCATTTATTGAAATAAATATTTGAGTTGCCTAATATCCAATATTCATTTCTACTGTTCCTAGAACCATCACTACAAATATTTTTTATTGTGTTTTATTATATTTTTAGCTATGGGGAATGAAAAAAAAGACAATTTAGAATTAATTTTATAATTTTTTATTTGTTAAAAAGTGATGATAAATAATATATAATTTTAATTTTTTCATCCATTATATATTATAACATGTAAATGGAAGGATAATATCGTGGATTTGGTTATTGGGTTATCAAGATCACTAAAAAACATGACGATGTTCTGGTGGTGATGGTTGAGATTATGAATTTAGTTTGTTTATTTACAATTCAAGAAAACTTCTTAGTTGATGAACATAATGATCTTTATGTAAAATAATTTATTAATTTTTATAATTCTCTAATTTAAATTATCATGGATAGGTTTTAGAGGTTTACATCAATATTTTGGAAGGGTCTTCATAATTATATAGGGATGTACATGAGGGTGTGTATTGTTTACCTTAATAATGAATGGGTTGAATGAGTTATTTAGATTCTAGAGGATATTCTCTGATCTTGTGTTCTGAAATTTATAAAATCTAGGGATGATCATTTTTCATTAGTGAATTTTATTTATAATAACAATTTTCAATTATTAAACTATATAGCACCCTTTTATGAATTATATGGTTGACCATACCTAGTACGGTTTAATAGATAATGGCCCAATTTATATTAATTTTGAAGAATAATATTTCAGCATCATTGGGTATAAGTCTTAAGGCAGTTGGTGAAAAAAACCATTTAAATTTGATGTTTGACATCTACTATTTCTGAATATGTCATCATTTTAGTGGAATAGAATGATAAAATTCAAAGGAATATTCATTTCATGGTATGTGTTTAATTTTTAGATTATAGAGTGCATTGGTGAAGTGGTTATTTTATTGGAATCTTTACACATTTCTCAAGTATAGAATTATTTTTATAATTATTATATTGTATTCCTTTTTTAAGAGTTTGAGTAAAATGTGAAAGTTTCATATATTGAATGACATATCAGATTATAGATCTAAGAGAAATGATCCCTAGAGGATGATTAATTTCTTTAATATTATTTATATAGAAACATGGGTGTATTAAAGAGGAAACTTGTGAGATAAAATTTAAAATGTGTCAAGAGTGGAACAATAGTATTGATTACAATGTTACCCAAAGAAATTTTTGTGGATAAAAATTCCCCTATTGCTTATATTTATAGAACCCAGTTTTATCTCATTTGATGATTTGGAATATTATGCATATTTTTATTTAAAGTGTGGTTCACGTGGTAATGTGATTAAATTTTTATTATTTAAATTACAAAGTGATTTTTAAGTCATGTGATAATTTGAAATATATGATTATGTTAATTTCATATGTAATTAATTGTGATTAACTCAGTGGATTTATTAATTAACAATAAATATTGGGTTTTATTTTGGTATTTAGTGAGATAGTTGAAAGGAATTAATTTTGGGAAATATAATTTGACATATTATGATTAAAATTTATAGATAAGTAACAATGATTTGAGTATTTTGAGATGTTAACCATCAAAGTATAGAAAATTAGAGAATTTAAATGAATGTATCTGGTTAGATGAATTATGTGTCATGGAATTTTATTTTGGTGGAAATATAGTTTTCTAAATGTTATGGAATAGAGTGATGAAAATTGGAAACAATTCAGAAAATAAATATAGTTAAATTAATAAGAAAATTAGACATATAAATTTTGAAATATAATGGGATAGATTTTTAAATTTTTATTATAATTTCATTGGGGAATTATAGTATAATTATAAAGGAGTCATGCATTGTTCATTAATTATGGATGGGGGATTTGACATGTACTTTTTTTTAGTTTCCTCTATATTATGTTGTAGTGGATATGAAATTATAGATAGTGAGATAAAATGAATATGAATAGATTTTGGGAGATCAAAAAAAGAATTTCCGAATATATTTTGAGATATACATATGTTATAAAACCCTTATTTTCAATCTTCTCTCAAATTATGAATTAAATAAGAGTATTATGAAATTTGACATTGGAAGTGAAAAATTATTACATAGGTCATACCAATTTAATAAAATTTTAATCTTTGAAACTAAAAATTACACAATTGGAAATTTACCCTATACCAATGGATCCAAACCATTGGTATAGGACTGCAAACCGTTGGTATAAGCTATACCAACAGTTTGGAGAACCGTTGGCAAGTAAGCCGTTAGGATAGGTCTATACCAATGGTTTTGGGAAAACCATTGTTATAGACCAATACCAATGATTTTGGAAACTATTGGTATATGTAATATGATAATCTATACCAATAGTTCCATAAACGGTTGGTATATGTAATTAAAAAAAATTATCCAGTTGGTTTTGATCTTAGAACCTCCCAATTGTGATTGAACGACCTAACCAATAACCTAACATACTTTTATGAACATTATTTCATAAATATATATAGGTATTATCATAAGTATTTTAAAATTTGATTTATTTAATGTCCGTTGTAAGAAGATTCCATTAAAAATACATGTACCTATACAAATGGATCTCAAAACTGTTGGTATATGGTCTTTGATTTTTGGACATATACCAATGGGTTTGGACAAACTGTTGTTAAATGGGGGACCTATACCAACAGTTTGGCCAAAACAGCTGGTATAGGGTCTCTATAATGGACCAATACCAACGGTTTTGGCCAAACTGTTGGTATAGGTACCCCCTATACCAATGGTTTGTCCAAAACCATTGGTATTAGTCTATATAAGTGACCTATACCAACGATTTTGTCCAAACCGTTGGTATAGGTCCAAATTAGTGAACTATATCAACGGGTTTCCCAAAACTGTTGGTATGGATTATATTTCCAGTAGTGTTATTTAGTTTACAACAAGAGTGTTATATTGGGTTGTTTCAAATAGCACATGGGTCATGCAAATCGTTGGACTTCATATACTATTGGACAAAGAGTTTCAAAAATCCATTCCAATATGGAATGGATCATATAGAATATTCATCGAATATATTGAATGTAACTAAATGGATTTTATGAACTTTTTATTAAATTTATATTTAAAATAAATTTGGATGATATTATTGAATGGTTTACACAAAAATGATCATTCAGTAGAGAATTTATGGGGAATTTGGGAAATATTTCCTAGGCTGTGGATTTGACACATTCTATGAGATTACATAATTTTCTTATTCCATGTTCATTGATTATAATCATGAAATTAATTAATTAGATGGATTTTATAAACCATGACTTATGTAATGAAATGGGAAATTTTTCTAATTACTTTTGTTAAAATAATCGAGGGCTATGGTTTTATAACTTTTCATTGGGTTTTGAAGAACACATTTTTTTCTATGAATTTAATATGTTTTTAGTAAAATAGGATTAAATTTCATAGGAATTTTTACTTATATTTTTATATGTTTGAGAAAAAATAATTCCCTAAGGACTATCATTATCCGTTGAAATTAGTTTCAAGTTATCAGTGATCAATAGAGTACTCTTAAGGTCACGTGGAACTTTTATTCCGGTCTCAATATTCAGACTCTCAGGTTAGGGTGTAATTGTTTCATAATTGTTAAAAAAAATATTTATCATCCAAGAACAAAAATTTAAAATATGGTGATATAATATTATAAAATTCAAAAAACTTAATGGTATATAAATAAAAAAAAATAAAAAATTTGGTTACTACAGAAACTATGATCATAATAAATGGGAAAATTATAAAACATCTTGGAAATTTTACATAAGAACAATATTTATAATCCATAAAATATATATACATTATAATATCCTCATTAACCTAGGTATTTTATATAACAAATAAGATTGATATATAAATCCAATCAAGCATCTAAGATAAACAAGATGACAAATCCAAAAAAAATACTTCCAAAAAACATGAGTAAATCATGGCATGATAATAATACATGGAAATAAATACAAATTCATGATAACAAGATATTGATCTAAGGATAATGATGATAAAATTTCCCACCCATTTCATTGTATCATAATTAATTCCTTCTAAATGTCTTTATACAGAGGTCATGATAGCATAATAATTCATTTTACACAATATCTTCAATGGTGAATCATTATACAATGCATTAAGAGAATATATAAATTTTTTAGAACTATTTCATAACATGTCAAATATTAAATACATAATATAAATTTCAATATATAAAAAATCATTTATATATTATATTTAGTCATGGCTGACCAACAGAATAGGGATTTGAGTATCCAGATGAGAAATCATAAAAAATAGATGTTAAATGTTATATAGATGAAAACCCTTCATTAAAATGAATATTATTAATTTAATAGAGTATATGATATTATTTAAAGTCATATAAAAAAAGGTACATATTGAAATATTATAAATGTATCCATCAAATGTAAAATTATAGAATGAATAGTCCAGTTCATAAATCATAAAGAGACATAGATGAAGAATGTATAGGATATATGATATTTCCTTGGAAAGAAACATAGGATAAGTGCACTCCACTTAATTAGAATTTAAATTGTTGAATTATTCCATAACATCCCTCTATAAAAAGTTAAAAACATTGTGCTCGATAAAAAAAATTCTTACTAAAGATGTAAAAGAAACAATATTGGTAGAAAATTTATTAATATTAAGGTTTAATAATTTTAAAAAAGATTTCAATAATATAAGATAATGGTAGCGACTAAAAAATCCCCTAAAAATAAGAATAAGTGAATCACATATCTAATTTACATTGTGTTGACAAACCCCTTCAATAAATATTTCATAACATTAGATACATTAATAATGAATTTTCATTAGTTCTAGTATACATATTATACCCATAAAAGTTCCCAAAAGGGTTAAAATAGATATAGTCAAAAAAATTATTGAATACAAATTTAAAAACTGTATCATTAAAATAATTAAAACTGGAAATGAAAAGATAATAATAATAATTCACTCCCCCCACACTCCACATATTAAGAAACACGCTATAGTGGACTCTAAAATCCGCTAAAATTGAGGGAGATCTATGTGAGGGAAAATATTTAAGATTTAATAAGAAAATATTCAAAATTGGATAATTAATAATTGGAGGAAAGAGTATGTATCTATAGGTGTAAGATGTGAAAACACATAAATTATATAGACATTATTTTATCATTATAGTCCGTACTCCGCTATAACCCATAATGATATACTGTAATAGTTAGTGATTTTTTTTCCAAGATCACAATGGTGGTTAAAATTGGGTCATGCTTAAATATTTATAATATTAAATTATATTATATAGGACTGTATAACATCATTTTTACTGAATTTTCATTTTTCACAAAAAAGTAAAATATTTCACTTTTTATATAAATTTTATGTCTTTATTATAAATGTATAATATATTTATAAAATCCAATTTATAAATATGAAAAATTAACCATTTATCTCAAAATGTAGCTTCTCGTACTCGTACGACACGAAAGTAAGTTATATTTTATTATTATAACTATTTATATATAAATACCACGATATCTTCTAGAAAGATATTGTTTTATTAATCTACCATGTTTTACTAAGGTGAAGTGGGAAAATGGTATTACAATCTCGTGTTGGTTCAACCAATATTAACCTTGTAGTGATTTATAAAATATTTATCATCTCTTATAAATGGTCATGCTCATTCCTCATTGATTGATGATTTTGTTGACTCTGGTCCTATGAAAACTCAGGTAATGATACCTCATTTTTAGCCATCAATAAACTAACATGATAATAAATTTCTAAATTACCACAGGTTATGGATCCTACATTATACAAATATATAAACATTTAATTATATATTTTTTTTTCTTGAAAACTCAATGATAAGATTTAAATGACTATATCAATATTTAATTTACTATTCAAATAGGCATATTTTGGATGGCAACATTACCCTTAAAATGGTCATATTAACCTTTTATATTCCTCTAACTTCTCTAATATTTAAATCTGAAAAAATATCTATTATTACGTCAATTATATCTCATGGTAATAGTAGAATTTATAATACATTTTTAGTGTCACTTTTATTGTTATAATGGGTTTTTCATCCATGATATTAATATTAGACTATGAGTTAGGATATTTCTAACACGTAATTTGAATATTATTCAATATTTATGTTTGGATATTATTTCATTTAGTTATATGGAATGATTATGTCACTAATAATTAATATTTTATTTTTAATCAATAAATTTATATTCATCTTATGGTGATGTGAAATATGATTTATTTTTTATATATAAATAAATTAATATAAATATTAAATTAACAATTCAATATATATAAACTCTAAAAATTTATATTCCATCTTCGTATATAAATTTATCTCCAAAAATTTAAAATAGTTTTAAAATGAGAAAATATTTTTTTTAACTTTTTGTTCATTACTTCCCCAAGATCTCATGTTTCTTTCTCAAAATTATGGTTCCTTTAAAGAACTATCACAAGTCACGTTATCTGATTCGGGTTCACTTTCTCTCTTCTGCTGAGAAATGTAGTTGGTTTCTCTTTATATGATAGATTATATTCATGATATACCTCATTAATATTTACTTTATGTGATGTGTTCAACATATACTTACTTAATTGAGATACATGATAGAAATTATTCAATTGGAAAAGGGTTGGTGGTAAATATGATCGATAATCCACAAGTGAAATTCACTCTAATATTTCAAAGGTGCTAATATACCTTTGTATTAACATTAAATTTCTAGAAAATTTCATGATTCCATTCCAAGGAAAAATATTATGGGATAATAAATAACATAAAATGAAATATAATCCTTTATAGAGTTTTTTCCATATACATTTTTATTTCTTCAAGTCAATATGATTTTGTTTGATAAACTTCACATTTTTAATATTCTCTTAAATCAATTCTATGACTCACAGTTCCCACAAACCCCCTTTAACCTAAAAATATATACTTTTCCAATTATTAAAATATAAATCCTTATATGGTACTATCTTGATGATTAAAAAATAACTACTATTATATGATTAATACATCGTGGGATGATATTGATCCCATCTTCCATAGAAACTGAATCAAACATCTAGGTAGTATTTTTGGATTTTTTTATTAGTATAATGGTTGTAAGAAATGTTATAATATAATGTTGTACTTAAATTCTATTCAATATTATTCTAAATTTCCTTTGTGAAACATTGATGAATATCAAAGACAATAGAGAGAGATTTATCATAAAGCCTCATCACTTCCTTTATATTGATTTTAGTAAACTATCTAAGGGATGTATAATCAAGTATTACTATGAAGTTGGATTATTTTTGAAGATGTTTCCAAGGGACCAAATAAAAATTTTCTTTTGATTATCATAATATAAATATCTTATCACATGATTTTTTTTCTTATACATAACAATATGGTGATAATTTTATAAGAGTATTTATCAAACCAAATGGTTATAATAGTTCCGCTATATAATGAGAAATGGTAAATTCTTCGATGATATTATTAGATTAATATGTTTTATCATCAAGATACATCAATCCATTATCAAATATATGGTTTCTAACTATCATGTGTTAGGGGGTTATACATATTGAGACTTATTCTCATGAATAGCACATGTAGGGATCTAGAAGAATGGTGATATTGAAGACACGACCATGAATAATAATTAATAATGTTTTATTTTTCATTTGATATGAATATATGAAAACGTGTGCATTGGTTGTTAGACTTGATATAATTAGTAGTGTGTATTACAAACTTCATACATTGATGTATGGATACAAAATGATAATATATGCTCACTACAAGGTAGCATATGTTAGGTGTATCAGAAGTGATATTAAATTAATTGAATAGACAATAATGTTTATTTAGATTATATATTAATAGATTAATATATATTTTTATATTGTATTTAATTATAATTAGAAAAAACCATAGTTGTGGTAGTTTAAATAAATATTTTCGAAAAATTAATGAAATATATGTTTAGAATATAGGGCGATGAAGTAGGTATGCATCCTGTTTGATGATATATTTATTGAAAATGGGATTATATTACACATTAGTATTAATTGGAATATTACTGATGTTTTGACACTATTTTTTCACTATGGGTTCCCTAACATGTTTATAATTTTTAATCTTGTGTTTTAGGCCAGTTCAACCTATTGTTATAATAAATAGGTCTAAGAGGGTCACACACTACGAGTATCCAGAAACTCATTAAATTATATTGAATTTATGTTGAATAATAATTTTATTCCTATCTAGTGGAATAATATTTATTCAATATAAATTGGTTATAAAATTAAATCATGAGATATTTGAGTTCATAAAATGTGATTTGAATTTAATCACTTACTTATTTAGTCATAAGATAAAACATATAATTTTTATTTATTCATTAGCTTAGTTAATAAGTAAGATAAATATTATTTCCCATGTAAATTGAATATAACATTAATTTTATAGAGTTAATAATTTATTATTTTGTATTATATAATGTTATCAGATGATTCAAATTGAGTTAATTATTTAATAAATTCATTTTAATATCATTTAAATAAAAAAATTATTTAAGATATATTATTAGATAATTACTAATCACCTAAAATAATAACGATTATTATTTACCTTTGGTGAAATGTGTAATGTATTTTATCATTTAAAAAATAAATTTATTTAATAAACAATATTTAAATATTATATGACACGTTAAAAAGTAGTTATTTTAATATATTTTTTTAAAATATGATGTGTTTTTTATTTTAAATATCAGTTAAAGTAATAATAAATTTTATTATTTAGAAGAATGTTGACTTGTAATATTAAATATAGACTAAATTAAAAGAATTTAATTTATTTATATTTCTTTTAATGTCCATATAAATTGGTAAAATCTCTTTTGTGTCAAAGAATTTACCTTAAATACTTAAATTTTAAATTTTTTGAAAGAATTATCTTCCAATTTTCTTAATAGAGAATTTGTGAGAATCCACTCTTTATCTCTTAATATTAGAGAACAAAAAACATTAGATCCATGATAATGATTAGGAGAAATAATGAAAATCACTTTTTTATCTCACAGTGGCACCCAAGAGATCAATAACATCATTCAGAGTTTCAGGGAGCATGCATGTATACTTCTTATGGGACCCTCAATTGGATAATCCAATGAATCAAAAACATATCAAGAATAGAGACAAAACGAATTTATCGAAAATATTTGTCAATTTGAGGTAATTTAGAATTTGAATTAATTATAAATTAAATATTCAGGGTCATTATATGTGATTTATGGGATCATATATCTTTTTATTTAGATTTATCCATAGAATTTTGACGAAATCTGAAAATTTGGAACACACCCAATGCTTCCACTATTCCATACAGTGGTATCAGTGAAATCACATTATAATTTAAAATTATTTATAATTTATTTGATCATATTCATACATTGATATGGTTGAATTCTTGTTTATATTTAAATTCTAAGTGAAACGATCGTGATAACTTTTAAATATTACATTTTATGTCGAGGAATGTGGAAAATGTTTATGAAGATCATTTAAACAACCCATTTCAAGAAGCCATGTTCTCTGGCAGCATGGAATAGCTACACAACCAATAATATGAAATTACACACCATGTGGTGGGTTTTTATCTACACAATAAACATGCCACACAATTTTCACTACTACATGAAGATTAATATGTCTCATCTTTACACATCACATTTCAAATTTCATTATGGAATTCAATTTGAAAAAAACTACATATAATCTAGTGGTTGAGTATAAGATTTGTAACATCATAGAGGGTAGTTTCAATGTAATTCCTTTAACATTATGTGGGATAATACAATGTAGCATTAAAAAATAATATTAACAACCATCCTTGCATGCAACATGATATGGTTTACATATTATTTAGCAAGATTACATGCCATGTTACTTGTGATACTACACACAAAGAAATTTACAAGTAATTATCAACATGTTGTGTGAATCCAAACATGGAATCATTACATCCCGTGTATATATTTCCATCACACAACATGTAATTGTTAATAAACACCAAAAACTATATATATATTTTAGTGGCATACATCATTTACATCAATGTAATTTTTTGTGGTAGGATACTCTATGAATACTATAAGGATTAAAAATGTGGATAAACTGATCGTATATATAGTTATAAGTTATAAGGAGTTACATTTCATGTGATATATGGTAAATGAAACATATATTCTATAAAATACTAAATTTCTTGAAATGGGATTTAATATTATCCTCAAAGTACACCCATGGTGGTCTCTAAAGTACATGTCATGTTATTAATTATTTTTAACGAAAATTATCTTTTAAATTTATTTAATATTAATTAATGGGATTATTAAAAATTATCAAGGACTGTGGATTGGAAGTAATTTAAGATACATAACTAATTTATTAAATTGTTAATAGAATTATTAATTAAATACAATTTATCATAAAAGGAAACAATTTTATGAAATACATAAATATTAAATATGGTTGTCTTTGCATGTTATGAGTGGCCATGAGTTTTTAACTACCAACAAATGTGTTGGATTAATATATTTAATTTAATTATTTATTTGTTGGTTTTTTGTGCGATACTTTTTATAAAATTAATTATGATGGTCTTTGAATCATACCCTCCCCTATTATTATGTATGGGAATGTCTATCAAATATTTATTTAATGTTACCCTAATCCCCTTGTACACCTCACATATATGTGAGTATACATTTGTAAGGGATATAGTTCAGAGTCATCGGAGATGGTTTACGTCCTAGTTTGATATAAATCCAAATAAAGAGATAATAAGGAGAATAATGGATTATATAATGTGATCCTAGTTAATGGTCAAGGAGTTATTTCTACTAGGGTCACTATTGTTTTTATATATCTCAGTAAAAATAATACTAAAAAAATAAAATTAATGTTCCAATTATATATAATATTTTATTTTATGATTTCATTAGTACTTACTTATTTATATGTTCCATGGTTTATTTTGATATTTAAATGAAATAACATATTATATGAAAAATTAACAAGAATGATTAATGAATATAAAATAATTTGTATAAGATTTTATTATCAAGTATCATTAAATATTTATTTATGTTCTGATGAAAAGTAATTTACTTGTACAAAAGGATAAAATATATTATGTTATAGAAGAATATTTAATGCATAATTTTTTTCATCATACAATGTTAATTATATAAATATGTTTCACATAAAATTATCAATCATTAGAAGAATAAAATAAAGGAGATCTATTCCTCTGTTAAAAAAATCCTTCAACATAAAATGTTATTTCATCCTGTTCCTTCCATCACATGAGTTATAATACAACCATAATTTAATGTACTTATTGGGCCCTCATTAGGCCAGTTTAAACAATTAATGATTTCTAATGAATGTTCTCCATAAACATAATGAGATTAGTATTTAGTTTAACAACCATAGTCTACCTAATACAATTTAAAACCATGTATTGAGGAAATATGAGTACAAGATTTTAGGACTGGGGTACACTAAATTGATCAGGGATATATGAGTTAATGTGTCCCATATACCATTGAGTAATTTGATAAGGCTTCCACATTAATTTCGAGAAGGGAAATATAGATCAAATACACAAGAATAAATAAGTGTTTGGGTATTCTAAATCCAATGGTGACGGCTATTGGTTTTTGGAAAAATAGTATCATTATTAACCAATTCATCAATAATATCATAGGCTAAAATCATTATATATTAATATTTTTTATATAATTTGTTATAAAAAATATAATGTAAAAACATATAATCACTATGATAATTCTTGGATAAAGAAAATTTACTCACTAGAAAAATTTCCAAGATTCATACAAGTTCATGTCCATAGTACTGCTATAATAAAATATGTTTTATGTGACAGATCACCCATAATTGATCATCCATCTCCCGGAGCGCATATGAGGTAGAAGGATTCTTATAATAGTGACATTGGGTATGTTTGAGAAGATTGATGCATCATGTTTATCAGCAATTTCCAGTGACTTGAAGTTACATCATCGTTATATTGATGGAAAAACCATTTTGAATAATCACAATGAACATTAAAAGTATAATTAATTGAAATGTTAACAAAAATTATCACTATACTATATTAATGTAATTTGAAATATAGATACCAGGATAGTGATAATGTACTCAATTTGATGAGTTATATAAATCAATTAGAAACTTTTTAGTATTATATTGATGAGAAATTATACATAAATATTATTAGTTCATCATTACCAAAAAAATTCTTCTTTTATTATGAATTATAAAATGAATATTTTAATGAAGATACACAAGAATATTTTTACTAGGTTTCTCCAAGTTGATAAGGATATGTGTGAATTTGGTTTTTCAGTTTTTTTGATGAATTATATAATTTTCCACATTGAAAATACAATGTAATGTTTAATTTCCTTCATATGACTGAAATGTTAATCTAATAAAAAATATGTAGAGGGAGAAAAATGAATAAGAAGATATTTTTGTCACATGTGGTAAAAATATTTACTAGATAAATAATTGAAATTAATTGAAGGTGAATAAAATAGAATCATTAATTTTAGGTATATTTATTATTATATGTAATATTTATGTATCTTACCTTGGATATTAAATACAATTTGTGACTCAAATATTTGTCTCCAAATATAGAAACCAAGAACGAAAAGAAGGATAACATGTGTGAAGAGAATAATCATGTTTATAATAGTACATAACTCTTTATTTAACTAATTAAGATCATAAATTTTCATTACCATGTAGAAAAATTTTGTATTTGAAAACTATTGTTTTTTATTTGGTATTAAGAAAAAATTATTTCAATGTCATGTTTTTAAAAAATGAGAATTTTATTTATAATAAATTTTGTAATAATATGCCATATATTTTTAATAATTTAATTATTATTGAAATTAAATTTACAAATACTAGTAATTAATGATGAATATTAAAATATAAAACTAAAATCATTCCTAGTTGTGGAAATATGATTTTTGGTCAAGTAACAATAAATGGAAAATTCTCATGATTAATTTTAGAACAAATAAACCATTTTAAAATTAAAAGTAGACAAATCCTCAAATATTATAGAATTATTTCTATAGGATATGTGAAAAATATTGATAGTATGACATAGAGGTAAATTAGTTTACATACTCAGATTCAATTAATATGACTATGAAATGAAAAAGTTAGGTATAAAATATTCTTCAAAAAAGATAAGAGATTTTTGGGTTGTGTGATTCGAAAAATACGTTAACCAAGAATTCATCCATCATAAAAATATTGAGTGGAAATATTAATAAACTAATATTTCCATATACACATCATAATGATGATGCTTGTAAAAGTATGGCCAATGAGTATTTTTATAAGTCCTCAAAATCATATGTTTTCTCTTTTGAGGAATATATCCCAAATATAGACATTAACATGTAACTATATGCCAAACATAATGAAGAATCAATATCATATATGTTATAATATGAAATAAATTTATTATATCACAAACATGTGTGTTTTTATGAAAACCATTTTTAAGGATGACTTTTTCAAAAATAATTATTTAAAAAACATAGTGTTTATTACTCTTAATTATCCCAAGTTACTATGGATGTCATCTTCCATGTGATAGAAAAATTTTATTTGATTGAATGACTATGATTCTATAAGAGGGAAGCACATATCAATTTAATATATTCATAGAATGATATAATTCAATGAGTTTCAGGCTCAAGATGCATATATGTTAGTATAGGAATATAAAATCCTTAAGACATAGTAGAATGAGTTGTTCCAATGATAGAAACATCACTGGAATGATAAAACCAATGAAATGGTTTTATAATCACTGATTTAGATGATATATTATAAATTGATAATTCTATAAACTTATTATACAATTATGTAATAAATGGAAATAATATATGGTTGTCAAGTTGATAGGAATTAAAAAAGGGATTCCATGATTCAAAATAAAGTATTCATTTTGGTAGTATCTATAGTTTTTGTAAATACAATTGATCCCAAATTGGTATTCAATATATATAAGAACACTGATGAGAAAATTGGTAACCTATATTGTAATATTTTTTAACAATGGTTTTAATTATAATCAATAAATTTATGGTTTAAACCCCTTTTCTCCAATACAGATGTCGAAATCTATTTTCAATTTCAGTTATCACAATAGATATTATTTTTACCATATAAATTATGTAAGGATTTACTTATGGGTTAAAGTAGGCATTGTAACATGGGTTGATTTTTTAGTGTCTACAAAACATTAGTGGGTGTTCTATAATATTATAAGTAAAAAATGTTGATAACATACGGAAAAATAATAATATTCTTACATTTTTCTTAGAATAAGTTAAAAAATTATATCCCCAATGAATGACATAATGTAGTGATCCATGTTCTAGAGAACAAGATCAATTAAGATTAGTTTGTGTGGGTTTTTGAACCAATTTATAATATATACATTGAAAATGTGTTAAAAGTAAAAGATTGTGAAATTTATGAGTGAATTATTTCTTATTTAATAAGGTATAAAATATCTCTAATATTTGATATTTATAGATATATGAGGAGATTAATATTAATATTATATATTTATATTATTATATGATGGAATCTATCACATATTACACAATATGTATTTATATAGTATATTTATTTTGCATATGAAATGTTGGAAAAGACTAAATTAATCCACAATAATAATCCTAGAATATAATAAAAATTATTTAAGAGTATTTTAGAAGTTAACAAACAAGACCACATTCTAGCATGAGACTTCAACAAAAGGAAGTTTAACTTATAATAATATATATTTACTTGAGATATCTTATCCAATCACTTTGAAGATCTTATTAAGAATATTTCAGAATCAAAGGTATCTATATATCAAAAGAATTTATATATAGTGTCTGATTCCACTACTATTTCTGCCAATATTAGTGATTTTTTCTCTTCTTTCTGTACACTAAGATATTGTGATTTAGCCTTTTGAGGTTTCCCACTTTTTCCTCAAATGATCTTATTTAGAATAAAAATTTTATTTTCAGTCATGGGATATGTTCCTAGTTTTAAGAGAAGTCTGAAATATAACTATCATGGGGATATAAAACCAATCTTCTTATAGATAAATATCATAAAAAATCATAGTTATTCTAAGAAAATGTGTAGAATAAAATAATTTAATTAAGTAGTATCTTTATCAAAAAATAATGAGTATGTTATATCTTTTGATGCATCTATATAAGAAGTATAAAATACACAATTATTTTTTCTAGATTTTGGAATTGTACCAATAATGAATATTATTATCAAAATATATGTTATAATAATATTATGATCATGGTACTATCCAAAATATCAAATTTACAATAGAGGAAAAAATATTTACATATGGATATGATATCGTGGGATGTTTTCTTTTCGAAAGAGATGAAGTTGTATTTAATATATTATCCATAGAGGAAAATTTATAAGACCCATTAAATAATGTAATGTGTTATAAAAAGGATGATCATAATGTGAAACAAAGATAATTAATTTTTATTAGTATTTTGATTTCGTTTATATAGGATTCATTTGAAGTTAGTTTCCTATAACCAACTGACTTTGTAATTTCAATTACAAAAATAAAATTTTCTTACATATATTTTTTTCTTCTATTTAACATTAATGAGTCAATGTAGATAGAATAATTGTTTACATTATTGGGATATAATAGTTCCCCACTCTAATTAGAACCAAGAAATTCTTTGTTGATATTACAATATTAATTTCTCATATATACTAGATATATGAATATCAAAGGATATAGAAAATATATGGCTATCATGTGTTGGGAGATGAAAAGCATTGAGACATATTCTTATAAAATATTCACTTGGTGGTATCTATGAAAGGAGGTCATGAGGTTACTTACAAATAGGAATTCTATATGTTTTATGTGACATTGAATATTGTTATTTTGGAATGTTTGTAATAGTCTTTATACATGATATAATGATTAATTTTTACAATGAATGGCATAATTGGATATATGTATGAAAATAATGATGAAATATTCTAAAAATGAGGTAGAATATGATAGGTTTATCATAATTTTTTTAGAATTAATTTGATATTCATGAAATTATTATTAACTAATATATTAATAGAAGAATATTTCATTAGCCTTTTGAATAAATTTTAACTAACAGACAAAATCTATGTCTAGTGAAGTTTGTAGACATGTTTATTTGATAAATTCAATGAATTAAAAATCAACCATATATGGTTATAACACACATATGAATGTTTCTTGTTGAGATATTAGTTGAAAAACAGATTATATTTCATAGTAGCATCTATATGAAGGTTATTGTAGTTTCTAAATAAATATATTTTTCTATGAGTTCCTAAACATGGTTCTAGAAACAAATCATGGACATTATGTAATGTAATAAACCATTTATCACTCTGGTATGCATGCTATAAATTTTGGTCTAATCATTTATTTTTAACCTCATATAGATGCGTAATGAGTTATCCAATGTTACAAGGTGGTTAGAGGATCTTTTAGAGCCTAGAGACTATATTTTTTTAGAAAACTAGGACTGTCTCGTTATTAGAGAAAATTGTGCTGGTATGCCTCTTGGTTAGATCGAACCATGTAGATGGTCTACATTTTCAGGTAGAACCATCTCACATATTTTTTCTAACTGTGCTGCCTAACTGTGTGGTACAACCCATTTCCCAAGCACCAATTCATGGTTCGCGCATTATATGAAAACCATGTGAAAAAACCATGCACATGCTATATTTTAGGTTATTTTACTATTTTCCCATTAATGATCTAATTAAGATTCTCCTTCATTCCTAATCTAAATTCTAGTAGGATTAGACTCTAATTATCTCATTTTAGATCATTTTTAATGCCTTATATATAGATCTAGAGATCTACATCATCCGGGAACGATTTGAGATTATGCTCATCATGTTTTATGCACAACAATGTGTACTTGAGTCCCCTTGAGCCAATATTTCTCTTTATTTCTCTTGACCTAGTTATTGAGAAGGGAGAATTTTTACCCTTTTATATATATACCCTAATTTTAGGTAAATAAAGAGATAATATGAGTGGACACGATTTATTCAAGCCTAAGTTGGTTGGTCTATAACTCATCCAACAATTTTGTTGAGTTTGGAATTGTCATGTGGGCCCTACTGATTTCATCGGGTGTCGTTTATTTAATTTATATGTGATAATTATAATCATTAGAACAGTATGGTTATGATATTTCCAAATATGTGATAATTTTTTAGTGGTGACACCCGAAACTACATCCATACCATGTAAAATGTTTATACAAAGTTGTGTCTTTAGTATTTGACATGTTTGATCTTCCATTCAGGTGTAAATTAGCTAGACCATTCTAAGGGTATTATTTTCTATATTAAATTATTTGTTGTAAAATTTTGAATTACATAATTACAAGTACCATGTATTCTCACCACCTAACTCACCAAAGGTCAGTGCTTTAATTAGATAATTAAATGTGAAATAAGAATGGGTAGGTATACAATGTATATAACTTGGCCTTAAATTTAAGTGAATAATATGTTGCATGTTTGTAGAACCCCTTACCACATTATTTAAATGTCGATTAATGAACATTGATTATGGAATATTCTTAATTGTATTAAATGAATGGTGGTATCCTACATGGCCTTTTCATACTAATTAAAGTCAAGGATTGAACTAAATGGACTTATTGATAAATTATGTATTGATTAAAGGGTTGTGTGACACATGTACTTGTAAAAAAATGAAAGGAAAGGCTTGAATGTAATGAAATGTTATAAGGTTTCATTTTCAACTAGAAGTTTCATAACTTGATCTCACCAAGTAATCTTATTGGGGAATTCTTGGAGAACCTAGGAACCCTATTCTGATTCAAGGATATGACGTACTTTGGTTGGAACCCACCTATATCCCAATCCTTTTCTATTCTTGGATGCCTAGTATGGAGCCATAAGATCACTCACATAGTATTAAAGGATGCCTTGGAAAAACTCCTTCAATCCAGCATTGATAAAGTTCCTTTCAAGGTTAAATACATCCTAGCCCAGTAATTTTTTAGCCCCATTTAACCTTAGAAGAAACCCTTAGACTCAGTAGACATTTTATTGTGTAATTACATTGAATATGCTACTTATATTACAATCTAATCCACTTATTCATTTTACAATTATTACTAATTTGGAAACCCTTGAGTTCTATGTTGCCTTTTTCATTACCTTGGCACATCAGTATTAAATATCATTATAGGTTGCCTCATTACATCTTGGAACCTTCACTATCAATTATATTTAGAATATTTATAAACCAGTAAGAATCAAATAATGAATTGGTTTTATGTTCCAACACTAGCTGAGGGATAAATTAGGTACACAAAAAATTAGGTACGTTTTACTGCTAACTTTATTTATTCATGCTTTCACACTATTACATTTCAATTATATGGGATGGTTGTTATAGACACTGTTGGTAGTATCTCACTAATATTTATCTCACACCCTCTTCGGATGCTATTTGGTACCCAATGTAGACTATATGATCACAGGTATTGGAAAAGGGATGTATACATCTTTTCACAATTGACTAATTTCTTGTTTAAATGGAGCAAGATAATAGATGACCGAGCCGGAGCTCGGGATTCCGGGGATAGTCTTTTAATTTTATTATCACTTTTTTGGAACATGTTATACATGTTGTCTTGTATCTATATTTTATATTCTTCCAGTGACAGAACATATCATCATCGTGTTATTCTAGTTGATTCAGTTATTGTTATCCTAGTTTACTTATTACTTTGTCTATATATAACGTTTAATCATATTTAATCTTCTATTTGACTCTATTTATATTTATCCACTATGCTACAGTAATTTAAAGAGGGAATAGCATCCCCATAGAATGACCCTATCCTCTCACTACTATTCAGCATCCTCTGGTATTTGGGGAGATGTGGATGACACCATGGGTAATACCGGTATTAGGGCACTAATTAAGTGGAATCTGGGTCTGGGACGTCACAAAGTGGTATCAGAAGAGTTTTACATTCTTAATATTGTATCTATAGACAATTGATTGGAGATTATGAATACATGGAACATGTTTAGTAGCCATGTTGGGGCATCATGAACCCATGTTTTGCGTAAAACCGAGTTGCTTGAAAAATAAATGTTGATCAATTTTTCCTGATATAGTTGAAACTGTTTCCCCATTGGGTGACACACATGTTGTGTGGTATTGTTGATTATTGTTCTAACTAATATTCTATTTTATTCTTGGCCTGATGATACTGGGGAAAATAGCATTGTTACATGAATTATATTAGGCACCTATAACTCACATGTAATGCATATTTCCATTCCATATAGGTTTATTTATCAGTTATCCATTGAATTATATGCTTGTGATTATTTAGTGATGTTGTGATAGTTATATTATTCTTGTATTTTTATTTGTTGTGGTTGAGTGATTTATTATCTCAATTCACGACGCGTTATGGGCCCTCATGGGTGGGAAGAGTAATTTATAAATAAATTCCATTATTTTATAGATAAGTTGGCATCATTTTCATTGATAAGGTGTATGGGTACTGATTCAATGGGAATGAAAATCCATTATAAATTTAGTCATGTAATCTAAAAATAATATTTTGTATATACCTATCTCTCCTTATCACTGTTATTAAAGGTAAAGAGTGAACTTGGTATTTAAATGTAAAATTAATTGAATTTTATATCTAAGCACTTCATGATACCTAGCCATCTAAGTTGGGAGTTTGGGTAGTATACCATATGTAGTGAGTTTTTTTCCTTGTTCCGATTTTGTAATTTTTTCTATCATTCTACTTAAATCATGTACAGAGGAGTGTTATTTGAAATTATAGACCAATTCCACCACGACGTCCTCACATCGTATGATAGGAAGGTGGCATGGATCATACTCTAGACTTGGTGGGACCTGATCCGTCGGTCTTACCTCTAAGAGTGACACATGAGTAACCACATGACATTGTTGATCTGGGAACAAAAAACCATGTTCATGATAGTTTTTTATGTCTATTTAAGTCCCTACATGGTGATCCACAATTTCCAAATGTGATGGATGATATGACTCATGATTTTCATCATTTGCATCCTCTTACTTTTTTTGGAGATGGAGGTTTGTAGGCTGCTGAGTCTTGGCTAGAGGCCACCCTATATATCTTTGATCATCTGGAGACACTTCCAAATTGGAGTTTCAAACATTCCACTTACACGCTATTATATAAGGCCAAGCATTAGTAGGACGTGATTAACCAGGATGGTCATCAACAATGCATGTTATGAGTTGATTTAAAAACTGACCTCTAAGATCATTCCATTCCTCATATAATGAGAGTTGAATGATATTTAGAAATCATTCTTTTTAAGTAGGGTCCAATGGTAGATAATTAATATTCAGTATGTTTCAAATTGTTTCAGTGGTGTGCACTGCATCTACCCAATGAAGAGATTTTTGGTGCTATATTCTTTGACCATGGGCTTCTGTACACAATCCATATGTAGGTGAATGTCTTTCTATTGATTCCTTTTTATGAGATAGTCAATCAAGAACTTATCACTAAGCATAACCAGAGGGACCGAAATAGTACCGGGCATAGAGGATCAATTCTGCAATAGGCTCGTAGTTCTCCTAGTGGAAAGAAATGTTCCCTTGAGATTTATCATCAGGGAAGTGACAAAACGTTTACCTCTTTGGATAGTTTCATGGTGCGTCATTAGTGTGGAAGATGGGGGAACATGTAGCGTCATTAGGATAGAGACCCAATAGAGTGTTGGGATTATCACTGTAAGGGGAATATTAAAAGGATCAGTGGACCATTACACAAGATTAAATTGGAATTGTATATGTGCTAGCTCCTCCTTCAAAAGATGGTTATTTTTCACTACGTCTGAAGTGGAGTTTTAATTAGACTGGTAGGACTAGTTGAAGAGGAGTTCATGACCATTGATTCCAGATCCCTGATAACCACTACATCCAAAAGATTAGTTATGATCATGGTAGTGCATTTGTTACACAATGTCAGGGATCATGTCTGATTCATGCTCTACAAATGAAACATGAAGATCAAGCTCTGGGACCATCTATAGTACAAGGTAATATTCTTGTGGGGTCTACTATAGTATATTCATTATATGATATAGGTTCATTGAACTCTTTAATCTCTGTATCTATTCTGGAAAATCTTATACTAGAGATACAATATTACTGCGGTGTAATATCCCTAGATACACCATTTGGATTACAATCAGAGGGTATACACTATTGTAGTGACTATCCCCATGAATTAGGCAGTTACCCTGTTTTATGTAACCATTGTGTTCTCGAGATGATAAGATTCATCATCATTATCGGGATGGATTGCTTGGTTCTGTATTCTTCTTATATAGAATTACGTTGTGAAATTATATCATTTACATAAAAACAGGGAAGCAGTTACCTATATAAGGGTGATTGTGAAGTCTAGGTTGGTAGAGCTAGACTAGAGCATCATGGGCTATGAAGAGAGATGACCCATATTTCCAAAGTCATCATGACAGATCAGGGATTACATCAATATGATTTTACTCAAGTAGTAAACCATTTTAGGGATGTTTTTAATGATGATTTTTATGTATTACTTCTTTAAACATAGGCAGAGTTTATGATCATGATTGTTCTAGGAGTATATCTCGTGTCTAATCCTCAGTACAAGATGAAACCTAAAGAGATTTAGGAGCATAATTGTTAGTTAGAGGATTTAAAGGCCAAATATTTTATATAGAATAGTACATGATTTTAGGGGGTTTCCACGATTTTTTCCAAGAAGGAGGATCACACTTAAGGTTTATGTGTGGATTAAAGATGATTGAACTATCTTACCGTCAAGAACTAGTTTCCATGGCCCCGAATAGATGATATCATCAACCAACTCCGTGGAGCTTGGTTCATCTCAAAGATCATCATGAGATCAGGATATCACCAAGTATGCGTAACAACATAAGACATAACTTGTAAAACATTTCTTAGTAGTTATGGTTTATATGAATAACTTATTATATAGTTCGGTCTTACGAATTCACCCTCCATTTCATGGATCCAATGAATTGTGTGTTCCACCCTGATTTATATTCTTGTGTCATGGTCTTTGTGGATGACATATTTGTGTATTATAATACTCGTAGAGACAATGAAAAACATCTTAATAGATTAATGAGTACACTATGTAAGAATCAATTTTAGTTTAACCTTGCTAATTTCGACTTCTGGATTGAAAAAGCTCACATATTGGGCCACATTATCTTAGAATCAGGTGTATTTATTGAGCTAGAAAAGGTTTGTGTTGTAGTTTTCGGGGAGCATCCCAGAAAATGTTTGATATATAGATTTTCTTAGGGATAGTTGGATATTACATAAATTTCATAAGATACATCCCACATCATTCTTCACATATCACTAGTATTACAAAGAAGGGTATCAAGTTCCTTTGGTCAGAAGTGTGTGAGAAATTATTTCAGAATCTAATAGAGAGGCTTCTCTCAACACCTATTTTAATTCATCCAGATACAAAAATATGTTATATTTTTTTTGTGATGCATCAATACTTATCTTAGGACAAGTGATAAAGAAGGAGGACAGAGTTTTTGTCTATGGATATCGACAGATGATGCCTCATGAGAGAAACTACCTACGACAAGAAATGGTGCTAATAGCAGTTGTCCATGACTTACATTGTTGGAGACACTATTTGTTTGGTGACAAATTTGTGGGTTACATTGACTATATGAGAATAACATATATACATTCATACTATTACATTAACTGTATATATCATAGATGGTTCAAATATCTATAGTAAGGTGATTTTTAGCATCACCTTATTCCAGGAAAGGGGAATATAGTTGTAGATGAATTGAGTCAAAAAACTCGGGAACAATCCATTCGTGAAGCCACTGATGAATAAAATTTAACAAACCTATTTTATAAGAATCATACAGTGTTTCATGACAATCACGAGTAATCATACCTGTCATATCTAATAGCTACCTATTCACTCCTTTAGAAGGTGAAGGGTATACAATATTCAATTATCGAGGGCTCAGTTTTCCATGAGAGTATATCAGGAGATAATCTGTTGTCATATTGGTATGTGGGTAGATATGACATCCTATGTATTAATGGATGTATCTAGGTTCCTAAATATGTGAAATAATATTTGATGTGTAAGTTTCATAATTCTCAATGGGTAGTTCATCCTGGAATCTCTAAGATGTTTCATGATATGCGGAGACTGTATTGGTTGCCTGCAATGATGTGTAAGCTAATAGGCTTTATCATTATGAGTTCAGCCTATCAGTAGTTGAAGGCAGATCACTAGAAACCTGTACGTTTTTTACAACCACTTCTAGTCCTGGAAAGGAAATGGGAATATTCTTCCATGGACTCTATAGTAGGGTTTTCTAGGTCACTGATGGGTAGTGACACTATATGTGTAGTTTTTGACCAACTTAAAAAATTATCCCACTATATTCCTATTTGGGAGACTTTCTCTATTGATGAGCTAGAAAGAATTTATGTCTGTGAGATCATATGACTACATGAATCTATTGTACTGTCATTTCATATAGGGATTCTAGTTTCACATCATAGTTCTGGTAGTGATTACTGAAATCTATGGGAACATACGTGATTATATTAACATATTTTTACCCTAAGACTGATAGACAATCAGAATGGACAATATAGGTTCTAGAAGATATTCTTTGAGTATGTGTCCTTGATTTTGGTGGTTCTTGGGAGAAGCATATCCCTATTGTTGAGTTCTACTATAATAAAATATTTCATTATAAAATTCAGATGGATCCTTTTGAGGAATTATATGGTAGACCATTCCGTTAAGGAATATGTTGTGTAGAGGTAGATGAGGTTGTCCGACTAGATCCTAATCTCATTCAAATGACATTATTGAATGTTATGTTGAACAGAAATCATATGATTACTACACATTATAGAAAAAAATATTTTTCCAATCACCACTGATGACCTCTGGAGTTTGTGGTCGGGGATCATTTTTTCCTTTGGTTGTCACATAAGCAAGGCCATATATTGCTAAAAAATCAAGGGATGTTGTTTCATAATTATGTAGGGTCATGTTTTATACTAGAGAGATTTGGATCGTTAGCCTTTTAGTTGATAAAACCTCAGAGGTACCATGCCATGAACAAAATCTTCCAGGTTTTAAAGCTTCTATAGTATCATGTCAACCTATCGTATAATTTTTATCATGAGGAAGTAAAGATATATTTTGATGATAACATTTAGGAGTATCCACTATGCATCATTCACCATAGAACGAAGGCTCTCTAAGGATGAAATGTCTCTCTAGTATGGGTACTATAGTATCACGACCCTGTGAAGAAAGAGACATGGGGGATAGAGGCTGAAATATGTGTGCAGTGGCCAGAATTGTTCTCAGACAGTGTTTCACCAACCTTGATATATTATCTTAGGGATGGGTTCTTTTAAGTGGGGAAGACTGTAAGAACCTGATTTTTCAGTTAGGTATAGATGCTTTAAATTTTTGTCTAATTCATTATTTTGCACATAATCTGGATGCATAATGAGTTAGCGATGGATTATATGGTGTATGAAGCATGTTCATAGCCTATAATACATATTTTGGGTAAAATTGGCTTGTAAAACAGTTAGGGAATATTGTGTTGGTAGGCCGCATAGTTATATCTAACTGTGCAGATGGTTTTTATTTTCGGTAAGATTTATCTTGCACTTTTATCACTAAGTTTACCTAACTTTTTGACCTAACCGTGTGGTATGTACCTTATCATAGGTAGCTGTACAGGGTTTGCACATAGTTTTTAAAAATGTATGGACAAACCATGCAAATGATAAATTTGTGTAATTTTAACTTTTTCCTTAATGATCAAATTAACCTCCTCCTTCATCCCAAATTTTAATTCTAGTGGAATAATCCTACATTGCTCTTATTTTGGAGAATGTTGAATATAAATTCTAGGGAATATGATATCTATTTCATCTAGGATCTGTTTGATCATCCTTTTAACAAGTTGGATGTGCAATGGTAAGTACTTGAGTCCTTTTGATCTGTTCATTGTCTCTCTTTCTATTGGCCCAGTTATCAAGGTGTGATCATTTTTATTATTATTTTAGATCTACTCCAATACAAGTCAAATAAAGGGAAAATATAAGAGGAGGATAGTCCTACAAAACTATGGTTATTGTTCTATAACTCATCCCTCATATTTATTGATTTCGGAATTGTTGTGTGGGACCTGTTGATTTCATCGGGTCATGTTTATTGGGTTTGTATGCCATTATTATACTAATTAGAATAGTATGCTTATGGTATTTCCAAATAGGTGATTAGTTATTAGTTGGTATTCCCATTACTCCATCCATACCATGTTGGATGTTATTCTATAATTGCGTATTTAGTATTTGATACGTTGATCCCTCATTTAGGTGTGCCTTGGCTTGACCCTTATAAGGGTAATAATTTTTATATTAAATGGATTGTTGTAAAAATGTGAATCTCATAATGTAATGTATCTTGTTTTCTCACCACTTGACCTAGATAAGGTTAGAGAATTAATATGATAATAAAATGTGAAATGGGATTTGGAAAGTATACTAAGTATATTAAATGGACTTAAATGTAAATAAATAATAAGTTACATGTTTTTAGCACCCCTTAACACATTTATAGAATGTAATACAATGAAGTTTGACTATTGAATATGATTAATTGGATTAAATTAATGGTTGCATGATACTTGGCATTGTTACACAAATGAAAGGAAATACCTGAACCCAATGGAATTATTGATAAATTATGAATTGATTAAAGAGTTTTATGTTACATGGCCATATAATACCAATGGATGGAAAGGCTTGAACATAATGAAATATTATAAGAATTTATTATCAAATAAAAGTGTCTTAAATCGAGCTTACCTTGGATTCTTATCTGGGAATTCCATGAGCACTCAGGAAACCCATTTAAATTTAAGGATATGAATTTCTCAGGTTGGAACCCACCTAGATCCCAATCCTTGTATATTCCTGGATGCCTGATATGACATTTCAGGATCCCTCACATAGTATTAACAGATTCATTGGTTACACTCCTTAGATCCAGCATTGAAAAGCATGTGCAATGGTGAAATCCAATCTTGTCTAGCCATTACATATCCCCTTTCTACCTTGGAGGAATCCCTTGGACTCGGTTTGAGTCTTTTTGTGGAATTATTTGGACAATGCTCCTTGGATTGCACTCTTACCCACTTTGCCAGCCTATATTTATTGCCGAGTTTGCGGCCCTCGAGGTCTATGTTTCCTTATTAATTACCTAAGAACATCATTATTAAATAATATTATAGTTTTCCACATTACAGCATAGAACCATAACTATTTCTTATATGTGTCTTATTTATAAACATTTAATAATCAAATAATGAATTTCTTATATGTTCAGACACCAACTCAGGGATGAAGGAGGTACTTGGGTATTTAGTTACATTGCACTGCTTACTTTATATATGCCTAATATCATAGTATTACATTTCCATTACACTATCTATAGGTTATAGACACCCATGGTGGTGACCCACTAAATTTAATATAACACCGTCTCCAAGTGTCGTTTGGTACCCAGAAGAGATTACATGATTGTAGGTGTTGACAATGAAAATTGCATTGATTTGAACACTATATTTCATTCTATTTAGGATAATGATTGATAGTAGATAACCACACAAGAGCTTGGGATGCTTGGGATATTATTTTTATTTTCTTATTACATTTGTGGAACATGTTATACTTGATGTCTTGTATAAATGTTTTCCAATTTTCTAATAACATGACATATCATCATCAGTTATTCTAGTTGAGTCTATTATCGCTACCATTATTGGTCTATTAATTTGAATTCTTAAGTATTTTACTAATAATGATTCTTGTATTTACCTCTTTTTATATTTATTAATCATGTTATAATCTGGTAATGAAAACATAGTGTACCCACAAACACAGCTTATGTCATCACTGCTAGTTGGAATCCACTCGCATTTGGGGAGATATGTTTGAGGCCATGTGGCCCACCAGGCTTGGGAATCTTATTAAGTGGCCTTCGAGTTTGGGATATCATATGTATGTTTAACAAAATATTAATAACAATGTTTTATAGAGGTTAATATAAAATATGTAGGAAAAAGTCATTAAATTATTTTCAATTTATGTTTAAGAGTAAATTTATTCTCATCTAGTGTAATAATATTTATTCAAGAAGATATGATCATAATATTAAATCTTGAGATATTTTAGTGTAGAATCTATGAGATGAAATTAATCCATATTTTAATTATTCAAAACACAATAATTATAATATTCATTTGATCACATTCTTACTAAATAGAGGAAAATAAATATTCATTAAAATTTTGTTATAATTTAAATAAATCGACATTAAATTTTAATGTGAATATAAAATTTATTTTATTGAAGGAATATTTTATTATTCAAGTTTCAACAATGTTGTTGGATGATTCATATTGATTCAATGATCCAATAAATATATTCTAATAAATTTTAAATAAATTTTTATTTATTAAATGATATTAAAATATAACTAATAAACCAAAATAAATAAAAAATTAAATGTGGTTATATGTGTAATCTATTTTTCCATTTAAATGAATATATTTCTTAAGAAATGATTCTTAAATATAATATATCACATTAAAATAATAATATTCATTTTATTATTTTATGTGAAATGTGACATGGGTTTTTTTTTAATTTTATGTGACATGGGTTTTATGTGAAATGTTGACATTGAATATTAAATTAAAATTAAAATAAAATTAAATTAAATTTATAAAAAATATTTCTATTTATTTTTATGTTTACCTAATATTATAAAACTTTGTGAACATAATGGTATTAACATGAGATCCTTAAATGACATAATTATCCAAAATATATAATCACATGTTATAGATATAGACTTATAAAGAATACTTATCAAAAACCCCTTCTTCAAAAGGATCCCCTCCTAGGAAAGTAATTAATAAAAGGAGATAATTATCCTCGATTTCCTCCTCCAGTAGGCCCTGGGTTAGTGACTAAAACCATGGGGTTTAA
Organism: Viscum album; assembly: GCA_963277665.1. Taxonomy (NCBI): domain Eukaryota; kingdom Viridiplantae; phylum Streptophyta; class Magnoliopsida; order Santalales; family Viscaceae; genus Viscum; species Viscum album. Next base: position 1,197,854,477 of record OY728131.1, read on the forward strand.
AAATGTCATGATTTCATAGGCATTAACCTCTAGAAGGGAATAATATTGGAAGATAAGATGAATCACCCTTAATAAACTCCATGACATAGTATAAATAAACTCAGAATAGTCTTACAATATAGGCCTAAATAATACAGATACTTATAAAAGTCTACAATAAAAAGTACTAAAAAAATCTTAGGGAGGAACATAGAAACTGTGTAAATTTCCAAGTTATTAATTCCAAACATAGTCTATATAATCCTCATGTAAACCTAAAAATAGTTTATATTCATTGGGTAAGAATACAAGTATACTCAGTAGGTGAACCAAAGCCTCTCATGTACATGTGAATGACGCATGCTAATGCACCGTTGAGAAAATAATAGAATTGAATAGTACCTAAAAAGGTATGGTAACCACTCCAATCCTCAACAAGTATCAATCACTAAATAATTCATCCATATATATAACATAATATGAATCATATTGATATAGGTTACCCCACACCACTTTCCTAATATTTTTCCAGTCTCAAACATTAATGTCGTACATCTTAGAGCTTTAATATCTTCTTTATCACACTACATCTCACCATCCCACATCACATGCATCACACAATATCCCTCCAAAACACACATGGTTCATATCATCATCTCTCCCCATCCCACAAAATGGTCACCACATAACCTCTCACCCCCATAGCACAATTATCAAGAAAATTATCACCAAAAGACACTTAGATGATAATATAACCATAGCCGTAGGGCATCATGAACATGGTTGAAATAATCACCATGTCCTCTCCCTACCTTTACTGACCCCCATACAATGACATATTATCATCTTGACAGTGAACTTTTGAATTTTTCCATTATAGTTCGTGCATGTCACTATTGTCTGGAAGAGACATTATGAATGAGTGGGTAACCATCCATACAACCTCATTAATGGGATATTGTGAAAACAACCCCTGTATAAATATATGGGTTTTATCACACGGTAATCGATGCATGCTGGTTGTGTATAGAAAATAAAAATAAATAGACATGGTATATAAATAAATATCCACACAAAATCCCAACATGTGGATTCAAAAAATGACACTATCGGACTCCCAAAATCACCACTGAGCCTCAAAATATCCCCATATTAATAGTAACTAATAAATACAAACCCATCACAGACATTCCACATTTCCCATTTCATAATCCATCTGTTCTTTATAAATTTAGTTATTTTCTAGATTTTCCATTTACCAACCAATACCATTTCAACAAGTATTTATTTATATTTCCATCCCATTATTTAATATATAAACATTATCCTTTTGAAAATAATATCCCAAATTGATTAAAGAGTCTATTATTTATTTCACCCCATTATTTAAAATAGACCAAAACATTTCAATTTCAGTATTATAATTTATTTAACCTCCATATTACTTGGGAAAATATCATAACACCACATTTTTGAACAATAAATAGTATATAATCCTCATTCCAACAAGCCCAACCACCCACCATAACAACCACATTCACCTACCCATCACAACCTCGGGATCATAATCACATTCCATCCCAACCAGCCCATAACATGGGCTCACAACCCATAAAACATTCGCATATCACAACAATATCCACAACACATCACATATCATATTTCAAATTTATCTAGGGTTTTTTTTAATTTGACTAAACATATAATGATATTCTTACAGAAGAAAAATTTGATGGGGGAATCACATGGTTAACTAGATATTAGTGATTAACCAAAATCCATTTAGGGTTATAAATGTTTTTTGAAAATTAGGTGTTCCGTAACACCAAAAATAAAGTGCAAGAAAATAACCCCAATATCCATGATTCTCATTGGGGAGGTTGCATGTACATTTTATAATATCAATAATAATATCGAACTTGTAAAAACATGTGACTTATATTTCCTTCCAAATATATTAAATTATTCTGATTAATTTATATTTGTTAATATATATAAAACATCATCTGAAAGAAAATAAAAAAATTATAAACCACTTATGAATTATAAAAATGATGATAAATGAAGAAACCCCACTTCCTAGAATAAAGAATAATTATAAAATTTTATGAAATTAAAACAGGAGTTGCACACATAAGAGTAAAATAGCTACACAGAACTAAAACAAACTACAACAACATAGTTTCATGACTCCAAGTGAAAAAGGATTCAGAACCACCTGTTTGATGAAAAATAATGACATAAAGAATCAAGGGGATATCTTTTCTTTAATGTGATTAAATATGCAACCGTCAAGATTTGATATGGTTCTAATTGACCATTGAAGGTAGATCTTACCAAATATACATTGTATATAATTTTAAATGGACATTGAATTTTAAGAAAGGGAAGATATAATTATACTCCATTAAATATTTTTTAATTAAATTTATTAATGATTTTGATGTATTTATATTCACAAAAATATTTAAAAAGGAAAAAATTATAAATTCTTGAAAACATGGAACAAACTACTATTGGGTGCTATAGTTAGGTTTTACCATTAAAGGATATTGTTAGGCACAATAATTATGTCTTACAAGTATTGTTGTACTATTAGGTGATATCGTTATTATGTAACAATTAGGCTTTACTACTAGATTACTGCTATTAGGTTCAATATCTTGTGTTCTACCATCATCTGATACAACTAGTTTACTACCCCCAAGTGAGACCTCAAGCGTTCTAATATTAAGTGGTACAATAAAATGTGCTATCATCAAGTTATATCGCAAGTCTGCTACCATAAGGTGCATCCCCCATGTTCCATCACCAGGGTGCTACTATTAGGTGCTATCACATATGCACTACCAATAGGTTCTACTTATAGTGTGCTACCATCAGATGCTTCTTCCAGTGACCTACTACCAGGTGATGCCACAAATTTTACAATATCATGTGATACAATTAACCTCTAAAATACCTTTTTTTCTTTAAAAACCCGCTAAACTCTTTAGGACCTCCTCTGGGAACCTCTACCGCCATATTTCGCGCAATGTAATGGGTTTAATGGTATGAACCATTAATATCCTCCCTCCTTCTCTTAACATTAATGAGATAAAAAAGAGATGCATTACTCTGATAAAGGAGTATAATGAAAATCACTTGTTCATATTGTGATATCACATTATATATCAAGTATACGATTCCGAGTTTTGCAGGGCATGTATAGATACATCTTATGGAATCCTCTACTAGATTTTATAATATAGAAAAAACCATGAGGGCAGATGATAAGAATTATCAAAATAATTCAATTGTAAAGTTAATTATAAATTTAAATAACTAATAAATTACAGGTGTGACCCCTGAGATATCTGTAAAATATTTCTCTTCAAGTAATTTTTTTTCTTTAATATTTTGCATTGCATACAACAATGAGTTTAGGTGATGGTTATAATGTTATTAAAATATTATGTTCTGATTATCCCCTAGGCATTGGATTAGAGGGTAAAAATAGTAATAAGTAAATAATGAAAAATATTTGGTATACATATTTATAAAAAGAACTCATTATTTAAAAAATTATTCTTATTTAAAAAAATTTATTTGAAAATAAAAGTGTTGTTTTTTCAAAACAAAATTGTTTTTATGTGTGAAATTTAATTTTATTAATAAATAAAATAATCATTATTGGTGAATTATTTTATAAAATTTATATATTTTTCACATTATTAATTAGATTATACTTTCAATAAATATTTTCAATGCATATGATAAAACTAAATATATTATTGTTCATAAAATTTAGTTTTAAATAAAAAAGATTTTGAATTTTTTTCTCACATACATAAAAATTGATTTCATAAAATGATGAATAAAAAAATAGATTAAATGAATTAAATATTTATAATTATTAGGTTCTAATTTGTTAAATTTTACCCTCTTTATTATTGTAATATGAATTGTAACCATGGTAAAATTTATCACCTCGGTAAAAGGTAAATGTTGATAATCTAGATAAAAAATAAGTTATAAGGCCATGAATGTTCACCATATATCTATTTAGAAGGAATCATTTAGACCCTTATCTCTTTATATTATAAATTGATTTTTTAATATACAATTTTCTATGAAAATCACTTGTATATTATTTAATTTTAATATTGTTGTAAAAATCCACTCTATTTTTTAAATATAATATGTTCCCACATATAAAAAATGTAATTTATTAATGAATATATGTTTTTCTTTTAATTTTCATAATTTTTTTCATAAAAGGAATTTATTTTTAATTTTTGATAATTTTATAATGACCTTAATTGCTTATTCTATGAAGATGTAGTATTTTTCAATCTAATAAAAAATATAATAAATGATTTCAAAAAATTTAATTGTAAAATAATTTGAATGAATAAATGTGTCCCATGAATTTTATCTTTTTTTATTAAATATTAGGTAGTTTTTAAATAACTATACTCTAATTTTCCTTTGTATTTATGTATTTATCATTAAATTAAATGAATATAGTCAAAATTGATAGTAATGATATTTAATCAAATCATTATTTTATAAAATTATATAAAAATCCTAAAAATATTTAAATATGGTAACATCAATATGATATGTTCAAAATTTTCATTAATTTGAAATTTATTTTCTAATTTTAACCTTATACATATAAATTATAACCCTTAAATATTGAAAATGGTGTTACAATAGTTTAAATTATAATTGGTAAAGTTAAGGTTAATCAAAATGATAATTTTTAAAATTAAAATAAGACATATAAAAACTATATTGGATGATTTTATTAAATCCATGTGTTATATTAGATTCTAATCCATGGAAATTCAGAGGCATATGTATTGAGAATTAATTTATTATAATTTAATATTTTGATAAATTCTAAAAGCTCCATGACCCCAATTATAAACTGGATCATCCTCTCTCACATATTTACACCACATTTATCCTTAAATAAAAAACAAAAAACCCAACCAATTTATCTTATAAACATACTTATATAAGTTTATAGGCGTCCTTATCCTCAAAAGAACATCCTTATATTCATTAAGAAAGAATCTAAAGGTGGTGTCCCGAAGAAGAGGTAATTGTCTTACCCAACCAATTTAAAATTATTTATTCTTTTACCACATATTAATAAATTCAATTTCTAATAAATATTAAATTAACTAAAATAAATATACCGAAATTTTAAAATGGTCATGGAACCACCAAAACAAACCCAATTTTCCAAGTATTGGGAAGTGAATGTATCACTTTATGTATGTATGACTTACCCTCTCCACATAGTGATGTAATTCGTTTTTGTAACCATATTATATGGATTGGTATTATGATGGGTTTAATATTTATATATTATACTTATTAAAAAACCATAATTATATAATGATAATATCATATCTATTGTATTACATCGTAAACCGTGGGGAAATTATAGTGTTTCTCGACCATACTTTGGGACAAACACATCCACGAAGCGATGCGATTTTTTTCATTTTTATTTTAATTGGATGGAAATGAAGATATATTTTTAGAATATATATTATATACATTAAATAATAATTATCCTATAATGGTTTATTAATATTTACCATAATTTCATTCAATCCTTGGAAAAATGAAGGCAATGTCAATGCATACATATGACTTACCATTTCCATGAACGATGTATTTTATTTTTATTTATCTAAATTTATATATGGATATTAATATTTATATAATTAATTTATATTATATGAGTATCATTTTTAATATTTTTTAGGTTATGGAACTATGATAAATGAATAAGGACCGAAATCACTTAAATGAATGCTCATGATAAATGAAATAGTTAACTACTGAAAATTATGATTTTAATAAGGAAATCTTGATAGAAGGTAGTGTAAAAATATTATAATGTTATAATATATTATTTTATAAGTATGAACATGTATTTTTATTTAATATTAATAATGTTCAATTTATTATACAGGAGATTATTGTGCTTTCAAAGTAAGGAAAACTGAATGTAATAGAATTCATTTACAAACCCATCAATATTTGGGATTGTTTATATTTAGGTCTCTACTAGTGAATATTTATCTTCCATATCCATGTTTTAAAAAAATGTTATAAAATAAGTTTTTACCATTTTCATGTGACTTTTTAATGTCAATTTTACTCATTTTTCATTTATAAATAATGGTTTGAATGGAATCTTCAAATAATTTTCTAAATGAGGTAATTGTTGACTATTACAAAAAAATATGGAAGAAATATTTTTAAACATATATTTCATTATAATATTTTCCCACCATCCTGAATAATAATTTCTACACAGCTTACTTTTTAATTTTACAGTGTTATTTTTAAAGATAATGTTTACATTTATAAGTGTGAAACTTTTTTTTAAAAAGAGTGTTCATTTCAAAATGGAATGATATTTTCCACATGAATTGTTTCAAGTGATATTAAAAAATTCATTTTCCATATATGACGAAATCCATTGATGTTACATAACACTTAAATGTGATATAATCCAAGGATACCATTTTTATTGTTTATATATAAGATTTATGTTTCTGAAAAAAAGGATATTCATGAATCATGTATGCTTTCCATAGGCTATTCTATGATAGAATGTTTTTGAAATCCATTTATTTTAATGGGTTCTAAAATGATTAATGTTGTATGATCATAAAACACACATATGTATGATTTTAATTATGTTATTGGTGGTACCTACATAACAATTTAATGTATTGGGTATTGATTAATGTTTCCAGATCTCAAATCATACATGGGGGGCTTATCCCACACCCCAAAAAGGATACAATTGAGGCTATCACATGACCGAATTAAGTAAATGGTTGTTTATGAAAAGCCTAAAATGTTAATAATTGCATGGTGGTTACCCTTAACATAAGTTTTTATATGATTAGGTGTATTCCACAATCTATTTCATTAGAAAATGTTATTATGTCATGGTTAAAGATATTTTATTTCATTTTGATTCATGTCTTAGGGGATTCTAGGATTTATGTCATGACTCAAGTTTATGACCTATGGTATTAATGGAATGGGTCTGAAATGTTAATATCAAACCATTATTATCATATGATTCATATTAGATTATTTATATCTCCTATTTTGACCCATATAGAGAATATGATATCACACATTATTTTGTTTTGATACCCAGGTTATGAAGAATGTTGTTTGGCATGATAAGTATGAGTAGGGTGCTAGATATGCAGATATTTGTGGGGGACGTTATAGTTCAGCTATGAAGATGTTTTTTATGTGGCTAAGTTTTTAAATGGAGTAAAACTAAATTATTCATTAATATATTATTAATTCCTATGTCAAATATTCTTTCTATTAAGATATAAAATAAATTTATGAAACTTACATGTCTCTATAGTTGGTAACAGAGAAAGTATTAGTTATATTATTGAAACTAGGATGAAGAAAAATTATTAATAAACCTTTTAAAATGTCTATTCATTTGTTAAAATACTAATTCTTTTGTAATGATCATGAATGGACTAGGATAAAACTATGTTTTTATAGAATAAGGTTCACCAATTTAGACTTCCAATAAATAATGTTTCATGACTACATGGTTTTCCACTATGATGATTATCACGTGTACTATGTTTTTTTTGGTTTTATTCAATTAATGGATACTAAATAAATCATGTTAATAATGATTGTGATATACTATGAAATTATATTACTCCTAAAAAAACAAATATTATGGGTGTTGTAATACAAATTCTTGTAGCTATGCTCATGAAACATTCTCAGTATATGAATTATCTTGAGCTTCTACATAAGAAATAGAGGTAACAACATTATTTTGAGTCCGTTATAAGTTCATGTTTGACTTTTTTTAGTGTAAATATTAATAAATTAGTTACTTATAAATAGATCCATACAATATAATATATTTTTTTTTCATTCATCAGTGTTTTAAATTCGAGTTTTTTATTCAGGTTTTTTAGCATTTGTTAGGTGAAGTAGATCGTTTGTGTAATCTTGTTAAAAAAAATTAGGGAGCATGATGAAATTGGATTTATAGAGTGGGATGAGTTGAAGAACATATTTCACAATACGTATCTTCATCATATTATTCACATGTAAATAGAGAATGAATTTCTTGAGTAAAAATAGAAGGATTGTGAATCTTTTTATACCTATAAGGTAAATTTTACAAGACTTTAGAGGTACCCATCTGGTATTATCATTTAACTTGAATGTAAGATTGATCAATTATTAAATTTATTAAAACCATGTATTTAAAAAGAGTTAGCCATAATGTACCTCAATATATGTGTATAAATTGTTTTATGTTTTATCAATGTGGAAATGGTGATTGGAGTTATCCATCAATCTCTTGATTTTCATAAAAAATGATAGTTGGAATATAATGTAATTTCTAAAAACCATAGAGGGTAAAAGATGAGAGTTCCCTTATTCTAAATATTTGGAAGTAAACGTTGTGAATATTTTCTTCAGGAGGGTAAAAAATGTTTTATGTGGGGAAAGGAAGGCCATCAATAGACTAAATACTGAAATGAATTAAAGAAGTTATTGAATGATAAAAATAAATAGAAATATTCATTGAATAATCCACCAACAATCCAGTGAGTCCAATTCCAAGATTATAGTCATTATAGTAATTAATGTAAAAATACAATGATTAATGATTTTGATAATCAACAAAAACGTCTTAAAATTATTCGATAAGGGAATTCCCATGAAATCACAATTTTTAGATAAAATTTTTATAATTACACAGTGAAAGGTACAATTATCATCCGCACTGGAACATATAAGGTCATTTTGGATTCTTGATCTTCCCAATATTTTATTTGAAAATAATTTTCTAAGGGTATCACAGTATCACTTCAATGATTATGTATTTAATTATCATTGAAAACAATAAATTATATGATGATCATATCCCAACTCTATTATTATTTCCCAATATATATTTTTGGGAATGTGTTTTCAAAAAATATTCTTATTATTTCATTAGTATAATTTAATTTTATTTCGGGAATTTATTGTCTATATTTACATAAATCCCACATAAATTGATAAGAAAGGGATGTTATGATTGATATTCCAAACCATACTATAATCTCTTGTATGTATGATGAAAAAATAACTGCAAATTTGAATTACATGTATTGTATGTGTTATGACTCCTACTAAAATGGGTAATTTATCTGAAATGGGTTGGGTGTAACAAAAAATAAAATTCATTCTTTCTTTTTGGGATTTTATTATTGTCATTATATAAGAGTTGACTGGTCTTCCACCAAATCATGATGTTGTTTTTTAATAGAAATCATACGTAGTTCTACAATAATTTACTAAACTCTATAGAGAATGAAACTAATTATGTTTCATGAATTAAAGAAGTAACTCTATGTGAGTATTGAAAATGGATTAATTCAGCCATGTTTATCAACATAGGTTGTACCTATTTCATGTATTAATAATAAATATGCATCAATGTAGCTCAACATTGATTATAAAAAACTTAACAATATTACTATTAATTAAATTTATCTTGTAACTCATATTGATGACTTTTTTGATCAAATATTAAAATATAAATAGTTTTCCAAGACTGATATTCATTCTGGATATCATGAAATAAGGTTCAGCAGGAGGTTATATCAAGAGGTAAATCCTCTTCCTTCTTCATTTAATTTTATTTCAATTTATTATCTTATATTATTATTTACTCAACTCCTCTATCTAAATGATCATGATAACTCTATTATCATATTTATACTCGAGTTATATTATGTTTTTCATGACCTACCTTCACCAAGATGAGTGACGGGACATCATGTTGCCAGACCCCTCCTTCTTCAAGTTGAAGGAGAGATAATGACCCCTAAGACCCGCCTTTAATAGGTCCAGGAGTGGCGACTAGCACCAAGGGTATAGAATCACACACAAGATGGAAGGCATTACCCTTTTTATTTAATTGTATCAAGAGATATGATATTAAATCCCAACAACACAAAAATTTGATGTACAAGTAAAGCCAAAACAACCATTCCTATATGCATGTTCCAAAATTAAATGATACAAAAGTAAAAGAAAACCCCAAAAAGAAGTACCAAAATAAAGAAAAATAGTAACAACAACAGCCCCAACGTCTGAACTAGTACGACCCTGCACGATCCCTAAAGTCCTCCTGGAAACCTAAAAAAAGTTTTATACACATAGGGTGAGCATGAAAATATACTCAGTATGGAAAACCAAAATCCCTCGTCCACAAGTGGAGAGGCATTCTAATGCCCCATGAAAAAAGAGATAACCAGAACAACTAGCAAGGAAAACATCCCACCCAAGCCTCACCAATGCATGCTACCTAAATAACACAATTCATGAAATATTATAGTAATAACACATTTCTGTTTGGGTACCCTGCACCACTTACACAATGGTTATTGAAGACATCCTACGCATCAAACCTCTCCCACCATTCTCATCGCAGTTCCACTACCACACCCTGCCCGAACACACCTGGGCCACAACCACACATCCCCCCCCCGCAAACACCTGGGCCACAAAAAAAAAACGCATAACCATGCCTGCAAACACCTAGGTAAAATCAACTACAACCATGCCCGAAGACACCTGGGACTCATACCTAAGACACTTGGGAAACAACCTGCCCCGCACACACCTGAGAAACCACCAAAACTACCCTGCCTGAACGTTATTGGGATATAATGGACCTCAGGCCATCACAGCCTTCTCTAAGAGTCTTGGGCCATTCTGGAAAGGTAGTATAATGGAGCTAATAACCAGTCACTCATAGGAGTGTTGGAAAAAACACCCTCCCCCGTGAAATGAGGGTGTTTGGCACAATGTGCTCAACATGGGTGGGGAGCGAATAAGAAACATAGGAACTTCAATTATATGTATAGGTAACCAGCACTCATACCAACCTAGGGGTCCCAAAACCATCCTAAGAACAACCACCCCCATTACTATTAATTCATAATAAGGCACACCACTCACACCCAAGTCATAACTCATTCCTAGAACAAATTCCCCATTGAACTCATTCTTGTCTTCATGTTCAGGTGATCTCATTTATGTAATTTCTGCACTACTCGGCAACTAACAGGCAAAAGCACAATCCAGAGAAAGAGAAACAGAAAAACATCAATTTAATCATTCACACCCAGTTCTCTTGTAATGTCACAACAAAAAATGGAACTGTGAGATCCCTCAAAGTATTGGAACCAAACCAAGCCTCGAGATACAGCCCCACACAGCTTCAGATTCACAACCAAAAAACGTTCCACAATAGAGGATCCCATCCCCATCCACATCACCCCATAATCATCAAACCCAACAACACACCTACTACCAAAATAGAGTAGGAAAACTCCCATGTTTAAGCACATCATTTATTAGGTTCTTCTTTCTGTTGGTTAACCAAGGTGGCCACAAAAGGATTGATGTTCACTGGGCATCCATTTAACCAACCGAGTTTTGGTCATTAACCAATTTCAATGTTACAATTCATTTAATCATTACAGAAGATAGGGGTTCATTTGTTCTCAAGGAAATACCACCAACAACCATGATTTTCCGTGAGCATAAGCCCATACAGTTCACAACATATATCAATTATAAAATAATTCAACAAAATTGTCAAATGAACCTCATCATTCTTTAACAGTTAGTTTATTATCATATTTAAGGTTCATTTTTATCCATTACCACAGAACCAGTGGAATACCCACCCCGCATGATACACAGTAAGGAGAGATGAAGGAAAATCCCTACTTGGATGATCAAAGATTGATGTATCTCTCGATGTGCCAAGATCCGAGGATGCACAACTTGCAGGGGAGGAATGTCGGGGACTCCAATGGTGAGCAGAAAGGCATCAGCCCTGGCACACCACTTGCCTCAGGAAGGGGAACTCCAAATGCACAGAGAATAAAAGGAGACTAGCCAAGAAGAAGAAGAAATAATTTCCAGCGTGATATAAATATGAGCCCGATCATTAATGGGTATCAAGATCTTCAGCGACTTTAAAGGCGGATCGTGGTTTCACCACATGGTTAGGTGGTTACACCCGATGGGATTAATTGTTATTTAATAAGTCTCATCCAGAAATGCTAGTAACATATGTGACTTTAAGTATTTTATATAAATAGAGGAGGAAGTTACACACAGTTTGGGCTGTTGTGGGTCACCCCACTCTTAGGAATTTAACACATTGATCATGGGGCTAAAAATGGGCTTGAACCACTTCCAAAAGGTTTAAAAGGTTTAAAAGTAGCGTTACTGGAAAAACATTAGATGAAAAACTGAGCAAGGTTGTGTGACACCAATCGTGTCACACCAATCGATGGAAAATCGATCGGTTGCACAGATCAGTGACACACCGATCGTGTCGCAGTGATTAGTGACACACCGATCGTGTCCCATCAATCTGTGACACAGCGATCGATCGCACCATTCAGTGACCCACCGATCATGTCGTAGCGATATGTGACACAACGATCGATCACACCGATCGTTTACACATCGATCGTGTCCCACAGATTGGCTGCACACCGATCGGTCGCACCGATCATTTGCACACCGATCGGTCGCACCGATCGGTCGCACACCGATCTGTCGCATACCGATATGCTGCCCTACCACTGAGACGACACCCTTAGGATCCAGAATTTGGAAAAGGTATGTACCATGAGGGTCTGGGCCATTACATTAGATACCCCTCGAACTATTCTCGTCCTCGAGAATCAATGATAGGCCTGAAGAGAAGAGAGGAGTCCACCCCCCCTCCCCTTGAAAGATACCTCTCAGGGGAAAACCACCCCAAACAGCAACACCTAACTCAAGGTCCATATTGTCTCGACACACGGTTATAGGAGTTCCTTCCACCATGTCAATATACTGTCTGATTTGGGTGGCACTGACTCACCCACATGGGTTTAATCACATCCACTTTAATGTGTCTTGATTAGGGATCATGTCCTCTATTCCCCACCTATCAAGACTTCTCATAACATTCGCAAGGTAAGAAAAGAAAACATCTTAAAAACCAAAGAGGTTAGTATTACATCACAGACAAGTACAAAACGAAACAAAACAAAACTCAAAACAACTCTGGGTATTGGGCATGCATCTGTGCCTCCTGTTCCAAGTTACTCTCCTCAAGCCCACCATGCCTTCATAACACACGAACCAAATGGATGGTTTGTCTACGAAGCATCTTATCCTCACGATCCTTGATCCTCACCAGTCTTTCTACAAACATTCTATCAGCTTTTATATCTAGATTTCCCCAGTAAAGGATGTGTGAATCATCTAGTAGATATCTTCGGAGCTGATACACATGGAAGAAATCGTGCAGTCGTAGTAGCGGTGGTTGTAGCGCTAGCTGATAATCCGCTTCACTGACCCACCGTAGCACTTAAAATGGGCCGATGAACCTTGGAAAAATATTACTCCCCCTACCGAACCTCATTTGTCCACACCGAGGGGGGACCTTCAAGAATACATGGTCCCCAACCTTAAACTCCATGGGTCTCCCCCTATTAATAGCATATGCCTTATGCCGGTCCTGGACCACCTTCATCCTATCTCGTGTAAGCTAAACCTTCTTCTTTGTGCTCTGAACCACCTTTGGTCCAAGAACACATGCTTCCCCAACCTCGGTCCAGCACATGAGTGAGCGAAATGGGCTCCCATACAAAGCCTCAAACAGAGACATGCCAATGGTGGAGTGATAGCTATTATTATAGGAAAAATCTACCAGAGACAGGTGTCACACCCACGATTCCCCAGATTCCAGAATACATGCCCGTAGAATATTTTCCATTGTCTGAATGGTATGCTATGTCTGTCCATCTTTCTGGGGGTGGAAGGCAGTTCTAAGACATTTCTGGGTGCCAAAAGAAAGCTGTACTCCTCTCCAGACTCATGAGGTAAACATTGAATCCCTATCCGAGACTATGGACCTTGGAACACCATGAAATAGCACCACCTCATCCACATACCATTTTTCTAATGCATCCACTACACCTGACTCCTTGATCACGAGATAGTGAGTCGATTTCATCAACTGGTCCACTACTACCCAGATAGCATCATAGCCTCCTTGAAACTTGGGTAGTCCTATGATAAAATCCATCGAGATGTCGTCCCACTTCCACTCATGGACATATAAAGGGTGTAACATACCCCCTGGGATGCGGTGTTCATCATTCACCTGCTGACACACGTGGCAATTTTCTTCAAACATTTCCACTTCCCACTTCACACTGGTCCACAAAAACTGACCTCTCAAGTCTCGTTACATTTTGTAATATCCTGGGTGTTCTTCTAGGGGTGAGTTGTGGAACTCACCAAGAACTCTCTCACACATCATCTCCGGAACAAACAACATCCCTCTTAAAATCATATAATTCTGACCATCCTCCTTCCACCCTCCCAGAGCATCACCATGGTTAACCTAGTCATGCATTACTACACTCTCTATGTCTCCCCACTGAGACTCCTCCACCAGACATTGGAGAGAGGATTGCACTGTCATCTGAAACAGATAACACCTACCACCATCCTCCCTTACATCCAAGTGTAGGGTATCCAGCTCCTCCATTGCCTTCCAAGAATATTCCAAGTCTTGAACCGCATCCTTCTGTGACTTCCTGCTCAATGCATCAGCCACCACATTCCCTTTTCCTGAGGTGTAGGAAATTTCGAAGTCGTAGTCTTGAATGAACTCCATCCACCTTCGTTGTCGTAAGTTTAGGTCCAACTGGGAGAAGATATACTTCAATATTTTGTGATCTGTGAAGACAACAAATTGCTCCCCGATGAGGTAATTCCGCCACAACATTAGTCCGAACACGACTGCTACAAGATCCAGATCGTCGGTGGCATAATTATGCTCATGGGAATGTAACTGTCTAGACCCATAAGAGATCACCCCTTGTCATTGCATCAACACACACCCGATGCCTTTTCCTGAAGCATCACATAACACCACATACGCCGCCCTTTGTTTGGGCAACCTCAGCACTGGGGAACTTACCAACTTCTCCTTCAGATAGCTAAAGGCTGCCTCACATGGCCCATCCCATATGAAAGCCTAGTCCTTCTTTGTCAAAGTGGTAAAAGGTGATGCAGCTCAGGAGATGTTGGGTAAGAACCTCCGGTAGTAACCTACCAGTCCAAGGAAACTACAAGGCTCTACCATGTTCAAGGGTGCTACCCAAGAAAAAACTGCCTCGACCTTCAATGGGATGACTTCTATTCCCTGTTTGGACCCCACGTGCCCAATGAAGTTCACTTCATGCATCAAGAACATGCACTTGGAAAATTTCCCATAGAGTTGGTGCTGTTAGAGGACCTCTAAAATTGTTCTTAGGTGCTCAACATGATCCTCCTCTGACCCTGAGTAGATCAGAATTTCATGAATAAACACAACTATGAACCGATCCGGGTATTCCCAGAATAAAGAGTTCATGACTCCCATGAATAAAACTAGTTCATTCGTATCACTGAACGACATGAATACAAACTCAAAGTGTCCATACCTAAATCCGAAGGAATTATTTGAGATGTCCCCCTCTTTCACCCTCAACTGATGATATCCAGACCGCAGATTGCCAGTCCCTTCCTTCTTCATCAGATCGTCAATATGAATATGCAACTCCCGCAACACATAAGGTGCCATCCAGTAGAGAGACATTGAAATAAGACGGGCACCAGGTTTCAAGTCTATCTAGAACTAAAAATCACATTAAGGGGGTAGAGTCACCACCTCTTCAGGGAAGACGTCCATAAACTCACCAACAATCCCTGGGACATCCACCATTTCTGTATCTTCCGACTCCCCTAACAATTCATCTAATAAGGAAAGGAGGGGCTCTACTCGCCGGTTACCTTCCTGGTATCCCCTCTTGCCAATGAAAGTCACACGTCGGCCGTCCCATGTCTGAAATCACAATGCATCCTCAGAAGCATTCAATAACAGCACATACAAAGAACACTAATTCAATGCATAGGATGTAATTTTTATGGATGTTTATGCAATAGTAGAAGATCTATTATTGACTGATGTGGCCCTATCATTAGTCTACACCCTCGACAAACATAAAACAAGTTGGTTTGACCTCCGATTGGTGTACTCAACAGAAATGGCACTGGAAGTCTATCCGTATCTTGTCCCAGAGCACAGGACATACTGTGCGCAACAATGGATTGTGAAGCTTCTGTATCGAACAAGTCATAGGCATGAGTACTAAACAAGATGATCTTACCTCGAACGACTTCCGGCCCTACTGGAGCTACTGCCTTTGTGGCATCTAACTGCCCACGCCCAGCTCCTTTACCCCTCGGCTGTCGGCCGAGTCCACTACTGCACCATAGTCAAGGTCCCTAAGGAGCACCCTGATGTAGGCCACCTCCGTCGATGTCTTCCCTTGGAGGAGTAGGAGCACACTATCCCTGCTAAAACTACTGAAAGGTCCTAGCTGGAAACTTCTACAGTTGAGGCAGGTGCTGCACTGGCTACCCCAATTGTACTAGACTCTGTCCAGGCTCTGATTCCAAAGGTGCCCATTGATGCCACAGATGAAGCATCTCAATCCTGGGCCCGAATGGAATTCTCTAGGACTAGGATAGTGGAACTTGAACTATTGGGGCCCGCTCCCTACTGGTCGAACCCAAGAGGCCCCTAATGCTGGAGGCTTGCTGCTGATGGCCTGCCCCTTTGACGAGCCCAACTGGATTCCCTCTCACGATACACCTCCCAACACGTGAATACTATCTACCACTTCAGCGTTCTTCTGGACATCCAAGTATGTCAGTAAGGTGAAGGGAGTAACATCATACTGAAGGGAAGGTCGATGTACCTCCCCCAAACACCTCGCCTGAGACTCCTCATATGGAAAGAGTTCTGGAGCAAAGAGGAGGAAATCCTTGAACCTGGTCCCTAACTCTCTCATTGACATACTCCAATACTAGAGGGAGAGTTTCTCTTACCTTTTCTCAGCCTTCACTGTGGAAGAGAGGAATTTCTCCTAGAACTCCCTCTAGAAGTCAGTCCATGTAACCTCATCCTCCCTCTTCTCCCACAGGTAGAGCATCCACCACTGACGTGGTGCTCCCCACATCTGGCTTACATATAGAGGAACCCAGTACTCCGTTAGAGCCCAGATCATGTGGAATTCTATCACCAGCTCCTATATCTTGCTATCTATCTCCATGTCCGAGGTGCTGCCCTCGTACTTCACAAGGGTCTGTCGGTGAAAGTCACGAATTGTCCTCTACCATTTATCAACCTCCTCCTCTAGTTCAGCCCTCTGCCGATCAGCGAAGTCAACCTTCTAGGCCACGATCACCCGCACTACACATGGTCTTCTCCCAGGTTCCATAGTTTCAAGGTAAACTGGGAATGCCTAAGCCCGAGTAGTCTAGAATATTGTTCTTAAATTTTTTTCTTAGACTTCTTATACATTTTAAATCCCCTAAATACCCATGAAACATGAGAACATAAGTCATTATGATGCATGCACCTTCCCTAGGGTCTCTACCCTACAATCATTGAAGCCTTACAAAGGAATTCGGTAGGCCCAGATTCCTCACATCAGATCGTGGTGGGGCCTAAAATCCCATGTCCTAGCTGGTCTTCCCTGGACTATTTCATGCAGCAAGATCACCCAACACTTTCTCCCTACCATCCCAAGTAATCCTCACTGTGCCTAACCCCATAATCTATCATACCACCCACCCTCCTTCTGATACCATTCTATAACGACCTGCCTTCAACAAGATGAGATAAGGGATAACAGGTTGCCAGACCCTTCCTTCTTCAAGTTGAAGTAGAGATAATGACCCCCGAGATCCTTCTTCAATAGGTCCTGGAGTGGAGACTATGACCAAGTGTATAGAATCACACACAAGATGGATGGAATTTCCATTTTTATTTATTAGGATCTGAATATAAGATAGCAAATCCCAATAACACCAAAAGTGGAAGTACAAGTAAAGCCAAAACAACCATTCCCATATACACGTTCCCAATGTAAATGATACAAAAGTAAAAAAGAACCCCAAAAAGAAGTACCAAAAGAATGAAAAACAACAAAAAAACTACCCCAACAGCTGAACTAGTACGACCTGGCACGATCCCTGAATTCCTCCTAGAAACAAGAAAACAGATCTATACACATTGTGTGAGCATGCATGTATACTCAGTAGGGAAAACCAAAAGCACTCATGCACAAGTGGAGAGGCATTCTAATGACATGTGAGAAAAGAGATAACTGAAACATGCAGAAAGGAAAATTTCCCACTGACACCTCACCAAGGAACACTACTGAAATAATTCAAGTCAATAAATATAATAGTAATAACAAATTGATGTTTGGGTACCCCGCACCGCTTCCCCACTGGTTATTGAATACATCCTATGCATTGATCCTCTCCCTCCATTCTCACCACAGTCCCACTGCCACACCCTGACCGCACACACCTGGGCCACAACCACACTTCACGCCTGCAAACAACAGGTCCACAACAACCACGCGTAGACACGCTCGCAAACACCTGGGCCAGAACAACTACTGCCATGCCTGAAGACACCTCGACCTCATCCCGAAGACACATGGGAAACAACCTGCCCGCACACACCTGGGAAACCACCACAACTACCATGCCTGAAGATTATTGGGCTATAAATGACCTCAGGTCATCACAGCCTGCCCGAAGAGTCATGGTCTATTCAGGAAATGGAGAAGAAAGGACCTAACAACTAGCCACTCATATGATTGTTGGGAAAAAAACCCTACCCATGAAATGGGGCTGTTTGGCACAAAGTGCTTAACATGGGTGGGGCGCGAATAAGAAAAGTATGAACTACAATAATATGTATAGGTAACAAGCACTCTTCCCAACCTAGTGGTCCCAAAACCAACCTAAGCACAACTACCGTCTTACTATTCATTCATAAAAAGGCACACCACTCACAGCCAAGTCACAACTCTTTCCTAGAACAAATTCCCCATTCAACTCATTATTTTTTTCAAGTTCAAGTGATCCCATTTATGTAAATTCTGCAGTAATGGTCATCTATCAGGCATAACCACAAGCCAGAGAAAAATAAATAGCCAAACAACAATTTAAGAATTCAAACCGGTTCACTTGTAAAGTCACAATAACAATTGGAACCGTGAGATCCCTCAATGTACTAGAACCAAACCAAGCCTCGAGATACAGCCACACACATCATCAGATTCACAACTAACAACCGTGCCATAACAGAGGATCCCATCCCCATCCACATCACCCCATAAGCATCAAACAGAACAACACACCTACTATGAAAGTAGAGTAGGAAAACTCCCAGGTTTAAGCACATCATTTATTTGGTTCTACTTTACGTTGGTTAACTAGGGTGACCACACAAGTATTGATATTCACTGGGTATTTATTTAACCAACCGAGTTTAGGTAATTAACCAATTGACATGTTACATGTCATTTAACCATCACAGAAGACAAGGGGTCATTAGTGTGCAAGGAAAGACCACCATCAACCATGATTTTCAGTGAGAATAAACACATATAGTTCACTACATATAGAAATTATAAAAGAGTATAGAAATATTTCAAATGCACCTCATCATTCTTTAACAGTTTGTTTATTATCATTGTTAAGGTTCAGTTTTATCCATTCCCACAGAAATAGTGGTGCACCCACCACGTATGATAAATAGTAATAAGAGACGAAGGAAAATCCCTAATTTGATGATGAAAGATCTACGTTTCTCTCGACGCACCAAGAGTTGAGGATGCACAACTTGCATGGGAGGAACATTGGGGACTCCAAGTGTGAGCAGAAGGGCTCTATCACTCGCGCACCACTTGACTCTGGAAGGGGAACTCCAAAAGCACAATGTAGAAAAGGATACTAGCCAAGAGGAAGAAGAAATAATTTCTAGCATAATATAATGATGAGCTCGAGCATTACTGGATATCAAGATCTTCGGGAGCTTTAAAGGATGATTGTGGTTTCACCACGTGGTTGGGTGGTTACACCCAACATGATTAATTGATATTTAATAAATCTCATCCGGAAAAGGTGGTAACAGCTGTGACTTTAAAGATTTTATATAAACAGAGGGGAACGTTACACACAGCTGGGTCTGTTGAGGGTCTCCCCACTCTTAGGAATATAAAACATTGATCATGGGGATAAAAACGGGCTTGAACCACTTCCAAAATGTTAAAAAGGATTAAAAGTAGTGTTATGTGAAAAAATGTAGAGGGAAAACCCAACAAGGTTGTGGGCCACTGATCGGTCTCACCGATCAGTACCACACATATCATGTCGCACCAATTGGTGATACGCCGATCGTGTCCCACTGATGGGTGACACACCAATCGTGTCGCACCGATCACTGACACACTGATCATTTTGCACCGATCGGTGACACAGTGATCCATCACAATGATCGGTGACACACTGATCATGTCGCACCGAACGGTGACACACCGATCATGTTGCACCGATCGGGGACTCAGTGATCGTGTTGCACCAATTAGCGGCACACCAATCGGTCGCACACAGATATAACGTCCTACCACCGAGACTCCACCCTTACGATCCGGAATTTCGCAAAGTTATTGACCATGATGGTCTGGTCCATTATAATGTTAATTCAATAAATATTACCAATCTCCTTAATCTCCCTCTTTTATTTTTTAAATGAAATCATTGTCTGAGAGGTGCGAATTTACAATCTTCGCAGACAATGATGTTTCTTTCATCAAATTCTTCTTAAATGTTGTTTGTAAAACAATTTTAATGGTTGATATATATTAAAAAATTTAAATTATAACAAATTTTTATGTTATTTATGTAACATATTTACATAATGATAGGAGATAATAAAAAATGAGTTTGTTATGATCGAAAACCGACATAAAAAACAAAATAATTATCACTAAATGTATTATCTAATGATTTATCCTTAAAATATATACCCAAATGATATATACAACCATTTACACTTATATATTCTCATTAACAACATTAAATTCATATTTTTTTGAATTTTATCAGTTTACATGAACATCATTAATTATAATCAAGTGAACTATTCATGAAATCAAGGAAACAAAAACTTTAGAACGATAGAATTCAATCGTAGAACTTATCAATAAGGCCATAAATGAACATAAAAAAATATAAAGAATAAAAAAATGTAGATAATTTTTTTATTAATTAATTAATTGATTTAATTTGATTATCCAGGAAGTTAAGGTCAAGTGCAGAACACATTTGGACATTAGGTAATGTTTTTCTTACAGAACATCCTTTTTCATTCGAGTTAATCACTTTCTCTCTTAATCAAAATTAAATTATTAATTATTCTTATTTAATCCTCATAAATTCTGAGTTATTATTATACATCTTTGTAATGATAATAATCCTTATTTATTTTTTGGGGAGTTAAATGATACATAAATAAATTTATCTATTCATCCCGATAAACAATCCGGATTCAAGGGAACTTCTATAATTCATTATTTTTTAATTAATTTGAACTCTATAATATATTTAAATAATGAATTATTTTCCTAAAACCACTAATTTCATCATGAAAAAACAATTTTAGTTAATTTATGGTTTTTACATTGTTTTTTCTAAAATAAAAATTATTTTCAAAGAAAACCTATATTTATCTCAAAAATTCCTCAATGATTTTATTAGAGTATCATTATCCATTTCAACAAATATGTTGAATTTTATGTCATATTGAGGTTAATATCTTATTTTTATCATCTACCATGTTGTATTAAATTGTTTTTGATTAGTTGGACTGTGGATGCGCTATCTTGATACCGTTGAATATACTACTCAGAATGGTTAGTGTTTATGTGTACAGATCGGGGAATGTTATTTCTTATGTTCATGTTATTTATGTTTAACCCCATTCATTTGGGGAATTAATTGGACATATCATGGGATGGGTGGGTTCTTCTATATCCCATAGATGTATCAATTGGTCTCATAAAGAAAAATAAAATTGGATTTTGGCTGAGGCCTTACACTAGTATTTGCGGACTTCATGGATGAGGCCTTGACAATATGTTTCATATGTATGACATTATGAATTCCCTCATTATGGTATTAATAATTGATAAACTATGTGGTTATTTTACTAATATAATATAATTAGTTATGTTTCAATATCTTATGATCATTTATATGGACTTCTTTAATAATCCTGCATTCCTTCCATATTATGGTCAAGAATATTTTCAATAGAATCCATTTTTAGTTGTTAACTATGACTAGTGTTTATTTTTATGATAATTTCAATTTTATTACTTACCATTTCCGAGCAGTTGATCTAACCACTTTCTTAAATTTTATTTTCCCCAGGTTTAGATTGTGAATATAATGAAGGAATTTTAGGGATATTTTAGGCTTCATAGCCATTTCTAATGGAATTTATATTATGTATTTCATTTCAAGATGTAATTTTGAACTTATGTATGTATCGAATTTTCCGAAAGTACTAAAATAATTAATAATTTTTGTTAAGAATTTATTGTAATTGTGAAAATTTTAAAAAAATAATGCACTAGCTTCGGGAAACTGGGGATGGGGTGTTATATATATCCATGTGGTACACCACCTCACTAATTATACATAATATTTGGAAGGGGCTGATAAACCTTAGAGACAACCTTCCACCATATCCAAATCTATAGAATCCCTATTGAGGTGAAACTCAATTGAACATGTGGTTTCATTACATGAACTCTAAAGGCATGTGTTTACTATCAGGATAAGATTTATGATGGATATGTGAAATCTTCATCCACTCATGCAAGATATAAACCACCTTGGTATAACCTCATACTAACTATAGGCCCATGAGGGATGACTCTCCTCAGTTATTCTAGCAATGTGTTGATCAGTAGGGTTACCCATAAATATCCTCCAATAGTTCCATAACAATTATTTAATGGTATCTTTTTTGTATGAAAACTTTACAAGAGGAAGGTGATCCTCCCAATTATGGCTGAAGTATAACATGAAACCCCACATGATATCCTTTGAGACATGAATAGTCTGCTCATTCTGGTCATCTATCTAGGGGTGAAACACCCTGATCAAGTGTAACTAAGTCCCAAATTCCTTCTTATATTCCCTTAAATAACTAGAATATAACATGGGAATCACAATAAAGACTATCTTCAATGGGACTCTAGAAAGATGAACTATCTTCAGAACCTAGAGGCATCCCAATCTATCTACATAACATTGTTTTCAAATAGATAGGAATTGGGATGACTTGGTGATGTAGTCTACAATCTCTTAGATTTTATCATGTCCCCTAGACATATGTGTTAAAACCATCACAATGTCCATATAAATACCATCCCAATTCAATTATAGATCCTCAAGGGGTTGAGCTTAACCAGATGCAACCTGGTGCTCATCCTTCACCTACTTGCACATAATGCATTGAAAAACTAACTCTACGAC
Organism: Viscum album; assembly: GCA_963277665.1. Lineage (NCBI taxonomy): Eukaryota > Viridiplantae > Streptophyta > Magnoliopsida > Santalales > Viscaceae > Viscum > Viscum album. The sequence goes on from OY728131.1 coordinate 1,197,878,018, forward strand.
TACATAATTTATTCCTATCCAACAAAATTGAGGCTAGAGGTCCTATTAAATCTTCTCCACTCCTATATTTACCACCAAATGGTATGTATGAAACTACCAAAAATACCCCTCCATCAATTCCACTAGTACAACTATGCATTCTCTAAAAAGGATTATGTCCTCCCCACCTTTAAAATATCTATCAGGAGTATTACCTATGGAAGTGTGATCACATAGAGTCTCATAGTTGGTATCCCTAATATATTCCTCCTTGAATAAATGTAATATTGGAGGTGTTAAAACCATCAAATAAATGTAAGATGATCCATATCTTTCTATAAATGAAAACTATAATGAGTAAAACAAATGTGACACCTCATTCAAAAAAATTAAACTAAATCTCTTGCTAAGAGCATCATCCACCATTTTTCCCTTTATATAAGTATATATAATATAAATGTAAATGTATATGAGGAACACTAGCCACTACCTATGTCTCATGTTCAGATCCTTTTAAGTGAAGATATACTTGAGACTCTTGTGATTAGAGTAGATGATAAATTGGTCGACCATCAGGTACTATCTCCACATCTTCAATGGGAATGATACTGCTTCTAACTCAAGATCATGGGTCATGTATATCTAATCATGTGTCATCAACTAGCTTGAATGATTTTCAATCACCGCTTTCCTTTCCATCAGGACACAACCAAGTATGGTCCCCGATGCATTGCAGAACATTACATAATAGACACCCTCCTTTGGAAATATCAAGATCAGAGCACCTGTTGGACTCTATCTCAACTACTGAAAAGTCTTCTCGTAATTCTCTGTCCATATGAAAGGCTACCCCTTTCATGTCAAAGATATCATAGGTGATGATATCCTAGAGAAAGAAGGTATGAATACAAATTAATAACCTTCCAAACCAAGGAAACTGAACACATCCATCATGCTCCTAGGTGGCTCCAATGCTAACACTCCCTCAACCATGGCCTGGTCCACTACCACTCCATCTACTAAGATAACATTTCCAAGAAAGTGGACCACCTAAATCCAAAACTTGAACTTTGAGGGTTTATTATAATGATGGTGCTCTAGGAGTATGTCCATAACCATCCTTAGGTATCTCTAGTGCACCTCCTCGGACAAAAGACATCTAAATGTTGTCTTTTGTATATCATCATCATGTACTCCTAGTTGGTGATATCCATATCAAAGGTTAACCTTTGAGAACCATCATTCCCCTCTCAACTGATCAAGGAGGTCATCGATCCTCAATAGTGGATACTTGTTCTTCACAGTCATACAGTTTAACCACAAGTAGATACTTACAACCTCAAACTCCGATCTATCCTTTTAGAAAACAAAATTGGGGATGCCCAATGTGAAAACTAGGTCTCACGATGCCCTTTCTATAAATGTCCTCTAAATACACCATTGGATTACAATGCTCTGCGATATCCATTTGATATGCTGGTATTGATATCGGTTCCATCTCGGTGTTTTAGTCGATGTATAAGTCTATCTCCCAGTAGGAAGGTAAAACTATTACATCGTCTAAAAAGACATCCTCATACTACTCCATTACTATTGGTAACTGAAAAATAATAATGTATACTACATCAAGGGTTATGGTGTCCAAATCATGAGTAATCGAATGCACCTTCATATGATTTAGTTCACACTGTGATTCCTAGGATTCCCTTTCACCAACAATGAAAAAACTCATTCCATCACTATAGACACATCACACCCTTCATCTACAATAGTCAATTTGGGAATGGAATATGAATAACCAATCTGTAACATGGATTACATAGTAATGCCTCAACGTTTCCACCAAAAGGTTCCTACTAAAACTCTCACATCCAAGGGTCAAGTCACATTATCAGAATAGATGTGTGATCATTGTGTCTTCTCTACTGGGTGTCTCCAAGTGTGATGGTCGAGCCAAGAGTTCAACTGGAATCTCTAGGTCTCAAAGGAGATATGAGGGATGAATAGAATGACTATCAACTATGTATATCATTTATACATATAAATTTGAAATGAAACAAATATTACATTGACATATTCTCAGTGCCCTTGGGTTATATTCCTTCTCTACATGCAGATATCCCTACCCCTTTTCTCCAAATCCCGGAGCCTAGAGTTGTCCTTCTAGAGGTGTTAGTGGTAACAAGTCCAAATGTAAACCATCTCCTACTACTATCCTAGATTATTTTCCATGTCCTACTCCCTAAAGATCTTCTTTTCTTATTATGTTCACTACCACGGTGGTCCATCCACTATCTCCCTTTCAACAGCATGTGCAGATAGAATAATATCAAGCGAGATGTCCCCGACCATCACATGAATATCAGCACCTCTACTTAAGCACAATAGACCTGTCATGAGAGCAATAAACCATAGATACCCTATCCATGAATCTCTTACTAAAATGTATTCCTTGTTCGGATCCCTGAGATATATTCCAGCTCCCTTATACCGAGGTTTGTAGACTTTCTTGTACACTTCTTACTACTACAATCTATATCTTCTCAGCTCAGAATCCTTCTACCTCCAATGATTGGTCATGAACTCCAACATACATTTGAATTTATATAAATATAATAATGGCTCAAGTGTCTATACATAGACCTTTCTCAAAGGATCGAGCCTTAATGTACTGATCTCTATCCATATCCAACAAGTACTGGGAATGGTTGGTCACCATCGATGAATAATCTGTCATAGTCATAATTTCATACAAGAGCTGAGGAAGATCTTTTATATGAATATCTCTCTGTTATCCAGTGATAACTCTTCTCAAATGAGGTTCTCAATCTCTACCCATTAATGATTTACCTCTTCATCTATCTGGATAGCGAGACTCCACCATCTCATAGATGAGGCTTGCAGAAGTCTCACTTCTAAGATCACCATCTAATCCGCTGGTGTCATGAAAAAATAGAATACTCAGGTCACATCCTCAAGACAGCACTCAAACACCTAATGATTGAGACCACCTCAAAACCTAAGGGGTATTTTTATCTAAAATCATGGAGCATGATGATATTGTGCATCTTGTCTTCTAGTACTACAGATACCACGTGCTGCTCTACTGGTGGTGGTATATATGGTGCACCATATAGAGGAAACATATGGGGAACTTGCCCATATATTGAAGCCCCATCACTATGGTGGTCATCTGCATGATTGAGTTGTTGAATCATAGTTTGTATGAATATTGGGGGAATCCTATAAGAAAACAACATATACCCCGGTCAATGTGTATATCTTGAGAGCTAACTTAAGAAAGACATGTAACCAAAACCCATTTTTATATGATGAATGTGCCAATATTTTCCATGCAACTAGTGTTCTCATGTACTATGTTGAAATGTATGTTATCAGTGTCACAGTGTATGGATATGTTAATTGCCCGCACCACCACTGGAGTCCCTAGACTGAAAGAATAAATCAAAACAGACAACATTATTAACCCAAATCAATTTCAAAGGCTCCTGGTCATACGACACTACCAAAAACCTCTGATACCAATCTATCATGACACGTCTTAGTGGGGCATGTGTTATTAATTCCCATGCCTACCTCCAATAGACCAGGGGATGGTGACTAGAAGTGAGTTGGAATATCATGGACACATGAGGAATTGTCTATGTACATCTACGCACAAACATATATCCAAGCACACAAATTTCGAAATTTAAAAACCACTAAGAAAATAAATCCATACAGAGCACTATCCTAACCAACATATTAAATGGAAAGTAAAGTTCAGTAATGTAAAACCATCCAGAATAAAAACCCACCAAAAGAAAAATTATGAAAAGAAAATATTATAACCTATAAAAATAGGTACTGAGATTGCTCTTTGAAATCGTAGGAACACCTGGTGCTGCCTAAAATCACAAATCTATTTTCATTCATAATTTTCCCTAGACTCTGTCAAAAGGCATCTCCTCTGCAAAAGACATGACATGAGTGAGAAAATACCATGCAGGGGTGAGTATAACAATAATCAGTGAGCCACCCCAAAACCACAATGCAATACCCAAACGATGATCCAATTATCTCTATGAAGTATATGTCTAAACCACATATAACAAGAATATCCATATATACTCAAACCAAGACACCCAGTCTAGAGGTATATCACAACTACCACATAACCACACTATAGATTAAGATCAAAGATTCCATGATGTACTCATCAGGGAGAACACACCACAGAGTATGAGAGAACTGATGACATCTATTTGGGAAGTATGGTTCATTAGAAACCATCATGATAGAGATGCCCTGATACATCTGAAGAGAGATATGATACTATAGATGGGGATTCGAACTAGGGCTATGGGGTGATACCAACAACACTACATGGATTATCCTGTTAAGTAGAGGATCAAGTCTTAGTGAAGTTGGCCATGTCAATACCAAGGAATCTATCTAGGGAATGAAGATTGAGTATATGATCATACTTCGGGCATCTCAGAAGGGATTCCAATAGATCTATCCTAAATATCCTACTAAAGGGATCATAATCCTATGAGTATGAAATGATATAGATCAGCCTTTAGGGAATGGAAGAAGGGCACAAACCCTAATGAATATTTCCCATGATATGGTGGAAAAGATATTCGAGCCATGTCGAAAGGGGTACATAGTGTATAGTAGGTTCACATGTCGTGTCCTTTGACCTTAGGTACTACCCATGTACGAAGAATCATGTTGTTTAGAATATGCCATGTAGAATATAGGTACACAATATGTATATGGGTAAAAAATCATGTCCTTTCATACAGGGTCCACCCGTGTACTCTGGTAGTGTTTCAGTACATGGTGTTAACCCCTATCCACCTACACGTGTAATCAGTTTGGTCCAATCCATGTGGTGGGGTAAAAACCTTGTTGGAAACATGTATACTCCCCCATGAGTTCATGTAACTTCTGGGATACATGATATGTATTCAAGGAGGGCCTAAATTTTGTGTGACAAGGTTCACATGTTTTGTGACACTTTACTACCTCCTATAACACTAGTTTTCAATGAGTGGGGTCCATACACCACGTAACCCATGGTTACACGCCATGTTGGTGACAAATTTCCAGAAACATTGTTCTTCCTCCATGCACCTCATCCAATCCTATGGTGTTTGATCAATTTCATAATTTTTCTCAAAAAAATATATCCAAGTTCATATATCCCATACAACACCGAATTAGTGGATTTTGGGCCTTCAATTGGCTCTGAAAACTGATTCTAATCACCCACATGAAAATAACTCGAAGAACGATATCTCCTGAATCGCTCGGATCGGTATGTCACCATCAATTTTCATCTCCACAAGGTCTTTATGTTTCTAGATATTATTTTCTAGATCATTTATCTTTTAAATTGATGGGAAACAATTATCTAATTATAAATACTAAAGAACACAAGGTATGTGATTAATATCGGGGGAGAAAAAGAACAAGAACAACCCAAGGAATGAACCTCATCCATTTTTTGTTCTGTCCTTGATTTATTCTGTAAGAATGATCAAGAATACAAAATCAATTCTCAATAATCAAAACCATGATAAAAAACCACAATCATAGAACACACCACAAGAATGAGTGAACCGCAGATCAGCCTGTTTTTTGTTTGTCCATGCTCTTTATTGAATCTCAGAATGAAGAAAATAAATAAAAAAAGACATAAAACAGGGTTGGATTGTTTACATAAGTGGATCAATTGTCAATTCACCACCATTGATGAGATCCCTCGTAAAATCAACCCTTTATCTCTAATATGAAATCTCATCATCATTCACCATTGAGAGACTTCTCCATATTGTCTTCAGAGCCTCCACGAAATCTCAATTTTATCCGTAAAACACTAGACTCTGGAATAAGGATTATTTCAAAATTAATCATAACTACATCAGTGAAACAATAAAATAAAATAATTTTTTATATTGTTTGTTTTATTAAGACACCAAAAACACCTTTTCACAGATAACCCATGCTATCCAATGTTAGGTCGCACCTAGGATAAAATAGCTACTCTAAATGAAATGGTGGCCTTTGATTTATGATGCAGGTGCCGATTTAGAGATTATTCCACTTTTTCTAGTAAAATACCCATATGTGGTATTTAATATATTTAAGATTTTTTAAACATTTCTTTCAAGAATAACAGGCCTCAAAATCGCACACCGTATCTGTTCTTGGTCTCAAATTAATTCCATATAATATTAAGAAATAAAACACGGGAAAATATAGGACATTACAATTAAATAACAGAAGGTAAAAGAAGATTACACTTAAAGGTCAAACTAGAATTCCATCTTTAATAAATTTATGTTTGGAGGCCAAAAATTAAAAAATTCAATAGAGTGGTTCAAAATTTAAATTTATATATGCAACATCATAGAAAAGAAATATATGAGTTGAGGACTGAGATTGAAAAATTAAATTTGAGAATCCCAAAAAACAAAAATTGGTGATTGATCTTAAAATTAATTAATATTATCTATCATGGATTATTAATTCATTAACTGATTATATAAAACATCATATAAAACAAAATCATGTATATTGAAGTTATGGTTGTGTCAATTCATTCAAATCGAAATATCAAGAAATGGTTCTAACACCCAACATCAAATTGGGTAATTGGAGTAGATGGGGTATAAAAAAGCTATGAAGAAACATGGAGGATCCTTAGAATAGATATAATCTTTTCCATAAGTGACTCAGTTCAATAATAAATGAAAATATATTTTGGGGATTCATCATAACAAAAAATTAGGGGAAATTGATGTGAAACCTTAATCACATACACCATAAATGAAGGTTCATTTGAGTAATTCACAAAAGACCTGTAAAAACAGAATCAATGTCCTAAAATAGAATAAAATGTCTATAGAGTCCTAGATAAGAAGATTATAGATGCTAGAAACTTGATTATGTGGTATAAAAACAAAATCCTAATTTCTAGCCTTACAAGATGAGGGTCATATAATATACCCAGGTGTAGAATAATCTTATTTACCACCAATGAATGGAAATAAGAATACATGAATCAAAAAATAAAAATATGAGAATTAAAATATCATGGAAATTTCATTGAAATTGATATATTGGGATAGAGTAAAAATATTTTGTATTCCGTTCACTTAATATATGATGGGGAACTAAAATCATATAACATGAATCAAATATTGAAAATAAGGTGAAATTTAAGTAGGAACTTATGAATCATTAATGATAATTTTGACTGGAAAATACAAAGCACGAGGTAATGAATTGAGGCACACTACTATCTTAATGGTTTAAGATCGTGGTTTCAATTTACTAATAGTAATAATATTATTTGACTTGGTTAATGTAGTGACTTTCAACAAGAAGTCATGAATAATCAAAGGAAGATATGATTCAATTATAATACCAGGAAAATAAAAAAAGTCAAATCAATATCTCACAAGTGTTGAGAAGGATAATTGATTTATATCAATGGAAGAGGAGAATAATATGAATAAAAAGTGGTATGGATAGTTTAACCAAATGTCTTTGTAAAGAATGGGTATGAATGAAGGATCTCATGAAATACCTAAACATTCATGTGTGATACTTGCAAAAAAGGGAAGGTAATTTATAAGACCTGCAAGGTGAACTATAAGAAGTCAATGAGATTTTATATGTTGAATCACATGAATAATTGTGGGATAATTCATCCAAGTTCATGGATAGAAAAATTAATTATGTTCTATTTATTTATTATTACAAGAGGTTTGAATGGATAATGGTAATCTCTCACAAAGTTAATTTTTTCATGTGAATTCCACATTACTAGAGATTGGAAGAGAATAATAACATGATGAAAATTTATAAATTATAAAATAATTATAATATTAAATTCCATAAAAATATATAGGATGAAAATATAAATAATATTTTTATAAGAAACCATGTTTTAGTAGTGATGGTTCCTTAATAAAATGGATTCTTTGAGAAGATAAATTGAATCATAACCCACATGAATTAGACAATAATCAATGACTGGGAGGTACCGTATACCTTTATTATAATGAAATGATTATTTTAGTTTATATCTCCAATATTTTTATATTATGTTTGAATGAATAGTATACATAATATGTGATGTGGTATGAGAAGAATCCTACATAGAAGTAGTTTTTAATTTTTGAATGTGATTGAATTATAATTAGAAAAAGAGGGAAAACTACAAGATTGAATCTCATGGGAAAAATTAATTTCCATTATATACTAATAAAAATGTAATTCATATAGATTCAAAAATAAAAAAATTGGGGTTTTTTTTGAAATTCCTGATGTAATGGGTGTGGAATAAAAATGGAATTTTGAAACTATTGAGTATTATTCACAAGAAAACAACAGTGACATATAACAGGTGAGTGATTCTAAAGTGAGAGGCATCAAGGGATAATATAGGGACTAAGAAGATTACAATAATATTTATATTATTAAAAATATTAGTGGGTTATATAGATGAAAATAATTTAGGAATCAATGATGGATTAAGTGAAGTTAATATTGTAGGGAGATAATAAAATTGTAGTGAAAACATGGAGGTAGGAGTCTCTACAACCAAAAATTTTTTTAACTGAAATATTGAATAAGAGTTTTTTTGAGACTTATAAAGATGAAAATTAAGTTAAAGTTATGTATGAATATTTTTTTTACAATATGAATAATGAAATATGAAAATTATTCCTCAGTTTAATAGGAAAAAAATACCATCAAAAACATGTGGGAGTTCCTACCAAAACTCAATGAATATGGAAAGGGGACTCGGAATAAATCATATCATGTATCCAATGGATATTCTAAAAACTATTCAATTAATGGTGATAGAATAGTTTCTCTTATAGATTAGTTAGAATCATTTCAACCATTCATTGAAATTTCAATGAAAAATGATTTTAAACCATCCCAATAGACATCAAACCTACATTCCAAAACAGAATTATTTTAAGGGATGCATGAATTGAGAAAATGGATGATTTTATTATTAGTTAATAAAGGAGAAATTTTTATCTGATTTAATAATCCATTTTATGGGTTGAAGAATGCACGAATGGTTTGGTAATCTAGGCTTGATCAATACTTGAATAATCATGGATTCCAGTGAAGAAATGTTTTTCATAAAATTTATACCAGGAAATAAAATGATCATAGGATCTTGATAATCATATATGTGGGTTAAATAATATCTATTGGATCAGATGTATTATAATGAATGATTTATAAATACTTATGGAGGTGAAAATTTGAAATTTTTATGATTATAGAGTAAAAATTTGTTCTTGGGTTTATAGACAAATCACGTAAGGCATGAAATATATATTTTTCAGTAAAAAATATTACAAATAAGTTTCATATAGTTTTGAAATGGGTGATTATAGATCAATGAAAAATTTTGTGGATAATTAAATGATCTTTTCATGAAATGGTAATGTAAATATGGTCAATGTAATAGAATAAATAAAAAAAATTAAGCATATTGTACATAATGGTGAAATGATCCAATATTGTGTATTACACATGTCAAGATGAATCGTAACAAATATATACAATGGAATTCCATATGATATTAGTGAGATGGATTATTCTTTACATCAATATAATAGTGTATTTAAATTTATTTTATCATTGAACAACACAACAAGAGCTTTTGGGACACACTGATGAAGATTGGGTTAATTCAGTGAATAATAAAAAGTATCAATCAGGTGATGAATTTTATCTTATAGTTTTTTTATTTATTTTCTAATCAGAAATAAATATTTCATTTTACTTCAAATTTTAGAGGCCAAATATATTGCGTTAATTAAATCATGTGGTCAATTATAATGGATGGAGCATCAAATTGATGATGATAATGATGATGGGAAATTTACTATTCAAATCATATGTGATAACATGAGTGCTATTAATCTTATCAAAAGTCATGTACGTCATTTAAGGATGAAAAAATTGAGATAAAATATAATTTCTTCATGTTGAAGGTTGAATAAGGATGTGTTAATTTACAGTATATGTCAACAAAAATGAGGTCGCTAACATTATAAGGAAGGAACTAACCAAGGATGAGTCTTAGAGTCATCAGTTGGATATTACAGTCCAACTATGTCAATCAAAATAAACAGTTTTGAGAATCACCCATATGGTATTTTATAATTTTTTTGAGGTATAATTAATAACATGAATTAATTGTTTGGATTTCTAATCCCTTTTTGTGAAATTTTAGAGAAGTGGTCATTGTGTTAATTGATAAAGTGAGAGATGTTTAACATAAGAAATATGGGATAAGTTTTATATTATTAAAACCCATGTGAATTTTACTTCCTATTTATAAAGGTATAATAATACGATGTTTTTGTTTTGGAAAAGTAGAGAGTGCCTAATTATTTATTTATGGAGAGAAACAGATTAAAATCAGTATTGAAGAGATTGAGGATCAAGAAAATATTTTTATATGGAAATTTTCATTTAACTCATGTTTTTGTGATGATTTTATCTCATGTGGGATTATATATGAAGATTAATGAGTTATTGATACACGATCTATAGCGATTTTTTGCAGATCTCGAATGAGAAGGTATTGAATCAATTATGGAAGTGTTATCAATAAAACTAAAGGGGAAAAATTTTAACAAAAATCACATGGTGTATTTTCTATTTTTGTCAATTGAAGTGGTTTTTCGAATAATTCAAAAGGAAATAAACATTAATAATAAGGACTAGAAGAGTTTTTAAATAATCTTTAATGAGTTACATCTTTTCTATATGCGATAAAAAATTCAAGTTGTAAAGGAGTTCTTTGGGAAATTAAAAGGGAATTGATGTCCCTATATACATAATATTCTATGTGATGATACATAAGAGAAATTATAAACTCAAGTGAGGGTTTATAAATTTTAATTGGAATATGAATTTTAGTCACACCCAAATAACTTTGGTTATGTTTCAACAAAACCATGCTTGAGGATCCTTTTCAAGAGGTTGGAATCTTGTGGACTAGGGAATAATGTAATTTGACCCCAAGTAAATTAGGCTCTAAACTATTTTACAGATAATATAGTATTCACATAGGTTTTGGATATCATGAATGGTTTTATGGACGTAAACATGGAAATTTAATTCAATATGAAATATTTTATTTTGTAAAGTAGAATATAATGCATAATATAATTTCATTTTTTCAAAAGTGGTAGAAATGTGCCACATGATGGGATTTATGGCCATGATATAACTTGAGTAAGGAATATTATTGTGTGTATGAAATTGTTATGGTGTCTACATAATAGATACAAGAAACATATAATTTTATATTCATGATGTACAAGTGATTTAATACTTATGGTAAGGGACAACTCATAATGTGAATGTCAAATGATAATCTTGAATTCGTTGCTATGAAATAATTTTTGTATTCAAACTGTAAATTTTTTATACAAATAGTTACATGTTGTAAATATTTGTTTCATTCCATAGACATCCTAAAGTTTTGTATTATAGTTTTTATGGGATATGATAATCACACCATGATGATGATTTTCATTCCATGACAATGTTGAGTTAGAAAACCTATAGATTCATATTTTCTATATTTCAAGAGGGAATTAAGGGACCTATAGGAAAGATCATATATTGGTTTTAGAGAAGATTATTGGATTAATTTTTATATATTAACAACTAAATATTTAATATATATTATGAATAAAACATGGTAATTTATCAATAAATTAGAGATATATATCTTTTAAAAAGATAATGCTAGATTATTGATGATTAAGGAAAATAATGAGAGAGGAGAATAATATAGGAGTTCTAGTCACGTGATGGAATGATAGAGATAGGAATATCCATGAGGTATTATATTTGTAGGTTCATGGATTTCATTAATGGATAACGTGGAGCATAATTAATGCACCCATGCCAGTGTAAACACACTATTTATTCACGGACAACAGTACGATGGAACTTTAATGTAATGAGTTGTTCGAATTATTGAGATTAGTGAGTTATTTATTTTTATGAGGGTTGTAAACCTAGAGGGTTAATGTAGACATTAAAAATTATAATACAACTAGTTTGATAGTTTTTTAGGAGTATGGAAGATCATTATTTATTTCTCCTTGGATTAGCATAGTTTGAGTTAATCAAGTAAAAATTATTGTGTTCCTTTGTGATTTTATTTATCACTTCCTATCTATTGTGAGTAACAAGAGTTTTCATAATTAATAAATATTAATGGTATTAGTGAGGGGTCATTATTGAAAACATGACATACAATAATTCAGACACAATCAAGATATTTACCATATCTGGGTCCAATAGAAATATAATTTTTTATAGTTAACTTTCCATGATTAGTTATATTAATTAGAAAATAATTGGAATATTTGATATTTTTTTAAACATGGGATTTAAGTGAGAAAGATGGAAACTCATAAAAAAGAAAATAATTCCTCCATAGTTGGGTGAAACAAATCTATGTATTTCTTTATTGGAGGAAGAAAAATTCTATTAGATAAATATTAATCAATCTCAATATTTACTCCCAATGAAGAATGATTCCATCTGCTCTTCATATTCATCATGATATTGGAAATAATGAAATATGGTTATATCTCAAGGAAAAAATTGAAATGGGGTTATATAAGGAATAATGATGAACCAAAAAACCACAAACATCATAGGTCACATTTTATTTTTTTATTTTAACCTCGTTTCACATGATGTTATTTGAACCTCTTCCCCTTAAGATAAGATAGCATATTTTCTATGGTGAAAAGAAAAATATAATTATATTATTTTAATGATGATAATTTTAGACAAATTAGTTGATGGTAATTTGATAAATGGTTGTTTTAATGAGTATTTTATAGAAAATTGAAATGTTTGAGATTTATCTTTCATGAATTTTTCTCAATAATGTTGTTAGTTATGAATAAATAAAAATATTCAATTTAAAAAAGTATTTTTCCTTAAATTTTTTTTTCACTAACAGTGATTGAGATTAAATAATTAAATTTTATACTAATTTGAAAATTCAAAAAGAAAACTTATTTAGATGATATACGATTATCCAAAGAAATTTAATATCATTAATTCAGGCATGATCATTTGGATTTCTTAATAATTCAATTAATTGTGTTGTGAGATAAAAGGTAACCGATAATTAGTTTTTTGAAAAACATGGTATGCGTTTTATTGAATAGGGATTGAATATTTGAAAAATAAAAAATATTCATTAAAATTATTAAATTGGTTCATTTTCAATCATGTGATAACATGATATTTAAATCCAAATATTTTTATTTTATAAATCATGTTTCTAAATTTTGGTAATGGTGATAATAATAATTATAATAATAATAATTATTTTTATTACTATTATTAAAGTGTGATTATTGTTATAGTTATCATTATTTTGGATAAATAATTATCTATTGAATTAATATTAATTTTTTATCTCGACACATGAAGAATATATTTTTGTTATTAACTAATACTTCTTCTTTGATTATGTGTAAACAAATATAATTTTATTTTATTTTGATTTCATGTGGTAAACATGGGTATGAATCCTCTTTGTTTATATATATATTTATCTTAAATTTTATCTATAAGTTATTAATTCTGAGAGAGTTTGTTTATGTTGGTGATTTATATTATTATTATTATTATTAAATGTTGGAAAATAAATCTTTTATTGATTAAGTAATTTATAATATAACATTCCTAAAAATTATTCTGTATTATTCTCATTTATGTTTCTGGTGGTTCCATGATTCTACAATGGACTATGTCATGAAAGGTGTATATTCATGAATTTTTATTTTTAGAGGTTGTTGAGTTTTTGATTGGTGGAGGGGATGGTTTCTGAATTTGGATTTAGGATGGAAATTCATGGGGTTGGACACCTCAAATAGTTGATTTTTGGACACTGTATGAAATATGAAGCGTGGTCTAAGGAGTAATGGGAGTGTAATAGGGTGGTGGGAAACAGATTTGGGGACACAACATAATATTGAAGCAACACCATCTAGTTGGTATAGCTCCACTATCTTGTCGGTGGACATGGAAATAACCCCAGGTTCTTCCTAGAACCATTAACTAGATGGAATCCTATAGGATGATTTTTTTGTTTGGGTAGCCCCATTATTTCACATAGGATCCCCTATCTTTTTCTTATGTGTTATTTTCCACCTAAATGGATATTATTCATCTTGTACATGCGGCTATGCATATTCTGTCATCTTGGGTGGGTCTGCCTCATTTGGAAATTTACTTTCGTCACATGGAAAAGAGAAATAGGAGGAAACAAATTGGAGAAACTATATGAACAGAGGTAAAGTATACCTTGGATCGAAGATGGGTTGAAGGAAGGAAGATATGGATTGATCCATGAATAAGGAATCCCAATAACATTGAAGTGGGTACTTCCAGGTCTCATATAATGAGAGAGAGATTTTCTCTAGCCATGGAGTTATGAATTACATGAGTGGCTGAATATTCTTAAAACAATACTATAGTGGGGAATTACATGTTGGGTAATTCCATTTCACATCGTATAATCCCCTTGGATATGTTTCCTCTAAAAAATGTGTATCCCATTATTTTAATTTATTTTTCAATCCCTGGAATATTACACATTGTGAAAACTATTTCACATAATTTTAAAGTTTTACACTACGTGAAATCTATTTGCTTCCAGATTTCGGTAACCACAATCATCCTAACTTCATCTGAGCCTCCTCTGAGCACCATGGTCATTATGATTAATAAAAGTGTCGATCCATCCATATCTAAGACCTTAAATTATATATCTCTTATTATATTATAATCCTAGAGAATCCAAAATCAACCCATAGAGGAAACATAATGGTGCATCCGAACAACCACCCAACAAGATACCACTCAAGGATCTCACACCAAAGGATCTCAACATCCTCACCCAGTAACAAGGGGCTTGACATTGTGAGGAGATGAACTAATCATTAAGTCTTATCCACATGTAGAAATATGGTAGACTAATCCCACCACATGGATCTAAAGACAGATAGTACATGGAAAACCCCACACGTCTTTACCTCCCATGGAAATAGAGTAATACACCACAAGAAACAAGAGAGGGTTCCATCTCACAAACCCAAAAAGTCTAAAACCACAAAACAATCACCATTAAAATAAGGGAAGATAACAATAAATAGTTTGGGTTACTAAGAATGTAGTTTCGACTCGCATTCCTAGGTACTCTTCACCATGTCACTACGCCAACACAAGACACAAACCCAGTAGATAGAATTTCCACATAGTCCCTTATCCTATTTGCCCTAGATCTATAAATGGAACTCCTCAATGTTCACATAATTTTCAACATAGATCTCACCCCAATAGACAGAGTGAGAGTAGTCCTGAATATAATAATAGAGATGAAACACATGAAAAAAAATCATGTATCTAGATCATCTTCTAGGGAAGTGCTATTTGATACGCCCTGAATCCAACATGAACCCACACCTCAGAAGTCCCAAAACAATCCAGAAAAATATTAATCCGTTGACAAATCCTTCGCTACCCACAACAGGGAGTCAACTTAAGGAACACATGCTCCCCAAAATCGAACTCAAATAGTCTCCTCATGTGATCAACATAAGATATCTGATGTTATTGTGCTTCCATTACCCTCATGCGAATCACTCAACCACATATTACCTTATATGTACCATTTCCAATTTGAGATGTTCTAATTATATAAACTTGGTTCAACTCAATGGAAAATGTCATGTTCATCCATACATGGCTTCAAATTTCACCATACCAATGGTGGAGTGAGGACTTTTGGGGTAAGAAAACTCTACCAAGGGAAGGAGACACATCTAGGAACCTCTAAAAATTAGGACACAGGATCATAACATATCTACAAGAGTTTATATGGTCTTATATATTTGAACAACCTTCTGTGGATGAAAAATAGTGCTAAGGAATAGTTGAGAACCAAAAGAATGTTAGATACTTCTTCAAACCCTAGAGGTAAAATGAGGATTTTGATTGAAAATTATCATCTTCAGGACCCTGTGATGTCTCACCCCCTCCTCCAGTTACCACATTGACAAAAACTCCACTGATCTCGACTCCTTGATCATTATAATGAGGGATTATTTCATTAAATGATCCACTACCTCCCATATATAATCATAGAATCCCATGCTCGAGGTAAACCGGTTACAAAGTACAATGATATTTCCTCCCACTTCAACTGAGGAACATATAATGGATCCATCAAACCACTAGGAACAAGGTTCTCAATATTCACCATATGGAAGACCAAACATCGGGAAACAAATGTTGAAACTACAAGCTTCAACCCCTGCCACCAAAACTGACCTCACAATGCTCAATAAATCATTATCATGCCAGGATGTACCACCAAATGAATACCATGTAATTATCATATAATTATCTCTAACATCACCAAATGATTGAAAAAACTTCCTTGAAACAACCCACGTTGCCTTTTATCCTCATACCAACCATCATGGGACTCACTAGAAACATCTCAGTCTCTCCATACCATTACCTCAATATGCCCAAAATGGGATTCCTCTACCTATTAAACCAGAGATGACTACACCATTATTTAAAAAATTAAATTTATTCCCCTATCTTCTCCCATATCAACATGTAATACCGAATGTTATTCCATCACTACCTAAGAATAACCTCATTCATGCGCTACATCACAGCAGGACTTCCTACTCAGAGAATTAGCTACAACATTACCCTTTCCAAATGTACAAAAAATATTGAAGTCATAATTCTCTAAGAACTCCATCCACTAATCTTGACACAAGTTAAAGTATCATTGGTAGAAAACATACCTAAAGATCTTATTATCAGTTAAGACCACATAATTCTTGCTGATGAGGTAATATCTCTAAATAATTTGGGAGAACACCACTATCTCTAACTCAATTTTTTCAGTGGCATTGTTATTATCATAAGAACGTAACTAACAAGACCCATATGATTGAAAGTTTCTATATTATAAGGCATCCTAACCCATGATGCGAAGCATGACGAAAATCTTAAAAATTAACTCCTTCTTCTAGAAGACAAATTACTAGAGTACAGAATACATTCTCTTTTAGGTAATCAATGTTTGTTTGATAATTATTAGTCTATATGAATGCTTGATCCTTTCTGGTCAATGTTATCAGATGAGTCACAACCTAAGATAAATTTCTGGCGAACCTCCTGTAATAGTCTGCGAGACCAAGAATGCTTCAAAACTCTTCAATAGTCTTGGGGGCATCCCAAAACATAAATAATTCTACATATAATTTATCCGATTATTCCCATTATTGGTATCAAAATGAACCATAAAACAGTCTTCTCATTCCCAAAAATCTCACATTAATAACTTCCCAAATAGCAAGCCATGATGACGAACTCCCAAAATGGCACGCAGATGATCTACATGCTCCTCCTCATATTTAGAGTAAAAAAGGATGTTGTGGATCAAAATAATATAGGAACAATCCAGTAACTCAACGAAAATAGTGTTTATTAATTCCATTAACATAGTTTGAGAATTCATCACACCAAATGAAATAAAAACTAAAAATTCCCATGATGAAAATAGAACGAAGTATTCGGGATATCCTCAACCATTACAAGCATCTGATGATATCCTAACCACAATTCAATCTTATAAAACAATAATTCATCCTTCAGTTCATCAATTAAATAATTAATGCACAGAAGAGAATAGTGGTTATTCATCACCACTTGGTTTAAGTGATAATAATCGATACACTACAACAAACAATCATCGTTCTTCTTTATGAACAAAAATAGTGTACCACACAGTGACAAAATTTTCTATAAAAGATTACACTATAATAGAACATCGAGATATATATGTAGCCATCGCAACCCATAAGGCACTGTCCTTTATGAAGTCATAGAGACTAGAGACATTACTAACATTATTTTGATCCTGAACTGGATCTATCCCCGAGGTAGTAACACTACATCCTTTTCTGGAAATAAATCAGGGTACTCTTATATGACCCTTAGAAACACCAACTATTGAATCTCCGATGAACTCAACATCAATTCATACATTATGGATGAAAAGAACAAAACACAACATTGACCCATATAGGGGTCTCACTCACCAACAAATATTGCTGGCCGTCTATCAACAATGAAGAACACAAACATCCTCCTGAAGAAATGTGTGATAGACTACAATAAATACAACCAATCCATTCCATGGATGATTTCATATGGTTGTATCTGTAAACGTAGTAAATCTTTCCAACAGTGGTTCTTCCCCATCACTAGCTCGTAGTTTCTATATACATCAAACAAGTCATCTTGACCTCCAACTGGTGTAGTAAACACCAAGGGTGAAAGAAGTATCTCAACCTCAATTATATAGGCATGGAGAATGGTAGACGATATAAATGAGTGAGTGTCTCTTAAATCAAACAAGGAATGTAAACATGTAGACGAAAAAGGGTTCCTTAAATGATGCTTGGATCACATAGAACCGGAATCACTAAAACATGAAGATGACCATGACCTACTCTATGGCCTCTCTTTCCATTCTTATAACCACGTACATTGTTACACTGTACTCTTTGGAAATGGGGAGAATCTTGGGGTTTTCCTATACCTAACCCATCTACCATATGCTGACCCCAAATTGGTGAAACTTAATGATGCTACTTTAGATTCAACGGACATAGTAGAGGAACTTATTGTTGAAAAAACTGGTTGATGTTGACTACAAAAAAAGGTCATAATATCTAACCGATGATTACCTTTGCCTCCATAGAAAAAAACATGAATTTGATCCATTAGTAAAAGCTTGAGAGCCACTGCCTAGATAAATAAGATATAGACAGCTAATACCTATCACAGGCTATTCGGAAGCTCTTATGTCCTAATAACTAGGAACCAATACCACAGATCCACTTCAAAATAAATCCTGATGATTCCCCTATCATGAAAATCCTATTTTGTATAATGTCATATTGATGAGCTTTGTATCGTTATATCACCTCTAGATACATCCTCAGCATGATCCAGGTTACCCAATGCATGATCTATAGATTTATAGACTCCTAAAAATTGCTCACCCTAGACTCCTCATCTGGAAACAGGTGCGAATCATATCATAAAAGGTTCCTAAAATGGATCCCAAACCCTCACACACAAGAGATCCCCAACCAAGGGTATATACCTCCTAGTGACTAGCAGCCTTCATGGTCGAAGAATGAAACTCATATATGAACTGGTATCATAATTCCTCCCACGAGACTATTTACTCCTCATGATCCCTAAGGAATAAGAACCATCACTACCTTACTCCCCCACATAAAATCATCACAATTAAAGGTATCCAATTCTCCTTTTTAACACATATCTAATTGAAGGATATCTTGACCTCCTCTAACAATTATTTTTTGACTATATCTGAAACCAGTCATATTACCTCTATAGACTCTAGTTTTGAAAATCTTGTAGTTTTCTCCTCCATGTATCATTATTGTTGACCTTTACTCGATGATGATCTTCTGACACGACATGTAGAACATCTTTTTTGAAAACCCAATGAAGAAATCGAACTAGATTCATTCCTTCAAAAGAAAAAACAACTAAAACTCCTATCCTAGAATATAAAATACAAAAAGATAATTAATTGTCTCATTTTTAGGTTAATCTATCAGAATATGTACCCATTAAAACATAGATTTAGATAATAATGTTGCATAATCCTTTCGTAGGTTTCTACCATGTAACCAATAACCCTATTTTTAATAACCTATATAACAATATAGGTCAATACATTAGATCATTGGGGTCCCCAAGTATCCATGTATTAGACTGTCTACAATGTTTATAACACTTTCTAAACGTAGTTGAAACTATTTCCCTACAATCCAATGATACATCACATATGCCTAAATCCATACTCCTTCACATCCATCAACTAGACCTCTAATACCACTCTTTCATGAGCCACTCCCAAAACGGTGTTCCCATCTTAGGATGGAAATGGGAGAAGAGAGAGAGTGAAACCCTAGTCCCACCTCTAGTAGGCCCTAGTTAGGTGACTAACATTGATGGTATAGTAAACACACTTATGGGAGGCATTACCCAATAAAAGAACACATCAAAATGGGATATATAAGACAGAAAAAAACCAAAACCTTCTCAAACTCCAATTTAGAAGAGAATATAATGTAAACATATATAATTTTATGAAAGAACTACTACAATTGAATGGAATACTACAAGTACTATAATTAAAGTAATGACGACAATGACTAAAAAGTCCAAAAATCACAGGTAAACCACAAGAAATTAGTAACCAGCCTAATCTATAACCTTATCTAAGTAACTAGAAAAATATTTTATATATACATAGTCTGGGTATAACAGTATACTTAATAGGATCATCCCGGAAGCCTCCCGTGAAAAAAAAAGTAAAACTAACTCACCACTTTAACAGATATACATTTTTCTTAGCCTCACCATGGATACTCTCCCCAAGAATTTGGATATAAGAGTATAAAATACAAAAATGATATAAAAGGTTCTCTACTTATACTTCGCCACTAGTTTAAAGCTCTTCCACAATGTTGCACATATTGTGAATCACTCTCCAGACATATATCCCACCGACTCGTAGGTGTAACACAAAAATATGAACCTCTTACAACACACCCCGATGTCCATGTAACCAAAAGTAAAAAAGCTGTTTCTGGGATCCACCACTACAAGTATAATTTGTATCATACATTAGGTATTATACCTCAATTCTTCATATACCATACACTGAATAAGAATCCACAAGCCAGATTTCCTATAAAAATTATACTTATAGTGTTCTATAGGAAACTATTTCCAAGATACATGTGTGTGAATAAATCACAATTCATTACACCCCTCTAGACACAAATATGGGTAAATATAACCTCTATGAACACCAATATAAGTAACTTCAAAAATAAGAGAGTTGGGATAAATTGTGTGGTCATCCATCCTTCCTTCCAATGTGATATTGGGGGAAACACCCATAGGGATCAGAATGCATGGGGTTTCAGTTGGCCGAATAGATAGAGTGGAGTAGCATATAAAAACAAAAAATTACATGATATATTACAGCTCAGAACTAGACTACGAGATAAATCTATTCTTAGACTCAACAGATGATAACGTCTCTCAAACAAACTGTAGTCACTACTAAGACTATATATCCTATAATCACACAACCTTTTAAAGAGGTACATGATATTATATTATTCATTATTATTAGTTTTACTTTATATTAATTAATTCATTAACTAATAATGAACCATTATAATTTTCCACATTACATTACAAAAATGTTTCATGCCTTCCATGAATAAGAAAACAAAGCCCACAACGTCTCAAGAATTGTAACCTATGTATTACATCCCAGTAAGCTCCATCATCATGGGTAAAATATGTATTCATTTATAAATATTATTACCTTCCATATTACAATATACTCTAAAAGAAACTCCCATGCTACGGAACAATTTATACAACCCATTACATCCATCAACCTCATGTAGATGGAAAATGAATGATGATAAATAAATTACATGGAAATAGTCCAAACAATAGAATCAAACAAGATTATAGATTTCATATCAATGGTTAATCCCACCTTTGGCCTATTTTTTCATATCTGGTTTCCTCTTATACACCCACATTAATATTTAGATTCCTTTTCCGCTCTAGGAATCAACTGATTCTAGAATAACTGGGCCTCCCCACCCCTCATAATACATAATCTCTCAAGATCATGTCACATTTAAGCATCCCCACCTCCCACATACCATAATATCTATCTAGGATCATCTATCCTAGGATAATATCTCATCAAAAGTAGTAGGAGACATACATAACAACGAAGCTCTATGACCAAAATAAAGGCATTCCGACGTGACACACAATGAACCGTCATGTTTCCAAATCACAAGGAACTTGTCCTTTACAAGAAATAGAGAAACCAAGGACATATATGTAATTATCTTTTATTATAAAACTGGTTATTATTCCATATTGAACTATATAATTCATTATTATACGTTCCAATTATAGGAATCATAAGAAACAAGTTATCAAAATTTATCACATATTAATTAAACAATTAATTTAACATGCCTTTAATTCTTTTATCAACAAGAATTATCATTCATAAGGTTTAGTAACTAATTAAACTACACAAGCATACATTCATCAATTTGGTAAGAATCTTATTAGATATACAACCTAATTCATCAAACATGACACTTTAAACTTTTATCCAATTAATTATTAATTAATTTCAGATTTATGTTCTTTACCAATTCCACAAGTTAATCCAAGCATAACATGAATAAAATATGTATAACACAATATATAAATCGAGAGGAAACTTTTTATCATGGTATAGAACAACAACATCACCATGTTATCAATAACAATTTTTTAATCCAGATCAAGTAATTATTAGGTTAATATCATTGAATAAAAATGAACTAAATCATTGTAACTCTATGATTTGATTGAAATTAAATATATAAGAAACAAATATTCTACCTCAAAAATGATTCAATGTTCTTCACAAGAGAGCAGACCAACGTTATGGATCCTGATCACTTCTCCTAAAGAACAACATCAACCCAAGGATGTCACGCCACAACTGACCTGAATGACAACCAACATAACCCCATTGTAATCATGGACATAGAGCTCCATCACTTGTAAACGAGGAACGCTGGAGGAAAGAAAAAAAATGAATGAATAAAAGGTAGAGCAATCCTTGGATGGAATAAATATTGAAGGAGGGAAGCTAGGGATAGATCCATGATGGGGTTTCCTAGAAAGAGAGGGAGATCTGCTGTAGCCATAGGGTTATGAATAACACGAGTGACTGAAAAGACATAAAACAACACTATAAAATGGAATTATATGACATTTAATCCCATTTTATTTATTGTAATACTCTAGGTATGGTTTCCAAAAAAATGAATCACCTATTATTTTTATTTATTTTGAAAATCCCAGTCTATTACACACTATGAAGCCTTTATTCACACCATGTAAATGTTTTAGAGGACCTGATATATCCTAACTTCTTGATTCTAGTATCTGAATTCCTCCAAATATTTTGTGAGCATCCTCTGAGCACCTTAGTATTATAAAACACACAAAGGTTCAACCATTGTGAATCAGGACCCGTGAATAATTAATTTAGGTTCCATTATTATATAAATATAGTAGTCAATTAACTGAAAACCCTTGTATTTAAGATATCCTATAAATGTTCATGAGTCTCAGCCCAGCTAGTGAGGATTTGAAAAGTGCATCCAAGACACCTGATATCAGAGATAGGTGGAAACATGTTTTAGGGGTACTATAGAAGCATTGTAGTAGGTACTATAGTAGTTATTGTATCATGTACTATAGCATGTACTTTTTAGTACTATAGTAGCTAGAACTATTCATCCATCTAGGCCTTTGGGCCATTGGTTTGTTCCTCAGGTCTTGTAAGGCTTTTGGACCACGCAAGGCCTTCAGTCTAGTTATCTATCAAGGCCGTCGGGTCATCTCAAGGCCTTTGGGCCACCACAAGGACTTCATAACCCCTGAATATGATGTTTTATTAGTCATAATATAAGGGACAAGGCCCCATATGAGGATTAAGAGCCTGAGTATTCACCAAAGTAGAGCTAATTAGAATGGGAAGAATGAGAGGGTATGGAATTGTCATCAGTTCTGGACTGTGTAGTTCTACACATGATAGCTAGTTGACCGGCCTTGAGAATGTGGAGTGATGATATCATGAAATGTGCTGGGGAGGAACAGTTCCAAGTTGTCTTGTCTGGGTGGTTTCCTCTAAGACCTATGGGTCATGTAATTGTCTTTAATCCATTAGGCTTTTTAAGGGTTCCACCTCACCCCATTGAATGTGGATTATCAATATAAAAAAATGATGTCCTTCGATCAATTCAGTCACAAAAGCCTATAAATTTAAAAATTAATTTTTACTGAGTTATAAAGTTTAATATGAATCATAAAATGTATTTTTTTCTATATACATTTCAATTGGTATATTTTGATGATGCCATATTTTTTTTCTTAGAGATAACAAAAGATTTAAGTTTGGAGGAGTATGATATGATGGAATCAATTATTTTTATTTATTTCTAGTAAAAAAATTACAATCAAATAAGTAAGAAAATATACTTCCCCACATGAGTTGTAATTATTAAAATGTCCCTGTCATTTAATGAGGTCTTTTCATATTCATCTATTGAGATTTGAAATCAATACAATACCTATGGAAAAACCATCCTTTTGATAATTAATCATGAATTAGAAAAAGTTTCACTTAAGAAGATATGGGAGTGGTTGCGAAGTAGGTTAACATGATTCATTAATGGAGATAATATTTTTAAAAGGAATGAAGACACAAGAATGTTTAAAATTGAATATTTGATTTTAGTGGAGGAATTATTTTCATTGGTGAATGAATCAATTTTTTATCTAACTATGTGTGTTTATTTTGTTTTGGATTTTCATTACTTTATATTTCAAATGAATAATTGTGTATAAATTTTATTTGAATGGGTTTTTCAATAACATTGAATAGTGTTGAAGTTTATTTCATATTTTTAAGACTAATTTTTTTATTTTAGTTTATATTTCTATTTATTTTTGAAAGTGAATATGATGGATTGAATTTATAACAAATTAACAATATTTTAGTAAGTTACAAGTATAGGGTTTTTTTTATTAACTATTCATGTAAAAATATAGGAATTATTAATTAATGAAGAAATTAACCTAGGGATAGTTCCATTCATGCACAAGTGGTTCCACATGAATTTACCTTTCCATTGAACAATAAATTATGAGAGGATTTATTTCATTCTTTATAATGGAATTTGGCATGATGTTGCACCTCTTCATCTGGATAACAAGTGAAAATATTAAAACTCATTCAAATTGTTCATTATGAATGTTTTTATATAATATTTAGAGGGTCCCACATGGTCAGTAGGACATGAGATCAACATGAGAAGGAATAAAAAATGAGAAATTTGACAATAGATGATCAATATAAAGAATTAAATATCTTTTACTATATTTTATTTATTTTTTCTCTCCTAACCACATTGATGACTGACAAAGAAATTTAATATCAAGCATATAAAGAATCACAAGGGATTATTTATATATGATTGATTAATAATATATTGTTATTATTAAACAAATTTTCTATAGTTTTATTGGGGATATACTAATTTTTTCATAAAATAAATTGTTTTAATATGTTATCAATGAGTTTTATTATTAATAAATTTTAAAAAAAGTACTTAAAATATATAGAGAAATTGTTACTTAGTGATTTATAATACTTAAAATAGTTGGAATTATACTCCATTGAATATTTACATGCATATTAATTTTAATTACATAATAAGAGTCAAAAAATTATTTAACGAAGGAGATAATTAAGATAGAGAATGAAATAAAAAATCTTAATGATTATTTTTTATTTGATATTCTTTAACTCTTACAATTTTCATTTATCTCATTATTTAAATAATTATATATCCTTCCATAACATGAAAAATTATTTCATGGATAATTTCATATTGAAAAACCATTCCATACGGTTAAAACCCAAAATTCCACAATATTACCAAATATTAAAGATCATGATATTATAAAATTTAAAACTTAATACAAACTTATAAAACTCCCATCACTTGGAAAAATTTGAAACACAACGACATTGACAAGATAACGCCTCAATTCTTATAGTGGATAGATTTTTTCAACTAGGATACCATTATTTTCTCTATACTGAATATATATTTTTATAGATCCATCATTATTTTTAACAAAATAAAGCAATAAAACGTCAAGGTGATCCAAATTGGTAGATAAATCCCTTGCCTAAGAGTACTTTGTTAAAATGAACTGACTAGAATTATACTAAAACCAAGTTGGTATTCCACTTAGCTAACATGACTCTAACTTAATTATTACAGTTTATCGAAAACAAGGGATGTATAATAATATAAAATGGGGGGATGATTTCTGAGAGACATTTGTAATTCATAAGATAGTTTTCCATTAACATAAAAAATTAAAAAAAACCCATTAGCAAAATCACTTGGATAACTTACTAACAAAAAAATTAATGCATATATGAATAATTGATTTGAATGTATAAGTAATAGGGATACAATACCTTTTTTGGAAATAAATGACACTGATTTTATTAAGAGTCGCATCAAAGTTAGTGGACACCTAAAATGAGAAAAACTATAAAGAAAATTATTCTTTCCTCAATACATTTGGATGGTCCATTGGATCCATAAAAGGTCTAATCAGTCATCTAGTTTTAATGTAATGGAGTGTATCTAGGATATCTCCATTAGTTACACATAACTAACCTAATAAGTAATTTTTTTGTTATTCATCTATTTATGTTTCTATTAGTATACATATAATATTTATTATCTTGATGATTATGAAAGATGGTCATGGAAAATTATATCATTATTGTGTGATGGGAGAGATAGTTCACATTGCTAAAAAATTAAAAGGGGTATAGACTGATTTTATAGAAATAAATAAGACCATCCCAATGTAGTAATTCTTCTCTAGGGCTTCTCATATTCATATTGACATCCTTCACATCATGAAAAATAAGTAGGGGAGAAGACCTTACCTTTATCATTTTATCATAAAAACATTCATCTAAGGGAGGAGTAATAACATCAGTCACACTTTCCTTCATAGTAATAGATTTAATAATTGAAACATTGGTGATCTATATCCTAACATCCTTTGACATAGTTTTCAATGAAAATACTAGGGATTCATTATCCATAGACCCTGTTTCATTTCTAATTGCTTATACAGCACAAGTAGAGAATAAATATCTAGCCCAAAAGGTAAGTTAGATGGGGTGAGAAGCCAAATAATTCATAGGGACTTTGTTGGTAGCTGAATATAAAATACTAGGATCATGAGAAACTATGTCCAAAGTATTCAAGGGGATGATTTTACCATGCACTATTTCCACTTTTTAGAAACAACATGAACACTGATCATTGTATCCTATATATTCTCACATGCCTAAGAATACAACATCCTAGAGGATGGAATGATGAATGATGAAGAGATATAAGCATGTGGATAATAAAAACTAACTTTATGGACTCCATATTTCAGATAAAACCCCTTTACATTTTATAATCACATCATTGTCTAGTCTTTATCATTGTCATCAAAACTTGACTGACTAGGAAATACGGTTGAGGAGGGTTCAATCAAGGTAGACACATCCTATGTGTGAGTAGAAATAATCACAATAGGATTTATATTATTCCAGGTGTTCTCTTATAATCAATTTATGATTTATCTCACGTGAAGAGACACTGATATTCACATTTTCTCTTAGACTGAAAATAGATATGAACATTTTATTTAAATTAAAGAGAATTTAATAATTATATTTCGATTTAGATTTTATCAAAAATAATACTCAAAAGGTAATAGAAATGTTAACCTCGAAACATATAAAATGGGAAATGTGATGAATCAAGGAGAGTGTACAATGTCCCAAACACAAAAAAAGAAAAAAAGTGTTTCTATTGAACTTTAGGATTTGAGTATTTTTGAAAAGGAAATGTTATACCAAAAAGGATAAACCAAATTGTACCAGAACGAGGATTTTGATTCCTATATAAATCAATGGATTGATAAATATGATTTATGTAAATTTTGTTAAAGGTTTTAAACTAATATTTCACAATGTGAGCTTCATTAATAATATGAATTAGAAGATTCTACAAGCCATGAAGGCCAACCATAACCAAATTATCCAATCCCCAATATTGACATGAATATATTAAAAGCAACTATTATGTGTATTCTACATCTAAATCTTGTACTAATATATGTAAATATAAGATTTTTTGCCTATAATACATCATTATACAAGATAAACACATTCTACTAAACATAAAAAATAATAAAATATAGTGATACTCCCTAAATATCTAGGAATGAAGGAAGTGAGTCTCAGCTAGTGAAAATGAAAACGGTATATCACAAGAAATATGTACCAATTATAAAGAAGGGAGAATCCATTTATGAAGGAGGGAATATGGGCGGCCTTTTCCCCACCCATGTTAGCTAGGGAGAAACTCATTTCTTGGATATCCAAACTATGTTCTTCCTATGTCAGTAAGGTTCACATGAGGAAAACATATCATCTTGGGTTATGTTTTTTAGTTGGGAGATCCAGTAACAACTATAGTCTAGTAGAACATGACATCAATAAAAATTTAACAACCCCCTCCCCAAAAGGTGTACCCATCCTAGGCCCAAAATGTGATAAGGGAGATAGTGACCCCCTGAGTCTCACATCTTGTATGCCTCAGGTATGTAGCTGGAACCAAGGGTTTATTTACCAAAAAGGGGGGAATTACACTATAAGAGAATAAATATAGATGATAAAGTTAAGACATACACCAACCAAATCCAACACATACTACAATATACAATAAATCCAAAGGACACATATGTAATGTCATGAAAAATTACTACAACAATAATGGAAAATTGTAAGTTCCAAAATAATGTAAAAACAACCGCAACCACAAAGCCCGAATAGATCATATAAACCCAATCTATTAGTACCCAGCCTGATCTCTATCCTTCTCCAAGGGACCTGATAATGGTTTAGATATACATAGGTTGAGTATAATTTTATACTTAGTAGGATCCTCCCCAGAGCCTCTCATGAAAATTAAAGAAATATTACTATTGAATAGTTAAAAACCTGTGAAATTAACTTGTAACATAAATAGGTATACTACGATCCCATCATAACCATGGATATTCTCAACAAGTATCAAATAAAATATTATATAATATGACACAAAATATCAAGGGTACCCCACTACCACTTAACCACTAGTTTTCCACTTTTCCTCAACATCACACATCCTATGAATATCTATCCAATATGGCATGTTCAGAGATACCTCAGTGTAGAACCACAACATGAACCTCATGAAACACAACCACAATATCCATGAAACTAGAGGAACAAAGTAGTTTAATGGACCCACCGAAACTTTCATAATATATATCATATGTCTGGAATTATACCATTAGTCATTACAACCTCAAAACAGAGTAAGGATCCTCAATCCATTACATCCTATACATGTTACACATATATAAGTCTATATAAAACTATATCCATAATATATTTGTGTGAATAACCACAAGTCATTACGTACGTCTACACACATATATTGGAAAAAAATAACTAATGTGCCTACCAACACTAATAACTACCAAGAGAAGAGAGAGGGGCTGAAGGGGGTAGTCCGCCATCTATCCTCCCACCAGAATGTTTGGGAAAACACCCACATGCCTCAGAATCCCAAATATGTTAGTTTCCCTAACTGATAGGGTGGAGAAAAATATAGAAACAATTAATGAATATTATATACTATATCTCACAATCACACTATGGGACTAACCAATTCCTAGACTCAGCTACATCTAACATCACTCAGACTCCTGACTACCACTACTAAAACTAGGTATCCTATATGCACAATACAATTTAAAGAGATACATTAAATTGAATTATCTCATTTTATCAGTTTCACTTTATGTTAATTATTTATTTAAAATTTAATTAACCTTTAAAAATTCCACATTATATTTCATCATAATCACACCAATGTTTCATGCCCTATAGGCATAACAAAACCAATTCCACAACTTCTCAGAAATATTACCTCAACATTGTATCTGAGAAACATACAGCCCCAAGGGTTGACATAGTTTATTCAATCCTTTATTAAAAAAATTATTAATGCCCATATTCCAAGAATTCTATAAAAACAAAACTAAGATACCAAATAGAAAGGTCCCAACATGGTTAGTAGATGGGATACATGTCGAGTCATTGCCACAAATAGTAAGAGTATAGACCCATCCATCCTTGAGAAGCTAAACATGGAGATCTTGTGGCATACCACACATGTCTTCACCTATTTTCAAAGGAGGGTAAGAAAGACCAGCTACCTCAAACAGTGGGGAAAGTAATGTAGATTATTAAAAAATATATTCAATATGTAACCACAATCACATCAGCGGGTAAGTATAACTTTAACCAGTTTCATCATCAGTGGTGTCCTCACTGACACACACCTTCCTAAAATGATGCATCTCACCACTATAGGCATCATATAATACCACAACCACACTGCCTCCTTGCCCCGACATCTCACAACACCCATCCAGGATTAATCACTACACATACAGTAGGAAACAATAAGGAAACTATTCCGTTGGCCAAAAACAAGGAATTATTCCTTTAGAAAAAATTATCTATCACACCTCCATGCATAAGTATTTTTGGCTTTTAACAGAAAGTGGGTAACTTCAAACCCTACCAGAAATTATATTTTATCAAACAACTAGTTCATTAATCCATCATGAATTAACTGATTCATTATTAGTATGTTCCAACTATGGGAAACCTATACTGTAAGATATCATATCAAAAATAAATTAATTAAACAATTAATTTTAAATTCCATTAAACAACAAGCACCAACAAGCTTCAGATTCAACAAACAACTTTAGTGGGCATGCACATCCCTATCGTTTTTATAAACATCAAATTACAACAAAAACTAGAATCAAATACATGCAACATTATATTTAGACATTATATTATCAATTAATTCCAGATTTATTTTATTTAACAATTTTATCAAGAAAAATAAGATAAAATCAAAGCATATATATCACATTGACTATAAAATCAAGAGAAAACTCATTATAATGGCAGAAAGCAACAAAATTCGATCAGACAAATTATTTTAACTTGGTTTATGTATTTAATTAGGTAAATTCCATTATGATACAAAGGGATAAAACATTCAAACATTACAGTTTCATGTAAAATAATAGAGAAGCAACAAATCCACTAACATGAAAGGTTTTATAAGTTCTTCTCTCGAGAACAGATCAATAAAATGTATCACAATATCCTTCACCACAACAACTACATCAACCCAAGGATGTCTCAAAACAACCTCCTAAAAACAACCAAAAGAATCTCCCTTGAAACCATGAAGATGAAATTACATAGCATGGAAAATATAGTGGAGAGAAAATGGATAGATTAAAAAAAATAACAGAGGTAGGTCATACATTGGATTGAAGATGGAACGATGACATGAAATAGGGAACCAATTCAGGATGAAGTAATCCCAAAATGTTGAAGAGGGAGGCATCCTGGTCATCTGGGGTTGAGAGGGGTGGAGGAACTGAAGAGGTAGTGTTTGAAAACCCTGAGTGGTTGGATGTCATTAAAACAACCAGTGGAGTGGAATTACAAGATGTGTACCTCCTCATCATGTAGTGTACCACCTATAGAAAACATACAACAAAAAAATATCGGCTCAGAAATTTGTTTTACTTTTATAAAATACGAACGGTATACGTTGTGTCCCCCTTGGTCAAATCGTGCACCCCTTCTTTCCAGATTCTCATGAACGAACTCCTCCTGACTTCCTCTAATCCTTCTCCAAGCACCCCAATCTTCAAAAACATGAATAGGGGTGATCCATGATGATTCGATCCCTTAAATAAGATACCACTCAAAACATTATCATCCTCTAGAATCCAAAACCAAACCATAAAGGAAATATAAAAGGGGTTGTCTAAAAAACCACCCCTCCAAATACCTCTCAAGGCTCTCACAACCACAGGAGCTCCACCACATCAACAAAATAATGTGTCTCCATGTGAAAACCATAACCATATACTAAACGCACTCTATAGGGAGATACCTTTCAAGGAGGGAAATCCAAAAAAACAAAAGAATCAATTCTCATAAAAATTAAAGGTCTCAAATCACAAACAATCATCATTACAAGAAAAGAGCTAAACATATAACAACTCAATGTACTGAGAATGTATCTATGAAACATGTTCCCATGTACTCCCCTCTACACCACCGTGAAATCCTAATACACAATCCAAGGGAATGTAATGCCCACACAATACCTTATCCTTCCAATCCTAGATCTCTACAGGACACTCCATGAAGGTCGCATCATCATCAACATTGATTTCATCCCAATCGATGACATGATAGACATCATGAAGATAATGAAAGAGATGTGGAACATGAAAAACATCATGTATCATACTCATCTGTAGGGGAAGTTCTATTCAGTACACCATGACTCCAACATGATCCAACACCTCAAAAGGATCAACAAACCGGGGAGACAACATACTGTAATGACCAAACCATTGATGTTAATGATGGGGAATCACCTTCAGAAATGTGTTTTCCCTAACATCAAACTCCAATGGTCTCCTACTTTGACCGTCATATGTTTTCAGATGATCCTACATTGCCTTTATCCTCTCACGAACAACTTGAACAATCTATGTTGTGTTTATACTAGTTTTGGCCATATAATTAATGACTCTCTAACCCTGATCCAGCACAATAGAGAACAAAAAGGTAGGATATACAAGGTCACAAATGGCAACAAACTGATGGTCGAGTGGAAACTATTATTGTAAGAGAACTCTACCATGGGTAAGTGCCTCATCCATGAACCTCCAAAATCTAAGACATAAGAGCACAACATGTATTAAAGAGTCTAGATAGCACACTTTATCTGACCATCACTCTATGCATGAAGAGTAGTTCTAAGACATAGTAGAGAACCAATAGAATGATGGAGACCTCTCCACATCTTAGAGGTAAAATAAGGATCTCGATTAGAAATGACCGTCCTCATGTATCTGTGGAGTCTCACCACCTCCTACATATACTGCCTTGACAAAACATCCACTAAACCTAACTCCCTGAGTTCTATGAAGTGGAATTATTTCTTCAAAAGTTCCACTACCACCCATATAGTATCATGGACTAATTGTGATCATGTTAAACCAGTAATAGTGTCCATATAGATTTCCTCTCACTTTTATTTTGGAAAATATAATGGTTAAAGAAAACCACAAGGGACATGGTACTCGACCTTCACCTTCTTGAAGACCAAACATCAAGAAACAAACTATGGAATAACACGCTTTAGCCTAGACAACCAAAATTTAATCCTCAAGGATTGGTACATTTCATTCATGCCAGGATGAACTTCTAATGGAGAACTATGGAAGTCTCTTAGAACCATAACACACATCTTTATAGGAATGAAAATCCATCCCTGATACAACTCTCAGTGTCGTTTATTCTTAGACCAACCATCAAGGGCCTCTCCACAAAAAACTCAGTTTCTCCGGACCTCCACCTCTAGAACCCCCAACTGAGACTCTTCCACCAACTGCACTAGGGATAATTGAATCGTCATCGGAAAAAGATACCCTTTGCCTCCAACTTCTCCCCTATAGTGATGTAATGCTGAAATTTATTAATAACTCACCAGGAATCACCAAATTCACAACATATATCACTGCGTGAAATCCCACTCAACACATCAGCTATAACATTCACCTTTACAGGTGTATATGATATTTTGAATATGTATTTATGTAAGAACTCCATATACCGATGCTATCACATGTTCATGTAATGATGAGAGAAAACATACCTTATTCTCATAATATCGGTGAAAATCGCAAAGTGTTATCTAATGAGGAAATGTCTCCAAAACATCAGAGCAAACACCATGAACTCCATCCCAAATCATGGGTCGCATAGTTACATTCAAGGAGACAAAATTTACGAGACCTATATGAAACGAATGATCTCAACTGCATCAGATCAAAAACTAACCCCTTATGTGAAGGCTTGTAGAAAACATCAAACTGAACTCCCTCTATTGGATGGAAAATAACCGAAGCACTCACCAACTACTTCTTCAGATACTTGAAAATGTACTGAAACTAATCAGTCCACACAAACACTTGATCCTTCTTGGTCAATTCTATTAGAGGTGTCACAACCTCAGTGAAATGGGATAGAAACCATCTTTAATAGCCTACAAGACCATGTAAGGTTCACACCTCTATCACTTTTTTGGTGGTAGCACAAGACACAACCACTTATATCTTCAAAGGATCCACAACTAATCTTGGATGAGATACAAAATTCCCAATGAAACATACTTCTTGTGCCCAAAACCCACACTTTTAAAACTTCTCAAACACATTCTATTAGCAAAGAACTCACCAAATGGAATGTAGAAGATCTGCATGATCCTAATCAGACACAAAGTACGCAAGGATGTTGTCGATGAAAACCATAATGAACTTAACTAGGAACTCACAAAACACAATGTTCATCAATCCCATAAACACAGATTTAATATTCGCCACACCAAACTACATTACAATGTACTCATAATGACCATGAAGATAATGGAATGTAGTCTTCGGGATATCCACATCCTTCAGACACATCTGATGATACCCTTACCGCAACTAGTTCATTGATAACCGACATTCACCATTTAGTTGATTGAATAAATCATTAGTCAGTGGAATTGGAGAGAGATTCATTATAGTCAGATTACTTAAAGTGATGATAATCGATAAATAACCACAAACTTCCATTATCCTTCTTCACAAACAAACCGGTGCACCCCACGATGACAAAATCTGCTGAACAAAACCACAATGTAATAGATTATAGAGCTATACACACAGATCTACTAACTCATAAGGGGACATCCTATATATTTACATATAGATAGAATATGATCCTAGATATAGCTAAATTTTGAACTCGGTATCTCATCGAGGAGTAAATGCTACAAGCACTTTTGAGAAGACATTAGGGTACTATTCTATGACCCTGGGAAACACCAACTAGTGAACCTCAAAATAACTCTACATCATCTCATCCCTCAAGGATGAAAAGAATGAAACATGCCACTGACCCATCTGATGGTTTCTCTCACCAACAAACACTATTGGATTTCCATTATAATTGAATAACACCACATACCTCTAGAGGAAGTCGATGATATCATGCACTGAATACAACCAATCCATTCCAAGGATGTCATCTTATAGTTGTATATGTAAACATAGGCAATCTCTCCAAGAGTGGGGTTTCCCCATGAGTATCTCACAATCTTTTCATACTTTAAACAAGTCAACTCAACCTCCAATTGGAATAGTCAAAACCATGGCCACTAGAATCCTTTCTACCTCAAGATCGTAAGCATGGACGAGGGTTGGTGATATAGAGAAGTGTGTCACTCCTAAATCAAACAAGGCATACACCAATGTAGCAAACAAGACAATGGTATATTGAACGGCATCTGGCTTACCTAGCACTGGCAACACTAAAGCATGAAGCTGACTACCACCTCTTACACATCCTCTTGGACCCTATTGATGACCACCACTATGAACACAGTCTACACTATAAGGATGAGGAGCATCTTGGGGTTGTCCTTTATAGGATCCATCTTCCCTCTTCTGATCCAAAGCTGGTAAAGCCTAATACTTCTCCCTCAGTTGGAATTACCTTAATTGAGGATCCTAGAGAAGAACACTTTGTGCATGATGACAACTCTAAAATATAAAGAACTCTCACTACTGGTGACCTCAACCTCCACTAGAAAAACAAGTACCTAATCCCTTCGCATAGGCCTGAGAGCCCCTGCCCCAAAGAAAAAAATATACAGAGTGATGGGACCTACCCCTAGCTGAACAGAGACTCTTCTGCCCTAAAAATAGGTAACCCCAAACCACATATATTCTTCATGAAGAATCATTACGTCTCCCCTCCCATAAAGATCCAGTTCTGGATAATGTCCTCTCGATGACCTCCTCCCTTGCCATAACATCAATATTTTTCTATAGCATAAATGGTTTGACCTATCACTATATCTCTGGATGAAAAACCTCCTCAAAATTTTTGACATAGGCCTCCTCATCTAGAAACAGGTCTGAATAATATTCTATAAGGGTCATTATAAATCATCCATACTCTCGCACACTAAAGATCCCATGTTGAATGGCAAGTAGCTCTTGGAAACTATATACCTTGAAGGTCAAAGAATAAAACTGTACTATGTACATGTCACCGAACTCCTCCCATGATATCTCCAACTCCTCACGATCCTCAAAGAATAAAAAACACCAATGCCTCACTTCCCCACAGAACATCATAAAAAATAAAGAAACATAGTGATATTTTCAACCATAGATCAAAATAAAGGACAACACATCCTCCTATAACTACTCTTCGGTGACTATATCTAAAACAGAACCCTCATACTTCTACAAACTCTGGCAATGAAACTCTCAGAGTGTCCTCCTCCAAGTATCGTCTATGTCAACCTCTACCCTATAGAGATTATCTAGTTCAGCTTGCTGGACATCTTCTACCCAAACCTGATGAGGATGTCAACTTGGATCCATTCCAAAGAAATAAAAAACATTTAGATATCCTAATCCTGTAATATGGAAGAATCAACATTAATTAATTAATTATTTTCTTTTATTAATTTTAGGTTAACATATCAAATGGTCTACCCATTCAA
Source organism: Viscum album (assembly GCA_963277665.1). Classification (NCBI taxonomy): domain Eukaryota; kingdom Viridiplantae; phylum Streptophyta; class Magnoliopsida; order Santalales; family Viscaceae; genus Viscum; species Viscum album. Next base: position 1,197,914,674 of record OY728131.1, read on the forward strand.
ATATAGTCACAAAGAATAATGATGCATGTTCATTTCCTAGGTCTCTCGCTTAAAACTTTTATCACCTCATTTTGTTGTCACTATAAACATAATGGGCCATGAATCAGATCATAGGGGTCCTAAATTCCTATGTCTCAGTTGGTCTCTATTGTTTAGATCACTTTCTAAACATAACTGACATCATTTCCCTACAAACCCATGCACTCACTTGTTCCTAACACCAAACTCTACCCTATCCCTAAATATCCCTTTAAAAAGAAGTTTCTTATGACACCCTACCCACGAGGTGTACACCACTTGAATCAGAAATGTGAGAAGGGAGATAGTGACCCCCAATTCCCACCTCCAGTAGGCCCAAGGTTGGGGACTAGCACTGAGGGTATATTAGACACACAAATTGGAGCCATTACCATCTATGAGAACACATTCATAAGAGAGAGATAAGACATAAAACAACCAAATACAATAAATAGAGCAATATAAAATAAATCCAAAGTACACATATTTATTGTCATGAAAGACTACTAAATCTGGAATGGAAAACTGCAAGTACCAAATGAATGTAAAAACAAGTGTGACCAAGAGGCCTGAAAAATTGTTGTAAACCCATGATAGTAGTAAAAATCCTGATCTCCAACCCACTCTAAGTGACCTGGAAAATAGTTTAGATATATGTAGGGTGAGTATAACAGTATACTCAGTAGCATTCTCTCTAGAGCCTCTTGTGCAAATGTAATGAAATCTGGATAAATCACAGTGAACAACAACTGAAACTAACTCATCACCAAAACATTTATACTATGATTAAAGCCTAATCATGGATACTCTCACCATGTATCACATAAATGAGTATGTAATATTATAAAAAAATATAAATGGTACCATGCTACCACTTCCCCCCTCATTTCCTGATTTTCCCCTACATCGCACGTGGTAAGAATATCTCTCCAAAAAGGATTGTCAGAAGACACCTGGGCAAAGCACTACAACATGAACCCCATGTAACAAAATCACTATGTCCACATAACCAAAGTAACTAGGTTGTTTTAGGTATCCACCAAATCTCTTATATCATGTATCATACATCGGAAATTATACCTAAAGACATTACTACCCATATTCTAAGTAAAGATCCTAATGAAATCACAGCCTATACACATTAAACCTACTACACTCCATAGAAAACTATATATAGAATATTTGTGTGTGAATAAACACAAGACATTATAGCCCCTTACCCACATAAATGGGGAAAACATACCATTCTACCTACCAGTACTTGTAACATCCAAGAGATGTGAGTAGGGACAAATGGGTAGTCATCCATCCATCATCCCACTAGAATGTTGTGGAAAACACCCCCAAGGATAAAAATCCCCGAGTTATAGGTTTCCCTTAATGACGGGGTGGAGTAGTGAATAGAATCATAAAAAGTATAAAATATGATATATCTCACAAACACACTATGGGAATAACCTAGTCTTAGACTCACCAACATCTAACATCTCTCAGACTCCCAAATTCCACTGTTAAGACTTGTTATCCTATAAGAACACAACCAATTAAAGAGATATATTAGAATACATTATCCATTTTTATTAGTTTCTATGTACGTTAATTTGTTCTTTAAATATCAAATAACTATTAAAAATTCCACATTATATTTCATTATCATCACACAAATTTTTCCTTCCCTCTAGACATAACCAAACCAATTCCAAAAATTCATGGAAATATTACCTCAACATTGCATCTCATCAAGCTCCCTCCCCATGGGTTAACATCATTTATTCAACCTGTTATTAACTACATTATTACTTCCCATATTCCAAGCATTCTAGAAAAGCAACACAAAGCTACCAAACACAAGGGGATCAATACGATGAGTATATGTGCTACTCTTTGAGTCTTTTCCACCTATATCAAGATCCTAGATCCATCCATCCATAAAATTCTAATCAAAAAACATGTGACATACCACAAGCGTCTTCACCTATTTTGGATGGAGGGTAATCATGAACATTTTTCTCATGAAGTGAGGAAAGTAAAATAGATAAAAAACAAGATATTATCTATGAAACAACATTCACAACTATGGGTAAGTCCAGCTTCAACCTGTTTCATCACCTCTTGTGGCCTCCCCGACACCCATCGGAATAAAACAACACATCTCACCACATTAGGCATCAACTACTGCCATAACCACTGGGCCTCCCTACCCCCAGATATCACAACAACCATCAAGGATCGATCACACCATAAGAAGTAGGAATCAATAAGGAACTAGGCTCTTAGCCCTAAATAAGTCATTCAACCATCACAACGAATGAGTTGTCACATCTCCAATCATAAGGGTCATTGGCCTTTACAAGAAACAGGGTAACTCAGAACCCTATCAGGAATTATATTTTAGAAAATAGACAGTTCATCAATCCATATTGAATTATAATATTCATTATTAGTAGGTTTGAACTATGGAAAACCTGAACTACAAGCTATCTTATCTACCAAAAATTAATTAGACAATTAATTTTACATTATATTAAATAAAAACAACCAACATGATTTATGATTAAAAAACTATAGGAAAAGGATTTGACATATGAATCAATTTCACTAACAATAAATTACAACAACAAAAACAACCAGATTCATTTACATGAATCTTTATATTTAACCATTTAATTATCAATTAATTTCAACATTATGTTCCTTAAAAATTTCATCATGAACAAAATTATAACAAGAAAAGTATTGATATCACACAATCTAGAAAATAAAGAGGCAAACTGTTATAATGGTACAAAGAAACAACATCCGATCGAACTAATTCTTTTAATCTAGATCATGTATTTAATTAGGTTAATTCCATTGTGATCCAAAGGTCTAAAACATGCTAACTCTACAGTTGCACATAAATGAATAGAGATGAAATAAATACCCTACATCAAAAGGTTTTTATGTTATTTTCTCGAGAAAGGATCAAAGAAATGGCTAATGATCTGCTTCCTCACAAAAACAACATCTACATGAGGATGTCGTGGCATAACCACATCCACAATAGACAAACGAAACACCATTTGAAACATGGATATAAAAAACAATAGAATAGAAAATATAAATGGAAGAAAACTTATCAAATACAAAAAATAACAGAAGTAGACCTTACATTATATTTAATAATGATTAAAGAAAGGAAGTGGGGAACCAATCAAGAATGAAGGAATCACAAAATATTGAAGAGGGAGGTGTCGGTTTGATCTGGGGTCCAAAGGGGGTTCTCTCAAGACATAGGGTTTGAAAACTGCGAGCGGTTGGGTGTCGTTAAAACACCCAATGATGTGAAAGTACTTGAAGTGTAACTCCTCGTCACTCTATTTACCACCTCAAGTAGACTTATTCTAAAAAACATGTTGACTCAGAATTTTTTTTTTCTGAAACCCGAAAAGTTTATGTCGTGTCCCCATTGGTCACGTCGTGTACCCACCTGTTTTTAGGTTCTCACAAGGAACACCTAAAGACTTCCACCAAGCCTTCATCGATCATCTCTATCTTCAAAAGCATTCAACGGTTTGATCCACGTAGATCTGAGCCCTTACATTAAATACCTCTAAAAACATTATCGTCATTGAGAGCCCAAAACCAACCCAAAGTGGGAATTAAAAAGGGGTTTCCTGAACAACCACCCCATGAGATACCTATCAAGGCTCTCACAGCCATAGGAGCTAAACCACATCAAAATAACACCTTGTTACCTCACAAAAATACAACCAGCTCCAAAATTTTCTCCAACATGAGATACCTTTCATAGATTAAAATCCACATTAAGCAACAAAAGAAATCTATCTCATAAAAATATAGGTCTCCAGTCACAAATGAACACTATTATAAGAAAAGAGATAAACTCCAATCATCTGAAGGTACAAAACACAAACATCTGACTCACGTTCCCATGTACTCTCCTCCACTCCCCTATGTCACGACATGACACGAACCAAGGTAATAGAACACTTTCAAAACACCTTCTCCTTGCATTTTGGATCTCTATAGGTTGATCCTCAAAGGTCAAATCATAGTTAACAAATATTTCACTCAATAAATGTTGTGAGAGCCATCATGAAGATAATGAGAGAGCTGCGACACATGAAAAATATATTGTATCTGGATTATGTACAAGGGAAGTGATACTAGATACTCCCCTTCTCCAATAAGATCCAACAACTAAAAAGGACCAACAAACTAGGGAGATAGCTTACTCCCACGACAAAAAATTCCCTACACTAGACAGGGATTCACCTTTAGAAACATTTTATCCCAATATGAAACTCGAAAGGTCTCCTACCTTGATCGGAAAATGATTTATGATGATATTACACAGCCTTTATCCTCTCCCAAATCACGTGAACTGTCTTTTTCGTGTTCTGTACCAATTCTAGCATGAGAATTGCTAACTCTATGACCCCAGTCTAGCACAATGGAGAACGACATGTTCGGTCATAAAAATCTTCAAACGACACTATAGATATGGTTGAGTAGAAAATATTGTTGTAAGAGAACTCCACTAAGGGTAAGTGAATCACCCAAAAACGTCCAAAATTTAGGACACAAGATTGAAACAAGTCTTCATGATTCTTGATGGTTTGCTCTGTTTGACCATCCATCTATGGATGAAAAGTAGTGCTAAGGCATAGTTGAGAACAAAAATAATTATGGAGACCCCTCCACACCCTAGAAGTAAAACGAGGATCTCAATAAAAAATTATTGTCCTATGGGATTCATGGAGTCTCACCACCTCCTCTAGATACTACCTAGACAAAACATCCACCGGTAATGACTCATTTATCTCTATAAAGTGGGATGATTTTGTCAAAAGATCCACTACCACCCATAGAACATCATGGCCTCCCTATTCTCTGGGTAAACCAGTAACAAATTCCACATATATTTCCTCCCACTTAAATTGAGTAATTTCTAATGGCTGAAGCAAACTACTGTGGACACGGTGCTTGACCTTCACATTCTGCTAGACCAAACATCAAGAAACAAACTCCGTAATGGCACTATACTTACCAAACTACAAAAACTAACTCCTAAAGTCTAGGTACATCTTTTTCTTGCCAAGATGCATCACTAATGGTGAACTATGGAACTCTCTTAGAAACTTCTCATGCATCCCCAAAGGAAGTAAAAAATTTCCCCAATACAACACTCGATGTTGTTCATCCTCTGACCAACCATCAAGGGCCTCACCACAAAAATATGGATCTGTCCAGAACTATACCTCTTAATCCTCCAATAAAGAATCTTCCACCTACTGCACCATGGATGACTACACTATCATCTAAAAAGACAACCTCTACCGCCAACCTCTCCCATGTCGAGATTTAATACTGAATGTTTATCCATTACTCTCCAAGAAAAACCAAATTCACACACTACATCACTATGTGACTTCCTTCACATTGCATCAACTACAACATTCCCCAATCCAGGTGTATATGATATTTAGATGTTGTATTCCTATAAGAACTCCATCCAATTACACTTCTACAAGTTCATGTCATGTTGGGAGAGAACATACCTTAGGCTCTTATGATTGGGGAAAAACAAAAAGCGATCTCTAATGAGGTAATGTCTCCAGAAAATCAGAATAAACACCATGTACTCCAACTTAAGATCATGGGTGGAATAGTTACATTCATGGGTATGCAACTGTCGAGACCCATAAGAAACGTCCGATCTCTACTGCATCAGAACACATCCTAAAAGTAGATTCAAATCATCATAGGAAACATCAAATTAAACCCCCTCTATTTGAAGATAATGAATCGGAGCACTGAAAAACATCTCATTCAGATACTCATATGAATCCTAAAACTGATTTTTCCACATGAAAGCTTAATATTTGCTGGTAAATGCTTTCATGGGAGTTGCAACATGAGATAAATCATCTACGAACCCCCTATAATAGCTAGCAAGACCATGGGAGCTTCACACATATATCACTTTCTTGGGGGCAGTCTAAGACACAACCACTTCTATATTCTATGGATCCACATATACTCCCTATTGGGATAGAACATTTCGGATGATATAAACATATCATTCCCAAATGTCCCATTTCGAAAAATTTCCGAACAACTGCACTTGGTGAAGAAGTCCCAAAACGGCATGTAGATTCTCTACATGTTCCTCCCCAAATGCAGAGTAAACAGGGATTTCATCAATGAAAAAAACCAATAACTTATCCAAAAACTATTGGAACAGAGTGTTCATCAATCCCATGAACACGACTAGATAATTCATCACAATGAACGACATTAAAAAGGACTCATAATACACATAACGATAATAGAATGTAGTCTTCGGGCTAACATCATTCTTCACATGCATCGGAAGATATCATATCCACACATCGATATTTGAGAACCATCATTCAACCTTAAGTTGATTGAATAAATATTTAATCCATAGAATATGATATAAATTATTCAATTTCACTTTTTTATATGATGAAAATCAATAGATAACCGCAAGCTATCATCTTCCTTCTTCACAAAAAAACCGGTACACCCCATGTCACGAACCAGCCCGAGTCGACCCTGAACCGGTCACCCAGGCCAACCCGTGACAAGTCCCGAGAGGAGTTCCTGATCCTCCCAGGATCGTGACAAGCACCAATGGAATCAATAGAGTATACAAGGGAACGATTTCGCCCATATATAAACAATCAAACAAACAGCGGAAATAAACGGACAACCAAAAATGAATTTATATAAAAATTGAACTAAATATTATTTGTACAAGAAACTAAAGGTAGAACAAAAACAAAAACTCAAATGAACAATCCCAATGACCAACTAAATCCATGTGACACTTCTGGTCACTCTCCAACACAATGATCAAAAGTCGCCCAAGGTGATCGAACTAAAGATGAAACATGCACAAGGGCTAAAAAAAGAAGAAGACTATAGGCGTGAGTATTAAAACTCAGTAGGTTAGCCCAACATTTTATTCCCAAAGCACATTCCTTTAAAATAAATGAAAAATCAATTTATAGTTTGAAATTAAAGATATTTAAGTATGAGTTTCAAATGAGGTTCCATGCTATAATAATTATCAGACAAAAACATGCATGTTTAATAATCAAAAATGCAAGTAACTATTTTTTTCAAAGAGGTGCAACATCAAAATGAACATAGTTTTCAAGAGGGCTGCTATAATGAATTTTAACATTCAAATAAATAACACATACTATTGAATTTACCAACCAAACACACCGTATGCTGATGGTGAGTACAAAATAGCCAATGAGCACTAGTCATGGGAATACCCCTAGGCACTAGTTAGTTGTGAGCCCCAGGTACCTCGTATCTCGGTGAAAGTAACCATAATAAATATTCGTTCTCATGCACGAGCCACTAGTAGGGAACATACCCATAACCTAGTGGTCCCCAATCATCATCATCAACCTAGTTTAGTTAGTGTTGTCATTGTCAAACTTGCTACGTGAAACAGGGGCCATCCCACACAGAATCACTAGCATACTAGTACACGACCGCCCACCTAGATACCCGGGATTACCTTTAGTGCTAAATCAAGTTACACATATTATCAAATACACATTTCAAATCCCCATTCCATTCCAAAACCATAAAAACACAAACAGCCCATAATCATTCTTCACATTTCTTACACTAATCAACAAACCGTTAAATATTTCGGTAAAACAATTTCATGAAGTGTATTGAGGCTTTGCACACTCTTTAAATTATAAACACACATCATAACCAAACAAAATCATATTTGGCAGCCCAATAAAAATTTAATAAAATCATTTAATGGACCATAAAAGAATCCCAATTGCACAAATTGTTATATACAAGTAAAACACTCCTTCATTTCTAGGGAATGCCAAACGAGCCTTTAAATATTTTCTCAAAACTATCCTTTGACGAAGGTATGAATTTTAATTCTATTAAGGATCTGTATAAACACAATTTACAGCAGAAAACCACTTTCATAAATCTCTTATAATACTCAGGTTACATATTCAAAACACGTCCATTTTCATAAAGATGTGAAACAGTCCATTTTTGGGCAACTTGGGCCAAAATATGTTGTAAATCAAAACACACATGATTGTAAAAACAAATACAAATAGGAAATACATATAAGTACCCAAAAATACCATTTATAATTATTCCAATTCCTTTATAAATCAAAACAAATAACTTTTAAATAACAAATCACACATAAAAGCCAACCGGGCAATTTACCGAACACATGACATGCCCTTTTTAAACAAAACAATTTATTTTAAGTACATGAAAATGAATAAAACACCAATTGGAAGCCATATTTTCATTCAAGATACTGTAACATGTTAAAAATACCATATACCAGATTATAAACCTCACAAAATATTTTCAAAAGATAACAGAACATTTAAACAAACACTTGTTGAGAACTTTCATGACAAAACAACACTACCGTTCACAAACCAATGATTAAACAACCACTTTGAACACCAATAAAATTATCCAAAGGATGAAAAACAATAATAAAAATATATATCTGGTGTTAAATATAATAAAATGATGAAACTTAAATAATAAAGTCATGTGCAAGGGGTATCCTACCTCAAATCTTCGGCGTAATTGAAACGCACACCCAAAATCACCCGCCGCGGGTTTATAAACCATAAAACTATAAAGATCAGACCTAAAAAAACAGAAACCCCATCAAAAAACATGGTATAACAAAACCCTAGGTCCATCAATACTAGGGGATAAAATAAATCCACGAAATAATGAAAGAAGGGGGAAGAGGAAGGAGAAAGGAGAAGGAATCTCACCTTTCACCCTAGAAAACTCTTCGTCTTCCATTAGATCTGCAACCCTATAGAGAATGGAATGGCTTGAAAATTTTTAGAGAGCCTCCTATGGTCTTGAAGAACTAGGGGAAGAAAATTTGTGGCGAAAAGAATACGAATTGAATGAGTTATGGGTGAAACAATTTACCTTATCAATTCTGGACGTTTTGAGGAAACCAGAGAATAATCGCCCTAATACGCGACCCATATGAGCTCCAAAGAGGTAAAATAGACTATGAGGGCTAAGATAGGGTTATTGGATTCGAGGGGGAGGTGGAATCACCGAACAATAGTAAAAAATGAAAAATATATAAATGAAAAAAATTATTTTTTTAAACAGGAAATGGGCCCATGGGCTGGCCCAATACCTAAATGAGTAACCCAAATTCACCCGGCCTATGAATTTATAATGGGTCAAAAAGGATAAAGAAGTTTTAATATATCATTATAGGATAAGTGGGAAGTTGAATGGGTGAAAAAGGATAAAAAACAAAAGAGTTATAAAAGAAACAAATTCAGTTTTTAAAACTGGGAATGGGATCACGGTTGGCCCAAATCATGAAGTAGCCACCCTTTCTTCAAAAACTCCTAAACAAGCAATGGGGATCCCAAATTATGGTGGTTAGACATATATGAAACTTAAAAACTAAAGATTAAACTCATCAAATACCCATTAAGAGGATCGGGATTTCTAATGGTCCGGATCAATACAAAGACAGAAAAAAAACCGTGTGTGACAATTCTCCCCACCATTAAAGCTTTCCGCCCCCGGAAAGCCATAACACTTTCCAGCTGAAAAAAAACAACCCCTAAGGATTCCAGAATGTACTACCCACCATTAAGAATCAACTATCCCTAGAAATGTTCTTAGGATGAAAATCCAGGGGACCCATGGTGGTTCTCCCCACCATTAGAAACCAACTAGCAATGAATAGACAAGAATTGAACATGAGCTAGAGTTGGGACTCACTCACACAATCCCAAAACAAACCCCCCTACAAAAACCTATTATACCAAGTTAGTAGAGTTACAACATGAACATATAAACCACCCACTCCCAAATGGATGGGACAATAACTTGGTCGACACATTCAACACAATTCTGGACCCCCGTCACTTGGGGATGGGATGGTAGGGGACCCAATAATTTGACCACTGAAACCACAAAAGAAACAAATAAACTACCAAAAACTCTCAATCTATGAATAGGTAACACCAAGACTACACCTGATATTTGCAGGCGGTCCACACAGGGACATTGATTGAAAACCCACATCCATGAAGGAATAACCATAGACACTGTGTGAGGGGTTAAGTCCACCACGCTTGTTGCGACAAAGGGAAATTCATAGAAATGAGGAACCAAAACATTGACATAGTAACTAACTTACCAAAACAGAGGAGTAAGGATCTCAATCTAGCACTCCAAACCTCTGTTGAGTTCCTGACTGCGTGAAAAGCTTCACTCCGAGGCCTATGGCTGGAGCCCTGATTCTTGAAGCATTTGCTACACCGCAGTCACCTGATAAGGATCACACCACTCAAAAAAACCACACTTGATCACCAAACAAAAACCTTCATCTAAATAGGAAATAATAGATACATATCAAAATTCCTTATCACTCCAAATGAGGGGCATAATGGACAAGGAATTAGACGAAACAAATCAACATCACCGAACACAACTGCTCTGTCCAAAAGAATTATCACGACCTAGAATCACTTTTAATAGATCCCAAACTTCTCTCTATTACAACAAACAGGTTGAGGCATCATCAAAAGAGGTGGATTTAATATTTGAAATGAATCCTTAGGTTGATCAGCAGGAATGATTTCCAACGGAGAACTATCACTGGCCACATCACAACATCAAACACATATTTAGAAACCCAATGAAAATTTCTCCAAAACCAAGACACCAACAATATATCATTTCAAGATACAACAAGAGTATGAATTGTAGATCACAAAGAAGCTTACTGAATAAAATACTCTTCTAAAACATAGAAAAATCAAGCCACATAACCATTGGTTTAAAAAAAAGGCCACAATTTTCAGCTCAAAACAATTTTGAAAAATCAAACTAACTTGGTGGGTTTCCACATTCACCAATGGTGTTTCATCTAGTCTCACCCACATGCACATTTCCATGCCACCCCTGGCACCCAACCACCATACCATATAGGCCATACTTCCAGATATAAATAAAACCATGCATGTGAGCACCCATGAAAACACTAAAGGCTAAAATTAAACATCATAATTAAAAAAAAAACAATTTACCTTCAAAAGGAACATCATCCACCAAGTCAAAAAACATTTTCATATTTCACAAAAAACCCACAATTAATTAAGAAACATTTTCTTAAAAGCCTACCCCTTTTCATTTTTAAAAACTTTTTAAATAACCAAGCCACTCCAAACAACCCCTACACATTATTTTTTTTAAAAGACCAGCAATGTATATTTTTATAATACGAGGTCCATTGAGACCAATAACGTTTCTAGTAAAACACCAACCGATAAAAACTAATTTCCAAAACTAATTTATCCGATTAAAAAACTTTTTAACATCCTAAAATACCCCATTTAAAAAAAATCCAGAATCACTTTAAAATGATTCACAATTTCAAAACATTTTATTTCAACAAACCACAAGTTTAGATTATGGATAATCCAATCCCTATAAATCATTTCTACTTCCCCCAATTTTTTTCACAAAAACACAACCTTCCAAAACCATTATTATATTTAATTATTGTAACCCCCTTTTTTCACTTTTCAAAATCTAATCCTTACATTAAAACCCATTTCCACAATTCTCACACAGGGATTTTAAAAACAAAAATTTAGAAATCAAGAAAGGATCAAGAGACCCAAAAAAAGGGAACTAGTGTCAGTGGATGACTGGACCATATGGTTGGCGGCCATATGCCAAACACAACACCAACACAGAGAGATTTATTAGGACCATTCCCCAGGTCCACATGGCTTTCCAGGCCCTATGAGCTCATGAAGGCCATTGGTCAGACTCCCCTTGTCATATCCCAATACAAAACATTCAACTAGAACAATGGACACAAATAAAACCGGACTTCCATGGAAACCTGAGGATTAGAACAAGAAAGAGTTCGTGACGGTCTTCTTGCACATACCCCTCAAGTCCCAACAATCCTACTCCATCTACCTTGACATCTCCAAAATAACAAGGGCACTCTAAAAAGAAAGGCCCACTAATAGCCGACCTCCTCTGATACCGTTTTTTCATGAACCAGCCCGAGTCGACCCTGAACCTGTCACCCATGCCAGCCCACGACAAGTCCCGAGAGGCATTCCCGATCCTCCCGAGATGGCGACAAGCACCAAGGGCATCAATAGAGTACACAAGGGAACAATTTCGCCCATATATAAACAATCAAACAAACAGCAGAAATAAACGGACAGCCCAAAATGAATTTATATAAAAATTGAACTAAATATTATTTGTACAAGAAACGTAAGGTAGAACAAAAACAAAAACTCAAATGAACAATCCCAATGACCAACTAACTCCATGTCACACTTCTGGTCACTCTCCAACACAATGATCAAAAGTCTCCCAAGGTGATAGAACTAAAGATGAAACCTGCACAAGGGCTAAAAAAAGAAGAAGACTATAGGCGTGAGTATTAAAACTCAGTAGGTTAGCGCGACATTCTATTCCCAATGCACATTCCTTTAAAATAAATGAAACATCGATTTATAGTTTGAAATTCACGATATGTAGGTATGAGTTTCAAATGAGGTTCCATGCTATAATAATTATTAGACAAAAACATGCATGTTTAATAAACAAAAATGCAAGTAACTATTTTTTTCAAAGAGGTGCAACTTCAAAATGAGCATAGTTTTCAAGAGGGATGCTATAAAGAATTTTAACATTCAAATAAATAACACATACTACTGAATTTACCAACTAAACACACCGTATGCCGACGGTGAGTACAAAATAGCCAATGAGCACTAGTCATGGAAATTCCCCTAGGCACTAGTTAGATGTGAGCCCCAGGTACCTCATATCTCGGTGAAAGTAACCATAATAAATATTTGTTCTCGTGCACGAGCCAATAGTAGGGAACATACCCATAACCTAGTTGTCCCCAATCATCATCATCATCATAGTTTAGTTAGTGTTGTCATCGTCAAACTTGCTACGTGAAACAGGGGCCAACCCCCACAGAATCACTAGCATACTAGTACACGTCCGCCCACCTAGATACCCGGGATTCCCTTTAGTGCTCAATCATGTTACACATATTATAAAATACACATTTAACATCCCCATTCCATTCCAAAACCATAAAAACACAAACAACCCATAATCATTCTTCACATTTCTTACACTAATCAACAAACCGCTAAATATTTTGGTAAAACAATTTCATGAAGTGTATTGAGGCTTTGCACACTCTTTAAATTATAAACACACATCATAACCAAACCAAATCATATTTGTCAGACCAATAAACATTTAATAAAATCATTTAATGGACCATAAAAGAAACCCAATTTCACAAATTGTTATATACATGTAAAACAGTCCTTCATTTCTAGGGAATGCCAAACGGGCCTTTAATTATTTTCTCAAAACTATCCTTTGATGAAGGTATGAATTTTAATTCTATTAAGGATATGTATAAACACAATTTACATCAGAAAACCACATTCATAAATCTCTTATAATACTCAGGTTACATATTCAAAACACGTCCATTTTCATAAAGATGTGAAGCAGTCCTTTTTTGGGCAACTCGGGCCAAAATATGTTGTAAATCAAAACACACTTGATTGTAAAAAAAATACAAATAGGAAATCCATATAAGTACCCAAAAATACCATTTATCATTATTCCAATTCCTTTATAAATCCAAACAAATAACTTTTAAATCACACATCACACATAAAAGCCAACCGGGCAATTTACCGAACGCATGACATGCCCTTTTTAAACAAAACAATTTATTTTAAGTACATGAAAAGGAATAAAACACCAATTGAAAGCCATATTTTCATTCAAGATACTGTAACATGTTAAAAATACCATAGAACAGATTATAAACCTCACAAAATATTTGCAAAAGATAACGGAACATTTAAACAAACACTTGTTGAGAACTTTCATGACAAAACAACACTACCGTTCACAAACCAATGATTAAACAACCACTTTGAACACCAATAAAATTATCCAAAGGATGAAAAACAATAACAAACATATATATCTGGTGTTTAATATAATAAAATTATGAAACTTAAATAAAAAAGTCATGTGCAAGGGGTATCCTACCTCAAATCTTTGGCGTAATTGAAACACACACCCGAAATCACCCGCCGCGGGTTTATAAACCATAAAACTATAAAGATAAGACCTAAACAAACAGAAACCCAATCAGAAAACATGGTATAACAAAACCCTAGATCGATCAATACTAGGGGATAAAATAAATCCACGAAATAATGAAAGGAGGTGGAAGAGGAATGAGAAAGGAGAAGGAATCTCACCTTTCACCCTAGAAAACTCTTCGTCTTCCATTAGATCTGCAACCCTATAGTGAATTTAATGGCTTGAAAATTTTTAGAGAGCCTCCTAAGGTCTTTACGAACAAGGGGAAGAAAATTTGTGTCCAAAAGAATACGAATTGAATGATTTATGGGTGAAACAATTTACCTTATCAATTCTAGACGTTTTGGGGAAACCAGAGATCAATCGCCATAATACGCGACCCATATGACCTCCAAAGAGGTAAAATCGACTATTAGGGATAAGATAGGGTCGGTGGCTTCGAGTGGGAGGTGGAATCACCAAACAATAGTAAAAAATGAAAAAGATATAAATGAAACAAATTATTTTTTTAAACAGGAAGTGGGACCATGGGCTGGCCCAATACATAAATGAGTAACCCAAATTCACCCGGACTATGAATTTATAATGGGTCTAAAAGGATAAATAAGTTTTAATATATCATTATAGGACATTTTGGAATTTTAATGGGTGAAAAAGGATGAAAAACAAAAGATTTATAAAAGAAACAAATTCAGTTTTTAAAACTGGGAATGGGCTCACGGTTGGCCCAAATCATGAAGTAACCACCCTTTCTTAAAAAACTCCTAAACAAGCAATGGGGATCCCAAATTATGGTGGTTAGACATATATGAAACTTAAAAATTCAATATTCATCTCATCAAATACCCATTAAGAGGATCAGGATTTCTAATGGGCCAGATCAATACAAAGACAGAAAAAAAACCGTGTGTGACACCCCACAGTGACAGACTCTGCCGAACTGAATTGCACTGTAACAGACTATCGATATGTACATGATGCTCTTATAACAAAGATAGGGCCATCATATATGGATACATAGATATAGAAGAAACTACGGTCTATATCTTGATCCCATACTCAATCTCTCATTAAAGGGGAAATGCTAAACCTCTTCTAGAAAGACATCAGGTTACTCTTATATGAGCCTATGAAACACCAACTCATAAAACTTAGAAGAAATCAGCATTA
Organism: Viscum album; assembly: GCA_963277665.1. Taxonomy (NCBI): domain Eukaryota; kingdom Viridiplantae; phylum Streptophyta; class Magnoliopsida; order Santalales; family Viscaceae; genus Viscum; species Viscum album. The sequence goes on from OY728131.1 coordinate 1,197,930,103, forward strand.
GATCCACCATCAAGGAGGAAACAAATGGAACACACCTACGACTAATCTGAGGGTCTCCCTCCCCATAAAACAACACTGGATCCCTGTCATCATTAAAGAACACAACCTACCTTCAAAAGGAATCAATGATATCCTGCACTAATAACATTCATTCCATGCTAAGGAAGAAATCCTCTATTTGTATCTGTACACATACAAAATATACCAAATAGGGGTGATTATCTAGAACTATTTCACAGTTTATTCATACTTGAAACAAGTCATCTTGATATCCAACTGGCATAGTCGACACCAAGGGAACTAGAAGCCTCTCTATATTAAGTCCCTTAACGTGGAAAACGATACATGATTTCAAGGAGTGTGTCTCTCCTAAATCAAACAAGGCATACAACCTACTAGAAAATAATGAAACGGTACCACGATTGATGCATGTCTCACATGGCGCTGGAAAAAATAAAGCATTAAGCTGACCACAACCTCCTCGGTGACCATTCTAACCCAGATAATGACCACCACCACAGTCATGATCTGCTCACTAAGGAGGAGGAACATCCTGGGGATGTCATCTGCCTCCCCATCTCCTCTCTACTTATCCAAAGTTGGTGCAACCTGCTACATATTCTTCGAATGGAACTTCCTCAATTGAGGAACCTAGAGAGGAACATATGGTGCCTGATGACTACTCTGAGAGGCTAGGAACTCTCTCTGATGATGACCACAACCTCCACCAGAAAATAAACATGCTTGATCCCTTGGAAAATACTTGATATCTTCCACCTCAAAGAAATGAGATGATGAGGGCTATTTTCTACCCCTGACCATAAGGAAACTCTTCTTCCTTAATAACTGGGAATCCCAGACCACAAATCCACTTTGTGAAGAATCCTATCGACTCTCCTCTCGTAAAGATCCTTTTTAGGCTAATGTCATCTCTATGACCTCTTCCCCCTCCAACACCTTATGATATTTCATCAGCATAAACAATGTGACATGGAATTGGATATCTGAACACAAATCCTCTTTTAAATGACTCTCCGTAGCCTACTAATCTTGCAAAAGGTCTAAATAATTTTTTAAATGGTTCCTCAAACAGAGTCCAAACTCTCACACACAAAATCTCTTCTTTAGAAGGGTTAGTAGCTACTGGAGACTGGATTCCTTCAATGTAGAAGAAATAATCTCGACAATGAACTTGTCTCGGAAATCCTCCCATGAGATCACCGACTCCTCTAGATCCTCGAAGAACAAGAACCACCACTACCTCACCACCCTATGTAACATCATCATAATAAAATTCATCTAGTACTCTTTTCGAGCACAGATTGAACTGAAGGATATCTCAACCACCACTGACCAGTATTCTGTGAATGCATCTAAATTGGATACCTTATACTTATATAGACTATTGGCATTGAAACTCTTAGGGTGTCCTCATACAAGTGTATTCGTTGTCAACCTCTACCCAGATATGATTTTCCAGCAAAACCTACTGGACATCTTCTATGAAAACCCAAAAAGAACATCGAGCTGTAGCCATACCTGCAAAATAAAAAAAATTAGGGATCCAAAACCTGGAATATGGAAGACTCAACATTATTTAAATCATTTTTTTCTTTTTTTCTTTTTTGGTTAACAAACCACAAGGTCCACACTTTCAAACAAAAGAAAAATGAAGAATAACATGTGATCCTTTCCTAGGTCACTACCCTAAAACTAGTATCACCTCATTTAGTAGTAACTATAAACATAAATGTTTCTGAATCAGATCACATGGTCCCCTAAATTAAATTGCCTCAATCTGTCTTTAGTGTATACATCGCTTTCTAAATTTATCTGACAATATTTCCTTACCAACCCAAGAAACCTCACCTGTGTCAAACCCCAAACTCTATTTTATCCCTCAACCTCACATTGATACCTCTTTGTAACAACCCCCTCCCTACAAGATGTACCCCTCCTATTCCACAGATGTAAGAAGGTAGATAGTGACCCCTAAGTCCTATCTCTAGTAGGACCCAAGTTTGAACTATCACCAAGGGTATACTAAACACACACATGGGAGGCATTACCCTCTAATAGAACAAATACCGAAGTGAGAGATAAGAAATATACCAACCAACTCCAACTCATATGACAATATAATAATAATCCCAACTACACATATGCCATGTCATAAAAATACATTACAAATGTAATTGAAAACCACAAGTCCCGAAATAAACTAAAAAAATTAGTGACCATGATGCCTGAACAACTCCTGTAAACCCAAGCTAGTAGTTACTAGTCTGATCTACATTCTGCTCCAAGTGAATTGAAAGATATATTAGATATATGTATGGTGATTATAACAGTATGCTCAGTAGGATCCTCCTTAGAGACTGTCATGAAAAAGTAATGAAAGCATGCTAAAGCACCATAAACAACAAGTGAAACTACCTCGTCACCTAGATAGGTATTCTGTGTTCCCATTATCACCATGGATACTATACCCAAATAAAACATTAAATAATATAATATATAATAAATAATATCAAGTTTACCCCACTACACTTCTCCACTGGTTTTCCACTTTTCCCTAAAGTCGCATGTCCTAAGCATCTGTCTTCAAAAGAGCTTTCCCGTAGATAGCTGTGTGAAGCACCAAAACATGCAGCATGTGAAAAAAACCACTATAACAATGTAACCAAATTTACTAGGTAGTTTCAGAGATCCACCACATCTCACATAACATGTATCATTCGTAGGAAATTATACCTCAAGTCATTACAACCCATACATCGAGTAGGGATCCTAAAGCAATTATAGACTATACCTGTTACACATATAGTATTCCATATGGAACTATATCAAGAATATATTTGTCTAAAAAACCACAAGCCATTACAACCCTCTACAGACATATATGCTGAAAACTAACTGCGATGACTGCTAGCACTAGTAACTACCATGAGAATAGATGAGGGCTGAAAGGGTAGTTAGCCATCCATCCTCCCATCAAAAATGTTGGGGAAAACACCCCCAGGGCTCAGAATCCCTAGGGGATTATTTTTTTAACTGAAGGGGTGGGGTACTGCATAGAAACTCAAGAAGAACTGAATATAATATAGCTCAAAACCACACTATGGGAATAACCTAGTCTTAGGCTCAACTACAGCTAATGTCTCTCAGACTCCCAACTACCACTTCAAAGACTAGGTATCCTATATGTACACAACCATCTAAAGGGATACATTATATTTATTATTCCTTTTTTATTAGTTTCATGTTATGTTAATTAATTCATAAAATATTAATTAACCATTAACTAATCTAGATTATATTTCATTAGAATCACTTCAACATTTACTATCCTCTATGAAAAACCAATCCAAGTCGAGAGCTTCTTTGAAATATTACCTCAGAATTACATACCATTAAGCTCTAACCTCATGGGTTAACAACATTTATTCAATCCATTATTAACAAAAATATTACTTCCCATATTCCAAGAATTATAGAAATGAAAAACTAATCTAACAAACACAAGGGGATCGACATGATGAATATATGGGATACTCGTCGAGTCTTTTCCACCTATTGAAAGATCATAGATTCATCCACACTTGAGAATCTAAACACAAAAAAAACATGGCATAACCATTATGACTTCGTCTCAATTGGAAGAAGGGTAAGAAAGGCCAACTTCCTCAAGAAATGGGGAATGTAATGCAGATAAAAAACAAGAGATTCAATAAGAAACCACATTCCCAATAGTGTGTAAGCCCATCATTAACCTGTATCATCACATATGGTGTCCTCCCTGACACCCACTTGCATTAACCGATGCATCTCGACACTCTTGGAATCAACTGCTGCCACAACCACTGGGCCTCCCTTCCCCCCACATTTCATAATAGCCATAGAGGCTCAATCAGATCACTTGTAGTATTAAACAACAAGGAATCTAGGCTCTTTTACCCAAACAAGGCATTTTTCCTTCACAACCAATGAGCTCCCATAACTCCAACAATAAGTCTCTCTGGAATTTACATGCAGGACGGTTACTCAGAACCCTACCATGAATTATCTATTATCAAACAACCAGTTCCTTATTCCATTATGAATTAACTGATTAATAATTATTATTTTCCTACTATGGGAAACATAAAATACTAGCTATCATAGCTACCACAGTTTAATTAAATAATTAATATGGAATGCCTTTATAAAAATCACCCAAACATGCTTTAGGATTAACAACCAACTAGAATAGGCATGCACATTTTCAAGAAATTTTTTAACACTATGTTAAAATGATAATAACCGGATTCATTTACATGCATCTTTATCTTTAGAAATTTAATTATTAATTAATTATGATTTTAATTTCTCTACCAATTTTATTAAGAACCAAATGCTAACATGAAAATCATAGGTATCACACTATCTGGCTAATTAAAAGGAAATCCATTGTATTGGTGCAAAGTAACAACTTGCGATCAAACCAATTATTTTAATCTGGTTTAAGTATTTAATAAGGTTAATCACATTGTGATAAAAAGGGATAAAACATGAAAATAGTACAATTTCATGTAAAATAATAGAGAAGAAACAAATACCCTACCTTGAATAGTTTTCAATGTTCTTCTCTTGAGAACATATCAATGAAACAGATCATGTTCACCTTCCACACAACAATTACATCTACCCGAGGTTGTCGCGGCACAACTGCATCAACAACAACAAAAAGAAACTCCCTTAGAACCCCGGAGATCAAACAACATATCATGTCAAATAGATTACGGGAGAAAACAGGTCGAAGTGAACCAAAGAACTGAGGTAGATCATACCTCTAATTGAAGATGGATTGAAGAAAAGAAGCAGGGAACCAATAAAAGATGATGGAATCACAAAATCTAAAAGAGGGAGGCATCCAAGCCATCTAGGGCAGGGAGGGGTGTGCTCTAGACATAGGGTTTGAAATCCATAAGCGGCTGGGGGTCTTTAAAATACCCAATTGAGCGCCAGTACATAATGTGTACCTCCTCATCACACTGTGTACTTCCTCAAGGCTAATTATGTAGAAAAATGTGACTCCCCTGTGCTTTGTTTTTTTTATAAATCCAGAAGAATACATGTCAGGACCCCCTTGGTGACATCATATACCCCCAATTTCCATCTTCTCACGACCAAACTCCCCGAGACCTCCTCTAATCTGTCTTCGAGTACCTGGATCTTTGAGAACATGCAAATGGTCGATCCACATAGATTGGAACCATAATGTGTGTTTGATTTTACATTTAAAAATTCTAATTGGATATGATTTTGGTCCTTGTGAAAGAGAGTATAATAGATTCAATACAAAAAATCAAATATTAATACAATAATAAAAATAATACCGAAAATAGGTTGGGGTGACATAATGTATGATCTGAAAATAATAATTCATCCCTATATATTGACAATTTAAATATTCCCCAAAAATACCTAAATGGGTTGTGTAACAAATATATGAATAAAATAAATAAGTCATGCTCCTTTGAAAATAATAAAAAAAACAATAATTTTTATTTCTACAAATCTTCAAAAATTAAACATGCATTTATTTATTCATTTTAAAAACAAAAAAAATCTTCTAACATAAAAAACACATAAATAAATGATTTATAAAAATAGTTTCACATTATTACATTTAAATAATAATTTATGATATGGGTTTTATATAATTAAGAAAAAAATTAAGTAAGTAGGGCACAATCAAACACATTGTCCAATTTTTCCACAAAATTGTATTTCTAATTTTAACTCATGTTTCCTTCAAATAAATTTTTGATATTTTAAGATGAGTCAATATAGTATAAATATTGAACATGATAAAGTTCCAAAATATCTTTAAATATTATGATTTGTTTTGATAGTTTTGGATAATAAATACAATTCTAAAAAAGGGATAAAAAATAATGTTGTCAGTCCCATGAAAAAACATGAAATCTGCTGAGAAACATTCCATTTTTCACAATAAAACATTGAGAGCATAAATAAAAAAATATGCATTATAAAAGAATAAAAATTATAAATGGTTTTTTTGAAACCCATTTAAAAACATAGAACATCCATGATAGCGTTGGGGAATATTTAATTAAAAAACATACCATTAACCTTTAAAAGTTCAAAAATGTTTCCAAAATTATGAGATCAAAATATTTTCTTATAAATATTAGTAAGAATTAAATAGGTTTTTAGGATCATCATGTTCATAACACCTGTTATCTAAGGTTTATCATGTATCATAAATAACTAAATCATAGTTAATTCATTAGGAGAAATTATCCTAATTATCTCCACCATTTTTTATATTTTAATACCAAATCATTACCCAAGGAATTGAAGAGATATATCGAGCTAACTCATAATCATGATCTATATTGGGCTCACTCATCATCACATATAAATATAATGTATCATATCATTAATATAAAAGTTGAAATATTTCACGTTTTTATCAATAAACCATTGAGAAACTCATTTTAACTCATAATTCGTACACTTTTTATTATCTCGTAAAGATGATAAAAATTGTTTGTTTCGTGTCAAAAACTTTTCAAATATAAAAAATATTAGAATATGAAGAGAAAAATTTACATTCAAAATAACCAATAAAAATATTATTGGAATATTCATAATGATTATCCACTATGGTGATGGGAAAAACTAGTCTAGAAATATACATTAATTTTTTACTATTGTAATGAATTGAAATTATCCCTTTCAGAAAACCTTGAAATGATTCATTTTTAATACATTGTAATGAAAATAAAATATAATAAAAAAATAAATTTAAAAACTTTAGAATCTTTAATAATAACATTATTGAAACATTTTAATGAATTTCTACATAAATGATAAATATTTTGAAACATTTAAGGCATAATTATAGTGGGAAATATCTTTCGAATCTAGTAACTTTTAAATGAAAACAAAATTATAGGATAACAGATGATTTTTTTTAATCTAATATATTTATGGTAAATTATTGTTAAAATTCATCTATGCTAGTATAGACACCACAAGAAAACATGTGTTGGATATGGTATAGTCTCAATGAAAAGAAAATCATATGAGGGATCCCTTACCTTATATCCCAACTTTAAACATACGTTATTTAACGCAAATATAATAAATAGAGATTTATTATATAATTTCATAGGAACCTTTTTATCTTTAATTTCAAACCATTATCTCTTTAAATTATTTTATAACCATGCCTTATTTAGTTACTAAATTGACTAAGTTCATATCATCTGTTTTGAGGGTCTTTCTTTCATAATCCCCAAAACAAATTTGGTAAATTGAAATTGGTAAATGGGGTAATTTTATGATATAAAATTAGGATATAAAAAATTAAATAGTTATCATGATTATAAATTATGTATAATTTTATAATCATCCATTAAATATTAAAATGAAAAATGACTCACATCTCTTCGTGAAGGTGACATTCCACATGTACAGATGAGAAACATTATCATTTTTAAAAGCTGTATGGGTTAGAAGGTGAGTAATATATCATATTACTATAATTTTAATTATTTCCTGAATAAAATATATATTTATTAAACCCATCATAACAACCATCAATTTTAGGTGGTGATGAAAATTGAAACACATCACTTCATAGAGGAGGTAATCCACAGGTACACATGAGTGTTGTTTTCATTTCCCATAAGATGGAAAAAGTGATGAAAAAGGGTTGAAGCATAATCCTAATAATATTTTAGTATATATAATATAATAATTCCATCATGTCATCATGGTTATATAATATTTTAAATAGGTGTAATCATAAATAAATATAAAAATGCTCAGTTAAGAGTTGTACCTTTTCATTGGAAAACCTCCCTTGGATTACACATTATGCCTTACTAGATTGTCCTTTTAAAAATAACAAAACCTATAGAAAATGGGGATTGATTTTAGGGAGAGATTAAGGTAGGTATTGGATGATATAGTGTTATAAAATGTTTTGAGTAAGAGATGTGATGAGTTCTGTTTTTTATGTTTGGAAATGGCACACATGGAATTATATAAAAGATTTAAATATAATATATATCATAATCATGTAATCTGGAACCAAAGGGGTATAATTTAATTTGAAGGTAATTATAATGTTGAAAAAATACAATCTAATAAAAGTTATACATGTTTAGGGTATATTTATAGAATTATATTTTTGTTTTGGACCTTCATTATCCCTTTTTAACATTTACCATGGTATCACTTTTTCAACATTTATGGGTCAAATATTTATATATAAGGTCTGAAGTGTCTCATAAATGGTGCATTTATGAAATTTTAGACAATTTACCACCCCTATTTTAATATTTGAATTATTTTTTTAACTCATATAAAATATAATTTATCATAAAATATAATTATAGACATGTTTAGGTCTATTCAATTAATTTGCCTTCAACATCATAAACATAATATAGTAATTTGGATATAAAACATTTAACATAATTTATTCAATAAAATTACATTATAAATTTGTGTAATACCATAATTATTACAAAAAATATTAATTTTCTTATTTTTAAAATCGTTTACAGTGATTTATCTTCTAATTTCAAAATCATTGCATCGACGTTGCATTAGCATTCAAGATAATTATTTCATAACATGAAAATAAATATAAATTAATATCATAAAATGAATTTATTTATGTTCAATATATCATTTCATATTCACTCATAACTTCTTTTTATCCTTATTAAAATGTATATAATAAATTAAAATAAAGTGTAATTTTCTGTTTATCCTTTTATTAAAATATTATAAATGTTAAAATCAATGTAAAATATAAATATTTTAAATATTTTCATATATAAACAAGTTTTTTTGAATAAAACTCATCCAATAAGATAAATAAAAGTCTTATATACATTTTAAATTCCTACCACTTGTTTTGGACCCAATTGTTTCTATTTCACCCTTACTATGGTGTCAAATATTTACAGTTGTTAATATTTATAATGAAAAAAATATAAGAGAAGTATTTATCAAACATGATACTCCATATTCCAAATAGGGAATCCATTTTTCTAGATTCAATTTTTATAATTGGAAAAAATTAATTTTTATATATGTGTAGAAATCTCAATGAAAAATAGTTTTTAGAAAATTACATTTTAAAGTATAGAAATGAACTCACACTAAAATAAAATATAAGTTATATTCTAAAGAAATTATTTAAGTGGTTTTCAATTAAGTGGATAATATTTTAAATTAATATAAATCAAAAATTTAATTATACTTTTAAATTACATGATTTCTAAAAATGAGGGTTCTATTAAAATTATTATTTTTAACTGTTCCTTCAAAAATCATTCTTTTCCAAAAAAAACTAAAAAATTCATCATAATAATATTTAACATGATTATTTCAAAAAATATATACATTTTTTTAAAATAAAATTATTATAAATGGAATAAATTATTTATAATATCTTCACACAAAATGTAAAGACCCAAACCATAGTAGCCTAGAGTTAGTGGTTACATTGTTTAATTTTCATGAGATAAAATGTATATCATCTTGAACTGCCGAATATTTTAGTAGTCATTGAAAAATTGATGCATACATGAATCTAAAATTATAATTAAAAACATAAAATAAATCATATTATTTTCTCTTAGAAAACCATAACTCCATTTAGAGTATCCATACATATAAATCATAGTACACTTCCAGGAATCCTAGAGTATAGAATAATTAGAAAGGTGTGAGATGTAATTATCAGTAAGGTTCTGAATGCAGAAAAATATATCATGAATAAATAAAGAATAATCAACATTTTATGATAAATAAAAAATATATGGCATTTAACTAATTACATGATCATAATATGAAAAGAAGAAATGAATTTAAAATAATTTCATAAAAATAATCACATGATCATGAAACTTAACAATATATAATATAACTATTCAAAAAAAATAAAATGTAACATTAACAAATCATATCATAATGAGGTAATTTATAATGTTAGATATCATAATCATACATTCAAGTCCACATGCCAACACATCTTACAAAAATTTCTAATTTCATGACCATAAAAGATAGTTTGTCTCATGTGACCTACTGATGCAACAAGGGGATATAAATATACCAAAGCTTCACTTAATAAGTCTAATGAATTCTTAATATTAAAGGGGTGAAACATAATCACCCTAAAAATTCATATTAATATGGATGATGGTATAAAAACAGTACATCTCTTGTCAAAATGATGATAAAAAATGCAAAGAAATAATAAAAATTATATCATTACAACATATTCCAAATGATTAAATAATAAAATTAGGTTTTTTATCATTGGTGAATGGAAATACCATAAAAATTGCAGTTAAAACATACTTTAGGAAGGTATCCTTTTCAAATTTTAAAATAAATTTTAAAAATAAAAATATTTTATAATATTAGAAAAAACATTTATCCAAAAATGTCTTTTTGAACATGGAGAATAAAAATCAATGACATGAGGGGTCATAAAAGAAAGTAATTATGTATAAGTTATTTAAAGGAGAACAAAGTTGTTTTCACAATGTTTTAAAAAGGTAAAATGGAAATCATTTAGAAAATCTATATGAATATTCCAATTAAATATTTTTTTAAAAAGTAAAACATTGGTAGAAATTTATTCAAAAAATCATTTCGATAATGTTAAATTTTTATTGAAAACGTTTTTATAAAACATGGGTATGGATGATAAATAATTTTTGGCTCAAATGATAATTAATATTGGATATTATTTATTGATTTTGTTAATATCCATTATTATTAGACAGAATAATTTTAAAAAAACATGTATTATATAGAAATAACTAGAATAAAAGAAAATTCAAAAGTTTAGTGAAATATATATCACAATATTTCATCATAAAAAAAAATTAAGAACCGATATAAACAAATAGATTATAGAATAAATGTTTACCACAATCGAAATTCAAAATAAAATCCCTATAACAATAAATGACACATTAAATACCATGAATGAATATATTTTCATGATATTAAATATTAAAGGGGAAGTATATACACCAAAAATATAAATATTTGTTGAATATGGTACGTGTCTCAAAAAAGTTAAAATGAGATGAGAAATCCTTATCTTAGGTTTGAATTCATTCCTAAAATTATGTACATCATATATAATAAATATTTATTTATTATACATCTATAAAAAACCATAATCATATATTTAATACTATAAATGATTTAATTAGTCTTTTGTGACCAACTTATTAACATTTCTTTCTAAAAATCACTTTTATCAGGTAATAAATGCTTTATTTTCCCATTATGTTTTTTTTTGTTTCAGTTAGTGTACTTTAATCATGGTTACATCATATCCATATTTTTAAACATGATTAAAATATCATATATAATCATTATTTAATTATTTATACCAGTCCATAAAATATAGAGATTGTAAAAAAAATTAATACAAATCATTGAGATGGTAGGTCGTATGTATGCATGAATGCTATTCTAAATTTTACAATAAATGGAATCTAAATATATATATGATTATTGGGATTTGCAAAACAATTATTATAAACAAGCCTAGATCAGGGCTAGATTAGATACACAATGATATAGTACATGAAGCTATTAATATAGTTAGAAACAAGGCTAGATCAGTTTCACAAGGCTATAGTCAAGAAAAAGGAATTGACTATGAAGAAGCCTTTGCACCAGTAGATAGACTTGAAGCCATCATAATTCTACTTTCTTATGCTGCATATATGAATTTGAAACTATATCAAATGGATGATAGATGTGAATTTCTAAATGGGTATAAAGATGAGGATGTCTTCGTTGTGAAACCCCAAGGGTTTATAAACCCTCATTTTCCAAACCATATTTTTAAATTACCAAAAGCATTATACAGTTTAAAACATTCTCCAAGTACTTGGTATGATAAATTAAGTATTTTCTTTTTTCCAATGTTTTTACAAAAGGAATGGCTGATACTACGCTTTTTATAAAACGAATTATCAATGATGTTTTATTAGTTCAAATCTACATAAATGAAATTATCTTTGGATCTTCGAAAAATTATTTATATATAGAATTTTCAAAAATGATGCCAAAAAAATATGACATGAGTTTAATGGGTGAACTAAAATTCTTTATTGGATTTTAAATCTTTTAAAATAATGATTTCATTATTTTAAATCAATGAAAATGTACTAGAGATCTTCTAAAATGTTTTGGATTGGATAGAACTAAATGTTGTGAGACTCCAATGAGTACAACTTGTAAGATGGATCTTGATGAATATGGAAAATTTGTTGATCAAACCATTTAAAGATGAATGATTGAAAGCTTACACTATTTAACAGCTAGCTGTACTAACATTATGTTAAGTGTGTATGTGTGCTTGGTTCCAAGAGAATCCTAAGGAATATCAGTTAAATATTGTTAAGTGGATTTTCAAATACCTCAATCATACACACAATCTAGGATTGTTCTATCATATAAGAAAATAATCTAAATTAGTGAGTTATTTTAATGTTGACTTCAGTGGTAGTAATTTACATAAAAAAAGAACCTTGGGAAAATGAATCATTTTAGGCTTGTCACTAGTATCATGGTGTTGTAAGAAAGAAAACACTGTTGAATTATCTACTCTAGAAGCTGAATACATAGATGCTCATAGATGTTCCGCACAAAATTTGAGGATGAAACACACATTACTAGATTATGGATATCAATTCATGAATGTACTTATAAATTGTGACAATACAAGTGCTTCTATCATCTCAAAAAATCTGGTTTCACACTATAGGTCAAAACATATTGATGTAAGAAATCTCTTTTTGAGAGATCATTATTACAATGGTGGCATCACTTTGGAATTCATTAGAACTGAATATCATATTGCAGATATATTCACTAAACCACTTAATTCTAAAAGAATAGATTAAATCATACATGAATTGTGGATGATAAATATTAAGTAGTAATTATACTATTTCACAGTTTATGATTTAACAAGTCATTGTACTAAGATTACTGTTTAAGTCAAATATTTCTATCGTTTTAATGTCTTAAGAGTTACTCTTCCCTATTTACAGTCTCACATTTACTATTTCTTGGCTACTATCTAGCACTTATTGTCTCAAACAATACAGTCGCATAGTTTGGAAATCAAACTAATACGTTCTCACCATGAACGCATGTTACAGTCTCACCGTGAAGGATGGATTACAGTCTCAATGTTAAGACGATTATGGTGTTACTATAAAGATGCTTTATTCTTTTATTTATACATTATAACCCATATAGCGGTAAATTATAGTTTTATCCATTTTACATTACCACACTTTTTTATCCCACAATGCTTGTAATCCTTAAATAATAAAATAAATGAAGTTTCACTCGATCCTCAATCAAGATCTCTTCTCTCAAACCATAAACCATCTTTAAAACATTCTCTATCTCAAATCCTCGATGAATTACCAGGATGAAACACCCTTTTTCGTCAACTCTGGAGAAGTGTAGTTCAAGGAAGAAGTTGAAAATCATGCTGAAGTTAGCACCTGAAGGCCCTCTGAATCAGAATCTAGTGAACATAGTAGTGGTACCTGAAATGGAGATATTCCATAAGTGGCTTCAATGAAGTAATTCTTCTGTGTTGAAAGTGATAATAGATCAGAGCTATGTAGATTTGTTTAGAAAGGAGGATATTCCTATTTATCCAAATCTAGTTTACCTGTTTTACCAGTATGTTCAATTCTCTTTCAATTCAGAAGATAGTTATATTGTGTGAAGTTGGATCAATGGTTAGATTTGTACCTTTTCTTCGATGTTAGGGGTTTCATACCTTAGGATACTTCATGAGGGTATTTCTGAGGACTACTAGAGTGGCCCTCCACCTCCAAGTGAGTTCTTTGTTTTGGAAGAATCTTTGAGAAGTTTAACTAGCAACAAAACATAAAGGAGTGCCATAGTTTCCCAACTAGATGGTGAATCTACACTATTTATGTTTTTTCAAAATTTGATTATCCCCAAAAAAGGTGATTTTTCTATATTCAAGTATTAGAAAGCATTTTTGATATATCTCATAAAAAATGGACATAATATCAACATATGAAAGTATGTTATACACCATATGGGTGAGTTAATCAAAACAAACTCTATGTAAAAATCCATGTTTTATTCAAGGCTTATATCAGGTATACTATATGAAAAAGGATTGTTTGGACATGATGAAGATGTCATAAAGGATTATGAGTTCTGTATTTTGAATGTTATAGTATAGAGAATGAAAATAAATTGGAATACATAGAGGAAAGCATGGGTGGAAGATAATGATAGTGTTTTTGAAATGTTTAATCTGGTGGAACATCCTTAAAGACATAATGATATTTATGATCCTAGTTTAGAGCTAGATTATCTTGTTGAATATTTTGACGAGGAAGAAGAATAAGAGATTGTTTTAACTCCAAGGGAAACTGTTTTGGTTGAGGAAGATAGTGAATCTTCTCCTCTTGTCTTATTTGAAAAGGAAGTGCTTGTTCCTGATAAAAGTAGTTGATATGGAAGGACAAATTTCTTCAAAAGTAGAATAAGGTTCTATGGTATGTGGAAATAATGTTGTTGAAGATCATATAGAAGCAGATATTCTAATTGTGTAATAAGATGTCCTTGAGGAACTCCTAGTGGAAAAATCTGTTCTTGAATATATTCCTTCTACTGAAGAGGGAAGGGAGAAAGCCTTGTAGTTGGATAGAAAGGAAATGGATGAGGAAATTAGGGATGAAATCATGAAAATAGATCAAAGATCTAAATATCTCCTCCCTAAGAAAGATGCACCTATTGAGGGGGAGTTTCCCCCAAATCCAAAATCTATTGAATCCCCTAATCCAATTGATCTATGATCAGAGGATGCATGGTATAAATTCCCAGTTATTTTGATGTGACTGATTTCCAGGAAGTCTCAGTTTAAAAAAATTGATCTGCTTAATGTGTTTCATTTGAAACTGGAATCTTCACTAGAAGCAATCTCTACCACGGAACCTGATCTTGTCTCAACTTCTATTCTCGAACCCTCACAAGAATCTAGAAACATGGTGAATAAGGATGAAATGAAAGCATTTGGAGATACCCTATTGACTGGAGTTGTGAAACTCATGAATACCCAACTGGATCCTCTAACAAATATGAGTAAACGAGATGCTTCATTGTTGTTGGAAAAATTTATATGGAAGATTCAACCCATAATGCTTCATGAGATTCAAGAATTCTGAGTTGAGAACAAACAGCTCAGTGATGAAGTAAAAACTCTAAGAGGTATGGTTGAAGAAATTCATAGAGTGGTAACCTCAAGACCAAAACCTATTTCTCATCCTATTGATCATATTGTTTGTTAGACACCATAGGAAGTAGTATCACTGATTCAACCTCATCAAACATCATTAGCTAAAAAGATAGCAGAAAGAAACAAGAAGATTTTTGACTAGATGAGTGATCATTTTATTGGTCTTAATATGTTAACAGGTGAATATAAGGGATGTCTCTAGAAAGTCAAAAATAAACTCAAATCCCTTACCTAGAATTTCATTGCTTCTCTTGCATATAAACAATCATCTCAACCTTCTTTAGACAACATACTAATTTGAATAGCTGCCAATGAAGAACTTCAATATGTTCTTAGTGGATTTGATAAGGTATCTCAATCTGATGTTTTTATGAATAGTGACAGAGTTCTTTATTAGGTGATAATTCGTTCTACAATTCACCATGATGCTTAGTAAGAAATTTCTAAAAAGGTGGACTTATACTTCAATCAGATATTTTCTAAGAATGATATAAAAAACCCACTTCAAGTACCTTGTAGAGAATCTGAGGATCCCTACTGTAACTCAAGCATTCAAAACTAAAGTTCAAAAGCTCAAGGATTTCACTCCTTTACTGGATATGTTTATGGAGAACAAGGAAGACCTTAAAAAAGATATGAAGTATGGTAGTGAGATCATTTCTGACTTCATCAAACTTTTTCGGCCTTATCATCTTGTTCGGAGTACTTCCATTGTCGCTCTTATAGATGCACCCCTAAGATATGGTTTTCCAAACTTCTCATCATATACCCAAGCCTCTACATATATATTTTTCTCTCAGTCCTTGAGTCAGATCAGGCCTATAATCCTTGATCAAAAGTTGGCTCAGACTTCTACTACACCTACTTTATCCCCTTCTATTTTTTGAAGGACTCCCTTTAAAGTCTTTATACATTTGTTCAGTCTATTTTCCACTTCTACCTCTTCTCCTATTGCTTCTTCTTTCTATTCTTCTACAAAGGGAAAAGATAAGACAAGCCGGGGCATAAGAACAGTGATTACTATATTTTTATGGGGATGTTTTATGTAGTCTTTATCATTACTTCTTGTAATACCACTTTTTATCCATCTAATGCTTTGTGCACTTTAATTGTCTACATTTATTTAATCTTTTTGTTAATCCCAAAAGGAGGGGAAATATGTATTTTATATGTAGGAAATGCACATTAATGAAGATACACATTACCTATGAATTAATATCTTACTGACATGATTTCTAATCACCAAAAGGAGGAAATTTTTGGACTCCTCATGTTTTAATGATCACAAATCATATACAGACTATAATTATTATTAATCCTATTTCATCTATCTTGAATCATGTGAACAAATGATTAGTCTCTCTATGACTTAAATAATTATTTTAAACTATTTTTTTCTAATAAAATTCTATTATAAATGATTATGATTAATTATTTATATTAATAAAACTGTTTAAGTGTGTGTAAAAAGATTTTACTATTTCTGAGAAACCATGATTCTTCCACCGCTTGTGTTTTTATGGAAAAGGACCCAAACACAGTAACCATCCACACATTATTCCCATATATAAACTATAACCATCCATACACCGTAACCATCCAGACACCGTGACCATCCAGACACTCTAACCATTTAGACATTATGGCCATCCAGACACCCTGAACATCCAAACATTGTAACCATACATACACTATGACCATCCAGACACTATGACCATCCAGTCACCATGACCATCTAGACATCATGAATAGACACCGTGATCCTAACACCACATCTATGCTACAGGTCCTTGATCACTACACAACAATCCCATCATAGTGGTCTCACTACTCAATGAAATAGAAGGATACTCCGATTCACGTAGACTTTGTTTCAGGGAGACACTGCTTACAGAAGGACGGTTACACCATTTCTTAATCTATTATTTCATTTTTAAATTTAATTTCATATGGTCATATTTGAATCTTTTAAATGTACTGACATAATTAATGTTTCTTTGTAGAAATTTTACCTGATAGTATGAGGTACGAGGTGAAGATTACATGGATCCTGTTGTCTACATCATATGCATTCCATGAATAAAAAGAACATCTTTTCAATAAGAATGATATTGTGATCATTGTGACTCTAGTGAAAAATGTGTAATAGAAAAAATGTGTATGCTCGATAATGAAGAATCACGATCATTCATGTAACCTGAAACTACTCAGGAACACACAATGCATACTTGAATCCTAGAGTCGAGAACATTTATTCATTATCAACTCCATAAAGAACACGAGCCAGATCAAGCTGACTTACAATACACTATTTTACGCAAGAGGACACAATTTCATCATCTGATTCATCCCAAAAGTCCATAGCTATATGGACTAACACTCAAAGAACTTCTTACATTATCTCATCATCTCTTATATTTTGGGTGTCATTTTTACCTTTCGAGATGTGTGTGTGTTTGTATTAAACACACACTATATCCTGTATCAAACTGAAGTATACAAGATATCCTTTCTATTACATCGTGTTACATTTGTGTATTCCCACAAATATTTGTGGAAGAGGTCCCTATGTGACCTGTTAGATCATACCCACAAAGAACTATAGAAGAGTTTTCAAGACCTCGATAGTCTTGTGTAATGTTGTTAACCGAGATCCTATGTGTGGATCAAGTTTATTTATATAAACTTCTTGGTAGAAGGTGATCAACAAGTGGTGTGGATGAGGTCTTATATTGAGGATAAAAAACTTGTTTTATATCTGTTGTGTAGTTTACTTTAGTTTTCCCTATTTTAAAATTTAATTCAAAAATCACAAAATTTACATTGATAGTTAGTCATGGAAAGAAGTTATAATTGTTCTTCCTGATTAGAGTAACTTGAAAATCAATTTTTATAACTGATATTAAAATTACTAAGAATTAATAAATCTTCTATGAAGTTATTTATATATTCAAAATTTTATGACTGTATAACCTTGATTAATAGGGTTGTATTTAAATTTATTGGGGAACCTATTTTAGGAATACCTTTTTAATCTAAATTTTTATTTGATACTCAATTCACCCACCCTCTTGACTACTCTACTCTGACAAACAATTTTCTAAAATAAAAGGCTTTGTATGTGTGATACAAAGACAAAAATGTTCCCTTTTATAGAAGAGGTGATGGGTACATTAGGAAATTCTTGAAATATTAATTTATTATAAATTATATTTTGATTAAAATGATATAAAAAATAATTTAATTTGATTATATGATGATTTTAGTGCGAATAACCATAATACAATAAATTTTAGATATGTTTTGATTATTTCTATCCTTATCTTTTGGGTTTAACTCTTATTTTACCAATTTTAATCTTATAGTGATATTAGGTAATTCACACATTATGGGATAATTTAATTACCATATCATGTCAAACGACCCAAAAATTACATTTATGACATATTTGAAATTATATTTACCATTTGGATGAATCATATATTTGTTATGAATTTAATATCATTTAATAAACTACATTATACTTTATGTTATTAATTATGTCAAATTTGGTCACTATTCATACTCGTTTTTTTTAACAATTTCATTACAAACTGATTCATTTGAAAAAACATTGAATCTATCCTAAAATTTCATATTACCATAGAAAATTTTTGTATACAATAAATTATGTCAACTAATAATTAATTTTATATCTATAAAAGCACTTATTTTAATCTTTAATTAATGAAACAATCACTGCATCATCACCCTGACAAATTTAAATTTACTTAT
This sequence comes from Viscum album, assembly GCA_963277665.1. Taxonomy (NCBI): domain Eukaryota; kingdom Viridiplantae; phylum Streptophyta; class Magnoliopsida; order Santalales; family Viscaceae; genus Viscum; species Viscum album. Next base: position 1,197,949,247 of record OY728131.1, read on the forward strand.
TTAATTTCTAAAAATTATAAATAAAATAACAATGAGGTAGGAAAATTTTTTATCTTTCTAATTATTTTTTATTATCAAAGTGAAAACTTATATTACCCAATATAATATTTTTTTTAATAATACAATAATTGTTTATGTTACTTTTTCTCTTTATTTTAAATTACTTATTATAACATGCCATTATCACTCTTATGTAATTCCATGGTGTCATAAAATAAAAACAAGGATCCCTATGGGTGGAATTATTTTATAAAATCAGATTAATACACATTTTATATTTGTTTTATATTATTATAATATTATTTTTTGCCTTTATTTACCGGATTTACCCTTTAGCAACAGTAAATAAAACTAATTTCTGAAGTTATTATTCATAATGTCGAAATATAAAATCTCCCTATATAAAAAATTTGGACCTCCTGACTAAAAAGGTGGAATAAATTTTTCTATATTAAAAACATTAAATTAATAGAAATTAATTTAAAATTAAATCATATAGTCAAAATTAGATAAGAGGTTTTAAAAACTAAAATCTATTAAATGATTGAAATGTGTTTATATCAAATTTAACTGTTAAATTAATTCTGATGAACAAGATAGGATTAAATAATAATAATAAAATCTAATTAGAGTTAAAATCAAAATAAAAATATATTCTAAAAGCATAAATAAATTTTAAAAAATGGATTTCTTGAATTAAAACGCAGTATTTTTCATTTTTCATTAAAAATTGAATATTATCAGAAAAAATCCAAAAATAAAACCAAAGAAAATTTTGATGTTTCAATTCAAAATAATTTGTTTATTTTTCCAGAAAAAATATATAAAACTGTTAAAAACATTATTTAAAATGGGTGTTACATCAAAAGGGAGATAAACTGCACTTAAAAAAATACTTCTTTTATTCGAAAAGTTGATGTTCTTAATATATAATTCTAAATATAATTCATAAGATTAATGATAATGTAACATAAAATTAAAAAAAATTCATAATATTCATTACACCTAGTTTAAATCCCATTAATTAATAATATTTTAATAATTTATCATTGTTTAGTGAAATTCAGTATTGATTACAATGCAAGATATAGAATAATGTCTCTATTGCGTGGAACACAAGCCAAAAATAGTGTTTCCTATAGTGAAAGATAATATGACATGGCATATATAACACTCTAATATTGGTTTAGAGTACATAAAAATATATAAAATAAATTAAAAATAATCAATCTTATAAAATCACGAGGTATTACATTATACACCCTTATAATGAATTTTTCCCTTCAAATTCAATGTGGATATAAATGGTTTACTACATGAAAGTTTCATTCAAAGAAAATCACATCGTAAAAAATAATACTTAAACATCATTTCAAAATGGAAATTTAGAAACATAATGGTTACCAAAAGTAACTCATAACTGGGTTTCCACATCAGAGAACATAGTTTGGAAGTGAAAAAAGGATATTGAAGATAACTCTAACCATCATGTTCTCATAGATAGTGAGAGGGAACATGGTTTGAAAAAGTTAATAATAAAAAATCCATAAATCTCTGATGATTTAAATTCCATATGATTCATCGGATAAGAAAGTACTAAGATAACATTTTTTGGGTTTGAATATCTTTTTCCTAAAATTAATGATTTTTTTCATGAGAATAAATACTTACTTGATTTCGGTACAATATCACCATTGTTCATTCCTTGATCAATTTCCACTTCATCGATTCATTAATTAAATGAAGTTGAATTTTACATTCTTGAAGTATTAAGAGATCATGTGATAGAATGATAGGTCATTTTATCTATCACAACAAAAAAGATTATCATATGTAATCAAATATTCATTAGTCCACCGATACTGAGATAATAAATTAATCTTACAAACTTCAAAAGGAGAATAACAAATAATACCCATAAATGTATAATATTAAAATACATCAAAAAACTAAAAATATTAAACATTATAAATAGGCAAAATTAATCTACATGATCCATATCTCCCATATCTTATTAGGTAGTTCATTGTTTTCACATTATAAACCTGTGAATAAAAAAAACATGTATTCTATTAAAACACAATAACAACATGAATTACCATAGTACGATAGTTAAAACATTAATTGAGTAAAAATTAACCCTTTCCCCACATCAATAATACAAAAAATTATATATACTCAAACCACGATTATCACTTTTTCCTTATATCTGTCACGATGTCATTAATACCATCAAACATCTCATTATATCTTTATCCCATCATTAGTAACATACCATATTCTTTATATAAATATTTTAATCATTTTTCATAGTTATTGATACCATATAATTACGCGAAACCACAATGGATCAATACATAGATATTACAATATTCCATAGTACTATAAAAGTGAATCTACCACACTATTTTTTATTCTTATTACATAAAAACATAATCATTCCACCAATTAGTTGGCATACTCAATATCAACAATGTTATAGCAGGTGATTTTCCTTATAATTTGTCTTTAATAGGTTGTTGGAATCTATATTCATCCATAACCCTTTGATTAGGGCATTGGTTAGCATAATTCCATATTTCCTTGTACTTGTATCCCTAATTTAGGGGTGGTTTACTCTTTGGAGGTTTTTTTTCTTACCAGTAAATCAGTAGTAAAATACTCTAAGGCCTTATTTCCCTACCATAATACATTTATTATTCCCATTAAGGCAATTTTCCCAATTTTCCCTTCCACACATTTGGCATAAATAAAATCTAATAATATTTTCTCTATAATTTTTGATAGATCTTTATGAATTCGATCATTCTTATCATATCATAACCATTATATAGATGAGAAACTACAATATCCATAATTATAAGAAGAATATGGGGAAGGTATATAATTAAAAATATGTTATTTAACTCATCTTAATCCATATAGACAATTTAATCTCATTGCCTTATAATCTTGATAAAGTTCCACCACAGATTCACCTTACCTTCGAATAAATAAGTACCCAACATAACCATTTCACATTCTAAAAAATTTAGAATGAAAAATATATTTTCAATGGAATATATCCATTTTTCTACAAATAGTAGATTGGTCGTGCCACTAAAATTATGTGGATGTAACCTTATGAATGATTCAAAAGAACTTTGTTCGCACCTTTTGTCATTTGGAAGCCTAGAAAGATTTTTAGTACTAGAAACAAGATTCTTTATTTAAGGTCCCATAAAATTTGGTTCTTTTGGAGGAAAATCATTTCATTGACCATCAAATCCACCATTAAAGTTGTTCTTTTGGGTTCTTTCCATTTTCTAAAACCTAAAAATAATAGTGTGAAAGGTAAAAATAAAACTAAGACAACAACATAATCAAGGGGGCCTACCATAAGTATCTGACATATTTGTTTTAATAATTTGTTATTCTTGATCATTATCATAATTATAGGACTATAATCTATTGTTCATCTTACCCTTAAATACATACCCATAAATACCTCAGAATTATCTCTAGGGATCTCACTAAAGTTTTTGTATCCCAGTTTTCAAAGGTTAACTAATCAATCACTCAGATACCAGCTATAGTGAACCAAGATTGGTGTATATGGAAATTACATTTCATATGTGGAATACATAATACATTCCACAAATAGACTCCGAAATACCGTATTAGTTTAGTGTCTTTAGAATACTTCAACAAATTATTCTAGATTGAAGAAAGATCTTCAACATCTCCCATAAAAATCATCCCAATTTGTTTTCCTGCCTAAAACCATTCGTTATATCCTAGGAAAAAGAAATCTTGAAATGAGGAGAGGTCAAATGATCAGTAAATGTAAACATAGAAGACATAAATCAAACCATAAACAACAGAATTTAAAAACATGTGCATTAATTTTAAATATCAAAATATTGAGTCATGAAATATGTCATGAATGTTTGTAAGGCATAAATCATAATAGAATCATGAACCATGATAAAATAACAATGACATTAATTAAATTTCAATTAAAAATCTTCCAAAACTCATTTAATTAAAATAATATATGATTTTGGTTTGAATACCCTTCATATAATAAATTTTAGACATGATTTTAATATTTTTGTATCCTTCTCTCTTTTTTAACCCCTTATATAACCCTCTATAATCTCATCATGATATCATGATACTTACACACTGTTGGTTAATGTAATTACAATATAATATCAAATAACCCAAAAAGATGAAATTTATGATATTTTTTGAGTTATCTTCACTATTTTTCCGAATATTATATTTTTTTGAATTTAATATAATTTAATAACATGTCTTTTATTTTAAGTTATGAATTAGGTCACTGTTAGTCACTATTTATACTTGACTTTTTGAAAAATTCATAACAACCTGAATCCTTCAAAAATAACATTTAATCATTCCAAACATGTCATATTCAAAAATAAAATTCGTGTATAACATAAGTTATGTCAAATATTTTTTATTGTAATTTTTATAATATCATTTATTTTAATCCTTTGTTGATAAATCAATCACTAAATCAGCGTTGAGTCATAGTTAAATTTATTTATTTAATGTCAAAAAATTATAAATAAAATATAATAATATATTAAATCTTTTTATCTTTATAATGACTATTTATTGGTCAGGATACATATTATATAACCCCATATAAAAATTATTTTATTAAAAAGACACATGTTTTTGTTATTTTTCTCTTTACTTTATATTTCTTATTATTAAATGTCATTTAACTCCCACGCGGATCAATAGTGTCCTAAAAACGACCCAAGGATTCCCATTATTGGATATATGTCAAAAAATAGGATTAGGACATGTGTTATTTTAGTTTCATATTATTATAATTTTATTTGTTCTCTTATTTACATGATTTACCCTTTGGCCATGGTAAATAAAAATAATTAAAAAAGTTACTATGCATCATATACTGAAATAAAAGTTACCTATTTACCAAATTTAGAGCTTATGAATCCCAATATAGGGAAAAATTTAATAAATTAAAAAAAAAATTAATGAAATTAATTTAAAATAAATTCCTATTGTCAAAACAAGAAAGCATGTTTTTATGTTGTTAAAGTTATTAAATTATTGACAAGTGTTTATATCGAATCTGAATGTTAAATTACATTTGATGACCAAAATTGGATAAAATGATAAAAATATAATCTAATTAAACAATAAAACCCATTATAAATATAATATATCTATATAAATAAACAAGAATAAATTGTTTTTTGTATTAAAAATCATTATTTTTCATATTCATTAAAAATTAATTTTATCATTAAAATACCCAAAAATATACCAAAGTAAAATTTTATATCCTGATTCAAAAGAATTTGTTTTTCAAAATTAATATATAAAAGTGTTAACAATTAGATTTAAAATTTGTGTACCATCAAAAGGAGGAAAAACTACATCTTTTTTAAAAATACTTCATTTATCTGAAAAATTGATTTTGTTCTTTTATTATGTTCTAGAAAATACATAAGATGAATGTTAATGTTATATAGATTTCAAAAGTATTGTTTAAGATTTTCATAATGTCGAGTTTATGTCCCATTAAATAATAATATTTTAATAACATGTCATAGTTTAGTGAAACTCTGTATTATGTACAATGCAATCTATCAATGAAGGCCACTATAGCATATAATGCATGGCAAGAATAGTGTGGCATATAATGCATGATATTATGTTATTTCATATAGAGTAAGCTAGTATTGGTTTAGTTATTGAATGAAAATATCAATGAAACTAAAAGGAATATATCTCATAAAATATCGGGATGTTACATATCCAATATAATACTTTAATCTCTAAACCTCAATTGTAACACTCAATGTTCAACTTAATACATTCCATAAGTACATATCCATTAATTTTTTAAGTAAAACCAAATTTATAAATACAGGACACATAAGATAGTGTTAGGTACAACACCATTGTAAACCATTTTTGTGGGTTTAGGCCTTATGATCTGGTTGGATGTGACAAATTATCACCCGACAGGGTGGTTCTCCTTTTTATAAAACCGTGTTAATATAAAAAATATAACATTCCCAAAAAATATTTAATATACCCCAAAATAACATGGGTCTAAAAATCATCTTTACACCACAAGGGTTTTATATAAAACTTCTTTTTATATTAAATCAAATAATCTTAATTGTATATTTTTACTTTAACATCAATTATCAAATTGACCCTAAAGTTTATCAATAACATTAATATTAAGTCCACAAAATGTAATGGAATTATTATTTAAATAAAACATTCACTAAATACTACAATAAAAAAGTGGATAATTTATTATGAATAATTTCTCCCAATATATCGGTTATCCAAATAAACACCCATCCCATAAAACCTCAAAATGGATGTTTAATACATTGAACATAGGATCATACATAAAATCATAAACTCAAGATGATATTCATAAATCTTACATTAAATAGGAATGATGGAATATACACATAACTAATTAATACATTCCCTATATGATCCAAAATACCATTAGTAAAAAATAGTTTTACAACATAATACATAAATCTAATCACACAAGCACTTTAATTATCTACTTTAGTAGTATTAATATAATAAAATTGTCCTTGATCCCTTATCTTATTTTTAGGTATATTCCCTTGATGATTGAGAAATTTATTTTCTCAGAGCTCTATGTGATTATAGTTAAAATAGTAATAAAGCGAGGTTTATTAATTACCCTCTAATTCACTCACATAATGGGCTTTCTATAAAAACTTGAAGAAAACTTCCATTACCTTTAATAAAGTTCTAGGGTGTTTTCTATAGTTATCAAATGATGGAAAATCATTCATTCCCTTATCATTTTTTCTCTTCCTTACACATATTCCACATATTATCTTTGACAACATAATACTTAGAGAATTATTTTTTTATCTTGATAGAACATGATTCTATATAATCATGTGATGGTAATGTTTGTGAGGCTAGTTCCCTTTGAATGAAAATATTAAACTGTAATATCATGGGATTTTAAAATGAGAAAATCGTATTCGATAGCATGTGTGGCATGTTACCCCAAGAATATAAAATAATATATTAACTTGAGTGTTTATGATATATTTATTTTTATATTAGCTCAATATCTTCAATATCTTGAAGAGTATGATACTCTAGGATTGAATGAAACTCAATACTATATTAAAATATTATTATTTAAAAATTACCATTAAATAATAGTTGTTAAATTGGAAGGTATAAATAGTAACAAATAAATTATTAAAATTTTGTGTTTTTTTAATTATAAAATAAATAAATTGGATATATATTGATTAGAGATAAAATTATAAATATTTGAATGAAAAAAAGAAATGTTTTTTGAAAAACTATAATTCTCTATAAGGCGGATTAACTGGGAATTCACACATAATTGAAAAATTATTTTTAACACATTTAGAAAATTATTTGATAAAATTAATTTCATTTTAATAATTATTTTACAAAAAATACCTTACAATGTTTTTTTATTTTTATGGAAAGTTGCATTTTTCATGAATTTTGAAAAATACCGAATTTTAATTGAAAAATTCATTTTCGATTAAATTATTTTTAAAGATAAATTATATTTACATTTTTATAGATAAAGCTAGTTCAGTGATATATTTATTAATATATTTTAGGAAATTTTAATCATTTTAAAATTATATTTTGAAATAAAAAGTTTGTAAACTTTTGAAAAATTTCTTTTTAAAAACTCGCTTTGTCATCGTGTCTAGGGGATTAATATTATATTAAACATTTTTAATGTGGTTAATATAATTTAGAAACCTAGATTAAATTGTTAGAATAATAATAATTAATATTATCTTAAATTTTAATAATAATTTTTTGACCATAATAATTAGTATTAAAAGTTAAAATTATTTACCATATTTAAGGTAAAAATAGATAAACTAAGGGTCAAACTGGAAACATATGGATTAAAATTACCTAAATCATGTATAAATTCTATTTATTGGAAATATATAAATCTTATAATGTTTAAGGATCTCTAATACTCTATTTTGGTCCCCTTTTACATGTGAAATGTATGGGTACATGTTTTCTTTCCGAAAATTACAATAGTGCCACTCACATCAATTATAAAAGGCCACCCCCACTTATCAATTTTTCACACCATAAACCATTTCAGTTTTTAAAATACATGAAAAATCACATCTTAATTTTATTCCTCTCAACCTATGAGACTTAGTTTCACCATTAATTCAAACTAGGTCGGCTTTGTTACAAAAAAATGAGAATAGCTGAAGAAGAGGCAATGTTCTTCAATGAGTATTTTCATTTCATTTCATTCTCCACCTACATCAATACTTGTGAATAAAAGATGATATAATAAACACATTATATTAAATTTAATTATATTTTTTATGGTATGTTAATGACCTATATCTATCCTAGTTTCATCAATTAGTTCATTAAATCATCATTTGTGTGTAGGGAAGACTACTTCCTTGTGAAGCAATATGCTTCATTTTTTCCATCACCACCTATCATGGTTGGGTGTCATAATGGATATAATGTATATATATGAAATATATTTTATAATTATATCTATTTATTACTTATATATTATATATACATTTTTTATTATCCATTCCTTTTGAGTTACAATAGCTTTGCTCATCAGTACAGAGGACTACCACCTCGTGAAGGGATCCGATTCATCATTCACTAATGCTTTAAATGGAAGTGGTTTTTCACAATGCTAATTACTTGATGTGCTATAAATTAAATAATTATGATATTAATGAGATATATGTAATTATTATAATGTAATTCATTAACTTTTTACAACTTCACTCACTAAAGATGATAGCATTATTTGTCTACATGGGAACCACATCCTTTACGAAGCGATGTTACTCTCTTTTCATCACCACACCACATAGATGATATATATAACTATAGTTAAAGAAATAATATGGAATTTATGATATTATTATAAATATTAAACACTAAAATATTACTTAAATCCATTCAAAAATAATCATTGAAAAAGCGAAACATTACTCATACGTACATACGACATTCCATCTCTATGGTTGTCACATAGTACATTTTTCATAAATAGATTTCATGATTGGCTTTAAAAGTATAATTAATGAATAAATATTATTTTTTTTATTTTTTAATATTATGGATATGTTTAAATAGTGACCCCTTAGTCTATATTCAACATACAAAAATAATTTTTGACACATAATCTAAATATCATAAAACAAATGACGTAACATTAATTTATTAAGTAATCATATATAAGATTGTAATAAGTTAAAAACGAATAATAATATTGAAATAAGTTATTAAAAAAGGAAATAATTTAAATAATAATATTATTGATGAATATAAAGAACACATTTGATGATTCATACTTAATGTAATGGTTTACCGTCACACTTTTACTTCCATGAGATTTAGGACATATTCAACACTTATTTATTTTGTGTGGTGTGTATAATGAATTTTTTGAATTTTATATAATGAATTAATTTATATTTGTGGATTATAAGGTTTCATTTAATGTTATTTATTTCATGGTGCTTGTGAAAGAAAACACTCCTAAAATGGTAATGGTGTATTTCAGAATATCATCATTATTCGACATTGTTTTTTAAGCCTCCCTTGGAGGAATTATATTATATTTCTACCATAAACTCAATATATATTTATAAAATCTTGTTATTCATGAACGTTTTCATGTTCTAATACTTTTTTAACTATTTTTTACATCAAAAAATTTTGTAAATGTTATTTAAGAAAATATGACTTTATTTGTCACTTTAGTTGGAAATCCTTTTTCATAAAAAAGAATTCTCTAAATTTATTTTAAAAATTGATTTTAGGATTTATAGAATGATTTATAAAGTCAATTTTTGACCATATTTAATTTTATAAAATATATTTAATGTTATCTTCACGTTGTCTTCAAAATAATACTCATTTGGATTTTACCAAAAATGTGGAAATAATCTTTTTTTTAAAAGTAATACATGAACAAAATTTTCCACCATCATAACCAATCAGTTTGTTAAATTATATTTAAAATTTTTTCAAATGATATTTTCTATGTAATTTTAATTATAAATAATTTTTGAGCTATTAGTTTTGAAAAAAATTCAAATTTAAAAGGTCATTTTCCACAAAATGATTTTAAGTAACTTTTTAAGAATTTTTTACTTAACAAAAAAATCCACACTTTATTGAACATATGATCCACTATGTATATTTTTAATTTATATCATCCAGATTATTTCATTTTATGGTTTAGTATCAGTTAGAAAAAGGATGTAAAATTTTATTACCATTTACTATATTACACTGGATGGTTTATGATTATGTTTATTGATTGGGAATTTTTTAATTTTTAATATAATAGTTTTAAATATGAATGTATTTGTTGATTTAATTTCACCCCCATTATATAAGGAATTAATTTGAATTTTATGTGATGGTTGGGGCTTGTTATAGCCCCATGATGCATTTGTAGGTCTAATGAGACAATCTAAATTGGGTTTTGGATGAGGCCTTACACATTGATATATATTCCCTGTCACAAGTCCTAGATAGTATTAAATGTCTTAGAATATGTCTTAAAAATATTAGATATCTTGTCAAAAATCCTGAGCAGTTTGTTCTAGATATAAAATACAATGCATTCCATCATTATTAAGTCATTTATTAATATTACATGTTATTAATTTTTTAGTTATAATGTCCATTATTAAGTTTCATGCTCATTTGAATATTCATATAGAATTATTTGATCATTATTTTTTTATTCTATATTATAATATTGTTTTTGATTATGTAGAATATGATTCAATTATATACCATTTTTGATTATATTTTATTTATTCATATATTCCACTATACACATATCTATACTGAGAATCTGATCTCACCCCATTGTTATGTTTTATATTCCCCAAGATATGAGGAAGTATTTTTTGATTTATATGAATGGATACACTAAGGGGAATAATCGAATTGACAAAAACAATTATGTGTATTTTATGTTTTACTTATAATATCAATTTTAATTATATATCTATTTTACCAAGACTAATAAACAATTTTATTCATAGGGATGCAATTCCTTATATCCCATTCGAATGTAATAACGTCGTAACCAAATCTAGGTTTCTAGGTTTAGTTAACCACAGTTGGTATCAGAGTATAAGGCCCCGACCTTAACCCTTACTTAATATTTAATTAAATGAATAATTCACATTGGGGATCTTTTCAGGTTTAGTGTTTTAGAGAATTAGGTCAAAAATATTGCATCCCAAAAGATTACATAGTAGACACTTCTACTAAGTTTCCATAACATAGAAAAACATAAAAAACATGTCTTATTCCATGTTTTAGATAGCATGTCTTTCCTTGATCCCATCCTTGACCCTATTCATCTTTATGTCATGTGGATAAAATTTCAAAAACTTGGTATGAGCATAAAAATCCCAGTAAAGGATACAAAAAGAAGGAAAACTGTTAGTTTTTCAAAACAACAAGTAAACCATGAATACATTACCAAAGTAATACTTTTCACCTTTATGAAGTAGTAAAAACTATTCACTAAATAAAAGACCATTACTTACCCTTTTATAACCAAAAGATTACCATAAAACCCATATAATGAACACATAACATAGAAAGGTAACTTGGGATATAAACATACCTAAATGGAATAACCATACGGTCGACTTCCACACATACTTAATGGAATAGCCATAAGGTCGACTTCCATACCCAATGCATTGGAGGTTATAACGTAACCACCTGTCCTGGTATTCACGGCACCACCCGCCATATGGTTTGTCACGTAAAGACCCGTAAAATGTCCAAGTTCCCTCATTACATAATAAAATATCGAAAATATAAACATTTTCAATAACAAAATTTCATTCGCAATCACAATAAGTAATTCCAAGATATTGAATTAATCAATCCATTTTCAAAAACCATTTAAAAGTGATTTTTGAATCAAAGTGTCCCATACCACTTTGAAGCTTTTAATGGAATTAAAATTTTAAAACATTAATGTCCATATAAATAAATACTGAAAACCATTTTTAAAACATGTACATTAAAGACAAAGATTTAGAATAATAAATCTTTAAAACATTTAAAATGATATTTTTTTGTTTAAAGAGTTTTTAACAAAATGAGAGACTCTTGAATAAAAATAATTGTGGAATAACATTTAATCCGAACTTTATAATATCATGAGAACAAATGGATTCATGATATAATATGTCAAAGGTCATTATACACACCATATATTAGTGAATTGGTGCATAAAAACAATGAAGTCTCAATAGAAATGTAAATTGAGATGGAATCCATTATAAAGATGGTATCCTTAAATTAAGGATAAATCTATCACATAATTTTGTGTAATAAATACAAATACACACAATATAAGTGTATATTAATTGTGAAACAATGAGAGGTAATTCACACATATTCATAGGATGACATTTTCAAGAAGTATAAGTTGAACCCAAAGAAATCAAAATTGGGTTAAAATGTTCCCTTGTAAAAATTCGACAGCCTAACGGCATCACATCAAAATTCAAACAAAATCAGTCGATGGGAGAGTGAATGGTATCTCATCACTTGGACATAAACTATAAATCAATAAGGATATATAATAACATATCCCAACATAAAAATATGTAAATTAAAAGACATAACAATAGATGTCTTTTAAAAAGAAGAGGGTGAAAGGTCCCCTTACCGAGTTGGGTAACTTTCGAAACGTACACACCATGGAAGTGGGGTCATACAATAAAGATGTAAATACCAATAAATGAAATTATACTACACAAAGTGTATAATAATGGTCAGTACATACACCACTCAATGGAAATAGTGGCAAACGTAGCATAAATGTCACAGGAATAAAAGTGAGATGAAAAATCTCATATGAAAACTCGGCAGCCTAACGACGCCACTTAAAACTACCAAAAATGGATTTATTAGATCAAATAGAGTCTATCATAATATGAAAATAAAAATTACAGTATTAGGAATATAAAATAACATCCCCAAAAATAATAAATATGATCTTAAAAGAAATGATATAAAATAGTGTACTTAAAAAGAAAGAGAGAGGTTGGATCCCTTACCTCAAGTCCAACTTGTCTTGTTTGTTTCTTTATATTACTGAATAACAAAATTTGGTCAATTTATAATTTCTTAAGGACCTCTTTTAAAGATTATTATTCATTTCATATCACATATTATAATGTTATAATAAATGTTTTATAATGTGAGTTCATATCATACGTTTTTTCGATGATTGGTACATGAGTCAAAAATGAACTTGTTTGAAAATGATTGTCCATGTAGTCATAAGTAAATCCTCTCCAGAATAGTATTAACGATTTCAATATCATATATATCCAGTACATATTGATTTTATACTACTCCATAAAATTTGGAGATAAAATTAAAATGAAATGCACCATTCATGGAGACGGTAGGCCGTACGCCGTTCATGGAGACGGTAGGCCGTACGTACACATGAACGCTACTTTAATTTCGTTGTCATATTAATGGAATTAAAAATAATTGAGAGATATATATATTATAATTACAGTATAATATATATGTTATATAGGTCACATATGTTCATTAATTTCATTCTTTATACATTCCATGTATTTCATGAAGGAGTATCATCACTTGGTGGGGCGGTAGTCCACACATCCTCGTATGAAACTATCTCATTTGCACAACATGAAAAGCATAAAGGCATGTTTTAAATATAAAATTCAGAAGCATATAGAAAACATAAATACCATATATATCATATATAAAATATAGTTACATCATAATGGCCACCATTAAAGGTGTTAATAGAATATTGAACAATCATCGTTTCGTGAGGCAGAAATTCGCCATCCACAGAAACAATATTTCTTTATCCATTAGACAAAGGTGTGTGTAAGTGTAGCTAGAATCCTTCACATAACAAAATCCTAGTATATTGAATATACTGGTGTTGTTACAAAATAAAGTAATAAAAAGAGTTTAGAGGGTTGGAGAAGCAAAATAAAACATAAGAACACAAGAGAGGACACTACCTTTAAATCAGGTAACTCTCGACACTACCTTTAAATCAGGTAACTCTATTTGTTTTGAGAACAATGGATTCCTTGGAAAGGATTCTGACCAAAGTGAGGCTTTAATTATGAAGAGAGGTATGTGGAGAGATGAAATGGGCATGGTTTGGCAGAGCCAAGGGCTGAGAGGTGTGGGTAAGGTGGTAGAGGTGCGGGACTGTTATAAGAGGAGAGGAGGGGCACTCTTGGAAAGTTATAAAATATAACTTTATTACATAATAATTATCAGATTTTAAAGGTCCCAAAAGGTTATATATTGAGTCCATGGTGATAAGGTTTCGAAATCCACCCATACAATAGGTTTATGACAAGTTTAGGTCATATATTTTAAATTATCATTTCATTTTATTTAAATCGTTAAATAACGAGGTAATCGCTGCATCATCATGGTGTCATAAATAATTTAATTTATTTAATGTCTAAAAATTATAAAAAAAATATCATGATGTATGAAATATATTTATCTTTATAATTAATATTTATATTCAAAAATATGACTTGTATAACCCCATGTAAAAATTATTTTAGTAAAACAAAACATTTTTGTGACATTTTAATTTTAACTTTAAATAAAAGTTATTAATGTCATTTTCCGACCAAAGTGGCTCCATGGGGTCCCCAAGTTGACCCATTGATTTTTTTGGTCGGCCATGACTCATCCAATCAGGGTAGGACATGTTCCAAGTTCATTTCATATATTAAAACATTATTTTTTCCTTAATTTACACTAATTACCTCTAATCGCGATTAAAAACTTAAAAGTTACTATTCACCAAAAATTATTTTAATCCCATTGAACCACATTTTACATCATAATGAAAACCATGTATGTAGGATTTTTGAAAATCAACCCACAGAAGTGGTAAAGTTTCATTTAAATGAAAAATCAGTTTTTAAACTACCACTTAGTGGTTTCACTATTCATCTAAAATTGATGTTTTTCAGAAAAATACCAAAAATTCACCCTAAGATATATTTGATATTCCGAATTCAAAAATGATGTCTATTTTAAAAAATTCAAAACATATATGTTTCATTTATTAATTTAATAATTAATTCCCACTGTCAAAACAAATAGCATGTTTTTAAGAAACAATATCTATTAAAAGATTGACATTAGTTTAAGTCCAATTTCAAAGTGAAATTAATTCCAATGAACACTATTGGATTAAATGGAAAAAATATATTCAAATTTCACATTAAAACTAATTCCAAAGATAATCTAATCATATAAATAAATTAGATTTAAAAGAGGTTTTGAATTAAAATACAACATTTTTCACTATTTATTAAAAAATGAACTTTATCAGAAAAATACCAAAAATTTACACAAACTAAATTTTGATGTCGCGAATCTAAAGAAGAATTTTATTTTGTCAAATATAACACATAAAATTGTCAAAAAGTGGATTTAAAAGAGGTTCGTCATCAAAAGGCGGTTAATCGACCTTTTAAAGAATATTAGAATGTTTACGCTTAAAATTGGATTCATTCACATTTTTAATCCTCTAAAAATTATTGTAAAAATTAAAAAAATATTTTATAAACATAGATAATAATTTTTTAGTTAGTTCTGTTCTTTCCCGCCATTACAATGGCTAGGCGTTAACTACCATTTAAAATAATATTATTTTATTATTAAAGTGCAATGTAAGATTTCAAAATAACTCGTTGTCGCATATTGGGTACGCCATTAAGCATAGCGTTCCCTTTAAAGTAATATTAATATTATTTTTTCACAAATAGGGATAAATATAAAAATGTCATATTCTTTATTTACCTGGGGTGTTACATCCTTCCCCCCTTTTGGGAATTGCGTCCTCTCAATTTTAAAATTGGGCTCGAAAACATCATTGAAAGTCCCATATCGGAACAAGAGTTGGTAAAACAATCAATTTAAAAGAAATAAAGAGAAGTACAGAGGTCACCCAAGCAAACCCATACTAGGATTCCATACAGGAAAACATGGATATGGAAGAAAAAGCAAAGGGTCATATTCTGAGGGAGAGTGATAGAAAACATGTTTAGGAGAAAGTTAACCACAAGAAAATCACAAACTTGTGGTGGGTTAAACGGTATTCGATTCCCCAATAGGAAAAGTTAACGGAAAACATTTTTTTAAGTTACTTTTCATTGAGGAATTTATTTTTGATCTTAAGGAAACATACTTACTTATCATGTTGACTTTCAAATTTTACTAGATTTCATACACAATCTCATACTTTCCCCAAATGATGAGTATTTAGGAAGACTTTTTCACATTAAGAGTACTATAATCAACTTCTAGAGAATCACCTAATCCAAAAAATAGAACTATATACTTCCCATGTCTTTAGGCTTTAACCAAAACCAAAACCAATAAGGTTAGTACAAGATCAGATAATCCAGAAAAGTATAAACCTTTATAAAAAGAAAATATATTCTTAATCTCCAAAATTTGACCAAAAAAACCCAGTGTTCAACTAAGACCATATGTAAACCAAAATAATATTGAAACCCATATATTTGAAGGATTTAATCACATAGTCTTACAAGTTAAATCGTATCATTTATCTCCAAACAACATTAGTTTCTCTTAAAGTCTCGTATTGAAAAGTAATTAACTTAATCACATATCCTCCATAATAGGTTAATAATTTCTATAGATAACCAAAAATTAACTTAATCTTAATTCATAAAATCATCTAAATAAAAAGCATTATTCAATCTAACCAGGGGCTTCACGTAGTCCAGTGTTAGGTGATAAATACCAGTCGCACTTTGGTTGTGGGTTCGATTCCCGCATCTTTTTCCGACACGATGGTTTGTCACACGGTCTATGTGTTGTCCTTTTTGGAAACTATATAATTCTTAAAACATTCCCCAAAACAAGATAAAATCTTCAAAAATAACCATAACATATTTTAAACTCAATTTTATCTCATTCCTTTCATATTCCATCATATCATAGAGTAACCCATAATTACCTAAAAAGTAAGGATCATATAAACCCTAATGGTAAACATTATAATTATTACCTGAACTTCCACATCGAGTTGGTCATATCGTACTTGATGAATTAGAGAACTCACCAAGGTTCAAGTGGTTGATGATGACTCCTTGATAGTTGGTTTAGAACAACCATGAGATTACTCATTAAATCCTCCATTTCATCTACTCTCTTAATCAGAGAACCACCATAGTTTCTTTCAAACCCATTGTCACTTTGGTGCCTTCTAGATCCATCCATTTTCTAAAAACAGAAATGTTTGTGTGAGTATATCAATAAAACCCTCATGTACTAATGAGGAAGATAAACACTAAGATATACTTACTAATTCACTTTATCTAAAACTAGGACTCTTTCTGAAATCCTAACCATTATGGTAATGTCACTTATGCCTAGAGAATACCCTAACCTCTAACGTTATCTAAACCGACCTTTGATACCAAATATAAGGCCTCATCCATAAACCTTACTTAATATTGAATGAAATGAATTATTCAAATTGAGGATCTTTTCTGGTTTAGAGTTTTAGAGAATTATGTCAAAACTATTACATCTCAAAAGATTACATAGTAGACACTTCTACTAAGTTTCCATAAAATAAAAAAACACAACAAACATGTCTAGTTCCATGTTTTAGATAACATGTCTTTCCTTGATCCAATCATTGACCCTATTCATCTTTAAGTCATGTGGAAAAAATTTCAAAAATGTGGTATGAGCATAAAAATCCCAGTAGTGGATACACATTGAAGGAAAACTGTTAGTTTTTCAAAACAACAAGTAAACCATGAATACTTTACCAAAATAGTACTTTTAACCTTTATGAAGTAGTAAAAACTCGTCAATAAATAAAAGATCATTACTTACCCTTGTGTAACCATAAGATTACCATAAAAACCATATAAAGAACACATAACATAGAAAGGTAACTTGGGACATAATCATACTTAAATGGAATAACCATACGGTCGACTTCCACACATACTTAATGGAATAGCCATATGGCCGACATCCATACCCAATGCATTGGAGGTTATAACATAACCACCCGTCCTGGTATTCACAGCACCATCTGTCATATGGTTTATCACGTAACCACCCGTAAAAAGTCCAAGTACCATCACTACACAGAAAATATCGAAAATATAAACATTTCAATAACAAAATTTCTTTTGCAATCACAGTAAGTAATTCCAAGATATTGAATTAATCAATCCATTTTCAAAAACCATTTAAAAGATATTTTTGAATCAAAGTGTCCCATACCACTTTGAATATTTTAATGGAATTAAAATTTTAAAACATTATTGTCCATATAAATAAATACTGAAACCCATTTTGAAAACATGTACATTAAAGATAAATATTTTGTATAATAAATCTTTAAAACATTTAAAACGATATTTTTGTGTTTAAAGAGTTTTTTACAAATTGAGAGACTCTTGAGTACAAATAATTGCGGAATAACATTTAATCCGAACTTTATAATATCATGAGAATAAATGGATTCATGATATAATATGTCAAAGGTTTTTATACACACCATATAAGAGTGAATTGGTTCATAACAACAATAAAGTCTCAATGGAAATGTAAATTGATATGGAATCCATTATAAAGATGGTATCCTTAAATTAAGGATAAATCTATCACATAATTATGTGTGAGAAATAAATATACACCCAATATAAGTGGATATGATTTGTAAAACAATCATAGGTCATTCAAACATATTCATAGGATGACATGTTCAAGAAGTACAAGTTGAACCCAAATAAATCTAAATTGGGTTAAAATGTTCCATTGTAAAAATTCGACAGCCTAACGACATCACATCAAAATTCAAACAAAATCAGTCGATGAGAGAGTGAATGGTATCTCATCACTTGGACATAATATTTACATCAGTAAAGATATATAAGAACATATCCCAACATAATAAGATGTAAATTAAAAGACATTACAATAGAAGTCTTTTAAAAAGAGGAGGGTGAAAGTTCCCCTTACCGAGTTGGGTAACTTTCAAAACGTACACCCCATGGAAGAAGGGTCATACAATGAAGATTTAAAGACCCATAAATGATATTATACTACAAAAAGTGTATAATAATGGGCACTACATACACCAATCAAAGTAAATAGTGGCAAACATAGCATAAATGTCACAGGAATAAATGTGAGATGAAAAATCCCTTACGAAAACTCGGCAGCCTAATAACGCCACTTAAAACATCCAAAAATGGATATATTATATCAAATAGGGTCTATCATAATATGAAAATAAAAAGTACAGTATGAGGAATATAAAAGAACATCCCCAAACATAAGAAATATGAGCTTAAAAGAAATGATATAAAAGATGGTACTTAAAAAGAAAGAGAGAGGTTGGATCCCTTACCTCAAGTCCATCTTGTCTTGTTTGTTTCTTTATATTCCTGAATAATAAAATTTGGTCCATTTATAATTTCATAAGGACCTTTTTTAAATATTATTATTATGTTCATATCACATATTATAATGTTATAATAATTGGTTAATAATGTGAGTTCATATCAGGCGTTTTTGTCGATGTTTGGTACATGAGTCAAATGAACTTGTTTGAAAATGATTGTCCATGTAGTTATAAGTAAATCATCTCTAGAATAGTATTGATGATTTAAATATCATAAATATCCAGTGCATATTCATTTTATACTACTCCATAACATTTGGAGATAAAAAGATATGAAATGCACCGTTCATCGAGACGGTATGTTGTACGTATGCATGAACGCTACTTTCATTTCATTGTCATATTAATGGAATTAAAAATAATTGAGATATGTATATATATTATAATTCAGGTATAATATATATGTTATATCGGTCAATATGTTCATTAATTTAATTCTTTATACATTCCATGTATTGTATGAATGAGTCTCATCACTTGAAGGGGCGGTAGTCCACACTTCCTCGTATGAAATTATCACATTTTCACAACATGAAAAGCATAAAGGCATATTTTAAATATAAAATTCAGAAGAATATAGAAAAAATAAATACCATATATATAATATATAAAATATAGTTACATCATAATGTCCACCATGAAATATGTTAAGAGAATATTGAACAATCATCGTTTCGTGAGGAAGAAAAATTCGCCATCCACAGAAACAGTATGTTCTTTAACCATTAGACAAAGGTGTGTGTAAGTGTAGCTCGAATCCTTCACATAACAACATCCTAGTATATTGAAGATACTGGTGTTGTTAAAAAATAAATGAATAAAAAGAGTTTAGAGGGTTGGAGAAGCAAAATAAAACATAAAAACACAAGAGAGGACACTACCTTTAAATCGGGTAAGTCTCGACACTACCTTTAAATCGGGTAACTCTCTTTGTTTTGAGATCAAAGGATTCCTTGGAAAGAATTCATCCCAAAGTGAGGCTTTAAGGATGAAGAGAGGGATTTGGAGAGATGAAATGGGCAGGGTTTGGCTGATCCAATGGCTTGAGAGGTGTGGGTAAGGTGGTAGAGGTGGGGGACTTTTATTAGAGGAGAGGATGGGCACTCTTGGAAAGTTATAAAATATTACTTTATTACATAATGCTTTTAGGCTTTTAAAGGTCCCAAAAGGATATATATCGAGGATAAGGTGATAAGGTTTCGAAATCCAGCCATACAATAGGTTTGTGACAATTTTAGGACACATATTTTACATTATCTTCTAATTTTGTTTAAATTGGTAAATAATGAGGTAATCATTGCATCATCATGGTGTCATAAATAATTTAATTTATTTAATGTCTAAAAATTATAAAAACAATATCATGATGTATTAAATATTTTTAGTTTTATAATAAATATTTATAGTCAAAAAAATGACTTGTATAACCCCATGTAAAAATTTTTTAATAAAAAAACTCATGTTTGTGACATTTTAATTTTAACTTGAAATTAAAGTTATTAATGTCATTTTCCTAACAAAGTGGCTCCATGGGGTCCCCAAGTTGACCCATGGATTTTCTTGGTCTTCCATGACTCATCCAATATGGGTAAGACAAGTTTCAATGTCATTTAATATTTTTAAAACATTATTTTTGCCTTAATTTACACTAATTACCTCTAATCGCGATTAAAAACGTAAAAGTTACTATTCACCAAAAAATTATTTTAATCTCATTGAACCAAATTTTACATCATAATGACAACCATGTATGTTGGATTTTTGAAAATCAAATCACATAAGTGGTAAAGTTTCATTTAAATGAAAAATCAGTTTTTAAACTACCACTTAGTGGTTTCACTATTCATCTAAAATTGGCATTTTTCAGAAAAATACCAAAAATTCACCCTAAGCTATATTTGATATTACGAATTCAAAAATGATATCTATTTTACAAAATTAAAAAAATATATGTTGCATTAATTAATTTAAAAATTAATTCCCACTGTCAAAACAAATAGCGTGTTTTTAAGAAACAATATCTATTAAAAGATTGACACTAGTTTAAGTCCAATTTCAATGTGAAATTAATTCCAATGACCACAATTGGATTAAATGGTAAAAATATATGGTAATTTTATTATAAAACTTAATCAAAAGATTATCTAATCATATGAATACATTAGATTAAAAAGAGGTTTTGAATTAAAATACAACATTTTTCACTATTCAATAAAAATGAACTTTATCGGAAAAATACCAAAAATTTACACAAAGTAAATTTTGATGTCTCGATTCTAAAGAAGAATTTTATTTTGTCAAATATAACACATATAATTTTCAATAAGTGGATTTAAAAGAGGTTCTCCATCGAAAGGCGTTTAATCGACCTTTTAAAGAATATTAGACTGTTTATACTTAAAATTGGATTCATTCACATTTTTAATCCTCTATCATTTATTGTAAAAAGTAAAAAAATATTTGACAAACATACATAATCATTTTTTAGTTAGTTCTGTTCTTTCCCACCATTACAATTGCTAGGCGTTAACTACCATTTAAGATAATATTATTTTATTATTAGAGTGCAATGTAAGATTTCAAAGGAACTCGTTGTCGCATATTGGGTATGCCGTCGAGCATAGAGTTACCTTTAAAGTAATATTAATATTTTTTTTCACAAATAGGGATAAATATAAAAATTTCATATTCTTTATTTACCTGGGGTGTTACATAGAGGAAGTTCCTAAGAAACACTGGGATCTAGATTTAGGAAATCATATATTATGGAATATAAAACTATAATAATATATGAAGATAATTATAAAATAACTTCATAATGTTCTGGTAAGGAAGTGATTGTGTAGTCTTTCCCAGCATTAGATCTCTGCCTGGATACAATAAATGTACATTGTTCTGGAGTAGAGATACCTTGTAGTAATAACTCTAAAAAGGTAATATTGTTCTTCATTTAATGATCACCTCGTATACAACAAAAGTGTTTTACTAAACATATAGTTTTCCAATCCTATGGGACATGTTTATGATAATTAAAATTTTCATTACAAACCATTATGATGGATTTGAAAATAATAATATCTCCAAAGAAACTATGATTATGAATATGATATTATCTATATATAATGTTTTCAATTTATATCAATTATTTAAATAGTTTTTAGGATTATTCATTATGTTTTATAATTATATGATCCAACATAGTGTATTCCATCATTTAGAAATGATGTATAGTAGAATAAATTAGAACCAAATCAATGTACATATTCCAAAGAGTAAGAATGATAATTTATTTGATGTACTTAATATAATAATTTCAACGGAACTATTCTCTATAAAATTCCCATTATTTAATGGCATATTATTATTTCCTATGAAGATAGAGATAGAATTATCTATGTATTATGTCTTTTAAGGGACATAAGAGAAGAATAGAATGGAATAGAAAGAAATAGATAAAGGAAAGACGGGGAAAAAAGGATTTTCCAACATATGATAATTGTGGAACGAATTCATGTGATACTTACAAAAAGTTAATGAGAGTTTGTTATAAAGTTTTAAGTAAAGGCCACCATGATCTTAATTTGACGGGAAAGAGTAGTTTTTACAATTTTGAATTCTTCAAGTGTATGAAAACGGGGCACTATTAAAATTAATTCATGAATTGTCAAAGGAATATTCCTCATTAATGGCTACTTGATCATAGTTAAGAATATGATATTATGTCCTAAAAGTGGAATAATTAGTCTACATCTATTTTGAATCATCAATTATATCATTTAATTATTTAATAAATGATATCTGGGTTATAATAATTATTAAATATATAAGGTTTGTACTACAATATCATTTCATTAAGGATTTGAAACTCTAAGTTGAATGATACAATTGAAAAATAAAAATGATTCATTATAATGTTTATCTCATATAAAAACACATGATTTAGGGAAAGATAACCCTCAATATGTTCTTGTTGTCGAGAAAATTATATTGGGATAAATAAATTATTGATATTGGTAAATTAAATAAGATAACAATAAATAACTTTGAAATGATTAATGATTTATTGAAAGAGTAGTATATGAAATCATTAATGGAGTTTACAACATTTTTGGAATTATAAAATACAACAAATAATCTTTTTTTTATTTATGGCCCACATAAGAAATGATGTTTTCAATAATGATTTATTTTAATTACCATGTTTGAAGAGAATAAATGATGAATTTATCCACAAGTCTGGTATGTGACAAGTATGAGATACTTCATGTTGTTTGGGGGATTAATAATAAGTTCATTTTTGGAAATATAGTAATCATATTTTTAATGTTTTTGAAGTTATTCTATTAGAAGGGTCGTAATTTTAACCATATAATATATGTTTTTAGATGTAGTTTTTGTGAGATTTTATATATTAATATATTACTTCACCATAAGAATATTTATTAATATTATATAAACACACCAAATTATTTTATTACAATAATAACTATTGAAAGGATGAATAACTTATCATTCTATTGTGGATATTTCAATGTATTGAAAGTGAATTTTAGTAATTTAGGTAGAAAACAAATTCTTTTTTGGATATTCAATTTTTTTAGTATGTGATGAATTGAATATTGATTGAATCAAAACCAAATAATGAAATTGTTATTATGAAATTGGTACATATCAATTTAGTACATTTACTTACATTCTTATATAGTAAAATAATACGTCAACACAATGGGAGGGACTTTAATTTTTTTATCCTATTAAATTAATTTCTTAAGAATAAAATATTCTATTATGTTATCACATATTTATGTTTTTTTGGATATTAAATTTTTTTGGATCACCCACTATATTATGATCAATGATATCTATCACTCACTATTAATCCTCCTTTGTAGTATTCTCATCCATTTCCTTATCTTTACTTTTCATCAATGTTATCCAACATAGAAACAAAGTTATATTCTATTCCATGTGACCCTTGTACGAAACATTATATCATATAAAGATGATTTTTTAATAACACTCCTCAGGACATGGTATTTCTAGAATTCCAACGTCAAATGGAAAATCCATGATTATTATGATCAATATTAAATATTAATGATACAATTTATTTATGGGGGTAGAATGTAAAACCCAGAAAATTTAAAATATGAACATAATATTTGATAGCATTAATTAAATGAAACACCATGTGTATAAGGGAATATATTATTCGAAGCATACACAATATATTTATTTTTAATTTAATTCGATCTTTTTTATAGCTTTCAATTCACCCAACACCACGATTTAATGAAACACAATACTCTATTAAAATATTTTTTATTTGAATATTACCACTATAACCAATGACATTAAATTGGATGGTATAAATAGTATAAAAATTATTATATTTTTTTAAAAAAAAATTATTTTATAAATAAAATTGATATCGTATTGAATTGAGACAAGATTATAAACTTTATAAATAAAAATAATTTCTTTATAAAAAACTAGATTATTTTAAAAGGCTGTTTAGTGGCACTTTTCATGCATAAATTATAATTAATTTTTACAAATAATAGAAATTATATTTTATAAAATTAATTAACTTTTTTAAATTTTAGAATAAAAATTATATTAGGGTGAGTTTTTTATATTTTCTTGAAATATTTTATTTTTTATGAAGAGTGAAAAATACTAAATTTCAATTTTAAATTGCCTTTTTGTTTAAATTATTTATAAAGGTAAATTATATTTTCAGTTATTTATAGTAACATTATTTTATATAAATATCTTTTAATACTATTTAGGATATTTTAATCATTTTTATATACATTTTTCATAAAAAACCATGTGAATTTTGGATCAATTTCTATTTAAATCCATTCTTTCTCCTCACGTATGCATGATTAATATTAAATAGAAATTTTATAGTTATATGAGTAAAATATGTATAAAATGTATTCCATATTTTTAATAAAAAATAATTTATGTTATCAAATATTTAAAAACAATCTTTTTACAGAAATTAACAATAAAAATAGAAAATGTTTTTAACTATGTTTAAGGTAGATGTGGATTTATCTCGGGTTAAACTAAATTGATAATTGTAAAAATGAAAAAAAAAACATGTCTAAATTATTTTTTAAAGAAATATATGAATCATATAATGTCTACATACTTATAAATATATATTTTCTAACCTTTTTTTAATTTGAGAAACGTGGGTACATCATTTCTTTTCCAAAAAATACAACTGTTCCACTCATGTCACTTATAAAATTCCACCCAATATTTGATCTTATTCACACATTGAATATTATTTTTTTCATCAAATACCTATGAAAATAAAACCTAAAATTCCATAATCCCTTCCCATAAGAATTATTTTTTTTGTAAATTCAACCTTTGATGGCTTTATATCAAACCTAAAGAGGACACCTAATGAAGAGGAAACATTCTTCAATTAATGTTTTTATTTCATTTCTTTATCCACCTCCATAAATTATTATTAAAAAATGATAATAGTATAAACTCAATGTATTATATATACTGAGATATATTTATATTATTTTAATTACCTAAAACAAACCATTCTTCCATGAAATGGATTACAATATCATCATTCGTGTGTAAAATAGACTTCTCCCTCACCAACTAATGTCAATAATTTTTTCCGTTGCCACCTCTCACAGTTGGATATAGTGATATATATGAAGTATATATATTATATGTATGACATTTATATACCTATGGATTCTTTATATAATATATAAATTTTTACATTCCATTTTGTTGGAGTTATGATAATGTTTCCTGTGTGTACGATGTGTTGCCTCCCCATGAAGAGATATGATTCTTCTTCCACTAACTCTTGACGTGGAAGGTCAAAAATAAAAAGTTAAGGATTATATGTGATATAAATGAAATTAATATGATATTCATGGAAAATTATAAATTATTAAAATTTAATATATCATTTTATTTTTTCACATTTTTAGTCATGAAAAGATGATAATATCATTCAAGAATATGTGGCCCAGCCCTTCATAAATCATTGTGACTCTCTTGTCATCACCACACCATAGTCGTGATATATATGAGTAAATTTAAAGAATTAATATGATATTTATGATATTATTATAATTATTTAAGAAGAAAATATTACTTACATACTCTCCATAATTATCATGGAAAAATGGAAATGTTACTCATGTGTATGTATAACCTACCATCTCCATGATTGAAACATTATTCATTTCTCAAAACTATATTTCATGAATAATTATAAAATCATAATTTAGTATAAATATGATAATTATTTCATGATTATTATTCTAGGTATTTTTAAATGATGTCCTCATTAACCATAGATAACTAACCAATGTCATTTTGAATCATAATTCAAATATCATCAAAACATCCGATGTAAACTTAATTGATATTATAATCAAATAAAACATAGAAATAATTAAAATAAAAAAGAATAGTAAAATTTAAAATTGTCATTATGAATTTAAAAAATAAAAATAATTCTATTATTCTGAAATATGAAGAACAAAAATGGAAAACCTTACTCAAGGCAACGGTTTTTTGTCTCACTTTTACTTCCATAAGACATACAATGTATTCAATAATTATTTATTTTGTGTGGTGAACACACAACACTTTTTTATGTTATATAATTAATTCATTTATGTTTATATTATTTTGTGATTAATCTATATTTATTTGTATTAGGGGGATAATGATAAAAAAGATACCAAAATTGTATGTCTTTAACAATATTATCTTTATTCAGGATTTTTTTGTTAAAGCATCTATTGTTGAAATTATATGATATTTATATCTTGGAATCAATCTATTTATTTATCCTCTCATTCATCACGATCTTTTTGAAATAAAACAACTATTTTTACTCTCATTGGTATTTAAAACGATTAAAAAAATGTTTTTATGAAAAACCCACTCAATATTTTTTTGACCAGGTATCTTTTTTCGTAAAAAAAATGTTTCCTAAAAATATTTAAACATTTAAAAAGTATTTATTATTAAAATTTTTACTAAATTTATTTTTTTAAAATGTTTTAATGGAATATTAATGCCATTTTTTAATACAATTCTTTTTATAAATTTATCGAAAATGTGAAAGGAATATTTGTTTTACTGTGTAATATATGAATGTAATTTTCAACCATCATGACCTATAAATTTTTTAATTATTATTTTAAAATATAATAAACAATACTTCAAAATAAAACGGTTCGTGAAATATTTTTTGAAATATTATTTTTAAAAATAATTTCAACGTGAAAAAGGTTATTTTTTGTAAGAATGTTTTTAAGGATCTATATGTAGTGTTTCTACAAATCAATGACATCAAAACTTTATTGAACATATAATACACTGAGGATATATTGTAATGATTTCATCTTTATTCTTTATTTGGATGATTTTTGACTAGTTTAACTGAGGAGGTATAATTTTATCACCATTCACCATATTAATCTAGATAGTTTTCGATTATTTTTGTTGATTATGTAATGTATTAACATCACATATTCTAGATTGTCAATATGATTGTCTAGGATGATTTTTCCTCATACGTATCATATATGGAAAAAATTATACTATTTATATAATTGGTGGGCTTGTATATTTCATCTCCATGAATTGGTAGGTCTTATGACAAATAGATTGGGTTTTTTCCACCGCCTTTCCAATTTGTATCGATGTATTAGAACATAGCCTCGACATTATTAGATGTCTTAGAACAATGAATCCATGGTGTTATATATCATGGAAATAATCCTGGATTGTATGTTTTATATGTCCACCATTGTGAGTTCCATCCTTATGAATTCAGTTATTGATATTGTTCGTGATAATTTGATTAGATTGAATATTCATGGTTAAGTTTCTTTCTCATGTGATTACTTATATGATATTATTTTTCCATTATTTATTTTATCCATATTATTCTCAAGTAATTGATTAAATGGAATATTTTTCAGTTATTAAACTTAATATATTAAATATTCATTAACTATTAATAACTTCCATTGTATGCATATCCTTACTGTGAATTGGATATCACCCATTTATTTGGTTATATTTTTCATAGGATGTGAGCAAGTGTTTTGTAATTTATATGTAGGGATACAGTATTGGGAATAATGAAGTTATAAATGAAAATTATTTTTATATTTTATGTTTGAAATTTAATATTATTTTCAAGTATTTATCTTGTTCCCCAATACAACTAAAATATTTGGTCCTTAAGGATGTTATTATATGTATTTTATGCCAATGTAAATAAGTAGAAACAATCTCGGGACTAATGGGGTTATGTCTCAACAAAAATTCCATCGATTAAATTGATAATCATTCTATTTAAATTATGTATGTAGTCCAAAAAATTCCATCAAAACCTTATAATGTTGAATTTATAATTAGATATATTTCCATTTTTTATCTTAGACTTAAGAATTTTCTATCTATATCTACTTATTTCTTATAAAAAATTGTCTCGACATCCCTAGAGACATGATATAAATTCAAGACAACATTCTCCCATTTATTACATCCGAGAGAAAGAGATATCTTCTCTCTAGAACTATCGATTTCCAAGATACAAATGGATTTTTATCCTCATTGAATGATAGGGTTTCCTAATTCATGATGTTGTCTAACATTGTTAATCTTCATGGTGGATCAGAAAAATTATCCATATGGGATGAGTTATTACTCATAACCCATGTTAGTTTCCCCAATATGGTTATAAATTTCTCATCATCAGCTCTAGTTCTATCTCCAGCTTCATTATGTCACCCAAGAAGGAAATACCTATATGGGTTATTCCCATTGATACTATTTTCATTCAATCCACTAGGAACCATTTCTAAATAATAAAATACACTTTATTAGATCATAACATTATGTATCATTATATATAATCACAAAACTAATAAAATACTTAATATAAATTGAAAACATTATGTGTATATAATATAATAATCATATACATGGTTTCATTGGGAAATATTTCAAATCATTTATAATGGTTGGTAATAAAAAAAGTGAATTAACCCAATAATATGACTCAAGAGTGTTAAACTTGGTGTGCAACAAGGTTTATTGTGGCGCACCCACTGATTATCAAGTTATCACATAATATGACAATTTTTGAGTAAGTTCCTCTAGGTATTGTGATTATTAATCATTACCCACATGTTGTTTTTAGACAAGGATGTCTTTCTAGAAATTCTATATAAAATATTACTTACCAAAACATTAGGATATTATATTATACTTAGAATTATTCTCAATGTTAATCATAGGGTTATTTTCTCAAATTGATGTCTTCCAAAATCTATTTTCCGAGGATTCTACTAAACATTATCTGATACCAACTACAAACACCAAAACCCATATGGTATAGAGTTAGTCATTACTTTTATTAATTACTACGATATACAAATTATTTTATTATTATGAATCCAATTATTTATAATTATAGTAAAACATGACACAAATTTTATTCTCAAAATGATATTAATAACATAAAATAAGAAATCGAATATTATTTGGGAACACTATAATTAACATTATAATATTCCCACATGGAAATCATAAAACAATTCCTTCTATCCTAGTTAATGGAATCTTAAGAAAGGGGTTACCTCTAATGCTTAGTATGGTAGTGAATTCAATTGAATCAATCATGAATAAATAAGGAATAATCGATATGGTATGTTAAATAACTAAAATTCATACCATTCATTGAATTACACGATTATAATATTGAAGGAATTATTTATTATCAAATAATTCCATAAAAATAACCACATTAGTGTAAAATCTAACCATGTATATTATAACTAATAAAACATCACATAGAATATCAATGATTGTTCTCATAATTAGGGATTTTATAATTTTTGACATTGTAATCATATCATTATGTCCTCACGCAAGGATATCTTACATAAATTGATAGGTCCTCGACTAAAAACCCTATATAGTTTATCTCATGAGACCTACCAATGAATCAAGGAGCTATAACAGTCCCCTTATAACAATTACTATGTCTAATGAATTACTTATATGAAAGGGTTGAAATATAATCAATATAAACATTCATATTAAAATCCAATAATATTAAATATTTATACTTTCCAAAATCAATAAACATAATAATTAACCATTTAGAGTAATATGGAGAATAGAATAAAAATAATACATCCATTATAAAAATGATCCAAAAAAATCAAGAGAAATAATAAAGATGTTATCGTTAAAAGATATTAAAAATATGACATAAGTGAAATAATGTTTTTTGGTGTAGATGAATTGAAATAACATAAAAATGTGATCAGAAAAATTCTTGAGGAAAATATCCTTTTCATTTTTGAAAATCATTTTTTTAAAATATACAATGTTATGAAAAAATATTATTTAAAAATATCCTTATAAAATTGTATATTAATCTTCAATGTAATGAGTTTTCATGGTGACATGAAATTCCATACATGTTTTATGAGTAATAGAAACATTCTTTTGAAAATTTTGGAAAAAGTGTAAAGTATCTGGATTATAAAATGACATGAATATTCTTTTCAATAATTTTTTTAAGAAGTCAAAAATGGGTAAAAATTACTTTAATAAATCATTTTTAAATGAAAAAATGATTTCAAAAACATATTTTGTAAAATATTATATGGAATAATGATCAATGTTGCAAATATGGCTAGTAAATTTTGGACTACTGATGACAGATAGATCATATAGTGATAATAAGGGAATAATTCCACTTATTATAAGATATAGATCAATAATTAGGATAAGAAAATATAATTCCCAAATAATAGAATAAGAGTAATAATATCCAGATCAAATTTATAGGTATTATGGTTCATAAATAAAAAAAATTTCTAGAGGTTTGTTGAAGTGTATATAGATTTTATAGAAACTAATGATAATAAGATAGTGGAATGAAAAGTTATATATTAAAATTGGAAAAAACAAAATTATGATATAAATGGAAGGAATTTAAACCCCAAATAGGTTCTAAGATGGAAAAATAAAAAATAAGGACTTATTTCTCATATTGAAAAATTAAACAATGATATATAAAGGCTACCACATAAAAAATCATTCAATAAAGGCTCCATTTCATATATGAATAAGAAGATGAAGAAGAAAATTAATATGAAATAAAAACACACTAATTACATAGAGAATGATATGTATAGTGGGGAGACTATGAATAAATACATTGATGATCAACTGGAGAATTAAATAAAAAATATCCAACAACTAGTGGAAGAATTAATCTTAGCTATGAAGTACATTATGAAAGGAAATTCCCAAGGTATACATAAACTTATTAATTATTTTTAATTTTTATATGATTATACTTTGGTAGGTGTTAGTAAATTGAAGGGAAAATATTCCATATCATAAAACAATAATGAGAATATTTTCATGTTAAAATTACATTGTTCCAGGGAAAAATATGGTAATTTCTATTATGAGATCAATTCAGAGAAGGATCATAAGAGATCCTTGATGATTCCCCGGAAAAGGGAAAATAGTAAGTTGTTATAAATAGATTTAAAAAATTCTCAAAATATGTAATTGAATCCATATGAGGGTCAATAAATGTTATTAAAACATTTGATTATTTTTAGGGATATATTATGAAAAATAATAATATTTTTCATAATCACTATAATACATTAACATTTGTAAATATAATGGATTTTTTTAAATAATCCATCAAGAACTATCGGAAATATAAATAAATTACGTAAAAAATTATTCTCAGACTAACTATACCTCAATTAGAATTATTATATAATTTTTATTTTTAAATAAATGGAATAGTTTCCAAATAGTTAGAGACAACCCTATTCTATTAGGATAAAGATTTTACACTATTTTTATAGAAGATCTCTATAATGAAATTGATATGAAGTGGAGTCACAAATCAATAACATAATAAAAAATTTCATCCATGGACACGAAATAATATTTAGAAGTGGGAATGGAGTTAACATGGTAATAAAATAGAAAAGGATCATGTGAAATAACTATTACATAGTGGGGTATGTGCAGAAAATTCTAAAAAAATACAACTGGTGTAGATTGAGTTGAAAAATGATCTAGAGATTACAAATTTAACCTATAATGGAGAAGTAAATCACTGGTGGTAAAGTTACCTAAGGAGAAATATGTTGTGTTTTGGGATTTAATGAAGATAAAAAACACAATGAAGTAGAGAAGGGATTTAATCACATAAAATTTTATTGAAATCTAAAAATAGACAACCAAATTAATGAAAAAAGGAAAATAGTGGCCCAGGGTTAGTCACCATAGTCCCCAACTTGAGGAATATGTATTGCACTCCTCTCCCAATATTCTGTAAATGTTTATAACTATTTGAAGAGGTGTAGAAAATTCGAGGAGATACAATCCATCCAATAATTGTGTTGAAATGGAACATGAGTATGAGTTAAGAGAATAATTTATTTGATCTAGTTATGCATGCATCCAAAGGTGTTTGAATTATTTCTGTTCATAATGGGTATCAATACTGATGGTGTTTCTGTGGTAAATTTCCAACGTAAAAACTATATATAAAAGATCCTAAATGATGAAATAAAAGATGAAAAATACTACTTAAACAATAATATGCTATCGTATGAAATTAAATAATTTTAAAATGGGTTTCGAATATATTTTAAGTGATACCAAGACAAGAAGATATTGAATTCACATCACTAAGAAGATGAATGAAATTAAATGTGAAATAAGTAAGATAGACACACATCATGTCTATTCATTAATATTTTAAAACAATTGGGGTCTTATAGTTATTTCTTTGGATTAAAAATTAAACTTTTAAACGATTGTTATTACCAACATGTTATATCACTAATTTCATATACTTTTATTTTGGTAAAGAGATAATTACTTATGGGGATCTATAGATAAACATTAAAAAGATGTTAAGACATATTATAAATGATGAATCATATAAAAAACTACAGCTCATGTGTCCTGACTAATATGGTGTTAACAAATGGAATAAAATAAGTATTTATGATTATTTCTCATTCATAATGTAACTTCTTGATTATCTACTAATTACTTGTGAAAAGATTATATGTGATGAAAATTTGTATTTATTAATTAATTAGTCATTTCACATATTTATGTTTTTATAAGTATTTTTATTAGTGACATGAATTAATATGATGATTTTAACTTATCCTCTTGTCTCACACACTGATCATATGCTAAATAGTCTTAGAGGATATGTTGACAACTAAAATTTTATACGGTAAATTTATCCATTGGATATCATTGAGTTAATATAGACTTCATATAGTTCATCTTATGGGATCATTATAATATTTTACATTGTAATTATAAAATTTTAATGTTTGTATCACTAATTATTTATATACAATTGTTATCAAAAAATATTCTTGAATCCAAGGAATTATGCTGATTTCAAAAATGAATTTTTCAAATAAATTCCCTTATAGTAAAGCTGAAAAATCCCTTGAGTAAAACCTTATATTTTCTCAATGGGAGAGAGAATTGACATCATTTCCAAATGGGATGAAAGAAGAGGAAGTGTGAACCTAGAGTTTGTTGGAATTTCATTTTAGGATACTCACACATTTAGGGGGAAAAAATTTGATGATGAAGTCCATCCATTGGATTTAATTTACAAACGGAGAGAAATAAGAGTTTTTGTTGTCAAAAAAATAAAAAAGAGGGGAATATTTGAATCCAATGAATTTTTTTTTTCTTTTATTTAAAATATATGTAGTTATAAAGCCCTGACCATAATCATTAAATAATCTTGAGTTTTAGTCATGTATTTACATTATACCATATTGATAATATTATAAATTTTATACTTTTAGAGAATTAGGAAATATATCTTAAATAAAATTTTACATTTATACAATGTGGATACCGTTGAAATATATCCCTTTTATTCAAAAATATAATTCTTTTAGAATAAAACATGTTTTCTTTTCCTGACCATTCATAAAAAAATTTCCCAGGATCTAATCCTTATCTCAATTATCCCTTAAATCCTATGATTTTTTTAAAACATGGGTTGAGCACTAAATATTAGTAAATTATATAACAATAATGAAAACCATTAGTTAATGAAAAAATTTATGATCCCATGGAAAAAAAATTCTTGAAAAAATAACCTTTTAGCCAGACATGCAATTAATATTTCTTTAAAAATCATTTATTTTTCCTTTTGAAAATACATTATTCCCTATTAAACTAACTAGTAATCCTAGAAAATTCATATATTTTCGTAGTGAAATAATCACATAGAATACATAAATAAACCTTATGTATTATAATAACAAAACAACCGACATCCAAAAACATTCTCTAAAAAATATAATCATTACCAAATATATTATAGCGTTATTTAGTTTCACCCATCAGTTAATATATAACTAGCTCAACTAGTGCTATATAGGCACAATAATCATTTATAAAGTTTCAAGAACTATGCATGAATAAAAAATTTCAAAAATCACTTAAAAAACATGTACTTGGAACAAAACTAGTTTGACGGAAAACCATAGAAGACAATTTTTTATGTTAAAATCCCATTCTCCCATAGGAGACTCTTGAAACTTAAATAACAAAAATGAATTTAATTAAATACTAACTATCATTATAATTGTTAAATAATTGATATAGAATGTAAAATAGGATTTATATTCACCTTATAAGATAATAAAGGTGCATAACATGAAGAATTTTCTCAATGATGAAAATTTGAGACGAAATCAATTACATTTAGTCTCATTCATCTCATATGTCCTTTTATTTTATAAATAATAATCTTAATATAATTATTTACTTTCTTTAGAACCATTTTATGTTTAATATTACTTTTATATTACATAATATGGTTTTATAACAATTAAATAATTATTAATTCCATGTGGGATGTTTTGATGATATTCAGTATATGAATCAAAAATGAATTTAGTATGATTTAAATAGACAATGTGTTCCTTATTACATGATATAATAAATATTATTCATTAAATTATTATCATTTTTATAAATAAAATTTAATTTTAAATACAATCATTATGCATGATAATGAAAATTGATCAATGTTACAATCATGGAGACTGTATATTGTTCATACATATGAGTAACATTTACATTTTTCAACGATCATTTTAGGGAAAATATTATTATTAAATTATATATAGAGAAAGATGATAATATCATTAAAATAATTTGAAACATTTTACTATAATTATATATATCATCCATGTAATGTGGTGATGAAAAATGAATTACATCGCATCGTGGAGGTGATAGTTCACACGTACATAGGAATGACATTATCATTTTTGAGTTTGTGGAATGGTAAGATAATAAATGATATTCTATTATTTAATAATGATATATATTTCATGAATATTATATATATAAATTAATTCAATCGTTATAACCAGTTTTGAGAGACAGTGATGGAAAATGAATTACATCGGTACGTGAGGTGGTAGTATTTCATACACATGAACAGATAATTCGTTTCCCATTTGATGAAATTGGAGATTAATTTATATGATAATATATACATAATAACATATCATTATTTTTAGTAAAGTATAGTTATTATTTCATTGTTATTTAAAAAATTTTTATGTAAGTGGAAGAATAAATAAAACATAAATTTGTAATTAAAAACGATGCCTTTACCTCAGACCTCCTCTTTTACATAACACCACAAGACCACTAAGGGTGGTTTTATTCGACAAATTAGTTATCTAGGGTGAGGGGAAATATTCTAGAAATTTATTTGGGAATATATGGGCATAAAAATTGTTTTTTAAGTGTTTTCAAATGATAATAATGAGATTCTTTTTAAAGGATAGGTGAGGATCACTCTTAGAATTATCCAAAATATTATATTATTATAAATTAATTTTCAATTGATTATTTTAAAAAAGATACTTAGTTATAATATAGTATGACTTTGGGTTGAAATAAATTCAAAAAATAAAAAGTATATAGGTTTTTATTAGTTTGCAATCCTTATCTATTTCTTTTAACCCTTATTTAACATCTTTTATTTTTTCCATGATATCATGCAATCTACACTTTCAGGGTTGATATAATTATAAAAAATCCCAATAATAAATAAATGAGTCATATATTACATTTTAATACTTTAAATAATAATTTTCCAGAATAATTTTTTTCTGAAATTTTATATCATTTAATAAAATATTATTTATTTTGAAAAAATCAATAGTATTAAATTTGACACTATTCATTACATATCTTATTAAAAATTTCATAGAAACAAGGTAAATTCGAAAAAAACTTATAAAACATTGATAATATTTCAAATTTATTTAAAAAAATATTTTATGATATTGATCATGTCAAATTTTATATATTTTAGTATTTTTAATGTAATTTATTTGGTATTTTTTTAACTAAACAATTACTACACCATTATTAAGAATGTATTTAATTTAATTATCTATTTCATAAAAAATGTAAATAAAATATCTTAAATAATATAAAAATTTAATATTTAAATATAACATTTATATTATAACATATCCCCTATATAAACCCATATTAAAAATGTTTCACTTTTTTAAAACAAAAGTGTGCCATAATTGGCTTTTCATGGAATATAATATTATAAAGTTCATACTATCATACATGTGGATGTAAAAGGCTATAATTTAGGTAAAAGGAAGATTTTTGTTGAATAGAACTCATCCAATTAAATTTTTACTTGTTTTAGGGTATTCTTATAAAATTATAATATTATTTTTTACCTTTAATTACCTAATTTACCCGAAAGCATGGTAATAGAAATCTTGCTAAAGTTACTATTCATATTGTACAAAAATAAAATGGACTCTTTTATTAAATTTTGAACATATGAATCCAAATATATTATTGATTTTTTAAATTAAAAAACACATTTTTTGAAATTGATTAAAAATTAAACCTATTGACTGAACGAGAAAACATGTTTTTAAAGTTAGAACATTAAAAAGTTTATAAGGTTTTATATATCCAATTTTAATGTTAATAGAAAAAAATGACCATAATTAAATTAGTTGATAAAATATTATCTAAATATAGTTTAAAACAAATGGAAATTTGTTTTAGAAATATAAATTACTTATAAGAAAAAGATGTTTTCAATTAAAAATGCAATATTCTTTCACTATTCATCAAAATATGAAGATTATGAGAAAATGTAAAAAATTCATCTAAAGTAAATTTTTATATTCCAATTCCAAATAGTAATTTTAAATTGTCAAATAAAAAATTTGAAGGAGAAAAAAAACAAGATTTAAATCAAGTTCACCATTAAGTGGTGCTAAAAATGCTTCTTTAACAAATGCATTTTTATACCTAAAACTAGATTTATTCTTATATTATTACTATAAAATTAATTGGTTGAATGTCAAAAAAATTTATAATATAATGTATAATTTTGATGTAATTATCTGGTTTGATACATTATTATCATTTTTGGAAAGTTTATACTTAAGATTTTATTTACTAATTAACTACGTGGTGACATTTTTCCTTCATATTATTTTCAGATACTCATGTTGTCTTATAAACCATATGGTTTTCTTCATAAAACCATAACCTAATGAATCACCTTATTTTTAAACCCTTTATCACTATGTTAAATAACCGTAATAGTCTATTCATCATAAGAGACATTCTATTTCATATAAAATATTTTAGGGCTCCAAACATGGGAAGAATTGGGAAAATATTTTTATATCATTGAAACATGAAATACTTAGTGTAATTAGGATAAAATCAGAGATAAGGCTAGTTAGAAGAAAACTGGTCCAATATATTCTAATAATTAATAGGGTCTAATAAACCATCAACTAAGAATCCCCTTATTACCAAAACACATCACACATTTCAATAGAGAAAATTTGAGAAATAAATTATTGCTTTCCTTGAAAGAAAGATCTTTCATCCATTTGTCAATTATACTTTTTTGACTAATCTGAACTTTTATCAAGTTTTACTGAGTTAAATGAACTTTATATATTATTTTATTTAAAAAATATAGTCCTAAAAACATAATTTCTCCAAAATAATCCAAAAAATATAGTGTCTAACACCGCTTTCAATATAATTACTTGAATGATGCCATCTTTATACTAGAATAACAAAAGTTGGTATCGGAAAACCCAAGTAATGAAATATTTTTATCCTGAATT
Organism: Viscum album; assembly: GCA_963277665.1. Classification (NCBI taxonomy): domain Eukaryota; kingdom Viridiplantae; phylum Streptophyta; class Magnoliopsida; order Santalales; family Viscaceae; genus Viscum; species Viscum album. The sequence goes on from OY728131.1 coordinate 1,197,988,151, forward strand.
CCCTGGTAATCCATTGTAAATGAAAATAGAATATCATCCAAATTCATAATTTTTATTTTTATTTATCAATAAAAATGAGATTGAAAGGATGTGCTAATATTAAATTCAGTTCCATTGAATTATGAAGGATGTTCCAAAAGTTATTAGTGAACCAGGTTTCATGATCAAATGAAATGGAGAGAGGAACTCCATGTAACCAGAAAATACTTTTTAGATATGAATAATAAAGTTAATATAAATATAGTGTTTATCATGTTGGAATAACTATTCATATTTATTCAGTCGAACAAAAAAAACTAAAATAGCATTGCTACCTCATAGATTCATTGATAATCCATCTATGAAATTCATAATTTTTTTTCTAATTTCCACTATGGCACTTGAAATGAATGAAGCACCCCCTTTGGTAATTTTAATTCTATATTAACTTGTTTCTATGTAAAACTTCTCAGAGTAATATAAAAAATATCTCTCTTCATTTCATCCAAAACATAATACTCCTAATGGTCTTTTTATAAATAAGTGCTTTTCTGGTGAACTAAAAATGAAGAACTATCACATAAAAACTCATTATTCTACTATGAATCAAAATTCATGCATAATATCTTCTCAAATCTCAAAACACGATCACTATCAATGTTAAATTCAGGAAACATATCCTTTTAAACCACTTCTACCATTTTCTACAACTCATGGTCTTCCTTATACAATTTCTTAATTATATATAAAATAGATAATTGCAATGATACCTGAAAATTTAAAATTAATTTATAGAATCAAAAAATTACATTCCTAAATTTACTTAATCATTAAACTAATAGTCATGTTCTAAACATAACATGGTTAATGTATCATTACATTATTGATTCAAATCGTTGGAAGCATTTTTTATTTTCCAGGATGATAATGAATCTAGAAATCATAATACATGATTAGTTACATCCATATTTTTTGTCTTATATACAATTCAATCTTAGTAAATATATACTTAAATATTTTATGATTAGTGTATATTATGAATTTTAATCCATAAAAATTATTCCTCCAATTTTTTAATGAAATAAAACATCTAATTCCAAATAAGTTTTAGGGTAATTTAACACATGAAATTTCAACTGATTTGAAGCATAATTAATTACCTGATCATTCGTTATTTTGATAGAACCAAGTCCTTTTAGCAAATAATAACTTTATATGATAAAAAATAGATTTCTTCAATACTGGGCCATAACTTGAGAATTCTCCAATATTATTTTTAATTCATAAAAAAATTCCTCACATTATTTTTTTTCACATAAACATAACTCCTTTTCAAGTGAACATAGTGGGTGGGCTGGATAACCATGAGATATTTTCATCAAATCAACATTAATATCCTACTAAACTAAGAAAATGACTAATATTAGTTATATTTGTGAGTCTTGTCCATTTATCAACAGATTTCACTTTATAAAAATCAATGGTTATGAAATATTTTGAAACAATATGACCATAAAATGAAATTTGTTGCAAAAACAAATCTACACATGCTAAACATTACAAAAAATGTCATTTTAATTATGTGTTACTATAAATTTCTAATATATCATTCATGTACCTCTTGGAAATTATTATATTAAAAAATTTATCAATAAACACAACCTTAATTTTATCCAGGAAATATTTTATTCATATAATTCATAAATATAACTAGTTCATTTAATAATCATCATGGAATATATATAAACTCATAACTCCCATATCTAGTCTAAAATGCAGTCTAAAAGATGTTGTATTCTATTACATTCAATAGATGAAACCATATCCTAGTTAAACCATTGAAAAATATTGTTCCCCATGCAGTTGATAAAAAAATTGATATGAGGAAAATGATTCATTTTCATAAGGATGATGTTATTGAATGCTATATAATCAATAAATTATCACATTGACCCATAATTCTTTTAAAAAAAGACTTTATCACCCCATAGTGATGTTCTAGTTCATACGAAACTTGTATCTAATAAATCCTACAATTTCATTCTCAACCTTAAATATTCCACATTAGCCATTAGATAAGGAGGTTTTGAAATAATCCATGCATTAGAAACTAAGACAACAACAAATTCAACCTCTCAATTTGGAATAACAGATACAAATTCATCTATAAAAACATCCTCATATTTATTTACTACTCACACACTAGTAATTTGATTAGTCTTATTATTTTCAATAACATTATCTTGGTAACATTTATTTTCATGTTTGATCAATTTCTTGGATTCTTGGTTAGACTTAAATGGTATGAAATAATTGAACCCAAAATTCATTACACTACATCATATTTTAGGATGATAAACGAAAATTCAAACCATTCTAAGAATGATATCAAACACTACCTAGACATATTCAACAAGATTTATATGAATGACAATCCCACTGATAATAAAGAGATTCCAATAAATCTCATTTTCATTAATACTTCCACTTAATGTTTTCAAACAAATCACTAAATTAATTAAATTAGGTGATATTCTCATTTAAATAAAAATTTAGAATTAATGAAAGAATGTGAATATCCATAGTCAAAGAGGGTATTGGCATATTTCAAATACACTAGTAACATACATTTCAAAACTACCTCTTATGGCCCAACATCAATTGTCATTGTAGAAAATGGACATGCTAAACATTTCTGTTTTTTATCATGAAAATTTACACCATGTAAAAGTATATTTTGATCGTTATTAGAATAATGAACTAACTCATTATAACTAAAACATCACACCATTGGATTGATAACTATTACTCTATCATAGGGATCCTCTGGATTCTTGTCCTAACTCTAATGGGCTATGTGGCCAAACATTCCACATCAGTAACACTTCCATATCTTCATATGAAATTTCCCATGGTTATTTTAACCCCACATACCTCAATATTGTATCATCAATTTACTATGGCCATATTTATTTTTTGTATGTTTCCACATTGCCTTCCACCTTGACCACTCATTGCATTCATCATTACCAGGCAGATAGGAGTCAAAAAACTCAATCTCAACATTTTCAACACCATGAACAACTTTATCATATAATTAAAATTATCCCATGGATAATTCTCTTCATATACCTTGTTTTAATCGAAATTAAAATAGATTAGTTTTTTCTATTATTTTCCCAAGTAATATCAGGCATATACCTGTACATTATTTTAATTTTTTCTTCATATGCAGCTATAGAATATTCCTCTTTTTTCAAAGGTTCCATAAATTGTTTTCCATTATGTTTCAAGAAACCATAGGGATATATTTCTCAAGGAAAAAATCCTTGAATGTTTCCCATTCCAAGAAATAAATATCATATTTTTCTCTTTTATTCTTAAGAAAAGACCACCATCAATCAACTTTTCCTTCAAAATGTTAAATAGAAAGGGTTTCTATTTGATGTTATGAATATCCAATGACATCTAATATCTTTTCCAAATAATTGGTCCATAATTCAGCTACCACAATGTTAGATGATCCACTACTATATTGAATATTTTTTTCTCATGAAATTTTCTACCAAATACATGTTCATTCACGATATAATGGTTTCCTCTATAAGATGGATACCACCACCATTTATCAAAAGTGTCAAATGATCCATCACAGAAACAAAATATTCTATTTTGATTCAAAACATATTAAGCTGCTAATTTGTAGGGACATCTCCCACTTTATTCATTCCCATTAAAATTTTTATATGTTCTGTGTATAAATTCATTCTGAAATGAAATATTTTTGACAAAGCTATAAGAAAATCCTAAAATGAAATAACATTTTTATATTTTCCATAAGGTAAATCATTTTATCATAAAATTATTAATACAACCCAATCCTATTTAATTATCTTAATTGACCCGTTGATACCAACAATATTGAACCACCAATTATTATTACATAATATTGAGTTTTATTTAAGAATTTTACTTCTATCATATTGAGTATCCTTTTAGGATTCAATTTTTAGAGGATTACGAAATAGTTCATACATAACATCAAACATTTATATAAAGTGGATAATAATAAATCAGTATCCATTTCAATGAAATTGCATTATTCTTAGAATAAAACATGGCTTCCTTTTAGGATCACACATCAAAACATTCCCCTTGATCTTATCTTTTTCTCCATTTTCCTTTACGTCCTATATTTTTTTAAAATATGGGATGAAAATAAAATCCTATTAAAATATATAAGATGAAATAAAACCATTATTTTATAAAAAACATGAAAACCCATAGAAAACTCATCTCTTGAAAACATAACATTTTACCTTAATGTAATTAACATTCCTTTAAAAAGATCATTTAATTTACCTTTTGAAAATAAATTATTCACACTTAAACATATTAGAAAGGATGGAAAATTCATATAGGTAACTTTGAGCAGAAATACACAGATCCCTTATAGAACCCTTATATATTTGAATAACCAAATGGATGATTTATTATATAATACTCCATAGAATACAATCATTACCTAATGAGTTAGAGTTTTATCCTGGACAACCCATCGTTTAAGCTATAACAGGCTCTCCTAGTTCTATTTGGGAACCCCAATCATTTAAAATGTCCAGTAACCACGTCAAAAACATAAAATATCAAATATAATATTGAAAAATTGTAAATTTAATAAAATGAGTTTGATGGAAAACCATAAAAGAGAATGTTAACAAAGAAAATCCATCGATCACTTAGCAATGTTTGGAAACATAAAACCCATAATTGAATTAAATTAAACATTAAATATAACTATAATAGGTATATTATTAATATATAATGTCAAATAGGATGTATATACACCATACAATAGAATAAAGGTGCACAACATCTAGAATTTACTCAACGAATGTAAATTAAGAAGAAATCTCTTACCTAGAGTATGATTCATCACATATGTCCTTTAATTAACTGAATAATAATATTTTATTTATAATTTAATTGATTTTAAAAAAATTTATATTACTTTTACTTTTTTATTAGTTATTACCATTTTATATCAATTAATTAATTATTTTAGTACATGTTTTATGTTTCTACAATATTTAGTACATGATTCCAAAATGAATTTGGTCTGATGTCTATAGTAAAAATTTTCATTAGTCCATAATCAATATAATAATATTCCTAAAATTATTACCATTTTTATATATTAATAACACATTTAAATCAAACCATTAGGTATGGTTATGAAAATTATCCAAGGTTATAATCATGAAGACTGTAGGTCATACGTACTCAAGAGTAATCATTCCAATTTTTAGTGACCATTTTTTCAGAGAACGTTAGTATTATGTCATCTTTACATAATTATTATAATATAATTAATATTATTTTAAACATTTAAATATGCTTATTTTTATATATCATCAATGTGATATGGTGATGAAAAATGAATCACATCGCTTCATATAGATGGTAGTTCACATTCGTGCACACACGAAATTATCATTTATTGTGTGCATGGAAAGGTAAGAGCCTAAATGATATATTACTATTTAATAATGACCAAAATGTCATTATTATCATATATTAACATTAATTCCTTTCTTTTAACCAATATTTAGAGACGTTGATGGAAAAAGAATTATATCAGTTCGTGAGGTGGTAGTCTGTCGTACACAAGAACGAATAATAAATTTACTATTGGATGAAATTTATGATGTATTTAAAAGATAATAATCACATCAAAAAATATATGTATATTTAGGATACTAGAGTTTTTTTCATTAGGATTGTATAATTTTTGAAGGAAGTGTAAGAAGAAAAAAACAGAAACATTTAATTAAAAACGACTCCTCTTCCTTGGACCTCCTCCTTTTGTTAACACCTTAAGACAACTAATGGTGGTGTTTTTCCTATAATAAGATATATAGGATGTGTTTATAGATTCCTAGTTGTTATTTGGGAACATGTATTCCGAATAAAATAAGTTTTTATGTTTATTGTATTTAGAAGAATGTGTTCCCTTTTAATGAAGTGGGGAAGGGCACTATTGGATCTATAAAAACTATTAAATTAATAAAAATTAATTTTATATTTCAAAAAAGTGACTTATTTTTACTATAATATTATATTTTTTATAAATACATTCGTAAAAGAAAACTTATACATGTTTAAAAAAAATTAATCATTATCTTTTTTATCCCTTTTTTACCTCTTTGACTATTACTATGATATCATGTAGTTTACAATTTTAGGGTCAATATAATTACTATGAATAGAAAAATGACCATAGAATGAGTAATTGATGAAATTTTATGAATTATAATAGTATTTTTTATAAAATTGATATCTGTGGAAATTTTATATCATTTAGTAAAACATTATTTATTTTAAAATAACATTAGAGTCAATTCTGACACTATTTGTTATATGACTTTTTAAAAATATCATTAAAACTACAAAAATACAAACCAAATATTATTAAACATCAATAACATGTAAATGTAATCAAAATTTTTTTTATAATAATAATCATCCGAAACTATTTTTATATTAGTATTTTTATTATCATTTATTTGCTTTTTCTTTTAATTGAACACTTACTTCATGATTACTATGGAAGCCATCAATTTAATTATCTCATTATAAAAATATCAAAATAAATTTTATTGATAAATTTTAAAATTGTATATTTAATAATAATATTTAATGTCTAATAGGACCCATGTATAACCCCTTATTAAAAATATTTTACGTGTTAAAAACAAAATTATGAGACAATTTACTTCTCTTTGAATATAATATTATAAATTTCATAATCTAATACATGTGGATTAAAAAGGTTATAATTTCATGAAAAGGATAATTTTGGTTGAAACAAACTATTAAAATAAAATTAGGACACATTTTAGTATAATTATATAATACTATAATATTAATTTTATCTTTGATTACACGATTAACCATTAAATGTTGTAATAAAAATATATCTAATGTTACTATTAATATTTTCAATAAATAAAAGGGAAATATTTATTAAATTTAAAACAAATTATTCCAAATATGGAATAATGTTTTAAAAATTAGAAACATAGAAATTTTATAAAGGAATTAAAAATTAATCATGATGGTGGAACACGAAAATGGGGTACTAAAGTAAAAACGTTCAAAATATTACAAAGTCTTTTATATACAATTACAATGTAAAATAAATTCCAATGGAATTAATTGTATAAAATCTTTAAATATTAATCTAATTATAATTTAATCCATATTAAAAATATAATATAATATTGTTAATTATTTTGATGAAAAATCATTTTTCAATTAAAAATAAAATATCTTCTCATTGTTCGTCAAAACATGTAACATTTCAAAAAATTCCAAACATCAAGAAAAGTAAATTTTGATATTACTATTATAACTAATAACTTAATTTTTATCAATTATAATTTATCAATGTGACAAAGCTATATTAAAAACAAGTGCTCTATTGAATGATGAAAAAAATCTTTTTGGAAAAATATATATTTTCAAATGTAAAACATGATTTATTCATATATTAATCCTATAAAATATTTTGTATGGATGTAAATAATATTTTATTAAAATATTGTATTATTTTTATATGATTTCTTGGGTTTTTACAGTAGTATATGAATCATTTTCATTTTTTTGAAATACTTGTCTAAGATAGCCAAAGCTGTGTGATTTGGGAATTTATAATTAAAACTCAATTAACAATATAAAATTTTATACCTACTAGAGAGCCACTCTTCTTTGTCATTATTCAACTAAGGGAAGGAAATAATTTTATGTGTTTTTATTATCTTTTTAAATTTGATATAAATTCCCCTTTTGAGCTACGACAAAGGGAATGGGTGTTCAGAGATGTAGGTCCAATAGAATTGAGCATGTAATAATGTTTGTGGAACGATCTAATATATTGAAATAATATCATATAACTAGAGTATATTCCAGGGTAGTTGATTGAATAAATTCCCATAATATGGTTCCCAAGGATACACCATAAAGAAGGATTCATGAGGATATAGTGATGTTGGTTACATTGCAATGAAAAAAAATGAAGTCATCTGAATTTGGAACTAAAAATATATAAGTAATATAAGTTTATAAAAAAGGTTCATATACCATAAAACATAAGGTTGTATCATTAGTGTCTTCATGTAAGGGTAACACCTAATTCCTACGGTATTGGTTAAAATGTTGCGACATTGTTGTATTTACATAACGGAATCTCCTAGTGTTTGTAATGGTAAAATCAAAAGTCAAAACAAGAATAAAAGTTGAGAAATAGTCCTATTATAATGTAACAATGAATGTAATATAAATGAAGGTTTTATAAAGTCAATCATTTAATTTCAATTTCTATGTAAAGTTCATATCATGACTTGTATATAGGTAAAAGATAAGACCACATCATAGAAGTTGGAGCGACACCGAAAGGATCATCACATTAGGGTTCTTTTAAGGATCATAATGGTAAGTTTATAGAATAAAGTGACTACACCACAAAAATTGGAGCCACACCATAGATTATATTTCATTAGGATAACTCATACATTCTATAATGTTATCAATGGATAATATGAATCCTATTTAAGGGTCATGTAATGCACAAAAATTCACCATGACATAGTGTATACTATAGTGGATGTTGAAAATATTAATTCTCGAGGGTTCCATCTACCAAGACAATGATTTATGACATACTATTATTGACATAAAAAGTCCCTAACATATATTCTCATTTCAATTTTGTGGAGGTGAATATTTCAACATTAATGTATTGATATTTCAATGCCTATATATGATTATGTTATAGATAGAAGGTATATGTCATAGTTAGTCTAGTGATTGAGTTTGTAATTATATGATCGTGGGTGTGTTTTTGATGAAGTAAAATGTGTGTTAAATGTGGATCTAATTAATTTGAGGCTATTTTATAATGTGATATGTCCACAATACAATATTTTTTTAAGCTAAATTTCAAAACTATATTAGATAATGCTATTCCATGTTGAAGGTATGAAGGGGATGACTACACTATAGAGGTAAATATCATTACCTAGACAAATATTTTTCTTATTGATTTATATTCTATCAAATGGAGTTATTTATTATGTATTTTATGTCTTAATTCAATTTTAATTACACTATATATACCGGAGGGAAACCTGGTGAAATCCAAAGAAGAAATAAATTAAGAGGACAAACCAAAAAAATTTGATTAAAGGTTACTAATTTATAAAATTTCTTATGGTAATTATAGAAATGGTATGTAAACATAAATAACATTATGATATCATGTATTTTCAGAGAGCAATAGAAATTTATGATGCGTATAAAATAAGGATAAAATTATGGATGTTTCAAAGTAATTAAAATAATCATACGAATAAGAATAATTTTCTATACATAGAGCAGTTAAAATTTTTTATGTGAATAACTATCCAAGGATATCAACAACACATATATATAGAATAAGTGGATGTAAGAGTTTTTTTTATCATGATATACCAATATTTCCTTAAATTGTGGTAGAACTACAAGCCTATAAACTATGGGTTATCTTCCTAGAGTAGTGTTTGAAGGATAATAAGTGTAGTTATATTTTTAATAGGAATAAAATTGTCCCCAAACTATCTTTTAATAGATACTAATCATATATTGATGTAGTGAATTATCACATTTTCAATCTTATACTTTTTGGACTAGACTATAGTATTGAACCAAGTAAAACGTCTTATGTCTATCTGAATGTTTTTTATATTATAATAAGACAAAAATTTGACTATTTATCTTCAGATAATATCTACTAATGTTTGGTTAAATTTGTATGGTAATCTATCAAAAAATTAATAAGGATAAAAGAGGTGAACATTAAGTTAAGAGGTCATATTTATTAGGTCATTGAATAAAAAAGGGATATTTTAATAAATATGAAATTATATCCATATCCTAATTCACCCTGATTAGGGAATCTGTCACCTAATCCCATATAAAGATACTACAACCAATTTTGATTGCATTTAATAATGATCCATGGTTCACACCAAAATCTTAAAAGAGTCTACGAAATACAATTAACACCAAGACATATTTTAGGACTTCCTATCGTCCTCAAAATAATGTATATTAAAACGGGACTATTAAAATTTTAATATAGAAGTTAAATTCAGACTCTATTGACATTCAATCCATGTTGGACCAGTATTAACTTATTTTAAAATATTTATACACTAATATCATCCATTCAATAATTAAAAATGAATTTTATTAAGCATTACATAGGAATATAATTCATAATCAAACTTTTTAGAATAAAGTTGGATAAATGAAGATAATTGGACTAAAACTCAGTATGGAGAAAATTCAGATGGATAATGATCTATAATATTTTTTTGAATAATCAAATAGACATAAGAGACATATAGATAATCAGATAAAATAATTAATGTTTCATGTGGTGGATTATGTTTTCTTAAATGTATCTCAATGGAAGGCAGTTATAAGGTTTCATGTAAAGAGAATCTAAGTACTATGTATATAAAATTTGAAACTAATTAGAGTTTTGGATAACTATTTTGTAATGCGACCTAGTATGGATAAACTGCATGATGTATTCTATATATCATTGTTGAATAAGCACATGAGACAATTGGAAAATGTAGTAACTGGTCAGGAAATATAGTTAAACCAAATTAATCTTACTACAAAGAGGATATCCAAATATATCATATAAAAAATACATTTATTATTATTATAAATGTATGAATTTTATAAATTATTGAATTTTAATGTGAAAAAATGTAATTAAATTTTTAATTTACTATATCAAAATTCACTGAAGGATTTTTTTTCATATTTTTATAAAATGGATGATTTTTAGTTGAATAACTAAAATATCATTTATATAATGACATCACTATAATATATATACGAATTAAATAATATTTAAATATTTTTTGACTACAAATAAATTAAAGGAGAAAATTTATGCATTTAAAAATAATTTATTCAATTTATAAAAATATTCTTGATTTTTTGGAACAGAAGTTATATTTTATTCAAATTGAAAATCTATTTTTTTCAATATTTTTATTTAATTGAGTGTTTTAAATATTCTATTTTTTTCATTATCTAAATTTTAAATTACCATCATTAGTTTAATAATAAATCATAAAATTTAATGGGAATCAGTATTATATAATATTTTAATGTAAAACTATTTTTATTATTAAAAATAATTTTTATAAGAACTTTTTTCACTATGTTATGTATGGTTTTATTAAAGAAAATATAAATTTAGTAATTGAATATAATATTTTTTTAATTTTCTAAATATAATAATAAAATTTATTAATGAGGTCAATTTTAATTTTTGAGCATGAAAATGAGTAACCATGTTAAAGTTTTATCATCACAGTAAATTTTAGAAAGATTAAATATGTGTTAAACTATGAAATAAAGGAAGTGAATATTAAAAAAATTCTTATAAATTGATTGATTTGATCGATTCATAACCATAATAACACTACTATTGAAATTTTGATCACTTGGATGAACTTTCTATTAAAAATGGCATATAATTATGTCAATGTTATAAGTATTTAAAACATTGCCACACAAATAAGTTTAAAAATGATCCCTTCACCACCATATATATAAAAACAAATTCATACCCTTATATCAACCATTACATATAAAATTTCATACCAAAATCCAATTTTAATGACTTATAGGTTTTGGTGTACACAAAATATCAATCTAATAATGCATAAGGAGTGATCTGTTGGGGATTATCCAATGAAGAGGTAATAGTAAAAACTGGGAACATTTGAGCTTATTTTTTATTTCACATCCTCATAATATATTATAATCTTCCTAACATAATGACATCAGTATAATTATTATAGTGAAATTATATTATATTAATATAATAACCATCATCTACCTCCTTTCCATCTCATAGAAAAATGAAATTGTTGCTCATGTTACTTATAGAATACTACAACCATGATTGAAATAGTTCATTTTTCATCACCACTTTAAATTTTCGTTTGAAAAAATATATTTAATTTATGAATACTAGTGATATAATTTAATCATAATAAATTTAATATAATTTATAATTCTAAAATGTTAATATATCTATCTATAATGGTTACTAAAATAAATTCTTTTTAAGAGTCCTATATTTTAAAAAAGAGTGATTGATTAGTATTGTATACAAACCATCACCATATTTTCCACGAAATAACTCTGAGATATGATAACAATATGAAAATTAAGATAAAACTTCATTAAAATTACTTAGAAGAAAAAATGACAAAAAAATGTGAAAGGATACCAACCACCTAATCAAAAATAAGTGCTGAAAACAGAACGATTGAAACAAATATATTACTTTTAATAATGATTTATTAATAAGTAAAAAATTTGAAAATATAATTGAATGTTATATAGTATTATAAATATAAAAATTAATCTAATATTTATATAAACAATCTAAATTTATAATATAAGTGTTTATTTGATGTTTAACCAAGCATAATTCTATGGTATGAGTTTATATTACAATCTAATTTTTTTATAAAGAATATTAATGTTTCAATATATATAAAGGGTATTATATTCACTTTCTCTTCTAAACTGAACAAATATTATTCTAATATGTTTATTTATATGGGTATCTTGTATTATTTTTCTTTTTCTTCAATTTATTATTCAAATTAATCCAAATAATGTATATAAAAAAAGATGAACTTATTCAAATTCTATGATATACAAACCATCCATTTCATATCCATATGCTTATTTTGTGTCAATTTTTTATATACATAAATTATTTCTTATGTTCGTATATTTTTTAATAATTACTTTCCATTAAAATATTTTAAAAAAATAAGGTCATCAATACAAGTCATTTTTTAATTTCTTTACAAATGTGAGAAAATAATATAAATATTTAATATTTTTTACATAAACCATATTTCCAGAAATTATAACAAATCATAATTATTTATATTACATTAAATATTTTTATGGTTTTATAATTCATTATTTATTCTCATTATTATTTTAATTTTTTGTCTTTATAATTTAAGAAAAATATTTTATTCTTAATTGTTTTGAAAAGGGCTTTATCTTAAATTTTATATATTTATTTTTCTTTCTTTTTATGAATTCATTGAAAATATTTAATAATAATCAATTACAATATTCAATTCCAATTTTTTTCTATTATTCCAAAAAAAGTAATTACTTTAATAAAAAATAAATTTTGATTAAATTAATTTATCCTCTTATCCCTTTCTAAGATTCATTTCATTTTTGATCATTTCCAAAATTCAATTCAATGTTTTTCTCATGTGAAAAACTATGTTGCATGACTGAAATATTATTTTTGTATTTGGTTTTTGACATTCCATTTACTCGAAATGTCATGGTTGAGACCATAATGGTAAGACTAATAAGGCCGACATTAGGAATTCCATCATTAAGAAATAAATTTTTTTGCTCACATGATTACTACAATATTATTTTCCTTAGATATATTTCAGGCATGAGTTATTATTTATATGTAACATATACACTCTTCCATACTATTTATCACTAATTTATTCATGATATATTCTTCTTTACAAAACATTTTTCTAGACATATGAGACCAACAATTATTTTCTTATTTACATAGGGTACCATGAAAGTATATTTAAATTATTTTAATGAGGAATAATAATATTTTCATAATATTTATAATCTATGTTTTATTTATCCAGAAAAATATGGAAATCATTTATGAATTTAGTCTTATAAAACTAATAAACAATTTAATATTTTGTGACGTGGTATCTTATGTCATGTACAAATGTAATGTTGAAACTAATGACTCTCAGTTACTTTAGTTGGGTTTGTTAAAATAGGAAAGAGTCCCTCTTTTCATTTCCAACTACAGGTGGAAATAATACACAACTCCATGTGTATAAACTACCCAAATCCATCAACCTAATTTGTTTACTCTAAAACTATAGAGCATGACTTGTTTCATTATGAAAGAGATCTTAGTTGAGGGAGTATAAACCCTTTTATGTACTATGTGATGGACTCACATTTTATCAGTTCTATATAGTACCTACCATATAAAAACATGGAAGACTCATACTCCTAATTTATGAGTAAATAAAAAACAAAAATATGAATAGAATATATTGTAACATTTTCCTAGAATAACTTGTTTTTAGGGGAGTATTGACCACAAGTATGTTTCGATCACAAAACAAAAACCCAATCACAATATTTTCACAACACATTTTAAAACTTATTACCTATCCTCACAAACTACCCCATATGATAGAACAAATCACCCTATCATGATTTATGAAAGAAATAATAAAAATAAAATACTTATTTTTATTAATCATAAACCCATTGAAATGGTTCCCAAAAAACATCATGACGGAGTAAATTATACATATATTTGCCTTTACGCAAAATAGGAGGTGGGAGTAAACCTAATAAAAATATATGGTTCCAAAACATGATGAAATTCCCCCATATAGGGATTGGTTGGGTGGATCCCAACCTAGAAATATAATGCACTATATGGGCTTTAGTTTTTTCATGACTAGGTTAATTATATATTGACCTTAGTCCATCCATACTCGCCATGTAGAGAGTGGGATTATGTCTGGTTCTGTGGGAGAAAATAGTTGAGGTGGGGGTGTCCTATGTTTCCACCCATTGCTTCCATTGGTTTTGTTGTTTCTATAGAGCCATTTATTTCCATACTTATCATCCTTAGAATAGATAACCTAATATTATTGTAATTTTTGTTTTTGTTTCGTATTTTACCACTCACTATTACTATCAGGATCTTGCCCCTCTTCATTCTACGGTACCTCAGCAAGATCATCCATGCCATCCACCTCCAAAAATTCCATTATATTCCTTATGACATCAGAAATTATTGTTTTTTCTACCGCTGATCAAGGTCCAGTGCTACCTTCACCTGCTCCCCCTCTCACGTCAATGATTTTTGCTATCGCCAGAAAATACCGGGGTCACTGACCACATTTGTATCACATTTAATAAAGAATAATTGGATTGGGGAAATGGAAATTAGCTTCTATTTATTGAAATATTCCTAAAGATCAATTAAAAATTTTAAAAGGGTTTCAGTGAGAGTATTCTGACATGAAATATATAGTACATTTAAAGAAAACTCAAAATAATGAGCTTCATCTCATTAGAGTACTGCCGGAGATTCAATCTACCACTACCGCCATGGATTTTTTGTCGTCATCATCTAAGATAATTATTTTCCCCTTTATTCTCTCTTTAATACCCCAACTATTTTGGAGTCCTGGTAGCTTATCATTTCATTGTGGGAAACAGATTATAAAATAATACCAACCAACATTTTTCTGCATTTAATTAAGATAATCGATAATAGGGGAGATGCAAGATGGATAGTGTGTTGGGTAATTTACTTTTAAAAAATGTAATAAATAAAAATGGTAAATTATAATTAAACTAATTTATAAAATATGAAGTGATTAAATATATAAAATCTATTAAGTGATAATTGTTAAATATGATATGTATTAAGAAGTTAATATAAATGTTCATTATATGTGAAAATAACAATAAAAAATTTATAAAATTATGAATATAGATATTAAATTATGTAACAAGATTAATTAAATAAAATATGGAGAAAATTTTGACAAGGAGTTTGGAAATAGAAAAAAATATTACCCAATGTCTCAACCCTACAATTAAATATATATATATATATATATATATCCAATAAGGAACCATCTATTGATTTAAAAAAATCCCAAAACTAAATTTCCAAGGATTTAATAGATACCAAATAACAAAAAATTAATTGGTTTTAATAGAGACTCTTGAACTAAGAATTCCTTGGTTTTAAGAGAGACCCAATGACTAAACATTCCATGTATTTAATGAAGACGCATGAACTAAAAAAACCCTAGTTTTAATGGAAACACATAATCTAAAGATAAAATGTGGGTTGTGAAATTTTATATTATAGATGAAAATACATTATAGATTTGGGATCAACTCTCTCATTAAGGATGGACAAAAATATTTACAGATAGATAGAGTTAGGTTGAGAGAATTTCTGATTTTGAAATGAATGTTAGATCTTTGAGAGGAGGGATTAGAGAACATAAGATATTTGGTTTATTGATTCTAGTGGAGAGTTTCTTTAAAAGATTATTAATTGTTATAGATAAAGATTTAATCCTACCACTTCTAAAATATATAGCCTTCTAGGATGTTGTGGGGGTCCAAGGCCGATCCATGACTTTAAGAGCTGAGAAAGATTATATCTGACCGCAATAAATGTATCTTCGAATCTTCTAGGATAACACCACTAGTTACCCGATATCCTCCCTTGGGTATCTTGTGGCCCTACATGAAGATGATACTTAGTGTCTTCTCCCACTAGATGGACGTTGGGTCTTTTATATATATTGATATACATTCTCAATTTACTGACTTGTAGGTGGAATTACAATGACTAGACAATAGAATTGTACTAGCTATTTACGTCCTCCTACTACACATTACATAAAGAAGTTTATCCTTCAATTAAATACAAATCCTTGTAAATATCTACTAGCCTATATACATGGATTTAACATTCCTTTTAATACGTCATAAATGTCTTCAATATTTTCCTTAATTTCATTATTTTAATTAACCAAGATCCTAAATATTCCATCATTTTATTAATTAAAAATATTATAATCATTTTTTTTCATAACTGGGAACTAATTTATAAAAATAATAGGTTAAAATAATTATTTATTTCCACCATTAAAAGACCACGAGAGAGAGGTTCCACACTGACAACAGAGGTCAATCTTAGAAACCTCCAACGAAAAATGAAATTATATCACTCATTAGATAAAATGACCAATATAGACATATTGATTATCTCAAATTTCCTTTATAATGCATCATCTTGAAGGAAAAGAATAATTTTGGTAAAAACATGTATGCAAGACGAAATTAATTTTTTATACTAAAAAACTTATTAGGGGGCCATCATGCTAAAAATCCACCATCAGATGTCTATTTTATCATAATTATAAATTTAAATAATATAAAATCCAAAAACTAGATGATATAGTTTCCACATCACCATCCATGCTCTGGGAGTAATATTTTTTATGTATTAAATATTAATAATCCCATAAAACTCAAAATGATTGAAAATTATCTAAAATTTATCATGAGTGTAACTACTATATCTTGGGATCATGGAACCATAAGAAAATATTTCCTTGGTAACATTCTTGGATAGATATTCTATTTCACACATGCATTGTTGGTTAGACATTGAATCTCAAAATTACGCTAAGAAGCATCTAGGAATAACACTGGTCTTTATATCCTCACAAACATAAAACATTATCACACGTGAAAACCTAAAAAATGGAGGAACTAAAGAAGAATGATTGCAAAACATTGACCTTATAAAACCAATCCATAACATGAAATTCATTAATCATCATTTTTGTAATCTCTTTGTGAATTAAATATACCCCTTACCAATAAGGGAACAACATCTTTTATCATAAAAGATATAAACTCCCTATAATCTCAAAGAAAGAATTAATTGGGAACATAAATTCACTCAAGGAGAGTATTTCTCAAAATCTACACCTATAAAACAACTCCATCTAATGGTCTTTTTATCACATGTGTAGAAAAAAATCCATTAACCACTTAATTAATACGTGAAATGTTTGTTTCAATGATTACCTCTAGTGGGAGCACCTCACTTCCAAAATTTAATGATCATTCAAGATAGTGGTTCCATTATGATAACACATCCATGTTTTAATACAAAACTTCGTATCTTAGAGATATTCTCTACAAAAACCATAGGATTTATAAGGTATCCTACTCCTCTAGTCCTATATTTGTTCCTTAGTCATCTCATACTAACATAGAATATACACCATTGTCAAAAACTCAAGAAATATATGTATTATAGAATTTCATTCCAAATCTAAACCATATGATCGAACCCTTAATCCACATATCCATCTCTAATGATCATCCAACTACTATATTATATTGTATAGATGTGTTTTCATCCATCCTTTATGAAATATTTTGATGAGATCATTGATAATAACATTAACCCTTCAGACGTACCAAAGTCGCACCACTGAAAATTGTGTCATCTAACCACCAAAATCTGAGGTAGAAGATTTTAACCATTTAGATGAACCTATTATATAATCCCCAACCCCTAATATAACATCTCCCAAGGAGAAAAAATATCACAAATTCATAATAAAGTATCTTTATCCATAATATAAAAAGGGTTTCCTTTAATGAGTACACCCATAATGGTCCCCAACTCTCACAAAATCTTTGGTCATGATCCACTGGGATGGTCTTCACCCCATATTTGGATCTTGATCATCTGAATGAAAACTAAAAGAAGTCCAATATCTTCCTAGGTAATTAGTCAATATTATCCCTCTCCTCATGAAAATACTTTAGTTTTAACTCATGAGAATTTTTGGTCATGAAGGACCATAAGGTTGATATTACCACAATGGGAATTTCACTCATTAGGGAATATTGTGGGGCTATCACCATTGACTTAAGGTGTGATCTGTCTCCCTCTCCATTTTAAAATCACTAATATGATATTAGTTTCTCTTCATTATCCCCCATCACCTTGATGCATAGTCCAATACTATAAGTTTTAACTACCATTATACTATTGTTCATCTAAGGTTAGATAAATTGTTATGGTTTTAAAATTATAATGTAAAATATCTTCTCAATGAATTCAAATCACACTCTATAGTAGTTCACCGCAGAAAATACACTCTGATTGTAAAACTAGATCGATGAACCAAAGATATATCAAGATCAACATTGAACCCATACAAGGAAAGGACTTGAACGATGCTCCTTAAATTACCCAAGGGATTTCATCATCCCACTATGAAATATATTAAATACTTCATATGAATTAATGTATATGAATATTTCAATTCTCCATTGATGAATAATCATGGGTTATACTTTAGAATAATTCACGTATTGTTTCAAATTCATAGGATTTTATTTCTAACTCATTCATATAGTGCATGATTCCTTACTTACCGTCTGATGGGTAGTCGACTACAACTACTTGTGGGTGGGTTCACTATCCACACCTATGGAAACACCACTAACTACCAAAGGAGGACAATACCTCACATTCACAACTGAACATCCCTTCATAGTTCAACCACCAGTACCTAATAATAAATAATTAGATAGTTAAAAATATATGACATCTATACCATGAAGTATTTACAAAAAATAATTATTCTCAACCAAGTGTGTCCTCAATTTACTCAAAGATGTGAGTGATATACAATCCCATTTAGTATAAACATTCCAGTTGAGAAAGGCCTACCCTAGGGTTCCCTATAAAATTTCTAACTCTAAAACATCTAATAATGGAGGAATTACTCATCCTTGTAACATCAAGTATGATGGTTCATGTTGAAAAAAAAAGAGTCATACTCTAAAATGAACCTATTGATGCCTAAAAATAACCATGAATTTCATTAATATTTTTGTAGGTCATACTGTCATCCCTCTATACCTTCTATATTTGGTGAAAGTAAGTGTTTTAGGGGGTGCTTGAATAAATAATCCACCTTTGAATTCTCTCACACTAAATTCCCTTCCATTAAACTACTTATAATTAGAAAAAATGAGCAAATAATGGAGAAATATTTATGTCAACATTCCCTCCCACATAGAGGTCCATCGAATAAACCCCTCTAGTTTTCATCATGAAAACATAATCTTGATGAAAAATCGAAGGTGAATCTCTTTAATAATCACCAATCATTCAATTATCACTCAGGGGGGTCAAGTATAGTTAATGATTCATAGAAACCCAAATGAATATATTTACCAATTCCACATAGGGGATCCATCAAAACCGGTGTGATAAAAATATTCCAGCATAAAACATTTTCTAAAGAATACCTCATGAAGTTTTTGGTCCTCAATACATACTCAAACATGTAATTTCTTGTAGAAAATGGTTTAACATCCTCAGATAAGACTCCATCCTAAACATGATATCAAACTATTACCATAGAATAGATTACTCATTATGAGTTTGAGGAAAAATCATTAAATAATGGATCATAGTTTTGTATAGGAATATCAATATTAGAATTGAAATATACTCAACAAAATATCAATCCAGTAGGAAACACATGTATTAGAATCTATCCAATCCTCTACTATGCAAGGAGAATACTCATCTATGAACCCCATGATGTCACCATCATCATAACACACATAATATAACCATACCTATGGTTGTATCATTCAATTAAGTGGGTTATTCTATTTTATATTGAAGAAAATATTGAGAAGTTGATTCTGGTCTTGGGGTGGGTACATCACTCAAAAAAAGTCATTTAAAAAACCTCATAAACCCTATGGAATTATAAGGGAGAAAACATTTCTCATTAAATAATACACAACCGATGAGGGAGAAAAAAAATCAAGAGTATAACACATACTATGTGAAAAATATTATATGAGGGAGTTAATCAAACATCATAGATAAAATTATCACTCTCTGAGAATCATAGAACAATGATATAACTTAATAGGGAATCAAAAAATGTGGGAATCATACACAATATACACGGGTGAAAATACCTAATCCCCTATTGAATTCATAAATATATGGTGTTTTCAAAAAGTATTGAGAATATATGAATGAGATAACATAATAAGGACATGAAAGATTATAATTGATTATTATATGATGTATTTATTAGAATGATTCTACTCCACAACTGATACCTCAATACATTGGGTTGATAAGTATGTTTTTCAAGTCTTGGTTAATGGATACATTAGCCGCTACACCTTCACTAGGATTCATAGCCTAAAAGATAAACTAGAGTGTAAACATCATCATTTAATTAAAATATCATCCATCCATTCAGATTATAACTCTATAGTTTATCCCTAAAACAAACCCACATAGATACATCTTTGTCATGATCCATCCCTCCACGGACCTACCTGAATAGGAAATAATCCAAGTGTACCAACCCAATCCTACCTCAAATAGGACCGAGTATGTGGACCATAACTGAGTAGACACAACAAAAAATATTTGAGGCATTACCCTATATTGACATAAAATTTATATATATTTTCAATGCAAAAAAACAACCAACACTATATATAAACACCAAAAGTCATATGACACATGTAATATACCACCACTAACTTCCACACAGATACAAAATATATATTCTCTAATGAAAAAACAGGAATACATATGTCCTAAAACCTAAGAGAAAGACTATTATAAGAAAATGAGATAAATTGGTTCTTTCAAACATCCATCTACAAACAAGAGAGTTGTTCACTACTATCACCTCATGGTAAAACTAAGCTACAACAAAAAAATATACCATGGTTATAACTTGGTGTTAGATCTATAAAATAAATTACATATAGATTTATATGAATACCATATCCTATGTATATTCTATCTGTATGGAATCATCACCAGTAGACCCATGTATTGTGCATGGGGGAGTATAAACATACTCAGTTGGAATCTCTAAAACTAAAATAGAAAACCAACTAATTTTTTTATTTTTATACGCCAGGTATGTGATAGTTAATATAAATATGATAAAAAGTGATTCAAATAAACAGAACATTTTAAAGTATCAGATAAGAAGTGAATTAATAGTCATCCATTCTCCAAACCATGATGTCTCATACATCATGAGAATTTACAGATTCTTAAATATTCAGAGATCTCTCACAGTATAAAGTCGATAACAAGATAAATGTTAAATATCAGTGGAATACTGTGAGTTCATAATGAATAAAAATTATTCAGTTTATTTTTATGATAAGACATTATTAAATAATTCTACAATAATTCAATGAGGGGAACCCACTCGTTATTTATGTAGATAAATCAACTGAGAGAGTACCACACCTTATCATTCCCAATAACTAATATAATTCCACAATTCTATTAATCCTTGGGTAAACAACAACATGAAGAATAATAAATTACCATTAATTGAATATCTAACCCTACCACTATAAAAATGATTTTAATCTTTTTTAAAGGTAATCTAAGATTCATGTGGGATTCTTGCTTTTCACTACCCAAGAATTAGATAAAACAACACAAAAATCCCAATGCCTAAACATAAAAAATCCAAAAACCCAATATAAATTTTAAAAACTATAGTGGAGTACCTTGAAACCAATAGAAAAAAACTTAATTAATGGATTATCAAATCTATGGATAGAGGAACCAAATATTTATAGTAGAAATCTTAGTCTTGGGAGTATCAAACACTATTTTTAATGTCTAGGGGGACATATACCTCATTTTCAATCGATACCATGTTGATCTGGAAGACCCATGACCATAATATGTGGGTTAGTACTAAAACCCCAGATTAATATACTATAGGGAACCCATTCATTATAAAAAAATACCCCCATGGGAGTACCAACCTTAAGAACATTCTTATCATCATGAATGAACCAAATCACTAACTATATATAGTCAAATATTTAAAATGCCTATCAGAAAAACAACAAAATATACTCAAGTAAAAAAAATATACCATGATATTATGATATGTATTCAAAAAATATTCAATATATTTTTTTTATTCAGACACTTGATTTATTAATTCGGATAAACACCCCAAGAAGGAGCCAACTGGCCCTATGGCATGTTGAGAGGGGGAGGCATTCCTAGTTTGGGAATGTGGTTTCCATGTGTAACATGCTTCTAAAAAATAATTCTTTAATTTTTTGGTTCATGTGTGACCTAGTTGGGCTCCATACCATTCCCAATACATGATGGTTATCATGCTCTTGGGCTTCTGTTCACCTTGTTTCACGTAATGATGATCCGAATAACATAACCCAAGTGAGGGACTGTCCTAATAAATCATTTTATTCTATGTCAAGGGTGAAACATCTTCTGATCCCATTAGATTATATTTTTTAGATGAGGTGCCACATTTTCGTTACCTTCTATCGACATCAGAGTAATTATATGACTTCCCCCTTAGGAACCCACCAACAACACCATGGCAGGAACCTTGCTACTACCATCACTAGTTTACTCAGGTCGCAGTCCCCTCTCCATAATTTCTAGGATCACACCCCATTTCTATTCCACTAAACCACACAATGATCATATATAAAATTATCCTCCATCGATGGTGCATCAGTCAAATATTTCAACAGTTCATTCTATTTTCATCGAAGCTTAGGGCCCCCCACCACTTCAGTCTCACACATGAAAAATAATAAGGGGAATTAGGAATTGAAAATAAGATTTATTATATCTATTTTTTCTTCAATAACACAAAAATTTCTCATGAAGGAGTCCCAATACGATTAATATAGTATAAAATACATAGAACATGGATTAAAATTAAAAATAATGATCCTTACCAAAATGGAATAGTACCGACACATCAATAATTCATTACCTCCATTGCTGGATCATTTTCATCATCGAAGGAAATTATCTTCCTCACCATCCCACCTCAATATTACCCTCTGATTCTAGGATTATTCCAAAAAACAATGAATTTTGGAAATGATGTGATTAAATACCACAAAGATAGGTTTTTTGGTGTTTTATTTAGACACTAAACAACTTGGATCAGTTACATAAACCACTATAGAAAACTAAAACTGCATAGATATTATTATAAAAACACAATTCAAAAGTAAATGGTGGTATATAATTTTACAAATAAGGCATGGGTTTGATGGAAAATAATAATTCTAATTGAAGAATGTGTGTTGGTTAAAAATAATATTTTTATTCCAATAATATTATCTTCAAGGCCATGTTTACCTAGAATTTTAAACCATATCAACATTTCGTCAAAAATATAAACTGAAAATATTTTAATGTCTAGACACTAAAAATCACGTTTCCACTTCACCATTAAATCTCCATGATTAAATATTTATTTATTTAATAAATATTAAAAACCCATAGAACTCAATAAGTTTGAAAATTCATCAAAAACAATCTTAGTGGATTCCAAGACCACATGAATTCTCTGAAACTGCCCATTTTTTCATAGATGTATACTAGAATAAATTTTTTGATTTTCGACTAGAGAGGTCCTAAGGATTTGAAAATCAACATTTAGTTATGTCTCTTTTAGGATTTACATAGGTTAGTAAATATTTCAAAAAATATAAGATTATTGAGTGACCTACCTCATTTATATTATTATCATGAATTTCCAATCCTCCTATTCTAATTTATCTATATTATGTAATTCATACACCTCAAACATTGATCTGACATGAATCACAAATTTCATATTATTTTAAGAGATAAAGGAGGGAATATGGAAGAAATTATCTTGGTTGATAAAATAGATTATCATTGTTAGTCATCCATTTCTCTTATAAAAAATGTTATCATTATACATGAAACATTCCACCATTGACATCCTCATTTAATCTCCCATTAATTAACTATCTAGACCATGAGTCATGACATAGGATTAGTAAATTGAAATATATCATTCTTCTTCATCTAATATTATATTTCATCATAAATATAAAAATAAAAATAAATTATATATATTAAAATCCAATATAAATTGAACATATTTAATAAATAATTAAATAAATTGATTTTTTCATGAATTGATTTTTTAAAAAAATATCCAACCATCTTATAAAATTTAAAAAATATATCCTATGGGTAAAAATCGTGTATTTAATCCAATTATGTGGCAAAAAATTTCTTATGGAGAGAATTAAAATTACTAATTTACCCTTTATAGTGAAAGAGACTAAAATTTCCGTAAAATGTTCACAAACTCCCATATATAAATTTTTTAGTTCTCTATATTATACATCCCTTTAAAAAAAATTATTTTTAATTCAAAATTGTTGATTAAAAAGAGGGAAAAATTTCATAATCATTCCCATTATTTATCCAAAATAATAAAAAACGGTTTATACATTAATTAATTAAGAATAAATTAAAATAATTTTGGGTATATCACTTAAATATGTGATTTCCATTAGCATGTTTTTTCGTGAAATCCACTATGTTTCCATTGATATGTTAATAATTGAATAAATTATCCATGTAAAAATTTCAATCTCTGAATTAAAAGTTTCACCGCATGTTGCCTAAAATTCATATTATCCTTAGTATACATGTTACTCAAATCAATCACATTATTAGAATCGTGATAATATATCCATTGTTAAGACATATTGAGCACATCATAAATTATATCTCGCTGTAGAGCTGATTCTAAACAATAATATATCTATCAAGTTCTCTCAAACATTTTATAAAGAAATATAAATATAGGAGGAACATAGATTCACTTACCTAATATTTACAAACCATTCTAAGGTTAAACTTGGTAGAAAACATAATTCCCACCTAAAAAACTCGAATAGAATCATTATATAATTCACATAAGAAATATTTTTTCTCTAATAAGCCCCAAAATAATCCCAGATAACATTCACATGATCTATCATATACAATAAAATATCTAATTAATCTATAACTATTTTACTAGCCTTAAACAAACATAGTGTAACAAAAAAGATCACTCATACAAAGCATCATAATCATTTATTAAAAATTAGGGATTTTTTTTGTTTTTATAATTTAAATCTACATGTGGTAAATGTTAAACCCAAAATATTCAATAATATAAGATAAATACCCTGAAATATTAATTAATTTATGAATCATCCTCTTAGTTTGACCATCATTTTGTGAAGAAAATCTTGTATTAATGCATAACCCAATAAAAAATAATTTTACAATCCTTACCAAATCTATTATATAAACGTAGCATCTTGATTAGGCACAATCATTCTTTGAAATCAATGAATCATCAATGCCTCTATCATATAAATTCTCACTAAAATATTTACTAATATATATTCTTCAATTGATAATAAATCAGTATAAATCATCAATTAATACATGCTGACCAAAAAATTATTAATTATTTTTAGAGAATATGAAAATTATATAAATTAATCTAGGGAATCTTCCGCCCAACTCTTTTCGGTAAAATTCAAATAAAGAAATAATTTAGTTAAAACCTGATAATTATATTTTACAAACTAACCCCAAAACAATTGATAACAATAATAACTATATACTTCTCCATTCTATGCCTCTAGAACATATTAAAATGAAAATACATATTTTTTCACACATAAGTATCAATAAAGATAAACATAGAAAATCATGAAAAATCATATCTCATATACTCTAAGGAATAAATAAGTTACCATTGAATAAAAATCGATAATATTAATCTATAATCCATCCATAAAGAGAAATACTATATAAAATTACATCTCTCCCACCAATACTTTATGATCTATTAACTGATAACCCTACACCATACAATCTTGAAAGGATTTCATATTTTTGTAAAATATACAAGTCCTTTCATAAATAATCCTAAAAATGATGTAAATATTCTAAAATCCCCCTAATATTCCATTACATGATTGATTTTTGAGAAACATCACCATAAAACATATAAATTAAAGAATCAACTATTAAATTAACATTTAAATACTATAGGTGATTTCAAATCTATAATCATAAATAAATTCAACCCATATTGTCTTCTTAAAATTGAAATTATTTTGGGAAATGATATATATTTAACTCTATTGTCCCATTTAAGCTAAAAAGAAATATAATATGAAAATAATTACTCCATAAATTATGAAAAAATACCACCCCCACAAGATATACATTATGGGTAATATTATTACATTTATGGAGGTGTAATTTTTTAGTCCCATAAACAATTGGATATATATCCTATATAAAACAATATAATCCTTTTATGACATTCATCGCAATATACATCATATAGAATATATCATTAATGAAATTAATGAACTAGAGGACATGATAACATCGCATTAATTTCATGAAAATTATAATGTCACTTGTTGGTCAAATATAAATAATTGATATTCTTTTCGAAACCTGGTAATGGATTAATAGTCTAAGAAAACCTAGGTAAAATCCACCTATAAGAACTGACTATGAAAAAGAAATTTCTCACATAAAATACCTTAATTGGTGGATACGAAGACATAACTTCCTCAATATTTATTCATTACACTAAAAAAATATAACAAAAAATTAAATAATCTAAAGAATTCATTTCACATTCATAGAATAGAAACATATTAATATTACCTTGAAACTATGTTCCTTGAGAAACTCCATCCCAATTATCATATTCTCTCATAACCCTCCTTCATATAAATGTAATCTAGAATATTATAAATCAGTAAAATACTAAAATCATATAAAAACCATTAAAATATCCTTTTAATAATTCTTAAAAATATACTTGGTTCAATCACATCTCTAAAACACATTACCAAAACTCAAACATCCACTAACAACACCAATGAGATTTCATAAGGATGCCTTCATCTCTAACTCAAATGTTACGATATTTTTGTTATCAATTAATATTAAAAACCATCTCATTCTTTTAAAATGGTCAAAATATAATCTATTCTATGAATAAGAAAAAAATTATTCACCTTTACATTATTCAGTCATCAGTATTATTTACAAAACCCCATGATTCAATCGTCCTCATTGCGAGGAACACATGTGTTTCCCATGATGATACATATTACAAAATAAAACCTTTTTGTATAAATTAATCTATTTTAATCCAAGAATAATAAATCATTATAATTTTTATATGATAATATTTAAAAAATAAAGTTAAATCAGTTGCATTGAGCTTCATCCCAAACGCAATCTCATATCTCTATGGTAAATTCATAAATTATGTAGAGAAAAAATCATCATAATTTCTCAAAACACAAGTGACTACTTTATATTCACCTTAAATTCACAAAGAATCAATATTTTTACTAATTTTGAATGTCTTTGAGGATTAATCCACCTCATCCTTAGGAAGATATCCATATCCCAAAAAAACAATTTATGGTATTTTTAAAAATTATAGAAAATTATATTTTATCAAATCGAAATAAAAAAGTATAAAATATAACCAATGCAGGATGATTTTTGTTTAATATAGGTACATATTTAATATAACTAGACTTCCTAAAAACAAATTGTGTCCCATTACTAGATAAAAAACTATACACAATACGCAACATAATTTAGCCTCCTATTATAGAAATCCATTCTAGTGGCCACTAAATCTTCATTATTATCCCATAAAATGTGTATGTGGTCATAAATGAATGTGATGAACTATTATAAATAAAAATGGAATCAAGAATTGAGTTAATGTAAATGGTCCTTTAACAACCTTTGGATCCTCTACCCATTGAAATTTATAGCTCAAAAATTCTCTCTATGAACACAATTACTTTTTCAAATCTGCTACCCAACTTAAAATATTTTCTAGTAAGCTCTATAAACCTAAAAAGATAGTATCCTATATGAGGTTCTCTCCCAAAACCACTATATAATGGTGGATTAAATGATCATATATCCAATTATAACTATAAAAATCCCATCAAGGGGGAAAATGAAACTAATGGGGTGTTATCTCAATAGTCTTACATTATTTATTCCTCTTTTGGAAACTCACAAAATAAGGGAACAAAGATTAGTGATGGACCATACCACAAAATAGAAACATAAAATTTGTTGGTTCCAAAAAAATATATGTGTATAATACACTATAGATAAATTAGTTCATGTTGTAATATGACTCTCAAGAATTCATATAAACATTGATTGCT
Organism: Viscum album; assembly: GCA_963277665.1. Lineage (NCBI taxonomy): Eukaryota > Viridiplantae > Streptophyta > Magnoliopsida > Santalales > Viscaceae > Viscum > Viscum album. Next base: position 1,198,017,020 of record OY728131.1, read on the forward strand.
TTCAAAACTAATAATTTATAACTTTAAATCCTACCTAATAAATTATTTATTATGATGTATTTTAAAAAATATAAAAAAAAAATCTATGAAATTGTGTTGGATCATAGAATGTTCCAATATATTAATAAAATCCATACAAAAAATATTTATAAGTTTCCTTTTATCAGGGGAATTAGAGACCTCTGTAAATGATGATCTCTCAACTCATTGGTAATATAATTAAGATAATATCAAAAAAATTCCATAAACCTCATACTAGTTTCGTTAATATATAGCCCCTATTGAATTACTAATATATAAAACATTAAATCTATTATAAGAGACTTAAATAAGAAATATTTGATGAAAATTTCTTGAAATTGATTCCATTTGGCCATTAACACATAATGATCCCCAAAGCATAACATCCATCATTGATGTACCAAACCTCACAACAAAATCATCACAAAATTAATATGGTCAAAATATATATTTAATGTTAACTATAAATAAAACTCAAACTATTAAAAAAATTATCTTTCTTTATCCTAGTGATCAACCACTCATATTTTGGTAACTTTTCATTACAGAATTCTCTAAATGTTATTTTCTAATATTCTCAAGCCCATGGTTTGATCCTTTGATGCATATCATCAATTTTTTACTAATCCTCCACATATTGAACCTTTTGACATATTTTATCAACAAGTATATATTTAATTAGACAAATCAACCTCTTCACAAAAATATAAATATATAAATATATATAATTTATATCAATACTATCACTTCATTCACCCCCATATAATTAATATCCCCACATATTACACATAATCAACATAAACATAAAATACATGATGTATTAATCCTCACATATACATATTTACTATATTTATCAATATATTCCATATAAATTGACTTGTAGGTTACATAAATAATATATTGATCATAATATATTTTCTTTGTTAAGAGGGTTACTCTGATATACATCACAATTTATGTTCCTATAATACTACTCCTATACCACCCCTGAAATACTTTTTTGTTCATATCCCAATATCCATCATATAAAAACTATTTTATACCATTTATCATGAACTAAACCTACCAGGATTCCATATGAGCTAACAATGAGATAAAATCATGACCTTTGAAGCCCACATTCATTAGGGCATGGGTTTAAACTATCACCCCCGGTTTATCATCAAATATATATGGAAAGAATAACCCATTATTAATGGAACTACAAATCTCTATTAATAATATAAATTCATCTTCCAACCCAAATATATGAAAAAATATCATCATATGGCTATGTCACAAAAAATAGAAGAAAGTGTAAAAGTGATTGTAATACTAAATAATACCTTAGTAACTCAAGAAATGTTTAGTATGACATACCACCACAAACATATTTCTTACATATGTATAAATAGTTACTGGAAACAATAAATAAAATATTCATATGATATTTTAAAATGTATATATAAATAACGGTGAATATATAAAGATACATAGTAGATTCTTCAATGTAATTATAATATAATAACCCTGACTTGGATACTCAAACAACATCTAAGATAGACCATCACTGGCCCTGTTAGAGTTCCTTAATCACTAAGGGGTAGAGGCTCAGGCCACGTGTTTCAATTTATCATCATGGTACAATTTAGCCACATTAAATAAATGAATAATTCATGATGAGATTATTCAAAAATAACATGTATGACTCCTCTCTATATAAAAAATTCCCAAAAATAGGGAAAATATATAATCACCATATGATGTAACCTATAAATAGATAATCTTTATATAAATAAATAAAAAATTAAAATAAATAGGAATCCATCTCTATCTTGATGTATTAAAATAATATAATCAAAATAAATAAATTTATAACTGTGCAAAATAGATAAATTTCAAAGGCTGGGAACTTGAGAACAATAATCTAAATAAATCATTTTATGTTATAACACAACTCATTCCATCCATGACCTCCCATTCTCCATGACTATAGTGGAGTCCAAACATACTCCTATGACATCGAAGTCTAAAAAAATTTAAAATCTAATATATATCCTTATAACCATTAATTCTAAAAATATAATATGTAACACTAAATGTCCACAAGAGTTCATATAATCGGTATGAGAATAAATACTTTTCCGTCTTCTACTAATAGTCTCTCAAATCACACAATGAATAATGTGGTCTATGATTGAATATTTATACACAATAACAAACAAAGATTCTCAAATAGATATATGTATTTATAAATATAAATTTAAAAAATTTCTTTATTATACAATCATCAAAGCATGGATGAAATGATGAAATACAAACATAATGATAAAAAATTGTTATAACTGTATTTCCATATAACATAGAGGATCCAGACCTATATAAATTTACTCTTAAAAAATCATATAATCCATGTGGTTACTCTATTCTTGGCACTATGTTCCGATATTATTCATTGATTTAGGGAAATAGATTTGTGTTATAATACCTATACCATGGGAAAGGTGATTGTGTAGGGTAAGCATGGGTAATCCTATTTCATATAACTTTGGGAAAGGGGATCATGTATAATTGGGCAGGCCATTGTGATCCCATCCAATTTCACTAACATGTCCCCTAATGTGTGGATTACCTGTCTATACATAATATAATAATAGTATATAACCTTTTAACATTACAAATATATCATATCAGTATCCATTATAATGTACATATCACTCATTATAGAAACCACATACTCAACTTTGTAAAATAATAGACATGTTAAAATATTCTACTTTTTTGATATTTTATTATGTTATAAATAACTTATTTATATATATAAGATTCATTATTAGAAATCTTTTACAAGGATAGAATACAATAAAATAAATTACTAGAAAAATTATTATCTATATAAACATGGATGAAATCGTGGAATAATCCTAACATTATAATATACTAATGAAAAACAATTCATGGAATAACTTTTGACATAAATAACATCCAAATTATAATGAATTCCAATCCAATAATATAGGATAAACACTATATAAAAAATATCTTGTACACACAATCGGTAAACCAAGTAATGTTTTGAGTTTCACAATGATCAAAACCAATGAAAACTATTAACAATCTAAATTAACTAAAAGATATGTATTAAAAATCATCAATGACATGTTGTTATTATTGTTCAATTTTATCATATTAATATATTTTCTAAAATTTTATTTTTAAAAAATGTTTACAAGATAAATTTTTCCATTTTATGTTAAGGTTTACTCATGTTTCCAATATTTAAAGACAAGAAATATTTACAAATTAAATAATTACTTTATAGATTAATTACATTTCTCATGGACTTGAATAAGTGTTTTAAAAATAAATAATTATAGAATGAAATTACCAAAGGTGTTGGATTTACTATGAATAGTAATAAATTTTATGAAATTGTTAAAAAATAATTCAAAATTCAATTATTTATGAAAATAATCATAATTTGTATTTTTAATTTTTTATGAATAATTATGGAAAATATATATATAATGAAACAAAAAAACATTGATAACAAAACCCCTTCATTACACGTGTTTAAATCGAACCATTATCTACTCAATAATGCAATTCACAACCATGGATAAATAAAATTTTTATGGATTTATAATTAATACTATTTTTATTGGATGTAAATGGCCTACATTTTAGTTCACGGTAAAGTATAAAAATGTAATAAATAACTAATTTATATTACAACCATTCAAAACTTACATTTATAAACTAAATATATAAATAATGAAATGAATAAATATATGACAATATAAATATGAATAAAATATGAATTACCTTCTTAATCGAATGCCAAAAAAATGAGAGATATTTTTTTACATAATCAAAATAATATTATGTAAGATAACTTTAACATGTGACATAATCATTCCATTATGGATCCTTAAACCATTTAGAGAATTATAAAATATCTATAAATGAAATTATATAAATTAATGAATATAAAATTTTATATGTAATAAGATCACACTTTAAGCTCATGGAATGTTGAATTATAAAACAATTAACCATTCTTACTAGGATTTACACAATAAATAATGAATAAACACATAATGTGAACAAGTTATTCATATGAAACCAATAGTTTTCTATATTCTAAAATCTATCTTATAACATGAAATGATAAAATAAAAATTCAATTCAAAAAATGTCATAGAACATGACACAATTCACTATTTTATATTAATCATTAACATAAATAATAATAACATAAAAATTCATTTAAAAAGGTGATAAACCAAGGTTTTAAATAAATAAAGAATAAATAAAAAATATTTCATAGGATTATGTGAAATTAAATTTAAAAAATTAAATTTAACTATTATGATATTGTTCAAAACCAACACTTAATAAATCTAAATATAATGTTTTATATTCACTATTAATATTGAAAAATAGTGGTGGTGATGTTGTAATAATAAGCAAGAAAAATATAATGAGTATTGAGACCACAATAAATTACCATATGCAAGGTTCATAAATTCTACAAATCAACAAAAAATAATGAAAAATCATCAAATCAAATTATTATTACCATATAATTCTTAATATGACAACAACTATACAATAGAAACTATATTCAATAAAAACAAATGGAATAATTTTTTAAAATAAAAATGATGTCAAAATGACCAAAAAACACAATTTACTAATTACATAACCTCAATATATTTTACTAATACCATAAAATTCATATAATAAATTATTATTTAGTCACCTACCATAAACATTTTAATAAATGAAATGAATATTATCAACCACAACATCATCTATCTATGACTTAATAAGACCCATTTGGGTCAATTTAATTTCTCTATATCTTTGGTAAATTCAAGATGTGTATCTAACATATGATATGTCAAATTATAATTAATAGTAAATGATGAAAAAATAATAGGTAAGGAATAATTTCATTTTATTTTTCACGGTAAAATCTAATGGATCATCCATGAATCAATTGGTAAGAGAAAGACAAAAAGAAATAAAATAGGATAAGTCCATGGGTGTCTCAGTTCATCCAATGTATAATAGACTAATTGAAACCCCTAAATGGATCATAATATATTTTAGAGCATAATACAAAATTTTCACATTTTTAATATATAATTCATCCAAGATTGCATACATTTATATATAGAATAATCAACTACCATATGGTACATCATGTTCATATGTTTTTGTCTCTCCTCAAAAGGTGCCTAGTTCATTCCACCTCATACCTAATTATATGTATTATTTTGAATTATTCATAAATATTCTTCTCCACCTAACCCAAACACCCAAAAATCAATCAAAAACATCAATCATTTTTAAAACATAAAAATTTCAACCACAAACACCCAAATTCAAAAACAAATCCCAAAATTGTAAAACAAATCTTACTATAAATCCAAAAATTCAAATTAAAACATTTTTATGTTTTAAAATATAATATTTATGTTCCTTTTTATACCTTAACCAATATAATTAAGAGATGGGTCAAAAAACTCCCCAATATATAAATTCTCATTCTATAGAAACAAAACCAGCATAAACTAAAGAACCACTATGAATTTAAAACACTAATTTACTATAAATTCACAAAAAATATTATTTAATGGACATCAATACAGCTCCATAAAGTAACTCCAAAAATAATAGTAACCATTAATTTTCTACTAAATTATATCATTAGGAAGAAATTTTGTTACTTATATGGATCATAAAATACAACTAATCAAACTATGTATGATGCTAGGTTTACAACACAATGTAATTTACATACGTTCTACCTTATATGATCTAAAACATAATTTCCTATTTTTAGAAAATATTTAATTTATTTAAATAGTGTACGTGAAGTTATTTTTATCTCCAAAATCCAAAATAACCTATATTATTAACACCAAGTATTTCCTAAATCCTAAAAATATAAATATATTTTCAAAAAAATCAATTTCAAAAAAACATTCAAAAGATGATTCAATTTGGAATGTGATCAGTATAAGAAATAAATGGAAAACAAATTTTAAGTCTATTGTTAGAAAAATGTAATCAGGAATAATAATATCCTCATAGGTTTAGATAAGTGGAACCCAGATGATGTACCACCTCAATATCCCTGGGAAATGGCTCAGTCATCATCATTTCTTATATCAATTAATGTAAATTTGAATTGGGGGGTTCTAATAAATTTTCAAAGTTAGAGATTATGTACATTCCCCAGGTTTATGGGCCCAATAGTAGTAATGATGGGGGATTAGTTAATAAACATGTTTTTTAGTTGGGGGTTTACTTGAGTTGTAATGTTATTACGTTATCCTTTCTGATAATCTGGTATAAAATGTGTGTGAGAAAATTTCTACAGTTATTTTAACATTACTATAATAGGTATTATAGAGGGTTATTATATTATTAGTATTATTCCTCTCAAATGGGCTTTCATTCCATAAAAAATCACTTCAGGTCGTAGGGTCTTTGAACAATCACATGCCTTTGGGATACAGGGCCTTTTGAACCTAGGGATGATCGGGTTTGACTATACTGGAGAACCATTATGATGATGGATCAAATTAGTATTTTTCACTAGGAAGTGTTAACCAGGAACATGATTATAGGGATACAGTATACAAGACATCGACCCATTTTTCTCTGCATAGGGAAATATAAGTTGGTACAAAGACTATGTGGTGAGATATGTGAATCCTTTAAGAAGGTTTTTTGGATGGGTTTTCATAATTGTTTGATCAAACATATCTATAAGGTATTTGTTCATAAAAGCATATAAACTATTTATTTCTATGGAAATTTTGCCTCTTCACTTCCATGCCTTGTAATGGTTCCCTCTCAACCTACATTAAAAGAAGGATTATAAAAAAATAAAAACATAGAATTGAACACAAATATAAACATTAATATATCAATAATATATTTATGACGTACCATTAACAATGTATTACTATGAAATTTATGATTTATAATTATAAATATAATTCATTTTTTAATGAACATAATTAAATACACATTCACTAATTAGGTGTTCATGAATGCACGAGTTACTTTATTAAATAAATATTATTAACTATAATTATTCATATAAATATCTATAAATATAATGAAAAGGTATCATAAAATAATATCATATAGTGTAATGAACTATACATATAAAAACATTTAATAATAAATATTATAATTCAATTAAATGATATTTTTTTACCAAAATTCCATTGAATTAATCAAAAAATAAAAAAAGTGATTTAATATCCCACATAATAATCTCATCCATCTTTATAACAAATTTTACAACATTATTAATATATGTAAACTTTAAAATTATTTAATTATAATCATTTATTTTATTTTCAATGTATATTTTTGTGATAATATATGTGTCTAGGTTTTTCAATTATTCCACATTACTTTAAATGATCATTAATTTTTTTCTTCCATTATAAACCATATTATTGAATAAAATTACTCATTAATTTAATATATATTTCTAAAATATATTTTTATCCCCATCCATTTAAGGATGAGATGAAAAATGAAATACATTGTTCATAGAAGAGGTGGTCCTCATGTAACACGAGTGACTTTCAAATTTTATAATTAATATTAATGTTAATATAATGCTAAATTGATATTTAAACCCCTTAATTATGTTGTAAATATTATATTTATTTGTTTAATTCATTCTCAAAATAATTTATATAAGGTGGTGAGTTAAAGGAAAATATTTCATCAAAGGAGGTGGTAGTTTGTACATATGTTAGGAACACTTCCATTTTTTAATGAATGTGAAGGTGTTTGAATATGATTATTGAATCAACATAATAAAATTTTAGATTACTAATTATACTAATTAAATTATTTTATATTGGGATGTATATAATTGACGGAGGTATAATAAGAATGAAATTGATAGAAATAAAAAAAGGAATGACAGTGAGTTTTTACATTACTATTTAGGAGAAATACGTGACCCCTGATAGAAAGGAAATTTGGTAAGACCAAAACCACTAAAACAAGAGATTTAATGTTAGAGAGATAATTAGGTAGAGCTTGGTGATGTTAAAATGCCTTTTGTATGATGATATGTGGGCTGTTTTTTATCTCCATTTGTATGTGATATGGTTGACACTATCAGAAAAACTCATAACATCATAATAAGGCATGCCACATTCAAAGTAAAGTTGATCCAAAAGTGAATAATAATAGATAAGTTATGAGTCTTGGTGGAGACAACTATAATAAATGAAAATTTATGATATGTTTGGAGATATTTTAGGTCTATTACCCTTAATTTTACTTTTTACCATAATTTACTTTTACCATGGGAACCCATTTTTTAACCTTAGAAAGATATTTTTTGACAAAATAAAATTACCATTTTTAGATTATTTTGATATTATAATTAAAATATGAAAATAATTTTATAATATTAAAATTTTAAAAGTGATAAAAATTAATCCTATAATAATAAATGTATAATGAATAAAAACATATTTCGAAACAAAAAACATTTCATAGGATCAAAAAATGCTAGACATTGGTTCTTAAATTAAGTATAATATTTTAAAATATATTAATTTAAATTAAATATATATATAGTTGGTCAGTAAAAAGGTTTCATAAATTTTTATTTCTTCTTTATATCCCAATGATTCCATAAAAGGCATGACATTTATAAAAATTTAATTTATATTACCAACCAAAACATTAACTTTAAAAAAAATTATCAAATAAACCCTAAGATAATTTTGATAGGTTGAATGTAACAATTATTTTCATTATTTGATATTCAAATTCTACAATTTAGAAATTTAATATTTATTTGAAAACCTAAAATATATAGAAAATATTATTTTTCTAGACTATTAATTTTTTTAATAATAATTATTATTTTTATGTTTATATTAATTACGGATTAAAATATTGTTAATTTAACAAAAATATATTTTACCATTAATTAATTATAAATTTTTTTTTTCTTAAAGTTAAAATTTATATCATAAAAATGATTTTTTTCCAAATTCATTTTCAATAGTAATATGTTTTTACTAGTTATTTATCTATATAAATTTAATTTTATCATCGGGTTAGTATTAAAATGAACATTATATTTATTTCTACATTGATTTCGTAATACAGTTACTTCTATTTATACTCATCAATTCAATGATTAAATTATTAATTTACTATTTAATACTTATGATTTTATATTAATAAAATTTCTCATGATTCATTTCGGTTTGGTGTTGCTTTTGATAAAAGTTATTCATTGGAAAATCTAAAAGGTAAATACAAAGTAAAATTCTCAGATGTTCCATTCTACCCCCCTAAAAGGAATTTCATGCTTAATATTTTATTTCATTGATTGAAAAAAGTGATGGTACTTTGTCATATCACACCTTTAGGTTCCTAAATTTCACTTAAAAATTTATTTTTCTCCATAAACATTAAACACATGAGTGTTATTGTTCTACAAAAAAATTTCACTTTGAACCAATATCTACACAAATTGTTCCATATAATAATGATTACGACCTATATGTATGACCTATAAGTTAATTTCATATTATGTATCAAGTATATACATTTTAAATGATAATACATGTAACAGATCATGTACATGGGTGAGATTTGAAAAAATTTTGAGTGATCAGACAAAACTCCAACCAGATTAGAGATTTCAGAAGGATCAATTGGTTATGAACCAGCCCTGTATGCCCACTAACCATGTGCCCATGCCAGGCATGAAATATTTAAGGGGATTACCATATCATATCATGAAAATAATAAGAGTCATTAGAATCAAATAAATTCATTGGGGACGATTTAAACTAATAAATAAGAATTAATATTTTATTATATTTTTCCTAATATTCTAGAATAATTCATCTATATGTTGTACCTCCATTCCAAAATGAAATTAAAAATTAAAATAAATCATAAAAAAGATAATAAGAATATAGGATATGTAATAAAAATTAAATTTACATAGATCGCCTCTATCGCATTATCACAAGGGAGTTGTCATCTTCAACATCCAAAACACCACATGTACAATGAATCTCCAAATAAAGAATTTTTTTTGGAATTCCCTATTTGGTTTATACTAATAAGGAACTAAAAATAAATAATTACATACTTGGACTTGATAACACATCTGACCATAGGCCATTCCCTATCTACTGATTAGCTTATTTACTAAGAAAACAAAAAATGAATATAAAAATGGGGAGGACACTTCATATATATGCACCAACTGGTGTTGGTAGGGTGTAAGAATCAATATCTTAGTAGGTAAGTACCATAGAGTCCATGTAATTTTTTATCTCAAAAAATATAATAATATTTTTTAAAATACAATACAAAAATAGGTATTCACTGATGAGTTTAAAAATATCAACAACATGTTCAACCCATTTCATTGAATCTCAATAATTTGATTTAAATGAAAAAAGTCACGTAAAATAATTTTCTATACCTCAACATCATTTTATGAAAAATAAAATATTTTAATCCACATTTAATAGCATCTTTATAAATAGAACAATTTTAAGGCTCAAAGAGTATTTTAAATAAATTAGGCTACATAGATGAATGATTATCCAAGAGATTAGTAATTAACACAACTAAAATAAGTAAGAAAATATTAATTTCTACATAATAATGATAAATATATAATTAAAATAGAAATGAGTCAAACCATACCATAAATAATTTCATATAGGAAACAATAATAGAAACGCCATAATTTCACTATGGCCATGAGTACTGAGAAATTAATTCATTAACTAGAGTCATTCCGACATTATTGTAATTTGTATCATACCGCTAGCTATTGGGGGAACCATTTTTACATCACTAGAATGTGTAGGGTAAAAGGACCATGCCCAATCTATGTTCATCGACACAAATAATTGATATTCCCATGAGGTTTCAAAACATAAAAATGTGTTAACAAAGTATTTTTGATTATGCTAACAATAAAAAATATCATTTATAAACAACTCACTCCAATAAATTTATACTGTTCAAATTAAACAGATGCATCAATAACATCATTCCTTTAAATATATCCACGTAAAAAGTGAATCCATCTTTAAAAATATAATTTTAATGTTTCAAGAAGAAACATAGTTTGAAAACTAATAAAAAATAAAAAATAAATACACACGCATAATATTTAATGAAACAATGTGTATATATATTGAGATTTTGTGAATTATACTTTTGTTGAATCATTTTGTTGACCAAAAAGAGTGGTTCTGAAAGATATTCTCTTTGTCATATCTGTGACAAGGACAATGTTTCACCTCATTGTTCTAAAACAAGTATTTAAGAAGGTGTTGGTTTCAAATTGAGGTTCTGATGATTAGTTTAGGGTAATGTGATTTTCTAAAAAAAATTATAAGGATTTTTTAAATTGGGGTGTGATATTTTTTGATATGTCTTGGGTTTTGGTTTACTCGGAGTGGTACTCTTACTGAACATAATTACTATAGATTGGACATGGGAATTATTGAATAGATGTACTCCGTCACATCATAGTGGTTGGATAAACGACATGGATATATTTCAATATCTTTATATAGTGGTGGGGACAATATTTATTTACATTATTTGAATGTATTTTATATTAATTAAATAATAATATAAAGTTATGTTTATTCAATAAAAAATAAAATTTTCATTCTGGAGAAATTAGAAGGTAAACTTTTTCTCTCGTGGATGTGAAAATTTTAGACTAAACCATGTAAATGTTTTTTCATACATAAATTCCACCATTAATTTCTGAATAATTTTTTGAGTTAATTGGGATAGAGTATTTTCTAGTTAGTGTAGAAATTTTTGGAACTCTTTGTATACCAGGTTCTAAAATATTATGTTTAGAGATGTCTGTCCAAAGTCTATTTCTATCAAGCCATTCTAGAATAATTACTTATTGGTAAGTATAATAAGAATAAAGGGGATTTAAATTATCAAAAAGTTGTATTATATGGATTGAATCTATATATAATCATATGTTCTCCTTTCTATTTGAGTAAATTTCATTTTCAAAAATAATGTATTGAGTTTTTGGGGGAGTCATTATTTTTCAGACGGATGAAATCAAGAAAAGGAATGGTTTTGATTGATTAATTCAATTGAAGACATTTTTGTTTCTTGAGAATTTTTTTAAAGGGATTCAAACTAGAAGTAATGAAAATTGGTGAATTGGAAAAGGTATATTAGAATACACTTGGTTTTATACAAAGGTATTTATTTTGGAATGTGTCTTCTAACATTCAAGAGAATAAAAATATATTGTGGTTGATAAAAACCTTTCAGAGAGGTATAAGAAACCGAAAATAGTGAATAAAGTGTACTATATGGGAATAATATTCATCATGAGGTTATATGAGGGAATTTATGCATCTGGTTTTTTGAATGATTTCAACTTTCTCTAGATCTACTTTGTGATTTTAATGGATAAAATGACTAATAATTTTTGGGAATTTTTTTATCTTCCATTCTAGAGTCTTGGGAATCCATGGTGATAACTATTATTAGTTTGAGTGGAGAAAATGAATTTGTGTTCATCAAAAATAAGAACATGATTTTCAATGAGGGGACCTAAAGAAATAAGAGTGAAACATATTCCAATGAAATATTGAATAAAAAGTGAAGTGTTCGATCTGCTAATCAGAAAAATAATATATTGTTAGAGATGAAACCATAGGAGAAGAGTAGAAGAAGGATTTCTATAAGTTGTTTAGTTTTTTATAATTTTAGGATGAGCGGTTACCTAATGAAATACTGTTGTGATCAGAATTAAAATTCTATAAGGTATTATTCTGGAGATCCATGTGATGAAGAAGAGAGTAGTGTGATTACAATTCCAAATGACTCTACAAAAAATATAATTTTTGTTCGTAGACACTGTTGCTTCATTATATTGAATAATATAAATGTATAAATATAAAATTATAAATTATAAATTTTATTATAGTGTATCTTTTTGATGATGAAGCTCATAAAATTGTGGGGGAATTGAGAAGTAAAAGTTTAGTTGAATAATAGTAGTTTTCTTTTAATGGATGAAATGTGTCTGGTTCTAAGTTTCTAGAAGAACCTAATTTTAGTTGGTTAGTTTGATAAATTTGGATTTAGAATGAGATTTATAGAATTAGTATATAATATTTCTTAGGATAGTCTAGGTATATCTAGAGGTGGAAATCTTGGGTCATTGAATCTGACTGGAGGGGTAGTAGTAGTTACACCTTCAATAAAAATATATTTCATGTTGGACCCTTTGTAGGATAGTTGTTTTAATAAACACAACTCATTCTATTTTAAAAATCATTATAATTTATACATTATATTTTATCAACTACTAATCATTTCAATGATTATTTATAAATGAATAACTTATTTATCATAGTTTAATAAATTTAAATAAATAAATAAATTATAGATATTTATGATTCAACAAACATACATGTGTATATTTACATTTAATTATGAGTTTTACATAATCTGGAATTATTTTATATAAGACAGACACTTTGATAGTTTTTTCGAGTCCCTAAAACCAATTGGGTTAAGGATTCACTGATAGCTAACTCACCAATGAAGATGTCACTAATCAGAGGAGTCATCGATCAAAGCAGAAACTGATGAGGAATCATTAATAAAACAAATTATTTATATGGAAAATTCACTGGTGACCAATCACATGAATAGTTCAAGTGACCCATCGATGGAAGAATCACTTATGGGCGATGCGCAAGTATTTCAGAGGACTTACTGATAGATTATTCAGTGATGGGTGACCCACTGATTGTTCTAAATGAGTCACCAATGATGACTCACCAATACTCGTACATACCGATATCACAAATGACTCACTAATACACAGAGTCGCCAATACCGATGGAAAGGACCCACTAATTCTTATAGACCGTTGTTGAAAGACTGATGCTATCGACTCACCGATACTTGTGACTCACTAATAGTCATATAATCTATTTTTATTTTATGAATTAAAATTTATATCTAATGGTCATATTTAGAAAAATATAAATTTCTAACATTAATTAATGTTGTTTGTGGGATATTCAAGATACTGTACAAGTTAGATTTATGTGTGGCGATCATCATATCTTTCGGACCTCGAAGTATAAAATAATTACAAGGTTATTCATTAGGGGTGTGCTTAAAAGTAGAGAGAAAAGAAATACCAATTAACTCCTTCAACTCTCAATTGTACTTTCAAACTCCCATGAACTCAAAAGAAGAACATATGGGGAAATCAATAAGTCAACCAAAACATTCTAAGCTGACCTACAAATCTTTCTAACCAAGAACTTGAATATCTCATACTCATAGAAGTCATAACATAGGGGATTTGACACATTGTTTTGGATTAAACATCAATAAAAGGAATCACACTAAATTTACACAACATCAAATGAGTCCATATCCTCATCACATTACACACAGAGACATCTAAACCTTTATTTAAATATTTATCTCTGTTGTGTTCGTTCATTTACATTTCCGAGTAGTGTGTGTATCTATCTATTACACACACAGCTTCATGTACATAACTAGAGGATACTTTATATCCTTAAATTCACACTCTATTTACCCCTTTTAATCCAATATAGAACTATAGAAGAGGTTGTGTGTGACCTTTTTTTGATTTCCCAAAAAGAACTATGGTTGAGGTCATGTGTGACCTTGACAGCCTTGTTTGTTGTTGTGAACCTCGTTCTAGAGTGTGGATCAAATATGTTTATGAATTTCAACATCTTCATGGAAGGTGGTCACCAAGTATAGAGGACTATGTCTTAGCTTTATACTGAACCTCTTGTTTTTATACACTGCAGTTTTACCTTTTATTTTTTACATTGTCTTTCCCACATATTTTATAATACTAAATTGAACATTGATAGTTATTTTAGCAAGTTCTTATAACTATTCTAAACATATAATTTTGTTTCAAAAGTTCTATTAAACATTATATTAGTATGATAACTACTCAATATTTTGATATAATAATTGAAAATTCAGGACTCTTATAAATTCACTACAAAATGACTTAGATTATATTTTTTATTGGGGGAAATTTTCATGTAACCATTTTAATAGAAATTTTTATAGATGCTCAATTAACCCTCCATCTTGAGTAATATACTCTGACAAACATTCCAAAAGTTTATCAATTTTGAAAAACACTTTCCAAAACCTCATCGAGATGTTTTTGATGATTCTTATAGATAGAGTTATAATAAATATTGATCAATCAAATTTGATATGTGTGGGAGTTGTGTACTCATTATGAAACATAAAGTTCCATTCAATTTTGCTAAAGGAAAACTGATATTCAAAAAAATATATTTAGTTAATAAATATTATATGGGACTTACCCAACTCATTATTATGAAAAATATGTGTACTTTTGACCTTTAATAATGTTTCCACAACACTATTATGGGAATACTTTCTAAAAAATTAAGGTCAGGTGTTTAGAATATTTTCCTAATGGGATCATATAGTGTAAATAGATTCCAAAATCATGTTGAATTTTCAATGGTAAGATATTGGAATTGTGTTTAATATAAATATATCCCATAATTAATATATAAAATTAAGAATTTGGAATGAGTAGACTATTCCAGGAAAACAGAATATAATGATTTAGTAGAAAGAATAAATCAAATGATGATGGAGAGTAATATTAGGATCATTATATATTCCTGAATTCATAAGGTGTGTTCGTAAACGTAGGTGTAATAATAATTTAATTAATCAATATAAGTGGTTCTACACCAATTTTATATTTATTATAATGAAAAACGTGGAATTTAAATTCTCCAACAGTTTCTCACCTTAGGGTTATCATATGATTATCATAGATGAATGTGGATGAAAAGAACCAAGATAATATTGATGAAAAATATTAGGCATGTTTAATTATAATTTATGGAGATGAATATTTTTGTTTTTGTCATTGTAATGATGAGAAAAAGAGTGTTATCAAGATATATAATGTTCTCCTCAATGATAACCTCTTTCGGAAATATCAGAACTCAAAGGACATAAAACCTAAAGATAAATGATTTAATTAAATTAATGTTAATCTAAATGGTAGTTTTTGAGGATTTCAGGTTTTTGAAAGTTTGAAAGTCATTTAATCTATCAAAATATTCCTCAATTTGGAAAAAAGTGTAGAGGGAAGTGTGAAAATATTTAGAAGGTCAACAAATGGATGATATATTTGAAAGATCTTGAATTTGGTAATCTCATTCATGTATTCTAGATGGAAAAGTTCAAGAAACAATAATTCTTTAAGAATATGAAACAAATTTTAATTTATAGATATCATTTAGTATTAGATGGAAAATTTAGAGGTATATAGATGATAAAATTATTTTCAATTTGAATATATGCAATATGACATGAGTTTCAGAAAATAGAGGCTACTCTAGGTGATTCTAAAATGTGGATGATAGTAATGTTGGAGCTGATAGATTCACTATGAGTGAATAACACCAATAAGCTAATGAGATTACCCCTGTGAAATAAATAACATGAGAATAATTGTGTATTCTAGTTGAAGGAAGAGGATGATAGAGGGAAAATATATAAAAAAAATTAAGGTTCCGGAAGGGTTATAATATAAAGAAAGTATTTACTTATCTAAGATATTTTCTGGGGTAGAAAAAAACATTACCATCAAAACTATTTTGTGTTTTGTTTCTTCTTGAAATTTATTCCTTGAAAAAAATGGATATGAAGTTAGATTTTATTAATAATTATTTAATGGAACAAATTATTATAAAGTAATTGGTTAGTTCTAGGTGAAATTAGAATTAGGACATGGTGTAAAAACTAAAAATAACTCTTTAAGGTTTAAAACATAAAACTAGTGGTTTGAACTAGATGTTATTTCTTAAATGAGAGATAAAGGTATAAAAGGATTAAATTATGATTATTGTTGTTACCATCATGAATTTAGTAGAAATTAATTCATTATCTAAATTTTATACTTGGATGATATGAAGTAGGAAGGTTCAATGTTTATAATAATTCCAAATTTGAAGGAGGGTCTGTTATGAAATTTTGATATAAAACTCTCCTAATAAATATAAAAAAATCATGGGCAATTGGAATAAATATGGTTGGAATATAATAGTTTCAGTTTTATAATAGGTGGATTATATCTAAAAGATCATTGAGAGATTCATAATAACTGTAAGTAAGATAATTTTGACATATCTCATTAGTTATTTTAAACATACAATGGATTAGGCGCCATAAATGGAAGATGAAAATAATTAAATGGATATTTTTTATTATTCTTCAATAGTTGGTAGTATGATATATGATATTTTATATAAATGTTTAGATATATTTCATATAGTGGAAGTGGACATAATTTTTATTTAAAATCTGAGGAAAATTCATTATGATTATATTAAGTTCATTCTTTTATACCTCAAACTATCAAAAGAAAATATTATTATTTTCACTGATAATGATCAATTACATTGGTTTGTTTATTTAGAGATTGGGGTTGATATAGGTTCCCTATAATATAACATCGTAATATGTTTACACATTCAATGAATCCACGTTCAGATGGATTTCTAGGTTATAATAGGCTATTTCAATTTAAACAAAATAAGGTGAGTATATGGGAACTGTAGAAGTAGGAAATGATACTGTATGGTTGGGGAATTTTTTTGGAGAACATGAATAAAACTATGAGAACGTTTTCTAAAAAGTTTTCTGGGAGGTAGTGTAATTTATTTAGCTATGAATCCAACGCTTCATTGAATATATAAACACATTTATTTAAAGTACCATTACATCCAAAATATTCACGATGATGGTGAGTTGGAGTTATAAAACATAGATAGGAAATAAAATTTTGAGGATATGTTTACTAAATAATATGGGTCTATAAATAATGAGGTAACATAATACCATATATGGGATTTGGTATGTGGAAGGAGTTAGGGAAACATTATAGGGAAAATAATAATAAAGATTTTGAAAAAGAGGTTAAAGGTGGTGTCGAGGTGTTTCTTCTAATGGAGTCTTCAAGTGGGAGATTTTTGGGATTGTTTGAACCCTTATTAGGTTGAATTAATTGTTTTAAATTAATGGATTGATTCTAAAATACCATTCATTATTTTAAATGGTGGTATTAGATGTGTTTATTTTAATTTTTATAGATGATAATTTTCAGAACGATGTAGTTTTTGATGGAGGATATTCTGATGAGTTCAGTACAAGGGGGTCTTATTTCAAATGTTTGGATGGTATTTCTTTAAGTTAGAATGTGTTAAATTTTTGGTGTTGTTGGTTCTATATTTCTATAAAGGTTATCCTAACTGAATATTATTAAGGGATATTGAAAATTATAAATATATAAAATATATACTCTACCACTTATCTAATATCAGTTTTAACATATGATAATATGTTACTATTTTTTATAGGAGGAGAAAAGTTTTTGTATAGGTGATGTGAATGTAAATATGTTTTATTTACTATTAATCGAAGGTGTTTTTTTCTAAATGTTATTATTTATTTATATTAATAAAACGATGCAATGTTTCTCGCATGGATGTAGGAATTGCATTCAAAACCAGGGAAAAAAATTTCTTTTCTTTCTAATATTTTTTCATTAATGGTTTGAATTTTTGTTATTTTAAAATATTCTTATTTTTTATCACATAAGTGTTGTTTTAAAAAAAATTCTTCTATGTTCATGAAAATTATTTTTGGAGAGTTCCATTTAGAATTTATTTCTTCCAGGTGATTCCATAATGAATACTCCTAATTTATTATCAAAATAATATCAAGAAGTATAATTATCAACACACACACACACACACATATATAATTATATACAGAATTACATGTATATATTTATAAACACCAAAATACATTTAAATATAATTTCTTGCCAAAACACTCTTATAACACCTGAGAAATCTACATGGAAATGATTAATCCCCATATTAATTTTAAAATATCAATATAAGAAACGTATAAATTTTATTAAAAATAAAACACATATAATTTATAAGGAAAATAATCATAATTCTATCAAGAATTATTTTTTTGTTAAGAAAATTCAAAATCTATTATAACCAAAAACTAAACATGTACATATGAAGTGAAACCTTTAAGGATGGATAGTGGAAGGCCATGAGGGAAGATGCAATAACATGGGAACTAAATCCACATAAACTAAAAACTGTAACCCACCTAGGGTGTAGAATATGACACAAGGTAGAAAGGGGAGGGGGAAATAAGGATAAAGGAGAGGAATAAGGAGGGAAGGAACTCGTAACATGTAAATATTATGTAAGAAATCATAGAGAATAACTATTGTAATCAGAGGGTAGAATATATGAGAGGTGCAAATAGGAGGGAGTTTACTAACGATGTTAACTAAGAGAGGTGGCAGTAGGGGAGGCACATCATTAAGTGGAATTTGGGGAGTAGTGTATGGATTTTACATTTTTTTATAAACTAGGAACATTTCATGGTGGATGAAATATTTTCCGAACAATGTGATAACTGTGAACCCTTCCTAGAGTACACCCAGACAAATATACAAGTTGGATCCATATTTTGGGAAACCATGTGACAAACATAAGTAACACCAATATCACTACATATACTTAGGCATACAGTTACAATGTGGTTTCTGATAATTGTGCATAACCCATGAGACTATAATGAAAACTTAAAATAAAGAAAAAATTTGAACATGTTCTACCGTAAACCCAATGACAATATAAAAACACAATAAAAAAATAATAAATGTAATTTGGTTCAGTGTTTGATAATTCTCCCCATTATCATACTCTTTCCAATTATAATGTCCCCAAATAGAAAAATAACCCACATAATGTGGACTTCCAAACCAAAAAGAATCAAATCCATAAATAAGAAAACTCTATACTGATTCAAATCCAATCCAAACTGTTACACAAGAAATGATTTAAATATTCATAATTTGAACTTGATAGACTATTAATGGAATTATAATTATGAGTCTTGAAATTGGTATCCCCACTATTTAAGGATTCTACAAAATTAGTTGTTAAACAGGAGAGTATGTTCAAGGATTCCACCACCAAACATGAAAAGATATATTCACTAGAGGATCATATTTTGATCACCCCATTTTTTCATGAACTATAATTCCCTAAACTTTCCAACTCTCCAAACCCAAAAACATCTGTAGTCTCCAAATAATAGACACAACCCCAGCCATATGAAATAAAAATGAAGAAAATCGATACCCAATATGGGTCTCGCCATTATTTTATAACTAACATGGTACACTAAAAAAGAAATGGAACTAAAAAGGGTCACCATTAAAAAACTCAAATCTTCAACTGAAGTGACTCATAAAAACAACCAATCATAATTACATCAAAAATTCCACAGAATAGCCACATATTCATCAAATGAACACAAGTTACTAATAAATCCAAATGAGAAAAAGTCCATAAAATAAAATATTTTCAAGATATGTACTATCAAAGAACTCACTTAAACCCTCTAACCAAATAATTATTAGGAGAGGGGGAAAAAGAGTTTTCCCTACCAAAAAAACTTGGGATTTGACCTTGGATAAATGAATTAGTTATCCTATACCCAGAAAACCATTAATAGTGATGCTAATAACATAAAACCAACACAATCGACTATGTAAACATGATAGTTTAATATATTTCATAGTCAACCAAGAAAAACACTCATGGTTTTCTTCATGATCATAGGTAATGGAACAAACTTATCTATATCTATAGACCCATACGAATCTATGAAGACCCATCCACACTAATAGGGCATAATAAAAACTTAAATCACTATAATTGACAATAGATTTACTCACTAACTCGATTGTGATCATGACTAACTAGGGGGAACATACTCCCAATGAATGTGAAAATACATGAACCAATCAAACAAATTTAATGAAAAACACACATTTATCCAATGTCACATCCCATTATAAAAGTAGAAATTCAAAGGAGTAAATCAAAATTGGAATCCTAACAATCAAAGCATTAAGAAATCAAACCCCCTTTTTGAAATCATTCCAATACCAGCAACCTAAATGTTTAGATCCTTAAGATCCCACATGAAAACACTTTTAAAATTCCAATGCCTATTTAGTAAAAATTATCTCTTACTCTTAACAGTCAAACCAATATTAAATTGTCTATTTTAAAATTAAAAACTCAACCCCATTTTAGTTAATTGTTTAAAATGTTTATTCTCCCTAAAAAACCATATATTAATTATTAAAATCTCTTTTAAAATTTAATAAGATCTATAAAAAACCATTCCCCGAATTTTTAATATCTAAATCAGTTTAATGCAACATAAAAGACAACTTTTAATATCTCAAAATACAAATTTTAAACCAATTTATCATCACAAAATATTTTTTCCCATATAAAATACCCAAATAAATTTTAATTTTTTAAACAAACCATTGTAACCACAAAAATTTTTAAATTTATAATTCAATAAAATTATAAGGCACTGAAATTTATTTAGTTTTGACTTGTTTTTGTGTATGTCTTGGCCGCATGGTTTAGCTTACTAGGTTCCTATCATTCAAACACTAATGGAAGTCATATCAAGTCATTCATGTAGGATTTATATTGTTTTCTATGCCATGGGAGATCACCCAGTGATTCGACTTAATCTATCATTCTCATCATTCAAAACACATAAACCCATTAAAAATTCGAAAACATAGAAAATCAGAACACAATACTCAAAAACTCACTTCTCATGGTATCACTAGGGTTTGTATGATATATAGACTATTATAATCCTTCCATTACTCAAACTAATATCCTTAATAATATTACTCAAATCTAAAAAAACCACAAATAAAAAAGGTATCTTTAGAACCTATAATCTATTAAAAACCTATGATATACACCATTTTTTCAGGAACCAACTATGATCACCCATCAATTGGGCACCTAATACCGCATACCCGAGGGATTTACTCGATCCCCCGGGTTTGAAAATAATCATTATTTACATCAAATATAATCTTTAGTGCACATTTTACACAACAGAACATATTTAAAATAAAAACAATTATTTCGAAATTTTATCATAACCCATCCTTGCATTGGACGTCCATGCCAAATTCAAAAAAGAAAATTTAAATAAATCAGAAAGTACAAATGAATAATAAAATATATATATATTGAAAAATAAATTAAAATTTCAATCCTATATCTCCCCAACACAAGATAATATATATCTTTTATAAGGACTGATTCTTTTTATACATAGATATTGTATCAAAATGGGTAAACATTCATTACATAACATGGAAATCCATGCCCGAATTTTTTGTTCCTAGTATCATTACATATTTGGAAACATAAAAAACAAGTTCATAAAATATATATATCATCTCTCACTTATTTCATCCTAACATTCACCCTTCATAGACATATCATACTTAATACATTTCTTCATATCCTTGGGAAAGAAAACATAAGAAAATGGTGGACTCAGATTCTGATTAAAGAAAAAATAGAGATATCCATTGACACATAATCATGAAATGAGAATAATGGTATATGAATATGATCATAACATCATACCATGACCATAAAAGATCAAAATCTAATCGTATTCCATACATCATACCAGTTCATTAGACACAAATAATACAAAGAATCCAGGAGCATGAACAATGAATACATAATGATGGCATAAGAAAGTGATTTGTGGAATTAACATATGCATATAAAATCATTTAATTGGTATTCAAGGATAATTTATAAGTTCATAATAGTTTATTGAGTTCAATCCCCAAATTGACATAATAGTCATGGTTCAGTCCCAATAGTACGATAGTGGGCATAGTCCCTTACTGAAATTGGTTTTCTCCCCATTCTAGTCTTATTTAGATCATTAAAATTAAAAGTTTACCTAATTTATTAGAGATAGATATACGTACAACCATTAACATAGAGAAAATAATACATATGTGTAATAAAATATCAAATAATATTATTCAAGTCATAAACCATGAGAATAAATAGGTTTCATTAAAATTTTGGCATAACATAACCCATAGAATTGAAATGGGTTCCAAAAACATTTCAAAATTTCATCATAAATAAAATCAACTTAGATAATGAATAAATATTGGATAATTTTATAATATCCCTATTAAATATTATATAACATAAATGATTTAATCATACGTTGAAAATGATTTAGAAATTTCACATGGAAAAATTCACGACAAACTTAACCTTTCTATTTAGAAATCACTATCCTTCTAATGTGATTCACAATTATAATGGATTTTTTTAAATATCCTTGGGAACATGTAAAGTATTATTCAAACAAAAAATTAATCATTAGGATGTGAAAATATATTCATTTTATATAAATCAAATAAATATTTGTTAAATATTTTTGTCAAAAAATACACAATGTACCTTCTTCGGAAAATTCAAAAAATATTCCTTTCAAACTATTTTATAAAAAGTAAAACATAGGTAAAAATGACTTCAAAAATCATAGGGTAATTTTATAAACATTTTCTAATTTTTCTAGAAAAAATGTATACAAAATAAAATTATTCCTCTGTGAAAGCAGAAATATAAACAGTATTGAATATTAATGAGATTATGAATTAAAATCCATTATCTCAATTTTTTATTTATTCAAAATCCTTCTAACTTCTTGTAAAATAAATTAAAAATAATTATATTACCATAAAAGTGTCATTTTTATAATCAAAATATCATATATGATCCACTTATAACATTTAAATTCTCATTTTATCATTAATTACTTAATGAATTTTTTCTGTTAAGTGTTTCATTTATCATGAGTATATAAATTAAGTACTTTCTGTCCTTTTATATAAATTTTGGATTAATCATATAGTGAATATTTATAATAATTTTATTATAATTATATTAATTATAAAGGTATTTAAATTAATCCATTATATTTAGATATATAAATGTGAATTACACTATTCCTAGATATGGTATGTTGTATGTACGCATGAACACAATTATCATTTATTGCTAGAAGGAAAGAAAGAAGGTTGAATATTAATACAAAATTAATGTATAATTATTATATTATATATATTTCATTTCTTAATAAACTTTTTTTAATTAAATTTAATTTCAAAAATATATCAAAAAAGATATCATATCAGTTTGGGGATGTTTAAGTTCACACATACACATGAATGTCATTATTGTCTCTTTATGGATTGGATGGTATGTAGGTAGATATTAAATTGTAATTATTGAAATATTACTATTTAATAAATATAATATATAAAAATAATCACATTATAGTCACCATCAATAAAATATGGTGATGAAAAATGAATTTTATCGCTACGCACATATGGTAAGTCCTGCGTATGGAAAAGCTATACTTTCACTTATATTTTGATGGAAAAAGGGTGTATAATGGTAATTTAAAAGAAATAATAACATTTATGAATATTTATGATTATCAATCTATTATTTGATGATAAATACCATATATTTAGAGGGTATAGGGAGGAGTAGAAAAAATGTGATCTATTAAGCTCATCACGACTTCTTTTAAGTCAATCCTTTTGATGTCCTCTAAAGGGCTCTCTGGTTGGTATTTTGAGAACAAAAAAATCTCTAGGATGTGTATATGAAAGTTAATATGGGAAATTTTGATATTTGGGTTTCCCTTTATGGCTCAATGCGATGTATAAATGAGTGAGATGAGGTCCCCTTTTATAACTGAGATGAGGGTGAGTTTTGGAATTTCTCAAAAGATTTAATTATACTAAATTTATTCTCCATAAAAATACCTCAAAATTGAAATTTATTGTAATATAAGGTAGAATATTATTTTAATATCATAAAACAATATAATTTAGATTGTTTTTAGAGTCATTTTAACCATTATCATTTTTACTTACCTATAGTTAACCATTTCTTATTTTAACTTCGATAACTATTTTTTTGTTTTTAAGGGTTTAAATTATTACATATAAATAAAAAATTGGACCATAAATGGTAACTTAAGGAAATTTTAGACCATATAAAAACCATATTATCTTATTTAAATATTTTAATTCTTTATAAATAATTTAATAAAATATTATTTTGATAAAAAATCATTATTGTAAATTTTTTAAATATTTATTTAATTTGAAATTAAATACATAATGGTGAAGTTGTAATTATAATATATTATTTTAAAAAAACCTTAGTATGTAATATTTAAATATTGAGTGTCTTTTACACTATTAATTACTCATATTATATCATTTTCAATATTTTAATACCGTTTATTTTATTTTAAAATTAATGTAATAAATATTTCTTTTTGAATTTTGTACGCATTTAGGGTAACTATATAAAACCTAAAAATTAAAAATAAATTTACAATATTAATATATTTCAATTATGAAAAAGGGTATTAATATTCTTTTATTACTAACTTTTTCCCCATGCGAAAACATAATGAACATTAGAAACCAAGAGAGTGACATTTTGTAACTTTCATTGATTTTAAAAATATATAACCTGTTTCATGGAAATGTTACCATTAAACAATCTAATTTCAAGACTATGATATTTTTATTTTAATTAGTTTCATTTAATTATAATCGAGATTAATAATTCAGGCTTTATAAGTTGTTTTTAATCATGACTAAACAGATTCACCCTTTACCAACATGATAAATCTTACCACGATTACAATTCATATTAACTGAAAATAAACATGGAAAATTTACCAACATTAAACCTCTTGATTTTAAATATTTAAATAATTTTATCTAATTCAAAATAAAAAACATCATGGAATTATTTTAAATTTATGTTCTACAAATGTAATAAATACTGTTTTCAGAATGAATTCATTTTTAAGCATAAAACTGGATTTTTTCTTCTCTGATTACCGGATAATTATTTACTAGATGTTTACAGAAATTAATAAATTAAATAATATATAAATTTAATTTATATAATTCACTGATAATTAATATAATTTGTTATTATAAAATTAATTTCTCTCAAAAATAAAATTGTTCATAAAAATGTCACTTTTATTTTAAATTTTTTTATTATAATCATTTAATAAATAATGAATTCATTTTATAAATGCGTAGACATAATAATTTTATATTTTATCTATTACTATTCATAACCTCAAAACCAACATGATGACGACAATGGACACATAATATTTAAATACTGTTGTATAGTTTGTTTAAACTTATTGTTGTGCGTAATATAAGATATAGATGAAATTTTAATATTTTGAGTATTATTTCATAAAAATATTAGTTAGTTTCATTAAAACCATCCATAAAAAGAATTTGGAAGGTGAAATTCATCACAGGAATACAAATATATGAGGTTGATTTTTCTTTATTACTTACATAGGTTCCCATTATCTTTCCCAAATTGATTGTTTCGCCATAAATGTTTGATTATGTGAGTGGTCTTGTTTTATATAAATATCTATATGAACATGAATCTCAACTCTATTTTCTTCATAATAAATATCATTCTATAGTGATATAACCATATGTATTAGGTACATGTGAAAAAATAGGTATATACATCTTTAATTAAGATTCATGGAATACATCTTTTAATTGAGAGAGAATAAGTAGAAGTTCTAATCAGTACAATATAATCTTGATATGATAAATAATTTATAAAGGGATAATATACCTAGGTATTATTTTTCCATTCTTTTCAAATATCTTCACCAAATTTAAGGGAGATATTAATATGATTTACTTTTCACCATCTTCAAACACATCATCTTTATGATGATTTTTAGCACAACTATTTTTTCAAATCTGAGATGATATTAGGTGATGTTGAATGGATATAACCTTATATATCACTTCCTTATCTAGATAAATAACCAATACATTGCATTCTGCTTAATTAATTCTAGCATGTTGGAGGTTTGATCTTCCAACTATATTGGGGATCATAAAGAGTTATATGAATGCTAGTGTGAAAACTATCATTGTAATAATATTCCACCAAATGAGGGTGTTAATCCAAAAAAACATATTAATTCTAGAAATGAATCTCACCTAATTTATTCTAGATTATTAATATTCCTCTCAAACTGACAATTTTTTGGAGGATGGAAATAACTATTGAAACATAACTCTATATCTAGAGATTTTTAAGGGAATCTACAAAATGTTGACGTTAACCATAGACCCCAATTAGATAATGTTGATAGTTTTAAACCATTAAATCTTACACTTCCACGATAAATAATTACTAAATTTGATCAAAATGGATATTTTCTATGATAATGAGGATGTGTGATGGATTTGTAAGGTGGTCGACTAAAACCCAAATAACATTATTCCAGTAATATGTTTTGGGGAGTTTGAAGACAAAATCCAAGGTGATGCTTCCAATTTCCATTCTTGTATTAGTAACAATTGTAATGTAACCTTAAATATATGCATCTCAGCCTTATCATGATGACATACAAAACTTTTAGATATATACTCTCTAATATCTTTATTCATTCCATCTCACTCAATATATCATTTTAAAACCTTATACATTGTCGTGCTTCTATGATAGAAAGAGAATTAAGACTTGTGAGCTTGATCAATCAGATATTTATTAAAATATATCTTCTATGGGACACATAAAGGCTTCCCTAATATTATTATTCCATCAAAATCAAGGTTTTATTTAGGAAAATTTATCACCTTATTTTGTAGATTTACATCTTCTTTACGCGCTTCTTTAATATTTACTTGGATATATTGTTGAACAATAATTTGTGAAAGATAATATTTCTCCTCATATGTTATGATTTAAAGATAATAACTTTGAAATTATATAAATATAGAATATTTTGTGATCCTCAACATAGTCAATATTGAATGATCTTTTCAGCTCAGAGAATCTCCATGTTTTATCACATTCCATGAGTTGTAATTTATTGAGTAGAAATAATTTTTAATTAGCTACAACCATATTTTTGGTGTATGTTTAGATCTTTTTTACTAAAAATATACGTTATTTATTATTGATGTTAATATTATTCACTCTTTTCACCAAATAAAATTCCTCTATACATTTAATGTGAAAATTACCATAGCTAACTCAAATCTAAATTGGGTAATTTTTCACTTGGACCATCGATTTTTGTATGGAATAAGATACAACCATATCATTCCAAATGATGATGAATCCAAATCCATTATTTTATGCATCACTATAAATTGCATACCCTTATCCACTATAGGGTAGTGAAATCATATGTTTGTTAACTAGCCTTTTATTTTGTTCTTTATAAAATTATCCACATTTATTTATTCAAAGGTACTTGGATCCCTACTAATTTAACAAGGTCAGTGGATTAGATATATTTAAAAATTGTCTATAAAAACAAATAATAACAATTCAAACCATGAAAACTATAGATCTCAATAAATAGGTTTCTCCTTAGATATTTTTTATAACTTTGGAATTTTAATAGCCTACTGATATACCCTCACTTGAGATTATCTGACCCAAGAATGAAATATTACGAATACAAAATGTGATGTTGATAAATTTTTCATTATGATTGTCCTTCCTTAAAGACTTATTCACTATTATAAAATGATAATCATGCTACTCCTTTATATTTTAATATATAAGAATATTGTATATAAATACTACTATAAATGGATCATGATAATATATAAATACTATATTAACAAAATCCATGATAATTGAGGGATGAATTAGTAATGCCAAATTCCATCACTATAAATTCATAGTGTCCATACAATGTATATAATGCTATATTTTTCATATCCTCCTTCATAAACACCAATTTATGACATCTCAAAAGAATATTATTTTTTAATAGTATTGAATTGTCTGAAATTGATCAAATAATTCATCAATACCGGGCAGGGGATACTTTTTATCAATGATGATCTTGTTATGTATTTGATAAATAATTTAGAGTCTCATTGATCCATATTTCAACTTCACGAAAAGAAGATATTAACACCAATTTGATAAACATGGTTGAATGAATACCTTTTCATAGACTCTCCTAGACTTTCTTATTCAATTACTACAACTAAATCAGGGCCATCTTATATAGAAATTTGAATACAATTGTATCACCATGTATGAGTCATATTAAAATATAAACCTTTTAATTTAGTGGTAAACCAGAAAAATATTATTGAAAGACATAAATAAGTTCTTACATTATAGGAATATCATAATTGTTATGTTTCTCTCAAACCATATTAGAAAAATTCCCATTTTGAATTTGAATAATTATCAATAAAATGGATGTAAATTCATAGTAAGTTCATTTATGTCATAAAACCAATAGAAAATCATATTTTAGTTCATAATATCAAACATGACTACCCTTCATTGTAAACTGATATTGTATTTATTTAATGAGATCTAATACATTCCCAAAAATGAAGTCATATTTAACAAGGAGAAGAATGGCCATATTTTCTAAAAACACATCCCCCAAATTTCATCTAGAAAAAATATATAGAATTTTTATTTGATTCTCATACCATTAAGACTTTTTTACTTATAACTCAACATCTAATTTTGGAGTTAGTAATTTGATACCCATAGAAATGTATTTAGATATAAATTAAGGGTATATACAAAATAAAATAATAAATTAACAGTACTATAGTGGAAGGAAATTGTACTTTTTAACCAAGATGATATCTTACCCCTCATCAAAAAGAGCGATCACATGAGATTTTCCATTTCCTCTCGGATTAAGAGGTTGTTGACATTAATTATTATCCACCTCCATATTTGGGAATGATTTGACATAATGAGGATATGTAATGAATAAAAAACATTGGGGTGTGGGTGGCGCATCAAATGGATATTTCTCTCTATTTTTATCATTATCCAACTTCTTAAAATCACTTTAGAATTATATTCCTGCTTACTATTATTTATACACCTGAAACAATTAGTAGTTCGATTAAGATAATTTTTCCCTGGTTTACTTCAACATTTTTAACCAAAATGGAATATAATATTCTTCTATTTACGGTTTTTATATTTTTTTGAGTTATATTTTTATTTTATAATTAAAACCATAAGATTTATGGGTAACTCGATTCTATATATCCACCTTCAGATGGCATCAATTTTTTTGAAAGCTACTAAATTCTATTATGTATAATTCCCACTAGAGGATTCTTTTAATCCATTAAAGAATAAATCAATCTTAATTTTTCAATGAATGATATAACTAAATCATACCATGAATGTGTTTTCAAATTTATGTCATTGGTTCCTACATATTTATTATCTGTTTGATTTAACCCAATAAAATATTTCTCTTTTTTCATAATAAGAATATGAGGAATATACTTATTAAAAAATAATATTTTAACTTCATCCTACTCCATCGAGAAAATTTTATCGTATTCCCTTTTATACTGATAAGAGATTACTATTTATCTGCTTCTCCATCTAAGTGATAAACAACCAAAATAAATGTTTCATTTTCCTATCAATACAGAGTAGAAAATATCTTCTTAGTTCTACTAATCCATTTCTCGGAATCTATTGGATCAAAAGACCAACTATTAGCTAGAGTTTCCTAATTAATGACTCAATAGAATGTTGTTCCGACATTTTATAACTTCTAATATCAATATTATTCATATATTGATAAATTTTTGCGATCATAATATTTAAATCATTTATTCCTTCGTACATAACATTATGTTTTTAGGAGAAAAACCATTGTATTTTCCATTACATACACCTTTAACAAAATAATTTCCGGTTTCATCCATTGACTAAAAACATCATAGTGTGATAAACAATAATCAGGGTGGGAAACCATGTAATCAGGAGAAATAATTTATTATATTATATAAATAATGAAATCTTATTCTATAACATATTAAGAGTAACTAATTTCGTTCCTAATCATTACTAAAAAATTTGTATTTTACCATTTACTTATATGTATCCCCATGGTTAATACTAAAGATTTACCAACCTAGCTTCAAAATGATGTCTAAACCATTATATAATACCAACTATAATAGACCAAATATTTCATACATATATATTACATCTAAACATATGAATATTCAATATGTAACATGATGATCCATGGAAGAATCATTTATGAAAATTATCTTTAGAATCATGGAAGGATTAAAAAATGGTTAATAAAATATCTAAACCATCCCCAATTTATTACTTTATAACTATCACCCTAATTAAAAATGTAATACTTAATATGATTCTTCATTTTATTGGGAATTTGAACATAATAAAAAGTTGAGCGGAGAATATCAGTAAGGATAAACAAGGGAGATATCAATGACAAATTAATAATAACACGAGCATTAGTGTATAATAACATGATCATACAATTTTCAAACCATACCCTAAGTATCACATATAATAATGTTATGTCATGGAATAAATCATTACCGTTTATAAAACATGAATCTTAAGATAATCGTAGAAAATAACCCATAAATTATTAACATAGTCATAAACAATGATTTGTATCATGAACATAAGAATATAAAAATATTTCTTTAGTAGTCAAGTATCATTTCCAAGGCTATCATAATGGAATTCTTTCACTCCCCAAACCATCGTAGATGTCAATGTTCACTTTCAATACTATTATAGCGGAAGAAGTCCCTTACATAGCTTGGTTTACTCCCCATTCCAATCTAGTTTACCTAATCAGATAATAATTATCACTCAATGCATTGGAGGAAGATATAGGTACCAAAAATAACATAATGAAAATAATTCTTTTTTCATCCCCAATATCATCAAAATTTCATCATATGAAATCCATCACAATATACAGGCTTAATAAATATTTCATAATATCATAACCCATAGAAAAGAAATGGGTTTCGTAAAATTTTTATCATTTCATCATAATCACAAACTATCCATATAAAAAATATAGATATTATCCTTGGATCATGTCCCTAATAAATCTTATGCCACATCAAAGGATTTCATCTATGATGGAAATGATTATAATAGGTTGTTATGAATAGTTCATGAGGAAAATTACATTTCTATTTTGAAATCACATTATTTTTAAAAATATGAGAAATTATAAATGAAAAAAAAGATCCATGGAAAATATCACTTTGAAATTATAAATGAAAATAAAAATAGAGATTTATTCATGATTTTGGGAAATCCCATTAATGTATTATATGTTAAAAAACCTTATTTGTTTATTTTTTCTGCAAATTTAGCAAGGTAACTCATTTTAAAAATTTAAAAAAGTTTAATTTAAAACATTATAATAAAAATAAAACCATGGGTAAAAATAAATATAAAAAAATAAAGGAAACTAGTGAAAATTTATTTATTTATTTTTTGAAAACATGGATAATTGTGAAATATTTTCCCAGGGGAGGCTTAAAAATAAACAATCCAAAATATTGATGTCATTGGGAAATATAATCCCTTAACATGATTTCCCCTTTCAAAAAATCAATCAAAACTCTTCTATAATATATATATATATATATTATAATTATATTCCTTATTCATTATCATACTTAAAATTTCATGTATGTTTTTTTATAACATTTTACCACGTTCTTTTTATAATAATTCATTATTTAAATTTTTCTTTCTAGGTGTAAAATGTTTTTTATCATGATTATATAAATTCAATATTATTGGCCCTTGTACATTTATATTGGCTAAATTATCTCTAAAATATTTATAATGTTATATGGATTATATATACTTATTATATACATAATAATAATCATCTGTTAAATTTATAGGGAAAATTGAATTGAATAGTTCATGGAGATGATAAGTTATCCAGACCCATGAATGTTATATTAAATTTTGTATTGATGGAATAGAAGAAGGTTAAATATTAATTTATCTATATCAAATCGTTATAATATCACACATATTCATCAAATTCATTATCAGTATAGTCCAAAATATATAAATGAGAAACAAATCACATCACATTATGGAGGTGGTAGTCCACACATATGCATGAACGACATTATTGTTTTCCAAATGATTGTATGGTTAGTTGGTAGATGTAAAAATATAATTACTGAACTACAATTATGTCATAAATATCATACATGAACATTAAACCCATCATAACACCCACCAATAAAATATGGTCCTGAAAAATGTATTGTATCCCGATGTGGAGACATTATGTCGTAAGTATGCATGCTTTCATTTATAATTTCATATGGAATATGGTGTATAATAGATTTCAAAAAATCATAATATTTCAGAATATTGAGGATACTGAATTTATTTTTTTATGATAAATACCATAGATATATAACGGTTAATAAGATTGGAAATGAAGGTAATTAGTTACGGTTATTACCAAATATCTAAAATGATTCCATTGGATATACTACAATTTGATCTAGGGATGGTATTTTTGGAATAAAAAAATATAATGGATATGAATATGTGTTTTTAAAAGTATTTTTTATTGATTATTTCAATCATTAATTCTCAATGTGTTGTAATAAATTTGAGGGTGGAGGTTCCCCTTTAAAATTGAGGAGAGGGACATTTAGGGAATTTATTAAAGGATTAAATTATAATAAATTAATTTTCAAGATAATTACCTCCAAGTGGATATTTATTCTTCAATATGGTATTATATTGTTGTAATACCATCAACCAATAATATTTATACATTTTTTGTTACATTTTAAATTGTATCGTTTTGGTTAACCCTTAGTTAACAAATTTTAATTTTAACTTCAGTAACAATTTTTTTAGTATTAGAATATTGAAATTTCTTACTTCAATAATTTAAATTTGACCATAAATTTTATATTTATGAAATTTAAGTCTATATCATGACTACCTTATATTATTAGAATATTTTCAGGATTTTAAATTAATTTCATAAAATATTATTTTTTAAAATATGATTCTTGTCATTTTTGACACAATTCATTTAATTTGACATAAAGGTTACAAATATAATTATAAAAAATGTATATAATATTTTAACACTATAATAATATGTAATATTAATATATTAAATACAATTAACACTATAAATTTTTCAAATAATATCTCTTTTTATATTTTAATATTATTTGTTTTCTTTTTCCATTAATTGCATAAATAATATTTAAGTGTTTTGTAAATATTAATGGTAATTACATAATACCTAAAAAATAAATACATCTATATAATTAATATAATTTTATTATTCACAAAATTCCAATTAATATTCAATGATTATTGTATTTCATCTATATGTGAACACATAAAGGATATTAAAAATGAGAAGAGTGACATTTTTTAAAATTATATGATTTAAAAAATGAATATGTAATTTTATTAGAAAATTTCCAATTTATATACTAAATTTCGAGCATATGGTTTCAATGGAATAATTTCTCTCATATAATGATAATTAGGAGGAATAATTAGGACCCCATTACATTATTTAGTCTATATTAACCTAATTTACCCTTTACCAATGTGATATATTTATCACAATTACTAATCATATTGAAGAAAAATAAATAGGTCCTATTTATGAAATATGATAATAAATATTAGAAATATTTAATTAATTATTTCTTATTCAATACCTATATTTGGAAGAAATTAATTATAAAGTAAGTACATAAGATATGAAGAACAATACTTTTTAGGAAAGAAATATTTTGTAAGAAATAAACATTATTTCTTTATCTAACCCCAATAAATTTCTTTTAATGTTTAAAATTTATTGTCTAGTAAATAATATATAAATTTCATTGAAATACTTGACTAATTATTATGTTTATGTATTAATAAAAATATAATTGATTGTAGATTTTTTTCTGAAAAAAAAATATATATTTTCCAATATTATATGTTTTAAATTATAATAATTTGATGATTAATGAATTCATTTTATAAATTTGTAGAATTTATATTTTCATAATTGAATCAGTACTATTCATATCCACTAATCCAATGGTTAATTGATAATGAACATATTATATTTTAATAGTGATCCATAATTAATTTCAATGCGGTTTTGTGTGTAACCCTAGAAACCAATGAAAATAAATTATTTAAAGAAAATATTTTCTTAAAAATATCAGGATGTTACATATCCAACAAAAAAAATTAAATATTTTTTATTTATCACCAATTATGTAAGTAATCATAAGTATGAATGAACTATTTGGAAGAGACTACTATGCCACTCAAAATAAATTCTAAATAATCTGAATATCTCATCCAAGGCGACCTGACGTCTGTCTCCAACTAATGATTTGCTCACTACCCAAAAACCAAGAAATAAATATTAACATGAAAATGAAACCTATTATACAAAATCTGAGTGATATATTTAGACTTTTTTACTTAAACTATCATTATATTAACACCACAAAGTCTAAGCAATTTAATTTTAAAAAATTGATCATAAAAATAGTATTAAAATAAAATATAATGACAGATTCCCAATAATTAGTTAAGAAACCAACACCACATTTGAATCATTTAAGAAATACCATTTATTTATATAAAATGTAAAAAATCATATAACTAAATTTTTAAGCATTGGACCATTTTAAAAAAAATAATCAATTTTATTCCACTTTCAAAATCCTCTTTATAAAAATTCTCGTATTAAAATTCTTAGATAAATTTAAAAATATTTAAATTTAGGAAAAATAATCTTAGAAATCAGAATATTAGTAAAATTTTTTAATAAATAAAAATAACCAATATAAAATCATGGGAAAAATATAATAAAAAAGGTAATTAAATGGCATATAAATTCCATCATTTAATATTTTCATCATGTCACACCCCGACCGCGGGTGTCAGTAATTGTTCTCCTTTCTTTGTCCCGATTTAAATTTTTCGGAGATTAATTGCATTGGCGGTTTCGCGCCGGTGCGCGGTCACCGCATCGTTAGCGGTGACCGTGCGTTCAGCCCGGGTGACAGTGTGTTCACCCGGTGTTTTAAATATCATAATTTTTAAGTTGGTATTTTATTATTAATACCTGTTTATTTGTGTTATTGTATATATGTTTATATATGTTTATATATATATATGTATAATAATGTATGTGTGTATATATATATATCTATATATGTATAAATATATATATATGTGTAACATCTTTAAATTATTTTATAATTATTATTTTAAATATTTGGTCAAAAATAATTATTATTTGAATTAACTAATTTATTATTTATTATTATTATAAGTTTTATTATTATTATATAAGTTTTATTATTATTATATAAGTTTTATTATTATTAAGATTATATGTTTTATTATTATTATTATAATTATAGTTATTATTTTTATCACATATATATATATATATATTTAAGCCTAACCTACCCTAGCTAACCCTAATCCCTTTCCCGTAGCCGCCACTCCATCCTCCCGCACCCCCCGCTCCATCTTCGGCCGACCCGCACACACCTCTTCCGGCGACCCTCCTCCACCGGCGTCCCGGCCCCTTCGCCCACCGCTGCGCCTGCCCCGTCCCAGATTCCCCGGCCTTCTCCGCCAGTTCCCGTCACCGGCCCCCTATCCGACCCCGTAGCCGGCGCTCCGTCGGCCTCCTCTTCCCCCGGCGGTGACACCACCCTGACCCCGCCTCCGGCTCCCGCTCCTCTCCCCTGCTCGCCGACCGCCCTCGCCCAGCCAGCTGACCCCGCCTCCGGCTCCCGCTCCTCTCCCCTGCTCGCCGACCGCCCTCGCCCAACCCCGCCGCGCCGTCCCGAGCCCTGCACCCTTCCTCCGGCGTCGTCCCTTTGTACAGCACCTCCCTGGCGGGCAGCACCGCTTCCCTCCTACGCACTCCCCGCCCCTGCCTCTAGCATCCGCAACCGAACCGGCTCGCCGCCCCTCCTCGGCCTGTTCCTGTCGCCGGCCCTGCGCCCTGCCGCCTCCGACCCCGTCGCCAGCGCTCCGCTGGCCTTCCCTCCCTCCGGCCGTCATCCCCGCTCCTCTCCTTCGCCTCGCCTCGTCCAGGCGTCCCGAGGCCGCACCCAGCAGTAGCCCCGCCGCGCAGCTCTCCCTCTCCTTCTTCCTCTCAGCCGCACCAAGCCGCCGCCAGCATCCTTCCCCGTGCGAACCCCCGGCTCCGGCTTCCCGTTTCCCGTCGGCCTCCCCTGCTTTCCCCCTCCGCTGTAAGCTTCATTTTTTTTATTACGTTTTGTTTTATTTATCATGTTAATAACATTATTATTATATTATAATATTAATATTTTTCTATTATTATTATTGTTGTTATAATATAATTATGTTAATATTATTATATTATTATTATATTATTATTGTTACAATTATTATTAAATGATTACTTTATTATTATTATCATATTATTATCATGATATTATTATTATTATTATTGTAGTTGTTATATTATTATTATTTTATTATTATTATTATTATTACTATTATATTATCATTTTTATTATTATCATATTATAAATATTATAATTATGCTAAGTTATTATTATTATCATTATATTATTATTATTGTGATTATATTATTATTATATTATTATTATGTTGATATTATTCTATTATTATTATTTTTATTATATCATTATTGTTTTTATTGTTATATTATTATTATACTTATTAAATTATTATTTTTATATCATTCTTGTTATTGAAGTATGTTATTATTATTATTATATTATTATTAATAATATATTATTATGATTAAGATTATTATTATTTTCATTATTTTCAAGTTAATATTATTAAGTTATTATCTTGTTATGATATTGTTATTATTATGGTTATGCTATTATTATCATTATAATATTATTATTATTATTATTATTTTCTTATTATTATTACTCTGGCATTTACTTGTGCTTTGTTAGGGGTTTTCTTCATCAATTTATATTTGTTTTTGGTAGGTTTAAGACTTTAGGACCCGCGCAGGGCGTTTCCGAGAAAGCGCCATCGCCGCGCCTTGTTTCCGAGGTTTTGCCGTCTTGCGCCGTGTCGTTTCGTTCCGAGCTGCGTCTTGAGGTAGGTCTCCCTATGCACTTGCCTCTAAATTAAGAATTTATTTATTCCTTGTCCTTTTTTTAAATTTCAGTGAATTTAAGAAAATAATATTAAGTAGTTTTTATAGTGTGGTGATTTGCTGATAATGCAAACTGTTTAATTCTAGCATTTCATTAAAAGTGTTTTCTTGGTTTCAATTGTGGGATTTCATAGTAATGTCGCTAAATGGTTCTTCCTGAGTAACTAAAGACATGTTGAATTGGGTTTTGAAATGTTTTTGGCGTGTGTAAATTAGTAAATGTACTGTTTATGGAAAATGGTGTTTTCTTATAACCTTGATTAGAGAAAACGTCGTGTGAGCTTTTGAAATTGTTTTTGGAAACTTTACGTGTGGTTCTTGGTTGATGAAAGATGTTTTACCTTGTTGTGTTATTAAAAATAATGCTTTCTGGGTTGTGAAAGTTGTTTATGTTCTTGTTTATGTGTTTCAAAAAAGAAAAGGGGTTTTTGCGAAATCATTAGGTAATGACAATTATATTTTCAGAAAGGTATTTTTGACGTGCGTGCGTTTTGAAATATTGTTTGGATGTGGAAATGGTGACTTTTGTGTGCGATATCTGGTTTGGCCTGCGATATGAGGAAGTAATATACTATGTGAATGTGAAGCTTGCTTGAGCACACGGGAAACCCTGGGTATCTAGGTGGGCGGACTAGAACTAGTGTGCTAGTGAGCCGGATGGGTGTCGTCCCTGTTTCACTTAGCTGGATTGACGTTTGCAACACTAACTAAACATATGATATCTGAGGGTCGTGGCCTTCTAAGCCACGTGTTCTGAGGGTCGTGGCCTTCTAAGCCACGTTTTCTGAGGGTCGTGGCCTTCTAAGCCATGTTTCACCGAGACACGAGGTTCTAGGGTCCCACGCGAGCTAGATGAACCTTAGGGGATTTACCCATAGTGCTCTACCATCTCTGGCGTGGTGCCTTCCGTCGGCATACAGGGGACCACTTGGGTGTTAGTGTGTGCGTGTGTGAGTATGTGTGTGTGTGTGTGAGTGTGTGAGTGTGTGTGTGTGACCATGGTTATTGCTGATAACTTCTGGTTTATTTTTACTTGCACTTGGTTTTTTCCTTGCCTGTTTACTTCTACTTGCACTTGTTTTCTTTCCTTCTTGTTTACTTTCAGTTCTTCTTTACCGCTTGTACTGGTTGCTTTGCGAAAATGGTTCTTAAATAAAAATGCGTTTCTCTCTTGTGTAGTAAAACTGAAAATGTAACACTTCTTTATTGTTCAGAATGAATTTAGAATCAATGAAAAGAAATTCAACTTTTAAAAAGGAATAAGGGTAATGGCTCGTGTTTAGTTTTTCAAGTGAAATATTGTAAAAGCATACTTTTATACATTGTAGTTCAAACCTGGAATAGGTAGATTCTTTATTTACTGGCAGTGATTTGGGATTTGTTGTTGGGCTCACCTACTGAGTACTTTTGTGCTCACGCCTATCTTTTACCACTTCAGTTGCAGGTTCCTTGTGTTCAGGTTTTCCTGACTTGAGTCGCTCAGTGGTGGGGCGACGTTGGTTTGTAGTTGGGTGGTGACCCGCGAGGTCACGTGGAGGTATGTCGTGGTTTAGTTTTGTTATGTCTTTAGTGTTTGCCTGTTTGTTTAGTTTACTTTTGTTCTTTTGATCCTGTTTTTAGTTTGGGCAAAAATCGTTCCCAACGATTGAAACTTTTAATGCCCGGCACTTGTTTCCATCCCGGGGGGATCGGGAACACCCCTCGGGACTTGCCGCGGACCGGCTCGGGTGACCGGTTCAGGGTCGACCCGGGCTGGTTTGTGACAAAATGGTATCAGAGGCGGTTCTTGTTATTTGGGTTGTCCGGTAGAAGGAGATTAGGACTGTCGGAACTCGAGGGGTAAGTACGGGAAGAGAGTCGCGAACTCTTGCTCGCACTGATCTTCGAGTTACCAGGGGTAGTTCGGGAATTGTGTCCTTGTCTTTTCTGGTTTTTCTTGGATTGAGAGATGACAATGGAGGCAAGCCGACGTTACGTCGTGATTTCACATGGAGTAGTGACCCATGTGGAGTCTGAGTACGTGGTTTGAATTCCTCCTAGTGGTCGACGCTGACTTGGGACATCGCCCACTACCATGTCACCAGGTTGAGTGTGACTACTAGTCCCTCATTTCTGTGATTGATGCAAATTTGGATGTTGTTTCCGTTTTGGTCTGTGTGAGTGCGTAGTTGGAAATGAAAAAAAAGGGTTTTTGAAAATTTGATTGGTTTCTTTTAAAGGACTTTAAATGTATGAAATGGGTTTTAAAACTGAAATCTCTTGATTTGGAAATCTGTTGTTTGCTTGGAATTGGATAAGAATGATTTGGGTTGAAATCTCAGTTCCTCTTTATGAACGTCTGCACATGTGTGAGAATGCATGGAAAGTGTGTGTTGACGCACGTATGAATGGAATGTGGATAAAGACATGTGCAACGGTTCATGAGATTACCTGGGTGTGTTTGAAATTTAACGCTTGACTTTGTTTTCTAAATTGGATTTAAAGGGGAAACAGTTTTGGAATGTTTTGGTTTGAAAGTGGATTGGTTTTTGGAAAGTGATCTTGAGAAAGGGTGGTTTTGAAATCAAAAATGAAAAGGGAATTTTAAAGAGGAGATTTTGTTTTGGGTTGTGTTGTATTTGTTTGGTCCTTGTGCTGACTGTTTTTGATGAAGGCGCTTTTATTGATGTTGCTTCAATTTGATGTTGGTTTTGGCTTTGAGTTTTATATATCGCTCAGGAAATGCCGCCCAGAAAGGTCTCTAAGGATTCGGATATGTCATGCCCAGTTTTTGGTCCTTCTTAGTCTCTGCCTATTCTCCATGGTGATCAGGGTCCGTTAGAGGCAGTGGAATGACTCGAGGAAGTGGAGCGTGTCTTTAGAATGTTGGGAACTCCCGATAATGTTAAGGTTCGTGCAATTATGGAGTTGTTTGAGGGTCCAGCTCTGGACCAGTGGAAGAGGGTTACCCCATCATCAATGCAAGGTGAAATGACGTGGGATGTCTTCAGAGTCGTTTTCATCCAATGGTTTGTACCTGAGGAAGTGAAGCTGGAGAAAAAGGGAGAGCTTGTGAATATTCAACAAGGTCAACGGACGGTGAAGACGTATGTTGACCATTTCAAGGAACTGATTCCCTTTTTTCCAGAGGTAGCGCCGCATGAGCTCATGAAGGTCTCTCTTTTCTCTGGGGGTCTTCGTCCAGAGATCAAGAAGCGAGTCCTCCCTTATAAAAACCTTTGTTCCGAGAAGCTGGTGGAGGAAGCATTCTTGGCTGAGTTGGTTTCCGGTGTGCAGGTGGTTAATCCTTCAGCGTCCCCTGTTGTTGTTCGTAAGAGTTCCCCCTCGGGTGAGAAAAAGGCGCCAGACATGCCTGTTCCTATGGAGTTATCCCCTTTGGTCCCAGCTTCCAGTCCGTCAGATCGTTCGATGGTATGCTTTCAGTGTGGTCGTTTTGGGCATTTAAAGCCGTCTTGTCGCAACCCTCCGAAGACGTGTCATCGATGCGGCCGTCTGGGTCATCTAGAGAAGTTTTGCAAGAAGCGTCGCTTGAAGAGGAAGCTGTGATGGGAGAATGTCAGTACCTGACTGTGAGGTAGAAGATGCTTCAGCCATCAGAGCCCCAGCCACAAGTCTCGGGGTGAAGCTCGCGCACAGTCAGGAGTCCCCAGGGGTGTGAAGCCTTGGTCCAAGTTCTGTCTTCCGTGTTGACGGTGAAGCAATTAGAAACCTCTTCCATACTTGTTTTCCTGCTACTGAAGTTTCAACAGCATTTTAAATGCGTAGTTTTTCTATAAAGTGATGATGGACTGGTTCTATGGTAATCTAAGCAGACTTGTCGTGTGGAGGTGATATTCTAAATCGTGTGTCCTTATTAAATGTGTGTTTGACTCTCGTGTGGGTTGACCTCGTTTTAGTTATGTTTAAAATGTGGTTATGCTTCGTGGACTTTGGTGGATCATGTCTCCAATTTGATGTTGGTTAAGTGTTTTTCTATGGGTTTTCCTCCTAGGGTTGAAGGTTGTTGACTCTGGTCGAGGATTTAATGTCTTGACGGAGGTTTTGTTTTAATCGTGCTATAAGAGTTGGTTTGATTGGATTGGGAGTTCCCGCGTCGACCCCCCTTCCCGGGGTTTTCTATTTAAATGGTCATCTTTTCTGCACTAGTTAAGTTCTTGTGGTGGGGAGAACCCCTTCGTGTTCTCCCCTCAATCTCGGACCTCAGTTTTCCCTTGAATTGGTCGGGTGTGACCTGTGTAAAGTAAGGTCAACCCCGAGAATCTCAATTTTCTTCAGTTCCTTTAGTTCTATTTGGGCATAGACTTGGATTTTGGATGACTTGTGGCCTGGTGACTTTCTGGGGGCAGAAAGTGTCTGTGGTGGGGAGAATTGTCACACCCCGACCGCGGGTGTCAGTAATTGTTCTCCTTTCTTGGTCCCGATTTAAATTTTTCGGAGATTAATTGCATTGGCGGTTTCGCGCCGGTGCGCGGTCACCGCATCGTTAGCGGTGACCGTGCGTTCAGCCCGGGTGACAGTGTGTTCACCCGGTGTTTTAAATATCATAATTTTTAAGTTGGTATTTTATTATTAATACCTGTTTATTTGTGTTATTGTATATATGTTTATATATGTTTATATATATATATGTATAATAATGTATGTGTTTATATATATAGATCTATATATGTACAAATATATATATATATGTAACATCTTTAAATTATTTTATAATTATTATTTTAAATATTTGGTAAAAAATAATTATTATTTGAATTAACTAATTTATTATTTATTATTATTATAAGTTTTATTATTATTATATAAGTTTTATTATTATTAAGATTATATGTTTTATTATTATTATTATAATTATATATATTATTTTTATCACATATATATATATATATTTAAGCCTAACCTACCCTAGCTAACCCTAATCCCTTTCCCGTAGCCGCCACTCCATCATCCCGCACCCCCCGCTCCATCTTCGGCCGACCCGCACACACCTCGTCCGGCGACCCTCCTCCACCGGCGTCCCGGCCCCTTCGCCCACCGCTGCGCCTGCCACGTCCCAGCTTCCCCGACCTTCTCCGCCAGTTCCCGTCACCGGCCCCCTATCCGACCCCGTAGTCGGCGCTCCGCCGGCCTCCTCTTCCTCCGGCGGTGACACCACCTTGACCCCGCCTCCGGCTCCCGCTCCTCTCCCCTGCTCGCCGACCGCCCTCGCCCAGCCAGCTGACCCCGCCTCCGGCTCCTGCTCCTCTCCCCTGCTCGCCGACCGCCCTCACCCAACCCCGCCGCGCCGTCCCGAGCCCTGCACCCTTCCTCCGGCGTCGTCCCTTTGCACAGCACCTCCCTGGCGGGCAGCACTGCTTCCCTCCTGCGCACTCCCCGCCCATGCCTCCAGCGTCCGCAACCGAACCGGCTCGCCGCCCCTCCTCGGCCTGTTCCTATCGCCGGCCCTGCGCCCTGCCACCTCCGACCCCGTCGCCAGCGCTCCGCCGGCCTTCCCTCCCTCCGGCCGTCATCCCCGCTCCTCTCCTCCGCCTCGCCTCGTCTCGGCGTCCCGAGGCCGCACCCAGCAGTAGCCCCGCCGCGCAGCTCTCCCTCTCCTTCTTCCTCTCAGCCGCACCAAGTCGCCGCCTGCATCCTTCCTCGTGCGAACCCCCGGCTCCGGCTTCCCGTTTCCCGTCGGCCTCCCCTACTTTCCCCTCCGCTGTAAGCTTCATTTTTTTTATTTATTACGTTTTTTTTATTTATCATGTTAATAAAATTATTATTATGTTATAATATTAATATTTTTCTATTATTATTATTGTTGTTATAATATAATTATGTTAATATTATTATATTATTATTATATTATTATTGTTACAATTATTATTAAATTATTACTTTATTATTATTATCATATTATTATCATGATATTATTATTATTATTATTATTGTAGTTGTTATATTATTATTATTTTATTATTATTATTATTATTACTATTATCTTATCATTTTTATTATTATCATATTATAAATATTATAATTATGCTAAGTTATTATTATTATCATTATATTATTATTATTGTGATTATATTATTATTATATTATTATTATGTTGATATTATTTTATTATTATTATTTTTATTATATCATTAGTGTTTTTATTGTTATATTCTTATTATACTTATTAAATTATTATTTTTATATCATTCTTTTTATTGAAGTATGTTATTATTATTATTATATTATTATTAATAATATATTATTAAGATTAAGATTATTATTATTTTCATTATTTTCAAGTTAATATTATTAAGTTATTATCTTGTTATGATATTGTTATTATTATGGTTATGCTATTATTATCATTATAATATTATTATTATTATTATTATTTTCTTATTATTATTACTCTGGCATTTACTTGTGCTTTGTTAGGGGTTTTCTTCATCAATTTATATTTGTTTTTGGTAGGTTTAAGACTTTAGGACCCACGCAGGGCGTTTCCGAGAAAGCGCCATCGCCGCGCCTTGTTTCCGAGGTTCTGCCGTCTTGCGCCGTGTCGTTTCGTTCCGAGCTGCGTCTTGAGGTAGGTCTCCCTATGCACTTGCCTCT
This sequence comes from Viscum album, assembly GCA_963277665.1. Classification (NCBI taxonomy): domain Eukaryota; kingdom Viridiplantae; phylum Streptophyta; class Magnoliopsida; order Santalales; family Viscaceae; genus Viscum; species Viscum album. The sequence goes on from OY728131.1 coordinate 1,198,061,816, forward strand.
AAATTAAGAATTTATTTATTCCTTGTCCTTTTTTTAAATTTCAGTGAATTTAAGAAAATAATATTAAGTAGTTTTTATAGTGTGGTGATTTGCTGATAATGCAAACTGTTTAATTCTAGCATTTCATTAAAAGTGTTTTCTTATTTTCAATTGTGGGATTTCATAGTAATGTCGCTAAATGGTTCTTCCTGAGTAACGAAAGACATGTTGAATTGGGTTTTGAAATGTTTTTGGCGTGTGTAAATTAGTAAATGTACTGTTTATGAAAAATGGTGTTTTCTTATAACCTTGATTAGAGAAAATGTCGTGTGACCTTTTGAAATTGTTTTTGGAAACTTTTCGTGTGGTTCTTTGTTGATGAAAGATGTTTTACCTTGTTGTGTTATTAAAAATAATGCTTTCTGGGTTGTGAAAGTTGTTTATGTTCTTGTTTATGTGTTTCAAAAAAGAAAAGGGGTTTTTGCGAAATCATTAGGTAATGACAATTATATTTTCAGAAAGGTATTTTTGACGTGTGTGCGTTTTGAAATATTGTTTGGATGTGGAAATGGTGACTTTTGTGTGCGATATCTGGTTTGGCCTGCGATATGAGGAAGTAATATACTATGTGAATGTGAAGCTTGCTTCAGCACACGGGAAACCCTGGGTATCTAGGTGGGCGGACTAGAACTAGTGTGCTAGTGAGCCGGATGGGTGTCGTCCCTGTTTCACTTAGCTGGATTGACGTTTTCAACACTAACTAAACATATGATATCTGAGGGTCGTGGCCTTCTAAGCCACGTGTTCTGAGGGTCGTGGCCTTCTAAGCCACGTTTTCTGAGGGTCGTGGCCTTCTAAGCCACGTTTCACCGAGACACGAGGTTCTAGGGTCCCACGCGAGCTAGATGAACCTTAGGGGATTTACCCATAGTGCTCTACCATCTCTGGCGTGGTGCCTTCCATCGGCATACGGGGGACCACTTGGGTGTGAGTGTGTGCGTGTGTGAGTATGTGTGTGTGTGTGTGAGTGTGTGAGTGTGTGTGTGTGCCCATGGTTATTGCTGATAACTTCTGGTTTATTTTTACTTGCACTTGGTTTTTTCCTTGCCTGTTTACTTCTACTTGCACTTGTTTTCTTTCCTGCTTGATTACTTTCAGTTCTTCTTTACCGCTTGTACTGGTTGCTTTGTGAAAATGGTTCTTAAATAAAAATGCGTTTTTCTCTTGTGTAGTAAAACTGAAAATGTAACACTTCTTTATCGTTCAGAACGAATTTAGAATCAATGAAAAGAAATTCAACTTTTAAAAAGGAATAAGGGTAATGGCTCGTGTTTAGTTTTTCAAGTGAAACATTGTAAAAGCATACTTTTATACATTGTAGTTCAAACCTGGAATTGGTAGATTCTTTATTTACTGGCAGTGCTTTGGGATTTGTTGTTGGGCTCACCTACTGAGTACGTTTGTGCTCACGCCTATCTTTTACCACTTCAGTTGCAGGTTCCTTGTGTTCAGGTTTTCCTGACTTGAGTCGCTCAGTGGTGGGGCGACGTTGGTTTGTAGTTGGGTGGTGACCCGCGAGGTCACGTGGAGGTATGTCGTGGTTTAGTTTTGTTATGTCTTTAGTGTTTGCCCGTTTGTTTAGTTTACTTTTGTTCTTTTGATCCTGTTTTTAGTTTGGGCTAAAATCGTTCCCAACGATTGAAACTTTTAATGCCCGGCACTTGTTGCCATCCCGGGGGGATCGGGAACGCCCCTCGGGACTTTCCGCGGACCAGCTCGGGTGACCGGTTCAGGGTCGACCCGGGCTGGTTCGTGACACATCATTACAGAAACACCTCAAAGTCCCATCAATATAGGGGAAATTAAATATTCTTTTACTAAGTAGGGTTATTCTATCAATTAGTGGAATGTGTATCACATCAATGACTTGTGGGGTTTTCACATTTACTATACCATCATAATTAGTTTCAAGGTATGTCGTCCCATTAAATTTTACCTTCCCATGTAACTTGGGATCCCATAAGGTTTTAAAACACTAAAAAACCCCTTATAATGGGTATCTTGATATGTTACCAATAAATTAGTTTTTTTATAAAAATATAGTTTAGTCTATTTACCCCATTCATCTTCATAGAATTCCTCAACAAATTTTTTCCTTTTAATCAGTCCATTTTGACATCATCAAAATTCTATTTTTCAAGGGCCAAGTAGGCCATCAGTTTCAAAACAAATGAAAATTAAAAGAGAGATATATGTACCTTTATATAATATTAATTGTAAACTAGTTTGAATATATATGTAATTATGAAAACCCTGGTACATGTATATATATATACCTACATAAATATGTATATACAAACATGATTTTATAAGGATTTATACACACACAAAAACTTATAAAGTATTAGAAGCATAATTAAAAACCTGTGACCTTTAAAATTTCATTTTAATTCAGAAGGAATGTTTTTACTAAATCCAAAATAACCAAAATAATCAAACTGAGTGAGAACTCTTTAAAACACTATAAAATAAAACCCACAATGAATAATAAATAACTAACATATAAATATTTCCAAAGAGACACCATGATATATTTAAAGTGTTTTTCAACCAAAAACCCCTTAAAACTCATGGTAAATCTATAAATAATTGATGAAACCCCAATTTGATTATAAAATTTATTTAACATAACGTCCGAATAATTTAATTAAATATAAAACATACATAATTTCAATAGAAAATATTTTTATAAAACTCGGGAATAAACATTTTATTAATAATATGAAAAATTAATGGAAACTCTAACATGGATCATTTGTAAATGAAGTGAATCCTCAAATAATAGAGATAGGAAGACCTTGAGGGAATATACCAAACCATAAAAACCAAATCCACATGAATTAAAAAAACACATATGATTCTACCTAGTACATAACAATAGGAGGGGATAGAGAAAAACATGAAGAGAAGGGAGGATGAATGAGGATGAAGGAATGAAACCCTAAATGGAAGATTTCATGAATGAAATTAGATTAATAATATATAGAATAAAATTGTATAATGGAGGATAGGTGCATAAGGGAGGTATCTCATGATATGTCAAGTGAGAGGGGTGGTAGGAGGGGAGGTACATGATTTAAGAGAAAATAAACGAGGGATTGATTAAAAAAGTTTCATTTTTAAATTTTTTTTCGAACACTTCATGGTAGCCGTATGGTTTAAAAACCCATATACATACATTGATCCATTCAGTGGAAACACATAATAATTCACATGGATTGATAAAAAAATTACTGTGAAAAACATTAATATCATGGCACAAACATTGGTGCATGGTTTTTTCTTGGTTTCTACCAACCATGCATAACCCATGAGTTTATCCTAAAAACATAAATAAATAAAAAATTTAAAATGGTATTGACTTGAATACCAAATAAAATATTAAAATACAATAAATAAATAAAATAATAAATGAAATTAGTGTTGGTGTGTGACATAATTATCTAGTTATGAACTTCCCTTTATTTTAAAATTTAATGAATTTTTTCACAATGATATTCATAGAAATAACATTTCTCTGACTGTAAAATCCAATTTCCATTTATGGTTATTATGATAGATATTCTAGTTATTTTGAAAAGATTTAATGTTACATTGAATAGTTTTTATATTCTTTATCATCACTTGAGCACTGCCTAGTCCCATCAATATTTGATCCCCCACTTCTTCATAACTTGTTGGAGTTCTTTATTGTTTCCATATAGAACCACATTAACATACATTTGAATTATAGAATGGGAGTTTTTTTATGAACAATATACTAGGAAAATATTTTGATCTAAACCACCTTTTAAATTTTTCTAATAATAACATGACATGTCCTTCATAGTTGGAATGGTGCATTCAGATTCACCATTAATTAGAGGATAATAATAATTATTAAATTATAACTCTATATCCAAATACAATTGAATATTTATAAAAAAACATTATGGTGATCCTAAAATCCCAATCTAATATAATATAAAATTGTACACTATATAGAATTAGCACTTACCTTATGTATATTTTTTAATGTCGACTATGGGATAAATATATAGTTTCATAAATAAAATGAACTGAATTCTCATAGCGATAGAATACAACAAAAATATAATTATATGAATTATATTTCTGGGGGGATTCATTAGAAAAATTCATAGTGATGTTATCTTTATTCTTAATTAATATAGGAAATTATTGAATCATCCTATTAGACCTCTATCATTTACCTTTAATGTAATGTAATACCATGTGTCGAGCTTCAAAATTTGGGATGTCCCTTTTCATTTTATCCCACTATAAATTCAACATATGATATCGTTATAAATGTATTATTATAGTATAAATAAGGAATGATGATCTATTCCTATCATCTAATAAAAACATCATTAAATATGGATTTTAAGGGATGAATACACACATCCCAAATCATATTGATCAATTATTGTCATAGTGTATATCGAATATATTCCTTGCCTTATTCCCTAACTCCAAATCCCCCTACCATGCCAACATAATATTTAAATGGATGGTTTATTATGTTATCATATGGGAAATATAGTGTTTCTGCACTTCACATATGATTTCATTTTACATAATTTATTAATCGATGAGTGTCTAGTCTTTTTTTTATTTACCATCATAGATAATGTAGCATTATCATTTCTACTATGAGAATCATCCACCTTTTTTTCCTTCCTAGGATAAAAATGTATTGAATCGTCATAATCCAATTCAATTGAAACAATATTTTTTATCATGTTCAAATTACTTTATGTGAATATATACTTTGTTCTCTTGTGGTTAGTATAGATTTTTTTTCATTCAACATAAGGATAATGCCACTATATTTTAAATATAAAAATATTAGCACTAGTACCAAATCAAGAACTGGGTAATTATTCCCATGTGTCAATAATTGATCTGAAATAAAAATTATTAACATTAATGTTTTCATAATAACTAATCAAAAAATAATTTAACAAGAATCACTTTATATTTCAACCCCTTATCCAATTTAGGGTAATATAAGTATAGGTACATTGACTAATCAATTAATAATATCCTTGATGATTTTCACTATTTCTTAAATACAATGGAACATTACTCCCTTCCATATGAACTTGGTTATAGGATTTAAAAATCCTTATAAACTCATCAAAAACCATAAAAAATATCTCTCAAATAAAAAAAAATTAATATTCTAGTCACATTGGTTGGTGTTAACCACTATTAAATTACTTCTATATTTAATGGAAATAAATATATATCCATGGTTGTTATTTTATTACAAAATATTTCTACTTCTCTCATCCAAAATTAACAATTTATAAAATTGAAAAATAATTATCCTTTTATTGGGTCATTAGAACAATTATCAACTGAAATTCATGTAATAATATCACTTAGAATATATGATAAAATTATCAATAATCTGTACTAGAATTTTTTTAACTTAATCATTGAATATTTTCTTCCTCACATCCATAATGATTAAATAGGCATTTACATTGTGGATGTAACTTTTTCTTTGTCATTATTTTTTAATCTTATAAAATTATATATAAAAATGCACTGATCCACCCTTTTTCTCAATAAATAGAATTGGGCCATCCTATAGTGAAGAACATGGCCAATATAAAGTATTTTCCCATATTATTATATAGTTTTTTCTTAAATTATTTCAATTCAATCGGGGAAATTATATAAATAACCATTTGTATAATAAAATAATTGGCCATGTCTTAAGTCAAATACTTGATGCATCACATCCCCGGAACCAATGATACAATGCCTTGATCTCATCAATCATATATCTTCACGCACACCTCCTAGCATGTCAAAGGCTACCGACTAGAAGCAAAGGTCAAATGATGGTATGGTGGTGGGACTGTACCATCATAATCAAAGTGGATAAATAGTATGAAATAATAAATCAATCAATAGTTGATGTAGTATAAATATAAAGGAAGAGAAAGACTATAGTAACTAATAAAATAACTAATTTCAAATACACAACAATGCCAGTCCATGTGACGCTACAATATGAAACCATTAGTCATATATTATGTAATAAATAACAAAGATTAAAATATTGAAAAATCCTCAAAGTATATCTCTATGAACATCCCAAAACCATTCTAAATCCTATGCTCCTAATAATTAATTTACAAATGTAACAACATAGGCATAATTCATGAACCAAAACATTCAACCATGAGGTCTGTTTTGGTACCAAAATGTAATGGAGGACTAAATATAGTGTAAGATAAATTGAGTGTTCCACACCAAAAAATGTCTAAATATATCCAATATATGAGTGTAAAATAAAATAGTGTTATGTAATATTAATAAAGTAGTAAATAATTTAATTTAGACAAGTTAAGCTTGGGTACCTCAATGGACGCTCGACCAACCATACATGCTTCAGCCTAAGCTGGGATACCTTAGAACAAGTTCACATAGATAAAAATTAATTTATATATATATATATATATATTATATACACAGTGACATATATAGTCATATATATATTGATACTAGACAATCCATGACTAGAAGTGTATCTCAAGAATACATGGATAGTCACCAAGCTCTTTCATAGTTATATTGAATGCCACGCCTAAAAATTTTAACTTTTGTGGGATTCCATGCTCATATGGCATAAGTGAATAAGGATTTCATTCCATAGAATCATGAACAATACAGGAATACATCACATATATCATAAATCCTAAGAAACTTCATGACCAAAAATCATAATCATTTGGGATTGCATGACTATTTTAATAGCCACAACATGACCATGAATAAATATGGGGAACAATCCCTTTAATTGATACAAACATAATGAAATTGAATAAATTAAGACACCACAAACTAGAATAAATAGTGACTCGATGACCAAGTATAAAGTGGTATTCAAGGACCAAGTACCATAATATTATAATATAATCTAGCCAACCACATTTGATATAACCATCATGATAGTTTAATTCAATAAAAACATAAATATTAAATAAGTCCATGTATTTAAATAGGCCTTATTAAAATATAATGATTGATAGTGAAAAAATACTTTCTAGAGGGAATTTTATATATCAAATCAAGCCTAAAATTTGAATCATTTCATTTATATGTAAATTTAGAAGTTCATGGGTAAGGTCCATTCCACTTACTGTTACCAAAAAAAATCTATCATTGACCCCTATTTAATTAATAAGATAATATACCTCACAATGGTTTTATTATGAATTAAGGTAAGTATTTTAATCGTTTATTTAAATTTAATTAAATTTAATTATATCTTGCATTGGATTTAACCAATACACCTCAGGGGTCATAAAAAGGTAGATAGTTCATTATAAATCAAGAATTTGAAAATTTAATTAATGGGGTGATTTAATTACCTAAAAGATCCATAGGTCATGGAATAAAAATAGTACACTTATGTGATGGTTCAAGTTATGGTGAGAATCCATAAATGGTGCAATTAAATACACAATTACTTTTAAATTCATGGAATTATGTTCCCCAAAATTAATTTCAAATTTATTGGGAAACATATAGAATGATCAATGTGTTCCCTAAAAAATTATTTTATAAACAATTAATAGTTTAGGGAAAAGAAATATAACCACCTACCTTGTAATTAGAATGGACCACTCATATATTACTGGTTTTTGATTCGAGGTTTTTGGAGATAAATTGAAGAATTTACCAAAAGCCCTAGAAGTAGGGTGAAATAACCTTCATGGATTAATAATTCTATACATCATGGGAAAATGAAATATTAAACAAGAGGATTCAATAAGTTATATAAATTACTTCAATAATCCCAATTAATTTTTTTTGACATTATATGGAGAAGATATCCACATGCCTAGGTGGTAACCATGGGAGAGCTAAATACATGGGATGTAGTGCATGAGAGGGGAGAAGAAAGTATAGTGGAATAAAATGATGATGCAAGGTAAAAATGGTAAAATTCCATCCCATTAATGAGACACGTGGTTTTATTAACTGTAAACCCGATGTGAATTGAATCTACCAACATTCAACTAATGCTATATTCTAGGCAAATTATTTACCAAATCATGTACACCCCAAGGGGATCATGTCATCATCTTTCTTTAGATATCTTGCATAGTCTTGCATCACCTATCATATGGTTTAGTCAAAATGTGTGTCACCTCTAGCTTTACTAGGTCAATATTCAAATTTTTTGTTAGTGGTCTATATGGATTCAAAAATCCATGTACCTATAGAAAATAGATCACAAGGTTTGGATTGCACAGTTATCCCAAACCATTCCCAAAAAAGGCACCTTTCCTTTCTTATACAAAAACTTATTTTTATGGTATGATGCTCCCAAAAATCAAATGAAAAGTCGGGATACCCCTTGGGATTCAAAATACACCATGAAAAAACACATTCAAATGTTATAACACTCATATTTAAATCACCATACTCGGTTTAAGATCCAACTCATCCACTAAATGAAACGATAAAAATCCTTTGAAATTAATAAGGATAAAAAACATGGTATTATAATATCTCCCAACTAAAAAAATTCTCATAAATAAAAATAATTGAGTAACAATGAAAACATAATTTAACTCACTCAGGTTAAGATTTTTTTTTTCAAATGGCCTCATTGTATTTCTAAACACTCAACGTACCACTAAGAGTTTCATAAAGTGTGCGATACAGAATTCATTAAAACTTGTGCATGTGCTCATATTTGAAACTGAACATTGAGATAGTAATAACCCACCATAGTCTAACAAAGTACATGGTCATGTAAATTCTATATTTACCGACTATATTTTGGAAATACCCTCCATAGAATCCAAATTAAATATCCAATTTCTAGTCAGAGTTCTTCAAATTTTGGAATTTCCCATTTAATCATTCCATTATAATTCTAATGAAGCTCCCTACATGGTTAGAATTTTATAAATTTTTTTATTCCCAATCAAAAAATTTAACTTATTCATTCTATCTTCTCAATGAAGTGTATTGGATGACCCTTTTTCTTCACTCAACCCATCCCTACAACATTATTTATGTGGTTTCTCACCAACCTCACGAAACTATCAAAGGGAAAATAAATTCATTGAACTACCATATGACCATCCATAATAATGATAATAATTAGTAATTGATGCATGTAAAATCTAATTATTATGTCTTTATCCCATGATATTTTGAGTTTTATCCAAAGCATTCTCATTGAAGGGCAAAACTAGCACCTATTGAAGGATCTAACAAAACATTTATTTTTCATCATCACACAACACAAACACAGGTGTGTAATTGATCCATCACTCTTAGATTATCATAGTAAAAGTTTAATCAGATATTATCAACAAAACATTCATGGAAACCCCAAAATCAAGTAATGGGGTGTATGGATCTCATGCATGGTAGTTTATACTCGATAGTTTATAAGTGAAATATCAGTGAAAATCTAAAACAAACTATTATCAAGAACACTAACTGAGTCCAAAATAAGTATTCCACCTAGAGATCGAGTCAAATAATTAGTGTGGGTATATCATCATTATAATATTTATTTATTTATAAAAATCATCCAGAAAAGTACAAGACACAAGGAATGTTGAAAAAGTAACTAAAACAAAAAAGAGACCCCAAGAAATTATGGAGGCCTTAAATAATGGAGACCAAGATCGTCCCCTATCATGATATTAATCCCCTCTAGAAGTAGTGATTTAGTTCTTGTAAAATAAGTTAACATTATTATTTGGTTCTCCATTGATGGAATGAAAATCCAAAAATTTGTTCTCCTTTAATTGGGTTTGTAAAATATTCATCAGGTTGTTAATTTAGCCCCTACAATGCGAGATGATATAAGTAATTAACCAAATATTGATTCTGAACCATGTAAGGAATTGTATAGTTTAGTGGAATCTATTTCGAACACTATAAAATTGATGTTATACTAACATTAGAGGGATATACTAGTGTCCATGGCCCCGGTCTCCTTTCGTAGAGAGTACCCACCTCCAAAATATACAATTAAAGAAAGAATGTCCTCACCCAGAGGGTCCCTTACCACCCGACCTCCCTCATAACACACAAATTAAACATTCAATCCATGTTCAAATTTTGTCTTGAGATTTAAGGATACCAAAATATTCATTTACCATAATTGATCCCCATATTTTTTATAGAACATTAAATTTCAGTAGATAAATGACTAAGAGTTGGAGTGCATTCTTAGTTTCTGAGTAGATGGGCCATGCCAATTAAAAGGTTATGAGTTATTCTCATGAGGTACCTCCCTATAAAAATATTGTTTTAAAAATAGTAGTGTTACTCACCTTCCATGGACAATAACACCCATCTGAAGTCACCTAATATAGTCCACGCCTCTATAACATATAAGATTGGAAGCACAACTCAATTGAGTCTATATATCCTGTAAGTAAGGTGTTAGTTTATTTCATTACCTCGTCTTATAATAGATATTCTCTCAATGTACCTAGAATGATGTCAAGATAAAGAGAATGATAAATACTAACCATGGGGTGCACTAATAGGATATCAAAATTACTTATAAGGAAAAAAGACACACCCATTATTTACAATACAATGTTTTTGGAAATATTTATGACCATCCATAACCAATTAATATCCATATTAATAGTAAAACCGCCACTAGATGAATTATTTTGAAATTGCTCAACTAAACCTTCCATCATGTCATCATTATCCAACCATAGTTCATTAAATTTTAAGGAATCATGTGGCCATTAAATCATAAATAGTGGAGGATAAATGGATTAAAAAATGTCTTTAAAGGTTACATACATATATCACTATTTTATTGTCACACTTCATTACAATAACCAACATGAGTTAGAGACATTAAACTCTATCTGGTTCACTCAAATACTCTGATCATGAATACATAATAAAGAATCCATCCATAATCAAACCAATTTTTATCCTAAGTATTATTTTATGTAATATGACTAAAACTACTCACCTATCATTAATTTTTAATAAAATGTTATCATTACTGGGTTACCATTTATGGTTATTCTCCATATACATAAAACGATTCTCCAAAACATGTTTTACATTACCCCCACCTTTTGAGTGTCCAAATCATTGTTTAATGATAATGGGAACTCATATCACGATGAACACTATATCAACAAAATAACACAAGTTATAGATGTGGCCAACATATTTTTACCAAGGACCAATTTTGAGAAGAGAGAACAACTATTGAGTTAAAAGAACACCGAGTAATATTTACTCTTGATGTGAACATGATTCTCTACTGAGCTATGATTATACATGAAATTTTCCTAAGGCATGAATCCAAAAGAAAAATCAGATCTGTAGTGCTATCAAACATGTTCCATTTTCAAAAATTTATTCTAAACACTGAGAAAATCATATTTTGATTAGAAGATTAAAGCTGAAATGTTCATAACATGTTCACAACACCTAGTTCACTCTACTCTATGAGTGTAGATTAACTGATCGAGGATATTACATTTCCACTAAACTCATACATTTCACTATGAAACTTAAATGACATGATGTGTGTCACACTAATAATGATTACTACCCCAAGATTTTACCAGTGTAAAAACACAGCAGTTAATATTGTCCATACGTCCTTTATCCCTATGAATCTTAGTATGTTATGACCCATAAAAAAATTTATCGTAGAGTTGTGTTATAAAAAATGACTATTATTATGGATAATGATATTTTGAGTCATCCATCACTAAATAGAAAGAATGGTCACATGACCTACTAAGAGGATAACCATGATCTAGACATGTCTAAACTAAAAAATGTGAGAAATACATGATTCTAACACCCTTAATAGGGGTCAATATACCACTCAACCACCAATCCATCTTAGTTTTTATTTTAAAAACTATGATTCCTACCTAGGGAAACAGTGCTTGAATGACACCCACATTGAAACTCTTCATAATCAATTAGAAACTCACAAATCTATTGAGGGATATACCTCTACTATAATAGATAACACTAAAATATAAATCATCAAACCTATTTAAGTTATACAAAAAATGATACTCGAATATATATCCTATCAACAAGGTTAAAGTGATGGATGAAGAATCCTTTTAGAAACACTCATATTCATGTTCCAAGGAAACTATCCAGTGAATAGTTGAACTACCCATTCTTGAGGGATAAAACTAAGAACAACCCTTAAAGGCTTCTTTTTAATTCAAAAAATATATTAATGTTTTTTTTCTAAAAATTTCAAAAAACATATTTTTTAATAACATCAAGTACCTTTCGTGTTCAAAAAATTGATTGATACTTCATTTAGCAAATTTCACTAGGCATCACCGGTATGTTATATCAAAAAACCATCCAAAAGATACTTTTAAGATAAAATTATATCATAATACTAGAAATTTATCTTACAAATAACTTTTAGGAAATTTATTTATCCACAATGTTTTCACTACTGGGCTTAGTTAAAGAAAATGATAATTTAAAATATTTAGATGAAAAAACCTTTAGGTTTTAGTTGAAATTTTAATTGATAAACAACCCATAATAATAAATATCAGAGGTATATACAAGTTATTTTATCATTTTAATGGGAATGGGTTCAATAATATATCATTATATATTTATACATAACCTAAATAAGTTCCTACTTTCACTTAAATTAACTAACCCACATAGCATGTATATACCCTAATGGTGTTAATTATCATGTCATAAAAGATAAGGGTAACCTATGACGGTCCTATTAATTTATTCAAGATTAAAAAACAACCTCAATGGGTTTTCTTCATAAGAAACATACCTCAACTATTATAAGGCCCCAGCCTTAAACCTTACTTAATCATGAGTTATTACAAGATTACACATTGAGGATCTTTTCAGGTTTAGAGTTTTAGAGAATTAGATCAGGAAACTTGCATTACATTCCACATTTAAACAAAGTAGTTACATAAAAGACAGTATTCATTCTTCCCATCAATGGAAACATATTTAAAATAATACACGGATTCTTTCTTGACACATCCTTGACACTATCATCACATCATGTACCTTTCCCTTGACCTGTGAAAAAAATTTCAAAAACTTGGGATGAGTATAAAAAGCTCAGTAAGGGATATAAAAATATGGAAAGGAAACATGAGTACATGTATACATAAGAATGAAATCATACTTTACCCATAAAACATAGGCATATCAAATCATGAATAAATAATAGAAAACATAAGACATAAAGGTAACTTGAGGCATTCATAACATTCTTACGTAGGGAGTAACCCTCTTGGTTACGTTTGGAATACCCATCATAGTATATTCCCTAAATCTCTTCGGAGAAACTATAATGTTTCACTCCTTCGCGTTACCCAATGCATTAGAGAGCTATATCGGGCTCACCCGCCCTTAGTTTATCACGGAACCACCCGTTTTCTGAACAATGCCCAAGAACCATAACATAAACGCACCACATAAAACATTCATAAAGGAAAAATAACATTTCCACATGTCAATCACAATATAACATTTTATTATATTGAAATAACGAATCTGTTCAAAAAGAAACCATTTCCAAAACCATTTAAAACATTTAATAAAGAGATTTTTGAATCAAAGTGTTCCATACCACCTTGAAGATTTTAAAATTTTAAACCATTAATATCCATATAAATAAATCCTTAAAACCATTTTGAAAACATGGATATTAAAAAGAACAAATCATTAAAACATTTAAAGTGATATTTTGGTTAAAGGGTTTTTACCAAAATTAGAGACACATGAATACAATAATTGAGGAATAAAATTTAATCAGAACTTTATAATATCATGAGAATAAATGGATTCATGATATAATACTCCAAAGGAGAGTATATACACCATATAAGAGTGAATTGGTGCATAACAACAATGAACCCCCAATAGAAATGTCAAATGTGATGAAATCCCTTACAAAGAAGGTGTCCTTAAATTAAGGACAAATCAATCTAAAAAATATGTGTGAAAAATATAAATACACCCAATATAAGTGGATATTAAGTGTAAAACAATAATAGGTCATTCACACATATTCAATGGATGACATATTCAATAACTACATGTTGAACCCAAAGAAATCGAAATTGGGTTAAAAAGTTCCCTTGACAGCCTGACGACATCACATCAAAATGAGTTGATTAGAGATAAAAAGTGTATCTCATCACATGGACATAAAATTTACATCAATAAGGAAATATGAGAACATATCCCAACATAACAATATGTAAATTAAAAGACCCAACAAAAGAAGTCTTTTTAAAAAAGAGGAGGGTGAAAGGTTCCCTTACCGACTTGGGTATCATTCAAAATATACACCCCATGAAAGAAGGACAATAGATCATTGATGTAAATACTCATAAACGAAAGTATATTACACAAATAGTAGAATAATGGGCAGTATATACACCACTCAATGGAATTTGTGGAAAATGTAGCATAAATCTCACGAGAATAAATGTGAGATGAAAAATCCCTTACGAAAACTCGGCAGCCTAACGACACCACTTAAAACATCCAAAATGGATTGATGAGAGGAAATAGGGTCTCTCACCACATAAACATAAAGTTTACAGAAAGATGAATATAAAATAACATCCCCCAACATTACAAAGAGGAGATTAAAAGAAGTGACATAAAGGAGAGTACTTAAAAGAAAGAGAGAGGTTAGATCTCTTACGAAAATTCGGCAGCCTAACGGCGCCACTCAAAACTCCCAAAATGGATTGATGAGAGAGAATAGGGTCTCTAATCACATAAACATAAATATTACAGTAAGTGTAATATAAAAGATCATCCCAATAACAAGAAAGATGAGCTTTAAAAGGAATGACATAAAAGTGTGTACTTAAAAAGAAAGAGAGGAGTAGGATCCCTTACCTCGGGTCCGACTTGACTCGATCGTTCTTTAATCTCCTGAATAATAAACTTGAGTTAATTTCTACTTCCTTAAGAACCTTTTTCAAGTTCATTATTCCTTTTATATCACTTATTACCATGTCATAAACATTATATAATCATTTAAGTTAATAATATTTGTTTTGCCGATATTGGGTTCTTAAGTCGAAAGTGGACTTCTTACAATTACATGTTGTTCGTGTGGCCAAAGGTTTATTATATCCAGAATTGTATTCATGATGTAGATATAATATATGTAATATATATCCAGTACATTCATGCATTTATAACATTACATAATCATTTAGAGGTAAGAAATGAAATGCACCGTTCATGGAGACGGTAAGCCGTACGTACGCATGAACGCTACTTTCATTTCTATTTCGTATTTTATAGGATGGAATAATAATGATATAAAGGTATATTATAATTCCAGTATAATATCATATATTATATCATAGTTCAATATTTTATACGTCCCACATATGGTATTTAACTAATCAAATCACTTTGAGGGGGCGGTAGTCCGCACTTCCTTAAATGAAGATATCGTGTTTACCCATAATGGAAACCACAAAGGTATGCCCAAAATGAAAAAAACAGAATCATAAGGAAAAAATAAACATATTATATATCATATATAAAAAGAGTGACATCATAATGGCCACCTTTGAAGGTGTTAAATGAGTATTGAACAATCATCGTTTCGGGAGGCAGAATTTCGCCATCCACGGAAACCGTATGTTCTTTAACCATTTGATGTAGTTGTGTGAGAGTGTAGCTCGAATAAATCATATAACAACATCCTAGTATATTGAATATACTGGTGTTGTTACAGAAGAAGTAAATAAAAAGAGTTTAGGGGGTTGGAGAAGCAAAATAAAACAAATGAACATGAGAGAATGAATTACATTTAAAAGTGTAACTCCTTTTGATTTGAGTCTAAAGGCTTCCTTTGAAAGGATTCTTCCCAAAGGGAATTCTCTAGGATGAGGATAGGGATGTGGAGAGAGTAAATGGGCAGGGTTTGGCCGAGCCAAAGGCTTGAGGAGTGTGTGAAATGAGGTAGAGGTGGGGGCCTTTTATAAGAGGAGAGGAGGGGCACTTTTGGAAAGTAAAGAAATATTACTTTATTTGAAAATGTGTTTCGGTTTTAAAAGGTACCGCATTGATATAATTCGTGGATAAGGTGATAAGGCTTCGAAATCCACTCATCCAGTTGGTTTTGGACATGTGTAGGTTGTAGATTTTACATTACCTTTCCATTTTATTTAAATCGTTAAATAATGAAGTCATCGCTGCATCATCATGATGTCATATATAATTTAATTTATTTAATGTCTAAAAATTATTAAAAAATACTATGATGTAGGAAATCTTTTTATCTTTCCAATTATTATTTATAATCGAAAATCTGATATTTATAACACCAGGTAAAAATTGTTTTCTTAAAACATATTATGTTTGTGTCATTTTTAGTTTTACATTAAATAAAAAGTTATTTATGTCATTTCCCAACCAAAGTGGATCCATGGGGTCCCCATGTTGACCCATGGCTTGTCTTGGTCGGACATGACACAACCAATGAGGGTAGGAAATGTGTCAAGATCATCTTATTTTATTAAAGCACTATTTTTTCCTTAAACTACACTAATTACCACTAATCACGATTAAAAACATAATAAGTTACTATTCACCAAAAAAAAATATTTCATCTCATTGAACCACATTTTACTTCTTAATGACAACCATGTATGTCGGATTTTTGAAAATCAAAACACAATGATGGTAAAATTTCATTTAAACGGAAAATCAGTTTTTATAAGTACCACTTAGTGGTTTCACTATTCATCAAAAATTGATGTTTTTCAGAAAAATCCCAAAAATTCACCCTAAGCTATATTTGATATTCTGAATTCCAAAATGAAGTCCATTTAACTAAATTAAAAACATATAAGTCACATTAATTAATTTAAAAATTAATTCCCGCTGTCAGAGCAAATAACGTGTTTTTATGAAACAATAAGTATCAAAAGATTGACACTAGTTTAAGTCCGATTTCAAAGTGAAATTAATTCCAATGACCACTATTGGATTTAATGGTAAAATTATTTTCTAATTTTACTTTAAAACCAATTCAAAAGATAATCTAATCATATAAATAAATTAGATTAAGAAGTGGTTTTGAATTAAAATACAACATTTTACACTATTCATTAAAAAAAAACTTTATCGGAAAGATACCAAAAATTTACACAAAGTAAATTTTGATGTCTCGATTCTTAATAAGAGTTTTATTTGGTCCAAAATAATGTTTATGAGTGAACAAAACTATACTTAATGATGGTTCAACATCAAAAGGTGATATGTGAACCTTTAGTGAAAACTAGGGCATATATGCCTAAAATTGAATTCTTTCCGTATTTTAATCCTCTATCCTTTATTGTATAAATGTAAAAACATTTAAAAACATATATAATCATATTTTAGTTATTTCTATCCATTCCCGCCATTACAACGGCTACATGTTAACTACCATTATAATAATATTATTTTATTATTAGAGTGCAACGTAAGATTCCCAAGAAACTCGTTGTTGCGTGTTGGGTATGCCATCGATCATATCGTCCCCTTTAAAGTCATATTAATATTTTATTCACAAATTTGGATAAATAAGAAAATGTCATATTCTTTATTTACCTAGGGTGTTACATCCTTCCCCCCTTTTGGGAATTGCGTCCTCGCAATTTTTAAAATTGATCTTGGAAACATCCTTGAAAGTCCCACATCGGAACAAGAGTCGGTAAAACAATCACTTTAAAATAAAGAAAGATAAGTACAGAGGTCACCCGAGTTAACCCATACTAGGACTCCATGTATGAAAACAAGGACATGGAGGAGAAAACATAGGGTCATGTTTTGATGGAGAGTGATAGAAAACATGTTTAGGAGAAAGTTTACAATAAGAAAATCACAAACTTGTGATGGGTTAAACGGTGTTGGGTCCCTAATAGGAAAAGTTAATAGACAACATTTTTGTTTTAAGTTACTTTTTATTGAGGAATTTATTCATAAGGAAGCATAATCACTTATCATGTTGACTTTCAACTTTTACTAGATTCCTTAATCAAACTCATATTTTTTCCACAAGACGAGTATTTAGGGAGACTTGTTCGCATTAAGAGTAATATAATCAAATTATAGAGAATCACCTAATCCAAAAAAGAGAACTATATACTTCCCATATCTTTAGACCATAACCATAACCAAAACCAAAAAGTCTAGTACAAGATCAGATAATCCAGAAAAGAATAATCCTTTATAAAAAGAAAATCTATTCTTAATCTCCAAAATTCGTCAAACAAAACCCAAAGTTCAACAAGGATCATTCGATAAACAATTTGTCCATAAAATTCTTCAAAGTAAACCAATCTAATATTGAAACCCAAATATTTGAAGGATTTAGTCACATATTCTTCCAAGTTAAATCGTAACATTTATCTCCAAACAACACCAGTTGCTCCTAAAGTCTCGTATTGAAAAGTAATTAACCTAATCATGTATCCTCCATGATAGGTTAATCATTTTCATAAATAACCCAAAATCAACTTACTCTTAATTCATAAAATCATATAACTAGAAAGAATCAGTCAAACTAACCGGGGACTTCACGTAGTCCAGTGGTAGGTGATAAATACCAGTCGCACTTTGGTTGTGGGTTCGATTCCCGCAGCTTTGTTCGACGTGACAGGTTGTCACACTGTCTGCGTGTTTTCCTTTTTCCAAAACTATATAATTCTTAAATAATTCTCAAAAAAGAGATAAAATCATCAAAAATGATCATAACATATTTTAACCTCATGTTTATCTCATGCCTTTCATTTTCCAGCATATCATAGAATAACACATAATTACCTCAAAAGTAAGGATCATATAAACTCTAATGGTTTCCTTTATAATTATTACCTGAACTTCCACGTGGATTGGTCATCTCGTACATGATGCATTAAAGATCATACCAAGGATCAAGTGGTTGATCATGACTCCTTGATATTTGGTTTAGAACAACCACGAGTTTCCTCATTGAATCCTCCATTTTATCTAGTATCTTAATCAGAGAACCACCATAGTTTCCTTCAAACCTGTTGTCTCTTTGGTGCCTACTAGATCCATCCATTCACTAAAAATAGAAATGTCAGTGTGAGTATATAAAAAAACCATCATGTACTAATGAGGAAGGTAAAGACTAAGATACACTTACTCATTCACTTTATCTAAAACTAGGACTCTTTCTGAAATCCTAACCATTATGGTAATGTCACTTATGCTTAAAGAATACCCTAACCTCTAAAGTTATCTAAACCGAACTCTGATACCAACTATAAGGCCCTAGACTTAAACCTTACTTAATCTTGAGTTATTACAAGATTACACATTGAGGATCTTTTCAGGTTTAGAGTTTTAGAGAATTAGATCATGAAACTTGCATTACATTCCATATTTAAACAAAGTGGTTACATAAAAGATAGTATTCATTCTTCCCATCAATGGAAACATATTTAAAATATAACATGGATTCTTTCTTGACACATCCTTGACACTATCATCACATCATGTACCTTTCCCTTGACCTGTGAAAAAAAATTCAAAAACTTGGGATGAGCATAAAAAGCTCAGTAAGGGATATAAAAATATGGAAAGGAAACATGAGTACATGTATACATAAGAATGAAATCATAGTTTACCCATAAAACATAGGCATATCAAATCATGAATAAATCATAGAAAACATAAGACATAAATGTAACTTGAGGCATTCATAACATTCTTATGTAGGGAGTAACCCTCTTGGTTATGTTTGGAATACCCATCACAGTATATTCCCAAAATCTCTTCGGAGAAACCTCAAATTTTCACTCCTTCGCGTTACCCAATGCATTGGAGAGCTATATCGGGCTCACCCGGCATTAGTTTATCACGGAACCACCCGTTTTCATAACAATGCCCAAGAACCATAAAATAAATGCATCACATAAAACATTCAAAAAGGAAACATAACATTTCCACATGACAATCACAATATAACATTTTAGTATATTGAAATAACGAATCCGTTCAAAAATAAACCATTTCCAAAACCATTTAAAACATTTAATAAGGAGATTTTTGAATTAAAGTGTCCCATACCACCTTGAAGATTTTAAAATTTTAAACCATTAATATCCGTATTAATAAATCCTTAAAACCATTTTGAAAACATGGATATTAATAAGAACGAATCATTAAAACATTTAAAGTGATATTTTGGTTAAAGGGTTTTTACCAAAATTAGAGACACTTGAATACAGTAATTGAGGAATAACATTTAATCAGAACTTTATAATATCATGAGAATAAATGGATTCATGATATAATACTCCAAAGGATAGTATATACACCATATAAGAGTGAATTGGTGCATAACAACAATGAACCCCTAATAGAAATGTCAAATGTGAAGAAATCCCTTATAAAAAAGGTATTCTTAAATTAAGGACAAATCAATCTCAAAAATATGTGTGAAAAATATAAATACACACAATATAAGTGGATATTAAGTGTAAAACAATAAAAGGTCATTCACATATATTCAATGGATGACATATTCAATGACTACATGTTGAACCCAAAGAAATCGAAATTGGGTTAAAAAGATCCCTTGACAGCCTAACGGCATCACATCAAAATGAGTTGATGAGAGATAAAAAGTGTATCCCATCACTTGGACATAAAATTTACATCGATAAGGATATATGAGAACATATCCCAACATAACAATATGTAAATTAAAAGATCCAACAAAAGAAGTCTTTTTAAAAAAGAGGAGGGTGAAAGGTTCCCTTACCGACTTGGGTATCTTTCAAAACATACACCCCATGAAAGAAGGTCAATAGATCATTGATGTAAATATTCATAAAAGAAATTATATTACACAAATATTAGAATAATGGGCAGTACATACACCACTCAATGGAATTTGTGGCAAATGTATCATAAATCTCACGAGAATAAAAGTGAGATGAAAAATCCCTTACGAAAACTCGGCAGCCTAACGACGCCACATAAAACATCCAAAATGGATTGATGAGAGGAAATAGGGTCTCTCATCACATCAACATAATGTTTACAGAAAGATGAATATAAAATAACATCCCCCAACATTACAAAGAGGAGCTTAAAAGAAGTGACATAAAGGGGAGTACTTAAAAGAAAGAGAGAGGTTAGATCTCTTACGAAGATTCGGCAGCGTAACCGCACCACTCAAAACTCCCAAAATGGATTGATGAGAGAGAATAGGGTATCTCGTCACATGAACATAAAAATTAAAGTATGTGTAATATAAAATATCAACCCAATAACAAGAAAGATGAGCTTTAAAAAGAATGACATAAAAGTGTGTACTTAAAAAGAAAGAGAGGAGTAGGATCCCTTACCTCGGGTCCGACTTGACTCGATCGTTCTTTAATCTCCTGAATAATAAACTTGAGTTAATTTATACTTCCTTAAGAACCTTTTTCAAGTTCATTATTCCTTTTATATCACTTATTACCATGTCATAAACATTATTTAATTGTTTATGTTAATAATATTTGTTTTACCGATATTGGGTTCTTAAGTCGAAAGTGGACTTCTTAAAATTACATGTTGTTCGTGTGGCCAAATTTTTATTATATCCAGAATTTTATTCATGATGTAGATATCATATATGTCATATATATCCAGTACATTCTTGCATTTATAACATTACATAATCATTTAGAGGTAAGAAATGAAATGCACCGTTCATGGAGATGATAAGTCGTACGTACGCATGAACGCTACTTTCATTTCTATTTCATATTTTATAGAATGGAATTATAATTAAATAAAGGTATATTATTATTCCATTATAATATAATATATAATATCATAGTTCCATCCTTTATACGTCCCACATATGGTATTTAACGAATCAAATCACTTTGAGGGGGCGGTAGTCCGCACTTCCTTAAATGAAGATATCGCGCTTACCCATAATGGAAACCATAAAGGTATGCCCAAAATGAAAAAAAATAGAAGCTTAAGGAAAAAAAACATATTATATATCATATATAAAAATAGTTACATCATAATGTCCACCTTTGAAGGTGTTAAATGAGTATTGAACAATCATCGTTTCGGGAGGCAGAATTTCGCCATCCACGGAAACCGTATGTTCTTTAACCATTTTATGTAGTTGTGTGAGAGTGTAGGTCAAATAAATCTTATAACAACATCCTAGTATATTGAAGATACTGATGTTGTTACATAAGAAGTAAATAAAAAGAGTTTACGGGGTTGGAGAAGAAAAATAAAACAAATGAACATGAGAGAACGAATTACCTTTAAAAGTGTAACTCCTTTTGATTTGAGCCTAAAGGCTTCCTTTGAAAGAATTCTACCCAAAGGGAATCCTCTAGGATGAGGATAGGGATGTGTAGAGAGTAAATGGTCAGGGGTTGGCCGAGCCAAAGGCTTGAGGAGTGTGTGAAATGAGTTAGAGGTGGGGGCCTTTTATAAGAGGAGAGGAGGGGCACTTTTGGAAAGTAAAAAAATATTACTTTATTTGAAAATGTGTTTCGGTTGTAAATGGTCCCACATTGATATAATTAGTGGATAAGGTGATAGGGATTCTAAATACACTCATCCAATTGGTTTTGGCCATGTGTAGGTTTTAGATTTTACATTATCTTTCCATTTTATTTAAATCGTTAAATAATGAGGACATCGCTGCATCATCATGATGTCATATATAATTTAATTTATTTAATGACTAAAAATTATATAAAAAAATACTATGATGTAGGAAATCTATTTATATTTCCAATGAATATTTATAATCGAAAACCTGATCTTGATAACCCCATGTAAAAATTATTTTCGTAAAACATATTATGTTTGTGTCATTTTTACTTTTACATTAAATAAAAAGTTATTTATGTCATTTCCCAACCAAAGTGAATCCATGGGGTCCCCATGTTGACCCATGGCTTGTCTCGTTCGGCCATGACACAACCATTGAGGGTAGGACATGTGTCAATCTCATCTTGTTTTATTAAAGCATTATTTTTACCTTAAACTACACTAATTACCACTAATCGCGATTAAAAACTTAATAAGTTACTATTCACCAAAAAAAATATTTTTATCTCATTGAACCAAATTTTACTTATTAATGACAATCATGTATGTTGGATTTCTGAAAATCAAAACACAATGATGGAAAAATTTCATTTAAATAGAAAATCAGTTTTTATAAGTACCACTTAGTGGTTTCACTATTCATCAAAAATTGAAGTTTTTCAGAAAAATCCCAAAAATTCACCCTAAGCTAAATTTGATATTATGAATTCAAAAATGAAGTATATTTTAAGAAATTCAAAACATATAAGTCACATTAATTAATTTAATAATTAATTCCCGCTGTCAGAGCAAATAACGTGTTTTTATGAAACAATAAGTATCAAAAGATTGACACTAGTTTAAGTTCGATTTCAAAGTGAAATTAATTCCAACGACCACTATTGGATTTAATGGTAAAAATATTTTCTAATTTTACTTTACAACCAATTTAAAATATAATCTAATCATATAAATAAATTAGATTAAAAAGTGGTTTTGAATTAAAATACAACATTTTACATTATTCATTAAAAAAATGAACTTTATCGGAAAGATACCAAAAATTTACACAAAGTAAATTTTGATTTCCCGATTCTTAATAAGAGTTTTATTTGGTCCAAAATAATATTTAAGAGTG
The DNA here is from genome assembly GCA_963277665.1 of Viscum album. Taxonomy (NCBI): domain Eukaryota; kingdom Viridiplantae; phylum Streptophyta; class Magnoliopsida; order Santalales; family Viscaceae; genus Viscum; species Viscum album. The sequence goes on from OY728131.1 coordinate 1,198,085,616, forward strand.
AACAAAACTATTTTTAATGATTGTTCAACATCAAAAGGTGATAAGTGAACCTTTAGTGAAAACTAGGGCATATAGGCCTAAAATTGAATTCATTCCGTATTTTAATCCTCTATCCTTTATTAGATAAATGTAAAATCATTTAAAAACATATATAATCATATTTGAGTAATTTCTATCTATTCCCGCCATTACAACTGCTACATGTTAACTACCATTTAAAATAATATTATTTTATTATTAGAGTGCAACGTAAGATTCCCAAGAAACTCGTTGTTGCGTGTTGGGTACGCCATCAATCATAGAGTCCCCTTTAAAGTCATATTAATATTTTATTCACAAATTTGGATAAATAAGAAAATGTCATATTCTTTATTTACCTGGGGTGTTACAACTATCCTACATGGGTACATTTTTACATTTAAGAATTGTAGTTATATGGGTTTTCATGCCAATGTCATAAAGGTAAAGTCGTTATATTAGAAAATATTTACTATAAGGATTTAAATTTATATCATACTATGGTTTATTTAGATTAATTTTCATTCTCAATTTATAAAGATAATTTCTATTATAATTTTAAAAACTCATTCAGGTGGCCGCATCCAGTTTTTTTCTTTAATTTCAGAATATTTCGCATTCTAATGTAACGGTTTGATTATATGGTGTACATTTCCCAATTTATATGATCTCAAACACGATATAAATGATTATTAGAACCCATTAAATCAAAAAGACACATTTTTTGTCTTATATGATAAATGGACAATGTATGAAACTTTTATTTATTGGTTATTTAAAGTTACACCATCAAATATTATGGGAAAACACCAATTAGGTTTATGGAGAATCTTTAATAACCAATAATTTTTCACAATTATATCATGGAATGATATCATAAGGAAAAAAGTATTTTTGGGTATGAAAATTTACCAAAAACCCTTATTTACAAGTAATCATGAAATATAATCACCTAATTAGGGTGTGCATGTAAGCATGTTGTTAATCACTCAAGGCACATCAAGCATGTGTCAGACAGTCAAGAAATGAAACCTATATGGAAATCAATTCTATTTGATCCTATAATGATGCATGAAATAATAATTATTATCCATAAAAATAAAAGGTTAAAATACAGTAAGTATCATAAATCACTATATAGCAGGAAATATAATAAATACAGAAGGTAAAATCATAAGCAACTGTAATAATGAATGACATTAAAAACAGGCTAATCATGTCAACATGAGGTTTTAATTATTTTTTGGTTTGATCACATCCATAAACAACTATGTACCAAGAATTATAATAATATGACTCTCTTATAAACCCACCTAAATAGTAATATAAGTGGAAGAGAGGATCTTATTCCACTTTGTAACAACCCATCATTGGAGCTACTGGAGTGGTTCACTGATCCGGTCTATCACATACCTCAAGAATGCCTCCCCACATTCCCCTAGATTCCGACTAGAAGTGAGGGTCAAAATATGGCATGGTGGAAAGAATATATCGTCTTTATTAGAGTGTAATAATTATATAACATTATAAATCAAGGAATAATTTAACAAATATAAATTAAAAAGTAGAGGAATACAATAACAATAAAAAAATATCCATTTACAAATACAAAATGATTCAAGTCCATGTGATGCTGTAATATGTGATTAGTATCCCTGTACAATTTAATTAATGAATAATAAAAAATGAAATTCAATGTCTCAAGATCTATCCACATGAGAAGATATATATATCGATCATTTATGTGCTTCTAAGTTCCCATGTACCAATTCAAAAATATAACCATAATCCATAAACATGAACATACAACCATCTGGTATGTTGGGGTACCATATTGTAACATAATCCAAAACAAGTTATGATATAAACCTAGAAGGCCACCTCCAACAGTGTCTAAATATTTATTTTCTATGATTTAAAAATAATAAAGTTTGAAAAATATCAGTAAGGAAGTAAATAATTAAAAAACAAGTTAATATCAGGCTTATAAAAAAATACTTGACTATCAGTACCTACTTCGGTATAAGGTGGGATACCTCTGAACAAGTACATATGTAGACACACACACACACACATATCGATATGATATATAGTAACATATGATGTCATATATATAGAAACTATGACTATAAAGGACTTGAGGTGTGACTTGGAATCTAGGAATAGTCCCTACGACCTTATCGAGTGATAAGAGACACCATGCCCACAAATGAAAAATCATGATGGAAATCATGATCATGATTCATATGTTAAGAGGGATTCTATGCCTCAATATCATGACAGCCAGGGTATGTCATACCCACATTTTAGAAATCATAACAGACATCGTTGCCTTGTATATTAATCAATTGGAATTACATGACCGAGTAGTATAATAATATAGGGCCTCCATAGACAAATAAATATGGATACCATGCCCATGATTAAATAGAAAAACCATGCCCAATAATATATACGGACACCATGCCCATGAATAAATAAAGACATCGTGTTTGTGAATAACTAAGAACACCATGCCCTTGTGAAAATAAGGATTCCATGAACATGAATTAGAATATATTTAAGGGATTCCATGCCCATGAAGAAGTAAGGATGTCATTCCAAAGTATGAAAATGTACTAATAGAAAAAAGACAATTCCTTTACATACTAACACACAGATTTTTCAATTTAATTCAACCATAAATAATAAATGTGTTAGTGTCTTCAAACATGATTTATAACAATTTAATAATATATATTTAAAAGAGGCATGCCTTAAAGAATATAATATCACAAATCTTGGTCACTAATTTAAACATTTATAGGTAAATTTATAAGTCCATGAGTAAGGTCTATGTCTCTTACCATCACTAATATTATCCTCCCCTCACACCTTTTTAATCAAAAATATACCCTCTAGGTGGTTTTATTGTTAAATTGGGAATGAAATATAATAGATATTCTTATCAATTTAATTCATATTAATAATATCTTGCATTAATGTTAACAAACACACCTCAAAGGGGAATAAAAATGTATGGAGATCATTATAAATTATGAATTTCAAACAACACATTGAAGGGGTTATTTAATTTTCTAAATGAGGAATACATCATGATATATGAAAAATTTACAAAATCATTGATTTTATTTAATGTGAGAAACATACAATAGTTAAATTAATTATAGAACATATATTACATTCAGGGTATTAGAATACACATAACTTATTTGACATTTAATGGGAATGGTGGATAAGTATTTTTATGCGGCACAACATTATAACATATAAACAAGAGATACAATAGGGAAAATCAACCAAACCACCTACCTTGTTCTTGGAATGTCCCACTAATCAATTATTGGGTTTTGATTCAATGTGGATCAAGATAAATTTAAGAATTTGAAAAATGACATGAAAATAGGGTGAAAGATCCCGCATGTATTTAACATTCTATATTATGAGGGAAAGTGAAATAAGAGGAATGTATAGTCGATATCTTTCCGATATGAATCCAATTCTCTAGACATCATCTGATTCAGACACTAGATGAAGATAAGATCTCAATTTTAAATATGTGACCAAGGGAGAGCTCCATGTGCGGAGTAGCTAGATAAAAGATAAGATATGAAAAGAGGGGAAAATAAATGATAAGGTAGGGTAAATGGTAATTTAATTCACATTAATGAGTTTCATGTTTTAGATTATTGTCCACAAACTATATGTTTATACTACCTAAGTGGAAATAAGTGTGTTGGATGGGCACACAGTATTCCAAACCATTTTCATGTCATATGGATCACCTCGAAAAATTTCTGTTGATAACCCACATATTATTGAGCCACCTCTCACATGGTATGATTGAAACATAGGACATACCAATTTCCCTAACACCAAGAAAAAATGCTTCTATTAGATGGATGAATTGTTTCAAAAAAAAGTCTTCATATAGAATAGGGCACATAGATTGGGATACACAGTTAACACTAATTGTGCACCAACTGAGCACCTCTTTATACTTCTCCCAAACTAAGTTTTTTGAGTTCAATGTTCTTGAAGTCATCTATATAAATGATAAAAATCGTGAACTTATAATGCTATCCAAAAAATAATACATTATTGTTTTAAAATTATCATATTTATATCATGATGCTTTGTTTAATATTCATCTCATTTACCAAACATAATATTCAAATCATTTGGAATTTCTATTATCTCAAAACAAGGGACACTAAAAAACTCAACCTCATGTTTGAGGGGAATCATATATAATTCATATTTAAATACATCACTGTACTTTTATACAATTTTTATTTATTCAATTTCAATTTTGTCTTCGATCTTTTAATCAATTATCATTCTTTATTACGTATAAATAAACAAATTGAGGGGAATGCTTTTGAAGGGAGTTTATAATCACTCCTTCTGCTATACATGATATTAGGATTATTTAGAATATGAAATAATATTTTCATTTACTAATAATTGATATTGGATCTCTTCATAAAAAAATATTCCATGACTAGTATCACATTGAATTCTACCAAGGGTAGGATAACTAGAGCTGAAAGATGTATCTTCCCATTATCCTCGATTATATGTTATTTGTATATCTTGGATATAATCATCATGCAACAAATATTTTTACTAATAAATCAATATACAAGGATTAGGTGGTGAATCATTATTCATATAAATCCAAAATGATATAAAATAATGTGAAGAAGAAAAATCAAATAATACATTTTATTTTTAGGAGTGAAAGATATGTATACATTCCACCACATTGTTATCATGATCCACTGCTGTAGCTATGACTGAAAACCCCATACATATTCTATTGGGAATTGAGGATTATAATTACTATTATCATAATTACCCCTAAGATTAGTGAATTCAATCTTATAACTCAAAAATTCCTTTAATTTGAAACATTGAATTGTATGTGGATCCTTAGTAGGTACCTCGTTATCCTCATTTGGATAGTTTTCATCTTTATCCGTTATTGATGATCATGACCTAAATGACCAACCTTTAAAAACATGAAGCATTTTATAATACCTTTTAACAAATTTCCATCATGTTTTCTCCAAAATTTAATTCTTGAAAGAGGTTGGAATTTATTTCCCCAATGAAAATTACCATATGAGTTTCCACGATTCCATAACTTCCTTTTCTTATCTCTAGGATAATGTGGTTACATATTTTCCATTTCAACCTTAAGTGCACATAAAACTATTTATCCATATACATCAAATTCATTTATAGATAATTTATTTAAGAAACCTAGTTTTAGGCTACTAATGAACCATTTGGTCAAACTTTCAGCATCAATAATAAAACTGTATATATAAATCTATGCACTTGTGAAGTTAGTCACATAAGTCTCAGCTTATTAATACTTATTTTCATTTAGATCTATGAATTATCATTCCATTTTATTGCATAGTGTTTAGGGATATTATTTAGTGAAGAATATTTTCTTGAACCCCTCATCCCATAGAGCCAAATTTTTCCAGTTTTCATCATATTCTTAAATATAGACCACCATTGGTCAGGCACACCCTCCAAATGATAAACAATTAAGACAAACTTATCATGATAACATCACTAGAGAAGGAAAAAATATCTTTTATATTGTATTGATCTATTGTTCAAAAATTTTGGGATTACAAGACCTACTAATGGAGGGTAGACATTGCCACGTGAATTAATCAATATCATGTTTCTACTATTTTGGTGTATTTTGTAAAAAAACATGGTCAAAAATATTATTTATTTCCTACATTAAATGGTGGAGATTTCATTTGATATTTTCAACTCTATCTCATATATCATGTTTACTTTTTATATAATCACCAAATTGTCCATACCATCAACTGTTAACTCAATTACAACTCAGTATATGCATTACATTATGAAAAAGAAGTTGATAAGAATAAAAAAATATATATATTAATAAGGAAAACTATAAACTTATAATAGATAACTCATAAATGATGTGTATATAATTACTTAAGAATCTCTTGGTTTAAATCTAGGATATCGATGGTCCTTTATCTATTTGGTTATGTTACTAAAATATAAAATAATCCCACATAATTTTTTTAAAGAAAATGTTAATCAAGAATATTATATCTCCAGTTAATCTGATGCCATGTGTGAAATTCCGTCTACCTATAGTGAATTTAGTGAAGACCATGTTAATAATAAATGAACCATTTTCATGTTTATCACCAATATGGGAATTTTTTTATATTGAATCCAATTTATTATATCTGAAAATGATGTTATTTCTAGAAATCCATACTCTATATAATATATCAAAATTTTATGATATTTTTATTTATTAAGATCTTCTTTGGGTTTTTAGTAATGTTCCCTAGTCCTAATCCCCCAAAATTACTAATCATTAAAATAACGAAACCCTACACTACTACTAAACAATGTTTTATTGACACATACTATTGAATTCAGTTTTAAAAAATATCAATTATTATAAGTGATACCATGATATATGACTTGGGTGAAACTTTCTTATATTTCCATAATTTAAACATTACATCTCACAATAATCACTCAGTACAAGAACTAAATGGTTTAGTGTCTTTAGATATTATCTTCTTAAATATATAATTACACATTATTTCTTTAGGATAACTCAAACAATTCCCTATAAAATACTTCCTTCTAAACATAATTCTATTTGGAATTAACTTCCTTGTGTGAAAAACATGAGGGAGTAAACTCAAAAACTCTGAATGGTGAAACATATGAAATTTTCATAAATGGGTTAGATCTTAACAATATGAGAACACATGATCATGGGATAAATATATGATTAGAAAAATATTGAGCAATAAGATATGTACATAATAATTAAATATATATTTTTATAACACCAAATTATGAATCATATACCATGATAAAAGTAAGTAGAAATAAAATATAATAATACTATGTCATGGAACATAACATATGAATGAGGTCATACATAGAAGTCTATGTGGATCATAAACATATAAAATAAAAACCATATGTGCACAACTAAACAGAATCATTTCCACACACTAATTATAAAAATATATAATTACAACAAATTACCTACATTATCTTATGAAAGTCGCTAAATGAAATCTTGTTAAAACAATATATTATGAAAATAACTAGAAACAGTAATGTTAATTTACTATATCATAAGATATAGAACATTATACAATAAACTATTGAGAGATATGGGACACCACCAATCATATAATAATAATTCTTATATATGTTATTTCACATTAAATTAATAATTCATTTATTCATAATAGAATAATGAAATGAAAATGGTTTTCATAACTTTTAAGAATAGTATCACATAAAATGACATCAATAATTATATTGGATGATATAAAAAATATCAATTACAAAAAAGGAGTATTTCATAGAGTGATTTAGATTATGACTCCATAAAAACAACTATATAAGATAATAATCGATTTGATTCAAAGGGGGGAATGAAAGGGAAACATTAAAAGGGTTTTACTCAATGAAATTTCATAGGAATCATGAAAAGATAAAAAATACATGTAATTATTAAATTTATATTTAGAAAAAATTAAAAAAAATAGAAAAAAATTTTAATAATAGAAAATGGAAAAGATGTAATATTAATCTCAAAAATTATGTATTTGATTATAAATTTTTCAATTAGAAGGAATAAATCATTGTTATTATTTTAATATATCTTTATCAAAACCCTCATTATTCAAAAATGGTAATAAATATCTTCTTTTGAAAAGAGGTAAAGAGAGTTACTAATTCCAAAATAATGGATTGTTACTTTATTTAAAAATAATAATAGAGAATATTTTCTGGAAGAATTAATATGGACATGAAATATAATGATATTATTTTGGAGGATATGAATTATTGTTATCAAAATTATAATTTTATTAGGAATAAATTAACCAAGGAAGAGGATAAGAATTTTAAGGAATTTCTCTAGAAGGAATGATTGGGTATCATATTATAAAATTTTATGTGGGAATAGACCAATCAAAGAAAAAATAAGTTCAAGAAGAATCATTATAACCCAATGAAATGGGATTTTTGTTTGCAAAATCACCTACCATCAGTCTCAACTTTCAAAAAAGTTCACTAATATGTATAATAAAAAAATTATTACAAAAATATTTGAAAACATTATTCATATATATTTCCTTTTCTGTTCATTAATTATTACCATTCATTATGTAGTTAATGTTTATTTTTATCATCACATGTTAGTAAATTTTATTATTTTGTAATGTTCAGTAATGGAGATACCAAGCCCCATTATTTGATACTGATTTCATCATTAATGAATTATAAATGTATTTAAAAATTTGGATTCCATTACTTATCAATTACCAGGTTCATTTTATAGAAATTATGGGCTAGATTCATTGGAAAAAAACTCTATGAGGATCTTTTTCAGGTAATTTACAAATTTCAATGGATTACATTAGAATGATCAATAATTTTTTTCTGACTTCAATAACAACATAAATTACATATATTTCTCCTTAATATCATATTTATTACTCAAATATATTTTATATTTATCCATATAATATGGTAATCAAATAAAAAATACATTATTTATGGAGACGGTAGTTTGCACATACATAAGTGACATTATCATTTTATAATGGATGTGGTTATCAATATAATCAATAATTTATCTTTATACAATCTTAATTATGGAAAAAATATCATATTTATTTATTAAATAAATTCTTCTAACCATTCTCATAAGGTTATGATGCAAAATAACACATCATCCCTTGACGGTGTAGTCTTCATGTAATACAAGTGACATATCTATATCATCCCGCCTTTTTATTTCGTAACTTTTCATTACATTTTACAAATAGGAAATATTTTAAGTCTAATGTCTTGGGAATCAGGAACAGAAAACAAGAAACCACAAAACATTATTATAAATCCCCTTGAAAGGATTCTTGAAAAGTTTATCCTATGTAAAATTACTACATCTCATAACTTAGAGACATACATCAAAGTAAAGGGTGAGAAGAAGGCCCATTATGGAAATCAAGTGAAAAGGTTCACATGTGAAATTGAGAGAAATCAAAACAAACATGAAGGATAGTGTAAAGGAATGATAATATGCAATAACATAGAAATAATAACATTAATTATAACTTGAATATTTGTATAAAACATTTAATTTATATATTCATGAACATATTATCACGTTTCGTCCCCAAGGTGTCCTAAAAACTACCACAGTTATACACCAAGGTATCCTAAAACTTATCATATCTAGAGTTTAATTCTTTACACAATACATTGGATAGATATCAAGTCCCAATCTTAATATGTATTTATTTTCATTTGTTCCAAATATATCATTAAAAAAAATTTCATATATAACCTAAAAGGAATAAACTAAATGGGTTTCATTTCAAAATACAGACGTTTTAAAAGTGATTATAAACTTCATAGTTATGTCATTTATTACACATGGAAAAGGAATGAGAGTTTTTTGTATGTAAACTCCAGAACTAAATAAAGCATTTTTATTTATTGATTAAAATCCCTATAACTAAAATAGGTTTCTGTATTCATATATAGATAATAATGGAATTTTTGGAGAAAAATAGAGAGAGATTTTGAGACGAAGTTTCAATAGTATAATAGCTATATATCATAATTTTAGAAAGAATTAAAAATAGAGGGGAAGAGGGTCACCCACTCATAAATAAATCATAATACAGTATAGGTATAGATCATATTTTAAATAATAACATGTAAAGTATGTATGAATTTCATACCACATGAAAAGGAAACCTGAATGAAAAGAGAAAATGTGATTTCTTTTACAAAAATTTGTTAGCCTAATGACATCACATAAAAATTTAGAAAATTGGTTAATGAGAGAGGAAAGGGTTTCAAATCAATTGGAGATGAAATCGACAACAATAAGGATATATAATAAGATACACCAACATAATAAAATGGATACTAGAAGGCATAACATAAAAGAAGTCATGACAAAAAGAGGAGGGTGAAAGGTTCCCTTACCTCGAAGAGTAACATAAAAAACATGAAGGTTTGTGACCTTGGGGTTCTTCAGGTCACATTGGGTGGAAACTGTGGGAGGTAAAAGGACCAGATCATTATTAACAAGGAATTGGTAATGAATTTAATGAAGGAATGGGTTGGTATTTATAGCCAAAGTGAGGGAATATTTTATTAATTTCCAAGGGTCACCTCATCGGTGGTTTTTGAAAATCCATAGGCTTTCCCATGGTATTTACCCAAGTTATTGGCCACATTGGACACCATATAACATATAATATTATTTTCATGTATACCAGAATCAATACATCATAAATGATTTCATTAAATACAATGAAACTTATAACTCTATTGTCACTATTCACCGAAAAACCAAACATTTTATAAAAATATCATAAATTAACCCTAACATATAATCGATGCTCGAAATTAAAAAAATGAAATCTGTTTTAAGAAAATGATTTTCTAATTATGTGATATTTATTTTTTATGTAAAAACTATGTTTACCTAAAAAATGCAAATACTTAACTAAGAATTTCTAAAATAGTTATTTACTTATGTAATTATATCACATTACATAATCAAGATTCCTAAAATATATTTATACTTTCTTATGTGAGGTTACTATTCCATTTTTCACATTATTATTCATAATGGTAATATTACTATTAGTAATTTACTATTCAACAAAAAAGTTGATCTTTGAAGACACTAAATTTTTTACTAATCACAATTGTAGAAGTCCATTTTTTGAAAATCATTACACATTTTTACAATTTTTAAAGTATACAGAAATATTTTAAAATACCCCTTTTCACAAATTGACCAAAAATATGGAACTTCTATAAATTCATCTAATATATATTTTAACATTTTAAATTCACAAATTTAACATAAGAAGAAATAGAATAATTTTTTATACAAAATGATTACACAGAGTATGTAAGGCCTCATTACATATCCCCCTATAACACCTTCATTGGACCAAATTTTAATATGTGCAATGATGATAGAATATTGGCGCGGCTCAGAGAATAATGCCGGAGTGGTGATTTCTATCATCTTGAACTTCTCCTGTAAGTGGTTCAATTCATGATTAAATTATTGGAGTTCATATTGGGCTTGGTCCAGAGAAATCCCAATGATGCTACCTTTTTTCTATGCTCTAATAGATGAGCTTCTTACTACCTATGTCTACTGGATGCTGTTATTGATATATTCATACATTATTAATCAACCAACATCATCTGTATTTAAAACCCTTAATAATAATGTTACTATTTCAAATGGTCATATTGACCTAAAATCATACTCACCAACTGCAATATAATAGTCGAAACCCAATGGTATCATTTTAATTATACTCACTTAAATAATTAAAGGATATAGTTTTGTTGAGTAAAAAATAAAATTAAACAAAATTCAGAAAATACTTTTTATTCTAATGTTCGGTTCATTACATTCTTCCCCCTTAAGAAATTTTTAAACCGATATTTAAACACATACTCTTTGAAGAGAAAATGGTTGGCTACCACTACCTCATAGACTCCTCTGGTTCCCACATCGCTTCTACACATTTTTGGTTCCTCCACAAGACCTTAATAAGGTGGATAGTCTTGTTATCTAGAACATTGTCTCTATGATCCAACATCTCCACTAACTAATCCTCATAAAAGGGGTCTTGTTCTAGTTATACCACATTCAAATTTAGTACATGTGAAGGGTCAGGTATGTACTTCTTCAAGATGGATACATGGAAGTCGTCATGAAATTGTTTTAGATTTTAAGGAATTACAACCCGATAGTCCACTGCTCTTACACGATCAAGGATTTCATAGGAGACCATGTACCTAGGGATGAGTTTTACATTCTTCCAAAACCTCATGACTCTCTTCCTATGTGGGATTAGAAGAAAGAGTTTTCCCAAAAACCAAACTCCAGGTCCCTTCGATGGTTGTCATTATAACTCTTTTTCCGACTCTGAGCTACCTTAATGTGATACTAGACAGCATGAACCTTTTCTATCATCTCTTTCACAATATCAAGTCCAATAATCCTTCTATCACCAGCTACATCCCAACATGTAGGATTTCGACATCTCTTACCATATAGAGCTTAAAAGGGTTCCATTTGATTCCACAAGTTGGAGATGTTGTTATAAGAGAACTCAACTAATGGGATATGTTGATCCCGTCTACATTTAAATTCAACTGAGAATGTTCTTAGCTTTTCATCAAGTGTTTGAATATTAAATTCAGATTGGCCATTAGTTTGGGGTTGATAGGTTGTAGTGAAATTCAATTAGGTACACAGATCATGTTAAAGGATTCTTCAGAATTTTGATGAAAACCTTTGATCACGATCTGATATTATAGAATTTGGACATCCATGCAACCTTACCACTTCATTCATGTAAATCCTATAAAGTTTATCAAGAGAGAAATATTCTTGAATAGAGATAAAATGGGAAGTCTTGGTGAGATAGTCAACAATAACCCATATCACATTGTTTCCATTAGAATTTCTCAGGAGACCAATGAAAAATTCTATAGTGATATTTTCCCACTTTCTATGCTGGTATGGTTAGTGGTTGTAATACCCCTTTAAAAAGTTGTCACTCTTCCTTCACCTTCTGACATACAAGTCACCTTATATTGTAGTCACAAATATCTCTTTTTATATTATCCCACCAATAATGATCATGATGGTTTCTATAAATTTGTCTACATCCATGATGTAAAGAGAACATAGAGGTATGAGCTTCAACCATCAGCTCCTTCTTTATTTCTATAATAGATGGAACACATAGTCTTGTATAAATTTATGTACACCTTCTTGATCAATATTGAACTGAGGAAACATATTATCTTTTACAGCCTCAAACATCTTGTGTAGCAAAGGATCTTCTTTCTAGGCTTTCTTGATCTTATCTAGTAATAACAGTTGACAAGCCATCTGGGTTATGGTTAATGATTTTCCTTCTTTTATAATTCCAATGTCTATCTTTACTATTACATTGATCAAATGATCTCTTTGAATCCTCATCATGGACAGAACAACCTGGTATTTCCTACAGAATGTATTACAAAAAATTTTTCTCTTCCGAGATGATAATGAATTGAATAATCATAGTCATTAAAAAGTTCAAAACATTTTGTTTTTCTCATGTTCAATTTAATTTGTTTGAAAATATACTTCAAATGTTGATAGTATTTGTATATATCTCATCTATCCCAATAAAGATAGTCCCTCTATATCTTCAAAGTGAAAATAACCACAACCAGATTCTGATAATGCATAGGATAATACTTCTCATTATTCTTCAACAATCGAGATGTATAAGAAATGACTGGGTCATTTTTCATGAGGACGCACCCAATCCCATTCAGAGATGCATTTCTCAAAAAAAATTATTCCTTCCCCACTTGAGGGAAGAGATAAAATGGGTGAAAACCCAATCTATTCTTCATCTCATAGAAACTTTCTTCTGACAAGATTGTCTAGATAAACAGGACCCCTTTTCTAGATAACATGGATAATGAATTAGAAAGTCGTAAAAAAATTTCACAAACCACCTAAAATATCCTAATAATCCAAGGAAACTATGAATATCAATTATTTTTGTAGGCTGAGACTACTCCTCTACATCCATTTTCTTTGCAGGGTCAACTGGGATTCCTTCATTGGTTACAATGTGCCCCAAGAATGAAACTTATTGAAACCCAAATACACATTTTCTAAACATTCAAAAAAACCACTCCTTCTATATAGTTTTCAAAATAACCCTTAGCTGATCCTCATGCTCCATGTGACTTTTGTAATATAAGAGAATATCATCAATAAAAACTAACAAACACTTATAAAGGTTGTCCTTAAAGAAACTATACATCAAATATATTAAAATAGTAGGTGCATTAGTCAGTTTTCAGTTCATAACAACAAACTATTAATGCCCGATCAGATGGAATTTTTTGTAATATCTTCTTTCTTTACCAACATTTGATGATAACCATATCGAAGGTCAATCATAGAGAAAAATTAAGCCCAAAAAATTTGGTCAAATAAGTACTCAATTCTTTGAAGATGGTATTTTTTATTTAATGTGATCTCGTTAATATCTATATAATTACATCATAGCCACATTGATCAATCCTTCTTCGTCACAAATTGAATAGGTGATTCCCAATAAGACACACTCAATAAGATAAACCCCTTCTCCAAATGATCTTGTAGTTGTTTCTTTAATTCCTCCAGCTCCACATTTTCTATCCTATATGGTGTCATTGATATTAGACGAGATCCAAGAATGAGTTTAATGGATAACTCTACCCTTCTATCTAGGGGATGTCTAGGTAACTACTTAGTTAATACATCAATGTACTCCTATATGATGGGGATATTTTATATCCTTATAATCTCATTTCATTATTCTTCATCGCTGATAAAAAACATAAATAAGTGTATGGGTGTTTCTTCTAGACATAGATCATGTTTGGATATCTCTCCTTGGAAGATAAAATGAGGTTTTCCCTTCATGACTACTGATATTTTCTTGAAAATTTATTTGATCTTAGTATTATTCTTTGAGAGTTGGTCCATCACAAGTATAATGTCGAATTCTAGCATGGGAATGAAAACTTTATTTTTGATAAGTTTATGCCCACTAAATTAAATACTATAGTTTCTATACATTGATGATGCATAGATAATCCTCCCAGGAGTCTTGACTAAAAACTATATTTTTAGAAATTCAGGGGTTGATTCTAAATTCATTACAAATATGGAGTAAATAAAATAATTATTAAAACTATAATCGAACAATGTACATTCTATATTTTAGATATAAACAGTAGTACCTATCACCACAAAATTCAGAGCTTCAATATTAGCTAATCAGATTGAAAAAGAATGACCTTTCTCCTTTGGCCTTTGTTGAGGCTAATGGTGGTTCACCTCTACTGCCCTCGTATTTGGATAGTAATTTGACAAGTGCCTAAGTCATACACACATATATAATTGGATAGTAGGTAGGGCCTGCACCGTCTTCCCATTATCGTTAGTGTTGGGGAGTCAAGGCTTCACTTTTCTAAAACAATTCTGTGTGATATGGACATCTCTTCTATACTTGTAGGACTTACCGCTCCCGAGCGGGCAGTTCCCCAAATTATTCTTCCCATATTTATGACACATGGGACATTGCACATTCTTTCCTCCACTTCCCTGATCAATGTTCTTCCCTAATATGGGCTCCATTTATCTCTTCGTTTCATTGGATTTATGAGATGACTACATCTCACCAAAATCAATATCGACTTTCATCAATATTTGTGTGATCTCCTCATAGCGGTCATAATCTCAGTTGGCCGGATTATTCTGCATTTATGGTCTTAGTCCATCAAAGAATCTATCAACATTTCCATTTATATCCATGACCAAGCTAGAGGTGTAACGTCAGATCCTTATGAAGTTCATCTCGTAGCTTCATAATATTCATTCTCCTTCTTCTTCGCCTTAATAAACTCCACCACTCTTGTTCTCATAGAATGAGGAAAATACTTATTGAAGAAGATCCATCTGAACTCTTCCCACTACATAGCCTCTACATCCACTCTTGGTCTCAGGTTTTTAACTAGCTCCTACCAATGATCAGCTTCTCCCTCTAAGCAGTAAAGTACCAGGGTGACTTTATCTTGTTCTGAATAACAAAACATAGAAATCATCTTCTCTATAGAGTTGATCCACTATTCAGCAATCAAGGGGTTGGTAAATCCACTAAAGGTTGGTGGTCATTGATGCATAAAGGACCTATAATTTATTTCCCTTCACGGTGATATTGGTCTCTCAGCATGACTCATGGTTTTTCCCATAACTTGAGTCAGTTGGTTCATCATTCTCATGAAATTTTCCATTCAGGATTCCATCGGAAGGTTGTCTGTGCATGGTCCATTACGGTCCCCATATTCATGGTTTCTCCAATTTCAATAAATATTATAAAATAATAAACCCTCAGAAAGAATTTTATTTCATTTATGAATATTCTATCTATAATGGATTTTATGTCTTAAAACATCGTCATTAAAAAAGTACATTTCTCTATAAAGCCTTCATAATGATTCATAAAATCTTGTGATTATCCTAACATATCTATCAAGAGTGTTGAATCAAGAGTGCTGAAAGGCCCGTTGTCTTATATTAAGATACCTCAGGACATGCCTCAAACTCAATATCAGATTTTTCACTCCAATGTACATCTATGCCAGAGCCATACCCACTGGTTCGTATCCAGATATAGATTTATTTGTTCGAAAACCACATACATAATATTTCACCAAAATACAAATATTTTTACATATATTTGGGATTTCCTATTGGGTTCCTCCTAATGTTTTCATAGCCTAATATCCACAAAAATCTAAACTATCCATTGATACCAACTATATAATCTAGCATTTTTTTACATAACTTTTCGTTACATTTTACAAGTAAAGAATATTTAATGTCATGTGACTTAGAAATCAATCTTATTAAACATGATAAAATAAATAATTATTCTAAATCCCCTTGAAAATATTATTGAAACATGTATCCAATGTACAGTTACTACATCTCATAACCTAGATACATACATGAAAGGAAAGGGTGAGCTAAAGGCCTAGTAATAAAATCAAGTGAAACTGTTTACATCTAAACATGAGCGATATCAAAAAGAACGTGAGGGATATTGTAATATAATGATAAATAAGAACAACATAGAAAATAAATCGTGAATCATAACATTAAAATGTGGCTATATAATTTAATTTAGTCATTCATGAACATATCACCGTGGTTCGTCCCAATGGTTTCATAAAAATTATTAAGTTTATTTACTAATGTATCGTAAAACTTATCATCTCTTGAGATTAATTCAGTAACAAATTCATTAGATTTCTATTAGGGAACATCCTTAATATTTCATTATTTTCATTTGATCCACATTGATCATAAAAAATCATTTCTTAAATAAACCAAAAAAAAAAGAAGAAATCAGATTCATTTGAAAATAGTGACGTTTTAAATGTTCATAAAAACATTATCATTATGTCATTTATAACCCATAGAAATAGAATTAGGGTTTAATGTATGTCAACTATAGAACCAAATATACCATTTTTATTTCTTTTTGAATACCCCCAAAAATTAAATAGGTTTGGGTATTATGATAATGAAAAAAAGGAATTTCGTGAGCAAAAGAGAGTGAGATTTTGAGATGAAATTTCTATTGAAAAATAGCTATATAACATGGTTTTAGTAAAAAATTAAAAAGATTTTGGAAAAGGGTAAACCACTCATAAATGAATAATAATAAAGTATAGGTACAAATTAAATTTTAAATACAATCATGTTATAGATGTTTTAATGACAAAAAACATGAAAAGGAAACTTAAATGAAAAGGGAAGATGTGATTTATCTTACAAAAATTCGGCAGCCTAACAATTTCACATAAAAATTCTGAAAATCAGTTGATGAGATCGAAAAGGATATATCACCAATTATAAATGAAATGGATAGAAATAAGAATATCGAAGAACATACCTCCACATAATAAAATGGATTCTAGAAGACATAACATACATGAAGTCATGACTAAAATAGGAGGGAGACCGGTTCTCTTACATTAAAGAGTAACATCATGAACTCGAATTTTTATGACCATGGGGGAATGAGGGAACCTTGGGAGGACACTTTGGGAGGTAATAGGACAAGATACTCATTGTAAAGGAATTGTGAATGAAATTAATGAAGTAATGGGTTGCTATTTATAGAAAAAGGGGGAGAATATTTTATTAATTTCCAAGGGACACCTCATTGGTGGTATTTGCAAAATGATGGGATTTCCCATGGTTTTGTCCCTTGGTATTGGCCACATGGGAATCCTAATAAAATTTATCACTATTCATTATTTGACCATAATTATTTCATCATTGTTTCATCATTGGTACATCATTAATGATTTCATTCAATACAAAGATTCTCCAAACTGTATTTTCACTATTCACAGAAAAACAATACATTTTATAAAAAATATCACAAATTCACCCTATCCTTATATTGATGATATGAATTCATAAATAAACTCCATTTTATGAAAATAATTCTATAATTATGAGATATTTAATTTTTATGTAAAAACTCTATTTACCTAAAAAAATACAAATACTTAACTAAAACTTTCTGAAGATATTTTTTCTTATGCTATTATATCACATTACCTAATCAAGATACCTAAAATATATGTATAATTTTTAAAGTATGATTACTGTTCAATTTTACACATTACTATTAATAAGGGAAATATTACTATTCATAATTTACTACTCACAAAAAATTTAAATTGATCTTACTAGACTCTAAATTTCTCACTGATAAAAACTATATAATACCATTTATTGAAAATAATTTCACATTATTAATTATTTAAAGTATACAATAATATTTTAAAATACCATTTTTCCAAAATTCACCAAAAATATGGATCTTCTATAAATTCCTCTAATATTTATTCTAAAATTTTAAATTCACAAATTTTACCATAAGAAGAAATAACAATTTTATTTATAAAAATGGATTACACAAAGTAAATAAGGAATTCTAACTTATCCCATTTTAACATCGGCGTAGGGATTATGTGTAAGGTGTGCATTGATGATAGAATCTTGCCTCAGCTCTGACAACATTGCCTAAGTGGTGATTTCTATCAACTTGAAATTCTCCCATAAGTGATTTCCTTTAAGCTTAACATATTGAAGATAAGCTTGGGCATGGACCAAAGTAAATCCCAGTGATGCTACCTCCTTCCCAAGATCCTACATATGGGCTTCATACGGCCTGAGTCTACTGGATGAGGCCATCGAATATTCTTTATGTATTAATTAACCATGATAATTTGTAATTATAAACAATAATCACAACGATGTAGTTTCCAACTGTCATGTTGACCAACAATCATATAATAGTTGAAACCCAAAAGTCTCATTTTATCTATATTCAATTAATTAAAGATATAGTTTTATTTAATATAAAATAAAATAACAGACATGTTCTAGAAACAAATTTTATTCAAAAGTTCGGGCCGATACAATTTCTATTTTTTATGAATGGGATGGTGGTAGAAAATTATAATTACACAACCTTGATATCATTTACGTATAAAAGGGATAATTATGTATTTATATTATTATAAGAATAATATATTTTAGGGAGGTAGAAATAAAATATTTGAATTATAAAATTAATATTTATGTGTTTTTACCTTATTCCCCATGAAAACTCCTTAAGCCTTCCTAGAATGATATTTTGATTAGATAATAAGCTATAGAACATGGGGAATGTTTTTATATATATTTGGGATTAGTTTTTTATGATAAAAGTCTTTTATTTTGAGGAAATTTTGAGTGGTAAAGGTATGCTTTTATAAGTGAGAGGGGTAGAACATTTATATACATTAAGAACATTATATTATGGGAAAGTAACTTTCAAAGGAATGTGGTGTAAAAATTTTAAGATAATGGATAAAAGATGATTCTTATTCTACCCACCTATAATTTAAAAAAAATAAAAAATATTGATATTTTTCTCAACTGCCCTTAATATGTCTTTTTTCCATAATTTACTTTTACCATAGTAACTCCTTATTTAACCCAGGTAACTTATTGTTTTTATATAAAAAAAATATTATATAATATGGATACTATGATTAAAAATAAGAAAACAATTTTTTAACAATATATTTATAAAAGTGTTAAAAATAAATTAAAAATTATTAATGTATAACGCCTAAAAAACATTTTTAGAAAAAATAAAATGTAGGTTCCAAAATGTAAAAGATAGGTTAAAAAATTAAATATAATATTTTTAGAGTTATAGTTTTACTTATAAAATAAATATATGGTCTATGATAAGATTTTCTAAACTTATATTAGAATGTTTCCTTAAAAATCATGGTATTATTAGAAAAAATATTTCTTACTCTCTACCCAAACATTAATATATTTATAAAAAAATTTAAATATTCAACATCATATTATTATGATATAATAAATCAAGAAATGAATTTGAATTTTTAAAATTCCAAATACTAAATTTTAGAATATTAATTTTAAATTAAATTAAAAAATACATAGAATGAACTTTTTTATGGGATCATAACTTTTTAATATTTATTATTCCTTTTATTAGGCCATGTCAACTAATAATAAAATTATTTTTAATCTATCACTAATATAATTTATTAAAATTTAACAAAAATATATTATTTTTCTTGTAGTAAAAATGTATTTAATATAATAATATAATTTTTATAACAATATAATTATATGATTAAGGTCTTATTATTTTCTATTTTACTACACTAATTGATTTATTACAATGAATTAATATTAAAATGTCATTTATTTTTCTTTTCACATTTTTTTGTAATTATGTTTCTTTTATGTATACTCATTAGTTCAATGAATATATTATAAAGTTTGTAGTTAATAATTATAAGTTATCATAATAATATATAGTGTGGTTCATTTTGGTATGGTGTTACATATGAGAGAAATTTTTCAATAAAATATTTAAAGGGGAAATATATGGGAAAACATCAAGGATGATATAAAAATTCCGAAATAAAATTTAAAAACACAGATGAAATTTCCTTGAATAAAAATCTAAATAAACATGGTATTGTACTGACACAGCTCGTACTAGTCATGACCTCCCATTATCTGACACCATTGTAGAGCCTGAAACATAACTTATAAAATGCACTCACTACAATAGCATGAACATATAAAAAATATCTACATACCATTTTTCATATAAAATATAGTAACAATAATTATTTTCCACCAGAGTGCACATGAAATTTGTGAGCATAAATATTCAGGTGTCCAGCATTAATTTTCCATCAACTCACACATTGAATAACAAAGTGAATTCACAAAAATGTCCACACACTTACATATATACAAATACATATCCATATATATACATAGAAACATATAAATAATACATCAATTCCTCATAAAATCATCAAATAATTACTACAATGATTTGACAGTAACATATAGTTGAATACTATATTTAACAATAACTCCAAATACTAAAAGTTTTCATACCTATACAAACATTCTCTGAGAATTATTTAGTATAAATTTGGTGACTGTACTTATGAAACATATTTATTCTTCTATTTATTAAGACATTGAATTAAAGTTTGGGCATAATAATCATCCCATGTTAAATGGGTTATTGTATACTAATTTACAAAAATCTTATACCTCATATCTTTATGAAATGGAAATGTATATAATATGTAAGGGAATTTTGATCACATACCATTATATCGACATGTTAATCAATATATGACATACATTTTATATATATTGTAGCACCTATATATAACCTTTCAATCTTCCTAATTTCTAAAAAAGTATATGTGTTAACATATATGTATAACTAATTATATCAACCACACATTTAACATACAAAATTAACTAAAATGATCATATTTAATAAATTAGTCATATTTTACAATGTTCTAAAAAATTATATATCAAAATAGACATAAAAATTATCCTTATCCAAGGATAAACTACAATGAATAAAATATAATACTATCATCCGACCAAATAAGGAAGAAATCATGGAACACTCCTTACATTAAAATACTCTTACGGAAATCCACACAAGACATAATTCATCTAACTCAAAACAACCCAATAATTATGAATTTCAGGGAAAATAAAGAACTAATATGGTATAGAAAACCACTAGTGAAAACTAGTAGGGATACAATTAAATAATTAATTGTGGAATTTATTATAAATATTTTATAATTATAATAATCTAAATAATGAAATATATATCGAAAAATCTATTTATGACATGTAGTTAGAAATGGGAAATTTCCAAATGAAAATATATTTTCTAAACATGACACTTAATTTATAAAAAAATATTTACTCATGGAATTTTGAAATTTCAAGTAAATTTTCACTCTTCTTTCCTATATATAAATATCATAAATCTTTTCACTTCAAAATTTTACCATTTACTCCATGGTGGAAATTCGGTTGTAAATAAAATAATTTTAAGAATAAAATTACCTATGGTTGTGCCTTCACTATATAAAAATATATATTTTATATCTATATATAAATCTAATTTCATAATCAAAACTTTTAGAAAAGTATATAAATTAATAAATATTTATTTTAAAGATTATTTTAGTAAAACACCATTGTTAATAAAAAAATAAAGAAATAAAATCATTCATTTCCACTTGTTCAAATGTAGTCATAATCCTGTAACTAAAGAAAGATATAAATAGGATTAATCGTTATACATTGACTTATCAAACTCTATATTTAAAAAGGAAACAAGGTATTAATAAAATGAAATACAGTAATATAACATAAATATTAATAAAATATTAATATCATTTCTAAAATAAGTCATAAGATATTCAATCATTTGTTTTGATTAAGAAAATTTAATGAAAGTATCATAACCCAAACAAGTAACAAAAATATTACATTGTGGATGTTAAAACCATTTAAATAATTAATAAATTTTTAAGCATGAAATTATATAAAAGAAATCAAAAAAACAATTATAGAACATATGTAGTTGATTGAATTTCATAAATAAGGGAATTCTAAAATAATAAAACATTGATAATGTAATTTACAGATGAAATAATGAATAAACTCATAATATAAACAAGTTATTCATTGGAAAAATAAATATTAAAAAATATAACATATATATAATAATATGAAAGGATATAATAAATATCCAATAGAAACAAACCCTTGGAACATTCTAGACATTCCTTATTAAAATTAAATATTTTCTTGAACAAAAATATGTTACCAAAAATAAGCATTTGAAAATTATCTAAACCCTGGTTTTGAAAAATAAATATTAATTAAAAATATATTACATAGGTTAAAATGAAAATATTTTTATAACTGTTATTTTTAAGTGTAATAATTTTAAATGAAAACATCATAATTTAAAGGAAAATGTTTATAATTTATTACTAATATTGAAAACATGTGGCACTTATGTCACAAATACAACCTAAAAACGCCAAAAAAAGTTGATACCACTGGCCATAATGAATAAAAATATAATTATCAATGAATAAAATAAAATATTTATATAAAACTCACATAAGCAATTATTTACACATATATAGATAATATAAAATAAGAATTAAAAATATAATGAAATCATATGAAATGAACTTTAAAAATACACTTGATATCAAAATGAACAAAAGAATGAATTTCTAAATTCCCTAAAACTTATAATTTCATCCCATAGACATAAAATCTATATATTAAACCATATTAAAATATATTACTATAAAAATTGGCTAATATCAAGAAAATGATGAACTGTGACATCATTAAGCTAGGACAAGCCAAAACCCCCTTTTTTGAAATGAATTTCACTATGTTTAGATGGAATTAAGGCCAAATACCTAATCTAGATGATATGAAATGAAAATAATAATATATGTTAGAAGAATAAGAGGGACATTGAGAATTATTTTTTTATCATGTTATTATGGTTATCCATGAATCATGTGAAAAATAGAGGAGAATAATAATGCTTAGAGGAGATATATATGGATTTATCAGCTGGCCTATATAACAATTACATGGACGAAACCAAAAAGTTTTCATGAATGATTTCATTAGAAAAGGGCAAAGATCACATAATTTTTAATAGAATTTATAATAGGCTACAAGGTACTTAGTACATGGCCATTAGTTACCTAGTGTCACCCAGCCACCACCATTTCTACATCATCTCACTAGGTTCCCAATACCCACCATAAAGTACCATGTGAAATATAAGAAATTAAATTGTATAAGTAACCTCTTAATAACCCTACTCAAACCCCTAAATTATAATACAATATTTATTAATTTGGAGAAAAGTTTAAAATTCATCAACTAATAGAGAAATTCATAATCAGACCCCAAAATAAAAAAAACGTACCCTACATCCCCAAAATTAAAAAAAGCCTTAAATTCAAATATTTAAATATCAAATATAATTTTTAATAGTACGTTAAACAAAATATTTAGTACTAGGGTCACTACAAAATCTCCACTATATGACTTATTAACCTTGTTATGTTCATCCAACTTGATCTCATGACACAATATATCTCTAAAAAATAAATGTACAATAATTTCACAAAATTTTATATTCCAAGGAACAAAATATTTTTATTATTTTTTAATCATGAAATTAATACATACCATCATTTACCACCCTATTTCAAAATTAATCAGATATTCCCACTACGCTATGGTTCCTGAAATAAAAATAATTAGTCGAAATAAGATTCAAATTACTCCCATCCATATTAATTACATATGGAATACCTCATATTATCATACAATAGATTTTTAGTTTTAACAAAACAATAAATTATTTAAATAGTTTTAAACTATTTCTATTTTATTTCAAAAGAAGAATGAAAATTATAATTTTAATAAACAAATATTCTTCATAAAACCAAGAAAAATGACTAACCATTTTAATAAGAAACCAATTATATTTCCAAGAAAACAATCAAAATTTAATATAATATAAATATATTCATGTTTAATAGTATATAAATATACATATTACTTATAAAAATAGAAACAATGTATACTCATATTTTTAATATATTAATAAAAAAAATAGTCAACAATAGGTCACAAATGTTTTTTATCATAAATAATCATATATTAGTTTGTAGAGAATAAATTAGGAAAAAAATTGGTTTACTATGAAATTAATGGTTAATAATTAGAAAAACATTAATATATGAAAAACCTTTACTAGTAACCTCACCCTAACAAAAAAATTTAAGAAAAAACTTTTTATTAGTTTCATATAATATATTAATGTTATTCATATAAAACATCTGAACCATATATATATAGTTCACATCTCCTAGTGATTCACTATAGAAATAATACACAAACCAATATATTATTTAGATTCTGACTGATTCGTATAATACTTGTCAAATATAATTGTATAGAACATGAGACATTTTAATCAAAATCATCAATCATACCTATTGTGCCTACTCAATACTTTAATATTCCCTAGAAACATGATCTTGTGCAATAAAGAGATATATATTGCCTTTTATAGGTTACGTCTCAGGTCCCAATAACAGTTTCTCCAATATAATGAAGATAACAGACTACAAAAACTAAACACCGCATCAATACCACTTGTAATGGGCTTTACCCAAAAATAAGAAAAGTACATGAGTTTGATCCCCATATACCCAAGGAGCATTCCATAATCCTTATATGTTTTTGGCCAGATTTGTATGTCTTGATTTATAAGGGCGTAATTATTTATCAACTATAAATTAATAAATATTACCTGAAAGAATACTTTAAACAGTATTTTATGACACATTAATATATACCACATTCCTAAAAATAGAAATAAATCATGTTCATCATTAGGAGACACCTTAATGTGGGGATATTTGGTATAAATATATAATAACATAAAATAAATTGATCATCAAATCTATTTAATGTTTGAAGAAAAATATAAATAACCAAGATAAATTTTGAACTACACCGGATAAAAAACTAAAATACATGGTACTCGAGAGAGAAAATCTAAATAAAAAAGGTGAAATGATAACAAAACACCTTCCAAACATAGACTCCCATGGTCCAACACCAATGAATGGTCAATAAATACTCTTATGGAATCCATTCATAAAAAAATATTAATCATACAATAGTTATCCATTTACATGTTATTACCCGAAAGCTGTAGTTAAAACCATTTTCCATGACTGTGAACATGTATTTTGTGATGTTATATACTAAGTAAGCCCCGGCCAATGGTTCTCAACTCATGAGATAACAATAACTTATTGATTAATACTAAATATATATATATATAAATCTAGATAATAAGTGGGTCTATAAATATAAAAAACCTAATTTTATTATAACTAGTTATAAATGTGGTGAATCCAGTTTGGAATCCAATTTCATATCCTATTCCAGGACTCTAGGGAACAAATTAATGCCGTAATACCCCCCCATAAGAAAGGCGATAGTCTATATTATGTAGGGTCCATATATATTCCCATCCCCTTTGGAAAGTAATTTTATATTATTACAAGTCAGGGTGTTATGACTCCATTCATTTTCATCAGCATATCCATTAATACATGGCATTCCAACCTATTCAATATATAAAGACAGTATATAATTTTTCAACATAATAAATACATCAAATCCATAACCCTAAACATTTATATATAATTTATTATAGAAACCATACCTTAATTATAGTAAAATTGTATACATGCATATATGTACCACTTTAGCCATCTTTTAAAGTGATCCTAATTAGTTCTCTATATACAAGAGACAAAACTACAATGGTAAATATATTGATATAACACAATGTATAATACAACTAATAAATCTATCGTCAATCTAAAAAAGGTAAAATATTTTGATAATCATTACAATATTAATGAAATCCGCATAGTTAATATGTTATGGACTAAAAAACAACATAAGGTTAACTAATTTTAATCCAAACAAGGCATCAAATTTGAAATAATACATAATAATGGTTTTCCAATTAACGTATTAAGTATTACATAAATCACAACAAATATAGAATATGAAATATATAAATAAATGATAAGATATTTGATAAACACCGCTTTAAAATATAATTATTAAATTAAATGTTCTATATATAAAAATATTTTATATATTTGAAACATTATTATGAAATAAATAGTTACAAAATAAATGTTAACATTTTATGTTATGGGTTTTCAATTTTTTATCTATATAATGAGAAGAATGTTTTGCACTTTTGATTTTTTACTATATCAATTATGTCCTTTTTGGGTGTATAAAGTATTTTTCATATAATACAACATACATAGTGAAGTTACTCATGGTTGGGGATTCACTAAGAAATAAAATAAATTTTAAGACATTATACCCAACTAATTCAAACTATTTAAAAAATTAAACATAATTAGTATCTATAATTTTTTAAGTATATTTTTGGAAAACAAGTTAATTAATGAAACAAAAATTCTTAAGGAACCATGTTATTCATTTTCACTTGTTTGAAAAGAACCATAATATCATCACCAATGAAATACATAACCATGGTGAAGCATTATTTATTTAATCTAGTTTTATTTGATGTAAATGAATTAATTTGTATTGCATGAAAAAGTAAAGAAAGGAATTCTTAACTAATTTATATTTTCACTATTAAATAATTATCATTACAATATAAATTTAGATTTTCAAAAAGGACTTAGGATAATGAAACATCACTATAAATGAAATATTTATTTCATATATTAACCCAAGGCATAATTCAATCAAACCTTAATTTTAAATAATAAAAATAAATTTTTGCAAAATAACATAATGGTGTGAAAAAACATATACCACTAAAGATCATAAAAACATTTAGAGTGTTACATAATATTTAGGCTTGAACTTATAAAGAACAAAAATATATAGATGAATAAATAACACAAGACCATAATCTATGTTCATGGATCATGTCATTCTAAAATTATAAAACATGATTAACAAAATTGAAACTAGAAATAATGAATAAACACATCATGTAAATTAGTTTCTCATTTTAAAGAATAATTCTTTTGCATATACGAAAATATAATAACATGAAAGGATATAATATTCAACAAATAAAAACAAATGACTATGATATATTGGACATGTTCAAGTAAAACATTAATAGGGAAAATATAACACTTATCCAAAAATAAATTTTCACATGGTTCTAAGCCCTGGTTTTAATGAAGAAATTTATAAATCAAAAACATTCCGTGGGTTTATGACAGATTAAATTTTAAAACGTTAACTTTAAGTGTTAAAAAATCATCAAAAAACACTCATTCTTGATTATTAATATAATATTATATATATTATTAACTTATAAACCTATTTGAAGTCATGTTGTTGGAATTATATATAAACCATGAAGAGATATGAGACCACCTACAAAAACTGTTAGTTTTATTTATCACTATGAACAATAAAAAATATAAAATCATCAAATAAACATTTCATAACCAAATAATTCCACTTTTATTGAATCTATAAAACATAAAAATTTAAATCTAATTTAAACCCAATGTAATCAACTTCATGAAACCAGGTGATATTAGAACAATGAAAAGATTGTGTTTATATGTTCTATAAAGATCCTATTTTAATCCAAAAAACATAAATTACCAAAACTAAATCGTACTTTAATCCCTTAGCATCAAAATAATGAATAATGACACACAAATGATTATGAAATCTGAAATCCACTTCGTTGTGAATTAATTACACATATTATTGTTCATATTGAAGACAAATATATACCTAGTAAGATTGGAAATTAGAAAATAAGAGTATAGAATTGAATTAAAAGTGTTAAATAGAGAATTATATTTGATTTAGTTTGGTGAGATACCTTAGACCCTCTACAGATCATGTAAAATAAGGACGAGTAGAATAGATCCAAGAGGATCTCTCTATTTGGTGTCTTAATAAGAATATAGAATGTTGAGAAAAATGAAACTCAAAATATGAATGAAATTTCTCACAGTAAATTTAAAAATTACCCCTTCGATTAGTTTTTTTGTACAGGGATACCAGGTACCTAGCATAGGGCCATCAGTTATACTAATGAACAACATGGACACCCCCACATCAACCTCATCTTACTAGGTATCCATTACCCTCCCACATTGTTATATATTCCATTATATGTTTTAAATATTAGATTGTCTTCTTCTCTACCATACTCAACCCTCTTTAACATATAATAAAATTACAACCATATGTAAAACACCTAAAATTATATCCAATAACACCCAAATTCATAAACAAATCCCAAAATAAAAATGACCCATAATCCAAATTTAATAATTTAAACAAGCATGTATTTTCACTATTGAAATATAAAATATAAATTTGTTACAATACCTTAACCAACATAATTAGAGTATTTTTCACTTTATCAATGGTGTGAATGTGAAATAATTATGCTAATTTATCTTTTAATGAATTACATAAGAAATCAATCATCTATCATAAGAGACAACTACCAAACCAATATCATTTTATACCCTTAATCAATAACACCTTTTTATTCATAAATCTTCCTCCATTACATATCCTTATATATTTTCTACCCTATAAATATCATTAATTTAAAATATAGACCAATTATAAAAAATTATATGTTATTTTGGTTGGAAACATTTCTACTCATTGGGGTTCTTAGTGTTATCATGTTTCCACTCATAAGGAATATCTCTAGTATAACCCATATTCTAATCTAAAACACATCTTACTAATAAGGGATTAGAAACATTACACCTACTGGGACTCTCACAGTGTCTAGATATCTACTCACAAGTATTATCTAAACTTTTACACATCTCCAATGAAGTATAATGGATATGTATCTATCCACTAACTTGGTCTCTTTATATTTTCCTATATCCATATATATAGACTCTCTATCTCAACCTAGATAATAAAAATTATACAAAAAAATCATGTCGTATCTATGGTTTAGAAAAATAAACCTGTAGTGAGTCATGTTTTTACTAGCTGTTCACCTATAGGGACTCTCCCCACCACAACCTGAATCATCAAATACATATATCTCAAATTAATATCAAGTATCACAAGACACCAAAACATAAATAGACACATTGAAAACATTATTATCAATGAGATTCAAAAATGGGTTTTCCCCAACAGTAATTAGTTAATCACATCAACAATAGCTACATCATCACAAAGAATAAAAAAATGATTCATACCCCCAAAATTCATTATACCATTGGGATAAACCAAAAATATATATAAGTTCCCAAGGGAATAATAATTTAAATTATATATACATGTATTTCATATAGGGTAACAATAAACTATATCATATGTAGTTATTTTATTCATCCCTAACATTACTACCATCCTTAACATAACTGCATTCCAAAAAAATAATCATTAGACATATAAAATCATAAAGATACATCATAATCATCCTATATTAACCACATAAAACCATATAAAAATCTATCTAATTACTTTGTAACATTCATTGAATTTATAATGTTTCATTACCATATATTAATATAAAAAAACCTTCTTCATAACTAGTCTAATATATATTGAAACTATTATGCCCCCATGTATATTACAACCAAATTCCCCTTTACACTAGAATGTAGAATGAACATAGGCCATGTGGAATAACCCCTGTGTAACACACTTTCACATTATTTATAAAGAAATTTTTTTCCTAGGACTATCCATTTATGAATTTGAGTCAAGACTGTGTTTTTAGAATCTATTATTTTTTCTGTAGTACAAATTCACTATGTGAACTAAACATTCAGAGCATGAATTGGGATTCACAATCTAGATTATATTTAATATATTTAAGTAATTTAAGGTCTAATTTAATATTTCTTCATATAAGGAATTCAAAATGTGATTTAGTGATTCAAAACATTAATCATTGATCAATATTGTGAATGGTTTTTAGGTTTTAGTGAATAGGTAACATATGTTTTAGAGGATTATTTACCCATGAAATTCACAGTATAGATTTATATTTTATATCATATTTTGGTCAATTCCATATAGGTTATATGTTAGGGATACCTCTTGTTTTTAGATTATTTTCTCCCCTCTATTATGCCCTTGGATATCAAGAAAGATTATTTAACTCTTTAATCCACTATAATCATATTCAATACCCTTATCTACTGAAGATGAATTCCTAGTTATTTCAATTTAGATTACCCTTTTATAGACCCATAATTATCTTTTATTATCTCTAATAACTATATGGAATTACCGTTAAATATATTCTACAATGTTTTTAATGTGGTTAGATTTATTTATATTGATTTGATTCATTTTTTGTGTTCTACCATTATGTTTAATTCTACCACGTCCTTTTACACATCAATTATCGAATCTCCATCTTATGGTAGGTGATATATTACCTCTATCATTAATTAATTTCAAATTGTTAGAATGCAATTATTAATCCATCTATTTATGGTTTAATTTACCAAATGTAGAATGTAACTTGGGAGTTTAAATAGAGAACGATGTTTTGGTAAGGGTTTGTGGACACCTTTGGTTTTATGATTGTTTCTACCTATGGTTATCCTGGGATAGTGTTATATCTTTGTGTTATAGATGTATTCACTCTTACCATGATTTTTTTGTTAGAAAATGGATAAAAAATGTAAATATGGAATAATTATAATGATGTGAATAAATAATGATGAACAAAAATTTGATATTTTTTTATTCCTTGTTTTTTAATGAATATGAAAGTGATTAATATTCATGTTCATCATCATTTATAGGATATTATAATTGATATGTTATAGGTTTATTGTTTCTAAAAATAGATTCATATTAAAAAACTAATTTAACATATGATATAAATTGTTTCTTGCTAAAGATAATTACTTTTTGGTTATTCAATCCTGATCTTTTTGTGAAAGGATTTCATGCCCAGGTTCTATGGAATTAACACCCTATCTCAGGTAAATTTTTTTTATGTAAATTATTTATCTTAGAATTTTAAATCCATGATGTGTTTTTCTGATAACCACATGTGGTTGGGATCCTTGATGAGTAATGGGTTTTGGATTTGGGGATATTTTACTAATAGTTTTTCTAATCTGGTTTTGAACCTTGGATGAGAAATTGGTTAATAACTCATGATATAATGATCATTATTATTGGTAATAAAATAAATTTTTTATGTCATATGTGATGTTGTGGGACACATGGGTTGTCAAATTGAGTTTAGAATGTGTCTTTCATGTCAATTATTTCTTCATTATTTAATCATTTTGACGGATTAAATTCTAGATGTTTTTTTCTGGTTTCCCACACTTTAGAATAGTTTAACTCTTTTCATGATAGGTGATGTTTCGATGTGGTATCTTGTGAAGAGTCTTAGAGTATTATGCTACTTTTTATAAATGAAAAAATAACAAATATATAACACATTGGATATGGTTTTGTTTATGGTAGTGATGTTTTCTCTTTATATTTATTAATGGATATAATGGAATGCATAAGAAATATGCTCCATGGAGCAAGAGTTTAATATGGAATTTTATTATGCGGTTAATGATGATTACATACATGAGAATTTAAGAAAGGGAAATAATAGTGTCATTAGAAAATTTCTATTGAATATTAATATTTCAATCATAGGAATAGTTAATATGATTTAATAAACTAATTTTGAACCACATTCTTCTGTTCCGTCATGAATGATTTTACTTAGTAGTGGAAGCCAGAATTCATGTGTGACACCCCCCCCCCCCATTCCAATATAAAAACATAAACCCAGACGTTTAGTTGGGGGGGTGGTGTTCTCCCAAACATATAGTAGCAATAAGAAATAGATGGATGACTTCCCCCATCTTCCCCACTATCCATTTAAACAAAGACATAACTAGGAATATCTCATCTTATAATGGATTATGATATAGGATGAATTACTACCAAGGTTTTTAATGATCTTTGATTTAATATACATTTATATGTGGGATATAATGCCTTATTTTATGACAAAAACTTGCATTTGGTCATGGTGGATCTAGCTTCCCTTGGGTGTACACGAATGGAATATGTTGGATTGAGTTATAATGTAGTGACACATATTTTAGTATCATTTATACATACTTATGGTTATATATAAAATTATGTTTATGATGAGATAGATATGTGGACTAATGGAAATAAAAGGTGTTGACCCCTTTATAGGGGTGAGGTTGGCGGGTCTGAGGACCAACTCACATTGAGGATGTTTTATTTATAGAATGTATGAGCATAGGATGTGTGGAACTAAGGTGTGAGAGTGAAAAATGAGTGGAAAGTGATCCATGGTGGGGATGGTAATAATTTATTATCTATTTAAGGGATGAGTTGGTTTTAAATGTTTATTCACAAGTATTTAGTATAAATCATTCAAATTTTTCATTAGAGTATTCCTGGATGATCCTTCATAGTATAAATGTTATGATCACTCTGTGTATATACAATCTATTTTTCTTATTTGTAGGAATTGAATAGTGATTAGTCTGGACATCATTAGCTTAATAGTGTTGGTGAGATTCTATCAGAAGTTTATAGAGTTCATGGTCATGTCCTATTTTTACTTTTTGGTACATTCAGTTTTCCTTTTTGATTATTTAATTTTATTTATGCTGTTACATGTATTAGTTTTATTCTGATTAATGAAATGAGTTTTTCTGTGTTTTTTCTTCTTATATATCACTTTTAAAAATATATATATAGGGTAATATCTCCCAAGTTTTTGATTCATACACCGTTGATGGTAGTTGTGTACTCCTGGAAAATTGGATGTGGGATTCTAGGGGGGTCATTATCTATATTTCTTCAATTTTTTCTTAGGTGGGGTAACATTGTATGGAGGGTGTCATGATAGTGTTTTATCTAATGTGATGGTTGAGAGATAAGATTTATTTAGTAGATAAACATTGGTGGAGATGAAGGGGTTGGTAGATAAATAATATTATATGCGTTTACTACATACTATAAATAGGGGAGACTAACCATGGTAGGAGATCATATAGACACCTATGATTTGTCACAAAGACCTTCAATTTTTTATAATGTGATAATAGAATTGAATATTGTTTTATGGTAAAGTCCACAGAGTGTATTATGATTTATTATATTCAATGAAAATGTTTTAAATTTAGGTAAACCAAGGGAAATTGGTTAAAATGAATTAATGAATTAATTAATCAACATTAAAATGTTCATTTTTCATGGGTTTAGAAGATTCTGAAAAATTATTCTATAGATATGGAACCAGGTCAACATCCCTATTAGGTTTATATTTCGTACCATCAATTATGTGTTCTAGTGGATGATAAAAGATTGGAGTTCAATGACATTGAATCTTTGTGGTGAAAAATCTAAGCGTTGTAGTGCTAGGTTCAGCCTAAGTATGATGGATTTATTCTAGGTTTATAGATATAGGACTTTCTAGAGGAGTTCAAGAGCACCTTTAGTTTTATTCAGGATTAGTTGGATCACTATAATTCATTTTCTATCCTAATTCTATGTGGATAAAATTTAGAGTGGTTGATTTTATTCATCATGCGTCTTTTAGAGTCAACGGTTGTGTGGAAAAGTCTTAGCGATCCATTTTGGGTTAAGTTTCTATCATAGATCGTTAAGGTGTCTTGTCAATGGAAGTTCATAACCAATATTATGGGTGTTCCAATTAACATGGGTTTAATATCATTTAAAACAACTTTCTATTTTAATATTGGTACCTTAAATAAGAGGATTAGGCTACGGTGAGTAATTTAGAGGAACTTTATTCTCAAATAAGTAGCACAAGCTCATGGAGTTTATGTTAAATTCATATCATTAGTTATTGTTGAAGGAAACTTTTATTGGGAGGATATTTTTTAGGAACAAATCACCACTTGATGGGGGGTTTGAGGAATCTCTAGAGAGTATATTTTTAACTAGGGACTCTATGTTTTCAGTTTAGGAGTTTCAATCGGTATGGAGTAGATTTCACCTATATTAAACCTCAATCACCAGAAATAGAAGTTCTAGGGCCATTTATGTATGTTTTTTTTCTTTATGTGGCTATGGAAATCATATTTTAGTTTTTCCAAACATTCTCAGAAGTTGACATGTGGGTGGGGATTATTTTAGGCCAGTCCTTTCTAATAGGTTTAAGTGAGGCTGTAATAGTAAATGTAAATTATGACATATGATCAGAACAAAGGGATTGGGGTAGGTAGAGGATATATCCATGATATCCATCAATTATAGAGACTATGGGGATAGAAAACCCATAGATATTCCCACCATTAGTACTAAAGAGTCAATAAATCTTGTTGTGTTTTGACACAAGCTTTACAATTACCAGTGCTGGGTGAGCCTGATGTCATGCGAGATATTATCATCATATTATAAACATTATATACTACTATATTTTATTATATAGATACACACTATGTTTCTTCACAAAGTATAGTCCATGCTTTTCTCATGAGGTGGAGAGTCTACTAGTTCCCTTGGTGAGGAATAAGCCAGTTGGAGGTCATACTCTCCAATTTGATGTGTGTATATATTGTGAGATAGTTATGGGGTAATAATACTCTATGATAGACTTCATATATTTTTTTATTAAAATGTACACCATTATCCTCTTCGTGGATTGTATATATTTAGTTTTGTATTTCATGAACTCCATCAGCATATGTTTCATATTCTATGGCCCAGATGGAGGCCGGGCAATGTATATTAGTGCGAAATACCCTAAAATGTGTGATATGTGTATTTATGCTCTATATTAGTTGATTAATGAGTTTATAATTAGTTTTATATATGTATGTACTCGTGGGTCACCTTAGGAACCTCTGGTTCTATTTAGTAAGAAGGAATATTTTTTATTTTGGATTTTTATTGATTATCAACATTTGAATCAGATGACACTGAAAAAATGATTCTCTCTTTTATGATTAAATAATGTATTGTATCATTCGAAGTGAGTAAAATGGTTCTTGAAGAATTTATTATGGTATGGGTATCATTATATGTTGGTAAAAGATTAAAATTTCTTGAATAATTTTTTTCATGTGTCATTATGGGAAATAAATGTTCATTATTATACCATTTTGTGTGATTATATTTCTATTTGTCTTCATGGGGAAATTGAATTCATTGGTCCATGAGTTTCTAGACATTTTCATGGTAGTATTTATCTATTAATTACTTTTTTTGGTAGTATAATAGTTTAAATGAGAGAATCTTCATGTTATGTTACGAGTTCATTATCATCTTCATTTATTCAAATGGTTATCAAATTATGACTTTGGGACTATGATGTCTACATATTAGGGATTATAATATATCATCATGTAGTAGACATAGATCCTTCAAATATTGTGGTAAATGTTTCTTTGTAATCCCCTAATAATTTGGAATATTTGTGGATTCTACCTAGATTAGATGGATATTAGTAGAGGTTCATACCCTATATCTCCAAGAATACAACTCCTATGAAATATTTAAATAGAATGGATCTATATTTTAGACTGAATGGCCAGTTCCCAACTACATTTAATTAATTGAATGAGATGTTTTTAACTCTTCATTTCTTCATCTATTTGAGGATGGAATTATGTTATATGTTTACTATGGTGCTTCATGTATTGAATTGGTTTGTGTTTTTATGATGTATAAAGAAGATATATCTTATGGTTATGAGTTATTACATACTCATGTATCTATTATTGAACCAATGATCTTTATATTTAGGTGGTAGTGCTTTATGTAATGTTGTGGAGGTACTACCATACCTGTGAACATTTTGTGGTCTTCATGTATTAGAAAATTTTGAAGTATGTATTCACCCAATAATAATTGAATTTTTTGTAGTGTTGGTGGATAGAGTTCATGTAGGACTTTGACTTCATTATTTCCTTTACAACTTAAAAATTAAATATTTTTTTTTCTGATTCCTTGATAAGATCATGTAATGAGGCAGGGTTCTGTGTGAGTTTACAGACTTGTGAAAGGTGATGGAAGATATTTCGATAATTATATTCGATCAATTTATAGAAGAATGTTTTTTACTATATTATGGTACAATAATACTTAGTGAATCTAGTAGAGGATTTCAAACTAGGTATTACTAGATATAGGTGTGTATGATGGTGTTTTTTATAGTGATTCTATTGAGGGTTACTCTATGGATAGATACTATTAGGTGTTATTTTAAGGGATGATTTTCATTCCATTGATGATGCATGATGAGGTTCTCTGTGAGTTTCATATTACTCCCATAGAATTATGTCCTAATGTGTAAAATATGGATCCCACTCTAAATAATCTATTTTGGTGCTATAGTATGACGAAATCAGTAGTAATTTTTGTATCTTAGTGTTTGTTAATCCAAAAAGTGGAGGGTAAGCATCGTGTTCCTCATGGTTTTATTCTTCAACATGATGATACCCAGTTGAAACAAGATAAAATTTTGATTGAATTAATCACCATTTTAACCATATATCAATGATTCAATGATGGTGTATTTGTTATAATGGATTATTAGATGATGTCAAATCAATTTGTAGTTGTTATGTTTTTGATGTCAATATATGTTTTTTCAAGAAGGTATTTGGAGGGGATATTGAGACATTATGATGGTTTGAATAAGATCATCATTCATCCTGATATGTGTTTACCTCTAGGGTAATGAGAGGTTTATAACATTATTTTGGGTCCTATTTTTTCTTCAGTATCACTTTTCATCTATAAATACATGGTCTGATAGAGAAGGTTATACAAAATCAAGAAGACATGTTCCACATCTATATCATGTATTTTGGAGGTACATCAGTGTGATAATTACCCTTAGTGTACTTTTTCTACAATAATATTTATCACTCTAATATTGGGTTGGATTTGTTTAAGTAATATATGATTGAAATAAATGATCATTATTGTGCTAAATGAAGGTCATTTAGTCATCCATTCTTAGAGAAAAATTGGTGTAATGTATGATAGATAAGGTACAAGTGATCCTAGAGTGATTGAAGGTGGATGATAATCAAATTATGTCTTTTGATGATCATAGGAGGAAGTCATTAGATTATATAAATTGGTTACCATATGTTTATAAAGGTGTATCCTCATCATCAGTTGTAGTGGTTCAATCGTGGGAGTAAGCTTTCTCATAGGTTTATTAGACCCTTCAATGTGTTGGATCTGGTTGGATCCATGTCTTAATGGTTAACACCACATAATATATGAGTCAAATACATAATGTCTTCAATATTTCATTGATTTATTTACATATTTATGATGATTAGAAAGTCATCAAATTGTGGAACTAGATGTTAAAGAACGTGTGACCTTCAAGGAGTGACCTATTGAGATTTAGAACCATCTTGATAATTTGTTTCATGTACATACCATCCATTTGGTTCATTTTCTATAGAGGCATGTTGTATTGCAGGAGATAACATTATAGGGGTATTCATATATTTGTACTCAATATCATGATTTGTATTGATGATTTATAAACTCTTATCTATTTTTGAGACAATTTCTCTTTCTTATTATCATTATTTTTTTGGCCTTTAACTTGAGTGGTATCTCCCATTGGAGTGTGTTTTGAGAATTCATTGTGATGCCATGAATTTTTGTGCTTTGTTCGACCAGAGGGATGGTATTTTTCTTGATATTGGGAGAAAATTATGATGTTTCTTATTTATTTTGTCTCTAGATTCCATTCCATTTAATTTTTTTTAAATAATTGGTGGTTAAAATTAGATTAATAATATCTAATTTAGTGGTTTGATTTTACTCTATCTATAACTTTTGGGATTGAGGTGGGAGAGGGTGGTTGGAACATGTAAATAATAATTCAAGTGGAATTTGAGGTGTAAATACATCATTTATATAATTAATTGTGAATAAAATAATTAATTATAGTCCATGGGTTGGAGGTTTTCAAGGTGGAATTCCGCGAGTTTATATTTAAGGAACATCTGAGTGAATTAATCAATTATGACATAAATACTTTTTTGGGTTTTAGGGAAGAGGTTACTTAAATTTAATATTATGTAAAACACATGGAATTTATGACATGAAATAGACTTTGATTCCCAGAATAGAGTGATTTCTATATAGGTTATAAGTTGGGTATCCACCTCATTTTTTAATTTATTTCACCTCTCCCCTCTCAAACTCTATGTGACCATTATTGATATTTTGAAGGCCTATAACCCCCCTCCCATTAAAAAAAATTAAACCAATATATTCTAGATATTTTAATGTGTGTTTTAATCTCACGTAGACTATTGTTTCTCTTATATCACCTCTTGTATTATTATTTCAATGTTTTATCTCTTCATTATATTTTGTTTATAATGGTTTTTGATTGATCTAGATCATTGTGATAAATTTTTTCTACACCAATGTAGTTTTCTTCCCCGACATAATATTTTATAGTGATTATTAAAGATCCATATTGAGGAAGGGGATCAATTACATATATCTTTATTAAAAGATCAAGTCTGAGATTATAATGCATTAATCCTTTTAGTAATGTTGTAATTATTATAATGAAGATAAAAAATTTGGTATTTCAAAAGGAAAAATGATGTTTTGTTTTAGGATTGTGATTTATTTTGTTTTAATTCTTATTGGAACTTCATGTTTACCTAAATTATTACTATATCATTGTGTTGTGTAAATTTTTGGGATTAGAATTTTTTTTCCTTGTAATTTTTGAAACAATAATGAACTAGTATAAATATAAGGATGTGATTAAAGGGGGATGTTAATTTAAAATCTGTTCTTCCCTATTTTTTATAGAGTATGAAATTGATGCAAAATAAATGTTTATATTGATTCATAAACATTGGTATTTAATATGTTATTGTTTTTGGGAAAAATTATTCAAGGAAACATTGAATCATTTTTGGGATGATTGTGTTTGTTGACAATGATGGTTTTTTGTTGACAAAGTTGGTTTTCCTAGAGAGATAATAAGTTCCAAAGATATTATTGACATCCAATATTGATAAAGGATAATGAAAAATGAGTGGTCAAACTAGAAGAGGTAAAAAAATAAAATATATAATTCAGTTCCTTTTTCTAATGATTGCCAAAATTTTGGGCTTCAAAAAAATGGTAATGTGTTTTTAGAAAAGGATGTTGCACCAAATACTGAATTTTGTTTGGAAAACAGTGTTCAATGAATGTTTTGGGATCAAAATTTCAAGAAATGGAAAAGGTATTATGCGCAAGAGATATTTGGAAATGTGCACGAAAGATGAGGTTTCATAAATGATACTTGTGTGCCCAATGCGACATAAAATGGGGTTTTATGTGACATAAGAGGATCTTGTGTGACATGTTAAATCATCCAAAGGATTCAAAAATGCCTATAAATAACAGGTGACCACAATCATTGGATAAAGCTCAACACAGAGAGAGAATCTGAGCTCCAGAACATGAAAGAATTCTAAGAAAATGGAGTTGTGAAAATGAATTAGAGTTATGCAAAAGCTATGAATGTTGTGCGTAATATTTGAGTTGCATATAATATTGATGTTTCACTCAAGTGGTGTTTTGAAACAGATGTGAAATCATGAAAGAAATGAATTAAGGTTGTAACTAAGATGTAGTAACGTTTAGGAGAATGATTTTAGGTAGCCCATTAACACAATAGTAAAGATGTGTTAATCAGTGGATGAAAGTGGGAAATCAATAGATCATATATATATATTGGGTGATTAATTCATTAGAAATAATGATGGGACCTAAAAGTCTATAAATTGTCAAAGTATATTTTGAAGAAGCAGTGATTACACTTCAGTTGAAAGAGAAATGAGCATTCAAAGTCTGATTGGTTATAAACCAAGAGGGTTAATGTTTCCACTTCAAACTTGTAAACAAAAATTCACTTATAGTGAATTTGTAACATTGGCACATCATTGGTGTATGCACCATATATGTAGCCCAGTTTGGGTGAACCATGTAAAATTTTTGTGTAATGTTTATGATTTATTATTTTTTCATACTCTTCCATGGAATGAAGAGTGAATAGAGTCTTTTTTAACCAGAAAACACGATAAAAAGGAGATTTTTTTTAATATATCATTCCTTGATTCACCCCCCCCTCTTGGTTTGTATCATGGTTAACCTAACATGTTTCTTGTTTTTGAAAACCATTTCATATTAAATTGGTTAATTTAATGTAGTAATTTAAATTTTATTTTATATTGAGGAATTTTTTGGGGGCTGAGTCATCCCATTCTTATCGTGGATGGATTTTATTCCTTAGTTCTATGTGAATAGTTTCCATAACTATGTATAGAAAATACATATTAAATTCTTATGTTCTATTAGAATTTTATAATCCTGATTTTTTTGTTACCGTGTGTGGTTGGGATTCTCGACGAGAAATAATCTAGGGGCCTGGAGTTGTTTGACTGATGGTTGTTTTTATATAGATAAGATTCATAGATGGGAAATGGGTTTGGAACCTAGGTTTTAGTGATTATTAATAATTATAATTAATGAAGATGTTTCAATTATATCAATTTGGTTGGAGACCAGGGTTTCTAGGTTGAGTTCAAAGTGGGGAATGCTCTTCAATGATTACATAAATCATGATGTGAGTTAGATATAATATTAGATAGATTTTATTTTTGGGTTTCTTATATAGTTTGACTATTTACCGGGCATGTATATTTTTTATTTCATAGTTAAGGATGAGACATAGAATACCAATATTTTTTTAATGAATGGTAAATAATGAAATAAATAACCCAAGTGATAGCATGTTTTTAATGGTGGTGATGTTAAATACTTGTATTTATCAATATAACCCATAGGGGTTTTAAGAGGTATACTCAAAGAATAATGGTTACAAATATGGAATTTTTTACATGGTTAATAATGATAACATAACTTTACCCTAGTGGACCAATTAGGCTGGGGGATCCAAACACTTGATAGTTTTGATAAATTTATCGAATATGCTTGGACTTTGAATGAGTGTTCTATTGTTGTGTTTCTAGGACATCTTCAATTTAAGATTAACATTTCTATTATATTTGATCACGCCATTGATTTTTTGAATGAATTGTTTCCATGTGAGTGAACTCAATTTTTTCTATTATGAAATCAATACAGTTTTCATTAGAAGAATGATCCCCCTTTCATGGTGATTTGGGTA
Source organism: Viscum album (assembly GCA_963277665.1). NCBI lineage: Eukaryota > Viridiplantae > Streptophyta > Magnoliopsida > Santalales > Viscaceae > Viscum > Viscum album. The sequence continues at coordinate 1,198,127,579 of OY728131.1, forward strand.
TTTTTCATGGGATTTTTTATCCCTTTCCAAAGTCCTTCAATCCAATAATCTATTTTTTTACTAAATATAATTTATATGGATTTTTATAATATATGGAGCTACCTATTTCTACACATATATCTATGAAATTTGTGGAATTCAATGTAACTAGGCCACTGGTGGACTCTTTGTGCATAAAGGTTTCTAAATAATTCATATTTCAGAAGTTAATGGTTTTTAATTACTAGTTCCAACATTCCTCATCATATGTTCAATTGGGCCAAATGCATCTTGAGTGTCACATTCATTAAATGAAAAGGGCATCGATATCTTCTAGCTAGGATATTAGTTATGAGCGAAAGGGTAAATCAATTTGTTGGTAAAAACTGTATGTCAAGATTGTTCAAGTGAGCTTGGTCCATGTTCTACAACAACTATGACCACCTATGATCAATAGTTGATTTATTATAATATTGTTTAAGAAAATTAATACTATGGGATGGATTTTATCATGTGGAAAATATTTCTACCATTCAAAAAAATTATATAGATAATGGGATTAAATTAGAAAAATTTTATATGGTGAGTGTTAATTCTTCTGGTGGTTCGAGGGTTGTGGGAGTAAGGTATTCAATATCCATCAATGTAGTAGTTGTTTTTGAGATATCCAACAGAGTATTCTCTTTAATATAGGGTCAATATCTAGATTTGGATACTAGTTCTTGTGAGGTTTTGAAGATCAATGAACTATTACCCAAACCCTATTTATACAAGATGGTCTCAGAGATTCTTCATGAAACACTATAGTTCTATGAACACTTTAATCATCCAGTGCTTCTGCAATAAATAATATGATAAATAATTTATGTTTATAAACATTTTCTATATTCTAGTAGGTGCTAGCCTAGGTAATATTGATGATGAAGGGTGAGAAATAAAAAAAATTAATGGGAATGACATACCTAACAATCTAAAGAGATCACAGTATGAACTCATAGATCATATGCAAGATGAAAAGTTGAATTGAGAGATACCTACTACATCTGAGTATTTTAATCCGTAAGCAGAATCTAGTCTAGACCCCTCTGAGTCTGAAGAGGATTCTCTAGGTAAAAAAATATTAGTTATAGTTTTAAAATGGGTATGAAAAGGAAATACTCGACTTGGGATACAACCTGATTAACAAATAAAGAAAACAAGAAGTAAGAAGAACTATTAGTCCCTACCCAACCCAAGGGGAACTTGGTCAGTAAGGAAAGATCAATGATCAAATCCTTGTGATGATCCAACCAGAAATAAGGGTGGAGTTACATTCAGTGATCATAGAGAGGTTAGGTATCTTGGATCACAAAACTCTAGAACCTGAAGACACTAGAGACAATTCCTCTTCATATATCGGTGGTACCTATTCATCTACTTGTAATTCACAATTTAAATATAGAAAGGATGGTCATATTAGAAAGGACATGTCTTGAGTCATTATATATGATTTAGATATTATTTTACACTCTAATGGTAGGATGAAGGTAGATGTTTTGGAAATAAATTAAAAAATAGATTAAGATAATAAAATTTATTAAAGAAAGATCTATATTTTATCTCAATTATGAAAAAATAACACGGATCAATGGATAAGATTGAATCATGATCCATGGATTTAATGACAATAGTATTAGAATAGAATTTTATATTAAGAGTTTCAAAAAATATATATTCATTGATAAAATTGTTAAATATGAATCAGATAGGATATAGTTTACTTTTAAATTGATAATACATAGGGTTCATGACCCTAATTTGTTTAAAAAAAATTTGAACAAAGAAGTGATGTCTTATAAAGTATAATATTCTCGGTTTGATTTTCCTATGTTTGGGTTCTCACTCAACACCTAAAAGAGATTTATTTTTGAAAAATATTGATTCTTTTCAATTTAAGGAAGATGAAATATTTGGGAATATAATGAACAGAATTAAAAAATATGTTAAAACATTTCTTCATAATATTAAATTGTTAATCTTGTAAAAACATAATGTGAATTAATTAACTAACAATAAACCTGATGATTGTGCATTTCCATGATATATACTTATTTGAAGTCATATCTAGGGGTCATATAAATTATTAATGGATGATTATTCTACGGTTAGGTAGTTTCCATTAATGTTTTTTTTTCATGACATTATTTATATATTTTTCTATTTCATATACTACCCCACCCACCTTGGTAGGTAAAAATACCCAGATATTATTAGTGAAGGTTTTCATTATCGTCTAGGATGGTGAGGAAATAGATAAATGAATTATCACTTTTCCCTTATCTCCCATTGAATATAGGTATTATTATTTTTATTTATAATTATAATGGATTTTGGTATAGGATGTGCTACTTCCCACGCTGTGTGTAAGAACTTGGTTTTCACTGAGGTATGGATCCTTTAAATTGTGGTCTAAATATTTACTTTGGATCTAATACGAATGAACAATGCATTAGAAAATGTCCTAGGGATTTTTGGGGTAATTTCAGAGACCAAAACCCATCCTTTTTTGGAAAATTGGATTGGTTGCACAGTTAGCATATGGTTGGTGCACAATCTAGCTAACCATGCAGATTGAAAAATCCAAAAAGAACCACTTTTCTTGGTTTTTGCATAGCTGTTCAGCCTAACCATTCAAAGTTCCCTTCTAACATGAAAATCTCACATAGTTTCCACATGGTTTGTCAATCTATGGCCATTTCATATTTTGGTAAATTTTAAACAATTTCCCTTAATGATATATTAACCTCCCTCCTTCTTCCCTTATACAATATTTTAAAGGATTTACCACCATGAATCTCATTTTATAGATTTTTTTAGGATAATTCTAGGGATTTGAAAAAGTCTTTTGTTCATAATCCTATCAATATTATATTCATCATGATGTATGTGAAATGTTATGTACTTGAGTCCTCTTGAGTCATTCTCTTTCTCTCTTTCTCTCGACCGAGTTATTGTGGATTAACCATTTTTCTCTTTTTCTTAGATCTACTCCAATCAGATCCAAATCATGGGACAATACTGAATATGGATAGTCATAAAATCCTTATTTGTATGTCCAATAACTCATCCATAATGTTCATTGATTTTGGAATATATTATGTGGGCCGCATCAATTTCCTAAGGTGTCGTTCATTGAATTTATATTCCATGCTTAGAATCATTAGAACAATATCGTTACAATATTTTTAAATATGTGATTAGTTATTAGTGGTTAGACCCACAACTCGATCTCTTCCAAGTCGAAGTTTATTACATAACCATTGTTTAGTGTTTTGAAAAGTTTTCACCACTGTTCGGGTGTGCCTTGGCAAGACAATTATAAGGGTAGGTTTTTCTATTTTAATTTTCTTGATTTATATTGTGATTAGAATATTAGAAAGTACCATGTGTTCTCACCACATGACACATCTAAGGTATGTTTTTTAATTGATAATTAAATGTGAAATGAGAATTGAAAATTATACTTAGCATATGAAATGTCCTTAAATGTACATGAATAATATGTTTCAATCCTATAGAACCCATTACAACATTAATGTAAGGAATAAGAATGAATCTTGAACATGGAATAAGCCATAAATGGATTAATTGAATGATTTCATGCTACATGGCCTTATCAAACTAATGAAATGGAAGGCTTGAACCAAATGACTTGATAAAAAGGTTTCATGCTACTTGAACATATCACACAAATAAAAGGAAATGCTTGAGCCTAATAAAATAATAAATGACTTCACAAATAAAAAAGAATGGCCTGACATGAGCTCACATTGGATTCTAATATAGGAATTCCATTAGGACTTGGGAACCCCATTCCGATTCAAGGATATTGATTTCTTAGGTTGTGATCCACTTAGATCCAAGTCCTTGCAGATTATTAGGATGCATGGTATGACACCATAGGATCTTTTACCTATCCTAATAGGATTCCTTGTATACACTTCAAGGATCCAGAATTAACAAGTAGGTGCCAGGTTTATAGCCCATAGGGCCCAGTCTCTGCTTAGTCCCATTTTATGTTGTACGATCACCTTGGATTTTGTTGGGACCTTAATATAGAATTCCATGGAACATGCTCTTGGATTATACTATTACCCATGTGAGTCTGCAATTATTACTTAGTTAGAAACCCTTGAGGTCTATGTCACCTTAGTTATTAGATTTTTAAATCACTATTAAATATTATTAATGGTTAGCTTGTTATATCATCGAAACTTCACTGTTATTAAAATGTGACTTATTTGAAAACTGGTAACAATGAATGAATAAATTTTTAACATGTTCAGAACCCAATCAAGGGATAAAACCAATAATTTTTTATTTAGTAACATTGTACTGATTTAGTTTATATATGCATCCTTGAACACTATTATGATTCCATTACACGGACAGATGTTATAAACCTCATTGGTGATGGCCCACTGAGATTTATCTCACACCCTCTCTAGACGCCATTTAGTACTCAGGGAAGATGAGAAGGTTTTAGGTGTTGACTAAGGGAAGCATATGACTTTAAACACTTTATTTATTTCTGTTTTGGATGGAATTTTATAGCAGATGACTGAGCTATAGCTCCAGATTATTTGGATAGAACTTAATTTTCTTTACACTATTGTGGAATTTGTTATTCCTGCTATCTTGAATCCATGTTTTCTATTTTTCATATTTCCATTCCATATAGTTGTATTTAACTACATTGAATTACATTATGTGCTTTTGATTATTTAGAGATTTTGTGATAGGTTTTTGTACATGTATTACTTTTGGTTGTGATTGAGTGAATGCATGTCACAATTCATGTGGTGAATTTGTACTCAGGTGTTGGGATGAGTAATTTACCAAGTCGATCCATTATGTTAAAAATATATGTGTATCATTTATAGTGATCGGTGTATAGAAATTGATTCATCAGAAATGAATATTCATTATAATGTGAATCATGACATCTAAAATGAATGGGTTGAACAACCTTACCCAAAATGTCATGTTTATGAATGATAAAGGAGTGAACTTGGTGATAAAATGTAAAATGAAATGATAATTATACTTGAGAACTTACTGATACCTATCCATCTAAGTAGGTAGTTTGGGTAGTATACCTTTTCTCCTGTGTTTTCTTACATTTTTCATCCACTAGTGATGATATATTTCATCTTAAGGTGGTTATGAGTCATGTTCTTGGAATTTTTAGACAAATTTCTCCATGATGTCCTCGTGTTGTACATGAGGAAGGTGGTGACGACCATGTTGTAGATGTGGTGGGCCAAGAGCTTATAAACAAACCCAATGGATTTCCACTAGATGAACTACCATTTATACCTAACCTAGGTACTAATGTTATAGTTCATGATTGTTTCCTAAGTTTGATAGTTTCAATGAATGGTGTAATATAGCGTGCACCTATAATGGTTGACCTGACTCGTGATTTCAACCAGTTGCATCTTCCTACTCTTTCATGGGATAGCGGTCTGCAAGCTGGTGAGTCCATCTTAGAGGACACCCTCTCTATAAATGCGAATCTAGAAACACATCCATAATAAGGGGATTATCTTCAAACTTATATGCTTTTTAATTGGACCAAGCATTGGTGGGATGTGATTATACTGGATGGTCATTACCAAGGCATGTTATGGGTTGATTTCTAAACTACCTTCTATGGTTATTTCTTTCATTAAAAAATTAGTGAAGGAAGATCCAGAGAGTTCAGGCATCTCAAGTAGGGTTCTATGTCAGTTATGAAATATTCATCCTATTTCACAGAGTTTTAAAAAATTTCACCACATCTTGCTAGTGATGAGATTTCACGTGCTAGATGCATTGAGGATGGGCTCTAATACATGATATGTATGCGAGTCAATACCATTATTTTCCTACCTTTTCATCTATAATTAATCATGTTGTTATCACTGAGAACCCCAAGGGATAGAATTTCTATGGGGCATAGAAAACCGGTGTTGTGTGAGGCCAGAAGTTCGTCCGGGGGCCCGAAGCATTCTCTTGAAGATTCTCTTCAGAGAAATGAAAACTATAGTGCCTATTTAAATAGATCATTGGTGTTTCATCAGTGTGGATGATGAGGACAAAATAATCCTCAATGTGAAAAAGACACAATGGAGTGTCATGATTGTGTTCATTAATACCTTTCCACCAGCCTCGAGTGGAAAAGGATCTATGGCTGCTCAACCTTCAAGAACATGTTCTTTTACGCCATGTGAGTTGGGGAGTTGGGATAGCACCAGTAGGAAATGCTGAGAAGGTGGTTATATTCATGGTATCTAGATCCCTAATAACCAGAAACACCAACAATGTGGTTATAGTCATGGTAATCCATTTGCTGCACAGGGTCGTGGATCAGGTCAGTTTCACACACTACAGACAATACCTGATGATCAGACTGCAGGAACATCTACAGTACAATGTAATATTCTTGTATCCTCTATTATAGTATCTTCTTAATTTGAGATGGGTGATTCCAACTCTTTCATCTCTGTATCTATCATGGAATGTCTCGGACTAGAGATACAATATTTCTATGTTGTAATGACTATAGATACATTGTTAGCGGTACAAATATAGGGAATACACCCGTGTAAGGACTCTCCCCTTGAAGTAGGTAGTTGCCATTTCTTATGTAACCTCTTCTTTCTTAAGATTATAGGATTCAATTTCATTAAATTGATTGGTTAGTCAACTATAATGTTTTTTCGGCTACAATCATTATAGGGTAATATTTATATAACTAGAGGGAATCAGTTTTCCACTTAAGGGTGAGTGGGATATCCATGATTGTAAAGTTAGACCAGATCATCCTAGGATAGGTGCAGTGACCACATAGATTGTGAATCTCTTCATAGAGGATCAAGGTTTACAATATTATGATTTCCCTCTTATAGTGGATTATTTCTGGGATTCCTTTTGCGATGATTTTTCTGGCTTACCTCTTAAGAGGGAGATAAAGATTACAATTGAACCTGTTCCATGGGCAGCTTCACTATCCATTCCACCTTACTGTATGACTCATACAGAGCTTAAAGAGATGAAGAATTATTAAAAGGATTTAGTGTCCAAATGAATTATATGGCCTAGTACATTCTCTTGGGATTTTAAAATGATTTTTTCCAAGAAGGGGGATTGGAACCTTACATATATGTGTGAATTACAGAAATTAAAACTAGATTATGATAAAGAACCAATATCCACTACCTCTAATAGATGATCTCTTTTACCATCTCAGAGGACAAATTTTCTTCTCTATGATCCACATGAGATCAGGTCATCATCTGCTATGATTCAGGCCATCAGACATACCTCATATAGCTTTTCATAGTAGGTATGGTATGTATGAGTACCTTGTAATATCGTTCGGTCATAAAATCTCACCTAACATTTTCATAGATTTGATGAATTTGGTTTTCCTCCCTTATTTGGATTCATTTTTCTTGGTATTTGCAGTTGACATATTAGTGTACTCTCACACTAATAGAGAGGATACAAAACATATTGAGATCATTTTGAGTACACATAGAGGGAATTAGATTTCCAATAAGCTTCCTAAGTGCCACTTTTGGATCAACTATGTCCACTTATTAGGTCATTTAATATCAGAATTAGAAGTATTGGTTAACCTAGAAAAGTTTATTATTGCCGTTTCCTATGAGAATCCAATGAATTTGTTTGATATAAAGAGTTCCTTAGGTGTGTATAGATATTATAGGTGTAACGCCCCGACCCCAGCTACCCAGAGCCGGTGCATTAATTACATAACATTGGCATGATCACAAGAAAGATCAAATCTCGAAAGATCGATTGGTTTAGTAGCCTTGGAAACACTAGATATATTCATATGTTTTACATTACATCGTAAAATGAAAAACTAATACAACAACATAATATTTCCACAATCCACACTAAAATACCCTCATAATATCCCTGCAGGTCATTCATAACTTACATCTCACTTCCTGGGAAAAATAAAACATAGAAAAGGGGTGAGCTCAAATGCCCAGTAAGGATAACAATATAGCGGAAACTTTCATCAATAAGAATAAACATTTAAGGCAATGTATAACTAAAACAAAATCCTTTTAAACATGAACTTTCAACATGGTATGGCATAAATAAAATGAAATAATGCCATTTACTTATTCACATGGATATTCCACTAATCGAATAATCACATGCAAAAATAAATAACCACTTTCATAATGTTGGAATGCATAATGCCAGACTATCATAACCACATAGCCAAGGCCTCGTGCCAAGACTACAAATAAGATTTTGTCAAGGCCTTGTGCCAAGACACTAGTTTGTCTCATGAGACCTACCGATGCATCGAGGAGCTATAGCGGGCTCCACCCGTCACTTATTAAGTCCAATGCATTCCCATATGAAAAGGTTTAAACATAACATAAACATTCGTATTAAAACTAGCATACGAAATGTCAATACTTTCACAATAAACTATGAATGGTATAAAAATAGCACATCCACAGTCAAACATATCACAAAACCTTCAATACAATATAGAAGTTTTGTATCATAATAAATCAACTTCAAATAATCTTAAAATCCATCAAAGGATGTTGACATAGATGAAATCAAAATTCTTTTTAAAGAAATATCTCCTTTTATTTTGAAATCATTTAAGATCCATATAAAATAAAACATTTTCTTTAAAAATATTCTTATAAGCTTGTATGGGAAGCTTCGACGATTTTATAACGGCGGAAAATAACCGTACCCGCCGTATAAGTTAAAAAAAACATTCTTACCTCAATTCTGTCGAAAAGGTTAAAAAAGGACCTTGTTTTGAAAACGACGGAAAGATTCCTTTATGAACCTCTTATAAAAAGTCAAACAAGGGTATAAATGACTTTAACCCATATTCTTGTAAATAGTAAAAATGTTTTGAAATACATTTCGAAGAAACATGGATGTGGATGATAAAGAGATCCCAGTAGATTATTACGTATAATACAACCTCGGATAATGAAGAGATTGTGAAATAACCCTTACCTTGTACTTTTCCTTTGTTGTGGTAGGTTAACCTCCTGTATAATGGTGAAATAATTGTTATTAAATTATACAAGAGTCATATACATTAATATGATATCATATATGATCTTTTAATATTGATTTGATAATAATATCTTAGTATTATCGTTGTTTCGGGTGTTAACTTACTTGTTTTCTTTTGTATGTTTTGTTACGTAAGACATGTTTGTAAAGGATAGGTTGTATATTATTCATATCCAGAATGATATCAAGTCCTTAAACATCATTTTTAAATCATAAAATGATAATTACGCTTTAATGGTTACGATGGAGAATGAATCTCATCGCGTTCGTGGAGACGGTAGTCCGTACGTACGCACGAGCGACAATATCATTCTTTTGATATTAAAATAATATATAAATGGATGGTATATCATATATACAGAATCATTAACATGTTATATTTATTATTTGCATGAGTTACACATCATTATTATACCCATCCAAATAATATTATATTGAATAACAATTACACCACGACGTGGAGACGGTAAGCCGTACGTACGCACGTATGGTGACATGTTATTCAAAGGGTGGATAGAATAATGAATATGGTTGTACCATACTTATAATAACATCACAGTATATGTGAGATACTGGAGTTATTATTTCAGAATGGTAAGAACAAAGGAAGAAGAAGTGTAAGAAGAAATGAACTTAGAAAAGGGTGGTGAAATCATTACCTCTTCTTCGGGTTCTTCCTTTTGATTTGATCAAAAGGGCTCCTTAGGTTGGCTTTATGATCAAACTAAGGCCTCTAGGTTGTATTGAGGGATGTTGGGAGAGTATTTGGGCAGAGTTTGGCCGAACCAAAAGGCTTTTAAGGTGTGAAGAAATGAGAAGGAGGAGTGCCCTTTTATAAGAGGGGTGAGGGGCACCTTTGGAAAAGTTAGAAATATTAATTTATAATAAATTCATATTCGGTTTACAAAGGCTCCAAAGTTGACTATTCAAAGGATGAGGTGGGGATAGGTCGAAAACAACTCATCCAATAGAATTTAGACAGGTTTGGGTACTTATATTAACCTTATCTTTAAGTATTAACTCTAAGTTAATTAGTTTCACTTTTACAATGTCTCTTTGTATTTTTATATAATATGGTTAATAAACTTACTATATACATCCAAGCGACCCCCAAGTGGTCCATTAATGAGGAACCTATCATAATATAAGTCTCTTGGCCGAACCTTAGATTTTTAGGAATTTAATATCAATTAATAATATAATATTTGTTTTAAGAACTCTTTTATGTCAATTTTGACACTATTCAATAGTTGATTTTTGTGAAACTCCTAACAGATTGATTACTTCGAAAAAAGTCAATTAAATCAATCCTAATATATCATATTATCATATAAAATTAGTTTAATTCATTAAAAGTTTCATATTATAATTATTTGGGTATTTATAAGATCAATTATTTTTATTTTTCACTATTTTAGTAATTACTGCATCATCATTGTGTCATAAATAAAATAAATTATATAATGTCTAAAAATTATAAATAAAATATCATTATGTAGGAAATCTTTTTATATTTCTAATGAATATTTATAATCAAAAATCCAACATGTATAACCCTATGTAAAAATTGTTCTTCTAAAAGATGTAAGCTTATGCCATTTTTATTTTTATTTTAACTTTATTAATATAATGTGTCATTATCACTTACAAGTGGATCCATGGGGTCCCAAAATAGACCCAAAGATGCCCATGGTCGACCATGTATCAACCAATAGGGTTGAGACACGTTTTAGGGTAATTTAGTATTATTATAATATTATTTTTTTAACCCTTATTTACCGGATTTACCCTTAACCATGGTAAATAAAATATTTACCGCAGTAATTATTCAAAATGTCTAAAAATAAAAGTTACCTATTTACACAATTTGAACATCCTGATTCCAAATATGGAATCAATTTTTCTAAATTCAATACACAGAAGTGGCAGAAATTAATTTAAAATTAATTCCCGCTGTCAAAACAAAAAGCGTGTTTTTAAGAGATAATAACTATCAAAAGATTGACACTTGTTTATGTTCGGTTTAATTGTAAAATTATGTCCAGTGACCAACATTATATTAAATGGTAAAAATATATTCTAAATATACTTTAAAACCACTCAAATTCACAATTTATCACTATTAATTATTTTGATTAAAAAAGTTGTTTTTAATTAAAATTTAGAAATTTTCACTATTCATCAAAATATAAAAGTTATCCGAAAAGTACCAAAATTTCACCCTAGGATAATTTCGATATTCCGAATCCAAAAATGAAGTCCATTTTGAAATATAAAATATATATTATTTCAAAAAGTAGGTATAACTATTCACAACGGCTAGTTTAATTAGTTGTGGTGTGTGTTAGAACTCGAGGTTGCGTACAACACACGCTATCGCATTATTCAAAGGGAAACGTACCGTAGAAGCTTGGGGTGTTACATTCTCCCCTCCTTCAAATAATTGCGTCCTCGCAATTTCTAGGGTATTACTGCATAAAAAGACTCGGGTGGTTCTTTATCATAAGTTCCTCGGGTTCCCACGTTGCCTCTTCCATCTTATGGTTTCTCCACAAAACTTTTACCAGACGCGTCGTCCGGTTTCTCAGTACTTGTTCTCTTGTATCAAGAATCCTGACGGGCTCTTCGCAATAAGACAGATCGGGTTCCAGTTCTAATTCCTCATAGGTGAGTACATGCGTTGGGTCAGGCATGTATTTTCTCAACAGAGATACGTGGAACACATCGTGAACTTTGGAGAGACTTGGCGGCATTGCCAATCGGTAAGCTACAGCCCCAATTCGTTCTAGAATTTCGAAAGGTCCGATGTACCTGGGACTCAATTTACCTTTCTTACCAAAACGTATGACTCCCTTCCACGGAGATACCTTCAGGAAAACATGATCACCGACTTGAAATTCCAAATCCTTCCTTCGATTATCGGCATAGCTCTTCTGCCTACTTTGAGCTGCTTTAATGTGATTTTGGATTACTTTCACCTTTTCCACCGTTTCCTCCACCAGTTCTGGGCCTACAAGTTTTCTTTCACCAACGTCATCCCAACAGGTTGGTGTACGACATCTCTTTCCGTATAACGCTTCATATGGTGCCATCTGAATACTCGAATGGAAGCTATTGTTATAGGAAAATTCTACTAGTGGTAAATATTGATCCCACATACCCTAAAAATCAAGTGAGCAAGATCTCAACATGTCTTCTAAGGTCTGAATAGTCCGTTCTGATTGTCCGTCTGTCTGAGGGTGGTAAGAAGTGCTCAAATGAAGTTCAGTATCCAGGGATTTCTGAAGACTTTTCCAAAATCTTGAAGTAAAACGGGGATCACGATCAGAAACAATCGATAGGGGTACTCCATGAAGTCTCACAACTTCATTAATGTATAGTCTTGCTAGACGTTCCAGGGGTAGATCTTCTCTTATAGCAAGAAAATGTGCTGACTTGGTAAGACGATCAACAATAACCCATATTGCATCGTTCCTTCTAGGAGTCTTTGGTAGCCCCATGACAAAGTCCATCGTAATATTGTCCCATTTCCACTCCGGTATGGGAAGAGGTTGCATGACTCCTCCAGGCTGTTGCCTTCCAGCTTTCACTTGTTGACAAACCATACATCTTGACACAAAATCAGCAATCTCCCTCTTCATGTTGTCCCACCAAAAATGTTCCTTCAAATCTCTATACATTTTGGTGCTCCCAGGGTGTATAGAGAAATTGGAACTATGAGCATCATCCAACAATTCCCTTTTCAGATCAGGTAAATCGGGAACACAAAGTCTCTTCCCGAATTTCAAAATTCCATCTTCATACACAAAGTCTCTCAATCTCCCATCATTCATAGCTTTAATCTTCTTCTGAAATTCTTCATCATCGGTCTGAGAACTCTTAATCCTTTCTAGTAAAGATGGTTTGGCAACCATTTGAAAAAGCATTGATGTTTCACCTTCCCTGGTTATTCCCATGTCCATCTTCACTAGATCCATGAAAATTGGATCCCTTTCAATTCTCATCATGTTCAAAACTCCATGGTCTTTTCTTCTCAAAGCATCTGCCACCTTGTTTGCCTTCCCCGGGTGGTAGTGTATCGTACAATCATAATCCTTGAGTAATTCAAGCCATCTCCTTTGCCTCATGTTGAGTTCTTTTTGTGAGAAAATATACTTCAAACTCTTGTGATCAGTATAAATCTCACATTTTTCACCATAGAGGTAGTGCCTCCATATCTTCAAAGCAAAGATCACAGCTGCTAACTCAAGATCATGAGTAGGATAGTTTTGTTCATGAATTTTCAACTGTCGTGATGCATAGGCAATAACTCTATCATTCTGCATAAGGACACAGCCAAGTCCTTTCTTTGATGCATCACTATAAATAACGAACCCATCATTCCCCGATGGTAGAGTCAATATAGGAGCATTGACTAATCTTCTCTTCAGTTCTTCGAAACATTCTTCACACTCTTTTGTCCAAACAAATTTAACCCCTTTACGTGTGAGCTTCGTTAATGGGTTTGCCAATCGGGCAAAATTCTGGACGAAACGTCGATAATAACCTGCCAAACCAATAAAACTACGTACCTCAGTTATACTCGTAGGTGCTGGCCATTCTTGGATTGCCTTGGTCTTAGAAGGATCAACAGAGATTCCATCTTTAGAGACAATATGTCCAAGAAAAGAAATCTCCTGAAGCCAGAATTCACACTTGCTAAACTTTCCATATAATTCATGCCTCCTCAGAGTCTTCAAGATAATGCGCAAGTGATTTTCATGATCTTCATAGGTTTTGGAGTATACCAATATATCATCAATAAATACTACCACAAATTCATCGAGATACTCCTTGAAAACTCTATTCATCAGATCCATGAATACAGAGGGTGCATTGGTCAATCCAAACGGCATTACAGTAAACTCGTAATGCCCGTACCTGGTTCGAAATGCTGTTTTCGGAATGTCTTCCTTCTTCACACACAACTGATGGTATCCAGATCGAAGGTCAATCTTTGAAAAGTATTGAGCTCCATGCAGTTGGTCAAATAAATCATCAATACGAGGTAGGGGATACTTGTTCTTTATCGTTATAGCATTGATCTCCCTGTAGTCAATACATAACCTCATAGATCCATATTTCTTTTTAACAAAAAGAACAGGGGCTCCCCATGGAGAAACACTAGGGCGAATAAATCCCTTATTACTCAATTCCTCTAGTTGTTTCTTTAGTTCGACTAACTCTACAGTGGCCATTCTATAAGGGGTCTTCGATATAGGCCTTGATCTAGGAATCAAATCAATGGAAAACTCAACTTCTCGTTCTGGAGGATGTCCAGGTAAATCTTCCGGAAATACATCTACAAATTCTTTCACAACAGGTACACCCTCTATTTGAACATTCCTTTCCTCACCGATAGTTACTTCATTCTCTTCCTCCCCAATAATTGAATTAAGTTGAGCTACTGGGGGTGGGTCTAAATAAGAATTAGGTGGTGACGATTCTGCTCTAAAAATAAGGTGCTCCTTATCATTATCATCAAGAATCCTAACCTCTTTATTCTTACAATAAATCTTCGCATCATAGTCCGAAAGCCAGTCCATACCGAGGATTATATCAAACTCAATCATAGGTATGACGATGAAATCAGCAGATAAAGAAAATTTATGTGCTCTAATGGGGACTGATTCACAAAACTTTGTTGCAACGAAACTTCCCTTAGGAGTTTTAACTGACAACTCCCTTATTAAATCAAATTGGAAATATCTAATTTTCTTAGCAAACTGGGAAGATATGAAACAATGCGATGATCCAGAATCAAATAATGCATTTGCTAAACTTGAGGAAACCATTAAATTACCTGCCACCACGTCTTTCGGAGCTTCTACCTCAGCAGTAGTGATAGCATAAGCCTGGCCTTGATCCCTTGGCCTTTTCTAAGGTAAGTTCTCCTGATGCTTAGGACATGCATTTGCATAATGCCCCATCTCCCTGCAATTGTAGCACTGAACATTGGTAGCTTCCTTCTTCCCCTTGCAATCATGAGCTTGGTGGTTTTTTTCACCACACTTGTAACAGACTCCCATTCCCTTCAGGCAAGCACCGGGGTGTTTCTTCCCACACTTACCACAAGATGGATATTCAACCTTTCCCTTCTTCCCCTTATTTCCATTCCCAGATTGATCAGCAGGTCTCTTCTTCTCTTGCTTTGCTTTAAAGTCATAAGACTTAGAGAATTCCTTTTCGGTCTTGATAGCACATGAGACAATGTCTTCGTACGATGAAAAGGATTGTGAGACTAATGCTCGACGGAGAAATGGTTTTAACCCATCAAAGAAACGATCAATCTTACTTCTTGGGTTGCGAATATAATCACCAGCGTACCTCGCTAACCTTGTAAAGTTAGCCTCATACTTTGTGACATTATCATCCTCCTTTTGTCTCAGACTCAGAAATTGCCTTTCCATATCTGCTCGATGGTCGCGAGGAAAGTATTTTTCTAAAAACAGATCTTTGAACTCCCTCCATTCCATGTTTGATACTTCATCATCTTCCTTCATGTTTTGAATCAATGACCACCATTGATCAGCATCTCCAGTGAGGCGGTAAACTGCCATGGTAACTTTTTCCCTTTCACTACTCCCCAAAGCCTGAAATATTTTCTCTAGGGAAAATATCCATTGCTCAGCTACTAAGGGATTTGTACTCCCATTGAACGTTGGTGGTTGTTGTCTCGTGAATCGATCTAACATTGATCCTCCACGCTGCGGATCAGGGTGCTCCATACGGGTAAGGTTATTATTCATAACCTGAGTAAGTTGTCCCAGTACGGTGATTAGCTGATCAGCACCAGTTGCATCACCAGCCCCACTATAATTATCTTGAGCAGGAGGGCAATCCCTACATGGAGTGCGTGCATTGATACGGTTTCCATTTCTTCCACTAGGCGCCATTTCTAAACAATGTCATAAACTAGATCAGTTTATGAATCAAAATACATAATCCCATACTTATAAAACACTAAACATAAATTGAACTATCTATGGATATAATCCATAATCATAAATATGTTTTCTTTGAGGAAGTATATACTCATAAACCCTTCATAATTATTTGTAAAGAAAGTGAGAGTTATCCTAAGCATATCCCCCGGGAGTGTCGTAACCAAGAGTGCAGCAAGGCCCGTTGTCGTGCACCAGTTCCCGTTCGAGTCTAGCTCAAAGCGGTGTTTTCGGGTTTTACCCCTAGGTACATCTGTGCCAGAGCCTCCTCTACCTGCTCGTATCCAGACAGGGATGTATTGCTCGAAAAACTCACAAAATCTCTATAATACCAAATTTCTAGGAAGTTCTTCTATACTAATCCTCAAAGTTCATCTTAGGTCTATGTGCTCTAATCAGAGTTTATCTAAATCTAGCTTCCAAGGTTTGTACTAAACTTCCTCTGATACCAACTGTAACGCCCCGACCCCAGCTACCCAGAGCCGGTGCATTAATTACATAACATTGGCATGATCACAAGAAAGATCAAATCTCGAAAGATCGATTGGTTTAGTAGCCTTGGAAACACTAGATATATTCATATGTTTTACATTACATCGTAAAATGAAAAACTAATACAACAACATAATATTTCCACAATCCACACTACAATACCCTCATAATATCCCTACAGGTCATTCATAACTTACATCTCACTTCCTGGGAAAAATAAAACATAGAAAAGGGGTGAGCTCAAATGCCCAGTAAGGATAACAATATAGCGGAAACTTTCATCAATAAGAATAAACATTTAAGGCAATGTATAACTAAAACAAAAGCCTTTTAAACATGAACTTTCAACATGGTATGGCATAAATAAAATGAAATAATGCCATTTACTTATTCACATGGATATTCCACTAATCGAATAATCACATGCAAAAATAAATAACCACTTTCATAATGTTGGAATGCATAATGCCAGACTATCATAACCACATAGCCAAGGCCTCGTGCCAAGACTACAAATAAGATTTTGTCAAGGCCTTGTGCCAAGACACTAGTTTGTCTCATGAGACCTACCGATGCATCGAGGAGCTATAGCGGGCTCCACCCGTCACTTATTAAGTCCAATGCATTCCCATATGAAAAGGTTTAAACATAACATAAACATTCGTATTAAAACTAGCATACGAAATGTCAATACTTTCACAATAAACTATGAATGGTATAAAAATAGCACATCCACAGTCAAACATATCACAAAACCTTCAATACAATATAGAAGTTTTGTATCATAATAAATCAACTTCAAATAATCTTAAAATCCATCAAAGGATGTTGACATAGATGAAATCAAAATTCTTTTTAAAGAAATATCTCCTTTTATTTTGAAATCATTTAAGATCCATATAAAATAAAACATTTTCTTTAAAAATATTCTTATAAGCTTGTATGGGAAGCTTCGACGATTTTATAACGGCGGAAAATAACCGTACCCGCCGTATAAGTTAAAAAAAACATTCTTACCTCAATTCTGTCGAAAAGGTTAAAAAAGGACCTTGTTTTGAAAACGACGGAAAGATTCCTTTATAAACCTCTTATAAAAAGTCAAACAAGGGTATAAATGACTTTAACCCATATTCTTGTAAATAGTAAAAATGTTTTGAAATACATTTCGAAGAAACATGGATGTGGATGATAAAGAGATCCCAGTAGATTATTACGTATAATACAACCTCGGATAATGAAGAGATTGTGAAATAACCCTTACCTTGTACTTTTCCTTTGTTGTGGTAGGTTAACCTCCTGTATAATGGTGAAATAATTGTTATTAAATTATACAAGAGTCATATACATTAATATGATATCATATATGATCTTTTAATATTGATTTGATAATAATATCTTAGTATTATCGTTGTTTCGGGTGTTAACTTACTTGTTTTCTTTTGTATGTTTTGTTACGTAAGACATGTTTGTAAAGGATAGGTTGTATATTATTCATATCCATAATGATATCAAGTCCTTAAACATCATTTTTAAATCATAAAATGATAATTACGCTTTAATGGTTACGATGGAGAATGAATCTCATCGCGTTCGTGGAGACGGTAGTCCGTACGTACGCACGAGCGACAATATCATTCTTTTGATATTAAAATAATATATAAATGGATGGTATATCATATATACAGAATCATTAACATGTTATATTTATTATTTACATGAGTTACACATCATTATTATACCCATCCAAATAATATTATATTGAATAACAATTACACCACGACGTGGAGACGGTAAGCCGTACGTACGCACGTATGGTGACATGTTATTCAAAGGGTGGATAGAATACTGAATATGGTTGTACCATACTTATAATAACATCACAGTATATGTGAGATACTGGAGTTATTATTTCAGAATGGTAAGAACAAAGGAAGAAGAAGTGTAAGAAGAAATGAACTTAGAAAAGGGTGGTGAAATCATTACCTCTTCTTCGGGTTCTTCCTTTTGATTTGATCAAAAGGGCTCCTTAGGTTGGCTTTCTGATCAAACTAAGGCCTCTAGGTTGTATTGAGGGATGTTGGGAGAGTATTTGGGCAGAGTTTGGCCGAACCAAAAGGCTTTTAAGGTGTGAAGAAATGAGAAGGAGGAGTGCCCTTTTATAAGAGGGGTGAGGGGCACCTTTGGAAAAGTTAGAAATATTAATTTATAATAAATTCATATTCGGTTTACAAAGGCTCCAAAGTTGACTATTCAAAGGATGAGGTGGGGATAGGTCGAAAACAACTCATCCAATAGAATTTAGACAGGTTTGGGTACTTATATTAACCTTATCTTTAAGTATTAACTCTAAGTTAATTAGTTTCACTTTTACAATGTCTCTTTGTATTTTTATATAATATGGTTAATAAACTTACTATATACATCCAAGCGACCCCCAAGTGGTCCATTAATGAGGAACCTATCATTATATAAGTCTCTTGGCCGAACCTTAGATTTTTAGGAATTTAATATCAATTAATAATATAATATTTGTTTTAAGAACTCTTTTATGTCAATTTTGACACTATTCAATAGTTGATTTTTGTGAAACTCCTAACAGATTGATTACATCGAAAAAAGTCAATTACATCAATCCTAATATATCATATTATCATATAAAATTAGTTTAATTCATTAAAAGTTTCATATTATAATTATTTGGGTATTTATAAGATCAATTATTTTTATTTTTCACTATTTTAGTAATTACTGCATCATCATTGTGTCATAAATAAAATAAATTATATAATGTCTAAAAATTATAAATAAAATATCATTCTGTAGGAAATCTTTTTAGCTTTCTAATGAATATTTATAATCAAAAATCCAACATGTATAACCCTATGTAAAAATTGTTCTTCTAAAAGATGTAAGCTTATGCCATTTTTATTTTTATTTTAACTTTATTAATATAATGTGTCATTATCACTTACAAGTGGATCCATGGGGTCCCAAAATAGACCCAAAGATGCCCATGGTCGACCATGTATCAACCAATTGGGTTGAGACACGTTTTAGGGTAATTTAGTATTATTATAATATTATTTTTTTAACCCTTATTTACCGGATTTACCCTTAACCATGGTAAATAAAATATTTACCGCAGTAATTATTCAAAATGTCTAAAAATAAAAGTTACCTATTTACACAATTTGAACATCCTGATTCCAAATATGGAATCAATTTTTCTAAATTCAATACACAGAAGTGGCAGAAATTAATTTAAAATTAATTCCCGCTGTCAAAACAAAAAGCGTGTTTTTAAGAGATAATAATTATCAAAAGATTGACACTTGTTTATGTTCGGTTTAATTGTAAAATTATGTCCAGTGACCAACATTATATTAAATGGTAAAAATATATTCTAAATATACTTTAAAACCACTCAAATTCACAATTTATCACTATTAATTATTTTGATTAAAAAAGTTGTTTTTAATTAAAATTTAGAAATTTTCACTATTCATCAAAATATAAAAGTTATCCGAAAAGTACCAAAATTTCACCCTAGGATAATTTCGATATTCCGAATCCAAAAATGAAGTCCATTTTGAAATATAAAATATATATGATTTCAAAAAGTAGGTATAACTATTCACAACGGCTAGTTTAATTAGTTGTGGTGTGTGTTAGAACTCGAGGTTGCGTACAACACACGCTATCGCATTATTCAAAGGGAAACGTACCGTAGAAGCTTGGGGTGTTACAATAGGTGTTTCATTGATGACTTTTCTCACCTATATTCACCTATTACTCATTAAATAAAGAATGATTTCATGTAAAATGGTCATCATCATGTGTGAAATCCTTTCATGAGCTGAAAGAGAGGCTGGTATTAGCCCCTATTCTTACTCTTCAAGAGCTGGGTACAGGTTATACCATCTTTTGTGATGCATCAAGAATCAGCCTAGGATTAGTGCTGATGCATGTGGAATTTTTTTTCATATGGTTATCGGTAGTTGAGGAATCATGAGGGAAATTATCCAATCAAAGTCTATGAGATATTAGAAATTTTCCATCTCTTATTTTGTTTTGAGACTTTATATTATGGGTGAGTGCTTTATGGTGTACACATACCACAATATCCAAACATATATCTTTTCCAAGAATGAATTGAACCTCATATAATAGAGCTGGATAAAATATCTACAATCCTTTGATTTTATTCTATCCTATATTCTTGGGTTGGGCAATCTGGTTGTAGATGCACTGAGTCAAAAAACTCAGGCCCAAGTAGAATGAGATGCCAGTGAATAATGGAAGTTAATGGCCCTGTTTTCTGAGAAACATTTAGAGTTTCAAGATAGTCAAGAGAAATCATATCTATGGTCTTTAATAGTTACCTCTTCCCTCCATGAGAGGATGAAGAGAAGACAATTTTCAGATCCTGACAGCTTGGTTCTATGTGAGAGTATATAATTAGATCACCAACCTCCGGATTGGTCTGTAGACATAGATGACATCCAATGTAATCATGAACATGTATGATTCCAAACATATATGAGATAGGAGTTGATGAAACTATCCTACATCTCTTAATGGGCAGCAAATCATTGAATCACGCAGATGTGTCAATATATGCGATGAGGATATTGGTGGAATAGGATGAAAAGTTTGATTATAGGATTTATTTCTAGGTGTTCAACATGTCAACATGTGAAGGAAGAACACTAGGGACCAATGAGCTTGCTACAGTCAATTCCAATCCCAGAATGGGAATGGGAAGATGTTTCCATGGATTTCATAGTCGGATTACCTAGGTCACTGAATGGTAGAAAATCTATCTGGGTAGTCATTGACTTATTATTGATATCATCCCACATAATAAATATTCAATAAACATTATTAGTAAATGATTTAGGATGACTATATGTTTGTGAGATCATACAACTCCATGGGATCCCTCTGGATATCATTTTAGATGAGGACTCTCGTTTCACATCACAATTTTCACGTGGATTTAAAAAGGATATGGGGACTCAGGTGCTTCTTAGAACACAATATCACCCCAGATAGATGGAAAATCAGAATAGACAATATATGTTCTAGAAGATATTCATAGATCATGGGTCCTTGATTTATGTGGTTCACGGGAGAAGCAAATATCTCTCATCGAGTTCACCTATAATAACAGCTTTCATTCCACATTTCAGATTGATCCTCTTGAGGCCTTATATGGTAGGCCATTCCATTAACCCTTATTCTAGATGGAGATATGTGAGATAGCCCTACTAATTACTCATATCATTCAGGAGACATCAGAGCAAGTTTAGCTAATCAGAAAGAAAATGGCTACTACCCAGAATAGAAAAAATCTTATGTCGATCACCATCGATGACCTCGTGAGTTATAGGTCCAGTATCCTGTTTTAATTTGGGTATTTTCCATTATTGTTCATTGAAGTATTTACAAGAAAGGGTTGTTTCCAACTCATTAGGTAGGTCCATTTGAAATTATATAGAGATTTCAGGGAAGGTGAATCTGGGGACGAGTTCTTTTAAGGGGGGAAGACTGTAAGAACCCTATTTTTCACTCAGGAATAGATTCTTCAAATTTTGGTCTAAATATTTACTTTGGTGCACATTTGAATTCCCAATGACATAGAAAATGTCTTAGGGTGGTCTAGGGAATTTTCAGAGCTAGGAACCCATCATTTTGGGAAAACTGGATAGGTCACACAGTTGGCGCATGGTTTTGCTAACCTTTCAAATTTAAATTTCTAGATAGAACCACTTCAAACTATTATTAGAAGATCATGTAGCCTAACCATGAAATTTTACCTTCAACTCAAAAAACTAGAAATTATTTTCCCATGGTTTTTCAAACAGTGTAGACAAACTGTTCATGTGAATTTTTTTTGGTAATTTTACAAAATTTTCCATGATGATCTATTAACCTCCATCCTTCTTCCTTAACCCGATTTTATATAGGATTTACCTCCATGGATATCATTTTCGAGCTTTATGAAGGAAAAATATAGGTATTTGATGATCAACATAGTCTGTGAAACAATCGATCTTATGTTCATCACAATGGATGCCCAGCGGTAAGTACTCAAGTCCTCTTGAGTCATTAACCTTCTCTCTTTCTCTCATCTGAGTTATTGGGGTATGAGAATTATTATCTTTTTATTAGATCTACTCTGATATGATCAAAATAAAGGGCCAAAACCAGAAGAGGATAGTCTTACAAGACCTAATTTGGTGGTCTATAACTCATCCCTAAAGTTCATTAATTTTGGATTTGTCGTGTGGGCCCCACCAATTTCATTGGGTGTTGTTCACTAAATTTATATTCCCTGATTATACTCATTACAACCTTGTGGTTATTGTCTCTATAAATATGAGATTAGTTTATAGTGGTTACACTCATGACTCCATTCCTTTCATGTCGAAGGCTATGCCATAATCGTTGTTTATTGTTTAAAATTGTTTGCACCACTATTCAGTTGTGCCATTTCATGATCTTTATAAGTGTAATATTTTCAATATTAATTGGATTGATTTATATTATGATTGGAATAATGTAAAGTACCATGTATTCTCAACACTTTACCAACCAAAGGTGTGTTCTTTAATTGATTATTTAAGTCAAATATGAATTGGAATGTATACATAGTATATTACATAGCCATAAATGTAAATGAATAGTAGGTTGCATATCTGTAGCACCCCTTACCACATTAATGGATGGTAGCAGAATGAATCATGAATATGGAATATTCCATAAATAGATTAAATAAATGGTTTTATGCTACTTGTAATTGTCACAATAATGAAATGAAATGCTTAAACTATATGACTTGATAAAAAGGTTTCATGTTACTTGACCTCATTACACTAATGAAAAGAAAGGATTTAACTGAATGAAATATATTTCCTGAATTCACAGCAAAATAGGAATGGCTGACTCACGTTTTCCTTGGATTTTGATCAGAGAATTCCACGAGGACTTGGGAACCCCATTCTGATTCAAAGATATGACTTTCTTAGTCTAATAACCACCTAGATCCCAATCCTTTTGATATAATAGGATTCTAACTATAACACCATAGCATCCTTTTAATATCATAAAATTAATATATGGATACACTCCTTGGATCCGTAATTGAAAAGTAGGTTTCATGGTTTCAGTTCATAGGGCCATATATCTGCTTATCCCCATTTTACCATGGATGACCACATAGGATTCGATAGACACCTTATTATGGAATTCATGGGAACAAGATCCTTGAATTACACTCTTACCCAGACCAAGATACATTTATTACTAATTTTGTGACACTTTAGGTCTATGCCATCTTTTTTATTGCCTTGGGAATTCATTATTAATGATCATTACTTGTTTCATTGTTACATCGAGGAACCTTCGCTATTATTAAAATATGACTTAATTAAAAACAGGTAAAAATAAATGGATGAATTGTTGACATGTTCAGACACCAGTCAAGGGCTGAAGCAGATAATTTTCTATTTTGTTACATTGTATTTCTTTACTTTATATATGAATGATTTGACACTTTAATATTTACATTACATGGGCCATATGTTATTGACACGATTGGTGGTGGCCCACTAAGATTTATCTCACACCCTATCTGGGAACCATTTGGTACCCGGGGCATATTACATGGTTGTGGGTGTTGAAAGATGGTATAATAAAATGTCAAAAACATTGTTGCTTAATTTTTAGGATAGATATGGATAGAAGATGATAGACCCAGAGCTCATGATGCTTGGGACATTATTTTATTTCCTTTACACTATTGTGGAGCATGTTATGGATGTTATCTTATATCCTGGAATTCATGTTTTATAGTGACATGACATACCATCAGTTGTTGAATTCTATTAAATATGATTGAATTATTTGTTTATTGTATCTATTTTATTTTGTACCTTATGTTTACTTATATTTATTATTCGATTTACATATGATTACATTCATCTATTGTGCTACACTTTGGTAAAGAGGGCATAGTCTCCCCACAGACACACCCTAGGAAATAACTGTTAGTCAATAGACACTGGCATTCAAGGGGATTTTCGTGAGGCCATGTGGCCCACTGGGCTCAGGGCACCTGTTCAATGGAATCTGGGTCCAGGATGTCACACTATAAAAACTCTCAGTTTTAATATACATTTACATGTAAGCTATAACAGATTATGATATAGAGAATACATGTATATAGTAATGGTATATCTTTCTTCCCATTGTTTTATGTGCAACTACTATGATGTCATGGGTTATAAATAATTTATAATGGTTTTAGTGGATTTCAAACATACACAAGCTTATAGATGGAAGGATGTTGATGATTATTTGGACATCTGGATTATTGGGAACATGAGACGTTGGGCCATTCCTGGGACGGAGGAAATTAGGGACAAGAATTGACTCAAATCAAGGATATTTTACATATACATGGGATGAGCGCAGGATGTGCAATGCTGGGGTGTAAGAGAGATAAACCAGTGTGGATGTAGAAGTAGGGTACCATCCTTATATATATGCAATAAATATATAATAGTTTATTTTTATGTGTTACTTGGTGAGTGGGACATGGTGAGGATGGGAAATTAGTATTACCTATTTTGGTGATGAGTTAGTTTAATATTATATTCATGGATATTTAGTATTCTTCATTCATACTTTTTCATGAGATGTTCTAGGCAGGATCCTACCGAGTTTACATTTTTTTCTCACACTTGGCATATACAAACAATTTTTCTAATTACCAGTAATAAGTTGGTAATTGGGATGAATGTTATTAGATCACTATATTTATTGGGAAGATATTGAGAGATTCTAGTGTTTCTAGTAACATCCATGTTTTACTTTTTGTACATTCAATTTTTATTTTCTGTTGTATCAGTTTATTTATAGAATTTCATGTATTGGGATTTCTTTTTGTTTATGCATGACGTTGGTTGGTTATTTTTTATCTCTTAGTCCTTAAAACTATAGATAGGGTAATTAATTTTATGTGTATGATTAATATACCCTCATTTATAGAAATTTACCTAGGTCATATTATAGGTGGGTTTAGGGTTCATTATCTACCATTTTTGTATTGTCCATGCAAATGGGGAACTTTTAGAGGGAGGGGTCATGAAATTAACTCATGATATCAATAATATTAGGATAACCATCTCTATTAACTGAAATGTACCCTATTTAAATTTATTACATCCCCAACTAAAGTTCATAAATTCAAAAATCTCACCACTCAAAGTATTTTCCACCTAACACCATCATTTTGGGATCAAAATTCATCATGAATAATTATCAAATAATTTATATATAGTCATAAAAACTAATTATCACCAATGAAATAATAATAAACATATCAATAATAAATTTCCTTTTCATGGTTTACAAAAATAAATATCCATATATCACATAACCCATAAAAATCATAAAAAATAATCATATGTTCATAATAAAATATTTCATAATAAATTTATACATTTCACTTATTTTATTAATCAGTTTCCACCCATAATACATTATATCATAATTCATAAAAATTTAAAATATTATTATATAATATATAATTAATCAACTTCGTATTCACCATACACAATTTAAATTTCCTTCCATAATATATATAGTAGATTATAATGTATAATATAACCATAAAAGTGGACATAAGCTTAATATCCTCAAAATGATTATTTAAAAAAAATGATATTATAGAGCTACCTACGTCAATTTTATAATGACCAAAAATAGGAAATAATAAAATAATTTTTCATCTATAATCCATTCTTTATCCACATCTATCTCTAATCTGACACATCTCAAGAATTTCAAAATGATTTGATATATAAATATGAGTTGAAAATAAATTTACTAAATGTAAAATATATATTAATAGAATGAATCATCAATTTACTCTATCAAACATGTAATATTTATTCATAACCCATTCCATAAAATAATAACTTATTCAAATGTATAATTAATTTCTATATTGGGCCATGAATATTGGAATGGAATTGAAAAAATAATATATATCTCTATTCTTTCTCTAGTATTCGGTGTATCAACCATCATAAAATACCCAATTAATAATTATTAAAATGATTCCAATAAAAATGGAAACTATTTAAATAAATAATAGAATTAATTAATTACATCATGAATATTTATTTACCAAAAATTTCTAAGCATCATCAACAATTACTAAATTTCTTCCCAAGGATAAACATTATGACCCAAATGCAACATTGCACTCAAAAATTCATTCCAGGACCAATAATAATACCATTTAATCTTTAAAAGTTAAAAGATCAAAATATTTATAATAATTTCAAAAAATCCCAAACATATATTTTTTAGGTATCTAATTTATAATTAATGTAAAATAAATTTATTTTTAATGTATTTGAAAAGTTATAATACAATTGTAACCATCATTATGTATATCATAATAGGCATTAAAACCCATTCATGTAGAATTATAAGTATAAAAATGAAATCATTGAAAGTTATATCAAATAATGGAAGTGGTAAAAAAACCACTTACCAGATGGTATCAATATATATAAATAAGCAAAAATCATCAAATCCATACAATCAGATAATAATAATTAATAAACCATAAACAGTTAATACCACAATTAATTTAATGAAATAATGTTTTTATATTAACCCCCATGTATTTAAATATCCAAAGAGAAAATAAATGGTGATTTCATGACTATATACAATGTGAATGAGGTCATCCATAGGCTCTTCTATCATTACCCAATAACATTCTATTTTGAAAATGGGTGTTTTTCCCCTCTAAGAAGAAATTAGTAAATTAAATCCAAATTTTTTTAGAAAATTTACTTATGGAAAATAAGAATAATGTAATATAGAATATAAATTTTATGAAGAATAATTGGTAATAATTAGAAAATTTAAAGAGTAAAACATTCAAATTACATGGAAGATCATCTACAAAGAAGATGAAGAAGAAAAATGAAATCTTGTTGCTTTTTATATCTTTAATGATAACCCAAATAAAATTAATAAAATTTTTATCATTAAATACATCCACTAATTATCAAATAAATATATTCTACTTTTATATGACTATCAAAACATAAAAAACAATACACACATGATCGCATTACGATTCACTATTCAATTTCACCCTTACACCATTGTTTTAAACTAGTTTTGTAATGAATATTAATCATATTTTAATAAAATTATAATCATGTTTTATTCAATGAATTAATTTTTATCACATTTAAAATGGTAAAGAATACTTTTTTATATTTTCATTGAAGGTAGAGGTGATTTGGTGGCCTAGAGATCATCCAGAAGAAAAATGGGCCAAACTGCATCGCATCCTGTGGACATTTGTCCACTATTTTGAATAGTAGAAAAATATCGCACATACAAATGGGTGGAAGCATTGTGGTCCTCTCAAAAACATTATTGGATACAAGTCTAATTCAGAAACCGAAGCCGAATCCAGCCATCTGTTGGCCCATCTAAACCATTTTGTCCAGGGGACAATATCTTCTCTAATTCAACAGTTTGTTTCAGTCTTTTGACCATATATCCCAATACGTTTGCCTAATGGCTAGAAAATTCGACAGGGAGATAGTCATAATGTCGGTCGACAACTCTTCTCTTTTTTTCATGTCTTGATATTGATTTTCTAATATTCAAAAACCATGAATAAATTGGTCTCTCAAAAAATAGGTTCCAAAAACCATGTCCCATTTTGGCTATAAAATGGCACCATGGGAACCTCATTTGTATGTTCGGACAAGAAGTGATGATATTTCCTTATTAATTCCTAGAAGATTATCCTCCTCATCTTTGAATTTATGGAGGTCCTTATCTTCATATGGTGATCAAGAATGAAGTAGTACCACCCAAGACACCTCCTCCTCCCGATGTCAAGCTAAACTATGGGCGTTTGTTGTGAGGGAGCTACACACATGTCAAGAAAGTTATGATTCATATTTTAGCTTCTGGTTTGGAGTAATTTGGGGTTTAAAACCATTATTTCCATGTATCTTTTATAATTCCATATTTGAATTCTTTTTTTGATGCATTTGATTGAGACACTCGTAATTTATAACAGATAAGTGTGAGGTTTTGAGTGTGTGACTTGTATTGTTCCGATTAGACATCACAAGAATCCTTTTCATACTGAAATTTTTAAAATTTCAATATGATTTGGAAATTCTTATTCTATTATTATGTTCTAGACCTTGACAATATGAATTTTATGTCAAGGTTTGGTTCTTTAAGCAATGAAATAAATGCTTAGGAATTAATTGGGATTCCAATTAATATTGACCAATGAATTACTCCAACACTAAATTAATCTCCATGAATAGTTACATGAAAGTGTGTAATGAACTTACAATGAATACTTTTATCTCATATTTTAAAAAACCTATTTGTTTAGTCATCTTGTAAACTTTCAATTAAGTAATTTCTCTCTAAAATTATTTTCAAAACCAACCCTTATTTTTGTACTTCTTAGTAAAAACACATACTATAAACCCAACAAATCTCGTTGAGAGATTACATATGGTCTTCCCTAGACTATAATCCAACCATAAAATCATAATCAATTTGACGTGTAATGACAGCGCGATCAAATACTGGCTCCATTGTCGGAGAGCACTTTGGTTTTTAGTGCATGTTTTTTATAAGGTTATTATAATTTTTGTGAATATTTATTTGTTTTCTCATATACCTTTTCAATTAATTTTAGTTCCGATCTATTTATTTTTTAGGTTTGGTGCATTATTATTTCTACTCTGATAGATGTATCACCTTTCGAACCCGAATCATAGAGGACCATATGTCAACAACACCAAGCCACACAAGACAACACTTTGAAGGAGGACACACCACACATTGAAAGTCTTCCTCACCCTTCATCTTCTTCAAGAACCAACATCAAAAATGAAATGAACTTATATAACATGGATGAAAATAGTATAACACTACTGAAAATAACCTCACCTGATGTTGATATCGAACCCACATACATTTAAATGCAAGATGAGGCACCTAATTTTGAAATAAAAAGTGGTTTTATTATCCTATTACCAAGATCCCATGGACTTCCTAGAGAGGATCCACAAAAGCACATAAAAGAATTTCATACAGTTTTTTAAACATTT
This sequence comes from Viscum album, assembly GCA_963277665.1. Lineage (NCBI taxonomy): Eukaryota > Viridiplantae > Streptophyta > Magnoliopsida > Santalales > Viscaceae > Viscum > Viscum album. Next base: position 1,198,157,340 of record OY728131.1, read on the forward strand.
AAATGTTTCTAATGTTGATGAAGAACCATTAAATCTTAGATCATTCCCGTTTTATTTAAAAGATAGTACAAAAGATTGTTTATAATATGTTAATTCACAGCTAAGAGGTTGGGCCGATATGAAACACCTTTTTCTTGAAAAATATTTCCCAAACTGTCGAATTGAAACAATAAGAAAGGAAATTTGTGGGATTTGACAATATCAAAGTGAAAAACATCATGAATATTGTGAAGGATTTAAAATATTATGTTCATTTTTTCCACACCACCAAATAAGTGATCAACTTTTAATTCAGTGTTTTTTTGATGGTTTAATTCCTATTGATCAAAATATGATTGAAGCTGATGTAGGTGGTGCACTAGTTGATAAGACCCCATTTTCTGCAACAATATTTATTGAGAACATGGCACCGAACAACTCAATATTTTTTAGAAGGTCCTTTGTACCTACTTGAGGTGTTCATGAGGTGCAATGTATAGAATTTGAGAAAAGGTGGACATGAGTTTCGAAAAGTTATGTACTCTTCTTCGACAACTTGCTCTTTCCAATGGGAAATCACAATATCCTCCTCCCATCCATTATTGTATATGTTCTTCAAACACCCACTACTCTAGTCCATTCTTGTAACAAGGTGAAACTTTTGAGAGTTGTGAGGAATTATTTCCAAGTAGCCCCTATAACCAACCCTTTAAAAAACCATGAAATCCACCCAATACTGGATGGAATAAAACCAATCCTATAGGAAAGGGGGGTATTCAAACTATCCTCAACAACCAAGGAACCAATCGGGACAGAGTCGTTTACCACTACCACTGAAAAATCCTAAACCACCAAAAGGAATTTCCAACTAACTCTCCCAAACCCAAGCATAGACTAGAAGATATGATGCATAAAATGGCTTCCAACAATTTTTAATTCCAAAAAACCACCCAATCTATCATACAATACATCAAAACCCATTTATGCCAACTAGGTAAATTGGTGGGGGAAGTTCTAAGTCACAGGTCGGGTAAACTACCTTCTCAACTGTTAGTTAACCCTAGGGATAATGGAAATTTTAGTTCCATCACCCTTAGGAATGGAAAAAAACATAAAAACCAAATGAATATTCAATTAGAGTCATCCCCTCATGAGGAAACCACCATCCTAAAAACTGCTAAAAAATTGTCCAATAGAATAAAGTCTTTGTCCTGAGAGAAGTCCTTCCAAATGGAAGAGTTTGTATGTTGAAGAGTCTCATATCCCAACCATTCCTCTTCTATATCCCCAAAGGGACACCCAAACTTGGAAATAAAATGAAACTGCACTAGATAAAGATATATTAGAAACTTTCAAAAAAGTGAAAGTTAACTTTCCTCTGATTGATTTCATTAATCAAAATCCAGGATACACCAATTTTTTAAAAGAGATATGCGCACAGTGAAGGAGACTTCAAGGTGATGAGACGGTATGATTTGGGAGTAATGTATCAGCATTGATAGATCCATTTCCTCTAACCAAGTGCAATGATCTCAGGACAATTTTGATTCCATGCACCATAGGGGAGTATTCACTTTACAATGCCATTCTTGATTTAGTTTCTTCTAAAAATTTTATGCCTCACTCTATTTACTCTAAATTTCCAACTAGGGAACAAAATCCCACTAGAATTGTTGTTCAACTAGCCAGCCGGAGTACCACACACCCTTCTGGTGTGTTAGAGGATGTTCTTGTGAGGGTGAAAATTTTAATTTTATGTGCTAAAAAAGGAAGATGGTAGGATGAATGGACATGCCCCAATTATATTTGGGAGAAATTTCTGGAAAACTTCAAAATATGTAATTAATGTTCATAATGATACATTATCTATGTAATTTGTTTGTGACATAGTCCATTAAACATCCTTGATGCCAGGAAACACCATTCAGAAGAACATTCATCTATGTCTATTAATTCAGTTGATGTACTCCCTTCCCCTGAAAAAAACAACTTTTCATTCCCCTGATCCCCTTTCCGAGTTTTCATCATTGATTGAAAATCTAGGTAATAAATCACACATTGATTATTGTAGTGATCCAAAAAAGTGTCATTTATGTTTATTAATTGATAATTTATTGAACACAGAGGATATAATGACCTTCGATGATACTACAATGCTTGTAAAAGCTCATTTCTCATCTGAGGATGATACCATTGAGAACTTATATGAGAATAAAGACCTCTCACTTTCACAGACACTCCCATAAATCCAAAATCCAACTTAATTAGAACTAAAACAACTACCTCAAGATTTAAAATATACATATCTTGAGAATGGAAACATGTTTCCCATCATCATTGCTAGTTCACTCCCCCTTGAGCATGAATTGTGACTGGTCAAACTTCTTAGGGAGTATAAACAAGCTTTAGGATGGACACTAGCTATCATTCCTGGTATTAGCCCATAAATTTGTACAGATTATATTTTATTAAATGATGAGGATAAAACCGTAAGGTAAGAACAATGTTGACTGAACCTAAATCTCTTAGAAATTGTCTAAAAGGAGGTAACAAAATTACTGGCTACTGAAATCATTTTCCCCACCTCATACAACCAATGGTCCAGTCCAGTTAAAGTAGTTCCTAAGACAAATTTTCTATACGGAAATCAAAAAATGAAAATAATGAATTGGTTCCAACTAGTGTGAATAATAGTTGGTGTGTCTATATATACTATCACCGACTAAACCAACACACTAGGTAGGACCATTTCCCTTTTCCATTCATTGACAAAATTCTAGAGAGGTTAATGGGTATGTCCCACTACTATTTCACTGATGGGTATTCTGGATACTTTCAGATACATATTTCCCCTAATGATTGGGAAAATACTACTTTCATTTCCCCATTGGCACATTTTCCTATAGGAGGAATCCATTTGGTCAATGAAATGCTCTAAGTACATTCCAGCTATGTATGGTTAGTATTTTTTTGGATTATCGAGAGAATTACATGGATCTTTTCATGGATTATTTCACTGTTTATGGATAATTTTTTATGAATTTTTGAGTAGTCTTTGTTTAGTCCTGTGTTGCTGTCTTGAAAATAATATTTTATTAAATTATGAGAAATTTCATTTCATGGTGCGACAAGATATAGTTTTGGGACTTGTCATTTATGGAGATAGTAACCAAGTAGATAAATCAAAATTAGATGTCATTTATTCCTTAACATTCACCATAAATGTAAAGGATGTGTAGTCTTTTCTAGGACATGATGGATTTCCCCATATTTTGATTCGTGACAATAGTAAAATTCCACTCACCCTCTCTTGATTACTCTAAAAATAAAAACAAATTGTTTTTGATATATAATGTGACAAATCTTTTAATATGTAAAAATGGAGTCCCACGTCAGCCCCGGTAATCCAACCACCTTGGTTGGATTTACTATCTGATCTCATGTGTGATGCCTCTAACTATGCTGTTGGGGAATTCCTGTCACAAAGGGTTGATCGAGCTCCACATGTCATTGCCTATACCTCATGTACATTGGACCCTACAAAATAAAACAACATCACAACTGAAAAATAATTTATTTCCATTGTGTTTACCTTTGATAAATTTATCTCATATATTTTAGGGTATAATGTCATTGTGTTATCTATCCAGGAATCCCTCCAATATCTCCTTAATAAACAAGAAGCCAAAGCACTTCTCATTCACTAGATACTCCCCCTTCAAGAATTCAATTTAGAAATTAGGGATAAAAAATGAGCAGATAATGTTGTGGCTGACCATATCAGTAAGATCCAACCATCCTCGGACATTGACTCATACCCCTATATTCACATAAATAAAATGTTTCCTGAGGATAAACTATACCATGTGCAAGATGTTATTTCTTTCTATGATAAAATTATAAATTATTTGGTAGTATCTTGCATTAATAATAATTTCAACAAAAATCAGGCTGACCGTAAAAAACATGAGTCTCGTGGGTACATTTGGGATGACCCCTTCCTCTGGCGGGCATGTAGTGATCATGTCTTTAGGCGTTGTGTTCCCAATAGCGAGTTTCAGTCCATACTTAGATTCTGTCACACACTTTCTTGTGGGGGCCACTTTGGTCCCCATTGGACTGCTCGGAAAATCCTTGATTCTGGTCTCTTTTGGCCACCACCTTTTCTGGATACCCATTATTTCTTTAAATATTTTCTTTATTGTCAAATAATGGTTAATTTCTATAAAATAAATGAAATTCCACAAAAATCATCTCACTTTCATCGATTTTTTGATGTTTGGGGTATTTCCATTATGGGTCCATTTCCCAATTCCATGGGCAACTTGTAAATTCTTCTTACAGTTTATTAAGAGTCAAAATGGGTAGAGGCATGAGTCATAAGGAATAATGATTCTAAGTTAGTTATTGAATTTTTTAGAATCCAAATATTCTGTAGGTTTTTCTTACCAAGGTTCATCGTCAGTGACCAGGGTTCTCAGTTATGCAACCTTACAATGTAGCCACTTTTGTGTCGATATGGGTTCAGTCATAGAGTGTCTACTGCATATCACCCATAGTCCAATGGTCAACCTGAGGTTTCAAATAGAGAGGTAAAACATATTCTTGAAAAAATAGTTCATCCCAATAAAAAAAATTTTTGTCATCTTCTCGATGATTAATTATGGGCCTACAGTACTGCTTTTAAAACTGACAATTGAATGTCACCCTATGGGCTTATGCTTGGAAAGTGTTTTTACCTTCCTGTTGAGATTGGGTACTGGGCCTTCTAGGCCATTAAACAATGCAACCCTAATCTTTCTAGTGTAAGTGATGAAAGGAAGCTACAAATTCCTGAGATAGGGGAAATGAGAATAAATGAATATAAGATCTCAAGGATTTATAAGGACTATTCCAAGGATTCTGATGACCATCTCATCCTTCATTTTCTGTTCAACATTGGGTAGAAGGTCCTAAATTTTAATGCAAGGCTAAATTTTCATCCAAGTAGGTGTCATTCCCACTGGTTTGGTCCATACACTGCTATTAATGTGTCTCCATTTTGTGTTGTTTAGGTTCAAAATGAAAAAACCATGTAAACCTTCACTGTCAATGGGTAGCGGCTGAAGCACGTCCATGAAGCACTTCCGGGGTTCCCGATGGAGAAACACCTTGTTCAAGAAGCAACATACCGTTGAAACACACCATTTTTTATCCTTCCTTCTCACATTCTCAATTATTATAGTGAGGAGACAACACATTCTAGGTGTGGGGGGATGGGTAAAATCTTGGGTTAGTTAGGAATTTTCATCTTCTTTCTTATTTAATCTATTTTTCGCATTATTTATAGTATTTTCACTTTTCCACATCTTTTTTGGTTCATTAGGATTTTCATCATCTTTCATCTTTATTATTTTCTTCACCATCTTTATGGTATTTTTACTCCCCCTGTTATAGTAACAAAATCATCAAATAATCTGAAACTGCATGTTGAAATTTTTGTTTCCATATTGATTTAACATTTGGTAAAAAAACATGTCTTTGTTTTGGATTGAATGTTTTTATGAATTTAACTTTAGGGAGTGATTTTTTGTGAATTTTTTTCTATCAATGATGTAAATGGTTCTATCACTGTGATACATTTGAGATAATTGATACCTTTGTGTGAGTAGTTTTTTGGAAAATATTATCAGTAATATCTCCTCAAATTTTTTCATAAAACCTAAAAGTCTGAATATTTATTACTTAATATATGGTAAATATATTTTAGGTTAACATTTTTCAGCTTTAATGGATATTTCCATACGTTCATTCCATATCCAATTTGTTTCATTACTATACCATATTGACCTATGTCTGTGTGTGTAATGTCTGACTGTTGTAAGCCCTAAAAAATGTTTTTTCTTAGGTATGTCAAAAACCACTCCTCCAAAACTTTTGATCTTGTTATGACTATTTCAATTAGTGTCGTGAGGATATCAAACAAGGGTTGATAGATAAGTCTGAGATTTGTTCCAAATGCAACTTCTAAAGAAGAAAAAATAATAAATGAAAGGTGTGATGAAATGTGTATCATATTGGGATATCTTGGTCGGGAGATTATAGTTTGACTTCTAAAAATGCATAATTGAGTGGGTCTTTAAATATTATTACAAAGGATGTAGGGCCGGTTCAGTGAAATAAAATCATTTAAAGAAGAATAATGTTAAAATAACCTAGATTTATTGGATAGAAAATGGAAATAATATCATGGAATAGTTTTCACACACACATATAGAGTTAGTGGAATGGTTGAATTTTTAATTCTTTGCTCAAATGGGTTTCAAGAATCTCTTTGAACTTCATTATGTGATTATTGAAGAGACAATTTTTTTCATTTTCAATAGGAAGAACCCTTTGCTGTTGTTCTTGTATTGATCACATTACTTTAATGAATTATAATTTCAACAAAGGATAAATCTTTATGATGTTGGGAATATATACATGCATCATTTTTTGATATGTGACTTTTCCAAGGAGTGCAAATTTTTAGGTGTGGGGGTGTGATTGCATAGCCATTCACAATTAAATTCCACCCTCACTCCACTATTTTAAACAAATTTTGTAATGAAAATAAAAATATAATAATAAATTAAACATCATGTTTTATTCAATTAATTAATGTTTATCACTGTTAAAAAGGGAAATTACAATTTTTTGATATTTTCGTTGAAGGGGGAGGTGATTTGGAGGCACAGAGATCATCCCGATGAAAAATGGTCCAAATTGCACATCATCCCATGGACCTCTGTCCACTTTTTTGAATAGTAGAAATATTTTGTGCATCCAAATGGGCCGAAACATTGTGAGACACTCCAAAAAAGATGGGATATAACTATTATTAAGAAATGGAAGCCGGATTCATACATCTGGTTGCCCATCCAAACCATTCTTTTCAGTTGATAGAATCTGCCTGAATTAAAAAGTTTGTTTTAGTCTTTTGACAATATCTCCCAATCTAGTTGTCTAATGGCTACCAAATTCTACCGGTAAATAGATTTGAGTCAGGCCAACAACTCTTCATTTTTTGTAATTTTTTGATATGACATTATACTATTCAAAAACCAATAAACAATTTGTATTTCCAAAATAGGGATCCCAAAACCATGTCCCAATTTGGCTATAAAAAGGAACCATGGGAACCTCAATTGTAAATTCTGATAAGAAGTGATGCTCTACCATTATGAAGTATGAGAGGATTCTCTTACTCATCCATGATGTTCTGGAGGCCCTTATCCTCATAGGGGGATGAAGAATAAAGATTGAGTTCCATACGAGCTACCTCTTCCTGATGTCGAGATAAATGGTGGGTGTTCGTTGTGATGGAGCTACGCACATGTCAAGGGAGTTTCAATTCTTATTTCAGATACTGGTTTTGATTAATTTGGCTATGAAAAAATTTATTTCCCTGTATCTTATAAAATTATATATTTGAATTCTTGTTTAATACATGTTATTGAGATACTCTTAATTTATAACCGATTGGTGTGGGTTTTGAGTGCGTGGCTTGTGTTGTTCTGATTGGACATCACAAGAATCATTTAATACCCACAATCTTGAGATTTAATTATGATTTGGAAGCTATTATAACATGGATTTGTTTTGGACTTTGAAAATATTATTTTTATGTCATGGTTTGGATCATTAAGCAATGAAATAAAGGATTAGGAATTAATATTGATTCTAATTAATTTCAACCAAATAATTGCTCCAAACCTAAATTAATCTCCATGAATGATAAACAAGAAAGTGTGTAGTGAACTCAAAATTACCCCTTTTATCTCATATTTTTAAGAAACCATTTGTTTTCTCAACTATTAATCTTTAAATCAAGTAATTTCATCCTAAAACTATTTTCAAAACCACCCCCTATTTTAGTACTTCTTAGTAAAAACACACACTCTAAACCCACCAATGCTCCTTGAGAGATGACCTAGGGTCTACCCAAGACTATAAATCAACCTCAAAATCATAATCAATTTGACATGCCATGAATGCATGTTCAATACACATACACCCTAAAAATTCATGTTATACTAGACTACTAATCAGTTAAAGGGTTAACCCACCTCCAATTACTTCATTTTATTATAATGAGGGAATAAATTACTTTTTTTAATAGGGATAAAATGGCTTAATAATAATCCATACAAGCATTATAACATTATATTTTTATAATGAAATGTCTCTAATAGTTTTTGAAATCCCACTATAGTTCATTCTATAGTTTCTTATGTTGTAACTAGAAAATTCACTCTCGTCAGGTTTTAAACCCTATTTTTCCGTGTTTTCAATACAAAACCCTTGCCACTGTATTATGGTATCATGGTATCTCTAATATATATAATAACAAATATAATAGTTTTTTTAGTATTAGTATTAATATTAGCGGTAAAACAAAAATAACAATGCATAATAATAATAATAATAATATCAATAATAACAAATTTATCATATATAATAATTCTCACCTAAAATAACAAATAACACAAAAATTATATTAATAAATAGAAATTAAAATTTCAATTTTTAACAATAATAAATGATTTTATTTTTAATTGATACTATTTCCCAAAAAGATAAATAAGTAAAAACATCGTTAAAACACAATAAAAATTCAATAAATAAATTAATACACAACTACATGGATTACTAATAAAAATATAATGTATGAGAATGGTTTTAAAAAACGAATTATCATCATGCACATTTATCATACCTTATATCTGGTTGTTTATCTATTACTATAATTTAATTTCTTCTTCATTATAACTATACATAGTATATGAGATGATACATTAGATGGGGAATTACTAAATATAAAAAAATACACATGTTTCATATTTTCACTATAAAATAGCTTAATTTAATAATTTTTAAAAAGGGTTCGTTAAAATTATCCTCAATAGAAAAACATTTTTTCTCCGGAAAGACAAGAACTTTTTTAAAAAACAACATTTTCATTCTTGAAAACAAATTCCAAAATTAGTTTACAATGAAAAAGCAACACATGACACAAGATTATTCTACCAATCACGAGTTCCATGATAAAATAATGATAAACCTATTAGTAATCACCCCATAACATTCAAATACACATCATAAGAAATATATATAATCTATTAAAGATTAATTATAAATTTCATTCAAATTCAACAAATGACATTTATTAGAACGGTGTATACAAGAATTAAATATAGAAGGTATGGAAATTTATAAAAATATAAAACCATAACAATATTACATTAAACTGAAAAATAATCTATAAGATTTTAACATGTTTCTAGGAACTATAGAAATCATCAACATGCAGAGTGCATAAAAATAAATACAAATGGAAAAGTAAAAAAATATTACACTTAATTAATGATATATTAGAAACCATTTCAATAAAAAAACCAAGCCATCATAAATTCATAAAATAAAAAAAATATTTTCCAAAGACCTCCTAAAATTTTTCCAAAAATAGAAATAATATTTTAAATAGATGAACACCCCATTAATTTATTTATCTTCTCAAAGGAAATACACTATGACTTCAGTGTGATTGAAATTATAGGATAATAATCTCAAGGAATAACACAATGTAAAAAATGGATAAAAATATATTGAATCAAGATGGTATATCATAAAATGTTATAAAATTAGGATTATATCATTTTAAACAATATTTTAGGGGATTTAATAGCCTATTATGACCTTCAAATACCTTATACCATTTTACTTCGTATCCAACATTACAATTTTCTTTGTTATATTTGAGTTGATAGTTTTTATCACCCAAATGAATAACTGGAAAATATTCTATTCAATTATATTTTTGGAATTATATTTTAAATTTTTTAGTATATTAAACATGACTATGGACTAAAACTAACCTTATTGGTTGTTTTATAAAAGGAAGCATTGAAATTAAATAATTCTATAATTAACAATCTATTAGGTCATGTAGTTTCTTTTAGATATAATAAAGTATCTAATGGTGGCCTATGCAAGAATTCATAATCACTATTCATGATAACAATTCACATACATGTTACTATTCATTTTACAAATAATTTGAAATTAAAAAATTTAAAGTTTCATAGGGTGTCGAAATTGGGCATGTATACTAGAAAAAACATAAATTTTACATCAAAATAGGCGATAACCAATTTAAAGAGTTTAATGATAAAACAAAATCAGAATTTTTTAACATAATTATATATAATTATATATGATGTATTTTAATCATAAAACTCAAAACTAAGGTTTTTTTAATGATTCAACATTATAAATCTCACTTTCTGCTATATAATTCACAAGGACAGACAATTTCAATGCCCATATACATAATTTTGATAAAATTTTCTTAAATATAAAAATAAACCATTATATATGGATTAAATTCAAAATAACCAAGCTATCCCCCTAAAAAGTCAATCCAAATAACTTTTAAACTAACCATTGAGTTCAATAAAAAAACACCCTCTTCAAAGCCCTAATACATCCACATAAGAGACTAAATCCAAAAATACCTATACAGACCAAATAACTCATACATAATCTCATACTAATAATATATCAATATTGATTGTAATTTAAATAAAAAACCTAATCAATACCATAAGACCCACCAATGATCAAATGTTATACTTCACAAGAAGGAAAAATCCAAAATTCTTTTTCATAGTCCATATATGGAAGGTCAAACTAAACACAATTTATATCAATAAAAACAAATTTATATCCTCATAAATAATACATAATTTATTAAATGAAATGAAATTATATTAATTCTAAAATAATTACTATAATAAATATAAAATAAAGTATTTAAATAATTCACATAACATCAATTCAAATACTAACACAACCAAAAAGAAATAACTAATAACAAAAATAGATTAAATAAATTTAGAAATACATTTCAAACAAAAAATATTTTAAATAATAAATAATTTATGGAAACGAACCATATCATTTCGATTAATCCGAAGATATTTTTTGAATAATCATACAAATTACAAATCTAACAATTTTTATAACCTTTGATTTTCATCTAAAATAAAATATGAGATAATTTTTTTTAAACTAATTGTTTCCCAAAATAATAAATATAAATAAAATTATATAATTTCAAAAAATATCACTCCAAATATAATCCTGACTAAACAATATAATATAATATCATTAGATTCACTTTTATAAATCAAATAATTAAAAAATAATCAAATTTAACCACTTTATGAAAACTCAAATAATTTTTTGAATATAATATAACAAAACTATACATCAAATATAAATTAAAAAACCTAATAAAACATTCCATCAACTATGTGATAATAATATATTGATGTGTTAGAAAAATTAACACACACACACACATAATCGTTCCTTTATAAATGACAAATTACTTCATTTAATCATAGAAAATAACTACCATTTTTTAAAACAACTCCAAAAAAACCATTAATTAGTTTCAAACATTTCCAATTTTTTTGAATGTACCCTAATATACACAGTGATCTATAATTATTTAAACCCCAACAATGATATTGTAAATTGAACACATTTATAAAATAAAACTCTTATAAATTGATTGAAATTATTTATAATGTAAAACCAACTAAAATAAAAATCGATATATAAACAAAATAATCATTTCATAGTTATTAATAACTCAATAAGATCATTTGTAAAAAACTTGATATCAAATTAATTAATTTTATATATTCATTATATGTAAATAAATAAAAATATCATATACCCAAAACATACACTAAAATAGATTTTCTAAACTGTTATCATTTTTTGAAATATTATTCTCTAAAACAGATATATATAAGTTACATTCTTTCACAAACATGAAAAAAAAATCACCAAATTAAAAATAAAAACACAAATCCTATGGTTATAAATATTAAAAATATGATTTACAAAGAATTTAAAAAGAAATTTTTAACATTCGACAAAATTATATAATTGAAAACATATCGAACCATCAATTTATAAAAGGAAAACCAAAAATGATTCTCAAAAATTAATATATTTTAAAAAATTATGATATCAAGGATAAATGGAAAAAAACTATAATATTTAGAATAAATTGATACAAAAAATAAATTTCTAGATACATAGAATAGTAATTATTTATAACATATTTATTTAAAACAATCATTAATTGTTTATTGAATCATATCAAAGAATAAAACACATAAATTTCACACTTTTCTTTGGAAATAAATTTTCAAATATATTGATATATTATCCTCAAATAATTCATCACTCACCCTATTTATTTATAATTTAAAATACATTACACATGGAGAATCTAAAGAAATGTTAATCTGAAGTGCATTGTGTTGCATTTGTTGTCAATGAGGTTGTCAATGAGGCATGTTGTTGTCTTACAATGAATGGAAGTCAAGGATTGTCAAGATGTGAATGAAAAAGGTTGTGATGGTGTTGGTGGTGAAGGAGAATGGCCATGGAACTTAGAGGAGTTTCACTTAGGAGATTCACTAAGTGGCATTGGAGAATATGGTTGAAACATTCTCCATGTAAATCTGGCGATTGTTGAGCTGATCTTAAAGTTCCAAGAACTTGTATCAACTGGATACAATGTCACAACATGGTTAGAGGACCATGCATTGTATTGACAATGCATGAGGAAGTGAAGGAGAACCATCCACTACTCCTGAGTGGATGAAGTGGATTCAAAGAAGTCCATGTACTAACTCTTAGTGCATGTGAATTGGAAGTGATCCAACTTGATCTCTAATTGGATCAATGAAGCACATTGGAGATTTTATGTTGATTCAAGCGTTCGGTTGATGGAGAACCCTCAAGAATTCACTCCTAAGTAATAAATAAATGTTGAGGATGAATGGAGGAATTCTTAAGAAGAAGAAGCATAGAGATGGGAAGAAGAAGGCTTGAATGGCACTTGGTTTGGCAATTTGTATATGGAGTACTTTGTTTTTATACAAAGGATTCATCCTTCCTTTGCCAAAAAATTGGCCACCAAGGAGGCCAACCGAGGGTCATCACCCAAGGCTCATGTGGGACTCGAGGTCACCACGCCCATGGGGAACCCTCAAGGCCAGGGCAGCATCCCTTGAGGCAGGCGCACACCCAAGGACACCGCAAGGGCGCCAGGGGCACGCCCGGAGGAGCGCAGGGAGCATAGTGGGCGCTTGAAGCGCGCCCGCAGGAGGCAGAGTGGGCGCAGAGCGCGCCCGCAGAGAGAACCCGGTGCGGGGCGGCACCGGGAGGGGAGAGAATTCAACTGAGCGCTTTCCCCCAGCGCTTAGTTAATAAGCTGCGGAAAAACCGCGCCCCGTTTCGATGTGGGACGCGGAAAATTTCCCGGGATTGAATCTGAGCCGCTCGATTGATCGCGCGCTTGATCTGCGCCGCACATCTGATCCGCGGCGTCCCGATCTGATCCAGGCCGTCCAAAGTCGTTTGATCGGCTGATCCAATGGCCCAGCGACTGTCTTCTTCCCCGAGCTCGCACAAGGCCATCCGACGACCGCCGACGAACCAGAGGCCTCCGAGCACCGGTTTTCGAGCTCCCGGCCATCATTGTTCGATCCAAAGACTCCATTGAGGTCGTCTAAGCACACTGAATACATCCATGCAATAAAATGGGCCTGCATGCACGAAATGGAGAACCTGATGTTCGGCCGAGGCAAACCGAAGGTGCCGAGGCTATGTTAGTTTATGGTTTGCATGGATTAGCCCAAAACCGAGGCCGTGCATGCGTTCGAAGTCGCATGCACGAAGAGGAAGAAAATAATAAAGGAACCCGCGTGAAACAAATGAAGAAATGAGATTTGAAAAAATCTTTAAAGATCCGAAGATCTCGGGAGTTTGAGAATTATTGCACGCGGATGATTCGGGCATCTCTCTGCCTATAAAAGAAGAGCCAGAGGCTCTCATTTTGCTGCTGATCCTCTGAAGAGAGAAGTCCCATGAGTGTGCCTCTGTGCCTCACGAAGTCTGGAGCTCCGCGCAACTCACTTGCGCGACGAAGCAGCCCGAAGCCACCCTTGGCTTCGAGAGTTCCTTTTGCGCACACCTTGCGCGAAAGAAGAAGAAGGGGGACCCCCTGCGCGCCTTCCCTTTGCGCGGCAGGAAGACCCAAGTGCACCCTTGCACTTGCGCGCCCACGGCCGAGGTCCTTTATACCTTGTGCTCTTGCACCCCTGCGCGCTGGCCACAGTCTTGTGCCTTGCGCGGTTGAGAAGAGGAGGAGGCCGCTCACCCAAGCAACTTGTGTGCCTCCATTGAAGATTGGGTTCGGGTGAAGTGCATTACACACTATTTGTTGTGTGTGCAAAGCAAGAAGATCCGAGGCCTTGCCTCGTGTGTGTGGTAAGAGAAGAAGAGAAGGCCGAGGCCTTTGTGCCTTTTGTGTAAAAAGAAAAGGAGGAGGCCGTAGCCCTTGTGTTGGTATTCGGGTGTGTGCAAAGCAAGAGAACCCGAGGCCATATCTTGTGTGAAGTGAAAGAACACACCCTTTGGGTGTTTGTGCAAACAAGAACAAAGAAGGGGCCGTGGGCAGTGTTTGTGCAAAAAGAAGAGAAAGGCCGTAGCCTTGTGCAAACAAAGGAGACCACACCATTGTGTGTGTGTGTGCTAAAGTGAAGGAAGACCCGAGGCCATGTGTGTGCACAAAGAATAACACCAAGTGGTGTGCACCAAGTGAAGACACATTTTGTGTATGCAAAATTGAAGAACAACCTACGGGTTAAGGGTGTGCAACAAGAAGAGGGAAGAGGCCAAAGTCAAGTGTGTGCAAAACAAAGAACAATTTATGTGTACATAAACAAGTGACAAAGAAGGCCGAACCTATGTGTGTGCACAAGAAGTGTGTGCTCACTTAGAAGAAGAGGAGAAGACCCACACAAAGTACAACACACTTTTAAGTGTGTAAACAAAAAGAATTAAGTGTGTGAAGATTGTGAAGAAGGTGTGTGATTAAAGTGACTACACCCTTTTTGGGTCTACTGCACCAAGAGGAAGAAAAGGAGAGTGCATGCATGCATGCATGCACGTGCACACGTGAACAGTGCTAAATCAGTGGTGTGCAACTGAGACTGGACCAGACCGAAGATAAAGATATTATTTGTCTGAGCATTCAGTAATTGGAGAGAAGCCGGGGCATCCTTAGAAGAAGGTGATAAAGCCCGAGCAAGATGAGAAGACCTGTTCACCACAAGTGATCAGAAGAAGAGCAAGGCCAGCAGTCTTTATCCCAGACTGCTGAAGATACTTGAAGACCTTAAAGAGAAGAAGAGCTACTCGTGTGACTCGAGGAGCCAGGAGAAGACCCTGTGGGACTCAGGGAGAAGAAGTCTTCAGTGGGATTCTGAAGCAGGCCAGTGGGACTCTGGTAACACTGTGGGACGCAGTATAAAGACCCTCCTGTGGGACTCAGGAGAGATACAGTGGGAAGCTGTATCGACCATTGTAATACTAACAGATTATAATGGGAGAATCCATGCTTGGAGAGCATGGCAAGGATGTAGGCCTTTGGTGCCGAACCTTGTAAATCCTTTTGTCCTGTGCCTTTTCATTACTGCATTATCCGGGAAAGGTTGAGAGATACAAGAAGAGTGGATCGAGGCTTTAACCAGCCATAGAGGTTTAATTGATTAAGAATCAATTAGTAAAAAGTTTTAAAGGATCACTGATTCACCCCCTCCCCCTCTCAGTGATTCACACTGATCTGGGCACTTCAATTGGTATCAGAGGCAGGTTCCCTCTAAAAGATCCAAGAGAGTCTATATGGAGTGCAGATTTGAGGAAATGAATGACCAGCCTCAAATGGAGATATCTGCCAAGACTCAGAAAAACAGAATGAAGAAACAGGCAAAGAAGATGAAGAAGAAGGCCGGTGCAATCAGAAAAACTCCTTCTATAGAAAGAAATGTGAAAGTCACATCAGATGACAATTCCTTTTATCATTCTTCTGATGAAGCCTGCTCTAGCTGTGATGAAGTTGAAAGAAACAATGATCTTCTAAATGCAATCAAATATCTTCAGAAGAGTGTCCCCAAGGAAGTTGCAATGTGTATAGCTACAGGCCTCCTTGATCTTCAAGAAGAAAAATTACAGCTAGAAGATGAAGCCAATTCTCTCGAAGTCCAATTGGCCAAAAGGGTTGGGATAACCAACACTCTCAGAAAGTTGGTAAATGCCAAAGATGAAACAGTTTCCCTTTGCAATGAAAGATATGAAGATACCTGTGAAGAATTGCAAAGGAGCTCTTCTGAGAAAGAAATATTTTTGATAATGATCAAAGATGTTTTCCGTGCACTGGAAAAGAGACACAGAGTTTCAATGGTTGTCAAAGATGCTCAACTTGAAGACAATGCAAAAAGGGTGAAGGAGCTTGACAATTCATTGCTTGAATTGAAGACAGTGCATGATGACCAGATGAATCAGCTGAAAGAAAGTTGGGAAGGAAAGCTAAGAGCTGTTGAGGATGAGAAGAACTCCCTTAACATGAAATGCTTTGAACTGGAGGTGATATTGAAAAATCTGCAATCACCCAAAGCTGAAGCCTCCCAGTCAGCTGAAAGAAGAAATGTTGCTACTCAAGTGAGCTTTGAGAAGGATGATTCTAAAAGAAAGACATCCTCTAGTAAAAGTGCAACATCTTCTAAGAAGAAGGTACCATCCATACCATCTTGTACTGATGCTTCAAATTGTGTTTCCACAAAAAGTGCAGGATGGTAGAATAATTCCAAACAAATATGGATGAAGACAGTAAAGAAGCAGAGCTCTCCTGAAACAGCACAACAGGTAAAGAAAAGTACCCTACAATCAGAAGGAATCAAGAGGTTAAGATTTGTGGGTCAATGTTGGTGTTGTAACAAGTATGGGCATTGTGCAAAGGATTGTTGGTACAATCCACTAAATGCCAAAGCACAGAGGAAGCCCATGCCTAGGGGGAGCAAGCCAGAAGGAAAGAAGCAACATCCACAGGTCCAGAGACATCTGTTTACTGCTAACAGATTTGGATTACTTGAAAACATCTGGGATGGTTGCAAAAGTGGTCAAAAGAATGATACATGTCAATCTCCAACTGTATCCAAAGCTGGAAAGAAGAAAAGATCACAGAACCTGGCTCAAAAAGATTCCTTGGGAAGCAAGAAGAAAGTAGAAGATGCTCCCAAGAAGAGTTTGAAGAATGAAGAGAAGTCCTTGGAGTCTGAGTCCAAGAAGGGTGATGCATCCAGAAGGACCACCAAGAAATGCTTCTACTGTGGAAAGAAAGGACATATCATGGATCTTTGTAAAGAAGCCATGAAATTCAATAGAATCAGACTGGACTCAAACAGACAATCAATCCAGAAGAAGCAGAATGGATTGATTGAAAACAAGTTGCCTAAGAAAGGTAGCTTGACAGCATCAAAAGAACCATGTGGAATATCCAGAACTGAGGCCACACTTCCAAGTGACTTACTAGTCATATGGCCAAATCAGTTGCAACTTGCCAAAGATCTGCAGAGAGCTGAAGATGAAGTTCTGGCAATTGCTAAGGCAAAAAGGAAACAAAAGGTTTCACATGAAGATGGTTTGAGAACCACACCAGCACAATCATCAATGAAGATCAAATGTGCAAGTGTGAAGAATGGTGAAAATGGGACATCTCGGTTGAGAGAATCTTCTCAACCTTGTTGTTCACATTGATGAACCAAGGAGGTTCCATCTTATTCCCTTATACTCTTGGTATATACATGTGCTAACATTGCAGGGAATTGAAGATGATGATCATTCTCAGCTGGAGGATGGTTTGGTAAGAATGGAGTGCACCCCTTGAGGGGGAGCCAATCTGGAGAAGATGGTATTCTAAGATTTAATACTATCTTGAGAAAAGTTGAAGGTATTCCAATCATACTTTCATCCCTTGTTTCTTAATTGAGTTTATCTTGTCAATTAAGGGGGAGTATGGATTGAAGGCAAATGGATGAAAGGGGGAGCTTTATCTTTGCACTGAACTTTCTAATGAGTTTTGTGAAGTATGTGCAGGATTTAGCAAATTCATTGTTATATCTGAAAAATTTCAAACCCCTAAGCATGATCTCACATGTGTAGAGAATTGTGGATAGCATTGAGTTCCTTGGTTACATCACTCTTGTTTTCTACACCGGGTTTGCCCAAGTAGACTTAGAGTTGATTTACTAAAGGTTCTTTGCTAAAGAGAACATGTGACATCATCCCTCTCCTAGTGTTTTTCAAGAAGATACTTTTCAATGGGAGGAAGATATTTTTGGAAGAGAACCACACCACACCTTTGCATTTGATTGCCAATAAGGGGGAGAAATATTGGCACACATATTGACCCATTCATATGTGCTGAAGGAGTGTATTGACAACAAATACAAAGGGGGAGATTGAAGTGCATTGTGTTGCATTTGTTGTCAATGAGGTTGTCAATGAGGCATGTTGTTGTCTTACAATGAATGGAAGTCAAGGATTGTCAAGATGTGAATGAAAAAGGTTGTGATGGTGTTGGTGGTGAAGGAGAATGGCCATGGAACTTAGAGGAGTGTCACTTAGGAGATTCACTAAGTGGCATTGGAGAATATGGTTGAAACATTCTCCACGTAAATCTGGCGATTGTTGAGCTGATCTTAAAGTTCCAAGAACTTGTATCAACTGGATACAATGTCACAACATGGTTAGAGGACCATGCATTGTATTGACAATGCATGAGGAAGTGAAGGAGAACCATCCACTACTCCTGAGTGGATGAAGTGGATTCAAAGAAGTCCATGTACTAACTCTTAGTTCATGTGAATTGGAAGTGATCCAACTTGATCTCTAATTGGATCAATGAAGCACATTGGAGATTTTATGTTGATTCAAGCGTTCGGTTGATGGAGAACCCTCAAGAATTCACTCCTAAGTAATAAATAAATGTTGAGGATGAATGGAGGAATTCTTAAGAAGAAGAAGCATAGAGATGGGAAGAAGAAGGCTTGAATGGCACTTGGTTTGGCAATTTGTATATGGAGTACTTTGTTTTTATACAAAGGATTCATCCTTCCTTTGCCAAAAAATTGGCCACCAAGGAGGCCAGCCGAGGGTCATCACCCAAGGCTCATGTGGGACTCGAGGTCACCACGCCCATGGGGAACCCTCAAGGCCAGGGCAGCATCCCTTGAGGCAGGCGCACACCCAAGGACACCGCAAGGGCGCCAGGGGCACGCCCGGAGGAGCGCAGGGAGCATAGTGGGCGCTTGAAGCGCGCCCGCAGGAGGCAGAGTGGGCGCAGAGCGCGCCCGCAGAGAGAACCCGGTGCGGGGCGGCACCGGGAGGGGAGAGAATTCAACTGAGCGCTTTCCCCCAGCGCTTAGTTAATAAGCTGCGGAAAAACCGCGCCCCGTTTCGATGTGGGACGCGGAAAATTTCCCGGGATTGAATCTGAGCCGCTCGATTGATCGCGCGCTTGATCTGCGCCGCACATCTGATCCGCGGCGTCCCGATCTGATCCAGGCCATCCAAAGTCGTTTGATCGGCTAATCCAACGGCCCAGCGACTGTCTTCTTCCCCGAGCTCGCACAAGGCCATCCGACGACCGCCGACGAACCAGAGGCCTCCGAGCACCGGTTTTCGAGCTCCCGGCCATCATTGTTCGATCCAAAGACTCCATTGAGATCGTCTAAGCACACTGAATACATCCATGCAATAAAATGGGCCTGCATGCACGAAATGGAGAACCTGATGTTCGGCCGAGGCAAACCGAAGGTGCCGAGGCTATGTTAGTTTATGGTTTGCATGGATTATCCCAAAACCGAGGCCGTGCATGCGTTCGAAGTCGCATGCACGAAGAGGAAGAAAATAATAAAGGAACCCGCGTGAAACAGATGAAGAAACGAGATTTGAAAAAATCTTTAAAGATCCGAAGATCTCGGGAGTTTGAGAATTATTGCACGCGGATGATTCGGGCATCTCTCTGCCTATAAAAGAAGAGCCAGAGGCTCTCATTTTGCTGCTGATCCTCTGAAGAGAGAAGTCCCATGAGTGTGCCTCTGTGCCTCACGAAGTCTGGAGCTCCGCGCAACTCACTTGCGCGACGAAGCAGCCCGAAGCCACCCTTGGCTTCGAGAGTTCCTTTTGCGCACACCTTGCGCGAAAGAAGAAGAAGGGGGACCCCCTGCGCGCCTTCCCTTTGCGCGGCAGGAAGACCCAAGTGCACCCTTGCACTTGCGCGCCCACGGCCGAGGTCCTTTATACCTTGTGCTCTTGCACCCCTGCGCGCTGGCCACAGTCTTGTGCCTTGCGCGGTTGAGAAGAGGAGGAGGCCTCTCACCCAAGCAACTTGTGTGCCTCCATTGAAGATTGGGTTCGGGTGAAGTGCATTACACACTATTTGTTGTGTGTGCAAAGCAAGAAGAGCCGAGGCCTTGCCTCGTGTGTGTGGTAAGAGAAGAAGAGAAGGCCGAGGCCTTTGTGCCTTTTGTGTAAAAAGAAAAGGAGGAGGCCGTAGCCCTTGTGTTGGTATTCGGGTGTGTGCAAAGCAAGAGAACCCGAGGCCATATCTTGTGTGAAGTGAAAGAACACACCCTTTGGGTGTTTGTGCAAACAAGAACAAAGAAGGGGCCGTGGGCAGTGTTTGTGCAAAAAGAAGAGAAAGGCCGTAGCCTTGTGCAAACAAAGGAGACCACACCATTGTGTGTGTGTGTGCTAAAGTGAAGGAAGACCCGAGGCCATGTGTGTGCACAAAGAATAACACCAAGTGGTGTGCACCAAGTGAAGACACATTTTGTGTATGCAAAATTGAAGAACAACCTACGGGTTAAGGGTGTGCAACAAGAAGAGGGAAGAGGCCAAAGTCAAGTGTGTGCAAAACAAAGAACAATTTATGTGTACATAAACAAGTGACAAAGATGGCCGAACCTATGTGTGTGCACAAGAAGTGTGTGCTCACTTAGAAGAAGAGGAGAAGACCCACAAAAAGTACAACACACTTTTAAGTGTGTAAACAAAAAGAATTAAGTGTGTGAAGATTGTGAAGAAGGTGTGTGCTTAAAGTGACTACACCCTTTTTGGGTCTACTGCACCAAGAGGAAGAAAAGGAGAGTGCATGCATGCATGCATGCACGTGCACACGTGAACAGTGCTAAATCAGTGGTGTGCAACTGAGACTGGACCAGACCGAAGATAAAGATATTATTTGTCTGAGCATTCAGTAATTGGAGAGAAGCCGGGGCATCCTTAGAAGAAGGTGATAAATCCCGAGCAAGATGAGAAGACCTGTTCACCACAAGTGATCAGAAGAAGAGCAAGGCCAGCAGTCTTTATCCCAGACTGCTGAAGATACTTGAAGACCTTAAAGAGAAGAAGAGCTACTCGTGTGACTCGAGGAGCCAGGAGAAGACCCTGTGGGACTCAGGGAGAAGAAGTCTTCAGTGGGATTCTGAAGCAGGCCAGTGGGACTCTGGTAACACTGTGGGACGCAGTATAAAGACCCTCCTGTGGGACTCAGGAGAGATACGGTGGGAAGCTGTATCGACCATTGTAATACTAACAGATTATAATGGGAGAATCCATGCTTGGAGAGCATGGCAAGGATGTAGGCCTTTGGTGCCGAACCTTGTAAATCCTTGTGTCCTGTGCCTTTTCATTACTGCATTATCCGGGAAAGGTTGAGAGATACAAGAAGAGTGGATCGAGGCTTTAACCAGCCATAGAGGTTTAATTGATTAAGAATCAATTAGTAAAAAGTTTTAAAGGATCACTGATTCACCCCCTCCCCCTCTCAGTGATTCACACTGATCTGGGCACTTCATAATCAATTATTAGAAATATACGAGATAGATTTTAATAGAACAAAGCATTCTCATAGTAGTGGAAGAAACCCATTAAATATACATATTTATCATAATCCAGTCATGATACTGATGAGAAATATAAAATAAACAATCATTAATCATATTCAAATATCCCTAGTTAGATAGTGTTAATTTGATATAGATCACTTAGTGAAAATTAAAATACTCATTCCTCCATAGGATGCATAATGACCAGTTGAATTTGTATACGATACAAGAGGCCCACTCAAATTCTAAAGGTGTGTTAATATGTTATTTTTCATTAATAATGGTGAATAAGTAGATAAGATAGATATTTATATTTGCATTGTTAAATTTAGAACAATATCGAATAGAAGTATCCAATCCTTATATAGGTCCCTTAAATTTAATGAATGAAGTAGAGTATTACCTTCACACACAAGGAATCTAATACGGATCACCATAATGCATTATCATTAGATTATTAAAATCATTTAACTTTTAAATAATATTAATACGTATATAATTATTTAAATTTATCATATATATTTTATAATTGAGAAAACCATTTGGAAAATATGTTAGTATCCAATGAATCCAATTTCACATATCAAAATCGTGGATAGAGACATCTCTATACCTTTTATGATTTAGATAAATCATATCCTATAACATGCATCACATTCATATATAAGACTTTGATATATATTAATCTTATAATATGATATCTATTTTAGTTCATATCTATCAACCTCCCAATTTCACTAAAAGTCCCTATGTAATTTCTAAAAAACCATTTCAAATCATTATGAATCCAACTAAACTCTGTTGGATACAGTTTATCAAACACTAATAATGTTGAAACCAAAAAAAATCATCTATATTGTAATAATTATTCCAATATTGAATTATGTCACCCTATTATACATTATTTTATAGAAGAAAAATAGGAATTCTAATATTTATAAATGTAAAGAAAGAACCAAATCGTGAATAACATAATATCTAAAATGACTTGTATCCTTACAGATTGTGGGGTTCGAAGATTTATTTTTTCATTTTGATGAGAGGTTTGTTTTGAGAAATGGGACTCTGACTGGGGTTTTTTGAATTTTTAAATACTTAAAAATAATTTATTGTTGTGGTTTGATACTATGTTGATGTTTTGATAGTTTGGGTGTATATTGAATTAGTTATTAGGTGGTTGAGCTGGTGAACTTCTCACTATCAAGCCATTAATGATTTGAAATGTCCTGATCACACTGTGAATGGAATTTATATTATCCATTCACTAAATGAATTATCTCTTCATATTTGTATTTTAGATATCGGAGGAAATCCATTCTTCCTAGGAATAATCATTCGATGACTAGAGGTTCATCTCATGAAAGTATCAGGGTTAAAAGATAACCATCTACCCGATGCTGTATTCATGGTTAAACCCCCTATTTTTTATACAAAAAAGTATTGTACACCTTATTTTCATTGGATTCTCAGTAACATCAAAGTTGGTCTATTTTTTGGAACCCCTCCTATGCTCCACAATTTTAGTCTACTGAAAAAAAGAGAAATCTTTCTTTGTCTCTTATACTCCATATCGTTAACTATATTTGGTCTAGGTGGATTATTGGTGGTTAATTATTCTATTTTAAAGTATGGTCTCTTCTCATATTATCCTGGATTATACTCCTTCACTAATCTCTAATTTACTATAAGGGATTTAAGAAAAATATTTCCCGAAAACATGGTTAAAACATCAAACATATTTGAGATTTTTATTGTGACTTTTAGAGGATATTTTGTGAGGATAAAATGAATCCACCATTCATAATTCTCAATATGTTATGAATCCCGATTAGTTAAATTATGTTATTTTATGATTTAATTTGAAAATTTCTATTAAAAATGATATAATTTAGTAATTTTATGTGACTTAGGATTGAGTATGTGTTAGGAGTGGACCACACAACATTGATAATGGTTTTGGTGCTCTAAATTTATTTAGTGAGTTTGATATCCGTTATTCCAAATATGGATTGTAATTTTTAATGTTTATTTTTTAATTTTATAGAATTTTTTAATGATATAGGTATTAAATTATGATATTCTTTCGAACACCCTAAGTAGGGGGTGGGGGGTGAATCAGTGTTTCAAAATTTTCATTGACTGAGATTAATTTTCTCCCCATGTTTGTATGAACATGTTGTACCTATCTAATGGAATCATGTAATTATAAAAAACCCATAAGACGAAAGAGAAACACAATACATTAGGTTCACTTGGTTCACCATCAATGGAATGTCCATGGATCATACGCTAATAGTGTGATAGTCCTACAAGAAGCCACTAAAATTTACTAGATATTGTGGATTTAAATTGATCGGAGATGGTCACATTGTGCTGGGAACATGGCCTTTTATGAGAATTTAATGGATAACACACTACCTCCCTTAGATCACTTTGGATTACTCCACTATGCTCAAAGAAATGGGTGATGTCTTTCTCATTTTATCAACTTAAATTTCATTTCCATATCAGAGAGCATAATGTTGTTCTCTAAATCACGTGTGTACATATACCAAGAATCAATAAATTATAAAAATATTTCCCATGTTCATGTATGCTCAGTAAGAATATTTTATGAAAAAAACTTTTTTGAGAAACCCCTTTTTTTCAATGAACTATCAGAATTTTTGAAACTACAGACATTCAAAAAACTCTGAAATTTCATGACACTAAAAAATATCATGAAATTATCCAATTTAAAAAAAAAAACCTTCACTAAAATTCCTTTGAATCAGTTAGTTCTCAACCATTATATTCAAGACACATTTTTTTGCATTATTCTCTTGATTCATGTATGAATTATATTTGTGTAAAACTTTTTTGAGTTCGTAGCATTCAGTACATCTCTAATTTTTTTGTTCTCATAAGGTGATTAACCACCTATTTGTTGTAATTCCCTACCATTCATTAAGAATTCCATATTACCACTATATTTTGGATAAAATGTACAATTATGTTCTCAAAAATCCCTTTCTTATCAAACCATTTAAGGAAATTTTCCATTCACGAAACTTATCATTATCATTTAACTTGCTTTATCTAATTTTTACAGTATCCATAATTCATGAAATATTATTTAATGAATATACAAATCATTAAAACACCAAAAATTCTAGAAACACCAAAATTTCACAAATTCCATTCACTTTCCATATTTTTGTGAGGAATCCCTGGAAATCCAAATTGTGAGAAACTTTGACCTTTCTCGAATTTTTGGATTTTTTTTGGAAAAAATTAGAAAATGATTCTACAATAAAAAATGAAGCTTGATAGACCATAACATCATATATATTATGAACTCTGTAACCACCCCTATTTTAATTGAGAAAAAATACACACACACAAAACATTTTTTTGCCATAAAATCCATTGGTTTTAACATTCTACATGGAGGAGGTTTGTACAATTTTGATAATATTTTTATATTATCATTATGGTTAGGTATCCATTACATGTTTGAGTCTCTTATTATTATCTTTTATTATGATAATATCAGATAATTATATAATCTATGTGAATGGGTTCATGTATTGTGTGTGTTTTCTAACATAAATTTAAATGAGCTCATATAGGACTAATAGTCTACAAAAATAGTATTGTTTTCTAAACTATTCAATGGTGGTGCCCTGGTTGATGATAATTGTTTTCTCTCGTTATTGATTACTTAGAGGAATGATTTGAATTTTTAATGTAGAAATATATTTCCACTTCTTAATGTGATTTTTGAAATATTTTTTGTATAGTAATTTAAAAGGGGAACATGTAACATAGAAGTTATTTTTGAAATTGTATGATAGGTGGATTTTTCCTAGTATAATAGAGGAATATGAAAGTTCATGTTTTGGATAATGTTTCAGTCATTATAAAATTTTTGGATATTGAGTTATTTTAACAAAATTATGTGATTTATGTGTTCCACTAATTATGATTTTTAATGCCTTGTTTAATGTATTATGACTCTATCCTATGAGGTGTTTTTGGTATCAAAGTGTATGGTGGATACAAGTAGATATATAGAAACCCATTTGATTTAGAAATGGGAAGAAATTTTGCTATTATATTTGAGTAATAATATCATTAATTGAGAGGTTTTGGGGAACATATATGAGGTTCATATGGTAAACTAGATCTTTTGGGTAGGGATAATCCATGGGATATCCTTATATTTTTATTTCTGAGATATAACAATGGAATAAAACTAAGGAAATGTTATTGGTTGACATGGTAAATTTTTAATTTGAGAAATTTGACTGTGGTAACCCTATCTTGAGTAAAAAGGTTTTGGTAAATTATAAGAAGGCTTTTGGTGGATACCATCAGGTTTCCATGAGTGATATGGTTCGAACTTGGGAATCCATGATCAATATGTTATATGTCGAAATAATTATAGAGAAAAAGTGTAATATGGTTCATACTTTAGAGTCTATGAGAGATATGGTTAGCCCTGACTATAATGATTGGTTCATCTATGAGTGATTAGTATGGGATTAATGTGGTGGATTTTAAATGACCATGAAATAGATGGTTGAGCTTCTGGATAGTGATACAAACTACCTTGAGTGATAAGGGTTATCCAGATGCATGGTACATGTTTATATATGTATGGAAGCCAACCTAGAATCGTTAGGTATGGGTTGGGACTATGTTATGTGGTCACACATCATTATATATTTGTTTTTATGAATGTATTATCATGTTCCATGGTGTTCTAGTTGACCGATGATGACCTGATATGATTTCTTATGTGTGTATTGTGTTTTATATTTTATAGTGGGGGTGTTTTATAGAACTGAATGTACCTTATTATATATATTCCATACACATACACTTAATTATAATAAAACCATGTATATTTAGGAATTAGAGATTCCTACATGGTCCTTGGAATTACATTATTCCCATAAACAAAAAAAAGGGTCTTGATGTACATTGGTATACCATTGTGTTTTCTCTCAATATGAACGTACTTCATAGAGCTGGATAAGTGTAATATATCAATTAGCATAAAGAAGTTGTGGATGCAAAAGGATTCTTATGTGAGTTGGTCCATAGGATGAGTAAATACCTGTAGATTTCTTCATCATATGTACCATCTAGTGTTCCATTTATTTATATAACACTATGTTTATTTCAAAATTCTCTATTTAATTTGATGAATCATGTAGATTAATTTACCGGTTTTTTTGGACTATGTAGGTATTGTTTAGAAACCTATTTTATATCTAATAGTATTTGGGATGTCCTTTATATGGATGGGATGTTCATATTTTATTAAATTCTATATTGAGACATTTGATTTTGTTTTTTTCATAGTCTCTCCACATCTAAATTTGGCCCTCTCCACTTGTTGGTGTCCTCTGTAATAGTGAAGGAATGTCTGAGGTCATGTCATGACCTCCACTCAGGTGCCTATGGGTGGTGTTATTGGTTATATTACCTAAGTGGAATCAATTATTAATTGATGATAGGGTAATATAATAAATGTTATCTAGATTATATTATAAGATATTAGATTAATATGGATACAAGGGGATTATGTGACTAATTATTACTATACCTACTTAGTAACAATAAGGAATTTTTTATTGAATATATTTTTTAAATTTAATTTTAAAAAAGGAAAAACTATTTTTGAATAGAAACCTCATATGATAGAAGAAGGTATGTCTAGAATAGTTTTATAAGTCAATTTTATAGTAAATAACTAATAGGTCTAGTGTTTTTTTAAATATTTTGGGTTTTTTAGTTTTATTGGATTTATAAGTTTTCTATGAAATTATAATTCAAAATGATTGGTATATTGGGTTCAATTTTAAAGAATTGGGTTGTCTAGGATACTAATTTTATAGATTTCATTCATAATGGAACTTTTTTATGCTAAGTGGTGTTATAAAAACATGTGCCAGTTCCTAGATTGTTTAAATGATTTTAATGGGGTTTTTATGTAAAAGAATGGTGACTATGAAATTAGATTTGAATGAAATTTTATGTTGGTAAGGGGTTACCTAAATATTTGTTTTGTGTGCTTGGGTTATGGGTTATGTATGGTTGGAAACTTCCAAATGAGTTTTGTGGGAGTCATCAACTTTGTGTGATTTTGGATAAAATAGCTTTTGTCAATATTGACTAGGTTAATTGGATTTCAATGGTTGGATAGTAGTGACATGTGTGTTATTATGTATTTGGAAGGTGTTTCAGGGATGTTTTGTGGGAGATATTTGTAGTGGGATCATGAAGGTTGTGTCTATTACTAAGTCGAATGACCAGATTTTATTTTTTATTTGATCAATTGTTGGACCCAATATGTCCTCTTAATAATTTTGCGGG
The DNA here is from genome assembly GCA_963277665.1 of Viscum album. Lineage (NCBI taxonomy): Eukaryota > Viridiplantae > Streptophyta > Magnoliopsida > Santalales > Viscaceae > Viscum > Viscum album. The sequence goes on from OY728131.1 coordinate 1,198,185,527, forward strand.
TTGGATTGATAAATGCATGTTTTTTATGATTTCACACATTGGACCACATGTTATGAATTTATATTAGGATATTCCAATGTGGTTGAGTACCATTATCCATAATTATCCATTGGTAGTGGAGTTCTATGTTGGGAAGAAATATAGGATTTAGCTCAAATAATTTCTTGAAATTTCGTATCCAAGATTAGTGGATGAAGTGGGTCAGTATATTGGCTCTTAGTGACTACTGATTCAGTATTTTTAATTTAATATGACCAGTGTGATCATTTACATTCATTTGATATGAAAATTGATAAGACATGGTGGAATAAATTGGGTAATTATTTTAGTATGCACAAGATAACAATACATCTATAGTAGAGACTATTAAATTAGTCATTGGAATACGACACTCATGTTAGAAGGGTCGTGGGTGTAGTAGAACCAATACGTGAATGGTTATGATGATAATATGATGTTGGAGAATAGGTATAAATAATTCAAGAATTTAGATTGTATATTAGTTAGATTCAATGTTTTGGAAACTGAATCGAAATGAAGGTTTCATAATCAAAGAGTTAGACAGATTGATGATGCGTGAGTACTCGTGAGTAGAGAATGATGATTGGATGGTTTATTTGAGGCTTAAACCATGAAATACCACTATTTTTTGGTTTTGGGACTTACTATTTATAACGACCCGGCCATGAACATTACATAATATTGAATTAAATAAATAATTCACATTAAGGATCTTTTCAGGTTTAGAGTTTTTTGGAATTAGGGCATAACTATTACATCTCAAAAGATTACACGGTAGACATATCCACACAGTTTCCATTTTTTTCGTGAAATAAAAACTCATAAAAAATTCCATGTCTAGTTCCATGTTTTAGACAACATGACTTTTCCTTGATCCCATCATTGACCTTATTAATCATTAAGTTCTGTGAAAACATTTCAAAAATTGGGATGAGCATAAAAAGCTCAGTAAGGGTTATAAAACAAAGAATGAAAACATTTGTTCATAAATACATACAAAACATGAACTCTTTTACTTACCTTATGAAATCATAAAATTTATGAAGCACAAATAGAAATATTAAATCATAAAGGTATCTTGTGGCATCCATATCATACATACATTGTAGCTATCACAACTACATAGGGAGTTACTTTGGAGTACCCATCACAGTATATTCCCTAAATCTATTAGGAGAAACATTCACGTATACCTCTGTCACGTTACCCAATGCATTGGAGAGCTATCTCAGGCTCACCCACCCTAAGTTTATTACGGAACCACGAGTATATGAAAATAATGCCCAAGAACCATATCATGATCATAACACATAATGTAAGCATAAAAGAAAGATAACATTTCAACATTACAATAGTAAAATATCATTTCAGGATAGTGAAATAATAAATCCATCGTAAAAATAATTTTATATACCAAAATACATAAAAAGAGTATATGGTATTTATTTTTATCCTTTTAAAAACATTTCGGCTTATTAAGGAAGCCAAAGATCAAATAATACTCACGGTGGAGGAAAGGTCATTGTCACTACTTACATTAAAAAACATTCCTTTTTTGTCATTTAGAAAAATGATTCGTATAAAAATATTCCCTTTGAAAAAAATTAAAAGAAAAAGGGTTTTATACACCGTATAAAATAATGTCGTGTATAAAACTAAAAATGCCTCAATGAAAGGAGATTGAGACGAAGTCCCTTACCTCGAATCCGACATGACTCGATCGTTATTTAATCTCTTGTATAATAAACTAAAGTTAATGTATACTTTATTAAGAACCTTTTTTAAGTTTATTATTCCTTTAATATCACTTATTACCATTTAATAAACATTATGCAATTATTTAAGCTAATAACGTTCATTTTGTCAATATTTGGTACTTGAGTAAAAATGAACACGTTATATTTACAAGTTGTCCATGTGGTCAATGGTTCATTATATCCAGAATGATATTCATGATTTGGATATCATATATATCGTATATATCCAGTATATACATGTTTTTATAATAGTACATAGCATTTAGACGTAAGAAATGAAATACACTGTTCATTGAGATGGTAAGTCGTACGTACGCATGAACGCTACTTTCATTTATATTTCTTATTTTAATGGAAATAAAACATAATGATATATAGGTATATTATAATTTCAGTATAATATCATTTATAATATCATTAACTCCATCTTGTATACATCCCACATAAGGCATTAACGAATCAAATGACTTTGAGGGGGCGGTAGTCCGCACTTCCTCAAATGAGATTATCGTATTTACCCACTATGGAAACCATAATGTCATGATATAAATGGGAATTAAAGATGTATAAGTAAATCATAAACATAATATATGTCATATATAAATACACTTCCATCATAATGGCCACCATGAGGGGTGGTAAGATGTAATTGAACAACCATCGTTTCATGAGGCGTTAGTTTTCCATCCAAAGAAACATTATGTTCATTATCCATTAGATGGAGGTGTATGTAAGTTTAGTTAGAATACTTATCATAAAAACATCATAGTATATTGAAGATACTGGTTTTGTTACAAAATAATCGAATAAAAATTGTTTTGCGGTTGGGGAAGTAAAATAAAAGAAAAAAATTTACGAGAAACGATTACCTTTAATTTGGGTAACATCCTTTGGTTTAAACCAAAAGGACATCATGGAAAGCCTTATACCTAAGGTAAGGCTTATAAGAGGAGGAAAGGTATTTTGAGAGATTAATTGGGTAGATGTTGGATGAGCCAAATTGCTTGAGAGGTGTGAGGAATTGATTAGAAGTGGTCTTCTTTTATAATGGGTAGAAGGGGCTCTTTAGGAAAGTGTGAAAGTATTATTTTTTTAATATAATGATATGCAGTTTGTAATAGACCTAAAATCATTATAGTCGAAGATTAGATGAGTCATGGTCGAAATAAAATCATCCAATCAGAATTTTTCATGTTTTGGATAATATTTTAAGCATTATAATCTTATTTATTTAAATCATTTATTAATGAGGTAAACACTGCATCATTATTATGTCATAAATAATTTAATTTATTTTGTGTCTAAAAATTATAAAAAAAATACCATGATATAGGAAATCATTTTATATTTCCAAAGAATATTTATAGTCTAAAATAAGATATATATAACACTATATAAATATTAATTACTAAACAATTTTTGTGTATGTCTATATTGCCTTTACTTTAAATTAATTGATCTAAATTGTCATTTTCACTCCCATGTGAATCAATGGTGTCCCAAAATCTACCCAAAGATGCCCATGGTCGGCCACTACTCAACCAATAATGTTGGGACACGTGTTAAGGTCACTTTAAATTTTTATAATATTCTTTTAACCTTGAATTAAAATATTTACCCTTAACCGTAGTAAATAAAAGTCAAAAGATACTATTCACCAAATATTATTTTCATCTTAATGAACCACATTTTACTTCTTGATATCAACCATGTATGTCAGATTTTTAAAATTCAATTCACAGAAGTGGAAAAATTTCATTTAAATGAAAAAGTAAGTTTTTTTAACTATCACGAAGTGGTGTCACTATTCATCAAAAATTGAAATTTTTTAGAAAAATACCAAAACTTCAGCCTAAGAATTATTTGATATTACGAATTCAAAATTGATTTCTATTTTTCCAAATTAAAAACATAGAAGTGGAATTATTTAATTTAAAAATTAAGTCATGTTGTTAAAACAAATAGCGTGTTTTTAAGAAACAATAACAATCAAAAGATTGATACTTAATTATATCCAATTTCAAAGTGAAATTAATTACAATGAATAACATTGGATTAAATGTTAAAAATATATTTCAATTTCACTTTTAAACCAACTATAAAGATAATCTAGCCATATAAATATATTATATTAAAAGGAACTTTTGAATTAAAATACAGTATTTTTCACAATTCATTAAAAAAATGATCATTATCAGAAAAGTACCAAAAAAATACCCAAAGTAAAATTTGATGTCCCCATTATAAATAATTATTATATTTGGTCAATTATAATGTATTAAAGTAAAAAAACTATATTTAATGAGGGTTCTCCATCAAAAGGTGGTAAATTGGCATTTTTCTGTAAATTATGCTTAAAATTAGATTCATTCACATTTTAAGCCTCTAACTTTTTATTGGATAATGTAAATAAATTTAACAATCATGTATAATCATATTTTAGTTAGTTTCGTCCATTCCTGCCAATACAATGGCTATGATTTAACTACCATTTAAAATAATAATATTGTATTATTAGTGTGCAACGTAAGATTTCAAAGAAACCCGATGTTGCGTATTGGGTACGTGATCGAACATATCAACCCCTATAAAGTAAAATTAATATTTAATTCACAAATATTAATAAATATTACATATGTAGTATTCTTCGTTTACATAGGGTGTTGCATCCTTCCCCCCTTTTGGGAATTTCATCCTCGCAATTTTTATTCATTTATCAAATTAAGTGGGTGTATTTTTCCCTCATTGCATTTTTAGATTCCCACGTTGGCTCTTCAACCATATGGTTTTTCCACAAAACCTTTACCTGTGAATTACCTTATTCCGCAACACTTGCTCTCAGTGGTCAAAAATCTGGACTGGTTGTTCTTCATAAGAGAGATTCTCTTCCAACTAAACTACCTCTGGGCTCAAAACAAGAGATGGATCTGGTATATACTTTCTCAACATCGAAACATGAACAAATTGTGTACCTAGGATAAACTTGGGGGTAAAGCCACTTTGTACGCAGCTGATCCATTTTTTTCTAGAATTTCATAATGTCTAATAAACCTTGGACTCAACTTTCCCTTCTTACCAAAATGCATCACACTTTTCCATGGACAATCTTTGAGAAAGTCATGATCAGCTAACTCAAAGGAAAGATCCTTCCTCTGATTATCGACATAACTTTTCTGTCAGCTCGGAGTTGTTCTCATGTGCTTCTGAATCAACTGAACTTTTTCTGCCATTTCTTCTACCATTTCTGGTCCCATCAGCTTTCTTTGACCTACTTCATCCCAGAATGCTGGAGTTCGACAATACTTTTAATATAATGCCTCAAATGGATCCATCTGTATACTGGAATGAAAACTGTTATTATAAGAAAACTCAACCAAAGAAATATGTTGGTCCCAACTTCCCTGGTAATCCATCGAGAAAGCTTGTAACATATCTTCCAATGTTTGAATTGTCGTTTTGACTTCCCATCTGATTGAGGATGAAAGGTTGTACTAAAATTTAATTCAGTAACCAATGACTTCTGAAGGCCTTTCCAAAAATTAAAAGTAATCCTAGGATCACGATCAGATACAATAGAGAGGGGAACTCCATGCAACCTGACTATCTATTTAACATACAACCGAGCAAGTTGACCTAGAGACAAAGTATCTCTAATAGGAAGGAAATGAGCATATTTAGTCAATCAGTCTTCTATAACCTAGATTTCATTATTACCTCGAGATGTATTTGGTAATACTACAACAAAGTCCATGGATATATTTTCCCATTTCCACTCAGGCACCAGTAAAGGATGAAGTATTCCTTTTGGTAACTATTGCTATGCTTTAACCTGTTGAAAATTCAAACACTTCATAGTAAAATCTGCAATATCTCTTTTCATTCCATCCCACCAGTAATACTCCCGAAGCTCTATGTGCATCTTAGTACTGCCAGGATGAACTGAAAAAGGAGAACTATGAGATTCACATAACAACTCATTCTTCAACTGTGAATCAAAGGGTACAAATAATCTCTTCCCAAATATCAAAACACAACCATTTTAATTGTTAAAATCAGGCAACTTACCCTTCTGAACCAACTTTATATTTTTCTCTAACTCACTATCTTCTTTCTATGCTTGCATTATTCTGTCTGATAGAGATGATCTCACTGACACCTGAAACAAAATAGAAGAATTTCATGCACCAAAAACTTATATGCCAAAGTTTATCAAATAAAAAACCAAAGGATCTCGTTCCAAACATAACATGGTTAATGAAAAATTACTTTTTCAACTCAAACCATGAGCCACTTTATTTTCATTCCCTAGATGATAAAGGATCGTGCAATCATAATCCTTGATTAATTCCAACCATCTCTTATGTATCATATTCAATTCTTTCTCAATGAATATATACTTCATATTTTTTTGATCAGTATATATTTCACACTTCACTCCATACAAATTATGCCTCCAAATTTTTAAAGCTAAAACAACATAAGCTAATTCTGAATCATGTGTAGGGTAATTTAACTCATGTGGTTTCAACTGACGTGAAGCATAAGAAAATACCTGATCATTTTTCATTGGGACACAACCCAATCCTTTCAAAGAAGCATCATTGTAGATAACAAACTCACCATTTCTGGAAGGTTGTGCCAAAACTGGAGCATTCACCAATCTTATTTTCAATTCCTACAAACAATCATCACATTATTTTTTCCATATGAACTTAACACCTTTTTGAGTTAACTTAGTCATTGGACTAGATAACCATGAAAAATTTTCAACAAACCTCCTTTAATAACCTTCCAAACCAAGAAAACTACAAATCTCGGTTATATTTGTGGTCTTGGCCATTCTTGAACAACATTTGTTTTAGAAAGATTAACAGTTATGCCATTTTTTGAAACAATGTGTCCAAGGAAAGAAATTTAATGTTACCAAAAATCACACTTGATGAATTTCCCATAATGTTTCTTTTATTTTAAGGTTTTTAAGACAACCCTTAAATGACTTTCATATTCCTCCTTACTTTTGGAATAAACCAAAATATCATCAATGCACACAACCACAAAATTATCCAAGAACTCACAGAAAATTCTATTCATAAGATCTATGAATACAGCAGGTGCATTGGTTAAACCAAAAGGCATAACTACAAATTCATAATGGCCATATCTAGTACGAAACACAGTTTTTGGAATGTCTGGTTCCATTAATTTCAACTAATTGTACCCCGACCTCATGTCAATCTTCGAAAAATACTGATCTCCCTGGAGCCGATCAAACAAATCATCGATATGAGGCAAAGGATACTTATTATTAACAATTATGTTATTTACTACTCTATAATCAATGCAAACTCTCATTGAACCATCCTTCTTTTTAACAAACAAGACAGAAGCACCCCATGGTGACGTTCTAGTTCGAATGAAACCTTTATCTAATAACTCCTGCAATTTCTTCTTTAACTATAAAAGTTCAATTTGAGTCGTTCGATAAGGGGGTTTTGAAATTGGATTAACATGAGGAACTAAGTCGACAGTAAATTCAACTTCCTAATCAGGTATAATACCAAGAAAATCATTAGGAAAAACATCAAGGTAATAATTTAACACTGGCACATCATTAATCTGAGGAGTTTCTTTGTTTTCAACAATACGTGCAAGGTAACATTCATTTCCGCACACAAGGAAATGAATGTTATTATGTTTTCTTTTTGTCTCAACATTTCCTCCAGGCGTTTTTACCATAAGTTTTGTATTCATATCTTGAGACAAAATTCCCTATTTACTAGAAAACTTTTCAGAAATGAAAGCGTGTGTAGACCCCGAATGAAACAACACATTGATCTGAACAAACAAAAAGTGTACCTGATACAACTTCATTTTATGGCCCACATCTGCTGAAGTAGTTACAAAGGATTTTTCCACCCCTTTCTACATGTTGTCCGGCTACTTTACTTCAGTTGAGTTCTTTGTTGGACACTCATTTGCATAATGACCCATTTCATTGCACTTAAAACCATTTACAGACTGTAAATCGGATTTTGTCTTACCATTACCCTGATCTTTTTTAGTGTAATTACGAGCCTTATTTCCTATTTTACCACATCAGTAACACTTACTTGAATTCAAAAGACATTCCCATGTGTGATTTTTACCACAATTTTCACAAATTGTAAACATAAGTTTCTTACCATCATACTTTTTTGAAGAGTGCTTCCCTTTCGCCAACCACCTAGTCCTCTTATTCTGTAGTTTTTCAAAGAAGAAATGATCATCAGAAAACTCCATTTCCGCCTTCAACACACAACGAACAAGTTTTTCAGAACATTTGAACTCACAAGAAGCTAAATCCCATGGATACTTTGGATTTAATCCTGAGTAAAAATGGTTGATTTTACTATCAATATCTTGTATGAAATTTGGAGCATACCTTGCCAGTCGAGTGAATTTTTCTTCATAATTAGCCACAGATTCATCCTCCTGCCTCAATTCCATGAATTTATTTCCATCCAAAGACTAACAACCTTAGGAAATTATTTCTCAAGAAACATACCTTTTAATTCATCCCAATAGAGAGAATCAATATCCTCACTATTCCTAATATTTTTCACCATCAACCACCACTGATCAGCTTCACCTTCAAAATGGTAAACAACAAGACTAACCTTTTGATGTTCTGAAAATCCCATGACATCAAAAATCTTCTCCAATGCATTAATCCACCCTTAAGCTAGCACAAGGTCAGATGATCCCCTGAACGATGGGGGATGTTGCCTTACGAAATTCTCCACTACTGACATGTTCCTCTGTGGTTGATCTGGCTAATCTCTTACATGAATACCACCACCGTTTATCAAATGAGTCAACTATTCCATCACTGTAAAAAACTGTTTCATTCCAATTTTTACCATCTCAGGTTGCTGATTTAGAGGGTTGTCTTCCTCCTGATGTCGTCCCAATATAGCTGCCTTGTTTCCTATACGGAAAACAATTCTAAACAAAGAAATATCTTTGGAGAAACAACATGGTAATCTGTGAATGCTATATGATTTCAATATTAACATAAATTACTTTATAGATATTAATTTAATAATACCCTAACTCCTAAATTTATCTAAACCCACCTCTGATACCAACTATAACGACACAGCCTTAAACATTACATAATATTTAATTAAATTAATAATTCACATTGAGGATCTTTTCGGGTTTAGAGTTTTAGGGAATTAGGACATAACTATTACATCTCAATATATTACAAGGTTGACATATCCACATACTTTCCATTTTTTTCATAAAATAAAAACTCTTAAAAAATCCATGTCTAGTTCCATGTTTTAGACAGCTTGACTTTTCCTTGATCTCATCCTTGACCTTATTCATCTTTAAGTCTTGTGAAAACATTTCAAAACATGGGATGAGCACAAAAAGCTCAGTAAGGGTTATAAAACAAAGAATGAAACCATTTGTTCATAAATACATACAAAACTTGAACTCTTTTACTTACCTCATGAAATCATAAGATTTATGAAAGACACAAAGAAATTATAAATCATAAAGGTAACTTGTGACATCCATATCATACTTACATTGTATCTATCACAACTACATAGGGAGTTACGTTGGAATACCCATCATAATATATTCCCTAAATCTCTTAGGAGAAACATTCATGTTTACCTCTGTTATGTTACCCAATGCGTTGGAGAGCTATCTCAGGGTCACCCACCCAAGGTTTATTACGGAACCACCCGTATACATAAATAATGCCCAAGAACCATAACATGATCATAACACATAACATAAGCATAAAGGAAAGATAACATTTCCACATTGTAATAATAATATATCATTTCAAGATAGTGAATTAATAAATCCATTTTCAAAATCATTTTATATACCAAAATACACAAAAAGTGTATATGGTATTTATTTTATTTATTTTAAAAACATTTCGGCATGTTAAGGAAGCCAAAGATCAAATAATACTCGTGGCGGTGGAAAGGTCGTTGTCACCGATTACGTTAAAAAACATTCCTTTTTGGTATTTTAGTAAAACGCATCATATAAAAAGATTCCCTTTGAATAAAATGAAAAGTCAAAGGGATTTATACACCGTATAAAATAAATTCGTGTATAAAACTAAAAATTCCTCAATGAAAGGAGATTGAGACGATGTCCATTACCTCGAGTTCGACATTACTCGATCGTTGTTTAATCTCCAGAATAATAAAAAAAAGTTAATTTATACTTTCTTAGGAACCTTTTTCAAGTTTATTATTCCTTTTATATCACTTATTACAATGTTATAAACATTATCCAATCAATTAAGTTAATAACGTTCAGTTTGTCAATATTTGGTATGAACACCTTATATTTACAAGTTGTCCATGTGGTCAAAGTTTCATTATATCCAGAATGATATTCATGATTTGGATATCATATATATCATATATATCTAGTATATACATTTTTTTAAATAGTACATAACATTTAGCGGTAAGAAATGAAATGCACCGTTCATGGAGACAGTAAGCCGTACGTACGCATGAACGCTATATTCATTTATCTTTATTATTTTAATGGAAATAAAACATAATTATAAATAGATATATTATAATTCCAGTATAATATAATATATAATATCATTAACTCCATCCTTTATACATCCCACATAAGGAATTAAGGAATGAAAGCACTTTGAGGGGGTGGTAGTCCGCACTTCCTCAAAAGAGATTATCTTATTTACCCACTATAGAAACCACAAAGGCATGATATAAATGGGATGTAAAGAAGCATAAGGAAATAATAAAAATAATATATATCATATATAAATATAGTTTCATCATAATGGCCACTATGAGAGGTAGTAGGATGTAATTGAACAATCATCGTTTCGTGAGGCGTTAGTTTTCCATCCACAGAAACATTATGTTCTTTATCCATTAAATGGAGGTGTGTGTAAGAGTAGTTCAAATAATTCTCATAACAACATCCTATTATATTGAGGATACTGGTGTTCTTACAAAATAATGGAATAAAAATAGTTTAGGGGTTGGATAAGTAAAATAAAAGAAAAAAATTTCAGAGAAACTGTTACCTTTAATTTGGGTAACTTCATTTGGTTTAAACCAAAAGGACTTCTTGAAATGCCCTCTGCCTAAGGTAAGTCTTCTAAGAGGAGGACATGGATGTTTATAGAATAATTGGGCATAGGTTGGATGAGCCAAATGACTTGATAGGTGTGAGGAATTGGTTATAAGTTGTCTCCTTTTATAAGGGGGAGGAGGGGCTCTTTAGGAAAGTGTGAAAGTATTATTTTATAATATAATGATATTGGGTTTATAATTGTCCAAAAATCATTGTAGTCGAAGATAAGATGATTCATGGTCAAAATAAAATCATCCAATTAGAATTGGACATGTTATATAATATTATAAGCATTATAATATTATTTAATTAAATCATTTATTAATGAGGTAAACACGACATCATTATTACGTCATAAATAATTTAATTTATTTGTTGTATAAAAATAAAAAAAATACCATGATGTAGGAAATATTTTTATCTTTAAAAAGAATATTTATAGTCTAAAATAGAACTTATATAACTCCATATAAAAATTAATTACAAAATGATATTTGTTTATATCTATTTTGCCTTTACATTAAATTAATTGATCTAAATTGTCATTTTCACTCCCAAGTGGATCCATGGGGTCCAAAAATTGACCCCAATATGCCTATGGTCGGAAAATACTCAATAAATAAGGTTAGGACAAGTGTTAAGGTAAATTTGAATTATTATAATATTTTTTTACCATGAATTACCCTATTTACCCTTAACTGCGGTAAATAAAAGTCAAAAGTTACTATTCACCAAAAATTATTTTCTTCTTAATGAATCACATTTTACTTCTTGATAACAACCATGTATGTCGGATTTTTGAAATTTAATTCACAGAAGTGGTAAAATTTCATTTAAATGAAAAATTATGTTTTTTAACTACCACTTAGTGGTGTCACTATTCATCAAAAATTGATGTTTTTTAGAAAAATACCAAAAATTCAGCCTAAGAATTATTTGATATTGAAAATTAAAAATTGATGTCTATTTTTCCAAATTTAAAACATATAAGTGGAATTAATTAATTTAAAAATTAATTCCCATTGATAAAAAATAGGATGTTTTTAGGAAACAATGACTATCAAAAGATTGATACTTGTTTATGTCCAATTTCAGAGTGAAATTAATTCCAATGACCAACATTGGATTAAATGGTAAAAATATATTTCAATTTCACTTTAAAACAAACTATAATGATAATATAACCGTATAAATAAATTAAATTAAAAGGCACTTTTGAATTAAAATATAGTATTTTTCACTATTCATTAAAAAATGAACTTTATCCGAAAAGTACCAAAAAATTACCCAAAGTAAAATTTGATCTCCACATTCTAAAGAAGGATTATATTTTTTCCATTAAAATGTATTAAAGTGAAAAAAAACTGTATTTAATGTGGGTTCCCCATGAAAAGGTGGTAAATTGGCCTTTTTATGTAAATTATGTTTAAAATTCGATTCATTGACATTTTAAGCCTATATCTTTTTAATGGATAATTTAAATACATTTAACAATCATGTATATTCATATTGTAGTTAGTTTCATTCATTCCCTCCAATACAATGGCTATGAGTTTACTACCATTTAAAATAATATTATTATATTATTAGTGTGCAACGTAAGATTTCAATGAAACCCGCTGTTGCGTATCGAGTACACTATCGAACATAGAAACCCCGTTAACGTAAAATTAATATTTAATTCACAAATATTAATAAATATGAAATATGTCTTATTCTTCATTTACCTGGGGTGTACCATTATTGGTTTTTTAGTGTTTTAAAGATTTCATCAGTTGTTCAGGGACCATGATCAGGTGGTGTAGTTATGTGGGGATGTCTCAGTTGGTCACACTAAGCATCTTCAGTGGATGTGGTTGGTGGTGGTATTACATGGGTCATTACATGGTGGTAAAAAAATGTGATCAAAACCAAATTAGGGGAATCATTAATATATGAGAAAGATGTGTTGAGGATCTATAAATTTTTTTTAGAGAAATGATATTGTTACCCAGATTGGTTTTGGTAGTTTCATAAGGGAATAACATTATGAAATATTTTGGTGGAATACAAACAATTCTAAATGAATTTAAAACTGAGGAAGTTCATATTTTATGATGTTGGACTAATATATTCTTCTTAATTATGAGACTGAATTTTATGGGGAGTTTGTAATGACTCACATCGTTACACATTTTCAGTTTAAGAGGAAACATGGTTTTTGTTTTAGGGAGTGGTTTTTTTCTAAACTGGGACTCAGATTTTGGATTTTATTTTCTATAAATCACTAAAAGATATTTTTTTCTGTGTTTTAAGGCTTTTTCAATTCCTTGGAATTTTAGTTGATATCAAAGTAGTCCCCATGTGGCCGAGATTTCGACATTTTTATCAAAATTCCATTCACGGTGTGACTGGTGATGGTGATTCCAAAAATGACATTAACACTAGCCTTTCCCAATGTGGATAAGTGATTTTTTTCCATGAATAAGGTAATAGACGAGAAAAAATTCATTCTAAGATAATTTATGATGATTCTATAGGTTCCCATCTTGAAAGTTTTTGTCCAGAGGGATGTTCCTCTATCAAGAAGAGGATTTAAGGAGTGAACTTCCAATTCACACTTTGATGCGGTGTTAGAATCCACCTTTTTACTGGATTTTTTTAATCTTATTATGTCCCTTTTTAGGAACCCTTAAGGGTAATCATAGTTTTGGTTGTTATAATTAAGGGGAGATACCACTATGGATTTTCTCCTCCCTCTCTTAAATGACCATTAGTTATTTTTCATGTTGATGCATGGTAATGTATACTCTCTACATCTACCTGTTTTTTCTCAATCATTACACTAATATATAGTTAATGTGGCTAGGTATTTGGGAGGAATATATAACCATAATTTCGTAAAATAATTATGATATAATGTTATTCTTTAACCTTTTAAAGGATGTCTTGAGGGGACGTAATCCAGATGAAATATTTTATTCGCTTTATCGTATGATTGAATGTGAGATTTTTAAGGATTTTGGATTTTTCGAGTTCAATTAGCCATTGAAATAGTGATCTAATTAAGTGAATTTTTTGGATTAGGTCTACTTGTGTTTCATGAGATTACATCACTACATTTTTCATGGTCACAGTATCATGAAGTCGTCCATTGAGTATGTATTTGATTATGTCATATTTTTCTTTCAATTTTAAATGATTAGTTTATTATTATTTTTTTTTAATGAAGATATTGGTGCCCATTGAATTTGAGGATGCTGGTACAATATTTATATAATTATTGGACCACAAACATTGTTAGGTGTCCTTTACAAATTTGATTCCCCACGTAATTGATGTTTTTATATTCTTCTATGATAATTATATTATCTTCTTGAATGGTTTCATTAATTGTTTGTGCATTGCATTACAAATTTAAATGGAATCACATTGGACTAGTAGTCAACATAGACCGTATAGAGTTCTAAGTGACTCAATGGTGGATCCTAGGAAAAAAAAGGACAAAAAACTAACATTATGGATTTTTTTAGGAATACTCTGGACATTCAAAGTAAAAAATGGGTTTCCTTTAATAAATGTCATTGTAAAATGGGTTTTGGTTTTTAAGTGCAATTTCATGTAAAAAAGTAGTGATTTAGAAATGGGATCAAAAATGACTATTTGGACTTTTTATGAGGATCTCACAATGGATTGGTTTGGGTATTGTATTGGTATATTTTTCATTATGTTTTAAATTCACTATTTTCAAAATATTATGTTCCTGGTCTATTCCCATGACTGTGATTTACTTGTATGATTTTCATTTAATTTTGTTTATTTTTAATGAGGTGTATATTAATCAAATTAAAAGAATTTTTTTGATTATATATGAATCATTATCAGGTTATTGGTAGGCCTAGAGTATGATGTTGGATTTTGCCGATGTGATCCTTTATTGATAAGGTGGAAGCAACATGAATGGGGTTCATGTGGAAACCATGATGGGTTTAGTATTGATAATACACTATCTCTAGGTTTTCATCCTTGATATATTTAATTGTAGTTGTGTGATTTGTTCCATGTTGTTTATTTTTTTGGTATATTTCTTCTCAAATAAAGTTGATGTTATTAAACTAGTCTTGTGTGAAAAAGATGTGTTCCAAAATGATAAGTCATATGTGGGAGATAATTTGGACAACATGGGTAATATTGTTTAAAATTTGGCATCCATGAGTTGTATGGTTTTCTATAATGTAGCACAAACATAAATGAGTGTTACAGTTTGACCTTTAACTTCAATGAATGATATGGTTAGTCCAAAAATGATGTAGGAAAATATAAGTGATATAGTTTGGACATGTGATCTTGTGACTGATATGTTTGGATTTATCTTTTTTTATTTGGTCAACCATGAGTTAGATGACTTAGTGTAATGATGTAGATGTTGGGTAAATATGAGTGAAATGAATGAGACCTTAGAAGGTGATGTATACTCCATTCAGTGAGAAAGGATGTTCATATTCCCTATATGATATTAGATGAAGATATGAAATTTTACATAGTCTCTGATTTAGGATTAGAACTCTGGTGAAAGGTGACTCTTCCATCCAATATGGGACAAATCATGTATGGTCAGGTTTTGTGGTGGCATGGACAATAGACGATGATCTAACATGTGTACTTTTTTGTGCATTATGTTTTATATAACTAGGGGAGTGTTTATAAAAAATTGTACCATATTATATGTATTTAACTCACTTATACTTGATAACAACAACACTCGGTTTTTCAATTCGTTAGAGATTCTTATTGGGTAATTAGAGTCAACCCCTACCTATGTACAAGACCTAGCTATCAATGTATGTCTATATACCTTTTTCTTTCACTTATGACAGATGATCAACTTGTAGATGGAGATACGGTATAGATCTAGTTTTTTACAAAGACCATAGATACCTTATAATAATTATGTGAGTTCAGATGAAGTTCATTTATTTTTGTTTAGTAAATGTTCAATATGTTTATTATGCAATGTGACATTTATTAATATAATGAGTTTTTCATCTATCGCTGCTCTATTTTTTTTGATGCATCATTTAAATAAATTAATTTTTTTCTATTTTATATTTTGTGTCCTCTAATTGGATTCTAATTATATGTCTACAGGTTTTCTGGATGCCTATTATTTTGATTAGTCATAATAATTTTTTACTATAATCAACCATGATTCTTGGGATTTCATTAGAGGGAATAGTATCCCCACAATTATATAAATCCCTCCCAACAAGTTGGTAGCCTCAAAAATATATGGAGGAGGGCCTGAGGTTAGGTAGTGACCCCTTCTTAGCCATCATTTTGAATTTTCGAGCTAGGTCATCATAATTTTTACCTAATCTTAAGAGGGTTCAAGTGAAATATTGAAAAAATATACTCATATCTTATAAAAAACATATTAACTATAATATTAATCATAAAAATTTCTTGAATGATTATATAATCTCTTTTTCTATGATGTAGAGTAACTGGTATATATTTAACATATCAATGTAGTGTTGTACATCACATACAATCATTATTCAATGTAATAGACTAAATCGTTTGAACAAATATATAACATTCTATTCAATAAAGTAGTTGATTACATTATATGTTACTCAACTAATAATGACCTCGAATTTACAAAGTATAATTAAATCATGGTCCCAAATATATTTTCTTATTATACAAGTGGATAATCTCAACATTGATGACATGATCAAAATATACCCAACCCCATTTTATCTTATCGTCAAAGATGATGTATGAAACGTATCAAATTATTATGGTCCACAAGCTAAGTCTCTTTCCAAAATCAACTGATGGTAATTCATATTAAGCATACAATTATATGTATGTCAATGAATGAATGAAATTACATGTGATATACATGAGAATGTCAGTCTAAATAATATGTCTATACTCATTATATCATATAAAAATATTTTTATAATACGCAAGGTTTTACTCAAGTTAATATTAACATCTCATCTTGGATAATAATACTCTATGATGACCAATGATTGGATAAAATATAAGGTTCTACTTTCAGTATATGTTATAATTTTGTAATTCAAATAATGTACATATAGAACATAAATGAATGATAAATAGAGATTTATTTTATTATACAGGGATGATACATTTGACAGTAATTAAATCCAATCTTTCATGTAGATAATACCAAGAGATATGACATAAACCTTTTGATTTATATGTGTTAATTTTTTTTTCAAATAATATGCAACATTTTCATATATATCCACCAAAGAGATATTTTTATCACACTTTTAAATAATATCTCAAATGAGAGGGTATTTTTAAAGGAAGTGTTTTTTTATTTGTCAATACTTGGGTTCCATTACATGAAAAATATCTCCATTGTTTTCATAAAAAAGTCCAATTTATCCTTAAATTATAGGAACCAAATCATTTTAAGTGATGAAATTGTTGATTGAAACTAATTAATTTATAAAATGTGATGAAATTATGTACATTACCTGTATTTTGAATATGTATACAATGGATTATTTATATCTCTTCCAGCATATAGTTACACCATTCAGGGGGAAAAATCAATTCATGATTTTATATTATAATTTTTTATTGGATGACAGGATCAGTTAACCACTTAAAATAAGATCTTTTGAGCCTCTAGAGACCAGAAATATACCCTTATGTTTTTTTGTACTTAATGATATTCTTAACAGTAATATGTTAACATATATATGGATTTGACTGATGTACAATTATTATAGTATAATTATAAAGGACTTTAAATTAGGTAATTAACATGGAATATCTTATAGATCCTATGGTGAGCATATGAGGAATCCAATCCACCCATTCATCTATTCATAAGGATATATTAACATTCAAGTATTTATTCCACGTAACACTAATAAAAAATACATTCTTAGAGTTTTCAATGATAAATCGCTTCTCCACATTACCAATATATGTTGTTTGAATCAATCAATGTAACATATTAAATCTATCTCTATATATATTTATACTCAGTGTTTAGGATGCTTTAATAATTTATTTTATTTAGAATAATTTTCCCCACCACATTTTCAAATGATTGTAATGTTGGGATATCAGTTTTAATAATAATTGTGTCCTCCATATTCAATATTTGATATAGAACAACACTCACACTAACCCAATAGTAAAAGTAAGAATAATACATGTTCTTAGTGAAACTAATACTTTTTATTAAATCATAAAACTTGATATTACATCTTAGTGAGCTTTCATCAGTCCATAATTGGATTATTGCAACATATAATCTGTAAAATTCTCCACCGAGGATAAAAAATATTAATCTTTTATAATATATATTTCCGTAACTAAATTACTATTATGGAAAGTGGTTTTGAATACCATTTGATATATCTAATAATAATAATAATATTTTATAGGAATAAATATATTAATGGATTTTCATTGAATATTGAGAAAATGTTTCTTTATATTCAAAATAATGATTTTATATAACGTTTTTTCACCAGGAGATCTTTATAGGTAGTCACACAATTATATATATCAATATTTTTAGGGAAATCCCAATTAAAAACTATAGATATCACCCCTTCTGGAGAATGCACCTAGTTCTAACATATTTCACAAACATAGAGTCCATTTTAGATTTTAAAGAATCTTTTCATTTCTCAAAAATATAACTATCAATAGCATCCTAAAATGTAATATTTTTATCATTTATGAATATTTATTCATCAAAGGATTATATTATAAATCCATACCAATTGGTCTCTTAATGAATACTACGAAACCATAAAGGTTTTCGTGTTACCTTAGTAAGTTTTTTCCACAAATTGTTGTAAAACAAATGAAATTTCTTATTAGTAACACTTCATATATATTTGTATTTAACTTCCTTAAGTTAAAATACTATCTCATTAAATCCCTGATTATTATATTTATTCTCAAGGAATAATCCTCTTTGAGCCTCATCCAATTTGGGCGTGGTAAGCCTAAATAATTATAATCCATTATTTTTTGTAGGATATCCAATAAATAATAATTTTCTAAACATGAGGTAAAATTTTTTAGATATCAAAAAACCTAAATTTTTTTCACAACTCTAAATCTTAAAAAAAACATATTATACAAATTCCTAGTCCATATATCTTCTAATGACTTTTTACCTTTTCCATAAGGAACACAATTATGTAGGATTTTTTTAATTTCTAATGTATAACTATAAAATTATATAGGAAAATCACATTCACTCATTATCGGTCAAACTATTTCTTAAAGGGTATGATTTCTCCTTTGAGACACACCATTATTCTATGGTAATCCATGTGGAGTGATTTGATAAATAATAACGAAATATATTAGATGATAATCAAATGTATGGAAAATGTATTCACCAACCTGATAATATTAAAGAATGTTGATACCTTTTCCCATATGATAATATAATTTATTTTGAAAAACATTATACTTTTAAGACATCTAAATTTTTTGTCCCATAAATAATATATAATTATACTAAGTAAAATCATCAATAAAGGATAAAAATAACATATACCCACCACATTCAACGGTAATCATTAAAATGCCTACATCACAATATACATTATTCAATAACCCCGTAGTTCTCTCAAAATTTCCATTAAATGTTACTTTATATATTTTTCTAAATATACAACATTTATCTATGATAAAAAATTCGTAATCGATTGAGTCCAAAATTTTATCTATATAGATTCCATAGATGTGTTTCTCAATTATATGTCGAAGGTGACAATTCCAATGTAATTTGGTATTCAAATCAACCATTACATTCTTATTTTGGATGTTCTAGATCATATTATCCATGCATAGAATGTATAAGCAATTCAAGATATTTCCAATTGCAAAAAAAACAATCATTTATATAGAAAAACTATTTTCCGTTATAATTAATAAAAATCTAACCTTATGCAAAGAATATAGAGAAATCAAATTTCTATTTATTATATGAACATAATAAAAATATTCCAATTCTATTATAAATTCACTTGGTAGACTTATATCTTAAGTTCTAAACACCAACAAATCTTTCCCAATTTCTAAAAATAATACCATCTTCAACATTCATAAATTATATCATATTTTAATGTTTGAGTTTGTCTACCTGAATTTTTAGAGCTCAACAAGTATCATCTTTGCTAGAGATAAAATAATATAAATTCATTTCTCTCAGATTCTTGTCCAAATGCTCAGTACTTTTCTCTTTGAGAAAAAGTCTCCAATATATATACGAATATAACATTTATTTATAAAATATGAAAATTAGAATTATTAAAATGATAATCATTCTAAATACTAAAATTTATAACTGACACATATTTATATTTGAGTATAATGTATTATAACTTTTCATCAAGAAATTTTAATGAAATCTCTCTTACTAAAATGATGACCCCATATTATATTACCTTTAGGGGAACTAGATCCATATTTTACAAAGTAATGATAATAAATTTTTATTACTCTCATAACATAGATATTTATGTAGTCCATCATTCAAATCATATCATAAATGTCTCTTGGATATTTTAGTGAAAATTCTCTAACTAGATTGATCATAAGTGTAAACTCAACTATATTCCCTTAGTAGCCTAGAAATATTAGAATTTTCAATCCAACTGTATCAACAATTTCATAGTAGAATATGGGAACATAATCATTTTATTGTTACCTATACTCATCATTTATTATATGAGAGAACCCATGAGATTCCAATTTTTCAATACATACTTGATTAGATGATCAATCACTTAATATGTTTTTTATTTGGAATAAGTTTCACAGTTATTATATAAGGGTACTTCTTAGTCTCACCATTATAATGTACATAATATTCATATTAAATATATTAAGATTTCATCATATGAAATATTTATTATATCTTATTTGATTCTTGTATGTACGCTTGATTATATCAATTTAATTTTTGTATAATTATAAAATATACCAAACTAATATGTTTAAATCATATTAATTTGTATATCTTTACAATACTCAAAATTTGACTCATTAAATAAAAAAATATAAAAAATTCATATTTTCACATATCCAAACACATCCCATACTTGAGTTACATGGAACCCCTTTATAAATGAATTAATAGTATATACAATCAATAACCCCCTAATAATAAGAATGGAGTAAAAGATATCCAACAATTGATGTTTTTATATAGTGTCTAATCCTCTACATCTGTGAGTAGCCTAACCCAAATTCCCTCTACCTACATATCATATACTCTAGAGAGATGTTAAATAAATCATAAATCTAACACCTAATGTGTGAAAACAATATTATACATGTAAATTTAAACTAATACCTTCATAAAAATGATCATCAAGGAAGATAAACACAAAATATTACGTTTCCATGTATATCACATAATTTATGGAATCAAAATTTTATAAGAAGATATTTATCACATAAATTTAAGTATAACTAATATTCACATCACATTAAAATTTTATTTATAAGAATATTTCAATGGAATAAATAAATAAATATAACTTTTATTTTTATTCAAATAATGAAATATTAATATAAAAATTTCATATTTTTTAAGCATAAAAATATTCCATTTATAAGGACTAATAATTTACTTTCACAAAACATTAATAAAATAAATGTTTTTGTCCATATAATTACAATTTTCATTTTATCCCGTATCACATTTAGGATAGATAACACCATTATTTTTCATAATCTATGATTCAATATTAGTATACAGATAGTGTTACCACCAAGTGTCAACTATAAAATAAATTTAAATCAAGGATATCACATATATCACTATTATTATTCAATATTATATTTTTAGAAACCTATAATTTCACCCATACCCTATAATAACCATTATGATTACATATTACACTGTGTAAACTTTTGGATTTTGAGGAAGCGTATATTTTCATTCATCTAGTCATACCATATGACAAAGAGATACCTTGAATTACAAATTATAATACCCAATATCATTAACCAAGGTTGATTAATACAATGGCTAACATTTACCAATCTTATATCTTACCTTATGATAACACCTGAGAAACATTATGAATAATAGATTCTTTATAAAATAATCATGAAAACAGGTTAAATAGATTATGAAGCTTGGTATGATTATATTTTGGTGTTTTATAGGAAATACCATTCCCAAAATAGTGAAAAAGTATGTTAAATATTTAAATCCAACACCATCAAAACAATATGCAACCAAAGAACAAAAAACATAAAAATATACATTGTAACTAGAAAAATTGATTTTTATGGTTTTTTGTTCTTATATATCTTATAGTGATAGCTAACAGACACTGACCTTCACAAGTAATAAATAGTCCACTAGAATATTTGTGTTCAATAAGAGGCCTATAAAAACTCTAATTGTGTGATAACACATTTTTTATAAAGGAAATTGGAGAGAAATTATGATGTAATGGTTTTTATTTGACATGAATAAATCTCCAAAATACCCAATAAGAGGATCCAATCCTAATATAGGATCCCATAACATAATTAAAGGAGTTTATTGTTGGTTACTAATGCTTGGTAGTTGACATGAATTAGGATAGATTATACACATTGGATTATAGTGATCCTTAATTGCTTAAATGATCATAATATCTTATTCATTCTATAAGTAAACCACCCCTATGATTCTTAACTAATGAAACCCATTTTGAAGACATAGAAGTATCAAATTCCCCTAATATTACAAAACACAGGATATTCAATATGAAATACTATATGATTTAGGAATCATTATTTATTCTATATTAAAGAAAATCATAGCCTATTAAATGAATAACATTTATATTCAAGCATATGAAAATGATGAATTGTATAATGTGATTCATTATGTTTAGTCTAAATCATCAATACCAAAATGATGTTTCATCAATGTAAAATAAAATCCATCATATACACATTTTATTACTTTTATTAAAAAATATATAAAGTATATAAATTAAAAAAACACTTTTCATATACAATTAAATAAATAATGTACAAGAAAAATGAAATGACATAAGTCACTATACCCCTAAACTAGTCTAAAACCACCCTATGAAATAGGTCATCACTATAGATAACCATTTAACATAGGTTATAATTTTTTTATTGACTTTTTAATTAGATGTCGACTTATCTAATTTTATAGGGTCCTAATGTTAATCATTGGTAAGAAATATAAATAATCAAGACATTATAAGGTGAAACATAAGCCTTTAAAATATGAAATAACAAGTATTCATAACTGTAAAATAATATCCCATTATTCCAACATGGTTTATGTAATTAAAAAATAAATTTTTTTCCCAATATATGGATAAGACAAAGAAAATGGGAATAATAAGTAATATAATCAAAATTTATCATTCAAAGGTCACAAAGAATACTGTTAATAAAATTCATTGAAGAAGGCCTTGATTTTTTGTTTTTAATATTTTTGAGTTATTTTTAATTGAGGGTGGCCATGATAAAGAGATTTCTTTTCATTCATGTATCATTGAACAGTGAAAGCTAGAGGTGGTGGATTAATATATTTCGTGGAGTGTTTGAACATTGGATATCATGTTTTAACACCTTTAGAGGATATGTTGGTTCAACTATTAGTAGTAATAAAATGTGGTTAGTTTCACGTGGAAATTTGAGGATGATTTGTTTATTTTAGTCTTGATATATAAATACGAACCTAGGATATCGTAATGGTATAACATCCCTATCTTTTATTTTTTAACTATATATATATATATATGAAACTTCGAAGTAAAATTTTCATTATAGGAATTTATAGGTTTAATGTTTTTGATGGTATATTTCTCTAGAGGATGGGTTAATCCTTTATCATATATATTCTCGAGTAATGTTATAGTTTTCATGGATCATAGTATTTATTAATGTATAAATTTTATAGGGATCCATATTTTTTATGTTTGGTTATATTTTTTTGTTATTTGGGGATTTCTTACTTAGTACTTCATTTCTGACATTGTGAGTATAAACTTGAATCAATGTTCCATTATATAAATTTGAATTAAACTATCCAAATGAAATTATTGTATGGGTATTCGTTAAAATTATTTTTATGTATTGTGGTTGTGTTTCAAATGGTCAAAAACTCTATATTAGATCGGCCTCATTAATTGGATCCCTATTTTACCAAAACATCATGGTTAATTATATATTTTTAATTTTTAAGTGATGATGAGTTACCAAAATAATCATTATTCATAAATAAATTTCTAGATTTTGTCAGGAAGTACATTATGTTTGAGTGGATAGTCTCCTTTTTTATTTATAGATCAGCAAAAGAAATTATGTTGTCATTTATATAAGAGGAGAATTATATTGTGTTTTGAACTCTATATAGTGTTTCTAGAAGGTATTAAGATCATTATTTATGGATCAGTTTATCTTTAAGATTAATTTTTTTGGGTTTTTGGATGGGCTGAGACTAGAGGGTTGACATTCGATGGGAAAAAGGTGAAATTATCATTTAGGTTACTTTATCATTATTAATTTACTAATAGTGATAGGGTATGATTCATAATATATTATTTTAGTAGTTTGGATGAATATTTAATTGACCTTGTATATATTTATATAAGGTAGAATAAAAAATATGTTTTTGAGAGTGTATTTATTCATATTCCAATAACCTTTTTTGAAGGATGGTGTTATATGACTCAGAAACCTATTCAGAAGGAAAATGTTGGTGACCCAAATATTGGTTCTAGTAGGGGTATGATTTAAAGTCTGATTAATAGTTCTGGATAATGTTCTTTATTAAATTAGATAATAGTTTTTTTTATATAGTAATGCTTGTGGTTGGATAATTTTCTATTGTGACACTAGATGAAATTTAGTTTGTAACCATAGGAATATAGAAACGATCAACCATGAATTTGACTATATTTTATATATATAAATTATCTTCTCTAACAATGGATATATGGTATCACAAAAATTATTATTTCATGGGAATATCATTGTATGGTATTGATAATGGATCATATCTATGGTTTGGATGATACGGTTATTATAAATAATGCGTCAATTTTCTATTTCTATTGAATGTATTCCAACCATAGTGATATACCCTTATAGCCATGGAAGTTTACAATCATGGATATATTGTTTGAATTCCATAAAATTTTGTTTCAATTCTCTACGACTATGGATAAATGTAACAAATTTCATGGAATGATTATTCAAATGTGGATCATAGTATAATTATTAGTCAAAATAGATATTATATATTATCTATTTGGATAGAGACATAATGCATTGTGTTTATATATACATATATTAGAGTGAGGATATTAGTGTTATCCCATATCTATTCAGGTAAATTCACGATGTGTGACATTGAGATTCACCTATGGTGGGGGTATATTATTATATTCTCCATTATAGGTTCATGAATGACATGAGGTATTTAGATACATATATTCAGTAGATCTAGTGAGATATGTTTCCTAGTTTTTAGTAATGGTGGATAATTGATTAAAATATTGGTTTGATTGTTCCCCGTGAATGTTGTGTTATTTTAGTAATGATATAGAGTGATTCACTATGTAAATAACCACCCATGAGTGGGAATGAATCGTGTATACTAGTATCCTATAAGAAAGAAGTTTTTTAGGACATCCAAATGGGTAGATCCTAACTCCCCTGCCCCTTATAGAAATTTATGGTTTTATCCATGAACATTAATATAACAGAGTCAGTAGTATATTTGGAGGCATAGTGTGTGATGGTGGGTTACATCTACTAGTGTGGGGGTGTTATTTTATAGGTACCCTATTTTGATGGATTTTTAAAGTGAGTTATTATACAAGTACTACCTTTTGGTTTTATGTAGTGTGTTTGTGTTGAGTTATGGGGTATTTCTGTTGGACATTTTGCATGTATCTTTTAGTTTTATAGTTTATCATTTACACTAATAAATAAACTATTATGTGTTTGGATTATTAGGTTAATTGTAAAAATCATATGATACATTGAGAGAGAGGGTGAATCATGGTTTGAACCAATTAAAATGTTATCTCTATAAATCTCAACCATCATCCCTACATGTTCCAGTGTTTGTATAATCAACATTTAACTCTATAAAACTCTTATTGTATCTATATTGAATATAACATTATCAAATACAATAAATCAAAAAATAAAAAAGTATTTAATTTATTTAGATACAATTGGAAACATACAATTAGAATGCACAAAATGGTGTGATGTTTTGCAAAAAACTCACTAATATTGTACTAACATTGTTGATATAATGATTAGGAATGAGAATTTGATATCAAGGGTCAGTACTTTTAAGACGATTTAATGATAATAATCACCTACTAAGTGTTACTCCTATTAATTTTCTCCCTACTCACTACTTTATATAAAATGAAAACACATTATTTGAGAACATTGGCCCAAAGAAAAATCATAACCAAAAAATAATATAGATTTAATTGAAAATAGATATTATATGCTATGTTGTATTTTATTTATTTATTTTTTTGAAAAAAATTCTAGATATGATAAACTACATGATATTAGATGTATTTCAATTCCATCCACATGTTCCTATGAAAAACAACATCTCTCTCCATTAAGGATTGTGATTAGATCAATTACTTGTTATTGAAACTTTCTTTTCTAAACTAATTATTATTCTCCCTTTTTAACATCACTATATATGTCAATGATCTTCCATAGATGATCCTCTCTTATGTATTAAGAACCTCTAATATTTTTAGTTCACTTCATTCAGATATTTAATGTATGAATCAATAGTTATATCTTTTCTCTTTCTAAATCATCCAAATAGATAATGTATCATCAACATTAATTCCTTACACTAATGCATGATTATTTTACTAGTCGATACACCAAAATGTCATCACGATAACGATATATGTATTTTATTAATGAATTAACTTTTATTGACCAACCATACTGTGGTCAAATATTTATATTTCTTCCAATGAATTATTATTTAAAATTTCTAAATATATCTAGTCAAATATTCCATCATTACTAGATTAGAAATATTCTATTTCCATTGTAATAATGAAAATTATCTTTGTTTAGTTCAATATATTTTCTATGATAATTAGTATTCAAGACCATCCACCATTGAAAAAATAAATCTTGTCCAAATATAGATCTATAAAATTTGAATCTATATCTTCTCCTCCACATTCACCAAGTCAAAATTAGACCTTGATCAACAAATATAAATAATTCTATAAAAACACCTCCTTTATTTTCTCTATGATATAAACATGGATCCCCAAAAAATAACTTCTTTATTTCATTTATGTTAAATTTACCTGTGTCATGAATTTAAAGGTATTTTTATTTATTCAAATAATATTATCTAAATATTCTATCAATATATACCAAATTTTCAACATTTTTAAATGTAATCAAATCTATAAATCTAATAAACCACGGAAAAACATTTAATGTCCATGTAATACATGACATGGTTTTATGGAGGGTTTCACCATAAAAACAAGGATATTTAAAACCATATCCAAATTAAAATCTATAAAATTCCTTATTTAATTATTTATTTTTTATATATATCACAACTTTGGATTTCTTATGTTATGTTATAGTTTATTACTTCACAATTCTGGTGGGATCCAAAAAACACTCTTGAAATATTTTGGGATCTATCATTATAACCTTTTAAATTATATGAGTTTATTATATTATCTTGAAAACAATTGATCCAATCTATGGATTACGTTTTTCTTAAAATTTCCAATTAAATCACTCCAAAAATATAACTAACCACATAACAATAAAAACATCTTGTTGTTTTCATATCATCCCCATTTTTTAATAAGGTGCATGAAATGTGATAACCACTCCTAGAAACTAGGATCACTCTCCATTTCATTATAATCTATATGCCCACTAGAACAATATTTGATCAACCAATTGTGTCTATGGATTTGGTAAAATATTCTCTCTAAAAATTATGTTCACCATTACAGTGGTTTCCAAACTAAAATGTAGTTTAAAGAACCAAAATGTGTCTTATCCTATCATCATTCCATAGTTCCAACTTTTATTTTATCAATATTATTCTAAAACCATCAGTTATAATATTTACTATGACCAAGTTAGAATTATTTTTACATTAAAAATTAAATTTTTATCCTTATCTAATATTTTTCATCTCTTCAAAAACATCACAAAATATAAATGTAAGATATAATAAAACAATCAACCATTGATATCAACCATAATATATATATTTCAAATATTTATTCATAATAATATATAAAAATTATCTATCCTTACATATCCATTATAAGATGTTTCATCAATGGGACTTCTCCTTTCCTTGAACATAGACTCTATTGTTAAAATGGTGAGTTCAATCTGGGTTCTCTTAAATCTCTAAGTATTAATCTGCATATTTTTTGATGTGTCCACTTTTTCAAAACATTCCTAATGTCTTAGAATGTTCTCATCACTTCATGATATATTAAATTATATACAAATTCCATATTAATCATCCCATTATATATTATAAATTCATAAATTATAGTTGATGATAAATATAATATGAACCAAACATTTAGTTATATCTTCATTCCATTTTTATTTTTATCAATACAATTAAATAAATATTATATGATACAAAATCTAGAATAATTCCTTGATTCCTATTAATTTTAAAACTTCTATCTTCTCTGGATTATTTTTATTCATAAATATCCCCTTTTTAAACTTAATGTAAATGATGTTTTCATTTGATTTGGATCAATTTTAGAATCTACATATGATATAATTAATCTTCCACTATGACAAATAATTTTAAGGATCTCTTTTAAAATAATTTTTAATACCATTAGATGTGTTTAACAATTCCATTTTGGAATTTAAGAGTTTATGTTTTTCAAGTAACTCATACTAATAATCTAGATTAAATTATTAATGATCTCAATTATAAAAAAAACCACTTTTCAATAACTATCAAAAAAATCTTCTAAAAAACATAAATAAATTATTACCGTAAGAAATAATAGAATAGTTAAATAATCTCAGTACATTCCATTTTAATAATTTACCTTTATAGAAACAAATTACATCATACTTTTATTCTTATATTAGTATCCATATGATCTCAATCAAACTTTCATAAAATGGCTAAATAAATAAATTGTGTGTGTCATATAACTTATTGTAATAGTTTTCATCTTTTCAAGTGAATCTCCTTCACTAAATGAGTGTTTTGACAGTTAAATCCTGTGTTCAACTCCCAACTAGTTCTTTTATCATTATCATAATATTCAAAATAATAATCATTATGAGACATTTCTTTCTCTAAAAAATTTTTGTATCTTGAAAAATAATCAAATGATAAAAAATATTAGTTTAAGTTCAATGAATTTATGATTTAAAATTAGAATAAAGTAGCATCTTCATTATATTTGAGTAATTATATTCCTTTTAAAAGTTCTAATATCAATTGATAAGTGTATTTTATTAATTCAAACTATTGAAAATATTAGTACAAATTAGGTAAATTGATCACCTTTCCAAAGGATCACCTTATTTCTTGATTTCATAGATATGGCCTTGATTCAAACTAAAATATTTAATATTTATCTCTTCCATAATTCTTTTTTTATAAGTGTATTCATATTTATAATTCATTACAATTAACTCACCCACAGTTATTTTCCCCCTTAAATCTACAACACCTTTATAACTACTATGATAATATATTGAGAAAGGGTTATATTCAGATCATCTTAATGATGAGGTATATAGTTTTTCTTGATGAATTAGTCATTTTATTCAAACATCTTTACATTATTTATTAACATTTTTCCTTTAGGTGATAACACTTGTAATATATTCATCATGGAATTTTTTATTTTCATCACCCATCTTATTTTAATTGATATCCAAATCCCACATGGTATTGATTCAACTAAAATAAATTTTCTTATATAATGACTAATTGATGAATCCTTCTAAATGATTCATTATTTAAGTGAAATAAAATCCTATTATTTTCCTCAGCCTGTAATAGAATTTATTAATCCACATAGGCATGCTTCATGGTTATCATATTGGAAATCCGTTAAAACTACCATATATTCTGTATCGTTAATGAGTCATTATTAAAGTCTTTATCCTTTTTTTAATCGAAATAATTAACTTTTTATTCAACCATATAGTTATTTTAACCTCATGCACATATCAGTTTTTGGAATCCATATCCTCGAATCTAGAAATTTTATCTATGATTAATTTTATTATCACTTCTATCTAGATGTTTAGATGGATCATCTTTGCTTCGATTTCGTTATTTTTTAATTTATATTTTCTACTAATAAGTTTGTTCATAGAGTAAATTATCTTTCCCATAATATTATTATTTAATATTATAATAAATTAATTCAAGAAAAACTACTTTTAATTTAGGTTTTAGTTTTCCAAAAATAATTTAACTATCAAATGAAAATATATACAATGATTAATTTCCATATATTAACCATTTTTCTTAATTATTGAAAAAATTTTGGATAACTATAAATGAATTCCCTAGATTTTATAAATGTAATATCCACCTATAACTTATTTAAATAATGACAATTTTATGTATCCTAAAGGGTGTATTAATTTTTTTTACATTATTTAAAAATTTTATATTTATGAAAAAAATATAATCAAACATTTATTACCATAGTTGGAGTGTTCTCATTCTCATAGATTTTCTTTTTCTTTTTCTTGTTCTTATTGATTCATTTAATCACATGAAAATCCTCTCAAATTTTATCTATGTGTATTTTAACATCAATATATATTAAACCACCACTTATAGAGGGAGTAACTACAAAATATTATTTCTCAATATTTCATTAAATATCCTTTATGATTTATCCTGTTTTAAATTCAGTAGTTTAATGAAGAGTTTTCTTGAGATATTTGATTTTCAAAAATAACTTCCTAATTTTTGTGTTTCTATAAAAAAATTCATAGGGTTTTAAAAATTATAATAATTATGAGTAGACATAATAACATTATATGTATAGTAATTTAAATAACAACAAATAACATTATTTTAATTTTTAAAGATTGATCCACAATACAATACCTTTATTTATAAATCTATAATTGAAATAATGTTTTAAAATATATTAAAATGAATAAAATCCATGTTAGTTTCTTTAGGACCTTATGCCAAATTTTTGGACACTCAAGTTAGGTAATGACAACCAAGTTACCATAAGTATGGGGGGAGATTTAGGGTGCTAGAAAATAATTTTTTACTCTATAATTAACTTGAAATATTATGTATTTTCTTTTTTTTAGAAAAATAATCAATCAATAAAATACCCAATAGATATAGATTTAATATAAAGTGAGTAAAGTAAGTTATTAACACAATGAAAAAATTATTTACATTATAAACAAATGGATACATTATAGGATCATACACATAAAAAAATTTCTATGTACATATAATAAACTAATAATTTAATGAATTTTTGGATAAATGATATATACATGAACAGTCTTCACCAAATTTATCACCCTTTTGGATTTTTCTACTGAAGGATCATGACCTTAAAATTTTAACACTATTTACTTCTCTATCCACTCACTAATTAAAATATATAAAAAAATTATTTGGGAACATAGAAATCTATAGAAATTAGTATAATAAAGCAGAGATACAAGTCACCATATGTGTGGATTTAGTTCTTCGGTGTCATCTGTTGACCATATCCATCATTTAAAAGAATTAAATGATAAAGGACATTAAATTAGACTAAACAATCCGCGTAGATATTTCATCCAACTCTATTAAAGATTAATATTAGACGAATTCCTTGTTAGGGTAATTATTAATGTTAGGATTTGGTTTTCTGTCTCTTTTTTACTTCACCAGATATGTCAATGTTCTCTCATGGATGATCCACACTCAATAAAACATTTCTACCAATATTTTTTAGTTTTATCGTCATGATTATATTAATAAGGTATTAGGATCTACTTATTTATTTGATTTATAATGTACCTATATAAATTTATTCCCATAAATATTATGACCAAGAATGGGATATGTTTTTTATAATTCATAATGCCATGTATCGACACCATAAATATATTGAAATTTCATTATTAAATTATACATTAATTATAAACCATTTGTTTGTCAAATATATAAATTATATCAAATATAACCTATATTTATATCTCTATAAATACCTAATCAAATTTTATATCATGAGAATATCATAAAAATTATATACAATCATAAAATTGAAAATTTTTTCTCTTGTATTAGTTAAAAATAAACATCAAGTTAGTTAGAATTTATAGATTTTCATAGTTGATATAATAAAATTCCAACAAATATATATTAATAAAGTAAATATCGAATTTTTCTATTTACTTTTTTACCATGTAAAACTTCTTCCCTGGTCAATAACCAAACATTATTAAAATAAAATTTCACTTTGTTTTTTCCTATGAAATCTCCTGTAATTTTACCATAATAAATCATTATTTTTATTAAAGTCAAATCATCATATGTTTTAAATTAATGGGACTTATTATACATACAAATTAGTTAATTAGAACCTCCTATAAAAAATACATATCATTCTATCATTGAAAATATAATCAATTATATAAACTCACTAAATTTGTTAATAAAATGATATGAACAAGTAAACCATAATATGGATTATTGTTTAATTTTTTAATGCAAAAAATCATAGGTGGTAAAATTTATATATTTATAAAAATCACATGATTTCATTAATTGAATATTCATATGTGAACCACCCTTCAATGTGGTAGTGTTTCAAACATTTAACAGATTTTACCTTCTCAATTCAAATAAATTTTAGAAAAAATTGCAAGTAAAATTACTATATAAATGATCCCTCAAAGGAACAATATACTTAATTTAAACCATTTTAAAGAAACACAAAGCATAATATGTAGTGGGAAATTTCTAAAATTCCAAAATAAAAAATCCAAGTGGCTGGACTAAAAACAATAGCATCATTTTGAAGTTGTGTCTACCTTTTTTCCCACAATAAAATCAGTTATATGAACTATAATGAACACACATAAAAATATGATAATTATTTATTTTAGCCTAAATCACAGTTATAAATATGAAAATTTTTTACCATACAATTGAGTCTACGGATTTATCAAAAAATTCTCTCTAAAAACCAAGACCACTACAATTTTTGTTTCCAAACTACAACATTGTATAAAAAACCATGGAATGTTTAATCACTATGGTATGATTTACATATATTTTTTATTTAATGTCCATTTATTTAAACCCATGGACTCTAAAAATCATATGACAGTGGTGTGGTTTTATTATATTTACAAAATCATCATATATCCCTTTTTTGGTCTCTCTAAATCATTTCAAACTTCATATACTCCCCAAGTAGATAAAAAAAACAAATCATTTGAATCAAACATGTATGAGTGATTTTTAATCATTATTATACAATCAATATTTAAGATATATTTTCTTATTTATCAATTCTATGATAGTTTGTCAATGTGTATTCACCATTCCTTTTCCATTGAATCCATAGACATTGTGGAGACATCAATATAGTTCATCATAAATATACATGTGTTAAACAAAATATTATTCAATGAATCCCCTTTACCATCACATTACTAATGTATTTTTAGAAATAATCGCTTCAAAAAATATGCTATGATTAATACCTCCACCATTTTTCTTCTCGTGAAAGGATTCAGAAAAATAATATTTTTGGGAAACCAAATACAACATGAACTAAACCATAATTTGTGAGTGTGTTCTTTCATAACTTCAATATAGTTGGAGGACAGAGTATGAATCTACATGGTATTTTTTTACTCATATCTAATTTAATATTTATTTGTATATATTCGATAATGTTTTTTTATTTCAGGTGATGATATCATGGATGGCAATTTTTTAAAAAATTAAGAGTAATTATATATTTTTATGGAGGTTGATTAGGGATTTTGGGTATACTTGATAGATATTTTGAGATTTATTTTCCCATTATAAGGTTTTTATTTCTTTTTTATAGTTTGAAATTATATATAATGATTATATACTTTAGATTTTCATTATAGATTTGATTAATCAAATGATTTACCTAACTTATTCCTTATTTGGAATCGTTCATCATGATTTGGGGGGGGGGGTAATATATCACATATGTGCTTTTTATAAACACATATTCTAATTATAACCCCTAATCAATTAGAGATAGGCATGGGTTTTCACACTAGATCTTGTTGTCTACATTGGGACAAGCTTAAATTTGAATAATAGGATGAATAATACCCTATATTATGTATGCTCATTTTTAAATATATTTCCAGAATAGGTATAATAAAATAACTCTCATGTTATAACACTCTCACCTCCAATATTTTTTGAATAAACTATCCTAAACCACATTCGAAAATTATTTTTAATTAATGAGAAAAAATAAATATAAATTTGAACTGAATTTCCACTTAACTTACAAACGTCTCCCAAATTCCTAAAAGGATGATGAACAGTGTGAATCAAAAATAATAAACAATATGGGAATTATTTTCCTCAAATAAAAAATAAAATATAACTTGAATTTAATGTATATATAAGAATAAAATGACATTTAATAATATATAAATTCAAATAACATATCTCAAAATTGGGGAAAATATTTTTATAATTCATTAAATCCAATATATAAATTAATATGTTATACTACATAAAATAACATATAATATAGTAATAAAATAAGTATGATCCTGGACAAAGGGGATAACATTATCTTCATGTACTATGTGGGAATGCCACCAATAATAAACACCATAAACTAATATAAAACTTAAAATAATAAATTATACCTACAAATGCACAAAAATTTACAAGGTTTAGTAAGATTATAAATATAGAATGTATGAAATATAACATGGTGTTTCACAAAATTTACACAAAAATAATAAACCAATCATACTAGTTTGAAAATAATAAATTTGTTGTTAATTTTTTTTAATCAAACACATCATATGTAATATAAATACATTTTTAGTTTCCGTTGTAAAATTTTACAATTATTCGGTTGAAATGAAAATATTTATAAATGAATACACAAAATATTTTTAAAAATAACACAAGTAATCAACATCATAAAAATGAGATAGTCCCACTAGGATCTAAAGGGAATAATAACAAGTTTTTAACTGACCAGAACCAATTTACTAGTAGAAATGAAATACTACATACTCACTACTATTTCAATATATTGGAATGGTTAGGTGAAAAATAAGTTTTTTTTCTAGGACTATCAAATGGATCAAATAAATAATTACTATAATGAAACCAATATGTTCGAATGAATTTTTATTAGTTAAAAACACTGACATTTCACCTCTCAAAAATCCTTCATAGAAAAAAATCCATTAAAAAATAATCTTTCTATTTACATATAAAAAAATATTATAATTATCATAAAAATAATGGATGATTTATTGAAGAATTATATAAAACCAATAATATTTTTTGAAAGATATCATATCTTTATTTAATAACAATGAATTTTAAAATTAAATCTTATTTTAAAATTAATATAAAAATATCTAAACAGTTTTCATAAAATAAAAAGGATTTATTTCAACTAAAAGTACTTGGTCCCACATTTTATAAATATTAAAGTAATCCCAACATGGAATTATTTATAAAATTGAATTTATATAACTTTGACAAAGCATTTACTAATTATGAATAAACTCCTAGATGCATATATTATACAAACATGTTATAATTTATGTAATTACCTTGACCAATGGTGCTCGAGAAACAACTACCCCAAGCCCACCTCTAACAGGATAGGGGATGACGACCAATACTGAGTAGGTGTATCACTCACATGGAAGGAATTATCATAATGTACCTATATGCATGCATGAATCTACAATACCATGCAATGCTAAAACAAAAAACAACTAATAATCACGCACAAAATGATCTTGAATCCCACCATCATGGTACAAAAAAAGTACCCAAATGAAAAAGTGCCAAATATATTCCCAACAAAAATAAGATGAGAAAAATTTCCACCTATTAAGTGAGAGTGAATTACTTTCATTGAAACCAATGGAACACACCTCTGTATTTTTGTCTAACTAATCTCTTTCTGATCCTAGTCCCCCATGTACTTTGTAAAAACTCTATTAATCTGCACAACACATAACCTGTGTAGAAAAATCCCATGTGGGGTGAGTATAACAATACTTGTAGGAAACAGAATAAATAATATTTGTTATCACATAAATTTTATATTTCAATGACATATATTATATGTAAATCTAGATATAATCATAATATACACACAATCTCATGTTAGACCAAAACGGTACTACCTTCTTGGGATTCTTCCATGAATGTTCCATATAACACACATATAAGAGAATACACCCCATGAGTCAAATAGATCTAATAGAATATATAAGATTTCATTATCATCATTTCACTACATAATAAGTATACTTTAGAAGCATGATGACAATTATACACATATGAGGATCGTAAGAAAGTCCATGGGGTATACCAAAAACAAAACCTAGATTAACCTGCTATACAGGGGATCAAAAAATATTTAGTGTTGGTCATAAAGATACAAATAACCCCACAAAGGGAAATGATAATGATATATGACTCACTTAGGACATCAAAATAAGATTCCAAGAACTCTGTCCAAACCCAGTGTTCTTTCTAGGGGATCACCATCCTATGCATAAAATGTGATTCTATAATAAACACTCATGGAAAGGGTCAAGAGAACATAACCTAAAGAAATTGATCCAAATTTAATAGATGAATGGGTTTAATCCTTCCCTGAAGAATTGTATGACATGTAATGAATGTATACAGTGTGTCTCCATGATATTGGGCCTGTCTATGCTCATGTAGTTTTCTTGTGTCTAGGTCTAATTACATGGAATATTTGAGAATCTCTTTCATGGGATTGAATACACATTTTTGAGTGTTTGTGTACATGGAATACATGATCCCATGTACTCTTAGATGTGCACTTGTACTCTCTTAGGTACACACTGAGCCACCAAGTATGGTTCACATACCTTTTGATATTTTTCACACATCAAGTGATATTATTATTCACAATTAAACCCTAGCACCAAAAAGGGCACCATACATAGAATGTTTTTATCCATTAAACATCGTGTAGTTTGAAATATCACAAGCCCCACATGTATTCATACAAGTTCCACCTCCACTGATTCATCACTATACTCTTCCATGATTCTTGCCAAAAATCATGGATCTGTGTTACCTGATATCGATCATCACCAAAGTTCTAATTTTTGGTCATCTCAGTTTCATGGAAATTTTCATGTAGTCTTTTTATTTTCATATGCTCCAAAACCTACATGCATGCATTATGATCCTATCCTAATCCATTGTCACCATCATTATAGCATGATCATAATATTGATATGAACCCCGATTGGTGATGTCAATCCATTGTGCCATGAAACATGTCGGGAATGATTGAT
Organism: Viscum album; assembly: GCA_963277665.1. Classification (NCBI taxonomy): domain Eukaryota; kingdom Viridiplantae; phylum Streptophyta; class Magnoliopsida; order Santalales; family Viscaceae; genus Viscum; species Viscum album. The sequence goes on from OY728131.1 coordinate 1,198,223,074, forward strand.
ATATTGGGTATCCATTGAAACACTATTCAAACATAACACTATTAATGAATAAATAATGAATGGTGTGAGAAAAAAATGAAATATAGAATCAGAAATAACCTTGGGAATGTTCGGTTTCTCCTAGTTCCATTGTCGTTAGAATGAAGAATGAATATCCTACAAAAATAAAAAATTTATTTATAAAATCATTTCAAAATAATCCTACACCCGTTCAACAATAGAACCAGGAATGAATTTCTTAGTAAACTAATTTTCATTTGTCATATGAATAATAAAGCAGGGATAAATACGTATAAAACAACATCATACCTTGATATGAATCGATCACTGATATAGAATGAATCATTATCATTTTTATTTGATAAATCCTCAAATTTGGTTGGTATAAATGATCCACTATCATTCATATTCATATTACAAGTAATTATACAACACTCAAAAAATTATTAAGGTTAGGCATTAAACCCTAATAAAAGGTCATAATGATGTTTAAATAGAAAAAATAATTAGGTCAAATTTTAGTCAATGAAATAAATAAATAAATAAATTTATCTTATTATTTATGATCTCGAGGACATTTTACCAAAGGCATGGCCTGAAATTTTTTATTTCATTACATGGTCAAATAACATTCCCTAAGTTCAATAGTGGAATCTGATTTCTAATAGGAACCTCTATTTAGGTGTTATTCCACTTTTTTAGGAAATATTTTGCTGCATGATAATTAATATATTTAATAAATTGAAAAAAATATTTTTTGGGAAAAAAGAGAATTAGAATATCATGATGAATCAATGCCTAGATAAGAAAATAGTATTTATAATATTATAAGGTGATAAATGGAAAAAACCAATGTTGTTAAATTCCCCCACCATGTGGATTTATGTTCAAAAAGTTAAAACAAAGTAATACATGAAGATATGTGGGTAATGAAAATGCATATGGATCTCCCACTCATATATACTCATCTAAAAATCCTTATTAAACCACAAGACACACTCTAAAGGAATGACCCACCCATAGAAAATCATCTCCCACTGATCCTCAATCTCCATCAGGAACTTAGTGAAGGTGTCCACATTCTCTATTTCCATCTCACCCAAGTCAGTATAATATGATGGCTCATGAATGTGTCTCCTCAGTCAGGACACATGGAAGAGATTTCATACCTGATAGAACAATGTTGGTAGATCTAAGTGGTAGAAAACCATTCCCATGATATGTAGTATCTAGAATTTGTCAATGAATCTCAAAGATAGCTTTTCGGCCTGTCCAAATCTATGGGACTGAGTTCGAGGTGAGATTCATAGGAACACATGGTCTCACTTTTCAAACTAAAAGTTCCTCTATAATTATTCTACATATAAATTCTGATATCTCTTTATAGTCTTTATATTCTCTTAGATGATCTTCATCTCCTCTACAGTGGCTCACACAAACTATGGGCCCATCAGTTCTAACTCTCCTAGGTCGGTGCAACATTGTGGGGAGCTACTGGGTTACACATATAAGGCCTCCAATGGTGAGATGATTATGGGAGAATGGTAGATATTATTGTTCCAAAAATCCACCAATAATATTTGATCCTCCAATCAATGTCAAAAATCCAAAATTAAAGCTCGTAACATATCCGCCATGACCTGAATAATCCGCTCATTTTATCCATCAGTAAGAAGTGAAAAGTCATGCTAAAATGAAATTGAGTCTAAAAGGCCTCCATCAATCACATCTATAACAATGATATTAATAGAGAATATTGGTTATAAATGATCATCGAGGGAACTCCATGGAGTTCGACTATCACTTACATGTAGAGGCGTCCAAAGTTCTCTACATTTCTCTGTTCTCAAATATGTATGATGTTGGAAAACATTGGGAGTTGTTCTATGATCACCCAGATGGAATCATGTCACATAGATATATGTGGTAACCTCTAGAGTATGACCATGGATATCACATCACTCTGCCGCTTTGGAACATCAAGGGGTTGAGCTAAACCTACTCAAACCTTATACTCATCTTTCACTTACATACAAGAAAGGTATTGATAGAAAAGTTCTGCCACACTAGTATACATTCATTACCACCAATTCTACTGCCATGGTTCTTGGTATATCTTTACCCCAAATGGATGTAACGCTAAGGGTGAAGTATTAATATCCTTTGAAAATTTCACTCTTGAAAAAACCAGCACTGTCATCGATCCATTTTAAAGAACAGCATGCTCTCCAACTTTATAAAACTCACAAATAGACTATGTATTGGTTATCTTTGTGTGTATGGTCTTGTAGTCAGTATCTCCAAATTGCACCAGACTGAAATGATATTAAATAATATGTGTTAAAACCATCAATTGGAGGTAAGCTTCTCCATCTCCATCCACAATGGTAAATTGTAATGAGGAAAACTACTCTGATAACTCTCACAGTAAATACAAATAAGATCTCTTTATGAGACAATCTTCTACCATGTTCCTATTACAAGAAGTATAGACAAGTGATAAGTTATATTATTTCAGGAACAACATCCATAAACATTGTCTCATGTTATGATCCTTATGAGATAAAATATACTTGAGACTCTTGTTGTAAAAATTGATGATAAATCACTCACCCATATGCTACTGTTTCTAGATGTTCAGTGTGAAAACTAATAATGATTTCTCGAGATCATGTGTCACTTATTGCATCTCATGTAGTCTTAAATAACATGGACCATAGAAAATAACTACCTAGACTAGTCATTGATAAATCGTAGAACGATACATACTCAACACCATCCTATGGAAATATCATGATGGGTGAACTCATTAATCTCTACCAAAAATCTTGGAAATACTAATGGATCCTTTATGTCCTCATGAAAGGATTCCCCTTTAAGGTCAAATATATCGATGGAGATATTATATTAGATGAATTATGTATGAATATATAATATTATTATACAAACACTAGAAATATTCATACCTCTATCACACTCTTGGGTTTCTCCAAAACTAAAAATTTCTTTACCTTTGCAGGTTCAAATTCTCTATTGTCTTTAGAGATAACATGTCCCCGGATGTAGACCTATGGAATCCAGAACTAGCACTTGGAGAGTATACAATAATGATTGTTTTCATATATTATGTCAAGGATCATCCTCAATTTTCTTAGGTGTTACTTCTCAAACACCAAGTACACCATGATAATGTTAATGGTGTATACCATAATTTGTTTTAATAAAGGAAGAATGATCCAGTTCATGAGTCCTATAATCCTTTTTTACATTATTCATGCGAAAGGGAAAACCATGTACTCATAGTGACATTAATGACATTGAAAATCTGTCCTCAGTATATATGTGTCACGTACTCACAATTGGGGATAACCAAATATGATATCTATCTTTGAGAACCGTTATGACCCTCTCAAAAATCAAAGAGTTCATCAATCCTGAAGTGTGGATACAAGTCCTTTATATTCACTTAGTTTAGAAAATCATAAAACTCACGCAACCTTAAGTTATCATCTTCATTAATGGAGAAAAATACTGTGGCTACCCACGGTGATACACTAGACCTTAAAAATAATTTCCTCTACAAGTCCTTCAACTACAGCCTCAGCTCATTAAGCTATCCAAGAGCCATACAATATAATGGTGTAGATATAGTGTTCATCTAGGGGTTTATGTTAATTAATAAATCTATCGATTTGTGTGGTGATAAAACTAGAATGTTCTCATGAAATAAGTTCTCATACTCCACCACCACTGTAGGAAACTAAAAACTCATAAAATCCTCTTACACAAGGGTAATGCTAGCCAAATTTTTTTACTCAGTTTCAGTTTTATATACATGAGTTCATCCTAATCTTATTATGAATCATTTTCACACAGAAAGGAAAACCTTATTCCATCATAGTAGACACACATCATCCTCCACGTAATACAATTAATCTATTCATGAACTGTAGCAAAACTATCCATACCTAATATGACATCATAAATCCTCATTTATATTAAAAATTGAACAAAAAATAAAATCTTTCTTCTAAGTGTCAGTTCACATCATCTGTAGATGTTTGTGATCACTGAGTCACCTCTAATAGGAGTATCCATTTTCAATGATCGAGCTAAAGGCTCAACAAAATTCAATATATCCCAAACAAGATCAATGTAAATAATGTAATTACACACATATATGTCTTTAATTACTATAGATAAAGTAGTAAATACACATTTAGTACATTGTATCATCCTTGGATCATATAGTTCATAAGACACGACATCTCATACCTACCCTCATCCTTGACATCCAGCTACTTTAGCCTGGTGGGGACCACCTATGAGTGGTGGTGGTATCAAATGAAAGCTTCTTCCACATCCATCTTCTCCAACAACCTCTACCACATCCACCACCTGGTAGAACTGCCTTATACTACCATTTGCATTTCCTTTTCATTCCATATAATATGTCACTATCATCTTTATAGAGTGATAGACAGTCCCATTTGAGATGTCCCATGTAATCGCAAGAGTTTCACCACCTCTCGCAAGGATAAATATATCCATCATGTGGGAACTGATCCACATACCCACTATCCAGGACAACCTCTAGAATAATCACACACATCTAGTTCCTTTTATTTGTAAATATATTCTAGATACCTAATTATCTTCCCCTGGGTTCTAACTATTGGAATCAACTTTCTTTGTTCTCTCATCCATGAAACATGAAATCACTAAAGCATTATCGAAAACCTAATCATAAGTTGGAATGAAGAGTGGTTTCACAATAGCTGAGATGTCTCATTATATTCCTTTACTGATTTCTTAATCCCAAAATAACTTGTCACACACTATATCTATAATGTATTGAGAGATGTTGGTGAACCTTGATGAATACTCATCCATAGTCATACTACCCTGATAAACATATGGAATCTCTAGGATGTGAATATTCTTAATTATAGTACGAGATAACTAAACTATTAAATGAAAAATGAATTATTACCAAGATAGATTATACATATCATATGAATGGGTTACTAATACCCCACCATTATCCTACAGAACAATGGAGTAGGATCTCCCTTAGGAGAATCATCTGGTATGCTGGTCTTCCGAAAAGATGAAATCTCATCTCACTATCTCAAGAAAGAACATAGTATCCTAGGGTTTAGGATCACCATGGAACCTAGGGGTTCATTGTTTCTAAAACTTATAAAGCACACTCAGAATATGTACCACATCTATTGGTACTTTAGGTAGAATCTAATACTCAAAACGTGGTGTTATTATTGGTACACCACCTAAAGGTAATATCTCACGAACATATCCCTACAACCGGTTTGTTCAAGTATCGGGTCAACACGTAGGTTGTTAGAGTCATGCTCTATTGATACGTCAGCCTCCACACCAACACCAATGTCCTTGTCCTGATATTTAATCTAAAAACACATAACCTTGTTTCCCCAATCAAATATCACATACTCTGATCCTAAAGAGGAAACATTAATTTGATACCACTCTACAAGAACCCAAACCAAAAGGGTCTGAGTCACCACCACCCCATGCCTAACTCTAATAGGCTTGGGTTTGGAAATCAGTTCCAAGTTGGAATATCACTTACAGAAGAGGACTTATCCTAATTAGCTGTACAGATGAACACATCATGAAGACCATACATTGATGAAAGGTTAAACTACCTGTAACACCCCAGGTAAATAAAGAATATGATATTTTCATATTTATCCATATTTGTGAATAAAATATTGATATGACTTTAAAGGGGACACTATGCTCGATGGCGTACCCAACACGCAACAACGAGTTTCTTAGGAATCTTACGTTGCACTATAATAATAAAATAATATTATTTTAAATGGTAGTTAATATGGAGTCGTTGTAATGGCAGGAATGGATAGAAATAACTAAATTATGATTATATATGTTTTTAAATGTTTTTACATTTATCCAATAAAGGATAGAGAATTACAATACGGAAAGAATTCAATTTTAGGCATATATGCCATAGTTTTCACTGAAGGTTCACTTATCACCTTTTGATGTTGAACCATCATTAAATATAGATTTTTTCACTCTTAAACATTCTTTTGGACCAAATAAAACTCTTATTAAGAATCGGGACATCAAAATTTACTTTGTGTAAATTTTTGGTATCTTTCCGATAAAGTTCATTTTTTAATGAATAGTGTAAAATGTTGTATTTTAATTCAAAACCACTTTTTAATCTAATTTATTTATATGATTAGATTATATTTTGAGTTGTTTTTAAATTAAAATTATAAAATATTTTTACCATTAAATCCAATAGTGGTTGTTGTAATTAATTTCACTTTGAAATCGGACTTAAACTAGTGTCAATCTTCTGATACTTATTGTTTCATAAAAACACGTTATTTGATCTGACAGCGGGAATTAATTATTAAACTAATTAATGTGACTTATATGTTTTTAATTTTGTAAAATAGACTTCATTTTTGAATTCAGAATATCAAATATAGCGTAGGGTGAATTTTTGGGATTTTTCGGAAAAACTTCAATTTTTGATGAATAGTGAAACCACTAAGTGGTACTTATAAAAACTGATTTTCCGTTTAAATGAAATTTTGCCATCATTGTGTTTTGATTTTCAAAAATCCGACATACATGGTTGTCATTAAGAAGTAAAATGTGGTTCAATGAGATAAAAATATTTTTTTTGGTGAATAGTAACTTATTAAGTTTTTAATCGCGATTAGTGGTAATTAGTGTAGTTTAAGGTAAAAATAATGATTTAATAAAATAATATGAGCTTGACACATGTCCTACCCTCATTGGTTGCGTCATAGCCGTCCATGAAAAGCCATGGGTCAACATGGGGACCCCATGGATCCACTTTGGTTTGGAAATGACATAAATAACTTTTTATTTAATGTAAAAGTAAAAATGACACAAACATAATATGTTTTACAAAAACAATTTTTACATGGGGCTATAAAGATCAGATTTTCAATTATAAATAATCATTGGACAGCTAAAATGCTTTCCTACATCATATTATTTTTTTTATAATTTTTAGACATTATATAAATTAAATTATATATGACATGATGATGATGCAGCGATGACCTCATTATTTAACGATTTAAATAAAATGGAAAGATAATGTAAAATCTACAACCTAAACATGGACAAAACCAATTGGATAAGAGGATTTCGAAGCCTTATCACCTTATCCAAGAATTATATCAATGTGGGACCTTTTAAAACCGAAACACATTTTCAAATAAAGTAATATTTCTTTAATTTCCAAAAGTGCCCCTCCTCTCCTCTTATAAAAGGCCCCCACCTCTACCTCATTTCACACACTCCTCAAGCCTTTGGCTCGGCCAACCCCTGCCCATTTACTCTCTCCACATCCCTATCCTCATCCTATAGGATTCCCTTTGGGCAGAATCGTTTCAAAGGAAGCCTTTAGGCTCAAATCAAAAGGAGTTACACTTTTAAAAGTAATTCATTCTCTCATGTTCATTTGTTTTATTTTTCTTCTCCAACCCCCTAAACTCTTTTTATTTACTTCTTCTGTAACAACACCAGTATCTTCAATATACTAGTATGTTTTTATAAGATTTATTCGAGATACACTCTCACACAACTACATCAAATGGTTAAAGAACATACGATTTACGTGGATGGTGAAATTCTGCCTCCCGAAACGATGATTGTTCAATACTCATTTAACACCTTCAAAGGTGGCCATTATGATGTCACTATTTTTATATATGATATATAATATGTTTATGATTTCCTTAAGCTTCTGTTTTATTTTCATTTTGGTCATACCTTTATGGTTTCCATTATGGGTAAACGCGATATCTTCATTTAAGGATGTGCGGACTACCGCCCCCTCAAAGTGATTTGATTCGTTAAATACCATATGTGGGACGTATAAAGGATGGAACTATGATATTATATATGATATTATATTGGAATTATAATATACCTTTATATCATTATTATTCCATTCTATAAAATACGAAATAGAAATTAAAGTAGCATTCATGCGTACGTACGGCTTACCGTCTCCATGAACGGTGCATTTCATTTCTAACATCTAAATGATTATGTAATGATATGAATGCATGAATGTACTAAATATATATGACATATATGATATCAACATCATGAATACACTTCTGGATATAATAAACATTTGGCCACATGAACAACATGTAATTGTAAGAAGTCCACTTTCGACTTAAGAACCCAATATCGGCAAAACAAATATTATTAACTTAAATGATTACATAATGTTTATGACATGGTAATAAGTGATATAAAAGGAATAATGAACTTGAAAATGGTTCTTAAGGAAGTAGAAATTAACTCAAGTTTATTATTCAGGAGATTGAAGAATGATCGAGTCAAATCGGACCCGAGGTAAGGGATCCTACACCTCTCTTTCTTTTTAAGTACACTCTTTTATGTCATTCCTTTTAAGCTCATATTTCTTATGATTGGGATGTTATTTTATATTAATCCTACTGTAATTATTATGTTCATATGATTAGAGACCCTATTTCCTCTCATCAATCCATTTTGGAAGTTTTGAGTGGCGCCGTTAGGCTGCCGAATTTTCGTAAGGGATTTTTCATCTCACTTTTATTCCCGTGAGATTTATGCTACATTTGCCACAAATTCCATTGAGTTGTGTATGTACTGCCCATTATTCTACTATTTGTGTAATATACTTTTGTTTATGAGTATTTACATCAATGATCTATTTTCTTTCTTTCATGGGGTGTATGTTTTGAAAGATACCCAAGTCGGTAAGGGAACCTTTCACCCTCCTCTTTTTTAAAAGAATTCTTTTGTTGGGTCTTTTAATTTACATATTGTTATGTTGGGATATGTTCTTATATATCCCTATTGATGTAAATTATATGTCCAAGTGATGAGATACAATTTTTATCTCTCATCACCTCATTTTTTTGTGACTCTGTTAGGCTGTCAAGGGAACTTCTTAACCCAATTTCAATTTCTTTGGGTTCAACATGTAGTTATTGAATATGTCATCCTTTGAATATGCGTGATTGACATTTTTTTGTTTTACACTTAATATCCAACTATGTTGGGTGTATTTATATTTTTCACACATAATTTTGAGATTGATTTATCCTTAACTTAAGGATACCTTCTTTATAAGGTATTTCATCACATTTTACATCCCTATTGAGACTTCATTGTTGTTATGCACCAATTAACTCTTATATGGTGTATATACTATCCTTTGGAATATTATATCATGAATCCATTTATTCTCATGATATTATAAAGTTCTAATTAAATGTTATTCCTCAATTATTGTATTCAAGTGTCTCTAATTTTGGTAAATACCCTTTAACCAAAATATCGCTTTAAATGTTTTAATGATTTGTTCTTATTAATATCCATGTTTTCAAAATGGTTTTAAGGATTTATTTATATCGATATTAATGGTTTAAAATGTTAAAAGATTGAAGGTGGTATGGGACACTTTGATTCAAAAATATCCTTATTAAATGTTTTAAATGGTTTTGGAAATGGTTTCTTTTTGAATGGATTCATTATTTCAATATACTAAAATGTTATATTATGATTGAAATGTGGAAATGTTATGTTTCCTTTATGCATGTTTTATGTGATATATTTATGTTATGTTTCTTGGGCATTGTTATGAAAACGGGTGGTTCCATGATAAACTAAGGGCGGGTGAGCCCGATATAGATCTCCAATGCATTGGGTAACGTGAAGGAGTGAAACGTTAAGGTTTCTCCGAAGAGATTTAGGGAATATACTGTGATGGGTATTCCAAACGTAACCAAGAGGGTTACTCCCTACGTAAGAATGTTATGAATGCCTCAAGTTACCTTTATGTCTTATGTTTTCTATGATTTATTCATGATTTGATATGCCTATGTTTTATGGGTAAAGTATGATTTCATTCTTATGTATACATGTACTCATGTTTCCTTTCCATATTTTTATATCCCTTACTAAGCTTTTTATGTTCATCCCATGTTTTTGAAATGTTTTTCACAGTTCAAGGGAAAGGTACATGATGTGATGATAGTGTAAATAAAATGTCAAAAAAGAATCCGTGTTATATTTTAAATATGTTTCCATTGATGGGAAAAATGAATACTGTCTTTTATGTAACCACTTTGTTTAAATGTGGAATGTAATGCAACTTTCATGATCTAATTCTCTAAAACTCTAAACCTGAAATGATCCTCAATGTGTAATCTTGTAATAACTCAAGATTAAGTAAGGTTTAAGGGTGGGGCCTTATAGTTGGTATCAGAGGTAGGTTTAGATAACTTTAGAGGTTAGGGTATTCTTTAAGCATAAGTGACATTACCATAATGGTTAGGATTTCTGAAAGAGTCCGTGTTTTAGATAAAGTGAATGAGTAAGTATATCTTAGTGTTTACCTTCCTCATTAGTACATGATGGTTTTTTTGATATACTCACATTGACCCTTTTGGTTTTAGTAAATGGCTGGATCTAGCAGGCACCAAATTGACAATGGGTTTGAAGGGAACTGTGGTGGTTCTCTGATTAAGATACTAGATGAGATGGGGGATTCAATGAGGAATCTCATAGTTGTTCTATACCAATTATCAAGGATTCATGATCAACCACTTCAAACTTGGTGAGTTCTCTAATGCATCATGTACGAGATGGCCAACTCAATGTGGAAATTCAGGTAATAAATATTAAGGTAACCATTAGGGTTTATATGATCCTTACTTTTGAGGTAATTATGGGTTATTATATGATATGATGGAAAATGAAGGGCAATAGATAAACTTGAGGCTAAAATATGTTATGATTATTTTTGAAGATTTTATCTCATTTTGGGGAATGTTTTAAGAATTATATAGTTTTGGAAAATGGAAAACACACAGACCGTGTGACCACCCATCGCGTCGGACAAAGCCGCGGGAATCGAACCCACAACCAATGTGCGACTGGAATTTATCACCTTCCACTGGACTATGTGAAGTCCCTAGATAGTTTGACTCATTCTTTTTAGTTATTTGATTTTATGAATTAAGATTAAGTTGATTTTGGGTTATTTATGAAAATGATTAACCTATCATGGAGGATATGTGATTAGGATAATTACTTTTCAATGCGAGACTTTAGGAGCGATTGATGTTGTTTGGAGATAAATGTTACGATTTAACTTGGAAGACTATGTTACTAAATCCTTAAAATATTTGGGTTTCAATATTAGTTTGGTTTACTTTGAATAATTTTATGGACAAATTGTTTATTGGATGGTCCTCGTTGAACTTTGGGTTTTGTTGGACAAATTTTGGAAATTAAGCATGGATTTTCTTTTTAATGGGTTATCCTTTTCCGGATTATCTGACCTTGTACTAACCTTTTTTGTTTTGGTTTTGGTTAAAGCCTAAAGACATGGGATGTATATAGTTCTCTTTTGTGGATTAGGTGACTCTCTAGAAGTTGATTATAGTACTCTTAATGCGAACAAGTCTCCCTAAATACTCGTCTTTTGGAAAAAAATTTGAGTTTGATTAAGGAATCTAGTAAAAGTTGAAAGTCAAAATGATAAGTGATTATGTTTCCTTATGAATAAATTCCTCAATAAAAAGTAACTTAAAACAAAAATGTTGTCTATTAACTTTTCCTACTGGGGAATCGAATACCGTTTAACCTATCACAAATTTGTAATTTTCTTGTGGTTAACTTTCTCCTAAACATGTTTTCTATCACTCTCCATCAGAACATGACCCTATGTTTTCTCCTCCATGTCCATGTTTTCCTACTTGGAATCCTAGTATGGGTTAACTCGGGTGACCTCTGTGCTTATCTTTCTTTATTTTAAAGTGATTGTTTTACCAACTCTTGTTCCGATGTGGGACTTTCAAGGATGTTTCAAAGCTCAATTTTAAAAATTGCGAGGACGCAATTCCCAAAAGGGGGGAAGGATGTAACACCCCAAGTAAATAAAGAATATGAAATTTTCATATTTATCCATATTTGTAAATAAAATATTGTTATGACTTTAAAGGGGACGCTATGCTCGATGGCGTACCCAACACGCAACAACGAGTTTCTTGGGAATCTTATGTTGCACTCTAATAATAAAATAATATTATTTTAAATGGTAGTTAACATGTAGCCGTTGTAATGGCGGGAATGGATAGAAGTAACTAAAATATGATTATATATGTTTTTAAATGTTTTTACTTTTATCCAATAAAGGATAGAGGATTAAAATACGGAAAGAATTCAATTTTAGGCATATATGCCCTAGTTTTCACTAAAGGTTCACTTATCACCTTTTGATGTTGAACCATCATTAAATATAGTTTTGTTCACTATTAAACATTTTTTTGGACCAAATAAAACACTTATTAAGAATCGGGACATCAAAATTTACTTTGTGTAAATTTTTGGTATCTTTCCGATAAAGTTCATTTTTTTAATGAATAGTGTAAAATGTTGTATTTTAATTCAAAACCACTTTTTAATATAATTTATTTATATCATTAGATTATCTTTTTAATTGGTTTTAAAGTAAAATTAGAAAATATTTTTACCATTAAATCCAATAGTGGTCGTTGGAATTAATTTCACTTTGAAATCGTTCTTAAACTAGTGTCAATCTTTTGATACTTATTGTTTCATAAAAACACGTTATTTGCTCTGAAAGCGGGAATTAATTATTAAATCAATTAATGTGACTTATATTTTTTGAATTTTGTAAAATAGACTTCGTTTTTGAATTCAGAATATCAAATATAGCTTAGGGTGAATTTTTGGGATTTTTCTGAAAAACTTCAATTTTTGATGAATAGTGAAACCACTAAGTGGTACTTATAAAAACCGATTTTCTGTTTAAATGAAATTTTTCCATCATTGTGTTTTGATTTTAAAAAATCTGACATACATGGTTGTCATTAAGAAGTAAAATGTGGTTCAATGAGATAAAAATATTTTTTTTGGTGAATAGTAACTTATTAAGTTTTTAATCGCGATTAGTGGTAATTAGTGTAGTTTAAGGTAAAAATAATGCTTTAATAAAATAAGATGATCTTGAAACATGTCCTACCCTCATTTTTTGTGTCATGGACGACCAAGACAAGCCATGGGTCAACATGGGGACCCCATGGATCCACTTTGGTTGGGAAAAGACATAAATAACTTTTTATTTAATGTAAAAGTAAAAATGACACAAACATAATATGTTTTACGAAAACAATTTTTTAAATGGGGTTATAAAGAAAATATTTTCGATTATAAATAGTCATTGGAAAGATAAAAATATTTCCTACATCATAGTATTTTTTTTATAATTTTTAGACATTAAATAAATTAAATTATATATGACATCATGATGATACAGTGATGACCTCATTATTTAATGATTTAAATAAAATGGAAAGATAATGTAAAATATACAACCTACACATGGCCAAAACCAATTGTATGAGTGTATTTCGAAGCCTTATCACCTTATCCACGAATTATATCAATGTGAGACCTTTTAAAACCGAAACACATTTTCAAATAAAGTAATATTTCTTTACATTCCAAAAGTGCCCCTCCTCTCCTCTTATAAAAGGCCCCCACCTCTACCTCATTTCACACACTCCTAAAGCCTTTGGCTCGGCCAAACCCTGCCCATTTACTCTCTCCACATCACTATACTCATCCTAGAGGATTACCTTTGGGCAGAATCCTTTCAATGGAAGCCTTTAGGCTCATATCAAAAGGAGTTGCACTTTTAAAGATAATTCATTCTCTCATGTTCATTTGTTTTATTTTGCTTCTCCAACCCCCTGAACTCTTTTTATTTACTTATTCTGTAACAACACCAGTATCTTCAATATACTAGGATGTTGTTATAAGATTTATTCGGGCTAAACTCTCACACAACTACATCAAATGGTTAAAGAACATACGGTTTCCGTGGATGGCGAAATTCTGCCTCCCAGAACGATGATTGTCCAATACTCATTTAACACCTTCAAAGGTGGCCATTATGATGTCACTATTTCTATATATGATATATAATATGTTTATGTTTTCCTTAAGCTTCTGTTTTTTTCATTTTGGGAATACCTTTATGGTTTCCATTATGGGTAAACAAGATATCTTCATTTAAGGAAGTGCGGACTACCGCCCCCTCAAAGTGATTTGATTCGTTAAATACCATATGTGGGACGTATAAAGGATGGAACTATGATATTATATATGATATTATACTGGAATTATAATATAACTTTATATCATTATTATTCCATTCTATAAAATAGGAAATAGAAATGAAAGTAGTGTTCATGCGTACGTACGGCTTACCGTCTCCATGAACGGTGCATTTCATTTCTTACATCTAAATGATTATGTAATGTTATAAATGCATGCATGTACTGGATATATATGACATATATGATATCTAAATCATGAATACAATTCTGGATATAATAAACATTTGGCCACACGAACAACATGTAATTGTAAGAAGTCCACTTTCGACTTAAGAACCCAATATCGGCAAACCAAATATTATTAACTTAAATGATTACATAATGTTTATGACATGGTAATAAGTGATATAAATGGAATAATGAACTTGAAAAAGTTTCTTAAGGAAGTAGAAATTCACTCAAGTTTATTATTCAGGAGATTAAAGAGTGATCGAGTCAAGTCGGACCCGAGGTGAGGGATCATACACCTCTCTTTCTTTTTAAGTACATTCATTTATGTTATTCCCTTTAAGCTCATATTTCTTATGATTGGGATGTTCTTTTATATTACTCCTACTGTACTTATTATGTTCATATGATTAGAGACCCTATTTTATCTCATCAATCCATTTTGGAAGTTTTGAGTGGCGCCGTTAGGCTGCCGAATTTTCGTAAGGGATTTTTCATCTCACTTTTATTCCCGTGAGATTTATGCTACATTAGCCACAAATTCCATTGAGTGGTGTATGTACTGCCCATTATTCTACTCTTTGTTTAATATACTTTCGTTTATGAGTATTTACATCAATGATCTATTGTCCTTAATTTATGGGGTGTATGTTTTGAAAGATACCCAAGTCGGTAAGGGAACCTTTCACCCTCCTCTTTTTTAAAAGACTTCTTTTGTTGGGTCTTTTAATTTACATATTGTTATGTTGGGATATGTTGTCATATATCCTTATTTATGTAAATTTTATGTCCAAGTGATGAGATACACTTTTTATCTCTCATCAACTCATTTTGTTGTGACGCCGTTAGGCTGTCAAGGGAACTTCTTAACCCAATTTCGATTTCTTTGGGTTCAACATGTAGTTATTGAATATGTCATCCTTTGAATATGTGTGAATGACATTTTATTGTTTTACACTTAATATCCAATTATATTGGGTGTATTTATATTTTTCACACATAATTTTGATATTTATTTATCCTTAACTTAAGGATACCTTCTTTATAAGGGATTTCATCACATTTTACATCCCTATTGAGACTTCATTGTTGTTATGCACCAATTAACTCTTATATGGTGTATATATTGTCCTTTGGAATATTATATCATGAATCCATTAATTCTCATGATATTATAAAGTTCTAATTAAATTTTATTCCTCAATTATTGTATTCAAGTGTCTCTAATTTTGTTAAAAACCCTTTAACCAAAATATCGCTTTAAATGTTTTAATGATTTGTTCTTATTAATATCCATGTTTTCAAAATGTTTTTAAGGATTTATTTATATGGATATTAATGGTTTAAAATGTTAAATTCTTCAAGGTGGTATGGGACACATTGATTCAAAAATATCCTTATTAAATGTCTTAAATGGTTTTGGAAATGGTTTCTTTTTGAATGGATTCATTATTTCAATATACTAAAATGTTATATTGTGACTGAAATGTGGAAATGTTATGTTTCCTTTATATATGTTTTATGTGATACATTTATGTTATGGTTCTTGGGAATTGTTATGAAAACAGGTGGTTCTGTGATAAACTAAGGGCGGGTGAGCCCGATATAGCTCTCCAATGCATTGGGTAACGTGAAGGAGTGAAACGTTAAGGTTTCTCCGAAGAGATTTAGGGAATATACTGTGATGGGTATTCCAAACGTAACCAAGAGGGTTAATCCCCACGTAATAATGTTATGAATGCCTCAAGTTACCTTTATGTATTATTTTTTCTATGATTTATTCATGATTTTACATGCCTATGTTATATGGGTAAAGTATGATTTCATTCTTATGTATACATGTACTCATGTTTCCTTTCCATATTTTTATATCCCTTACTGAGCTTTTTATGCTCATCCCAAGTTTTTGAAATGTTTTTCACATGTCAAGGGAAAGGTACATGATGTGATGATAGTGTCAAGGATGTGTCATGAAAGAATATGTGTTATATTTTAAATATGTTTCCATTGATGGGAAAAATGAATACTGTCTTTTATGTAACCACTTTGTTTAAATGTCGAATGTAATGCATGTTTCGTGATCTAATTCTCTAAAACTATAAACCTGAAAAGATCCTCAATGTGTAATCATGTAATAACTCAAGATTAAGTAAGGTTTAAGGCTGGGGCCTTATACTACCAGTAACCATACACACATACATGTAGAATCCCACTATTAGAGTATGACAACAATATCTAGGATGAATAGGGTCCAAATAAAATCCCAGTAATATTAAAATGAAAAATATTCTATCCTTAGAAAAATGTGTGAATAGATGTTAATAAAACCACAAAAACATACCTTCGTATGTCAGGATCACTAAGACACACCTGGTCCTGGTCCCTTTAGAACTCCATAAAAAGGTGGTTCATCTACATAATACATTCCATGTGCAGTTAAATACAATACAGGGGTGAGTATAACAACACCTAGTTTGACACCCCAATGTTACTAAGAATATCACATAAATAATAATAATAATAATATCATCATGGGTATACGTAAATAAAATATATAGTATGATTATATAGATATAATAAAAAAATACACACATTATCATGTATAGTAAAAATTATACTTCCAATATAGGATTCCAGATCAAAGGATCTATATAACACTTTTCTGAGAGGACTTACTCCACGGGTCATATAATACCGATGATGTCCATTTTATATTTCATTATAATGTGGTATCTCTATAAGATGTATACACATGATGTTTGAAATGAATGATGCATATTTGGGGATCACACCTAAGGCCATGGGGTATACCTTCACCCCAACCAAGATTAACCTTATATGTTGGGTGCCAATGCCTATATAGTATTGGTTATTACAATACCAACAACCTCACCTAGGGAAATGATGATGATATCAGATCTCACTACGAGGATCACGAATGGATTCCAACAACACAATACAAACCTGATATTCCATATAGGGGACCACCATGATATTCATAAGACATAATTCCAACATAAACTCTTGAGGAAAGGATGATGAGAATGAACCATAAGGAAAAATATCCTTGCTAATGAAATAAGGGCTTAAAGACTTCTCTTGATTAGTATATGGTGTTTACAAAAAGTGCATGGAATATCTCTATAAAATAAGGTCATACCATGAGTGTGTCTACCTGTTTGTGTTCATATATAATTATAGGTAATGGTTGAGCCTATGTTGTCTTTCCTATGTATAACATCTCATGTCTACTTCTAAGTATATGGTGTGTCTGAAACTATGTACTATTGGATTTGTTCTTGTACTCTATAATGTAAAAAAGAACCACTAGGTAAGGGTCACATAAAATGTGAAAACTATCACATTCTTTATCATATTTTTATTTAAATAGAAACATAATTATAACATAGGACCCCAAACATGGAATGTGGTATTTCATTACATGATATGTATTTAGAAATTTCATAGAACCCATGTATCTTCATGCATATTCTTCAGTAGTTAATGGATTCATGATCATCATAAGAATAATAAAATGAGGATCTATCCAAATTTAACAATTTCCAAAATCAGAATATATCTATTTATTATTAATAAAGAAAACACATCATAATCATAGGTGAGATCCTATATTTTCATTGGGATAAATGATACATGATTTTTCATCATTATTTGATAAGTATTTCTCCAATGATTTATCACAATTTATAGGGTTATTCAACCAACCCTAAGAATAGTTCATATGGATTTTTAAAATGGGAAAATAATTAAATCAATGTGTTACTAAATAAAATAAATAACTAAATAAATTTTATTATATAGGAAAATGACGACTTTTAAACAAATGTATAAAATCAAAAAAGTTTATTCCATTCATTGGGTAAATACCACTATCATGGCTTAATAGAAGCCTCACATTTAATATATGTGCCGTTTTAGGATTTATTCAACTTTTTTCATGAAAAATGTGTGTGCATGATAATTAATATATTCCAAAAAATAATATCAGAAAAATAAGCCCTAAGAATCTGATTCCATATCAGCATGAAGCATTGGAAATAATACATTAAATATTGTTAGGTAATAAAATAAAAAACAAAATTTTCTAAAATCCATTTGAAACTATTAGTACATTTATCATTACTATAATAAACATATATTAATTCATAATTATAAATATAAAAATGTATTTAGATGATGTTATATTAGCTAATGAATGAGGTATGAAACTAAATACCTCACAACACCAAAATATATACTTAAACACCAAGTATTAATGAAATAAAATATGGTATTATCACCTTATAAACCATAAAAATCATTACTATAATTTATTTGCATAATTAGATTGATTTTTTTCATGATCTAGTTATAATAATACACACTTATAATCAATATATAATTTCCACTAACTCAACCAAGGTGTAAAAGGAAAACCATATTATCATGTATTTGTAATTCCCCAATATAGATTTCCCAAATAGGGACAAAATGGGTGATGTTACATGAACTTATGAATGCTTACTCAAACACCATGGGATACTAACCATCAGTAGGTTTTTTCTAATGCAATGATAATAGAATACCCTCTATCAAATAACTATAAAAAATACTAAAAAAATATCAATTCATCTATCATAAAACATACAATATTAAAAAAAATTGAATCATCATCCTTCCTTGAACAAAACGTATCTCATTCTACACTATGAGATAATATCACAATGATTTAATACATGGAATATAATAATAAACAAGATTTCGTAATGGATCAACCATATATAATACTATAAAAAAAAATAATATAATGGAGACTTTAAACAAAATATGGTCTACAAATCTTCCATGTACCATCTCATAAATATGAATGATGTTTCATCTAACTCAACCTTTTCTCCATCCAATGAATATGATCAAAGAGGTGAATGATATTTAATTATATTTATCATGAAATGAAAATTATTGTTAATACTAAATCATATTTTTCATTATTAAATCATATTGTAATAACATTCAATGGTCGTTTAATGTTTTTGAAAATTTCGATATGTTAAATCCTTTTTCCTTCCAAAATGAATCAAATTTTTAATCCTTAAAATTTTATTTTAATGTAGAAAGAAATAGTAGAAAGAAAATTTTTTATTATTTGAAAAAATAGAAGGAGACATAAAATTTAATGACAAGAAAACTAAATATGCTATGAAATAATCATTTTATATTTATTATTCTTTTAGAAACCATTCATCTAATGTTTCATAAATGTCAATTTTTCTTGGTTAGTTGAAGAGTTTTTCATAGTCTCAATATCATAAAATTTTGGATATAAATAAAAATAATTTGTATCATAAATAAAAATTGTCATAGATGAAAGTGGGGAATAGAAAAATTAAATTTCATGAAGTAGTGTATTTATGATAGAACAATGAAGATCAAATGATTGATGTTTTGGAATAGATGGTTTCAATGATGGAATAATTTGATGTAGAGTCATGGTTGAATCAATATTATTGTAGAATAATGAAAGTTGTTTAATGAAATTAAAGAATAAGGATTGATTTTTTCTTCGAACACTTAATGTAAAAAAAATTAAACCTTTTTCCTGAATATTTTGTTGGTGTAATCATTATTTTAATATATATTTTTTGAATATTTTTAAAAAACTTATTTATTGAATGATCTGTCTATTTTCATGGATGAACCTTAATTTTAATAAAAATGATTCTTATTTCATTATTATAACTTTTTATGTAAACATTATACCTCCATTATTGTTTTTGGAAATCATAATGGGAGATAAATAATGGGAATAGAATTTATTATATAAAATATTTAAGAAATTATTATCTTAATAATGTTTTTAAGAAATTGGATAATGGTTGCTGACATAGAAGTAAGTTAAAAAGATAGGTCAGAATAGAAATGAATGTGGAGGAATTTTCTTAAGAAGATGAAATGAATTATGTTCTTAAACATATAATGGTATTATAATTTTTACAGATTTATTAGTTTATCTTCTAAGTGTTGTGTTTTATTATTTTAAAAATGTTTGGTATTTTGGAGTTTAAAGTTATACATTTTAAAATTTATATCCAAAATATTTTAAATCACAACACGCATTTTAAACAACAATGTTTCACTAAATTTATACTCCCAAAGTCAAATATATTATTTTTAGAATACTTTTTTCTAGAAAAAAATGAAATCACTCTAAAATATAAAGTATAAAATTTTACAATAAGTCTAATCTATCAGATTGATTAAGTCTAGTCTATTATAATGGAAATGTATGGTTTGTCTATTTGAGTTTCTCTGGTCCATCAGACTGGATGAGTTTCATCTATCAAACTAACCAAGTATAGTCAATTAGATTGACTAATTCTAGTACGTCATACTAACTGAGTATAGTCCTTTTTAATTATGGATTATAGTCCATCACAAAAAATAAACATATTCTCTATACTTATTAAGTCTATTCCGTCATTCTAACATAGTTTTTGATAAATTGTACTGAAAAAATTATTCCATTAGAGTAATAAATATTATAAATAGATGATTGTAACTATTTTTACTAGACAAAAAACTATTAAACAATTGTAAAGATGTTATCAAAATGAAATATGGTAAATACATACATAACCATTTGAGATTTCAAATTATATTTCATTTGAGTTCATTTCTACCATCATTAAGAATCACAGAATTTGACTATTCAAGCAATTATAGTAAAAAGAGATGCATTCAAGGAGCTGGGAGATGATTCTTTTGTCACTCAACCCATCTAAATATTAAATATACTTAAAATATCATTAAATACATTTTATAAATCCTTATATAAATTTTTTCTATAGAATCCATGTTTGGATTTTAAATTATTTATATCCTTTCACAATTATATTTTTTATTTCCAATATTGGTTTAGATCGAGGGATTCTAAGGATAAGAAAACTAACAATTTCAATTAAGCTGGTCAAGAGTTACTTGGTCTAAGATATAGAGAATATTATAATCATTATGATCATGGGATATAATTTTAAAAAAAATATATAGACCTTATGGTTTTCTTAAAAAATCTTGATACTTAATATCTAGGTTTATAACTTTCATAACTATTAATGTTAATGAGTGGAAATATTGTGTAATTTTTTTTTCAAGTCATTCTTAATTTTTTATGTCTTTTACATGATTATACATTTTTATTACATTTACTATACATTTTTATATTATTTTTATTTTACTAAACATTAATAAACATTGATATTTTTTATGAACATTATGTCTGATTAGTAAAATTTGAAGATCATATGATATATGTGTCTGATAAATCACAACTAAGGATTTTTTGTTTTATGTTACTTTATGTTTTTAAATTACAATTCAACCCCTTATTATATACATTGATATACCCTTTCATCATATAATAAAAACAATATTGACAATCAATACTCGTTGTGTCACTCAATGTTAAATGTGATACTCATTGAGTGACTATACGAATATCTACCAATGTAATTGTCTATCTAAACATATCACCTATAATAAAGAGGGTTGATATATATTCCACCATTATACCCAAAATCTTGTGAAATAAAAATTAAATTTAGCATATCCATTAACCATTAGAAATCCTTAAATTATAAATATTTAATTGGATTTTTTTGGAAATCACATTTCTATAGGTTTCTATTACTAGGTTGGTATAGATTTAAAAAATTTCAAAAAAAATATTGCAGTGGAAAGAAACATAATATCATCCAAATTTCATGTTAATATAGATTGGTATACCACCCAATACCATTTTATTTATAATTAAGGGTTTGAAATAACATCTCCCTTCACTTAAGAGAGTAGTATATAGAGGTATAGTTTCAAACTCTATTTGAAGTATCTGTGTCTAGAATTTTGATAGCATTGAAGTCAATTTATATTCCTATTAAGATCAATTGGGTATGTTTAATACATAGTGGGGTTGGGGGGGAATCAATTCTAGTTACTTATTGAAAAACCAAAACATTTACCTTCTGTAACATATTCACTTATTTAACTAATGGACCTTAATCTCTATTATCCCATATAGATTTTATGTATGTAGATAGATAGAAAATCACAACTACAAGAACACTATGATTTATGCATATGATTTTCCTATAATTTGGATGACTATATCACCATTTTGAAATTCTTTTTATCTCGATCACATATATTTCCCCCTTTATTACCAAGATGAAACTCGAGAAAGGGTATAACATTGGACCCACACAAATCATGTAAGAAACTAGAATTTTATATAAGAAACCAATTGTTTTGCATCAGGCTCTAGAACCAACTATGAATTTCATTACATTTACCAAATTTATATGGATCCTGTATAATGTAAGATCAATAGTGATTCTCATGTCCCTCTTATACACTATATGATTTATTTTCTTCCTCAAAATATTGCAATCCCATGGGATTCCACTAAAAAAATATCCTTCTTGGTTATCTCAATACCTATGATATATATACATAATATGATTCAATCTGAAAAATTTTAAAATATCAAGAGCTATAAATTGCATATCATCTTTTATATAAAATAATAAATTAGAAAAAATAAATAGTTAGTTTCTCCATTTATTTCCCTTATATTTTTCTTCTTTTTTAATAAAATAAGATCAACTTTTTCTAAAGATATTATTTCGATTTATGATCTTTGAGATATGTTCTATTCCAATTGATAAGTGTGTTGTGACACCTTATTTGATAATTAGATAATACATAAAAGTTATATATCTAGTTTTAAATATTATTATTATAATTCTTATTAGAATATATATTCACAAACCATTCAATGTTATTTACTTTTTAATTATTCTTAAATATCATTATTTTAACTTCCAGTTTATTCATCCATTAATTTTATTTACATAAATTACAATTAATCTTATTTTAAATCACATGAAGCCCCAAATTTTAATTCCCCATGATAAAAACAATTAACCTTGATTTTCCTATATTATATAAAAATTTACAATATTTATATGCATTTAATCCATTTTAATAGCATGAAAACATGTAGAAAAACTATCATGGTCATAGATCCTCCATTAATGGAAGAATTGTTTCTGGTGACAATCTTTTCATCTTTCAATTCCCCATGGAAATATCTTCATGGAACTTTTTATATCATAATTGTTAAAAAATTGTATATAACTTATCCTCATATATATTTAAGTTTTGGTACGTAAATCCGTTGAATGAAACTCTGTGTATATCTTATTATTCTTCAATAATGTTTAGTACTGTCTTATTTTTATTTAATCACATTTAATCATGACATTTAATCTTTATTGATCAATATAAAAATTGGTTTATTAAATATAAAGATGTTATCACACACTCATAACTACTGGTTTATATATGTGAAGTATAAATTATTATTTAATATAGTGTGAAATATTTCTTATTCCAAAATTCTCAAATTGGAAACCTATAAATTATATGTTGTTCTTATTAAGTATTTCATATGATTTTAGACTGATTATTTTTATAGATATACATAAATGAATATTTATATTTTCTCAAGAAATCAACAATATACCTCAAATACAGCTTATGTATCTAGTAATTTTCAATTTTTCTATTGTAAAATGATATTAACAAATCCTTTGTGATCCTTAAAAATTAAAAATGAATCATGAAAAAATATTATCCAATTTCATTTTCTTCAAGTGTCTTATGTGTCTATTCCATTTCATAATTTCATTATCTAATGCTTCATAGAAAATAAAAAAATGTTTTATGAAATTTTTGTTTGATAATATTCAATTTTAATGATACTTAAAATGAATAAAATTAGACATATAGTTTTTTCAAATGAAATTTTCTCCTATAATAATATTTTATAAGAGTAAATGAATCTTATGAAATTCTAGATGAATCTTACAAACTAGCTAAATGAATCTTATATAATTCCAAATGACTTTTATAAACTAGAAAAATAAATCTTATGGAATTTTTTATGACTCTTGAGAATAATAAAAATGAATATTATATGTGAGCCTAATAAATTATTAAAATTAATTGTTTGGAAAATTCCAAAAAAATATTTAAATGATCATCAAATTTCATTGCAGTCTCTTCATAAATAAGATCATCCAACACTAGATTAACTCTATAACTTAATGAAATATATAAATATTCATTTTCAAATTTAAATTAATCAAACACATCCTCAAAATTCTTTATATTTCAATCATAATTCATCTATATTTCTTTAATATTGATAAACACAATAATGGAATTTCAAAAGATCACAACTTATTTCTCAAATTCTTCACTACCTTCTTTGTATAGTTAAAATATCCACCAGTAGGTATAATCCATGGGAATCAAATTAACTTATACTTAAAAAATTATGTTAAAACCACACTTGAATATTTAATATCATGAATATGTCAAAATACTTTTCAAATGAAAATTACCCATGAAATATAAATTTTGGTAGTAACTAAAACACTCCTTCAAGCATCTGCATATGAGAATGGATCGACAAGCATATCAAATAGAATCATCTCAAATCTTTTTCCATATGATTAATTATAAGATAACATTTCCAAAATAGATTAAAATCATATTTGGGGAAATATTTGATATTAAAAATAAACAAAACACAAATAAAATGTAGGTTCAATATTCACCATATTTTTATTGGATTTCAAAACCAATTAGAAAATAACATGTCAGTATGTTTTTCTATTGAATTTTATCCACGTTTTTCACTTATTTAATTTTCTTCTTACCCACTTATTGACCATAAATAAAAATATATTAAGTGGTTATTACCAATTCACTTCGGTTTTTTTTCATCAAATTTTTACTCTTCTTAGTTGTAATCTATACTCAATCATGAAAACAAGATGATAAAATTTTGACAACCTAGATGTCAATAAAAAAATTCATCCAAAATGATATAACCTTTAATATAGAATGTTTGCGTGTAATTATAATTCCAAACAATACTAATATGTGAAAAATTTCTTTTGAGAATTAAAAACTGAAATCCTTCACTCTACTTAAAAAATAGGTTAAAAACATTCGAAAAAATTATAGTTCTTTTCTTTTAAAAATAATAACACTAAAATATCAAATATTTATTATTTTCATGTTATTAATTAATTAATTATATCCTATTAACACATTACATTATTCATTCAAAATAAGGATGACAGAATATGTATGCATACATCAGTAATGAAATTTTATAAGAAAATACAAGAAATTACAGTTTTACATTACATATAACTATATAATCTTCATATGTTTCCCTATTTATCTACCTATAATTTATACACACTTTAATTATTTTATAAAGGTTCACCACTAAATATTATTTAATAAAATAAATAATAAATCATAATAATATACTGAATTCTTCCATATACAATCATGGTTTCTAACTTCAACCATACTTTCTTAGTTATCTCCCTTGAAAATATGCCCCACCGACATTTCAACATAATGAAATTACCAATAAAACACAATTTTTCGAGGAATAATATAAACTTGTTTGATTCTAATTAATAGAAAAAAGTTTCAGAGTTTCTTCCTAATTGTGATATCCATTTATTCTTAGCTTTATAAATGGGATAACCCACCATATATTCTTATCTAATTTTATTGGAAGTGTTCCTTTGGGATAGAATATAACTAATTCTATTCCTAGGAACATAATTATATAAAATATTTTTATCCTCCTTGGAGATCAATTCAAATGATTATTTTAGTGCTACATCATTCTTCTTTAGTATTTCTTCTTCAGTTGGTAATATTATTAGGTGGTCATTTTAATCATGTGCATCCAACTAGAACCCTGCACATAGACCCTCACGAGATATTGGGTCATCTATTATATAGTGACACATTAATGAAATTCATAAATAATACATTAATTCCATGGCCAAATTATAATATCTTACAATTTTTTTCACCACTCTAGGAATAAAAGGTTTAGTGTCATGTATACTACACAAATAAATGACCTATTATAAAACACATGTTGAAATTTATCCATATTCAAGACCCAATAAATACACTCCTAGGTTATACTTAAATTAATAACATGGGGAAAGAAAACAATTGGAATTAGTCATATTAGATTCTTAGTAAGGATATACATAAAAAATTACATCAAGATATAATAAGTGTATGCGATATAAAAATATAGGTATAATCATGATAAATGAGAAACCTATACCCAATAAATCATACATCATAAATCATGGCATAAGGCTTGGAATAAAATAAGACATGAAGTATTTAATAAACATGCTCTATGACAGAATAACATAAGAATGATATTATGTACAAAACAAAAAAATCATCAATATATTGTATGAAAATTAATATTAATATATTACAATATTGTGAAAAAACAAAATATCCATAC
This sequence comes from Viscum album, assembly GCA_963277665.1. Classification (NCBI taxonomy): domain Eukaryota; kingdom Viridiplantae; phylum Streptophyta; class Magnoliopsida; order Santalales; family Viscaceae; genus Viscum; species Viscum album. The sequence goes on from OY728131.1 coordinate 1,198,249,939, forward strand.
ATCATTATTATGAATAAAAAAAATTGTCATGCTTCATGTTGTGAATAATAATAATTCACACTCTTTATATTTTGAAAAAAATGCCTATTCTTCATGCTGTGAATAAATAAATTACACAATTCATTTTTTGAGCAAAAAAAACATCAATGCTTCATGTCATGAACAAAAAAACACATGCTTCATGTTATGAACAACCAAAATTTCCGAACATAACATCCTTGTTTTATGAGATATAAACACCTAGCAAGTGCATTGAAGGGTAATATAGGACCCCACCATTCATCATACATACATATTTGTGCTATAAGACATCAATAATTCCATTTATAATGAATTCCCTTGGAAAAGAAAACTGATTTCATTCCTCACACCATAAAGAACAAATGTAAAAGAAAAAACATTGTTTAAAAACACTTCATGATGGTATCACAAAAATTAAACTCATCAATTTAGATGGTTGATACCCAAAATTAAATCACAACAATATCTTATTTCATTATTTCTTTTGGAAGGATATTTTTTAAAAATAATTTCAAAATTAATAGATCCATTAAATTTTTAAAGGATAATTGTACTGATATCATAAAAAATGTTTTAAAAAATTATTTTATATTTTTATTAAAAAAATAAATTGTGGTCATTTTGAATATCATATTTTAAGGAGATGTGAATATACATTGAAAAATATTACATGAAAAAAATATTCAATAATATAACATTGAAAAGACAAAATAGTTATAAAAAATAATGTATAGTGGAATTTGATTCCTTTTATTTTGAAAGTATGGAAACCCACTTAGATAATGTTGAAATAACCTCTAAAACCCATATTCAAAATTTCAAAAAAAAACATCATTTTTTAATATTGAGAAGGGAAATATAAAGTTCACATGATAAAACGCATAGTTTTATTTTCATGTATAAAGGAGAACATTTATGGGAAAGAAAAATTCAGATAATGAAGGGAACCCATCATTTAGAGGAGGAACAACATTATTACTCAAGAGGTAGATTTAGTTAAGAGAAATTGTAGCATTTGATAGAAAATAACAATCATATCCTAGAGTAAGGAAGAAAATTAATGGATTTTAATATTTCATGATCGATGATTATTTATGATATTATGATTAAAGGTTATTATTTACACTATAAATATGAATATTTGTGTATAATATCGATGTATGTGTTAATGATGGGGGATTGCCATAAAAAACCTAAACTTGTTTCCTATCATAGTCAATTGCACCCTATGATCCATTAATATATCAATAACTTATTTCAAAACCCTTATTATATCCATACATTTTTAAAACATTAAATTATATATATACCCATAAATGATATTAGAGGTAGTTATTAGTAATATCATAAAGGTAAATCAAGGAATTATTTGGACAGTATGTTAAGTTTTTATAATGATTATGTAAGGGGTTTTATATGTAAAAAATATAGTCTACCATTAATATGAAATCAATTGGATAGTAAAGTATTTATTTTAAAAAAATCAAGAATAATCACATGGAAATAAAAATTCCTAAAAAAAGTAAGTGATTGAGTTTGAAATGAGGAGGGACAGAAGTAGTTTTAGAAGAATGGAAACTATACAAACGGTATCTTGATACGAGATCATTGTGAGATAATTTAAATATCTAATAAATAGATAATATTCTGGATTGAAAATGACTGATTATGGACCCATGGAATAATAATAACCAATAATTCTAAAAACATATAGTAAGGAAGAGCATTAACTTAAAAGAGGCAAGAGATAATTACATAGTGATTTTTTCCTCAAGACGACTATACAAAATGGATAATGAAATGAGATAAATTTGAAAAAAATAAATAATATAACAAATTGTGCATCATTTTTAAATTAAATTATTTATTTAAACAGAATTCTTAATAATTACATGGAATTGAAAATTTGTTATTATAAAATAAAAAAACTAATCTTAAGGAGGAGGCAGAGAACACTTAACTTACTAAGTATCATATTAATTTTTGGTAGGACTGATTACAATTATGGAAAATTATTTATATATATTTATAGAGTAATATGGAAGATAAATTTAGGTTTAATATTTTTGGGGTGTATTTGGATGAGAGAATGGCTGCGAGTGACCTCCTTTTATTGGTGAAAGAGTCTCTTTTTTGTGGAAACTAATGTTATGAGAGGGTATGAACGATATCACATGGGTGTTAAATTTATAAAATAATTATGTCTTAAAAAATGGTTTCATAAATTTTTAATCCATATTTATTTTATAATAATGGTAGAAAAGTCACAATATTAGTAAAGATGGTAAATTACACTTTTCACATAATAAAATATTTTATTGAAAAAATATCAACAATTTATTTTAAGTTAATTTTTCCTTCATAAATCTAAAAATAAAGTAAATTTTTTCAAATTCAAATCCTAAAATATATAAAAAAATTAATTGAGAACATAATATACAATGAAAATATTTTTTATAAGAAAAATATTTTTGTAATATTAATAATTCTTTCCTCTTATAAATTACTTATTAATATTGTGAATATTTATTATTCATTAAAAAAATATATATTTTTATTACTAAATCACAGAAAACATAGTTCATTGAAAAAAATTCTAATTTATATAAAATATAATTCTAATAATAAAATAATTTAATTAGTTGTTTTAGCTATACCAATTTCATTTAATTGGTATTTATATTAGTACTTTTTCATTATTAAAATATTTATCAATTTTTTTACTCCAATTAATACCTACTAAATTAAATATATAGGTTTTAATAGTCTTATTTAGTATTCATATTTTACCAAAATATATTGCAGTTTGAGGTTTTGTTCATTGTTGTGTGTATAGAATGATAATGAACCCAATATTTGTTTATGTATTTGATATAGTGAAATATAGAGTTATTACATTTTAACACCTTAAAAATATTTCATCCTTAGTATTTAAATTATCACTTACTAAAAATTACAGTTAAGGGTATCCATAATAATGGTTTGGCATGTGAGTTAATTTTCAATGTTTTAACAACATTACAAAATTAGATAGGATTATGAATCTCATATAGTTTTTCTAAGAAGCATATCCAATTATTAATTTTCTATATTACCAATTTGTCTAAAACCCCATCATTACTAAATTACCTAGAGATGTTATAGTTATACACAAATTGATATATGATGATTTGTATATTTGATATAAAAATGATATTTTCTTATTTCAAACATTACAGTAATGTTTATGTGGGAATAACTAATCCATTCTAAAACTCATATAGAGTATATACTAATTGATATCAAGAAGATCTTTATTCACATTAATATTAATATATGATAAAAAATTATTATAAATTGTAGTTTTTTATTGGTGGTAAAATAAAAGGGGTGTGATTTAATACTTTTATAAAACATCTAATATATATTATAGTGCATTCATTTGAATATATCCATTAATCTTGAGTGGAATATAATTATCCCTTCATTACCAGGATAAACATTAGTGGCCATTTCCTAGTAATTTCTTTTTTTCTATAGTTGAGGATGCTGAAGTTTTCTATATACCTTGCCAACCCATGGTTTGAGTATCAACTTGGATAGTTCCCAAACTACTTGTATTTGAAGCATTGTAAATTCTTATCCCCTATTTAATTTTTACCTTATATACCTTTAAATGGTGGTTATGAACATTATTTATAATCATTGGATACTTGAAACACTTTATTACACCATTGAGTCAATCCCTTCAGTGGTTATTAACCCATTTATAACACATTGGAGGTTGAATATTTTTTCATTTATCATCATCATTACCATGGATTTTGTGAAACTAAATCATTAACAATATAAGTGAGTTTGTGAGTTTTTTGTTTTAGTATGGTAGCCGTGACTCATTCTAGCTACATGAGCATAAAAACAATATTTTGAACACTATTTTTTATCACATTTGGTTTCCCATTTGGAAAATTGACACATTTTTCGCAACCAAATTTATTAAATTGGTTTATCAATTCTCATTCTATTTTTAAACCAAATTATGTACAAATATTTATCAATATTGACATTATAATTGAATTATAAAAATATAAAATTAAAAATGGGTTACTCCTTGAAACTGTCACAGTAGATTTTAGTTAGACCTAAATAATTATTGGTTCAATCTTGATTTCATTAGGTAGGGTTCTATCATATTCATTAACCTAATTACTAAAAATTATAAATCCTTAATAATGTCTTGTCAAAATATTGTGATTAAAAAAATAATATCCCTTAAGATATTATATCTAGGTGTTTAGTCTTAGTCCCACTCATTATGGTTCAAATTAAATATTAATTCAATTATCGACCACAACTTTTCAGGTTGATTAACCCTAGGTGAATTTGTGTTAAAGACGTATCGAAATTTGAGTTTCCATACATGGATGTTTTTAAAGGAAAAAATACACTATATATTTTAACAATATTTTGGGATAACATTCTATAATTATTATTACATGTTGGGGATTTGCTAAGATTATCGATCCTTAATACCAATATTTTCTATGATAATATCCAAAAATAACTAAATATTTACTCTGACACCTAATATAATGATCTATTCCTGAAATGCAGAAATATTAAATTAATTCAACGGTTTAATTAAAAAATCTCACAGATCATTTCACAACAAATAGATATTTAGCGTTAGTATCATTGACACTAGCTAGAAGAACATCTTTGTTTACAATAAATGTAGACATTTCATTATATTCAGACTAAACATGAGCCACTTCTAGATATATTCTCAGTTATACTCCTCTTTATAACTAAGGGAATGAGAAAATAAGAAAATGGCGAGCTTATGTTCATAGTAATGGTAATCATAAGTGATAATAAAAATTATAATATGTGTACATAAGAAAAACTTATAAGTATAAAAATGATTTCAAAAAACTGATACCTATTAATAAAAAAATAATAAAACCTTGAATAATTCCTAGAAGAAAATATAACATAAATTATTTTATAAACATTATACATGAGAGCATAACATAGGAATCTGAATAATAATAAATATGTGAAATTATTCAAATATTGAACAAAAATTAGAATAGGAAAATATTAACACTATTAAAAAATAGAATTCTTACTCTTCTTTATTTTAATAAAAAAATTCACATGTTTCTTGATGTGATCAAAAAACATCCCAAGATTTATGATGTTAAAAAAATAAATTCCCACTCTTCATTACGTGAATATAAAAAATTACCACTCCTCATTTATTGAACTATCAAAATTATTGTGATTTATTTTTTGTATATTAATATTACCATGATTAATTTTTTGAAGAAAAAAATTATCACCCATAATTTAGTGGAAAAAAACAAAATATCCATGCTTTTTATACATGAATAATGGGATATAAATCCATAAAATTTCATTGGATGATGATAAAGTGCCCCACCCATTATCATCCGTACATATGAGTTCTATAAGTATCCAATCATTCAACATATCATGAAAATAAATGTGAATGAAAATGGGTTTTAGTCATCCCATCATAAAGAATACATGGAAAATAAAAAATTGGTTTAACAAAACATTAATCTAGTACAACGAAAGATAACCTCAAAAATGTAAATGGTTGATAACCTAAATTAAATCACTCCATCTGATTATTTCATAAGAACATTTAAAATGGGGTTCATAAAAAATAATTTCCAAAGAAATAGATCATTTATATAATTAAATAAAAATGGTGGAGAAATTGTAAAAAAAAATATAAATTTTATTTATCTTTATAATAAATGAATACGTTTTGTTAAAATTGAAAAAAATTAGGGTGGAGTGAAAAATTTTGGATATTTTGAATTTTAAAAATAATATTCATTAATATAAATATGTAGATGCACAATATTTATCAAAATAAATGTTGAGTGGATGATAAAACCATTGATATTGAATAGACCAAAACACTTTTTGAATATTTTTAAATAACATTGTTGAAATTTCACATTATAAATAAGTAAAAAAATAATATTTAAAAGATTTCAATGAAAATATAAATGTCCTAAGATAATACAGAAAGATAAATTTTCATGTATAAAGGAGAACATTATTAGGAAAGGAAAACCTAGATAGTGAGGGGAAATCATCATTAAGTAAGATTTGAATTATTCTTAAAATAGTATAATTTATAAGAAGTAAGAGAAAAAATAATTATTAAATATTTGAAAAAATAAGTATCTCCCCATATAAAAAAACATACTATATGATATGATATATGTAACCTAAAGATAAGAATTGTAACTCAAGATGAATACTGAGCTATGAAATACAATCATATTTTACGGAAGATATCAATCATTGGCCCATAAAAGGAAGAGAATTAATGGAAGTTAAAATTTTATGGTAAAAATAATAAATGACATGATAGGTCATGGAGGAAGTAGATTACCTTTAAAAATGAATATTTTGGCATAATTTCAAAGAACGCATCAATTAATGGAGATAGATATGAAATCTATTGTCTTTTTACCTAAACTATTAAAATAAATCATTAGGTCCACAAATGTCTTAACCTCCTATTTTTAAAATTTTTTAAAATCCATGCAATTTTTTAAAATTATTTTTTATTTTTTCCCATGAATGATATTAGAGTTCGGTATCTACAATATGATAAAATAAGTTCTACGAAGGATTTCACCAGAATTATGCTTATTAAAAATGATTATATAATGGGTTTAATTGGGGATAAATATCTACAAAAATTAGTACAAAATAAATTGTAAAGTAAATGATTGTTTATTAATATATATAATCATAAACACACATAAATTAAAATTCTTTCAATGAATGAAGTTATTATGTTTCAAAATAGGAGGAAGTAGATCACAATGTGATTTTATCTACTCGATAATGATACAAAACATACTATGAAATGATCATAATGTTATATACGGATTGTATATCATCAATAGTACATCATTTGGATAATAAAGGATTTATTATGAACCCATGTAATCATAATAACATTGAATAAATAAGGCATACAACAAGGAAGATATTTAATGGAAAAAATAGAGAGATAATCACTAAGAAATTTCAATAGTAAGAGGATATATAGAAGGGATGTTGAAATGATATTAATCTTATAGAGGGGTATTATCTCATCAATATTGTGTAATTTGGACAATTAAGGATTGATTATGATAATGTGGAATCATATTAACATTTAATTAAAAATTTCTTATCATAAAATATGTACATGGGTCAAAATTAGGATATAGAGAAACTTTATATTTCAATGTATATTTATAATGCTTAAGAAGAGCCCTTATAAAATTATGAACTCATTGGGATGTATTTAGAGATATAATGGGAAGTGAACATTGTGAATAATTCTGTTTTGAGAGATAGGGATGATAGAATGGGAGAGATTGTTATCCATTTATTTGTGAAAAGAAGGACTTTTTCATCGAAGCTAACATTTAGGGAGAGGTATGAATAGTATCTCATGAGGGTGATGTGAGTTATATAGGTTTTGTTATTTGGGTGAAGAAATAAACTATGAGAGATTTGATTATGGATTTAATATCTAAAAAGTCTTTCTTGATGGTGGAAATGACCGTAAATTTATTAGAAATTCAAGATAATTCATTTACCTTTTTTAACCTAATTAATCTTGATTAAAAATTAACCATGATAATTATTTTATCAATAAAAATATAATATGACCCATAAAAAAAACTTTTAAAGCATTGAATCTTAATTTTTTATCCATTTAGTCTAATTTCATTTCAAAATGGGAGAAAATAAACGTTAAAATCAAAACATATAATGTGTAGAATATTTTTTACAAATATGAGTTATAATTGTTTGGTGTTATTTATATTATCTAACATTAATTATGAATTAAATGTGTATTAATTTATTTAAATATATTTTTATATATTATATTAGAGTCAAAATTTAAAAAAATATAAATTATAAATACATAAAATTTACTAATGTATAATTCTATGAAACTACCCTTTTTCTGTTGTAAATAATCGTTACCTAATGTTACTTAACCATTATGAATAAAAAAAATTATATTAATTAGATAATTTTTACATATTGATAATAAATTGTCAATCTGTTCTAGATAATTCATTTTATAAAATAGTTAAAAATTAATTTTATTTTAATAAATGTATTATATATTAAACCAATTTTTGTGAACAATATTACTTGAGTTTTAAACAATAAAATATAGGTTTTTAATTTATACTAAATATATTTTAATATATAATTTCAATTATAAAATACATATCATTTCAATAAAAATTTCTAAAATATTTATTATTTAATGTTATAAACTAATAATAACATTAAATTCATCATATTATTAAAATAATATATATAATTAATAAATTAAAAACCATATATTTAGAAAAATATAAAACATTTAAATTAATTTATCATTTTCATGATAAATTAAAAATAAATTAAAATTTTTAAAATTAAAATCCTAGAATCTAAAAAATTTATTTTTAATTAAAATAATATATAGAGATTTTTTTTAATGACAATGAATTTTATTGTATCATGTGTAATTATTTTATACATATTAAAAAATAGTCTGGTGTTGACCTGTTATTTATACAATCAAATTTTCTGGTTATTAATTAATCATAATAAACATTGTACATTTAAATAAAACACTAATTTCATGTAAAAATATTTAAAATTATAAAAGGATTTTATTAGTTTTTTTTGGTTTAATAATTCAAATTAATTAGTATTTATTGTAGTATTCAATTTCATTATAAACATATTTTATATTTTGGTTAATATTGTTCATACATTCTAATTCAATGGCTAGGTTTAAATGATCATATTAAATATTTATATTTTCCAAAATATATCAATGACTGAATTTTATTTATGTATTGTGTGGGGAAAGTTATCAAACACCATATTTAATTAATGTAAATATATATTAAAATATCGAGTTGTTACATACTCTTAAAAAGCAATCATGAAATTTGATTTCTTCATATATTATAACATTATTCACGTTACTAATTTCCTTCACTTTTTCTTGAATTATTTTTAATTCCATTTCTAATTAGGAGGGCCAAATTATCATGAACTATTTAGTAGAATGACTTATTTCATTAATGTAAAATATTAAAATACAAATGAAATAAATTAAAAAATATTTAAATAAAATGTAATTTATAAATTTATTAACGAAATGAAGCCAAGTATAATTAAAAATACTACATGTTTGAAATTATTATCATCATCATATGTCATGAAAATCATATAATCAAGGATAACTAAAATAATAATAAAAATTACTAAAATATGATGAAAATATTTGGAAAAAATGAATAAATATAATGGTTAATATTAGAAAAGTATTTAAGAAAATACAAGGGAATGAAAAATGTTAATGTAATCATTATATAGTAATTTAAAACATAATTTCATTAAGAATATAGTGTAACATCCCATTTTTTCAATTATATTTTTATGATTCTTTTTCATAAAATTAAAATATAAAAGCTAAACGATTTTTTTATTTTAATAATATATTCCATAAAATTATACTCATATTTATCTCCAATTTTATTTCCTGTGAATATTTTTCATGAAAATAATAATTCATTTATAATAGAATTTTATATAGTAAAATGGTTTTATATAATATATCTTATCATATTAACCGTTATTTTTCCATATATAGTTTTATAACTTTATTATTTTTTATTTTTATTTAGAAATAATCATAAACATTAAGTCACTATAATTAAATGTTTAGCATAGTATAACACATGATTTCCAAGTCACATAGTTGTATCATATAATGTTAATATCATATAACAGTTAATGGGATACACTGTATAAATGGTTAAATATAATTTTTATCTTCAAATAATTAATTATAAAAAATTCAATGTTTTTTATAGATCATTTAAATTCTAAATACTTTTTATCAAATTCTATGTGTATATTTAACTTGTCAAAACTATCAATTTAAAAATTAAAGTAAAATGTTTTATAAAAAAATAAAACTATGAAATATTTATTATTTTTATTTGAAAATGTGATTCCTATTATTTTTAGTGTATTATTATATTAAAATGGGTATGAATTTTTCATAATGTGGACTATTTAAAAAATTTAATGGTCATTAACCTAATATTTTAATAATTATGAATATAGTTTGTTTCAGTGAAACCATTTTTTTGATTATATATTCGAAAGTTAAATTTCACTTAATTAAAAGAATAAATTTATAAAATTTATGAATGTTATAACTATACAGAATTAATTATCAACTATGTAATAAATCAGTGATAATAACAAATATAATTGTAATCAATTGAAAAAAATAACTTTGTTCTTAATAAATTGTTTTTCTGAATATTATATTATTTTATTTAAATGTTAAATTATTTAATTATATAGTTTTAAACTGATAATGATTACTTTATTTTTTATATATTCACTTAAAATTATCCAATAGTGATCTCTTCATAATATTTTGAGATATTCTATTTTTAGGTAAAAAATAAAATACTGTATGAGTATACGATACGTATTATAACATCATAATGGAATTAAATGATTTAATAAATAATAAAAAGGGTATTTCATGACCAAAAATTAATTATTAATAAAAATAATTTATCTTAAAATAATAATTTTTTTCAAATCTATAACGAATATTCCAAATTCAATAGTACATCTTAAGAATTTAAATGAAACTTTTCTATAATAACAATGTTTTCCACATAAAAAATATTGGATATTATTGTGGTATCATCCCATAATCTATTAAAATACTTAAATAACGTCTGCTTGGAAAATACTATGTGAAAAATATGAGATGGATAATGGTGTTTCATTTTCTGTAACGTAGACTCTTAAACCTATGTTTAGAAATTATTAAACAATTTTCCCTTCCTTTTCTATAAATTCCGACACATTCTCCCATTCCACTCTACTATAGTGAAATTTATCATGGATTTAGTCTCATATTATCTCTCAACAGCTCTATAATGAAGTTATAAGGTTCAATCTATCTCCCATATTCACTAAGAATCTACCAAGAAAGGTAGTGGTTCTCAATCCCACGCATTCATGTTTTACTAGAATTAGTTTTTTATAATTTCATTCTAAATGATTTTCATATACATCCATAATTTTAATTATTTTTTATAATCATCCAAATATTAAATTTTTAATTAGGGACTATTTATTCACCCGCATTATATTCTATTACTAAGATGTTATTATGTCAATATAAGGGCTCTTTTATATCTCTCTTTAGATTTTTGTTTAAATTTCTTATGTTATATCAATTTTAATTAAAGATTTATTATTATAGTATTTCATTGATTTAATTTTTTGTCCATTCCTTAATTTATTCCATCCATTTTAGTATATTTATTACTCACACAATCCCTTTTTCATAATGCACTACTAATAGGATTGATATATCCCTTTCCTTTATAACAAAATTTCCAAAAATTAAAATGCCCAAATCAAATGGATGAAGGATTTTTATTTTAATAAAACATGAAAAATTTAAATTTTATCTAATCAGAAAATAATATTAATGTTGTTGGGAAAATTCATTGAATACAAATACATTAAAATAAGAAATTTTTTTACTTTTTTATAGAATTAAAAATGTTCCGTATAGAATAAATAAAAATATTCCATTTGAAATCCTCTGATTAAATTAATATAGGGACATAAAATTTTAATTTCAATTCATTTATGTACATATATATACATGAAATATAATTTTGTGAATATTTACATGGTATAAAAATATTTATAAAATAATTATTCAAAACATTAAAAAAGATATTTTAATTTAAAGTGGCCCTTAACTTATTTAAGACATATCATGCATTTTATCAATAAACATTATTATAAAATATTATAAATTATTTAATTTATTATTATCCCTTTATGTATTTATTATTCATTTTATTGTATTTTTTACTGTGTTATATTAAATAACTTACTCAATTATGTTCATGGAAGATAGTTTGAGGATATTCCATTCATAATCAAAAAATTGGTTTGGTAGGATGAACATGGTTAAAGTGTTAATTATCCTATTATATCCCGAATAATATTCATGAAATAATTTACAATTTTAAAATTTATTTCTATTTTATATCCAATTATATATGATGGTTATGAAAAATTGATTACATTACAATCAAAAGATAGTAAGTCATATGTACACATGAAGAACATTTTTATATTTCAATGAAAGTTATAGAAATAATTAATGTTTAATGTTTCCTTATATAATGATAATAATATAAAAAATATCTTATAAAATCCTTAAATACATTTATATATACCAATAATGTGAGGAATTGGTGAAAAAATAATCACATCACTTGGTGGAGGTGGTTATCCCCATGTAAGCACAGATGATGATATCATTTTTCAATTGTCGTAATAGTAAGAAAATATTGTATATATTATCATTAAATGATGATAAATAATTCATGAATAAGATATTATACATTAAATACATTGTTATAACCAGCTATGAGTGGTGGTGATGGAACAAATTACAATAGAGTGTGAGGTGGTGGTTAATAGAACACATGGGTGATGGTTCAATTTCCAATTAGATGAATAAGTATTTTGATTAATGTTATGACATAAATATAAAAAAATATAATTTTTATATAATTTTTTATTATATAATAATGGTTATGAGTTTTTTAATGAGTTAGAAGAATAAATAAAACATCAAAATTCTAAAAAAAACTACACCTCTTCTTTAGAAAACATCCTTTATCATACACCATAATCCCTCTAAGGATGGTATTACGAAAATACTATGAGAACTATGATGTGGGGAGGTATTTTAAGAAATAGTTTTGGTGGTTATTTGAAAAATAAAATTGAACATGATCTGTGGATATCATAAGATAGGGGGTGTCCTTTTATATGAATGATTGATGACACACTTTGATTTTACAAAATATTAAAAAGAATATATATATATATATATATATTAATCAAGTAAAGTGGAACAAATTTACTCTATATTAGAATATATGGTGTCATATGATTTAAATATATTTAAACAATCTCATTTTTATATGTTCTCAAAACATTTTAGGCTTTATTCCCTAGTTACGTTAAACTAGTTTTAACCATAAACATGATAACATAACACTTGACCATGATAAGATAATTGTTTGAAGAAAATAAAATAGGCCTTCTAAAAATTTTGAATAAAATAATTAAAAATTTTGAAACAAGTTTACCGACTTTCATTTATATATTTTAAAGAAATTACTTTTAATTAAATAATATGAAACACATTAATTTTTGTTGTTGAAAATAACCGATTTTAGCATAAAATAATTTTACCCTAAAATCAATTAATAGATTTTCATATATGATTTCATGGTTCTATAATAAAAAAGGGATGGTTTTTAGAATTTTTTTCAATAAAAATTACAATGACATCATCCAATCGTACCATTAAATTAAAAGACCCAAATATAGACTTTAATTTTATTAAAATATAACTTATTTTCATAAAATTTATGATTATTTATGAAATTCAAAAAATGTTTTCAAGCAAAAAAACAAATCCTTAAAAAATATTTTTTTGAAATGATATCATCCAATAGAATAAATTCTAGTGTTGTATACATATTAATTCTTTACCTGATGGTTTTAACCCCATTTTACCTCTTCTATAAGAATGATAAATATTTACTTGCATAACTATTCATAAAGACAAAATATTATATTGAAACTATTAAATTATATTACATATAATTATGATAAATATACAATCGATTTTATAATATTCAATTCACATTAGTATAAAAATTTATTATAAATATATATCTATAATATGTGATGAAATGCGATCATCCATAAACATGTTTTGTTATGCAAAAAAATATATTATATCAAAATAAATAATAAAATTAAATAAAATGATACTAATTATAATATTAATAATATAAATAATCTAATATTACTTTTAAACCATTTCAATAAAGATATCGTTGTAAATACATAAAACAAAAATGAAGTTATTAGTAAAGAATAGTATTTTTCCACTATTCAATCAAAAAAAGAAAAATTTCATTACATTCTCAAAACCATACCATAATTTAATTTCGACATAATAAATTTCAAAATGATACCATTTTTTAAGTTAAAATTACAAAATTTATAATTTAAACCATTAAAAAACCGGATAATACTTACAATAAAATTAGTATGAATAAAACAATTTCAATATTTATTAGAAAATGATGTAATATTAATTTTTGAATATAAATATATCAAAATTAATTATTTAAAATTTATAATTCATATAAATTGATATTACTAAAATTAATTGGATTATTACATTATTCCTCTTTTTTGAAATCATATCTTTTTAATTTAAGTCACTTCTTAAATTAGTTGGGATATTTTTCCTTGGTAGAATTTTTATATTCACAGGTTCTTCATATAATAATATTGTTTTACCATTAAACCTTAACCTAGTGAATCATGATATCACACACAAATTTCTCACCACGGGTAATAATGTGTATTTTTTATTTATCAAAAGAAATCTTTTTTGCAAACTGAACAACTTTAGGGCCCAAAAACATAAGATGCATCTTGAACATACTTCCTTAACAATGAATCATGAAATACATTTTTTAAATAGGATAAAATCAGAGATAATTCCCTTTATTTAGAATCTAATCCAATCTTATATAGAATTTTATAGGGTCCAATGAAACATAGTCATAACTTTCCACTTTAACTAAAACTCATCAAACATTTACCTATATATACTTTAAGAAAAACATGTTTTCCAACCTCAAAAGAATGATATTTCCTCTGTTTATCTGGATAATTGTTATTCTTACTCTGATGCATATTCATATTATATTGAACCATATTCAACTACTCATCCATTTCTTCTACCAATTTGTGTCCCAAAAACATTCTTTCCCTTGCTTCATCCCATCATGCTATAGTCCAACAATGATTTTCATATAATTCCAAAAAATTTAATTCTATATACTAGAATGAAATCTAATATTATTAAAAAATTGAAATAATGAAATATTTTGATACTAACATCACTAGTAATCCATTGAACAAGATTTAGTCTTTTATTTCGATGTCTAAATTATTCTCTCAAACTATATATTATATTTAGGTTGAAAACTGTACTAATATTTAATATAACACCCAAATCATTCTAAAGAAACTTCCTAAAGTTATATTTTAACATGGGACAACAATTAGATAAAATGTTGTGAGTAAATTCACATAACATTACTATTTATTTGATATATAGTCGAGAATGTTTTTTTGAATACATAATATACCTAATAGGGTGTAAATGAGTAGATTCAATTAAATGATCATTAATAACCCAATTGACATTATTACATCTATATTTTTTTAGTAATCTAACCATGAAATCCAGATATATATTTTCCTATTTCAACTTAAAACTAGAAAAGGATTATACATCACCTTTGGTAATTAACATTATTCATTAACCTATTGAAAATTATACCATTTTATAGTAAATAAAGAAAATTCTATTTTCAGTCCATCATAATAGAAATACTTCTAAATGTTTTTATACATCGTAGTACCCCCAAGATGAATAAAAAATCCAGAATTGTGATATTTAATAAAAAATTATTTCTCAATCCCATATTTATAAAGATCAGAAAATATCCTTCAAAATCTAATAACACATTATTCTTCAAAATGAAACTATGGAAACTTTCCCATTTTGATATATTAACATTTTATTATAGAACAAATTCCTCCACCTAATATATATTTATCCAATCTAACAAAGATGTATGCACTAACACTTGAAAAAATATGGGGAAGTACTTTAATGCATAATTTTAACATCAACATTTATGAAATAATTTACTAATGGACTTTATTCAAAATATATAATAGTTACTGATGCATTATCTTTCTAAATTAAAGAGTTTATTTCTCCATTTTCATTTCCTAGATGGTAATAATTCATGTATCCATAATCCATAATAAAATCCATCCAACATTTTTATGTCATGCTAAAATCTTTCTATGGGAACATAAAATTAAAAATTTTATGATAATTATATATTTCAAATTTTAATGAATATAAATAGTTTATATTTATTCTCAAATCAGAGACCAAAGTATTTAGTTCAAGGTCATCCCTAGATAATTTAACTCATGAGGTTTCAGTTGATGTGATGAACATAAAATCACCTTATCAATATATATTAGAAAACAACCCATTCTCGTAAATGTAACATCATTATAGATAAAAAATTGACCATTATTAGATAATAGGGATAAATTTTGTGTATTCATCAAAATTCATTCCAATTATTTGAAACATTATTCACATTCATTCATCTAGATGAATTTAATTACCTTTTAATTACCATAATTAGTGGTCTAGATAACTGAGAAATTTTTTCAAGAGAATATCGATAATACCCCCACCAAACAAAGAAAAACATGAATCGTTGTGAAAATTTTAGGTCTCTTCCACTCTTAAAAATCTATAGTTTTATCTAGAAAAACAATTATTCCTTATTTATTTATGATATTTTCTTTCATATTAATCTATCAAAATAATAATTAACATTTAATAATATTTAAAAATACCTTATTTTATTTAACTATTTTTGAGAAAACCAAAAAAAATGTTTCTCATGATCATTATAATTTTTAGAATATATCTTGTTTCATAAATAAGTAAAAAATATGAAATTATCCAAGAACTAATGGAAATTTTTCTCACAAGGTCTATAAATGTAGCTAGAATTTTTTTCAATCAGTGTGAATAACTAAAAACTAATTATGTACACACCTATTGTGAAATTATATCTCAGTTGTGTAATCATTCATTACCTTCACCTAATTGTTCTCAAAATATATATTAAATATTGAAAAGTATTGAGCTCCCAAGATATGATCCAACTGGTCATCAACATTATAAAATGTATATTTCTTATAATAGTGATTTTATTAATTATCTATAACCAATGAAAAGATTCATGGAACCATCTTACCTTTTATTGAATAATTATTATCACCCCATGGTGAAGTTATAGGAATAATTGATCCATTATCAAGAATCTCTTCTAACAACTTTTTTAATTCGAAATATTTATTTTTGCCCTTTGATAAAGAGGTTTTGATATTATTTTAGCATCAGGAACTAATTCAATAGAAAATTAATTTTTTTGGATTATATATAAAAATGTGTAAATCATAAATAAATACATTTATATATTCTTTCATTATGGGAATATCACTAATTTGAAGAGTCTCATTCTTCCCAAAAAAATATGAACGATAAATTTATTTCTATCATTAATAAATTTCCCCCATTATTGATATCTTATCATAGTTTTTAATTCATTTAAATGTATAAAATGAAACTCATTCAAAAAAATAAAATCTTCATCTCTAATATATATCATATAATAATAATGATAAAGCCAATTCATACTCAAAATAACATAAAAATATATAAGGGGAAATACAATAAAGTTTTCAATAGAATCCTTTTCATAAGAAACAATTTTATTGGTTTTATTTTTTTCTTAATATATATCCATTTTTATTTTACACAAATGTTTGTCTTTATTTCCAAAGGTGATATTAACAATTTAAAAAAACATTTCTTGAAAAAATAAATAATGTGTAGACCCTGAATAAAATAAGACAAGGACATAAACTCAATAAATAAATCATATATATAACACCACATTTCTAGATATTCCAATATCTACCTAAGTAGTCACAAATAATTTATCCACATAATTATTCATTTGGTATTCGTGAATTAAATCATTTATTACTTTATGATGAAAATTAACTTCATAATTAACACATTTATAACAATTAAAATATCTTAATACAAAAATTTCATTATTTTTATATCAGTATATTGAACATTTTCATTATAGTCATGAGTCATATTTGTTAAATCATGACATTGGAATTAATTAATAGATTTAATAATATATCTTTCATAGTGATTTTTAACACACCTATCACTAGTTAGAAAATTGATTTTTTAAACATCATATTTCCATGACGGATTCTGACCATTTTCCTTCCCCATGGATTTGTTTTTTGGTTTTTTTTGAAGATAAATATTCCTTAAAAAACAACATTTATACCTTATCAGTACACTGAAAAAAATCATAACATTTAAATTCATGATAATCCAATTCATTTTAATATATTGGATTCAATATTGAGTAAAATATATTTACTTATCAAAATACTATACACGGTTTGGTGCATAACATTACAATTGCATGAAGTTATCTTTATACACATCAACTGAGTCTTCCTCTTCCTACCTTAATTTTAAGAATTGATTTTCCATCACATGTAAAATAAATATAGTAAAATATTTCTCAAGTAAAAAAACTTTATATCCATCCCATTATAAGGAATAAATATATTATATTTTTATAATATTATTAATCATTGAGCACTACTAATTGTATTTAACTTAAAAATTTTATATTGAATGTGTCACCATTTGATTTTTCTAATTTACCAATGACTTAAAAAAACAATGTTAATGGTTTAAACTATAATTTATCCATCATAGGGTCAGATGATCTACTAAATTCTAGAGGGTGATATTTCATGAAATGATTTATTATATACATGATCCTTAATGGTGAATTAAATTTCCCTCTATTATGGATACAATCACTATTTATATCTTATGTTAACTAATTCATTATAATAAAAAAGTAATATGTTCCAATTCCAATAATTATAGGTTTTTTATTTGGTAGGATATTGTCTTTTTGGTGCCTTCAAACATCATCTTTCCAATTTACTCTATAAAAAACTATTAAGAACATGCATCATTTAGACAACGAAATGTGGTAATTATTAAATTCTATATCATGATAACAATAAACTGAAATCTCTAAAGGGTATATACTTTCATAATACTAACCTTTAAAACTATATAAACTCTTCTCTGATACCAACTATAAGGACCCAATACATATTAATCCTATAATATCATTTTCTAAAATTAATTTATTTTCTTGCATTAATGAATGAATTTCAGGTTTATACTTTTATATATTTTATTCATAACCCTTGAAAAATTAAATCAATACATTATAAGATGGAAACTTTCTCTCATATTTGATTTTACTCTAATTATTTTTATATTAATCTCATTTTCTATTTATTAAAATTTTGGAACGTTTTTAGTTGACATTATCATTGTTCTTACTCATCCTTAATCTCTATGAAAATCCCTTGAAAATGTTGGATGAATAGAAAATTTTTATTAAGGTATATATGAAAAAGTAAAAAAAGAAACTCATTATTCTATTTCAAAACCATGTGCACATAGAAGATATTTTACCATTAACTTAATATAATTTTAAATCAAATAATCACTTACTTATATATGAAATAATCATTTGGAAATGTATTTTTTCATAAAAAACATAAAAATATATATGTTGAAAAATAATAATCAAGGTGTTTTATTAGAAAACATTAAAACCCTTGAAAAAGATTTCTAATAAACAAACCATTTCAACAATAAAGGGAATAGTCATTCCATTAAAAAAAAGATCATTATCATACCTTTTGATATAAAAATAATTACATGAAAATAATCATCAAGTATTGAAAATTATTGTTGGTCCTTTGTTATGTTATTTTCATAGAACACATACAAGTGGAATAACCTGTACATTCAACTTCCAAAAATCCACTAGAGAAGATTTATTTACCGAATGAATTGGATCTACATGGATTTGGATCAACTGGTCCCCACGGACAGATCATACAACTCGCCTTTAACAAGGATGTCAGGTCCTGGATCACCAGGTACCACCAATTTCCTAGAAGAAACATGCTCCACACCCTGGGGCCTAACCACTCACCTGAACGTTTAATATGACTAATTATTTTCCCCATATGCCAAAACATTTTTTTCCCATTGTGGATTGTCCTCATAGAAATGCGCCCTAAAAAACATCCCAGATGGTCACCCATCCTAATCACTACTCCAATCCAAGTACACTTAACTGTGGAGTTTGAAATTATATAGGATATTTAAAATAAAGGTTCACCTTATTGACATGGATGATATCATTCAACCATGTATCATAATATGGTGTTACATTCACTCCCACCCCAATAGAAAACCACATCCTCATTGTGGACCCTAAATCTCAACCCATGAAGTGCACACCACTTAATTCTCAGTTCCTCATCTAATACAAAATGTAATAACTAGGCCCCGCTAATGACATAGACACCCTGCATTTAACATATTTTTCTGGTCCTATCTCTCCAGGTACCAATAGTTTCCCCATAGACATGTGTTCCCCAACCTAGGGAAAACCAACATCCAGGAACTGGGAATCTGACTAATTACTATCTTTGTAAGCCAATGAATATTTTTCCAATGTTCTTTTTCATCACTAACACACACCCTAGAAAACATACAAGAAGTTCACCCATCATAATCACTAATTTTATCCAGGAACACTTAAATAGGGAGGTCTAAATAGCTAGGTTCCCAAAAATAAAGATTCACCATTTTGACATGAGTCTTATCATTTAACCATTTTATCATTCTAGGGTGTTACAAGTTCACCCTATCATAAACTATCTAAAAGCTTCATAATATTAATATAACACACACAATCTTAAATTTCCATCATTAATCTCATAAAATAGACATTTAAATTAATAAGAATAACATTTTTTAATATTGAAATATCTCATTAATTTATAACATAATTTTCAAAATTAAAATAAAAAGATATACAATAAGGACGGTTTTTGTTTTAATAATACATGGATACATAAATAGATGATAAAAAAATAATGGTTATAGGGATGGTAACATATATCGATTTTATATATATTAAAATAGAACATTCATTTTTTCCTTCATCAATGAATGTCAAAATGTTCTATATAATATTTATAGAAATACTCATTTAGAAAACACTGGAAATAAATTCAAAAAAATTCCTTCACAATTTATTTATTTACCTTGAAATAAAAACATAATAAAGATTTAGAAATTTGTATATGAAATAAAAATATTTAGAACATAAATCATTAAAATATTAAAATTGAGGTTTTTAAGTTAATGTGTCCCTTACCTTGAGTCTGACATGTCTCACACATTATTTATATCTTGTGTAATTTAATACTATCAATTATTTATTTTCATAACAAATTATTTCATGTTTACTATTTTTTTTATAGAATTTTTTCCATGTTATATTCAATTACTTAATTAATTAATTTCTCATCGGATGTTTTTAGGATGTCCAGATCTTTATCCCAAAATAGCTTTTGTATGATGAACATATAAAAGTGGTAATTATTCCATTATCTATATAATGATAATAATAAAAAAATTAAAATGTTTATACATTAATAATACCTTTATAACCAACTATTAAATATTGTAATAGAAAATGAATTATGTTAAAATCATACTGATGGTTGGTTGTACGTATACATGAGTAATGTTTTTTAATTTTCAACAAACATGAGGGAAAAACGTAATTAAATTTTTATCATTATTAAATTGTCATTACAGCTAAAATAAAATTTATTATTTTTTATAAAACATAAATATATCTTAATGTGTAAAAATTTATCCGAATTATATTGGTAAATTAATTGAGGAAATTCTAAGACCATGTGTTGAGACAATACGAGATTCCAAGGACAGATTTTATTAGAATAAATCATTCAATAATGATAATATATTAATTAAAAAAACATGGGCGAATAACATCGATCGTTAATAAATTCTAAATGGGAAACCATGTTGAAAATGTAAGGGCACCGTTCGGTTCAGAACAATAACTTTAACATAGGTGGGGCCTAACCTAAACTAGTGCGGGACAGGGGTAAATGTTAAATTGTGGATATTTTAAATAAAAATAAAATAAACATCAAGAAAATTATTTTACTCCATTGTGAACATCTCTAAGTGATGCAACAAAGTTGTGATGCAATGACGAGTCATCTCATTTTCATTCATAAACAAAAGAGTGTAGAAACACCAAAACCTTGAAACAAGTTTTATCTATTTAATCGTATAATAGGGATATGGGGTAAGATGCATAACCGAGGAGAAAATTCTTTTGAGGACTCTAAAGAGAGATGTCTTTGAAAAAACCCCTCCTTGGCAAGTGGTGATGAACACCATCAGATCAATGATTTTATTTGATGCACGTGTTAACATGTTGATGAATGATGAACACATGACTCACTCATCATCAGTGATGAATCCAATCCTCAAGGTTGGTGTTTTATTTCTATGTGGTTTCAATTTCCATGTTCTTTCTTTCTAAACTATGAAATCATATCAACCCAATAATAGGTTGATCTATGGGTCAATCATCCATGCAGGATGGGATTTATCTTGCAAGTATTAAGTGGGAATTTTATCTTTGTAATTATTATTTTTGATCTTCCTAATCATTTTAACAATAACTAACTAAGGCCGACATGAACAGAGTCTCAAATCATTCGTTGGGTGTTCTTGTGCTTCTATTTTCTCCCATTATTTTCACTCTTTGTGTTATTGAAATATTTTAGTTGTTGAGCCTTATATTCTTGATCCAGTGAAGCAAAATTAAGAATCCCACACCTAAATGATATCGCAATGGTGAGACAATAGGCATGACGTGAGATGAGGCCACTGACAGAATGATCAGTGGTGGAAGTAACACCATACTGATGGCGTGGTAGGGCAGGGAGGACGACCGCCGGTAGGGTAGCGAGCGGTGGTGGTGGTGACCAACGGTCCAATGGGACAATGGCATCAAGAAAACCAATGTAAAGGTGTAGCGGGTGGGGGTGATGGAGGTTGTCAGCTCTACGGATCGTGGTGGTAGAAGACTACGGTGGCGGGACCCTAGGGGGTGATTGGGGTCATGGACAGGGAAGGCCATGACGATGAAGACTGGAAACATGGTAGGGTGATTCCTTATTTGGGCATCATGCAGTCCCACAGACCACATGTTATAGGAACAGATGTCTTGTCGGTCGGTCGTGTAGGTGTGGTGGGACTTGACATCTTCTACATCCAGGTGGATTGATCTGGTACGCATTAGGTTGGCCAAGTTGGAGCTGTCAGGTGAGGCCAGTAGCCAGATGGGCTAGCAGTAGGTTAGGCCAGCCCTAGCTATGGTGGGCTAGGCTTGGTAGGTTGGGTCGGGATGGGTCGGATTGGTCAGACCGGGTCAGACCAAACTCGAACAAAACCGAAACCTTTTTAGTAAAATTCCCATAACATCTAAATTGTATGTCCATTTGACGAGCCGATTTTAGTGTTGTGATCCTCATGAAGAGGAAGTACTTTTGAAATAATCTACGTGGGTATTTGTGAAAGTAGTATTACGACCATTGTCTTGATAATTAGGTTCCAGATCAATCACACTAAGATAGGAATCCAATGGATGGTTGTGGCGCAAAGACTATATGACTTAAATACTATTAGACTTGAAGACTATGTGACCTTGAGGTGACGTGAAGCATTAGGACTAAGAGTCTCACTATGACTGACTATCTCATCAGGACTGAGTGTCTCATTAGGACTAAATGTCTCTTTGATATTGGTTGTTTTGTGGTCTACACCCTATAATTTTTATTTAGTGTCATATAATTATACCTATGTAAGCTAAGAATACCTCATGTGTACTTTTCATTGTGGTATTTATTTTCTTATTTTAGGGAATCCAACTGAGTACAATTTTACTCATCCCTGCATGGGAATTGCCCGCACGTGTCTGGTCTTGTGCAGACGACTGTCATTTTGATAGGGACCTAGGTGGTCCCAGACCAGGTGTGCCCTGTGATATCATACATATGAGGTGTACTCCTATGGATTCATGAATCCTACCCATTTCACACCCTTCAAGCTGATATTACTACAATGATTTTCTAGAATCTAGTGTACTATCTTGTTTATAGCATTTCTCTTTTCGGTCTTGTAAAATGTCCTTCTATTCTTTCTTTTTTTTGTTACTCTAAGTGGTTGTATTAGTGGAATTCATGGTTTACATAGTGTTTTTTTATTTTAGTGTCTGTGGGATTGGTGAAGTCTGCATGCATACAGGTATATAGGAAATGCCTCTTAGGTAAGTGATATGCCTTCTTGGTGGTATTCACTAGCCCCTGACCTATTGGGTGCTGACATGGGGAGTCACAGCATGAACCCCATTGGAACAGGTCATGAAAGCATGGTATCAGAGTGGTTTGGTTCCCCATTGGGACAAAAAGTCTATGATATTGGTTTTAGTAAATAGTGTTAAGGGTTTTTAGTTTGGATTTTAGGCTAGAGACTCCACTGTTAGTGTGAAGGTTGATGTATCCATACACCAAGACTATGGAAAGCTTCTCTCTAACTTGGTACATGAAAACAATGATTGCAGGGAAATAAATGAAACATGAGTCATATAAGATTTTGAGCTTTTCCTTATGTCCTTGAGTCTACTCCCCAGATATATTATATTGATTATTGTTCATCAAGATCAGTTTAAGGATGACTCCCCATGAACAACTAGCCAATATACGGCTGTGTAACCAGGATAATGGTATTCCTAGCGACGAGGCAATGTTACATGGATTTATAATAGATATAGACCCACCTGGTGGTGGTCTAGTTATTCCACCACCCATAAATTAGTAGACATAGGGACCCAAGACGTTAAATCACTCTAGAGGATTACCCATAGACATAGGGTAAATAGTAAAACACTCCCACATCCGAGGAAGTCTGCTGAATGATAGGTTTTTCTACACATCCACGATCGGGTCACTTGGCTCTTGACTGCCTGACTCGCCGCACAGATGAACAATAGATGGTCAAGGGACTGTTGAGGCAGAGGCATATGTTTGAGTGGGGTGGTTCATAGGGTGACTGACGTGGTAGGTGATTGGGCAATGTAGAAGGTGGTGGGAAGAGGTTCGATGTACTAACACCATCACCCCCAAGTTGTCCACCATGGGCTCCAAGAGCTGGTTTAAAGAGGAGGGCCCAGCTTCAGGAGACAAAGTTTAATGATCCTTATTCTCTAGAGATGATTACAATTAATATTTGCGTCTTATCTACCCTATATGTAGTTCTTATAAACATGGGATCTAGTCACATGTTCCTTACCATGGACATTGTTTGGAGCTTAGAGATTCTGATGGAGATGTAGTCTTGAACCATATGTTTAGATACTCTTACAAGGGGGGATTCAATGATCACACACTGGTGCTGGCAGTAGAAGATTACTCTTTGAGTCGATAGTTTCAGCTATGATATCATAGTAACATCATTTAGGACCAATTACATCATTCAGGGTATAAAATTTTTATTTATAGTTTATGCTCAGATTTACTATTTTAGTTATAGAGTTTCGTGTGTCCATGAATATGGGATTAGGTTTTCCTTTACTATTGAAAATAAAATGCAATCAGTACAGGATGGTCTTTCTCATAGGGTGAATCCAATTTCTCATCAGTTAGATAGTCTTACCCAATGTTCGGTGGACAAGATGAGTCCTCAATTTCCTATAGTGGTGGATGATTAAGAAGAAATATTTCCTTTGGATGTTCTAGGAATACCTCCTCATAGGGAAGTTGACTTCTACATTATCCTCTACCATAGGAAGACATCGATATCCACACCACCATATCAGATGCCTCCTATGAATCATTGTGAGATGAGGGTATATCTAGAGGACCAATAGAGGAATTGATTTTGTGTGTCCTAGTGTATCACCTTTGGCAGACCCAGTATTGTTCAAGAAAAAGGAAGAGGGGAGATTAAGGTAGTGTGTGGACTATCGGCACCTAAATTAGGTGACCGTGAAGAACAAATATCTCCTATGGAAAATTGATAACCTCTTTCATTATATAAATGGGGAGATGTGGTTCTTGTAGATAAACCTTAGCTCTGGATATCATCGGCATCATGTACAGGATAAGGATGTACAGAAGACATCCTTCAATTTTCAGTAAGGCCAATACAATTACTTGGGTATGTTGTTCAGCATGACCAGTGACTAAGATATATTCATGGGACTCATGAATATAATATTTTATCCTTACTATGACTTTTTCATCATGGTCTTAATTGATGGCATCATAGTGTACTCGTTGTCCGAGGGGGAGTATATGACACACCTGAGGATAGTACAAGATACACTTTATATGAGTCAGCTTTATGGTATTATCTCAAAATGATAGTTCTGGATTCAGGAGGTCTAGTTTTGGGTAAATGTCATATCGTAGGTTGGAGTTGCGGTGTATTGGGCAATGATAATGACAGTGCTTTCATTGGAGCCACCCATGAGCGTGACCAAGGGATGATGTTCCTATGGTTTTATTGGATGCAATCAGAGGTTCGTGCCCAACATTTCAAAGGAAGCGGGACCCTTATTAGATTTTCCACGAATGGGATTGCCCTTCATGTGGAGGGAAAAATGTTATTAGTGTATCATGGAGCTAAGGTGGAGGTTCAGAATTTCCACAATCTAGAGACTGTCGGATGGGAGAATTGGGTATGATGGGTTATAAGATGCATTAGAGACTGGACTAGATTGTTTCCTGATGTGGGGGTAAGTATTGATTGCATATAGTTCGCAATAGATGAGGTATAATTAGAAGAACTACATGACCCATGATCTTGAGCTAGCATTAGTGGTCCTCGCATTGAAAATATCTCCATACTAATTGATGTGTGAGCAGTTTATTGTCTAATTAGACCACAAAAGCGTCATGTATACCTTCTCTAAGAAAGACCTGAACATTGGAAAACGGTGGTGTCTAGAGTTCCTCCAGGATTATGACTTCAAGATCGTATAGGGGAATGTGGTGGTGGACACACTAATAATGATATCAACCTAGTAGTTGCTGAGTGAGGAATCAGAGCATTTAGTCGTGATGCAGATATCCTTCATGGATGGTGATGTAATATCTTACCCCTAATCGATGGTTGTCACTCCTCCACGCTTATAGTGAGTTAAAGATGCACAAATTTCAGATGTTAAATGTGATACCCAACATGATCAGTTATCCATAGGGAAAGCCACTGATGGATATTGGATATGTGTGAATCACTTCATCCTTTTCTGAGGGTGCACTATTGTTCATGTGGCTTTGCAAGTGGTGGGTTTGAGAGAGTTTCACACATCCCATTTGGCAGTACATTTTCATGTGGAAAGATGTATCTGGACCTTTGATTTTAGTTCTGGTGGCCAGGGATGATGAATGTAGTGGCAAAGTTCGTTTCAAAGTTCCTCAATTATTAGTATGTGAAGGGAGAGCATTAGGTTCCAACAGGTTTGTCATAGCCACTTGAGGTGCTAGAGTGAAGTGTGTTGTAATATATATGGACTTCATGTTGGGTTCACCATATATGTCTAGGAAACACGATACCAATTGGGTGATCATTTATCAACTCACCATGTTTTCCCACTTCCTACCCATCCGGTAGCAAGTTTCAGTATAGGTCTTGGGACGGGTCGTCATTTAGGATAACATTCAGCTTCAGAGGGTTCCTTTGACAATAATTTCATACCGTGATGGTCACTTCACATCACAACTTTAGAGGGTATTTTAAGAGTCATTTGGGGCTCAGATTCACATGAGCATGATGTTTAATCCCTAAATGGATGGCCAATATAAGATGAAAATCTTGGTTCTAGATGACATGATATGTTCTTGCATCATTGACTTTGGTCGTAATTGGGAGGATCACCAACCTCTGGTGGAGTATGTGTATTACAACAGCTACCACTACACCAGTGGTATGGAACCATTCATGGCCTTCTATGGGAGACCATTTAGGTCACCTCTGTGCTTGACTGACCCAGGGGAGTTAGCTCTTAAGGCTTCAGAGTTGGTACGGGAAACCACTACGATGGTTCTGATATTCCATGAGCGGATGAGGATAATACAAAGTAGATACAAATAGTATGAAGAAAAATATGATGTCTCTTGGAGTTTAAAGAGGAAGTCTATGTGTTCTTTTAGGTTTCACCACGATGGGGATTATAGATATTTGGACTAGCCATCATGTTATCTCAGAGATTCATCGGCCCTTGTCTAATTCTATGTGGAGTTTAAGAGGTGGATTACCACCTAGAATTACCCCCACATATGTATTGGGTGAATGATGACTTTCATAGATCACAGCTAAGGAGGTATGTTCTTGATTTGTTTCATGTCGTCGATTAGGGAGAGTTAAAAATTATTGATGGGGAGTTTGTGGAACTCCCGATAGAGATAGAGGATTGACAATAGTGTATCCTTTGTGGGAATTTTATTCCTCTAGTGGGAGATTAGTGATAGCATGGGAGTATTTCGATGATTACTTGGTAGAGGGAGGCTTAGATACGTTCCCAGCACCCTCACCATTTTGTTGAGTAGAGCTGGTTTTGGATTTTGAGGACGTAAATCTATAAGGTTTGGAGAATTTAGTGAATTATATTTTTGTCCAATTTTTTTAGAAATTAATTCAAAAAATTACGACACTAGCCATTGAGAATGAATGAAAATTTGAGGTCTAGTTTTCCTATAATAAATCATTCAATAATGTTCAGATATTAATTAAAAATGATTGGGTGTCTAACATTAAACTTTTACAGCTTCTAAATGTGTGCTTGAATAGTAAATATGAAGGAATTTTTGCTTTCTAAATAACAAATTTACCACAGGCATGGGATAACCTCAATTAGTGTGGGATAGCAGTAAGAATCAATTTTTTTGAAATTTTAAAATAAAATAAAATATACTTTGAGAAGTTAATTTTATTACTTTTTGAACATCTTTTTGTGACGCAACAACATGTCATTCTGTTTTATTTCAAAATGAAAGTGTGTGGTGATTTGGAAATGCCAAAACACATTTTCTCCAATTAATGGACTAACAAGGATAGGATGTTAGATTCATACCTCTACAGAAAATTCCCCAGAATAGTATAAATAGGGAAGTCATTGGTGAACCCCTCATTAGAGAGTGATGATGAATGATGGTGGATCGACGATTGGATTCAGAGAACGCATCAGTGTGTTGATGAATGAAGAACACAAGACTCACTCATCTCCAGCAATAGATCCAATACACAGGGTAGGGTTTTATTTCTATGTGATTTATCTTTACCTGATATTTGTTTCTAAACGACTCATGTAGATCAACCCACTAATAGGTTGGTACATGTGTCGATGATCCATACAGGATGGGAGTTATATTCTAAGGATTAAATAGTAATTAGATCATTGGGATTATTATTTTCATTCTTCGTAATCCTTCTAACAAGAATGATATAAGGCTGACACAAACATAGGCATGGATCATTCATTAGGAGTTCTTGTGCATATCATTTTTCCCTATTCTTCATTTTGTTCTGATATTGGTAGAAAGAAGTTTATGGGACTTAATATTGTTGCAAAACAACACGAAACCGAGAATCCAACACCCAAATGATGACGTAGAGGTGTGACGATAAGCACGATGCGAGACGAGGTTGTCAGCAAAATGAAATGTGACCGAAGGGGCACTGACCCGGTGGTTCTGTCAGGCTAGGCAGATGGCCACCAACATGGAATTTGGCTGAGGCAATGACCTACTATCCAACGGGACCACGACAACGGGACAACCCATGGTAGGTGTCCATGGGTGGTGGTGACAGAGGCCTCTAGCTCGACAACAGTGGTGATAAGAGCAGACGGTGGCACAACTCTGGGTAGTGAAGGGATCCAAGACACAGTGGGCGACAAAGGTGTAGACTTGTAATTTGACAGGGTGTTGCATCATTCGAATAGCATGCATTCCCATGGACAACGTGTGGAAGGATCACCCGGTTCTTTCCCCGACCATGTGAGATAGGTGGGATGCTACATGTGGCGAATCCTAGAAGGCCTAACAGCACCACATTCATGATACTGGCATGCAGAACTATCCAAGCCCATAGTGGGTGCGCCTAGACTAGCGGGTCAAGCTGACGGACCTCAGGTCAGGTCGGGTCAGGACGGTCTTACCAAGTCATACTTGACTTAGACCCAACCATCCTCTTTTTACTAAAATATTTATAACATATAAATTGTATACAATTTTGATGATTCATTTGTAGTGTTGGGATAGATGAACCAAAGAAGTACATTTGAGATACTCTATGTGGATTTTTTCGAAAATTGGTATACGACCATTGTCTTGTGGATTAGGTTCCCTCAGATTAAGTTTGCAAAGAGAGGAATATTATGGATGACTGTGACACGAATACTAAGTGACATGAAGACTATGTTACTTGAATAATAAATGACCTTGAGGTTACTTGAATAACCAATACTATGTGTCTCACTGGGACTAAGTGTCTCATCGGGACTAAGTGTCTCATCGGTACTGAGTGTCTCATCGAGACTAAGTGTCTCATTGATATTGGGTGTTTTGTGGACTACACCCGATAATATTTGTTTTCGATTCATATAATTATACATGTGTGATATAACAATATTTCATGTGTACTTTTCCTTGTGGCGTTTCCATTGTGGTTTCATGGAATTCTACTAAGTACTATTTTAATCACACATGCTTGGGATTTTCCCATGCATGTCATGTCTTCTAACGAATACCAACATTTTAACTAAGGCATAGGTGGTCTAGGACCAGTTGGTGCTCAGTGGGATTATATAAATGAGTCCCATTCCTATAGATTTAGGAATCTACCCTTCACTTACCCTTATTTTAGGGTTTCCTGCCAATGTGTTTCCCTTGACTTGCGTATTATATTATTTATAATTTTTTTTATTGGGATTATATATTGGACCCCCTTTTCTTTCATTTTTGAGATATTACTCTTAGTGGTTGTCATAGTAGAATGTATGGTTTACTTATTTTTTTAAGAATTTGTGGGCTTGGAGATGTGTGTGTGTGTGAGTGATAATGGTACATAGGAAATGCCTCCCATTTAGTGATATTTCAACATCGTGCTAGTCACCATCCCTTATACTATTTAAGGAAGGATTGGGGAGCCACGACATAGACCACTTTAGGACGTGTCATGACATATACTATCCATGTGAGTTGGAGATGAAAAATTAGTCAAATCACTTGGTTGGGGTGGTAATCCACACATACACACGAACAAAGTTATCATATTTAAATGGATGAGATGGCTTGAAAATATATAATATATTATTATTATAAAATTAAGAACATTTCATTAATATCATATATATATATCAAATCGATCATTATAATCATCTGTGAGAGGTGGTGATTGAAAATGAATTACATTAGTTTTTTAAATGGGTTTTTATCATACACAAGAATGATATGTATGATTCCTATAAGATGAATAATAATATGGATTAAAGTTAGTAAATTGATATAGTAACATATCATTATATTATATATACTGATTTCTTTTTACAAAAAATTATTATAATATTTATGATGGAGGTAGATGAAGGAATACATCAAATAAATTCTGTTAAAATCTATACATCTTCCTTGAGAATACTCATTTCTTTTACACCTTAATCCCTCTAAGGTAAGTATTCTAGAAAATAGAAGACCTCTAAGAAGTAGGTATGAATTATAGTAATTCATTTAGGTAGCAATTATATAAACCAAATGGATCTTGATGTGTAGAGAGGATATGAGAGGGGATTTCATTTTATAGGTGGTGGAGGGGACAAAATTAGATTTTTAAAGAGAATAATAAATATATATATATATATATCATAATCATTTAAAGTGAAACAAAGTTACTTTATATTCAAATATAAGTTGTGATACATTTTAAAGAAATCATTTAATAACAATTATACATGTCTTGGAAACATTTGAAGCCCTGTATCCTAGTTAAAGAAATTTAACCTCATTTTAACCTTAACCATGATAACTTAATTTTTTACCATGATTATATAATAATATGGCCAAAAATAAAAGGTGTGTTATTAAAAATTTAGGAAATTATGATTCATAATTTGGAACCAATTTTACTAAATAAAAAATTACTAGGTAGAAAAATTACTTTTAACATATAAACAAAAAACATGAAATTGTTTTAGGAAAAAACATTATTTAATTTTAAAAATCATTTTACCATGAATTTATGTAATAAATTGGATAAAAATATTTTTATTAGGTTAATAATAAATAAATATAGTGTTTAAAATTTTGGATGAATCTAAAAAATAATGTAATCTTACAACCATACCATTAAATGCATAGAACCGAAAATATTTTTCGATTTGAATAAAATATTACTTATAATCAAAAAACTCCAAATTGGTTTATATAATTTAAAATAATGTCTTAAAATAAATTATTTAAATCCATTAAAAGATATATTTTTAACACCAATAATCTAATATGATAAATTCATGTGTTATATAAAAATTATAATATTACCCGATAGTATAAATCCAATTTTTCTTCTTTTACTAATGTGACAAATATTTGTTATGGTTACTATTCAGGAAGAACAAAAATAATGTTAACCCTATAAAAATATATTAATTATTATGATTCTAAATATTGAATCAATTTTAACAAATTTAAATTATTCCTGGGGAAGAATTAAATCTATAATTTATCACACAAAACATGATGAAAAACCGTTTTCCTTAAAAATGAATTCTTATTTATATAAGTTTTTTTATTTCAGATTCAAGAATAAAATTATTCTAATGATATTAATTTTTATATTAATAATATAAATGGACTAATTTAACATTGAAACCAGTTTATAGAAAATATGAACTTTAAAAATCATTGAAATGAAATTAAAATTTTCAATAAAAATTAGTTTATTTGACTAATGATTTGAAAAAATAATTTTTTTAGAAGATTCAATAAAAATTTCTCTATGATAATTTAGAACTGACTAATAAAGAAAATTATATCATTTTTTAAAGTAAAAATAAAAAAATTTACAAATTAATGTTTTAGATAAAATAATATTATACATATAAACGACATTAGTTTGAAGAAACATGTTTTCTTATTAATTCTAAAAATATGTATTATTACTCCATAATCCATTTTTTGTAATTTTTAATAGCCACTTTTGGAAAAGTGGGAACTAAAAAACAATGGTCATTAGGTATGCACGTATGCAATGTGTATATAGAATTTCTGTACATTATAGTTGTAGTATGAAAAATGATATTATTCTACAACAATATAATAAATATAATATTTAATTGAATATTTTTATTATAATATATATATCATATTCATTATAATAATAATTATTATTTTTAAGAATAAATTTATTTATCAATAAAATGACAGGAAGTATTTTAATTCTAATGTGTAGATAAAATTTATAAAAATTTTATTAACGATTAAATCAAAATTAAATAATTAGTAATAATATCATTTAGTTATAAAAGTATTTTTCAACTAATTATACATTTACAAAATATATTTATTTAAAAAATTTATTCACTATTTAATAATTTGGAATATATTAATAACATTCATATATAAAAATAAATTAATATTAATGTTTTCACTTCACATGAAGATGAATAAATTAAATTTGTACTTAAAAATAACATTTATCTAATAAATATTATTAGGATATATGAATACATAAATTAAATATAATTTTTAACAACTCTATAAATGAATTTAAATAAAATGGTTATCATATTTTTAATCTTCAAATCCAAGTTTAATAATATGTTCATATTCATTTTAAATGTAAAAAAATTAAAATGGTAAATATTAGTTACCACAGTAAAACAATTATTTTTCAATGAAATTTATTTATAAAAATTGTGTAATTATTTTCTATGTAAAATATATTGATATATTTAATATTTAAACTATAATATTAATTTTAAATGAATATAGAAAAAACTATACCTATTTTAATTATTAATTGGTAATGAAAAAATAATAATTAATGTATAAAAATTCATTTTTCTATAATACAATTTTTTTCTATACATGTTATTTATTACTTCAAAAGTTAATATTATATTTTTTTAGAAAATTATTTCAATAAAATGGAATCAAAATAATGATTCTTCATGTGGACATTTGGAAATATGGTTCTTGTTTTATTTTTCCTAATAAAATGAACTTGGTAAATATTTTAACGTTGTTAGTAAGGTAGAAAGTGGAAAACTTCATATAGATCGGATTTTGTTAGGATTACATGATATTTATAAAATACATTAGAATATTATTTCATCTAAAAAACACAAAAACATGTAAAACCAATCATTACTAACCTAACTCATCCGTATCCAAAGTGATTCCATCTTTACCTCCCAATTAACATTGAGTTATAATGAAAAGTTTGTCTCTTCACTTATAAAATGTGCTTACTTCCTCCTAAAAATGATACGGTTAACTTTTTAATTATTCATGAATGAATTATAATGTTCACTCACATATAGTTCTTTTTACTTTTGGAATCCCTTGGTTATAATAAAGTGTCTAAATTTCACTATTTCCATGAGGTCTTTTAAGGGATGACTCAAACACTCAATGTGAGTGTTACCCAAAACCTAATTTTATTTTCTCTATTTTCATTATCTTCACCCATATAACCCTAATATAACCATAGTAATATAATGGAAAAATTATTAGTGTAATACTAAATTGATTTCTATTTTTTGTATACAACTTATCAATCATTATCCCATCCACTAAAAAATGGAAACTTCACTCATGCAATCTGTAAACTATAATCTCCATTACTGATGTATTTTGATTTTCAATATCTCCATTAATAGTTGGTTAAAAAAATTTCTAACAAATAAATATTATATTTATTATAATATTAATATTTTGTAAATATAATTGTGGAATTCTATTAATAATATCAAAAACAAGTGATCATCATAAATTTAACCATGTAAAATGACCATATCAATAGGGGAAATGATTTATTATTTGTGACTAAAAGAATATTATATTACCTTTTCATCCTCCTCATTTAAATTTTTAGTTTACTATTTTATAAAATCTAAATAATATCATTATTTTTCTAAGAATTATGGTATAATAATAATATAACTTCCATACACATTCATATGTCATAACTGGTTCTTGTTTTGGTCAGTTAAACACCTATATGAATGATAGTATAAATTTTCATCATTGATTTTTTTTTGAAACATAATTATTATTATAATATTTTATTAATATTTAAATAATTTTCATGGTTATATAATGGTAACATTAATTTTTTAATTATTTTTAAATTACCGAAATTATTCATTAAAAACATACCAAAGCTAACTCATCACCAAATTTATCTTCCCAAAATGAACCTAAGACTATCAGGGTATGGAACTAAAACATTATAAATAATTATGTAGCATATATTATATAACCATATATAATATAATAATGATGACATATTTGTTATATAATTAGAATCAACATTAAAATTATAAATTATTTTTTAATCAATTAAAATCACTTATATCAGATGATGAATATAAATAAAACCAACATACAAATGTTTAATCTACTATTATAAATAAGGATGATAAAAGATAATATATATGAATAAGGTTTTGAAATAATTTATTAATATGGTTATGTTTATTATTCAACAGGTTATGCACTTTCATGGATGCCATGAATAAAGGTTATATTTTTTGTTAACATAGTCTATATTTATTGAATTATGATCAATCTTAATGAAAACTATTTTTATAAGATGGGTTAATTAGAACTTAGTATTGAATAATAGTTTTATTCATATCATTTATCTATGAATTTATATTTTCTATCTTATTAAATCATTTTTAATTAAATAATACTTCACCAATATGGTTTTTATATGAGGTTTTTTCTTCTCTGTTATCATTCGTTGAGATAAATTCCATATTGACCACCGGTTTTGTTTTCTGTGGTTTATAAATACATTAAAAGTGTTTTTTATTATTAATTTCATGAAATTAAATGGATTTTAAAATACATTACAAACTATATTTTATATGGGTTTATGTATTCAAGTGTTACTAAATCCACAAGTTTTTTTTTAACTTTACTCCCTTTGAGTAGGTTATATTTCTTATTTTTTACAATAATTTGTATATATTAGTTTTATATAATCTTAAAAATTAATTTTATAAAAATTAAATTTTTGTTTTGGTAAAATTATATTTTTAATTAAAATAAACTTCTTTAATTAATTTTTTTCATATAAAAGTATATTATTGTTAAGATTAATTTTCATCCTTTTTTAAGTCTAATTTTCATACTTATCCATATTAATTCATTAAATAATTTTTCCAATTATTATTTTAAATTTTAAATTTTTATTATTACTTATTATCTTTATATTTAAATTTACCTCTTTTCAAAAAAAGCATTATTATTCTCTATATGATGTGGGTTCCAATATAGTTATTTTAAATATTAATTTTTTTACCTCTATGGTCATAAATTTTATCATTCACACCAAAATTTATATATAAAATAATTACATTCTATTCAAGGCATTGTTATTTAAATTTATTTTCAAATAATGTTTCAAAATGTTTTCCATGTAAATTATTTGAAAGAAAATTCTGAATGTGATTCATAAATATATTTTAGATAATGTTAAAATAAAATTGAAAGAGAAATCATTTCACATATCATCTCCTCTTTATATCCAATCGATTTATTCCCTATGGAGTTATGTTTTATGAAACAATATTTAAATTTATTTAGGAAATAATCCTTTTGTGTGAATAAAATTTTTTTTATTGACCGATATAATTTTTGATTTTAATTGATGTGACACCACTTTAAATTTTAATTAAACCCATCTTATTTTAGTTGTTTTTTATGTTATTAGGAATTATTTAATGAGGTGCACATATGGATGTTTTTTATGTGATATATAAAATCTTAAATATCTCGATAATTAATTTTTAATAGTCTTATTTATCATGACATAATGATATCGAACATGGACTAAATACTATTAGCTATTTTCACAAGATTAAGCATGTACTTAATGCAGTTATCTATGATCACATGGTTGAATATAGACTTAATTTATTTAACTATGTCCAAATTATTATACATGGAATAGATGTAGTAAGATATGTTCACATTGTTGGATGCGTACTAAAAATGGTTAAATATGTTCACAAGATTGGGTGGAAACTCAATGTGGTTATTTATTCCCCTAATCTCATAATTTCATATGCTTATTATTATTCTACATTACTATGTTAAGTCTCATTTCATATAGACCATGGATTATGTTTATTTCCTGATGTTTCTATGCCCTTTCTCAATAGTATATGTTTGATAATTTTTTATTGCATGTACCACTATGTTGATTTATTAATAACTCTTGTAATTCAATGTAATTTTTAGTCATGTATTTGTACCATGATCATGTTTTATTATATTACTTATGATCTGTCGCACTTATGAATTTGAGACAATTTTTCCCCATATTGAACATTTTATCTTAACGCTTTCTAAGGTTTTTCATTACATGGGTTATGAAGAATAATATAGCCCTGGTGTTGTCTTTAAGGTGATATAATATGATGAAATATAAGGAAAAATATTCACAATTATGAGAAATAATGTATTTTTGAATCTAGTATCCAAATTTACTAATGACATTATTTTTGGTGTTGTGTCATTATCTATGAGATTTAATGTTTATATTTTAAAATATGTGTGTTTATGGATTTTATTCAACTCAATAGATTTCAAATATTATGTGTAAGGATTGATTTCATCACCAGATCCAAGTATATTATACTATGATATCTCAATTGGTACCATAGAAGGGATTAGTTATTATTGGTTATTAATATTATTGTTTTTGGTGATATAGACTAGACAAAATTAATGAAACTTTTTTTGAGATGATCATAAATGTTGTAGAAATTCCATTTCGTAAATTATAGAATGTTAGGTTTTATAGAGATAAAATCGATGTACATATAAAAACATTTTGATAAAGAAACTAACATATATCCACATAGGGGTAATATCCATACAAGGTCGGTTTTTTATCAAATACATCATCACATGGTTGACAATAAGACATCCTAACTGCACACCTAGTTTGTCACTACTAGGGGGTATGATTTAGATTATTCTCTTTTTCTTTATGAATCCTTATAAATTATACAAGTATATCAGAATCCTATGATATGTTACGTTTAAGAACTTGATCGGAAAATGTATATGGAAGACATTGGTTGAGATGGATGTGATATAGGCTGATCTAATTATAAAATAGTTAAGTATATAGTATCATTGGTCAATGTAGGGCTGTTATTGGATAATTTATCATATAATTTAGTTTTCATATACATATAATAATTTAATATTAATTTATGAGATATTATCATAACCATTTAGGTTTCATTATTCATTTGTGAATATGATCTTGAAAATGATATTATAAAATCAATTATTCTATAATCTTATAAGGATTGTGAATACCCAAAAAGGCATATCATGAAAAAATGGTTGATAATATAAATTTTTTCCTATTATAAATGAAAATGGGAGTGTTCTAGTCTTATTTGTGAAGGAGAGGATAAAAATATCATTTGAAGTTTTATCTTGAGTCATGAATATATTATAGATGCCATTATCTACTTTCATTAGTGAGTGATAATTAAAATTGTGCATATGTATTTTATTTAAGTATGGGATAATGTAACACCTTATGTATTTAATATTTACTTCTATTTAAATAAATATTATTTTAAATAGATTGTTTCCCAAGAAAGACCAAACTAAAAAAACCAAAATACCTTTTATTTAGATAAAATATTTCAATGCAAGATAAAAAATAATACATAAGAGAATAGAATATGAAACATAATTCAAATATCTATAAGGGTAATAATTTAATAAGTCAATAAAAACCATCGACATAAAATATTTATCCACATTTTTATCATTGAATATCATATAACTGATTAAAACAGTGAAATTATGGAGAATAATTATAAATAAAATAGATATGTTGAGAGTGAAGTTATTGAATAGGATGGATACTATTAGTAATGAATGTGAGGTTTTTTATTGTAATGAAATCTGATAGTTATTTGTATGGTCATAAGAAATATAGATGTTAGAAATATAGTCAGTTGATATATGGTTACTAAGTAAGCATGAAACAAATAGTTATACCGAATTTGTGTAAAATATAATAAAAATTTGTAAATAATATAAAAAAATAATTACATAAGAAAATAATATTTAATTAAAACATTTTATTCTATATGCACATGTATATTTATGTAATAACTAATAAAGAAACTATTAATATTATTATTTACATAATAATTTTAATAATTTATAAAAATTAATATTAATATTTTAACACTAAGTTATTAATAAAATTAAGAAATTTTTTGTTAAACAATTAAATATTCAAAAAGAATTATGAATAAAATCATTTACTTATATACATAATTTCATTCAAAGTATTAATCTTTTATTATGTATATTTCATTTTTATACCAATTTATCTCTATTAAATTGTGTGAAATATATTAATAATATATATAAATATATATTTATCAAAATATTTTCACTTTTTATAGAATAAAAATAAATTCCATTTATATATGAAAATTCATTTTCTAAAAGTTATTAATATATGGTTACACACTTATATTAAAATTAATTTTTGACAACTCAATAATTTTTACTGATAAATTAGTGTCCATGTTTTTAATAATGATATCTAAATTTGTTAATAAGTTCATATTTATTTTCAATATAAAAAACTATGTTACTTTTTATTTTCAATATAAAAAAATATGTTACCAAAGTTTATTCTATTTACATATGTTAAAAAATTATTTTTGAATTAATTATTGATATAAATTTGATAAATCACTATTTAAATATATTAAATTGGTATCCTTTAAATTATGACAATAATATTATATTAAAATATATAATCAAATATATTAACAGTCATTTTTTTATTAATTTATAGGAAATAAGAATAAAACCACTTAATTTATAAAAGAACGTTTTCTATAAATTTATTTCAATACATATTATGTTTTAATTTAAAAAAGAACTCTATTATATTTAGAAAATGAATTAAATTAGATGTATTATATATTAGGAATAATGGCATGAAATTTTTTTAATAGTGGTTACATTATATTTATATTAAAAAATAATTAATATGGTAAATATTTATTTAAAGATAATAAAAACAATATGGGTTACTTAAAGTGGCTATAATTTTTTCCAGTTTACAAAGAACATAGATGTTAGAGAATAAATTTTTCAAGTTAATAATTCATACCCACATGTCTCAAAAAAAAATTTACCACATAATTCTCCTAACATTAATGTTATTTTATCTTTACTCCTGTCCCAACAATCAGTTTCCATGAAAGTTTTATCATTTCCTCCTATAAAAGAATTGCATGACCAACTAATTTAATTCATACATTCCCATATAATTGTTCTGGAAAGACTACCGATTTTGACTCTTTTATATTTCTATTATAAGTTTTTATGTCTTTCCTACAAGAATTTTTACCAAAATATCTATTTCTAAGAGTTATTTCAAGAGAAGACTTTGACCCTCAATGCTGGCATTACCCACTCCCTACAGTTTTCTTATCAATTTATTTCTACAACTATCATTTAAAACTATTTTCAAACTTACTAATATAATTAAACTAGTATCATTAGTATAATATGAATTTATTATATTTAAGGAAGAATTACAATATATCTTTTTCTCAAACATTTGAGATATTAAAATGTCATTCATGTTACAGGGAGACTATAGCCACTACGTAGAGCTAATATTATTTTTGGTCACCACCTTTAACTACTATTTATACAAATGGATTTGAGAAATAAATATTATATTAAATTATATCACAATATTTACTAAAAATAAATTAGGTTTTCTATTAATAAAATCATTAATAATTGATGAACATAAATTTAATTACCTATTACAAGCACACGAAGAGGAAAAAAATTATTTGTAAATAATATATTGTTATCAAGCCTTGTTCATGAAACACTTCTAAATTATAATTCATTTATTTTAATAAATATAAATAATATAATTATTCCTCAATATTTATGATATAATATTAAAATCACATTTATACTCATCCATTGGGTGTGACATTTTAGTTTTTGGGTCAGTTTAATAACCAAAACAAAAGATGATAAAAAACTATCATGGATAATGATAGAAACATAATTTCTCTTATAAAAATATATAAATATATAAATATTTATTTATGGAATGGTTATATAAATATTTACACCATTGTTGAAATGATTCCTTTATTTGATAAACTTTTACTGAAACTTGATCATTACATATTACATCTTTACAAAACACTAACAAAAGTATCAAGGAATGAAATTAAAAAATTAAAAATTATTATGTAAAATTTCTTAATGTAACTTTGATAATCATAGAATGATTATATTTTTCTCAAATAATTACGATTGAAATTGATGTTACATATCATATTTGAAACTATCAAAATCACAAAAAACCAATTATGAAAATAAACTTTAACCGACTAATAAATGGATAATAAATTTTTATAATAAAATTTTAGAAAAATAAATAAATAATAATAATTTTATAAAATATTTTATTAGTATGTTTATTTTTATTATACAACTTGTTGAGTTCTTTTGTGGAAGTCGAGAGTAAAAGTAATGGAATTTATTAACTCAATTTATATTTATTGAGTTATGGTTGTAATTCCTGAACATTATTCATATATGTTGAAATCATTTTAATGTATTATTCAATAATATAGTGCATTCTATTATGCCTCATTGGATAAATAATTATTTACCATAATTTTTTTTAATGATTATTTCCTCAAAAATATTATGTGTGTAATGGTTATTATTGACTCAATTTACTTTTTTGGAGACCTATGTAATATTCACCTTTACTTCCTTTGTGGTGTATATATTTATATATGGATAATTTCTTTAAAAACTTTACATTAATTTAAATAATTTAAAAATCTATCATAATTTATCTTTTTCAAGGGGTTATTTAATTCACATGTTACTCATGTCATAATGTTTTTTAACTCAACACCCCTTCATTGTGTCTTAAGCTTTATTCATGAACATCGATATTTAATGTTTAGATTAATACACCCCAATCTTTTGTTATACTAAATTTAATATTTTTACAATGGGAAAAACAACATTTTTAATTATGATATTTTTCTTGATTAAATTTCATCACAAAAAACATTAACATTATTAATAACAATTTTGTTAATTTTTAAAGAATATTTTTATTATGTATCTATATTCATGGTTTGAATAAATTTTATCCTTTATTATTTTAAAATAAAATTTTGCGTTATCTATTTTGATCAATGTATTTTTATTTTTATTTTTTAAAAAAAAAGACTTATTTCTCTTTTTATAATCTGGGTATCAAAAATCCATTTTAAATATTAAAGGTCCATCCTTCCAGGATTATATGTTTTATTTTACACTCCAAAACTCTAAAGAAAAGCAATAGGTTTTTTATAAGGCTTCATTATTGATATTTCATTCAAAATAATGTTTGAATGTCTATTTCATGATAAATTTTCAAAAAAAACATTTTCAAATAGAACTATAACATAATTTTTTGATAACATTAAAAAATATTTTCTGAAATTGGTTTAAATGACTTATCATCAAATTTACCCTTTATCTGTAACATGTGTATCCCATACAGAGTTATGTTTTACTAATCACACTCAAATTTTCAATATAAAATACTTTATTTCTGTGATTAAATTTTTTGTAAAACCATTCAAATTATTGATGCCATTTAATGTGATACCATTTTAAAATATAATGAATCACAATTTTATTCGAGGTATTTTTATGATAAGATGAGTGATTTCATATTACATGGCTATAAATATTTTTTATGTTATGAATGTGGTCCAATGTATCCCACTAATGAATTGTTTAAGGTTTTATATCTTATGAGATAATGATGTTGATCATGGAATCAAATTTGTTATCTATGATCATTTAATCTAAAGTAAACTAGAAGTAGTTATCTATGTTCAAAAAATTAATCCTAGATTTTATCTGGTTATGTATCATCCTACCCTTCCATGTTGGCTTTAGTCGAGGTGGAATTTCAATTTTCCATGAGAGACATTCCTAGGGCACCAAAGGCTAGAAATAAATTTTAGGGGATAAATTTGTAGATAGGAGATATTTTACATTTTTAAAAACTATACGACCCAAACAAAAAATACAAGAAAAATAACACTACATGATGCATGATAAAAATGAAAAAAACAAAAATTAATAAAATTAATATGAAAACCAAACTACAATTAGGTACCACATTGGAAAATGACTAATATCAAAGTACCCAACAGAAGATAAACAAACCAAAAAATACTCCAAATAAATATCTCGGTAACTCCAATCATTATCCATTATCTAATACCATAAATAAACCAAGTAACATGAATCTACAATAGAGAATTGTGGCACATTACCTTTTCATGTGTCCTGATAATGAATATCTACAAAATCAGCATAGTGCCAAAGCAGTGGTGAGTAATAAAATTTATAAGGCTTCCTGGAATCGAATTCACAACAAATGATAACATGAAATAACAAGTTTGAATCATTATATATAAAAATTAATATAAACAATTGAAAATAGTTTATATGAGAATATAAAATATTCTCAACAAAAAAACAGTTTTCTGAGACCAAAGACGTTTTTCAAGGAATCAACCAAAAAATTATCTTAGCCATTATCAATTTCACGACAACATAATCCATTCCACTTTCAAATAACTACACACTCACATT
Organism: Viscum album; assembly: GCA_963277665.1. Classification (NCBI taxonomy): domain Eukaryota; kingdom Viridiplantae; phylum Streptophyta; class Magnoliopsida; order Santalales; family Viscaceae; genus Viscum; species Viscum album. The sequence continues at coordinate 1,198,293,811 of OY728131.1, forward strand.
TAACCACACAAGATGGTGTAGGATCGATATGATACAGATTGTAGAATTGAAATGGTAATGTAGATACACAATATACAAGATAGAGGTGAATTTTATATTTTAAAAATTCTTTGGGAACTTTTAATGTTTGTTGGAAGACATTCTATTGTTTAAGAATTTAAAATAAGGAAAATTCAAAACACCTATATGTTCTACAAACATGTTTGATTCTGGAAAGGTGATTAAAGAAATGAAACATAATTAAAGGTTACCATGATAAGGATTCTACCTTAAAGCATCTAGAATCTTACTAATCAGAGTACAAGTATAAGAAAGAATAAGATAGTTATACTATCCCCAACAATCAAAATTCAGCAGAAACCTTGAAACAATACAAGTAACAAGTAGTAAATCCTTTAACCAAATGAAAAGGGTATCCAAAAACATGGATAAAGGTCCCATGATTTATACTTTCATGAATGTCTATCTTACCCACACCCGGGTAAGCTGTCGATATGAAGATCAGAGTCTCTCTTGTTATCCCAGCAAGCCCTCACCTTCAAGGTAGTCGGAACCTCTGTCTTCTTATCCCCAAAAGCCCTTGAATGTACTCAGAAACATTCAGAGTCGCCCCAAAGAATTTTGGACAAGATTTTTAGTACCCACATAGCATAAAAGTCTCTCTTTATATATCACATCAGCAACATGTAATCTCTAGAGTCATTGAATAGTATTGCGCTCATTCAAATGAGCTCCTATTTATAGTCACATCTTCAATAATCGACTCCCTCCTCCAACGTTCATATTTTTCCTTGAATTTAGGAGCAACCTATACATGTGTCACAGAAACAATGGTCGGTTAGAAACAAAAATCCTGACATCATTTTATAACCATAATAAGTGTAAGTAAAAATATGATGCTTAACCAAAATCACTTTTCATAGTCTAAGGGAAAATTAATGTTTAGTGTCTAACCAAAAACCATTGGGTGTTTATAATATATGAATATTAGAATTATGTCTTTAATAGAATTCTGAAAATGAAATCTATAGAATTAAGGGTTTGAATTTAGTTGAATTCGGAGTCTGAACTCATAACAGTTCGGAGTCTGAATTCAGGGAACATGGAATCTGAACATAGAATGTTCGGAGTCTAAATTAAGAGAACTCTGAATCTAAACATAGAATGTTCAGAGTCAGAATTCAGAGAACATGAAATATAAACTCAGAAAGTTCAGAGTCTAAATGCAGAGAACCCAGAACATGTATTCGGATCCCGAAAACATAATTCTTTATTAAATGATTCTGAGGTTTTGGTTATGAAACCGAATTTTATACATAGAATACAAAAAATGAAAACATGGTAAGGATGAATTTCCATGGGTAAGAAAATTTTTCCTTATGATGAAAAAACATAGGAAAATTAAAATTTCTTTAGGGAATAGTGTTTTTTCATTTTCAAAACATGAAGGAATGGAAAAGTCATAAGGAAACCTTATTGACTAAACAATATACACTTTTTTTGGAAAGCAAAAACAACCTAATGAAAAATAATATATGGACATAGAAAATATTTTTATAGACTTTGAAAATAAAACTTATCTCCCTTATTACATGGGAAACGATGAATATGACTAACTCCCCCTTAGGACTTGGAATCAGTAAGGAACGTATTCTAATTTCATGAATGAGATTTTTCTTATCTTGAATATGGAAATCATTATAATGAAAACTCCCTCTGACTTGGCCTTAGTATTATTTTGGACATTCCTTTCTCCCCCTTTGTGATTTTCAAAAAGGATTAAATGGAATGGAAAAGAAATTATGGTTCCTAGAAAATTAGTACTAAACATCCAAAAAAAAATAACCAAAAAATTCATTTTTATTGGAAAAAAATTTTACAAGGAAGGAACAAAAGAAAAGATATAAAATGACTTATTTTATCCTTACTTTTCCTTTGGCATCAACATCTTCACAGTAATTTTGAGCTTCTTGTGCTCCTTGTGATCTTCCTCTACTCTCTTGAGAAGCTTATCCTGATCCTTTGATTTCTTTTCTATGGCTTTGATTCTTCATTCTTAATCCTTAAGAACCTCTGCCTAAGACTTCAATGATTCTTCCTTCTTGAAAATATTTTCCTCTATCTCAATCTAGATATCCTTTTCTCTCTCCCAACTCTGAGAAACTGAATACAACATTCCATTCAGATCTTTCAATTTTAGAATTTGAGAATTCTGTTCCAGAGTAAGAATCTCCTCAAAGATATTTGTGAGATATTTGATCTTCACATCTTCTATTTTAAAGAAATCATTGAAATTATCGTGGAACTCTTCCAGAATTTTCATGTCTTCTATTGTATTTCTTGACCAACTAGTCATATTCTTGAAGGATCTCTTGTAGACATCATATTTTATGAAAAACTATTCGATGTCTGCCTCCAACTTGACACACTTATCCATCACCATGGATACTGAATCTGCTTTTTGATTTAGGGTGTGTTGAAGCATCTGAAATCTCTAATCAATGCTTGGAAATATCGGAATGGTCCCTAAATCTTATTTTAGATACTTAACAACAAAATCATGTCTATGAGAGGATGATTCCGAATGATAAATTTTTCATGGTGGGGATTCTTTTATCTATATTAGCAGCTTTCCTCTTTGAAGATCCACCAACATCATTCTTCTTAATAATAGACTTGGTGGGTGTATCAAATACCACATGTTTTCCTTTATCAGCCTTCAGAATAGGTTTCTCTTGGTTAGGTGATTCATTCTCATGATCAATTAACTGAATGATTTTATCTTCCCTACCTTCTCCTTCTCTACTCCTGTCATCCGACATAAGCCCGTTCCTTCAACTTCCTCTTAGATTCTCCCTTATTAGCGGTCTCTATGGCCTCCTGTTTCTTATAATTGGCTTCTACCTCTTACTTAGTTATGTAATAGAATTATTTGGATTCTTTTGAAAATCCATCATTCATCCTTCTCAGAGTGTCATCACTTACTAGCATGACTTTACTATTCCATGGCTTAGAACTACATGGTATTTTGAAAGATTCTAAACAACTAACTATCAGCTTTGAGAGAATTTATAGTTGAAATGTCTTTCTAAGAAGATACTTCTACAGACATTTAGAGTTTGGAAAAGCATGAAATTATGGAATAGGCTTATGTAGGATTGTAGGGATTCCCAACACAAAAGCAATGAAATCATTGTGGGACAAACATTTGGGGGTCCTTTATATAGGCGAGTGATGTGACGGTTCAACTTCCATACTTAATCCAATGATTGAAAAACCTTCTCATCTAATCTGAGGGTTTAGATGATAGCTAAAACGAAAATTTGATAGAATTTGATATTTTGAGGTTTTAATAAAAAACATAGGATTTAAGAAAAAGTGAATATGATAATTTAAAAACACATGAAAATACAAACAAGTGAAATATGATTACAATAATTTATAAAAGGAAACATACCTTTTTTATTTCAAGGAAAATTATACATATTGATGAAAATTCTTCTTGAAAAACATTAGATTCCGAATATTTTGGTTACCATCAATTTTGACTAAGAAAAATTCCAAAACTACATAAATTTTATTACGAAAAATCTAACTATGAAAAACTTCATTACGAAAATTTTTGAACTACAAAAATTTCTATTACAAAAAATTTGAAGTACACAAGTCTTCATTATACAAATTTTGAAGTACAAAAATCTTCATTACAAAAATTTTAAAGTACAAAAATCATCATTATGAATTTTTTTAAGTATTAAAATCTTCATTAAATTTTTTTTTGACTATGATGAAATTTTAGACTACGAAAATTTTTATACTACAAAAGAAAATTAGAAATCTTACAAACAAATGAACCACCCTATGAAATCGAGTTTCATACTGTAAAGAGATTTGTTTTAATAAAAAATTAACATGGAAGATTTCATTATGGTTATCATTCCTAAATTCATGTTTAATGTATTCAAATCTATCTGTGGGTAAAGATTTTGTGAAAATATAATCAAGTTGATCTTGTGTTCCGATAAATTGAATAATTATATCCCCTATTTGTGTGTGATCCCCAAGAATGTGATACCTAATATATATGTTTTTTGCATGAGTGTGATGTCCAGGGTTTTTACTTAAGGCAGTGGCACTGGTATTATCACAAAAAAAATTGTTTTAGTAAAACTCATACCATAGTTTTTGAGTGTGTGTTGCATCCACAACACTTGAGCACAGCAACTCCAGCTGCTACATATTCAGCTTTAGTAGTGGAAAGTGATAATGAGAGTTTCTTTTTGCATGACCCGGAAACTAATGAATCTCCTAATAAATAAAAATTCATGGAAGTAATTTTAATTACCATTCTACATCCATCAAAATCAGCATCCGAAAAACATTTTAAATCAAAAACATTTCCAAAAGTGTAAAAGAGTCCTAGATCCATGGTTCCCTTTAAGTACCAAAAAATCTTGTTCACTTCCTTTAAATGAGATTACATAGGATTGGATTGATATCTTTCACATAAGAATTCTAAAAACATTATGTTTGGACGACTAGATGTTATGTAAAGTAGACATCCTATCAGACCTCTAAAAGATTTTGGATCTACTAGTTTCTCAGCTTCATCAAGATCAAGTGTATTTGAGGTACCAACGGGAGCAATTATACTCGTAGTGTTGTAATATCCATAATTCCTAATAATATATTTAATATATTTATGATGGGATATATAGATTCCTTCTTCTTTTGGAGAAATTTGAAAACCAAGAAAAAATGTTAACTCACCCATTATACTCATTCTAAACTCATATTTCATTAGATCCTCAAAGGAATCAGTTAAATAATGCTGAGTTGAACTATATATAATGTCATCAACATAAATTTGAACAATAAAAACATTTTTCTTATTATTATTTTTAAAAATAGTTGGATCAACATTTCTCCTATCATAATTATTTTGAATAAAAATCATCTATATATATTATACAAAGCTTGAGGGGCTTACTTGAGTCCATATAATGCTTTGGAATGTTTAGAAACATGTTAAGGATTTTTTGTTTCTTCCAAACCAAGAGGATGTTCAAAAAAACATCCTCTTGAACAAAACCATTACGGAAAGCACAATTAACATCCATTTGATAATGTTTGAAATTGAAGAATGCAGCAAAAGAATGTACAATACGAATATATTCAAGTCTAGTTACTGGAGCATAGGTTCTTCATGGTCTATTCCTTTTTATTAATTTTAACCTTTAGTAACCAATATAGCTTTATTTCTTACCATGATTCCATTTTCATCAAATTTATTATTGAAGATCCATTTTAGTAAAATAACAGAAGTTTACATAGGCCTTTCAATCAAGGCCCATACTGTATTCCTTTCGAATTCATTTAACTCATCTTGCATAGATTTTATCCAATCATCATCACCCAATGATTCATCAATTTTTTTAGTTCTAATTGAAAAAAAAATTCTAGATGTTCTATTTCATTTCTTAAGAAACATCAACTCTAAATAGGTTGATTATCATCACCAATGATACTATCACTGGGATGATTCTGTAGAAAAAACTGATTTGGGTTTTGTAAAACATGTTCATCAACATAGGGTCAGAAGTCTTCTAGGGTAAATGCTTCAGAATTACATTCTTGAACATCTTCATTATCAGAAGGATCATTTATCAAAGGTTGATAATCACTTTTTGAAAACACATCCGAATATGTTGGTTGTGGTTGTTTAAAAACAAAAGGGTTTGTTTCATAAAATTTGACATGCACTATTTCTTCAACAGTATAAGTATATTTCATGAAAACTATATAATCCTTAGAAGTTGTGGAGTATATTAATAAAATTCCTTTATTAGATTTTTGTGTGAATTTGTGTAAATTATCTTTACATTTCAGAATGAATACCTTGTAACCAAAAACACTAATGTAGGAGAGTCTATGTTTTCTACCATTCCATAACATATAAGGAGTATTATTAAAAAAAGGTATAATAAAAACATGATTTATAGTATAAAAATTAGTACATACATCTTCATTCCAAAAATTATTGACTATAGAATATTCAGTCAACATGGTTTTTGTTATCTCTAGAATAATTATATTTCTTCTTTCAACAACATCATTTTTTTTGATGTGTTCTAAGTGCTGAGAAGTTAGGAGTAACCCCTTTAATATTACAAAAAGTTTCAAATTCATAATTTTTAAATTCTCCTCCATGATCACTTTGAATATTTATTAAATGATGAATTTTCTCATTATTAACTCGGGCTCTAAAACTTTTTAAATAAGAAAATGCTTCATATTTCTTTACTAGAAAATAGACCCATGTAAATCTTGTGTAATATTCAACTATGATGAATACATAATATTTGACTCAAATGCTTCCAGTTTGTGTTGGACTAAAAATATACATCTACACTAACTGTAATGAATCAGTGGTTGAGACTTCACCAACAAGTTTAAAACTGGATTTATGATTCTTTCCATATTGACAATGATAAAAAACTTTTGAAAAATCAAATCTATATTCTTGTAGATCCTTAACTAGCCTTTTATTAGAGAGATTACATAGGTTCCTATGGTTATATTGTCCTAACTTTCTATGCCATAATCAAGATTGATCTTCCATTGCACAAAGTCAAGACACATCTTGGCTCCTGAGTTCTTCTATGTTTAGTGTGTGAAAATTCTCTTTCCTACTGGAAGAAAGAAAAAACTCTTCCTTGGAATTGATTACTAAGTACCATTCCTAAAATTTAAAAGGTAACCTTCATCACATTATTGCCTTATTTTAATGAGGTTGTGAATAATACCCTTAACAAATAAAACATTTGAAATCAATGTTTTTCCAAGAAGAACAATTTTACGTATTCCAATTATTTCTCCCTTAGCATTGTCTCTGAAAGTTATTTTTACTCCATTAATATTGATAATAATTTTCAAGAAGTTTTTCTTACCAGTAATATGCTGGAAACATCAACTATCCATGTACTATGTATTTTTGTTGGTAATTTCTTTATTTTATGGTAAATAAGAGTGTTAGACATTCGGAACCCAAACTTTCTTGGATCCGGAAATTTTAGAAAGAAAAATTTCAGGCACCCACATTTTCATTGAAAAATTAGTTTTATGAAATCCTACAGACTGGGTTTTATTTAAGGAAAGAAATTTATTCCAGTTTCCACCACACTGACACTAAGTGCAGAATAAAGCACTTTGAGGAACAAAAAAATTGTTACTAAAAATCTATTTTGAACATCTATAACCAAAACCATAATTATTCCTATGTGGTTGGGTTTGAGAATACATCTTATCAAAATTATCCTTACCTAATGTAATGTTTGGAAAACAATTACTCAAGGAAAATATTTCTGACATCAGTCTAATATCTATGTTATTGTCTTTCAAAACATTAGTTCTAGAACTATAGTTTGGTTCAAAAACATTTTTCTTATAAATTACATTTTCTAGATCCTTATAAAGTTTATCCTTCTCAGAAATTAATTCAGAGAGATTTTTTGTAATACTTTAAAAATGAAGGTTTTTCATATCAATATATCTAGAATGATATGATATTTCCTTAGTAAGAATAGTATTCCTAGAATTTTCATTATCAATATTTTTCTAGAGTTTTGAATTCTCATTATCAAGAAGCTTAGCAAACCAAGAAAATTCTTCATAGGTAGGTAAAGTATTATCTTTATTAGAAGAAGATTATTCATCAAAATATTTATATTATTTATCATTACTATATTTAATATGAAAAGATACATTGGTCATGGAGTCAGCATTGTGTAACTTAGCCATTAGAAAATGATTTTCCATAGGTAGTCTGGCTATTAAACCGTGATTCTTCAATCTAGAAGATTTGTAATCTAAAGATTAATTTGAAGAGTCTCCTCCAATGGCACTTCAGGTGTCATTTTATTTCAAGACATTGTTTTCATTATCTTTGAAGTACTTCCTTCTATTTCTCTTAGAATTATTTCCGTTTCTTTTCTTTCTCTTAAGCATAGGACAATCTGGTCTTATATATCCACCTCTTTTGCATTCATAACATGTAACTTCTGAATCTTTATTGTTTTTCCTTTTTTTCCTCTTATATATGGATTGAAAGTTATTCTGTCCAAAAATATTGTTCATCCTTCTAGCATGATTAGATAACTCATTTTATGAAGATTCACATCCAGTAGATTCTGATTGAATAGCATTCTTCTTAGATTTAGATCTTGTAACCCTCTCATGAGTCTTGGATTTTATATGATTTGAAGTTTTTATAAAAGAAACAATGTCCTTTCCATTATTTTCATTAATATTATCATCATCCATCTTCATTCTAGTCACATGTTAAAGAATAGTTTCAAAAAATTCATCAAGAGAAATTTGAGTAACTTTTCTATTCACTTCAATAGCAATTCTCTTGGATTCCCACTCATTGTGCACGATATCTATGATTTTGTCCACAATGGCTTCATCATCTAATCCTTTCTCACCAATAGATTGTAAACTATTAAAAATATTCATGAATCTCTGTTTCACCATACATATGGGTTCTCCATAATGAATGAAGAAACCATGATATTCAACTATGAGCATGGCTCTTATAGTTTCAATAACTTTGGAAGTTCTGAAGTGTGTAACATCAAGCTTCTTCCAAATACAATTCAATGCTTAAAAAGATGAAATTTGGCTATATATATATATTTCTATTCATATAAAAAATAAATGTATTTAATACCATATAATTTAGTTGATATTCATGATTTTCTTGGTTGGTGAAAGTACTAACTTCCATGTTAGGGATTTCATATCCTCCAGTGATCATTTTAATATTATCTACTCCATTATCAATAATGAATGTCTTCATACGATCTATATAATATATGCAATCATTCCCACAAAAATTATGTGCTCTAGTAGGATTGAGGTGGTCTATAGAACCAACATCCATTCTTGTCATCATAAGGGAAAAACTCTCGGCAAAAACTTGTTAGTAATAAAGTTTGTAAACAGGGATAAGAATATCCTATGCAAGGAAATTATAGAACAATGAAAACTTGAGCAAGAAAACTTATATGAGAATATAAGTATTTTAGAGACCTTCTCTAATACCAATAGTAAGATTGATATGACACTAATTGTAGTATAAAAATGATAATATAGATGCTCAATATACAAGAGGGGGGTGAATTGTATATTTTAAAGATTATTTGGGAACATTTAAATTTTGATAGAAACCTTTTTATTGTTTAACAAGGTTAAACAAGGTAAATTCACAGCCCCTCTAAGTTCTACAACCATTATTAATTCTAAAAATCTGATTCATGAAATGAAAGTTAACAAAATTTTACAAAGATAATGATTCTACCTTAAATCATATAGAATCTTACTAATCAGAGTACAAATATAGGAAAGCATAAGATATTTATACTTTCATCAACAATCAAAATGCAGTGGAATAAATGAATATATACAAGTAACTAGTATTAAATATTTTAACCCAAAGAAAAGGGTATCAAACAACCGTGGATAAAGGTCCCTTGATTTATAATTTCAAAAAAAAAAATCTTCCCCACACTAGGGGAAGCCCTTGATACGAAGATCGGAGTTTATTTTGCTATCCCCACATGCCCCCAACATGAAGGTAGTCAGTAACTCTGTCCTCCTATCCCCGGAATCCCTCAAATATACGAATAAAAATTCATAGTCGCATGAAGAAACTATGAACATGGTTTTCAGTACGCACAAAGCATGAATGTCACTCTCTAGAAATCAATTCAGTAGCATGTAATCTCTAGAGTCATAGAATAATATCAAGCTTGTACAAATGAGATTATATTTATAGGAACATCTTCAATGGTCAGTTCCCTCCTCCAAAGGTCATATTGTTCCATGAAGTTAAGAGGGACCTATACACATGTCACCCAAAAAATGGTTAGTTAGAAACAGAAAGCACAGTATCATTTTATAACCATAACAAGAGTAAAAAAAAATATGATTCATAAACAAATTCATTTTTCAGAGTCTAAGGAAAAATGAATGTATAGAGTCTAAAGAAAAACCATTCAGTGTTTATAATATATGAATATTTTGATTTTTCCTTCAAAAGAATTTGGAACCAAAATTCTATAGAATTAGAAGTCTGAATTTCAAGAAAATTCGAAGCCTAAATTTTGTAGAATATGGAGTCTGAACTCATAAGTGTTCGGAGTCTGAGTTTTTGGAACACAGAATCTGAACTTAGAATGGTTAGAGTATTAATTAAAAGAACTATGAATTTGAACTCAGAAGGATTAGATTTTGAATTCAGTGAACTCGAAATCTGATCTCAGAAAGTACAGAGTCTGAATTCAGAGAACATAGAATCTGAACACAGAACGTTCAGAGTCTTAATTCAGAGAACTCAGAGCATGAATTCAGATCCTGAAAATAGAATGATTTATATTTAAGAATATAAATGATTCTGAGGTTTTGGTTATGAAACAGAATTTTATACTTAGAATATGTACAATGAAAACATGGTAAGGATAAATTTATTTGGGGATGGAAAATATTCCCGGTTATGATAAAAAATTGGAAAATGAAATTTTCCTTAAGGAAGAGTTTTTGTGAATTTGAAAACATGGAGGAATGGAAAATTCATAAGGAAACCATATTGACTCAACAGATGGGTTTTACCTATGGCATGGTAACTTTATGTCCAAAACCCATCACATTGATTTTGGTACTTCAAGACCAATTTGAATCCGATTCAACTCATAGTTTGTCACGACCCCCTGCCACCAAATATGCCCCTCCTGAGATGGAAATGGTGGAAGGGAGATAATAACCCCCGATATTTGCCTTTAATAGGTCCCGGAGTGGCGACTATCACCAAGGGTATAGAGTCACACACAAGATGGAAGGCATTACCCTTTATTTTCTTTTGTTTATTTAATAGGATCAGGAGATAAGATTGTAAATCCCAACATCACCAAGAGTAGAAGTATAGGTAAAGTCAAAAAAAACCATTCTCATATTCATGTTCCAATATTAATTGATTCAAAAGTTAGAAAAAAGAACCCCAAAAAGATGTACCAGAAGAAAGAAAAAAAATCAACATCAACTGTCCCAATGTATGAACTAGTATGACCCTAAACGACCCCTTAAGTCCTCCTAGAAACCTGAAAACAGTTTTACATATGAAGGGTGAGCATAAAAGTATACTCATTAGGGAAACCAAAAGCTCTCATGCATAAGTGGGGAGGTATCCTATTTCCATGTGAGAAAGAGATAACCAAAGCACCTAGCAAGGAAAACTATCCGCCCAAACATCACCAAGGCACACTCTCCAAATAACGCAAGTCAAGTAATGTATAGTAATATAACATTGATGTTTGGGTACCCCACACCACTTTCCCACTGGTTATTGATGACGTCCTACGCATCGAACCAATCCCTCCATTCTCATCGTAGTCCCACTACCACACCCCACCTGCACACACCTGGGCCACTACTACACATCCCACCCACAAACACCTGGTCCACTACTACACATGCCTCCCACAAACACCTGGGCCACTACCACCATGCGTAACCATTCCTGGAAACACCTAGGATAGATCAACCACAACCATGCCTGAAGACACTTGGGCCTCATCCCGAAGGCTCTTGGGAAATAACCTGCCCGCACAAACCTAGGCCAACTACCACAACTACCCTGATCGAATAATCATGGTTTATAATGGACCTTAGGCCGTCATAGACTGCCCATAGAGTCCTGGTCTATTTGGGAAAGGGAGCGGAAAAGGAGCTAATAACCTACCACTCAAAGGAGTGTTGGAAAAAATACCTTCCACCATGAAATGGGGGTGTTCGGCACCAACTTCTCAACTTGGTTGGCGCTCGAATAAGAAACATAAGAACTAAAATTGTATTTATAGGTAAAAACCACTCATCCCAACCTAGGGATTCCAAAGACTACCTAAGAACAAACACCATGCTACTTATTCATTCATAAAAGAAAATCACAACACTCATGGCCAAGTCACAACTCATTCCCAGAACTAGTTCCCCATTTAACTCATTCTTGTTTTCATGTTCATGTGATCCCATATAAGTGAATTCTGAACTATTGGGAAACTAACAGGCATAACTACAATCTAGAGAAAGAGAAACAACCAATAAAAAATTTAAGAATTCACACTCAGTTCTCTCGTGAAGTCACAACTCAAAGGGATCAATGAGATCCTTCAAAGTACTGGACCCAAACCAAGCCTTGAGATATATCCCCTCACAGTTTTATATTCAAAACCAACAACCGTGCCATAATAGAGGATCCCATCCTCATCCACATCACCATATAAGCATTAAAACAGAACAACACTCCTACTACCAAAACAGAGTAGGGAAACTTCCAGGTTAAATCACATCGTTCATTAGGTTCTTCTTTCTGTTGGTTAACTGGGGTGACCACACAAGGATTTATGTTCACTGGGCATCCATTTTACCATTTGAGTTTATGTGATTTACCAATTTCTATGTCACAGTCATTTAATTATCACAGAAGACAAGGGTTTATTAGTGTGCAACGAAAGTCCACCAACATCCATGATTTCCAGTGAGCATAAGCCCATACAATTGACAACATATAGAAATTACAAAAGAGTGCAGATGAAAAGTCAACACACCCCATCATTCTTTAACAGTTTGTTTATTATCTTTGTTAAGGTTTTATTTCATCCATTCCCACAGAAATAGTAGCATACCTGCCCCGCATGATACAAATTAAAGAGAGATGAAGGAAAATCCCTACCTAGTTGATCAATGGTTGAAGAAATCTCAAGAAAACCATGTCGATTCACAAAGGTTCCTCATTATATCTCTTCTCCTAACACAACCAAGAAAAAATATCATCATATTAGATATCCAAAAACTTTTATCTACCCATAACATGCCTAGATCTATGAAACTGAGAGAAGAGGAGGAGTATATCTATGTATATCTAAGAAACCAAACAAGAACAATCACATACCCCAAGAAACTCACTTCCATTTGCCAAGAGAATCCTTCGCATCACCTCCAAAATGCTTGGTAGAGGTTCTCCTACCTTCAAGGGAGGGTAATCGCAAGTTATGTCCACTTAATGGATTGAAAGAACTATTTAGAGGCCAAAAAAGTTAGATCATCAATTTTACGATCTAAGATTAAGTGCCTACACGATTAGTCCGCATGGTTAGACAAACTGTTCACTAAGCGTGTGTTATCCACTACCTCTAACACCAACATCTCATGGTTTGGCCGCACAGTTTAGACAAATCATGTGCCTCCCGTGCGAAAGATATATCCCTTTAGATTCACATAAAAGTCCACCCAAATGCACCTCAAGTCACCTTAACCTCCAACAACACCTCCAACACCGCATTTTCACAATGTAATGGACTGGAGAGGTCTGAGAAATTAGATCAGATACCTCTCAAAACATTCTCACCCTTGAGAAATAAATTCAGACGTGAAGTAATGAGAGGGGTCCAAACAACTCCCCCCCTCGAAAGATACCTCTCAGGAGAAAACCTCCTTGTTACCAAGGAGTTCCCCATTCCACACCTATCTCCTGAACAATCAAAATCATACTACTCCTCTCCCTTGTGAAACTACGCAAAGAAAAAGATTAAATCATCTGGTCATGTAGGTGAGGGGTTTTCCTTTTTCCATGTTAAGATACTATCCGGTTTGGGTGGCATTGAATCGCTCACACGGGTTTAGGCGCATCCAATTTTATGTGTCTTAACTAGGGATCGGGTCCTCTCATCCCCACATTTCATGACACTTCTTACGCACTTGAAGCACATTTCATACTAAACCAGGTCAAGCATTAAATCATAAACAGGTATGAAACAAAACAGGATAAAACTCAAAACAACTTTGGGTTCTGGGCACGCATCTGTGCTTCACGTTCCCAGGTACACTCCTCAATCCCACCATGCCTCCATAGAACATTAACCAAAGGAATGGTTCATCCATGAAGCACATTCTCTTTACAACCTTCAATCATCATGGGTCACTCCATAAACGATGCATCGTCCCCAATATCCAGCTCTCCCTAGTCGAGGACGTTTGAATCGTCATGCAGGTACCGACGGAGCTAAGACCAATGGAAGACGTCGTGCACCATTAGCAGTGGTGGTGGAAATGCCAGTTGATAATCCACCTCGCCATCCCGCCACAACACCTCGAAGGGCCCGAAAAACCTTAGAGAAAGCTTGATTCCCTTTCCGAATCATCAATGCCCGTGATGAGGAGAGACCTTCAAGAACACATGGTCCATGACCTCGAACATAAAGGGTCTCCTCCAATTATCGGCATACGACTTCTTCCGGTCCTGAGTTGCATTTATCCTCTCTCGTATAAGCTGAACCTTCTCCATCATTCTCTGCACTCCCTTCGGGCCAAGAACACCTACTTCTCCGACCTCTGTCCAGCATATGGGTGAGCGGCATAACCTCCAGTACAAATATTTGAAAGGAGCCATGCCAATGGTATAGTGATAGCTATTGTTTCAAGAGAACTATATCAGAGGACTGTGTTGTAGCCATGATCCTTCAAGGCCCAAAACACATGCTCGTAGCATATCTTCCAATGTCTGGATGGTGCGCTCTATCTGCCCATCTTTCTAGGGGTGGAAAGTCGTGTTGAGGTAGAGGTTGGTTCCAAAAGCATGTTGCAATCCTCTCCAGACCCGCGAGGTAAACCGGGAATCCTAGTTGGAGATTATAGATCAAGGAATTCCATGAAACTGCACTACCTCATTCTTGTACTTCTTAGCTAGGGCCTCAATCGTACATGACTCCTTGATTGCTAGGAAGTGAGCCGATTTCATCAACCGGTCCACCACTACACAGATTGTGTCGCAGCCTCCATGAACCATGGGTATCCCTGTGACGAAATCTATCGATATGTCATCCCACTTCCACTTGGGGACATCTAAATGTTGTGGTAGAACTCCAGGGACTTGGTGTTCATCGTTCACCTACTGAAACACTGGGAACCTTGCTACGAACTCTATTTTTGTACTTTTCACCTTTGGCCACCAGAACTGCCCTCTCAAACACTGGTATATCTTGGATGTTCTCAAGTGTACTGTCATGGGTGATTTGTGGAAGTCACCAAGAACTCTCTCACACATTTCCTCTGGAATAAGCAACTTCCCCCAGAAAAACATATGATTCACACCATCTTTCAATCAGCCTTTCAGAGCATTGCTCTGGATAGACCGATCGCGCATCACTTCACTCTCTATGTCTCCCCACTAGGACTCCTCCACCTGCCGTAGTAGGGAGGACATCACTGTCATCTGAAACAGACTACCTCTACCACCATCTTCCAATATATCAAGGTGTAGTGCAACAAATTCTTCCATCGCCTTCCAGACATCTGCCGAATTTCTAACCGTGTCCTTCTTCCTAGTCAAAGAGTCAACCACCACAATTAACTTTCCTTTGGTATAGGATATTTTGAAGTCGTAGTCCTGGAGGAACTCCACCCACCTTCGCTGCTGCAAATTCAGGTCCCGCTAGGAGAAGATATAAACCAGAGTCTTTTGAACCATGAAGACCATGATGCGCTCCCCAATGAGGTAATGCCACCACAACTTCAGTGCGAACACAACCGCCAAAAGCTCTAGATCATGGGTGGAATAGTTACGTTCATGAGGATGTAATTGCCTAGACCCATTAGAGATGGCCCATTTCTGTTGCATCATCACGCACCCCAAGCCTTGGCCTGAGGCATCACAGAATACCTCAAACGTTACTCCCTCCTTCGATAATCTTAGCACTGGGTAACTAACCAGCTTTCCCATTAGATAATTGAAGACTACCTTAAACTTCTCATCTCACACGAAAGCTCGATCCTTCTTCATCCAAGATTTCAAAGGTGTTGCAACTCAGGAGAAGTTGGGTACGAACCTCCAGTAGTAACTTGCCAGTCCAAGGAAACTACGAACCTCTGCCACGTTCTTGGTTGCTTCCCAAGAAACAACCACCTCGGCCTTCGAAGGGTCCACTACTATTCTATGTTCGGACAACATGTGCCCAATGAACTACACTTCTCGTGTCCAGAACATGAACTTGGACAATTTCACATATAGTTGGAGCTGACAGAGGACCTCTAAAACAATTATCAGGTGCTCAGCGTGATCCTCCTCTGATAATTTGTAGATCAGAATGTCGTCAATAAAAACGACTACGAACCGATCCAGTTATTCCTAGAAGACGGATTTCATGACTCCCCTGAACACAGATGGTTCATTTGTAACACCGAACGACATGACTACATACTCAAAGTGTCCATACCTACATCTGAAGGAAGTCTTCAAGATGTCGCCCTCTTTCACCCTCAACTAGTGATATCAAGGTCGTATATAGATCTAAGAGAACCAACCTACTCCCCTCAGCTGGTCAATGAGATCGTCTATCCTCGGGAGGGGGTAACCGTTCTTGACCATTACCTGATTCATCCTCTGGTAGTCTATGCATACCCTGAGACCACCATCTTCCTTCTTTGCAAAAAATACAGGATCACCCCAAGGTGACGCACTTGGTCAAACAAAAACCTTCTTCATCAGATCATTAATCTGAATCTGCAACTCCCGCAACTCATAAGGTTCCATCTGGTAGGGAGCCATAGAAATAGGATAGGCATTAGGATGAAAGTATATCCCAAACACAACATCATGTTGAGGGGGTAGAGTTTCCATCTCTTCCGGGAAGATGTCCATAAACTCACCGACGATCCCAGGGGCTTCCACAATTTCTGTATCTGCCGACTCCACTGACAGTTCAACTAACAATGAAAGGAAGGGCTCTTGTCACTGGATTCCCTCCTGTCATGCCCACTCACCAATGAATGTCACATGTCAGATTCCCACTCCTGAAAACACAACCTTTCTTCAAAAACAATCGATGATGACACACACCGAGAACAGCCATTTGATGCCTAGAATAACGTTGTATGGATGCATTTGCAGTAAAGGGAGATCTCAACTAGATTGGTGTGGCCCCAATATCATCCTACATCCCTATAAGTCACGAGACAAGCCAGTCTGACCTCTGAAAGGCATACTCAAAACCAGTGGTATGGAAAGTTTCCCTATGTCTAGGCCCAAGGAACAGGCTAGACTGGGCACAACAAAGGAGTGAGAAGCTCCTGAATCAAACAAGGCATATGCAATGGTACTAAACAATCTGATCATACCTTAAACGACTTCCGGCCCTGTTGGAGCTGCTTCCCCTTCGATATGTAACTGCGCACGCATAGCTCCCCTGCCCCTCGGCTATTAGAAGCCTCCCTGACCATGCACTGGTCGAGGTCCTTGAGAAGTTCCATGGGGTCGTCCTCCTCCTGTGATGTCTGCCCTTGGAGGAGAAGGAGCTCACTACCCCTACAACTGCTACTGATATGGTTTATCTGGAAACTGCTGCTGCTAAGGTTGGTGTTGAACCTGCCCACCACTGCCGTAATGCACTCTATCCAGGCATTGATTCTGAAGGATCCCATGACTTCCACAAATGAATCATCTCGGCCCGGGGCCAAAAAGATATGGTCAAGGTCCAGGAGATCAGAACTACAACTGCTGATGCCTGCTTCCTATTGGTCGAAACCTAGAGGGCCCTGATGCTAGAGGCTTGCTGCTGACGATGTTCCCCTTCTATGAGCCCAACTGGATTCCCTCTCGCGATACACCTCCCAGCGTGTGCATACTTTCCACCACTTCATCCTTCATCTGGTCCTCCAAGTACGTCGATAGGGTGAAGGGAGTAACAACATACTAGAGATAAAACCGAAGAGCCTCATCCAAACATCTCGCCCAAGACTCCTCATCCAGAAAGAGTTCGGGAGAAAAGCGAAGGAGATCCTTGAAATTGATCCCCAACTCTCTCACTAACATACTCCCCTTATGGAGGGAGAGTAGTTGCTGCCTCTTCTCAGCCTTCATCGTGGAAGAGAGGAATTCTGCTTGGAACTCCATCTTGAAGCCAGACCACCTGACCTCATCCTCCCTCTTATCCCAAAGAAAAATTGTCCACCACTCACGCGATGCTCCATGTATCGGGCTCACAGCCAGAGAAACACAGTACTCTGTCAGAGCCCAGATCAAGCTGAAAGCTATCACCAGCTCCTCTAGCCAGCACTCTATCTCCATGTATGAGATTCTTCCCTCGTACTTCCCGAGGGTCTACCTCTAAAAGGATCGAATCCTCTTCTACCACTAATCATCCTCCTCCTCTCGGTCAACCCTTTGTCGATCATCCAATTCAACCTTTGGGGCCTCGATCACCTGCACTACCCGTCGTCATCTCCCAGGTGCCATAGCTGCAAGGAAAACAAGGAATGCCTAATCCCGAGTAGTGTAGAATATTGTTCTTAAATTTTCATAGACTTCTTATTCATTTTAAATCAACAAAATACCCATGAAACACAATAACACAAGACATCATGATGCATATACCTTCCATAGGATCTCTACCCTGTAATTAGTGTAGCCTCACTTTGTCGTTTGATAGGCCCAGACTCCTTTCATCGGATCACAGTGGGCCCCAAAATCCCATGTCTTAGCCAGTCCTCCCTGGCCTATTTCACGCACCAGGATTGTCCAACACTGTTTCCCAACCAACTCATGCTATCCTCCCTGCGCCTAACTCCAGACTCCATCCAATCTCTCAACATGCCTTTGATACCATTCAGTCACGAACCCCTCCCACCAAAGATGCCCCTCCAATGCTGGCAATGGTGGAAGGGAGATAATGACCCCTGATACCCGCCTTCAATCGGTCCCGGTGTGGTAACTAGCACAAGGGTATAAGGTCACACATAAGATGGAAGGCATTACACTTTTTTTCTTTTGTTTATTTAATAAGATCAGAAGATAAGATAGAAAATGCCAACAACACAAAGAGTGTATGTATAGGTAAATACAAAAAAACCATTCTCATATGCATGTTCCAAAAGTAAATGATAAAAAAGTTAAAAAAAGAACAACAAAAGAAGTTCCAAAAGAAAGGAAAAAAATAGCAACAGCAACTATCCCAACGTCTGAACTAGTAAAACCCTGCACTATCCCTGAAGCCCTCGTAGAAACCTGAAAACAGTTTTATATACATCAGGTGAGCATACAAGTATACTCAGTAGTAAAACCAAAAGCTCTCATACACACGTGGCGAGGCATCCTAATGCCCTGCTATAAAGAGATAACCAATGAACCTAGCAAGGAAAACTATCCTCCCAAGACTCACCATGGCACACTCCCCAAATAAAGCAAGTAAAGTAATATATGGTAAAAGTACATCGATATTTGGGTACCCACAACACTTTCCAACTGGTTATTGAAGACATCCTATGCATCGAACCAGTCCCGCAATTCTCATCATAGTCCCAGAGCCACACCCTGCCCGCACACACCTGGGCCACTACTACACATCCCGCTTGCAAACACCTGGGCCACTACTACACATCCCACCCAAAAACACCTTCGCCACTACCACCACATGTAACCACGGCCACAAAAACCTAGGCTAGAACAACCACTACCACGCCCTAAGACAGCTGGGCCTCATCTCAAAGACCCTTGGGAAACAACCTGCCCGTACACACATGGGCCAACTACCACAGCTACCCTTCCTAAAGAATATTGGGTTATAATGGGCCTCAGGCCATCACAGCCTACCCGGAGAGTCTTGGTCTATTCAGGAAAGGGATCAGAAAAGGATCTAATAACCAGCCACTCATAGGAGTGTTGGAAAAAACACCCTCCCCATGAAATGGGGGTGTTCGACACCAAGTTCTCAACTTGGGTGGGGCATGAATAAGAAACATAAGAACTACAATTTTATGTATAGGTAACAAGAACTCATCCAAACCTAGGTTTTTCGAAGCCAACTTAAGCACAAACACACTGTTACTTATTCATTCATAAAATAAAAGCACAACACTCATGACTAAGTCACAACTCATTCCCAAAACCAATTCCCCATTTAACTCATTCTTGTTTTCATGTTCAAGTTATCCCATTTAGGTAAATTCTGTACTACTGGGCAACTAACAGGCATAAATACAAGCTAGAGAAAGGGAAACATCCAAACAGCAATTTAAGCATTCACACTCTGTTCTAGCATGATGTCAAAACTCAAAGGGATCAGTGAGATCCTTCAAAGTACTGGAACCAAACCATGTCTCGAGATACAACCCCACACAACTTTAGATTCACAACCAACAACCATGCCATAACATAGGATCCCATCCTCATCCACATCACCCCAAAAGCATCAAACAGAACAACACACTTACTACCAAAATTGATTAGGGAAACCTCCAGGTTCAAGGACATCATTCATTAGGTTCTTATTTTTGTTGGTTAACCTGGGTGACCACATAAGGATTGATGTTCACTGGGCATCCATTTAACCAATCAAGTTTAGCTGATTAACCAATTTCCTTGCTACAGTCATTTAATCATCACAGAAGACAAGGGTTCATTAGTGCCCAAGGAAAGACCCCCAACGACCATGATTTCAAGTGAGAATAAGACCATACAATTCATAACATATAGCAGTTCCGAAATAGTACAAACTAAAATTCAACGCATCCCATCATTGTTTAACAGTCTGTTTATTATCATTCTTATGGTTTGATTTCATCCATTCCTAGAGAAATAGTAGCGTACCCACCCCGCATGATACACAGTAAGAAGAGACGGAGGAAAATCTCTTCTTGGCTGATGAAGGATCGGATAACGCTCAAGAAAACCGGGCCGATTCACCATGGTTCCTCCTTATAAATCTTCTCCTAACACAACCAAGACCGAATCTCATCATATTAGACATCCACACAGATAGATCTACCCATAAAAAGAATAGATCAAAGAATCCGAGAGAAGAGGTGGAGTATATCTATGTAGAACAATGAAACCAAACAAGAACGATCACATACCTCTTAAAACAGGCTTTGATTTTCCAAGAGAAACTTTTGGATCACCTCTGAAACTCTTGGGAGATGTTCTCTTACCTTCAAGGGTGGGTAATCCCAAGTTATGGATTCTTAGGGGCATAAAAGAACCATTTAGAGGCAAAACAAGTTAGATCCACAATTTTAGAATCTAATATTAAGTGTCTTCCCGGTTAGTCCACACGGTTTGAAAAACCGTGTGCTTACTGTGTGTTAGCTAATGCCTTTCCAACACTCCTCACTCAGTTAGTCTGCATGGTTAGTCAAACAATGCAATAACCGTGCATTAGCCACTGCCTTTATGACCAACCTTGCTCGGTTTGGCTGCACAGTTTAGACAAACTGTGTGCCTCCCGTGTGAAAGCTATAGCCCATTAGTTTCCCTTAAAAGTCCACCCAAACATACCTCAAGTCACCTTAACTTCCATGAAAACCTCTAACACCGCATTGTCACAAAGTAATGGACTGGAGAGGTTCGAGCCATTAAATAGTTAATATTTTAAGAAAACCCCTTTCTAATAAATATTTTCCCAAACAACCATCCGTTTTATTTAAACCCCCTTTTTCATTCCAAAAAACAAATAAAATTTTTAAAATAATCATTTGAAACTCTATCAACAGGTAAATTTTTACAACTATTCCACAATTTCACAAAATACAAAAAAATAACTAAATAAGGTTTCTACGATAATTTTTACATCAATTTCAAAATAAATTTCATTCAAAAAAAAATATAACCTTTATGTTCTAGTAAGAGGATCCTAGAGTGATGCCACTTACCTCAGTAAGTATGGTGGTTATGATGGATGGAATAAAAATGTCCACAAAACCGAGATGAATCTCTAAAAACATTCCTTAGATATCTTACCATAACATAAAAAAGTAAAAATCTAACCATGATTGGAAGAAAATAGATATATAAAAAATAGAATAGATCTATGAAACCGAGAGATGGAAGAATGTATATCTAAGAAAATCCACCAAAACCCACCCTAAATGAAGACTTGTTATGGGAATCAGACTTAAATGCTCTAAGAAACAGCTTTGAATCACCCCTAAATTAGTGGTTAATTTTTCCAAATCCATTTGAATGATGGAATGTTGAGTTACTATAAATTAGTAGCAAAATCTAGGGTGAAAACTTAATGTCAAGCCAGATAAACCTATTTACGATCTAATTTTTAAATAGTACGCAGTTAGTCACATGGTTAGGTAAAACAGTACGTTAAACATGTGTCTGTTATTGTCTCTAGGGGAACCTCACATGGTTAGACCGCATTGTAATACACACTATTCACCAAATTTGATGAATCCCATTCTCCCACATTTCATAGTTTCTTCTAGGTGGTCACATTGTTTTGGAAAACTATGTTCCTACCCATTCACCATCCACTTATCCCATGTCTCATTGTCCATGGTTTCTTGTTAGAGTTTTATGGTTTTTAAAATATATTCAAAAACCATTAACCTATAGAAAATACCTATAATAATTCAAATAGGTTTCCAAACTCTCTCAAACATCGCCCAAATTCATTATATACCTAATAATTATATTAATAATAGTTAGTTAGTTAGTTAATCAAAAATCAGGGTGCTAAATTATCCCCACCATTTTATTTTCTTTCCTCGTAATGTAGAAAAATATGATATATCTAAGACTGTTATTCCCATTTATAAACCACCTCATTCTCTTATTCCCATGTCTATTCATGAATCTATCAATGTAGCCTCAAAACCAGCACTAAACTGATGATTTTCCAATAAAATTCATTCTATTTTCTATCAAAAATCCATATTAGGATATGAAACAACGAAGAATACAAATATAGGACCTCATGATCCCATTAAATCACATGGTAGTGTTTTGGATAAAACATTTTCCACTAAGATACTAGAAATTAATAATGCACAACATTAAACCATGGTCGATATGCCAACTGATATTCCACCTCCCCAACCAATTCATGTATTTCAATGGGACCTATATATCTAGGAAAAAATATTCAAGACTTAAAAAATATATGATTTCTAACTCTAGTAGAGATCATTAAAAACACATGATCACTCACACTGAAAGACAATGGTCATCGATGATGATCCGCATACGATTTTTGCCCACTCTAAGTCGGCTTAATCTATTTTCTGACCAAATGAATCTTCTATATTGTCTCATGGAAAAGTATCAACCCATAAAGTAAAGTCCCACCTTTTTTCACCCAAAAAATAATAGAATGAAATAGATGCCTATTCAATAATTCAAAAGGATGCATATGTATCAAGTCATGATAATTGTTTTTATTTGAGTACTCCAATAATGGCTTATGATCTTCCCATGAGAAAAAAATCCATTACACAAGAACACAACAATATTTTAATGTTTTTATCATCATTTCAGATTTTCCATATATTTTATGATGATAATCCATACTTATAGTCAAATGATTCCCAAGGTATTTCTATTAGGATTTCCAGAAATGTGATGTAATCCTCATATCTCTATCTAACACTATATGGATTGGTACTTCATGCCTCCATCCACATTTATTGGATATAGTTATATTACAAGTCCCTCTATATGAAATTAATGAATAGGGATTAAATGAGCCAACATTGTAAGACCAACCACTTTCATATATATGGAATCATGTTTTTGAAACATTCTTTGGAGACCTGTTACAAAATACATAGCAATCCACTCCCATTTTCACATAGGAATAGGTAAGGAATAAAGCATACCAAATAGTCACTGATTATTTCCTTTATCATGCTGAAATGTTAAGCATCTCGAAACAAACTCAGCTACCATCCTTTCTTGACCAACCCATGAAAACAATTCTTTCAATGACATATACATATTTTTTATTCAAAGATGAAAAAATCAACTCAAATGGTGGTAATCATGGAGAATTTTCCCAGTAAAATCCATAGGTATGACTTTCTGACATTGAAAACACAACACTAAACTCCCATATACCTTCCATCCGTCAATTGTCTACACAACGTTGTGTTAATTCCTCATAGAAATACATTAAGAATCATATTTTTGTTCATATTTAACAATATCCATTAAATCAAGAAGAAAAAAAACAGGAATGAAAATGATAAATTAACATTGATCTACACATTCCAAGTGCATGTCGACTAGGGCCGACATCAATTACCACTCATATAAACCTGTAATTTCAGACAGATTATATGGCTTTCTACTTGATGCATCTTCTACTGAATCTCAATTAATTGGTGTATACATCAAGTAAAAGTTAAAAAATTTGTGATAATAAATCCATATTATTTGACATCTGTTAAAATAACTTTGTTAGAAAATATGTTTTGCTAATATATGATCTATAAACACTGAAAATTTTCTCTGTAAAGAAGCAATTTTTCCCAGTCTTCAAATCATAGACTACAACAGCTATGTCCAAAATGTGTTTTTTGTAGTTCTCCCCATGAAGCTATGACTTTAATGAACTAAAATAAACAACGTGGTCTTAAAAAAAGAGAAAACATACCAATCATGATCTTGAAGCATTACAATATACCACATATCCTTGTCCTCATTCTTAAAATATCATGATTGTTGTTTATGTAAGGTAATATTTTTCTATCTTTAAATGTCTTCTAACATTGCTAAATCTATTGTAAAATAACATTATTACTTGTTAAAGATGTCATAGGAGAGCCCATTCATGGGAAATCAGGAATAAAGTATCAATAATAACATTCTTGACTAAAAAAATTGTGTATCTCGAAGACATTATTTGGACGTTTCTAAGAGATAACCACCTATTTCCTCTCGAGATCCATATAAACACATATTTTATAGAGTACGTGGCCAATAATGAGAACCTATTATATCAAAAAATAACAATTTGATAATTTTTCATATAGATGATGATCCCACAAGATTCCCAGCACTGTCACCTGGTGTTTCTCATGCTCATCCCTTATCCTTGAATACACCAATAAGTCTTCCAAAAGCACCACCACAATATAATCCAGATAACTCTAAAATATCCAATTCTTTAATTTCATAAAGATAGTTGGTTTATTTTTTAAGAATAAAAGTCATTACCACATACTCATAATGACCATTTCCACTCCTGAAATCTCTCTTTGATATATCCACCTTCTGAGCCCCCAATTGGGGATAAACCTGATCACAAGTCAATCGCAATGAACCACTGATCTCCCCTTAATTGATAAAAATTATCATCAATATGTGGAAGTGGTTACAATTTCATCATTATAAATTGGTCAAGATTGAGATTATCCACATATGGCCTTATAGTTTTATCTACATTTTTCATATACAAGACTGGTTCTGCCCACATAGACGTGATAGGATGAATGGACAATTTTCATTCCCACTCTTACAAAAACACATTCATCTCCCTAAACTAAATTGGAGATATTAAATAATAGATAAAGGAAAATGGGAACATTTCCAGAAAGATATCAATCATAAATTCAACTTTTCTTGTGGGTGGAAATAGTGAAAAAGTTTCTAGAAACACATATAGAAACTGATCAACCACTACTGGAAAATTGTTATCCTTGATCAATTCATTTGATCTTAAAGCCATTGATATCAACCGGTATGAGAATTTTCCCACAAATGGTGTTAAAAACCCTTTTCATATTCCTTTAAATTTGTTTTTATCTAAATATATGATTCATTCCATCATCAGTTGTGAAACTAACCACTCTAGAAAAACAAAAAATGTGAGGCTTAAATGTTGATGAAAATTAAAAACACAGTATTAAATTATAGATAACCATTTCCGCACATATAATTAAGATATTAGCTCAACTCCATCAATGTGTTTTTAATATTATTAACACATAACAGCTCAAAATTCTCATTGACCAAGAGGATTTTGATGTTTTAACACGTATGGAATCATCGTAAAAATCAAACACAATAAATCAACATCACGTGAAGAAATAAATGAACAAGATTTACCTGTAACAAAAACAAGATATCATAGTGGTCGAATTTATAAGAATTATACCTATCACCATTGATGGTCTAGACTTCTCAAGCACAATAATTTGCTTAGCTTCATATAGCTACATGATTGATGCACTTTGTTCTTTATTACTTTGTTGAGATTTATCTAAAATAGGATTCATAGTATTCGTGGAATCACCATCACTTGCACTATTATATTGATGTGGATTAGTATAATAACCTCATCCCATCTAATCATATGATGTATAGGACACATGATAAGTATCTTGAATAGTCTCCCTAGAGTACTATCACAATAGCACTGAAGACGCTGCATCTAATTACAATTATTGAATTCCCTTGATGGTTATGCACACTCTTACTTCATGTGACTAAGAGAACCACATTAGAAACATAATTTCTTGGTCTAGGGTCTCATATCAATATTTTTCTATCTATCAATCAGATTTTAACCCATAATCCCACCTTTAAAATAGGTTTCCCTATTTTTAATTCTCCTGAATTTGAGTTACCATGGTTTCATGATGGTTTTAATATGATTCATCATCTAGTATCATTTAGTATGTCCATTTATTCTACCATCCCTCCATTGACCATCCCTATATTATATGTTATACATATCATGAAAAAAAATCAATCGAATATCCTACATTAGCACCAATTCAAAAATGTGTGTCTTAAAGGATGCAATAGCTTCAAATTCATGTGAAGAGAGGGATAAGTTCATAAATTTAACCTTGTAATCTATCACTATGAGTCTCTCGTACTTCAAGCTGACAAATTATATTGTTCTTGATATCTTGAAATTATGAGGATGGAAATTGTTCTAAACAATCTTCAAAATCCTCCCATGAAGGTATTTATTCCAATTTATCATGAAATTTTCAATACCACAATTAACATTAATATATTCACAATTATACATATACAACATCAAATTAAACTGTTTTGGTAAGCCAAGGAAATCGGTTATTTTATTCAACTTATTTCTCCACACCTCTTCCTTATCAAATTCAAAATAACCCTGAAAGGTGGGAGGATTCTTTTTGTGGAACTAAATGGAATGATACACTTACCTTGGTTTATCCATAGCCAAAAAATTTTTGAATATAATCTGAACAAGTTTTTGGTTCACCTATGGTTTAGGTATAACCACATTCTCAGCAGCCTCCATTGGTTGCTTTCTACAATTCTTAAAATGTTCAATTTTCTATAATGAAATCAAATTCCATTAGTCACTATCTCTATGTACTAAACTCTTAACAATTTAAAATTATACACATCATTAATATCACAAAAAATCATTCAAAAATTCAAAATTATTTCAATTCATCCATCATTTAAAAATTTGACCATAATTTTTAAAATTATACCATTTTCAAAATAACCATTTCATGTAATTCCATTATCTCACATTTGAAAAAAAAATTAAAATTTTCAAAAATCATTTTTTTGTAACAAAACATCTATCACTACTCAATATTAAAAATGCACTCTTTGTGGAAGTAATTTGTAAAATGTATATCATGATAATATCATTGGCTAAACCCATGATAATATGATTACATGTCCAATAACTATCACAAAAACCCGTATGTACCCAAATCCCCGATAACTAAAAGTTCAATATAAAAAGGTTAGTTATGGATTTTTATTATCTAAATTTCAAGTCATGGAAATCATAATCCTTTCTACCAAACTGACATAATGAATAGTCCAAAATGAATTTGAACTCTAACCATGTGAAATAGTAACTTGGGAAATATCCATCCAAGACTGAAACCAATTTCAATTCAAGGACCCAACAAGATAATACAACATGTTACAGCCTACCACTCATCATTATCTTGAGTTGAGGTGGAATTTCTACTTGTCCTTAAGCGACATCCCTAAGGAGCCAAAGGATGGAAATAAATTCCTAGGGATTCATTAGAAGTTGATGGATGATTTCCCTTTTTAAGAAAAGAAACAACCCAATGAATCATTCCATAAAACAATATAACTATAAAGTGAATGATTACAATTCAAAATAAATTAATCTAATACCATTAGTATCAAAACTGAACTACAATTGAGTACCATAGCAAAAAATGACTAATATCACAGTACACAATAGATCAAAAACCCATAAAACTAAAATAATCCAATGACATGTCTTTATAACTCAAAAAATTATTCATACTTCAATAATATAAAACATCCCAAGTATCATGATGTTTCACTAGAATAATTTGAAACATAATAATTGTCTATGTCCCAATAAACAATATTTGAAAGAGCCCCAAAATACTAATGTATTAGTGACTAATAAAACACAGTAGAATTCTCCCAAATAACATCCATAATAAGACCACTATAATAGAATAATGTAACACATTTATATAATATAATTAATGTAAAAAAATTTAAATAAAACAATTGAAAAAAATTATATCAGAATATAAAACAATTACTATAACCAAATAGTTTTAACTAACCAAATCCATTCTTCAAGGAAGTAATAAAATAAGTCATTTAACCATTATGAATATCATTTTGTCATAATCCATTAAATTTTCACATATCCACACATGGACATTCCAAAAAACTAGATAGTTGTTACATTTGATGGGGAACATCATGTCCATAACCTGTCCCTTTGATTGTGGTACTTCATGACCAATATCCATCCTATTCAACTCACGATTAATCATTTATTCTATCCTCATGATCATACATATTTTCCAAAATATTTCAATAAAACCATCCTGTTTATTTTAAACCCATTTTCATACATGAAAATCAAATAACCATTTGATAATAATCTATCTAAAATCTATCAATAAAGCACATTCCAAAATAATTCAACAATTTCAGAAAATCCAAAAATCATCAATAAATAAATTTTCTGCCTTTATTTTAACATAAATTTCACAATAAACATCAATAGAAAACAATTAAAAATATATACATCATGTTCTAGTAATGGGATTAAAGAGTGAATCGACATACATTTGGAATTGTTGATTAAATGAATAATGACACAAAAATGTCTGAAAAACTGGGTTGAATCTCCAAAAACTCACATTAGATATCCTCCCCTAACATAGAAAAGGAAAAATATAACCATTATTCATGTCAAAAACTTTATATATATTCATAAAGTACTATATCATTGAAAATTATAGAAGAAAGAAAGTATATCATAGAAAAAATGCAAAAAATCCAAGACTTACTACAAGAATCAAGCTTCAAAACACTAAGAAACATCTTTGTATCACCTCTGAATTGATGGATAAAGATTCCAAAGCCATTATGATGAAATAATATCTATTTAGGGTCAATTTAGAGAAAAAATTAGGTGCTAAAACGTAATCCTGGACTATATCCACATTTCATGATATTGTTTTTAAACCGTTCTTGGTTAGTCGCACGTTTAGGAAAACATTTCCGCCAACTGCGAGTCAGTCAATGTCTCAAGAAGAGCCTCACATAGTTTTCCTTAGGGGTTACACAAACTGTTTAGAAAATCTATAATTAATAGCATTGGATTAAATTGTGAGATCGTTGTTGATCAATAAATTTTGTTCTATTTCTTCATCCCTCTTCAATGATTTTTCATTAAGATGATTGGTCTTTATTTATAGTATTTGATGGATACTTATACATAAATGGATATTTACTTTGTAATATTCTATAGATTATTTCTCAAAATAGTAAATTCATCATCACATGAATCTTCATAAATATAAACATCACCAATTGATCTTAATTAATTTAGAAAACTGTTTTGGAAAATTTAAATCAGTTACCTCTTGATCTTATGATTGATTTGAATCTTCTAAGGAGGAAGGTTCATCAAAATATTCAATAGATAATTATATCATTAGATTTTCTTCATACATACATGGTTTGATATATTTTTTATTGAATTATGAAGAAAGGGATTCCTCTTCATATTTTCATAAGATGGAATACTTGTTTCTATTCATTTTGGTTACTTTATTAATTCTATTTTTGAAATCCCCGAAAGATAATGAATATTGATCCAATATAAATTCAACTTCTCTAAGACTTCACTATATTAAAAATAAAAAAATAAAAAATCAAAAACTGAAAAAAATATCCCACTCTATAGACTATCTTTATTCTAATAAATGCTACGAATACGTTATTAGATACCAATTTTTATTATATAAAGCGTATAGACAACCATGGGGGGTTGAATCCATGTTGGTATCTTGTTAATTAATTAATGTATTACCATTTTTTACCTATATGATTCATCAATGAATTAAAATTACTCAATTCCCTATTACACGGATTGTAGGAAAGTATGTAGATAAAAAGAATAATAATAAGAACTCCATGATTTTTTAATGAGGTTTACCTCTAATATGGATGACTATATCCTCTGGGTATCATGGTTTTTTCCACACTGAAACACAATTCCTCATTTATTATCAATATGAAACTCAATAAAATGTATGATCTAGGAATCATATAAATAATAGCACAAACTAGAATTATAGGACAGAATATATATATTTTTCATCTAACTATATCACAAAATAACCATTCTAAAATATTTACTACATTTCACTAGATCCTGTATGAATAAATATTACAAGTGATGCTTGCGTCACTCACGAATAATATAGGATTGATCTTCATTCTAAAAAATGAAAATACCATAACGTTTACCTTTAATAAAACAATATTCTTCGATTCTCAATCCATATGATATATTCAAATAAAAATATTTAGACATCGTAATATTGAATTATCAAGATCAAAAAATGAAAGATCATTTTCTTCAACTAAAAAATTCTTTAGTATAATAATGATTCAATTTATCTCTCTGTTTCTATTTTATTCTTTTTCTTCAATTAGCAATGATCAATTTCTCATAGATTCATTGGTTTTCTTCCTGATATTTGATACACGATAAATTTTACAACTAAATATACCCTTATAAGGGGAGGGGTGAATCAATTTGTCTGTTAATTTAAAAATAAGTTCATGGCATAATTTCCCCCTTTTTTAAATATTTCTTCATAATTGGTTAGAAAAAAATAATTCTCTGTCACACATTGTTAATATTGTCGAAATATACATTGTTATTCAATAAATTAAAATAACCATAAGATTCAAGGATCTTTTACTTAGTTCACTATTAAAGGATATGGCTAATGAGTACACATCGATAGTGTATTGATGAGACAAATATACTCAACTTCTATTATTTAGTGGATATAAATTTTGATCCACTATCACTTTATACCAACCTAACAACCATGATAAGATTTTGGGTTTGGTAACTCTTCACCAAAGGGGAACTCCATATTCTTCACATCTTCACACTTATTTTATAAAGGAAATGTCTGTTTATATACATGATTTTAGATTATGGATAAGAGTTGAAATATTTTCTAAAAACTATACTCTTCTATAGGTAGATTCTCAATTATGTTCACTAAAATTTCAACCTTTTAACAGTTCATCTAATTTTTCATTTAACTCACCATTATCAAACTACTCACAAATTTTCCAAAATTTAATAATTTCACACAACTCCAACATTTCATGCTACTTATCAACTTCATATATATTTCATGAATCTATGTCCATATATGTTCCTAGACATAAACCATTAAATGGTGGTTCTTACACTCAAGATAAATATTAACAGAAAACATTTTCTTAGAAATAGTATGTTTGTAGAACGTAGTGTTTCACAAAAGTTTGTATTTATAGAAAAATAGCACCTTTTACAAAACATTAAACATTCTGGTCAAATAACTCAAACATCACACAAATCTTTTCAACACACTTCATTAATGAAACTCTATTTTACACAACATCACCTCTACACAATGCTTAGATAAAAAAATAAACTTATATAGGGAAATATTTATTTTCAAATTATTCTTCAAGTTTGTTCTTTTGAAATTTTTTTTGTTCTCTCAAAATACGCTTCACAAAACTCCAAATTATTTAACTTATTTTTTTTATTTTTTGTTTAATTTTTATTTTATTTATTTGTTTATTTATTTGTTTATTTGTTTGTTTTTTATATGTTTATTTTTTGTTTTGTTATTTGTTTATTATTTATTTATTTAATTATTTAATTATTATATAATTTTTTTAATTAATTTTTTTAATTATTTATTGTTTCCATGGTCATGGAAATATCCATGGAGAGGTCTGTGTCCATGCACATCCCCATGCCATATATAGAAATTCTGTCTTGGGTGAGATTTGAACCACTTATATCTTACGAATTCCCCAAAGAATTTACCACTCCAACATGCTCTTCATGTTGTCAATAAATCAAATTTAATAAACATATATAT
Organism: Viscum album; assembly: GCA_963277665.1. Taxonomy (NCBI): domain Eukaryota; kingdom Viridiplantae; phylum Streptophyta; class Magnoliopsida; order Santalales; family Viscaceae; genus Viscum; species Viscum album. The sequence goes on from OY728131.1 coordinate 1,198,326,094, forward strand.
ATATATATATAAACTGGAAAAAATAATACATAACAAATAAATACACACTAAATAATTATCAATCAATAATTATTATTCAATAATGATTAATCAATAATCAATAGTCAATAATCAATAATTAATAATTATTAAGTAATAAGTAATAAGTAATTATAAATATTTAATAATTACTAATTAAAAATTAGTAATTAATAAATAGAATATAAATGAATAGTGAATATATAAATATATAATTAAAAAATAACTGTTAAATAAAAATAGTAAATAATACATAATAAATAATAAATAATAAATAATAAATAATAAATAGTAAATAGTAAATAGTAAATAATAAATACTAAATACTAAATAACATATAATATATAACATATAATATATAAAAAATAAAAAATAACTTATAATATATAAATTATAATATATAATATGTAATATATTATATATTTTTTGTAATATATAATATATAATTTATAATATATAATACAGAAAAGATAATATCTAATATGTAATATATAATATGTAATATATAATGTATAACACATAATACATAATATATATTTTATAATATATAATTGATAATATATAATATATAATATATAACATATGACATATGACTTATAATATGAAAGTAACGTCTTAATAATAAATTAATTAGAAAATAATTTAATATATGATAAATTGTTAATAAATTAATAAATAATAGATAAATAATTAAACAAAGGATAAATAAATAAGAAATAAATAAATAATAAATAATGATTAATTAATAATTAATAATTGATAAAAACTAATAATTAATAATTGATCATTAATAATTATAAATTATAAATTATAAATTTATAAACAATTGATAAATTATTAAGTTATTTTTCATAAATGAATCATTTATATTCAATAAATATTGAATATTGAATAAATAATTAAATAGTAAATAAATAATAAATGAATAATAAACTAAAAATAAATTAATATTCAATATATTAAAAAAATAACAAATAATAAATAACAAATAATAAATAAATAAGTAGATAAATAAATATTATTAATTAATATTTTATATTTGATATTTAATTTTCAATATTTAAAATTTAGTAATTAATTAATTAATAATTATTCAATTAATTAATTGATAATTAATTATTAATTAATTAATTTACAATATATAAATAATAAATTATAAATAAATAAATAATTAATTAATAAATGAATAATAAACTAATAATAAATAAATAATAATTAATTAATTAATAATATAATTATAAATTAAAAACTAATGTGCACATAATTGCTAATAAATAAATAATTAAATAATTAAATATTTAGTTAAATAATTAAAATTTTCAATATATAAATTGATAAATAAATAAATAATAAATAATAGATAATAGATAAATAAATAATAAATAATTTATTAATTCTTTATAAATTGTTTAATTAACAAATATTAAATATTAAATAAAAAAATTATTTAATTAATTAAACCATAATGCATTAAGAACCCCTAAAAATAATAAAAACTCCAAAACAAACATAAAACTGATTCGTGACTCCATTTTTAGCACCACATCCAGTCAAATTGAAGATCATGAAATGAGCTTTGATATGATATTTGGTACCAGCCGAATGAACATATGGATCGAATGTTATAACTGTCTAAATTTTTAGAAATCAGGGTCTGTAACTAAAACCTCGGATTCACAGTCCTAAGTCTTTCTAGTAGAATAAAATGGTTACAATACTCAATAAGTTGGTACAGAACCTAAATGGTGTAGAGCTCTGCGCATAGTTCAATTTGATATGGGGTAGAGCCCAAATAGATGCATGGATTAAATGTTTTGGTTCCTTGACGTTCATGTTCGATTTTCGACTTTTGAAATTTGAATATATTTTTTTCATTATCACATTATTTAATTCTCACATTGTTTTGGCTCATTTTATAATATTTGATTTGATTGTGTTTGGAGCGAAAATGGACTCCCAGATCAGATTTCACGGTCATTTGATGTTGAAGCCTGTTCTTCAAATTATTGTCATTTAGTTTTCAGTTTAAAAATATTATTAACTAATAATTAACAATATTTTTAATTGACACATTATAGATAATTAAAATTATAAATAATAATCTATATTTGATCGTTATTTATAAAATAATAATAATTATTAATATGTATTTTTAAAATTTTCTAACTCAATTTCACAATGATTTTTTTAAATTATTGACACTAGAAAAATTGTACTTTTTTTGGATGAAATTTATAAACATTTATAAAAGATATTGTCAAAACATTTAGCATCAGTTTTGAAAACTGACACTAAAGCACTGTTTTTTTTTTGTATTGATTGATAATTCTAATATAATCAAATTTCATCATTCCATCAAAACAAAATAATATTTCATGAAACTTCATTATTTTCATAAAAACATTCACTTCTCTAAATTTTTAATTCTGACACATGTGAAATAATACTTTTTCTCATCTCTATTCATGCATCAGAATCAATGGGAATCCAAATTTTTATTCTCACAAATCTATTCAGTTACTCGAGATTTCTTCCTTTTCTTCCAATCTACAATTAAAACTTCATAAGAAACTCTTAATTATATCATATTTATTATCATATATGGAAGATTACTAGAACTTTATCACAATATCTAAAATCATTATAATCCACTACCTTTCCAATGAAATAGCCAAATATTTCCAAATATAAATCTCTGCAATATTTTCTTCTTTAAACATTCTTTACATGATAGATTTAGCCTCGATAGCCTTCTTACATTAGTCATATTAGATAATAACATATTTTTGTTGTATTAGACTGATCAAATTGAGTTGGGTCCATAATTGTTAGGTAAATCTCTAACTTTTTAGGGGTATTATCGAATTCTGAACAACCAATAGACAGACAACTACTTTTGTTAATCCTGACAAAATTCTCATTCTTAATCTTCCAAACATATGTGGATTCAAATTTTGTGTCGATGTGAAAAAAATATACATATCCATTTTATATATTTTTTGATATTCATGGACTTTAACTTTCATATATTTCAATAAATTATACAATTTTCTCGCACGATTAATGTTAAGGTGAAGCAACCCACCCCCCTATTATTTCAATATCATTTGGATAATCAAATTATTCCTTATCATCATTTAGGATAATATTTTGACTCTATCCAACTACTTCCCCATATATTTTCAACAAATCCGACAAATAAACTCCAGGATGTAACATTATATTCCTTTTCATTTTGTTAAGAATATAGTTATCAAATCAAAGATCCATCTTTGTAATACATCTCTATGAGAAATGTCCAAATTTATATTTCCCATATAGACTCCAAAATTTTAATGATTTTGTAGTACTAAATAATATTCCTTTATCCACTCTTGGGAAATAAAATTAAAATAGAATTATAAATAGTATCATGGTTTTCATGATCCCCCTTTATCAATGTTCCTCATATGAGCCCTTTATCAACTCAAATCCCTTTAAAATAAAAGTTAGTGGTAGCATAAACTATAATTTTCATTTCAGATCTTATATCATATCTTATTTACTGCCAAGGGGAATCTTTTTCTTTATCATGAATCCCATATCATAATAATACTCTTTCACAAAATTTTTTGTGATATTCAAATTTATAATATTGAGGATATATAGTTTTTCAACATATTAAAATCAAAATTGGGAATATTTTTCTCTCACTTTTACATGCATTCCATATGGGTCACATATTAATAATGTTTCTAAATATATCTACCTCCATAATATATGATTTTTATTTATATTAAAGTGAACTATCTCAGATTCATCATTTGAATTTAAAACGTGAAATTTTATTCACAAACAAATAATTTAAGAATACTAACCCAATTAAGAACTAATTGTTTGAGTTAATAACATCAGATATATCTATGTCACACTATTTCAGGATATCATCTTGGTATTTCCACTATTCCTCACAACATGTAATCTCAATCACACTAACATTAAAACATTACTTAGTGAGTATTAAATCACAACTATGTGAGACAAAGAACTTGTTTTTATATTGTTAATATATGGTATGCATGACATACTATTCTTAAAAGGGACACGTTTTCATATATGATGATAAAAAAACTTGAATTCACTTCAAAAACTCCATTTGGTTAGATAACAATTATTGATAGCAATGGTTGAATTGGTACCAAATAAATAAAATCTTCTATGTTGGGGAACCACATGTTTATTGAAATAAATTACTCTTAGAAACATATTAATATCCTAAAAGTATTATTATGATACAAAAATGAAATAAAAATAATATTTTAACACAAATTTCCTAAGAGTTGTATCATTGTATATTATTTTTCATTTTCTAAAAAAAATACAACATGACATGGGAAATAGAATGTTACTATATATTAATCATTACATTCAACATGATACCACTGAAAACACTAAGTATGGATTTATGATCGATTTAAATCAAGACCAATCTTGCCTTCATTTTATATTCTTCATCATAAAGTGATTTTTTTAAATTGTCAATGAAGAAAATTTGTTTATCAAAAATACATAACCTGTTGGATTAGGTCATTGTAAAAAATTTAGTTAAATGATTAGTCTTCTAAATAATTTAAAATTATGATCATCCCAACACCTCGTATATAAATTCATTTTCATTTAATAACATGAATGTGCTATGTTTCATCATATTTACACCATGTATCATATTTTCCCTTAATTCATCGCCACATTCATAAAAAAATAGAAACATTTTAATACATGGGGAGAAGGGGTATGACCATGATCCTCAAAAAGAGGATTATAATAGGTCATGGTGTACAAAAAATTTATTTTATTCATTCCCAAATTTCTTCACTTTACTACCTCCTTACATGAAACCTCTTCAACAAATTTTTCTAGGGATTTATTATTTAAAATATATATTCCCAACCTTAGTATTCTTCATAATTTAAAGAATATAATTTTCCTTATTCTGAGATTGTTTCATTTTCAAATAATATTCTAGCTGATCGAGACATATGATTATTCCATCTTTAGGTACATTATCAATATTCAATTTTTGTTTAGTATCCATATTATGTTTTTTGTCTTAATGTTTTTAAGATTAATCCCATGTGTATAGGTTGCTTTTATTTATTCAACAACTTTTCAAATGTTCACATCTATATTTCCACTAGTAAGAATTCCTCCACTAATATTTCTTTAAGTATTTCTTTTTTTCTATAGATCTGTTCCATTATCATTAACATAAATCATTGTGGAATAATATATGAATCCACTATGGTATTATTTAATATTCTCTTTGTTAACTTTTCCAAAATTCATATCCAAAAAATTATTTCTTACTATTTAATATATTAAGTGTAATTTATTATTCCTCAAAACTAGAGATTCTTATTTCTTTTAATTCGAGAATTTTTTTAATTTTTTCCAAAGTGATACTGGAAGTATAAATTATTAGGTGAATTTCAAACCTTTAATTAATATCCTTTTTCCTTCAGATCAAAAAAATTTCTTCCCAGTATAGAAAGATTTTTTAATGGATAAACTCAATCATTTCATTTTATAGCATTGGGGGAACTCCATGTCATTTTCAATCATTCATCGATTTATTCCAATGTAGATTTATTTTTATATTACTAGATTTAGAATATATAAATAATTTACCATAGTAATACTACCTCATTTTGTTTCATTTTGAGTGAGATATTGGCATCACTAGTGTTCTTACTCCATTAATCCTTCTGGATTCTGGACATACACCCATTATGGGTCCCAATCTTTTTAAAAAAGTAGTGCATTATAGGTACCTTATTATTATACAATTTACTTATATAATTATCATGAAACATCCCTTCATTTATAATTTTCATATATGACGCCTCACACGCTCCACTTATTGAACCATCTTTTATAATAGCCTAGTAATTTAAAGGGTTAAAAAGGAAAAATGTTACAACCTATGTCAACAAGGTATACCATTATTTTTGATCTCATAATAAATATATATTTTAGAGAGATTGGTATGTGTTATTTTCATGGTTGGTGATATCATGGAATGATTCCTAGTCTTTAGGTGACTGAGAAAAATTCACATTAAAAAAACGTGTTATCTTGTGATGAAAGTCATTAGTATGTTGACCTAAAAAGTCATGTGGGAAGACCCCAAGAGGGAAAACCGAAGTCTTTGGAGAAACTAGTGGTGTCCTATTTTCTAGGAACTGATGATCACATGATCAAAATAGGGTGCATGTGTTGTTAGTGGGGATTAGTCATTACAGTGGTATAAGATCCCCATGTAGCTAGGAGCTTAGTGGAATTTCCTCGTTTTAAATGTACGTTCCACAATGAGGACAATATGATTTCATGGGGTCGATAAAGTAACAACCTATAGCATAGATGGCCTGAAGGTCTTATTTTTTTTACTGATTTTTGATAATCCCCTTTTCAAGGGATGAGGGGGAACCCTTAAAAGGCCCAGGGGATTAAATATTACATTTCCTGTAGGCTTGGAGACATTACAAGACACATAGGTCTTAATAAAATCAAACTGACTATGACTATTGGAATCCACCCCTCCCCAACATCTTCATCGTGATCAGATCGCCACCTTTGCATGGTTTTTCGGCTAGTTGTCCAGTGTAGTGATACAAAGTCTCTATACTGATGATAATTCCATACCCTCTGATTATTCCAAATCCATTTAGCCCTGCTATGGTGAATGAAACATGCTCTTGAATCCTCCACTGGTGTTTGATCCTTGTAGAATCTATTTGGGAATCTTCATATCTGGTGTATCGAAGGCCTTGAGGAGGCCCTAAGTACTTGAGGTGGCTCGAAGGCCTTAAAGGTTGCTTCAAAACCTTATTGGCCCGATGGCATAGGTGGCCCAAATGCCTTAAAGACTACAAGCCCATACTGGCGGCCCAAGGTGAATAATTCTAGCTACTAAAATACCAAATAGTAGTTGTTATAGTAACCATTAGAATATCTACAATAGTACCTGCACAGTGCTACTACTGTACCCACACAGTACTGCTACAATTCCTACAATAATGCTGCTATAGTAACATAGAATTATGCCTCCACCTAGTTTTGAACCTGGGTCTCTTAGATGCACTTAGTGAGACCTCCCCAACATTGATGACGCTCATGTTATAACACCCTATTAGGTTAAAGGGATAAAATTATAAATGTTACTACCAATGTAAATAATGTGTACCATAATTATTTTTGGATCTTACCTGATTATAACACCAAAACTAAGAAAGCTTATCCCTGATAAATTATGGATGGTTGAAATCATTAAATGTTTCCTTGGGTACATTCCATTAATGAAAACAAACACCAAACAACATTTTTTAGTTTATGGGGATAGCCATTAGTCTAATGACCCATTCAGACACATCGGTGGAACCCAAGGGGGAACAATATGTGCCAATGGAAAAATAATTTGTGACGAGTGATACGAGACTCAACAAACAAATTAAGAGTTTTGGTGAATAAATTATCTATAAGGACTACAAGTTACAATTTTGAAGTAAATTTTCATCTTATTCATTCCATTAGAAAATATTATATTAAATTTTAGATCCATAATTATTATATATTTTTTCCTTTAACTAGAAAATCATATTTTCCACACATAAGGTGGATGTCATACTTGATTTCCTTCTTTGTTACAACATTGTCTTAATGTGGGTCAATATTGACATATCAAGAGAGGAGGGTGAATTGAGAATCTAATTTTAAATTTATGTTTAAAACAATTTTAAACCATATTTAAGTAAAACATCATAGTTAACAAATATAGTTGGTATAAGAAATATTAAGATTTGAAACATTTTTATATTTTTTGATAAATACCCAATTAAAAATAATTTTAAAACAAAGGTAAATTTTGAAATTATATCACTCAAACTAAATAGAATATATCACAAATATGTTTAAAATGTTTGATATGTTTTTTTCAATTAAAAATTTATAAAAATAATGTGTTGAAAATATGTGATTAAAAATTAATGAAAATATTTTGAGAAAAATATCATGAAAATAACTAAGATCTTGATAAAAATGATTAAGATGTTGGGTTTTTATTTTGAAATATAAGACACTCTAATTAATTGTCACCTACTTCAAAACATGTTTATTAAATAATTATAATCTAATATATAACATGGATCTGTTGTTATATATACAACCATAAATTTGGTTTTCAGGAATATAAATAGCCTTTTACAAAGTTATTCAAAATATAACAGTTGTAATATAAATAATAAAAGTGTATATAGTTATCTATAATTCACAAAAAGAGTAGGTGATAATAAATATACCGGATATAAGAATCACAACATGAATGTAAATTAAAATAGAGTTAGTATAAAGAGGTTAAGAGAGTGTTTTAATATTTCTCAATCTCATTAACTTTTGTTGACCAATTTTATTTAAATCTATCCTTGAAAATGTTTCAAATGGAGAATAAAAATATAAATGTTTCATAAAATCACATATTGAAGCATTGGATCATATAAAATTTTTAAAATTAATAACTATTCTTTACCCACAAGTTGTTCTAATATATAAAAATATATCCTTCTTAAATTAATCATTGAATAATATTTAAAAAATAATACTTGTACTGATTATTATAATTTGGCATCCATAAATTCTCTTACTTCTCCATGAATTATAAAAAATGTAACAACTGTAATTTTAAAATTCCATTCTAGTTGAAGTAGAAATCATCACATGATATTTACATAAGAATTTCCATTATGTTTTATGATAACCTAATCCTTTGGTCACTTGATCTTGTGGTTACATTAAAAGTTCAATTTCATTCTACATGCAATAACTTTTTTTGTGTGGTCACTTCATACCCTCATGTGGTCACTTATGTTCCTCACAATGTAAGTGAAATACTTTACCCAAATTCATTTTTGGTTTTCATTGTCACTTGATGTCCTCAAGTGATAGTTTTGAACACTTTGTGATGTTACACGAACAATTTATCTAGTCAGTACAAGGCATATATAAATTTTTCTTATCAAATGCATGGTTACTTGTTTGTTCCTATGGTTTTATATACTTCAAAGTGTTGTCTCTTTTATATCGTCACATGTCCATCATAATCATTCGATGTTTTTATTATGGTAGATTGATTATGTCACATCAAGAACTACCCATTTTTATATTTTTTCTAAAAAAGACATTTAACTATCATAAAAAAATTAATTAATTATTATCATTAATAAACACAATTTATTAGAATTAAAATAAAGAGTTTATATACTAATTCAATAACCACCTCCATTTGATGATCCAAAATCATGATTGATTATACGCAATGCATTAAAATATACTTTATCCCAATTTTTTATTATAAAATATTATGTCACAGGTACGTGTATATGTTAATGTAGACATAAAAAATATATTAAATAGTCTAATTACGAAATAATAAAAAAATTGATAAATGAATATATATAAAGTAAAAAAACATTATATTTATGATTTAACCATTGTTAGAAAAATTCCCCATAAAAAAACTAATTAGAATTAAAATATAATACAAAATATCATATTTTAAAAGGGGTAAAAATGATTATATGGTTATCCAAATAGGCTGAGTATGTGGTGTAGATTTTAGTGAAGATATAGGAGAAGGTTTTAGAATAACAACGCACTGAAAAACTATTTAAATATATTGAAAATATTTTATATAATAAAAACCTAAAGGGTTGGCAGAAGTGGTAGTACTGATATGTGATGAAGAAATATGTAATGAATGAGGTTTCATAATCATTGTTTTTTATATATACATGTAGGGTTTTATATTCCTATTGACATCCATTACGTCTCAATATCCATTCCCTATAGCCTAAAATTAATCTTCTTTGTTTTTGAAGAAGGATTCTAGAAGGTTTGAAATAAACTTCAACATAACCACATGAGTTTTGAAGGTCAATATTGTTTGTGAAATTCAGAGATCAAATCTTAAGGATCCCAACATGGTTTTTAGAAATTACATTGTAAAATCCTACTTCCATAAAAATCAATATCCCTTAAAATTTTTTATCTATAATTTTCTTAATTCTGCATAACTGATTTGAATAGTTCCATATTTTTGATTTATTTTTTTGGAAACCCTCAAATAATTTTTTTGGTCTTATAAAATTAATCCAGTGTCACCTTTAAATATTATCTTATGAGATGTTTGATATGGAATTAATTAACATAATATTTCACATTAGCATGATTTCTAACTAAATAATGTGAATTGGAAGGAACAACAATGTTAAAAATGATGAAATAATGAATTTAGAAACATGTAAACCAACATCATCATCATGATCTAGAGATATGTATGCCTATATCCAACTTGATATCTTAATGTCATGTTATCATTTTTATTAGATTCATTTAATGATGAATCTTCAGTTAAAAACTTGATATGATAAGAGTGGTTATCCTAGAGATGTCATCTTCTCTGATGGGTTAAACTGACATTAAAAATAGTACAGTAAAGTGTTATTTTAATATACAAAAATAATATATATTTGAACTCATTTAGATCCTACTTAGTCATAAAAAGACAATTAATCAGAATGGGGGATAGGTATAGATATCTCATGAGTATACTACTGGCCATTTATCTCATCTTTAAACATCAGAAAATCTAGCCTTAGAGACAAACCTTCTGGTGCTACACCAGTTTCTTCCTCAACATAATTATAAATATATATCTAAGTAGATCCAAAAGGGCAAATAAAATTAATACCAATAGGTTACTCATTATGATTATTAGGATTAGGTCCAAACATCACTTCTATGACATGGTTCACTATTGGTCTAAGAGGAGAAACCTAAACAATATCTTAAACATATATCCAACCCATTATAGGGACTCAAAAAAAATTGAGTGGAAGAGTTGGATGGTTTAGCATCCCCAATTTAACTTCTTCTATGGTTCTCATTATCACTCAATTTCACCCCTTAAGTAGTTTTCCCTTTTCACATTCCCATGGAGTACTTTCATTGACAGGGCTCAAAGTAAATTATTTCTTAATATTGTTTTATTTCATTAAAAATTCATCTGATTAACTCTTATAAAATGTAATATCTTTAACAAAATCAACCATTTAGTACATGGTAGCATCAAGATACATATATCTCAAATATTATTATGGAAATGGTAGAGGTAGAGGAGAATTAGTCGATCCAAATGATATAAATGGGAGATATTTTGTTCATTTTGATAAGACCCCCTTGCATCTTCACTAAGATAATTAGTTTTATCCAGGCCTTTTTCTTAAACTACCACTTCAACTTCATTTACATTAGAAGAATACTCAACTACTTCATCAGGTTTAAGACCAAGTTCCACTATGTCCTTAAATATCACATAATCTACAACATGATTGAACTTCTCATAGATATTTTCATTAATTGTGACCCATTAATTCTTTAATGGGTTCTAAATGATTTTTATATTTTTATTCATTTCATAATTTAATAAAAAAAACTTATAAGTAGGAAATGTTAAACCCCGCCACCATTAGAAAATAACACTTTGATGTCCAATAGGGATGAAATAATCTTAGGATAACATAATTAGGTGAATTTAGAGTGGGTTTTTCCTCATTTTTCCCAGTTATACATGATATAACTTGAAAATATTATCCAAGTTCATTTATTAACAATATATTGGATAAAAATCGTGATGAAATAAAATACTAATGTCCCCTTTCCTTATAATAATATGTTAGAAGATAAAATTCACCAAAAATTTCAATTCCATATCCTATTCCACAATTTCTTTTATTCATGGATTTCTGTTCATGGTTTGTTCCTCAAGATTATTGAAAAACAAAAAATGATCAGCCATCCAGCCATAATCATATTTTTATTATTTTCAAAAACCACTTTTAGGGAGAGTGGAAACATTACAATAAAGATTTCATGACCAACCAGGAAAACACAACATCAAACAGAAAAATAGATAGACGACTCATTGAAATCAAGTTTAATCCTATTAGAAGTATTCCTCCACAAAATCTTCCATAAAATCCCTATTACCTCTTTGTCTAGATCATCTTTAATGAGATCCTCAAACCAGGTTAGAAACATATCCCATGCCTGTAAGAATTATTCCATGTTTATCTTCCTTGCATTAAACCATGTTTCCATGATTCGATCTTGCTTGTAGATCCCACCATTTTAACCTCTCTGGTAGCCTTCCGAAGAACTCTCTTATACAACTTCCCACAATCTTCTTCTGAAGCATTGAAAGGAACCGCTATCTCCAACATTTCCTCCTCGGAATGAATGATAGCATCCCATCATTCCTCCATCGAAGCTGTAAACCTCATCATATCATCCCCCTGAGGATTTTCCATAACAACCAATCGAGCCCCCTCATTATTGTTCTCCTTGGCATTATCTATACCACCAAGGACGCCAACTTTCTGAGGAAATTGTCTTTTTCTTGAGGATCTACTTACAGGAGGGGTAGGTAAGAATGAATAATCTTTCCTCTTCCTTGCCTTCTGAGAGTGATTTATAAACCCCTCTGGGTCAACTATGGTGTTTTTTCCTTTCGTAGTGGATAATATGATATAATCCTCCACCAGTTCCACTTCAATTGCTCCTCTGTGGACTACGAATCAGACTCCCTAACTAGAACGGCCTCTTCCTCATCCCCTACCTCAAACTCAAGATTCTATTCATCTTCCAATACATCAAAACGGTTATGAGAGAGGGAAGACATTCCTCCAGCATTGACCATCTCGGTATAGGACAGGACAACCTTTGAGGCCTACCCCAGATTTCCTAAAGTCATAGGCTGCTCAAATGCTCGACCCCAGAATTCATGATGAGGGTACTATTCCTCCCAATCATTGAACGATACCCTGGATAGGGCCACAGACACCTCATCCTCAAGTCACTTTCAAGTAGTTCCCAAGCCAATGGATGTTAGAACATGACCTAGATCCTTCCGTAGATGATCGAGAACCGTAACCACCTAAGGACCAGAGACCTTTGGTGTAGCCTTCACGACTTACCCTGAAAGACTCCCCCTCCCCGAAGCAGAAGGGGCCTATATAGAGGGGGTATAAAGCTGCAACATCTTCAGCCCTGGTTAAACAGGAGACTCATGTTCCTCCATGACACTGGGCTCCTCATCCTGGACAATAGGAGAAGGCGACACCTCTGTGGACCCCTGTTTGCACATAACAGAGCCTGAGCCTTCGACAGGGCAAGCACACCCACCCTCAACTTGGAATGAAACACATTCAACTGCCACTGGAATTTCCACCAAAACTATTTCCATTGACCTCTTACAACACTCCTTGAAATAGTGACCATGTCTATTGCGGAAGGAACAGAACGACGACCATGATTCATAAAGAATTTTTTTAGAATACCTGTATTATCCCTTAACCATGATCCAAACCCTATCGGGAGGAGGCCAGGAGAGATCCATTTCGACGCAAATACATGCAATGACCGGGTGTACCATGGAATCAGTCAGCCGATCAACATAAATGAATCAACCAACAGAATTACCTATTGAACGTAGGAGAGCTGGATTTTGGAATTGCAGTGGTAAGCCTGGAATCTGTATCCAGAATACTGAAGAAGAGGAGTTGCGATTCATGGGCACGTTAAAATTCCGGTGATGTAGGTGGTACTAAAACCCTCGAAAGGATCTGCCTGCACAAGACCACGCCATAACCAAATCTTCCTCATCGGCGAGGAAAATTAGAAATTATCGCGGCCCATGAAGGCGGACAACTGCACGATGACCTAACCCCCAATCCTCGTTAACGTACATGTTGAACAATTGGACCAAATTTCATCGACAAACAAACTTTTAAATTAGAGCCATGGAAAGAAGTGACAATGCTTCAGAGAATTCGTGAGAAGAAAATGGAACCACCAAATGGGCATTGACAATTCCCAGGACCTGCGGAGGAACCTCTATGCTAGGGAAGAAAGAGCGTCACACTGGAGGAAACCCCCATGCATGAGATCCTGCCCCTCGCTTTGAGTAAGAGGGGCCATCGTCGCCCCCATGAAACCTAGGGCATCTCTCCCTGAAGCAGAAGGGGTGCTCGAATGACTATGAATAAATACATTAGGTCACACATGGTGATGATAATATTAATGAAATATTCACAGTTATAGTAATCATAATATCTTATATGAGGAACATTTAATCATTTATTTCACAACTTCTAAGAGAATATTGACAATTATCCATTTATAACCATTAAAATTTTCCTGTTCATTCACCGATATAATTCTTCATATGGACATAGAACACTTTAAAAAAAGGATAAAACATCAATCCATTTTCCTTAACCCAACTAATCCATCTTGTGTCTGAATTTATATCTAAACCAAGGAATTTCCCAACTATTTCAAATTTCCATCCACTACATTTTTTACATATACAAACCAATCTATAAAATAGGGTTTGTGATTCCTGACCATAACACTAGAGATTGCCTAATTTTTATTTTATTTCTTCAAATGAGTTAAACCAATAATAGATGTTATTTAATGAGGTATTTTTATTATAACCATTCTTATTCATTGACTAGAAACGCTAGAATTTTTCTTTAGTTTCCAAAGAAGAAGAATCTTAGAGAGAAGAAATATGAATGACACAAAATTGGGGGCTTTGAAAAATAGAAATGGATTTTGATAAAATAAAGGGGATTTTTGTGAATATTTAAATTCCAATTTTAAATTTATTCAATCATTTCAAAAATAAAATAAAAAAATTGGAAATAAATATTATAAAACATATAAGTATAAAATCATAATAGTGACATTAGGTTAAATGACTATATAACTTTTCTCAAAATAACTTAAATAAATCAGGTTTAATGTACTTACTAAATTACATACCATGAATTAACCAAGAGGACTTACAGTATGCAAACTGACCACATGACTAATTCCTCACAGTTATGTAACTGACAGTATGAATGAATTGTCATGTTTGGTTAACTAGTCTTATGAACATCCTTTACAATTACTTGTTATCAAGGAATAATATTCATAGATCAAAATTAAAATAATAAAAAAATATAAGTATTTATGTATTGTAATATGAATGACCAATAAATAATATTTAAGAATATGAATTAAATAGAATACAAGTAATTATATCTTAGATGAAATATTTTGGAGTAATTTATCATTTATAACTCAAATAAGATATAATTCAATATTTTCGTATCAAAATTATATTTAGTTATATCATCAAGATGATTTTCAGTTCCAATTTACTCAAGAGTAATATCACGTTTAAAAAAATGTTATCTCTAAAGGTGATTTCTTATATAAATATTGTTTTTCCATGAATGTGATACAAGATTCTTTGAAATATTAATTGAACATGTATTGTCACTTTTCAAAGGGATATGATGGAGTTGATAAACATAATATAGTAACATGTATTTCATCCAAGGAATTCAGGAACAACTATTCAGTACATTGAAATATAATTCTTCATTTTTCTAAACAAAGATGCTAGATAATTTCACAAATTATAAACTATTTCATAAGATCATTTTATATCTAATATATATCCACCAAAATAAATATTATAATGGATAACTAAGTCATGTTTCTATCTAATAAAGTAAAACTATCAATAATTTGTTGTATTATTGAGGAATTTTATATTCTTTTAAAAATATTTAAAAGATATTCTTTTCGATTTTCTAGATATCATCACACATACAGACACTATACATATCATTTGGATGTCTATGAGTTAATTATTATAAAAACTCAATGATTCTACTATGAATAGTGCAGTCAACTATTTTTCTAGCTTCATCTAGATATATCTTAAACCATGTAATCATAAGAGTATCACATACATTTGGTTTTATCCACATCAAAATTTTCCAAAGGATAATTTTTGTATTTAATTTTATTTAAGAAAATATTATATTTATTTCTAATGATTTCAAAATGATAAATGAACTTTAACTCACAATTAAACTCATTTTTAATTCATTTTTCATCATTTTAGAAAATTAAATACATAATGAGTCCTTACATTATAAAAAAATAATATCATCAATATAGATTTGATCTAATAAAAAATTATTTTAAATTATTTTTATAAAAAACATAGGTTAATATACACCTTTGAAAAAAACACATTATTATTTATTTAATCTTATCAAACCAATCACATTGAGTTCGTTTTAAACCATTACTATCTTTATAATTTCTAAGAACCTAATTTGGAAAATAAGGATTTTTAAATCCAGATGTTATCTCAACAAAAAAATCCTTAATATTATACCCTATAATAAATTAACTATTAACATATATTATATATAATTAGGATCTAATATGTGATGCATAAGAAATCACCCTTATAATGGATTCATTTCTAGCAGCTAGTTCAATGGATTCTTCATAATAAATACCTTATTCTGGACTATAACGTATTGATAAAAATTTGGATATGATTCATATTATTGTTCTAGAATCATCAACCTTGATTCTATACCCACTTATTTCAAATAGGTATTTAGTATTTAGGCATATTAATTAATTTCTATACATTGTTTCATCCAATTTAATTCCATTATTATTTTATATTTATCCCTGGATTTTCATCATTAATTGATTTATGGTTGCACTTAGGTTTTAGATTAGACAAAAAAGGTTTGATTTTCAAACTGGTTTATCAATGATGCTTGGGATTGAGTAACTTACACCACATGTCCAACAATATCATTAAGTTGCTAGGTTTTTGGGTTCTAAGGGTACTATGGATTGATGTACTTGGTTTTTCCAAGTCCCCTTTCTAGTTACTGGGGTCTTTATGGTTTCCTATAGGATATTAAAAATGTAAATCAATAGCATGGTAAAAAGTATTAGAATTATTATTAATATTCAATCTTCACATCTCATCCTCATGATTTTATACTGTAGGTTGGGGATCATGAGGATTCTAATAATCAAAAGTAACATGTATAGAGTCTTCCACAACTTAAATTTTTTTTAATAACTCTATATTCATTAATATTTTATTAATATAAATGAAAAATTATTTCAAAAAAAATTGATGTACCTTTTCAAAAAAATATTATTTTTGTTAAGATTGATGAAATTATATCCAAAGTGTATAAAGTAATTTAAATTAATTATTCCACCATTATGTAACTCATATGGAATCTATTTCACGAGAGTTCTAAAAATAAATAAACTAATTACATAATATATTTTGTTAATATCTTCTTACTAAAAATATATATGTAAGTCATATCCACTGAGTATAGCTTGATTATATTCTTAAAGAATCATATTCGTTATTTTTTCAAACCCATTTTCATTAGGATTTTAAGAAGAAGAGAAATTGTGATTATAGGAATATTATAATCAGGGAGATTCATATACATGATTATCAAACTCTTAGCCATGATCAATTTTCATGGTTGTCTATTGAATTTCAATATTTAGAAAAAAAAAAGAAGAATCTTCAGTTTTTCTGAGAAAGGAAAAACACAGATATATATCTTGAATAATCATAAGAAATTACATAAGAATAGTATTTTTAACTACTCTAGAAACATGAAATGGCCCAAATAAATACTTGTGAACCAATTCTAGTGGCTAATCAGTATAAACATCTTTATTTGGTTCGAATGTAATTTATTACTACTTTCTTTTCCAACAAGGACTGAAAATTTTTTCTTTGAGAAATTATATTTTAGGAATATCTGGAAATAATCACTTATAATCTATTATTAAGTGATTATATTTTATGATTAATTAGTTTTCAATTCCACAATTAGTATTTTCTATGAAAATCAATAAAACAAGAAATATGGTGAGTAAATTAATAATTTTTGTTAATAATATTAAATTTATCATTTCTCAATGTATTAAATGTTAATCATGAATATAATACAAAATTTTATAAGAATTTTATCAAACATAGAATTAAAATAATCATCACATTGTGATGAAATACGTCAAAAAGTTATTCTGTAATCCATCGAAAAATATTACTTTATAAAATAACAACATATTCAATGTTATTATTTCTATAAGTCCAATAATCATTCCATTTGAATTAACACTAAATGTTACATTCCCTATTTCCAATTTTATATGATTCTTAAATATTAAATAGTCTCAATTGAAATATATATAACATCCACTATGAAGATACCATATATTTATACCGGCATGTTTCAAACACTTTTTCTAAAAGTAATCAAACAAGAAATGAATTGGGTAAAAGTATTTTAATGTGTCCAAAGAGTTTAAAAAATGAATCCTTTTTAATCCACATATGTTTCAGAACCTTGATTAAAAATAATTTAATAGATTTAGATAGGAAACTAATTAAGTTCCACAATTTTTAGAATTATTTATAAAACATGTAGTTTTATTTTATTTAGAGTCTATGTTATTTTTTATTAAACTAGGAATAAAATAATTTTCATATAACAATCCTTACTATCAAGATATGTAGCCATTTATAGATTTGGATTTGGGATTTTTTAACCAATATAATATTCTTTCATTATATACCATCAAAAATAATCTCCAGACCCTTTTTAGTTGTTCATTAACTAATTTCAAATTCGTATTCTCCAATATTAAATTAAAAGTATTTTACTTCTCTACATAAGATCTGTATTATCGATATCACATGAAACATTTATCTACATTATATTTTTATATTTGTTATTTAATCCAGTCATAGTGATTTATTGGGCACAAAAATATTATTTAAAAATATTTATTAAAATTTTTAGATTAATTAGATATATGAGAATAATAATGAAATTGCACCACTTATCTAGTAGCCATAATGTATAGAATATCATTTTCATTTTATTCTTCTCAAATAGAATTTGAGCCACTGGATATGACTTTCAATTCACTCCAAGTAGCCTTCATTGATTTCATTGGTCTTTTCTATTTATCTTAATATTTTTCCTATAATTATTATTTGGATAATAAGTTTTTATAGGTCTTTTCCTATTACATAAATAGTAGACAGTATAATTAGTTGATTCATCTCTTTTCCAATATGTCCTCCAATTTTTTCTTTTATCATACATTACATTATGTTTTAACTTTTTTGAAAACTTCTTCTTTTTATAAATATAATTTAATCTTTTTCCTAGTTGATCCATTTCGTCATTACTATCTATATCCATTTAACTTCAAATTTTCTTCATGTTTAACATCTTCCTTAGATTTTGAATGGGATACTTTAATTATTGTGAATTTTCATTTTAGTTCACCATTTTTATTGTCCAATTTCAACACTTCTTCCCACATTTTCATCATTAAATATTCTCCATGACTAATAGTTATCTAACCTAGAATAACTCCAAAATAGAGTATGTGGCACATATCTATTGATCTGGTAAACATGTCATGATCCTAAAAACATTATATTTTTAATCCATCTTTTTACCAGGTGTAATAACACTATTTATGATCTCATTCGTCCTGAGATACACTTCGAT
Source organism: Viscum album (assembly GCA_963277665.1). Classification (NCBI taxonomy): domain Eukaryota; kingdom Viridiplantae; phylum Streptophyta; class Magnoliopsida; order Santalales; family Viscaceae; genus Viscum; species Viscum album. The sequence goes on from OY728131.1 coordinate 1,198,345,644, forward strand.
ATAGATTCACCAAACATCATATTGAAAGTATAAAACTAAATCTTGTATATATTTAATCTCATTTATTTAACAATATATTCTCTATCATAAGATATTTAAATATTATAATGAATTTGATATGAATTATCACAAAAATAAATTCTATTAAACCAATCATCTCATAGATAATATAATTTTTATATCATGGTTTTATAATTAGAATCAAAAGTAACTTTAGTGGATGATTCCCATTATTTTATACTAGTTTTAGGTTTTTCATATTGATCTTCAGAAGATCTTCATCTTTTAAAAATCATACTCTCAATATCAATTTCTATATTTATTTTCCACTGAGAATATATATTTCCATTAAAATAAAGATGTCAATTTGTACCATATCTTTTAAACTTACCATGCATTCTAAAAATTTTAAGAAAAAGGGTAAATTATAATGGTTGTCTTAATAACTCAATCAATGTCAGAGAAAAAAAATTAAAACAACTACTTTGATACCCATTGTGGGACCCATTTGAGAATTCATGAGGGGGAGAATATATATTCCAAATTAAAATTTTTATTTAAAAAAAATAAAAACCCCCTCAAATAAAAAAAACAATTAAATGATACAACAGGTGTAAAAAATATATTTCAATGAAATGGCACCTCAATGATTTGATCAAAAACTAGTTAAAAAATATTACTAAAAATTTAAAATTTTAAAAGTATTTGAATAACTCTGAATAGAATATATCAAATTTAAATGTTGATAATCAGAGATTTTGTTTCAAAAAAAATACTTTAAGAAAACAAGTGTGGGATACCAGATGACAAATATAATAGGTGAAAATAGTTTGAAAAATTGAGTAAGTGGATATCTAAGAATGAATAATAGAATTTAAAAAACATTTTTATTTACAAGATATAAATTTAATCCTATTTACTTGATGGTCACCCTATTCTAACAAATTTTATTTATTTCTGGTATAATTGATCCACAATGAAGATCGATTTTTATATATAAAACTACACCCACGGTAGTCAAGGGTGAAAACATTTACATCTACTATTATTCATAGGATAATATGTGTAAAATTAATATGAAATGATTATCTACTACACTTGATCATTTTTCAAAAAATATACTAGATATAGTAAAACTATCTCCCGAGAAAAGTGAAATAGGGTGAGCATAATGAGATGAATATTGTGTTTTGAATTATATAAATATTATTATCCTCAGTTGAACAATTTTATTTAATTATATATCTTAAAAACATTGAAACAAGTCATTAACATTGAATAAAAATATAAGTGTCATGGAAGCACATATTGGAGTGGTTATTCTAATAGGTATTTCAGTAACAATATCTACTCTTTTTCTTTAAGAGGATATAATACATAAAGATAAATAATTATCAAACTATCTATTATATAATATTCCTAAAATAATGCTTTTATTTATTATTTTATTCCATAAACTTTTTCTATGAATTCATAACAAATTATATAAAATATAGAATTCTTAATTTTAAAATTACATACTGGTTTAATTAAATATAGTCACCTAATCTTTACATTGTCTTAATCACTTTTTCTTGTAGTCACATGAGCATTAAATCACCTCAATTTGCAGTCAAATGCTTTCTTCAGGTAGTTGCTTAATTTTTTAATATTGGTTTTCAATTTTGTTACACAATCAGTTAAGTGTCTCATATAATTGGTTCAATAATTTAACCAAATTCGTTGTCTTTTTTCATGGATACTTTATTTCTTCATATGGTAGGTTGAATCCTTAGTTTAGACACCTAATCACTTAACTAGATACTATTATAAATATACAAATTTTTTCTCATCTAACACACTGTATGTTTTAATTCATATGTTAACATGAAATTTCAGGCATATTCACTTCTAAATGGTCACATTCCATTCACAACTAGTTAAACTAATTATTATGATAATATTATACTGTTAGACAGAGACTAATCTAATTTTGATATTATTTCTAATGAATATTTAAATATAAAAAGCATAAAATTAATCATCAGCATAAGAAAAATTATTTGTGATCAATAAAATAAAGATTTTTGGAATAATCCAATAAATTATATAGATAATTCTTTCCATCATCTTCTTCTATGTATTTATGAACTTTTTTATTTCATAGGAAAATTCATCAAGTAAATCACATTATTATTATTTTGATCATATCATCATAATATCTAAAATATGGTAAACCTCAATTCTATAAAGCTACTTATTCTATAAAAAAATTTCGTTGGTAAAAACATAATCAAGCCCCTATATAATCTCTCATTGATCTATCCTTTATTAAAGGGTTTGGATATGTCCATGATTGTTGTAAAAACATTCCTCGAATTAACAACTAGAAGTCCACACCACTTATTCCTAGGGAATTTCACCTCTTTCAACCCTTAATGAAAAATTTGAATTTATAGATGGTCATGTATATTATAATTTTTTTTTGGAATAATATGAAATATAAATATTGATTTCACTTTTATTAGTTGGTGTTTCATTCATTAGAGAATTATTCTTCTTCTTTAACTTCTTCTTATTGAATTTTTTCATAATTACTTTTCTACTAATTTTAATTATTGGTTTCCCATATTGACTATTTTTAAAGCCCTATGTTGATATGACATCGAATCCTCATTTTTACATTAAATTTCCATAAACCACTATAAAGGTATTTCATATTTCAAATATAGTCACACAATGAGGATTTTTATTGAACACCATATCATATTGGTATATCTTTCATATCTTTTATATCTCAATATTTTCAAATTTATCACATTTCCTGATCATATTAGTATCTCAAATAATTTTTTCCATAATATCCTTTCCCAAAACATGTAATAATGGGAGAATTTATTTCTGATAACCACATATGTAAATTCCACTGAAATATAGTGCCTTAATACAAAATTCTATAGTGTAACAAATCAAAAATTTGACATATAATTTTAAACACAATGAAAATAATTTACACTATAATACTAATTTAGAAAAGTGGTGACACACTGGGTGTGAGTCATGGTTTAGTTCAATTTAAAATCTTTTAATTTGTTTCATTTTCCCTATTTTTTGGATCCAAATACCTCATTTGATGGAACATGTTAAACTTATATCACATATTTATAGACTCACTAAAACATATAAATTTAGGTAGAAACATAAAACATCTATAAAAGATTAATATTTACAGATAATTTAAAACTAATTGATATGCCTTTGATCACACATCAAAAATGTTTTGAGTTTCGTAAATCCCCTAAGCTTCACTCTGTTATTGGATAGTTAGTTTGGGTCATGGACACCACAAGGCCAGATCACAACATTTTCAATATTTAGGGTTTGATTAGTCCTCATCCATGGAGAACTCCCTCTTCTTCAACATTTTTCATTAATTTGATAATGTAAATATTATGTATATATATATATGAGGTTATATTATAGATAATTTGTGGAATAATTTATGAAATTAAACATCATATCTAGAAAAATGGTCAACTATATTCACTACATTGTTCCTATTTTTTAATTGTTCAGATTAATTTTTTCATAAGTGGCCTACTTAGAATAACAAATTCATGTTTAAAAACCCACTATTTTCACACAAAGATCATTAAGTTTTGTCCTTTTAATTTCCTATAAATACAAATTCTCTAAGTAATTAATTTGTGTAATGTAAACTATTATATAATCCAATGTTTAATGGAAATGGTGTTTTAAATGAACTCAGGGATTCAAAAAAGTTACTCATGGAACACAGTGTTATACATAAATTCTTCCATATATATTAGAAAATATAAAATACAAAGAGTTTTTGACTCAATATATTCACCTGATGTTTTCTCATTTCATCCTCCATTCTTTTTTTAAATATTATATAAAAATACCACCCTTTTCATATCATTAATGTTTTTTCACACAAGTCATGCTTTGTGCAATCATTCAATCATTCTTTGTTCAATAAATATTCTTCATGAAAATTCCATTCTATATGTTTAACTTATTCACAAATGGAATCTTATTCATGTGACTATAATATTTATCATTATTGAAAGCTTTTTCTTTTTCTAAATTTTTCAATTTGTGGTTTCACACATACTTCACACAATACTATTCATTTAAATCCATTTTGGGTAAGAAATGTGATCACAAAAAATGTGTTAATTAGTTATTCATAAACCTTTTTTATAAGAAATTATAAATTATATGAAAACTATTATTTATCAAAATCTAAAATTATGTGAATCTCACTACTATAATTTTTTATATCATTTCCCTTGAATGAGAATACACATGTTACCAAATTTTAATTCTCACACAACTATGTACATAGTTGAGGATAGTTTTTTATTCCAAATGATTATGAAAACTTATTAGGTATCTCCTCATACATTAATAATCATTCTCTCATGTGAATGATTCCAGAAACATTATCAAAACAGCCAAGATTTACTAATCTGATCGATTTTATATAAAATGGATAAAACATATTGAACAACTCCATTTGTAATATTTTATTCTTATAACAATAGCTGAAATATAGGTTAAGAAAATCCCCTCTCACATTACACATCTTAGAAAATATATGATTTATCTTGTACCATGAAAATTTAACTCAGTTGATTTTTTGAATAATATGGTTCTTCTCATACATCACAATACAATTATTGACATTGGAAAAAACATTATATAGACATCCACTAATACTACTCCTAACCAACATCCAATATTTGATCTTCCAAGATTCCTAGGATTCATATTTTGATAAGATATAACAAGAATATATATATCTTATATTTATATCCTCCAAGCATATCATATTATGAGTATAAAATTTATCATCTGAATTTTATAACAAAATCCACAACCCTATCACACTAACTAGGGTAAAGGGAAATAGACTACCCATTAATCATTCCAAAAAAATATATAAATGGAAATTATTCTTTCTCGGTTTTGAGGAAGATCTTTTAAAAACATAAAGCTACAACCCATTATATTGTCTATAAGACCAACAAACAACCTTTGGGTTTTTATAATATATATCTTGTGATAGTAGTGTTAGATCTCATTATTTGATATTTATATAGTTTATAAGATTTTTATATTTTGGTCTCCACCTTATTATTATTCTTTTGAGAATATATATTAATAACCCATGTTAATATTATAACCATTTTAATTCTATTTAAATATCATCCCTCAAACCTCAATCTTCTTCAATTTTTAATTTGAATTAATTTAATCATTATTAATTTGTTTTCATTCTAAAAAATAATTATATTTTTTTTATAAAGATAATTAGAATTATAATTGATTAATCTATCACATATTTTTATCTACAAGATATACACATTCAAAAAATCCTTTTTATTTCATCAAAACTTGTAATGAATCTGGCATGGTAATGGAACCTCTAATTTTGGGGAAAAAATTTTCCACAATATTCTCCTAAATTTACATAATTTCCTAGAAATATCTCCCAGGATCATATTTCATCCAAATGTTGTCATCACACCTCATACTATCTTATTATCTCTCTCTTTGGAATGAAACTATTAGTTTACATTATTCTTCTTCAAAAAACCCTCAATATTATTTTATATTAACTAAAAAATGATAAATTTTGATATTTAATCAGTAATTATTATCTTAGAATCATATAGTTTAGATCCCAATAAGTTCTAACAATTTTCAAATTTTTTGTTCTTGTGTAAGTTGTATAACTAATTATGTATTATAATGGGAGATATTTATTATTCCACATTTAAAAAACGATATATGATGTTTTTATATTTATTTATCATGTAATAATTATGGCTATCAATTTTTAGGAAGTGTTTCATCAATTTCTAAGGTATTAATTGAACAAATTTCTTACAATCCAAATTTTTTTTTGTCTTCAAATTATCCATATTCTAGTAGTAAATAATATTTTATAAAACATATTATGTTATGAAAAATTTCTATAATTTTTTTTATAATATAACTTATCCAATTCTTTTTATCATTATGTGTAATATACAACCACGAATTTTCCCAATTTCACAAACTGAAGTGTCTTATGAAAAGAAAAGATGTCTTTTGAAATTATAATTTTTCAATTTTCAATTTGAATAATACTCCATAAAATTAAAATTAATATTATTGACTCTAATTTTTTTCATTTTACTCTTCCAAGTATATTTCATAAGAATGAATGACTCTGACAGAATTCCAAATAATTCATAGAAACTATCCAATTGACTCTTAAGGAACTTTTTATGTTTCTTACAATAAATCCAAATGACACAAATCTAATTCTAGAAAAATATTTCGAAAAATACAAATGATTATTATGAGTGATCCTGATGAATCTTTTTAAATTTGATGTTATAAAATATATAAATATCCACATGGTCATAAAATTTTTGGCAGTCACTTTAAACAAACCTCAATCAACCAAATATTACTACTAAAACATAATAACTCTGGTAAGTATTTTTTGAATATTCTAGAAATCCTTTATTTCATCACATTTGTTCAACGAGAATTATTATCAAAATGTATTTCATTATGATCGATAACCATAAGGATGGAACTTCATAAGATCACAACTTGCAAGTCAACATTTTTATCAGCTTACTCTTAATGTTCGAATATCTATCACTAAGTACGATCTATGAATCTATTCTTCTACTGGACATAAACAAAATTATTAAAATACTTCTTAATATCAAATATAATGAAAAAATATATTCAATCATATTTCACAACCATTTATTCTTTAAGAAATATAAATATTATTAGAAACATATAAACTATTTAAATCTTTTCTATATGATAATCTATCTCCATGATTATACAATGGAAGTGTCACATATTTGTTTTCATATGATTAATGATAATAAATTCTTCTCACTCCATATTTAAATCAATATTGTTTCCATATTTTATTTTGATGATAAAGACAACACAATCACAAAGTCGGTTCAACCATACTAATCATAAATTGTGACACCATATCAAGGGAACCCTACATAACATATCAAATGGATGGTTTAACATGTAATTTAATTCATAGAAAACATAATATACTAAAAGGATGGATTGAATTAGTATCCACTCCCACACTACATTGAGTATTTGATTGGTTCTCATAGAAAAATCTATTTTCTGATCCAAACATATGGTAATAAAAACAATATATATTTATAAATTTTGTGAATATAGTCCCATCTACACAACATGGACACATAAACCACACAATATTCAATGTTTCCAAAATCCCATCATAAGACATTCCCCATTCAAACCAATCACTAGTAATAGTTTTCTTCTATTAATGAAAACTCAAGGGAATACAAAATCTATTTAGAAGTAATTACATATCAATTAAAAACCAACATGGGTTTTAATTCAAATGTTAGTTACAAATTTCCATTAAGAACATAATCATTAGTGACCAAAATAAGATGGACCACCCTAAGGACCTTTCAAAACCAAAAAAATACTATTATACTCAGAATATCTAATTAAATAAATTTATATTACTTATTCTTGTAATTAATTGAAATATTCCACCTCTAGTATATTAAATTGGACATGAGACTTATATAATCATATTAAAAAATCTAGGGATCACCAACATTATAGTTAAATAGGCCCACTCATTAAAGATTATTGGTCGATTCGGCTATTACTAATGGAAATCCCAGTATTTTATGAAATCATAAAAAATATGTATTTAAATAGTATAAAAAATAATTATTATAAGAAAAACACTAAATAATATAGAATGGTTTTAGTTATTCCTATAATAATTCATTCGGACCCAAATTTTTTTTATCTGAGAACAAACATGTAATATCTCACTTAGAGGGAAGGAAAATACAAATGAGAAGAGAGGATGGTTGTGTAGTTTAATGAAAAATAGTGGAGATCCAAATGTTTCATTTTAAATAACAATGGGATATGTTTATTAAAATATTATAAAGCAATTTTTGGATTCCACTAGGTAGCATGTTAGACCTCCCTCAAGTACATGCCCAAAAGTTATTGGGTTATTGGTTGACCACCTAATATTTCCATACTCTCTGTTTAATCCACTGGGTACCTGGTATTAGCTTACTCATTACTTTGGTTTATCTATTATCATTTTAAATATATTTTACATCTATTCTGTTATCTACAATTCTGACACCCGACCCGTAATAATCCCTATTACTCTAAAAAACCTTCAAAATTATACATGGTATGAAATAAATAATTCTAATTCATACATTAACGTTGAAATATTTAATCTATCATTCTCTAATAAATTATTCAATTTTCTAAAATAGGATGCTCTAAAAGGGGGTGATGTGAAAAAATCACAAAAAAGAACCCCATTAAAAATCATAATGCATAAATTAATAAATCAGTGTTAACAAAAAAATAAAATAATGAATTATCTTTAGATTGGTATTCCAAGATCGAGAATTTTATGATGAATTAATCAGGACAAAATATTATTTTATAGTAAGGTTTACCATGGAGTGAAATTAGGTATATTCTCCACGAGGATGGATTATTCACCCTATGTTTCTTGAGGAGACACCAACTAGAATATAGTCATCTAAAAAATACACTATCATTATATGGATGATATTTTAACTAAAAATAAACGAACTTCTGGTGACTCTATCAAACACTTTAAAATAGTGCATTTCCCTCTAAAGGTATAAGAATCACCAAACAAAATATATCCATTGGAGAAACCATTTCATTCCTGGTAAAAACTACTATTTCAAATAGTAGTGATATAGTTATAATTTATAGTTCAAAGTGTGGTAATATATTTATCAAGTGTAAAATAGATAGATACCCAAACATAGGATCTATAAAGAAGACTAAATAGAAATGGGTGGTTGATGAAGCTATAATTATTTTGTTTCTCTTTTCTAATAAATAAAAATAGTCTACATATGAATTAGAAAATAGTTATATCACTAGTTTTGACATGGAGACAAAGGATTGAACATCATATCTCATATATAATAGTGAAGAAATTAAGTCAATAGAGTATTTCAATCTATTCATAAATAATGAATAAATGGCCTTATATGAAGAAAAGGGATATAATATTCATCTGGGTAATAAATAAGTATGATTCAAGGTATGCTCAAACCATCACAAGCCAATGGTAACCATATTAGTAGGAAAATATATTGTGTCGTGGGAGTCAGAACACAAGGAAATTATAATTCCCAAAAATTCATTAACTCTCCAATATCAATGATTTAATTTTAAAATTCAATGGTGATGCATTAGAGATTGAATTTTAGGGTAAAATAATTTAGCCTCATATATTTCAACAACTATGAGAGATATTTTCACATTTTTAGCAAGGCTTTAGGGGAGGAGTGTGAGAAGGATAATGATTCTAAAATATTTAATTCTTTAGAGGATTATGTGATTGAATGTATAATATTATATTGGGGACTCAATACGAAAATTATCGATTTTCTTATCTCCCAACTAATTTTATCATTATAAAAATCATTCCCAAATAACTTCTCACTAATGATTTCGTATTTGTTATGGAAAATATAACAAAAAGTATTAAAAAAACAAATAGTTAAATACATATCTTGAAATTTGGGTTTTCTTAGAAATATTATTCATTGTAAATAAGTTCTGGTATTGGAGTGTCATGATGTATGTTTCATGTATTTTTGTTTTTGTTTTATTGTTTTTATCCGTAATGGAAATTTTGTTTTTTGGTTTACTCAGTTCTCACTTAAAAATAATTTTATTTTATGATTTTATAATTAAAATATAAGTTTAAGAGAGATAATTAAAAAATATTTAATCATATAAATAAAAATTATTTTTTAGGTTTTTAAGAAAAAATGTGTCCTAAAAAGGAATTAATGGATTGCTGAATGAATTCCATTTTATCATATAAGTATCACATATGTCAAATATCTGAAATATTATAAACCACCATTGAATACAAATTATATTATAAATATCATAGGGTTACATGTGAATTCTCCATTATCAATTCCTTAACATAGTCATTATCATGAAATAATAAATAATTATTGTAATAAAAGTGAATTCAAAGGAAGAATAGATAAATAAATTTAAAATCAATGTCCAAAATTACGAACATTATAAATATTAATTCTTTTTGGGATAATAAACCCTTATTAATATAGTACACATATAAACCAATTTTTTATCATTTCACCATGTCTTATTTTGACCTATTTTGATAGGGGGACATTATTACAATATCAAAACAACATTGAGTAAAAGAAGTTCCAATAAGAAATAGATAGGTGATATTTTATCTCGAGTAATTATTTGATCAAAATATTATTATAGGTTGGATTATTTTCCGAGAGACATCATTTATCATAAGAAATCTAGATGATATGTTCTTATCCAAAATACTTCTTCATTAATAGAAAATAATAGAGGGAATGATTTGAGTATAATTATATCATCAATATTTCATTTTAAAGTGAATGAAATAAATGAAATATATAGAATAGTGGATTATAAATTGAGAATATAAATATCCAAGTAAAAGTGAATTCTATTTGAAGAAGAATTAAAAAATAGAATAAAAGGAAATATTATGATAACTAGGAATTTATTATCTATTAGTTTCTCTCTGTGCTCTTAATTGATCTCTCTTATTTAATATATTAATATATTATTTAAATAAGCTCTCTTAAGACATCTATATAGTGTTGTGAGACAATCCCTAATAAATAAATCTAATGGTGATAATCTAGATTCTGTTATCCTTGTCACTTATTTAACCATTGTTTCAAACATGTATTCTTTTAATTCCCTTTCTCTTTCATCTCACAGATTCAATAAGGACGACAGAATTATTATTTGATATATAAGACAATGAAAATAAAATTAACGGATGTGATTATAAGATGGGAAAAAATGTATCCATTTCAATTCATTATATATCCATGATTATAAAACCAAAAATATATGTTTTATATAAAATTAATAGATTATTCTTAATTCTTTTGTTTGTATTTGTTTTTCATATTCTATTTTGAAAAGTGAATTATGAATATCGAAATTTATATCTTATAGTTCTTTATTTGTATTATTCATTAACTATGAAATGCATTAATGTTTTCCTTGAAGTTCTATTGGTAAGTGGAATGATTCTTTTATATTATTATCCTTTGTCTATCCAATTTTAATTTTGTTATGCATATATAATTTTCATATTATAATTGATGGATAAATTTATATTAGAATAAAAGTGTAATTGGGAAAAAAATTATGGGGGTTAGAAACGGTGGAGACACAGGGTATATACAAATATAATTCAATTAGATTCATTGTTAAAATATATTAAAGAGGAATATATTTTGTTTAAAAAAATTAATTTATTTAGAGTCCAAGATGTGTGATTCATTGTTCTTTTCATGTCAAGTATGATATAGATTTACATCCTAGATGATAATCCATATCTAATCTCAAATGTGACAAAAAAAATTATTATGGGGTAGAGAAGGGCCTCTCATATAATTGGTGATTAGATATGAGACTATTTTAATGAAAGATAAATAATGTTTCAGTCCTTGTAAATGGAGTTTCCATAGAGTTGGGATAATAAATTTCCTTCTAGACAAATTCATTCATTTAATTTGGAAACCAAAGAACCTAATCACAAGAAAAAATGATCTCTAATAATCACCTTACCTTTACTTCTTCCATCAGAACATGACACGTCAGTATTTTATTTTAACAAAAAGTTGGAATGAGCCACAACACCTTGTGTTCATGACATCTATATGTTGAATGAATCTCAGAAGAAAGAATATTTAGTTTCATATCACATATAGGGGAACCACCAAAGAGCAAAACTATTTTACAAATTAGGAAGAGCCTTTTGAGTTTTCTGAACTATAATTTGATATGAATATCATAGTATCTCAATTCACCACATCTTTCCTAGATTAAATAGTACTCCAAAACAATGGCCACCCTATTGTAAAAACATTTACTAATTGAAAAATTTATGAAATGAAACAAGTAATCTAAACATATATAAATCCCAATGAATTTAATAGAATGGATATCTATGAATGATTAAAATTTGGGGACCTAGTGTACTTATGAAGGATAAAATGGTAACTTATATAGGCTAAATGGTCATGGAAATATTTTTAGTGGATTACCATTCATTCTATATATGATACAAGAGATAGAGGAGGGAGAGTAAATGTCCATGATCCAATCACCATTTGATCCAACCAAGATTGAGTTGAAATATCTTCGGAGCATGGATTTGAGCCCAAAGCTTTGATCTTTCACTATTAGGTGCATCATATTTTTACTTTTCTACTTTTACCACATTTTATTCATATTTTTTAGTTATTTCAATATTATATAGACTATTGGGATCATTTTATTGTCTCTAGAGGATCGATATTCAATGAAATAGGGGTTTTATAATATTCATAGGGGATTCCATTCAAGAAAATGTGAAAAAATGACCTTTTGTTTCAAGAACATGTCCACTATGTATTTATTTTAGGGGATGGTATAAAATGATTACTATAAACAAAATTCTCCATAAGGACACACTATACAGGTTGAACCTTAGTGTGGTTGAGTACACTTCCAAAAAACTCTTGTGGGGTAACATAGTGTGTGTGGTATATGACCAAACATCATGTGATTTAAATGACTATATCCCATGTAGAATATTTGTATAGAGGCTTTTGAGGTTTATATTGTTAATACCTAACCCTAGTTTCATAGAGACAGTGCCTTATTGTATTACATAGGTATATAAAAAAGGAATATTCATCCTGATGGACCAAGTAGTTTAGTATATATTGGAAACAAGATAAATATATAAGTTCAAGATTATATCATAAAAGGGAAAACAACACTAATTTATTCCATTATAAACATCCATGCCTCCTATATTCATCATGCAAGTCACTCATATCTAGCTTCTTCGTATCCTGGGAAGATAAAACATAAAAAATTAGAGAGCTCAAATGTCCAGTAGGAGTAACAAATACAACATAATATAACATAATCATAAAAATATGTCGTGGTGAATAATTTATAACACATGTATTTACAAATAATAATCATGAACACATTATGGCAGGAATATGAGTTGATTAAATAATTTCACAATAAAACAGAGTCATGGGTATTATACAAGTCGAATAACCACACAAACTTTCAATTACAAGATTTATAATGAGGGATTTGAATATACCTATCATTCAAAAACATACCATCAATACATCGACCATGATGCCTAAAAATTATTATGACCTCGACAAAAACCATACCTCACAATGGGAAAGGCCCTAGCCAAGTCCACCACTATTTGTCTCATGAGACCTGTGGATGAATAGTGGGGTAATAGAGGGACCCCCATGATATATTAAGTCCAATTAATTCTATATATGGGTGGGTATAAACATAATCAATATATACATTGATATTGAAACTAACATCTGAAATGTAAATAACATTCCCCAAAAATTAAGCTTAATCACTAACCATTCAGAGTAAATTGGTGAATTGTTTTAGGATAGCATTTCCATAGTAAAAGTATTCATTAACCATTCAATTATATGATACCATAAAATATTAATCTAAATAATACATAATAATCAACATGAGTGTTGAAATAGACGAAAATACTCTCATAAAATCATCGAGTAATTCATGAGATAAATACTCTATTGTTTTGAAAAGAAGAGTTCTTCTGGAAAATTCTTTGTATAAAACCTAAAAATAAGTAAGATAGTATATTCATAATAATATGAGTGGTTTTAATAAGATAATGGATTCTAAAAACATACTATAAATTTCCCTTGAAAATAGGTAAGAATTTGAGAAATTCAATTGAATCAGACAGTTATTTCGGAAATAATTTTAAATGTTCCATTTAGAATGTGTAAATCTCCATAAAATGAGTAATGATTCTTATTTGTAAAAAATATATAACACTCTCAAAAAAATTCATGAGGAGTACATAATAATACATAATAATTTCATAGATGTAACTAGACAATAAAATTAACTAGAATGAAAATGGAGGTTTGGGTGGAAAACCCTTACATAAAGTCTGAATGTGTTCCACTCTTCAAAATAAGGTCCTTGAATAAAAAATTTGAAATATTAATAACTTAACTCAGAACCTATTAGTCCTTTATTTATTTTATCATTATTTTATTATATCCATTATGTCCTTATTTATTATTTATAAGATTGACTGGTGTCTTTTCGAAGAGTCTGTTTTATTGATTTTTATAATTAGTTCACTTATTTTTATGTAATAGAGTTCATGTGGAATATATGTAATTATTAATAATTGAATTTATATATTATTTATTAATATAAGTATGAGTTAATTTTCATTTATATATTTCTGTTACATGGCATGATGATGAGTCATTCGATGAAATATTAATGACATACAATAAGATTAATTTTGCGGTATATTGATTATTAGGAATAGATTGGTCATATGATTTAATATTATGGAAATATAATATTTCATGAATAATAAATAGGTTATAATACATATATTATAGTCTATTTAAACCATAAAAATGGTTTCATGAATACTAATGAAAGGGAATTGAAGAACAAATCATCATCGTCCACGATGGTTGTAAATTTGAACCTCAGAGATGATGATTTCTTTTATATAACTGAAGAGAGAGAGTTGGAATATTGATGATTTTTCTTCTATTAACAAATATATTTCTAGTATACATATGATACTGGGGATTTCATGGTCATTTGGATAGAGGATCTGAGGATAGAATAACAATATCATGGGTCTTGAAATGATATTGAATGAAATAGAATGTGAATACATCACTTTAATCCACCTATATGAGAACCTATTTAAGGGAATGGGTTTTGGTATTTTGGAAAGAACAAGTTCTATTGGAGGTGGGGGTTACTAGGGAAGGGTATTTGGGAAGAATGTTTTGGTGTTTCATGGAATAGTGGAGTAAAGAGAAGGGGGAGTGAGGCATGTTTTTATAATATAGGATACGAGTGAATTTTGAATATTTTATTCATTATTTTATTATTTCCATCAATACAACCAATATTGATGATTAATGTGACACCTAATAGTAATAAGTGAATATTATTTCAAACCAAGTGTTCCTACATCACTCATGATTTCATAAAATATGGTATTTAATTGATAATTTTTAAATACAATATTTCACCATATTACACTACTCATAAATAAATTAAGTATTTCAAAAAAACCCCAAAACATCACCCGAACCACTTTTTTATGCGTAGAATTTAAATACGAACTCCAATTTTTGAAAATAATATTATAAATATTATAAATTTAATTTTCTAAAAAAAATGCCTATTCAAAATAATAACAATTTTACGACTTTAATTCATTTTATATCACATTAAAAAATTAATCAAGATCTCATTATATTGTAACCTTAATATAATATAAAATTATTATTATTTACTATTCATAAGGGTAATATTTATATTAATATTAATATTCCTAGGGGTATGATACTATTTACCATAAATGAAGTTGGATATATCAGACTCCAAATGACTTACTGATCATAACTCTAGATGATCTCTTTTAGAAATTGAAAACATAGAAAATGGAAAGTGGTGTTTCATGGATAGATCTTAAAATGTGTTGTTTTTTAGGAACCCAATGGTTAATGCATTCAATATTTTTAAAAAAAACCATGGTGTGTAACATTATCCCTTCCTTAACAAACATTTTCCTATAAATACACAGAATGTTACCACATAAAAATATTTTTTTACATCTTCCTCATTTGCTTCTCAGGTTCCCATGTTTCCTCTTTGAAGTTTTTATTTCAACAAAGTATCTTTACAAGATTATTCTTATTATTCCTCAACCCTTGTTCTTTAGTGTCCAAAATCTAGATAGGATCTTCACCGTAAGATAGTCTAGGTTCTAACTCTATACCTTCAAATGTGTGGACATGTGTTAGGTTTGGCATGTAATTTTACAGCAATGAGACATGGAACATGTTGTGTACATTGGATAGGATAGGTGTCATAGAAAAACAATATCAAACAGCTCCCAATCTCTCTAGAATTTTAAAATGTCTTATGATCCTAGGTATCAATTTCACTTTATTCCCAAATCATATAACACTATTCCATGGAGATACATTTATGAAAACATAATCTCCCACCTGAAATTGAAAATCCTTTCTTTGATTATCAGCATAGCTCTTTAGTCGGTTTTGACCTTTTTTGATCTGTTTTGATTTGTTTTGATCTATTTTGATTTGTTTTGATATGATGTTGAATAGTATTTATGTTCGCTGTTGTTTCCTCCATAAGCTCTAGGTCCACATGTTTCCTTTCTCCAACTTCATCCCAACAAATTTGTGTACGACATCTCTTCCCATACAATGTTTTATATAGTTCTATTTGAATACATGAATTGATACTATTACTGTAAGGAAACTACACTAAACATATGTATTGACCCCATATACTTTTGAAGTAAAGTGACCATGATCTCAACATTTCCTCTAGGTATTGGATCATTCTTTCTAATTACCCATTAGTTTGTGGGTGATAATCAGTATTAAATCGATGATCGGTATAAAAATATTTCTGAAGAATTTTCCAGAATGATGATGTAAATCATGGGTCATGATCAAAAAAGTTGAGAGAGGTTATCTCTGAATTTTCACAAAATCATTGATATATTGTCTTTCTAGGAACTCTAGTGGAAAATCATCCCTTATATCTAGAAATTGTAGAGATTTCATAAGTCAATCCACAAATAACCATATTGCATAATTCATTCATGGAGTTTAATCCTGTGAAAAAATACATGTTGATATCATCCCATTTCCTTTTAGTAATAGTTATAGGTTGCATGACTCTTATGGGATGTTGTTGTTTAGCCTTCACTTGTGGACAGAATAAACTTCTGGATATACTATCCACAATTTCCCACTTCAAGTTAACCAACAAAAAATGCTCCTTCAAATACCTATAAATTTTAGTTCTACTAGGATGTATAGGGAAATTCAAACTATGGAAATCATTCAATAACTCCATTTTTATCTCAGGTATAGCTGGAACACATAGCCTCATCACAAATTATGAAAACCCATCTTCACAAACAATGTCATCCATTTTCCCATATTTCATAGCATTAATCTTCTTTTTAATGTTCCCATCATCATGATGAAAACTTTTAATCCTTTATAATAAAGATTTTTAAGAAACAATATGAACATGTAGTGACGTTTCAGCTTATTTGATAATTCCCATAACCATCCTCAATAGATCCATGTACAAAGGATACTTGTCAATCCTCATTTTGTAGAGAACTCCATGATTCTTCATGATCAATGTATCAACTTCATTGTTTTCCTTTCATGGGTGGTATTTTATTGTAAAATCATAATCTTTGAGTAGTTGGAGGAATTTCCTTCTACATATGTTGAGTTTTTTCTGTGAGAAGATATAATTCAGACTCTTGTGATCCATATATATCTCACATCTTTCACCATAGTGATTTTTCTCAATTTTTTAGGGAAAGTATCGTAGCAGCTAATTCAAGACCATGAGTATGGTAGTTTTTTTCAAGAATTTTTAATGGCCTCAATTCATAGGAAATAACTCTATCATTCTGCATAAGGACACAACTATGTCTTTTCTTTGATGCATCACTATAGATCACAAACCCATCATTCCACAATAGTAGAGTTAGGATTATATAATTCACTAATCCCCACTTCAATTATTCAAAACAATCCTCGCATTTTTTTGTCCATAAAAAAATAACCCCTTTACATGTAATCTTGGTAAATTGGTTGGCTAAACGGGTTAATTTCAGAACGAAACACCTATAATAACATGTTAAACCAATAAAACTATATACCCCTATTTGGATGGTTGGAGTATGCCATTCTGGAATATCCTTTTTCTTTGTAGGATCAAAAAATATTCCATATTTAGAGACAATGTGTTCTATAAAGGAAACTAGGTGAAGCCAAAATTCGAACTTGCTAAACTTCCCATATAATTCATTTATTTGAAGAGTCTTCAGAACAGTGCGCAAGTTATTTTCATGATCTTCATAGATTTTGGAGTGTATCATGATATCAAGAATTAATATAACCAAAAAAGTCATCAAGATATTCCTTGAAAACTCTATTCATTAGATCCATGAACATAGATGGTTCCTTAGTCAGTCCAAATGGAAATAATATAAACACATAATGACCATACCTTGTTTAAAATGCTATTTTTTTGAATTTCTTCCTCACTCACAAAAAACATATGATATCCAGATTGAAGATAAAATATTCAAAAAATATTGAAATATATGAAGTTGATCAAATGAATAATCAATGCGGGGTTGGGGATATTTGTTCTATATTTTTATAGAATTGATCTCCCTGTAGTCAATGCACAGCCTCATATACCCATCATTCTTCTAAATGAAAACAAAATGGTCTCCCCATGTAGAAACATTATGTAGAATAAATCCATTGTAAATAAATTATTCTAGTTGTTTCTTCAGTTCCACTAATTCCATAGTGGATATTCTATATGTAGTCTTTGATATAGTGCTTGAATCATTAATTAAGTCAATGGAAAACCCAATTTCCCATTCTAGAGGATGTCTATGTAAATCCACTGGAAATAGATCGAAAATTTCTTGTACAATATATAAGTCCTCTATCTAAAAGTTCCCTTCCTCAACCATAGTTATGTAACTCCCTTCCGCCACAATAATTTAATTTAGTGCAGCTACTGGGGGTGGATCTAGATGGGAATCAGATGGAGAGGTTTCCCCTCTAAAGATAAGTAATTCCACATCATACAAAAACATTGTATCATCCTTCCACTTGAAATAAATTTTCACATCATGGTTCAAAAGCCAATCCATATAAAGCATTATATCCAGTTCAAACACGGGAATGTTAATAAAATCAGTAGATAAAGCATGTTACTACTCCATAATGGGGACATCATGGCACAACATTGTTGTAACTATACTTATCTTTGGAGTTTTGACTGAAAACTCTGTTATCAAATGTAATTGTAAATATATTATTTTATTGGAAAACAGGGAAGCTTTGAAATAATGAATTGATCGATAATAAAATAAATCATTGGATTTGTTTGAGTAAATTATTACAGAACTTACAACCATGTCATTAGGTACTTCAATAAACATAGTTGTGATCTCATAAGTTTGTCCCGACTCTCTTGGCCTTTTCTATGGCATGTTTTTTTGATGCATCAGACAATCATTAGAAAAGTGTCCCATATCCCTAAAATTATATAATTGAACATTAATATCTTCTTTATTCCCCTTGAAATCACCATCATGATGATCTTTCATTCCACATTTGGAGCAATATCCATTTCCCTTTATCTAAGCACTAGTGTGTTTCCATCCACAATTATTAGAGGGAGGAAATTCAAGTCTTCCCTTCTTCCGTGTTTCCTTATTTACTTTTCTAGATTTTTCAGTATCCCTATTCCTCTCATGATTTTCCTTAAAGTTATAAGACCTAGAGAGTTACTTTTCTGTATTGATATCACATGAAACTATATCTTCATATGATGAGAAACTTTGGGAGACTAGTTCTTGTTGGAGGATTGGCATTAGGCCATCAATGAATATATCAATATTAATCCATTGATTCCGTATGTAGTTTATATCATGTCTTTATAACCATGTTAAGTTACTTTCATACTTTTCAGCATTCTCATCTTTCTTTGGCCTCATATTCAGAAACTGTATTTCCACATCTGCTCGCTATTCACAAGGAAAGTATTTCTCTAAGAAGATTTCCTTAAATTATCTTTATTTCATATCTTCTATCTCTTCACCGTCCATTTTGTTTTTTATTAATGAAAACCACTGATCCACATATCATGATAGATGATAAATGGACTTGATTTCCTTCTCTCTATTATTACATCTCAAAGTGAAAAATATCATCTCTAGGGAACTTATCCGCTGCTCAGCTACAAATGGGTTTCTAGTCCCAGTAAATGATGGAGTATACTATCACATCAAGTGATCGGAAAAAACTCCTAAATGTTTTGGATCAGTATGCTTCATATAGGTTGGGTTATTATTTATAACCTAAGTATGTTTCCCTAGTGTAGTTATAATTTTCTCCGTACTAGTTACAGCTGCAAGTCCATCATCATTATCATGTATTGGAGGGAAATTCCTACATGGGATAAACATGTTTATGTGGTTTCCATTTCATCCCCTAAGTTCCATTTATAGATATTTGCATACAATATATTATTTTATAAATTATAATCTATAATCTTAACTTAGAAAAATACATGGCATAAATTGATATCCAATGAATGGCCAATACCATAATCACGAGCATGGTTACTTTAAGAAAAAATTAACATTTAAATCATTAATAATGTATTATATATAAAATGTGAATTATCCTAATCATATACCCTAGTATTGTCAAACTAGGTTACCATTAAGTCCTATTTTGGGGTACCAGTATACCCCGAGTCAAGCCTAAACTCCTTATTGGAGTTTTCACTCCTAGGTATATCTGTACCAAAACCACATCCACTTGTAGTATCTATTTATGGTTTTGTTTCCTAGAAATATCCACACAATATCTTCCTTACCAAAATACTAAGATGTTCTTGTATGTTTATGCTCAAATACATCATAGGTATTTTTTCCTTAATATATGTTTTCTAAATCTTGTTTGCACGTTTTCTACTAAACTTCCTCTGATACCAACAGTAAAGACCCAACCCCAGTTTCCTAGAGTCGGTGCCTTGTTTAACTACATGGGATATGAACAAGGAATATTAATCCTAAATATCAATGTATTTTATTATATTTTATAATCAAGATACATATATAAGTTCAAAGATACATCTAGAAATAAAAAACGACAGTAATTTATTCCATTAGAAACATCCATGCCTCCAAGATTGTGCCTCCAATTCACTCATAAATAACTTCTTCATATCATGGGAAATTGAAACATAATAAATGGGTGAGAAAAAACACTTAGTAAGGGTAATATATACAATAGAAAATATCATAAACATAATCTTTAATCATGGTGAATAATATAACACACATGCCTTTACAAATAATAAACTTGAACACATTATAGTAGGAATTTGAGATGAGTAAACAATTCCATAATAAAAAATAATCAGGGGTATTACACTGGTAAAATTACTACAAGAACATTAAACTATTATATTTATAATCGTGGAATTGAATATTCCAGATATTCTAAAACATACCATCAAGGAATCAGCCACGATTTCTAAAAAATGATTAAGGCATTGGCCAAAACCATATATCAAAATGGTAAAGGCCTCGACCTAGTCCACGCCTATTTGTCTCATGAAAATTATTGATGCCTCAAGAGAATACATTGGGTCTCACCCATCACATTATTATTATAATGAATTCCTCATATGGGTGAGGAAAAACATAAACAACATATACCTTCATATTTAAACTAACATATGATATGTAAATAACATTCCCTGAACATTTAGTTTAAACTCTGGCCATTCCGAGTAAAGTGGTGAATGATTTTAGGATTTAACATCCACAATAAAACTAGTAATAAACCATAAAACTAGATGATATCATAAAATATTGACCCTAATAATAAATAAGAATAAACAAGAGTGTTGAAACAGATGAATATACTCTTATAAAATCACCGAGTAATTCTTGATAAAAATACTCTTTTTGTTTGAAGAGAAGAGTTCTTTTGGAAAAGTGTTTGTATTAAACCTGAACTAAAGTAAGGTAGTAAATTCATTATAAAATTAGTGATATTAATAATATAATGGTTTCTAAAAATATATTATAGTGTTCTCTGGAAAAAAATGAGAGAATTTGAGAAATTCCCTTGATTTAGGCTTGTATTTTGGAAATAATTTTAAAAGTTTCTTTTTAAAAAATTTAACTATAAAAAAAGAAGGATTATGGTTGGTAAACATATATATAACACTCACCCATAATTTATGAGGAGTAAATAATAATACATAAGAATTTCATTGAGTTAATTAGACAATAAAAGTAACCGGAATGAATATGGAGCTTCGAGTGGAAAACCCTTACCTTATGTCTGAATGTGATCCCCTAATGAACATAAGATCCTAGAATATGAAATTAGACATTTTAATAATTTAACTAATAAACTATTAGAATTTTTTTTATTTTATAATCATTTTATTATGTTAATTATGTCTTTATTTATTAGTTATAATATTGAATTCCATTATTCTGGAGTGTTTATATTCAAGATTTTCATAATTAGTTCACTTGTTTTTATGTAATGAGTTCATGTGGAATTGATGTAAATCTCCATAATTAAATTTAAATATTATTAATTAACATCAATAGGAGTTAATGTACATTTAAATCATTTGGATAAATTGAATGAGGATGATTCATTAGATGAATTATTAATGACATTCACTTAGATTATTTTAGTTGTATTTTAATTATTAGGAACATGTTTGGACATATGATTTAATATTATGTACATATACAAGTTAATGAATAATAAATAGATTGTAATAAATATATTATATTCTAGTTCAAACATAAAAATGGTTACATGACTATTAATGAAGGTGAAATTGAAGAATGAAACTTCATCATCCGGGAAGGTTGTAAATCAGAACCTCACCGACAATGATTTCATTTATAAAATAAAAAAGAGATAGTAAGAATAATAATGGTGTTTCTTCCATTAAAATGATATTATTATATTATATATTTGATACTAGAGTTATCATGTTCATTTGGATAGAGGATTTTAGGAAAGTATAACAATATAATGGGTCCTGAAAAAAAATTAAAAGAAGTAGAATGTGACTTTACCTTGTGAATCAACCTCCTTCAGAACCTCAATAAGTGAATGGTTTTTGAATTTTGGAAAGACCAAGAGCTTCTGAACATGAGGGTGACTAGGGAAGGGTATTTGGGATTAAAATTGGGGAGAATATAGGATTATATAAGTGAAAAGAAGAGGGAGTGAGGTGGGTTTTTATAGTGGAAGAGGGGAGTGAATTTAAAATATTTTAATCATTATTTTATTATATCCTTTAAGACACCCAATATTGTTGCTTCATGTCACGCATAATAGTAATAAGTTTATGTGAGTATGAATGAAGTGTTCTTAAATCAATCATGATGTCACAAATAATATATTTATGTGATAATTTGTATATATGGTATTTCTACATATTACACTACTAATAAAATTTTTGAGAATATCTAAAAAATACCAAAAATTCACAAAACCATTTTTGTGACTCATAGAATTAAAAACAGAAATACATTTTTTGAAAATAATTTTCTACATATTATTAATTTTATTTTTAAATAAAATCATAGTTTATTCAAAAAATAAAAATTTTAAAACTATAATTCATTTTATATCACAATGAAAAATTAATCAAGATCTCATTCTCTTGTAACCTTATGAAAATAGAATAATATTTTTATTTACTACTCATATGGGTCATGTTAATAATCATATTACTATTAATAAGGGTATGGTACTATTCACCAAAAATCAATTTGGTTCTATCAGACTTCAAATCACTTACTAATCACAACTCTAGATGACCAATTTTTAAAATTCAGAACATAGTAGAGGTAAATTTCAGTTTAATTGATATATTATAAAATGCTTTTTTTGTAGGAACCCAATGTTTCATTCCTTAAATACATATATTCAAAACCTTGTGGTGGTATATATATCATGTTACCCCATGTGAGTTACCGACCATTTAGGGTTGGAATTCATTATGTATTTAGGAAATACATTCCAGGTTTGTGATGACGTTCATTACTTGTGGAGGTATTTGGGATTATTTGATTTTTAAATTAAAGAACACATTTTTTATTTTACCCTAAGAAGAGGATTTATTTTATTAATTCACTAGATCAAAAATTGTACTTCTAAGGAGTCTATTATGACTATTTTTTCATATAAGATTTTATTGTGATGCCATTAATATGATTAGAGGCTATTGGAAATATGATTTGTGGATTGTGAGATATAGAAGAGAGTTCCATTAATGAGATGGTGATTTAAGTGTTTCTCCAACGGGATATGATATTTTAGACACAATTAAGAGATATAAGAATATACAAATGGCTTGTTGTAAGGGTTCATTGGTTTTTTATGTTAGATTTCCTGAGATGGTTCATGGTTAGTGGAACCATCTCGTGATGTGAGACGTTGATGAGGATTTCGAAAAAACCATCACAGATTATGTTGGAAAAGGATGAAAAGATGAGAGAAAACAATTTATTTTTATATATGGGTTGTTTCTAGTAAAAAAAATTTCAGGATGCCATATAAGGGACCTCAATGACATCCCCCATTATATATTTTCCCCAAAAAAGGTGCATGATTTAATGTGTATTGAAGGTTAATGATGTAATCATAGAGCTAATATTGATGACACGAGCCTAATATAGAAATAGAAAATAGGTTAGGTAATTTACATGAGTGACTAACCTTGATTATGTGTAATATGTTTTTACAGATGGCCAAGAAGTGTTGAGATTTTTTTATGATTTCTCTTGGAGGTCCATGTTTTCCTTCAAGATATATATTGTATGAGTAATGTCTACATGGTTACCCAATATTAATTTTCTATACCTCTGACGAATTCCATTGTGGTTACCTAAGATTCGACCTTAATTTCTATATGTACTTATTAGGTTCTTATTAAATAATCATCTTATTCTAGTTACTAATATATTTCCTAGGATTACCTCATAGGAATTCATTGTACATATGATAATATGTAATTCCTATGTTATGCTAACATATATTTATTGGTTTCCTATATGTAATTCTTGGGACGTTTATTTTTATTTAGTTGATGTTCCTAATTGTATGAATCACATGATACATTATGGGATTTTTTGATTTACTTTATATAATTCCAAGGTTGAAACATATTATACACCCGTTTATTATATATGGATTTCCTTCTAATTTCATATTGGAATCATCTTTATGCATATGGATATTTTATTCATTGTACATTCTCCTTAGATCTAAATTTATTTATATAATAACAATATTCATTGGACATTCTCCTTGGATCTAAATTTATTTGTTTTATTTTCAAACACATCTAAAAATTTCTGATGAAGGTTTGTTCGATCCTAGTTGGAATCTTAGATCATGAATATTGATAGTGTTTAATTATTTCTTCACATTATATTTATTATTAAGATTGACTTGTCATATCTTGTATGAAAACACTTGGTTATTGGATTATATGATATGTACACCACTTGGGGTAGCCTATGGAGAATTTATGCATTACCCCTTCCATTGGAATTGTAACACCCCAATATTTCATAGTATGTTATTTCTTCAAAGTAATTCAATAACTTTCACTACACACAACACCGAGTTCTAGCGCACCACGACTTACCAAACAAGCCGTTCAAAAGAGTTTATGAATAGTATTAACTGAATTTTTAACATTATATAATTCTTATAATTTTTCAATCCATATTATGAGTTTATTAGACATAATGTATGAACAACTACATTTTTTTAGATAAAAGAATTATTTTTTCAAAAAAAATCAATTTTACCGCCTTTTAATGGTGAAGCCTTTTTAAATCCAATGTTTGAAACTTTTATATATTCAAATTGACAAAATAAACATATTATTTAGAATCGGGACATAAGAATTTAGTTTCAATAATGTTTTGGTGTTTCTATGATATCTTTCAAATTTGGGAGAATAGTGAAAAATACTATATTTTAACTGAAAACAACTTTTTAAATAAAAATAATTTATATTGTTAAACTATAAATTTTAATGGTTTGGAAGTATAAATAGATTATTTTTTACCATTTAATCCAATTATTGTCATTGTAAGTAATTTCACTTTGAAATTGGACATAATCAAGTGTCAAACTTTTGATATTTATTATTTCTTAAAAATAAGCCTTTTGGTTTCGACAGCGGGAATTAATTTAAAATTAATAAATGCAACTTATATGTTTTGAATTTGGTAAAATAGACTTCATTGTTGAATTTTTAATATCAAAATCAGATTAGGGTAAATTTTTGGTATTTTTTTGAAAACGTTTAATTTTTTTATGAATAGTGAAAGACACTAAGTTATAGTTTAAAACCGAATTTTTATTTAAATAATTATATATTTTATTTAAATTTAATTTATGTCAAAATAGATACATAATACCTATATAGGTTCAATTAAATTCATTGGAGTTAGATTATAATAATTTTAGATATATACAAATTTTATTGAACTTTTCACCATCTTTTACCACCTCCTAGGAGAATTTACAAATTCATATAAAACATAATTTTACCGCTTCTTTGAGTTGAATTTTTAAAATCCGAGAGACACATTTAATATCAAGGAGTAAAATGGGGTTCAATAAGATAAAAATATTTTTTTGTGAATAGTAACTTTTTACTTTTATATACCACGGTAAAAAGTAAATAGGGTAATTAAGGGTAAAAATGATATTATTATTACCCTAAAACATGTCATAATTCTATTGTATAATTATAATTCTAACAAGAAAAACATTAGGAATAAAATATTAATCACTTTGGTCCACTTGAATTAGATTAGGACAATTATTATTTTTTAATTCAAAGAAGAGTTAAAAGAGTTAAAATCAAAGTTTAATAACAAAAAACATTTTTAATATAGGGTTATACATAAGATAAATTCGAATATAAATATTAATTACAAATATAAAAAAATTTCATACATAATGGTATTTTATTTATAATTTTTAGACATTAAATAATTTCATTTATTTATAACACAATGATTATGCAGTAATTACCTTATTAGTGAAATATTAAAATAATAGATATTATAAATACACAAATAAATATAATTTCAGACTTTTAATGAATTAAAAGAATTTTATTGGTTAATATCATATGTTAGGATTGATTAAATGAATTTGGTTCGAAATAATAAATTAATTAAGTCTTTAAAAATTCAATTATTAAATAGTGTCAAAATTGACATAAAAGAGATGTTAAAACAAATATTATATTATTATTTGATATAATATTCTTAAAAATCTATGTTTCTGTCAAAGTACTTATATAATGATAGGTATTTCATTAATGAACCACTTAGGGTTCTCTTGGCAGTATATAGTAAGTTTATTAACCATACAATATTAAAATACAAAGAGACATGGTAAATGTCAAACCATTTAACTATGAATTAAATCTAAACGATAAGGGTAAAATAGTGACCCAAACTTGTCTAAAACATATTTTTTGAGTTTTTTTCTACCTATACCCACCTTATACTTTGAATAATCCACTTTTCATCCATTATAAATCAAATATGATTTTATTATAAAATAATACTTTATGTTTGTCATAAAGAGGCCATCCTCCCCCCTATAAAAGGACACCATTTCTAACCAATTTCTCACACCTATCAATCCTTTTTTCTCACCTAACCTCTTCAAAATTAAGCTCCCTACATCCCTATCCTCATTCTATAAGCCTTACCTTAGGCATAAGGCACTTCAAGAGTCCTTTTTGGCTCAAACCAAAGGGAGTTACCCAAATTAAAGGTAACAATTTCTCTTAGTTTTTTTCTTTTAATGTAGTTCTCCAACCCCTAAACTCTTCTTATAATATTTTTTAACAACACCAGTATAAAAAATATACTATGATATTTTTATGAGATGTATTCTAACTACACTTACACATGCCTCCATCTAATGAGTGAAGAACATAATGTTTCTGTGGATGGCCTCCAAACGCCTCACGAAACGATGATTGTTTAATTATCTCCTACCTCCTCTCATTGTGGCCATTTAGATGGAAATATAGATAAATATGATTTTAATGAAATTTATTTCATATAAAACCTTTTTTAATTCCATATTATATCATACAATTATTCGTTTCATGTTGTATATATATACTATAATTTCATTTGAGGAAGTGTGGACTACCGACCCCTCAAAGTGATATGACTCGTTCATACCAAACAAGGAACATATAAAATATGGTGTTAATGAACATAAGAAAAAAATATAATATATTATATTATACTTGAATAATAAAATAATTATGTATCAGTTGGTTTTTATTCCTTTTAAAATGAAAAATGAAATGGAAGTAGTGTTCGTGCATACGTACGGACTACTTTCTCCATGAACGCGATGAGATTCATTCCCAATCATGTCCATTCAAGTATAATTATAATTTTATGATTAAAAATAATGTTTAAGGACTTGATATCATTCATTATATCATTAAGATTCAATCTATCCATAACAAACACACTTTATTTAACAAAACATATAAAAGAAAATAAGTAAATTAACACCTGAAATGACGATAATACTTAGATATTGTTAACAAATCAATGTAAAAAAGATCATATAAGATATCATATTAATGAATATAATTCTTGTATAATTTAATAACTATTATTTTACCATTATACAGGATGTTAAAATACCCTCTACCAAGGAAAAGTACAAGTTAATGGTTTATTTCACAATCTCTTCATTATCCGAGGTTGTTTATATGTAATTATCTACTAGGACCTCTTTATCATCCACATTCATGTTTCTTAAAAATGTATTTCAAAACATTGTTACTATTTTACAGAATATAGGTTAAAGTCATTTAAACCATTGTTTGACTTTTTTTATGATGTTTATAAAGGAATCCTTCCGTCGTTTTCCAAACAAGGTCCTTTTTAACCTTTTCTGTAGAATTAAGGTAAGATTGTCTTTTTTTTAACTTATACAGTATGTGCTGCTATTTTCCGACATTATAAATCGTCAAAGCTTCCCTTACAAGATTATATGAATATTTTTAAAGTAAATTTTTTCTTTTATAATTATGTGAATTTTAAATGATTTCAAAAAAAAGATATTTTTTTCTCAAATAGTTTTGATTTAATATATTTCAACTTCCTTTGAAGGATTTTATGTTTATTTGAAGTTGATTTATTATGATAAAAAACATCCATATTGTATTGAAGGTTTTGTGATATATTTGACTGTGGATGTGTTATTTGTATACCATTCATGGTTTATCGAGAAAATATTGACATATCGTATGCTAGTTTTAATACGAATGTTTATGTTATGTTTAAACCTGTTCATATGAGGAATGTGTTGGACTTAATAAGTGACGGGTGGAGCATGATATAGCTCCTCGATGAATTAGTAGGTCTCATGAGACAAACTATTGTCTTGGAATGATGCCTTGACAAAATCTTATTTGTAGCCTTGGCATGAGGCCTTGGCTACGTGGTTATGATAGTCTGGCATTATGCATTCCATCATTATGAAAGTGGTTATTGATATTGCTTGTGATTATTTTACTAGTAGAATATATATGTGAATAAGTAAATGGAATTATTTCATTTTATTTTTACCATATTGTGCTGAAGTTCATGTTTAAAAGGATTTTGTTTTAGTTATACATTACCTCAAATGTTTATTCTTATTTATGAAAGTTTCTGGTATATTGTTATCCTTACTGGGCATTTGAGCTCACCCCTTTCTATGTTTAATTTTTCACATGATGTGAAGAAGTATTTTATGAATGACCTACAGGGATAATATATAGGGATATGAGTTTAGAGTAAAGATGTTGTTGTTGTTTTCACTTTATGATGTAATGTAAACATTGTGAATTTATCTAGTGATTCCAAGGATACTAAACCAATTAGTCTTTCGAGACTTTATCTCTTGTGATAATTTCAATGTTATGTAATAATGTAGTGACTCGGGGTAACCAGGGACGGGGCATTACAGGAACTTTGGTAAAAGTGATGAAATTTTATTTCCCTTTTGGATTGAGTAAAATATTTTCTATAGACTGAGAATAAGCATAGTGTTTCTTAATTTGGATGGTGTAGCACAACAGGGATATGGATTCTAGAATTGATCAACAGACCAAGGATAATTAATGGTACTTATGTGTTTTATTTATTTTTTATCTGTATATGTGATCTACCCAGTGGATGAATAGTTTATATGTGCTAGATTTATCATTAGTCTATGATAGTGTTTTCTTACTCATATCTCATATGATATAACATATTATGTATATTTGATTCTATGTATTTTGATTACCTTTTATTTATAATGCTTGATTATTTTATTGATTTTGTTACTCTAATATGATGATATAATCTCCCTAAAACAACACCTTATACCCTCATGTCTTGTCGATATCCTCTAGTGTATGAGGAATTTCTTCTTTAGTTAAGAAGAAACTGTCAGTTTGGGCTTCAAATGAATGTTCTAGTGTAGTGGGAAATTACAAAAGGTTGTAAGTGAATTTTATTTCATATTTCTATATAGGGAGATGGTATATGCATGATATAAGACCATGTTAGAACTTTTAATGGAACTTATATTGGTGTTTTTAACCACTTTCCGGAGTGGAAATCCATGATAAAATGAAGTTGGGATTACTATTGTTATGTCAGACACTTTTATAGTAGTATGATTTCACATAACACAAAGCAATTGAATTTTTTGATTTATGATTTATGGTTTTTTGGATCTTGTCATGATGAAAAGTTTCCTATGTACATTCATTATATTTTTCATTTACGAATAATATGCCACACTATTTTTATTTTATAAATATCAATGATGATGTGGTTTTATTTTTTTAATGCATTTAAAACAACATATGTGGTTATTTACCATAGAACTTGTTTCCTATATTCTATACAGATGGACCATGAAATATATTTTTTCTGATGATATGTACTGTAGAATCAATAGAGGGTTGTTCCTTAATGTTGTTCATAAATTCTTTTCTTATATGGTATTTATAGTAACCTTTATTAGGATCACACATGCATTTCATGCCTTAATAATAAATCCCAATGGAGTGATTATGATAGTAGTTTTGAAGGTAAATAGGTTTTGTTATTTAATGTTTCAAGAAATCCTTTATAGTGTTTCTACAAATAACTTCTTGGTGAAATTATACTAAACTAAATCAAATAACATTTATGTTCTTGACATGTATCATCATGAGATGAATCGATTATATTTATAAATTATAATTGGGTTATCTAGGTGTATTTGACATTACCTAAGAATAACATATAAAAATATTGCATAATTTTTTTCAACATTCAATATTTTTTACAAGAATACATGCCCCTTGACCATAATTGTTTAGTGTTACTAGAGAATAGAAACATAGTAAATTTATTTCATAAAATATCTCAAAGATCTCCCATGAATATCTTCTCTTATAGTACCCTTAATATAAATTTCTTACATAATACATTTATTTATAACTGGTGGAAAATGGATACATAAGAATTGGTAAGCTCAAATTCCACATAAGGGTAAATATTAGAGATATAAATCATTTATTAATAGTGTGTATTTGAATAATGGTAAGATAAAATGATCATAACATAAGAAATTCATACTCATTCATTCAATGATCATTAATCTTGAATCATGGAATTAGGTTTTTGAATAACAAAATAAATAATCCATAACAGTGTGTAGGGATTAATAATTAATCCTACGTGATTAGAATAGAGCTTTAGAATAATACATATGTTTTTTTTCATACATGTATGAATTAAAAATAATTTTCTATGTTAAGGATAACTGTCAAGGATATCATAGTGGATTGCTTTCACTCCATATTTTATGATTTACTTAGTCAAAGATCACACCAAAAACAATCCTATTTGACATAACACCTTATGGGACATGTTTCACTCCCCATTATAGTCAGTGTTTTCTTATGTGATACCAATCATTATCCATTGCATTGAATGGATATATAATTATAGGCCCACCAATGAAATAATAAAAACTATAAATATGGGTGATAGAAGATTATAAACCACTCATAATATCCTTATATAATAACTAATGAATATTAAATGGTTTTCATAAACAAATCATTATCATATATCCATAATCCTCCAATGAAATTATGTTTATGGTATCATAAGAGTAATCATTATCTCATAATATCCTAGTTAACCCATAAGAATGAAATGGGTTTCATGAAATCATCCTAAGATCATCATCATTAAAAGTGATCTAGAAAATTGGTTGACAATAAAATATCATATCCCCGGGGAAACATAACAATCCTTAAATTATGTTTACAAAGATTGAAAATATATTTAAAATAACATTAAAACAATTCTATGAAATCATTAGGAAAAGGTCCTTTTCTTTTGATAAAATTTGAACAGAAAGTTTTAGAATGTTAAGAAACCAATTTTGTTTGAAAACAAACTTCGAAAATTTTAAATGAAGATCCAAACATAGAATAGTAATTGTTATAGGAGAAAACATTCATACTATATATGTTAAAATAATAAATTATTTTCCCAAATTTATAAAATGTCAAAAAATAAAATGTTTAGAAAACATTTATTTCAAATAATTTCTTTTAATCCTATGAAAATAAAGTAAATGTTAATGAATGTGAAACTATAAAAAAATCATGTATAGGTAAAAACATTCTTAAAATGATTTATATGTTCGGGGACTTGGAATAAAAAGTAAATTGACCAATGGGGAAATAAAGTCATACTTTCATTAAAAACATTTTCTCAATAATTTTATGTACCAAAAAGATGAAAATCATATAAATACAAAAAAAAATTGGAATAAATAATGTAGATAAAAATAGATGAAAGTTAAATCATAATATTATTATAATTTTCCTCAATATAAATTTTTCATAATCTATACTGAAAAAGAAATTAAATTGCAATATAAACCCTTACATCAAGTCTCATCATTCATCATTTGCATTCACATATAATATATAATAAATATGTATTTGTAATAAATATATTAAATAACAATATTTATACCTAAAATAAAAGTTATCATTGTATTTTAATTTCTATTTATCTTTTTATTATCAATTTCTTCATTAAAATAATGATTTAGGTGAAAACTAGTGTGTTTTTATACACATTTCGGTTCGATGGTTTTGAAAATTTCATGTTCATAATGGTTTAATAATATAATAAATATTAATAGTATCATAATTATCCTAGTTATTTATTATATTCACCGTTATAACAATTCATATAAATTGGTGACAGAAAATGAATTACATAACTTTTTCATAAGGGTAGTCTGTCTATATGCACTAGTAATTTTTTCACCTTTTGATGGATTGGGAAAAAGAATATTAATTAAAGAAAAAATTATAACCATTATTATAATATATATAAATATTTTCATTAAATATAACCATGTTATCATCAATTTAAAGAGGAAATTAAAAATGAATTGCATCTCTTTGTGGAGGAGGTTTTCTGCAAGTATACATGAGAAACATTATCATTTTTCAATAAATGTGATGGTAAGAATGTAGATGAGATATTATAATAGAAAAATAATTATTATCTCATAAATATCATATATAAATAATAAATAAATCATAATAACCATCAATGGAAAATGGTGATAGAAAATAAATCATATCGTTATGTGGAGGTGGAAGTCCACATGTATGCATGAATGATAATTTTATTTCAATTTGAAGGAAAGGAGGTAAAATGGATATACCATGATCAAAACAAAATATAAGAATATTTATGATAATATATTCATTGTGTTATAATAGATAAAATATATTAATAATAATTTTAAGAATAAATTAACTTTTAAAGAGTCTGGTAAGACAATTACCTCTCCTTTTAGAGACCTCCATTAACATGAAACTAAGATAGTATTGGAATAAAATAAAGAATGATAATAAAAAATGATTTAAATAAAGAAATATATTCTAGTATGTCGTTAGTTATTGGAGAACATATATGGATAAAAAATTTTGAATATGGGAGGAAAATGCGTGCCCTTTTATATCTTAGTGGTGTAACACATATGAAATTTCCAAAAAGATTTAAATAATATAAAGCCACTTTCTTATGAAATATGAAAAAATTGGAAACAAAAAATAATTTATGATTATATGATTTCAAAATCACACCACACAATAATACTAAGATACGATAATGTGGAATTTTTACCTATATCTCCTACTTTAACCCCCTCTAAACCAATATTAACCCAAAATATGGTATTGTTTTGTTATTTTTACTATTCATAACGAACACAAAATGTTAAATCTATTAAATTTTATTAAATATTATAATTAAAAATATAATATATTTTTTAAAATATTCAATTTCATTAATTTGTGAAAATTCATTTTTAAATAAATTCAAAAAATAAATTAAAACTATTTTTAGAAAAATACATTTTAAGTATACAACTGAGTTTACCAGGATTCCATTCCATTTAAAAATATTGTACGATGGTTGAAATATATTATTCAATATATTATCTATAAATATAATTAATATCATTCTTAAATATATATTAATTTAATTTATTGTGATAAAGTCACATTGTGAACCCCAAAATAGTATTCTAAAAAAATTTACATTAAATTTATTTTATTTTAATTTATAAGAAATTGAAAAACAATGAATTAATTTTATATATATATATATGAAAAATAAATTTTTATATTTTAGTTAGTCATATTCTAACTCACTAATCCAACATCTTGGAAATAGCTACTAAATTAAATAATAAAATTTCATTAGTATTATGAGATTCCTTTAAACTTAGTCTTATGTGCAAAAGAAGATGTCAATGAAGTTAAAAAATTTAATGAGAAATATATCATAAAATATTATGGTGTTATATTTTACACCCTATAATAAGTTATCCCTCAAAATTATATCACATCGATAAACACAACAGAGGATATTGTTGGATTATCACATCCTTGAGTTATAACATAACTTTCAAAAATTTATGGTTTCATAAAAAAATCTATGACTAGGAAAGTTATCTAGTTCCAAAAAACCTTTTCAATATAATATATAATATCCAATATTTTTTATCATAAGAAATATGTTAATCCTATGTTACAACCTCTTATTTCAATACATGTGAAGGATCAGGTATGTATTTCCTCAAGGAAGATACATGGAACACATCCTGAACATGAGAGAGATTCGGTGGAAGTGACAAGAGGTAAATACCTCTTTGATATGATAGAGATATTTGAATGGAATTATATATTTTGGTATCAAATTTCCCTTATATATAAATCTCAAAACCTTTTTCTATTTATATATTCATAGGAATACCTTGTATCAATCATTAAACACTAGATCTCATCAATGATTCTCTATATTACTTTTATATAGACATTTAGATTTGTTGATGTGTTGTTTAATATATATAAACTTATTTCTCATTTACTAATCTAGTTTAGGTCCCATCCACTTTAATTACCCTTCTTCATCCTAGTACATTGTTCTTCTAATCATCTTACTATAGAGGGATTCATAAGGATCTATATAAATTATTGAATTAAAGATATAATTGTAAAAAATCATGACCATAGAAATGTGATGATCCCAACATCGTTTAAAATATATATATCATTATCACAATATATCTTATAGGGTTTTAAATTTATTCTCATATTAGATATTTGTCTGATGGTTATATGTAGTGGTAATGTTCAACTCTATCTTGAAATATTTCTAAGGATTTATCCCTAGGTTTGAGATAAACCTAGTATCAGGATCATGTACAATAGAATGTGGTACTCCATGAAACCATATAACATTATTAATGTATATGCATGAAATATTACCAATATAGAGATATTATATGATTAAAATGAAATTTGATAAATTTATAAGTTGAACCACCACAATAAAAATTATATTATAGCTTGAGATGTTTTTTGGGATTGTGATAATGAAATCCATAGTATTGTTGTCACATTTACATTCTGATGTGATTTGTGTATTTAAAATCCCCTTACAATTTTTTCTATCATATCAAACATTAAGTCACACCTTACATCATGATATATACTCTGAAATAACCCTTTACATGTTTTTCCACAATAAATACACATTCTAATCTATATACATATTCATACTTCCAACATGAATATGTAATGATAAACTATAAACTTCATCTATAACTCTGTCTTCGAACATAATATTGATGAGATATAGAAATTGGTCTTAACCATTATCATTCCCTAAAAATCGATGTTAAACCTTATCCTTATTCTATAGTTCCCATCTTCCTTCTATATAATTTTAATCTTCATATTGATGGGTGGTTGAATACTCATCTAATAAAGATAAGATTCTCCCTCTTTCCTAATGATTTCAAGATCCATGTTCGAAAAAATCCTAGGTATAAGTTCTCTTTCAAACCACATCATAATAAAAATTACATGATCTAACCATCTTAGATCATAAACTACCTATTTCACCTTCCCAATTTGGTAAGGTATAGAGTAGTAATAAAAGTTCTCAACTCCAAAAACATGTTTCAATACATATTTTAAACATTCTATGTGAATATATATCTAAATATTTTTTTCTCAGTATATATATAACATATTTCACCATAATTATAATGTATCTATATTTCTAACAAAAATTACTTCTAATAAGTGAAAATAATGACTTGGTAATTTTTTTTCATCGATTTTTAAATGGTGAGTGGCATAATAAATTACGATATCATTTTAATTATGGATAACTCAAAGTATCTTTATTGATGTGTCATTATAGATCACAAAACCATATACACATTAGAGTAGTTTGAGCATAGTTTGACAGACAAACCTTACCTCCAGTTCCTTGAATTTTAATCATATTCATATATCCAAAGTAACATGGATCGATTCCCTGTAAACAGAGTTATTTTATTATATATGCATGAAAAATACATTAAAAAGAGTCAGTATTATCCTACCAACTTAAAAACTACAGATCTCGGTCATCATGATGCACTCAATAATATACTTCCTTAATCAAGATTTTCCAAGGGTTGTGTCTTCAATTTTTAGAAATGAAATGGGGATATTCATTATGGATTAATTGAAATATGTATATATCCAGGTATTAGTTCTATTGAAAACAAAAATTCTTGATTCCTTGGAAGACTGGAGATATTTATACTAAATACATCAACATAATCCCAAAAAAGAAGATTATATTCAATGTTTGGTTTATCCCCAATGATTTTAGACAAATACTCATCATGAATAAGAAGTATAACCAATAACCTAGAAGTAATTTACATTGGAAATTAATATCCATCTTCACACAAAAATATAATATTCAGTTCATTAAAATGTCAAATTTGACATCAATTTTCTATAGATTTATATAGATTTTAAATTTAGATATCTAATAAATCCTCAAAATAGAATTAAATTCTACTAAATGAATTACAATAAGATTTTAATGGGGTATATTTGTACAAATATCAACATGACATATCTATCTTTGGAGTAAATGATAAGCATTCTATAATTTTCAGGATCATATTCCAAAATAAACATGGAATTAGACCTTCCTTGTTCTAGGATTTCAACATTATATTATGTAATTGAGTAGAATAATGTCAATGTTTCCCATATATATATATATATTACATTGAACTATAAATGTTACATTAGAATGTAATTTATTTCTATCTATTAAACTACTAATTTTCCCAGGAAAAATTAGTTTCTTTATTACCATATTTTCCACATAAAAAACATCATACCATTATTATGAGACATTTAATTGGGTACTTCTACACACATTATTGAAAATTAAGAAGATGAATCTTCTTTCTATTATTGTCATCATCAACTAAACTCTCATGAAACTTTATTTTTCTCTTATTAGGTGTGTTATAAGAATCACCCATTCATAGGTTGTTAATAATATATTAAAGAATATGGTGAAGAATAATCATATGTTTTGTCCTTTTATCTCTCATGACATTGAATTTATAAATATGAAATTCAATACATTTCCTATAACATTTATTTTTATTGGATGAACTCAGTTCTTTCATGGGGTGTCAATCCATTAATATATATAAAGTTTTGGTTTAAATTCTTAAATATAGTACAATATTAATTCACTTTGAGGTCATGTTGGTTTTAGGGTAGTCCGGGGCTGGTTTAGAGCCCAGAACCCATATTTTGGGTTGAAAATGTCCTGGTGCATGGTTTGAATAAACCATTCTGAACTAAGACATAGAGCATGACGATTTCACATGGTTTAAAAAACTATACAGAATGGGAGGATTGACCATTCAACCATGTTTGAAATTTTTACTATGGGTTTTTTCGTGTTTATCACATGTTTAGTCAATATTTGTGGGAAAACTGGATGATGTGACCTTCTTTATAGCTAATCATTCATAGTTGGCACACAGTTTGGCCAATCATATAGTCAAATAGTGAAAACCTACATTTAGGTCAATTTTGAATTTTTCCCCTAATTAAAAATTATTTCTAATAATAGTTTCTTATTTCTTACTATGTAACTAACATTCAAAGTTGATAACTATTTTTTAATCATATTCATGGAATTGAGCTATTTACTCTATTTGATATCGGATTCGAACGCCGCTCTCTCATTGGATCCTCAGTAGTGAGTTCTTGATTTTTTTTGGTTAATCCTTATTTGGTTTGATATCAACTGTGCTATCTATGGGTATGATAATTTTTCTTATTAATAGGCTCTTCATCTATTATTCTATTTTATCCCAATATTAGTTGAATTAGTTAATGATACTAGACAAGAAATTCACAACAGAATTACGATATGTTCTCTCATTCCTTTCATTTAAATTCAATGTTTTAATATATTCCATTGTGTGGCATGTCTGATTCTTAGAATATTACTTGAAATGGATTTAGATCCTTGATAGGCATAGCCTATGTAATTAAATAGTCCCATAAATGGATGATTATACGTTGATTACCCTAAAATCAAAACTACCCCTTTTGGAGCGTTGTTTAACTGAATGGTCCATTTGATGGAGTATGGGTTGGATACTTTTTAGGTGTTCCCTTTTACCCCTTGTCAAGGAATATTTAATTATGAATACTCAATTTTTATTGAAATGAGATATAATTGGAATTTTGGTATGAATTGTGATGTTAATTTATTAGGATGGGAAAGGGTAAAATGACCATGAACCATATCCCTTGCCTTGGAATGGATTGTTTGTGAATGAGATGATTTTGTAATGAAATTACCATATTAGTAACTAAGAGTCAAGCCTTATAAGAACCTATCATGATTTGTATCACCTTATGAGCTGAGTTTTAATTATAATTTTCTTGGTAAAAACCATGACATGTTAAATTATATTCCTTAAATGTTATTGAACTAAATGAATGCTTATATTCCTTGGGTGACACATGGATTCATATAGGAATACCATGGATATAATCAATTGTATTATGTATTTATTATGCTTGACAGACACATGGAATCCTATGATAGTCTACCTAGTATGGACTCATTGGGTATTATGATTATAAGCCCATTTGATACTTAGAATGAAATGGAAAGACTAACAGAAGATGTTTTTTAAATTTTGAGTGATACTTGGAATTGTATTTGGATTTCCAAAGAAGGAAACCAACGAAAATTGATCATATAATTCATTGGTTACATATGGGATACCTTAATGGATAGAATTAATTAAAAGTGCTTTTATAACACCCCTAGAGGGATAATTGGTTTCTTGAAAGGATCTCCATGGATGGACTTTTAGGGTGTTGGTTTATGTCAAACATGGATCGATATATGGATTCAAAATTAGGAATTCTGTCTATGGGCTTGGGTTCATAAATGAATAATGAATAAAATGATTATATGATTCATCTTCCAAGACAAAGTAAAATCATAAATTTGGTCTTTGTCTTGTACTTTATGGATGTATTGTTTGTGAATCCTTTGAGCATATCACTATAGGGTCCCCTGACCAATATACTAGGTTGGAGACTTAAAAAATAAATGAGACTGAATCATTGAATGAACTTGAATAAAATAAACATGCCTTAATATTAAATGACAGAC
This sequence comes from Viscum album, assembly GCA_963277665.1. Lineage (NCBI taxonomy): Eukaryota > Viridiplantae > Streptophyta > Magnoliopsida > Santalales > Viscaceae > Viscum > Viscum album. Next base: position 1,198,385,677 of record OY728131.1, read on the forward strand.
TTATTTAATTAATTAAATTCATGAAATAAAATGGTTATAAAATGTGAATTAGGTCTTAAAGGATGTTTACTTTATATACTTCCATTACATATTATATTTCGTCCTACACACTGTAACTATTATATACTCACTAAAAAGATGTAATGACACCATGGGATGTTTCCTACTACGATATAATCTCACAGCCTATTTAGGCCACCTTGGGTACCTGAACAGACCATATGATTATATTTATGGATAAGGTAAAGTTCCCTTCTACAAGTTCATCATTGCTACATAGGAAAAGGGGAGCAAGGGACTGAGCTAAGGCTCATGATTTTAGAAGGGAATATTTTGGAATTTTTTCCATTTTGTACATGTATTGTTTTGTAATATTAGGTACATGTTTTTTATATTTTATAGAGACATGGATCAACATCATTGTATATTAGACTCCTTTTGGATTTATTTTTATATTCTAATCATAAAAATTTATCATCTAATTGTATTACTGATTATTATACATGTATATTATTGCTATTCGGTTATGCAATAGTCTGGTGATGATGGAATAATCTCTCCATAGATAGACCTAGGCACTCACTGCTAGTTTGTAACCTATGGCGTTGGGGGTTATGAGCTTTATACTACGTGGCCAACTGATCTCAAGTCATTGTTGCGTGTCATTTGGGTCTTAGAAGATACAAAGTGGTATCATAGAATTCTTTTGTAGTTTTCTTAATAGTTTTGAGATAATATAAAGGGATATAAAAGAATGTGGGTTTAGTAATGAGTTTCCCCTATGTGTAGCTAACCCATGGATAGAAAAAAACCAAATTTTCTTGAATGTAACTGTTGTTTTAAAAAGTTTTTCTATTAAAGGTGATTTTATTACACTATTGGGTGATGCACTAATTTTTTATGTTATTATTGATATGGTTATGGGTACTACATTATTATAACCCAATGAGATAGGGTTTTCCATATTATTCATCATTTTTTGAAATTTACAGGAACCACATGCCATGCATTATGACATTCCATTTATGATGAATTATATGTGACATTTTATTGTGATTGGTGTCATGATAGATATTCATTTTGTTATGATTGGTATACTAGAATGTGTTATAGTATGGATTAGGTAGCATCCAAACATTGGTTCTTGAGGGGAATTTCCCCTCATGTATTGGAAATTAGAGAACCATTTCATTCAACCTATATAAATCCAATGTGTTATTAATGTTAAAAGTGATTGATTTCAAATGGAAATGAATATGAAAATTAATTGGAAACTCAAAATTATTATAGAAGAGAACATGACCTAGACCTAAGCTTAGTAACATGCAGTATGTAGTGTCTGTTGGTTATATATAATTTGAATGATGCCTAGACTGAACTATAGGAGTAGGTAGAGGGGTGTGTTCTTATATCGAAACTATTTCACTAATACAATGGAGATATCTAAGTTTTTAGCTGTGAACATTCATGATGACCTTGAACTGAGGCGTGCATTTGGAATTGTAGAGGTACGCCACTATGGTGTCCTCTTGTCGTATTCCAAGACGGTGGGAATGAAGATGCTCCAAAGGTGGTGGTCCATGGGTTACCAATGGATCCATTAGTAGTGAAAAATATAACACCAATACTTTTACCAGTAATAGGTGTTTAGTTATAGTTACTCAATTGTTTCTTGAACATTATGCATACCATTTTTGGAGCACCACGACCATCCCAGATTATGATAGAGTTGATGCATGAGTTCCAGTAGTATAATACACCCGGATTTTTGGGCAATATAGGACTACGGGCTGTGTATTTGTGGATAAAGTTATTGATATTGATATTGAATCATTTAGAGAAACCCCATGAGAGGATGGAAAATCTCACTATGTATATGTTGCGTGATTCCTCCAAGAGATGGTTGTATGTTATAACTGAGATGGATCATATTTAAGAGATATATTAAAGGGATATATATATGAATTTATATGATTACATAAATTCCAATATGCTAAGGGCCAACATATCTCCTAAGAGTTTATAAAATTGGATTAATATTCATTATCAGTTATGGAATATTCGAACATTTTAGGGAGCTCCAACACTTCTCACCTAATCTAAGAGATGATGAATTATCTAATGATATGTGATTTTTGGAAGGTATTAGGTATGAAATTAAATTGAATGTTAATGTTTTTCCATGGACTACCAATTCATGAAAATTAAATCAATCAATTATAATTATGAGTAACCTAAGAGAGGCTAGAGGTGTGATCCAAGGTGGCTCGAAATATAGATCTGGTACTACATAAATCGATAGTAGAGAGCGTCGTCTAGATATTCAACATGGGGAAATTATTAGACATAACATATACTCAAGTATCCTGGCGAGGGGATATCAATGCGGTAGGGTATGATATAGAATGAAATAGTGTATGAGGGACCTAGTCAAGTGTTGATCTTGCGACAATATGGGTTATTTACAGAAATTATACAGAACATTCCCTCCAACATCTAGAGAGGGAGGATCTACACTGAATACTTATTATAGAGTGGGGTTAATAGATTATCATCAAGCAGGGAGCTAGAGTATAACTAGCTAATTAGGCCATGGTGGTGGTCATAGTCATGGTATACAAACCATAATTCTACAGTGATAGTAGTGTGGATAATATCTGGGCACCAAGGTAGTATCATAAGGTTATAGTTTAGGAAAAATATACATATTACAGAAGACCCATAAATAGGTATACCCCAGAACTCCTACTGTTAGAAGTATTATTCTAGTATCCTATACTTTAGAATATGCACATTTCTATATAGGGGCATTACATATCTTAGTGTCATTGCACATTTTAGAGATCAATGGGCTCAATTTTCAGGCTTATTATTATTTTATGATGCTTGACACACTGTTATGGATTAGAAATAATGATGTATGTTAGTGTAAAAAGTACCCCTTGAGATTATTGGGTTTCACCTCATATGGGAACACTTTTTTCTTAAGATTTTAGGTTTTGATTTCATTCTTGGGATTTAATGGTAGGTTCCCCTTCAGGAATTAATAGACTTATATTGTTGAAGGGTGGCCTTTACATAACTAGGTGGTGGATATTTTATTCAAAAGGGTTAATGGGATGTCTAGGTGATTTGAGATGGACCAGAGCATCATGGGATGGGTAGGATGGCATCCCAAATTGGGTGTTTATTTCTGGATGATTAAGGAACACATTAACTAGATCTCATACGAGAGGATGATCATTTTACGGATGTTTTTTAATCAACTTTTTTGAATTACCTCTTGTGAGATAGGTGGAGTTATCTATTGAGCTATTTTAGGAGCTACAGTAATATCAATTCCACCTAACATGACAGATACTACTATGATAATAGAGATCAAGTGGTTGTTATATAAATTAAATTTCTTGGGGTTTATCTAACCAATAAATTTTCATTGGGGCCCATTGATCCATTTTTTTAGAAAGTCATATAGAATTCTCAGGATATGTTTGGGTTACCAGAAATTGATCCAGCTAATGGTTAAGAATAAATATCCTATTCTGTGGATAGATGGTCTCTTTGACTATCTATGAGGATATTTGGTGTTCATAAAGACTATTTTTTTATATTATTATCATCAACTAAATTTTAGAACCTTAAACATACATCACATATCATTTACTAGAGGGTATGGTCTATATGAGTATTCATTTATTCCATTAGGTCTCACAAATGCACCAAAGGTATTCATTTTACTGATGAATCCAGTGTTTCATCCTTATCTATATTTATTTTTAGTGGTTTTCATGGATTATATATCGATGTATTATCACAATAATTATATCCATGGAAAACAACTTGATATTATATTGAATAAACATATTGATGATTATTTATATACTAAGATCACAAAGTACAACATATGGATGGATTAGTTTTATTTACTCGGTCAGATTATCTCAGATATAGAAGTATCAGTAGTCCTAGAGAAGTTGATAGAAATAGTTTTCTAGGAGTATCCTAATAATTTCTTTGAGGTAATAAGTTTCTTAAGCATGGCTAGTTACTATACGTTTCTTTAAACAGAACATCTCACACTTATTAGTGATGCTTACAGGCTTGACATAGATGGATGTGATGTTTGTATGGTCGAATTCCTATAAGATGGCCTCTTAGGAGATAAAGGTGATATTGACTTCAGTATTGATACTAATAATCATAGAGCTATGCAAGAGTTGCACTATTTAGTATGATTCATCAGGTATCATTATAGAATAAATTGTTATGTCTGAAGATAGAGTCATGTAGTACGGATATCAAAAGTTGAGGCCACATGAGAGAGATTACCCAATGAAAGATCACATTTTGATATAGTTGTTAGTGCATTGCTCTATCAAAGACATTACTTTCTATGAGAGAATTTTATGGATTACTCAGACAAAAAAATCCTCAATTATATGTTTACATAGTATGATCTGAATCTGAGGTAGAGTAGGTGGGTTATGTACCTACTGTCTTTTGGTTATGAGAATTCCAACATAGCTTGTAAGGTAAATGTAGTGGCTAATGCACTATAAATAATGACTCAAATATAGGTAGTTAAACAGGCTCATGGTGAATGAAATATTATGGATTTTTTCTCAGATATACACATGGAGTTGAAGGATAGTCAGGGGCATATGTCTCCATTAACTTTAGTTATTACCTCCACTATTTTGGATAGAGTATTGATGATGAGTATATCTGATTCTGAGAGTCTAGTTGTATGTGAGAGTTTGGATAGTGATAACCCTATTCCTGGTTAGGGCATAGTCAAGTATGAAGTTATTCATGTACATGGTCACATATGGGTTTCGAAAGACATGCGCATGAGATGATTTGACATTTTGATGCTTTATCTTTGTAATTTCTTCCTAGAATCACCAAGATGATTCGGTATTTCTATCACCAATATTGGTGGCTAGGTATGAGATAGATGATGTTTTTTTAATCAGTTAGATCACCTCTCAGTATGTGAAGGCAGAACACCAACAATTAGCATGACTTTTAAGACAATTTCCAATTCCCAAGTGGGAATGGGATGATGTTGTGATAGATTTCATGATAATTTTACTGTGGTTTACACAAACTAATAACATCACATTGGTTGTATTTGGAAGGTGGACAAAGGTTCATAATTTCCTACCTATCTAGGAGACATTTTAGAAGATGATATTTGGAGGTTTTATATCTATGAGATAATATGACATCACTAGATCTCACAAACTATCATCTGAAGTAGGAAATCATAGATTAAATATCAAATCAAGAAGTGTTTTAGAGGGAACTGGGTACACATGTTCTTCTAATAACAACATACCTCCATCGAAATGATGTCCAATCATAGCATATGATACAAGTGCTTGAGGAAAATCTACAAGCATGAATCCAATGTTTCATGTGCTCCCAGAATAGGCATACAACCATTGTTTAATTCACCTATAAAAATATATTTAAAGATACTATAAATAATCTTTCTCATAAAGATTTTTATGGTTGGTTAGGCCAGTCACCCATGTGTTTATTAGAGGATGGAGAGGAATCTATGTTTGGATGTAGTCTTGTTTAAGAGGCCACAAAGAAGGTTCGGTTGATTTGGAAGGGTATTGATATCGTGCAGTCTCGACCGAAATCATATGTTGATCTCTACAGATGACCTGTAGAGTTTGAGGCTAGGGATTATATCTTTTTTCATGTTATACCAAGGTTGAGACATTGGAGGATCAAGAGATAGAGTAACCATTCATCACGATCCATTGGTTCATTATAATTTATAATGAGAATCGGGCTGGTAGCATCTATGTTGCAGCTACCACAGAGGTACTGATCCATGGATGATGTATTACACATTTCTCAGCCGATAAATTACTATTCATTCCCATTTAATGAATTTTACCCTAATAAGGTTGAGTTATAGGTCGATACATCCTTCAAGAATAATCTTTTATATATGGTGGATCGAAGAAAGAATGTTCTCTTAGGCCTTTCTCTTCCTCTAATTTAGGTCCTTTAGTGAAATGACCACATAAATGTTGTTATATGGGTGTAAGAGGCTACTTTATAGTCACAACGGCTGATGTTTTTCATAGATTATGCGTCAACACCCTTGGAAGGGAAATTCAGGGACATTTTATTGAAGGGGGTGTGTATAAGAACTCTATTATTTCTTAAGGTACAAATCTTTTTCCTTCCATAAATTACTATTTAAAATTCTTAAATATGGTTGAATATGAATTCCATTTTTGTTCATGGATGTGTATGGGTTTCCCGAGGTTGGTTTAGATCCTAAAATACAGCTTTTTGTGTTTCAAAAAGGCTTGGGCATATTTAGAAAAAAAACCTTACAAGGAAGGACACACGGTCTATATAAAAATGTAGGACATGGGAAGATATTTGGAAGAGGTATCATGATTTAAAAACACCATGAACAATACAGTGTTTTATCATACGTCCATGTATACAATTTTGATATTGGAGTTTTTCACAATTTTTACATGGTTAGTAAAAATTTATTGAAAAACCATGTGATGTGCCCTCCCCAACAACTATGCTTTCATGGTTGGTTAACAATTTGGAAAACAGTTTGGACAAACCATGTGACACTGTGTTTTGGGTGAATTTCAAACTTTCCCCCGAATTAAACCTTATTTATAACCTTGATCTATTATTTCTTCATTTAGATAGAACCTTCAATGTTGAGAGATCCTTTTTCATCATATTGTAAGAATTGAGGTATTTACTCTATCTAATATATGATTCATGTAATTCTCATCTCATTGGATCCCCATCGATGAGTTATCCATTCCCTTTTTATCATTCCTCATTTTGTTTTAAATTAGATGTGCTATTTACTTGAATGGTAATTTTCCCTATTTATAGGTTCTTCATTTGTTCTTCTATTTTCTCCCAGTCTAAGTGGAACCAGGAGTTGATATTGGATGATTTATCCACTAAAGTCTTATAGTAGGTGGTCTCATTCCTTTTCTATAAATTCTAACTATTTATATATATTATTATTATGAATGCCCAATTCATCGGAGATTCCATGAAATAAATGTAAATCCTTTAATTAAAATTATAGGTATGGTCTATGTAATTAAATAGGAATATCATTGGAGGATTATAAGTTGACTACCTTGAAATTGGAACAACGCCATTGGTTATGTTGTTTAATTGAATTTACCATTTTATGGAATATGGGTTGGATACTATTGAGGCTTTCCATTATACCCCATGTCAAGGGGTTCATATTAATGAATTTTTAATTATTAATTAAAATGGTTTATAATTGAAATTTTGATATGAATTGCGATTTTAATTGATTAGTAAGGGAGGCAATGAAATGACAATTAACTTGGTGCCTTGACTTATAATAGATTTTTAGGCATGAAATTCTTGTTATAATGAAATTTCTACATGAGTAATTAAGTGGCAAGCCTTCTAAGCTTAGCCAATGAATAGAGTAACCATCTGAAGTTAGTTTCAATTTGAATATTCTATGTGATAAACAAGACATATTAAGTGAAATTTATTAAATTTTTTGAATTTAATGGATGCTTATATGTATTTGGTTTCACTTGGATTAATATACGAATTCCATAGATGGACTCAGTTAGATTTTGTATTGATTATGCCTGAGTGACACATGGAATCCTTTTATGTAATTCTAAGGATGGGCTCATGGGTGCTTATTGGGATATCATTGAGTGATACTTGGACTTCCAAGGGTGTAAACACAAGGGAAGACTAAGATATGTTGTTTGATAAATCAAATTTCTTATAGATTTACAAGGATGGAATCAAATTTAATTTAATCATATATTCCATGGGTGATAATTTGGCAACTATAGTGGACCTATAAGGATGGAATTGAATCTAATTGATTTTATACAATTACTTGAGTGATGCCTGTGTTCTTTTGAGGATCAACATTGATGATCTTATCATGTGTTTGTTTATATTATACATTTAGTGATTCTTGGATTCCATATTTGGAATTCCATTAATGGTCGCACGTTCATATCTTAATAATGGATAGAAAGAGTTATTTGACATGTATGTCAAGAAAAAACCCAAGTTTGGATTCATTCTTTGTATTTTACCTTATGGATGGCATGTTTATGCATCCTTTGAGAAAATCACTTTGGGGTACATTGTGCAAAATTCTAGGACTTGAGACATATAAATTAAATGAGATTGAATCATTGAATGAACATGATTAATTGAAATATTAATGAATTTTAAATAAGTCACTGATTTCGTAAATGAAATTGATTAAATATAATTATTACAAAATTAGAACTTCGACTATAAATTTTATTTACATTTAGTGCTTCCATTATATATTATATATTTTTCCTGCACAATATAACATTTATTTTCTCACAAACTAGATGGAACTATACATTGGATAGTTTCCTACTAGGATTTATTATCACACCCTATTAGAGCCTCCTTGGGTACCTGAACAGACCATATGATTATAGGTATGGATAAGGGAAAGAACCCTACTATTGGTTCTTTATTTCTTATTAGGAGTATGATATCATGGGACCAAGTTAAGGCTCTTGATGTGAGCTGGGAATATTTTGGACTCTTTTTACAAAAGATTCATGTATTTTATTATAACAATGTGTACTTTTTTGAGTCTTTTTAGAGAAATGCATCATCATCATTGAATATGAGACTCCTTATGGCTTCATTTATATATTCATTTTATTTTCATTTATCATTTAATTATATATTACTTCCCATAGAATTATTTTATTTATATTATGAAATTCTAAAATTGGGTGATATGGGTATATTATACCCACACACACACCTAGGCTCTCTCTTCAATTAGTTTTCCTATGGAATTTGGGGAGATGTGATTTAGGCCATGTGGCTAACTTTTCTCAGGGTGATATTGAGTGGAATCTAGGTCTAGGATTTTACACCTATCATGATTCATCTTTGTTCAAACCATTTACATAATGTAAAGAAAACTATGTGTGTGTATTACACATTAATAATCATAATAAACTATATTACAATTATGAATATAATTCTTATTATGTCATAAACATTGAAACCTTTTTTAACACATCAAACATTATTTTAATCCTGTATCACTATGTCATATCATCGATTACTGTAGGTTTTATATAAGTCCCCAATCTTAAACCTTACTTAATCATGAGTTATTACAAGATTACACATTGAGGATCTTTTCAGGTTTAGAGTTTTAGAGAATTGGATCATAAAACATGCATTACATTCCACATTTGAACAAAGTCGTTACATAAAAGATAGTATTCATTTTCCCATCAACGGAATCATATTTAAAATAAAACATGGATTCTTTCTTGACAATTCCTTGACACTATCATCATATCATGTACCCTTCCCTTGACATGTGAAAAACATTTAAAAAACTTGGGATGAGCATATGAAGCTCAGTAAGGGATATACAAATATGGAAAGGAAACATGAGTACATGTATACATAAGAATCAATAAAATCATACTTTACTCATAAAACATAAGCACTTTAACATACCTCATCAAATCATTAATAAAACATAGAAATCATAAGACATAATGGTAACTTGAGGCATTCATAACATTATTACGTAGGGAGTAACCCTCTTGGTTACGTTTGGAATACCCATCATAGTATATTTCCTAAATCTCTTCGGAGAAACCTTAACGTTTCACTCCTTCGCATTACCCAATGCATTGGAGAGCTATATCAGGCTCACCCGCCCTTAGTTTATCACAAAACCACTTGTTTTCACAAAAATTCCCAAGAACCATAACATAAACGTATCTCATAAAACATGCATAAAGGAAACATAATATTTCCACATTTCAATCACAATATAACATTTTAGGTTTTTGTAATAATGAATCCATTCTAAACAAAAACCATTTTCAAAACCATTTAAAACATTTAATAAAGAGATTTTGGAATCAAAGTGTCACGTACCACCTTGAAGCATTTAACATTTTAAACCATTAACATCCATATAAATAAATCATTAAAACCATTTTGAATTCATGGATATTAATAAGAACAAATCATTAATACATTTAAAGAGATATTTTGGTTAAGGTTTTTTTACCAAAATTAGAGACACTTGAATACAATAATTGAGTAATAACATTTATTCAGAACTTTATAATATAATGAGAATAAATGGATTCGTGATATAATATTCAAAGGATAGTATATACACCATATAAGAGTTAATTGGTGCATAACAACAATGAAGTCTCAATAGAAATGTAAATTGTGATAAAATCCCTTATAAATAAGGTGTCCTTAAATTAAGGATAAATCAATCTCAAAATTAAGTGTGACAAATATAAATACACCCAATATAAGTAGATATTATGTCTAAAACAATAAAAGGTAATTTACACTTATTCAAAGGATGACATATTCAATAACTACATGTTGAACCCCAAGAAATCGAAATTGGGTTAAAAAGTTCCCTTGGAAAAATTCGACAGCCTGATGACGTCACTTCAAAAGTCAGAAAATGTGTTGATGAGAGATAAAAAGGGTATCTCATCACTTGGAAATAAAATTTACATCAATAAGGATATATAAGAACATATCCCAACATAATATTATGTGAATTAAATGACATAAAAAAAGAAGTCTTTTGAAAAGAGGAGGGTGAAAGGTTCCCTTACCGACATGGGTATCTTTCGAAACATACATCTCGTGAAAGAAGGACAATAGAACATTGATGTAAATACTCATTAATGAAATTATATTACATAATTAGTAAAATAATTGGCAGTACATACACCACTCAAATGAAATGGTGGCAAATTTAGCATAAATCTCATGGGAATAAAAGTGAGATGGAAAAATCCCTTACGAAAACTCGGCAGCCAAACGACGCCACATAACACTTACAAAAACGGATTGATGAGATCAAATAGGGTATCTCATCATATTACAATGAAATTTATAGAAATATTAATATAACGGAATATCCCCCATCATAACAAGGAGGATCTTAAAAGAAGTGACATAAACGAGAGTACTTAAAAAGAATGAGAGAGGTTAGATCTCTTACGAAAATTTGGCAACCTAACGGCGCCACTCAAAACATCCAAAATGGATTGATGATAGAGAATAGGGTCTTTCATCATATGAACATAAAAATTAAAGTAATAGTAATATAAAAGAACATCCCAATCATAAGAAATATGAGCTTAAAAGGAATGACATAAAAGAGTGTACTTAAAAAGAAAGAGAGGAGTAGGATCCCTTACCTCGGGTCCGACTTGACTCGATCGTTCTTTAACGTCCTGAATAATAAACTTGAGTTAATTTATACTTTCTTAAGAACATTTTCAAGTTCATTAATCTTTTAAATCACTTATTACCATGTTATAAATATTATGAAATCATTTATGTTAATAATGTTTGTTTTGTCGAGATTTGGTTCTTAAGTCGAAAGTGGACTTCTTACAATTACATATTGTTCGTGTGTTCAAAGGTTCATTATGTCCAGAATGATATTCATAATTTGGATATCATATATATCATATATAACCAGAATTAACATGTATTTATAATATTATATAATCATTTAGAGGTACGAAATGAATTGCACCGTTCATGGAGACGGTAAGTCGTACGTACGAATGAACGCTACTTTCATTTCTATGTCATATTAATGGAATTAAAACTAAATGATAGGTATGTATATTTTAATTCCATAATTATATTCATCATTTATATGTAACATAAATAATATATAAAAACTTTAAATACATCCTTTATACATCCCACATATGGCATTAACGAATCAAATCACTTTGAGGGGGCGGTAGTCCGCACTTCCTAAAATGAAATTATCGTGTTTACCCACAATGGTTACCATAAAGGTATGTAACAAAAAAAATAAAGAAGCATAAGTAAAACATATACATATTATATATCATATATAAATATAGTGACATTTTAATGGCCTCCTTTTAAGGTGTTATATGAGTGTTGAACAGTCATCATTTCGTGAGGCAGAAATTCTCCATCCACCGAAACAATATGTTCATTAACCATTTGATGTAGGTGTCTATAATTTTAGCTCGAATTATTCTTATAAAAACATCCTAGTATATTGAAGATACTGGAGTTGTTACAAAATAAATTAATAAAAAGAGTTTAGGGGGTTGGAGAAGCAAAATAAAACAAAATAACACAAGTGAAGACATTACCTTAAAATCGAGTAACTCCCTTTGGTTTGAGATCAATGGCTTCATTGGGAAGACTTATGCCCAAAATGAGGCTTCAAGTAGTAAGAGAGGGATTTATAGAGACTAAATGGTCAGGTTTTGTCCTAGGCAAAGTCTTTGGATGTGTGGGTAAGGCGGTAGAGGTGGGGGCCATTTATAAGAGGAGAGGAGGGGCACTCTTGGAAAGTAAAGAAATGTTACATTATATTAGAATGCGTTTCGGATTTTAATGGTCCCACATTGATTTGTTTCGTGGATAAGGTGATAAGGGTTCGAAATCTACCCCTCCAATATGTTTTGGATATGTGTAGGTCTTAGATTTTACATTATCATTCCATTTTATTTAAATCATTAAATAATGAGGTCATCGATGCATTATCATGATGTCATAAATAATATAATTTATTTAATGTCTAAAAATTAAAAAAAAATACTATGATGTAGAAAATCTTTTTATCTTTCCAATGACTACTTATAGTAAAAAATATGACTTTTATTTCCCCGTTTAAAATTTTTTTTAGTAAAACAACTCATGTTTGTGTCATTTTAATTTTAACATTAAATAAAAAGGTATCTTTGTCATTTTCCAACCAAAGTGGCTCCATGGGATCCCCATGTTGACCCATGGATTTTCTTGGTCGGAAATGACTCATCCAATGAGGGTAGTACATGTGTCTAGGTCATTTCATATTATTAAAACATTATTTTTACCTTAAACTTCACTAATAACCTCTAATCGCGATTAAAAACTTAATAAGTTACTTTTCACCAAAAAAATTATTTTAATCCCATTGAACCACATTTTACTTGTTAATGAAAACCATTTATGTTAGATTTTTTAAATTCAAAACACAAAGGTGGAAAATTTTCATTTAAACGGAAAATCATTTTTTATAAGTATCACTTAGTGGTTTCACTATTCATCAAAAATTAATGTTTTTCAGAAAATTACAAAACATTTACCCTAAGATATATATGATATTCTGAATTCAGAAATGATTTCTATTTTAAAAAAATCAAAACATATAAGTTACATTAATTAATTTAACAATTAATTCCCACTGTCAGAGAAAATAGCGTGTTTTTATGAAATAATATCTATTAAAAGATTGACACTAGTTTAAGTCCAATTTCAATGTGAAATTAATTCGAATAACCACTATTGGATTAAATGGTAAAAATATATTCTAATTTCACTTTAAAACCAATTCAAAAGATAATATAATCATATAAATAAATTAGATTAAAAAGTGGTTTTGAATTAAAATACAACATTTTTCACTATTTATTAAAAAATGAACTTTATCGGAAAAATACCAAAAATTTACAAAAAGTAAATTTTGATGTCCCGATTCTAAATAATAATATTATTTTGTCAAATATAACACATAAAATTGTCAAATAGTGGATTTGAAAGAGGTTCTCCATCAAAAGGCGGTTAATCGACCTTTTAAAGAATATTAGAATGTTTACGCTTAAAATTGGAATCATTCTCATTTTTAATCCTCTATCATTTATTGTAAAAAGTAAAAATATTTTAAAAACATATATAATCATTTTGTAGTTAGTTATATTCATTCCTGCCATCACAACATCTAGGCGTTAACTACCATTTAAAATAATATTATTTTATTATTAGAGTGCAACGTAAGATTTCAAAGGAACCCGTTGTTGTGTATTGGGTAAGCTATCAAGCATAGTGTTCCATTTAAATTAATATTGACCTTTTATTAACAAATAGGGATAAATATAAACATGTCATATTCTTTATTTACATAGGGTGTTAAATTTTATCCTCTCATTCATTATAATTTTTTCTAAATAGAATGGAGTTCATCGATGAAAATCCTTCAAGAGTGTTTATCTTGGTGTGGAGTCTTGGACCCACTTATCATGCCCTAGGTGTGACTAAGTTAATATGAAAAAAATCCAATTTTATATATTTTACCCATTGGTGTAAATGTTCTAAAACCACATCCACATTCGAGTATCTAGACGTGGTTGTGTGTTTAAGGAAAAACCCATTCCTTAATGTATTATAACTTAGTATGTTATCATATACATAGGATTATCCCAAGGATTCTTACTAAAAATTTTTAATCCTAATCCCAATAAATAAAAATAATAATCATATGATCCAAATTTAAGTGTCCCATGAATAACATACATAATAATTGAATCATCAATAAGAACAATCAATACCTTTAAAATTAATACAAGTAATGGGACAGTAAATGGTTCATGTATTTAAATAATATATATATAACCATATTATTTCAAAAAACAATATTCAAAATCTCCCACAAATTTCATTTCCCATATTACATTACTTAGAAATTTATTAATTAATACTATTCTAAATAGCCTATATGAAATGAGTATATAATAAAGAGTTTTCTTAGATACCCAGCAAGAGTAAATAAATTATATATTAGTCAATTAAAATAGTTGATCATAATTATAAGTGTATAAAGAACATGATCATAAATTTATTATGTCAAAAAAACAATCAAAGATCATTAATAATGAGTCGTGGAAGAATATTTTTTTCATAACAATACATGACACATTAGGATATAAAAAATCAATACTAAATCATGATTCATGATAATATATCATATGAGTAAGATATTTGTTTTTTTGGTACACACATACATACAAAAAAATCATTTCCTTAATGAAGGTTCACATACAAGGCTATTCTAGTAGTTTGGGTTTACTACTTATTCCATTATTTACTAGTCAATGTTAACTCCCACGGCTATTATAGTTGATAAATCCTTTATTGGACTAGTTTCACTCTCTATTATAGCGCTTAATATCTAATAATATATCTTTTATTACCCACTTTATTATATGGATATATAATTCAGGGCAGACCTGATATGTAATGGAAACCATACATATGTGTTATAAAAGATAATAAAACATTCATAATATAATCATCACATAAAGTATGGAAATTAAATTTATTTCTTCAACATATCATTATTACATCATTATAATCCATCAAGAGAAAAGAATTCAATGGTATCATAATAGAATTCATTATCTCGTCAATTCTTAATTAAAATATAGGAAAGAAATGGGTATCATGTAGCCATCCTTAGATCATGGTCATAATAATTCATCTATAAAATTAAATACTATTATAATAACATATCCCCAGTGATATATAAAAATTCTTAAAAAATTTCTACAAAGATAAAAAATACCATTAAAAGAAAATGTCAACCTTTATTTGAAAACAAGATAAAAATATCCTTTTCTTTTGAAAATATATTAACCAACAAATATTAGAATATTTATAATATAATTTTCATTGACAATAATCATCGAAATATTAAAAATAATATAAAAACAAAAAATAGTAATTATATAAGGAATATCTAATCATATTGTATACATTAAAAGTGAACATTTTTTCACACTTTTAAAACAATTTGAAAAAAAATTGAAGAGAATTTACTTAAAAATAATCATTTAAAATATTTCAATATAAAGTAGAATTCAACAAATTTATTTTGAAAAAAAAATATAAAATATAAGGTGAAAGATTAATAAAATAATCTTGTTTTTCATATTCATGGTAAAATAAATTCATCAACCAAAGAGGAATTATGGACGACGTTTCCTCAAAACCATTTTCTTAATCATTTTATGTACCAAAGAGTGGAACAATAATAATGCATAAAACATATATCTGTAACCAAATTATAAGTAAGTAAAAGTAATTTATAATATAACCCACATTTAGATTCCATTAATGGAATATTAGTATAGAAAATCCCAAAAAGAAATGGGATAGTAATATAATATTATACTTCATATCTGTTCATGATTAATAACATTAAAACCAATAATATAATAAATGAAAATTTATTATAAAAATATTATATGTTAATATTCATAAAAAATATTATGTATCCTTCCCTTATAATTTCCATCTATCTGATTATTCAAAAAATCATCATTAAAATCAAAATTCGGGTGGAAACTAGTGCATTTTTAATTCATGTTTTCGTTTGTTGGTTTTTGCATTTTCTGGTTGGTCATAGTTTAATCATCATAAAAATGTAATTATTGACTTAAATATTTTATTTATTCATTATATACACCTTTATAACCATTCATATAAAATATTGATTAAAATGTAATTACACCACTTTGTGGATAAATTAGCTCGTACGTACGCACAAGAAATGTTTCCACTTCTAGATAGGTAGAGTGATAAAATGGTAATAAATATTTCACCAATGTTGAATAATTTTTATATCATAAATATCATATATATATATATATATTCATTAAATCAATTCAGTTTACCATACTAGTAAATCGATAGTGAAAAACATATTGCACCGCTTTGTGGAGGTGGTAGTCCACATGTACGCACAAGAGACATTATCTTTTTATAAAATATGGGATGGTAGATAGATAAGATAATGTAATTAAAAAATAATTATTATGATATAAATATCACATATTTAAACATTAAATCCATCATAATTCCCTACCATGAAATATAATGTCATATAATTAGCCATAGTGCTATGTGGAGGTGGTTATCCACACATTCTCACTACTGATAATTTTATTTATTTTTTACTGGAAGGATGTTTAAAATGGTTGTCATAGTAACACCCTGGTATTTTAAAAATAATAACATTATGTTATATGGTGTATACAACATGAAATACATAGCCTAAACACACCATTACATATTATTACGTAAAATATGATCATTGTAACCTAGTCGTTGAATTGTGGGTATAAATAAGAATGAGCATATTTGGAAATATATATAAATACAATACTAAAGAGATATTTATTGATTAATTCTTTGTAAATAAGTATTCAATTTTTAGAAAAGTCCCTTTACATTTCCAAAATGTGTTTTTTAATTAATAGATCGTTTCTGAGAGAATATAATAATTAATTTTTGGATGTTCTAGAAATTTTATTTTATAAAAAGGTTATAATTTTTGAAATCATCATATCAAAATTATCATAGAGTAGTTGTTTTACATTTCCAAAAATATTTATTTTTTCTTGATTAATAAAAATATTTATTTTTATTAACAATTGTATTTTTTATTTTAAAATTTACGTAGTCAAATTTTCTAAAATTAAGTAAAAGTAACATTAGTTCTATTATATTTTTAATAATTTAATTTTATTCATTATAATGAATTTAATGGTCTAATTTTGTATTAAAATAATATTATACTTACAAATGTTTTTTTATAAAAAATTTCTTGTTATGTTTTGGGTTTTAATAGAAAATTAATATTTTTTTACTTTTATAAATTCAGTAATGTAAAAATTATTCCTTATTTATAATTATGAGGTCAATTTTTTTAAATAGTCCCCTTTCACTTTAATTCATTTTGAATAGTATCCCTTGTAAAATTTTGTCATCTTAGTAAGGGAAACCCATGTAATTAAGGATAAAAAATTTGATAAGGACATAAAAAGACCATAAACATACCTTTATCTAGTTTTTAAGTGTATTTAGGTCATTTAAATCCAATTTTCTAAAATAAATCAACTTATATCAATATTTATTTGATTTTGAAATTTTTAATATTAATGTAATTTATAATGTAAAAAATATCACATTAATAATTTTAATATTTATAAAATTTTATGATAGTTTTGGAAAAAACATATGTTCAGTTATAAATGGATATATTTAATATAATTGTTTTTATCATGTAAATATAAATTTAATTTTTTGTGATGAAATAATTACTTCAAATTATTATGGAATGCCAACATGATATTTATTTAATTAATAGAAAAATAAAAAACATGTTTTTAAAAGTATTAAAACATTTACAACATGAATGAGTAATAATGTCCAAATAATTTTTTTAATAAATATAAATTATTAAGTGTATTTTAAATTATTATATATGAATTTAATATTTATATTTGTGTTTTTAAAGTCAAATTAATTGAATTTTATCAAAAATGGTATTAATGGCATTTTCTGTTAAATAATATTTTATTAAATGACTTAAAAATTAAAATAATTTAATAGTAAGCCAAAATAATTGTATACGATTGAAAATATAGACCATAGTATATTTAAGGTAATAGTTTCTATTTATTGGGACTTTCTTTACCCCTAAAGTGTAAAAACATTGGTATCAACATAATTATCAAAAGGGTTAATGGTATGTTAAAAAAATATATAAGGGTAAACATATAGTATAAACACATCAAAATTTTATTTTATGATGTTATTTTGACCCATCATCATTCAATATTTAAAATATATCATTTTACCCTTTTTTATTTAAATTTAATTTATATTTATGTAATACATTATGTAATTCAAAGAGTGACCCTCAACTCTCTTATAAAAGGGAACGCCCTCAACATTTTTATTCACACTTCTGAAACATATGGTGCATCTAATAAATTTCAAAATAACATCCCTAAAATCAACCATATGTCCTATAGGTGCTAGATTGATAATAAAACCAATCTAGTATGGCGTTTGGTATATACCTAAAGTGGCTGTCCAAAAAATTGGTGTACTTTTTAACAATTTGTTTTCATTTTATTTCTTCTTCTAACTCCTCAAAATATTATTAACCCATTGAAAAATAATAAACCCATTATCTTACTTATATTAATTAAGTTTTTTATTATGTTAATGTGTTAAATATTAGTAGATATATATAAACTATTTCAAGATTTTATATATTATATCGAATCTCCAAGATTATAAACCTGTAGTATCTCGTATAATTTTTCAAGTGATTAATGATAAGAAATTACTCTCACAACATATTTACATCAATTTAATTTCCATATATTATATTGAAAATAATGACAAAATGAACAAAAATTTGGTTGAAGAAATCCATGCATAAATTCGAACACCATATCCACGGCACTCTACATAACATATAAAATGAGTGGTTTAACATCTAATATAATACACACAAAACAAAAAAAATACCAAAAGGAGGGATTGGGATAGCATACATCCCCACACCACATTACTTTTTTGATTAGTTCTCATAGAAAAACTATTTTCCAATCTAAACATAAGTTAAAAATGTCAGGATATTTAAATATTTAGTGAATATAGTCTCATTCATATAGAATGGAAACATAAACCACATAATAATAAATGTTTCCAAAATCCAGTTATAAAGATACCCCCTTTCCAACCACTCACTTTTAAGAGTTTGCTTCTATTAATAACAATATAAGATAACCTAAAAGGTTTTATAAGTCATTAAAAATCAATATAAACCCCACTTAGGTTCCAATTTAATTGTTACTTGTAATTTTCCATTAAAAACATGATCATTAGAGATAAAAACAACATGAACCACACTAAGGACCTCTCAAAACCAAAAAATATTATTATTATTCTCATAACAACCATGTGAATAAATTTATATTACATATTCTTGTAATTAATTGAAATATTCGAACACAAGTATATTAAATGGGAAATGAGACTCATATAATCATATTGAAAAATATAAGGACCCCCAACCTTATAGAGAATGAGGACCACTCATCAATAGAGTATTGGTCGATTCAGCATTTAATAATGAAAATCCATATATAATGTCAAATCCTAAAAAATAGGTATCTAAACATGACAACAAATAAGTATAAAAATAAAAATACAAAATAATATAGTATGTGTTTAGTTATAACTTCAATAATCCATTAGGACCACAAATTCCTTCATCTGAGAAAAACTAAAGAGGATCTCAATTAGATTAAATAAAAATACATAAGATAATATTTGATGGTTGTGTATTTTAGAGAGAAATAGTGGTAATCTGAATGTTTCATTTAATATAACAATTAGATATTTTTATTAAAATTTTATAAAAAAAATTTGGATTCTACTAGGTTGCAAGTTATCCCTACCTCACATACCAACCTAGAGGTTATTGGGTTCTTGGTGGACCACCTAATATTTAAATCCTATCTGTTTAATCGACTAGTTACATCGTATTGGGTCACTCATTACTTTGTTTTATTTGTTATCATTTGAAATATATTTTAAATTTATTCTCTTATCTAAAATTTTTACACCTGGCCTGTAATAACCCCTACAACTCTCAAAAACAATAAAAATATACATTATGTGAAAAAAATAATACAAAGTCAAACCTTAAAAAGGGAATATGTAAGATATCCTTCTCTAAAATATTATGTTATTTTCCAAATAATCATACTCTATGAGGGGTTTACTTTAAAAATTAAAATAAATAATCCCTTAAAAATCAGAATGTCTAAATTAATAAATCATTGGTTACAAATAAATAACATAATAAAAGATCTCTATTATGTTTTTCCAAGATCCACTATTTTATGATAACATCATGTGGATAAGAGCCTATTTTATAGTATGGTCTACCATGGTGTGAAATGAGGTCTATTCTCCTCAAGGAGGGACTATTAAACTAGTGTTGGTTGAGAGGACACCAACATGAAGGATATCATCTAAACTAATACAATATCATTATGATAAATATATTCCAACTAAAAGTATAAGAACATCTGATAATTCTTTAAAATAATATAAAATCGTGTGTTTCCCCTTATAGGTATAAGATTTTCCAAACCAAATATATCTATGGGAGAAACCATTTCAAGGATAGTTTCAACTACTATTTCAGAATTTAGTGATATAGTCTAAAATTATATTTCAAACTGTGGTGATATATTCATCAAGGGAAATGTAAATTATTAACCAATAACAGGATCTATAAAATTACTAAATAATAATGGGTGGTTAATAAAGCTATAATTATTGTGAATTTCTTTTCAAATAAAGAAAATTATTCTACATATGAATTATACAACGATTATATCACATGTTTTGACATAGAGGAAAAGGATTCGACTTCATATAACTTAGAGAATAGGGAATAAATTATAGTAATGGAGTATTTTCAATCCTTCATAAATAATGAAAAATACACATATATGATGAAATGTTTAAAAATATTGATCTGGGTAATATATAAATACGATTCAAGGAATGCTCAATCCTTCCCAAGCCAATGGTGACCATGATAGCATGTAAATCTATTGGGTCATGGGAGTTAGAAAACAAGGCCATAATCATTCCCAAAAATATCTAAACTCTCTAATATCAAGTATCTAATAGCAAAATTCATGGGTGATTCATCAGAGATTGAATTTTAGGTTAAAATAATGTAACATCATATATCTCAACAACTATGAGAGATATTTTCCATATGTTTGACAAGGATTCATGGGATTAATATGAGAAGGATAATGATACTAAAATAATAATTTCATTAGAGAATTATTTGATTTAATGGTAAATATTATATTACAGTATATATAAATATATTATGAAGTTTCTTATCTCCTAAATAATTTTATCAATACCAAAATCGATCATGAATAATTTCCCATTAATTATTTAATTTTATTTATATAAAAAATTACTAAATGTACTAAATAAAACCTCCAGTTAAATAAATATCTTCAAATTTGGATTTTTCATAGAAATATTAAACATTAGATATTAGTTATGGTATTAGAGAGTCTTGATATAGGATTCAAATATTTTTGTAATTTTTTCTATATTTTATGGTCCTTAATGAAATTTTGTTGCCTCTGTTCTATTCTCACTTAACAATAATAGTATTTTTTGATTTTAAAATAAAAAATTGAGTTTACGAGAGATAATTCAAAAAGTATTTAAACATATAAATAAATATATTCTTTAACGTTCTTAGTAAAAATTATTTCCCAAAAATGACATAATGGATTGATGAATCCATTCCTTTTAATCCTAAAAGAATAACTGAATTAAAATATCTTAAATATCATAAAACATCTATGAATTCAAATAATATGATATACATCATAGGGTTATATGTGAAGAATACATTATCACATCCTAAACATAGTCATTCTCCAAAAATAATATATAATTTATATAATTAAAATAAATATAATGGAGGAATAGATAAATAAATTTAAAATCAGAGTCCAAAATGACTAACATGGTAAATATTAAAATGGTTGGGGATAATAAATCATTATTAATCTACTACATATATAAACCAATTTCATACCTTTACACCATGTTTTATTTTGACCTATTGTGTTAGGGGGACTTTACACATATATCCAATCAACATTGAGTAATTTATGTTCCCATAATAAGTTGATTGTATGTATTTTATCCATAGTAATTCTTTTATCAAAAGATTAATATAGTTCGGACTTTTTTCATAGAGACTTCTCTTATCATAAGAAATCTTGATGATAAGCTCTTATAAAAAATACTTCTTCATTAACAGAAAATGTTTAATAAAATGGTTTGGGAGTAATGATATCATCAATATCTTATATTAATGTGAATGAAAAAGGAAATATATGTCCCAATGTATGAGAAATCAATATTATAAATCTAAAAATTAATGATAATTTTGTTTGAAGAAAAATAAAGTTAAATATAATGATTCATGGGATTTTATTACCTATAAATTTTTCCCAGATCAAGTAATTGACCTCTCTTATTTCATACATCAATCTAGAATTTTATAAGCTCTCCTATTACCATTATATAGTGTTGTGAACCAATCCATAATAAATAAATATAATCGGGATAATATATATTATATTATATTTTTCAATTATTTAACAATTATTGTTGACATGGATTATTTTAGTTCCCTTTCTATTTCATCCCTTATATTTAATAAGGTTGGTGTAATGATTATTTTAATTATAATCTTGTGAAAATATAATTAATTGAGGTGATTATAAGTTTATAAAAAATATTTCTATTTCAATTCATTATATATCCATCATTATATAACATAAAATATAAGTTTTAGATAAATTCATATTATTATTCATGATTACTTATTTTGGATTTATCCTTCATATTCAATTTTGAATAGTGAATTAGGAATATAAAATTTTATATCATATAGTTCTTCATTAGGATTATTAATTATCTGTGAAATGTATTATTATTTTTCTTGAATTTATATTTGTATGTGAACTGATTCTTGTGTGTTATTATACTTTGTCTATCAATTTTTAATCCAGTTATGCATATATCATTTTCATATTCTAATTGAATGAAAAATTTATATTAGAGGAAAAGTGAAATATGGAAAAATATGGGCTGAGGGATAGAAATTGTTGAGATCAAGGGTATACCCCTATATAATTTCATTACAGTTCTTGTTAAAGAGATTAAATAGAAATAGATTTTGATAAAAAAAATCAATTCCATTAGAGTCCAAGATGTTAGCTGCATTATTATTCTCATGCCAAGAATGATATATCTTGACATCCTAGTTGATGAACTATATGTATTCTCAAAACTGAAAAAAAACATTTCTTGGGGTAGGTAATTGCCTCTCATATAATTGATGATGAGATAGGATACTTGTTTAATGAAAGATAAAAAACGTTTCTATCCTTTTAAATGTAGTTGTTACAGAGTGGGGCTCATAAATTCGCTACTAGAGGAATTTTATCATTGTAATAAAAATATAAGGACCTAATACCAATAAATACCTATATATAATAATACTATTTCCTCTAATTATTCCATCAGAGCATGACACATCAGTATTTTGTTTCAACCAAAAGTTGGAGTGAGCCACAAAACCTAGTGTTCATGACATCAATCACCATTATGAAGCTAGAAAGACAGAATGTTTAGTTTCATATCACATAAATAGGAAACACCAAGGAACGAAAATATTTTATAAAACAGGGAAATAAACTTTATTTTTATAAACTATAATTTTATATTAATATCATAGTATCTCAAGTCACTTCTTGTTTTCAAGATTAAATAATACCCCAAAACAAAGGCCACCCTACTAACAACACTTTTACAAAATATAAAATCTAGGCATTGAAATAATTAATCCATAAAAATATATATCTTCATGAATTTTAATGTTTTGTATATTTCAGAAAGATTCAAATTTGGGGACCCAAAGCACTTATGAAGGATAAAATAGCGATTTACATAGAATAAATGTTCGTTGAAATATTTTTAGCAGATTACCCTTCATTCGATATATGATCCCAAGAGAAAAATGAGGGAGTGGAAATGTTCATCTTCCAACCACCATTTGATCCTCCATGATTGAGTTGTAACATCTATAGGGCATGTATTTTTTTCCAACTCATTGAAATTTCACCTTTAGGTGCATCATAATTTTATTTTTCTCCTTTTACCACATTTGATTCATAATTTTTAGTTCTTTTTATATTTTATGGACTATTGGGATAATTGTATAGACACTAGAGGATTGATCATATGAAAAATAGGTGTTTTAGAATATTCTCAGGGGATTATATTCAATAAAATGTGATAAAATGACCTTTTTCTTCCAGAAAACTTGTTCTATGTACTTTTTTAGTTGAATTTAGAAGATGATTATGATAGAAAAATGTAGTCTATAAGGACACACTATATAGGATGACTCTTGGTGTGCTTGATTATACAGCTAGACACCCCTTGTAGGGGAACATAATGTGTTGGGTATTTAGTCAATCCCCATGTGATGTATAAAACTAGAGGCCATGTGGAGTATTTTTTGAAAGTCATTTTGAGTTATATATCATGTTACCCCAATTTAGTTAAACACCACTTTTTGTTGGAATTAATCATGTATTAGGGAAATAAATTCTAGGTTTTTGCTGATGTATATTAACTGTGGATGGTATTGGGGATTATATGATAGGTACATGAATCTGAACATTTTTTTGGTACCCTTTGGGATTTCTTGGATTAATTCAATAGATCAAAAATTAGACTTGTAAGGAGTCAATTATTACAGTTTTTCATATATGATCAGATTGTTATGGCCTTACTATTATTATAGGATATTGGAAATCTGATTTAAGGATGGTGAGACATGTAATATATTTCCATTAATGAGATGGTGAGTTAACTATTTCTCTTATGGGATATGAGATATGAGACCCAATTAAGAAACAAAAGAATATCCCAATGACTTCATATAATGTTTCGATGGTTTTTTATATGAGATTTCCTGATATAGTTCATAGTTAGTTGAACCATGTAATGATGTGTGATACTAATGAGGATTTATAAAAAACTCCAAAGGATTGGGTCGGAAAAATCCAACATGATGAGAGAACAATATAGATTTTTATATATGGCATGTTTCTAGTGAAAAAATAAAATTATGTGACATTGGGGGCCTAGATGAGTGCCCTAATTTTATATTGACCCAAAACAAGGTACACACATTAATTTGTAGTTAAGGTTAATTATATCACCTTAAGACACTAATTGATGATTTGAGCCAAATGTAGCTATAGATAAAAGGTTAGGTAATTCACTTGAGTGACTAACATTGATTATGTGCGATAGGTATTGGAAGATGGCCACCTATATTGATATTTTTTTGTGATTTCTCATAGAGGGACATGTTTTTTTCAGGAATATATTGTATAAGGAAATTTTGGGTGATTACCCTAGATTAAATTTATATACCTATGTAGAATTATAAGGTGGTTACATAAAGTTTGACATTCATTTATATATGGATTTCTTGGGCCGTTATAAAAGAATAATCTTATTCTAGTTACTAATATATTTCATAGTATTGCCATTATAAATTCATTATACAACTGACATTATCAAATTCCTAGGTAATGTTAGAAGGGATTTATTGGTTTCC
Source organism: Viscum album (assembly GCA_963277665.1). Taxonomy (NCBI): domain Eukaryota; kingdom Viridiplantae; phylum Streptophyta; class Magnoliopsida; order Santalales; family Viscaceae; genus Viscum; species Viscum album. The sequence goes on from OY728131.1 coordinate 1,198,411,652, forward strand.
TATATCTTATTAATTATAGTTATTAACAAGATAGACTAGTCAAATCATGTTAGCATACTTTGTTATTATAGTATATGATAAGTAAAATACTAGTGATGTCCTATAAGGAATTTATTTTCCACCACTAGTATAGGAACAATGGGGTAGGTGATCGATTTTTTTTCCTCTAGGACTGATAAAAATATAAGATACATCTTTAGAATATGCAAAGTGTTTATTGATTAGGATGGTATTGGATAATAGGGATTTGGATACTAGAATTGAGCTATGGACTAAAGAAAGTTGTAAGTCCTTATGTGTTTTATTTATTATTTATTTGTATATGTGATCTACATAGTGGATGAGTGGTTTTTATTGTCTATAAAGACCAAGATTCTAAATTAGTGTTCTATTCCTTACAACTCTTATGATATAATATAATACGTATATTTTATTCTATGTATTTTGATTACTAGTTAATTATGATGCTTGACTTTTTTTTTCTAATTTTGTTACTCCTATATGAGGATATAATATCCATAAAAAATACCCTAGACCCTATCTTCTTGTTGGTAGACTCTGGTATTTGAGGAATTTCTTCTTTGGTTATGTATAAACTGTCATTTTGGGTTACAACTGAATGTTCTTGTGGGGCGGGAAATTTGAAAGAGTTGTAAGATAATTTTATTTTATTTTTCAATATATGGAGATGGTATATGAGTAATATTATAACATGTTAGAGCATTTAATGGACCTCAGATTGGTGTGTTTTGAACAACTTTCTTGAGGGGAACTCCATGATACATGGAATGTGGGATCATCATCATTATTAGTATTATTTACACTTTTATAGTTGTATTATTTCACACAACATGAAGTAATTCAGTTTTTGATTTATGTTTATGATTTTTTGGATCTTGGATTGATGAAAAGAGGAATATGTACATGCATCATATTTATTATGTTGGAATCATAGAATTTTTTTTCTATGACCAAAATCACTGATGAAGAGGATTCAGTTTTTTTAAAGAATTTAAAACTACTTATAGGGTTATTTACAATATAACTTGTTGTCTTTATTCTATACAGCTAGATCATGACAAATATTTTTGTTGATGATAAGTATTGTCGATTCTATAGAGGGATGTTCCATGATGATGTTTATAATATCCCTAATTATAAGGGATGTGCGTTGACATTTAGAAGGATCATACATGAATTTTATGCATCAGTAATAAATCAATATGGGTTGATTGTGATACTTTTTTAAGGTAAAAAGTTATGGTTATTTAAAGTGTCAAAAAACCCTAAAGAGTGTTTCCGTATGTAACTTATTGGTGAAATTCTACGTAACCAAACCAAGTAACTATGATGTGATTGACCCAGATCTTCATGAGAGGATTCAATTATATTGATAAATAATACCTTGGTACTCAAGGGGTATTTTAGCTGACCTAAGAAAAACGTATAAAAATACTGCATCAATTTATTTAAACATTCAATAAATTTCACAATAATACATGCCCCAAGCCATAAAGTTTTATAGTTTTTGGAGAATAGAATCATAATCTATTAATTTCAAAAAATATCTTAAATATATCCCAAAAATTTATTCTCCTATAAAAACAATGTAATGCATTTCCTAATTAATGCATTTCGTTATAACTGGGGGAAATGGAAACATAAGAATCAGTCATCTCAAATGCTTAGTAATGGTAAATATTGGATATATCAATCATTAGTCATTAGTGATTATCTGAAAAAGGTTATGATAAAATGATTATAACATAAGTAATTGATACCCTATATTTCAAATATCATTAATCATGTATCATGTAATAAGGTTTTTTGATAATAAAATAAATAATCCATAATAGTGTGGAAGGATTATAATTTTCATGAGCGATGAGAATATCTCATTATAACAACACATATGTTTTTCCATTTATATATACATAGAAATTCATTTTCTTTATTATGGATCACATTCAAGGCTACCGTAGTGGATTGGGTTCACTCCATATTCTATGATTTCCTTTGTCAAGGATTACACACAAAACTATCTTATTAGAATAGTCTATTATGATACTTATTTCACTCCCCATTATAGTCTTTATTTCTTATGATATACCAATAATTACTCAATGAATTGTAGGGATATATAATTATATTCCCACCCCTCACCTAATGAAAACCACAAATATGTGTGACAGAAGATCGTAAAGCACTCATAATATCGTTATATAATAACCAATGTTAATTAAATTGTTTTCATTAACATATCATCATCATAAAATCATAATCCTCTATATAAATTATGTTCTTATTATCATAAGAGTATTCATTGTCTCATCATATCATATTTTACCAAAAATAATATAATGGGTTTCAGGCCATCATCCTATGATCATTGTCATTATAAGTGATCTGGAAAATTTGATCATAATATAAGATCATATCCTTGGTAAAATATAACAATCCATAAATTATGTTTACATTGAATAAATATATATTTATAGAACATTAAAAAAATTCTATGTAATCATTACCAAAAAATAATTTTATTTGGATAAAATTTAAACTAAAAATTCCCATAATATTGGTAAAATTATTATATTTGAAAAAAATCATGGAAGATTTTAATTGAAGATCCAAAAATAAATGGGTCGTGGTGATATAAAAAACCATTCATACCATATATGTTAAAATAATATTTTATTTTCACACATTTGTAAGATATTAAAAATAAGTTGATTAGAAAACATTTATTTCAAATAATTCCTTGTAAACCACTAAAAATAAAGTAAATGTTAATGAAAAAGAAATTTTAAAAATATTTCTTGCATAGGTAAAAAAATTCCTAAAACTATTTTACTGTTCATGGACATGGAAGAAAAACTTCTATAACTAAAGTGGAAATAAGGTTATATTTTCATTAAAAAAAGTTCCTCAATAAATTTAACTACCAAAAAGAGTAAAATGGTAGTAATACATCATATTTCTTGAAAAAACTAATGTAGATAAAAATATATTAAATTTAAAGCATTATATTAATATAATTTCCCTCAATGTAAATTTCTCATAGACAATCCTGAAAAAGAAATGATAATATAATATAAATTCTTACCTTAAGTGTCATCATTATTCATTTGCATTCAATGTTTCTATATAATAAATATATATTTGTAATAAATATATTAAATAATCATATTTATACAAAACATATAATTTTTCGTTACCTTATAATTTCACATTATCTTTTTATTAACAATTTCTTCATCAAAAAAAATATTCAGGTGAAAATTAGTGTGTTTTTTTGTAATAATTTTGGTTAGATGGTTCTAGAACATGTATTTTGGTCACGATTTAATAATCTAATAAATATTATTAATTTCATAATTCTCATAGTTATTTATTATATTAACCTTTATAACCATTATTTTAAATTGGTGATGAAATATGAATTACATAACTTCCTCGAGAGGGTAGTTAATCCATATTAACTAGTAGAAATATGGGTTTTAACATCTAATTAATAACGTCAGTTTTTTATAAACCAATTTTGATGGTTTGAGTGATAAATGTTTTGGCGTCGGTTGTTTTAAAAACAAATGATAAAAGTTTTATGACTGGTTTGTTGGGTTGGTTTTATGAAATACCAATGAAAAAAACAAGCATTCAATGATTTTTACCTCAGTTTATTAGAAAACCGATGCCAAAAATAAAAAATAGGTTCCTTATGATATCTTTTGAAGAAAATAGACATTATAGTTTTTATTTTAGGCATCAGTTTTCTAAAATACAGGTACTGAAAATAAAAATACTGGATACTTTTGGCGTCGGTTTTTAACAAAACCAACATAGAAAGTAATATATATATTCGGCGTCGGTTTTATTAAAAACGTACACCAAAATCATTTAAAAAATAATAGGATTAGAAAAACCTCATCTTCTTCATTCTTTAAAATAGAAACTGGAGGCGGCTCCTCTCTACCTACGACAACTTCGACGATTTATTTGTGATATCCAACAACTATTTTTGATGATTTTATTCTATTTTTTAAAATCTGTGGTATGCTCTATTCATTATAATCTCCTCCTTAATGTTCTACAGATTATTTGTACTTCCTAATGTTATTTTGAGCGTCTTGTAATAATGTTATGATTTTTGTTTATTGTTTATTTTTATTTTTCATTGTTACAATCATTTCTGGTCAAGATCATAGAGTGCTTAATTTTCACAAGATTTATACTGATAAAAATATTTATTGGTGGACTATTTTCAGGTTGAATTCCAAATTTTTAATTTTTTTTAATTTTGAAGATAAATAATTGATCATTTGATTTTAATATTAATTTTATTCAAATATTAGTTGATAGTTTATTTAAAATGTATTGAAATATAATTAATAGTCATCCTTAAGAGTGACTAGATAATTTTCTTAATATGAATTGGTTATGTTATCTTGCCTATTATTATCTTCTTGACTTAAAAATAATTATTCCTTGATTAGGTTATGTCACGAAAAATCATGTATCCATGTTTCTATTTTACTTTAGTTTCATTTAGAAACATGGCTATTTTATTTTCTATCCTTTTACAAAAACTTTTTTAAATGAGGTGTTGATAAATTAATCATGCTCTTATTCAAACATACCCACACATTTATGAAATATTTGTAGTGTGGAATTTATTTAATAATGTTAATTTAATTCAGATCATTTTATTTCCAAAAACATCCCTCATTCAAACAAAAATTTAAACAAGCATGATGTGTGTACCTTTACTATCATATATCATACACCAAGATAAATGGTATCATTTCTTTACCATCCCACTCAATCCTTACAAGTGTCTAGATCCAGCCGACGCCATAACTCTTAACCAAAATATCTTATGCCACTTAGTCACAACTCACCCCCACTGAGAACCCCTCCGGGGTCTACAATGAAGATGAGGGTAACCCCCAAAGCCCACCTCCACAACCACTTATTATTCCTCAAATGATTCTATTGTTCTATCACCCTAATATGTTGTATGATATATTAATTTAGTTACGTATTAAATTTCATATGTCATATTTTTGGAAGTATTAGTATTGATCTCACTTATAATACGAACATTTACTATAATTATTATTTCATATTATTAATAATAAATAATTGTTTTCCCTTTAAATTAATGCAATATTCAATACTTTGGACACATGCAACATCAAAATAATGAAACAACTATGTCAAATGAACTAATAACTTTTAGAAGATTTATATTATAAATTAATTATAATATCAATATAACACATTTATATAATATGAATATAAAATGTATATTATTTGTAAATGTGTTTCACAAATAATTTTTTATATTAGATTATCAATAGTTTTAATTAAATGTTTTTTTTACAATTTATTGGAAACTATATATATATTTAAATTTTTATATGTTTTAATAATTTCAACTATTATTTTGTGATATCATATATTGAATGGATTGTAATTGGATACATTTACAAAGAATCAATAGTGAATATGAAAAAGGAGTTGATGAATTCTTACAATTATCTAAACAACATGTTCAAAATATTGATTTGATTATCAGTCCATGTGTGAAGTGTATAAATATGAGAAAGTTAAACTTCAGATAAATCAAGGACCATCCCATTTATTATTGTTTTAGCATTAATTATACACTTTGGATTTGGAATGGTTAACAAACAGAAAATTCAACATCCAATGTTGATGAAATTATTCATAACGAGGAAGAGGAACAAATTCAAGAATTAATTCATGATTTTGTTGTTGAAACCATCAAAAAACTGCCACTATTGAACAATTTTATGGAGATTTTGAGAAAGCATTATTCCCCAGTTGCAGTAAATATACAATGTTATCAACAGTTTTCAGATTAGTTAACATAAAATCAAAAAATGGGTTGAGTGATAAAAGTATCTCCACCTTAATTGAGCTTTCAAAAGAGCTACTTCTAGAAGGAAATGAGCTTCCAGATTCCAACTATGAGGCAACTAAAATATTATGCCTAATGGGATCGGGGTATAATAAGATACATGATTTCCCCAATTATTGTCTATTGTATAGTAAAGAGAATGAATATTTACTAAGTTGTCCTACATGTGGGTCATCACGCTATAAGATAGATGGGAAATTAAACTCAGATTCATTCTCAGATGATGTCACCTAACGTCATGAAAAATCAATTTTGTACCTTCCAATGATATCCTCCAATATTTCTTTCATACAATTACAATATTTCAGTTGGGATTCATTTTTACATACCAGAATCAAAACTCATTCTAAAGAAATTTTTCACCTTCCAATAACTCATAATTTTATGTATCTATATGAAAATTCAATTGACGCAAAAAGGTTAAGATGACATTCAGATAAGCGCATCTCTGATGGTATCTTATGACACCCTACTGATTCACCACAGTGGAAGTTTTTTGATAATAAATTTCATGATTTTGTATGTAAAGTTCGAAATATCATAATGGGATTGTGTACTGATGGAATGAATCCATATCGGAGCCTCAGTAGCCAACACAGTTCATGGCCTACTTTTCTGGTAATTTACAACTTGTTCCCACATCAATGTATGAAGAAAAAATATGTTATGATGAGTTTGTTGATTTCTGCACCAAATCAATCGGGAAATGATATTTATGTGTATCTTTGACCGTTGAATGATGATTTGAAATAGCTATGGCAGGTAAGAATAAAATCTTTCGATGCATACAAGAAAGAGTATTTTCTTTTTCATGCCATGATAATGTTCGTTAGAAACGACATTCCTGCATATGGAATCTTCTCTGGATATAGTGTTAAAGGGCATAAAGCATGTCAAATTTGTGAAGAATAGACTTCATATTATCAATTTCATAATGTATGAAAGACAATGAACATGGGACGTCAAATATATTTTTGAATTGACCATCCTTATTGTAGATTGAAAAAATAATTTAACAGATTATAAGAATACAACCTTCCCCCTCGACCATTGTTAGCTAAAGAATACTATGACATGGTGAAAGATATTGAATTGACATTTGGAAAGAGAATAAGTTTTGGACATCAATGAAATATCTGGAAGAAACAATCTATTTTTTTCGAACTTCCTTATAATATATTTTTAGAGATAAAACATCAAATCAATGTTATGCATATTGAGAAAAACATATGTGATAGTTTTTTTGGATCATTGTTAGACATAAAACGAAAAACAAAATATAGATTGAATTCTATATTGGACTTGATATTAAGGAGAATACATTTGGAGTTAGCCCCCATTGTGAATGGAAATAAAACATATTTGCGTCTGGCTTGTCACACATTAATTATGATTGAAAAGATAAATTTCTATCAATGCCTTTATGATATTAATGTACCTAAGGGTTTTTTCTTCAAATCTGAATAATTTTGTATCATTTAATGATTGTAAATTAATAGGTACGAAATCTCATGATTGCCATGTGTTGATAGAACAACATCTACCAGTATTTATGCATGGTATATTGCCGAAACCTGTCAGAAATACTATCATCAGGTTTTGTAATTTTTTCAAATCCATTTGATGAATAGTCATTGATCCAAATTTGTTAGATATTTTAGATAATGAAGAAAATCTTATTCTCTTTCAACAAGATATGTATTCACCACCCACGTTTTTTTATATAATCTTTCATCTGATGTTTCATTTGGGGTTTGAGATAAGAATATGTGGGCCAATTTAATTAAGATGGGTGTATCCTTTTGAAAGATATATGAATATTTTGAAGGGATATGGTAGAAATAATTATCGACTAGAGGTATCTATTGTTCAGAAATATGTATCAGAAGTGGTGATTATGTTCTCTACTGATTATTTTTATGAGGTGGATCATATTGTCCTTCCTGTATCTCAATATATAAAAGTTGATAGTGAATGTATAGTGGTTAGAGGCTTATAGGTAATGTTCATTCCATGTGATTAAGTGATTCAGGAAATTTATAAATTTTGAACAACACAAATGAGGTTCAATCATATTTATCCACACATATTTCTGAATTGAAGTTATGATATCAGAAAAGAAAAGAAAAGTGGTTGATGATTGAGCATAACAAGGAAATTATTTCATGGTTTAAAGAGAAATTCACACCAGATATATCTGTATATGAAACATTGAAGTGGTTAGTAGGGGGACCATCTATTAATGGGATCATATGGTTTAGTTTCAAAAAACAATGGCAACAAATTTTACAAAAAAACATGGATGATAGGAGTACTTTTCAGAATAGTGGTGTGATGGTTTTTACTGGAGCAGTGCATTTTTCAACTGCAAAATATAAAAACCAAATTTCTGCATCAATGCCATATTTTGGAGTTCTATAAGTCATATGGGAAATATATTATGTTCAATTTTGTGTCACCAATTTTAAGTGTAATTAGGTTGATAGTAATAGTGATGTGAAAGAATATTAATATGGTTTTAAACTCATTGATTTGAAAATATTTAATTACAATGAGGAACCATTTATCATGGAGACCCATGAAAAGTAGGTATTTTATGTCATTGATCCATCAAATGATTAGTAGTCAGTTTTTCTACGAGGAAGAAGTTACCATTTGGGTTATGAGGATGATGCTGATGATGCTAGTGATTTATATAACATTTATTCATCTATTATACAATTTTTAGATGATTATAGTGTATATAAGATAGACACAGTGCATGTAGTACGTAATTATCATTATGAAGGCATATGGGAAATAACTGAACTTGTATCCTAATTTTTTTGGCATATATTTTTATTTTTTTCATTTTATTGAAACATACAAATGCAAGCCTCTTTTTATACAAACTTATTATTTGTCCACCTTATTTATAAATTCTCAGTATTCTAATCATATGCAGGTACACAAAATTTCATCACACTTTCTTGTAGTAATTTAAGATACATATATAGTGGAGTAGTTACCAAGGTATATCTATTTTAGCATATTTTTAAATATTCAGAAATATACTTAATTAATGAAATAAAATTGTTAATTTACAATTTTTTGGAAGGACTACTGATGCGTCCTCGGTAGAGGAGAATTATCCTATTACGACTTCAAAATCAAGATCTCAAGTAGGTAAATGTGGTATTAAATGTTTAAAAAAACTATAAATTTCTCATTATTATGACAGAGCACACATCCATTTTGATGATGATGATAATCTAGTTGTCCCAAATGTAGTTAAGTTTGTCAGTTATATAGCGATGCAGAGCCGTTATAGGTTTATTATTTTATATCCTGATTGGAATTCAGTGGACCGGATGAAAAAAAAACTTTGGGAGGCTGTTATGATAAAATATCTTAATTGACTTATTTTATTTCATTTTTTTAATATTATATATTTTAAATGAAATATTTAATTTATTCAATTACAGATGACGTTAAATTTTTGAGGTAACTAATGAAATTAAGAAAAGATATATCTCGTTATCAGCAGTTCGATGAAGTCATTTTAAAACATAAATGTAAAAAAATCTGTATTTGGAAAGAGGAGGTTTGAAAACCAAATCCTTAAGTATCCATTTATAGATAAAAATACATGGAAGTGATTTGTTGACAGTCGTACTGATGAAAAATTTCAGTTATCATAATTTTTTATTTTGAAAAATTTATTGAAAATTTTTCTTATTACATAGTAGTTTATTTTTATATAACAACCCTCTAGGATATCTATTCAAGAGATCTAGTTGTGAAATGTATAACCTCGGACTTATTCATGTGGAGGGTTCTTTTATTTGAAGTAGAAAATGATTGAATAAAAATTTGAAGCATTTAGAGATCGATCTCGTAGTGGTTAAGAAGAGGTCCAGTTTTGTCCTCCATCTCCTCCCACATGCAATGAAATATGGAAATGATCAAAAAGAAGGAAAAATGAACAATATCTTATAGAAGAAGCTAAGGAAGAAGATGATAAAATTGTAAGTAGTCAAGATACACAGAAATAGAACCCTTAAAAGTAGAGATGAATGATATGAAACAATCTGTGGGTGATCAAATTCAAGCAGCTGTGCAGAAGGCTTTGTTATAACACATGGCAAGAGAATCACAATCTAGGTAACCTTCCTAGGAATATTATTTATTTTTCATCAATATTTCTATTTTATAAATTATCAACACTAATATATCTTTTTCATTTTTCAGCCTTCGGAACCTGCTCAACCGGACTACACTACACCATCTGGTTACCTCACCCCATATGAGTAGCCTTCTGAGGTATATTATTTATTTGTTATTAGTTTTTCTATTTTATAAATTATAATCACTAATATGACCTTTACATTTTTCAGCATTCCCAGCCTCCTCACCCAGACTACCCTACCCCATCTGCCTACCCTACCCCGTATGAGCAGCCTTCCCAGGCATATTCTTTATTTATTAACTATTTTTCTATTTTACAAATTATTAAAACTATTATAATATTTTTATTTTTCCTCATTCCCTACATTCTCACCCGGACTACCCTTCCCCATCTTGTTACATTGATTCTCCACCACCTCACTCGGACCAAAATGTATATTTTCAATTGTTTGTTGAAGATCATCACATTCCTATTATTGCATTAGGACTCATGATTTTTTTGTGGGATTCTGTACATCACCAGCCTATGTAGATGGGTCAAGCTAGACTATCAGTACTTGATACTGTTGATCCTAATGTTCTACTACCAGTTCCTACTGCAGAGATCACCATAGTTGGGTACTATGTGGGTAATTTTTTACTTTTTCCAACTGTTTTTCTTCGTTATATTTCATTTGAAGTATGTGTTTTTTAAAATATTAAAAAAAATTGATTCAAAATTAATTTTAATGTTTTTTCATTTAACTTATATAAGATTATCTGATAGAAAAAGAAGCCTCATAAATGAAACAAAATTTTCAGGGACAATCGACTATTGATACATCAGATATTTCTCCAGGGATAAAATAATTATCTCTGGAATATTATTCATTGAATTATGTCTATGAGTTTCGGATGACGAACAGTATATGAGGAATAGAATATCCATTGAGATTAATCAAACAAGATATCGTGCATCTAGTAGATTTTAAAGATCTCGGCCTGAATGTGGTGCAGTTGTTTACCGTGTAAGTCAATTGACATTTGAATTCGTATTTGTTCAATAAAATATTATTTTAATTTGACTAACTATATATTATTTTTAAATAAGGTATCTATACACGCTTCTTCTACAAAATTAAATTATAGACATTTATGGTTTTATAGATCTAGAATTATATTCCATAGAAGTTCAACATGTGAAGAATCCACAAAGAGTTGCATACATATGTGAGAGATTATCACATATGAAGATTCAGTGCTGGTTTATGCCATTTCATGATTAGTTAGAATATAAATTATGATCTAAAAATCATTATAATGTCATTAATTGATAAATTTTTATATTTTAGGGGGCATTGGACATTGGGCATCTTATGCCCATCTTAATGCACTATATATTTGTTTTTCTCTTTATTAGGGAATATTTGAAAAAAAATTCCACCTTATTAGAAAGGTATGATTTTTTGGTTTTCTATAAGCCCTCTATGTTTTATTCTCATTATTTGGATATGTATTATTAGTATATATATAAAAAAATTATGTTCATGGAAAAACAATAACAAGGAATACAAATCGATAAAGACATCGAATAATATCAAATATGAGGAAGTACAAGTAATTATTTTTTATATTAGAATTTGTTCTGAGTTTTTTTTATATATTAATTTTTTTAACAGTTTATTGTTTTATAAATGTAGTGTGATTTTCAAAAATGATGTTTTGAAAGTGGTTATTATATTCTATGATTCTTGTATGAGATAATGAAAACTAGGGAAACTACTATATTTGATAAGGTTAGTTATATTAATTTTTTTATATATTTTACCACATTATTCTAATTTTTATCTCATATCATACAATGTTATTATAGAAATTCAATGATTCACAGTCTTATTCCCAATCTAATATGACTCATATTCAATATATTTTTGCGAACTATTTGTTTTCTCGGATAAGGATTTGAGGTATGTATATTCTAATATTTATAAATATATTAAAAATGGGTTCAAAAACTAACTCTTTTGATATATTAGGTGACTGAACATACTAATTATAAAATGAATGCATAAACAATAAACAAAAAATGCGCTTTCCATAAATTTTAGGTATGAGTATTTTAATTCTAATTTATTTTGAATGTATACTATTTTGAATTTTCTAAAAAATTGTAACTCTCAGTGTGGGTTTTTTGTTTATTCTTGGTGTATGAAAGAATAAATAATCAACAAACCATGTTCTGAGAGACTTTGTACTATCCCCGATGAGATGAAACCATGTTTTACCTGCTACAACTTCTTACCAAAAGGATAAAAAAGACATTTGAAGTTACCAAGAACAATCCAAAGGTTCATTATACATATTACATGGTATCCTTAAGGCATCGAGTATTGAGTCAGAACCCAATAATGACGAGTGAACATGTACTTGATATCTAAATGACATCAATTTCTATCATGATACTTGGTATCCATAATAAATTGAATTTTTGGTCCAGCCACAGTCCTATTATTGGTACATCGTAGTCATTATCTCGTGTCAGGTCAACCACACTAGTATAATCATATAATGATGGTCCATTTATTCTGACTACCAAATTATTCTCCCTTAGGTGCGGTAATACATTAAACAGGAAATATCATTAAATATATCATAATACATGTCCTCATGAGATATATTGATGCATTGATCATTGAATAGAATTCATTGAGTTCTCTCAAGTGCCTCTATAATGACTTTGTTTAATTTTTTATAAAATTTATTAATCATTAAATTTTTTAGTCACTCAAATGAATTCAATGATAAATTCATTTTGATTGTTATACTTTGTGTTTTCTTATCAGGGTCTGGATTTTATTCGTAATGTGGTTTTTCATATTTTTCTAAAAAAAATTAACCTATGTTGTTGCTTATTTCAAAAACTGACCCTAATATTTTTGTAAAAAATTTCTTTTTGTCATCAGTTTTAGAATTAACTGACGCCGAAAACCAGTTTATGGAGTCGGTTTTACGCAAAACCAATGCCTTAAACATGATATTATTTAATTTTCGGTGTCAATTTTTCATAATATCGACGCCAAAAATCGGTTATCAGCGTCATTTTATTAAATAACTAGATGCTGAAACCCTCAAAGAATATTATTTTCAGCATCGATTTTAGAGACAACATATGCCGAAAACCAGTTTAAGGCATCAATTTTATCCAAAAATGATGTTGTAAACCTGATATTATATGATTTTCGGAGTCATTTTTACTTAAAACTGACTCTGAAAATTGGTTATAGGCATCATTTTATTTAATAAACTGACGCTGAAACACTAAATGAAAATTATTTATTTCATAACCTGATGCAACAGGGCTCGTGCCATGACTCCCCACTCCTGCCTCCAATAGGCTCGGGGATGGCGTCTACTAGCAAGTAGGATATCACACACATGGGAGGCATTAGCCTATGGTACCCGCACACACACACCGACATACACCTCCATGAAACAGTGCATGAATATATAAAACTGAAAAGAAAATGCAAGCATATATATATCCTAGAATAGAATGCAACAGTAGTACAAAAATGAAAAAAATAGGGCCCACCAAAGGAAAACTACAAAATTGGCCAACCTGCATAGAAGGAGGGAAATCATTGCCTAAAAAACAGTTGCCGGTAATCTCCTCATCACAGCTCTGATAAACACCCCCATCAAACCTACTCACTATGCTCCACCTGTTCCAGGTCCTCCTGAAACTCTATCAAAAGGCATGTGGTCTGCACAAGACACAAAAAAGTGTGGGAAAAGCTCGTGCAAGGGTGAGTATATCAATACTCAGTAGGCACCCCAAAACCCAAAAAAAAAGAGAGCAACTAAAAAGAAACAGTCCTCTCATCCCATCCAGAGGGAACCCAGATGAGAGAGAATCTCCATATCATGACCATCCTCAGCTAAAAAGAACTAGTCATCTCAATCTAGGTGTATTGTCATACATACACCTTTAACATCTAGATATACTCAGATCACACACCAAGACACATGAGGTACAAAACTCATCACCAGCAACGGTTCATAACTAAGAGAAAACACTCCACGATCTCTATCATCCCAGATGACACTCGTCCGAGAGATACACTCCATCAGTTCCCACACAAACACCTCATATGCTCACTCAAGAGATCTTGCTCGTCGGATATCATCACTGAAGAAAACTCATTGAAACAACCTAAACACCAAACTCCTCGGATATGGGATCGCTCCTAGGGTCCTCTAGGGGATACTAGAACCCACACCGGTATATGAAGATCTCACAAGTAGGGGATCACTCCAAGGGTCCTCTGGGGTATACCACAACCCGACCTGGCATTCGTAGATCTCACAAATAGGGGATCACTCCTAGGATTCACTAGGGGATACCACAAACCGATCTGGAGCTCGTACGAAACACGTTACTCAAATATAGTATCGTCACCCATGTCACAATGGTCATGACGATACCAAAACCCTATCTGGTATATCTCGCACTGAAGGGGATCGAACTAATGATGTTGCAACCCTACAGAAACCACATACTGAGTAGGGGATCGTATAACCAATGATACTGCAACCCTAATATATCCTCATGTTGAGTAGGGGATCGTATACCTGATGATGCCACAACAATATTGAGCATGACCCACTGCATAGGGGATCATATTCTTGATAATTCTGTTAACCCTATAGGGTTAACTTGCTAGATAGGGGATCAAAACACGTGGATAAGCTTTCACAGCGATACCAAGAACCCGATCTAGGGAAAGGATGTTAGAGGATCCATCCTCAGGCCCACCAGAGGGATGCCAAAAATCTAACAGATTAAACATTCCATCGAGTGGATCACAAACCTATAACAATTTGTGATGCAGTACGAACCCTCGTAGGAATGAACCAAGGGAGTACCACTAACCACTGCTTGTCTAAATGTAACTAACCCAAGTGACCTGCCACAACACCATACCGCGCACCTCTAAGGCCGATACTGAGGCCACCATCGCGTTCTAGGGAGAAAAACATGTTGGATAGGCTGTTTACATGCCCAAAAAGGACAACCACTGAAAAAGGAACTATTAACTGTAGGTACCCTGTGTGGGGCTCACAATACTGTCCTGAAACTCATCAAGCTAATCATACCACAACGATCCCCACAGAAAAACACGCGGAATTGACTACTCGATAGTCCCAAACAGACAGCTAGTAAAATAGGTACTATTCAATGAAGCCAACTAGGGTGGGGCCCATGCGTCGATCCTAAAACTCATTGACTAGATCACACCCTTGTGATCCTCTCGAAAAAACACACTGAATAAACTATTCATCCACCAAAATTGACCTCCTGGTGAGAAAATTGTGTTTCTCCACAAACGTTAAAACCCTACCTCGTGGGTCCCACACACCACACTCGTCCCCAACACCCAAAAACCAACAAAAAAATTCGTCATACCATCAGGGCATCAAAGCCATAGACGACACGTCAATCAGATGCTCCTGGGAGAAGATACAATGGCCTGAAGTCCAATAATATTTAAATATTATTATTTTATTTGACGTTTCATGATATTGGGACATAATCCCGAAATGTAACACTACCAGAACCACACCAACAGGGTCGCGTCGCAGCAGACAGCGCGCGATTTGGATTTCCAGGGAGCAAGAGATGGGGGTTTTAATACCCTTGTGTCCAAGAGAGGGTCGGACCGGCCTGGGCCGCAGCCGCCGCCAGCTGCTCCAGTCGGTGGTCCGCTTCACCGCATCGTGTCACAGCCCGCATGTGTGCCTAGATGACCCCCACCATGGGTTTCACCGGTAATTGGCACCAGACCGCCGTGGTGCGGCGGTCCCGGCTGAGTGCCACGTCCCGCCGCCACTGGTGCCGCTGTGCCGGTGGACCTTTCGAGGGACGCCAGAGGCACCCCAGGGGTCCAAACGCATATCTGAAGGCATCTGCACACCGCTCAGGACCGTATCTTCACATCTATAGGCTAAAAATAGAGGAAAACCAACCAAATCAGGATCTGGGATTTGAAAACTCAAATGCCTTCTTGTTGGCAGATCACCAAAGCTTCAAGTGCAGAACGACGTATACGACGCACTGGAGCTCGATCAGTTGACGATTGATGCTATAATGGGTCAATCATGGAACGATTCGGTGAAGAAACAGAGGAGGGAGGGGGTCGTCACCGCCTGTGCGTATCTCATGTCACCCTCCAACCCAGCACCCTGTGCCGACTGAAATTATGACACGCCTTCGGTAAACACGGTGTTATGAACGCAACGACATACTCGGGTTTTTGATCTGAGACTCTGTTCGGAATTTATTCGATCCAATGCTCATAAATCAACTTTTCCAACTAT
Organism: Viscum album; assembly: GCA_963277665.1. Lineage (NCBI taxonomy): Eukaryota > Viridiplantae > Streptophyta > Magnoliopsida > Santalales > Viscaceae > Viscum > Viscum album. The sequence continues at coordinate 1,198,428,120 of OY728131.1, forward strand.
TTACAAAAACGCCCCTAGTGGCTTTTCTCACAGCAGGCATGTGCCCACATTATTTACACCCCACATTGGGAAAATGACACTCTCCAAATACAATTTTTCCCTCAGATTCTTGGTATGATCTACTGTTTAGGATATAACACACCCCCTCCATGTGCATAGTATAAAAATATTTAATATTTTTTAAAAATTAATTTCGGGCACACTGAGCCTCGAAATATCACACAGTCTTCCCGCCTAGCTCTGAAAATATTTATAGAAATATACCAAAATCTGAAAGGGCCAAAACCCGTGATGATACATCTTCACAACCATATAACTTTTCATCCCTGAAAAGTCTTGAGAACAAGGAAAGAACCTGGACTCTCAACTAGGTCTCCCATGCCAGCGAGTCCACCATCAAAGATCTCCATCTAAAGACATATGTTAGAGGGACTAATTCACCACACGTCAACAATATATTCTTTCTTTTCAACTGACCCATTCGCATGGTTTTGATCACATCACAAAAACGCATCTTGGTTAGGGAAGGATCCCTCTTCCTCACGCACTCAATGAATTCCAAACAACACCCACATGGGGTCTTAACAACGCCTAGAACAAAACTCTAGGAAGCAAAGAAAAGGGAAGAGTACTGCTAAAAAGTTTTTAACAAGCTATTAGAGAAAGTAGAAAAGACACAAGGCATACCTCTATCCATCCACGGAGCCTTTGGGTCAAAAGCCTCTAAGTCATGCAGTTGTCCTCACCCTCTGCCACCAGCTCCCTGAGCATAGCGTGGACCACCTGGGGGTGGGGGTGGTGGAAACTGATACTCCCTACCACCTCCTGCTACTGTACCAGCTATGTCGCCACGTCTGCTGCCCTGCAGATCTCTTTGATAAAGACCTTGCCTCTACCACGGAGGTATGTTGACAGACTCCCTCTGAGTAGCACGACAGGTCGGACAATCTCTCGTAGGATGTCCCTGACCATCACAAGTGTAACACCGCATCTCCTACAGTTGACCAAAAATGGCATTTGAGCCCTGTGAGCCCTCATCCTTAGATCATGCATCCTAGGTTCGCCTCCTGAATCATCAGCCAAGTCTGGACCCCTGAGTCTATCATCAACTACCAGATGCTGATCCAATTGATGAGGTCTCAGCTCTCGTGTGCCCAGTACAAATAGGGGGGGTCTGCTCGGCCAGAAATCTCTCCACCACTAGGGCCTGCTCCCATACTCCAGCATTGGTGGGCATACACAAAGAAACCACACCTGCCCAGATGTCCCTACTTAGGCCCTGCTTGAAGGTCCGAGCCCTAAATAACGAGTCTCAAACCATATCTAAGGAGTAGCACGATAGGTCTTTAAACCTTGTTGAGTAATCCAACATGATCATGACCTCTTTTCGAAGTTCCAGAAGCTCTTGAATCAGTACTGACCTCAGCGTCACCAAGTAGAACTCTTCCGTAAAGAGCTGCTCAAACTCTGCCCAATGTGAGCATTCCTCATCGTGGGCCTGCATCACAAAACTCCACCATCTTTTGGCCAAACCATGCCGATGGCTCAACTCTAGGACCACCATCGGATCTGGGGGTTTCCTCACCAGGCGAAAAACTCGGGTGACTGCTTCGAGCCAGTCATCAGTTGCCTGAGGGTCTGGATCACCCCAGAACCTTAGAGGTCACTACCTCTAGAACTCGTGCAGCACACTCAGCCTAAGTGCAACCTCATCCTGCAATCCCGGCACAACCAGCTACTCGACAGGTGGTGACTCAACCGACAGACAACCTAGAGGTGCATCCTAAGAACCTGCGCCATGGTCTATAACCTCTACATGGGGCGGATCGTCACCACAACCCCGCTGCGGAACCCTCGCTAGTTGTTGTCGTGGAGGAATCCTGAGATACAGTTAAGATGCTTCATAGTCAAAAATTATATTTGGAGAGCTGACTCAAGAAGGACAAGGAAAAACTCACAGGATAGGTTGTTTACTTGCCCGAAAGGGACAACCAGTAAAAAATCACTATTCACAATATCTCGCATGTGTGGGGCCCACACTACAATCCTGGAACTCATAAAGCGGATCATACCACTTTGATACCCTCAGAAAAACACGCGGAATTGACTACTTGATCGTTCCAAATGGACACCCGGTGTGAAGGTACTATTCACCAAAGCTAGCTCGGGTGGGGACCGTGCCTCGATCCCGAAAATCATAAAAGGGATCGCACCATTTCCATCCTCTTAGAAAGATAGACAAGACCAACTTTTAATTTTCCAAAATCGAACTCTTGGTGAGAAAGTTTTATGTCTATACAAATGCCAAAACCCGGCCTCAAGGGGCCCGCACCCCAAACATGGCCCTGACTCCCGAAATCCAACATGAAAAGTTTTTCGTACCATCAGGGCCTCAATGCCACTGACGAGACATCAATCGGATGCTACGTGTAGAAGATACAACAGCCCAATTTTGAATAATAATAAACTATTATTAATTTATTCGACGTTTTGAGATCCCGGGCCACCATCCCGAAACATAAAACTCCCGAACCTACACCGAAGGGTTTACCTCATCACCAAGGTCATGTCTCCATAGAGGGCACACAATTCATATTTCTAGGGATCAAGATACGGGGTTTTTAAAACACCCGTTCACGCACCTAGTTGACCCCCCCCCCCCCCCCGTGTGGGGGTCGTCGGTAATTGGCGCTGAACCATCGTGGTGCGGCGGTCCCAGCTAAGTCTTGCTGCCCGTCGACGGACCTTCTGAGGGCCACCGAAGGCACTCCGGGGGTCCAAATGCGAATCTGAAGGCATCTGTGCACCCCATGAGACTAGATCTACGCATCTGTAAGACCATAACATATAAAACCCAACCAAATTGGGGGACAAGATTTTAAAACTCAAAATGCCTACCTATTGGCGGATCGTCGAAGCTTCGGGTGCAGAACGAAACCTGCGACATGCTGAAGATTGATCTGATGATGATCGACACTGAAAACGGTCATCAGTGGCTTGATTCGGTGAAGAAAAATAGGAGGGAGGGGGGTCGTCACTGCCTGTGCATACAAGGAGTTGGGGGTGGGGGAGAGATAGAATTTTCTTTTATGTTTTTTAACAAAAAAAACCTCATTTGGGATCCCCGCCAACACGCCTCCAACCCAGTACAGACTAAAATTATGTCATTCCTAGGGTCAACATGGCGTTATGAATGCAAATATGGACTGAGTTTTATTATCTGAGACTCTATACAGAAGTTATTTGAGCTGAAGCTCATAAATTAACTTTTTCATTTATTTTTGAAAACTCCCCTGGTGGCTTTTCTCACAGCAGGCCCATGCCCGTAATTTTTACACCCCGCTTAGGGTAAACGGCACTCTCCGGACGCAATTGTGCCCTCAAATTCCCATTCTGAGATAACTTTTAGGAGATAACATACACACACCACATGAATAGTATAAAAATGATTAACATTTTTATGAAATAAATTCCAGACACACTGGGCCTCGGAATCGCATGCCGTCTTCGCGCATAGCTCTAGAATTATTCATAGCAATATTCCAAAGTCTGACAGGGCCAAAACCAGAGTTGCTACATTATAGGGATCATTTTTATAGAATCCAACACGAAAAATACAATTTTTTACATCGCCTTTATAGACATCGGTTAAAAACTAACATCAAAAATAAAAAAAACCAACATTAAAAATGCGTTTTAGCACTAGTGATGCACGAGTAATGTTTTCAATTTTCGATCGATGGAGAAAAATAATGTTAAGTGATAAAAAATTTATAACCATTCTAATAACATAGATATCGTATATATTTATTAAATATATCCAAATCATCATCAATTAAAATAGTAAATCAAAAACAAATCACATTACTTTGTGAAGGTTGCAGTATGTGGGTAATTAGAAGCAATACTATCATTTTCAAATAAATTTGATGGTAAAAAGGTAAATAAGATATTATATTTCAAAATTAATATCTATCTCATAAATATAATATATAAATATTAAATAAATCATAATAGCCTTCAGTGGAATAGGATTATGGAAAATAATTCATATCGCTGTGTGGATGTGGTAGACTACATGTATGCCTGAGCGATACTTTCATTTAAATTTGATGGAAAATAGGGATAAATGGTTCATGCAGGATCAAAAAAATATAATTATATTTATGATACTATATTAATTTTGTTAAGATGGATACAATATATTTATAGTAATTTTAAAAATAAATAATCATTTAAAGATCAAGTAAGATGGTTACCTCTTCTTTGAGAGACCTCCTTTATCTTACACCTTAATCCTGTATAGGATTAGAATAGGGTAAGATCCTAAGATTTTGAAATAAATAAAGAAATATATGACAGTTTTTCAAAAGTTATTGGCCAACATATATGGATAATAATTTTTGAATAAGGGAGGATAATATGTGCCCTTTTATATGTTAGTGGTGTGCCACACAAGAAATTGCATAAAAGATTTAAATAATATAAAGCCACTTTCTTATAAAATTAGAACCACATAAAAACTATATATAATTTAAGATAATATTATTTCCAAATCATTGCTATTAATAATATATAGATATGTTTATGTGGAAATTTTACCTATGTCTCTATGTTTAACCCTTGGTAAACCAATCATAACCCAAACTATGGTAAATTTTTTAATATTATTACTATTCATAGTGACCAACAGTTATGGTGAACCTATTAAATTTTATAATTATAAAAATTACAAATATAAAACAATTTTTAAAAAGATTAAATTTCAATAATTGGTCATAATTCATATCAAAATAACTACACAAAATACAATAAAACCATTTTTAGAAAAATGCATTTTAAGTAAACAAACGAGTTTACCTTGATTGCATTCCCTATAAAAAATATTATATGAAGGTTTAAATTTTTTTAATATAGTATCTCTATATTTAATTAAAATAATTCTTAAATATATATTAATTTATTTTATTATGATTGACTCACATTGTTAACATCAAATTGGTTTTCTAGAAAAAATTATTTTTTACCATAAATTTATTTCATTATAATTTCTAACCAATTGAAAATCAGTGATTTGATATTATATATATGAAAAATAATATCTTATAGTTTAGTTAGTTATATTCATACTCACCAATCCAACATCTTGGTGATAATTGTTACATTAATAATAATATTTCAACAGTATATCAGGATTCATTTAAAAATGGTGTTTTGTGTAAAACAAGCTATCAATGAAGTTATGAATTTTCAATGAAAAATATATCATAAGATTTGAACGTGTCATATTTTACCACTAATAATAATTTATCCTTCAGAATTATTTCTGTTTGATACAATCAACAGGGGATACAGATGCCACATCACATCCTCAGGTTCTGACATTTCTTTAGCAAATTTTTGGTCTCATAAAAAATCATTGAATAGGAAAGTTCTATTATTCCACAAAACCATCTAAAATTTATTTTTAATATACACTAGTTTTTTCTCATCAGATATATTATTCTATTGTGGTAGAACTTTGGAGTTTAGTATGCGTGAAGGATTGGGAATGTACTTCCTCAAAGAAGATACATGGAACACATCATGACATTGTGAGAAATTCGATTGAAGTGATAGGATATAAATACAATTGTGATATAGTCATGAAATTTGAATAGAATGATATATATGGGTCTCAAATTTATCTAATATATAAATCTCACATCCTTCTTCCATTTATATATTCAATGGAATACCTTATCACTATCTTTAAACTACAGATATCATCAATGATTGTCTGTATAACATTTCTATGGACTTTGAGATTCCTTGATGTGTTGTTAAATATATATAAACTTATTTCTCATATACTTTGCTATATTATGTCCCTCTATCATTCATTTTCCAAGAACATCCTAATATATTATTGTTCTAGTGTTATAACAATATAGGGATTCATAAATATCCATCTAAATTCTTGAAAGAAAGCTATTCTTTACCAGAATGACCCGAAGGACATCTTTTTATTGATTATTGATAACCCCTATTTTATAGGATGAGGGGGACCCTTTCAAGTCTTGTAGGCTTAGAGTTTATAAGGCTCGTATGCTTAGGATATTACATGACTTGAAGGTCATTGGGAATTCAACAAGACTATATACATGGAACAACCCCTCCCCAGCATCTGCATCGTGATAGTAGCTCTCCACCTTCACATGGACATCTGGCTAGGCTTCCTATGCAAGCATAGGCTGGTCCCGATGGCAAAGCCATACCCTCACATTCTAACAATCCATTTGGCTCTACTCTAGTGAGCACACCTACTCTAAATCCTCTTCTGGGGCTGCTCATTTTTTATAGAGTCGGTCTGGGGAAACTGCATGTGGCCTGAATGCCTTGAGGTGGCCCGAAGGACATAAAGGTGGCCAGAAAACCATACTGAACCGAAGGAATAGGTGACACGAAAGCCTTAAGGACTCCAAGCCCAAACTGATGGCCCGAGGTGAATAGTTCCATCTGCTATAGTACTAAACAATACCTACTATAGAACCTTCTACAGTTCTTTCTACAGTACCCGTGTAGTGTACAGTTCTTCTACAGTGCTACTACAGTGCCTGATACAGTACCCGCCATGAAATATGCCTCTTCATGGTTTTGAACATGGGTCTTGTGGATGCACTAAAGGATACCTCACCAACTGGGCTGAGGCTTATGTGTTGAAAAATTGACTATGGATAGTTGTTGATCCCAATATCCTTTAAAATCAATAGATCATTATATCAATATATCTTCTAGGGTTTTAATGATATAATCAGATTAGAAATTAGTCTGACGGTGATATTATGTGGTAATGTTCAACTCTGTGTTCAAAATCTGTTTAAGGCTTATCCATAAGTTTGATAAGATTCTCATACTAGTATCAGATAAAATAGAATGTAGTACTCTAAGAAACATTAAAATTTTCATAATTTATATCCTATAAATTTTATCAATATCGATATATTCTATTTTTAAATTTATATTTGATAAATTTATAAGTTGATTTACTACAACCAAAATAGTATAACGTATTTACATGTCTTGGGGAGTCTAATATTGAAATCAATAATGATTTTTTACCATTTCCATTTTGGTTTGAGTACTGTCTTTACCATCCCATTATAATTTTGTTTATAATAATTAACTTTCAGTCACACAATGAATCAAGATGTATATAATTAAAAAACACTTTCCATGATTTCCCACTATAAATAGAAATTCATATCTCTATACATAATCATACATCCAGAATGAATAGATAATGATAAAATATCATCTTCATCCACAACTCCCCATTCGAATCTGGTATTGATGATATACATACATTGTCCCTAACTATTATAATTCCTTAAAAATCAATGCTAAAAATGGGAAAATTTCCAACCTTATTCTATTGTTTCCCATCTTCCTTCTCTGTATTTTTAATCTTCATATTGATGGATGGTTTAATATTCTTTTAAGAAGGATAATATTCTCCCTATTTCTGAATGTTTTCAAGATCCATGTAATGAAAATTCATATGTATTTGATATTTTCAATGTACATCATAATCATAATATCATGATCTATCCAACTCAGAGCATATACTTCCTTGTTCACCATCCCACGTTAGTAATGTATTGAGAAGCTATAAAATTTATGAACTCCAAAATTCACTTTTGATACATATTTGACACATTCTAGGGGAATATACACTTAAATATTTTTTTATTTATATATATATGTATAACATCTATCACCATAAAGATAATGCCTCTATGTTTTTAATTAAAAAATTATTGCTAACAAGTACAAATAATGAATTAGGAAATTTTTTCATGAATTTTCAAATGGTGTGAGGCATAAGAAATTGCCATATCATTCTTCTTGAAGACAACTCACATTATCTTCATCGATGCATCAATATAGATCATATAACCTTATACACTGTATGGTATTTTGAGAATATCTTCAAAGAACAACATTCCCTCCAGTTCCTTGAATTTTAATCATATTCTTATATCTAAAGGCACAAAGATCCATTGCAGGTCAAAATTGTTATTGGATTAGATATCCATGTGAAATACATCATAAACAGTATGTATTATCCAAAAACCCTAAGAAAAAATCATATCTCAGTCATCATGATTGGTTTGGTCCATTTCATAATAACTTTAATCATTAAAGGATGGACTGATATACCCTCACATGGGATTATATTACCCACAAATGTATCTTTTTATATCCAAAAATCAAAAATTATGAATTTATTATATAGATTCTATTTCTAAATGGTCTTCAATATAATACTGAAGGTTATTAATACCCATGATTTCTATCAGAATATATAATAATATCATCTATAAATACTACCACAAACTAATTATGGGAATCATGAGAGACATTATTAATTAAATCTGTGAAGATTGTAGGGTAAATGGTATGTAAAAATTGAATCACTATAAACTGAATGTGATCATACCTCATATAAAATGATATATTAAGTATATCAATATTAGGTACACTAAGTTTATGATATCCAATGTTAAGGACATTATTGGATAAGTTTTGATCTCTACATAGTTGATCAAACAAGTCAAAAATATGATTTAAATTTTAATAGTTCCTGATAACGATATTGTTATGTTTTTATTAATCAATGAAAATGCCCAATGACCCATATTTATTTATAAGAAAAAGAATATTTGTTCCTCATGATGATGCACTATATCATATGAATCCTTTATAAAGATACTCTTAGATTTTCTTCTTCAATTATTATAAATCAACTAGGTTCATTCTATATATATTCATTAAAATATGTGTAGGACATAGTATTAGTTCTTCTGAAAACTCAAATTCATGATTCCTTGGAAGACAAGGAATGTTTCTACTAAATACATCATCTTAATCCCAAAAAAAAGAGGAATATATTCAATGTTTTAGTTCTCCCGAGCTATTTTAGATAAATACTGATCATTAATAAGAAGCAAGACCCATTCACTGGAAGTAATTTCCATTATAAATTCATATTAATAATCATACCAAAAGAAAAAAATTTAGTTCATTAAAATTATCAGATTTCACATCAATGTTCTAGAAATTTTTGTAGTTTTTTAAAGAGATATCTAATCAATGCTCAATAGAGCATTAAATTTAACTAAAGGATGTACAATAATATTTTCATGGGGTAAATTCATACAAACATCAACATCAAATATCTAACTCTAGAGTGAATGATAAGTGTTCTATTGTTTTCATGAGCATATTTATAAATAAACATTGAATAAGAAATTACTCGGTCTAAGAGTTACACCTTATATTGGGTAATTGAGTAGGATAATGTCAAAGTTACCCATATATATAAGGCATTTAACTATAAATATTAAATTCGGATTCTCAATATTTATATACATTAAAAATATAATTTTCACATGACAAATTAGTTTCTTTATGCACTTATTTTCCACACAAAAACATCTTACCATTTTAATGAGACATTTCTTTGGGTACTTATTCTCACATTATCAACAACTAAGAAGATGAATCATCTTCTTACCTCAGTCATCATCAACTAAAATATCATCATACTCTATTTTAATCTTATTAGGTGTGTTTGAAAAATCAACCATGTTGAGGTTGTTAATAATATATTAAAAATTATTGGAATGAATAATCATAAGTTTTTCCATTATATCACTCATAACATTCAATTTCTAAATAAGAAATCCATTGCATCTGTAGTCACATTTAGTGATATTGTTGGAACTCAGTTCTTTCATGGGGTAGCAGTCCCTTAATATCTATCAATATTCAGTTTTAATGCTTTAATATGGTCAAAAACGAATTAATTTTGAGTAAATTGATGTTTCAGGGGTGTCTAAGGATAGTTCAGAGCCTAAAACCCATCTTTTTGGATGAAAATGGCCTAGTTAATGGTTAGAATAAACCATAGAGGATCTTGACAGAGAGTATAATGATTCCACATGATTTAAAAAAACTATACGAAATGGGTGGAATGGCCATTCCACCATGTTTGAAATTTTTATAATAGATTTATTCATGATTTTCACATAGTTAGTAAAACTATTTGAAAAAAAGAGTGTTATGTGACCTTCCTTGTAGATAAGCATAAACAGTTGGCACGCGGTTCAGCCCATATGCAACCAAACTATGAAAACCAATTTTTTAGGGGAATGTTGAATTTTCTACTTAATTTAACATTATCTCTAATCATAATTTATTATATCTTCGAACAGATATAACATTCAAAGTTGAGAGCTCCTTTTGAAACATATTCTTGGAATTGAGGTATTTCTCCCAACCGATCTCTGATTCAAATGCCTCTCTCTCATTGGATTGTCATCAGAGTGTTTGTGGATATTTTTGCGTCAATCATGATTGGGTTTAATATCGACTAATCTATTTAGGTACATGCTAATTTTCCTTATTATATTGTTCTTTATACATTATTCAATTTTTGTCCATTCTGAGTAGAACGAGGATATGGTAATGGGTGAGTAATCCACTATAGACTAATCATATGTGCTCTCATTCACATTATTTAAATTCAAGTTATTTATATAATACATTGTGTTTCATGTCTATTTCATAGGATATTCCACTAATTGAATTTATATCCTTGAATTAAATTGATAGAAATACCCTATGTAATTAAAGAGGCTCATCAATGGATGATTATAGTATAATTACCCTAAAATCGAAACCACCACTTTAGATGTGTTGTTTAATTGAATGGACCCTTTTATAGAGGTTGAGTTGGATACTTTTTAGGTGTTCCTTTATATCCCTTATCACAATATCTTTAAAAATTAATTTTCAATTGAAATTGAAATGAGTTATAACTAGAATTGTGATATGAATTGATTAGGATGGGAAAGGTGAAAATCAGTATGACCCTTAGCCTTTGATTTGTAATTAATTTTTTGTGAATGATATTCCTTTTGTAATGAAATTCCAATTTTAGTAACTAAGAATCAATACTTCAAAGATCATCACGTGGTTTGAATCACCTTATGAGATGAGTTTTAATTTTAATGTTCTTGGTGATGACATTGACATGTCAAATTAAATTCATTAACCAATAGGGGATGAATTTTAAATAGTGAGTGATACATGTAATTACATATGGATTTATAGCGATAAACTCCAAGGGAAATGTATCATATATTTTAGGGATGATACTTATGATCCCATAGTGGATATCCAAGGATGGACTCAACTGGAAGTGATGTTATACCACACCTAGGAAGATACTAGGGTTCTTGTAAGGATATCCATGGTTGGAATTTCTGGGTGATGGTTTATATTATAAGTGGATTGATACCTGAAATCAAAATTAGGAATTCTACATATGGGTGCATGTTCATAAATGAATAATTTATAAAATGATTATATGGTGCATCTTGAAAACAAAATCACAATCTTAGATCTAGTTCTTTTCATGTACATTATATATGGTTTGTTTGGGAATCCATTGAGAATATCACTATGGTATGCCCTGGGCAAGACTCTATGTTAGAGACATATAAATAAAATGATATTGAATCACTGAATGATCATGATTAAAATACACATGCCTGAAATTAAATGACTGAATTATTTCAAAAATTAAATTGATGAAAGGAAATGGTTATAAAATGAGAGCTTGGGCATTATAATATTTTTACATTCAATATTTTATTTACATATTATATTACTTCCTACTCACTGGAACTATTATATACTCACTAATTTGATAAAACTAGACCTTGCGTAGTCTCCTACTACAATTTAGTCTCACACCATATTCATGCCACTTTGGGTACCCGAAAAGACCATATAATTATATGTATGGATAATTTCAAGTTCCCTTATACATGTTCATAATTTCTTATTATGATAAGGTGAGCATGTGATTGAGAAGAGGCTCATAATTCTATATGGGAATATTTTGTCCTTTCTTCATTTTGATACAGGTATTGTGTTGTAATTGTCTATACCTATTGTTTCTGTTTTGTAGAGACATATATCAACATCGTTTTGTATGATACGCATAGATTTATTTATATATTATCTTATCATATTCATTTATCATATAATTTTATTACTGATTTAGTTATATGTATATTATTGATATTCTATTGTGATGCACTCTGGTGGTGTGGGAATAGACTCCCCACATATAGACCTAGTCCCTCGCTACTAGTCAGTAGCGTCTGGAGTTTGGGGAGATGAACTTTAGACGATGTGGCCAACCAGTCATGTGGAATTGTTGAGTGTAATTTGTGTCTGGGATGTTACAAAGTTGTATAAGAGAATTCATTTCGGGTTTTCTTAATAGTTTTGGAATAATATAAAGGGATATTAATGAATAAAAATTTGTTAATGAGTTGTTCCAACGTGTATCTAACCCATGTATAAGAAAAATCCAAATTTCATTCAGTGAAATTGTTCTTTTTAGAAATTGCCTATTATAGTTGATTTTATTCCAAAACTATGTTATGCACTAGATTTTTGATGTTATTATTGATTTGATTATGTTCCATACTTTCTTGAAACCTGATGAGATTGGGTATTCCATATCATTCATCATTTTTGGAACATTACAAGAATCACATGCCATGCCATTTAGGATGCATTACTTATTGCATGTTATTATGATAGGTGACATGATAGTTATTATTATTTTTGTGATAAGAATACTAGAGTGTTTTAGGGTATGGATTGGGTGGATGCCAAACATTGATTCTAGAAGGGCATAGTCCCTATAAGATTGTAATTTAAAGATTAATTTGATTCAACATAGTTATTGTAGATGTTTTATAAATGTTAATAGAGTTCGAATTTAAAATTGAAATGAATATGGAAATGAATTGGAAACTAAAAATTATAATACAAGAGAACATGAACCATACTGGACCTTAGTAGCTAGCTGTAGGTAGGGACTCTTACATATATATTTTGTACGATGCCCAGACCTGACTATATGAGTAGGTATAGTGGTGTGTTCTTATATGAGAATGATTGAACCTATATAATGGAAATATATATTCATTTGAGATATGAACATTGGTAATGACCTTGAACAGAGTCCTGCATTTGGAATTGTAGAGGCATACCACTATGATATCCTCTAGTCATATTCCAAGAGTGTGACAATGACCATACTCTGAAGGTGGTGGTCCATGGGCTACCTGTGGATCCTTTAGTAGTTCCAACTTCATCACCAATAGTTTTATCAGGAATAGGTGCTGAGAAAAATTTCCTCAATGGGTTCTTTCACATTATACAGACCATTTGGGAGCATTGGGACTAGCCCTAACAATGAAAAGTTGATGTATGAGTTTCATAAGTAGAATTCACGCACCTTCATTAGGGATGGAAGACCAAAAGATGCTAATTTTTTATAGAGTTCCTGCTATCGATATTTGTTTATCTAGAGACACCACATGAGACGAGAGTAAATTTCACTACGTATATGTTATGTCATTCTCCCAAGAGATGGTTGTATGTTATAACTAGGGTGAATCATTTTTATTATATGAATTATAGGTATTTTAATATGCTTGTATTTGAATTCATAAATCCAAATATGTTGTGGGATAATAGAGCCAGGGTGTTTATACACATGGATTAAGGTGTGTTATCAATTATGGAATATTCGACACATTTTACAGAGCTCTAATGATTCACACCTATTCTAATGGGTTAATAGTTATCTAAATCTTTTTAATTTTAGGATGGTACCTGGTATGAAATGAAATCATAGGTTAATGTATTTCAGTTTAGTAACACTTCTATAATATTAAACCGAGAACATAACAAAAATCATAACCTAATAATGGTTGGGGGTGCAATCTAGGGTGTCTGCACATCTATATCTGGTACTACATCAACTAATAGTAGGTAGCGCGGTTTCGAGATTCAATGTAGTAACATTGGTATCCATAGAAAAAACTCAAGTTTCCAGGTGAGGTGATATTAGTGTGGTAGGTTGGGACATATAAGGACAAAGTGTATGGGGGACTCAATTTAGTGGTGATATTTTCAAATGATGGGTTACTTATAGCACTTCTGCAAGAACATTCCCTACAATATCTAGTGAGGTTTTTTTGCATTGAATCAATGTTCGTGAGTGGGGTTAGTATATTATCATCGGGTAGGGAGCTAGAGTACATCTGGCTAATCAGACCAAGGTGGTGGTCATTTTTATTGTAGTTAGTCACTAATTTTATAGTGATAATAGGGTGGATAAGATTTGGGTAGTGATGTAGTGTCACATGTTCAAAATTCATTACAGATATACATAGTACGACAGAGCATTGAAGAGAAGTATCCCAGACTATCTTCTGTCATATATAGTATTCTAGTAGCCTCTACTTTAGATTATGCACATTTCTATATAGGGGTTTCACATAGCTTAATATCTTTTCCCATTATAGAGATCATTGAGCATATTGTCCAGGATTATAATGGTTTTTTGATTCTTAAAAATACATTATGGAATAAAACTAAGGATGTGTGTCAGCGTAATAATTAATTCCTTGATATTGGTGGGTTTCAAATCATATAAGATCTTGTTTTACTTAAGATTTCATGTTTTTATATCATAAATGTGATGGAATAGTTGGTTCTCTTTATTTCAATAATAGACTACTATTTATTAAGGGTGAAATTTATATAACCAGATGATGGAGAGTTTATTCACAAGGTTTAATGGAATGTCCAGGTGATCTGAGTTTGACCTGAGCATCATGAGTTGGGTGGGATGACATCCCAGATTGAGAGTTTATTTTTATATGACTAAGGAATAGATCAGATGGATTTCCTTCCATTTTATGATCATTATAGAGATGTTTTTGGAAAAACTTTTTATAATTACATCTTGGGAAATAGGTGGAGATCTCTATCGAGCTAGTTCAAGAGCTGCATCGATGTTTATTCCTCCTTATAGGATAGCTACTACTATGATGAATGAGATCAAATGGCTATTATAGAATTTATTGGTTTAGTGGTTTATCTAACCATGTACTTCTCTATGGGGTTCACCACTCTATTTTGCAAGAATGCTAGATGTAACTCTCAGGATATGTACAGGTTACCAGAAATTGAACCAACTATTAGTTAAGAATCGGTATCCTATTTTGTGTAGATATGATATCATTGATTATCTTTGAGGAGATTAGGTGTTTTTACAGACTAGTTTGTGATCTGAATATTATCGGCTGCATTTTAGACCCTTGAAGATACCTTGCACAACTATTGACTAATGGTAAGGTTTATATGAGTACTTAGTTATTCTGTTTGGTCTCACGAATGCGCCAAAGATATTTATTGAACATATGAACCATGTGTTCATTATTATCTATATTTATTTGTAGTGGTTTTCAGGGTTGATATATTAGTGTATTCTCAAAATCATAATAACCATGCCAAACATCTTGAGGTTGTATTAAATACACTTGTATAGGATTATTTTTATGCTAGGATCAAAAAGTTCAATATATGTATGGATTATATTTATTTCATGGGTCACATTACCACATATATCGGAGTATCGGTAGTCCAAGATGAGTTGAGAGCTATAGTTTCATTGGATTATTACAAAAATATCTTTATGGTACTACATTTCTTAGGCCTAGCTAGTTACTATATGGTTTTAATTTAGGAATTCTCATGGATATTAGTGAAACTTACTATATTGCCTATGATGGGTGTGAAGTTTGGTATGGTCGAATTCTTGTAAGATGGCTTCTTAGGAGCTCAAATAGAGATTGAATTCAGTACCAAAACTAATATTCCTAGAGCTATGTAGAAGTTAAAACTTTTACTATTATTCATCAGGTATCGAACCAGGAGAATTTCTTATTCATGAATATTGAGTCATGTTGAAAGGGTATCATAAGTTGAGGAGACATGAGGGGAGATACCCAATAAAAGATATTAATAAAGATATAGTTTCTCATGAATAGTTCTATTGAATACATTACTTACTTGGAGTAAATTGTATGGATTAAAAATGCCAAAAAAGCCTCAATAATATGTTTACATAGAGTGATCTGAATCTGAGGTGTTGTAGGTAGGTTAAGTACCTAAAATATTTAGATATTGAGCTTTCTTACACACCTAGTAAGGGAAATTAATTAGATGTTTCACTAAGAATGATGACTCGGATTCATGAGTTCAATAGGCTTGTAGTGAATTGCATCTCATGGATTTGTTCTCTGAGATGAACATAGAGGTTAAGGATAGTCAGGGGAATATTTTTATTTTATTCTTAGTTGTTACCTCCACTATTTTGGATGGAGTAAGGATGAGGAATCTATCTGGTTCTAAGAGCCTAGTCATATGTGATAGTGTGGAATGTGAGGAACCTCCTCTTTATTGGACAATAAGAGATGATGAAATTCTAAATGTACATGGCCAGATATGGATTTCAGTAGACATGTGTGAGGAGATGATATGATATTTTCATGCTTTATCTTGGGAATTACATCCTGGAATCGCCAATATATTTTGGGATTTACAACACAAATACTGGTGTCTAGGAATGAAAATAAATGTAGATTTTTTTCATTAGATGGTTCACCAATGAATATGTGAAGGTAGAACACCACCAATCAGCCAAACTTTTAAAATGCTTAACCAATATCAAGTGAACATTGGTTGATTTCATGATAGATTTGGTGATAGTTTTACCAAGGTATCCTTGAGATAATAACATCATATTGTTTTTTGGAAGGTGAACTAAGTTCATGCATTTCCTACCTATCATGGAGGAATTATTAGAAGTTGATATTGGGAGGTTTTATATATGATAGATAATACAAATTCACTTGATCTTTTTCACTATAATTTTATATAGGGATTCCTAGTTTAAATCTCAATTATAGTAGAGTTTCAAAGGGAAATATGTACACATGTGATTCTAAGAACAACTTTCCTCCCTCATACTGATGTCTAGTCATAGCATACGATACAGGTGCTTGAGGAAAATCTGTTGGAAAGAATCCATGTTTTGAAGAGCTACTGGGAAATTCATATACCCCTATTTTAATTCACCTACAATAATAGCTTTCTGGATACTAAAAATATGGTTCCATATAAATATATTTATGGTAGGCCATTGCGATAATTCATGTGTTGGATAGAGTTTGGAGAAGTAGATATGCTTAGACCTAGTCTTGTTTTGGAAACCACAATCTAGGTTCACTTGATTCGAAAGTATATGGATATTGTGCAATCTTGATAGAAATCATATATTGGTCACTAAAGATGAACTCAATAGTTTAAGTTTAGGGATCAGGTATTATTCACATATTTCACTGAGGGTGGGATAGAAGAGGATCGAGAGATAGAGTAATATTCCATCGTGATAAATTGGGCCGTTATAAATTCTGAATATATTGAGGATGGTAGCATATCAATTGCAGCAACCATAGAGGTATTGATCCATGGATGATGTCATTCATGTATCTTAGCGTACACATTAATATTCAAACCCATATCAAGGATTTCAAGTTGAGGATGACAAGTTAAAGGTAGATGCATCCTTAATGAATCATCATATATGTACTATGGATCATAGAATGAATGTTCTGTGAGGCCTTTTCATACTTTTAGTATGGAACTATGGAAGAATGACCATGTACTAGATGAGATCATGGGGTAGAAGGTTGGTTTACAATCACAGTGACCAAATAGTTTCATAGAGTAGGCTTCACCTCCCTTGGAAAGGAAATTTTGGGAAAATTTCATTTAAGGGGGTGTTTATATGATCTCAGTTCTTTTAAGAGGTCTAAATCCATTTGGTTCTATAAATTATTAGTTTAACATCATAAATTTCTTCAAATATTAATTCTCTTTGAGTTCATGGATCTGCATAGGTTGTTCGAGGTAGGTTTGGATCCCAAAACCCAGCTTTTTTGGTTTGAAAATTGGCCTAACACACTGTTAGAATAAACCATGTAGGGAAGGTTGCGCGGTCTATCTAACTATGCAGGACCAGGTCATAGATCAAAAGGAGGCTTCATGATTTATAAAAAACATGAGAAATAGGGTGCATGGCCTTCCAGCCATGTCTACAATTCTAATAGTGGAGCTTTTCATGGTTTTTCATTGATATTAAAAATGTATGGACAAACTATTTGTTGGGCCCTTCCCAACATCTAAGAAATAATGGTTGGCACATAGTTTGGATAAATATGTGGCCAAACCATGCAACCCTATGTTTTGGGTGAATTTCAAAAAATTTCCCCTAATTTAAACTAATTTTTTACCCTTATTTATTACTCGACTCTATGGAAAGAACATTAAATATTGAGAGATCTTTTTGATTCATATTATAATTTTTGAGGTATTTCCACTATCTGATCTCATATCCAAGCATCGCTCATCTCATTGTATCCATGGGGGTGAGTTATCCATTCCCTTTTGGACATTCATTGTTTTGTTTGTTATTAGATGTTCTATTTAGTTTCCTGATAATTTTCCCTATTAATATGTTCTTAGTTCATTCTTGTATTTTACTTTAGTATAAGTATAACCATGGGTTGATATGAGATTTTCTATCCAATACATACTAACGATTGGTGGTCTCATGCCTTTTGTTTAAAGTCATTGTGTTTATATTTGTTTTTGTTATGCACACCCAATTTTTGGGATATGCCATGAAATAAATGTAAACCCTTTAATTAATTGTTAGGAAAGGCCTATATAATTATAGATCCCCATAATTGGAGGATTATAAGATGAATTCCTTGAAATAGAAACCACTCATTTGGTTGTGTTTAATTGAATGGACAAATTTATGTCATATGGGTTGTATACATTTAATGTGTTCCCTTTTACCCCTTTTCAAGGGTAATTATTAATGAAATTTCAATTGTAATTGAAATAAGTTATAATTGTAATTGTGATATGAATTTTGATTTAAATTGATTAGTAAGGGAGGTTATGAAATGACCAATACACTTGTACCATGACGTCTAATTAATTTTTTAGGCATGATATTCTTGCTGTAATGAAATGCCAACATGGGAAATTAAGAGGAAATATCTCTATACTACTCCCATGCATAGATTCACCTTATGAGGTGAGTTTTAATTGGAATATTCTTGTTGATGACCTTGACATGTTAGGTTAACTTGATTGAATTTTATAGAATTTAATTATTTATTATTTGCCTTGGGTGATATATGGACGCATATATGAAATACACAGATATAATCAGTTGGATAATGCCTTTATTATGCCTGAGTGACACGTGGAATCCATTTATGGACTTCTAAGGAAGGAATAATGGGGGGTTATTGTGATATGCATGTGTAGTCCATGGACTTCCAAGGATGGAGACACATGGGATAACTATTGTATTCTAATGTATACTTAAAATTTATTATGGATTTACAAGAATGGACATAAAGGGAATATGATAATATATTACATGAGTGACACTTGTGCAACCTTAGTGGACCTATAAGGATGGAATTGAATGGAAGTGATGTTATACCACAACTAGAGTGATGTCTGGGTTCTTGTGAGGATCACCATGGATGGTCTTATTAGTTGTTGTTTTATATTATACATTGAGTGATATATGGATTCTGAATTTTGAATTCCATTGATGATCTCACGTTTATAAATTAATAATGGATGGAATGAGGTATATGACACATCTATCAAGACAAATCATAAGATTTGATTTAGTATTTGTCTTATACTTTATATATTCCATGTTTATACATCCTTTATGAATATGATTGTGTGGGATGTTGTGCTACATGATAGGTCCAGATAATTATAAAACAAATGAGATTGAATTAGTTAATGAACTTGATTAAATGACATAGGCCTGAATGTTAATTAAGAGACTTACATCTAAAATGAAGTTTATTAAATGAAATATTTATAAAATGAGAACCTGGACATTAAAGGATATTTATCATTAGTATATTCTTTATATATTATATTGTTTCCTACACACTATGACTTTTATATTTGCACAGACTAGATGGAACTATACCTTGGGTGGTCCCCTACTGGGATTTAGTCTCACACCCTATTCGGGCCACCTTGGGTACCCAAAAAGACTATATGATTATTGGTATGGATAAGGGAAAGAACCATTCTATAGGGTATTTATTTATTCATTGGATAATGGGATCATGGAACCAATATGAGGCTCTTTATGTGAGTTGGAATGATTTTGGCCTCTTTTTACTATTGATACAAGTATTGTAATGTACTAATGTGTTCTTTTTTGGATTCTTTTTAGAGAATTTTATCATCATCATTGAATATGAGACACCCTATGCATTAATTTATATATTCATTTCATGTTCATTTATCATCTTATCGTATAATCCTTCCCCTATTTTTAGTTTATTTATATTTCACTATGCTAAACTTGGGTGATGAGGGTATATTTTACCCACATACACACATAATCACTCTCTCTTCTATTCCACAGCCTATGGTGTTTGGGGAGATGTGACTCAGTACATGTGGCTAACTGAACTTGGGATGCTATTGAGTGTCATCAAGGTCTGGGATGTTACCATTATCATGATTCTTCTTAGTTCCAACCATTGACTTAATGCAATGGAAATTAGTTGTGGGTGTCCCAATTTAATAATCAGAGTAAACTATAATATGATTATGAAAATAATAATTATTATTTCTTCAATATTGACAAATTTTTTAAGCCATAAAACTTTAGTTACATCTCATATCACTATGTATTATCATCAATTGACATATACATTATCCTCTCATTCATTATAATGGTTTATAAAGAGTGTATTTAACCAAAGCCTATCCCTCAGGACTGTCTATCTAGATGAGAAGCCTTGTTCCTAGTCATCATGCACCAGGTGTGACTGAATTAATACCAAATAATACCCTTTAATATATTTTACCCCTTGGTGCATATGTTCCTAAAACCCATATACTTTTCAGTATCAAGTCATGGATGTATTTTCTAGGAAAAACACAATACATAAATTTTTATAACTTATGATTGTATCATATACATAGGATTATCCAACAAGTTCTTACAAAATCATTATAATACTATAATCAATAAATAAAAAATCATCATATGATACCAATTAAGGTGTCCCAATAATAACTTACAGAAACATTGCATTATTTTAGAAGAAAATTTAATAAATTTAACAATAATAAAAGAAAAGTGAAAGTGAATGGTTCATGTATTTGAAGACTATATATATAATCATATTATTAAAAAATAAAAATCTCCCAAAAATTTCTTATCCCATGGTAATCTATTAGGAAAATTATTAATTATAATTTTATAATGAACCCATGTAATATGAAAATATGACGAAATAGTATGTTTAGATACCCAACAAGAGTAAACATAGGATATATCAATCATTGACTAAATGTGATCATAAATATAAGTGTATAAGAACATGATCAAGAATTTTTAATGTCAAAAAAATCAGTCAAATATCATTAATAATGAATCAGGAATCAAGTTTTTTTATAACAAGACACAAGTTATTTGACTGAAAACCCATCAATAATAAATCATCTTCCAAGATAACATATCATAAAAATAGTATATTTGTTTTTTGGTATACACATATGTATAAAAATTATTTTTTTATGCAGGTTCCTTTCTAAGGCTATTATAGTGGATTGGGTTTACTTTTTATTCCATTATTTTCTCAGTCATTATTCACTCCCTTGGATGTCATATTTGATGAAATCCTTTAGTGGACTAATTTGACTCCCCATTTTATTCCTTATTATCTAATAATATCAAATTTATTACCCACTTACTTGTATTGATATATAATTCATATACAACCACACACGTAATGGAAAACATACATATGTGTGCTACAAGATCATAAAACATTCATTATATCTTCACTGTATAACATATGGAAACTAAATTTCTTTCTTAAATATATCATTGTCACATCATCATAATCCATCAAGAGAAAATAAGTAATTGTTTTATAAGAGAATTCATTATCTCCCTATATCATAATTAAACTATCGGAATGAAACGGGAAACATGTAACCAAACTTAAATCATCGTCAACGAAAATCATCTATAAATGTAAATAGTATTATAAGAACATATGCCCCGTGAAATATAAACATCATTAATGAATGATTTCAAATATAAAAAATACCCTTCAAATAATATCTGAACTGTTATTTTATAACAAGAGGAAAATATATTTTTCTTTTGATAACATATTAAAAAAAATTATTTAAATATTGAGAAAATATATTTCTTTGAAAATAATCAAGGAAATATGTAAAATAATCTTCAAGAAAATAACTATAATAATATAAGGAACATATATCCATATTTTATACATTAATAGAGAATATTTTTTCACAATTTTGAAACAATTTTTTAAAAAAATACTATAAAATCATTTACATAAAAATATTCATTTTAAAATCATTATATATAAAGTATAATTTAATGAAATAAAATTTAAAACATTTAAAATATTAGTCAAGATATTATTAAAATAATTTTTTTAGGGACAAGGAAGAAAAGAATCATTGACCAAAGAATAATTATGGATGGCTATTCTTCAAAAAAAATTCTTAATTATTTTATCGACTAAAGAGTAGAAGATGGTAATAATACATAAAAAATAAGATTAACTATATAATAACTAAATACTAGGAATTTATAGGATAAGGCCTATATAAATTCCCTCAATGGAATATTACCATAGAAAATTCCAAAAAGAAATGGGAATGTAAGATAAACATATAATTCAAGTCAATTTTTTTCATAACATTCAAACCTACAATATAATAAATATAAATTTATTATAAAATATTAATGGAACATATTCATTCATAAAATATTATTTATCCTTCCATTACAGTTTGAAATTATCAAATTTTTAATAATTTCTTCAATAAAATCAACATTCGAGTGAAAACTGGTGTGTTTTAAAGACATGTTTTGGTTAATTGGTTTCTTTATTTTCACCTTGTTAATGGTTTAATCATCATAAAAATAAAAATCATGACATATATATATTCTTATTAAATATATACACCTTTATAACCATTCACATTAAATAATGATTTAAAATTAATTACATCACTTTTTGGAGACGGTAGTCTCTACGTACAAATGAGTAATGTATCCACTTTTTGATGGGTGGAGTGAAAGAATATTAAAGAATATTTCTCCTATATAGAATAATTTTTATATCATAAATATAATATATATTCATTAAATCCATACTTTTTAAAATCATTTTAAATCAATAATGAAAAATGAATTGCATCACTTTGTAGAGGTGGTAGTCCACATGTACAAACAGGAGACATAATATTTTCATAAAATATGGGAAGATAAGGATATATATAAGATAATATAATTAAAAATAGTAATTATAAAATAAATATTATATATTTAAACATTAAATCCATTATTATTACCCACCATGAAATAATATAGTTGTAACCTTCGTCATAACTCTCTGTGGAGGTGGTTGCCCACATATATGCACTACCGATAAGTTCATTTCTAATTTAATGGAAGGATGTGTAAAATGGTTGTTCTAGAAAAATCCTAGTATTTTAAAAATAATAATATTATGTTCGATGGTTTATAAAACATGATGCATTTATCTTAAACAAGCTAACGAATATTATTATAAAAATATGATCATTATAACATACTTGTTGAATTATCGGGTAAAAAGAGGAATGAGCATACTATGATTTAAAAAATATATAATACTGAATAAAAATTTATTTATTAATTACATGTAAATAAGAATTTATTTTTTAGTAATGACACTTTACATTTTCTATATGTGTTTTTTTAATTAATTTATTTTTTTGTTAGAGAATGTAATAATTAATTTATAAATATTTAAAATTTTATTTAAAAAAAGATATAACTTATGAAATCATCATGTTGAAACTTTCTTAGAGTTTTTTTATAAAATATTATTTTTTCAGTAATAATGAAAAAAATTATTTTATTAAAAAATATATTTTTTCATTAAGAATTTATAGATTCAATTTTCCCAAAATTAAATAAAACTAAAATTTGTTATATAATGTTGTTAATAATTAAATTAAATTTATTTGAATAAATTTAATTGTTTCATATTGTATTAGAATAATTTTATACATAAAAGGCACTTTTTTTTAAAAAAATATTTTATTATTGCATTTTTCATTTTAATTTTAATATAATTTCATTCACTTTTCTAAATTTAATCTTGAAAAATTGATTAAATATTTAGATTAAAGAGGTAAAAAAATTAAATAGTTATATTTTTCTTTAATTAATTATTAATAGTATCCAAGTAAAATTTGGCCTCCTTGGTAAGGGAAAATCTGGTTATTAAAGATAAAAATAATATGATAAGAGCTTAATAAAGACCATAATACTTATCTTTATCAAAAAATTTAAGGGTATTTTATCCATTTAAATCAATGTTTCTAAAATATATCAACTTATTTCCATATTTATTTTATTTTGTCCATTATAATATTTATGTATTATATAATAAAAAAATGTCACTTTCTTAATTCTTATATCTATAATATTTTATGATATAGTTTTAAATATCATTTTTTCATTTATAAATGGTTATATATAATATAGATTATTTTTTATCATGGATTTTTTTTAATATTGATAGTGATGAAATAATTACCTGAAAATCTTGTGCAATGTCAACATAGTATTTATTTAATTAATAGAATAATGAAATACATGTTCTAAGAAATTTGAAAACATTTAAAATATGAGGGATTAATCATGTCCAAATATTTTTTTTAAAATATAAATTATTAAGTGTGTATTAAAAAATTATATACATATTTAATATTTATATTTCTGTTCTTAAAGTCAAATTAAATTAATTTTGTCAAAAATACTATTATTGATATTTTAAGTCATATAATATTTTATTAAATGATTTAAAATTAATAAAAATATAATATTCAGCAAAAAATGGAATATGGTTGAAAATACCTACCATGGTATATTTAAGGGGAAAATTTCCATTTATTGTAACTTTGTTTACCCTTTATGAGTGAAAACATTTTTTGATAATAATTATAAAAATGGTTAATGAAAGGTCAAAATAAAAATATAACGGTAAAACACATAGCCTAAACTTATCCAAATTTTATTTTATGATATTTTTTGGCCCATAATCATCCAATATTTAAAATATATCATTTTTTCCATCTTTAAAAGAAAATTTATTTTTATTTATGTAATAATCTATATAATTCCCACAGTGCTCCTCCCATTTCTTATAAAATGGCACATCCTCTCTATATTTATTCACAGTCTAAAAAACTTATGGTTCAACCAATACATCTCAAATTAAATCCATAAATTCATCCCCATTCCATATAGTCCCTATATTAATAATAAAACAAATATAGGAAGGATTTAGGAATAATCCTAAAGATGTTGTCCAAAAAAGAGGTA
Organism: Viscum album; assembly: GCA_963277665.1. Taxonomy (NCBI): domain Eukaryota; kingdom Viridiplantae; phylum Streptophyta; class Magnoliopsida; order Santalales; family Viscaceae; genus Viscum; species Viscum album. Next base: position 1,198,453,603 of record OY728131.1, read on the forward strand.
TAGTTCTTAATAAGGTGTTTTCATTTTATTTTTTATTCTGCCTCCTAAAACCTTAATAATCAATTATAAAATAATAAAACTATTATATTACATATATTATTTTTTTATTATGTTAATTATATAACCTATATCCATCTCATATTCCTCCAAATGGTAAATGAAACTCTAATTTGTGTGTATGGTGGACTACCTCCCCAGGAACCAATGTAATTAATTTTCCATAACCACCTATCATGGATGATTATAATGATAAATTTAATGTTCATATATATATATTGTACTCATAAAAAGATTATAATTATATAAATATAGGATATCATCTAGTTTCATACCTTTCATTTCATTTTAAAATGATAATGTAATTTCGTTTCATACCTTTCGTTTCATTAGTATATGTGGACTACCACCTCCAGGAAATAGTGTAATTTTGTATTATAATAACATCACCTAAGTGATATAGATAAGTAAATTAAAAAACTAATATTATATTTATGACATAATAATTCAATAAAGAGAATATAATAGTCTAATTCATTCCATAATGATCATTGAAAAATGTAAAGGGTGCAAATGCATACTTACGACCTACCGTCTCCATGATTATAACATAGTTCATTTTTACTAATCGCATTTAATATTTTTTTAATGTAAAATTTATATAGAGAAATTAAAATTATTTACATATTATTTTTTAGATTATATAATAATCACCGTGTTGACCATTTCCAAACTTCCAAAGTCATTTTTCACATATTAGTTAAAAATCATCAAAATGTCTAAGATGAACTGAAATGATTATTTAGCTGATTATAACATGGAAATAAATAAAATAAAAAGAATAATTTACATCCAAAATGTACTTAAGAAAGTAAATAATTATCATAATATTTCTATTTAGAAATAAAAAGAAATAATGTTACAATTTATACTCAAGGTAGGAGAGTTTTTACATTAAAATCCACTTGTTAAATATCGTAATGATTTATTTTCTAAGTCATTCGACTCCATTTCATAATATTAAAATAATTTTATGGACGTATTTACATGGAAATAAATGAATTATAATGGAAATTTATTGTATCTTTTTTAATTTCTTTTAAAGGTTATCAACATTGATGTATTTATTTCTTTTGTATGTAAAAATTTTACTTTCATTAAAATAGAGAAAAAAGAATAATCTATTTTAACATATATGATATCAAAAGTTTTTCATAAGACCAAAACTATTAATTGATGTTCGTAATGTTTTAATTTCATTTATTATTCATTCCAATAATAACCCACCATTCATTTGTTTTTTGGTATTTAAAAAAAATGTTTTCAATATAAAAAATATTATATTTTATGAATTTGTTTTCATATGGGTGAAAAGAATATTTTTATGAGTATGATTATGGAAATGAAATTTTTGCTGTATTATGATTATTTTATAATACCTAGAAAATTTTTATGATGATAAGTAGTCCAATTATAATTCGTGGATAGGTTATTCCATTATAAATCAAGGCCATGTGGTTATATTATAAAACATGGATGGGTGGTTATGTTATAATTCATGGATGAGTAGGGCCATTATAGTTATAAAAAGCATTGGGTAATTATCATGATATAAGTTGATAATGTAGGTTATTCAATTTTTATGATTGATACAAAAATGGTTCACCATGTATCCAATATGATTTATTTATTCATTATATAGTTTTTATTGAATCCTTGTGATTTTACATGGTAAACTAATATTCTTATGTTTAGTGGAAAGTATTTGTTTCTTATCAAAGGAGAAAAGTATGAAAGTTTGGAAATGTATTTCATGACATTAAAATGTTTTCATAGAAATAATTATATTGTTTTTATTTAAGAAATCTAATTTAATTTATCATGAAAATATTTCAGAATAGAAAATGATTTATTTAGTATGAAAATACATTTAATGAGAATGAAAATTGAAATGAAAAGATTTTTTTAGTGTTAATGTACTAACTGGTTAATTTCCGTATTTTTATGTCCCTTACTAGACTTTTAGACCTCATATACCATTTTAAAAAAAAATTCATGGTTTTTTAAATATGTGTAAGGATAAGTATATGGTCAATATAATAATTTTGAAGGTGTGTCCTAAAAATAAAAATTGTATACATTAAACAATTTTTTGTGGAAAAAATGGATACCATATGGAACTTTATACTTTTGGATGTCATATTTATCAATGTATGAATGATGGAATAATTCTATGAGAGACTAAAAAATAATGATCATAAAATATATTATAATTAATTCTTGACTTAAAACTCAAGATTAAATAATGATTAAGGAAAGGTCATTATATTTGGTATAAAATAAAAGGTTTGGATAGTTGTGAATATTAGGTTCTTTTCATGAGAGGTTAAATTAAGAGTTATGGATACCATAATGGGTTTATATGTTTTTGTCAGATCATATGCAAAGATGATTAGACACCCTTTTAGGTTTTAAGTGAGGATATTTTATGGTGACTGGTGATATTGTTGGGAGAAATTTTATTTAGATAAAGAATATGTAACCCACCTGGTTAACATGAAGGATTATTTTAGAATAATGATACTACATTTTTTAAGTTGTATGATTTAGGAAATAATATAACCTTTAAAGTTAAATCATTCTTTTTTATTTATGTAATTATGTTAGTTTTTGGGGATGTTCATCATATTTTTTGGAACGTTTCAGGAATTGTATTAATATAATTTTAGTAAATAGATAACCCTTAGGTAAAGAAAAAAATTTCACATCATGAAAGGCCATGGGGTTTCTACCCTCAACAAAATGGTGATAGGGGTCACTTACAACCATTGTCCATCATGATGTCCTGTTTAGTATGAAATATTTTTACTCAAACAGATAGAAAGATGAATATTAATATGATTTTGGGTACATATGTTTTATCTTAATGAAAAACATTGTATTGAAATGTGATTTGGTAATTAAGTGGTTATCAATATTTTAGAATAGTATCACGATAATTTATAGTAAAATTATATAATTATTATAAATAGAATATATTTGGATTTTATTTATGGAATAATGGTTAAATTAAGATTAAAATAATATAATATATTACTGTGGTTTTATGAGGATTTAGGTTTTTTATGGAAATAAATAACATATCATAGAGATTATATGATTACTAAATATATATTTTTGGTTTTATAAATTAAGAGTGATTACTAAAATTTGATTGAAAATGTTAAATTTATCTTGGAAGAATATGTAAAGGAATCATTATAATCATTGGGTTTTAATATTAGCAAGAAATAATTTTTTAAAAAAAATACATATTGTTATTTAATGAATATTTAGTTTGATCTTTGAGTATTATAATTTAATTTTGGAGATTAATGTATTATTTCTTCATATGAAGGTTTATTTATTTTATGAATTATCTTACATTGTGATAAGTATTTGTTTTTTGGTTAATGTTTATAGACATCAAAAATATATTTTAATCCTTATATGAAATGATCTGATATATTAGACATTGTTATTAGTTCTTTTTTCATAAAAATTTTATCTTGAATAATAAAAATTTGAAAGTAAATATGAGTTTGTCATGGAAATTTATTAAAGGATGAAACTATAATTTTCATGAATGTATGTTTCATTAATTTTAATAGTCTATATGGTAATAGAATTTCTCAACTATAATAAAATTATCTTAAAATAAAAATGTAATCATATTACCTTTATATCTAATGAATATACACAATCTTTCAATATAAGGTATCAAACATCTCGTATATAGATATTTTGTCTAAATATATGAATATTCATTTAATTTTACATAAACACACTAGATGACCATAAATGTTTAGTGAATTTGGAAACACTATTACATAATAACATTATTATAATGAACTACATCATCTTATACAACATTCTTCATATTTGAAAATGTTATAAGAAATATAATTCTTAAAACCTTTCATTATGGGAAATTAACATAAGAATTGGTGAGATAAGATACTCATTAAGTGTTGAAATTGGATTTATCAATGATCAAATAATCATAACATAAAAATATTGGTATGATAAATGAGAATATCAATTGAAAATCAAACCATACATATCAAAGATCAAAACCATGACTCAATGAATTAATCTATGTAATTCATAATACATGAGTCATAAATGAATTAGAGAACATGAGCCATTAGATCATATTATTGACATAAGACAATGATTTTTGGCATATAACTATGCATATAAAATCATTTACTTAGTATCCAGGACTTATTAGTGAGACTATCATAGCAGAATGGGTTCATTCTCCAAACTATCATTCTATTCACATTTGAATCCCAAGATAATATTAGTTGAAAAATTCCCTTATTGAATTGAGTTCACTAACTATTGTACTCATGTTTATCTCATGAGATATCAATATTTAACCAATTCACTAAAGATAGATATGGTTCCTAATTGTATCATCATTAAAATCATACAGATCTATTCCATAAGATCATAATTTTTTTTTCATATCATAACCCATTGATTTTAATAGGTGTTCAAAAAAATTTAATCATAACATAACCTGTGGAATAGAAATATGTTTCCTAAAAGTTTCATCATATCATTATAGCATGGCCTGTGGGAAATGAATGAGTTTCATAAAAATATTATTTATAAATAATTAAAAAACCATTACAAATAATATGTAATATACCATTGAATCATATCCTTATAAAATATTAAGTGACATCATAGGATGTTATCTTATATGGGAAATTTTTTTGGAAGTTATGTTGGAATATTTCTATAGGAAAACATATTATCCACTATTAAAAACATTAAATTATGTGTATTTTAGCAGAAATAATAAAAAAAAATTAAAAAATGGAGAAATTCTAATGTAATCTTTAAATCATTGAGTGGTCATGATGGTGCAAAAAAATTTTCTTCCTATACGCATTAATATAATGATTGCTTTGACATTTTCATTAAAAATTAAAATGTTCCTTGTCAGACAAAATATAAGAGGATTCATTTTAAAAAAACATAAATTTAAAAAAAATGGGTAAAAATTCTCATAAATAATAATTTCATAATAGTAAAAAAATTATTTATGATATATTTTGAAAAGATGGATATTTAAGAAAATGGATTTTCAATCCAAGTGGGTAATTAAATCATTTTTTCTTATAAAAATTATTTTGGTCTCTTTAGTCCTTGAATAAAAGAAAATTATAAACAAAAAATAATTTTCATATAAATAAATATAGGATAATAAAATTAATTATTTTTTGAGATATATTTCATGTTATTTCATCATCGAAAACTTAATCATAAAAAATATTGATAAATAATGAGATTATTAATTAAAACCCTTAAAACATTGGTATATATTAAATTATAATCCTAAAAAAGGAAATAATATTATATTAATATTTATATACCATTATTTCAATGATAATAATCTTAAAATACATTCATGTTTATTATATATACTATAAAAAATCAGTGGTGAATATTGAATGTGTCCGACTGGAATAAATGTAAGACGAAAATCCCTAACCAAATTTGATACTTTTGAATCATAATACCAATTAAAGAATTATATCTAGTGAAATATTAGATATAATTACAATAATGATATTCATTAAATAACATTTCAAATGGGTAGTACCCAACATAAAAGAAATGAGTGGTGAATATAGGATATATCTCTTCGAAATAAAAGAGATACTTGAAAAACATTTACCAAAAGTCATTAATTTATTTTTAAACATTATCAAATACTATATAATTAACTTAAGTATTTTATACATATATTAATGTAACACACTCATATATTTATTTCAATATATGATTTATATTGGAACATTTATTAACTGTTCATTGACAATTCCTTATTAAAATCATGATTTAGGTAATAATTGCTATGTTTTTTATGTCTGTTTTGGTTCGGTATTTTGAAACTATTTACATTGATCATTATTCCTTAATATCCATAGTTTTAACCATTATATAAATATAATATATATTCATTATATATTTATTTATATTAATAAATAAAATTTAGAGATATAAATTGAATTACACTATTCATAGAGGATAGGTTGTGCATACATACGAATGTTGTTTCCATTTTCTCTATAGATGAAATGAATGAAAGGAAAATAATTTATTCACTTTAAAAAATAATTTTTATTTTATTCATACAATATATATTAATTTAAAATAACCTTATTACCCTCCATGTCAGAATAAATTTAAAAAATGTATTATAACACTTCATAGAGGTGATAATCCACATGTATGGATGAGGGATGTTATCATTTTCCTAAAGAATTTAAGGTAAGAAGGTATATGTGATATAATAGTTCAAGAAATATAATTATATAATAAATATCATATATATTTATATATATTAGATACATCATTATTTCCATCCTTTAGAGGTCGTTATGAAAAACAAATTACATCGGTTCGTGAGGCGGTAGTCCTCCATACACATGATTAATGTTTTCTTTTCTATTTTTTATGGAATAGTAGATGGATATATGGTAGAAAATTACCATAAAAACATATAAATATATGGTTTATACTTATTTTATTATATCATCCAATTTTAATAAGATTTTAATGATTTGGAATAATAAATAAAACAGAAAATGATCAGTTAAGAACAATACCTCTTCTTCGAACTAAATACTTTGGGTAGGACAAAAATACTTCATATGTATATTTCCTAACAAATATAAGGCCTATATAAAATTACTAGCGAATTAAGGAATATTTTTTTTAGTTATTGTATGATTTTTTTATGTTTTATATGTGTGGATAGTTGGTTCACATTTATTAGTGTGGGAGTGGACAAACATGGAATTTAGGGAAAAAAGTTATTCCCATGTTTTAAGAATGAATCAAGGATAAAATGTTACTCATTTTATATCCTTAAATGATATAAGGTCTAAATATAGACATAAAATTGGATTTGGAGAATTTTTTAGGTCCCTATATCCCTTATCTATTTAATTTGACCATACGTAAAATAGTTTTAATCTAACTAATATATGTAATATTTTTGTTTTTATTAATCATTATAGAAAAATATTATGTTGAAATTTTTATATAATATAATATAATTTTATTAAAAAAATAGAATCCATTTAGAAAATTTAAATTCACAAAATTTCTAGAATATAATTTAATATCAAACTCACAGACGTTATGAAAAAGATGTTTTCTGAATAGAAATTTTTCATATGTATAAAATAGTTTAATATAAAAATTCAATATTAAATGAAATATAATTACCTAAATTTAATAAATTATAATAAAATGTAACTAATTTTACTTTTAAACCACTTAATAAAAAAATTTAAAATTTAATATTGTTTAAAATTAGAGGCTATTTATCTATAAAAATCATTATTTTTAACTATTTATTAAAAATTTACTCTTTTAAGAAAATTCTCAAAAAATCACTCAATGAAAATTATGACATGTTGATTCCAAAAATCAATTTTATTTTTTCAAAATTATATTTCTTAAATTGGGATAACTAAATTTTATTATTTTTTTACACAAATAATTCAAAATATTTTTTTATAATGAAATGTATTTTTGAACTATATAAATACATTATCAATATTAAATACTTATTTATCAATATATTTTCTTTATAAAAAACAATTAGATCTATTTTTTAAAAATAAAATTATTCCAATTAATGCCTATAAATTTAACTTATATATTATAATGGAAATTTGTAAATAATAATATTAATAATATATTACAGTTTGTTAAAACTCTATGTTGAGGTAGTGAAATCTGTCTAATAAATTAATTTTTTGTAAAATTATATTTCATAAAATATCAATTGGATACATTATAACAATGGTTTTCAATATATTCTTATCATTCTATGTTACAATGTTTAACAAAACCTATCCTCTTACACCAAATGTATATACCTAAAATTATCATAAATAGATATTATATCTTTAAAGGGGAATATTTAATTCATTTTATAAAAAATTGACTGAGGACCATAAAGGTTTAATGTATTTGGAAACATGGACACCAAAACAACTGTTTCATAAGAGAACTACGTCATCTCCCTTCATGTTCTTAATAACTAGAAACTTTATTATAAAAAATATACATCAAACATTTATTCATAACGTGGGGAAGGAATCATATGAAAGGGTGAGCTATGATTCTATGTAAGGGTAAACCGGGGATATATAAATGAACAAATAAGAAAAACTTGAGAACAAGTATATAAGAAAGTGATAATAATATTTGAAAACAATTTAATGCATATAAAATATTGAAACCTTGAGTTCTGGCATAAATCATGGATTTTCATAAGACATGAATCATAAATTAATATAATAAAAAATATATGAAAGCATAGCATTGGTATAATACAGTGATTTTTGGCAAACATCTACATATAGAAAATAAATTCCATAAAAGTCCAGGATAGTTTCCAATGATATCATAGTGGAATGGGTTTCATCCCATTCTATTATGGTAGTCAAGTTTAACTCATATAACTTTTATAGTAGACAATTTCCCTTAATAAAATGGGTTCACATCCCATTTCAGTCCTATTTATCTCTTGAGATGTCAATATTTACTCAATATATTTGAGGTAGATATAGGCCCCACCGATAATATAATGAATGTCATACAGATTTTTTCCAAAAAATATGTAAGCATTCATTATATTATAACACATATAATGTAAATGGGTTTCATAAACATTTCATCCTTTTATAACTCATGCAAAAGAAATAGTTTTACTTAACAATTTAACATAGCATAACCTGTGGAAAAGGAATGAGTTTTAAAAAAATATTTTCATCAAAAACATAAACCATCCAAAGAAAAAATAAGGATAGTATGATTTGATCACATACATAGTAAATATTAAGTATCATCAATGGATGTATACATTTATGAAAATGTTTTTGAATGATCACATAAAATATTTACTTAAGAAAATATACATTCTTTTTTGAAAAAAAACATACATAAAATATAAAAATTAAATAAATAATAAAGACAAAATATTTTTTTAAAATAATATTTTAAACATTTAAAAGAATATATACATAATTGAGTGGACATGATAGTGTAAAATTTCATTCAATCCATATGTGTTAGAATAAATATTCCATTTACATTTGTGATAGGAATTCAAAAGTACCATATTAAAAAAATTTGAGAATATTCCTTATAAACCATATTTTAAAACATAGAAAAATGGATAAACTTTTCTTTAAAATCGTTATATATTATTAAAATATGTTTCTAATACATTTTTTTTACAACATGGACATGTAACAAAAAGTAATGTAAAATAACAAGAGAAATAAATTCTATTTTTTGTAAAAAAACATTTGTTCTATTTAATCCAGGATGAGTGGAAAATAAAATTAAAAAATTGGTTTTTTGAAATAATAATAATAATAAAAGATTCATGAGTTTCAAGAGAGTTGTATCATATGATTTCATCATTGGAAACTTAATCATAAACAATCCAACTATATAATGAGATTGTAACATAAGAAACCTACCACTTTTGTATCTTTTGAATTGTAAGCCCAATGAATTAATGAAAATTGTATGGATAAGAGAATAATCCTAAGATTCATTCATAGGTAGTATATATCCCACACAAAATAAAAAGGTGGTTAATATGACATGTATCCCATAGAAATAAAATTGAGGTGAAAATCACTTACCACTTATGAAACAATTGAATCATAATCCCCATTAATGGATAACATAAAATAAATCAGTACATATCATTAAAATATTTATATTAAGGATATAAAATGCCCAAGGTTCTATATATACACCACATAAAAAAATGAGTGGGGAATATGGAAAACCTGTCCAAAAAATAAAAGAGAGACTATAAATTTGTTACATAAATTCTTCAAATTATTAATACACCATAAAAAGTAATATTCAGTCTGTCATGAAAATAACCCATCACTACAAGAAAAAAACCTATTAGCGGTGGGGTTTTTTCATATTGATGTAGTTTAAAATACCGCTATATTCTTTGGAAGTAGTATTAGGATACCACCGCTAAATTGTGCATCAGGAAACAATTAGCGGAGGTTATATCCGTTTCGCGGTGGTTTAAATGAATCGTCATAGTTGCCTCATTTCGTGGTGGTTTTGTTTTTTTAGAGGCAGTTTTATGGCCGGTGGATCTCTTTTATTTGCGTTGGTTATAACCATAGTGAATAGAAAACACCCCCTCACCAGAAATGTGCTGCTAAAATAGTCAAAACTGCCGCATAATACACACAGATGGTGGGACACTGTAGTAGTGGTTTTAACCGCCTGTACGATAAAAATATATATATATAGCGGTGGTTAAAATCGCAAATAAAATTTTACCAGTTTCATTTAGTGGTGGTTTTAACTGCCTTTAAAAGATGATCTGGGGAAAGAAAAAGCATCTCTACATACCCTGCACTAGTTCCCTGAAAAAAAAACCATTCAAGGAATATGAATAGTTTAACAGAATACATACTAGTCAATACAAAAAGTGATGCTTAACTAAGCACAATCAAATGAATCTTTCAGTCAAGGAATGAAGATAAACATATCGCATGACCATTAGACCATTAAATTTTTTTAAATAAGCATGACTGTCATATTTCATGAAAACATTACCAAGCCTACGTTTAACCTATTTTATCCATACCAGTTCCAACGCTGACATAACAATTCATATCAACATACATCCCATATGTAATATATAATTAATTGTGTATGATATTCATAATTTGTGGTCATTATCTCATATCATTATTCCTACATATGCTTTCATATTATTATCAATTGATATCTCTAGCATTTACCCTTGATGAACATCAAATTTGACACATTCTCTTATTTTCCTAATGGCTAGGTTAACAGAACTACTACCCAACCTGTAAATTAGCATGACATGATCAATCAATTACACATTCACATAAAAACAATTTCAATTTTTTCCAAAATGATTTCATTAAATTACGTGAAAACAAGAATGGACTTATATTTTATAAAAGTGTTTACTAGTAATGCATAGTGGAAAGACAGTTCATACTGTAGTCATGTCACAATTACATTCTATATAAGTTAAAACTAGTAATGTATACTAGAAAATAAGAACATATATGAATATGTATATTGGAAAAATAAAATTAGTAATATATATAGATAATAAAAAGAGATTCCATGTATAAGAAAAAATCACATCCTTTAGTAATATAAATCAAAAATTCACAAAGAGAAACAACAAACACAAACTTATGTATGCACTTCTGTTTCAAAGTTAATTTTGTGTGATTTTATCATCATTAATTATTCCAAATCATCTTTCTTGTACCTCTATTATGAGAACATATGAAATTAATTGTTTGGTAACTCTAAAATAGGGATTCCCATGACCGGGTTTAGATTCTCTAAGCCTTCTTGGTATGTAAAGTTTTTCAATGCATTCATTATGCTCCAGATGTAATCAATTAATTCAATCTATCGTCACACCCAACCCATGATGCTCAAGTACATATCATCCTTTCCATACATTCTAGTCACCCTTGTGAATAAGAAACCCACCCTATGGTGATGTGAATGACACCCTTTGGTGATAACAATCAATGTAAGCATAGTAGGGGAACACCCATTTTATCCCAAGAATGATTTCAAAACCATCATCTAGAGGAAAAAAAGGTCCCATACGAGGTGACACCCAATTATATCAAGGTCCACTCCCTACACTAACATAATTTCTCTAATCAAATCCCCAAAAAAATTTGACTTTCATCACTTCATTGGAAAAATGAATATTGAGCCCAAGGATCTCCAAAACATGCACAAATATGATAAAATGAGAAGCACCTATATCAAAAAAAATTAGATAATAAAGTGGAAGCTACCAAAATAGTACCTCTCACTATAGAAGGTCCAACACTTTGTTCCTCACATATAGGTCACACTTTATACAATTATACTGATCTGTGGCCCTAATATATAGCCTAGATACCTTGAGCAGGTCCTCTATGCTTGTGATGTAAGTCTTGTGTCTAGATGGATTGACCATGACCACCACTTTAGACTGATCGATTAGACACACAATATCTTCCTTCCCAACATAAAGCTGAGTTAAACACTCCTAAATGTGGAATTATGGTAGACACTCAGTCACTGTATACTATAGGAAAAGATCAACAAAAATCCTGTAGACGGATCATCCGGTTGCAATCTCGACACTCAACTTGATTACTATCACACAGTCTCACCATGTATCCCTACCTCCCACACCAATGATAAAGAATATAATTACCAACACCAATTCTCTAGAAATTATTCCATTAATTATATGTCACGAAGTGTCACTTCCATCGATAAAACACTTTTATACTGGGTCAACAAACTGAACTACCCTGATTTGTGCCCAAACCTTACCTCGAGTTATGTTATGTAATAAGATCCTAGTTTATTTTTTATATGGTGTACAACCAAAATACCTTCACCTATGATCAAACAACATGAATGTGCCAGAAGTCAAATCATATCACTCTAGATGGATCATCCATAAGAAAAATCGGCACAAAACCTAAAATCTCGTAAAGTGAGTCATGCACTCAATAACAAACATAGAACCATACTCTTAATGCATAAAATCTTTGGCCCTTTCTGTCCTAATATTATATGGAAAAAAATAATAAAAAAATAAATCATAAAAAATGAATTACCATTATAATGAATTGATATGTATGGTTCATACCACACTCAAAAAATCAAGACATGAAAGGAAACACTATAAATCTATAAAATGCATAAAAGGAAACATGAGAAGTCATGAAAATGATAGGTCATGAAAATGATAGGTCATGAAAATGTTTGGTGGAAACTATGTGCCACACATGATAATTAAACAAACCAAATTTTACCATATTTTTCAAACACATTGACAATACAACTACTCACGGTCTGATGATGAACATGTATAGTCACGCTCTCCACCTCTATCTCCACTACCTGCTGTCAGCTGTAAGAAAATTACATTCAAAATTAAATACTGGTTCATATTTATATTTAAACTTAAAACTAATAAACGTTTGAAAACTAAATGATTTTGATAATTTGTGACTTACCTACTTACCATCGGTCGATGCACTACTACTAGGGGAATATCTTCTAATCTTTTGATATATATCAGTCATCGCTTTTTTCCAAGTGGATATATGATCCCCCTAGTCTGGAACTGTGGTTCGTATATAAGCAAACTCTATCTGATCTTCTTTGGGTATGGACTGACTATAATCAAGAGTAGATGTAGTTGGAATCCTTGGAGGCCTGCCAAAGACATTAGATGGTACGGGTCTGAAACCCATCCCACACTCTACTATGATTATTCTTCCCAAGGACTTTAGCAACCGAGTCATCAAGGCAGACTGAGTAGGACTGCCCAAGATTGGCATCACATAGTTATTTAATTTTTACCTATAAATAAAAAATCAATATATATTAACATTGTAAAAACTGAAAATAAGTTATTATAACAAGAAATTGACTTCATACCCCAACTTCTTTTGTAGTCTCATTAGAAAATCTTCCATCTGATTTTTTGTGAACATCCCCCCACACAAAAGTTAGGGATGATTCGAGCCCTAAACACTTTGACTACATTAAGAAAAGATAAATCAACAATTTAATATATTAAAAAGTTAATATTGTCTTATAAATATTTAAACTAATGAAAATATTTCCAGATTCGTTCGACTTGTATAGAATCTTTTTGACCCCTCAATGTGTGGGATGACATGCTTAGCCAGGTTTGATGCATTTTATCCTGAGAGATCCTGAAATAAATAAAATTCAATTTAACAGTAATTTATTCAATGTCATCATATATTGATATACATGTATAAATGTAAAATGGGGATAATATAATAATATATATTTCAATACCATCTGTATCTCATTACGATGTTTGTCAACAAAAACATTCCACTGTTCTTTCTGTACACCACTAGGATCCTTTTCATACATTTGTTTCATGATAAACGAAGTATCATTGACATCACACCACTATCTATATTTTAAGTCTTTCCATTTCTTACCAAGACTTTTCGACATCCACTTTCGTGTTATCACATCAGAAATTGTAATGTGGTAGAACATCTGTATACATAAATTCATTTTGAATATATTAGTAACTTGACATTCAATTAAACCATAATGTATTAAAATTACCTTTAGTTGGGATTCAAAAACATCATTTTCCCAACATGGTGGCATATATCTCCAATCATAAAAAAATAGGTAGGGAAATGGGCTTCGATGCCAGTTGGCCTAGAATCTTGCCAAATAACCCTGCGACGTCATCCATAAGGATCCTAAATGAATCAAATGGCAGGAATATCATCTCACCATACCTATTCCAAACATCTGAACTTTTTATGTTTTTCTCTACAATTGCATATTTTTCAACTTCAATGAGAAAACAATTCGTATAAAATAATGCATAAATTTATTTATATTTAAATTTGTACCAATGAAAGTGACCCTCCTGTATGCCCATGATGAACTGGAAGGGGTGTGCTGCTGCTCCACTACGGAGGCTCTTAAAGAGAGTGTCAATAACTCAGCCTCTAACGAGACAACCACAGAGGGTATGATAGATGGTATAGGGGGAGATGGTTCAGGGGTGTAGGCAGCTAGTGGCTTAGATTCCGTTGAGAGGGCGACACATGGATTGTCATCTGTCGGAGTAGTAGACGAAATAGTGCATCGCTTCCTCCTTGGAATTTCAGTCATTTAATAATATAAAATTATGTTAAGAATATATATTTCAAAAAAATTATGCCAAAAAATATTGAAAAATGATAATAGATACCCAGTAAAAACAAATAAAATATATATAACAATGATAATGAATGACTACACAAATGAAATAAGTGGTTGCTGAATGAATAAAAAATTGTACATACAATCATTTTTCACTTCAATCGTGTTGGTTTACTACTCCATTACTTCATCCACTTCATTCATCCATGCTAGTATAATATTTTCAATATCATTATGGACAAATAATTTTTCCTCTTTTTGTTGATGAGATTCAATTTCAGAGGTCAAATCTTGCACTTCATCACCCATATCATACAAATCTTTTTGTATTACGTGAGAAACTACACTCCACCCTTCATCCACAACATCATTCACATAATATACCATTTTTACTTGCGATGATAAAATATATGGATCATGCAGTTCATGACCACCAACATCCATCAAGTGAGAGAAGTTAATAGAAGTAAAGTGAAAGAATATCTTTTAACACCTCTCATAATATCGACCAAATTGCATTTGAATAAAACAATATAAAAATGACCGTGCTAGTTTAATTCATTAATATCAAGTAGATTTCCATAGTATCCCACTTCAAAAAATGTAAATATACCACTATTCTATGTTTTCAAACCCACTTCTCAATCGACTGTTTCAAATTTGAAGCCTTTCACATTGTAAGCGTCAAACTTTCTAACTTGTTTTATAGGACATCTTGAAAGAAACATCAAATATTATGACAAATCTGCTCAAGTATTGATATTCATGATCTAAAAATATAAATATAATTTATTTGATTTACAAAATGTATGTGTCAAACTAATATTCGTATTTATTGCAATATTTATGAACTTACACATCGTGCAAACCATTCTATAAGCTCTTTATTCACAGATTTCATGATATCTTCCTCATTTCGTGTTTGGCTGCTCATTAATCTTTTTGTTTGTATCCTCAACTCTTCAATAAATGGATCTGAAATTTCACTATTCATCAGCACATATCTATGTGCCTGTAATAATTTCAATTTTTTCAGTGTCACATGTGAGGTCCTCCCAACTAATCGGCCAATAGTAGGAAATATTTTTTATTTTTGCTATATATGAGATTGATTCGATGTGTTTTCAACATGTCCAACTCAATTAAAACATTTCTCAATATCATCCAAGAATATGGAATAAAATGTATGACACTCTTTAGCCAAATAGCCTTCAGCAATAGAGCCTTCTGTTTGAGCATTATTTCTCATGTATGCTTTCAAATGAATAAGATTTCTATGAAATAAAATAATCAGAACATGGAATTTATTTAAATGACAAAAATTGTTTACATAACTATATATCATATAAATAAAATACCTCTCAATTGGATGCATCCATCAATAATGAACAGGGCCTCCTAATTTAGCTTCCTCAACCAAATGCAAAGTTAAATGCATCATGACAGTAAAAAACAAAGGAGGAAATATCATCTCCAATGCACATGGGGTCAATACAATCCTCTCCTATAGGTTTCCAAGATGAAATTGATGTATGGATTTCTCACATAATTGCCTAAAAAATGTGCAGAATTAGAGTACAAAAGTGGTAACTTTTTCAGGTAATAATGTACGCAATGCCAATGGTACTAACTGTTGTAAGAAAATATGTGAATCATGAATTTTCAATCAATGTATCATACAATTATTCAAGTCAAAACATCTCAAGATGTTACTCTAATACCCATCCAATACCTTCAAATTATTTCTAATACTATGGAATGTATCTTTATCCCTATTTTTCATACCAAAAATTCCTACAGCACATTTTTCATTCTCATTTGGCCAGAGATCACGTTTTATGTTCATTACTTGTAATTTGTTGTGAGCATTGAGATGATCCTTCGACATTACATGCTCATTATGTAATGTGAAAATCAAAATTTTCATAGAAATTATGATCAATATGCATCACATAAAGAATATGCCAAAATAAATTAAATTCCCAATATGGAAGTTTAATGAATATACTTTTTTTATTCCATTGTTGCATTCTGATTTCACTTGAAGATGCACTTCAGACCCATTTTCTTCTATCCTTCAAATGATGAACCTTCCAAAATTTTATTTCATAATTTTCAAGTTGTGTCAATATTTTAGAACTAGTTAAAAACTTTGGAGGTGGTCTACGATCAATGAAACCATTAATTTTTTAACTGTTCAGCCGAAATCTATGAGATGCATCAAAAATTCTTTAATGGTGCAAGAAGAACATTTTTCCAATATTAGGTAGTCGTTTGGGCTCAAAATCAAAGATATAAATGGGACAATCCAAACCCATGTACGTGTTCCAACTAGATAATTTCTCAAGCCCAGGGAAGTCACTAATGGTCCACTTTAATGAAGAATGCATTTTGAACATTGTTTTAGAAGAAGCATCAATTGTATCAACACCTTTTCTCCATAAATCCCACAATCCATCAATAAAAGGCTGAAATTATACATCAATATCATTTCTGGGCATTTGTTTTCTAGGAATAATCATCAAAATGATAAAATATGTTTGTTCCATAGAAATCCATGGAGGCAGATTCTAAGGGATACAAACAACTAGCCAAATGCTAAAAATGGTACTCAAAGTCCCAAATTGGTTTAATCCATCGACATCAAATCCCAATCAAACATTCTTAGGATCAGCTAAGAAATCTGGATGTATTGAATCAAATGTCTTGCATGATTTTCAATATCATTGACATCTCATTAACCCATAATTGTTATTATCTATAGAATTCCACTTTATGTGTTTGGCGTTTTTGATGGCATGAATAATATTTTCAATCGAGGCTTCAAAAGAAAGTGGTTAAAAAACATTGAAGGTGTGTTTATTTTCCTCTTCTCGGTGGAATTATGTTGATTTATACTTCCAACATCAACTATTGACTACCATATATAAGAAGAATTTTTTTTCAATTCTATCTACTTTAATCCTCTCCCCAATAAATCATCCAATCATTGGAACACACATTTATTTTTGTACAATTCATACCAAGCCAGTTAACAACTTTTTCCATATCATAAAAAGACTCAGGGATTATTTCTTCAGGAAATGCATCACGAATCAATTCCAATATCATGAAAATTTCCTTATTTGTAATTTCACATAGACATTTGATATGGTAAAACTTCAACAAAAAATAAAGCATTTAATATTTAAAACACCCACTATACAACTCTTGATTTCCATTGTCAACTAAATCATGAAACACATTTTCCTCAGTGAAGTTTTCTCTTAACTTCGGCTCCATAGAATCAAGATGAGGATTCAATGATATGTTACAATGTTGATCTGGTAGTGTTATAGTCCCAAAAACATCACTTGTCAGTTTGTAATTTATAGCACCATCATCTAGTTTTTCATTAATGTTTTGATGTTGATAGTGGTGTCTTGTAGTTCCGAATGCATCATTTATGAGGTTTTCCATTTCATTATCCATTGTTGACAAATTTGGGATTTCATTCTATGGATTAACATTAGTTCTCGATGTTTCTGTAATGTTAGATTCAGCATTCCAAATTCAACAGAAATATTGATCAGGGGATTGCTTCAGTATTAAATGTTCGTAAACATCATATCTCTTCAACCATCTTCTAAATTTACATTTAGGAAATGGACATCTTATTCTAACTTCAACGGATCGATTAGAAATTTCAAAATATAAAAACTCCTTCAATCCCTTAACATACTGAGGTGTGTTCCTTGGTAGTGTGATCCAGCTTTTATCCATGAATATCACAATGTACCAACATAATTTTAAAAAAATTAAAACACATAGTTACTACATTATAGAGAAAGAGATACATATATAAGATAGTGTAAGATTACAGAAACATAATATAATAAATACGATCCATTGATCATAAAGTAGGAATAATATAATTGTACTTATTTGAGGAGAATATTCTCTAGTTTATGTGTTATGGTGTAGTGAAATCCATTGTATTTTTGATGTGGTCACACGAGGAACTGAACATGTTTGAGCTATATTATATATTAGATTCCTTGTATTGAGTATAGTAAGTTAGGGCATATAATGTTTGACATGTGATTCCAAACTAGGCATGGTGTGTATTTTGTTCCAGTGGAGTAGTCCGTGCATGAACTTAGGTTTGCGTGGTTGTAATTTTGTGTTGCCTTTGCAATTTTGATTGAGGTTTCTTGGTATCCATTTAATTTTTTCCTACACCGGTAGAGACTAGACTTAATTCATGAACATAAGTATCATGATTCATCATAATTTAAATTTATTACATAGTAATGAGTTATTACTATCCACTCATTTGTTAAATTAAATAAAAATTCTTATTTAATAAATTTTGTTTATTAGATCTGTTGAGTCAATAAGGTTTTCCTTATGACATTTCCATTCCTTATTGTTTTGAAAATCACAAACACCTTATCTTTAAGAAAATTTCTTTTATAAGGAAAATTTCTTTTATAAGGAAAATTGATTTTATAAGGAAAATTATCCTTATCACATTTTCATTCATATTTCTCCTATGTATAAAATTCGGATTCATTTCTATTTTCTCGGAATCATTGAAACTTTGATATGAAGCATTCTATTTTAGGATCCGAATTCTGGATAAGAACTGTAAGGAAGTTTCATTCTGAATTCCAGATACGAACTCTGGTTAAGTTCTACTCCAGACTCAGGATATGAATCCTTATGAAGTTCGAGAAATAATTCTCAGTACGAATTCTGATGACGAATTCTCATTCCGAAT
This sequence comes from Viscum album, assembly GCA_963277665.1. NCBI lineage: Eukaryota > Viridiplantae > Streptophyta > Magnoliopsida > Santalales > Viscaceae > Viscum > Viscum album. The sequence goes on from OY728131.1 coordinate 1,198,473,212, forward strand.
TCTCATTACGAATTCTCATTCCGAATTCACCTAGTAAACATAATCTGATTATCTTTGTTTTATACACTCTGAATTAATTCAGACTCCGAAAAATATTTTGGTTAGACTCCAAACATTTATTTTTCTTACACGAATATAATTTTTCTACTCTTTATTATTTTCATTAGACTCCGAACCTTCACTCCGAAGCGTTCATTCCGTACTTTTGAGTTAGTTTTTAAAACGATGTCGTACATTCTGTTACACTTGTTTGTTATAAAATGATGTCGTCTATTTTGTTATAAACTAACCATTGTCTAAGTGACACGTGTACAGATCCCTCCAATATTTAAGGAAAATATGACCGTTGGAGAAGGAGCCGACCTTACCTACAAATAGGAGCTCATTTGAAAGAGCTCAGTGCAAAGAAAAGTTGACTAATCTGTACGAAGTGATTTCTAGAGAGAGAGATAGGCTCTTATTAACTCTCAACTATTCGTGCGACTCCGAATGTTGGTGATTACATTCGAGGGCTTCCGGGGATCGGAAGACAGAGGTGCCAACTACCTTGAAGTTCGAGGGATTCCTTGCTAAGGAAGACAGAGGTTGCCAACTACCTTAAAGTTGAGGGCTTGAGGGGCTAGCAAGACAGAGACTCCGATCTTCGTATCGAGGGCTTACCCTGGTGTGGGTAAGACAGACATCCTTGAAAGTATAAATCACGGTACCTTTATCCAAGGTTGTTGGATACCCTTCTCTTTGGGTTAAAAGACTTATATTTGGTTACTTGTAGTACTACTACTTGTTTATATTCCGCTGTATTTTGTATTATAAGGAAAGTATAAAATTCTTATACTTCCTTACTTGTAATCTGTTTCATTTATATTCTATATGCTTTAAGGTAGAATCTCATATTGTAATCTTTTGTTAAGTTTCAATTTCCAGAACCATAATTCCAGAACCTACTTTCGGAATCTCTTTCCATGTTTTCATTCGGTGTTAGAGGTGTTGTGAATTTTCTTAGTTTAACTTTGTTAAACTTAGCCTTTTCCTTTTCTTAAGGAAAACATAGTTATTCTTAACTAACTTTAAAGGTTCCAAAGGAATTTTTAAATTATACAATTCACCCCCCACTATTGTATTTTGAGCATCTACATCACTATTTCTATCCTATAATTGGTATCAGAGGAGGTTTATGAAATACTTATACTTACGAATATGTTTTTCTTGCTCACTTTGCCATTCCGAATTTTCCCATTCCTGAAATTTCCCATTCTGAACTTCCTCATTCCGAACATTGTTATTACAAAACATTTGTCTACTAACAAGTGTGTGTGCCGAAGGTTATCTTTTGTATGGCAGGAATTAATGTTGGTTCAATTGATAATATAAATCCTACAAGACCACCTATCTTTGATGGTAATGACTATGAATACTGGAGAGATCTCATGAAGACTTTTGTTATCAATACTGGAGTGGATAACATTGTTATGATTACTGGTGATTATAAAATTCCTGACAAGGATGTTAGAATTTTCACTAACTAGGAAAAGCAAGAATATCAACGTCATTATAAGGTACGCAATACTCTACTATGTTCAATGACCAGAAATATATATAGCCAAATTTCTTCTTGTGAAGCATCTAACTGTATTTGGAAGAGGTTAGAGATTACACACTTTGGGACTTCTAAAGTGATCGAGACTAGAAGAGCTATGCTTAGAGCTGAATATCATGGATTCAATTTTCCTTATGGAGAACCTATCTATAAAGTTCAACAGAGATTTATGACTATAGTCAACAGTCTACAATCTATGGGAGAGAAAGGTTTAGATGATGAAGCTCTTGTGGATAAAATAATGGATATTATGCCCAATGAGTGGGAGTCCAAGAGAACAGCTATAGATGAGAACAGGAAGGTCACTCAGATCTCTCTTGATGAGATTTTTGGAACTCTTCTACAACATGAAGCCAGAATGAAGAGAGATGTAGAAAACATCAAGAAGAAGAATGGAAATGGTATTGTTGCTTTTACTACAACCTCTAATCAGATGAAAGCTAAGACTCCTGAGAGAGTAACCAGATCCAATTCTATGGAAGTTATTTTCCAATCCAAATCTAGTGAGAGTGAAGTCTCGGAAAATGAACTAGCAAATCTTGCTCGAAGGATGAACAACATAGCTTGCCAGAGAAATTTTCAATCCAAGTATAAGAAAAAGGAAAGGAATGATAAGAAAGATGGAGAAGTTACTTGTTATGAATGCAAAAGAGCCGGATATATTAGACCAGATTACCCTATGCTCAAAAAGAAAGAAAGGAAAGAAAGGCATTCAGATAGGAATAGAAAGAAATATTATAAATCCAAAGCTAAGAATGTTCTGAAAGCTAATGACACCTGGAGTGCCAGTGGTGGTGACTCTTCAGATGAATCTTCTGATTATGAATCTTCAGGATAGAAGAATCTTGGTCTTATAGCCAGATTACCTATTGATAATCATTGTTTTATGGCTAAGGTACGAAATGATGAATCATTGACCAATGTTTCTTTAAATTCTAATGATAGTAAGTATTATAACTCTTCTGATGAAGAATCTTCTTCTGATTAGAAAAATACTCTACCTACTTATGAAGAAGTCTCTAGGTTTGCTGAACTTCTTGAGATTGAGAATTCCAAACTCAATAAGAATCTTGATAAGGAAAATTCTAGGAATTCTATTCTTATGAAAGAGATATCAGATCTTTCTAAATATCTTGATAGGAAAAATGATGATTTTGAATGTATTTCAAAAAATCTTGAGGAAGTAAGTTCTGAGAAGAATAAACTTTCTAAAGAATTAGAAAAATTAATTTCTAATAAAAATGTTTTCGAGCCTATCTCTAGTTCTAAAACTAATTATTTTCAGGATAAAAACTTGGTTGTAAAATTGAAGTCCAAAATTTTTTCCTTAAATAAGTGTTTATCAAACTTTACCCATGGTAAGGAAAATTTTGATAAAATGTATTCCTAAATACGACCTTTAAGAAATAAATCTGGATTTGGTTGTACCCATGCAATACCAATTTTCATTAACAATTATTTTGTTTCTCAAAGTGCCCCATTTTGTACCAAGTGTCAATGTGGTGGTCACTCAGCAAAGAATTGTTCCTTAAACAAAACCCAATCCTTAGGCTTTCACAAAGCTTATTTCTCTAAGAAGATGTGGGTACGTAAAATTTTATTGTCTGGAAATCTCAGATCCAAGCAAGTTTGGATTCTGAAAATCAAATTTTCTTCTTGATTTCAGGAAAATAAAGAGCGTACCAGCAACAATACATGGTACATGGATTGTGGATGTTCCCGGCACATGACTGGTAACAAAATATATTTTGAAAAGATTATCAAAACGAAAGGAGGAAAGGTAACTTTTGGAGATAATGCTAAGGGTGAGAATGTTGGTATTGGTAATTTTTTTTTTATTGGTAAAACATTTATTTCAAATGTTCTTTTTGTTAAAGGTCTTAAGCACAAACTCATTAGCATAAGTCAGTTATGTGATAAAGGTTACCTTGTGAATTTTAGGAATGATAAGTACTTAGTTCACAATTCCAAGGAAAAATTTATTCTCTCAGCCAATAGGCAAGAGAATGTCTACACTTTGAACCTATAAGACCTCAAGAGACAAGATTAACCTTGCCTAAGTGCAATATAAGATCATTCTTGGTTATGGCATAGAAGACTAGGACACTGTAATCTTAGAAACCTATGTAAACTCTCTAAGAAGAAACTAGTTAAGGATCTACCGGAGCTTAGATTTGTTTCTTCTAAAGTTTGTGATCCTTGTCAATATGGAAAGCAACATAAATCTAGTTTTAAATCAATCGATAAGTCTCAATAACCAATGAATTACTGTTAGTGCACATGTATCTTTTTGGTCCAACACAAACTAGATGTATTGGAGGCAAATACTATGTGTTTGTTCTAGTTGATTATTACACTAGGTTTACTTGGGTCTATTTTCTAGCAATAAAGTCTGAAGCTTTTTCCTATTTCAAAAGTTTTAGAGCTCAAGTTAAAAATAAGAAAAACCTTCCATTGAAAACTATTCATAGTGATCAGGGAGGAGAATTTCAAAATTCTGATTCTGAAACTTTTTGTAGTAAGAAAGGTATTACTCACAATTTTTCATCACCTAGAACTCCTCAACAGAATGGTGTAGTTGAAATAAGAAATAGAATTCTTCAAGAAATAACTAGAACCATGTTGAGTGAATATTCTATTGCTAGACATCTCTGGGCTGAAGCTGTAAGTACTGCTTGTTATACTATAAATCGAGTTTTAATTAGACCTTTTCTTAATAAAACTCTTTATGAGTTATGGAATGGTAGAAAACCAAGACTACCCTACTTCAAGGTTTTCGGTTGCAAAGTATTCATTTTGAATACTAAAGATAACTTACATAAATTCGCACCAAAATCTGATGAAGGGATTTTCTTAGGATATTCCACAACATCTAAGGCTTATAGAGTTTTTAATAAAAATAGTTTCACTGTTGAAGAAATAGTACATGTAAAATTTGATGAGTCAGATCCTTTTGTTTTTAAACCATCCCTACCTTCTTCCTCAGATGTGTTTTCATAAACTGATTATCAAACTTTGATAGAAGAACCTTCTGATAAGGAAATTGTTCAAGAATATACTTCTGAAATATTTACCCTAGAAGATTTTCTACCCTATGTTGATGAACAGGTTTTACAAAACCCAAATCAAGTGTTTCTTAAGAATCATCCCAGTGATAGTATCATTGGTGATGTAAATCAACCTGTAAGGACTAGAAGTTCCTTAATAAATTAAGTAGAACATCTAGCATTTCTTTCCCAATTAGAACCTAAAAGCACTGATGAAGCTTTAGGTGATGATGATTGGATCAAAGAAATGCAAGATGAACTAAATGAATTCGAAAGGAATAAAGTCTGTACTTTGGTTGAAAGACCTAAGGAAACTTCTGTTATTGGAGTAAAATGGGTTTTTAGAAATAAATGTGATGAAAATGGAGTCATAGTAAGTAATAAAGCTAGACTTGTTGATAAATGCTATAATCAACAAGAGGGAATGAACTATGAAGAAACCTATACTCTAGTAGCTAGACTTGAATCTATACGAATTCTACTTGCCTTTGCAGCATTCTTTAATTTCAAACTTTTTCAAATGGATGTGAAATGTGATTTTCTTAATGACTATGTTCAAGAGGAAGTTTTTGTTGAACAACCTACTGGTTTTGAAGATACAAAACTTCCGGATCATGTTTTTAGACTTACCAATGCTTTGTATGGTCTTAAACAAGCCCCACAAGCATGGTATGATAGACTCATTGGATTTTTACTTAAAAATAACTATGTTAAGGGAAATGTAGATCCAACCCTTTTTATAAAGAAAGATAAGAAAAATGTTTTGATTGTTCGAATTTATGTTGATGACATTATATTTGGTTCGACTCAGCAATCTTTGACTGACTCTTTTGCAAGTCTAATGAAATCTGAGTTTGAAATGAGTATGATGGGTGAGTTAACATTTTTCCTTGGTTTTCAAATTTCTCAAAAACTAGAAGGAACCTACATATCTTAACATAAGTATATTAAAGATCATTCTAAAAAGTATGGTTATGACAACACTAAGAGTATAAGCACTCCCATTGGTACCTCAAACCCTTTAGATCTTGATGAAGCTGGGAAACCAGTAGATCAAACGTCTTTTAGAGGTATGATAGGAAGTCTACTATACTTAACAGCTAGTCGACCAGACATAATGTTCTCAGTATGCTTATGTGCAAGATATCAATCCAATCCTAAGGAGTCTCACCTAAAGGCAGTAAAAAGAATTTTTTGCTACCTTAAGGGAACCATGGATCTAGGATTATTTTATACTTCTGGAAATGATTTTGTTCTTAAAAGCTTTTCTGATGCTGACTTTGGTGGATGTAGAATGGATAGAAAGAGTACATCCGGAACTTGTCATTTCTTAGGAGATTCACTAGTTTCTTGATCCTACAAGAAGCAACATTCTGTAGCACTTTCCACTACTGAAGCTGAATATGTAGCAGCTGGAAGTTGTTGTGCTTAAGTGTTATGGATGCAACACACACTCACAGACTTTGGCTTGAGTTTTACTAAAACTCAAATATTGTGTGATAACACAAGTTCCATTTCCCTCAGTAAGAACCATGCACATCACTCCTGTGTAAAACACATAGATATTAGGCATCACTTTCTTAGGGATCACACACTTAAAGGAGATATTATTCTTCAGTTTATCGGAACACAAGATCAACTTGCTGATATTTTCACAAAATCGTTGCCTTCTGATAGATTTGAATATATTAAACAGAAGTTAGGAATGATAACCATAAGGTAATCTTTAGTAATTAACTTTCTGTTGAAAAAGTCTCCTTAGAGCAATAAACTCCTTTTCATAGGGTGAGTACATTTTTTTGATAGAATAACTAAGTTTTTTTTTAAAAAAAAAATTGTTTTCAAACTTTTCGGAATGAAGATTTCTGAAATGGAATTTTCAGAACTACAATTTTCCAGAATGGATACTTTCATACAGAATACTTCTGAAATGGAAGTTTTCATATTGAAAACATCTGGAATGGAAATTTTCGTACTGATATACTCATAACGGAACCTTCGTACTAAATCTTCCATGATAAGTTTTTCATTTTAAAAATCATGTAATGAATTTTTAGTACTAAATTTTCCCTTACTAAGTTTTTTTTCGTAATGAGCTTTCTGTAATGCGTTTTCCGTACTGAGTTTTTTTCGTAGTAAAGCTTTTGTGAACTCTGTATTTTCATAATAAATTTTTTTATCATTTTTATATTACCAATTACGAATAATCCTCCTCATCCAATCCAAAAGATATGATTTCCTTACTCAAGTTTTCGTAGTCATTTTTTTTTCTTGCTGTAATTTTCGTGTATTATGTTTTCGGATTACAGTTTTCTTAATTCTTTGTTTTAATAAAAACCTCAAAAAGATCGGATTCAAGTTTTCAACCGTCAAATCTGATCTCAGCTTATCCCAACCGTTAGATCAACCAAGGAAGTTGAACCGTCGTTCCATTTCCTATATAAAGGGGACCCATATACTCGTCCCACATCGATTTCAAGCTCTCGTGTCCCAAATCTCTATCTCTCAGTTTTAAAGCCGTTCCGAACTTCAGATTTCTCAATTCTGAACATCTCAATGGACTTCAGATCCGAATGTCTGCGGAGTTAGAGTCTCAAGAAATTTCATCCACCAAACAAATTTCACAATGGTTAGTTTACAGAGAAAGGTTAGTCCATCCGGATTTCTTCAATAACTATGATTATCTTATTTCAAAGAACATTAAGTTGAATGGCTGGGAAGATATTATTGTGTCCAAACCGGGAAACCAAGACGATGTTTTTACGGAGTTACTTATTGAGTTCTATGAAACAGTTTCCTTCTTTCAGGAAGATAATAGGGAGAAATTTTTTTTAAGTCTTATGGTAAGACTTACAAGATTTCTTATACCAAGGCAACAGGCTTGTTAGGACTGTCCTGTGAAGGAGAAGCCAAATTTATTTCTCATGTGCTGCCAGACTCTAAGGGTAGCTTCGACAAGGAAAAAGCCTTGAAAACTCTAACACTCTCAGATGAAAAAGCTCTGAAGATTGCTAGTTTTCCTACAAACTTCCGGATTCTAGAGTTGTGGGTGAAAGGTCTTATCGTACTGTGGAAAGGTGATAAAGATAGCTTGAAGAAGAGCGAGATATATATCTTAGATTTCCTGATAAATCTAAGGATGTTTAACTTCATGAGGCACATTCTTATAACCATTGAGAATCTTAAAAAAGGAATTCTCAGAGCCCAGATCGTAATGTACCCAGAAATTCTATCAAGGTTGATAGTTCGGTGCCTTGAATCATTCAAGGAAGCTTGCAGATCTAAGCCAAGGGTTTGAAAACTTTTTTTGGTCAGTGATGATACCCTTAAGAGGATGGATGTGGCTTTCAACAAGGAGACTGGTGAGTTCTTCGATTTGCCTAATCAAGAAGAAGCGGCTCCGAAGGTTTCAGAACCGGAATTATCTAAGCCAGTAAAGAAAAGAAAGTTGAAAGAAGTTACAGCTGAAGTTGAGGATCCTAAAGCTAAGGAAGTTCAAACCGAACCTCCTAAACCAAATAAGAAGAAATCCTATCCTGATGAAGTTGTTGCGAAGTGGAGAGCAGATAAAGAGAAAATGAAATTAGGGGATCCACAGTTCAGATTGGACCATGCGGAGGCTAAGGCATTAAAAGAGAAAACTACTGATGAGCTTGAAAAACAAGTTAAGGAAAAGAAGCTCAAGAAGAATATGACAGAATCCGAGGCAGTCCATGATTTGTTAAAATTTAATGAAATAGTATCCGGAAGCATTCCAGTTCCGAGATATTTCTCCTTGGAATCTCTACCTAAGACTCCAGGAAGAAACCTTGATTTTATGGAAGAGATTACAACTAAACATTTTGAGCAACTCGAGCAGATTCAACAAGTGCAAGAGGAAGAAGTAGTTGCTGAAGGAAGTGGTGAAACAAGAGACTTATTGAAAGAAGTAGATGATTATAAGGGGTCTCTTTCAGAACACCTATCACTCCGAACTTCAGAGGTTGAATCCTCTAAGTTAGTAACTCTAGATAAGGATAAGAATGAGAAAGATGTTGTTCAAAAAGTTGTTGATGATATTATTCATGTGTCTACTGGCGAGGAGAAAACTCCTGATCAAGAATTGGTTCTGAAAAAAGGAAAGGGAAAACAACTCCTTGTTGAGACTCCAAAATCAGTGGCTAGCAAGAAAGGAGAATATGGTGATTCGTCTAAAAGGAAGTTGAATCTTATTGAAGAAGAAAATTCTCTAAGAAAAGTTTCAGATTCAGAGTCATCCTCGTTGTGGCATGATTTTGTTGTTCATTCCTTAAAGAAGTTGGTGGGAACCATTCCGACCTTCTCAAGTATTGACTCAACATGACAAATGCTCCAACATGCTTTAAATCAGAAAACAGACTCTGTATCTATGGTTATGGAAAAGTGCATTGAGATTGAGGCTCAGTTCAAAACATTTTTTGTTGGCTACGAAGCTCATAAAAGATCCTTCAAGAGGATGACAAACTGGTCGAAGAATACTGTTGAAGAGATGAGGTTATTTGATGAGTTTCAAGACAATGTTAAAGATGCCTTTGAGACTGTGGATAGGAAGATAAATGAGCTGACTTCCACCTTTGGAGAGAAGCTGACAGACGAAAAGAACTTCCGGATCCAAGAAGTCAGAGATCTAAATGGGAAACTAAATTCCGTTTCTCAAAACTGGAAGTTTGAAAGGGATCATCGTATCGAGTTTGATCAGAAGATGAAGTCTCAGGAAGAAAAGATCAAGGCTCAAGAAGAAAAGCTGAAAGCCCAGGAAGAAAAGATCGAAGCTCAATCCTCAAGAATAGTTGTCTTAGAGAAGCAAGCTGAAGAAGATCATAAAGACCTGAAGAAGATCAAGACTATTCTAAAGTGGCTCATGTCGAAGGAAAAAGATCAGATATAACCAAATCTGATCTTGTTGTTGTATCTAATTTTCTTTGTTGTCAAGATTTCAAACCTAATGAAAATTGTGCCCCTCGTTTCTTTTGTTGTCATTAATAATTTTTCAGGTACTTTGTTTTTTTTCCATTCCCTCGATATCTTTTTGAAAATCACAAAGGGGGAGAAGGAAAAGATCCTTAAGAAAAAGAAGAACTCCAATGAGAGTTTATATAAAGGGGAGAAGGAAAAGATCCTTAAAGGAAAAAGGAACTCTAATAAGAGTCTATCTAAGGGGGAGTTTTTCATTAATGAAGACTTTCTTTTTCGTAATTAAATGTCACTTCGGAAATCTAGAATATGATCCTTAGTGTTTCAAAGCCTAAGGGGGAGTTAGTCATATTCATCTATTTCCTTAGAGCCAAGGGAGATAAGCCTTAATGTTTTTCTTTCTTCTTGGAATATCTTTTTCATAAGGATGTTTGTGCTTTCCAAAAAGGGGGAGATTGTTGAGTCAATAAGGTTTTCCTTATGACTTTTCCATTCCCTCTTGTTTTGAAAATCACAAACACCTTATCTTTATGAAAATTGCTTTTATAAGAAAAATTATCCTTATCATATTTTCATTCATATTTCTCCTAAGTATAAAATATGGATTCATTTCTATTTTCTAGAAATCGTTGAAACTTTGATTTGAAGCATTCTGTTTTAGGATCCGAATTATGGATAAGAACTGTAAGGAAGTTTCATTCTGAATTCCGGATATGAACTCTGGTTAAGTTCTAATCTAGACTCAGGATATGAATCCTTATGAAGATCGAGAAAGATTTCTCATTACGAATTCTGATGACGAATTCTTATTCCGAATTCTCATTCCAAATTCACATAGTAAACAGAATCTGGTTATCTTTTTTTATACACTCTGAATTAATTCAGACTCCGAAAAATATTTTGGTTCGACTCTGAACATTTATTTTGCTTACACATCTATAATTTGTCTACTCTTTATTATTTTCATTACACTCCGAACCTTCACTCCGAAGCGTTCATTCCAAACTTTTGAGTTAGTTTTTAAAACGATGTCGTGCATTCTGTTACACTTGTTTTGTTATAAAATGATGTCGTCTATTTTGTTATAAACTAACCATTGTCTAAGTGACACATGTACAGGTCCCTCCGATCTTTAAGGAAAATATGACCGTTGGAGAAGGAGCTGACCTTACCTATAAATAGGAGCTCATTTGAAAGAGCACAGTGCAAAGAAAGGCTGACTAATCTGCTTGAAGTGATTTCTAGAGAGAGAGGCTCTTATTAACTCTCGAAGCTTCCTGCGACTCCGAATGTTGGTGATTACATTCGAGGGCTTCCGGGGATAGGAAGACAGAGGTGCCGACTACCTTGAAGTTCGAGGGCTTCCTTGCTAAGGAAGACAGAGGTTGGAAACTACCTTAAAGTTGAGGGATTGTGGGGATAGCAAGAAAGAGACTCCGATCTTCATATTGAGGGCTTACCCTGGTGTGGGTAAGAAAAACTTGTTTGAAAGTATAAATCAAGGGACCTTTATCCAAGGTTGTTGGATACCCTTCTCTTTGGGTTAAAAGACTTATATCTTGTTACTTGTAGTACTACTAATTGTTTATTTTCCGCTACATTTTGTATTATAAGGAAAGTATAACATTATTATACTTCCTTACTTGTACTCTGTTTCATTTTGATTCTATACACTTTAAGGTAGAATCTCATATTGTAATCTTTTGTTAAGTTTCAATTTCCGTAACCATAATTCTAGAACCTACATTCCGAATCTCTTTCCAAGTTTGCATTCGGTGTTAGAGGTGTTGTGAATTTGCTTAGTTTAATTTTGTTAAACTTAGCCTTTTCCTTTTCTTAAGGAAAACATAGTTATTCTTAACTAACATTAAAGGTTCCAAAGGAATTTTTAAAGTATACAATTCACCCCACCTCTTGTATTTTGAGCATCTACATCACTATTTCGATCCTACAAGATCCACCTGGTTTTATTATTTTCCACTAAAATTCATATATTTCCATCAAATGATCCTATGAGCATTAATATAATCATCCCATAGTTTCTATTATCCCATAAACCAACATCAATACCCATCCCAGGATTTCAATTTCAATTACATTATCAATTTCATAATCATGGTATTCAATGATCAATCATAAGATACCACAATGTGATACACTCAATAGGGCATAAAGAAACCTCAACAAGTAGTTGGGAACAAAAAAAAATCATCCATTTGATAATAATAAATCAAATCATTCGACAATGAATAAAAAAGATGGGAATACCTATATCTAAATTGAAACATAAACAACCCAAAAAAATCTTCACACAATAACCCAACAAACATGATAATACAACTCTCAACCTAAGGCATCTATTCCTATTAACCATATGTCAATAAATGGAAAAAAGAGATCCCCTCTCTTAACAAACACCATCCTCTACTTTTTTCCATCAAAACCCAATACATAAATCTTAAAATTCCTTTACCACCCTAGAGAACAAATATATTAAATCAAAAGTATTTTTATCATTGGAAACACACGGGGAAACTATGCCAATAAAAAAATTGATAAAATCCTTCAGAAAAAAAAAATAGTCTCACCTAGACCAAAATAATTATGTCCATAACCAACCTAATAATTACCAACTTGAATTAATAGATTCATTATGCATAGGTTTCATATTACTTGTTTTAATAGGTTTTATATTCCTATGTGAAATTTATATTCGAATGTTTATGTTTCTAAATTTTTAATATTTTTTTAATCAGATTGTTTGTACGTATGTTTTGTAACTCTGATTTATTGGATGACTTATAAGTCTGATACCTATACTCTAATAATTAGAAAATAATGGAGTCTAATTACTTTATCAAATTTTGTTTCTATTTTATATGAGTTTAGTTTTTTACATATAAATTCACCCCCACACTTTTGTTTCTATCATATAATCTTACAATAATTTTTTTGACATCGATTGGATTAAAAATTATTGACAATTAATTTAATTAATCCAGATTAAAAGGAACCAAATCTAAATGAACAAAATAATATAGAATAGATAACATGTAAGATTCATTGAATATATCTAAATAATACAAGACTAGATAATAATAGATGGAATAGAAATGACTCGAACAATATTAAACATTCCAAATCCAACATAATTAGAATTGAATAAAAACAAATACAATTTAATTGAATTTAACAGAAGTGACCAAAATTTACCAATACAAAACTAAGCCTTACAAAACCAAATCAAAATTAATTTGGTCAAAATGAAACACAAAAACCATGAATTACATGTATTGATCCAAAACAATAGATCTAAATATAAGTACACAATATTCTGTTTCCCCTCAAATGTATTTTACCAAACTAAAATACAATGACATGTCCAAAATTAGGAAATAAATATAAAATATTTTTAATAAATTGAACTAAAAAATATTAAAACCAACCAACTCTAACCATTACAAAATTTCTAATAAACATATCTATAACACTTAAAAATTTATTTCAAACCATTTGAAATAAAAAAAATTAGAAACCCATTTCTTGTAAGATCATTTCATGATCTAACCAATCAAGTACATGGGTATTTACTAAAACATATAATTTTAAGACAATTAAAGCTCCACTCATATACACTGACTGCATAAATTTATTCCAAGGAGTTAAAATTTCAAAAATCATTTTATATTAAAAACTATTTCATTGGACGAGTTTAACCGAAATCATTACACGTGAATCATTAAATTTTAAATAATAGACCCTTGTATAAAATTACCAAAACAATTAAAAAACATTTAAATTGTGTAATTTTATATCTTATAAATATTCATATTGATAATCACTACTTTAACATGTATCACAATTTTTCTAATTAAATAAAATGTGATCAAACAAACCATAAAAATTATGACCCATCCTATCGAGATTAAAATTAAATTGAACCAAACTGAATATAATCAAACCTTAAATGAATTAAATTGTAACAATAGTTATCAAAATATTATAAATCTTATTTTATATTATTTAACTACACCAAATTCAATTGATTAAAATGAAAAATATGTATAAATTTGAATTAAAATGAACCAAATCATATATATTCAATATTTCCAAACACTACATTAACTAAACAATACTAAATATCTATAAATTAAAAAAAACAAAATAGGAAAATCCAATTTGATCTGGAAAAAACTAGTTTGAACTTAACTAAAATATATTTACCCGAGATAAATTAAACAGATATGTTTTATTCATAAATAGAACAAAAAATTTTGAATTCAATGTAAACATGAAAAATTATCCTAAACAGTACTTGCTCATAGTAAACACACCTAGTGAAGGGGGTCATGTGGTCACCGAGAGAAGGGGGATGCGGAGTTTCAGGGTCGCGGGGGGTTTTCGGGTCGCAGGGTTGCGGGGGGTTGCAGGGAATAAGGGGTTCGCTAGGAGAATGGGGGTTTCTGGGAGAAGGGGGTCACGGGGGGGTCATCGAGAGATGGGGGTCACGAGGGGTCACTAGGGGGTGGGGGGTTCGGTCACCAGGGGGTCGTAGGGGGAGTCCCCGGGAGAAAGGGGTCATGGGGTCACTATGGGTCGGGGGGATAATTAGGGTCAGGGTCAGTGGGAAAAGATCTAGATTGTAAAAAAAAAAAATTAATTCACAGTGGTCTATTATGAACCACCCTAGAACCATTTTAGAAAATTGTTTAGCAGTTGTTTTTTGAACCACCGTTATAAAACCACCACTTAAGTCATCTTTTGTTGTAGTGCATTTTGGGTAATAACTACTTCTACTTTCATATATGACTTGGTTTGGTATTTTCAGTAGAATTAATTTGATCATGGTTAATATATATAATTTTAACCATGTTGTAGATATCATAGGTATTCATTAAATATTTTTTTAGATTAATCCATTAAAATTTATGATTGAAAATGAATTACCAAATTCATGGAAATGATAGGACATATATATGCAAGAACGATGTTTTCATTTTTTCAATGGGTAAAAAAAGTAAATGTAAATAATATATAACATTTATAGAATAGTTTTCGTGTTATATATATCATATATATTCATTAAATCTATCCTTATTATCATCCATGTCAAACTAAAATAAAAAACATATCATGTAACATTATGGATGTGGCTGTCCACACATATTCACGAGTGGAATTATCATATGCAAATGGATTTCAGAGTAAGAGGGTCTATGTGATATTATAAATTCATAAGTATAATTACATTATAAATATAAAATATATAATTTAAATACATCGTTATATCTACAAATCATAGGTAGTGATGGATAAATAATTACATTGGTTTATGAGGTGGTAGTTCGTCGTACACACGATCAAGGGTTTTGTTTTCCATTTCACTAAAGATGAGATGGATATAGTGTATTCCATTATCATAAAAAAATATAAGTATATAGGATATAATTAATTTATTATATTATCATAGTGGAACAATATTTTATTGAGGTTTAAGAAGAAATAGAAAAAAAATACTTATTTAAGAATGATAACTCATCTTCGGACAGCCTCCTTAGGTTTGAACCAAATGCATTTATAAGAAAATTTAATAATGAAAATTTATCTTATAAGACATTGGGATATAAGTATCGAATATATTTTTTAGGTATTAAAAAAATAGAATTCTGAATTATGGAGAGTAGAGGATATGGGGTTCCCTTTTATATATGGGTGAGAGGACACACATGGACATTTTGAAAAGAAAAAGTTACCCCAAAGTTTTATACATGAAAAAGGTCAGAAAATGGATCATTATAGAACCAATGATGATTTATGGTTAAACAGTTTCTATAAAATATGAATTTTATATTTATATAGTTCATTTAAACCCTTATCTTCTTAATTTATCCCTCGATAAGCCAATTTACCCTTAATTATGGTAGTTAATTTTAAAAATCACTACATAAAATTATGAATAAAAATTATGTTAATCTTTTTATATAATAATATTTTTGATGATTCCAATTATGGAATATATTTTTTTAAAATCAATTCACAATTTTATTTTAATTAATTTTAAAAGTAATCACCACAAACAAATGAAAATTAGTATTCCAAAGGGAATATTTTCATAAGTATAAATTTTTTTAATATTAATATTAAATAATAAATTTATTCTATTGTACTAAAATAGATTAGTTATATTTTAATTGTACAAATTTTACTTTTAACTATTTTCTAAAAAAATTAAATTTTTTAATACATTAAAATATATTATAGTTTTCAGTAAAAATAAATTTTTTACTATTCGTCGAAAAATTAATCATTCCAGCACATTATAAAAAATTCATGCTAAGCTTATTTTTATAGGTAGATTCCAAAAATTATGTTCATTTTTTAATTAATTTTTATAAAAGTTCCAAACATCATTTCTATTATTTTTCCAAAAAAAGAAATCAAAACCATTTTTTGAGAAGATATTCGTTTTCTAAATATATAAATACTCTACTATAATTATGTACTTATTATTCAATATCTTTTTTAACAAAAACCATTATACTAAATTTTAAAAATTGGGTTGTTCGTATTTCTTCCACCAATTTTAAAATAAAATTTATCATAGTCATGGTAAATTAATAATATTAAAATTATATCACGGTTTGTTAATACTCCAGGGGGAATTAAGCGCATGCTATCGGAGAAATTTAAATTATTTGAGAAAATATGTCATAAAATAATAGGGTGTTATGTTCCATTCTCCTTGGTTTATAGTTATGTGGGCATTAACTTTTTCATGGTCATTCACATTCCGGCGATAAATGTTCTTTGTCAATATCCATCATTATTTGGAAATCAATTTTTCCTTTATGTCTATATTTTCAAATCCAACTAATGTTCCAATATTTTTAATTCTAGTATGTGTTATTCTAAATAACCATCTTATTTTATTTTCCCTCCCCTCAAGACAAATTATTATTATCCTATTATATAGTGTGAGATTTCAAAAAAAATATTTTCATATGTAATGCCTTTGATTACTAATATCAAGTTCAAATTTTGAGGGTTAAATTTATTCAAGGGTGGAGAATTTAATTCCCATAGATTTTAAAAAAAGATAATTATTTTTGTCTGCATAGATAAAACACAACATCGAGATTAAATGATCTAAAAAATATAATTATTTAAATATGAGAAATATAAACTAGCCATTTAATTTAAGTGTATTTATAAGAATAACCACATAATTAAATATATATAAATACATTACTTGATAGAAAGTTGTTAACTAAGTCATAGGTAATAATAAATCAATTTTTAGTGAAGTCATTTTTTTTATAAATATTGTTTTTATTTATTTTTTTGATAGAATAATATAAATAATTTCGTAAAAAACAAATTAATTTTTAATTCATCTTTCTAAAATTATATTAGATATATTTTTTAATGAAATTTCTAAAAAGATTGATTTTCCATTGAATAGTGGACAATTCTAATTTTTATTGAAAACTATATTTTTGATTAAATAATTTAAAATTGTCTATTTTTTAAGTTCATCCAATGTAAAAAAAATATTTATATTATACTATAAATGATACAATTATATTGATTAGAATCAATTTTATGGTTGATTTCATATAAAATCATTTATATACATAATTTCTCTAAGAAATTATTTTTTCTCGCACTTTTTGTTTTAATTGTAAATTAATTTTTAATACTTTTTGAAATTGAATAATGAAAATCGAATTTCATATTTTTAATAATTATATAAAAAATTTTAAAATTTCCCCTTTAATTAATTGTAATTATAAATAGTTACCATAATAAATTTTTGTCACCTTGTTAAGGGTAAATTTGGTAATTAAGGATAAAAATTATATGTTAAGGACATAAAATGAAACTAAAATATTATTTAATCCTATTTTATTAGTTTTTATTTGGACATGAACATACTAGTTTTACAAATATGATTTCTTGGTTCCATATCATATTAATTTTAAAGTTTTTAAAATTTAAATGAATGATAAAATAAAAAATGTCACTTTTCTACTATTAATGTTTATAATATTTTATTATAAGGTAGAAAACAATATATTTTCAGTTATAAAGTCATATTGGAAATCTATATTATAATTTTTTATCATATTATTTATTTTAAATTTTTAGTGGTGAAAAATTTTATTTAAATGATTATAGAATGTCATCATAATATGTCATCACTTAATAGAAAAACGAAAAAAATGATATCAAAATTATTAAAAGTTGTAAAATTTGATATATTAATAGTTTTCCGTGATATTTTTAGATAATAATAACATATTTGGATTTTTATTTATATAATTATATTTTAATTACTTTTTTTCTTTATATTTTTAAAGTCAAACTAAATGAATAGTGTCAAAATTGACATTAATGAGTTTTTATGTCAAATAATATTTTTTAAAATGATTAAAAATTATTCAAATTCAAATATTTATCAAGGTGAATTTTATTTGTTTTAAAATAACAACCATGGAATATTTTATTATCAATTTTTCTTTTATAGTAACTTTCATGACCTCTAAAGTGTAAAAAAACTAGTATCATCATTATTGTAAAAGGTGTTAACATGATGTTAAAACAAACATATAAGGGTAAAAACATAATGTAAACCTATTATTTTTTCTGTTTAATGTGGTTATTTATACCCACATCCATCATATTTTTAAAATATATGATTTTGCAACAATTTTTTTATGAAAATGAATTTTTATTACTTTAATATTGTATGTAATGCCAAGAGTTCCCCTCCATTAACTTATAAAAGCGTACATCATCTCCTCTATTTTACTCACATTAAAAACTTGTTGGTACACAAAATAATGACTCTGTCATGACCCATCCCACAGGTCACGGGTCGTGACTACCCCAAGTCCGCCTTTCATAGGCTAGAGGTTGGTGACTACAATGGAAAGGCATATCCGTAAAAGGGAAGGCATTGCCTCAAAAACTGTAAACACATAGAAATGGTACATTGAGCACAAGTATAACATAACAGAAGAAGAAAGGTACAACTGCAACTAAAAACCTCATTCGAGTGATAAATTATGTACAGAAAGTAAAAGGGGCTAGAATACAAGCCCAACGGATAAGGAAGTACAAATAAAAGAAAAAAACATCTCCAGAGGATTCCCACCAAGAATACTACCTGAAAGGGTAGGTACAGCTTGTCATTATGGCTCTCCACGTAATCCCATCACCTCTATACACTATCAAGTCCTGGGTCCCCAAGTCTTAGTCAAAGCTTCTCATCATCTACACAATACAGAATAGGGTGCAGGCAAAGCCCACGTAGGAGGTGAGTATAACAATACTCAGTAAGGACCTCGATACCCCTTATGGTCTCTCATAATTCCACAAAGTAATAACCTCAAAGAATGATCTCAATCACAAATCACAAAGAGAAAGATAACTCACACTATGTATATTCTAGCGTAGTAATAGTAGAATCCTCAGTCACATTGTCGAACACCTCATCTATTAGAGAACTCCTCTTTTATTGAGTATAGTGATCCTTCCAAGTCACACAGAGGTGCATCCCACTAACTTGAACTACGTAGACACTCCTCCATATCACATACCATGTGTCTATGGGGTCACAGAGATCTTATCCCCATTGTGGCATGCTAAGATACTCATTCTATTAAGTATAATGGGTCTGTTTGGTCACATAGATCTGCTCCCCACCGTGGGCATGCAAATTCACACTAAGGTGCTTCTCACCGAGCTGTCATGTCACACCAAGTCGAAAGTCAATAGTCTTCAGGTCTAATCCATTCATATGGTTCTGCACGTAGTGTTCATGGAAGAAACTCTCCTCACGCCTTTGTTCATATTTCAACAAGCATGGACTCCCCCTATATTGTAACCCAATGATCTTCAATGCCATGAGATTTCTGTCACAATAGATAGTGCATCAATCGGATGCATGGATTGTATGTTATAGTCATTTTAAGGCTAAGGCCCCAATTATATTTAAGTTCAATCCAACCCAAATGTACTTCATATTTTCTCCAATACTCAATTGAATAATCTCAAAAGGACTGCCTTTTAATAAAGGTTCTAAGTCCATAGATGGTTCTTCAAACGGACACCCGGTTTAGGAGATATGATCATTTATGCATAACTGGGATAAAAGGGGTCCAGGATTGGTCCGACCTGGTTGGACCGACCCGACCCGGCCTAAAGGGGATGGTCTCTGCCCGGTTTGGCTGGGCCTAGTCCAGCTTGCTGGGCTATGTTCTCGGCCCACTGGGCCATGGGTGTGGTCCAGGTTACCTGGTCATTTCATTCGGGTCTTCAAAGCTGCTGCACTAGATGGTGCTGCCCCACTAGCCTGGTCACACTAGACCGGTCACCTGCAGAACCCATGGACCGTGGGTCCACCCTACGTCATGGCTCAATGCCGCATCCTTCTTCTATGGTGAGTCGATGTAGCGCGCTGCCCTTCTCCAATGTGGTCTGCAAAGGTCAGCCAACCCTATTTCAATCATGGCGCCTTCGGGACTCCCAGGACAGTGCCTACACTACGCAGCATGATGTTTTTCCTTGCCACCATATGTCTCGGTCACCCACAAAGAACTCCACCAACCCGAGATTGTTAGAGGGTCCGGCCATAGATCGGCTCATCCCATTCCCCCCCTGCATTAGAATTATAACATGGGAACGATTATTTAATAATAAAAACTCCAATAAACAAACCATGCATTATCCACCAGCATTAAAGAAGGAAACACGGATCATCCCATTGGACGGTTGATCCCTGTTTTTCATAATATTCATGAATGGGGAAAAATGGGGGATTAAACACATAACCCCTACCTCGAATATGTTGGTAGATGGTGAAAATTAAGAAGGCAATACTACATTTGATGCGAGTTTGTTGCTGTTCATTGATTTCTAGTTTAAGTCTTTTAAGTCATCAAAACGTCGTTCTATGTTGGAGGAAGATGTCGCCGACATTTTATGAGAGGTTCTTCTTGTGAGTGCACAAGAACCATGACCAAGAATTGTTTAAATATATGCGAGAAACCAACTACATTGCTTAACATTAATGAAAATAATTAATGTAGAGACCCGAATCTTAACATTCATAGACATTACATTACTTTTGCAGAATACTTAGTACATAACAAAAACACACACACGAGGACCGTAATAGTTTAGTGTCTTTGGAAACTCAGAATGTAATCTTCTAATCGCGGTGAAAGATCTTCAACATCTCCCATAAATATCTTCATTTTTTTAAAACCTAAATCCTTTCATTATATCCTGGGGAAAAGAAAACATAAAAGGGTGATCTCAAATGCTCAGTAAGTGTAAACAAAAGAAATATCAATCACATCATATTCATAAGAACATATCTTTTAGAAATCTTAACCTGCAAAAGAGATCATAATTTCCTAACCTGGGATAAATCATAGTAGTGAAGTGTAATCCCAATAATCATAACTTAAAAAATGAAACTTTGTGGCATACACACATAATCATAGAGAATCATTTCTTATTAGTCAATACTCATTGCCAAGACTATCTTAGTGGACAAAGTCCCTTTCTGAACCGAGTTCACTCCTCGTTTCAGTCCTGTTTCACTGAACTGGTATAACCTACCGTTCCAGCCATGTCTATCTCATGAGATATGAAATATTTACCCAATGCATTTGAGGGAGATATAGGTCCCACGCATATCATAATGATACCATTCTTATGTGTGCCACAAAATCATATATCATACATCATTGCATAACCCATGTAATAAAAATGGGATTCTTAAACAACATGACATCGCAAAACAATTCATATAAGATAAATGGATTCATAAAAATAATTCCATCACAAAATAATCAAATCAATTTAATAATATGGATAGAAACAGAACCCTATCTTATATTAGATGGAAAATAATTTTGATAAAACACTTGAACTCCATTCTTGAGGAAAATATCCTTTCTACATCACAAACATTTTCATTTCTTAACATGTCTTACAATTTTAAACTAAAATAAGTTTATTAAAAATAAACTTGTAAACCTATAAAGGAATATTCTCTGAAATACTTTTTTAAAAAACCATTCATGCTGTATAAGTTAAAAAAACATTCTTCCTGTACTTTTGTCAGAAAAGTCAAACATTGCCTCGTACGAAAAATGACAAAAGATTCTTTTCATATCTTTTACTATAAACTCACCAAAGTGTAAAAATGGATTTAAACAATTGTAGGTGGATGGAAATAATATTACATATTGAGGAAACACGGATGTGGATGATAAAATACACCCCAGTAAATTCCAAAGTATAAACAATCTCAGATAAAAATGAGATTGTGATATTTTCCCTTACCTTAGGTCTGATTTGCTTCATAAGTGTCCGAACCTCCTGTATAATGATTTAAATAATGTTATTTACTTATTCCAGAATCATACTTATTGTCATAATATCATATATGGTCATATTATTAACTTCTTATTAGTAATATTTCATTAATTCTTGTTATTTGGGTGTTTATTACATTTGGTTCTTATGCGTGTTTTGTCGAATAAATTCTTATTCTTTTCTTTAGGTTATAGACACCTCATTTCCAGAATGGTATTTGTGTAATATATATCATATTCATTAATTAAATTCATTTATATAATCATTATGCAATTAAGATCATGTAGAACGAGTCGCATCACATCGTGGTGACAGTATTCCGTACGTACGCACGAGTGATGATATCGTTCCTATGATCGTGGAATTGTATTGGAGTGTATGTATACTATTTCAGAATCAATATCACTTTATTATATTGGTATATAGTCATTATTTACACCATTATACCCATCTAAGTAAGGTGGTGGTGGAAAAAAGATTACACCACGGCGTGGAGACGATATTCCGTACGTACGCACGCGCCGAGATTTCTTTTTCCGTAGGATGGATAGATGGTGAAATAGGGTTGTTTAATACTTATAATAACATATTAGTATATTAGTGATACTCATGTTATTACTTCATAATGAAACAACTAATGAAGAAGAAGTGGAAAAATAAATAAAGATGAAAGAATCGGTAATGGACATTACCTCTTCTTTGAAGTGCTTCTTTGAGACCTCCTTTTAGGGCACTAAAATAGGTCTTTGAAGAAGACCAGAACCTATAGGATGTTTCTAGGGAAGTGGAGAGGAGAAATTTTCATGGGTTGGCCGAGATTTAAGGCTCAAAGTTGTGTGAGGAAGAGGGGGAAGTGGTGTCCTTTTATAAGGGAGGAGAGGGGAACCTTTGGAATAACTAAAAATATTATTTTATTAGAAAGTCAAATTCGGTTTTTAATAGCTCTAAATTGATATATTTCTAATATAATGTGGTTAGGGGTATAAATCCTCTCTTCCAATATAATTTAGACAAGTTTAGTTATCAATTTTAACCTTATCATTTAGATTTGACTTTAAGTTATATAATTTATCTTTTACCATGTCTTCTTCTTTTCTTATACTATAAGTTTAATAAACTTACCATTTCAAGCCAAACGAACCCCATGTTGTTTATTATTCATATATATAACCTTATCTAAGTCATTTTTCCGAACCTTAGATTTTTAGGAATAAAATAACAATTAATAATATAATATTTGTTTTAAAAACTATTTTATGTCAATTTTGACAATATTTAGTAATTCATTTTTTTGAAAATCATAACAGAATGATTAGTTAGAACCAAGTTGATTAAATCAATACTAACATGTCATATTAACATATAAAATTAGTATAATTCATAAAAAGTCTCTATTTACATTTATTTGGGTATTTATAACATCAATTATGTCAATATTTCATTAATAAGATAATTACTGCATCATCGTTGTGTCATAAATAAATTAAATTATTTAATGTATATAAATTATAAATAAAATAAAATTATTTAGTAAATGTTTTTATCTTTCTAATTAATATTTATAGTCTAATTTATCTTATTTATAACCCAATATTAAAAATGATTTACTTATTAAATATTGATTTTAACTATTTTAACCCTTCTTTAAATAAATAAATAATAAATGTCCTAATCTAATAAAAGTCGGCCTAAATGGTCATATATTATTACTAAGGTTGTTTTTGGTCGAATTAAACTTATCCAATAGAATTAGAACATGTGTTAGGGTAATAATAATAACACTTTTACCCTTAATTACCATATTTACTTTTAACCGTGGTAAAAAAAAGTAAAAAGTTACTATCCACCAAAAATTATTTTCTTCTAATTGAACCAAATTTTAGTCCTTGATATTAACCGTGTCTCTCTGATTTTCTAAATTCCACTCACAGAAGTGGTAAAATTATGTTTTATGAAAAATTCAGTTTTTCCACTACAACTTAGTGGTTTCACTATTTATCAAAAAATGAAAGTTTCCAGAAAAATACCAAAAATTAGGCCTAAGATATATTTGATATTATGAATTCAAAAATGATGTCTATTTTATCAAATTCAAAAAATATCAGTTACATTAACTAATTTAAAAATTAATTCTCATCGTCAAAACAAATAGCGTGTTTTTAAGAGATAATAACTATCAAAAGATTGATAGTAGTTTATATCTGGTTTAAATGTGAAATTACATTCAATGACCAAAATTGTATTAAATAATAAAAATATATTCAAAATATACTTTAAAACCACTCAAATTAATAATTTATCACTATTAATTATTTTGATTAAAAAAGTTGTTTTTAATTAAAATTTAGTAATTTTTACTATTCATCAGAATATGAAAGTTATCCGAAATGTACCAAAATTTCACCCAAAGCTAATTTCGATATTCCGAATCCAAAAATAAATTCCATTTTTGAAAAATAAAATTTACAAAATTTAAAAAAGTGGTTATTACTATTCATAATGGCTAGTTTTAATAATATTTTAATAGCATATCATTGTTTAGTGAAACTCGGTATTGCGTACGACGCAAGCTATCGAGGAAGGCCGCGATTGCGTGTAATGCAAGGCAATTCAAGGATGTTTGTTGTGAAAGCTCCTTTTGGTGTAGCGTACAACACAAGACATTAATGAAATTAAAAAGAATATTTTTCATAAAAACATGGGGTGTTACATTCTACCCCCCTTAAAATGAATTTCGCCGTCGAAATTTGTCAAGGTAATAAATGGTTTACTACTCGAAAGGATCTTTAATAGATACCCACATCGTAAAAAGGAATACCAAAACCAATATTTAAAAACAAAATTATGAAACGTAACGGTTACCCAAATAAACTAATCACTAGGTTTCCACATACGTGAAAATATGGTTATGGAAGAGAAATCTAACCACCATGTTCTGATGGAGAGTGGTAGAGAACATGGATATAGAAAAGACAGCAATCAAAAAGCCATAAATTTGTGACTATCTAAGGTACCATCTGATTCATCAGATATAAGAGTACTAGGACAACATTTTTGGTTTTCAAGATCATTTCCCTAAAGTTGATGAAATTGGAATTATAAGAAATGCTTTCTTGATTTTGGTACAGTGCCACCGTTGGTCATTATTTGGACAATTTCCACTTCATCTCTTAATGAAATAAAGTTGGATTTGTCATTCGTGAAGTGTTAGCAGATCTTGTTATAGAATGATGGGTCATTCCATCTGTCTCAAACAAAAGGTTACAAAAGTTATAAAAAATAAATAAGACCATCTATGGTGAGGTTAATCGTATACGATTCCAAAAATGAACTTATACTTCATATATCATACCGTGTAATAAAATAAATCTAGTTTCTACTAACCAGGAACTTCTTGTAGACCAGTGGTAGGCGATAAAGGCCAGTCACACTTCGGTTGTGGGTTCAATTCCCACAGCGTTGTCCGATGCGATGGGCTGTCGCCCGTCCTGCAGGTTGTCCTTTTTCTGAAAATACATTACAATAACATCCCATCAATAATATCGAAAAAAAATTTCTATCCTTATAAAATTCTAACTTATGTCCAACATAATCATTTCCAATATTTAGGCTTATCCAAAATACTGCTGTCCAATCTAATATTATAGCGAAAACGATTACCAAACAGTTCATATAACAAGCATGTTAATACCATCATTGATCCGTGTATATCATGAGATATTTCTTGTTTGTCACATTCCAAACATTCGAATGCCTTAATCATGTATTCTCTTGAAAAATTAATACCCATTGAATCTTAGTGAAAACACGAGTGTTGTCAAAAGTTAACTCTTTTCACATACCAAAACCTCAAAATTCTATATACTCAAACCATGATATCACTTAGTCCATATATCAATCATGAGCTCATGAATACTATCAAACATATTAGATTCTCTTTATCCCTTCATTATGTGCATATCATCTGCTTTTCAAAAATATTTCAATCACTTTTCATGGTTACCGATGTCATATTCTTATAGAAAATCATGATGGACCAATACATAGATATTTAATATACCATAAAAGTACCTCAATAACATTATTCTTGAATACCAATACATAAAAACATCAAACCATCATCTTCAATGATTGTCCAAGAATAAGTCCATCATTAATTAGAAGTAACTTTTTTAGGTCAGGGCATTGAGTTGGGTAATGCCCATGTTCTCCACAAATAAGACATTAAACTCCATAACAGTCTGTCACTCTATGTCCCTTTTCTCCACACAGGTAACATTTGTCCCTCCATTTGAGGTATTCCTCAAGGTTCTTCTTCCCTTCTTTAGAAATCTCAATCTTCCTTTCTTTATGCTCCTCAATATGCGAACATGCATAAAAGTCTATCTTCCTCTTATTTGATTAAATAGGCATACCACTAAATTTTACCTTGTTATTCATATATTGCGATGACTGATTTGGCATAATCACAATATCTTTCTCTCTAGGAATTACGCAATTTTTTTGCTCATAGTCACCAATTTTTCCATTGGATTCAATGCTAACTGAATTCTTTCTGGTTCCCTCCATTGACTAAAACACAAAAACAATTCTGTGAGAGAAAAAAAATCATACAAGGAAAATAACATAATCAAGGGGGAGTATCCTCAATATCTAACATTTTAGGATAAATTCTATGTTCGTTAACATAGTTCTAGGACTGTATCCTATATATATACTTATCCTTAGGGACATCCCTAGACATACCTTATAAATATCTCAAGGGACCTCACTAACGTTTTCGCATCCTAGTTTCCAAAGATTGACTAAACCTTTCCTCTGATACCAACTGTAGAGACCCAAAGCTTAACGTATGTAGACATTACATTAATTTTACAGAATACTTAGTACATAACAAAAACACACACACAAGGACCGTAATAGTTTAGTGTCTTTGGAAACTGAGAATATAATCTTCTAATCGTGGTGAAAAATCATCAAAATCTCCCATAAAGATATTCTTTTTTTAAACCTAAATCATTTTTTTATATCCTGGGGAAAACAAAACATAAAAGGGTGAGCTCAAATGCTCAGTAAGGGTAAACAAAAGAAATATCAATCACATCATATTCATAATAACATATCTTTTGGAAATCTTAACCCGCAAAAGAGATCATAATTTCATAACATGGGATAAATCATAGTAGTGAAATGTAATCCCAATAATTATAACTTAAAACATGAAACATTGTGGCATAAACACATAATCATAGAGAATCATTTCCTATTAGTCAATACTCATTGCCAAGACTATCTTAGTGGAAAAATTCCCTTTCTGAACCGAGTTCACTCCTCGTTTCAGTCCTGTTTCACTGAACCGGTATAACCTACCGTTCCAGCCATGTCTATCTCATGAGATATAAAATCTTTACCCAATGAATTGGAGGGAGATATAGGTCCCACCCATCACATAATGATACCATTCTTATGTGTCCCATAAAATTATAGATCATACATCATTGCATAACCCATGTAATAAAAATGGGATTCTTAAACAATATGACATCATAAAACAATTCATATAAGATAAAGGAATACATAAAAATAATTCCATCACAATATAATAAAATCAATGTAATAAGAGGGATAGAAACATAACCGTATATTATCTTATATGGTAAATAATTTTGATAAAACACTTGAACTCCATTCTTGATGAAAATACCATTTCTACTTCAAAAACATTTTCCTTTCTTAACATGTCTTACAATTTTAAACTAAAAGAAGTTGATTAAAAATAAACTTGAAAACTTGTAAAGGAAGCTTCTTGGAAATAATGTTTTAAAAATCCATTCATGCTGTATAAGTTAAAAAAACATTCTTCCCGTACTTTTGTCAGAAAAGTCAAAAATTACCTCGTACGAAAAACGACAAAAGATTCCTTTCATATCTTTTACTATAAACTCACCAAAGGGTAAAAATGGATTTAAAAAATTGTAGGTGGATGGAAATAATATTACATATTTAGGAAACATGGATGTATATGATAAAATACACCCCAGTAAATTCCAATGTATAAACAATCTCAGATAAAAATGAAATTGTGATATTTTCCCTTACCTTAGGCCCGATTTGCTTTGTAAGTGTCTGAACCTCCTGTATAATGATTTAAATAATGTTATTGACTTATTCCAGAATCATAATTATTGTTATGATATCATATATGGTCATATTATTACCTTCTTATTAGTAATATTTCAATACTACTTGTTATTCGGGTGTTTATTAATTTTTGTTATTATGCGTGTTTTGTCGAAAAAATTATAATTCTTCTCTTTAGGTTATAGATACCTCATTTCCAGAATGGTATTAGTGTAATATATATCATATTAATTCATTAAATTCATTTATATAATCATTATGCAATGAAGATCATGTAGAATGAGTCGCATCACATCGTGGAGATGGTATTCCGTACGTACGCACGAGTGATGATATCGTTCCTATGATCGTGGAATTGTATTGGAGTGTATTTATACTATTTCAGAATCAATATAACTTTATAATAGTCATATATAGTCATTATTTACACCATTATACCCATCCAAGCAAGGTGGTGGTGGAAAAAGGATTACACCACGGCGTGGAGACAGTATTCTCTAAGTACGCACGCGCGGAGATTTCTTTTTCCGTAGGATGGATAGATGGTGAAATAGGGTTGTTTCATACATATAATAAAATATCCGTATATTAGTGATATTGATGTTATTACTTCATAGTGAAACAACTAAAGAAGAATAAGTGGAAGAAGAAATAATGATGAAAGAATCGGTAATGGACATTACCTCTTCTTTGAAGTGCTTCTTTGAGACCTCCTTTTAGGGCACTAAAATAGGTCTTTGAAGAGGACTAGAACCTCAATGATGTTTCTAGGAAAGTGGAGAGAAGAAATTGGCAGGGTTTAGCTATGTTTTAAGGCTCAGAGTGGTGTGATGAAGAGGGGTATGAGATGTCCTTTTGTAAGGGAGGAGAGGGGCACCTTTGGAATAACTAAAACTATTATTTTATTATAAAGCCAATTCGGTTATTAATAACTCCAAATTGATATATTTCGAAGGTAATGTGGTTAGGGGTCTAACTCCTCTTGTCCAATAGAATTTAGAAAAGTCTAGGTATCAATTTTAACCTTATCATTTAGATTAAACTTTAAATTAGATAATTTAACTTTTACCATGTCTTCTTGTTTTCTTACACTATAAGGTTAATAAACATACCATATCAAGCCAAATGAACCCCAAGTTGTTTATTATTAATATATATAACCTTATCTATGTCATTTGTCCGAACCATAGATTTTTAAGAATAATATAACAATTAATAATATTATAGTTTTTTTAAAAACTATTTTATGTCAATTTTGACACTATTTAGTGACTGATTTTTGTGAAAATAAAACCAGAATGATTAGTTCGAACCAAGTTGATTAAATCAATACTAACATGTCATATTAACCTATAAAATTAGTTTAATTTATAAAAAGTCTCGAATTTAATTTTTTTGGTTATTTATAACATCAATTATGTCAATATTTCATTAATAAGATAATTACTGCATCATCGTTGTGTCATAAATAATTAAATTATTTAATGTCTAAACATTACAAATAATCTAAAATTATGTATTAAATGGTTTTATATTTCTAATGAATATTTATAGTCGAATTTATCTTATTTATAACCTCATATTAAAAATGATTTACTTATTAAACATTTATTTTAACTATTTTAACCCTTCTTTAAATAAATTAATAATAAATGTCGTAATCTAATCCAAGTGGGCCTAAATGGTCATATTTTATTCCTAAGGTTGTTTTTGGTCTAATTACACATATCCAATATAATTAGAACATGTGTTTGGGTAATAATTATAACACTTTTACCCTTAATTACACTATTTACTTTTAACCGTGATAAAAAAAAGTAAAAAGTTACTATTCACCAAAAATTATTTTCATCTCATTGAACCACATTTTAGTCCTTGATATTAACCGTGTCTCTTGGATTTTCGAAATTCCACTCACAGAAGCGGTAAAATTAGGTTTTATGAAAAGTTCAGTTTTTCAACTACCACTAAGTGGTTTCACTATTCATCAAAAAATGAAAGTTTCCAGAAAAATACAAAAAATTAGGCCTAAGCTATACTTGAAATTATGAATTCCAAAATGATTTCTATTTTATCATATTCAAATCATATCAGTTACATTAACTAATTTAAAAATTAAATCCTGTCGCCAAAACAAATAACGTGTTTTTAAGAGATAATAACTATCAAAAGATTGACACTAGTTTATATCTGGTTTAAATGTGAAATTACATCCAATGACCAACATTGTATTAAATTTTAAAAATATATTATAAATATATTTTAAAACCAATCAAATTAATAATTTATCACTATTAATTATTTTGATTAAAAAAGTTGTTTTTAATTAAAATTTAGTAATTTTCACTATTCATCAGAATATGAAAGTTATTCGAAACGTACCAAAATTTCACCCTATGCTAATTTCGATATTCCGAATCCCAAAATGAAGTCCATTTTGAAAAATAAAATTTAAAAAATTTAAAAAAGTGGTTATTACTATTCATAACGGCTAGTTTTAATAATATTTTAATAGCATATCATTGTTTACTGAAACTCAGTATTGCGTACGACGCAAGCTATCGAGGAAGGCCGTGATTGCGTGTAATTAAAGACAAGTCAAGGATGCGTGTTGTGCAAGATCCTTTTGGTGTAGCGTACAACACAAGACATTAATGAAATTAAAAAAATATTATTCATAAAATCTCGGGGTATTACAATTAATGAACCGCATTTAGTGTTACATTAAAACAACCAACGTTGAGGTTAGGAAACCCATGGGTCATGTCATTGAATGACCTATTAACATCGTGGTTCCACCACATCACTCAATGGTTATGAAAAGACATAAAATAACTCATGGAGTAATTTTATTGCAAATTTCAAAAATTAACTTTTTCATTCGTCCCTTGCTAGTTGAAGTTAAGCTTCACCTAAGAAAATCCCAGTACTGAGAAGTCAACGGTTCCCTCATATTTTTTATATGAGCACTAGTTCAAAAGATACAAATTGATGCCTGTAAATTTTCTGAACATACCTTAAAAAAAGTTAAAAAATTTTATTCACAGTCACCCTCGACCCATGTGTGTCAAGGTTAGGATCTTACAAAGGGGAAAATTCCCTCAAAATATCAACGGTACACTTGGATTTCAAATTTTAGTAATAGTTTAAAAGTTAAATAATTTAAAAATAAAATAATTGTTACTTAATTATTTTATTTACAGCCAAAAACTAACCTCCACTATTAGCCTGCGCTGGCCAATGTTACGATCTTCCTTAGGAAAGTATACCCTCATGAGCTCATTAGTTGTATCAGATTTTTAATCTGATTAACCGTTCGTGAGTTATAAGAATTTGAAACCTAAAATATTTTTATTTAATTATTTAATTTACTATTATTCCATTTTTGGGTTTTCCCACCGGAGGTCGGTGTCGAGTAAACATAAGTTACGGCTATGGTAAACATGGAATCCTGAACACAATGGTGCCTTCATATTTCTAATTGGGGTACCCATTTTAGGGTTATTTCACTTTTTTAGAAAAACAACTCATGCGTGCTATTTAAATATTAATGTTTTTTTTCAACGGATCATTCCAGTCACTCCAGGCCTCAGAATCACGTTCTATATATTTTCATTGTCTCATAATAATACCATACAACTAAAAAAGTTATATAAATTTAGGATCATTACATTCTCCCCTCAATAGGGATTTACCTCACCGAAAGCAAAAATAAAGTCAAATAAATCAAATGAGGGTACTGAGCATTAAGCTGAGCCTCCCGCACCCATGTGCTCTCATAGAGGTTTCATTGTTTCTACCAAACTCACACCAGAGGGATCAATCATCCATGAAGGACTTGCTCCTATTGATCCTCTATCTCCACGAGGAACTCAGTAAAAGTTTCCTCATCATCAAAGTCAAACTCTCTATAGTCGATAATGTACAATGGATCATGCACACATATACTTAGCTGCGACACATGGAAAACATTATACACCTAGTGCATCTATAAGGGAAGAGTTAAGCAGTACTCTACCTCATCATCTCTGTTGAGAATATGGAATGGTCCAATGAACCTCAATGATAGCTTTATTCCCTGGATGAATCTATGAAATCCACATCGAGGTGAGACCCGTAAGGGGACATAGTCTCCCTCCTCGAACTCTAAGGGTGTTTATCTTCTGTTGTCATAAGAATTATACTTTCTTTCTGAAGTATTCATCCTCTCCTGGATGATATGCACTTTCTCAGTGGTATACCATAACAACATTAGACCCATAAGTTCTAACTCTTCTGGGTATGTCCACCATCGAGGTGATCTACATGATCTCCTTTACCATGCCTCAAATGGTTTCATTATAATGGGGGGGGTGATAAATATTGTTTTATGTTAACTACTCCCATGGTAGGTGATCCTACCAAATGTTACCAGAATCTTGGACACAAGAACGAATCATGACCTCCATGATCTATATGGTTCAGTCCATCTGACCATCAGTCTTAGGGGAAAAATTTGTGCTTAATAATGATGGATCCTGATGCTCAGATTTCACTTCTTGGAAATTGAGGCAGCGTGATATGAACTCTACCACCACATTCTTCATCCCTGGCCACCAATACTAATGTCGGAGGTCCTGGTACATCTTTTCCACACCTAGATATGACGCCAAAGCGGATGTGTGGATCTCCCTCAATCACCTCGTCTTATAGCATCACTAGTACAATGGTGTGTCCTCTTAAAATGATGACATGCAACCGACCTTTAGAAAATACTTGAAGACACTATCCTGAAAATTTCTGAGCACATCAGGTATCATAGTTCGCATCCCTGAGTTGTGCCTCCATAACTTGCTGAAAGAGTAGATGAGTGATAGTCATAGACTCGATGTATGCTTCTAAATCACTTTCCATAAAGGATATTTTGCAACGTGGCTAGCTTCTCTTTCTCCTCAGTCAGCAACTACAAACCAGACATCAAACTAAGCATGTCTGCCACCACGTCTCCCTTACCACAAGTATAGACTATCATGAGGTCATAGCCTTGGTGGATCTCCAACCATCATCATTGTCTCAACTGATGAAAATCCTATGAGCACCTTTCCATCCACGCAAAAGGATTCCCCTTTTAACTGATTGGTGTGCCATCAACCCTCGGGTAGTGGGTATTCATTCTCCACAGCAACTTGATTAAAGTGTGGTGAATCCACACATAACTTAAAACACTATATCTTACTAAGACCTTCCTTTGAATGTCTCACAACTATACTCTCAGCTCTGGGACCTCCGTGGGAGTCATCCAATATATAGCGGTAGATATTGGTGTCATCTCTTGGTACAATCCAATATAGATGCCTCTCTCCATGTGGGGAGTTATTCCTAGAAACATCTTTAGAAATGTTTTTCTCGCACTCTTCCTCTATTTTTCGGAACTGAAAACCCAAAAATCCTACATCCATGATGGTAGGGATGCTCGACTCAAGAGTGATAGACTGCACCCTCCTATGCATGAGTTTATCTCGTGCTGCCTGGGATTCCTTTTTCCCCAACCAAGGAAAACCTCATTCTAATGCAGTATATATACCACAAGCCTTTTTCCTAAAACAATAAATATGATCCGGAATTGTGGATTAACAATCCATACCCACACTAACATCATATGGCCTCGATGATGCCACCAAGAGGTTCCAACCGAAACTCTCCCCTCATGGGTCAGATCACACTATCGACATATGTGTGATTATTGATTCTCCTCTCACAGGTATCTCCAGACATGACGGTCAATTAAATGGTTTAACTATAAAATATAGATATTTAACAACATTCTTGACCCGAATTAAGGATAAGTACCTTCGTCTATTAAATACGACAGCTAGTAGTAGACACAGACCATACCTTGAATCATTCATGTAGCCATTTGGTCACACTCCATGACTGCATGGAGCTATGTTTTCCCCCTACGATTTAGCTCCCTAATCCTGGGGGGGACCACAATGTGGTGTTGGTTATAACATGTTGAAAATGTACACCACTACATGTTTCTCTCCTAGCTGACATTCCATGTCTTCTGCCCTGCAGATTCATCTGTCCTTATCACTTCCTCTTCCTGAAACATTTCACACGTCTATGTCTCTGAGACTAACATCAGATTCTTAGATTCCCACTAATTACATTCACTAGCTACATCTACTCATCAAAATAATTTTCATCCACAAATAATCTCTACAGCACCCTGACATAACAAGGAATGCAAAGAAGAATAGGGCTATCTTGGATGCCCCTAAACACATCTCGCTCGATGTTCTAAGCCATAAAGCACTGGTCCTATCATTTTTTTTGAGGACCAATAATGTTCAGTATAGCTTTATGAATACACAATTAACTACATGTCATCCTATAAGAACTATATAATATCTTGGGAAATCAATCCCCCTTAGGTTTCCATGGAAATAGAACCCCTTGTCCATGGAAAGTTATCAAAATCTATCCACGGAAAAAGTCACATCAACCTAAGATATGGATAATATCAGCCTTGTCATCACCCTACTGAGAAACACATAATTCTCACTTCCCATACCACCATCTGATTTAATTGCTCCATGTATAGATGGAAACTTGGTCACTACATTAATCTAGTTCTTAGCTGCCTTTTAGTCAAACTTACCTCAAAACATAAGAGGTATCTGTCAAAGAAACACATCTATGGAACTGAGCATATATGTGTCCTCTACTGGTAGTGTCAGTAGTAAATGCGAACCCAAATGTAGTGGTATCACCAGAACACTGCTCGAAGGTACCATCTCCGGAAACATTCCTTGTACTGAAGCCTCATCACAATGTGGACCATCCTCATGGTCTCGCGTTGGAATCCTGGCTGGCTGTCTTCCTGGAGGCATCTTTAAAGATAATCAAGATGAACAACAGTCAATAAGTTATACCTAGTGACCTGAATCAAAATAGATCATAACAAAAACAATACACATGCAATGTGATTTTTCATGTACCGAGTCGGAAAACAAAATTCAGGGTCCTAAGGTTTGGATACGTCGGTCCACACTCCAACATCGGACTCCCAGGACTAAAATACATACTCAAGTTACCTAACACTATTTATCTATAGAAAACATATATTCTTAGTTATTTTGGTAGAATCAACCACCTCTGATACCAATTTATCAAGATCCATCACTCGGTTCCCTTGTCGTGACTACCCCAAACCCGCCTTCCACAGGCCAGTGGTTGGCGACCAGCACTAGAAATGCATATCACTAAAAAGGGACGTCATTTCCTCAAAACCTATACACAAACAGAAATGTCTCACTATATAGAAATATAACACAATGAAAGAAAAAAGGTACAACCATAATTGAAAACTTCAACTAAGTGTAAAAGTAAGTACTAAAAGTAAAAGGTACTATAATACAAACCCAACAGAAATGGAAGTACTAGGAAAAGAAAAAACAACCCTAGAGGCCTCCCTCAAATGATCCAACATGAATGGTAGGTGTATCTCATCACTACAGCTATCCAAATAAACTGTTCACTTCCATGCAACATCATTTCCTGGCTCCCTGAGTCTCAGTCAAAGCTGCTCCACATCTCCACAAGAGAAAATAATGTGCAAGTGAATCCCATGCAAGGGTGAGTATAACAATAATTAGTAGGTACTCTGATACCCTTGACGTTCTCTTAGAATTCAACATAGAATAACCACAATGAATGATGACCATTTTATATCACAAAGAAAACGACTGCTCACACTAGGTTTATTCTAGAGTAGTAACAACAACATCATCCGTAACATCACTGAACACCTCATCTTCTGGAGAAATCCTCTTCTATTGAGTAAAATGGGACTTCAAAGTCATACTGAGGTGCTTCCCAGTAACCCTGAAATTCTTAGGTACTCCTCCTCATTACATACCGTGGGTCTTCCAGGTCACACAGAGCCACTCCCCACCGTGGAATGTTGAAGTACTCCTCCTGTCGAGTATCATGGATCTGTCAGGTCACATAGAGCTGATCCACAACATGGGCCTACAAATTTATACAGAGGATCTTTCCACTGGTCCGTCAAGTCATATATTTTCAAAAGTCAGTAGTCTTATGGTCTCATCTAGTCGTAGGGTTCTTCACATATCATGCTTAGGAGAACTACCCCTCAAGACTTTCTGTCATATTTCAACCAGAAGAAAGTCCCTCGAAGAAGTAAAATGATGACCTCCTATGTCGTAAGAGTTCCATCTCAAATAGAAGGTGAATCAACTGGACGCCTGGTCTGTAAGTTACTGTCATTTTAGTGCCAAGGGAAAGGATGGATTTGGGTTCGATCAATCACTACCGTACTCTAAATTTTCTCCAAAACTAAATTAGAGTATCTCAAAAGGATTGTCTTGTCCTAAGGTTTTTTTCCTCGCATACTATTTATCTAATGGACGTCCGATTTAGGAGATATTCCAATTTAAGCATAACCTAACTAAAAGGGGTCCGGGTTTGGTCTGATATGGTCAGACAGACCCGACCAGGCCCGAAGGGGATGGGTGAGGCCCAGTTCTGATAGGCTAGGTCTGGCCTGCTTGGTTTTGGGCTTGGCCCAGCCCACCTGGCTGGGCGTGACCCACTGGGCTGCGGAACTGCCTGGCCCGTGGTCCGGGCATGGGGGTCTGCTCCCCTCTCGAACGTTTGAGCTGTTTGGGTCTTCAATACAGTGGCACTGGATGGTACCGCCCCACCGGACCGGTCACCTACAGAACCCACATACCACAGGTCCACCCTCCATCGCGACTCAAAGCCACAACCTTCCTCTATGGAGTGCCGCCCTGCTCCGACGCGGTCGAAAAAAGTCGACCTCCCATTTCTCAGCCATAGTTCCTTTGAGCCTCTCAGAACAATGCCTAAACCGTGTGGCCTGAATTTTGGCTTTTCCTCCATATTTCATGGTCTCCCACAATGAACGCCACCAACCAGAGATTGACAAAGGGTTTGGGCCTTGTTCGACTGGGCCCGCACCCTCCCATTAGCTTTATAACATGGGAATGTTTATTTAATTATAAAAAATCCCATAAAGAAAACATGCATTATCATCCCTGATTAATGAATGAAATGTGGATCAACCCGTTCTACAGTTAATCAGTTTTTTCATAATATTCCTGAATAGGGAAAATGAAGGAGGAATTAAGCACATAACAACTACCTTGAATACTTTGGTAGAAGGTTCGGCTGAGGAAGACAAGATCACGTTCGAAGCATGTTTTTTGGAATTCATTGTTACCCAGTTCGAATCCTCTAAGGTGTCGAAGCTCCATTCTACGTTGGAGGAAGTCGTCGTCGACACTTCATGAGAGGTTTTTCCCATGAGTGGACAAGAACCATGACTAAAATTTGTTTAAATATATATGCGGAACCAACCACGTTGCATAAAATTAATGTGATTCATTAATGAACCGCATTTAGTTTTACATTAAAACAACCAACGTCTAGGTTGAGCAACCCAAGGGTCATGTCAGTGAGTGACCTATTAACTTCACCATTCCACCACCTCAATCAACAGTTATAAAAGGAGATAAAATAACTCATGGAGTTATTTTTTTAAGTCCAAAAATTAATTTTTTCATCTGACCCTTCCTGTTCGAAGTTATGCTTTGCCTAATCGAATCCCAGCACAGTGAATTTAAACGTGCTCTCATATTTTTAATATTTGAACTGGTTCAAAAGATATAAATCTTCACCATCTTGTTTAATAAACGTACCTTAAAAAATGTTCAAAAAAATATTAACAGTCACCCTCGACCTACACTGGTCAATGTTTGGATTTTCATAAGAGGAACATGCCCTCACTAGAAAAATTGTACTCTCATATTTCCAACAAAAGTTACAGTTTATGAGTTAAATAACTTAACAATAGAATAATAGTTACCTAATTATTTTTTTACAGCCAAAAACTAACTCCCACTATTGTACCACATCGACCAATGTTACGATCTGCCTAAGAAAAGCATACCCTCATAAGCTCAATAGTGGTCTAAGATTTTTAATCTGAGTCCCCATTCGTGATTTATAATAAATTGAAAAACAAAGTAATTTATATTATTATTTTATTTACAGTTATTCTATTTTGGGGTTTTCTCACCGGAGGCCTGCGCCGACTAAGCCTAAGTCATTTATTGGGTAAACCCACCATCCTTAATGTAACAGTGCCCGCAGATTTCTGATTCGGGCAACTGTTTAAGAGTTATTCGACTTTTTTAGGAAAAATTTATCTGAAACAATATTTAAAGCATAACTTTTTTTTTGACGGGTCATTTTGGGGACTCCAATCCTCAGAATCATGTGCCGTCAATTTTCACAGTTTTGTAATAATTGAATATAATTAAAAATATATATTTATGTTTCGAGACATTTCATAAAAAAAATATAGTACGTAAATCCCAACTTATTTCATGGAATCTCATTGACAAATAAACTAATATAATACTTTAATAGGTATTAACATAAAAAGGTTTTTCGAAGATAAGATATAGTTCATAATTAAGTGTTTTCATTTTATTTCTTATTCTACAACCTCCAAATATTTCTCAAACATGATGATATAAAAATTTAAGTATATTATATATATATATTAATATCATATCCTATATTAACCATCTCTTCCATCAAAAGGGAAATGGAACTGTTTTTTGTGTATATGATAGATTACTATCTCACGAATATATATTCTTTTTTTTTCAATCACTATCTATCATTAAGGGTTATAATGATAGATTTAATTTGTTATATGATATTAATTAAATGTATAGATTTATTTAATTATAATATACCATAAATTTCCTTATCATTCCATTCATTGAAAAATGATAAAGTCGTTCATGCGTACATCTAGACTACCACCTCCGTGAAGCGATGTGATTTGTTTTTCATCATTAAATCACTTGAAAGAAATATATAAATGAACTAAAAAAATAAAATTATATTTTAAACAAAATAATAAATTTTGATATAAAAAATAATACTCAAATTCTTTCCATAATGATCGTTGAAAAATGGAAATGTTACTCATGTGTTTGTAGAACTTACTATCTCTATGATTGTAATGTCTTTCATTTTTCCTAACCATCATTCCTATTTTGTATTAAAAGTATAATTTGTATTAAAAAATTATAATTATTTCAAGGTTATTATTTTATAGGTGGTTGAATAATAACCTTGTTGACCATATTCAACCTTCAAAAAGTCATTTTTCACATATGAACTGAATATTGTCAAAACATACGACATGAGAATAATTGATTATGTAATTGAACATGAAATGATAATAAATTAAATAAAATTATTAATAAATATAAAATTGGATATTAATATATTAAATAATCATCATAATTGTTTTTATTTTGGAAGATAAATAATGTATGTGGTGAGATAGACTATGGATAAGAGACAGTTTAAATTAAAAACCTCATTTTAGATGTTTTAAAAATTTATTTTTTAAATCCTTCTCTTCTAGGTCCTTATTCTTAAAATTATTTTTTGGATATATTTAAATAGAAATATATTATTTATAGAAGAAATTTTAGATCACCTTTTATGTTAATTCAATGGTCTTATAAGGGAATAGTTTTACATATTTTATACATACCTTATCTTTTATTTGTAATAGACAAAAAGAATTCATATTTTAAAATAAACAATGTCAAAAAGTTTTCCCAACAACATAACCATTATTTCATGTTGTAATTACTTTATAATATTACAATTTTTCTTCAAATAATATATATATTTCCTTTTTCATTGAGTATTTTAAAAAGAATTTTATAAATAATGAAAATTCTAATACTATGAAATGATTTCTTATGCATCCACCGAATATTATTATCAGTATAAATATGGAAATTCAAGATTTTGTGTATTTTTATTATATTATTTTTATTGGAAATTTTTTATAATTATGGGTGTTTTCATTATAAAACATGTATGGGTTGTTCTATTATAAGCCATGGATGGGTGGTTTCATTATAAATCAACGATTACTGGTTTCATTATAACCCAAGGATATGTAGGTCTATTATATCCCTCAAATTCAATGGATAATGATCGTTATAGAATTTTACCATCTTGGTTATTCAATTTGTAAGATTGATATGAAAGATATTTCCAATATATCTTACAATATTTATTTATTCTTGATATGGTTTTTATATAAGTGTAATAATTTAACAAGGTATTCTAAAGAGATTAAATTCAAGGGAAGTTATTTTTTACTTATTAAAGGTGAAATATATAAATATTTTAAAAATAATCATGATTTTATCATTTTTTAAATAAAACTCTATTATCTTAATTTTTCCTTTAATATTTATAATGAAATTTTTTATATACAAATTTACCAGAGAAGTTGATTTCTTGATTAATTTTTTTTATTTAGAGAACAAATTTATTTTTTAAAAGGATTATTTTTAGGATTATTTATAGATTAAGGGGTTTATTATCTTCATTTAGTGGCCTTTATAGAGATTTTTGTGCTCATCCCACAATTTCAAATGTTTTCTATAGGGTCTCAAGAAAAAGTAGGGACAATGATGATATCAAGATGAAAATCATGTGGATGTTACATGAAAATAAAACATTTTATAACCTATATTTTTTATTTTTTAAGAAAAATTGATACTAAGTGTAATTTTACACTTTTGGATTTAATATTTTTTATGTGAGGATGATGGCCATATTCTTGAAATCTCTAAACTGTAAATATCAACCAATATAAGAGAATTATTTCTTAACATATACTTAATAATATGTAATGGTTATGGAGGGATCATTATAGTCTAATAATGATAATATATTTTCCTCGTATTGGTGAAACTATGATAATTTAGTAATCATAGATACAATATATTTAAATTAAAATGAATAACAAATAAAATTTGAAACACTTGGGTATGATAATTACTTATTAATTAAGAGACCCCCATTAGCTTACAACTGAATCATTCCTATTAATTTCTTAGGGTAATAAAGAAATTGCAGGAATGATTGGAAGGAATATATAAAGGTTTTTGGTTCATTATTTTCCAATCTGGAGGGCTCAAATTATTTGAATTAGGGAGGATAAATGGTTCCCTTTTATAAGTTTGGGGAGGGACAAACATGGAATTACATAAAACATTTTTAAAATATAAATTCATATTCTTGTTAAAGTGGAAAAAAATGGAAAATAAATCATGGGTATGATAATATAAGATTTAAATCACATCAACCAATAAGATTTATATCAGTATATATGGAATTATTTTCCCTTATGTAGTAGTTTAACCTCAAATAACCTAATTTTAACGCAAAATGTGGTAACAATAGTTTACTATTTTTTAGGTTAATTATGACAATAAATTTAGTTGAACCTATTAGATTATA
Organism: Viscum album; assembly: GCA_963277665.1. Taxonomy (NCBI): domain Eukaryota; kingdom Viridiplantae; phylum Streptophyta; class Magnoliopsida; order Santalales; family Viscaceae; genus Viscum; species Viscum album. Next base: position 1,198,514,705 of record OY728131.1, read on the forward strand.
TAATTTTTTTAATTCCACATATGTATTATATTTTATAGTATTCAATTTCTATAAGTGGTGTAAATTAAATTTAAAATTAGATTACAAATCACCACAAAAAATATTTTTAGACAAATGGATTTCTAACCATTAAAATTAGTTTACCCTTATTCCATTCCATGAAAAAACTATTAGATGAATGTTAAAATATTTTATTAAATATATTATCTATAAATATAACTAAAATAATTTGTAAATTGATAATAAATTAGTTTCATAATATAAAAACTCATTGAACACATAAAATGTCACACCCCAACCACTTTTAAATTATTTTATATTATTATTTATTGGTTTTGGTTAGCCTCGCCATTGTTCAGGGCGAGTACGAGACTAATATTTTTAATGTTTAATGTTTTGTTGGTTTTCAGGCCATTGCGTAGGCACTGCACGATCGGCGGTAGCCGCACAGTCGGTCTATGTACTCATGAAGTTACATAATGTTTAAAATAAATAATGTCTAATAAAAATTAAATGGGTTAAATGTTTGCGTCATAATGATAATAATAATATTATTTTATAGATAATAATAATAATAATAATATTGGTAGTGTTATTGCAGTCATTAATATTTTTAATACTAATTGGTTGTTAAAAGTGGTTTTATTATTTTTATGATAAAATTATCCTTAATAAAATTATTAATGTTATATTATTATTATTATTAGTGTTGTTAATATATATATATGAATAAAATCGAATGAATAATATTTTATTTTTTATTCATATTACTTTTATTATTATTATAATTATGTTATTAATATTAAGATTATTATTATAATTATAATTATATAAGATGAAAAAAAATATCAAACCCTACATCTACCCCGCATCACCCCCCATCCCCTCTATTTTTTTCTATGTAGCAGTGCTTTTCTGATCTCCTATGACCCCCCCCCCCCCATTGACCACCTCCCTGCACCACCCTCCTACATCGAACTCCTCCTAACGCCGTCTTCCGCTCCTGCTCATGATGCACCGACCGTCCCGCACCACTTCATTACTCCACGCTGCGAGCCCCATGTCCAGGCCCTTGCCTCGCACTGATCTGCCTCATCTAGCGCGGCCTTTGTCCAACATGACTCCCCCTCCTATTCTGTGGTGGCCTCCCCCTACCAGTCTGGCGCGGCCTCCCCCATCCGGCACGACCTCCACCATTCGATCGGTGTCCGACTACTGCCCTCCCCTCACTGTCCCATGCTCTGGCCAACCTCCTCTGGCCACCGGCTTGACTGACGAACAATCTCCTCCTTTCTCAACAACAATCTCCTTCAGTATATTTTTCAATTTATGGTTTCTCAAATCAATAAACACTCTAATTTTGCGGGTTGTATTTGGCCATTTTTCTCGGTATCTAGTGTATGAGTTTGGTCCATAGAGTGATATTCTTCTTACCATTTAAGATTTGTTGTGTTCGTACGCCTTCAAGGTTGATGTTTCAATCTCTTCTCATACAAATTAAATCCATATAATGTCTGGAGGGTCTAATTATTATTTTTGCATGATTTCCACCACTATAATGTCTTCGGTTAATTTATATTGGTGTTTCTGCAAAAGAATAATTTTCCAAAAATATCTTTTGAATTATTGTCTAGTTTATACTTATGCTATTTAGGATAATTGTGTGTGGTTAAATGTTAATTGGTATTTAATTGATATTTTGGATGATGTTTGTGTTTTTTTACTTTATTATTATCGTGTTAAATGGTTGGGTTATAATTCAAGCTCTTTTTTGAAGCAATAGTTATTTTTATTATGTTATTTTTATGTTGTTTGAAAAAGATTTATTGGTTTCTAAAAAGGATCAGGGTGTGTTTTGGAAATAACTATTTTTGGTAGTGGTTGGTTGTGTTTTATGACTTTTTCATTTGGTTTTTGTGAGTATTTGTTATGTTTTGGTCATACATTGGTCTTTTCTATATTATTAATTTTTTATCTTTTGTTGTTATGTTGAATTTTTTGTCAATGGGAGAGGGTGTGCATACATATACTTAAGGTATATATATATAATATATATATATATATATATCCTCCAAGTACGTATTCATTAATGGAACAGGGAATTTGTGTATTGGATTATGGATATATGTGTGTATATATAGGTATGTTGGTGAGAGTATGGGCCAGTTACAGGTGGTTACCACCTTTTATGGAAAGTTTCAAAGTGTTTTTCATGACCTGGATCCTCTTTTGGTTAGGAAAATCCAGGCATTTCCTTTCCATTTGTTTTCCTTTATGCTTTAGGTTTTTGTTAATTTATTTTCTTTCTACACATATCTATGTTACCTCTTTAAATCATGTTGTTGTGTTCTAATGTTTTTTGGTGTTGTTAAAGATATAGTTTTACTTTAAACATGGTTTATGCCTTGTGTACGATGTCTTATTTATTTGTAAATTTCCACTTCTTATTTTTTGCAGAAATTAGATGTTTTGGTGGGGTTTTCCAATAGAAACGTTTTTTTTAAATTTCTTTGAAACATGTTTTGGATTTTATGTGTGAAATGTAGTGATTTATCTATTTATAGTTATGAGTTTTTCTAAAAATAGGATTTAGGTTTATAAACTTGTGTGGTATTTTATAAGTGAGGAATATGGGTTTTTGTAGGTTAAAAAAATGGTGTATTTTTGAAATTTGGTTTCAAAAGTTTTGTTTGATTTTAGAGTGTTCCTATTTTTTTATCTCGGTTGGCCTTGGAAACATGCTAGGGTGACTTGTGGATACATGAAAGAGGTGTTTTTTTTTCGGGGTGTTTTGGGTGAAAGTGTAAGGTGAAGCCCATTTTGAACATTCATAGGTGCTGTTGTTTTAACTTAACTTAATGTGAACATGGGCATGTTTTGGTAAATGTTCAATTTAACGGACCGTTTGGCCACTTTGGTATAAATATGGAATTTTTGTAGTTTTTTGAATTGGTTGATAAATGTTGCGATTAAAGGATGAGTGATGTTAAGCTAAAGGCCTGTTTTGGCATTTAGATTGGATTTTTAAAAAAGGATTGACATGGGTGAATTGTATGAGGCCCATTTGGAATCTTTGAAAGTATATGTTTTGAAAACCCCTCCGTGGTTAGGCCCATTACCTCATCAATCGATCATGTGATAGGAGGGTCCATGGTATGGGCCTCCTTTTAGAAATATTTATTTTATGAAATGGGACTAACCGTGAGGTGGTCGAGGTGGTGCCATATTGTTTCATGTTATTGATGAAATATATGTTTCTTATAATTTTAAAGTGTGACACTCCTATTTCTAAACATAGCACATAAACATAGCATAGGAAGGGGGTTTACTGTGAATGATTACTGCACTATTTTAGATTACGCACATGCTAGTGGACCATAGAAAAGTGATGCTTTGTTATTATTATTGCCCTGGGATTGGGCCCCTCGACCAGTCCTGGTAGGGCGACGGTCAGGCGTTATGACATCATCGAGAGTGGGCATGCCTTCAGGATGAGTCACATGTATAGTACGTTCCTGTCTTCCTCTAAGTACCATGGCTTTCCGTGATCCTTTTGTACATGCACTGTTAGTAACATTGCAATTATTGTGTGTGGAATCAAACCCCTGAACTTGGATTTTGTGTGAGCCCCTCTTTGGTTTTCTTTTCCTTATTTTTGAAATATAAGGTTAATGGAATTGTGATTTTTAGTTTTCAAAATATAGTGTAAATATGAAAACCTTATTTTATTTATATCTGTAGTTCAAATTAGTTTTATTAGAATGATTGGTAATTGGAAAATGCATGGATTCTATGCTTCATTTCTAGAAACCCTAATGAGCTTCTCAATGCTCATGTGTATTATATCCTTCCATTTGTAGGTTTAGTTTCCTGTTTAGGTTTATGGTTTAGCTACTCAATGGTGGAGCAAACATGGTTCTGCATTAGGTGGTGACCTGGAGGGTCACAAGGAGGTATGTAAATTAATTTTCATTCCACTTCTAGTTTTTCCCCATCCTCAAAAATTATTTATTTGGTTTTCTTTTGATCATGGTCCAAATCATTCTCAATGGTTAGATCTTGATACCCGACACTAGATCCCAGATCTTGGGGATTAGGGAAGCCCCTCGGTCCATGTCACGAGCCTACTCTTAAGACCAGTTCATGGTCAACCAGGGTTGGTTCATCAAAATATGGTATTAGTGGAGGCCCTTGTTATTTGGGGTGTCTGGTAGAAACAGTTTAGGACTGTCAGGGCATAGGAGGTATGTTACGGGTCTGTGCTTGATCAACACCTTTCACGATGAGACCTAAGTTACCAGGGGTAGTCTGGGATTTGAATCTTTTTTGTTTGGTTATTTTGGATTAAGGGATGACAATTGAGGTTATCCAGTTCATGTTGCGGCCTCACATGGGGTGGTGACCCATTTGGAGTCTAATAGCCTAGTTTAAGGTCTACGTAGTGTTATGCCATACATGGGCCGTGGCTCACCACCATGTTTTCAGGTTAGGCAAAGACACTAGTTCCTCATTCCGATGGTTTATAGTTGGTTGTGTTTCATTTTTAACTCATTTGATGTGAGTGTGTTCTAAAAAATGAAAGTGATTAGAAAAAGGTGTTTCTTATTAATTGTTTTTGAAATTAGTAAAGTGGGTTTTTAAAGAGAATGTGAATTGGTTTGGATAAACTTTGTATTTGTTTTGATTTGGTAAGGAGAAGTAGTGTTTGAACCTTGGAACTCCTTAAGCAGGGTCACACGTGCATGGGTTAGAATGAAGAGTTCATGTGGGAACTTGGTCGTAGATGATGTGAGCGAGATTGAATGAATGTAAATGTGTTGTTTCATAAGGTTCCATAGGTGATTTTTAAAATTTCAATGAAATAATGGTTTTGGAAAAGTGGTTTTTTTCTTGTGTTTGTATATTCTTGGCTTATGGGCCTGTTTCCCGAGGCTTGTATTGTTTCTTTGATTGAGTTTTGGCTTGATGACTGGTTTTGATGGTATCTTTCATGTTTATATGAGTACACCACCCAGAAAGTCTCCAAATGTTATTAATGAGTTATGCCCAGTTCCCATTTTTCTTAGTGCGTTGCCTGCTTATCGTGGTAAAAAAAGTCTGTTATAGGCAGTTGTATAGTTCGTAAACTTAGTGTGTCTTTGGGTTGTTGGGAACTTCTAGAGTATTTGAGGTTCGTACCATACCAGAGTTATTTGAAGGTTCAAATATGGACAAGAAAAGGTGAGATGTGTCATCATCATTAGTGTCTCAGGTGGAGTTGGTGGGGGTCAGATTTTGTGAGGGTTCCCCATCTGAAAAGGATCATTGTCTCTACCGATTCCCAGTTTGTCGACTATTATCTCTTATGCGACTACCCTAGCTAGTTCAGGCATTTTAAGCCTCCTTGTCACATCCCTCTGAAGTCTTGCTACCGTGAGACTGTTCAGGACACTAGGAATATTTATGAAAGAATCATCATTCGGGAGGATAGAGTAAGCGACCGTAGGATGCAAATGCTTGACTGTGAGGCTTGAGATGATTCAGCCATCAGTGCCCCAACCACATGTATCTAGGTGAAGCTCGCACACATTTAGGAGTTACAGTGGGTGTGTGGAACCTCAGTCAAGATAATGTTTTCAGCTTTGGGTTGGAAATATCCAAAAATTCCAAGTTCTATTCTCATCGTGGTCATAATATCATTCGTGTAGTGGTGGCATGACGATATTGTTCCACCATGATCGAAGCGATCTTATATGCTCTTAGGGTGGTTTCCAAATTGTTCATTGTCCTTTAATGGTTTTAGGCCCATCAATAAACTAATTTGTTCTGATTTTCTGATTGTTCTCAAATGTGTTTGTTAGAGGGATGTTTCATTTCATGAAATTGATGGGAGGGGATGAGTTAATATCTTATCTTTAATTGCTGGGTTGTTTCATAGAAAGCATTCTGTCAAAGATTCAGGTGTGTGGTTCAGTCCATGTTGGGAAAATGAAGGAGTTTGGTTTTGGTGTTCCCATGTTGCCCCCCCTAGGGGGTTTTTGGGTTTCGACGGGTTTCATATTAGTTAATTCTCGTGGTGGGGAGAACCTTCTCATGTTCTCCTTTCAACTTTGGGAAAAGATTGTTCTTGATTTGGTCGAGTGTTACGTGTGCTGGAAATAGTCTCCCTGATCTTCTTGGTTTCTTCTAGATTGGTCTAGTTATGGACACTATTTCTATCAATTGTTATCATGAGGACATACTAGGGGAAGAAAGTGTTTGTGGTTGGAAGAATTGTCACACCCCAAACCTATTTTAATTATTTAATTTTATTATTTATTGGTTTCTGTTAGCCTCGCCAAGGTGCAGGCCAAGCGTGATTATAATATTTTTAGCATTTAATGTTTAGTTGGGTTTTGGGATGCTGCGCGGGCACCACACGATCGGCAGTATCTATGTAGTCGGTCCATGTACCTATGTAGATACCTAATGTTTTTAAATAAATAATGTTTTATAAAAATTAAATGGGTTAAATGTTTGCGCCATAATAATAATAATAAGATTTTGTAGATAATAATAATAAAATTATTATTGGTAGTGTTATTGTTGTGATTAATATTTTTAATATTAATTAGTTGTTTAAAGTGGTTTTAATATTTATATGATAAAATTATCATTAATAAAATTATTAATGTTATATAATTATTATTTATGTGGTTAATATATATATATGAAAAAAATAAAATGAACAAGATTTTATTTTTTATTCCTATTAAATTTATTATTATTATTATTATGTTATAATTATTATTATTATTATTATAACATTAGATGAAAAAAATCAAACCCTAGGTCTACCCCGCGTTGCCCCCCCATCCCCCTGATTTTTTTCTACATAGCGGTGCTTCACCAGACTCCCCCCCCCTCTTGTCAACCTCCTCCCAAAATAACCCTCAGGCCTCAGTCTCCTACCAGCCCGTCATCCTCCCCTCCTCCTGTTACGCTGTCTGTCCCATGCCTCTTCCATGTTCCACGCTGTGAGCACCCTATCCAGGCCCTCGTCTGCCACCGCTCTGCCATGTCTGACGCGACACCCCCTCCGGGTATGGCATGGACTCCCCCTCCCGGTCTGGAGTGGCCTCACCCATTCAACATGACCTCCCTCATCTGGTCGGCTTCCGATCGCCGCCCTCCCCTTGTTGTCCCATGCTCCAGCTAGCCTCCTCCAGCCTCCCACTTGACCGACCAGCGAACCCCTCCTTTACCGACAATAATTTCCTTATGTAATTTTTTTTTTATTTTTTGGTGTTTTTTTCAAGTCAATAAATAGTGTAATACTGCAGGTTTTATTTGCACGTTTTTTTGGTATATATGGTAAGTGTTTGGTTTGCGAAGCGATATTCTTCCTACAATTGATGTTTTGTTGTGTTCGCACACTTCCGAGGTAGATGTTTCCATCTCTTCCCATTCCAATTTAATCCATATAATGTTTGGAAGATCTAATTATTGTTTTGGTGTGATTCGCACCACTATAATGGATTGGGTTAAATTGTTTTGGTGTTTTTGTGATAGAATAGTTTTCCAAAAATAGCTTTTGAAGTATTTTCTTGTTTATGATTCAGATGTTTATGCTAATTGTGTGTGGTTATATGTTAATTGGTCATTAATAGTGATGTTGGATGATGTGTGTGTTTTTTCCCTTATAATTATTATGTTAAATGTTTGGGTTGTAATTCAGGATCTTTTGTGAAGAAATAGTGATTTTTAGGGTGTGATTTGTATGTTTTTTAAAAATATTTATTGGTTTCTAAAATTACTTGGGGTGTTTTTTTGAAATAACTCTTTTTGGTAGTGTCTAGTTGAGTTTTATTAATTGTGAATTTGGTTTAAGTGTGTCCCTAGTACTTTTTGGTCATGTGTTGGTCTTTTCCATCTTAATTTTGGGTATCTTTTGTTGTTATAGTGAATGTTTGGTCAATAACAGAGCGAGTGCACGCATATACTTAAGGTATGTATATATATATATATCATCCATGTACATATTTTTTCATGGAATGGGGAATAAGTGCATTGAATTATGGATATATGTGTATATATATATGTATGTATGTGCATGCGATTGTGGGCTAGTTACGTGTGGTCACAACCTTTTTCTACAAGATCCAAAGTATTTGGCATGACATGGTACCTATTTAACATAGAATAATCCATGCATTTCCTTTCCATTTCATGTCCTTAATGCTTGATGTTTTTGTAAATTTATTGTCTTGCTATGCACCTCCATGGTACCTCTTTAAAGCATGTGGTGGTGTTCTAAAGTTGTTTGGTGTTTTTAAAGATAGGGTTTTACATGAAACATGGTTTATGCCTTTTGTACAATGTCTTAAGTGTTTGTAAATTGGAACTCATTCTTTTTTGGTGAAATTGGATATTTGGGTGGGGTTTTTCCCATAGAAACGTTTTGTTAAATTGAATTGAAACATGTTTTGGATTTTGTGTGTGAAATGTGCTGATTTCTCTGGTTATAGTTTGGTGTTTGTCTAAAAATGGGCCTTTGGTTTATGAACATGTTTGGTATTTTATTAGTGAGTGATATGGGTGTTTTTAGGTTGAAAACAAATGGTGTATTTACAAAATTTGGTTTCAAATGTTTTGGTTTATTTTATATTGTTTCTCTTGGTTTGTCCTGGTTGGCCTAGGAAACATGCTAGGGTGAGTTGTTGGAAAATGAAATGGGAGTTTGTTTTTCGTGGTGTGTATGTGTGAAAGTGGAAACTGAAACCCATTTGGCACCTTATTTTGTGTTTTTGTTTTAACTTCAGTTAATGTGAACTTGGTCATGTTTTTCTTAATGTTTGATTTAAGGGACGATTTGTCCATTTTGGTATAAAGATGATATTTGTGGTTGTTTTTGAATTGGTTAATAAATGTTTTGATAAAAGAATGAGTGTTGTGAATCTAAAGTCCCATTTGGAATTTTTGATTGGATTTTAAACAAAGGATTGATATGTGTGAATTTTATGAGGCATGTTTGGAATCTTTGAAACTATATGTTGGGAAAACCCCTCCTTGGTTAAGTCACTTGCCTCATATGTCAATCATGTGATAGGATAGTCCTCGGTATGGGCCTCATTTTGAAAATATTTATTTTATGGAATGGGACTAAACATGATGTGGTTGGGGTGGGGATGGATTGTGTTGTGTGCTTGATAATATATATGAGGCTTGCAATTTGAAAATGTGGCACACCTCTTTGTGAACCGAGCACGAAAACTTATCATTGCAAGGGGGTTTACTGAGAACGTTTTCTGCACAAGTTTAGAGTACACACTTGATAGTGGCCTATATTATAGGGATGTTTTGTAGTTATTATTGCTATGGGATTAGGCCCCTCAACAAGGCCAGGTATTGCAACAGTTGGGAATTAGGGAATTTTTATGTCATCGAGAGTAGGCATGTCTTCTAGATGAGTCACATGTATAGAACAATCTTGTCATCATCCGAGTTCATACGTTTTTCATGATCTATTGGTACGAGAACTACTAGTACTATTACCCTTATTGCCTGTGGAATCAAACCCTCAAACAAGGATTTGGTGTTTTCTTGGAAATATTTTGTGTGCGTGGTTGGTTTTAGAATTGAAATCAAAGTAGATGTTTTGGAAATGTTTTTATGAGCCCCTCTTTTGATTTCATTCCATCGTTTTTGAATTATAAGGGCAATGGAATTGTAATTGTTAGATTTCAAAATATTGTGTAAATATGAAAACCGTATTTTTTTATAACTGTAGTTCAAACTAGTATTATTTCACTGTTTTGGAATTTGAAAATGAATGGATTCTGTGGTTCATTTCTGGCATCCCTACTGAGCATCTCGGTGCTCATTCATTTTATATCTTTCCAGTTATATGTTCAGTTTATTATTTTGGATTATGGTTCAGCTTCTCAATGTTGGAGAAAACTTTGTTCTGAGATGGTGGTGACCCGAAGGGTCACATGGAGGTATGTAAATTTGTTTTACTTTCGCTGTTATTTTTATTTCCGCCTTGTAAATATTTATTTATTTGGTTATCTTTTGTTCATTGGCTAAATAATTCAAAATGTTTATATTTTGATTCCCAACACTAGTTTCCAACCCCAGGGGATTTGGAATGCCCCTTGGGACATACCGCGAGAAGGATCGGGTGACCGACTCATGGTCAACATAGGTTGGTTCGTGACATAAAACGTGTTTTTATGAAAAACATATCCTTTTACCTTCAAATTTTTTACCAGTAATTTATAACCAAATAAAATTATTTGGAATAATTTTTAAATATTTTAACAATACTTTTTTGATAATTTATTTATTATTATTTATAATCTCTAATCCAACAACTTGGAAATTTTTTGAGAATATAATAATAAGATTTCAATTGCATGTCATAGTTTATTTTAACTACGTGTTTCACATAAAGCATGCTCTGAAGGAATAATTTTTTTTCTTAATATAATAGCATAATACCATAATGTATTATTGTAGTCTTGTATAACTTTTCCTTGTGAGGATCAGTTCCATAGTGGGATGATGACTTGGCATGTGATGTTGGGTGCATATGTATAAGTACCTTAGAGTGGGAATGACATGTGAGTTGTTGGAAGATATTTAAGACAGGATAAGTTATTCTTCCCTTTGCGTGGCAACCAATTAGTGAAATATTTTTTAGAATATGTTTGATATCTCAATTCCATTAATATGTGGCTATGAATGTTTGTAATATGAGTGCTCTGGTCGATTAGAAGGGTTTTTCCTACTAATGTTGAGGGGTGATGTTATATGTAATGTTCACCCAATAAATGGTTTTTCTCATATTTATGAGTTATCTTAATGACATAAATCATGGGTAGGATCTTTAAAATATTTTATTAGTGCATGGGAGGTGATAATGGGTATGTGATACATGAATTTTAGATGCCTTCGATTTTCAAGCTAAAAAGCACTTGAAGTGATTTGGTATTAGGGTTTGGTTTCTATTATCCAGATTAGTTGGATGACAAAACCAAATTTCTTTGTTGAAGAAATGTTTAGATTGGGAATTATGATCACAAATGGAATGATCTATTATGGATAAATCCCATTTATATGCTTCTAATTTTAATATGACACCTAGAGTTGTTGGTTATCGAGTGATATATCCTAACAATAGAGGGATTCCATAGGCTTGTTGAAAAATAACCGTTGTGTTATTTGGTTTCGATTAGTTAAAATTAGGTGATTGTGTCTGATATTTAGGTGTGTGAGAATATAATTTATGATGTGTCAATAATGTTATTTTTAAAAGACTTGTGCGAATGAGTGGTACACGATCATACACCTATAATGTAAAGAACTATCCGGAGACACTATCTAACCCAATATTCAACCTAATCCATAAAATATCCTGATTGGAGTCCCCGATCACCACACACTGGAAACTAGTAGCTGTGAATCAAAATATACTTTTTAGAATTATTTCTCCCATAATAATCACCATAATCATCTCAAAATAATAACACATCATCTCGAACAATACACATAATTAAAAGAGATGAAAAAATGAGAAGTTAATTTTTTTACTTCTTTTAATAAAAAACCCCATACAAACAAGAATACCAAAATGGTAGGGGAACCGACTACACCATAAATACCTTTATGCATTAATAGGTTCATCACCCATGTTCCACCACTGCTAACACCTTCTAAGGGAAAAATCACTAGCAACTGGAAGTAACACCACAACCATGAAACATCTTTCTTATATATATGTAAAACATAAAAACATATACAAATATTGTAGTGTGTGATAAAATTCCCAATATTATATCACCTAAAGTGAAATATTACATGCCAAAACATTATAAGATAAATTACCACACCAGTTTTATGTTATAAGGGGATAATTTTTGTAACCTAAAAAGCTAGATTTAATAAAATGGTGTTAGGAATTTAATACCTCAAGGTAACATTATGGTGTTTTGGGTTGGTTGTGTTTGTTGAAAAAGAAAGTTTCTATGGTTAGTTGTGGTGTTCAAGTGAGATTGTTGAAAAGATATGTTTACAAAGATCCAAGGAAAAGAAATGGACAATATGGAGGCGGTAAAAAAATTATGTATATAAGGTGCTCCCATTTTCCAATGTTTTCACAATTTTTTGGTCTAAAATTTGGTCTATGGAGAAAGGTGATATTTGGAAAATGCTGTTTGACACAATATTGATGGTGGTTTGGAATGATTTTTTGCAAGGAATGATTTTGTTTCACCACATAAAAATATTGTAATGGAAAGAACCATGAAAAAGATGTTTTCACAAGAAAGACAGGTTACACACATTTGTGAAACAGAGATGAAGCGATATGTGAAAAAGAGGATTATGTGTCAGATGCGACATCAAAATACGCTTTCCATGCATGAAGAAAATATTGTTCACAAGTCAGTATTTGGGAGATAAAAATGTGTGTAGGGTTACAAATGCCAATAAATAGTAGGCTACCCCTCCTTCTATCAGTTTCTCAACCCTTAGATAATTCTAAGGATATGAATAGCGTAACTGTTGAAAACAAAAGTATTTGGGAATAATGAGAGTTTTTCACCATGTATAAAAGTTGTGTACAAGAAATTTATCCCTTATATTAGATGTAATTTGGTATTTCATCACCTAAACTCTAATGTCGCACATAAGGTGTTAATGTTTTGCACAAGGCATCCAAAAGCTGTGAAAAAGATAGAATTTTACCAGTAAATATACGGTAAATTGGTATTGATCAATTGGATGAAATTTTAACATCAACAAATCTTCTATCTACAATTTAGAATTCATTAATTTATAAAAATTAAGGTACCTACATGTTTATAAACTCTGAGTGAATCCCATCCATAAGAAGTGAGGAAATGAAGAGGAATAAGGTGATCCTTTTCATCAGTAGTGATCCATAAAAAGAGATAGATGAGTAACCCTTGGGAATGTACTGAGCATAAAATAAAAATTTTAAAAGGCAGTGATCCTTGGAATATAATTGATCCACCCAAAATATTGTAATTTAGAAATGGGACTCAGTGGGTTTGGTAGATCAGCACGTCATCATTGTATACTCCTTCGATATAACCCGGTGAGGGTGAACCAAGTAAAACTTTTGTGTCTCATACATGATTTAATTTCCACTCATTAATTTCTAGGAAAAAGGGAGAGATTAGTGTTTAGTCTGAAAATTAAGCAATATCTAAAAGGGAAGTTGTTTTAATATATCATACCTGGATTCATCCACCCCTCTATGTGTATTTTACCATGTTTGGTTATAAAAAGGGAAAAGACATGTGTAAAGAAAAAATGCATTAAAATGATAAAGGAAAGCACAAAACACAAGGAACCTAGCTTTAAAAATATCATCACTTTATCTATATAGGAAATCTCTAAGAACAAGTGTTACTATGACCCTAGGTACTTCTAACCTTGGTGAATCATGATATAGATATGATAACCCACAACATCCTCAGGCACGAGCCACTAGGGAGGGGTCAATCTAATGTTGTAGTGGTATACAATCATCATAAAATGTTTAGTTAGTATTGAAGTGATAATCCTTCTAGATGGAACTAGGCCTCGGCCCCACTAATATGACTATTATACTATTCTTAGACTACTAAACTAAATAACTATTAATCCCTTTGTGCTAAAATTATATTTTCATATCTTGTAAACTACAAATTTGACATACTCGGACACCCAACCATGGAATCCCATTATTTTCATACACTTTAAATAAAATATTGAACCATAGAATGTACAAAATCAATTTTTCCATAAGAACAACCATTTTTAAACCCACTATATTCCCAAAAATGTCCAAAATTTTATATCTCAATGAAAAACAACCATTTTTTTGGTATAAAATCATATTCTAGTCCATTCCCACACCAATCCATTTTGGAAACATGAATCACACCACCCAAAAAATTTAGCAAATACATTTAAATAACAAATTAAGAATATTAAAGCCATCCAATAATTCTAATTCATGGAATCACCTACCTCACACATAGAAACATTTATGATCTAGTGGAAAACCACAAAAACACCACAAGGGGATCCTACAAAGGAAATGTCATACTATTAAAATAAATATTAAACATGAAGATAATTTATTGAAACCTTATGAGCTTAACTAACCCAATGGAGAAAGAAAACTAATAATAATGAGAATTAAGGAACCAAGTAGAGGGGAGAAGGAAGATAAGGTTTGAAAAATTGGATGATTCTTGGAGATTCCACAAAAAATACATCAATAAAATGTATTTTTAATGGGAAAAGATGAGAGGGTTTTTTCATAGGGAATTAAATCTTGAGTGAAGTAGAAAGTGGTGGATTTGGGTTAAAATCGGTGAAGGTAAAATGAAAAATTCAATATTTTTTATGACCTAGATAGGTCATATAGTTAGGTCGCATGGTCTTCCATACTCTGTGGAAACCATGTGGTACCTATTACCTTAACGAAATAATGCCACATGGTTTTTTTGGGAAGTTCACATGCATTTTTTTCCAATTGTGGGCCCTAGACAGTCCCACTATCCATGTTGTATAGTCTCTTCTAGTTGTCGCACAATTTCTACTAACCATGCACTAACCATTCACTACCTCTTGTTAGGTAAAATAACTCCATTTTTTAAAACAAATATTAAGAAAATCTACATAATAATTATTACACACAAAAATAGATAAAATATCACAAAAAATAATGGATGTGACAATTATCCCCCCCCCCCCATAAGAACAAACCTCCCTCAAAAATTCAAACTAATCTCTGATCAGTGAACAAAACAAGGTAATTCCCCTCAACCCATGACTTCTACTCCCATGTCACATGATAACCATTTTTGTGATACTAAATCAACCAAACCAGTGGTATGGAATCTTGATGAAGAACCTTCCCTTGAGAATCCACAATATATTACGGTAACTCAAACACATAATGATCAGGTTCCAACTCTAACTCTTCCCAATTCAAATCATGACATGGGTTCAGACTATACATTATCAACTAAGAGACATGGAACATTTCATGAATTTATGTTAACAAATATGGTAAATATTACTATTATTCCACCATTCCAAATCCCTTGATAATCTCAAAAATTAAGACATGCCTCGATGTTAGCTTTCCTTGATTGACAATATGATGAAGACCCATGTGAGAGAAAACATTAAAAAACACCCCATCACTAAGAGACAATTCCATGGTCTAGAAATTATGGTTCGAATAAGAATTTTTTATACTCTATGTTATCAAAAAAATCATCCTACACAACCAATAATATCAGATATTTCTACCATAAGGATCATCCCCAACAATGAGGTCCTTACTACCTCTATCTAGTATAAAGTATGTCGATACATCTGACCAAAAATCCCTTCAATGGAAGCCATTTTTTATTATAATTAACAATTTTTATATTAAACCCCAATAAACCTAAAATGGTTATCCCTTAAGCCTCTAAAATCTAACACACATTCCCAGGCCATGTTTCCAAAGAATTGATTTTATTATTCCATTAGACCACCCATTTGATGCTAGTTTTCCATACTCAATTTCACCTGGGTTCCCATATCCTATTGGAGGCCTACGCACATCCATGAGGTAAAATGGGGGTCCTGATTTTAAATTACTATCAACAACACATAAATGATCTTTATTATTTCCTAAATATACAACCGACCCAATTCTTCCACATTGGATGAGTTATCAATCATAATTGAATGCGCTAATTTGGTTAGATGTTAAATCAATACCAATACAGAAATCCATCCTCAGGGAGTATGTAGAATGAAAATAATGAAATCCATGGTGACATTATCCCACTTTTAGCTATGAATAGAAAATGGATAAAGAAAACTGAAGGGATTTTGGTTATCTTATTTGACATACTAATAAGTATAACACTCAGATACAACATTAACTATTTCTTGCCTCAATCTCAGAAACCAAAATTGGTGACCCAGATTATAAAATATTTTGGTGGTACCCGGATGAATAGAACACTAAGAATGGAGTTTATTTGGCATCACCACCTTCTGTAATTATGAATGCTCCATGAAGTGGTATTTTATGAAAATAATTCCCTTTAGATACAATAATCAATCGCATGGAATATACCCACCATTTTAGAACATCATAGACATTTTTCATAGCTAATCACCATGTTTCTTCGACCGAATCAACTCCATGAAGAAGGGTTCCAACTGATCACAAGCTGAGAACTCACCTCTACTATGCACCATGGTCTCCAAACTCATCTAGGTAAAAATACCCTTCAATGACCACTCATCACTAGACTCCATCAAATTATGTATTGACACTTTCTTTCTCAAGTTATCAATGATCATATAACAATTTCTCAGGGTATATATAATATCAAGATCAAACCCATGAAGGTACTCATCCCAACATCACTACCTCAAATTTAAATCCTTCTGGTAGAAAATTTATGCTAGGATCTTATGATCTAAATATATTAAAAAATTCTACCTGAAGAGGTAATCACTCCATTAAAACCATTGTAGAATTCATCAATCTAAATGCATGACCAAATACTCAAAATGGACATAAATTATTCATAATGTTATCTTATGAACATCCACCTCTCTCACTCTGACATGGTGATACATGGATCACAAATTGATCTTGGGGAACCACCTTTCCCCCTTTAGCTAATCAAAATGTTCATAGATGTATGGAAAGTAGCATTTACTGTTCATCATCACCTTATTCAGAATCCTTTAATTTATGGAAAACCAGAGGCATCCATCGACATTATTTTCAAACGAGACAGGGGCTTCCTAAGTTGGGACACTTGGGAAAATGAATCCTTCAGATTATAAACAATAATGTTGTATCTATAATTTTATCGACTCTATGGGGTCCATGAAGTATTTGTTAAGAGATATAGTTTGGGTCCCCAATGAAAAATCGATGGTAAAATCTACATCCCATTCTGGAGGAAACCCTAAAAATTAAGCTAGTGATATATTTGGGAACTACTTCACTATAATAGGTAATCCTCCATTGATTGTACAACCATTTTCCAACTACCTGAGTAATGAGATATGAAAATAAAATATTTCCCAATTATAGATGTGGATGTCCAACACATCCTGAATGAGTATCCTATTAACCTTGAAAACCCTACGAGCATCAATTAGATGTGAAGAAACTCACCCACCATTGATAACAATAAATTTTTTCCTAGAAATGAACCATCCAGTCCATACTAAGGATTACATCGAAGAGGTCCATTTCCAAAACATGGAAATCTCACTCTAACTCGACCCTTAACAGATTGAGAAAACATGATGGACACCTAAAACCTTACTCATACTTCATCAAAAATAGTTTCACCAACTACATAACATACAGAATAATTTCATTTGGAAATTTCAACAATTACACATGGTGTGTAGAGATAATATAATTTGAATCACCAGTATGAAGTAGAATAGAATATATAAATGAATCAATAAAAATTGTACATCAAACCATCTTAGGTCCTACATATGATTATAATAGAGACTAATCCATAACATGATCATTACTCAAATCTACCTATTCTTGATAGTGACTTATGTCATATGGATCTATCATAAATTGACTCTTCCCAATAGTATTTCCATCCCAATCTCCACAAGCTCCAAACTGATTTCCCATTGTTCAAGATAGTTCTAACTGGTATTTCACTCCCCTGAAGATAGTGGATTCCTATCCACCCTAATTTGGTTGTGTATCTCTTCAAAACCATTGCATATGTCTTATATTTCCATAATTATGGAAAGGTCTAGCTGGGGATGGTCGTGCCCACAACACATTCCCCAACCATCGACATTGATGGAACATAACTAATCTAACATCATAATTGAAAAATAATGGAGGTCAAGAAGAATGACCTGAGCTACCACCTCTACTCTTTTCCTACTCTTCTTGTTTTCTCTTCTTCTACGATGAACTACCATTGCTGTTGAAACCTGACCCCATATTTCATGGGGAAACTGTCTGCTACTAATAAAAATGGCATGACTATAAGAAATCAGGCTTCAAAGGACAAATACATTTAGTAGTATTTCAAAACTAGATAAATAAATGAGCCTTTTAATACATAATATTACAATAATTAGAATATAATTTCTTTTTTCTTTTTTATAAATAAATCAATTTTAAGACAAATCTAATCTATAATTTATATACATTTATATATCACATATTATGATTCATGGTTTCTTGGGGAATGAAACCTAAAAAGGGTGATCACAAATTCACAATAAGGGAAAATATAGATAAATCAATAATGAATCAATGAGAATAATAATTATAACATGGTAAATTCTTGAACTCACATTCCATATAATAAAAAATAGAGAAGGATGTGCATAAACTAAATTTCAAGGAAATAAATGGAAATACATGCCAATCAAATAACTATATAAGGAAAAATAAATATGGAAAATTATGAAACTGAAACACATTCAATATAATCAATGACCTGAAAATTAAATGTATAAATAGATATGTCGATGAGAAATCTTATCAATGAATAATAATTGTAATATATTTGGAGGGAATGATTAATTATTGGATTTCATGTCCTAGGCACATGAAAACTTATACTATCTTGATCTATCCTCCCAATAGTTTCGAACTATGGATTGAAACCTGTTTGATTTTTCAACTTGTTTGTCTCATGAGAACTTATTGATGCATCAAAGAGCTATATAATGTATGGGAACCACCAATAATTTCATGTACAATTCATTCTTCATATTGATAAATAAATTTAATTAACAAAAAAGATTCCATATCAATTATCTGTATTGAATAAAAAATACGTAATTATCAATATTACTCCAAATATTCAAATATATTCTAAGTAGAAACTAAATGCAAAATATTATAGAGGTTAAGAAATATTAATATCCCTGAAATTATAAATAGATAATTATGGGAAATTCAATATTCAATGATCATAGGAGACTGAATATTTTAGGTAGACAAACTAATGAATTAAAGAAGTTAATGTGAATATTATACCTAGACAAATTAATATTAAATAATCTTCTGGAATAAAAACGATTGTATCAATAAAAAATATCCCAACTATAGTAAAATAATAGTTTGTCTCCATTGATGAATGGAAATATTATAAAAATATATTTTAAAAACAATCTTGAATAAATTATCTTTTTTATGAAAACATTTTGAAAATACATTTCATTAAAAATAACATTGGCAAAAATTTTCTAAAACAATTAAACCTTTTAATCATGAAAACATTGTTTATAATAAATATTCATATGTAAATCAGTATATTTCATACGAGGTAAAAAAGAACATTCATTTTTCACAGAAAAAAGGACAGAAAAATTCCATGTTCAGAAAGCGACAAGAAGAATCATTTTCAAAAAAATGTAAAATAAAAATGGGTAAAATTTCTTTTACCAAATAATTTTAAAAATATTTTTGGAAAAATTTTAATAAAACATGGTTTTTAGAAGAAAACAGGCTCCTTGATAGAAGAGAGAATGAGGTGGGGTTTTCGAGAAACCATTTTAAGTACCAAATTGTGAAAAAATTGTACTAATACATGAAAACGGTCATAGAAAACCATATGATATAAAATTTATGGTTTTTATTAAACAATGCTCATATATTTTTCTCTAATTTGAATCCCATTTAGATATCATTAAATTTACTTTTGAGGAAAATAATCATTAAATATTCTAATGTTCTCATACCACGACGAAACATTTTAAATCATAAACCCCATGAAAGAATAATATTAAATGAAGTCCATAAATAACAAGAAGATGAATAATTTTATGATAAAATATATATAAAAATGGTTAGTAGATACACCATAAAAATATGTAATGGATGAACATGACATGTATCTCACAGTATTAAAAAAGTGAGAAGAGAATCCATTACATTGAGTTTCTATTCAGGTGAACATCCTTTAACTTCATCTATAATAAACATATATAAATTTTATACTTTTTTGATAACATTTTTTAGGTTTATAATTACTTTTATTTCCCTTATTACTATGTTGTATACAACTATATAAATTTTTTTTATGTCTGGTGTTTTGATAAAATTGGTTTTATGTTATAAAAATGACTTTGGTAGGTCAACTATGGCCAAAGTGGTCATTGTATAAAATCTCCAAGATAATACAAATGACATAATTATAATATTTATAGATTAATAATAATTTTAATATCAATAATAAAATATGGTTATGAAAAATAAATCAAGGTTATGATCATGGAGATGGCATCTCGTACGTACGCATGAGTAACAATCTCATTTTTCAATGATCGTTATGGAAAAAAGGTAAGTAACACAATTTCTTACCATAATGATAATTATATCAGAAATTATATTTCATTTAAGAATATATACACAAATATATATATATATATATATATATATAATTGTTTTTATTTAAAATGGATCGCCTCATGTAGAGGAGGTGGTAGTCCATACATCCACGAACAATGTAATCACATTTTGAGTGTGTGAAAGGTTAATAAAGAAAATGATACATATAGTATATTTAATGAAAACTAATTATATAAAAATTATCATATTGAGGTTTTTTAGGTCAAATATTATTAATTTAATCCATCCATTATTCATTCAATGTTTAGTGCGAATGAATCACATCTCTTTGAGGGGGCGGTAGTCCACACATCTGGAAATGATGTTATCGTATTAACGCAAAATGGAAATTGTTAAAGGTATGTGTTTTAAAATTATTATAGAAGTAGGAATACATAAAAAAATATTATATATAATATATATATATATAGTGTTCCCATCATAATATCAACCATGATAGGTGGTAATGGAAAAATAAAAAGACATTATTTCGTGATGCAGTTGTTCGACGCACACAAAAATAATATGTTTGTTACCCATTATATAGATGTATGTGTAAGTGTAGGTAGAAATATTTTCAATAAAAAATACTATTATATTATTGATACTAGTGTTTTTGAATAATAATTGAATATGATGATATTAGGGGTTGGAGAATGGAAATAAAACTAAAAGGCTTGAGAGAAGATGTTACCTCTTAATTAGGTAACGACTTTTGGTTTATACCAAAACGATTCCATGGAATGATTTCTGAAAAAGTGAGGATTCAAGGTCAATATGAGGTATTTTGGGAAAATATATTGGTAGATATTTCTCAAATCTAATTGGTTTTATTTTTTTGAAGAATATGGAGATGTGGTGTCCTTTTAATGGTAAGGAAAAGGACTCACTTATATTTTTTGGGAGCAAGTTAGGTTTAAACATGTTATTACATAAAAAATGTAATAAAAAACTAGAATAACATTGAAATATAAAGTTAATAGAATAATTATGGCCATAAAATTGGCGTTTGAAATGGTTTAGGTCATTTTATCCCCTATGTTGAATGATTCATCATTTATTATGTTTAATTTTTCTTTAATAAATGTAATTAATTTTAATTAATTTCACTAATATTTTTGGGTATATTTTTTAGACTAATTAGAAATTATTTATTATTATTATTCAAAATATGGAATTCATTTTTTCAAATTCCAATCACATTAGGGGCATACATTAATTTAAAATTCATCATGCAATCAGAACGACACTACATGTTTTTACAGTAAAAATGTCTGAGAGATTGCTATTTTTTTATAATGGATTTTTAATTTAAGTTCAGTGAAATGGAATAAATTTTTTTAATTGATAAAAATATCATCTTATTAAAATTTAAAATAAATTAAAATTATAATTTACCATAACAAATAAATTAGATGAAAAAAAAGTTTTATACAAAAATTCAACATTTTTAATTATTAATTAATAAATGAATTATTTCAGAAAAAATATGAAAATTCACCCCAATGTAATTATTGTGTTATTATTTCAAAAATAAAGTTTATTTTTATGTATTATATATTTTAAGGTGATAAAATTAAAATTTAAATTGCATTATTTATTTAGTGGTGGTAAAATTGCCTTTATAAAGTTATATATTTTTTTGTGTAAAGTAATGTTTGTTCTTATATTATGACTATCAAACCCAATGGATGAATATAAAAATATTTGATTTAATTTATAACATATATATTTCATTAAAATTAAAAAATAAATATAATGAATTATTTTTATTACGAGAAAACTCCTTTGGAAGTATTAATATAATAATATTTCTTGTAATATCCAATTGGTTTTTATTTTATTTTTAATTAATTGGAAGCTAATGAATTAATTTAATATTTATATAAACAATAAATTTTGATAAGCTAGTTAGTACTATTCATAACCTCTAACATAGTGTCTAGGTTATATCGTATTATATTAAATAATAATATTTTAATAATACATTGTTACTATGTGAAACTCGATCTTCTGTGTCATGAAACCTGTCAAGGAAGGAATGTCTTATGTGTAACACATGCTAACTTGGGGTTGAATTTAATAAAAGTTATATCATGTATTAAATTTATAAAAAATAGTAAATATATAGTTGAGTCTTAGGATAAATTATTCCCTTACGCTCTTAGAGATTCATGTAATACACGCTATTAAATAAATATTTGTACTTTAGAATTTCAGGGGGTTACATTCTATCCATATTAATTAAATTTAATCACGCCAAATTAAACTCAAGATTGGTAGTATATTGTTTGATATTTATAATTTTAAAATACCTCATCATGAAAAGGGATCATAAAAAATCTTTTTGAAAAAATAGAATAAGAAGTAAAAAATGTCACATGGACTATCATGTAACTAGGTTTCTAAGAAGGAGTGCATTATTGGAAAGTGAAAATAATGACTTGGAGAAAAATCCTAAATATATATTCGGAGTCAATGAGTTCATCCATAAAAAACAAGTGAATGATAAATATATATTTGAGGGCCTCAAATCCATAATTCTGTAATGATTTAGAAGACCATCGGTTCAAGAGAAATTAAGTAATTAGTAAAATAGTTTATTTCAATGTCATTCAGGTAATTTTGGGTTATTGTTTTACTAACTAATAATATATGGAAATATTATTTCATGATAGGTTTCAATTTGTGACTAACAATCCTGAAATATTTTTTGATCAAATTATATTTCATACCATTAGTCCCAGAAATTAATTTCCAATAATAATTTTTTATGCTTGAAGCACTAAAATATACTTTTAAAATAACTTAAGGCCTAAAATTTTGACAAGTCTAAATATTTGTATTTAAAAATCATACAAATATATTATGGTTAATCAATTAACCCTTAATTCTCAAAATTTATACTATTGGTTCATCATTAAGATTTATTCATCAAATAGCTTCTCTAAAAAATGAAAAATTATTTAGGATATTGTGTAGGTTAGTGGTTGGAATGAAACCTTTATCATCAATTAAGCATGGGTTCAAGAACCATGGCCAATCTAGATATTATTGGTTGTCACCTAGATTATTGGTTGTCCTTTTCTAAACCAGAATTAAAATAACATCCAAAATAACTATGATGGATGTCCTTGAAATTAGGTTAATCACTAAATATCGTTTTAATTAAATCCATAAATAGGACTCTAATACCTAAAAACATCATCCACTTATTTCCACATTAATCATTCTTTGGTCAGGTGTTTATCCATAATATCATTTACAGGATTTGAAAATAATGACACCTTATATTAAATAAAAACAACTTAAGTTTAACATTTTTATTCATTTTTATTATCCATTCATAGTGGTTTGCAAATAAAATGTGAATTTTCCTAATATTATCCCCCTGGAGTGTCAAACCAGGTGGGCTGTAAGACCTATTTATATATACTAGGTTACCCTATATCAGGCTTGAAAAACCATGTTGGTGTTATTACTCCTATGTACATTTATTCCAAAACCAAATCCACCTATAGTATCCAGAAAATGATGTATTGCTGGGAAGACCCATATGATTTGTACCATATAGAAATTATTCGATTTCATTCTATAATTATCCTCAAATTATACCTTATGGTTATGTTATCTAACCTATTATTTATTAAATATATTTCCATAGGTTTCTACTAAACATTATTTCCTACCAAAAATAGTTACCCAACACCAGATAGCCCAGAGTTGGTGTCTGCTACTAATTACCTCGGCATGATTAAAACGAATCAATCCCAGAAGGACAGATCCATTTTATAGTCATGGTAAACAAGATACATAAATGAGTCTTGTATTTCAAAAGAATACACTAATGAAAAATTCAATTTTTTCCTTCATTACATATAAATAACTTCGATGATAACTCTACTCCATCTTGTATATCCCTTCATATATTTTATAATATGATTCTTGGATTCCTAGGCAGATAAACATAATCAGTGTGAGCTCAAATTATTAGTAAATGAAAAATATAATTTCTGCAATAATCAATCAATGATAATAATAACCGTGAAATTTTAAATAAATGAACTCACATGACATATAATTAAAATATTGAGAAGGATGTGCACAAACAATATAGAAAGGTAATAAAAGGAAACATGTTCCATTCAAATAACTAGATAAGGAAAAATAAATATGGCAAGGTAATAAAGTAAAACACAATCCATATAATCAATGCAGTGAAAATTAAATGTATCCATCATTTTTTCGATGAAAAATATCATATATTAACAATCAATGAAATATAATTGAAGGGAATGCTTAATTATTGGACGAAATTTCTAAGGAACAAGAGAAACCATACTATCCAGATCCGTCTTTTAGACAGTCTGAAACAATGGATTAAAACCCATTTAATATTTTCAAATTTTGTTTATCATTAGAACCTATCAATGAACTGATAAGATATATATATATATTGGGTTCCACCCATCATTTCATATCCAAAAACATTCTTTATAGTGATCAATCGATTTAATTAATAAAAAATGTGCCTTATCAAATATACATACCAAATAAAAAATACAGGATTATCAATATTTCTCCAAATAATAAAATACTATCAAAGTATACACTATATATATAATTTTATATGGTTGAGGAAATAGTAATATCCATGAAAAATGAAATAGATTATTAAGGGAAATTTGTTGTTTGATGATCAAAGGAGATTGAATATTTTGAGATGAATAATAAATGAATTAAGTGAATCTGAATATTATCTATGTACAAATAAATAATAAACCATCTAGAAAAATAATAATTATTATATCAATATTCTATATCGTGTTTAGAGTAAATTAATGGGTTTTTTTCATTTATTAAAATAAATATTAAAAAAAGATATTTTTAAAAACATTCTTGAGGAATTTTTTTTGTTATGAAAAACATTTTGAACAAACGTTCCATTGAAAATCACTTTGTAAAACATTTTTTAAAAAAATAATACTTTTAAAAAGGATAAATAACACTCATAGAAAATTTGATGGGTAAATCTTTACATGTCATACGAGGTAAAAATAATTTTTTTTGCATGCTAAAAAGGATAGAAAATGTATTGATCAGAAAGTAACCTAAATATTATTTTTAAAATAATGGTAAAAGTGAAAAAAGAAAAAATTTATTTACAAAATCATTTTGAAACCATTTTATTAAAACATTGTTTTTATAATTAAAAAGTTTCTCTAAATAATGAGAGAATGAAGTCAGTTTTTCTTGAAAACATTTTCTAAAACATTTTGAGTACCAATGAGTGGGAAAATGGTACTAATTCTAGAAAATGGAAATGAATAACCAAATAATATAAAATTAATGGATTTTATTGAACAATTTTTACACAATTTCCTCAAATATAAATACTGTTGAGATATTATTAATGTTATTATTGAAGAAAATAATCTTTAAAAATTATAAAGTGTCTCAAACCACATTAAAACACTTCCAATCATAAACATTAGGAATGAATAATATTAAATGTAAAGCTTAAATAAAATAAATATAAATGAATTCATTATATAATATAAAAAAAATTGGTTTTAGATACACCACACAAAAGATGTAAGTGGTAAACATGAAAAATATCTCATGGATGTAAAAAGTGAGATGAGAATCCATTACCTTGAGTTTCCTTTCGGGTGAATATCCTTTAACATCTTATATACCAAACTAATGTTAAATTTTTAATTGATTTAGAATTTTTTTTCTGTTTATAATTACTTTTATTTCACTTTTTAATATGTTTTATAAAAATACTTAAAAATTTATTTTTACATTGTGTGTTTGGACCAAATTTGGTTTATGTGTCAAGAACTATTGTAATGTCAATTATGGTCAATTGAGTAATTATATAACATATTTAGAATAAAAAATAGGAAACAAATATCATATTTATAAATTAATTATACTTTTATAATCAATAATTTAACATGGTAATGAACAATGAATCAGCGTTATGATTATAGAGATGGTAGGCTATATATATGCATGAGTAACGTTCTATTTATTTAATGATAGTTCTGGAAACAAGTTAAATAATACAATATCCTTACATAATGATTATTATATCATAAATACCTTGTTATTTAATCATATATACTTATATATATAATTATTTTGATATAAAACAAATCATGTCATGTTGAGGAGGTGGTGGTTCACACGTCCACAAACGACGTTATCAATTTTTAAGTGTGTGAAAGGGTAATAAAGAAAATGATATATGTAGTATATTTATAGAATGTTAATTATTTCATGAAAATATTATATATTCTGTTTATGTCTCAAAATTTTAATTAAATCCATCATTTATATGTTCTATTTTTAGTGTGAATTAATCACATCAAATTAAGGGGAAATAGTCCACACTTCCACAAATGATGTTATTATATTAACACAAAATGTAAATTATTAAAGGTATGTGTTATAAAAGGATTAAATAAGTGTAAATACAAAAAAAATATCAGACATATCATATATAGATAAATTTTCCGTCATAATTTACACCATTATAGGTAGTAAAATAAAAATGAGCAATCATTATTTTTTGAGGAAATAGTTCATCATACACAGAAATTGTATGTTTGTTAACCATTGGATGGAAGTATTTGAGATTTTATGTAGAATAAAATACACTACAACATCCTATTATATTTATTCTAGTGTTTTTTCTCCATAATAATATAATAAGAAGATATGATTGGTTGTAAAATTGAAATAAAATAAAAAATCTTAGGGGAATAAGTTGCCTTTTAATCGAGTAACTAATTATGTTTTATACCAAAAGGATTACATTGAAATATTTAATACAATATAGAGGTTTAAAGGTCAGTGGTATAGATTATGTGAATCTATATGGTCGAATTAAGCTGGAACATAATTGGTTTTAGAGGTGTGAGGGATGGGGAGAGGTTTTGGCCTTTTATAGGGAAGGAAAAACACTCACTTGGAATTTTTGGAAACAAGTTACGTGTACGCAATTTATTACATTGAAAAATTAAAAAACCACAAAAACTAAACAATATAAGTATAATGGTGGATTTATTACCATAAATTATGTATTGGAAAATTTTATAGGTCATTTGGGCCCCTAAGTTAATGGTTTAATCATTTATTATGTTTAATTTTGTCTTAATAATTACAATTAAATTTAATTACATTCACTAGATTTTTTTGTAAAATTTTTTGATATTATTAGAACATATAAATTATTTTTATTTCAAATATGGAATAAATTTCTTCAAATTCCAATCACATATGTGGTAAAAATTAATTTAAAATTCATCTCGTAAGTGGGACGACAATGCAGTTTTTTAAAGTAAAATTGAATGAAGGTTTTCTATGTTTTTATAATCAAATTCAAAGTGAAACTAACTCCAATGAAATAAATTTTATTAATATATAAATAATTAACTTATTGAACTTAGAACTAATTATAATTATAAATTATCCTTAAAATAAATTAGATAAAAAAGCTATTTTGAACTAAAATTTAGTATTTTTAATTATTCATCAAAAAATATATTTTTTTGAGAAAAAAATAAATTAATCCTAACACAATTATTATCTATATATTTAAAATACTATGTTTATTTTGGAATATTTAATCAATTAAAGTATCGCAATTTTGATTAAAAACGGGTTCTCCATTTAAAGGCGGTAAAGTTGCCATTATAAATATATATGTTTTTATGTGTAAAGTAAGGTTTGTTCTTATATTATCTCAATAAAACCAAATGAATGAATACAAATTCTTTTCATTTAATATATATCATATATATTTCATTAAAGTAATTCACTAATTGTAATTAATTATTTTTTTAGACAAAACTCGTTTGGAAGAATAAATCTAATGATATTTTTAAAAAAAATTAATTTGTTTTTATTTTCATTTTAAATTAATTTGTAACAATTGAATTAATTTTATATTTATATAAAATATAAATTTTAATAAGTTAGTTAATAATATTAATAATCGAAAACATAATGGAAAGGTTATATTATATTATATTAAATAATAATATTTTAATAATACATTATTATGTGTTGAAAATATATCTTGAATGCAATGTAAGATATTGAGGAAAGTTTCCCTTGCGTGAAACACAATCTAACTCAGTATTTCATGCATTAAAATCTCTATCATGTACTAAATTTATTTAAAATAGTAAATATGTAGTATGTTATAAGTTTATTATATTCTCTTATGTTCTTGGGGATGCGTGTCATACACACTACCGAATACAAATTTGTACTTTAGTATTTCTGGGTGTTACATCTACTATGAACCAGTGCTGATGCTGCCCCAAAAAACAAGATATACTAGAGAAGTCAATATTCACCATCAATTAATGGTCAACTACTACATCATATATCTAAAACATTTGTTAGAATACATGGGATCGAATTCATGTTGACTACCACATTTTAAACCATTGAACCTTCATCTAGTCATCAGTGACTAACATTGGTGTGAATCAAAAAAATTCAAAAAAACAGTTATTATACACAATCATGGTCTGATTCCCCTAGTGGAGATCTTGAAAATAATAGTTATTGGATAAAACAATGGTCATAGGGTAAAAATTCACATTGAAAACAACATTGAAATCCTTCTAACTCTTTTGCCCATGCTGCATGACCTGAAACACTAAATCCCACCTCCTTCGACTGGATAATTCCAAAAAAAATGAAGCACACTTCACTATAATTACCTCTTGTGTTTCATGGAACCCACACATCCTTTCAATATTCTCAATCCAATAATTAGCTTCAGGTGGGTTTGTGATCCCTTAAATGGAAGGAGGCTTGTTCCTAAGGAACACATGATCCTTTGCCTTTAACAATCCCAGTTCGGATTCCCAACCCTGAGCAGGAATAGAGCCTTCTCCCTAACCCAAAGCCAAGATATCCCAAAACATTACTTCCCCTAGTATCTGAAAAATTGTTGACAGATAACTCTCTCCTAACTATTTAGTAGTTTCATAGGAAGTCTCTGGGGGAGGCATCTTACTACCTCAATCAACCAACTCTAGGAAAACCATAATCACATTATTCTGAAAACCTTCAACAAATTCGGATTTTAAAAATATTTATAGATCGAAACCAAAACCAAAACAAGTAAAATAACAATTCTGACCAATCCACCCCTAATCAGTTTTCGTTCATTGTCTACAACATGTATGTCAAAACTATAATTGGATTCAACTAAAATTCTGAACAGACTACTGTATCCCATGGTCGGTTACAAAATGTGTTGGACAGACACCCCACTCACAAATAAAATCTAAATCCCAAACATTACTAGATGATATGTATTTAGATTCTCCAAAAACACATAACCCAATGAATATTGGAAACCATGATATGATAACATTTTTTCATGAACCAGACCAGGACACCATCCAACCTAACACCCAACCCGACTTGTGACATGGCCCAATGGGAGTTCTCATTCCTCACTCGCTAGAAACTAGCTCCTCATAATCAAAGAATAATTTTGTTATTTATTTCACCCATAATAATGATCATAAACAACTAAAAATAATAACACGTCATCTTGAACAATATTCATAATAAAAATATCTTCAACCATCACAAGTTAAAAAATTTACATATTTTAATCAAAACCCCCATATGAACAAGAATATAAAAATGGAAGGAGAACCAACTACACAGCTAGATCCTCCATCAAATAATAGGATCATCACACTCATTCCACCACAATGATACTAGCCTCATGCGTACCATCACTTGAGAAATATGGGACATACCTAAGAACAAGTATCATTGGGACCTTAAAAACCTTTTACCATGGTAAAACATGGTATATTAATCATAAACTAGAGCGTACTCATGTAAAATCCAAAATTAGTTGTAGATATAAATATATAGTGGCCACTAATCATTATTAAATGGTTATTTATTATTGTATCATCAATCATGATAGAGGGAACCAAGCCATGGTCCCACCAATCTAACTATAATACTAGTCCTCAACCACCCAACTAATAACATAGGATTATTTTTGTTCTCAAATTATCATTTCATACCTCATAAACTACTACTTTTACTTGCTCAAAGATCTATCCATAGAATCACACATGTAACAACATAATTTCCATACACACATAATAAAAAATCAAACCACATAAGGTAAGAATTCCATTTTTCTATAGTAAAACCCATCTTCAAAACCCATTGTATACACACACATGTCCAATATTAGAAATATCCCTAAAATCCATCCATTTTACTTTTGAAAATCAACTACCAATCTATACAGACACCAGAACCATATGGAAACATGACTTTCACTACCTAAGAATTCATATAACACACTTTTAGAATAAATAATGCATACTAAAGTCATCCAATAATAACAAATCCCACAATGACATACGTCACCCTTGGAAACTTCTAGACTCTAGTGGATAACCATAGCCACAAAAAATGGGGGATTTAAAGGATTTATCATACTATAAACATCAATATTAGATCCAAGAAATTATTATTAAACACTTAATAGGATAACTAACCCACTGGAGAATGAAAACCCCAATAAGAAAGAATAATTAACCAAGAATAGGGAAGAAACAATAGAAAGAGTGGCTTAAATGACAATAATCCAAATACACCATGAAAATAAAGATCCAAGTGATAAAACTGAATAGTTATAAAAAAGTCAATAAATACAATGTTAGGGAAGAAATGGGTAAATTTGGGTTTAAATTGGGGAAGGTAAATGTGAAATTTTACAAATCTAATGACCAGGACACACGACACGGTTAAGCTGCACGGTCCTCCAAAATCATGTGGGAACCATGAGTTACCTCTACCAGTAAATAAGTGATGATACATGATTTGTTGTAAAAGGTTTCACACCCCTGTAGTGGACCATAATCCCTATACAAAACCATGCCTTGGGATCATGGGTAGTCATATGCCTATGTTGTAGGCCATGTGGCCTAGACAATCCCACTACCCAGGGTGAACTATATCTTCTAGGCTGGTGCACCGCTTCTATTAACCGTGCGCCATATATTGTTAGATCAAAAAATCGATTTATTTCTCAAAAACACTATTGAAAATCTCATCAATAATTAGAGGTTCAAATAAAGAGGTAAGCACAACAAAAGAGATTGTGGATGTGACATGTTAATATTGGTTGAGAATAAGGTGGTTCATAATGGTTATTCATGGTGAATAAATTTTTGGGATCGATGAAAAATGTGGTTTTATATGAGGAAAATCTAGCATGATGGAATGTTTTAGGATTATTTTCCTAACAGGTTTGACATGATTTTATAATTTCCCTCTTTGTTGAGAGGTGACATCAGAGATGGATCAATGTTCCGTAATATAGTCTCATTGAGGGTGTTCATTGATAATAATTATCAAAAAAACATGTATATAGAACCTATTTATGTGGTTCATGAGGGGTTTTATAATGAAATCCATATTTTTTAAATTGAAACATTATTCATTAGAGGTTTTGACCCCTGTTTTGTGTAGAATTTTTTTTATGGGGATAACATTCTTGGTGATAAGAGAATAGTTGGCGATCATTGTTTTTTAGTGGGTGGGTAATATCGTAATAGATATATCTACATATTATGTTTGGTAATAGATATATCATGTATTGTAATGGTATGAACATGTTGTGGTAGGGTAAAGGGATTGGTGATATAGATCATTGGATGGTTGATATGGAATCTAGATTCCAAAGTGTATCTACATCTTATTTTATCTAGTTCCCTAAGAAATAAAATATTTGTGGTTTATATATGTGTTTGGATACATTTAATGAATTATAACCATGCTTATCATAGTTTTGTATGTGATCTAAGGGAGATTCACATCGTCTATGAGTTAGTTCTATGGGTAATATATAGTTTTGTTAGAAGATGATCTAACTATGGATTTACATTAAGAGTCAAGGTTAAAATTTAGTTATTATGTTAATCTAGGAATGCATTTGAGGATTACGTCATTAATATTTTGTGATGGTACAACCCATTTATGGGTGTGGCCATACATTTTCAACAATGGTTGATTAAAGGATGGAGAAATTTTGATTTCATGTTTCATTGGGTGTGGTGAAATTAAAACCAAACTAATCATATCGTTAGACCACATAAAATTTGTTTATACTATGATATTTTTATGGCAGGGAGAATCATGGATCATAATAAACCCTTATGAGATAATTATTATGGTGGGGATCACCATTAACTTAGAGAATTAATTTCAAGATAACATTATGGTGCTTCAAGATAAGTGCGTTTTGTTGAGTTTCAAATTAGTTGTAAAAGTTGTAAAGACAGAGTCGCTCGGGTTCTGATGAATAGTCTACCTTTTGTTTAGAGTTTCACAAAATAATATTAATTTTTATTGTATTGATGAATGTGATGATTTTTTTTGGAATTTCGGAATAATATAAGTTAAAATTTTTGGTTAGGTGCTAATAAGGATTCTTAGATATGACATGTGTTATAGTGGGTTAATGATAAAACCCTAAGTCTTTTGATGTTATGGATTTCAACCAATGTCTCATATTCTTGGACTCAAATTTCATATAAGAGTTAAAATTGTAATTTTATATAGTAAATAATTGTTAGAATATTTTCTAAAAATCCCATTGATCTGAGAATGAGGTGCTTATTTTATGTTCTAAATTTTGTGATATTCCATGATGGTAAATGTCGTTTGAATATATAAATAATTTTTTGGTAAATATTAATTTTTATTATCATATAAATGTTTATTTATTCTATTAAAAGTCTCAAATAAAATTTTAATTCTTTTTTTTTCGAATTCATAATGGTGGATTTCCTTAAGGTGAGCTAAAATATTTTTTTATATTCAAGGATTGGGTAGAGACTTTTAACTAGTATTGTATTTTATTATTATTTTTATTTATAACCTCCATTTTTTATTTCTATTTTTTCATTCAAATTCATGGAATTACCATATATTCTAAGACTAATATAATAGTGGACTGTGGGAGCGAAGAAAGGTTTATGTCCGTATTTTTACGATTAGACTGGGATCAAGGTACAATGGGTGTAGGGCGTAGATTCAAGATCATTGCAATGAAATGTCGCCTTAAGGTATTAATAATATTTATATTCACCAGTTAAATTAGTTTTGTTTTTAGTTTTTGGTTTTTGTGGTGTTATATGGACTGGTGTAATTTTTTTATCTTTCTCTAGTTTGATTTAGGGAGAATCTATGGGTTTGGGTGATTTATTGTGTTTTCTATTTGAGAAGACCTAATCACAAGGGGATATTTTCAAGAACAAATTTTGTGTTTTCCTATTTTTTAAAAAATATATAACCTTATTACTACATTATTTGATGTATTTCTATATATACCTTATAGTGTGACACATGGTATTGCTGAATACTCGACCAGAGTACTCAGGTGAGGGAACATGGCATGCAGAGTATGAAACTAAACCCCATATAAGGTGCACAATGAGATTTCATGTATAGTATTTAGCCCGAGGCCGCGTGAGGTACATTTCTAGGTACCTAGTGTGATTTTAATTCCATTTTGGTTTGATACACACCATTTATTTTGGAAATAAACTTGAGGTTTGGACTGAGTTATACACCTGAAAGAGCGATTTGGGAGTATATGATTGGTACATGGAAGAACATGCCATGTATTATCCCCTTAGAATTTTTTTTTTCTTTTTTCATGGTCTATATATAGAATTATACTACTAAGGATCCCATTATTAGTGTTTTTATACATATGATTTGATTATAAAGAGCATACTTTGAGTAGATTCCATTAATGAGATCCTATAGGGTTTGATATATAGGGATGTGAGGTTAGTTCTTAAGATGAACAGTTATGATTTTATTCTTTGGGAGAGAATATATAAGATCCATGATAGTGAAATACGAATGAACTAATTACATAAAATGATTTTTCCATGGGTTTTAATTGGATATAGTTCTATACGGTTCCATGTTAGAAGAACAGTTTGGTGATGTCGAATGCTAATACGGATTTAGACCAGCCTCATGAGGGTTGGTTCAGATAAATCCCAAAGGCTTAGTAAACATCACATATTGTTAAAAATGACCATGTTCAATTGGGAATATACTTGGATGTTACTATAGGGACACCGGTAGGTTCTGATGTGATATATTGACCCCAAAGAGGGAGCATGTAGTGATGGATAATGATGATTGTGGGTGTGATCATTGAACCTAAATCGATGATGGGGGACTAATATTGATATAATGATGAGGTCAGGCCATTCAATTAGTAGTTTAACTTGATTATGTGGGATGGGATTGAGTTTATGGCCAACCCATAGAGATATTTTGAGAGATTTTTCATTTAGGGACACTCAATCCATTAATATATAAATTGTATATGGAATGTATGGGTAGTTATACTTGATTCAATTTATATTCCAATGTCTAATTCCTATGTGGTTACAAAGGATTTGTACTTTGGGTCTATATGAATTGCCTTGGTGGTTACTTAGGAATTTAATTATGTTTTTTACTATTGGTATTCATCGAAATACCTCGTAATAATAAACTATAAGACTGCTAATATGGAATGACCTGATTATGCTACCAAGAATTTGGGGTTTTCTCTATGGAATGCCTAGGAGGAATCATAGAATTATGACTATGTGCCTATGACTATGAATACCTAATATATGTCCAAGTATTCACTAGATTCATAAAATTAATTCATTGTTTGTTACCTAGGATTCGACCATTGAGTGTATATGAATTTATTTGGACATTAACAAGAGGATTGGATTTATATAGATGTTTATTAGATTCATTTGACTTTATCCTTTGATCTAAATTTATTATTATGTTCATGGGATTCATTGTAATTTCTTTTTAGATCTATATTTATACCTATTGTGTTATAATACATACAAAATTATCCAATTTAGGTTTGGTCAATCCTGGTAGGCTTGTTAGAACCCAAAGATTGGAAATGTTTAATTAATTATTTTGATGCTAGTCATTATGATGCTATGCTGGGAATATCACATGTGAATAAACATGTTTATGATAATATAAGAGAGTAACACCATTTTGGTTATACAACTAAAACATTATTTATAAACCCCTTCTTGGTGTTCTCATCTATACCTTATTCCTACTTCGAAAATTGAGCATGAGATAATTAGTTGAAAGGGGAAAGGCATAGTGTTTTATTATTAGCATAGGGAAACTCGATAGGGATTTTGAGGAATGAATATAGGATTGAAATATGGATTTATATAGAGTATTATATATTTTTTGTTTTTTAATTTTTAAATGTGATCGTCTATGTGGGTGATAATTTTCTCTATATTGGAATAAATTTGAGTCTATGTGACCATTTATTTTTACATTTCTCATTTGAAATATCAAGTTATGATTATATGTTTCCATAAACTCTAGTTTTTTGTTATGTATGAAGCACTATTATTTTTTGTTGTTTTTACCATGATCTAATGGTATAATATTCTCTTGGTAACATCATTGAACCTCACTACTAGTTAGAAACATCAAGAATATGGGGAGGCGCACCTGGGGTCAAGAGGTGATTCTCAGTCTAGGCACCAGTCGAGTGGTTGGGGTTGTGCGACATTACAAAACTCATCAAAGTAACCAAGAATAGGTTAAATAACCAACAAATCATCATGTAGATTCCAAATTATGTTATCCCGATATCATTTTTGAAATAGGTTCTATGGTAACTCTATTTGAGTATGAAAGAAAGTGAGCAATTTTGAATCCAAATGACTACCCTTACCTTGAATTTATTTTCCAGGGGATGAGAAAGCTGACACGTGTTACGCACCAGGATGTTGAAATGGAAGTTTATAAATAAACACCATCATGAATTAACCCACTTTTAATTCTCTTTATATGTGTGTTATTATTTTTAGAATTCATTCTTGTTAAAAAGACTAGATAAATCCTTGGTGAAGAAGAAATGTCCCAGTTATTCCTATAGTTAATTGTTATTGAAACATTAATTCCAATAATTATTGAGTATGGAATTAGTGACATTGGTATATTCCTTAGACTGTTTGAAACAGAGTTCTAGGGTTGGGATATAGGGTAAAAATAATGGAATACCTATCCAATAATTATTATACTTATGGACCTCACCTCTTATGATGATTGATTATGAATGACCAAAATATAGAAAATAAATATTTGAAGGCTGCATCATAATATTGATTATATTGAGGCAATATAGATAAGGAAATGAAAATATTTCACCTCTTTATTTGTATTATAACTATCTTATAACGAGTCTCTGACAATATCACCCCAATGTAGCTTCAGATGGAAATATTTAATAGATTGATCCTTGTTCTTTAATATCATTCAAACTTTTTTAAATGGTATTTTTAAAATAGGTAATATTACCCAATTCCATTTTCCAATGTACAAAGATTAAAAAAAGAATTTTTTTATTATGATTTATATTTTTCATTAACACCTTTGGGGACTCTAATATCTGATAGTACATTTATAAGAATCGATGAAATAAAACATAATAAGGATCAACCGGCCTCTAAATGAGAGAATATTTATTTTTCAAGTAAGTGATGTTCCTTATCATCCTTTCAGTCATTATATATATATATAATGAATTTTAATCCTCCCAAAAAACAAATTTTTTAAGCTATTTCATAGGTTAATATTTTTATAGAGAAACCAATCCACTCCTTTATCTAAAGGACCCTTCTGCTCAAGTAATAACATGAGATATAAACACTACATTTATTATAGATCATCTATCAACCATCTTATTTTATATAACTATTGATAATTTATTTATTCCTAGGATCAATTTTCATATTAAATTTAAAATAATATCATTTCCACTGTAAAAAAATAAGAGTTAAATACTTCAAGTACCACACATGCCTTTGAAGTGGATAACCAGATGATAAGATATATCTTTTTGGATGTTCTTCC
The DNA here is from genome assembly GCA_963277665.1 of Viscum album. Classification (NCBI taxonomy): domain Eukaryota; kingdom Viridiplantae; phylum Streptophyta; class Magnoliopsida; order Santalales; family Viscaceae; genus Viscum; species Viscum album. Next base: position 1,198,552,104 of record OY728131.1, read on the forward strand.
TAAACATGTATTTAGTGAGTAAAAATAAAAAAATTAAAACATAAATTTAATCAATAAAATGTATCATCTCATCATGGGTTCCACTTAAACAATTCCCTACACTGGTTGTTCACATATCCTTAAGCACGTCTCCTCATAAGACAGAGGATGATGACTAGCAGCAAGGGTCTAAAGGTGGTACAATGGGGAGACTATAAATTATAGATCAATGAAAAATAAAGAACAATAAATCATTAATAATGGTAGGAGAATATAATAGTAAATAAAAATAAAAATAAATTGATAATGATGACAATAAATAATAACTAACCATGCATAGTCATACTATGGAATATATATAGGCATCCAAACATATATGAAGTGTCATAATACCCTATATAAGGCCGGATTAAAAAATAAACAAATAGATAAAACACTCTGAAATTATATCTAATAGAATATAGATAAATACCCCAGTCCTCTTCTCCCATACTCCATCCTAGATGATAAGGATATCATTTTTTTGCACAATCCATGATCCCAAACCAGTAATGATGAGGTCTCTTTGGGTCCCAAAAAGAAGCCAGGATAGGGTCTAATAAATACTCAACAGGACTCCCTAAATGGTTTATAATTAATATCTAGTCCATGAATACTCAATATATTATTTTATAGGTATATCAATAATATATTAAATAAATAAATAATAACAACTTGAACTCAGGTTCCCAAGGGACACCCAACTGATAATAAATGCTTCCACCTGTGTTGAAATATCTTTAATGATGTGTCACAATATGTATATAAGTATATAAAAATGTTTTTATATATATTAACAATATATATATAAACATGTATAGCCAAATATATATACACATAATGTTATTTAGTACCCGAGGCATAAGATAAGGTTCCTTTCATAGTCACAACAGTTTCTAGGAATAATATTAAGGGACTCCATGCTTAAGTATCACAATAACATACACTATTATTGAGTATCACAAAAAAGGGATTCCATTCCTGAGAATCAAAATATGGGATTCCATGCCGGAATGTCATAATATGGGATGTCATGACTGAGTATCACAATAATGGAATCTATGCTCGAGTATCACATTAAGGAATGTCATTCCCATGTTACAAAATAAGGTATTCAATAGCTAAGTATAAAATTTAATAAGGGACTCTATGATTCTGAATACAAAGGGAATGAATTACCATTTATAGTTGAAACAAATACCTTTTATCATTTCCTTCAAAAGATTAAAGGATGGGAACGTGAGATGGTATTACCATTCACACTTTATGTAGTCCAATTTATACAATTCAGTTGATTCATTAATAACCAATAGGGCCATGAACATGAAAATTCAATATCATTAATTAAGTAAAACTAATGCATTAGAAAATATCACAATTTGATTATCTCGAATTTATCACCCGTTTCTCATTAGGTAAAACATCATATATAAAAGGTAGTTTTCTTGTAATATAGAAACAAGGGTTATAATGAATATCAACGTCTCTTAATTTTGAAATTATCCATTAAATATAAAAATTACCAAATTTCCATGAGAAATACCCTTTAAATAATATAATTCATCATAAATCATTCCATTATACAGATTCCAATTCAATTCAGTTTTGAAGGTTGAGAAATTAACAACATTAAGCCCAGTGCAGTCTATCAAGGATGAATTGGTTTACCTAAACCATTTAATTTAATAAGGCATCTAAATCATACAATGTATTTGTATATAATGTACCCAAGTGGTGGTTTTATTTTTTTCATTAACCTCAAACCATGTAAATTGTGTCTAAGGTCATACATTTCATTCTCTAAGTATTTAATTTAAGGTATTCAAAATTTACGGGAAACACAAGGGATATCTAGCATGTGAAACTATGAAAATATTTATAAACAGTGATATTTTAAGAGAAAATTATTTCGAAATACTAAATTATAAAAATAATCTTCACTCATCCAAAATAGGTCCTGGACTTAAGATAGAATGATATGAAATGTTATAATTTCCAAATTCTATAAAAGGGTGATTTAGCTTGCATGAAGATAGAAGTAGAGGTGGTGAGATAAAAAAATGAGGAATAATGAGTCTTAAAATTAAAGTTACACTTCAAATTCACCTTGAAATGATCAATTCAGAGCATAGATAGGGGATATCGACCAATGTTAGAGGAGGAGGAAGAGGTATGGGGGGATAATGGGAGAATGTGAGAGGGGGATCAGGAATATTTATTTGTGGATAGAGGGAGAATAAACCATTTTCTTCCTTTAAATAAGCCTAATGGTGTTTTAAACATGCACCAAACATTTGTTTCTACTATACCATGTGTAAACAACATCACACGACTAGCACATGGTTAGAAAAACTATTCACAACACTTGTTTCCAACTCTACTATTTTTTATAGACCCCTCACATGACTATGTAGACTTGCATACGTGGTTTAGAAAACCATGTTAAACCCTTAAATACTCTAAACTAGGCCATATGGTTTTCTTTAGAGGAAAACATAGTTTTAGAAACAGGTTCCCCTATAGAAAATAGACTTAGTGGTTTGGCTTACAGAGTTTTCCCAAACTATGCACAAACTCTATGCCTCTGTCTATTTCTCCCAAAATTGAGTTTTCAGTGCTAGATGCCACTAAAGCTCATATAAACTACTAATATGCCTACTTGTCCTTAAAATATAATAATAAACAATACTTTATGTATCCCAATTCATGGGTTTACATTAATATTCCTGGTTAATGATTTAGACCATCCGCAAAAGGAAAAGATTTAAATTCTTTTATAAATTCTACTATAATCCAAATCGGGTGATCTTATAATTTGTGCACCATAATACATCACATCTTTTAGAAGAATTGGGAAAAAATGAATCAAAACACAATACACATGGTTTAATAATTTTCTTCTAAAATGGTTATGTTTCATTTTCAAACATCCAACACACCTCTATGATTTATTTAATTATAATAGAGATTAAATAAAAAATACCATACAAACACTCATAAACAAATGAAAATAAAAATGGCGCATACATGATACCATCTACCCAAATACATGATCGTGGTATTATCAATTTAAGCATTATGCTTATGGTTATCCCCCTCATATTTTGTAGTTTTCTTAGGGAAATTTATGATTCATGGGGATACCACCCTTGGAGTTTCCAATTTATGCATGTAGATAGCATGTCAAGTGTTATTCATTTACAACCACATCCCACCACCAAAGAGAAACTGAGTGTTAAACTACTTTTGGTCAACAAAATTTCTAAAAATGCTCGAATCTTATGGTTGACGCATCATTAAAGATGGTTTTGAGGATTTTATCCCAAGGTTTTTGAGGATTATTCTGAGCACACTCACCAAAGCCTAAACCATTTTTATGATAATGTCATCCCATTGAAGAATATCCCAAAAAATAATTGGTGTGTTATAGAACCATTAATTGAATAATTCTAATCCAAATCTATTGATCATCCTAAACTACGTTGGTCTTAACAACCATCTCTGGATTTCAACAAAATCCATTATTAATAAATTCTTAGAATTTTCCACGTATAATATCCAAAACATTGTTTCATAGGTTAAATGACATACGAGTTCTGAAATGACCATAACATAACTAGTATTAGGGTTCCTGAACCCTACTCACATGAGGGTGTCTTCGTAGAAATCAATATATCAATCCCAACCTTAGGTGTATCCTTGTCATCACACATTTGAAACAAAAACCAATTTACCACTTCACATGCCCATATATAATATCATTCAGGTATAATATATTAAAATAACTCATCTAGAGAACTACCATAAACATCACCCACTACTTGTTCCTACATCCTGATAATAGTTCCCTTAGAGAATGGTGAATTGAAACCCATAACAAGTGTAAAAACCCTTAAATGTATAGTAGAGTATAAGAAATAGAAGGGTTTTATTTTAAACCACCCTTGAAGTTCATTCGGAAATAGTTCTTCATCCAATAGGAAAATATATTTGGATATATTGCTTGATGTATAGATGACTCTCTCTCAACATACTCTATGAAATGTAAAGGCATTGAGTATTCTCATGTCTAATAGTATATTAGGATGAGATATTATCAATAGGCATGTATTGATCCCATTGATTTATACTCACATAAACTAGGTCACACCTACCTTTTTCAATGTCTGACACCATGTCTCCAAACCATGAGTGTCTAAATCTATTCATGGGTCAATCATTTCAGGTCAACTGGATTATTTCAAAATTAACGCATCTCACATGTTACTATATTTAGTTTATCTCAAACCACTGATCCACTATGCATGAAACCTTTATATAAGAACTAATGATCCTAAATACATACACGGTTTATCGTCAGCATTAATTTATAAACTTTACCATGCACAATGGGTGTGAGATAAAATTTTAATTTTAAGTGGGTGTACAACCCATACCACCCAGTACGATACCTGACTCATAATCTCTAATTTTTTATATAAATAAACAAAATAGATAGTGCTACATTGAACTATAGTTCATAACATTCCAAATTATTTCTTATAAATACTCACTAAAATTAGGTACCTACTTCTGTGGTGATTTTTCAAATGAATACCCACCATAAGGATTTTTCTTTCAAATTAAAAAATGGGAAATGTAAACACTGGTCATTTGGGCCAGGTACCAGAATAGTATTTCATATCAATCTATATTTGATAAACAATCACTCAGGGTTGTTTAAAAAAAGATAGGAATTAATTATCCCATATCGTAAAACTCATGTACATTCCATGAAATAGTATTTAATAGATAATTAAACCATGATCGTTGCATATAAGGATAACATAAAATGACATCTATCCTCTATATCATGTTTCCATAAAATAAATCATATGATGTCCTACTAGGGTATTAGTCAAAATGAGGAAGTTTAGGACCATCCCCATGGCCCTAAGGTCTCTAGAATAATATCTATAACCCACTCACTGGATTAATCTACATAAGTTCAAGAACACCTAAAAACTATCATTAAAAGAACTAAAACTGAAGTAAGAAGAATGTTCTCACCCTAAAAGTGATGAAATTTCAATGTTGGTGGATTAAAATAGATTATACTCATATGTTATACATGAATGGTAATAAAACCTTGAGTTTTAACTCACAATTTAACTAGTTTTATTCACAGTGTTATTGTTTTATTGTCTAGATTCCTACTCAGGATAACCATAGACACATGGAACCTCACATGTGATCTTCCCCATAACATTTAGAAATTCTTTTATTTCTAAAAGAACTACCTACACAGGGATAACCCTTCATTTAACATAGGGTGTCATCTTTTAAACTAGATTCACGCATAATAAGTCAAAAGCATTTACCACCTAATACTTAAGTTTAAAGTACCAATGTGTAAAAATATGATGGATAACTCTGGTTAATTATCAAGATCCCTCTCAATAATCTCTCAAGGTATAATAAATATAAACCTTACATGAGGTTTAACACTATAATATTTATTAAAATGATTCATTTTATTTTATTTAACTGAACCTCATTTATTAAACCTTTTTAAGATGCTTGTACATAATGAATTCCAAGAACCATGTTTAATGGAAAACTCTACTAAACTCTATATTTTGTTAATTACATGCATCATAATAGGAAATTTATTTCATAATTTCCATTTAAAAATGTAATCTAAATTTATTTATCCAATAAATTAACAAAATATTATTGGTTAAAAATATTAAATTCAGATCTATAAAGGAAAACACTCTTTATGATGTAATTTTAATTAATTTAATAGAATACTCATATAAATAGACCCTAATAGTAGATAAAAGTAAAATTTAAATTAAAGGGGACTGGTCAAGTAAGATTCTAGAAAATATTTATATAAACCCCATATAAGCAGTTATAGACACTTTAATTGATCATCCACACAGAATAATCACACCACTATTGGGTTAATTACAAAGGAATTCAAAAAGTAACAGTGACATAACAGGGTCCTATTAATCCATTTTGGTTCAGTTTTATGGGTATCAATTACAAATTTATGGAGTCAACAATCAATAAATTAAAATTAGATTCTCATTTTAATGTAACCAAAAATAGTTATTTCATTTAATATTAAACATATCCTAAATTTTTTTATTTTATAAGTTATGTTTTTCAAATGACCTAATTAGATATAGTTATTCATTTGTGGATTTAATCATGTGGTTCATCATTCCCAAGTTAATAATGTACTAGAAATAATTTAAGAAACCAATTTATATAAGAATTTTTTCTCAAATATACATATATAACCATCAAGATTTATTTATCTGTATAACCATTCCCATGTTATGAATGTACTTTACCTTATAAGTTACAACTGGCATTCATGTAACTAATACTAGTCATTTACCTATGATTTTTTAATATAACAAGTTTATTCATGCTGGTTAATTTATATAGGTCATCATTCTCCAATTTCTAAATGCATATTCTTTTTATAAATTGAATAATTTTCCCCCATTTAATTAAAACCATAAATGTTTAATCCTATGAATCCTAAGATCCATGGACCAAACATATCATAAATTGTAAGTTAAGGATCCGCCATTAAGATATATACGAAAACACTACGTAGGTTGACATAAAAAATTTAATTAAAAAAACATAATCGTAATATAACAAGGAGTTATATTGAATCAATAATACATAAATGAAATATTAAAATCAATGAATCACATTATATAGGTATGAGTTTTATACGAATTATCATGAATCTAGAAATCAACAATTCAATAAACATGGAATGGAATAAACATTCCATGTAATCCTATTTGTGCCTATAATGTTGCAGGATATTATACTTCCTTATCATACTAGTCCAAGTGTAAAAAATAATAATTCAACAAATCAATACCCACTATAGTACAATAGTCACTCAAGGTGATGTCATAATCAAATGTAATAATATTATCATGAACAACAACCCCATCCCAAGAAAATTGATCTTTCCCTCATGTGTGGGTTAACTGCACCCAGTCACACGATATTTACCAAGTGCTGGAAAATTCCAGGTCTCCTTTCAACCATCCCAAACAAGTAAAAAAAAGAAATAAATATCGGATACCACAGGTGACTTTTAGAACTAGGAACCATTAAAATGGTCTCTAGAGTTGGTTTGTCATATATACTCAAATGCACCTCCCTATATGCCAGAGGCTACTGACAAGTAATGAGGCTCTAAAGATAGTGCTCTGGGGAGACTATACCCCCTATATTAGTGAAAATATATAAAAATAAATCATCAATAAAGGTAATATAATATAATAATAACTGAAAATCAATGTTAAAAAATAACCAAGAAAATTCCAAATAATCTGGCATGGATGAACATACAATGTCATAAATACAGGTAGTCAAACATACAATTAGTGATACAATGCCATATGTAGGGCTTAAATTACAATAAAAATAAATACAAAAAGTATCATTATCTATGTCAAATAACATTATGATAACTAGATTTGTCCTTTTATCCTATACTCAATCCAACCCTGAATGGAAAAAATCATGTAAGAACAATACATGATCCATTACCTAAAACCATGAGGTCTGTTCGGGAGACAAATGGACGACCAAAAATGGTGTATGATATGCTTTTTTTACCTCCACTAATAATTTCTAATTCATTTCCGGTTTTCTAATATAATAAATAGTAGTGTATAGGTATATGAACAAGAATGTAAATAAAAAAATAACAAGTCAAACTTGGGTTCCCAAGGGGTACCCGACTGTCAATACCTCCTTCCACCTAAGATGGAATATCTATGATAATGTGACACTATATATATATATATATGTGTTTCAATAGTTATATAAATATGTATTTATATGTGTTCACTACATATATAGAAACACATATATCCATATATATATACATAGTGTTATCCAGGACCTGGGGTGTAACTCAAGCATCTTGCCATAGTCACAAGAGTCTCGTGGAATAATAATGAGTGATGTTGTTCTAGTGTATCACAACAATGGTCTCTATTTACGAGTATCGAAATAATGGATATCACAATAAGGGATGTCATGTCTATGTATCAGAATAATTGAATCCTCGCCCGAGTATCACAATAAGAGATTTTAAGCCGGAGTATCACAGTAAGGGATGTCATTCCCATGTGTCACATTTAATAAGGGATTTCATTCCCATAAATAATAAGGTATCATATTCCCATTCACATCTAAAATAAAAACTTTTTATCATTTCATCCATAAGTTCTAAGGAAGGGAAAGGGAGATGGTCTTACCATTCACTTTATATTTAATCCAATTTTCACATTTCATTTTATTATTTTATAATGGATAATTCTATTCACATGAACATAGAATATCTCTGTTTATTTAAAATATAATAGATAAGGCCATGTCATAATAGAGTTATCGGTAATTAATAACCACATTCTCATTTTTTTAAATAGTGCACCTCATAGGTGGTTTTATAATAAAATATAGACAAGGGTTACTTCCCATATCATTATTAATTAACTATAGATTTATCAATTCTATATATAAAAGGAATTCATTCCATGATAAACACCCATTACATAATATAATTAATCAGGACTCGTTCCAATAAATATATTCGAAGTCAATTTAATTAAGAATATTGACTTATTCAGAATTTCAATCCTGAAGTTCGCTATCAAGAACAAATAGGTTAACCTAAACCATTCAATTCATATAGTAATGTAAATAATAATATGTAAATTTTAATAATACACCCAATGGGAGGTTATATTTGAGTTTAACGAACATAAACCAGGTGAATGGGTTATAATGGAATCATATATGTGCTCTAATAATTTAATTTAAGGTATTTTACAATATAAAGGTAATGTGCGGGAAGTCTAGTGTAATGTATAATATAAATAATATATTAATGAGTAAAATTCTATGAAAAAGAAACTAGATGTCCTATCTTATATTGAAGAAGCCTCACATTCCCCACATTCAGATGTGATTTGAGTTGGAATGATAGGAAATAGAAGAATCTCAAAATTCTATAAAATACGATGAATTTGTTCGCATGAAGACATAACCTAAGGTAGAAAAATAAATAAAGGAAGAATGAGTCATATAATTACCACTATTCTTCAGAAACACCCTATTGTGTTTGATTTGGATCTCAAATGAGGGAGAAACCACAAAGGGAGAGGTGTAGGAAGGTATGTGCACACGGGAGGCCACCTAGGTGATTGTTGGAGGAAAATAGAGAAATCACCATTTAAGGATGGAAAGAAAAAATGGTCAATTTTAGACTTTAAATGTGAATCATGGTTTTGAAACACAGTTTGGATGACAATAAACCAATGGTGCATTGAAGTTATCAAACGTGGTACCCACATAGAATAGCTAGCACATAGCTAGTAAAACTATGCATAACCTATGCATCCACCTCAACAATTTTCTAATCCACCTCTACTTTTTTCTATAAAAACCTAACATAGGTCTGTATCCTTAGGTTCATAGTTTGAAAACTAATGTAACAATATAGTAGCCCCTAAAATAGTCCACAATGTTTCCCCTATAATTCCATACTACTTAATCACCTCGTTCTGCAATAGATAACATGCCATAATGTTTGGGTTGAATGGGTCACACTAGTAATGTGTTAAACAAGATCCTCTATATGTTTCTCCAGAAATAGATTTTTTAATATCTTATATCCCTAATAAATAATATAAACTCATGATACACCTATCAGTCCATAAACATCACCTAAAACAACACTTTTAATTGTCTCAACTCCCAATTTTACTATCTAGCACCTGATTAAAGAGTAAACCCATCCACTAAATTAAAAGGGTCGAATTCCATTATAAATTCCAACTCAGTATAAAAAAATTTATCTTATATGAAAAATATATTACATTTTATTGAATAATTTATGTATTAGATGAAACTGAAAATTAAAGAAATATTATATCCTCATTTTGATGTATATATGTTGGTTTTAATTAGATTCAACTCCTACTATCCATCTTCAAGAATAACTAATATATAGAGATTAAATAATAATAGCATCCCTTTGAAACACTCTGTCCCATTGGAAAAACACTCCCCTTATATCGAATGAGTTTTTTTAAAAACACTCATCATTTTATGTGTATTGAGAAGATAAGAAATGGTATGACAATAAATTAATACCAATCCCTCACTATGAATAATAGTGGGATAATTTTTAAATGGTAGGAGATAAAATAAGACATTGTAATATAATTTTAACTGTAGAGGGTAAAAAAGTATTCCTGCAAGATTAGATAGAATAGTTCTGACAAAAATTAAAAATAAAAAAAATTAATAAAATAGATTCACATAACTTGAATGAAAAATTACTAGGAATTTGATGCAAGATGGTCTAATGAAATCAGAAAATAAATAACTCTCTATGTTATAAAATATTTTTAAAAATATTTAAAAATATTTGAAACAAATTAAAAAATATTAAGAAAACATAAATTTAGATAGATTTTATAATCTATGTAAGTGTTTCAACTTAATCATATCAATGAAATATGGGCACATAATATTTTTGTTTGAAAGTAACTATTTTTTATCGCCTAAATGATAAAATATGGTAAATAAGAATTTGGAGTTTCACTATATCATTCATTTGATTTCATTTTATATAGTAATGGAACTCAATATAGGTTATAATATTTTAAGATTTATAGTAAAAAAAATTATTCATTTATATACTAATAATTTATTCCTGTAATTTGAAATTCATTTTCACCAATATCTTTTGTTATTTTTTACTAGTGTATGATATTAATATGGCTAAAAATCACATATTATTATGAGTAAAATAATTTTCATATTAAATTAAATAAATTGAAGAACTATAAAGTATATTAATATTATTTTAGTATTAAAATAAATTATAATTATAAATCTAAAAATAATAATCTGCCAATTTTCTTGTCATACACCATATATAATTATCTCTCATTCTTCTAAGTCATCGTTTTCGTGTACCATCACAATATCCAAGGGAAATTATTTATAGAATCAGTTGTAAATATATTTATCCAAATATGATGTTGATTTCCCTATTATACTATAACAAATAACATCATTAGGAGAAAAATGCACGGTAAAACCTTTTCTAAAATTTTATCATGATGATAAAATAGGTAAAAAAATAATGTAAAATAATAATTCCACCTATTATATCTATATTATAATTTTTTTTATTCAAACATGTCAATGGATAAGAAATTTAAAGGGAAAAGGAAAAAGAATAAATATCATTTTTCAATTAGATTAAATGGAGTCAAGGTATTTCAAAAAAGAACCAAAATAAGTGGGAAATAAAGGGATCTTAAGTTATGATTTTTAAAAATGGATGGGCTACTAAATTTATAGTCTTATAATAAAACCTAGTAAATGAAATGGAATAAGAATATGAGGAACAGAACTAAATACCATACAATATCCGACAATTGAATTTAAAATTTTGGATATAATTTTGAATAAGAATAGTCACATTGATATGTGATTTTTGAACATCTAAATAAACTCTCTAAAAAATATAATCAATATGAACAACTTTCTGTGACCCCATAAATGATATTTTTAAAAAAATTAAATAAAAACAACTTGATTGGAGGTGATTTATCACTGTTGATTTTCATTATCTAAAGATTCATTGGGTAGGATATTTTTTTATAACCTTTAAAAGATTATATATTATAGTGTATAGATATTTAAGAATCATTATTTTATTCGATTATTTATATTTGAAACATCTATCTTCTTTCATTATATCCTTGTAATTAATTTCTTGAGTTATATTGAAACATGCAATTTTTTTATCAATCAATTTAATTGAGCATGTCTATGTGTGTGTTAATATTCGGACACCATTTTTTACAATAAATAGGTCTGAGTAGAAATTTTATCCATCTACTATTGAATATATAATTCCTTAAATGAATATTAGTGGACTTTGTAATGAAAGATAATTTTATATATTCTCTATCCCATTTATTAATTTTGTCACATTCTTCTTCAAAATTTCAATCAAATACATAATATTAGTTAATTATGTTTATTAATTAACAATTGGTTTCTAGAGGACAACAACATTTTAATGATTTTAACAAGTCATTATATTTATCAAAATGATAGTTTATTTTTATATATTTTTTATAATTTAGTAGTTAGAAACATTATTTTATCATATGATGATTCTAATTCCATTAGAATATTGAGATATCTCCCCTTTAATTTCTATATCTTTTCTCCATGTCATGAGTATTTCCAATCAGTTTTATGATCTGGATGTGTAAAGCTTCATAACCCTTTTATAGACATATCTAGTAGCCCTCTTTCTTCTTATGTGTTTGAATATATAGAAATAAAATATTATATAGTTATTTCATTTTACATGTTTTTGAATCTAATATTTATGTTAAACAATTTTCATGGTTTTTTTATTTTATATTTAAATGTCTACATGATGACATTTCTACAATGCACAATGATTTAATCAATAAATCATCTCTCTCACAACTATTGTTGTAGGTTTCTACAAAAGTATTTGTTCGAGAAAATTTTAATATAAAAACATTGTATTTATATTTTCCATTAATTTAGGTATTATAATGTTATTATTTAGTGAGGTATTCAAGTTTTAATCCTATTTATTTATTGAAAATATTATATTTTTATCAAATTGAGTCTAACTATCCAGTATTTTTTTGAAATACTTATAAAAATAATTATTATAAGTGTATTTGTAATCAATATTAGATTCTTATAAATGGTTAGCTTATGAAAATTCAATATTTCATCATATTTTTAAAATGAAAAAATAAGTTTTTACACATCCCTACAACACTTAGAGATTATAATTATACAAATAGAAATATATATATCAAAAAAATATAGTTTCCTCATATGTAATGGATTTTGAATACTTTTTAGGAATGTAATAATATTTTATATAGATAATACAACATAATATTTATAGATATAAGAATAGAATTAAATAATATTAAAATGCTGAAAATTATTTTCATAACAAATCAGTGTAAAATTGAAATTATAATAAATAGTCAAATATATTTTGATAATGTGTCTCTGATACAAAGTACTTGATATCAATATAGAAATTAAAAAAATCATATATTTTCCATCTATCTTATTATAGATAAAAAGATTCAATCTTTTTAGTTTAGTCTCTAGTACCAAGTGTTTTCCAATTTAGACAACTTCAAGAGGGGTGAAATATAAAAAACACATGAAATCCCATTCAAATAAATATCATGCTCAAATCATTAAATTAGAGTAATGAAAAAAGGAAAAAAATTAAGAAAAAGTAACTCATCAAGGCTGTAATATTATATTAAAAAACAATCTTGTAGATAAACATAACAATAGTTTGTTGTAAAAGATATAATAGATATGTAAATTATTCATTCTAATCCTATAATTTCCATTGAAATCAAATATCTAGAAAAAAATGAATAATAATGAATATAGATATTTGAAGAAATTATAGATGATTATTGGTGGATATTTTAGGATCACACTTTATACATGATCATTCTCTTTAAAAAATATAGTAATAAATTAATAAGTTACACAATCCAGAGTAAAATAGCTAAATAAAATAAAAATAAAAGTCTTTAAGGAATTTTGATATAAATGTTATAGATTTTTCGGTATGTAATCCAAAATATTATTTATATATATATGGTTTATATACCTATAATATCATGTAATTTAACCCAATGTGGTAGGATAATATTATACCTATATCTAAATAGAATAATATTTCCCTTAGAAAGAAAAGTGGAATGCACTGAAATAAGGGTGAATAAATACGACAAAAAACATTCCTAAAAATCTAACAAATATCCGCACATCTATTACATCATAGAATATCAAAATAATAATAATAATATATAAAATAGATAGATTATAAATACTAAATATAAATAGTAAAATAGATTTAAAATGATCACAAACTATTGTTATCGAGTATCAATGTCAGTGATTTATAGTAGTTACTTTCCCACTTCATACACATTTATTTTACTTACAATAAATATTAGATGATTTTTCAGTATGTAGATGGTCCCAGAATCAAGTACAAGAATTATAACATAGAAAAAGGACTAATTATCACTAAAAAGATTAAAATACTATGAATGATCTTATTGAATTTGATCAATGTATGAATCAAGTGTGAACCATTATTAATCTCTCATCCTATGACCAAAAATATTTAAAAATAATCTCAATAAAGAATGTATGACAATGTTTTAACCCAACATAATCCTAGAGAGTGTGCTCAATCAACATGTTACTCAATTAAAAGCATTTCTGCACATTATTACATCCTTTTTAAAACATGTTCTTGTGTTATCAAGAATAAGTATTCAACCTGTTGATTCATTTATCTCTAAAAAATATCGTAGAATCTCAAGAATAAATGTGGAAATGAAAAGAACAAAACATATAGAGGTTTTATTTGGTTTACTAATATTGGGATATATTCTAGGATAATACACTAGAATTTGTGTCTATGTACCGAAAACTCACTATATACTCAATTTTTTAGTGGATACATGATTCTTCTGAAGTTAGTCAACACCATGTTTGACATCATATACAATCTAGATGAAGTCACTATACACTGATTCTCAAGGAATATATAATGGTTTAGGGTATAACTAAATGCCTCCTAAGGGTCACTTCATTATTCTCTTTAACACACTACTCTTGAAGAAATTAGTTTATAGACATATAGATCTATAATCATTTTATGGGAACATAAGACTCTATATAACCACCATACGTGCATGTTTTGATCTGAATCATAATTTCCCGATGTGATGTTATATTTTGTAACAGGTGTTTCCCCCATATTACAATGATAGATATATTCATATCCATGATATAAGATTTTAGGAAATATCTTAAAAAAATTGACACATCAGTATGACTCTGGGTAAATAGTATTCTAAAATAGTAATTCACTTATTATACTATATATTATTCAACTAATCAAAAAAAATATCATAACTATTTTAACATCATTTGTCCACAACATTACAAACATGGTTTAAAGTGATAATAAATATTTAACTCTTCCAAATTACTCTCTTTCCCAGAATTATTGATCTTTCTACAATACAAGAAAAAACTTTACTTTATAAATTTAACCTTCAACATATCTTCAATAAACAACAAATCAATAATTTTTATTTTAGATATTCAATGAAGCCCATATGACTGATGAATTTCCTTCTTTTTCCTCTACTATTCATCGAACACTATGTTCTTCTTTGAAATATCCTCTATGATTTATTAGCTATTAATAATTTTATAGTCTTATTATATTATCCT
The DNA here is from genome assembly GCA_963277665.1 of Viscum album. Classification (NCBI taxonomy): domain Eukaryota; kingdom Viridiplantae; phylum Streptophyta; class Magnoliopsida; order Santalales; family Viscaceae; genus Viscum; species Viscum album. The sequence continues at coordinate 1,198,567,530 of OY728131.1, forward strand.
TTGAATTAAATTTTATAGGTAGAATATTTGAATTTCAAATTCAAATTATAGAAATTAACTACCCTGAACATCCTCTTATTAATGTTTCCCATACAAATTATAGTCAAATATATCTCAAATATTGAACACTATTTAGTTTTTTAATGCTGTTTAATAACCAAAATATAATTACAATGTGAAAATTCATCAATTCTGATAGAAATGTTTTATTTTCAAAACATTAAACTGTGAACTCCACTTGAAATAGCCATTTCTATCATCTCATCGGTTTAACAATGGCATGATAAAACATTTACCACCCGAAAGTCTTAATCATGATAAAAAAGCTACTTAAAAATAATAAATTCCAGATTCCCTTTCCTTTTTATCTTTTATTCTTGAAAATTGTATACACAATTTTTTTTAAAGATGTAGGGATTCTCATGTATCCAATTTCAATCATCATCATATAGTATATAAAATCATTTAAAACAACCATTTTGGGTCTTTCCATTAAATAGAATGATTTTATAATCACAATATAGATTCTATTATGAAATTTTGATTCTCTAGTTATCCATTTGAATCATTCTTCTTCAACTATTGTAATCATAAATTCTAGTGAAATATCTTACATGTCAATTCAAAATCTCAATGTCTTCGATGATATCTTGAAAATATTCAACTAAATATAACACGAACATATACTAACATTAGTAGGGGAAATATATTCTATTGTTACAAAACAATTATAGATTTCATATTTATCAAATACAACTCATTAATTAATTGGTATTCATATGTATCATTCCACTAATTTGTACACAAATTTGATGTATTTATGTTTAATTTTCTATATCTAAAAATTTCATTCATAATTCATCTCATCCTTCTCCAAACATCATAAAACCTAATAAAACTGCTTCTTATGTCTTAATATACTTGAAGAATCTCATTTATAACCTTGTGAAGATTGAGAAACCTTCATAATATAATGTATGATATCTTATTCATTTTTTTTCATACTATGTCGTTGTTATATAGTTATATCAATTCATTTTGTTATATCTCTCCATTATAGATTCTAGGTGAACCTATTACCCCAATATTCCTTTAATATCCTAAAACTACAATCTTATATAAGTCAATTAAATAATTATTTTATCCCCATCACCTGGTAAGATTCCATTGTATGTTGAACTTCATCATATCACCACCATGTCTTCACCAAATTCATCCTTTAGTAATTGAAAAAAATATTATTATAACGATAATGATTGTCAAAAAATATTTCTCACAACTTCTTGGAAGCACAAAACCTTTACACCCATCCAAAAAATATCAAACATTTATGATTTCAAAAACTAGACATACAACCTCTTAGTTATAATAATCTCCCCATTTGGATCTCATAAAATTACTTCCATAAAATATATTCACCATCAATAGATGGAGATAATTATTATCTTGTACATTTAACTTCATCACATCATCACCATGTCATCATTAAATCCAACCATTCATGATTTTCAAAAAAATAATTCTTGTAACATTAATGATTTCCAATAATTCATTCTCATAAACTCATTGAAAGTAAATACCATTAAAACAATCCATAAAAATAAACCATCAATGATTTCTATAAAATACAATATATAAAATCTTATTTGTAACAATATCCCCTTTGTATTTAATTGAAATTTTTTCCATAATATGAATTTACTAACAACATACTGTGATAATCTATCCCATCTTTATCTTTCATTATAAGACCCATTAGGTTTATAAATTTTATAGTCTTATCATATCCCCTCAATTTATTTAGAACTTGACACAAAATATTGTGATGATATTTTTCACTTTGATACCACTTGTCACTCATAATACAGTCTTCTTGATTGATTTTAGTATCCTGAAATAAAATTACATGAAACTAAATTATTAACTAAAAAAATAGAACATGAATTACTCCATGTATATAAGTAATCCCCTAATAAGTTTTCTATCATATTATAAAGGGTATTATACCTTATGGTAAGGGACCTATACCACATTTATGAAAATAACTATAGAATTCATACCATTTAGAGTACTAAAAATATGGTTTTTACAACAATTTCTCTCAAAATCCAGATTTTTACCACATGTTGTTCATCATCAATTCATTTATACTCAAATTCACCTTTTACTTTTCATGGTGGATACTTGATATCAATTATTTATTTATATTTATCATTGAAACTATTTTTTATGATTCCTCTCATTATATGCATTATTTTCAACACATATATACATATAAATACATTCATCATATACAAATTTCAAGGATCATATATCCCCCTTAATATTAAAATAACTAATAATATATACTTATTGGATAAGGGATTACCTCTGAACATCGAGAATTATAAAAACAAATTGAATATAAAAACATGAAATCCCTCCACCAATATTCTTATAAGGCTTGATGATCATTTTACTTTTCATATACCCACTTATACAAAATTAATTATGGGTTATTGATTTCATGTTATCTAATTTGTTCATATAATTCAACTTTTCTAAATTTTTATTAATACCACTTGTGAATTATTCCTCCTTTTCTATACCAATAATGCTACTTCCATATCAATGTTTCTTTCTCAATGAGAGAGTAACTCCACCAGTATTTTTTATACCATATAGATGTAAATTTTATACTAGTTACACATACCTGATTATTTTACTCTATAATTTCCATTAAAACAAATTCATATTTTCTTATTATTGAGGACATTTTAATTAAACATCTAATCATTTTTTATTATATGGGAATGTCCTTATTCATCTTGAAAATTGGTAGTTTTTCATTCATACACTCCTTGATAACTAAGAGAGTAACATCTTATTTCTTATTTACTCTCCATTATTTTCTCTTATATTTCTATATATTGTAGTAACATGTATTATAACCATGTTTTCTGTATGAAAAAAATATTAAAAAATATTTATACTCTTATATGTTTTTCTATGGATGGTATATATCTATAAGTCCCTTTTGAATACATATATCAAATTCATCCATACACACATCCATTGATTGCAAAATTATTTTACAAAATAAGTCTCCTTTAATACTTTTTTGATCATTTTACATTCAAAATATTGAATTTAAATTATTTCCCTATTAGTTCCAAATATTTTTTTCGTAATATTTACTAAATCACTATGTAAAAATATTCAGGGATTTAATTCTTCTTCAATGTATGAAACTCTCTCTAAATAATCCTTATCCTCAAATCCAAATATATTTGTATGACTTATTAATTTTCCAAGTGAGAATTAATTTCATTATGTATAATATTTAATAGGTCATTACACTTCCCTTTATAGTATTAAATTAATACCTGTGGATTTTCTCTTTTTCTGTGTTATAGTTCAAATCATGAAAATGTTTATTAAGTGTATCACTTTTTCCCTAAATTTTTACATTAATTAGAAAAATATAATTATTTGAAATAAATTCCTTTTTTAGAAACATAATTGTTTTCTTATAATTTTCTTATATTTCTATATTCATTTACAATTTTATTATTCAGGAACCGTATTATACTCCTCAAGGCTTGAGGATTCTGTTTTTTGGTAATTGAAAATATTAATATTTACTACAAATGAGGTTGTAAATTTTATATCATCATCAAAAAAATAATTTATATGTAATTTATTTTCTAATAATTTAAAGTAACAAAAATTTCAGATTTAGATTCTTATATATAAAAAGAATATAGATTTTTTTGCCTTAGTGGGATTGCTCAATTTCTTTGTTTCCATCATCATCATCATCTTATTCTTCTAACTTTTGGAAAAATAAAACTCTTTATCAAAATAACTCATACCAAAATCATCAATTGATTCATAATCAAAACCGTTCTGTTAAACCTGATTGTGTTTAATTGATGTATATTCCTTACTATATAAATTATCAAAATTCATCCACATATATTTTGTATTCTTACAGCGAGTTATATTTTTTTACCTTTTTATACATAGTATTTTTCCTGATATTATTATCACAAAAATCAATATCAAATTTTATTACATCATTATCAAACTATATTATATTCTGACATAGAAAAAAATCAAACTAATAAGATGTCACATGTTTTACCAACATGTACCTATAATGAATGAATGAAATAAACATTCAAATTAAAAAAATTAATTATATAAAATAAATTGGATATCACTATAGAAGAAATATATTACATTATATTAAAATATTAACAAGTGAAATATGTCATATTGAATACAAAGAGAACTTGTGGCTCTAATACAACTTATTGTTACCCAATAGTCCCCCTGGGAGGGGGGGTAAATCAGGGTGTTTTCAAATTAAAATATTTTCATCACATGTTTATTTATTTACTGTATCATGTTCTCACGTTAATAGGAGCTAGTGTTTCACATTATGATTAATTAATTTATCAAAAAAATATATCTGGATCACAATCATGTGTTCAGAACTACAAAACACACAACACAGAACTTGGTTCGCACATGTTGAGAAACATCCAATGATAATACACCATGTATTATGATAGTGTAAAAAATATACTATTAACTCCCTATTTATGTTGATAAAATATTTAGGTGAAGTATATCCTCACTAAAGATAACTAACTATGTAATTTAGGATAATTCACTCTTTATTATTTCTCAATAACTATACAGTTGTTTAAGGATTATCTCATCACCTCCCAAAGGCCACTCCCATCACTTTATTTCTACTCTACTCCAAAAGATATCAGTTTATATATAGGTAGGTCAATATTTATATTATCAACATAAAGGTAACTCTATAATAACCATATATACATGTTATATTGGGCATCATAAATTCATGTTAAGATACTCCAACATATACGACGTGTTGCTCTAAAATTATAACGCTAGATATAACTTATTCTCTGTTAGAAGAGTTGAAGAAATGTCTTTAAAAAATTCACACAAAAATTATAGACAAGATGAATATAATTAAAAATTATAAATTAACTTATCACATATTATATTATTATAAAATCAAACATATTAATCATCGATAAATGTTCATCATTTGTCATTCACTATATGAAACAGATATAAAAGTAAAAAAATCATATATTATTTCTTCTTAATATCCATACTATAATAATAGATATATCTAGGATATAAAAAAAATACTATATAATGATAAAATTAAATATATATTCAAATATAAAAAATTTATCCACTTTGATACATATACTCAATTAAGACAACATTTCTTACCACTTTCCTTTTTCTTTCTCATTTCACTGAACAATATATTCTTCTTATCTATATCATAGGTTTTGTATCTTCCAAAAAAAAATTAGATTTTTATTATTCTTGAATTACTATTTTATTTTCAAGATAATATATTTTAATTTATAATTAAAAATATAGATATTATCTTGTTAGATCTCTATTAGCTTTAAATTAAACCCTATCAATCATTTTCAAATATATCTCCACTATTAAACTCCATTTAGTGTCATGGTGTTTTTATAAAAACCATAAAATAGATAAAAGGTTTTGGTTTAGAAATTATAGGTGAAATTTATATTTTTCAAACCATTATATCATAGACTCTACATGAAATTACCATTTCGATCTATGAATTATTCATAGCATAGCATGGTGAAACATTTACCATGGAAAAACATTCATCAAGTGAAAAAACCTTCAAAATATATTTCCTTACACTCTTCTACTAATTTTTATGCTATATTACTAAACCTGATATTCATAATGTATTGTTAAATGGTGTTTAAATTCTCTAGTTTCCCATTATAGTCATTATTATATAAATTTCATAACAACCTTTAAAATTCCAATTTTGAATCTTCTTATTTTTCTTGATGAAATTTTATTCATAGTATAACTTCTTATATGGGTTTATTACTCTCTATATATATTATTCAATAATTCTTCAAATACCTTGGTTTTCACAATGCCAAGTGAAATAGACTACATGCCATTTAAACATCTCTAAATCAACTGAAATTTCATATAAATCACACCTAAAATATAACATAGATTTATTAAAAATTGAGGAATTTTTTTTAGTTTATTGTTAGGTAGAATGCAGAGATTATAGATTAATAATTTATATCCCATAAATTCAATGGTATTCTCACAAAATATTCATCTGATTCTTACTCAACCTTCACAAATTATAGTTTCATCTTGCACCACTTTAAAATTCTTCTAGAATTAATCTCATTCTTCTCCATAAATCATAAAACAATCATATACAACTTCCAAATATTTAATATACATGGATAAGCTAATTTTTAAGCTCATAGATTGAGATATAAATATACAATCCCAAATATGATCCCCTCTAAAATGATTTAGCTGAGATTTTATTAATAAATTGTCATATTAGGGTGACTTCTTTAGTTCTCTCCAACAGAGGTTCCTTGTGAACCTCTTCTCTAGATCTTCCATAAAAATATAGATATTATAATCACATATAAGTCAATGTCAAAAACTATAATATCACTATCACCCTGTTTGATTTGGATATATTTTGAGCTTCATTACATAACATTCATGTTTCAATATTTCTTTCTTTTATTTATTTTTAATTAATCCTTCACATATATTATGGATTATCAAAAAATATTTCTCATAACAACTTGGAATCACCCAAACATTACAACCATCGACCACATGAATATTTAATAATTAAAAAAATTAACCTTAAAACTCTTAATTTCAGATTCCTATATATAATTATCATCTCACATATCTGAGACAAACACCAAATTTTAATATTCTTTAAAAAACATGACATAATTTCATTCATTGAGATATGATTCCAATTAAATTTTAGAAAACAAATACATGGTATCAATCTATTTCAAAACTCCTTAATATTGTTGACTAAATCAATAAAATCCATACAAATAACTAAAAAATTATGAAAAAATGTATTTCCTCATGATGCAATTTTTATATACATTATATTCTACTATAATAGTCCAAATTCATTATGGTGTGAATAATAAGTACTTCAATGATATGCATCCATCCAAAAATTCCAAAAGCTACATCATTATTCTATTTCCTACACATTATTTTGTAATTATATAGAATATTTCATAACATAAAAAACTATGTTGTAAACATATCATGGTAATTCAATGTTATGAATACATTCTAAAACCTTTAATATTCTCAAATCACCACCAAATGTCATGACATAATATAACACTTCATATATCATAATACTCAAAAATATATTGTAATTTTATAATAATATTAAAATTTTCACCCATTAAATCTTTTATATACTTAATATTTCCCAAATTCTTTAGTGAGGAACTATGATCCAACCAAAAAATACTATGGAATGATTTTCAATTTTGGTAAAAAATCATCCTAAAATAGTTATAGTATAATTCTCACCCAATGATGTGTTTGTTTTTCAATTTAAAAGGCATATTCATCCAATTATTCTTATATGGATCTAATCAATCTCCAACTCATCCATGTGTTTTTTAAAATAAAGAAAACATGAAAACGACTTCTAATGTCATGAATGAATCCATTAAATAAACTAATCATAGTACACTCACAAATATGAGAGTTATATAAAACCAAAAATAAGTAATAGAGTAATATATGTTAGAGTACTCAAAATCTCATTGTAAAGATCATTACTATATTTTTTAATTATAATGTGTTTACTTATCAACTACCCATTTACCAATTCACATCATGAGTGATATTCATTATTCCACATTGTATGTGTTAGAAAAATTTTACCAACATGATTTGAATTGATTTCATAACTCCAACTACCAAACCATAGTTTTTTCCACTAAATGATAATCATCCCTAGAACATTTCCCTCAACTTCGTCAAATCCCTAAGATATTAGTAATTTTACCAGAATAGATCTCAATTTAATTGACCCCCATTTCAAAAATTTAAAAAATAATAGGGAGGGAAAATATAAGGATGAACTCATAGATACTTAATGTGATAATGAGATCTCAAAAATACTATGAGGCGACTTAATGAAACCATCATCACAATATTTTTCAGTATAAGTACAAGATGATCTTATTTGGAAGACAATCCTAATTGACATCAACACTTTAAAAAATCTATTTAAGTAGGTAATACTTTAAATACACACATATAATCATTTAAATTATATATATATATGTGTTTTTATCACAAATATTTATCTAGATATTTTGAAAATTTGGTTTAACTTCAGTCTCCACACACAATTATTAATGAATTCAGGAATTATATCTTTATTTATTCATTTTGGGACTTAATCTAAATTATTTGATTTTTTTAATTACACAAAATAAAAAAAAGAATTTGTTCTCTTAATATGATTAAATCATGTTCTTATAGTGTAAAGAAACACACCATACTCTAATGAAAAACGACCCTCTAAAAGTATATTTATGTACTCCCATATCATCTTCCTAGTTAAAATAAAAAATAATTAATCCATATTTATTTATCACTTTTATACCTTAATATATTTTCAAGAGTTCCATTTATGTAACACAGGATCCACATCACTATGATAATATATAAATTAATCATGTTTCGTTGAAATTATTCACAAATTATAATGGGAAACATGATGTCCAGTCATGACACTATCATGATAATTAATATTTTAAATAGCCTTTCAGACTCAAATTTTTCAACACACCTATCCAACTAAAATTTATTCTCAAGAGAGACATGAGTTGAAACTACTCTCTAATTTTCCATTTCAATCCATTTTTTTAACTATTGATATAATTTAATTTTAATTGAAATAAGAAATTTGATATATTTTGAACTTTGTAACAAAATATAATTATCATCTCAATGTCGAATAACATTTCAAAGTGATTCTTATTTTGAAAAAAAAGTCATTATATATTTCCACTTTATTCATAAAAATGGTATTTCATCGACACACACAATAAAAAATATGCTTTTTATTTTATTTAACGTACTAATTAAGGCACATGATTCTTCTCTTGAAATGTATACTCATTTAGATACTGCGTAACAAAGACTATAGTTCTTATGGTACATGTTTCCGCAGAAATATAATTCTTTATCTTACACACATGTGAACCATCACCATAAGAGTAAATCATTCTGAATGATCAATATAGACTTTTCTTATAAGTTATCGTCTTAAAAATTCAAAAATAAAATTATTTTTATTAAAAATTATTTCAATTGGGTACATATTAGAAGAAAAAATTGAAACAATTCAAATCATAAATGTAGTGTAAAATCGTCTTCCCAAAGTATACCATCAAATTGAGAGTATCCATTGAAAATAATGATATTTTAATTTCATTTTACCAATCTATTCTCATTGATTTTTTTAAAATAATTTTTTTTTCAATGAAATTATTTTCTTTCGGATATGAAGATAACTCCCCCATGATTTTATTCTTAATTTGATTTAGTTAATTCTCTATAGTTTTTTTGAGATCCTTATATTTTATAGTCTCCTTAATGTTTTTTATTCAACCTGAAAAACTATGTTTTTTTATTGAATCCTTCGTTTTTAAGTCATCTTGCTAAACTGTCATGCATTGGTGGAGGTTTTCCAAATTGATGATGATTCTGGGGAGGGTAATTTCTTAGTAGTTTTGTCTTGGGCATTGAAATTCATTTTATATTTATGGTTATATGTCCGTGAAGTCATGTAAGGTTTTCCCCTTTCTTCCTTAAAAGGGTATCTATCGAAAATCAATAAAAACTTTAAGCCTTCGGGCTATTCAGTCAGTTCATTTTTAAGTCATAATAAATTTGAAACTATTTTTGTCATATTTTTCATCACAAGAAACATTAAAATAATCATGGGAACTATGTAAAATTGCTATATAAAATAAATGAGTACCATAATTATTAGAATCCTTATTTATTTATTCAAAATGTACAATGATGCTATATTACAATAAGATTATAGGTATCATAAATCATCTTATGATTTTTTTATAATATTCATTGATTATTATTTTTACTTTATATATAATTATGATTTTTTCCTCATATTAATAATTTAAATTTCCTGTGTGACTTTTGTTAATCTTAATGTAACGTATACCACTAGATACATTCATAATTTTTATGTTAGTATTATTTATAAACCATGACTCATATAACAAATTGATAAAATTTAGTCAACGTAGAAACTAGTAGAGAAATTAAATAAAAATAATTATGGGATTTCTCTATTTTTGATAGATTTATAACCCATTTCCATTTTCAGTCAATGTGGACCTACATTTCAATGGAGGTCTATAATAAACCATTGATTTTACACATTTATTTCCTGAATTTTAACAAGTAAATCCATTGAACACAAACCGTAAATATAAATTTTTAGTACATTGGGATATTATATTCATAAAAAACATTTTTATTTAAATATCTATAATTATTAATTTATATCCCATTTAACATCTTTTAATACATATGATATACTGGGAAAATGCATATAAGATAAGGGTGATCTATAAATCTTGATAAGGGAATAATCATTATAATGCATTGTGGAAAAGTAATACCTACGAGTAAAGAGACATATAATGATATCATAATATAAATGATCGTTATACTATAAATGTTATATTATTTAAATTTTTTCCTAATATAATGGAATCAGAAATATGTTTTAACAAAATACAACATGGAATCATAGCCTAAATGAAGGATCACTAATAATAGAACATAACATAGTGTGCTATGTCAACTATCATTGTACCATAAATTATTTCATGTATTGGGGGTATGTATAATTCATAAAGCACACTCCATAGTCATAACATCCATATGAATATTTTTTCCATATAAGTAATTCATACATAATAAATAATCATTAAAAACCCCCATTAAAGGTAAATTGATTTCATAATATTGTCTTAAGGCATAACCCAATGTCATATCATAATGATTGTCGTGAAAAAATTGATTATAAAAACATTGTAAATTAATAACTGATTACTGAATTATATTTTAGGATAGTTAGGATCATGTAAATAAAATTAATAAGAATATAGTGGAGATGCATTTCTGAAAATATGATTTTTAGTGTATTTTTTAAGAAAATGGTAAATAATCTTTAAATAAGGTAATTGCATAATGTTCTTATGGAACCCAATTTTAAACCAGAATAGTTTCCATTAAATATTTAACAAAATTAATAAATCATGGAATGGAACAATTATTTAAATATTGGCACATTAAAAGGAACAACGAATAGTAAAGTTTCATTTAATTGGATTTTATTTATAAGGATGATTGAGAATTGATCTAAAAACATGAATATCCCATAAAATTACGGGGAAAATATTCTTGGTATATATGTTTGTTATATATATAAAAAATATTTAATAATTTAACTATAAAAATCATTAAAGTTAGTGAGTTGGAGAGATAGAGAATAGCATAATCAAGTAATGAGTTTTAGTGAACATCCCTTACCATGGGTTCTGACTTTTTTGGTAGGTTAATATAACTCCTAGAATAAACAAAATATGTTTATTAAATATTTTATTTAAATATATATATATATACATATATAATTTCTTTATTCCCATTTATTATTACATTTTATGCATTTATTAAATATTTTTCTCACATTGGCCAGAACAAGTGGTTTGATTAATTTCTTAATTTTTTTCAATATTTTGATCATGAAAAAGGTGATTAAAAATAAATCCATCATGTCTAGAATTGTAAAATTATTTATCCTTTAATAATCCATTAACATAATAGCTATATAGTTCAATCGGTTGTGAAAAATATATTTGAACTATGAATATTATGGCGATATGTTCATGTTAAATAATTCAAATTATTATTATGAAGACCTAATCATGATGTACATGTAAAATTAATTTTTTTTCCAAATACATAATACATAAAAAAAGAAACCAAAAGATCGTGTTAGTTTAGTGCCTTTGGAATCATGGAAATCATTCTTATATCTTGATGACATATCTTTAACATCTCCCATAAATATCTTCCTTATTAGTTTTCCTACCTAAAACATTTCTATATATTTAGTGGAAATAAAAAAATGAAAATGTGTGAGATCAAATACTCATTAAGGGTAAAAAAAGAAAACATAAAACATACCATAAATATAAAATATAAATATATGAACATTAAGTTTAAATATATAAATTTTGAGTAATGAAATATGTTTTTGCAGTTCATACGGAATAAATCATAATGGAATCATAAACGATGATAAAATAATTTGAAATAAAGTATGGAATTATGCAAAAAATAAGCACATATTGTGATTTATATAGAATCCATGGAATTAATTCTAAGACCATCATAGTGAAAAAAGTCCATTACATAACTGGGTTTACTTCCTATTCTAACCATATATTAGTGAACCAGATTTACTTGTCATTCCAGACCTATATTACTGATTCAGATTTAATTACCATTATATTAATGTCGATCTCATGAGATATAAATATTTACCCAATGCATTGGAGGAAGATAATGTCCCACCCATATCAAAATGAAATCATTCTAACATTTTCCACCAAAATAAAAATCATTAATCATAGCATAACCCAAGAAATAAAATGGGTTTCTTAAACATCATTCCATTATAAAATAATCCATATGAAATATCATCCAACCATTAAAGTAATAAAATCATAGTAATAATAGGTATTAAAACATAACTCAATTTATATAGAGTCATCTTAGATTGAAAATAATTTTGATAAAACATTTATCCTTAATTATTTAGGAAAATATCATTTCTTCTTCAAAAATAGTTCTATTTTCTCAAAATTCCGTGAAATTTTAAAAGAAAATAATTTAGTATGAAATAAACATGAAATATTGTAGAGGACGATTCATTGAAATAATTCATGACGAAACCATAAAAATAAATTTTTTCATATAAGTTAAAACAACATTATCCTCTGTGATTTTCTAAAAAAGTCAAAATATACCTCATATGGTAAACAAATGAATGATTCCTTCCATACCATGAAGTAAAAGTAAAAAAATGGGTAAAAATAAATTTATAAGTAAATATAAGAGTAATAAAAAAATTTAAATTTTTTTTATAAAATATTTACATGGTTGATAAATATATTTCTAGAAAATACTTACGTATAAACAATCTCAGATAGAAATGAAATTGCAAAATTATCCCATACCATAAGTCTGATTTCTTCTATATGTGTCAGAAAATATTATATACTGGGTTTAAAAATATTATTAACATGTAACAGAAACATAATAATATCTATGATATCATATATTATTCACTTGTGAATTTATATTATCAGTTTACTTATCAAATCCATGATAAAACAACGTTTTGGGTGATAATCATTTTATTTATCGTAAGTGTTTTGATTTTTTAGTCATGATCATATTAAATAGATCATTATTTAATTACTTCATAAATGTAAAACATGATTCATATATCATAAATATTCATTATTTATGTATATATAATAGATATATAAATGAAATGGAATACACTGTTCAGGGAGACGGTAGGTCGCACGTACACATGATTGTTGTTTTCGTTTCCTTATATAATTGAATTAAAGAATGTAAATGAAATATATATATATAAATAAAACCATTATAAATATTATTTCATATATTTGATTATTATTTATTATATATACTTGATAGTCATTCATGAATGGTTAATGTGGAGAATTAATATTATCACATCATGGAGGTGGTAAGTCGTACAAACCCATGAGCGACAATATCATTCTCTCAATGCTTAAATGGTATAGAATGGTATGATATAATTATCATTTTATATTAATTATTTACATCCATTATACTCATCATTATACTCTTCCAAATTATGTGTTGTTGAATAACAGATTAAACCATGGCATGGAGACTGTAAGTCATACGTACACACTCATGGTGATATTGTTATTCGTAGGATGTATAAAAGGAGGTATAAGGTTGTACCATAACTAAAGTAACATATATTATTTATAAGATACTGTAATTATTACATTATTATGTAAAAAACATAATAATAAAAAATTATAAGAAGAAAAAATTGAAAGTGGTGATAAAACAATAACCTCTTCTCCGGGTATCTCCTTTTGATTTTCACATAAGGTATCCCTACGATAGATTTAGGCACAATGTAAGGATTATAGAAGAAAGGATGGGATTCTAGGATGAGTATTGTAAAGATATTTTTTGAACTAAAAGGCATTGGAAATGTGAGATAATGTGAAGAAGAAGTTCCCTTTTATATAAGTGGTGAGGGACACTTTAAGAAAGTATTGATATATTAATTTATTATAAACTAACTAATAGTTACAAATTGTCTAAAACTCATTTAATTTGAAGATAATTCTACATTTGTTCGATTACCCCTCATCCAATAATTTTTAGAATATTTTTTATTATTTTTTTATTCATACCTTTTTTGTTTAAACCTTATTTTACCCTTTTTAATCATATAGTGATATCATGTTATTTACACTTTGTGGGTTAATATAATTACCGTATAATGTAAAACGTCCCAAAAAATTCCATTTATGAAATTTTGGACTTATCTTAACCATTTTTTCATATCTTAAATTTTTTTTAAATTTAATATCATTTAATAAACTATTTTATATTTTTTGTTATGAATTATGTCAATTTAGGTCACTATTCAAACTTTACTTTTTTAAATAATCCTAACAACCTAATTCCATCGAAAAAACATTAAATTGATACTAACATGTAATATAATCCTATAAATCTTGTGGATTCCATGAATTATCTCAAATAATATTTATTTTAATATTTATAATGACATTTGATTGAATCATTTATTAATTAATCCATCACTCCATCTTCATTGTGTCATAATTATTATTTTTTATTTAGTGTCCAAAAATTATAAATAAAATATCATGATATAGAAAATATTCTTATCTTTATAATTACTATTTATAGTCGAATATATCACTTATATAACCTCATATGAATAAAAAATTATTAAGAAGATACATGTTTATGTTATTTTTCTCTTTACATTAAATTACTTGTTATAACATGTCATTATCACTCCCAAGTGAATACATGAAGTCCTAAAATAGACCCAAGGATGAACTTGGTAGTAGATATGTCATCCAATAGTATTAGTACATCTGTTTGGATAGTTATAATATTATTATAATATTATTTGATACCGTTATTTTCCTCATATACCCTTTAACTATTGTAAATAAAAATAATTACTAATGTTATGATTCATAATATCCCAAAATAAAACATACCTATTTACACAATTTAGGAATTATGATTACTAATATTGAATCCATTATTCTAAATTGAAAACACATAATTGATTGAAATTAATTTAAAATTAATTTCCGTCGACAAAACCAAAAGGCGGGTTTTTATGAAGTAAAAATTTTCAAATGATTTTTTTGTGTTTATATCAAATATAAAAGTGCAATTACATCCATTAACCAAAATTGGATTAAATGATAAAAATATAATCCAATTACACTTTAAAATAAGTTATAAAGATAATCAAACTATATAAATAAATATTACTAAATGGTTGTTTCGAATTAAAATGTAGTATTTTTCATTATTCATTAAAATATGATTTTTATCAGAAAAAGAAAAAAAATTAAACCAATGTATATTTTTATATCCATATTCCAAATAATAGAGTTATTTTTTAAAATATAATATATTAAAGTGTTAAAAACTACTTTTAAAATGGGTGCTCTACCAAAGGCGGCAAAACTGCATTTTTCTTAAAAAATACATCTTTTATCTGAAAAGATGAATTTATTCCTATATCATGTTCTAGAAAATGTATAATATGAATGTTAATGTTATAAAAAATTAAAAATGTTGTTAATAATATTCATAATGGATAATTTATATCCCATTAAAAAATAATATTTTTATAATATATCATTGTTAATTAAAACTTAGTATTGCAAACAACACAAGATATCGTTGAAGGTCTCTCTTGCATGTAATGCAAGACAAGCATAGTGTTGCGTATACTGAAAGATAATATAGTGTTGAGTATAGTGAAATATAATATTGGTGTAGTTTACAACATAATATATAAAATAAATTAAAAAATAATATATCTCATAAAATCCTAGGGTGTTACATTATATCCCCCTTAAAATTAATTTCACCTTAAAAAATTATCGAGGTTATAAAAGGTTTACTACTTAAAATTTTCATTCAAGTAAACCCACATCGTAAAAATGAATACTAAAAACTCATTTTAAAAAAGGAATGATAGAAACATAAGGGTTACCCAATGTAACTCATCACTACGATTCCACAATAGAGAATATATGTGGGAAGTGAAAACATGGATATGGAAGAGAAATAAAACCATCATGTTCTGATGGTTAGTGATAGAGAACAAGGATGGAGAAATTTAACAACTAGAAATCCTTGAATCTAAGATGATATAAGGGACCATCTGATTCATCCGATAACAAGGTACTGAGATAACATTTTTGGGTTTCAAGACCCTTTCCTTAAAGTTGAATATTTTTTCATGAGAAGAAATACTTTCTTGATTTTTGTACAATCTCATCGTTGTTCATGCCTTGAACAATTTCCACTTCATCTCTTATTTAAATAAATATTTTTGAATTTTTCATTCATTAATTGTTGGATGATCATTCGATATAATTATAGGTCATTCCACATCTCTCAAGAAAATTATTAGCACATGTAATCGAATATGCATAAGTCCACCAATAGTGAAATAATACATCAATCTAACAAACATCAAATAAAAATAACTTATACTATCCATAAATAGTTAATATTAAAATCATTCCAAAAACTTAAAATATAAAATATTAGTAATATGTGAACTAAATCAACATAACATTTATCTCCAATAACTCATAAAGTAGTTCTTTTTTGTCACATTCTAAATATTGTAATGCCTTAATCATGTATTCTAGTAAAACAAAATAATAACATGAATTACCATTAGACCTTAGTGAAAACATGCATTCTATCAAAATTAACTCATTCCACACACCAAAAATACCAAAAATTCCATATACTCAAAACATAATATCACATTGACATTATATTTTTCATGAGGTTATTAATACTATCAACATCTCATTATCTCTTTATCAATTCATTATGCTCATTTCATGTAATTTCTAACAATATTTCAATCACATTTCAAGGTTATTGTTTCCATATACTTATGGAAAATGAAAATGGATAAATAAAAAGTTATTCCAATATTACATAATAATTTAAAAGAGATTCTTCAATGCTATTTTGGAATCACATTACATAAAAAAAATAATCATTTCACCACTTTATTGGCTTAAAAAACATCTCTAATAGTGATCACATGTGATTTGACTTTTTATGTATCCTTAATAGGTTTTTGGAATCAATAATCATCCATAACCCTAGTATTAGGGAATTGGTTAGCAAAATTCCATGTTTCCTTTCACTTATAACAATGATTTTTTGGAGGTGAACTCCTTGGAGATTTGTGTTTATTCCAATTATATTGGTAGTAAAATTATCGATGATCTTATTTTCCACACATCAATCATTTATAAGTCCACTTAAGTTAGTTTCCTTCATGTGTCCTTACACACTTTCAGCATAATGTAAATCTAGTTTTCTATATGTAAGAAGAACATCAATAATTTAAATACTAAAAAATATGTACTTGAACTCAACCCAATCTATAGAGTCAATTTTATCTCATTTCCTTGTATTCATACTGACGTTTCACCACATATTCTATTTTTCGACCAAAAAATATATTCCCAACATTAATTTTTCATGTTCATTACAAAAAAAATGAAAAATATCATTTCTACAGTATAAAACCATGTTTCTACTACTAGTTAATTGGTCATTCCACAAGAAAAATCTGTTTGTTTCCTTAAAAAAATTCAAGAGAACATTGTTCAACCTTTTATCATTTAGGATCCTAGAATGGTTTTCTCATCCTAGAAACAAGATTATTTATTCGATCTACCAAAACATTTGATTTTTTTGGAAAATAATTGTATTTCCAATTAAATATAATAATAACATGGTTCTTTTTGATTCCATACATTTTATATTACCCAATAAATAGCGTGAGAGATGAAAATCATACTAGGAAAACAATATAATCAAGGGGGATACCTTAAATATTTTTAACATATTAGGTTTAATCCTAGTTTATTCATGATTGTTATCATAATTCTATGATTGTAAATTATAGTTAGACTGACCCATAGGGACATACATAGAAATACCTCAGAAATATATATAAATATATCACTAAAATTTCGCATCCTAGTTTCCACTAGTTAACAAAACCTTCACTGTGATACCAATTGTAGTTACCCGATCTTGAGTTACGAGGATATTAAATTTTTTTATAGAATATTTAATACATTGCACAAATAGATGCTTGAAGACTAGACTATTTTAGTTCCTTTGGAAACTCAAAACACATTCTAAAATCTTTATTAAAGGTCTTCAATATCTCCCATAAAGATCTTCCCATTAGTTTTCCCACCTAAAACCTTTAATTATATCCTCGAAAAATAAAAACATGAAAAGGGGTGAGATAAAATTCTTAGTAATGGTAAATATAGAGAACATAATACAAATAATAAACATATGAATATAAAAAGGTAACCATTAAGTTTACATATCAAATTCCTGGTTCGTGAAATATATCATTGAAATTTGTATGGCATAAATCATAATGGAATCAGGACCCGTGATAAAATAACATTGAAATAAAGAATGAAATTGTGGAAAACATATAATCACAAAATATGATTTCTATAGTATCAAAGTAATTCTTTCCTAGACCATCATAGTAGTCAATTTACATTACTGAGTTGGGTTTACTTGTCGTTCCATCCATGTATTACTGAACACGATTTACAAGTTGTTCCAGCCCTATATTACTAAACTGGATTTTATTGTCATTCCAGTCATGTTTATCCCAGGAGATATAAATCATTACCAATGCATTGGAGGGATATATAGGTCCCACCAATCACATAATGAAATCATTATTACATGTTCCACAAAAACATAAATCATTCATCATAGCATAATCTAGGAAATAAATGGGTATCTTAAACATCATTCCTTCATAAAATAATCAATATAAAATATCATCCCACCATTAACATTTTCAAATAATAGTAATAATATGGATAGAAATATAAAACTTTTTAAAGAGAATAATCTTAGATGGAAAATGATTTTGATAAAACACATGAACTTAATTCTTGACTAAAATATTCTTTCTTCTTCAAAAATGTATTATTTTCTCAAATTATCGTGCAATTTTGAATTAAAATAATTTCACTGAAAAAAAACATAAGATATTGTCTAGGAATATTCATAGATATAATGAATCATAATACAATAAAAATCTATTCATTCCGTATAAGTTGAAAAACCATTCTCCTTGTTCTTTGGATGGAAAAGTCAAAAAGTACCTCATATGGTAAACAAAATAATTATTTCTTCCATACTAAGAAGTAAAAGTCAAAATTGTGTAAAATGAAATCAATAATTTATAAAATAATAGTTAAAATAATAGTAATATTTTTTGAAAACATGGACATGGATGATAAATATATCCTCGGTAAAAACTTCCATATAAACAATACCAGATAAAATGGGGTTGCTAAATTATCCCTTATCATAGGTCCAATTTCTTCTGTGTGTGTTTGATACTCTAGTATAGTGGGTATAAACACATTATTATCTTGTAATAAACCCATAATAATATCTATGTTATCATATATTATTCACTTATGACTTTATATTACCCATTTATGTATCAATTCCATGTTAAATCATCGTTTTCGGTAATAACTATTTTTTTATCATTTGTGTTTTTACTTATTATTCCTCATATTATTGTATAGATACTTATTTACCCATTTAAATAATATAAAACATGATTTATATATCATATATATTTTTTTTATAAATATATATAATAGATAGATGAATAAAATGGAATACACCGTTCTTGGAGTCTATAAGTCATACGTAGGCATGAACATTGTTTATGTTTCCTTATTAAATTGATTACATGAAAGAAAATAACATATATATATATACATAAATAAAATATAATTATTATATCATATATTTAATTCTTATTTATTATATATTCTGTATAATCATTCATAAATGGTTAATGTAGAGAATGAATCTCATCACACCATGGAGATGGTAAGCTGTACGTACACACGAGCGAAGATATCATTCAATTAACAGTTAAACAGTATGTAGTTGGATTGTATATTAATTATAAAAAAATTATTATAATGTAATATTCATTTTTTAAATCCGTTATACTCATCATTATACCCATCAAAATTATGTATTGTTGAATAACAAATTACACCACGATATGGAGATGGTATGTTATACGTACGCACTCATAGTGATATTGTTATTCGTAGGATAGATAAAAGTATGTGTAAGTTTATCCCATAGATATAGTAACATATAATCATGAATAATATAATATATTTATTACTTTTTTATGGAAACTACATATGAATATGATGTAGAATAAGAATTTTCATTGAAATAGGTGATAAAACAATTACCTCTTTTTCATGTCTCCTTATGATTTGCACAAATGGTCTCCCTATGATGGATTTAGGACCAAGGTAAGGCTTCTTGGAGAAATATAGGTATTATAAGAAGATTATTGGATAGATATTTTCCAAAAATAAAAGTCTTTTAAAGTGAGAGATAAAGAGAAGAAGAAGAACCCTTAATAGAAGAGGTGTGGGTCACTTTAGGAAAGTCTTAAAATATTAATTTATTATAAGTAAAATTTCTATTAAAATTTTAAAAAACTAATTTAATTCTAAGATAAGATGATTTTTGATCGAATACCCACCATCAAATAATCTTTAGACATGTTTTGATTATTTCTTTATCCTTATATTTTCGGTTTGACTCTTATTTTATCCTTTTTAATCAGATAGTTATATTATGTCATTTAAACAGTCTGGGTTAATGTAATTACCATATCGTGTCAAAAAACCCAAAAAAATCCATTTTTGACATATTTGGACTTATCTTAACCAATTTATGAATGTTATTTTTTAGTAGTTTAATATCTTGTATAAACTATTTTATATTTTATGTTATGAATTATGTCAATCTTGGTCAACATTCATACTTGACCTTTTTAGCAATTCATAAAAAATGATTCCTTCAAAAAAAATATAGAATAAAATATAACATGACTTATTCACATAGAAGTTCTTGGATAACTTAAATTATGTCATATAATATTTATTTTGATATTTATAATATCATTTTTTCAATACATTATTAATGACGAAATTACTACATCATCATTGTGTCATAATCTAATTTATTTATTTTGGGAATAAAAATTATAAATAAAATATCATGATTTATGAAATATTTTTATATTTCTAATTACTTTTTACAGTCTATGATATAACATATATAATCCCAAAGAAAAAAATTAGTAAGAAGATACATGTTTATATTAATTTCCTATTTACATTGAATTACTTTTTATAACATGTCATTGTCACTCCCTAGTAGATCTTGGGGATCTAAAATCGACCGATGGATTACCAAGATCATAAATATGTCATAAAATAATATTAGGATACATTTAATGGTAGTTTAACATTATTAAAATATTATTTGTTAGCCTTATTTACCTAATTAACCACTTAAACATGTTAAATAAAAATTATTACTATAGTTACAATTCATAATAACCAAAAATAAAAGGAACCTATTAATATAAAATTTTTACCTTATGATTTCAAATATCGAATATATTTTTCTAAATTCCAAACATTTAATTGATAGAAATTAATTTAAAATTAATTCCCATTTTCAAAACTAGAAAGCTAGTTTTTGTGATGTAAAACATATCAAAAGAATTACATCTCTTTATTTAGAATTTAAATCTGAAATTACATCCAATGACCAAATTTGGACTAATTGATAAAAATATTGTAACACTCAGATGGTGTTATAAAATGTTTTCCTTGAATAATTTTATTCTTTAATAGCTTTCTTTTCATTCAATCATGAGTTTAAATGAACCATGAGATGCACCTAAATTAAAATTGTCATAATTTCCTAGACATTAGGCTAGCGGGAATAATTATTACTAACTTCTGAAAATACATTATGAATTCATTGGCTATTAATTATTTATGAAAAAAAAGATATGTATTTTTGAGTGAATTAGTTTTGTTAGTGAAATTAATGAGATATGTGTGTTGTATACTTGATAAAATATTTTGTATATTCATCCAATTGATATTTTAGTCATAGGGTATGAATAAAACCCTATTTTATATATAGGAACCTATTACAAAAGGATAAATTTTACACATCTGAATGGAAAACTGATTTTAAATTAATATTTTGACACATTAATAATTTATATATGTCAAAATAAACATGTTATTTTGAACTTTGATAAAAAAATTAACATTTTATAAATTTCTAATAAATTTTTGATAACTTTCATGTTTTGATGAATAACAAAAATATGATAAATTTTATTAAAACTTTTTCATAGAGATAATTTATTTGGTTAATTTATAATACAGAATAGTTTTAGAGTATAAATAGAATATATTTTTACCATTTAATATAATTTATGTCATTATAATTAATTTTACGTTGAATTCATTGGTAAAATCAATTTAATCTTTTGAAATGTTTTAACTTTTAAAACAGGTTTTCTCATTTCAATAATAGGATCAATTTTAAATTAATTACTCAAAATTGTATGTTTTTAATTTAAAAAAAATGGATTCCATATTTGGAATTAGAATGTCCAAATTTTGTGAATAGGTACCTTTTGATAGTAATTATTTTTATTATTTTTATTTTCCATGGTTAAATCTTAAATCTACTAAATATGGGTAATAATAAAAATAATTTAATTGTACAAAAATACCCTAAAATATTTCCTAAATATATTTTATGAGATATATCCAACCATTGGCATCCTCGGGTTGATTTTATAACCCCATTTATTTACTTTGATGTGAAAATGACATTTAATAAGAATTAATATAAATTAAATATAATTATAACATAAAAATATATCTTTTACAAACCAAATTTTGATATAGGTTTATATAACTGATAAATATGTCTATAAATATTGATTATAAAGAAAAAAATATTTCCTACATCTTGGTATTTTATTTATAATTTTTACACATTAAATAAATATATTTATTTATGAAACAATTATGATCCAGTGAATACCTCTTTAATGAAAGATTCAAATAAATGAATTTATAAATATTAAAATAATTTTATTTTTAATATTTTTATTACATCAAAAAAAATTGTAAGAAATTTATATATTATGGATGATTTAATGAATTTATTTTGAAAGAATAAAGTTGTTATAAATTTTAATAAATTTTAAGTATGAATAGTTTAAAAAATTAAAATAATAATTGACTTAAAACATAAAATAGTTTATTAATATATATTAAATCCCATAAAATCTAATATTGATGAAATTGTTAATATATGTCCAAATATGTCCTAAATATATTTTTTTTGGGTTTTTTATAAGATATTATAATTACATTAACACAAAATGTGTAAATAACATGATATCACAATAAGATTAAAAAGCGTAAAATAAAGTTTAAACCAAAAAGATAAGGATAAAAAAATATATAAAACTTGTATAAAAATTATTTTATGATTTTTATTCTAACCAAAATCTTATTATATTAGTAATAAATAACTATTTCACATGTTTTAATAGAAATTGAATTTATAATAAATTAATAAATTGGGAATTTCCTAAAGTTCCCTTCTCCTCTCTTATAAAAGGGCACCTCTCCACTCTCCTAATCACTCCATTTTGAGCGTTCAATATCCATAAACCCTAAAAATTTCTCTTCTAAACTTTCCTTGTTAATATTAGAGGTGTCATTCTTCTCAGAATGGCAACTCTATTGCCCTAAAATGAATTTTAAAGGATGCACATCATGGAAGAGTTAATCACTTCTACCGATTCTTTCAAATTTTATTCTTCTTAAACTTCTTATTATTTTGTTGTTTTATTCTAAAGTAACAAAATAAGTATCCATAAAATATTTATATTTTATTATTGTTATTAAATAACCCTATTTCTCATTCTATCCATCCTACGGGAAACGAATTCATCGCGTTTGCGTACATACAGCTTACCGTTTACACGTCGTGGTGTAATCTATTATTCGCCACTATCTTACATGGATAGGTATAATGGTATAAATAATAACTATATATTATTTATATATCATGATACTAATTCTGAGATACTATAAAACATCCACTTTAATGCCATTCAACAATTATGGAAACGATATCATCGCTCGTGCGTACGTACGGTTTACCTTCTCCACGGTGCGATGTGATTCATTCTACATAATACTCATTAAACCATTATTATATTAATAAATTGAATGAATAAATATTATATATATTATACTCATACAATGATATAAATTATATAACTATAATCTAAAATTAGTAATAAGAACTATCTGAAAAAACATACATAAGAACATAAAGTAGTTAATACCCGAATAACGAGTAAAAATGAATATTAGTAAAAAAAGATGCAAATATGATCATAAATTTTCACATAAAATTGATTATGATTCTTTAATAAATAATTAACACTATTTAAATCATTCTATTGGAGTTTTAGATACATACAAAACATATAGGAACTATGGTAAGGGATAAATTTTTAAATCTCATTTTTATCTGAGATAGTATATTCGTATGTTTTTACTAGAGTATAATTATCATCCACATCCATGATTCCAAAATATGAATTTTAAAAAATTATTTTTATCCTTTTAAATTTTTTAAAAGGAATTTTTACCAATTAATAAATTTTTAATAAATTTTGTTAGTGGAATCTTTTTTCATTTTCAGTATGAGGTAATTTTTGACATTTCCAGAAAAAGTACCAGAACAATTATTTCTAACATGTATAGCATAAATGGATTTTTACACATCCATAATGCTTTATTTTCTTGAATATTACCTTATAAACTTACAAGGTTATTTTAACAGAAAATATTTTCTTCTAAAATTGTATGGTATTTTGAAGAAGGATATTATTTTTGAAGAAGAAAGGATATTTTCCCAATTAATGATGTTCAAGTGTTTTATCAAAACTATTTTCCATCTAAGATAACATAGGTTTATGTTTCATTACCTATTGTTAATTTCATTTGATTTGGTAAATTATGGAGTTATTTTAATGAAATCAATGTATGGATTATGTTATGATGGAATGATATTTAAGAAACCCATTTTTACTTCATGGGTTATACTATATTGAATGTTTTTATGTTTTTTGGCATAAGTAAAAATAGATTCATTATTAGATGGGTGAGATATATATATCACTACAATGAGTTAGGTAATTATTTATATCTCATAAGATAGACATGGCTGGAATGGATTGTAAATTTGGTTCATTGATACAGGGCTGGAATGAGGAATGAACTCAGTTAGGTAATGGAATTTGTCTGGTATGATGGTCTTGGCAACGATCCTTGACAATTATGAAATTATTTTACATACTTAAGTGTGAATTCCACAAAATTTCTTGTCTTATGTTATGACTATTGGTATTAAATTTTACTTTTATGATTTATCCCATGATATGATATTGTGATATTTTATATGTTGTATATGATTTTCAAATGTTATGTTCTAATGAATATGATATGATTGATATTAACTTTGTTTGCCCAGGTCATGAAAAAGGTTATAATGTATGATATGCCCAAAAGGAGTCTGGTTATGATGAAATAAATGGGAGATAATGTAGATGATTTATGAACCAGTAGTTTATGTTTCTGAGTTTCTAAAGACACTATACCTATACAGTCTTGTCATCGATTTGTTATTTGTAGAAATAAGTATACATAAATTTTGAAGTAATATCAATGTATTTAATGAATTTATTGATTTATATATAATCATATTACACATTAAAAAATATTAAAAAATTAATCTATCTATATAAATAAATTAGACAAAATGGTTGTTTTGAATTAAAATGCTGTATTTTTCACTATTCATTAAAATATAAATTTTATCAAACTAATACCAAAAATTTATGCAATGTAAATTTTTATGTCCTGATTCCAAAGAAGTTTATTTTTTCAAACATAATATATTAAACTGTTAAAATAAAGATTTAAAATTGGTGCACAATCAAAAGGTAAAAATACTGCATTTTTAGAAAAATAGTTCTTTTATCCGAATAATTGAATTTTTTCTTATATAATGTTCTTGAAAAATAATACAGTGAATTTTTATCTTATATAAAATTCAAAATATTGTTAATAATATTCATAACGGTTAGTTTATATCCGATTAAATATTATTATTATTATAATATATCATTTTCTAGTTAAACTCGGTGTTGCGTATGACAGAAAGTATCTAGGAAGGCCGGTCTTATATGTAATTATAGCCATGAATAGTGTTGTGTTTTCTGCAAGTTAATATGTTGTTTCATATAGTGCAAGATTATATTGGTGTATTGTAAAACACAAGACATAAAAAAATTAAAAGGAATCTATCTCTTAAAATCTTAGGGTGTTAAAACTATGACCATTATTTGTTGTTGTCATTAATATAATACACAATTTGAATTTCTAGAATAATAAATATTTTATAAATATTTTATTTATTTATTGAATTCATTTTTAAAACATTATATGTAGGGTTGTGATGAAATATGATACACAATGTCCATATAGGTGGTGAAATGTCCATAATATAGGAAACATTTTTATTTTATGATAATAGAAAAGATGACATATATAAGGGATATTACATTAAAATAAAAAAATTATTATATTAATGATACTAATGTCATTATGTCATGTTAGATGGTATAAAAACCTATATATTTATTACACAACATCTCATGATTTATTACATAAATTTCAATTTTATACAATCCCATAAGATTGAAATTCCATGTGTATTTTAGAAATTTGATACATAACATAATAAGATGAAACATAGTTACAATAACATTATTAAAAATTTTATAAAATTTTCAACATATCCATTGATCTTCTAAAACTACATGAGGTAACCTAGGGAAGTATATAAGAAAGGGGTGAGATATAAATCACAGTTAGCGAAAAATAATAGAAAAACAAATGATAATGTAGTACTTGTGAATAAATTGGTATAAAAAGATTATATATAACGGTGATAATCATAATCAAGAACATCAAGGTATTGTAAAAGATTATAACATCCAGGTAACATATAAATGTGGTAACAATATAACACATAAAAACATAAAATTTCTCAAGGATAAACACTGATACATTATAGCATAATGTTCTTAGGATAACCTAACATAAACCATACATTGTATCTCATGAGATAACAACATTAGCCAATGTATTAGAGGAGTATATAATTTCAAACCCACCCATCACATTCATCTTTTGTACATGAATTTATATTCCACATAGATCATACAACATTAGAATTCATTCAAAACATTTAATCACACAATTAAGGATTATGGGGTATATATTTGAACTTCCCAAATTAGTGAATTGTAGGTCTATATAGTCGAGAAACATTTAGTGGAAATGGGTATGGGTATTGTCACTAGATAATTTGGCATGAAAAATCACAGGATAATTTTGGTATTATAGGGGGTGTACATAAAGGTTCACAAAAGGGTTTAATGAATGTTAAGGGAGTTATATTATTATATGGGAGTCATATGTTTATTTAAAGTGGTGTGTAGAAACACATTGAAATAAGAAAAATTGTAAGTCAAGAGGCCTAGTTCAATGAGTGTACTCGAAAAAAATAGAGATGAGAAGGTTACTTACCTTGAGATAGTGCATCTAAAAGATTTAGAGGAACTTTATAAGATCTTGTAAACAAATTGTGATAGATTTAGAGAGGTTTTGGGATATTAAATTCATTCTAAATTGTTTTTTTCTTAAATATGAGTGGAAATTTTGTTGAGTTTTCATATTAATAGAGTGGGTGATTCTTTTTTAATTTTAAAACTCTAGTTTTGGACACTATATGATAAATTAATCAAAACCAAAAAAGATCACATGGTTTTCCCCTAGTTTTTACCAAATAAGATCACATGGTAACCCTAGTGGGATGACTTAAGGGTATATGATATGTTTCCTCTAGAAGGTATCAAAGGGTTAAAGAGTGATAAAAACAAATCCTTTAAGATGAAATGGCTAAACTAGAAAGAAAGGAGTATAGTGGTATGGCCACACCTTTGGATAACATAATGAGCATGGATCATTTTAGTAAAACAAACATGTGAGTGTCTCGATTTAGATACTTAAGATGGGTTTCCTTAAGTATGAACGTTAATGTGTTCGCTTATGTGTATGTGGTATGATTCTTGAATGCTTATGAGGTAATTCCACAAGTAGTATATTATAAATATGTTTGTATTGTGAGTGCGCACATGTTGATGCCACACCATGAATGATTTATTGTGAATGTGGAATGATTACTTGAAATGCATAAGAGGTACTGTCTTATGCATCATAATATAATGCTGATAATTAACTTGTACGATTATGGATGGGAGGCATTCATACCCCTAGCCATCTACTGTGTATGATTATGGACGGGAGGCATGCATTCCCCATGCCAGCTTATTTTGAGTATGTGTGGGAGTCATGTCTACCCCATGCCAGATGCAGTATCTATATGTGAGTGGATGGGAATAATTACTAAACCTTTCTAGATAATTTAGGGACGAGAGGCATTCTTACCTCGTGCCCACTATTCTCTATACGTGTTTTGAAGGGAGAAATTATTACCCCTTTCCGGATAATTTAGGGACGAGAGGCATTCTTACCTCATTCCCTCTATTGTATATATGTGTTTGGAAGGGAGGCATTCATACCCTTTACCAGTTAACTTATAGGGACGAGAGGCATTTCTACCTCATGCCCGCTATCTTTATTAGTGGGTGGGATGGATTCTTATCTGATGCAAACTATAATCTAAATTTTTATATATTTATATATATATATACATGGTGACATGATCAGGTTACTTTACAGGCAGTGAGCCGAAGTTGGTATAGTCGTCAGGTGTCCCTTGGGAACCTGGCCAGGTGTTATTTACATACGTACTTATAGTTACTATTTCTCTATACCTGCTCACTGTTTAATTATTATACACTGTCTGGATTGGGTTTGACACTGGTTGTGCTAGCCTACTGATATTCAGATCTCACACCGTACTTCGGCCTCCATTGGACTAGGGTACCTGAGGAGACCTTGTTGCTTACATGACCTAGGTTGTGTAATGTGCTAGTTGTACCTGAGGAGTTAAGAGCAGAGGACCAAGAAAAAGCATGGGATGCTCAGGTGATTTTCTATCTAGCTTTGATGTCTTTTCTTTTTGTATTGTTTGTAAAACATGCTTTAATGTTTCCTGCTTCCCTAAATATATCATCATTTGTACATCCATGCATTGTAACTGGCATTTTACACCTTTTATAAAATGGATATTTTTCTGCCTATCACTATTTTCTTTCAATTGTTTACTGCTTCCACAGCTGAATATGATTTACTCTGATGATACTACTCTGTTACTTTGATATGAGGGTATAGTCTCCCCACTAAAACCTCCTGAGACCCTCGCTGCTAGTCAGAAGCCTCTAGCGTACGGGGAGATGCGCCTAAGACCATGTGACCAACCGGTCCGGCCATCGGTTCAATGGTAATCTCAGCTGGGATGTTACAAATACATTTAATCAAAATTATTTATACCAGAATGAAATTTTTTCAAATTTTCTTAAGGTAAAATATTTCAGATTTTAGTTTACTGACTAAATTCTTATCCTCATATTCATTAGTTATAGAATTGAGTTTATTTTCTAAAGCATTTTCCATAGAAATAATATCTTAAAAATTTATAGAAATTTTATCCTCTTTAAAATTAACATCATAACCTTTTTTATAAATAGAAACTATTTCAAAATATTTCACAACAAGATGTTTCGAAATATTTGATACTTTTTTTGTTAAAACATTTATTTCATTATTTTTCTTGTCATGTTTCTTTTTGATCTTACTATTATCAATTTCAAAAAACTTTGAAAACCTAGATACTTCCTCAAAATATGGTAAAGAATTATCTTAAGATGAGGATGGCTCTTCATCCAAAGATTTAGAGTATTCTTCATCAGGATAGTTAGCACTTAAAGATATGTTAGTTAATGATTCATTTCAATGTACCATATCCATGAATCATTGGTTTTTAATAGTTGTTCTGGAAATAATACTAATATTCCTCTATCCAGAAGATTCATTACCTATATATTGATCAAATAATTGTACACCACATGAACTCCAAGAATCATTTTCATTCACAAGTTTCTTTCCTATAGGATTATAATATCTGTTTTGATTCCTCTCAGAATGATTATCTTTGTTGTCTTTTCTTTTTAGATTAGGAAAATCATGTCTGATATGTCCAACTTTCTTATACTCATAGCTTGTGACTTTAGATTCTTTCCCATATTTTTATCCCTTTTCTTATATCTGTATTGGAAATATATCTTTTTAACATTATTGTTCATCCTTTGTAAAAGATTGGATTTCTCATTCTCTAAGTGATTAGTATCAAATTAATTTGACTGAATAACAACTTTCTTATATTTTTTTATCTTAAAAACTTTTTCAAGATTCTTTCCTTTCATCTGGATTTATGTAGTATTAAAATAAAGACACCCATTCTTCTTATTTATTTTCATAGCATCTATCTTTAATCTAATATCATGTTTAAGTTGAGTGAAAAATAAATCCTCAAGAGTAATAGTTGTAACTTTACATGACTCATAAATATTAGTTCTCTTTGATTATAATTCGTTAGGAATGATGTCTATAATTTTATGTACAATCATCTCACCATATATCCATTTTCCTCCCATTAACTATATACTGTTCACAATAGACATAAAAAACTATTGAACATTAACTATAGGTTCTCCATATGAAAAAAACCCATGATAATATTCACTATGCATGGATCTTCTAGTTTTAATAAAATTAGAAGTACCAAAATGTGTAACTTCACGTTTTTCCCAGATAATATTAGGTACTTCACCAGAATGGAATGTAAAATGTACATGTAATGAAATAAAAATCATTTATACAAAAGAAAAGGATATCCAAAAAACATGGATAAATGCCCCATGGTTAATACTTTCAAAAAATTTATCTTACCCACACTAGGGTAAGACCATGATACAATGATTGGAGTGTTTCTTACTATCCCAACAATACCTCGATCAATACGATGATCGGTGCCTTCTGTCTTCCTATCCTTAGAATCCCTTGAATTTATTTTGCAACAACTAGACTCACATGAAGAAAAATGAAACAATTAAAGATGATAATTGTGTCAAACAATATCTTCACAACTTTATCACATCAAAGTTTTTTATGCAAAGTAAATTTGGAGGTGTATTAGTACATTAAAAAATAACAATTCGATGAGCTCGTAAAAATGACCTATTATTTATAGTCTTTGACCCAATGATCATATTTTCCTCCAATTGTAATATTTATTTCTAAATTCTAGAAGGGACTTGAATAGGTGGTACTCAAATAGTCATAATGTAACTAAAGAAATGATATTATTTTAATTCATATCAATATTGAATAATAGACATTGTTTTAATTTGATGTTATTATTTTTGATACAATACCGTTTTCTAGATGTGATAGAATGTGTATGAAGAGAATATAGCCTATTTAATAAATTACAAGTCTGGACACTAAATCGGTATAACTTTATTTTTTTGAAATATTGATTCTTAATATCCTAGAAATATGGTTTTATCAGTTAGTATGATGAAATTCATATCAATGTGATCGATAAAAATAATATTCTGATTTTAATTAATGAGTATGATGATAAATGTATCTAATATCATATTAATTGTCATGTGAAAGGATTATTTTTATAAAAATAGTGGGTATGATTATTATAATATCCATAAAATCTTTCTTAGAAACAAAATAAAAAGCCTAAATTACAATATATGTATTCATTTAAAAATGTGTTTTGGATTTATTAAACAAAATGGAATTTAATATTCAAAAGAATATTTTAGACATAAAAATCTCCCCAATTTTGTAAAGCATAAACCACTTGTTCATACAAGTATGGAATAACATGTAAATCAATTTCTTATTAAAAATAATTATACGTATATAACTATTCATTTTAAAATTGTTCTAAATATGATTTGAATATGACTAACCTCTCCCTTATAGTAATAAAATCCATAATAATCATATTCTATAGGAATAAACTCCCCAATACAAAGTGTATTATCTTTTTAAGAAATTCTCCCCCAATATGTCTTCTTTCATTCTCCCCATTTATATATTCTCCCACCCCCTGGCATACAAACTTCTCCCCCTTAATGATTTAAAAAAAGGAATAAAGAATTTATTCAAATACCTAAAAAGGGTTTTAAAAACAAAGTGATATGCAATGAAACAAATCTTTTGAGCATCTAAAATGATTTAGAGAACATTCATCTTGAAAAGGAAATAATTAAAATTTAAATGTAGATTTAAAAAATATTCATTGATGTTTCAAAATAACATAGAAAGACTTCAAAAATTTATTTATTTTCCTTCTCTATCTCATTATTTTAGGATCGAAATATGAACGTAGATGCTCAATATACAAGAGGGGGTGAATTTTATACATTAAAAATTCATTTGGAATCTTTAAAGTAGATATAAAACTTTTTTATTTTACAATGAAGAAAATAATTTTTAAGGAAGTTAAACAAGTTAAATTCAGAAGACCGATTAGTTCTACAAACATGATAGGTTCCTGAAATGAAATATTATAAAAGTTTACAAGGAAAAATATTCTAACTTAAAGCAAATATAATCTTTTTAATTAGAGTATACAATTACAATAAATTATAAGACAGTTATACTATTCTTATTAATCATAATGCAGTGGAAAATAAACTTGAAACAATACAAGTAACAGGTATGAAATCTTTTAACCCAAAAAGAAGGGTATCCAACAACTTTGGATAAAGGTCCCTTGCTTTATACTTTCAATAGAGTCTGTTTTACCCATACTAGGGTAAGCCCTCGATTGGAATATCAGAATCTCTCATGTTATCCCCACAAGCCCTTGAACTTCAAGGTAGTCAGCACAACTGTATTCCAAATCAATGAAGTCCTCTAACTTTAAGGTAGGCGATAGCTCTGCCTTCTTATACTTGGATGCCCTCAAACATTAAGGTAGTTATCACCTCTGTGTTCCTATCCCTGGAAGCCCTTGATTGTATACAGAAAAAATTGGAGTCACACAAAGCATGTTGAACATGATGTTCAGTACGCACAAAGCATGAGAGTCTCTCTCTCTAGAAATCACTTCAATAGAATGTTTTCTCTAGAATGATATATCGGTTCTCAGTTAGTTAGTTATATTGTGAGCTCGTACAAATGAGCTCCTCTTTATAGGCATTTCTTCCATTGTTAGATCCCTCCTCCAACAATCATATTTCTCCTTGAATTTCGGAGGGACATGTACATGTGCCACTTTTACAATAGTTAATTAGAAACAAAATGAATGACAATGTTTCATAATTAAAATAAGGGAATGAAAATTATGGTTTCTTAACCAAATCAATTTTTCAGAGTCTAGGAAAAAATAATGTTTGGATTCTATGAAAATAGTCATTCAAAGTCTATGTTATAGAGATACTCGGATTCAATATTTCAAGAAATTAGGAATTATAATTCTATAGACATTGGAGTCTAAATATTAAGGAATTCGTATTCTGAATTATGAGGAATTTCGAATTTGAATTCAGAGACTTCAGAGTTTGATTTACTAGAATTTAGAATTTTATTTTCGAGCATTCTGAATCTGAATTTCAATGAATTCATAATTAGAATTTAGATAATTCATAATCAGAATTTCAGAGAATTCAAAATCTGAATTCTAAGAATTCCGAATCCGAATTTCAAATAATTTGGAGTGAGAATTCATTGAATTTGGAATCTGAATTCATAGAATTTAGAATCAGAATTCATATAATTAGGAATATGATTTCATAGAATTTGGAATAGGAATTTAGAGAATTCAAAATCTGGATTTCAGATAATTCAGAATCTGAATTCAGAGAATTCGGAATCTGAATTCAAAGCCTAAAAACATAAAACACTATATCCTAGTATTTATAGGATTTTATGGTTTTAGATATGAAACCAAATTATACCCCTAGAAATAGAAAGAGTAAGATTTAGAGAAACTATAACATGAATAATGAAAATGAAGGAAATGATAAAATTTACTTGTTAAAGGAAAATTTACTTATTAAGATAAATCATTAGGGAAATAAAATTTTCCTTCAGTTAGAGTGTTTGTGATTTTCAAAACATGAATGAATGGAAAATTCCTAAAGAAACCTTATTGACTCAGAAATATCCCACTTCTTGGAATGCACAAACATCCTTACTAAAGAAAATCTAAGTTTGTAAGAATATTGTGGACTTGAAAATAAATCATTTATACCTTTACTTATGGATCATAGTGAATATTACTAACTCCCCCTTAGGTTTCATAATCACTAATGTTCGTATTTTTGATTTCATGAATGAGATTTTACATCATTTTTCATATGAAAATATTCATTGATAAGAGATTTCCTCTATATTAACACTCCCATACATAGGGAAATATCTTATTTACTTTGTATTATTTTTATCATTTCATTCTACCCCTTTGTGATTTTCAAAAATAAATAGAGGGTATGGAATGGAAAATAAATTAGTACCTAAAAAATTAGTACTAAACATCCACAAAAAAAAGATAAAAGTAAAACCAGCATTACATTAATGTCGAATGAATTTGTTTAAGACAAAATAAAACAAAAGATCAGAATGAAATGAAATTTCCTGTATTTCTCTTTTGGCATCATCTTCTTCAAAATGGTTTTTAGCTTCTTGAACTCCTTGTGATCTTCTTCTGCATGCTTAAGTAACTGATCTTGTTTTTCACTTTTCATCTCTAAGGATTTAATTATTTCTTCTTGAGTATTAAGATATTATGCTTGAGATTTCAACACTTCATCTTACTTAAAAAGCTTCTCTTCAATCTCAATTATGAGATTCTATTCGATCTTCCAATTCGTGTCCCCAGAATTAAGCTTTCTATTTAGATCCATAACTTATTACTTTTGAGTAGTCTGTTTTAGGCTTAACTTTTCCTCAAAACTGTTTGAATGATCTCTGATTATCCCATTTTCAGTGTCAAAGGAATCCATAACATTATACTGAAATTAATTAAAGATTATCATCACTTATATTTTATACTTTGACCATCTTGTTATCTTATTTAAAGATCTTTTATGACCCTCATAACCAATGAGGAAGGATTTGAAATCTAGCACGATTCTGACACATTTTTCCATAACCATGGAAACAGAATCAGATTTCTGGTTAATTGTATGCTGAAGCTTCAGGAATATTGAGTATTTTCTTGGGAATAAGGGAACAATATCAACCAACATTTTCAAAGATTTAACAACAAAATCATGTCCAAGGGACGATGATTTTGAATCTCAGAGTTTGGTAGATGTGAATTCTTTTTCTATTTCTTGATCTTTCCCCTTTGATGAAGCACCAACATCTTTCTTCTTCACCACAGATTTACATGGGGTATCTACTGCCACCAGCTTTCCATTATCAATTTTCAAAATGATGTATTGTGCTTTGGGAGATTCAAATTCACTATCTCATATCTGAAAAATCATATCTTCATCCAATTCTTCTTTCCCTTTTCTTGCTTCAACTTCCTATGGCTGGATAAAAAACATGATTTCTACCCTACCTCATCATATAAATTATTCACTTCATCCTCACATTTCTCATATTTTCTATGAGTATCATGTTTTGAGGACTCAAATTCAGAAGTTAGGATTGATAATTTCTCAGAAATACTTTCCTTCTTATGATAATCCTCTACATTCCTTACCATATCCTCATAATCAACATTTCTTTCTTCATCTTCTTCTTCTTCTTCTACTTCTTATTCGTGCACTATTTCTTCTTCTTGATCTTGTTCCGGAATCACCAACTTCATTCCCAAAGTCTTTATTAGTGATTCTTTTATAACAGATTTTGGTACCGGAATTTTCTCATAGGCTTTTTCAGCAGCCTTAAGAAGAGATTATTCTACCTCAGCTTCAGACATCTTCTTCCTTTGCTTCTTCTAATTCTGTTGATTCTCAAGCACTTAAGTGTCCTTCATTTTTAACACATTTTCCTTAGTAGGTTACAAGCCAAACTTAGTCCACCTAACTTCCTTTTTTTATTATCCGCTCTCTACTTGGAAATTACTTCATCAGGATAAGATTTTTTCGTCTTTGGTATCGGTGGTTCTAATTATGTTTCCAAAGCTACATGGGTTTTTCTTTTCACTTATCGTTATTTTGCCTTTCTCTTCCTACCTTCTTTCTTAGAGTTGTTAGCCACATCTAGATTATTTGACAATGATTCAACTTCTTCTCCAGATAGATCATAAAATTTACTTGGATTGACTAGAGAAACCGACCTTCATCCTCACTAAGGTATCATCAATCAACAAAATTACCTTGTAATTTGTAAACTTAGAACTGCATGGAATTTTGAATGATTCCAAATAAATATCCATAATCATTTAGATAATAGCTGGATATATAATTATTTGAGATTTGAGATTTCCTTTCTTGTTATTTTTAATAGTAATCAATATATACTTAACCAAGATTATCCTCAATAGATTTACTAACAAATACAATATGTGGACATTACTCTTATTCAGAGTATCCTTATATCCTTTTAATGGAATTAAAAAACCTTGAAACCATAATTCAAGAATTTTTAAGTTCATTGATAGATGAACAATATTCACAATCTTCACTCCTTTAATTACAAGACAGTCTCAGCTTTTTTGTTATATGGTGATTTTTATACATCATGTAATTTATGATTACAAAATTCTGCTTCACCTTCGTAAGGAATTCCAATCAGATTTTCTGCCTTGCTGAAGGAAAGTGAGTAGGTCATTCCATAACACATGAAAGAGAACATGTCTTTCCCTTCTTCCTTAAAGAAACATGTTGTATCATAGAACTCAAGCATCATGTCTGGATTCACTAGATCATGTTCCTTTGTATTTTAAACACAAAGGCTCCCCCATCCATTCAACTTAACATTATTTGATATGATATAATTATATTTGGGATAAAACATCAGATCAATTATCATTTATCTGTATATCAACCACTCAGAGATTTCATTAATAGAGAACATATCATTCTAAGTAGAAGCTTTAGCAGACATTCGAAACTAGGGAAGCTCTAAAGATTTAGAAAAGACTAAAGTACAGAGTCAGAGTATCAGCATGCGAAAGCTCTAAAACCCGATGTGGGAAAACCATTAGAGTGGATTTATATAGTCAATTGAGGTTATGGTTCAAAATCATTGGTTGATCCAATGTTTGAAAAAACATCCATTCAAATATAATGGTTGAGATGATAACCGAAGAAGGATTTTGATAAATTATGATCCTTTGTGGTTTTTTTGATAAACATTCTGATTTTAGAGAAAGAAATAATCCAAAAAATTTAGTACTAAATTATAATACCAACATGAAAAAAGAAGATTTTGAAAACATAGGAAAAGAAACATACCTTCCAAATTGCTGGGAAGATTATTCATAATAAGGGAAATTTTTCTTAAAGAAAATTATATTCTGAAAAAAAAACTTAAAAAAAATATAAAGAAAATTTTGATTATGAAAATATTATTATGAAAAAAATTAGAGAAGGAAAATTTTCAAATACGAAAAAATTTAGATTATGAAAAAAATTTGACTATGAAAAGTTTTGACTATAGTAATTTAGAATAGGAAAAATTCTAGATTACAAAAAAATTTAACTAACATGTAAATGTACAACCCATATGAAAAAGAGTTTCTTACAGTATGGAGATATGTTTAAACAAGAAGTTAATATGGAAAAATTACCTTGCAGTTATCATTCATAACTTCTATTTAATATATTCAAATATATGAGAGGGTAATTATATTGTGAAAATATCATCATGTTGATCTTTCATTCAGATAAATTGAAGAATGATATATCCTTTTCAAATAAAAATTTTTAAATCAATGTTTTTTCAAGAAGAATAATTTTACCCATACTAATAATTTCTCCCATAGCACTATCTATGAAAATTACTTTTCCGCTTTTCATATTGATAATATTTTAAAATAAGTTTTTGTTACCAGACATGTGCCGGGAGCATCCACTATCCATGTACCAGTTATTGTTTTTTGTAATATCTTATTTTTCATAAAAAAGAGTGTTAGTATTTCGGAACCAAAATATTTTGGATCCAGAAACTTCAGAAAGAAAAATTTTAGGAATCCATATTTTCATAGGAAAATAGGCTTTCTGAAAACCTAAAGACTAGATTATTTTATGGAACAATTTTTTATCCAATTCCCATGACATTGACATTTATTGAAAATTGGAGCAGTTTGAGGAACAAAATAATTATTACTAAAAACATGCTTTGAATGAGAATAATGAAAACCAAAATTATTCCATAGTGGTTTAATATGGGATATATATTTTCAATGTTATTCTTACCTAGGTAATGTTTTACAAACATTTCCTCAAGGTAAATATTTCTGACTTCAGTTTGATAACTATGTTTTCATCATAAAAAACATCTATTTTAGCACCAGAGTTTCTCTCTGAAACATTTTATTTATCAAATTACTTTTTTTCTAGATTATTAGAAATTTTATCATTCTCATAATTAACTTCCAAAAGGGTTTTAAAATCCTTTGAAAATCAAAAATTTTATTATCAATATCTTTAGAAATATCTGATACTTCTATTGTTAGAACAAAAATTATAGAATTTTACTTGTCATGCTTTTTTCGCATTAGAATTTTCATTCTCAAGAAGCATAAAAAACCTGGAAACTTCATCAAAAGTAGGTATTGAATTATCTTCATTAGAAGAATATTAATCATCCAAATATTTATAATATTTATTATCACTATAATTTGAATTCAAGGAAACATTGGTTATCGATTAAGCAATGTGCACCTTAGCCAATAAATATTGATTTTCAATGGGTAATCTGGCTAGTAAACCAAGATTCTTCTGATCAAAAGATTCATATTTTGAGGATTCATCAAAACAGTCTCTACCACTAGCACTCCAGGTGTCATTATCTTTCAAAACATTCATATATTTATCATTTTAGTACTTCTTTCTATTTATCTGAGAATTCTATTCCATTATATCATTTCTCTTAATCTTTGGACAATTTGGCCTTATATTCCCTTCTCTTTTACATTCATAACAAGTATCTTTAGTGTCATTCTTGTCCTTTATTTATTTCTTCTTATAATTATAATTAATGTCTTTCTTCCAAACTATCTTGTTCATTCTTCGAGAAAGATTAGATAACTCATTGTTAGTATGGTCACTATAACTTGATTCAAATAAAATAGTGACTTTCATTGATTTGGATCTTGTAACCCTTTCAGGAGTATTTGCTTTTGTAGTAGTAAAGGCTATAGTTCCATTTCTATTCTTTTTTATATTAAAAACATCATCTTTTTTCATTATTGTCTCATGTTGAAGAAGTGTTCTAAAAATCTAATCAAAAGAAATCTAAGATACATTTCTAATCACATTAATAGCAGTTCTCTTAGATTCTCACTCATTAGACATGATATCTATAATTTGTCTACAAGAGCCTTATCATCTAAACCTTTCCCACCCATAGATTTTAAGATTTTAACAATAGTCATAAATCATTATTATATCATGCACACCAGTTCTCCATAAGGAAATAGAAATCCATGATATTATACATTAAGCATAGCTCATATAGTTTTTATAACCTTGGATGTACCAAAATGAGTAACCTCTACCTTCTTCAAAATACATTTTGTAGCTTCACAAGAAGAAATATAACTGTATATATTCCTTGTCATGGAACACAACAATGTATTGTGAGCCTTGTAGTTTTGTTTATATTCTGACTTTTCTTGATTAGTAAAGGTTCTGACTTCCATATCACGAATCTTTTAATCTCCAGTAATCATAATAAAGTTTTTCAGTTCAGTATTAATTACAAAATTCTTTATATGACCTCTCCAAAATTCACAATCTTTTCCATCAA
Organism: Viscum album; assembly: GCA_963277665.1. Classification (NCBI taxonomy): domain Eukaryota; kingdom Viridiplantae; phylum Streptophyta; class Magnoliopsida; order Santalales; family Viscaceae; genus Viscum; species Viscum album. The sequence continues at coordinate 1,198,607,894 of OY728131.1, forward strand.
ATATAGGTGGTCTAGTGGGATTTAGATTATCAATCGAAAAAACATTCATTCCTTTCATTTAAAAGAAAATGTATTTCCATAAAAACTTGTTAATGGTAAAAGTTGTATAAAAGGATAAAAATCCAAAGCAACGATAAATATTTAGAACAATGAAAAATTCAGCAAGAAAATATATATGTGAATATAATTATTTAATATAATCCCTTTGATATCAATTGTAGGATCAAAATATGAATGTAGATGCTCAATATAAAAGAGGGGTGATTTTTATACATTAAAAATTCATTTGGAACCTTTAATGTTTTGTATAAAACATTCGTTCTTAACCTTGAGGAAAACTATGTTTAATAAAGTTAAACCAGGTAAATTTACAAGACCTCGTAGTTCTACAAATTTACTAGGTTTTCGAAAAATGGTTCCAGAAATGAAACTTAAGAATAGTTTAAAAATATTCTAACTTAAAACGTACATAATCTTGCTAATCAAAGTATAAAAATACAATAAAGTATAAGATAGATATACTTTTCTTATTAATCAAAATGCAGACGAAAATAAACATAAAACAATACATGTAACAAGTATGAATTCATTGAACACAATAAGAAGGGTATCCAACAACCTTGTATAAAGGTCCCTTGATTTATACATTCAAGAAAGTCTATCTTATCCACACCAGGGTAAGCCCTCGATAAGGATATCGGAATCTATCTTTGTTATCACCACAAGCCCTCAAACTTCCAGGTAGTCAACACTTATATCTTCCTAAAAAAGAAACTCCTCAAACATTAAGGTAGTCAGAACCTTAGCCATTCTATCCTTGGAATCCCTTGAACATTAATGTGGTCGAAAACTCCGTCTTCCTATCCCTAGAATCCCTCGATTGTATACAGAATCAATCAGAGTCGCATGAAGCAAGATGAACAAGATGTTTAGTACACACAAATCATGAGAGTCTCTCTCTTGAAATCACTTCAACATCATGTGGTCTCTAGAATGATATATAGGTTCTCTATTAGTTAGATATATTGTGAGATCATTAAAATGAGCTCTTATATATAGGTGTTTCTTCAACAGTCGGATCACCCCTCCAATGGTCATATTTTTCCTTGAATCTCAGAGGGACCTATACAAATGTCACTCAAACAACTGTTAATTAGAAACAAAATGAATGACAGCATTTCATAATTAAAACAAGGGTAAAAAATATGGTTTCTTAACAAAATCCATTTTTCAGAGTCTAAGAAAAAATATAGTTCGGAGTGGAAGAAAATGAATATTCTGAGTCTATATTACATAGATACTCGAATCCTGTTTTTTAAGGAATTCAGAATCAGAATTCTATATACTTTGGAGTCTAAATTCTAAGTAATTCAGATTCTGAATTATGAGAAATTCAGAATTGGAATTCTTATAATTTAGAGTCCAAATTCAGAGAATTTATAATCTTAATTCCCAAAATTTGGATTCTAAATTTCAGAGAATTCAAAATATGAATTCCGATAATTTAGAATCTAAATTTTAGAGAATTTTGAATCTGAATTCTAAGAATTTTGAATCTGAATTTCATAGAATTCAGAGTCTGAATTCAAATAATTCAGAATCTGTATTCTGATAACTCGGAATCTGAATTCAGTACCTGAAAACAGAATACTCTATATCCTAGTATTTATAGTATTCTAAGGTTTTATATATGAAAACGAATTTTACACTTCGAAATAATTGGAGTAAGATTTATAAAAACTATAACATGAACAATGAAAACAAATCTAAGGAGGAAATTTCCTTGGGAAAGGAAAAATATTATTATTAAGATAAATCATCAAGGAAATAAAATTTGCATTGAGATAGAGTGTTTGTGATTCTAAAAACATAAGTTAATGGAAAATTCATATTGAAAAATCATTTACTCAACAATTATATTTCTCATTTTCTTTCTTTATCAGTTATAAAATAGTCATCTTTATCTTCTTTAACTCTTTACTATCATCTCCCAGCTTTTTCAGAGATTCCATTTGATAATGTAGTATTTTCTCTAGAACTGTAAACAATTGATCCTGATTCTGAATTGACTTATCTTGAGAAAGAACCATAACTTCTAGAGACCAAATCTAAGATTCATTAACCTTAACCCTTTTCTATTGGGTAATATGACTTTCTTACCAAGCATTAATGTTCTCTTCTTAGTCTCGAAATATTTTGGATTGAACCCTGAAAAGCTTTTCAAAGGTTTCGACTCTTCTGTTCAGTATAAAATTTTCTTCCTTCAAGTAAAATACTTGATCATTTAAGTCCTTGTATTATCCAATGTTAGAATCTTTATAGGTAATTAATTTTTTAATTTACTTCACTTTAGAATTAGTTTTAGTAAATACCTTATTTAAATCAGGTGAGAGATCATTTATCAATATCTTTATATCATCAATCTTATCCTCGATAATCTTGACATTCCTATCAATGTTATGATACCATTTGACTAATTTATTGAAATCCTTCATGTTTTTCATATAACATTTTTTAAAGACATTGAATTGTGATTTGCATGTTAGAAATACATCCTAAAAATCATTGACTGAATCAGTTCCTTCATCGTAACTATTTGAATGAATATCAATCTTTTCATCCAGCTTTGTAAAATAGTGAATTTTGTTTTCCATCCTATTTAATGAATTTTCACTGTACTGGAATCCTTCAACTGATAAAATCAAATCATAATTTCTGTCTTCTTTAAAATTAGGAAGATCACCATAGTAAGAATCTATTTCCACATCGTCAATATTTTGACACTCATTCTCATAGGGCTCTTATTTATATTATTTATCTTATACGTGAATCAATTTAGTTTATTTTTTTCTGGAAAACAATCAATATGGATTGAATTCTTGACTATCGAAATTTACATGATGTTGCCTCTGAGGATTGGACTGGAATTGTATCTGCATTAGTTTTTTTTTTGCTTTCACCTGCTCTTTTTTATTTTGAATTAATTTTTTATTCATTATAACTTTTCTATTCACTTTCTTTTTCTTTATCGATGTATTCATCTATGAGCTGCATTTGAGAATCATATTTTTCTTCTACTAATGATTATTCTTCAAATTTCTTATTTTTATCATTATTCTGAACATAGGGTATTACTAACTTATCAGGGACTGGATCCCTAATGTTTATATTAGCAATGGGTTTCTCTTCAGACATCAACAAAATTCCAATATCAAGACTCTTGAATTTTATCTTATTCTCATTCTTTACCTTTTCTCGATCTTTAATGGTTTCTTTAGTGTGATTCTTTTTTGAATGGGCCTCAGTGGGATTGACACCAAATTGAGGATCCCTATATTTTCTTTAACCAGGTTCTTCCCTCCAAGGTTTTTCTATTACTTCACCATAAACATGTTTCTTCTCTATTTTTTGAATGATATTATACATTGCTTTCTTTTGTTTTTCAAAGGCAATAAGCACTTCAGTTTCCCCAACTATTTCATCTTGAGTTTCTACTACATCAATCGTAGGATAATTTTTAGAATCCAAGTGAAAACTTATTTTCAACCTTCCTAGTATATCATCACTAATCCATAAAATTATAAGACATCTCAGTACTAATGAAACAGTGATGCTAAAAAAGATTATAATTTCAAAAATAATTTGTCTTAGATTGGATGGGAACATTAAAAAATGTGACTTAATTTCTCTAGATTTGATTTTTTTATAGTTATAAAGATGTAACACATAAGGTTGATCTTTCTCATATTCACAAGGTAATCAATATTAAATCATTCTGAAAACATTAGGGTTTTTTAATCACTGCTCCAGGCTACTAGGAACTCTTGAATCCAGAGATTAATTAATCTATTATCTACAAATAAATGGTTTACCTCTCATTTTTTTCATGAATCTCAAATGTTGTTTGCCCAACCTTTTCTTTATTAAAATATCTAAAATTCTTTTGCAGTTTGTGAGGTGGAAGGAATGTATCACGCACAAATAGAAGGTTTAGTAAACTCTATGCCTCACTAACTGATAGACTAAATTTACATTCATATATTTAATATGAAACTTTTAAATTATCTTCATCAACTTCAACAGTTTTATATAATTAAATTACCTAATCTGAAATGATCATTATTTAAGATATTGGTTTCTCCTTACATATTGATTCTAATCCTTGTAATTGAAAAATTATTTTCATAGTAGAATCATGCATCTCATAAATATTCATCTTAATAATCATTTCTTTAAATAACTTCATATTTAAAAATCATTCAGTTCCATCAATTTTGGAGATGTTTCTGAGGACTCAGACATGCATACATTGGGTAGACATTGAGTATAGAAAAGATCGTTCATAGCTAATTGAATAATGGAAATACTTCGCTGCAATTGCTAAAAAATATCGATGTGGGATAGTGGGGTCCCTATTTATAGTCATGGCGAAGTGACCATTGGAATTATATAGTCTAGATTAGATAAAGTAGCTATGATGGTTTATAATTTTTGAACTATTGATTTTTTTTTAAAAAATCTTATTCAGAAAAAATTGATCGGGTTTTAAAAATAAATACTTTCTGATATGAATGAATTGAAAAAATCTAAATGTATAAGTAATTATAAATTTAAGAATCACTAGATAGATTTTTTGGTTTCAAAAGATTGTTTTTAAAATGAAAATAAAAAAATGATAAACACATGATATCGATAAAAATGTGGTATTGATGAAAAATATGATATCAATAAATAAATAGACATATGTACTCCCCATTAAATAAGGTGTATTTTAATGAAAGAATATGATATAAATAATAAGTTGATATAAATGAAAAAAATTTAGTGATCATTACTTGATATTTTAATGTATTCAAATCAATCGGAGGATAATGGATTTGTAAATATTTTCGTAAATTGTTCTTCTGTTTCGATAAATTATATAATTTTGTCTTCTTTATGTGTGTGATGTCCAAGAATGTGATGCCTAAAATCTATGAACTTTGCACGAGATTGATTTGAAGGGTTTATTTAGGTCATTGAAACTAGTGTTGTCACATAGTTAATTAGTTTTATTAATACTCATACCAAATTTTGTGAGGGTGTGTCGCATCTACAACACTTGAGCACAAAAACATCCAACCGCCACATATTCAGCATCAGCAGTGGAAAGTGATACCAAGTTTTGTATCATATATGAACAAGAAAATAATGAATCTCCTATGAAATGAAAGGTTTGAGATGTACTTTTACTATCCATTCTACAACCACCAAATTTAGCATCGAAAAATAAAATTAAACCATAATCATTTCCAAAAGCGAAAAATAGTCCCAAATCCATAGATCCTTTTAAATATTGAAAAATTATTTCCAATACTTTTAAATGGGATTTCAATGGATTATCTTGACATCTTCCACATAAAAATATTGAAATCATTATGTTTGGTCGGCTAGATTTTAAATATAGTAAACTTGTTATCATAATTTCAAATATTGATTGGTCCATTGGTTGTCAAGCTTCATCAAGATCATGGGTCCTTGAGGTACCTATTGGAGTACTAATACTGTTAGTGTTGTCATATCCTTAATTTTTTAGTATATATTTTGTATAATTAAGTTGATATATATAGGTCTCTTTTGGTTTTTGAGAAATTTGAAAACCAGGAAATAATGTTAACTAACCCATCACAATCATTTGAAACTCATATTTCATAACATTTGGAAAATAATTAGTTAAGGATGGTTGAGTTGATTTGAATATAATGTCCTCAATATAAATTTGAACAATTTTTTTTAAAGTGTTGGATCTTCATTTCCTTTAACTTAATGGTTTTGTAGAAAAAACCTTATGGGTCTATCATTCCAAACTCTAGGGGATTGTTTAAATCCATATAGTGTGTTGGTATATTTATAAACATATTAATGATGTTATGTATCTTCAAAACTGGAGGGTGTTAAAAAAACATCATTCTATACATATTTTGTTAGGGAAGCCACTGTTCACATATATATGAGAATGATTGAAATTAAATAATGCTACAGGGGCTTTTAGAATATGAATAGGTTCAAGACTTCTGACAAGAGTATAGGTTTATTCATTGTGTATTCATTCTTTTTTTATTATACCCTTTTGGAAACTAGTCTTTCTTTATTTCTAACAATGATTCTTTTTTCATCTCATTAATTTCCGAAGACTCACTTTACTCCAACAATATAGGTTTCTTTAGGTCTTTCAACCAGGGTCTAGTCATTCTTATATTCAAATTATTTATATCATCTTGCATTGTTTTCATCCCATCTTCATCACATAAAGCGTTATAAGGGATTTTTTGTTCAAATTGGGAATGAAATGATAGATGCTCTACTTTATTTTATAAATAAATTCTAGTCCTTATAGGTTGATTTAGATCACCAATTATATTATCACTAGGATGATTCCTTACAAATAACTAACATGGGTTTTGTAAAACATGTTTATCAACATAGGTTAGAAAGTATTCTAGAGTGAATACATCAGATATATTTTCCTAAGTAATATTCTAGTAAGAAGAGCAATATATCAAAGATTGATATTCAGTTTTGAAAAAAACATCATAAAAATATTGGTTGGGATTGTTTAAAAACAAAGATATCAGTTTCATCAAATTTAATATGTATTGTTTCTTCAATATGACAAGAATTTTTATTTAAAACTCTATAATCCATAGAGGCAGCGGAATAGCATAAGAAAATACCTTCATCAGATTTGGATGGGAATATATGTAAATTATCTTTTGTATCCAAAATGAATACATTTCATCCAAATACTCAAAAGTACGAATCTTTTGTATTTTATCCAATCCACTACTCATAAGTAGTATTATTATGAAATTTCCTGATTAAAACTCAATTAATTGTATAAAAATAAGTTCTAAGTGATTCATCTCAAAAGTGTTTAGCAATTTATTATTCACTTAACATGGTTCTTATTAACTCTTGAAGAATTCTATTTCATCATTCAACAACACCATTTTCCTAGGGAGTCCTAGGAGGTAAGAAGTTATGAGTAATTCAATTCTTACTACAAAAATATTTCGATTCCTAATTTTCGAATTCTCCACCCTGATCACAAAATATATTTATCAAAAGAATATTTTTCACATTTTTTATATTGGCTAAAAAATATTTCAAATAGAAAAATGCTTTAGATTTATTTATTAAAAAATAGACCCATGTAAATCATGTGTAATCACCAACTAAAAAATATGTATTATATTCTTCCAATACATCCAGTTTTGTAAGGACCGAATAAGCTCATGCTCTCTAGTTATAATGCATCAAAAGTTAGGACATCACATATAGATTTTTATCTTGAAATATGTTTCTTTATATTTTTATCAGGGTTATAGATTTTTGAAGAATCAAATCTAAAATTTAGCAGATCCTCAACAATCCCTATCTTATATAGTTTATATTTGATCATTAAGTTATAGTGCCCTGACCTTATATTCCATAACTTGGATTTTTCATCCATTGCACTAATGAAAATGTAATTCGTGGCTTCTAAGGTCCTCTATTTTGAATATATAAACATTCCCATGTCGATGGGAAGAAAGAATGAACTCATTCTCAAAATTGTGAACTAAGCATTCATCATTCCTAAAATTCAAAAGTTAAATTTAATAACATTATTGAATTATTCTTATAAGGTTTTCCTTGAGAACTTTAACAAATAAAACATTTGAAATCAAGGGTTTTCAAAGGATAACAATGTCACATCTACCAATTACATCTCATTGAGCGTTATCATCGAAATTTAATCTTTAATCATTCTTATTAATAATATTTCCAAATAATGTTTTTACCTGTCATGTCATTGGAACTTCCAATTTCCATGTACCATGTATTTTTCATGGAACATGCTTTGTTTTCTTGAAAATAAAACAATTAGGTTTTTGGAATCCAAACAATCTTAGATTCCTAAATGGTAGAAAATAAAATCCTTGGAATCCAAATTTTCATAGAAAACTAAGATTTATGAATCTATTAGGATTAAATTTTACTTAAACAAAACTTTTCTCCCAATGACCTTCACATTGATAATTAGTGAAACATGTGGATCTATTTAGAAAAAAATATTTATGTCTAAAAATAGGATCTAAATGAGAATAACCAAATACAGAACTATTTCTGAGAGGATGAATTTGTGAATAACTTGAATCAAAATTCTGTTAACTATATGAAAATTTTTCTAAAAGTTTCTTAAGAGAGTTTGTTTAGTTTTACTATGATGAATAAATTCATTTTCTTATAGTATTTAGTTTTAGAATTTAGTTTATTTTATAAAAAACATAGAAACAACATTTCTAAAATCGAGAGAATGTTTATCATTTTAGAATTTACTTTCTAAATATTTTTAGAAATAGAAAAAATTTCAAAAGATTTTACATCAATATATTTAGAAGGTTTGATATTAATTTGATGAAACATTGATTCAATAATCTTCCTTATCAGGTTTATTTTTTATCTAACTATTATCATTTTCTTGAAACTTGGAGAAACTAGATACTTCTTCAAAGGAAGAAAAAAAATTACCTTCTTATAAGGAAGATTAAACATCCAAATACTTATAATATTCTTAAGCAGGATAGTTGAAATGTAAAGATATGTTACTTAAGAATTCAGTATTGTGTACCTTGGAAATGAAACATTGTTTTTCATTAGTATTCTTGAAATAATACCTATATTATTCTATCCAAGAGTATCATTATTTGAATATTCATTAGATGATAATCCTCAACTTTCACTCCAAGAATTATTTTACTTTAATACATTCTTTCATTTAGGCTTATAATATGTCTTCTGATTCCCCTCAGAATGTCTATCTTTCTAGTCTTTTCTTTTCATCTTATGAAATTTAGGTCTGATATGTCCATCTTCCTTGCACTCATATCATGTTATTTTATAATACTTATTATCTTTTTTCTTGTATATGTATTGTAAATCATTCTTCCCAACAATCTTGTTCATATTTTGAGTAATATTGAATACCTCATTTTCTGAGTGATCACTATCACTTGAATCTGACTAAATAACAACATCCTTAGACATTATTGACTTAGTAACTTTCTTAGGAGTCTTGGATTTCATCTGGTTTGATGTATTTGTAAAAGAAACACTACCATTATTCTTATTTATATTCTCAACATAACTCTTTAATATGTTCTCATGTTGTATGAGAGTTTCAAATAACTCATCAAGAGTAATAGTTATCACATTCCTTGAATCATCAATAGCAGTTCTCTTTGATTCATATTAATTAAGGATGATGTTTATAATTTTATCTACACGCTTCTCATCATCTATCCCTTTTTCTCCCATTGACTTTATACTACTCACAATAGTCAAATATCTCTATTGAAAATTAACTACAGGCTGTCTATTGGGAAAAAATAACCATGATAATCTGCTATAAGCATGGATATTCTAGTTTCAATAACATTATTTGTACCCAAATGTGTAACATTAAGTTTCATTCAGATTTTATTAGCTACTTAAAATGAATATATTTGTTTTTATATATTCCCAATCATAGAACAGACCAAAGTATTGTGTACCTTATAGTTTAGCTGATATTATTGTATCTCTTTATTAATAAAATTTCTGAATTCCTTATTAGGAATTTTACAGTCTTTAATAAACATGAAAAAAAATTCAACAAAAATATTAATGAATATTGTCTTCATTATATCTCTCTGGTATTCATAATCATTCTCATCAAAGATATATTGTTCAGTAAGGTTCATTTTTTCTATGGATCCGATATTCATTCCTTATATTTTAGAATAAAGCAATAATTCTTTTTCCTCCACACAAGTTTGTGTAGTAAATATTTATAAACAAAAAGTTTATCAAATAATTATAAACAACATTTAGAATTAAATAATGAGTAACTAAACTGAGTGGTGAAAGTATTACTTTCATAATAAGTGTGAGTATCAGTATCACAGAGACCACATATGATACCAATTATAGGATTGAAATGTAGATATAGAAGCTGAATTATAAGAATGGATTAATTGTAGGTTTAAAAATTCATTTTTATCAATTAAAATAATTTAAACAAATTTTATTCACAACCGCTATTATATTAAAAAAATTAATTCAGATAGGGTGCTAGGTTTAATAGTTGTTGTATTCAGTGTGACTATGATGATATTCTACAGGTTTTTATTTATGATAATCACAAATATTTGGTAAGGAATCTTAATCATATGGGATATGATTATTAGAGTAAATAAAATAAAGAGATTCGACTATATAGCATATAGTATCGTATTGCACAGATTGTTAATGATCGTAATCACAAAATTTTCGTTCTCATCTAATTGATCATCTTCAGAGTAATTACAATGTAAAGAGTATAAATTATAAAATGAACAAGTAAGTAATTAAATTTCTTTTACATATAGTGGAATGTAAATATACAATTATTGTAATATAAATATTTTAACCCAATGAGGAGGGTCTCCAACAACCTTGGATAAGGGTCCCTTTATTTATACTTTTAATAAAGAATGTCTTACCCACACTAGGGTAATACCATGATATGAAAATCAGAATATGTCTTGTTATCCACAAAATCCTTCGATCAATATGGTGATCGGCTCCTTTTGTCATCTAATCCTCAAAAGCCTTCATTTGTATTTAGCAAACATCTGAGACGTGTGTAAAAAACAATGAAATTGATGATGAAAAGTGTGACGAACATGATGTTCACATCTATATCACTCAAGTGATTTTTTTTTCACAAAGAAAATTTAGTAGAGCCTTATTATATTCAAAAATAGAAACTCAATATGCTCATACAAATAACATAGTATTTATAGCCTTAAACCCAACTATCATATTTTCCTCCAACTACCATATTTCTTCCTGAATTCTTATAGGTACTTGAACAGGTGGCACACCAATGGTTATATTGTGACTGAAATAATGACATCATCTTAATACTTATCAAAATAGAGTTTAAGAAATCATTTTTATTTAATTTTATTCAATTTGATATAATACTAATTTCAGGATCTGATAGAGTGAGTATGAAAACAATATGGAATATCCAATAAAATACAATAGTTAATTGTAAATTGGTATAATGGTATTATTTTGAAATAGTGACTCTAAAAATACAGGCAATTTGGTTTTATCGGTGAGTATGTTGAAATGTATTGTCGTGAGATCGATATAAATCATATTCATATTTTATATTATGAATATGAAAATAAATGTATCTAAGATAACATTAATAGTCATATGAAAGGATTATTTTTATAAAAAAGTGTGTACAATTATTATCGTATCTATAAAATTGGTGTTAAAAACAAAATAAAAAGTCTTAAAGACACTATATTTTTTAGTCTAAAAGAGAGTTTTTGATTTAAAAAACAAAAAGGAATAGAAGGGTCAAAACAATACTTTTGACTTAAAAAATACACTAAAAATCATTTAATTTAAAAAAAATAAAAAAATATTAAAATAATCATTAAGACATTTCTTAGTCATTATGGAAAAAATTTTGTTGATGTCATACATTTGAAAACCAAGATTCAATTCACATTTTTAGTAAAATAAAAACATGTGTTGTTTTAAAAATGAAATAAATATTCCTTTAAATAAAATTTTTAAAACTTAATTTTATATATTTTTTTAAATTTTAGAAATATTTTTGAAAACATTTTCATGAAACATGGGTTTTGGTGAAAGAGGACTTCTGATCAAAGTGAGAAATAAATTCCTATATTATTAAAAATGTTTTCTTAATTATTTTAACTACCAAAAGAATAAAAATGTTACTATAACAAGAAAAATATAATGAATAGACATAGTAGAAGAAAATAGATTTATTTTGGGATATAAATGTTAGTTAATTACCCATGTTATAATTGAACAAAAACAATCATGAATAATGATGACATTGTGATATAAACCTTTATCACATTGGTAACATTTATATGTTAATCCCAATGAATGAAATAAATTTATATTCGGAATTATATACTATTAATATTTATTAATTAATTATATATCATAATAAATGTATTATATACACCACATGAAATAAATAAGGGGTGAATATAGTGTATGTCTCACGAATGTAAATGTAAGACAAGAATCCTTTACCAGATGTTTGATTTAATTTGTACGTGTCATTAACTCATGTATAATTGTATTAATAATTTTATTATTTTATAAGTGAAATATTATCATATTTGTAATATCATATATGATCCTACTAAATCATTTTACCACTTATTTTTTAATAAAATTTCATTATTTTCATGTTAATTGCCTTGTTTTCACATGCATGTTTTGTCATGAATGTTTTGGATCTTGTTCATGGGGTATGTATATATAGAATCCACAAAATTTTAAAAATTATATAAATATCATATTTACTTATTTTTAATTTTTCCATGATAATTTATGAAATCTTTACATTGAAAATTAAACACATTACTTCTTGGAGATGGTAGATTGTATGTACACATGAGGGTTGACATTATTCCCTTGATGAGTAAAATGGTAAAGAAGTGGGGGATATATTAATTATACAAAAATAATATAATATTATTTATATCACATATATTCATTATTTTTTCCCTCATTTCATTCCATGTATAGTGTATGTGAATAATGAATCACATTACTTTGGGAGGAGATAGTCTATCGTACAGATGACCAATATTATCGTATTTTAAATGAAATGGAATATAAAAATTTGTATGTGATATTAAAATTACTTAATTATAATAAAATTAGAAATATCATTATTTCATAATTCCATCATTATATCCTCTTTGAAATGTGGTGATGGAAAATAAACTACATTGGTCTGTGATGTGGTGTTTCGTCAAACACACGCTTGATGATTTCATTTACCATTTGATGGAAGTAGAGATGGATATAAATTATTCCATAAATAAAATAAAATAGAAGTATATGGGTGATAATTTTATTATTAGATTGAACGTTTTAATATATAATTGAATGTTTAAAAGGAAGAAATAAAATGAAAGAGCTTTGTAAATATAATTACCTTCTATAAGAGAACCCTCTATTGTATCTCATCTTAAAGACCATAGGGATGGCATTTTGGGATGATCAAATGATCTAAAAGGTGTCTGAGGGTGTTAGGGAGATAATTTTTTTAGGGTTTTCTGACCCATGATTCTTGTGTGGTGTGAATAAATGAGTGGATGGAGATTCATTTTATGTGGGTAAAGGTAATCCTCTTAGATATTACGTGGAAATTTCCCAAGATAATCTAAAATAAAAACGAAATTCACCTAAAAATCTTCAAAATGACCCTATATTCAAAATTTGGTAGGAGAATATTTAAATATGGACATATAATAGGTGTTAAACATGTTTTTTATGTCATTTTTATCCCATATATTATTATTTTAACCAAGGGTAATTTGATTTTTACTTCAACCCATGTAAATAATTATTACCATTTTTTCTATTTTTTATGGAAAAAAAGTAGTTGACCTTATTAGATAATTAAAATTATTCTAATTAAAAATATGGGATCGATTTTTAAAAATTACATTCACATATGTGGAAATTTTTAATTTAAAATTAATCCCAAAAACTCTATTAGAACTATTGTTTTTAGTGAGAAAATATCCCAATGATTACAATATTTTTATTTTAAAATTCAATATTAAAATGACTAAAATTATATAAATTGGAATAATATATATATATATTAAAACAAATTTTCCTCCAAAAAAATTTTAAAAAATTATGTAACATTATAAATAATTTAAACCAAAAGGCAGTTTTAAATTAAAATCCAGTATTTTGATTATACATAAAAAAATGAAATAGTTCATTAAAACAAAAAAAATTACCTTGGATATTTTTGAATCTATGATTTAAAAAAAAATTCTTTCAATTTAATTTCTAATAGTGATAAATGTTATTTTAATTATATGGAAAATTTATGACTAAGCCACAATTCAAAATAATATAGTTTTTCCAAAAATATTTCATTCTCTTAAAAATATTTCTTATTATATTTCCTATCATTATATAACCATTAAATTCATTTTTTAAATTTTTAATAAATAAAAGTTTCATAATTTATTTAATATTGTTAATACCTTTTAAATTTAACAACATTATCATAATGATAATATATAATTAGTAACATCTTAATAGAGTATCATGTTCCATTCAATCCCAGTGTTGTGTAAATTTTTAGTTATCAAAGTTATTTAACTAATTTTAAAATAATAAATATCATAAATTTTTGTTTTTTTATACTCCCTTCTATTCTTTATGTTGTGTCTCATAAAATCTATCAAAAAAGTTCTTTTAAATATCAGGGTGTTACATTTTCCTTATTAATGCACTCCCAATAATATATTTCTCTTGATAGTTAAACAATCCAAGAGGAAAATAATGAGGATGTTATTTTATTGATTAACTTTCTAATGAAAATGGATTACTAGGACCCAGAACATGATATGATCATGTTATATTACATAGAAATCTTACCATCCTCAAACAATAATATACATAAATGATAGAGACTTTACTGAGATCTTTGATCATCAGGAAACTATGTGGGTTAATTTTTATATTATTAGTGGCTCCATAAGAATTTTGGAGTTCAATATATACTAAAAATTAGTTGAATTATGTGACTTAGTTTGGGACTCATAAGTTACATTTTAATATAAAAAATCCTCTTCCATATTCAATCAGCCATTACTTCACATATATATATACATTAAATTTTTTATATGAAAATGTTTAGATAATTATTCTAATATCTTATGTATGTGGGACCCCATTTCACACAGATTATACTCCATTCATAGGTTACTGTAATAATTAAGGTCTTTTTAGAGGCATGGAATTCAATATTGTCCCCTGATAAAAAGACCCTTGTGTTTCATATATCCATGGAATAATGAATACATGATTTATAATAGGGGACTAACTACGGATTGATGATGATTATTTAGTTGGTGAAGACTCAACCACATCCCATGTGAATTAGAATTTATTTTTGCAGAAGTTGTAATTTTACATGAATCATACCAACCTAATGGTTTTTCGTATAGTAAAAATTATATCCTTATTGCATATCACATATGCGTGATTATATAATATTATATTTAATAATTATTTATCCATAATTTCAATGGTCAACTACCATTGAAAATACATATATTAAATTATCTAAACACATAGACAATGGTAGTCTTTATTAGTACCCAACAATTGTATTTCAATATTCATCGCTCGAGAAGGAAACTTATTTTAACAGAGAGTATCTGTAATTATTTCATATAAAAATTAATTGAAGCCACCTAAACACAATTATTAATCCATCGAATTATAAAATGTATTGAGACGTATATATAATATATTATTCTATATGGGAACATATTATAAGCTAATGTTTAATGGAAAATTATGTAAATTATTTTTATGTTGAAAGTCATTTAACATTTTGAAATTTATTTATTATATTATTTTAGAATATGACAGAATGTATTATAGTTTCATGTAATAGTTGGGACCTAAAATTATGTATCCTCTCACTATGTTACTATGAATCATGGGAACATTATGGTAGTGTAACGAAATAATCTTTACCCTTTATGTATGATGTATTCACTCAATTCCGTGATGGCATGTTAATTTTGTCATTTATTATACATTCCCATAATTTCAATCAATTAGATATCATTTTTTTCATATGATTATTTATTTCTTTTAAAATTAAATGGATTATGTAATGATTGTGTTTTTATATAACTCCATTACCTATCCATTATCATTGTGTTATTAATACCATTATTATGAATTGATTGGTTTATCCATATGATATTCTTTAAATAGAATATGAAATCTCATTTTTCTTATGTTTCTCACTTCACCATGAAATTCTGAATAATATTTTGTATGAACATATATATGAATAACATTAAAGAAAAACTAATTGTATGAAAATGATATTATATGGAATGTTATACTATAATGTTTAAATTTCTATACTCAAAATGAATTCTAAAAATTGATTAATGGTATATAATCCATTAATATTATATTACAGTATTATAAATAACACATCAATTATAGGTTACTGGGGTCAGGTATGTTTTAATCTACACATGAATGGAGTATAAATGAGATAATTATATCAAGGATGTAAATATAAATTGTATGACTTGGATGATCATTAGTTGAAACACATAAATTAAAAATATTACGTTTTTAAAGATGATAAATATGAAACTGGAGGTATGTTAATCCTAATAAATACAATTATTTAGATACTATATTGGAATATCAATTATTATATAACCCAAATTATTAGATCTAAGAATTTGGGTTGAGACTTTATTAGAAATTAATTCCCTAAAACACCATCTCTGAAAATTTTTGGTAGAGCTAGGAAGTCAAAATCAAGTTAGGGAACATCATTGGTGAATATGTGGTGATGGTTCCGAACCATTAAAATATTGATCGAATCTAATCCAAAAATTTATAAAAGATTAAACCCACCAATAAATAGAAATATATGTAAATTATCATGTAATTGGAGGGAAATGATGTTGATCCAGAGTAAGTAGTAGAAGGAACTATAGAAATTAAATCCATAGATCTTTCATTAGAGGGAAAGCTCATTTGGTATATATGCATGCAACACTAGGAGTCCTCTTATCTCTGATAGGTTCTACAACTATGGAATGTCAATGATATATTACAAAAAATTGTTTTAATTTCAATTCATTATTGGTAGTCCAAGAATAAAATTAATTTTCTTAAAGTGACTCTAAATAAATATTTTATTGGGATCATATTCAAGATTTGTAATCATATCCTTTAAACCCCACCGCATACTTAATAAATTAGTCCAAATTCTTGTATTATTTGACAACTTGGTTGACTAAGTAGCACATTACTATCTTTTTTATAAGTGGATTAAAAATATGGTGCATCACTCGTAAACAAATTCCTTCCACGTTCCTTAAGACAAGGGGAATCATATATAAGAAATATAATCCTTATGGTTTCGTAAATTCTATGTAATACTCATTAATTGGGGGATTTTGAATTTTATTTTTATTGAAAACCCATACATTAAAGAGAGGGATTAAAATAAAAATATCATCTTAGTAAAAAATTCATTGATTTTCTAGTAGAAGTCATCCTAAATAAAATGATTATTGAGGTTTCAAAAATCATTACACACAATAATATATATAATATTTTTATAGATGGTGATGATTGTATCCAACAAATTTTGGTATTTAACCATGAAAATGAATTGATCTTTTATAAAATTCTCTACTTCAACCTATACGAATGTTTCATTGTATGATGGCATCCTCCATGAGGCCAAAATGTAACTATGTTGCTTTTTTGGGAGGTTAATAGGATGAACAATGACATGAGGTGGTAATGTTGAGATGTTTATATAAATACATAAAAAAATTAATTATTGTTTATGAAATGAGATGTATTCCTACTATTTATCGTGGAACATAATATCACTCTTTAACAATGACATTGGATATTCTATAGGGATCATATTCACTTACTTGATATTTTTAATTATGGTTAAAATTACATCTTAAAAGGATACTAGAGCAACATCTAGATATTTTTCATTAAGGTAAGAATGTAAGAGGGTATATCTCTATTCTTGGTCTCAAATGAGTGTATGATATTTTCAGACACCGTTTTAGAGTAATAATTTTTATGGATGGACATAAGTTCTTATGGATTAATAAAGATCATATATACAGGGATATGATCTCCTATGTCTATATTATTAAATTTTTAACATTTATCTACACCATGAAAATTACTAGTTGGGGTTAACATGGTGATAATGAGACCAAAATTGTATTAGAATTATGCCATGTTTTGGATTTCTGGTAGTGTCAAATAGAGTGAATAACTTTATCTAGTGCATGAGGAAGTGGATCAAAAACATCATTAGACTATCCATTATATGAAAAAATATTAATTATAGGATTTACTAAATTTTGGGATAATAATATGGCTTTCCAAGTATAGCTTTATTGACTCAATACGATGGTTAAACAGTATAAAATTTTCCTTCATATTTTTCTAGGGATTAATTGGAGATACTTCTAGTCCATTTGGGATACCACCTACATATATTTTTACGCCTGAATATATTTCCAATCCTTTTTTATTATAATAACCCATATTTTTAATATATATTCTCTCTTTATAAATTAAATTTTTTGTATAAAAAATTAAAACTATATATAATATAACTTGATTATAAAATATATTATTTTATTATTATTTTATTAAAAATATAATTCTACATACGAAGCATGTATACAAACTAGACAATCCATAGAAGTACAATGGGACAATAAATACATGTAAACAATAATAATACAATTTTTAAGTATTTATTAACATAGTATTCCCTGATATTCAATTAAACAAATATAATTATATTAAAAGGTAAAGATAAAAAAAATATGATCATAATTTTGATGATGAAATTATTTAATAAAATGATTTGATATTAGAAAAGTAATTAATTTTTTATATAGGAAAACATAGAATAATAAAACTATTCAGGTAGTCGTTACATTATGGGTGGTTGTAATATGAATGGTGGGAGTATCTATTATAAGACCATTTAGGTTGACATTATATGGTCACTGAAATAAAAGTTAAAATATCCATTATATGAGTAGGAAATTGTAATTGGTTGATCAAATATTATTTTTATTTTAAAAATAATTTTTAAATTCCATGTGCGAAAATATATATAATTTAAAGGGTAAGTATATTTCTTTAAATTGACTTATTATTTATATCCATTTATGTAATTATTATATATTTTAAAAGAAACTAATTTTATATATTTCCTAGATTTATATTTATTTTTTATATTCTAAGATTATTTCAAATAATTATTTCATATTATGAAAAAAATGTAATTTTTAGCAAAAAAAATTAAATATATATTACTCTAACAAATATGTTGTTACAAATTATGAGCTTTATATTAAAATATAACTTTTAGTAATTTAATATGTATTTTAAAGAATAAATACATTTTTCTAATCATTATAACATAATTTTATTGAATGTTTTTTCCAGGAATTTATAAAAAATATATGATAGTAAATAGCCATTATGCAATATAATGACATTATATTTTAAAAAAATTATAATAAGACTAGAAATTATTTTTTTATTTTAATTTATGCCTATTAAATCTATACTTTATTTTTAAAGATAATATTTTAAATCATTGTGAATATATTTTGTATGATACAATTGAATTTTAATTCTACATAAATTAATAACATATTTTCTAATCAAATATAATTACGTTACTCATAATATTATAATTATATAAAATATTTACGAAAAAATAGAAATTTAAATAATATATTATAATATTGGAGATATAAATCATTGTTTTTAAATGTTAAATATCCATTTTACATTTTGTTATATGTTGATTAATATAGTTCAATTCATTTTGAAAAATTAGAGTTTTTATTGTAAATAAAACATTTTTACCCATTATTAAAAAAAATCTAAAAGTTTATAAATCACAATATATTGGTAAATTACTTATTATATTAATTAAAATAAATTAAAAATATTATCAAATTAAATAGGGTTATTATAATGTGTTGTATACTGATTAATTTAATAATCGATACCCAAACTATAGCAGGTAAACTCTATTTCTTGAACTATCACAAAATGTTCACAATAATAAACCTTTATTCATAATTATATTTTAATTTTAATTTATGAAAATTAGAATTTTATTTTATAAAAAGTAATTTCATTTTTTAATTCATAATAAAGAAATTATCTTAAGATGGAATTTTGGATTTCTCTCCAAATCAGGTTTTATACGCGTAAATGTTAAAATAAATATTTTATACACATATTAGTTGTATTGATAAAATTGAATATATATTTAGATTATTTTATTGAAAATTACATATCTATTCAAATATTACTTTCCTTCAATGAAAATAAAATACAATCGATAAATATTAGATACAACAGACAAAGTAAGTTGCTTATTTGTAAAGAATTAACTTTATAAGAGTTATATAAATTTTATCATAAAATATTTTATAAATATACTTAAATATGTGAATCTTATACAATTTATAAACACCTAAAAAATATATATAAGCAGTATCTTATTTAATAATTAATAAAAAATAAAAAAATCACCCAATATATAAACGACACTTTTCAATAAAAATAGTTTTTCCCAACTCTTATGTTTTAATTTAAAAGCCGATTTTCTATTATATTGAAATATAATTAGAATAAATTCTTCATATATTTTGAATAAACATGTACAAATTTGGTAATATGTTTTATTTCACATTTTAGTAATAAAATAACTAACATGGTTCATTATTACTCAATATTAATAAGGTTAGAAAGGATAAATGTCGAATCTCATAATTGTAATAATTAGTAGGTCACGTACAACTTTTAGAAGGCCTTATTAGGTATGAATGTCATACCCACATGTCTCACCATCATTTCTACACCTCATTCACCTAACATACTGAACCCACCTAATACCTACATGATTTCATTCCAATGCCTTACCGAACTCCAATTGTTCAGAAAAAAACCCATCTTTTATCCAATAAAATTAGCCACTCCTTTCATTATCTTATTAAAATCAAAACTAATGCTCTTAATCATGATGTTTCGGTTACAATTATTATATAAAACCCTCCCAAAGTGTTTCGGATGTTCCAAGGACTCCTTCTACATTTTAAGAATCCACATGGAAAGGTAAGAATTCTCCTCCACCTATTTTTTATCAACCACTTATTTTTTGATATTCCCTTTGAGTTTCAATTGATAATGATTTCATTTTTTTTAAATAAACCATTTATTGTACAAATTATTCCAAATTTAAGAGATAATACCCTTCACACTCATTGAAATAATTTTATAATTTGTTTTGTATAATAATAACTCCTTGACTCTCTCCCTCCTTTTTTAAATTCATGCACTTCCTTTGTTATAAGACATTAGGTTTCCATCTGATTATGAATATAAATGTTCATAATAGATCCTATACTACCTAAATGATATCCTATAAAATATATACTACATTAATTACTTGTTAAACTCATTTCATAATCCCTTTTTATCCATATGCTCCAAAAATCATTCCTAGGTTTTTTTGTCTTCCGATTAAGAATCTAAAAATATTATATCATTTAATTATATAAATATAAAAAATATTATAATGGGTTATTAATATGAAAAAATTTATGATTTTTTTTATTAATATATCAATATTTTTTATATAGGAGATTAACATATGTTTGTGGAAGTGATAACATTGTTTGGGGGTTTTCCATAACAAATTTCCCTCTTTTAAACAGGTTTTATATTTTTCACCTAATTTCATTTATTTGGTGTATATACTACCTATTTTAAAAGATATGTCATGAAATTAATTTAATTATTGAATTTTATGATCAATTTAAATGCATTTATTTTGAGTGGTTTTGATTAACTTACTACCTAATCAAAAAGTGGTGTTTTTTCCATCTCAATTTTCATTATTTCAGGCTCATGTTATATTCACCACCTATTTTCTTTAGTTTGGTGCATAAATTACAATAGATGACATTTTTACATATTACACATTAAATTTAATGGATTTAAATGTCTTTATTTTTATCCCTATCTTAAATTCTTTTGATTAAATAGTTTCCAAAACCATTGTAAAACTCATTTTTTCCATTATAGAAAAATCATCTTATGTTTTATTAAAGTAATAGTGTATAATTTCCATGAACATTAATATATATTTAGATTCTAGAAATTTGATGTGGTTATGGAATATATTCACCTATGAGTAATCACCCCAAAATTTTTTATTGATCATTGACTCTGTCATCACATTTACACATGTTGAGTGGGCATAAAACTGCACACCAAATGTGACACTCCTGGGGGATGAGAATTGTAATATTTACATGATCTTAATGAAATATGTTGAGTTCTTTTAATAAAATTTCCTTGAAATCATACCAATCCAAACAGGTGAATTTTATTACTGTATTCCATGTATAACTCAACACATTGAAATTACCGTCACCCCTAAATTTCTACAATGAGGGTGCGTAAAGTTACTTTCATGAAACAACACAACTTATAAAAAGAATAAGGGATTTTATCCAAGATATTCATTTTATTTTATTGAATGTAGATATATTTTATTTCTTTACATATCATTATGTGGATAGATAAGTTTTTTTAATAAGATTCTCCATTTGGAATTGTATGAAAGGTCATGATGATTCTTATAGTGAATCAATTAGGCTTATTTAGGTAATGGTTGGGGCCCATAATTATATAGAAAATTCATTAATCACTATGTATAATGATAAAAAATAGGTTGGGTTTGTGCATACCTATTCCCATAACAGGTTGAGTTTTTTAGCACAATTCCTTGACCACATGTTTTGATATAGGAAATTATGCATTCCATCTGTATGAAGTCTATTATTATTATTTTTCCATGTATTCATTTTTAATCATGGATATTGTTTTATCTTTGTTTTAGTTTATTATGGAGTCTTGTTATTCATTTATTCTTTCTATACCAGTTATTCCATGATTTTTTATATAATATTCTAATGAATGATACACCTCACTAAGTATATGATCTAACCCTTATTTGTTTTCCTTTCCCTAGAAAACCTATAGAGGACTACATGTAATTTTCAGTGATATTATAGATGTTCTAATAATTTTATCTCAATTTATTCATGTGGTATCTTATATTTAAAATTTTATGGCTGTATGTATATTTTCTTCTAAGGTTACTAAGTTGTTCAATCTATGATAAATAATTTATTCTCTACAAATAATATTATAGAACAACTAGATCTGGGTTTCTTGTTTCTAGGATGATATAGTTAGTATCATAGACTATTTAGTAGAAATCTTAGGGACTATATTTAGAATAACCAATTAAGATATCATAATTAATTTTAAAAATCCTATTATATCAAGGGAACACTCTAAAAAATATAAAATGAATTTTATTATACAATTAATTATCAAGAAACAATTATGTTTATGACATTATATAAATATGAGGATTAATGGGATGAATGATAACTATATCAATAACTATATTTAATTGTATTTTATTCCTTCTGAATATGTTAATGAACTTGGATATGAGGATAATTAGTTTAAATGTATATTAGGCCAGTTAAAATAGGATTGGAAAAATAATCTCACCCGCATTGAGTGACCTATTGATGTACATCATTGTGTAAATATGTTGGATCAATTAATGTGAAAACAACTACCAACATTATTTGGAACTACTAATCCATTGTAGATGAACAATTGATTTTCTGAAGGTATATATGGATCAGTGGTGGTATCTAGTTCAAAACACTAAAGATTAATATAAGATAAAGTAAAGGAATGTGGAACATTCAATGTGTTATTATAGAAAAAATAATTTACACATGAAATATGAGTAAAAATGGAGTGGAAATTTCTTAATATTAGAAAAATAGAGAATGAAAATGTTACTGAGTGTGATGTTTACATCAAAAAGTTGGATAGGCAGGACGAGTACTATGTATATAGGATAGAAAGAAATATTGATCATTTCATTGATGAGATAATTCAATGTCATCAAAGGTAATTAGTCACTGAAATATTTTTATCATATGAGGATATAGTCTCAAGAACTATTAATATAAAAATAGGGTTATCTTGGTTTTATGTATTTATGGAAAACTGGTGTAATAAGATTTCAGTTGAGCATTAGGGGAAGAACAATCTGAAAAATAGAAAAAAATGAAGGATGGGATTTCCAACATGTGATAAATATGGGATGTTTCACCCAAGGGATTGTAGGAATATAATTATACTATGTTATAATTTTGAACAAAAATTCCATCAAAATTATGAATTCATGGGAATGGAATACATTTTTAATGTTCAATGCTTTATTTTTAAGGAGAACGGAAAATAAAACAAACTGACCCCCCCCCCAATATAATGTGAAATTAAATTATAAAATCCAATGGATAAACTCATAGAATATGTGATTAAAAAAAATTAATTTAAGGTTCATAATGATGTGGTGGTAGGTACTTTGATCATTAACTCAATTCAAGGTAATGTTTTATTTGATTTGAGATCTTTACACAATTTTATACAATCCATGTTTTCCAATACCATTATATATCTTTCTATCACCCGAGTAATGTAATTATTAATTATGATAGCATGTTTAAGAATTACTCAAACAAATATATTATAGGTAATTACAATTGTGATGCATTGGTGTACCATATCTTCAAACCTAGATATTGTGAGGTGTAATCTCTTATCATTAGAGGAGAAACATCCTCACCTAAATCATTTCAAGATCCTCCCCTCTAATATCTATCTATAATGAAATTTTTAGTAGAGAATAATATCAAGAAAAATATATAGATGAGGAATATATCCTATGAATATAGAATGTTCTTATGGTACCAAAATCCATTGAAATTTTCCTATAATAATTACATAGTCATCCACCATATCTGGATGTTTTTTTCTCCAATGAACTCATTCAAAGTGAATGGCTAATATATACAAATCCTTAAATAATAGAACAAATATATTTTAAGAAACAACAATTGATGTTGAGTGGTAATGGATTTATACATATAAATGTTTCATCAAGGATAACCCCTATTTTATTTTTGTAAAGTAATGATAGATCTATGATAATATGCTTAAATTATAGGGAAATCAATTACATTAATATTAATAATAAGTATCCTTTTCCACTAATTAATGACCTATTTTATCAAATCCAAGGATTCCAATACTTATCAATGATTTATCATTATTCTACATATCATTAGATATGTGTGAATAAGGACGGTAAAATGATGTTAATATTCAAAAAAATAGACATTATAAGTTTACGGTAATTCCTTTTTGATTGAATATTTCATCTTAAATATTTAAGTACATTATTAATAGAGTATTCAAACATTGATAACATTATCATGGTATTAATTAATTATATATTGATATACAATATGTCCTATTATTACTATAAAATTCATTTGTAAATAATTCTAGAGACCTTTAGTAAAATGGAATTACATGGTAAATAGAAAACGTGGGAATTTTGAAATAATGTAGATTATTTTAATGGTCATATTAACTCTTAAGGATGTAATATATATTTAACAATGAAATAAAAATTTAGTCAGTTAATAACATATACTGAAAAAGAAAGTTTAAATCTAATAATTCATGGGCCTAGTAGGTTAATATAGAAATATTTTTCAAGATTTTTTCTGGTTGGACAACCTATTAACCATGTAAACATGAAAAGGTATTAAATTTATATGGTCAAGGGAAGGTGATGATGTTTTTATGTATTGAAGTGTCTATTCATTATTTCCATGGAATTAATTCTACCATCATGTAAGGAATTATTTTTAATTTATAGTTATACATTGAAGAAAGTACTTGGTTTTGGATTTATATAGAATGATAGTTTAATCTATTATGAATTATGTAAATTGAAAATCCATTAAAAGGACTATCCAACTAATTAAATTGAGTTGGAATATGCAGTCATTAATTTTAAAATATGGATATACAAACGTTATGGTGAAATATGAGATATATATATTGACCACAATAGTATTAAGTACAGATTACCTCAGAAGGAACTCAACACAGGGAAAATAAGATGGTTGAAATTATTAAAGGACTATGATTTCTAAATTCACAACTACCTCGGGAAGAAAAAGATGTTCGTTGATACATTGTGTAGGTGGGACTATGGATTTCTAACTAATTTGAGGATTAACAAGGATCATATATAATGAGAAATAAAAAATATCAATATAGTGATTTATATTCATCGGTATCCATCATTCAACTTTCTTGAAATTGCATGTAACACCCTGATACTTTTATGAAAAAATTGTATTTTAAAATTTTGATCCATTTGATGGCTTTCATTATACGAAACACCAAGTTTAAATGAATCATGATATATTATTAATATATTATTATTTAAAATGATAGTTTTCAAAAATCTTTTTGTTTAGATGGTAGGAAAAAGGATATATTTTTTATGAAAAAATGTATATTTATATGTGTATAATTCAGTGGATATAAATTGATTAAACATGAAAATATAAAAGGTAAAATAAAAAAGATATATTATTCCAAAAAATATTTTTCATAGACAAAATGTATTTTAATATTAATATAATAAATGAATCCCAATTGGTGAATATATTTAATTTATTTATATATTATTTATTGACAAAAATAAACATTTGACAATTATTTTTCTAGGCATCACATTATAATAAAAAACAATTTATGCTTAAAATGTATTTTCCTCAAAAAAATTGTTTCATTTTTCAAACATAATTTAAAATTAATTTATAAATTATATAGATACTGAATTATATAAAATTAATTACATATATATTATCATAGGGATCAAATTTTTTAAATTATCCTCTTTTATTTTTTGACAATATGAATAGTGGCCATACTAAAATGTATCACCTCTGTAAAGGGTAAATCTGGATTAGTAGAATTATAAATAATTGATAAGGCCATAATATTTCATCAAAATTATAATTACATTAATTTAATTAGATCCATATAATATTAGGTATCAAATTTATTAGTTTAATGGACACTATTCCATGAAAATTGATTTTATATTATTTAAATAATAGAATGTTACAGATTATCACTAACATTGTTTTGAATTTCTTTTGTGAGTTCACATAGGTACAAAAACTAGTTATGAGAGAATATTAATATTAATTTTTTAATAATTATATTATATTAATTATGTTAATTTGTTTATTATTTTTATAAATTATATAATTATATTAAATGTGTACACAACACCAAAACAACATTTACTCAATTAATGGGAAAGTTAAATAAATGATATTAAAAACATTAAAATTGATATAATTTCATAATGTTATTGTGTTCTGTAAATTTAATAGGCCAATATTACATAACAGTGTTGTGTTAAAAGATTTTATTTGACTCCAAACATCTTATTTAATTATTTTAAGTCAAATTATATTAATAGTGTAAAAATTTAAAATAATTATATATTATTAAATTAATTAAAAATACTAAAAATCATAAAGTATTAAAATGTCGATATGATATTGTTTAAAATATCAAAAATTGTAAATTTATGGGATAATATTAGCCTTATATAAAAAATTTATATCCTTTAATGTTGACTTTTATTAGTATAATTAAAATTAAAATTTGTTTACTAAGGGTTAATCAAAATGATAAGCTTTAAAATAACATAAAAGAATTTATAAAATATATTAATATATATTATTACAACCCAATCCTACTATATCTTTTAATCCATTGATATTTGGAGCATTTTTATTCAGATTGAATTTATTTTAATTTAATAATTTGAGAAATTCTAATAGTACCCCTCACCTAAATTATAAAAGGGAACATCCTCCCTCACTTATTCACATCACTCAAATTATCATCGATCAACCAAAAAATACCAATTTCTCTTTTAAAATTACTTATACACGTTCTAGAGGTTTTATTCTTCCCAATAGACTAACATAAGATCCCTTGAGAGATGGACTAAATGATTTTATTTAAATAACACTTAATGGATATAACTGATCACTTTCATTTATACTATGCTTTAACTCCTATAAATATATTTAATATATAATAAAATAATACCTATATATTCTCAAAATTATGAAATTTTATTATTATAATTATCAAACCACCATTATACACCCTATTTCAAATAAAAATGTTAAATTATCGCTTGTAATAACGTATGACGTATCGTCTCCACATCGTGATACAAATAATTTTTCATCATTATATTTTATTGATTGATATTATGATATTATTAATTTTTAAATATGAAATTTATGAAATAGTGAAAATTCATATATAATAATATTACATCTACCTATTAACCATATATATTCTTTAGGGAAACAATATTGTTATTCGGGCGTACCTGTGGACTACAACCACCATGATGCGATGCGATTATTTTTTCATTTATAATTTACATATAAGGTAATGAGGAATAGTTTTATGGCTATATATTATACATATGATATAATAATATTCAGAGAGTGTTTAGCTAATATTTTCCATTATTTTGTTCAATCAGTTGAAAAATGAACACATCATGCATGCATACATACAACACATCATCTATATGAATTGTGTAATACATTTTTTTATATCTATAACATTTATGGATTGACCAAAATATGTATATAATTAATATATTTTGTATTTTATTCATTATTAATATATATTTAATTATGGAACAAAGATAAATTTACAATGTCCTCAACTACTGAGTTGAAATAATATGATATATGAAATTCATAACACACAAAAATGGTAATTTTAATAATAAATTATTTAAAAAATAGGGTGTTAAAATGTTATAATTGGATCATATATGATTCTATATGTATGTAAATTAATCTAGTTTATGATTATAATAAATTTAAATTTAATATACATGATATTAGAGTGATTTTGATACAAGCTGAACTCAAGGTAAGTGGTTTTATGTTACAATCGAAATATTCATAATTATTATTTATGATTATGTTATAGTGATGAAATATTATGATCAAGCTCTCACGATTCTCATGAATTTTCTTATACACTATTTGTTTCCTAAAAATAATGTTTACCGTTAATTTTTTTGGTCTTATGTACTTAAGAAAACAAAAATATGTTTTCAATGAATACAACTTTTTTTATCTTTTCACTCACAAAAAAATTCATCCATATTAATTTATCTCTTCATAAAAACTCATTTATCATATATAAACATATTTTCTAATAAAATTAAATATTTTTTTCCATATTTTCATATATCACCCTTGGTTTTAAGTAAGTAAACTTTTCATTATGATTTTTAAATATTTAAAGTGTATGACTGGTTTTTGGGTGGTTTTGGAGGACATTTGGAATGTTTTGGGGACTTTTATAAAGGTTCGTGGTTTGATCATGGTTAGTAGATACTATGCAACACCTATAAGAAACTGTGGAAGTTGAATCATGGGCTTCTGGACAGGTGCATGGTTTGTCCAAACTATGTGGCCACCCAAAGACTAATCGTGAAAAGTGAAAGTGAGGTAAATCATATTTGGTGCATGGTTTGTTTATCCTTTAAATAAAGAAATGTTAAGGATGTTGGGAGATAATTACTACAGTACAGTGGGTGCATAGTAGACAAACATTGTGCTCCAACCATGCATGGTTAAAAATTTTGATCCGAAAAATTTTTCTCTCACTATTTTTCACCTCTATTCTTATCAAGATTAACTATTTTGACCCCAACTTAGATTTTCATCCTCTAGAAAAGATGTCGATACATTCCCCCTCGATCCAAGAGCGATCTGTGGGAAAATTATGTTGCATTGAATCATATTTCCCATGGTAAGTCTTTTTTCTTGGTGGTTTTTTAGATCTACTTATATTGCTTATCATGAATTCATAAATAGAGTATTTTAGGGATAGATATATGATATTTAATGCCAATATTGATTATATTTGGATTTTTTTGTTAGGGAAAGAGATATAATGTGGTTTATTTGGAGATTTAACCCAGTTTTGTTGCAAAATTCTTATCGTTCTTCATTTTTGTCATAATTACTATGGTAGGTGGCTTCACTCTCCACTACTCTACCTATAAGAAAAATTATTAGTTTCAATTTTATTGATTGGATTAAAATTTATTGTGAAATTGATGTGAATATCATGGTATAAACCATCTTTAGTGATGTTTTGTGGTTTTGGTTGATTGTGGGAAGTTTTTGTGAAATGTTCTTTATTTAATTGATTTTAAAATATTGATTCTAAAATTGTGTTTTTAATTCTATGAAATAGTTTTCTTAAAATATTATCAATAAAAATGATGTTTTATTAAACTTGATTGAAATGGATGTTTTGGCATGGTTTTGGAATACATGTGTTGGAATAAGTTCATACATTCAATGTGACCCTAAATAAGGGGCATGTACCATTGGGGTAGAAAGGGACAGGACACTGGATAAGGGGAATGATCCCTTAGGGCATAAGGTTATTTGACACTTAGTGATGAATTTTTGGATGGATGAGAAACAACTTATAGTTATAGAACTATCACTGCAACATGCATGTGTGGGTGTGTGCATTAATCATAGATTGGGTATGCATAAAAGGAATGTGAAAATGTTTAAAGAGTTTTTTGGTTTATTTACATGGAAAATATTTTGGTAAAGAAAATGTTTTGTATTCTAATATGAACTATTTCGAATTGTTTTATATAAATTTATTTATATAAATTTTGTAACATGTTCAATCTTTGTTGGGTGAGTGGGGAATTCATTTGGGGGAAACCTACTGAGTTTCCTTACTCAAAGCCACTTTGTAAATTTTGTTATTTTTAGATAATTTGTATAACGATGCCAATAAAGGAAAATTATCTCATTTATTTAGAGTTGTTTCTTGAGACATTGGGCTATTTTTTTGAAGTTCGTGTATGGAGAATGTTTTGATCTATGAAGTTATGTATTGTGAGTCTTTGAGTTAATTTTTGGTTTATCATTTTATTTTTAGTAGGTGTTGATCTTGGATTCCTCTTGTTAGTCAAATATAGTTGGTTTTAGGTGTTATTCAGTGGGATTTTTTACATTGTTATCATGTATCTTTTAGTGGTTTTTGTTATATTATGTTTTTTCTGGTTGTTTTATTGTCAAAGGTAAGATCATCTCATAATTTTTTTGAATCCCATAGCATTTATTACTCTCTTTTGGCATCATGTGGATGTCACCTAAGTCCGAGTAGAAATTATTTCCCCTATCAAGCCAATAAAGAGGGAATGGATGTTAAAAGTGGTACCATCTTTTTCGGTCGTTAACATAAAAGTTGTATGAGTAGGTTTCATATTTTGGTATCAGTTATTACATTTTTGGACTTGACAATTATTATGGTTTAGTCCTTGATTTTTGATGGTATAAGGGATTAAGATTATTGGGAATTGGATTGTAGACCATGGATAGACGTAGCTAACATTTTTAAGATGATGTTCATGTTACCAGGGAGTTGGGTATATAAGTGTTTTATAGAGACTTATAGGATTTGCGATCTTATTGTAAAGGGTATATCCAATTATAATATCAGGAAATTCATTGATATAAATGACTTCCCACTATGAGTGCATATTTCATTTAGAGTAATGATTTATGATTTGGTGAAAACATCTTGATTTTTGAGAAATGTTCAAAAAAAATTCAAATGTGATATTTTGAAAATGGAAAGGTTGTGGTATTTTGAAAATGGATGTAGAGTAGAAATTTTGTATGAAGATTCTCAATTACGAAAGGGGGAGAATTGTATGTTTAAAAACTTTCATTTTTTACATTAAGGATAATTATGCTTAATAAAGTTAAAAAAAGTTATATTCACAAACCTAAAAATAGTTCTATGAATCAACATTGCTTAGGTTCTGGAAGTATGGTTCAGGAAATGAAACATAAGAAAAGTTTACTTAAGAAAATATTTTACCTTAAATCCCATAGAATATTATTTAGCACAGTAAATAAATGTAAAAGAAAATATAATAAAGTTATATTTTCTTCCATTATCAAAATACACTGGAAATAAAACATGAAAAAAAACACGTAACACATAGAAAATATTTAAACCCAAGTAGTAGGGTATCCCCAAACCTTTGATAAAGGTCCCTTTATTTATACATTCATGAAATTATGTCTTACATTTAATAGGGTATTCCCATGATAGAAATATTGGAATCTATCTTCCTATCACTGCAAGCCCTCAATCATTAAGATAGTCGGCACCTCTGTCTTCTTATCCTTGGAATTCTTCGAACATTATGGTTTTAGGCACATCTTTTTTTCATTTCCATGGAAGTCCTCGATTGTACAAAATAACAATTAGAGTCTCACTAAGAAAGCTGTACAAGGTGTTCAGAACCCACAAAGCATGATAGTCTCTCTCTCCAAAGAAATTACTTTACAACATATAATATCTTGGTTGATCAGTAGATGATCTGAGCTCATTCAAATGAGATCCTACATATAGGCACAACTTCATCATCTCCATCTTCCAATGTTCATATTTTTCCTTGAATTTCGGAGGGACTTGTACACGTGTCACTCAACCAACAGTTAATTAGAAACAGATCATATCACATCATTTCATAATAACAACATATGAAGTTACATAACCAAATATATTTTTTGGAGTCTATAGTAAAATTTAATATAGAGTCTATCCAAATAAACATTCAATGTCTATAAGACATGGATGCTCAGATTCTATTTTACAATGAATTCAGAATCTAAATTATATTGATTTCGATGTCTGAATTCTAAAGAATTCAGAGGAGTTCAGAGTTGGAATTATGAGGAATTCAAAGTCATAATTTGGATGAATCTAGAGTCTGAATATCAGAGTATTAAGATTCATAATTTCCGATATTTCAGAGTTTATATTTTAGAGAATTTAGAATCTGAATTTCAAAGAATTTAAAGTCTTAATTTCATAGAATTTGGAGTCTAAATTTCAGAGAATTCAGAATCTGAATTTTAGAGAATTCGGAGTCTGAAAATAGAATACTCTAAATCCAAGAAATTTTAAGATTCTGATGTTTTGGATATGAAACTGAATTTTTACATAGTAATAAAATGAGTTATATTTATGGAGATTATAAAATTAGACAGTGAATAAAAAGGTTCTGATAAAATTTTGATAGAGGAGGAGAATTATCCTTATTAAAATAAACCTTAGGAAAATTATTTTTCATTAAGATAATGTTTTTGTGATTTTCAAAACATAGAGGAATAGAAAATTCATAAGGAAACCATATTGACCCAACAGTATCCCACTTTTTGGAAAGCACAAACATCCTTATGAAAAATAATATAAGGACTAAGAATTGATTTATGAATTTTAAAATAAAAAACTTATACCCCATTTCTTCTGAATTATGTCAAATACAAGTAACTCCTCATAGGTTTTGTAATCCCTAAGGATCGTATTCTTTACTTCTTTAATAAGATTACTTTTCATGCATAAGGAAATATTATTTGAGAAAACTCCCACTTAAATAGACTCCCCTTACTTAGGGAATTATCTTCTTTACTCGGTATTATTTGTTATCATTCCTTTCTCCCCATTTATGATTTTTAAAAAGGGATTGAGAGAATGGAAAAAATGGTACCTGAAATATTAGAACTATATTCAACAAAAAAAATTAACCACAATAATAGTTTTCATTAAGGATGGAAGAATTATTACAAAGAATTTACAAGAAAATATCGGATTGGAGATGAAAAAATATACATCCTTATTTTTCTAAGGCATGAACTTCATCATGATGGTATTAGGCTTTATAAGATCCTTATGATCTTCATAAAAGTGCTTGAGCAACTGTTACTGATCCTCATTTTTCTTCTCCAGAGCTTTGACCTTCTCATACTGAGACATTAGTATTTCTTCCTAAGACATCAGAAGCTCTTCATACTTACTAAACTTTTCCTCAAACTCTATTATGAGATCTCTTTCTCTTTTAAAATAAAAAAGAACTAAATTGAGATTCCCATTCAGATATTTTACTTTTTTTCTAGGGTGTTTGTTCTTTATTCAGCTTTATTAAATAATATTTTGTAAGATCCGTCAACCTCACATCGACTCTATTAAAGGCATCCTTCCCAGAATCCTAAAAGTCATTAAGAATTATCAGATATTCATTCTCCTTCTTGGACCACTTAGTTATTTCCATAGAAAATATTTTATGTGCATCATACTTGATATAAAAAATTTTGAAGTTGGCCTCATGCTTGATGAAATTATCTATAAGCATGCTAATAGAATCCAATTTCTGATTGAATGAGTAATGATGCATCTGAAACCTTGAGTCAATACTCAGAAACAAGGAAATGGTATCAACTAATTTCTTTAGTCACTCAACCACAAAGTCTTGACCCATGGAGAGAATTTATTAATCTATTTCCCTTATATGTGATGATTATTTCTATATCTCAATAGCCATTCATTTTGATGAACCACAAAAATCATTCTTTGCTTCCATAGATTTCGTAGGGGAAAAAACTATCACATGTTTTCCTTTATCAGCTCTATAAATGGTCTCCAGATGTTTTGGGGATTCATGTTCACTATCTGATACTGGAACAATTTTATCTTCATCAACCATTTTATTCTCAGCATCTGACACAAGATCATCTAGTTGAACAGGATCATGATTTCTTCTATCATTATCAGATGGTTTATTAACTTTTTTCTAACCCTCATATTCGTTTCATGGAGAATAATTTTTTGTATATTCATCTTGGGAAGTCTGGATTGATAATTTTTCATAAATAATTTCCTTCTCACGATACTCTTCAACTTTCTTGATGACATCATCAGTGTCTTATACTTCTTCATCATCCTCTTACTCCACTTCCTCTTACTGATCAATTTATTAATCTACTTCAGATTCTCGAATAACCAAAAAAATTTCGAGAGTCATAAGTACTGATTCTTGAAGAAAATATTTCTGTACCTGAAATTTTTTAAAAGATTTATCAGTATCCTTGAGAAGAGCTTGAATAATTTCATCCTCATAAATTTTATTCCTTATCTTATTTTTCTTTTCCTACTTTTCAAACTTCTCAACATCCTTGATCTTCAATGATTTTTCCTTAGCAGGATCCTAGAAAAACCTTGGATCTCTTTTCATCCTATTGTTTTTCTCATTCCTCCACTGGGAAACCACTTCAACAGGGTATGTTTTTTGCTTCATAGAATTTGGGGGTGGTGACTGAGTTTCCTGAACTATCAGTTTTTCAATAACTAATTTTTACATCATCTTTCTCTTCATCTGATCCCTCATGGAAGATTTCGTGGCTTCTGGCTTCTGGGATAATACTTCAATTTCAATTTTAGAAAATTAATAAAATTATTCAGATTCTACATTAATTCCAACCTTCGGCTTCTTCAAAGTATCATCACATAATAACAAAACCTTGAAAGTTATTATATTAGAACTTCATGGGATATAAAATGAATCCAGGAAAAGGACTATGATCCTAGATAAGATTTCCAAATACATGATAATTTAATATTTAAGGGTCCCATTATTTATATTCTTAATAGACAGAAATATATATTGTACCAAATTTATCATCCTCAAATTTACCAGAAAATCCAAAACATAGATGTCACTCTTCATTAGGGTGTCTTATCACCTTTTCTCAGAAAGAGAAATCCCTAAACCCATAACTCTAGAGTCCATAGATTCATAGAGAGGGATGGTTGATTTTTTGTGTCTTCACTCCTATCAAACCAAGGCACTATATAACCTTCTCCATCAAAAACATCTTGAGTCATCCAATAATTAATGTGTACAGAAAATAGCTTCATCCCTCATATGTAATTCCAATAATTCCTGAATCTATACTAAATGAAAGGGAATATTTTTTCCCATAACTATTGAGAGAAAACATATCTCTCCCACATTTATTGAAGAAAAATACTGACTCATAAAATTTTATATGCAACTCTAGATAAACTGGATCCTTTCCTTTTGGATTGGCTATGCATAAGCTTTCCAATACATTGAGTTTGATATTTTTCAGAATGAGAGAATCATACTTGGAAAATAACTTCAGATATACTAACCTCTCTCTATAATTATTATATTATAGAATTTTATTAATTAATGTCATTTTCTTCTGAGGGGATGCTTCCAAATACATTCAACGTTAAGAGAAAACAGAAAAGTGAAATGACCCTTATGTAGAGGGGAAGAGATTTGGAATGAAAATTCTGAAAGACCAATGTGGGGAACCAATAGTGGGACCATAATATAGGCATTGAAGTGACAGTTCATGTTCCCAAAATGATCTGACGATTGAAACACACACAATTTGATCTAATGGTTGAGATGAAAACTGAATAAGGATTTTGTATGTTCTGATCTTTTGAGATTTTACGGTATAAATATGGATTTAAGGAAATTTAATCTAATAGAATTTCTTAAAATAAGATAAAAATACCAAAATGTAAAAAATTAAATTTTGAAAACCAATGTAAAGAAACATACATTTCGGATTTCTAAGATACTTTTAGTAAAGAAAAATATTCTTCTGGAGACGTTTTAGATTCCAAAAAAATTTATTAATGAAAATAATTTTATATTCCAGAGTTTTTATAAGAAAATGAAATTTTGGAAAGAAAGAAAAATGAGTTCTAGAATTTCAGTTCTGAAAAATTTTGATTATTAAAATTATGGTCACCAAAAAAATTTTGACTAAAAAAATTTTATTAAAAAAATAAATTGATTGTGGAAAATTTGATTAAGGAAAATATTGATTATCGATAAATTTTAAAAAAATTAATACGTAAAAAATTTGGATAAACAATTAAATGTACTCCACCTATGAGAAGTAGTTACTTAATGTAATGAGATAGCTTTCAACAAAAAGATAATATGATATATTACCTTCCAGTTATCATTCCTATCCTTTGTTAAATGTATTCAAATATATCGGAGGGTAAATATTTTTAAAAATACCAGCAAGTTGATCTCGCATTATGATAAATTGCTGAATAATATATATTTTCTGTTTGTGATCCCTAAGAAAAAGATGCCTAATATCTATGTGTTTTTTATAGGAGTGATGTGCAAGATTATTTCTTTGGTAAATGGAACTAGTATTATCACACAATATCTGTGTTTTTTTAAAAATCATATCATATTCTATGAGAGTTTGTTTCATCCACGACACTTGAGCACACCACCTTACAGCTTATAAATATTTAGCTTTAGAAGTTAAAATTACTACTGAGTGTTTCTTTTTTCATGACCAAGAATGTAACACCAAGAAATTTTATAAGAAAGATTCTTTTTAATTTCATTGATGTCTTGTGTTTTACGCTTCACTAAGATTATCTTAAATTATATGCAACACTGTATTAGCTTGTAGTATACGCAAACACTATTCTTGGCTTGTGTTGCACGCAAGAGTGGCCTTCCTCAATATTGTGTGTTGTATACAATACCGAGTTTCACTAAACAATGATATATTTTTATAATATTATTACGAACTATCCATTATGAAATTTATTCACCAAATTTTTAATTTTTTAACAATATCATTAATCTTACACATTTTTTAGAACATGGTATGAGAACAAAATAAATTTTTCGGGTAAAATATGTATTTTTCAAAAAATGCAGTTTTGCCGCCTTTTGATGGTGCACCCACTCTAAATATAGTTTTTAACACATTTATAAGTTCAATTTGATGAAATAAAATTAATTATTTCTGTAAGGATATAAAAATTTACTTTGGATATTTTTTTATTATTTTTCTCTTAACTTTCATATTTTGATAAATAGTAAAAATACGATAAATTTAAATTAATAACAACTATTTTCATCGAGAAAATGTATATGGTTAAATTATAATATTTAATGGTTTTAAAGTATAAGTATAATATATATTTACCATTTAATATAATTTAAGTCATTATAATTAATTTTACACTAAATTCATAGGTAAAAACATTTCAATCTTTTGCATCGTTTTCACTTTTAAGACCGATTTTCTCAACCACGGGATTAATTTTAAATTAAATACTACCACTAATGTATTTTTAATTTGAAAAAATGGATTCTATATTTGGAATTAGTGGGCCCAAATTATTATAATAGACTACTTTTGACATTTAGACATTATGAATAGTAACTATGGTAAATTTTATTTACTACATTTAATAGTAAATCGGGTAATTAAGTGTAAAAATAAGATTATAAAATCACCCTAAGTCTTGCCAAAATTCTATTGGATGAATAAAAGTTGACCAATATCACTTAAGGGTCGTAATAGATTCATTTTGTAGACTTTTGACCATGAAAACGATATAATTATTATTAAAACCAAAGAACGTGACAACATGCCACTCTCTTATGTGTTATAAGTGTAATAATTTTAATTTTTTGATAAAACACATAAAACATTGAATATAAATACTCTACAGAAATCAAATAAAATTATCTACATGAAATTTTATTTAAAATTTTTAGGGTTTAAATAATTATCATTAATGATGACACAATAGTTATGTAGAAATTATTTTATTGATTGAAATATCAAATAAATGGTTTTAAATATATTAAAATAAATATTAATGATCTAATTAATTTTCTCTAGAAATTTTCTAGATGAATGAGACATTTTATGAATCTGTTAAATATTTTTTTAATATATCTTCTGTGTGGATTTTATTTAAATTCAAATAAATGAATAGTGTCAAAATTGACACTATTGTTATTTTTTAAAAATAACATATTATAAAATTGTTTTAAAATACCTAAAATATTTAAAACTATAAATTGAAGTTTGTATGGTATAAAGTTTCATAAATCATTAAATTATAGAAAATTCACCACTCCTAAATAATTATTTATAACAATTTTATATTTTGAATAGTATGACCGCAAATAAAATTAAATAGATTAAATAAGGAAAAATCAAGTTGATAAGGTTTAAAATAAATTCCCAAATTGTCTAAATTTTATTGGTTGATTATATTAAAACCATATATCATCTAATATTCGTATTTGAGTCATTTTTGGATGTTTTTAAGTGAGTTTTGGGTTTATTATAAATTAATATTTTAGAGGTTTCCAAAAGTGCCCATCTCCTATCTTATAAAAGGGAACCTCCTCACTCTCCTCTTCAAAACATTTTGTGCCTTAAAACTTGGCCAATCCATTTCAATTTATCTTCTCCCCTTACCTTTAAACATACTAGAGTTCTTTTATTCTTCAAAAAGATCTTTATAGCCCTAAGAGGAGGTTTAGAAGAGGCGCGTCAAAGAAGAGGTAATATCCATTTCTAATTCTTTCGAATTTATTTCTTCTTCTACTTCATAATCATTATTTGTTTCATTATAAAGTAATAAAATTAGTATCACTAATATATAGGTATGTTATTATATTTATGAAACAAACCTATTTCACATTCTATCCATCCAATGGAAAATGAAATCATCGTGCATGCTTACGTACAAAATACCGTCTCCAAGCTGTGGTGTAATCTGTTTTCCACCACCACCTTACATGTATGGGTATAATGGTGGAAATAATAAATATATATTATTATTATAACATCATACTGATTATGATAAATTCTATCATACTCCAATTCCATTCAATAATTATGGGAATGATATCATCGCTCGTGCATACGTACGGATTACCATCTCCACGACGCGATGAGAATCTTTCTTCATGATTAACCATTCATGTATGAATATAAAGTATATATAATAAATAATAATGAAGTATATGAAATAATAATGGTACTATATTTATGTACATATATGTTTCATTTACTTAATTCCATTCAATTCAATAAGGAAACGAAAACAACGTTCATGCGTACGTACGGCCTACCATCTCCATGAACGGTGTATTTCATTCAATTTATTAATCTATAATATATATTTATATACTGAATATATATGATATATAAATCATGGATTAAATTCTGGAATTATGTAAATCAGGATATATGTAATAATATCAAGAAAAAAAAGTCGAAACAGGTATGATAAATGAAACGATTTTACACAAAACACTACTTTAACATGTAATTGACAAAAGAAATGGTAATATAAAGTCCCAAGTGAATCATATATGATATCATAAATATTATTATGGTTCTTTTACAGGGTAATAATATGTTTAGACCCACTATACATGAGTAATGGACATGTACGGAAGAAATTGGACCTAAGGTAAGGGATAAGTTTTCAATCTCATTTTTATCTGAGATTACTTATATGTCAGTATTTACTGGGGTTATATTTTTCATCCATGTCAATAAAATGTTTTTCATATAGTGTTAAAAATTATTCCTTGTAAGTTTAAATTCATGTTTACCCCTCTTTGACTTTTACTTTGTGTTATGGAAGAAATCTTTCTTTCGTTTACCATATGTCATTCTTTTTGAATTATCTGTTAGAAGTACGAGGAAAATGATTTTTTGTCATATATGACATGAATGTATTTTTACGGTTTCATAATGCCTTATTTTCATGAAGATTACTCTATAATATTTCATGATTATTTTCAAAGAAATCCTTTTATTTTAAAATTGAATCGCATTTTGTGAAAAGAAAATGATTCTGAAGAAGAAGGGATATTTTCCTCAAGAATTCATTTCAAGTGTTTTATCAAAACCATTTTCTATCGAAGATGACATTATATAATATGTTTATATTTTAATTATAATGTCTCTATTATTGACATGGTTTAATTTTTGTTATGATGAAACGATATCCATTTATTTTATATGGATTATTTTATGATGGGATGGTGTTTATGAAACCCATATTATTCTATGGGTTATGATGAATGATTTATGTTTATTTTGTGGCACATGAAAGAATGATTTAATTATGATATGGGTGGGACCTATATCTACCCCCAATGCATTGGGTAATGATTTATATCTCATAAGATAAACATGGCTGGAATGGAAAGTGAATTTGGATTGGTAAAACATGGCTTGAACGGAAAGTAAACCAGGTTCTATATTGGACTTGTTACACTATGATGGTCTTGGACGAAATGACATGGATACTATGGAAATCATAATAGTTACATAATTTTTTCAACCATTACATGATTTATTCCCATGATATTTTATGATGATTAATGTTCCTTTTTGATTTATGCCTTGCATACTTCCAAGATTTATTTAACAACTCAAGATTTTGTTGTTTAATCTTTATGTTCATATTTTTATGTTCAAATGTATATGGTTTGTTTTATTTTCACCATGACTACCCTTAATGAGAATTTTATCTCACCCTTTTAATGTTTTCTATTACCCAGGATTTAATGAATGGTTTTAGGTAATAAAACAAAAGGGGAAGATCTTTATGGGAGATGTTGAAGATCTTCCACCATGATTAGAAGATTATGTTCTGATTTTCCAAAGACACTAAAATATTACAGTCCTTGGGTGACTATTTTTGTAATGTATTAAAAATTCTAAAAAAGTTATTTAATTTCCATGTATTTCATGCTTTGGGTCTCTACAGTTGGTATCAGAGCAGATGTTTAGTTAACCATTGGAAACTAGGATGCGAAAACATTACTGAAATCCCTAGAGATATTTATAAGGTATTCCTAGGGATGTCTCTAATGTTAAGTATTAGTATAGTTTATAGTACTATAATTATGGTAACTATCATATAATTAAACCAAAGATGTTATATATTTAAGGTACTCCCCCTTTATTATTATTTTTCCTAGCATGATTTTTCATCTCACGCTATTGTTTTTGGGTTTTAGACGATGGTTGGAACCCAAACGAACCGTGTTGATCAATGTAATGAAAAATGAAATGATTTTTCTCCTGAACAACCCAATGTTATGGGATAGGGTGTGAAAATCTTATTTTTATACTTAATCAAGCTATGAATAATCCTGGACATCAAAATGAGAAGAGAAAGGAACAATATTCTACTGAGTTCTTCATGAGGCAATGCCCACATTCTTTCAACGGGTCTTATGATCCACTTATTACTGAGCAATGGGTTAGTACCATTGAAAATATATTTTCCATACTTCACTGTTTGTAACATGAAAAAGTAATTTTAGGTGTTAATCATTTAGAAGTTTAAGCAGACAAGTCGTAAACTCTAATTAAGAATACAAGGCCCCAAGATGAAATTGAATCCATGGAATGGGATGACTTTAAGAACTTTTTTTCAATAATTACTTCCCGCATATTCTTAGAACAGAGATGGAAAAGGAGTTCCTTGAGCGTAAGAAAAAGGATGAGGAATCTGTTGGTATATACGAGGCGAATTTTACAAGGCCTTCATGTTATGCATATGGATTTATAATCAAACATGAGAGTAAAGTTCATCGATTCTTCAGTGGCATAAAACCATGTCTTTGAAGGGAATTAACTATAAGAGAGTTTAATATATATGAATAATTTGTGTGTTGTGCTATCAAGGTAGAACTCGATGTTGGTATTACATATCCATCTCATGGTTTTGACAAGAAATGAAAGATGGAGTTCAAGTAAAAACATCAAAACTATGGTGAAAAGAAGACAAATGTTTCATTATGCTCAATGTAGAGAAAGAAGCATGGTGGATATTGTCTTAAAAGGGACTAGAAAATGTTTTAAGTGTGGAAAAGAAGTTCATCGAGCAGCTGAGTTCCAAAGTAATGGGAAAAAGTTATCTAATGATGTGAATGCAGAAAAAAACTATATAGAACGCACCACCAACACTTCAATGCTACAAGTGCAGGGAAATGTGGCATTATGCTAACCAATGACCTAATGAAAGAGTTAATTATGATCGACAACAACAACCTCTTAAGAAAAATGACAATGGGAAGTCACATGTGATCTCTATTGGCGATTTTGAATATGACAATTAAGTGGTGGAATGATTAAGTATTTATATAATGGGATTCCAAAACAGTGTTGTGGAATCTCATTTTTAGTGTCATGGAATACTGGAATATCAATGTATTGGTTTATTGTGGTTTTCAATAATTGTATTGTACTAGTAACCAATAAATGTGATTGAACTTTTTTTGGAAAGTAGATGATATGCACATAATGAAGGGATAAGTAAAATAATATGTTTGATAGTATTAATGAGCTCATGACTGATATAAGGACAATGTGATATCATGGTTTGAGTATATAGAAATTTTTGGATTTTGGTATGTTGAAATAATTAACATTTGACAGCATATATGTTTTCACTAAGGTTCTCTAGTAATACTTGTTTCAAAGGAATACATGATTAAGGTATTCACATGTTTAGAATGTGACCAACAAGTTATATCTTATGATATATGGTAGATAAATGATGGTATTCACATTATTGGTAGGTGACCTTTCTAGTAGTCGTTTTCGTTATACTATGAGATTAGACAAAGGTATTTTTGATAAGCCTAAAGGTTGGAATCCATTAATTTGACCATCAAATAGTATTGTTTAAGGCTATAAATTTTTGATATTATTTCTGGAATGTTGTAATAGTATGGTTTTAGAAAAAGTAAAACCCATAGGACGAGCGAAATCCTGTCACGTCGGACAAGGTTGTGGGAATCAAACCCACATCCGAAGTGCGATAAGCCTTTATCCCCTACCACTATCCTACAAGAAGTCTCTAGATAATATCAATTAGTTTTATTTTTTTTATTTATTATGATAGTTGAAGTATAAGTCCATTTTTAGAATCATATACGGTAAATCTCACCATATGTGGACTTATGTATATTTAATAACTTTTGTAACATTTTGAGACAAATGGAATAACCTATCATTCTATCTC
Organism: Viscum album; assembly: GCA_963277665.1. Lineage (NCBI taxonomy): Eukaryota > Viridiplantae > Streptophyta > Magnoliopsida > Santalales > Viscaceae > Viscum > Viscum album. The sequence goes on from OY728131.1 coordinate 1,198,651,409, forward strand.
ATGATCTGATAATATCTCAAGAAGGACAAATTCAACTTCATATCATTAAATAAGATATTAAGTGGAAATTTTTCATGGAATGACCAATAACGATATTACACTGAAATCAAGTAAGTTTATATCCTTATGCAAAAAAATTCATGAACTTTAAGGAAATGATCTTGAAAACGAAAAAATGTTGTCCTAGTACCATCATATTTGATGAATTATATGGTAACTTAGATCATCACAAATTTAAGGCTTTGTGACTGTTGGATTTTTCATAGCCATGTTCCCAACCACTCTCCATCAGAAGATGATGGCTAAATTTCTCTTCCATATCAATATTTTCACATATGTTCTCCTATTTGGAAACCCAGTGATGAGATCATTTGGGTAACCGTTATATTTCGAACTTTAGATTTTAAAATTATGTTTTGGTATTCCTTTTAAAATGTGGGTTTCTATGAAAGATACATTCAAGTTGTAAACCAATTATAACCATGATGAATTTCAAGGGTGAAATTCATTTTAAGGGGGGTAGAATGTAACACCCCAAAATATTATGAGAAATATTATTTTTAATTTAATTGATGTCTTATGTTGTATGCTACACCAATATTATCTTGCACTGTATGAAACACCATATTATCTTGTAGTATACGCAGACAATATTCTTGGCTTGGGTTGCATGCAAGAGTGACCTTCCACAATAGATTGTGTTGTACACAATATCGAGTTTTACTAAACAAAGATATATTTTAATAATATTATTATGAACTAAACGTTATGAATAGTATTAAAAAAATTTCTATTTTTATCACATTATCATTCATCTTACACATTATCTAGAAAATGGTATGAGAACAAAATAATTTTTTCGTGTAAAATCAATATTTTTCAAAAAATGCTGTTTTGCCGCCTTTTGATGGTGCACCCACTTTAAATCTAGTTTTTAAATATTTATAAGTTCAATTTGACGAAATAAAATTATTTATGTAAATAAGGATATTAAATTTACTCTGGATAATTTTTTAATATTTTTCTGTTAACATTCATATTTTAATAAATAGTAAAAATACGCTAAATTTTAATTAAAAGAATCTTTTTCCATCAAAAAAATTTATATAGTTAAATTGTAATATTTAATGGTTTTAAAGTATAAATAGAATATATTTTTACAATTTAATATAATGTAACTCATTATCCATATTTTTACACAGAATTAATCGGTAAAAATATTTCAATATTTTGTAATGTTTTAAGTATTAAAACCTATTTTCTCAACATCGAGATTAATTTTATGTAAAATACTACCAATTATGTGTTTTGAATTTTGAAACATGTTTTCCATATTTGGAATCATTAGGTTTAAATTATGCTAATAGGCTAATTTATATTTTTAGACATTATGAATAGTAACTACGGTAAATTTTATTTACTATAATTAATGGTATATCGGGTAATTAAGGGTAAAAATAAGATTATAAAATTACCCTAAGACCTTCAAAAATTCTATTGGATAAATAAAAGTCTACCCATATCAATAAGGGTCGGAATATATTCCTTTCATTGACTTTTTACCATGAAAATGATACAATTATTATTAAAACCAATGAAAGTGACAACATGTCACTCTCTTATATCTTATAAGTGTAATAATTTTAATTTAGTGATAATCCTCCTAAAACATAGATTTTAAATATTCTATAGAAAGATAAAAAAATTATCTACATCATAAAAATGTATTTAAGTTTTTTAGGGATTAAATAAATTTCATTAATGATGACACAATAGTGATATAGAAATTATATTATTGATTCAAATATCAAATAAATGGTTTTAAAAATATTAAAATAAATATTATATTAAGTAATTAATTTTCTCCACAAATTTTCAACATTAATGTGACATGTTCTGAATTTATTAAATATTTACGTTCGAATATATCCTCTGTGTGGATTTTATTTTAATTAATATAAATGAATAGTGTCTAAATTGACACTATTGTTATTTTAAAAAATTAACATATTATAAAATTGTTTAAAATTAACAAAAATATTTAAAAAATATAATTTTAAATTTATATGGTCTAAAATGTCATAAATAATCCAATTATGGACAATTCACTACACATAAGTAATTATTTATAACAATTTAAAATTTAAAATATTATTACCAAAAATAAAATTAAGTAAATTAAATAAGGATGAATCAAGTTGAAAAGGTTTAAAATAAATTCCCAACATTTATAAATTGTATTTATTGATGGTATTACAACCCTATCTCAACTAATATCCGTATTTGAGTCATTTTTGGAGGTTTATTTGTGGGGTTTGAGTTTATTATAAATTAATATTTTAAAGGTTTCCAAAAGTGCCCCTCTTCTCTCTAATAAAAGAGAACACCCTCCCTCTCCTCCTCACAACATTTTGATCATTCAAGATCAGCCAATCCTTGTCAATTTTACTTCTCCACTTCCCTAGAAACATTTTATATTTCCTGGTCTTCTTCAAAGTCCAAATTTAGTGCCCTAAGAGAAGGTTTAGAAGAGGTGCATTAAAGAAGAGGTAATATCTTTTACCGATTCATTCAAATTTATTTCTTATTATACTTCCTCTTATTTATTTGTTTCATAATAAATTAATAACATCAGTATCCCTAATATACATATATGTTATTATAAATATGAAACAACCCTATTTAACTTTCTATCTATCCTATGGAAAACAAAATCACCGCACGTGTGTACGTACAGAATACCATCTCCAAGATGTGGTGTAATCAATTTTATACCACCACCTTACATTGATGGGTATAATGGTGGTAATAATAACTATATATGTTTATTATAACATCATACTGATTATGATAAATTATATCCTCAACTCCAATTCCATTCAATAATTAATGGAATGATATCATCGCTCGTGCGTACGAAAGGATTACCATCTCCACTACGCGATGAAAATCATTCTCCATGATTAACCATTAAAGTATGATTATAAATTATATAAAATAAATCATCATGAAATATATGACATAATAATGATAATTTATTTATGTACATATATGTTTCATTTAATTAATTCCATTTAATTCAATAAGGGAACGAAAACAGCGTTCATGCGTACGTACGTCCTACCGTCTTTATGAGCGGTGTATTTCATTCCATTTATCAATCTATCATATATATTTATATGATTAATATATATTATATATAAATCATGTTTTAAATTATGGAATTATATAAATCAGGATATAATTAATAAAATCATGAACAACATGTCGAAACACGTACGATAAATGAAATGATTTTACCCAAAACCCAGCTTTAACATGGAATTTTCAAAAGAAAGGGTAATATAAAGTGCTAAGTGAATCATATATGATATTATAAAAATTATTATGGTTCTGTTACATGTTAATAATTTGTCTAAACACACTGTACAAGTGTTTTGTACATGTACAAACGAAATTAGACCTAAGGTAACGGATAATTTTGCAATCTCATTTTTATCTGAGATTTCTTATACGTAAGTATTTATTGGGGTTATATTTTTAATCCGTTTCCATAAAATGTTTTTTATAATGTGTTTAATATTCTTCCATGTATGTTTAAAGTCATTTTTACCCCTCTTTGAGTTTTACGTTGTGTTATGGAAGAAATCTTTCATTTGTTTACCATATGTGGATCTTTTTGAATTTTTCATTAAAAGTACGGGGAGAATGTTTTTTAACTTATACGGCATGAACTGATGTTTACGGTTTCATAAATCCATATTTTCATAAATAATACTCTACAAGATTTCATGAATATTTTCAAAAAAATCAATTTCTTTTAAAATTGCATGGCATTTTTTGAAAAAAAATGATTTTGTAGAAGAAAGTATATTTTCATCAAGAATTCATTTAAAGTGTTTTAGAAAAACCATATTCCTTCTAAGATAACATTATTTAATATGTTTATATTTCAAGTATAATGTATATATTATTTACATGGTTTAATTTCTCTTATGATGATGTGATATCCATTTATTTTATATGGATTATGTTACGATGGGATGGTTTTTATGGAACCCATATCATTCTTTGGGTTATGATAAATGATTTATGTTTATTTTGTGGCACATGAAAAATGATTTCATTATGAGATGGGTGGGACCTATATCTTCCTCCAATTCATTGGGTAAATATTTATATCTCTTGAGATAGACATGGATGGAATGGAATGTGAATCTAGTTCCATAATATAGGGTTGAAACAGAAGGTAAACCCGGTTCAGTAATGGACTTTGTCCACTATGATGTTATTGGAAGCAATGCCTTGGATACCTATGGAAATCATAACATGTGCTTAGTGGTTTCCACTATTACATGTTTTATTCCCTTTCTAGTTTATCAAGATTAATGTTCATTTATGATCTATTACTTACGTACTGCCATGATTTATTTCACAACTCACGATTTTTATGTTTAACCTTTATGTTCATGTTTTTAAGTTCAAATGTATATGGTTTGTTTTATTTTCTCCATGCTTACCCTTACTGAGAATTTGAGCTCACCCTTTATATGTTTTACTTTCCCCAGGATTTAATGGAAGGTTTTATGTAAGAAAACAAAAGGGGAAGATCATTATTTGAGATATTGAAGATCTTTCACTAGGATTAGATTATTATTTTCCAAGTATCCAAAGACACTAAACTATTACGGTCCTTGGGTGTCTGTTTTTGTTATGTATTAAGTATTCTGAAAAAGAAATGTAATATCCATGTATGTTAATCTTTTGGTCTCTACAAAGAAAGTAAGGAAACTCCTAGTAAAATTTATCACTTCAGTAATGGGTAAATCGAGTTAATCCACATTAAAAATACGAAATATGGCCATAAATTTTCTTCCAAAATATTATTTTATTAAGGAAAATAAAACATTATCACATTATTCATGAAATTTATTATTTTAATGGACACATGACTATGAAAATTATTTTTATATTATTTAAATGAAAGAAAGTTAAAAACTATATTACTCTATTAGTTTTAAAAATAATTTATGTGTTCACATAGAGACCAAAAAAAGTTATAAATGAATCAATATTTTAATTTTGTGAATAATAAAATAATATTGATTAAGGAAATTTATTTAAAATATTTTGAAATTAAATAATTACCTTAAATACATCCCCAACAACAATACAATATTTATTCAATTAAAGGAGATAATAAATTTAATGATTTTGAAATATTAAAAGTGATTTAATTTGAGTATCTGATAATGTAAAACGAATTTTATAAGTTAATATGATATATTACAGTTTTTTTAAAAGATTATATTCAAAATAATGCATTTTATTTATGAATTTTAAGCCAAATTAAATGAACAGTTTCAAAATTCACTACAATAATATTTTAATATTTATATTTTATTAAATTATTTAGAAATCATAAAAATCATGAAATAAGTCAAGGTGGATATTATATGGTATAAAATTTCATCAATTTTCTATTTATAGTAAAAATTTTCCTTATAAGTAAAATTCACAAGACTTAAATATTGAAACGGTTGTCAACATTTTAAACGTTATCAATAGTTAATCGAGGTTTAATAAAAAAGATAAGGTTGAAAATGATACAAAAACAAATATAACATATATTGGTTGATGTTATTCAAAACCAATACTATCTTATCTTAAAAGTATTCTATATTTGGAAGAATTTATTTTGATACAAAATTTATTATATTTTAATATTTTTGAGAAATTTAAAAAGCCCCCTCACCTCCATTATAAAAGGGAACCTCATACCTGACATCATTACACTAATATGAGCATTATATATAGATAAATATCTACGAAAATTTCTTATAAACTTATCTAAACAAATTTTAAAGGTTCCTTCCTTCCCAAAAGACAAACCCTATTGCCCTTTAGAGAAGATCTAAATAGGTTGATTCAATGAATAGGTAATCGCCTTAACTAATCATGTTTTCTCTATTCTTATTTACCTATAACAAATCTATGTTGTTTATCAGGAAAAAAAATTATCCTTAATATGATGAATTTTTTCTTGGATTATGAATACACGATTTGATAACCTCTTTCCCATCAGACGATAACTTGGTGTGTCACATATCGTATATTCAGCTTACCCTCTTCACGTAGTAATACAATTAATTTTTCATTATCATATTTTATGGATTATTATTATTATGTGTTTAAAATTTTATTTTATATTTATAAAATAATTATAATTATTTAATTATAATATCACATCTACATACTTAGCATCTAATCCTTTGGGAAATGATAACTACGTTCGTGCGTACATGTGGACTGCCACCTCTAAGAAGTAATGTGATTCATTTTTCATTTATATTATATTTTTATTATGATGAGAAATAATTTTATGAATATATATGATATATAGGATATAATAATTATACTATAAATTTGAATTAATTTTTACTATTCTCTCATTCCATCAATCAAAACATAAAAAATATGTTTATACGTACATACATCATATCGTCTCTAAGAACGCTGTAATAAATTTTTTATCTATAACTTTTATGGAAGATAATATATATATATATAATGAATAAACATGATTTTTATTTAATTATTAATATTCTGACGATTATGGAGCCAATATAAAAGTACAAGGACTATAACTACTAAGCTGAAATACTCAAGATAAAAAAAAAGTCAACACCCAATAATTATTATTTTAATAGGGAATTAGTCATAAAAGTTTATTATAAAATTTCAATAATGAATCAAATATGACATTATAAGTATAAACATGACATTTATATATATTTATATAAAATATAAGTTTTTTATACAGGTTATTTGAGATATTTTGATGTAATTTGAACTCAAGGTAATTGGTCTTATGTCATAATAACATTGTATATCAGGATTTTTTATGTTTAAGTTATAAAGATGGAATATTGCAATAAAACCCTTAAAATACATATTAATTTTCTTCACATTTATTTATTTCTTGAAAATAAATGTTTATCTTTCATTTTCAACACCTTGTATACCCAATTAATATAATATATGTTTAAAATTATAATAGACTTTTTTCTCTCTTAATTTGAAAAAACTCTTTCTTCTATATCAATGTTAAAAAAAATTAAAAAAAATTTTAATATTATTCTATAATTTTTAAAATAAATTTTACCTATGTTTTAGTTTTTAAATTTTTTTTAATGTAATATTTTTGTTATTTTCCAAATGAGGTACTTTATGAATTTTTAGAAAAAATTACCGAATGAATGATTTAACATATACAACATGAATTGTTTTTCCCATTATCATGACTAATTTTCTTATTTTTTTGATTCATTTAAAATTTTATAGTGTTTTATTTAAACAAACAATTTCCCTTTATAATTGATGTTTTTTTAATAAGATATTTCATAATGAAAAATATATTTTCCTCAAAAAATTTCTAATGATATATTAATATTATATCTAATAATAAAATAAAAAAACCCTTGATTCCACGTATGATTTACGTGGTCTATGATCCAAGTATACCATCCTAATTATTTCTGTAGATGGTTTTTGAATGCGATGGTTCAATTTTTCTGTGTCCTTATTCTCTTCCATGGGTTATGATATGATAAAATATTTATGTCCATTTAATTTCATATGTTCTTATATAATTTATTCGTTGTGGTATTTTTAAAAACATGTGTATGATTTTCATTATGTGATGAGTGAGACCTATATCTCCCACCAATGCATTGGCTAAATATTGATATCTCTTGAGATAAACCAGACTAGAAGGGGGAGTGAACCCAGTTCAATAAAGGAATTTGTCAATTATGATATTCTTGAGAGTCAACCATGACTACTATGATGGTCCGGTGAGTGAACCCAATCTAATATGATAGTTTTGGTAATAATCCTTGAATACCATGGAAATGATTACTATTCTTATGTGCATGCCGCAATTCCATGTATTATGCCAATATTATGATCTAATGGCTCTCGTTCTTTGATTCCTTTATGATTAATGTCTTATAAATTAAAGTTTATTATTCCAAGACTGAAGATTATTATTTATGATATACAGGGTATGTTTTTCAAAAGTTAATCACATTTTATCATACCCTTTTTCTAATGTTATGATTATATAATCTTTGACATGCCACTTTTTTACACTAACTGGGCATCTAAGATATCTTTTTAATTATTTTCTTTTCCCAAGGTTATGAAGAATGGTATTAAGTATGATATTTATAAGAAGAGTGCAAGTTATAAAGATATAAGTGGGTTTCTATATAGATATTTTATGAAATAGTTGTTTTTGTTTCAAGTCTTTGAAGATATGATACATAAATGATTTTAGAAATCATTGAAATGTTATGTAATTTGTATTAATCTATTAATATGTAATATATATATATATATACCAAAAATATCATTCTCTATAATTTCAGCACAATAATATCTATAAAATGTAGATAAGTCCCAACGGGATGATGATAAAATTAAAAGGAATATTGAAATAGTGAATGGTATGAAATTGATGGACTTATTCTATTAAGATTGGGTGTTGAAGTTTGGTAACAGGATATATGTTCCATCCATACATGAAATTTAAGATGGAACTACTGGATAAAAAATATAGCCCAGATTTATCTATACATCTTAAAACCAAAATTATGTACATATATTTTAGAGAACACTTCTGGTGGGATGGTATATAGTGGGAAATTATATACTATGTGTGTAGATTTTTAGTGTGCCAGTTGATAATGGTTTACATACAACATCATAATGGAGTCATGAAAACTCTTCATATATCTATATAGATGTGGAAAAACATTACAAGTTAATTTTTCACTAGACTCCTAAATAATCTATGAAAGAATAAAACTATATGGGTCATTGTTGATAATCTTACTAATTATGTTCTTTTATTATAGATTATAGGATATACCCATTGAGCACCATTCCTAGCTCAATATAATGAAGTCAAATGTATTCATGGGGATCCAATATTGATTGTATCATATCACTCACTCAAAAATAACATTTTATTCAAGTATTCCCTAAAACTCAAGGAGGGTGAAAGTGGTGTACGCTAAGGTCATCACCAATTACGATGATGACTAAATCATGAAGTACATACTGAATACCTTGGTATAAAATTATACTTTCACTGGTATAAAATTAGACTTTCACTATATATCCCATTACAAGATAAGTTGCAATACAAAATTTTATCTTCCATATAAGTATCCCTAACTTCCATTCCATGATCAATGATCATCCCACACTTCCTTATGTATTAGTCCATGTCCCATGGGGTTCAGTTATTATCTTAAAGAAAACTAACAAGGTTTTTGGAGTCAGACTTCACTATAGAGATACTTTTTTATAAAGTCTTCATAGTGAAATTATACTATACATTTCCATTTTTTCTTCTCTGTTGGAATTTTATTGTCTACAATAAACATTGAATCCAAATATCACTTGTCCTATTTCACCACACACCAAGAAACACCCTCTCATCAACTAAACACGGAACACCCTCAAAGGTATATGGGATTTGTATCTAAATTTGGTGGATTTTTTATACAAATTTTTTTTTAAATTTATAATATATATGGAACCATAAATATATTTGTATGGGAAGATGTTTCATATACCTTCATGTTATGAAGAAGTTAGAGAAAGAAATCTATTTTGGCTGAGATATTGTAGAGGATATAACTGTTAGTGTATAAACTATTCAAGAGTATATTAATATAGCCTAGTCTTGAAGAATGATTTAAGCTGATAATTGAGGTAAATACATGGCCTTTTAAGTCTAGGATAATGTATTCTTTAAGTTGTCACTGTGTAAGGGGGTTATAATATTTAGTAATAAGGGGAAGTTAATCCTTAGGGATATTGGATGTTTTAAAATATAATAGATAATTATAGTTCTATCTTACTGACTAGTTATTACTTAAAACCATTATAAAGTACATGAAATATTCCATGGTTTTTTACTGAATAAATACATTCCATGTCCATCGCATGGTATCACATGTGAGGAAGTATAGTTGGATCCTCACTTATCTTAAAATGAGGAACAAGTCTAGATTTTTGATAGAAAAAGGAATGTGTTATGGAATCAGATAATTCGATGGGTGAATGTACTTTGGAAAAAATAAATGTTACCAAAGGAAATGTGGGTGACTAAAATAGATCTAATGAAACATAATACACATTTTTTCAACATCTGATATATACCACAACTTCTAAGATGAATTTATTTAAGGGGTTAGAATATAATACCAAAGACAGTACTATAATAGGTATACACCACATCCTAAACTATCACACAATGCACTAACTAAATAGAATTTATTAATAGTTATATTTAAATTTTTTATTTCATAATATTTTAATCTAAGATTAAGAAAATTGAATTCATTTTTTATTTTTATTTTCATAAATATATAACTAAAGATATTTTTTTAGATTTCTTTTAAATATGTTTTATTTTCAAAAATGATAGAATTGTGTTTCTATCTATATATTAATATTATAGATAAAATAAAAATTATATTTAGATTAATTTTGGTGCAAAATATTTAACAATTACAATATTATTGTTATTTATTTAAAATATGATGATTAGGATAATGATAAATAATAATATTAAAAGTAAATTCTTGTTTTCAAAGAATAAATTTTATAAATGTTTTATAATTTTTATCTAAATAAATTTCTTTAATATAAATTAAAATATAAATATTTTATGAATTTTAAAAACATAATATATAAAAAAACTAATCAACTTAATAATAAATAAGAAATAAGTATAAAATACACTAAATATATAAAGAAAATGTTTTTTCTAAAAAATGGGTTTTACAATATCTGATGATTTAAATTAGAAGTTAATTTTATAATATTTAAAAATTAAATTATCATAAATTTTTCATAAATTTTTATTTATAATTTCATTTTTTTAATAATTATAATATTATATATTTTAGTAATAAAAAAGTACTATGGTTTATTATTAATCATGTGTAATAAGGGTAAATGGGTAAATGAGGAATATATGATTTTTAATAATTAATAGGTCACCCACACCATCTATAAATACTTTTCAGGTAAAAAATTCATACACAAATGTATTACGTGCCATTTATACACTTAGTTCACTTAATTTACCAAAACCACTTAACACCCATCTGATTCCATTCTTACAGCTTAACTAATTGTACTTTTCCATGAAAATCCCCACTTTTTCACCTATAAAAGTATCTCACTCACACCCTTTATGTCATACGAATCCATAATAAAATAATTGACCTTGATTTACCCATTCATTTCCCTCTATAAATCCCTCCCAAGGACTTACTATAGTATTTATAACTCTTCCCAATATTTTAGAAGCTTCTTGGAAAGGTAAGTGTTCTCCTTCCCATTTTGAATCAAGTAATTATTTTTGAATAATCTATTTCTGTATAAATTGATTATGATTTCAAATAATAATAATAATAAAACATTTACAATCAAAATTAATACCTATTAATGAGATAATAACCTTATATATCATGAAACCCATTCAATTAAAAAATCTTCATAGTTGTTATACTGCTGAAATCACTCATTGATTCTCTTAATCCTCTTTTTAATTCAAGCACTTACTTTAATATATTTTTTAGGATTCCATGATATTATGAATATAATTTTTTATAATCAATCCCTCACTATACAAATTATATCCTATTATTAATATAATATATTTCTTACTCAGTTAACCAATTTCATAATCCATTTTGTATATCATCATGCTTCCAAAATAATTCCTTGATTTTCCAACTTCAACTGATGAGTACCCAAGTCAAATATAATTAAATGGTATACATATAAATAAAATTTAAGAAGGGTAATAAATATAAAACTTCATGTAATAATTTTAATAATTTAGAACTATTTTTATACAGTTTGTTAAAGTATGTTTATGGAAGTCATGACAATTGATAAGAGTTTTATATCTCAAATTTCACCCTTTGAGAAAAATTTTGTATTATATACCTAATTTAATTTATATGGTTCATATAATTCTTATTTGAGATGTTATATCATGAAATTTATTTGTTCTTTTTATTTTAAGATCATGTTTAATTCCTCTATTTTAAGAGGATATTATTGAATTACTACCCAAGCCATACTAGTGTGTTTTTTTGCCTCAATTTTCATTCATTAGGGTTAATGTTAGAATCACTAACTATATTATTTTTTATGGTGAATAAATTTACATGGTATACTTTTTTCCATATTATTAATGTGATTAACTTGATTTGAAATTATATATTTTTTACCTCTCTCATATTCATTTGATTGAAGAGGCACCAAGACCTTTGTAAAACTAATTATATTCCATGTAAGGAAATCCATCATAAGTTCTGGTAATTTAAAAGTGTGTGTCATTTGATATAAAATTCATCCCTATGATAATACTACAAAGTGTATGTGTCTATAAAAAAGATTCACCCTGGGGTAATCATCCCAAAAATGGTTGGTTTACCATTGACTCAATCATCATCCATATGTATGATGAGTGGGCCTATGAATGTACCCTTGGGGAGCTACTCTCATTGCAAATAGTTTAGAATATTTTGAGGCTCTTAATAAACCATGATGAAGGATTTTTCTATACATTTATATCATTTCCTACAAAGGAAAATTATTGAACCCATTTATTATATTCCATGGATAAATCACAACACAAAATCTTTGTTTTACACTATATTTCATTGATGAGGTAACTTCATGTTACATTTATGATTCCTAAAGGATTATATCTTGATTAAGGTATGTTCTATTAGAAATACACATTATCATATTGAATGGGGAAATATTTGATTTTATTTTTGTCATTTTTATATAGTTAACTTTTATTATCTAAGAGTTTCCTCAGGGAATGGTATAAAAGGGCTTGATGAATCTTTTGGTGAATACATTGGATAATATTAGGTTGTGGTTAGTTCCTTAAATTATAATTCCCTTTCATGAATCAATAACTATTGTGGGAAAAACATGTGGGTTTTTGGGGTATACCTCTTCCCATAATAGGGTATGTATCTTAGAATATGACCTTGATAGGAAGTTTTTAGTTCTTAAATTATTCATTACATCTGTATGATATTATTGATTATTGTTTTATATACCTTAATTTATAGTCATATCAATATCATTACCACAATTTTAGTTGATTATAGATTCAAGTGTTTCATTTTTTATTTCCATATAACATATTCAATGTTTAGTTTATATAAGATTACACTATATGATACACCTTAATAAGCTTCTGAACACATCATTATTTTGTTTTCTTTTCCCTAGGAAACCTAAAAGATAATTTTGTGTAATTTTCTAAGATATAATAGAATGTATAATAATGTTCTCACAATGTTTTCATGTTTCATCTTATGTTTCAAATGTAATGTATGTATTAATATAGTCATCCAAGAATTATAAGGTGTTTTATCTAACAAGGACTCTTGTATTATGTACCAATAATTTAATATAACTATTAAATCTATATTTCTAGAGTCCAGGATGTTATAAGTTAGAAAATATTATTCCTTTCCAAAATAAGAATCTTATTTCAAATGAAATTTTACTTCCTAATATTATATTTTTATATAAAATTATTTTAAACAACACATAATACTATTAAGGACATATTACCTTATAATATAAAAAAATATCATATAAATATTATCTAGTAAATAAAAAATAATTCTTATGTTTGGATGAATATGAAAATGCTTATGTAATTTCAATGTTGTGCTTGCATAACATTGAAAATGTTAAAATGGATGGAATAACAGATATTAATGATTTTAGATAAGGTATATAATATTTTTAAAGGATAAAAATGATCAATAATAAATTCCTTATATTTATATATTATAATTTTAAAAAATATAATATGTTAATTATTTAAATTCTTACCCAGTTATTACACAATATAATAAAAACAAAAAAATCATAAGTATATTAACAAGATAAGAATAATAGTAAATAATTATAAGGATGATTTTTATTTATAAAATGATTAATAATAATATATTTATGTTAATACCTAATTTTTAAAATGAAATTTTTTTATAATTATCGAAAATGCTCCCATAGCGACGACGTACTGCTTGCAAAATATGAGAAAATCACACAATTATGACATTAACATTTTTTAAGTGATAATTTTCAATGGAATTATAGATTTTTCAATTTTTTTAGGGATAAATATGACATTTAAAAAGTTTTTTAAATATTTAAACTTAAATTCCAAAATTTCCTAGATATTCTTAAACTTACATTATAAGATTAACCCTAAAATCAATATAAATGGGAGTTTTATTAAAATTAATTTATAAATTAAGAAAAAAACATAATTTTTTTTGAGTCATACTCTAATGAAAAATACTTGACCATATCTTAACGTATTCATTCATGATCCATGCACCACATAAATATTATATTTCTAACACAAAAAGAATTGAGATTTGTGAAAATGACACAAAATATTTTCTATAAATAGGATCACATTATGACATTTTCAAAACACATCTAAAGTTTGTTTATATATCAATATTTAGTATAAAATAATTCTATTATCATACTTTCTCACATTTTATTTCATTTTATTATAGTAATATATCAATAAATGTTCAGTTGAATGAAGACCATTAATGGAAGATCAAAATCTTCAACACAAGAATAATATTTTATTTATTCATGTTCTTAACCTCATTCTTATTAATATTCTTGAATAAAATATAAAATTCTTATTATCATGAAATTAACATCAATATAATACTATAATAAGAGTATAATAATGATATAAAATGGATTAATAATAATCCTTTTTTGTAGTACGATCATATTTTAGTCAGTTCAACCACCTGTATGAATAATGCTAGACAATTTTATTAATTGTAGTTATAAATGATCAATAAAATAGGAATAATAAATATTTACCATATATAATTTTAATTTAAGTTAATATTATGATTCTGTAATAGTAACATCCAAATGAATATTCATTATAAATTGACCATTTATTATTGCTGATGTTAACTATAATTAGTAAGATATAGATTTATTCATTATGAATCGTAACCATATATTATTGAATGAAAATGTAACTTTATAAATAATTATAAATATATTATATTAGTACATTATTAATTCTAGTGATGATAAAATTATTAATATGTAATGATGATGTGATTGACCATTTGTTTTGGATGGTGAAATTCTAAGAGAAATTGAATTATTGAATTTTGATCTCTAAATAGGAGTTTTGATCAAGTTTTAGAGGGTGGGTTTATATTTCAGTGAAATTATCCTAGTGGAGGAGAATTAGAAGTGATTCTTAGGGTGTTGGATGTTTTTTTTATTTTATTATTAGGTTTTCATATTGTGGCCACCAGGCACTACACCATGGTAGACTAGGACTGGGGAGGCATAAGACCCAATAATAGTGGGTGAACCATAAAGATTCTCTAGGTATAATCATTATAGCATAGTAGAAGAGTCACTTAATATGGGTGTAAAGAGGGGAAATCTATCACTTAACCTCCTTAAGCAGATTTAACATCTCATCCATAGACCACACTATTATTTCCTTGGATTAGGGTTTGGTCTAGGCAATGGGGGAGGTGGGTCACAATATAAACCATATGGACACATTCTGACCCATGATCTAATGTTTTTTTAATAGGCAGCTTTTGGTCTCTTTCTAAGAGTCTAATTTGGTATCGCATAGGATCCTTCACCCTCAATCAATCAATAGTGGTGGATATTACCCTCTTGGATTCCTTTTATCTTTCTTACAACACTTTTTTAATCTAATTTATCTATGGTACATTTATCACATCAATTATTAGTAAGCCTTACATCTATCATGTTCTAAATTCGTCTCATTAGTTTATTTTATGTTTTCGTTATAGAATAAGATTTTTAGGTGTTTGATTCCACCTATGAGTGGTGGAATAATTCCACTTATTTTATATTTCATTGGTGTCATGTAATGGAGGTTCCAAAAGGGGTATCTTCAACCCACTATTTACAATTTATATTAAGGTATGTGTATTTGTGGTTTTATTTATAGTTTTAGTGATATTTGGTGAATTTAATTATCACCTACGTGTAATGATTGGGGATATTATATTGTATTGTTCTTGGAGTATTTTGGGAGTTGACAACAACTTTTGGATCATTTTTTTGGTACCATTACACCATATAATGTGTTTGGATATTATTATTCCATTATGGTTATTTGGTTTTTGATGCCCATTTTAATAATTTAAGGGGGATTATGCTTGATTTTGGTTCACGTGCAACTAAAGGATGTCTATTTTGTGATAGTATTATTTTGATAGTAATCAATTAATTTAGGAACCCCTATGAATACATTTTTAAATATATGACCATTATTTCTCATCCACCTTCAAAACAAATTTTAATATATAATGGATCAATCTATATGTAATCTATTATCATCACTCAAATATAGTATTTTCATTATTGTTTTTCATGTGATTATTTAAATAGGGTTTTATGCTCTTGTGTTTTGAAATACTTTCTTACATGATCCATGTATTTATTAAACATGTCTAAATATACATTATTAAAAAAAATCCTGTATTTTCATTAAATGGATTCCAAATAATGGTGGACTCAGTTTTTTAAAAGTATAAATTTTTCTTCAATTAATTTTTATAGCTATTTTTTTATTAATCTTAATAATTGATCTTGGATGTGTTCAAGTATTATTTATTAAGATTATAGTGTTTTCAAAGGAAATTTAAGTATCATTATCTAGTTTAGTTTCTAAAATAAATAATTTAATATTATTTTTTACGTCTAATTGATATTTCATAAGGCCTAGTCAGAACCTTATATAATGATTTTCAATTATTATTGAAAATGGGTATGTGGGTGTGGGATGTGGAAATTCTTTAGGATACACTGTTATGTTTCTATTGATATATGATTATTATGTAATAAGTTTCACCCCATACCTCTATAAATATAATTTTGGAAAAGAATTTTTATAGTAAATAAAGATCCTAATTATGGTGATATTCTCTACTCATAAGTTTTGTGTGATATCATAACTAATGAAATAATGTCATAGATTTCAACTGGATGTTGAAGAAATTAGGTACTCTTCCCACTATAAATAGGGCCTCTCCCTAACAAGTTAAGTTATATTATGGGTTGACCCTAACCATTATTTCATACAAGGGTTTTCTTGGGATATTAGTTATTTATTTCATTTTTGAGTGATTTTACTAACATTTACATTTAGTATATTAATATATATTTATGTTCGTCTATTACAGGTTATATTTAGTTACGATCTTTCATTCATTGGTATATAATATTAATATTTCATTTTGATGTTATATATTGATCATTTTTCAATCGTTTATTTATTTGGTGAAAGTTATTTTATGGCTATTATGTCAAACCCATGATTTGGTTTTTGGTATAAAAACATTAATTTATTAATTCGTATTCAACATTTTTAGAATTCTTCTTTCTTTTTCTATTTGTAGAATTTTAGAGTGTTTATTGTTAATAATGTGCAATTTTTTCATTTGGACACATCATAAAGGGGGTGTATTGTGGTGTAGGGATGGGTTCATGGGTGAAGAAGTTTCATGGAGATGGTGCATGACTTTTTGGAGGCTTGGAATTGGGGGGTGTTGTTCGTACCTCGTAGGGGTGAACCATGGAACATCCCAATGAGGTTATGTCATAGATGTGTCTCTGTAGGGAGTGTAATTTCCCAATCAAGATAATTACATCAATGAGAGGGGGTGGGGTGAATTAGTGATAACTTTTTCCTTCTTTTATGTTTCATTATTAAATGAAACAACATGTTCCTCCTATTAAATATTTATTTCCCTACTAATTACAAATCAAACACAAATCCATATAAACACAAGTATTTTCAATATTCACTATCCAATATAAATAGTTACATTATTAGTATGGTTGGAAATGATCTAATACCACAAAATACATAAGAAAAAAATCCATTTTCTATCAAATACAATGAGTACAATATTCCCTTACACTCATGTATCTCTATGTAAACAATTAAATCTTTTGTGTGCTCCTTCTGGAAAAAATGATGTAAAACAATACTTGTGTAACAACACATGTTACATATGATTATTTTTAAACTTGTATAAATGTATTCTTTTAAAAACAATTTTTAGATTCTTACCCAGAAGCTAGTATGAACTTCAAGAACATTCGATATACAACTCTATATAATTTCTAGTCTAACTCTCCCAATCCAAATCTCCCAGTTCGATTTCCCAATAAAAGTTTCCTGGTTTGACTGTTCAATACGGAAAATATTATTCTTCTAGAATACACATAAGATAATTCTGAACGCTTTCTTCCTCAGTTTGGAAAGCCCAATACAATAATATATGTTCCAATTATTCATCCAGATTTTATGATCTACCAAATATTATGACAAGAAGATTAGGATAGTCAGATGAATACAATGATCCACTTAATAAATTACAATATGTTCTCTTCTCCATTCACATCTGTCTGGCCAGACTTTTTCAATAAGAATCAATATGTATACTTATTCTTCTCTCTAAAAAACTCAGTGATTCTGTCTCTTCTATGAAAAATAGTACATTCATCATTAGTGAAGTATGACATACTTCCCATCATTAATAGGTGACCAAAATTTGGTTTGGGTGGAAATGATAAAAACATTTCTGCTCAGCAAAATAGCCTGAATTTTCTTGTATCCTTGAATTCTTAGTGCAATAATGACTTCATCCACCCTTGTCAACTCTTATAGACCGTTATTTAATATTTTAAACACTTTTTCTCTCTTCTGACTTTCTTCAAAAACACAAATCCAATATCAATTCCCATATATTTTTTATCAATCCAATTTTTTCATTACAATTCACTGAACCAATTAAATATTGGGAGAAATAAACCACTATCATCTTCTTTTCATATCATAATCTGATTCTATTTCTCCACTTTGATTTACTAATTTTATTTCCCTCTTAGGTTTCTCTGAACAAAATGAAAGACAACCTTCCCATTACGATGGATGGATGAATCGGTATCAACATATATATGATAAATGTTTACCCAATTGATAAAATAATTTGAAAACAAATCATAGTTATTCTTCCTCTCATGAATATAATTCCCATCAACTTCATTCTCTGATGATTTTTATCATTTTTATTTGGGTTTGAATGAAATAATGTACCCACAGTTTCTCACATTTGTCACAAATATTCCAAGCCGCCAAGATCAAGCTCCACCTTTGACAGCACATTCAACCACATTAAATAGTTGACTACATTGTTGATCGATATGGACTGTTAAATTTTTCCTTAGCTTAAACTCAATTCCTTTAACATTACTCTTTTTGAATACAATTTTACCTTTTATGAATATGATGGAATAATGGATATCATGGATCGATTTTAATATATCCAGCTTCAGAAACCCCCTTCAATTCCAAAATTTTTCCTATATCATGAATTACATCATGACATTGAATACATTTGAGAACAACTTTAGAATAATCTAATTTGAAATGGATATTATTCATTCCTTCTCTTCGTAGCCTGAATACTATTATCCTAAATAAAATAATTATTATTAATGTTGTCTGGATAGGACACTCAATAGGGGGGATTGTGTTCCTATTAAAAATTTATGATAAAAAAATTCTATTAAAAACCCCAAATTTAACAACCAAGTTTAAATGTAGTGAATTTAAAAAGATTGTAAGTGTTCAATTAGTTTCTAATAGATTGATTATTTCTTAGTAAACATAATATAAAGATTATGTTAGATTTTGAAAATAACTTAATGGAATGCAATAATTAAAAACACTTGCTAGTTTAACTATCAGAGTTACTTTAACACATATTTGAATTTCAAAGTAATTAACAGCGGAAAAGTAAAAATAGTTTAAACTGAAATAAGATGCACAACAGTTTTAACCAAGAGGTTTAGTCTCAAGCTAAGACTCAGTCCTCTCAAATAGTTTATATAAATAATTCATCCACACCCTGGATTGGGGTAAACAATAGTACTGAGACTGTCGAGGTACTAAGACCTATACCACAGTTCTATGTGGGAAAAACTATAACAAAAGAACATAGGCTATCCAGGTCACACTTGACCTCTACCACAATTCACAGTGGGATAAAATAGGGTTTATAAAGTGTGAGTGAGGATTTTAGAAATCCTCCAGTTATGATTACGAGAAATTCTGTGTTTAAGATAAATAGAATCACACACACTGCTTGAAATGTAAATAATAAAAATCACAATAGAGCTAATAAGATTGTGATGAGTGTAGAAAGCTCTATGTGATGGTAATGCAGCTCTTGACTCATTTTGGATTGACTAGATGTTGATTTGAGTCCTTCTCTGGAATTTGTGTGGAAAACAGAGTATCATGGTTCTGTTTCTTGACATCCAGGTATGAGTGTTTTGCTTGAGATTTCAGTTGTATTTGTAGCACAACAATTTCATTCAACTTCTATAAAGATATTATTTGAAGATCTCGTGTATCTATTCTTGTATCTCCAATATACATCTCATTTTTCATTCTATCTATCTACTTTATATGAAAAACTATGATCTTCCTTTTATTGCTCATGCGGTTGTTCGACATAAGGCATGATTACTTCTGGAGGTACGAGGTACGGTTCCCAGCATCCAACACACATCATTAATTAATTTCTGACATAAGGTGTGATTACTTCTATAGGTGCGAGCTATGGTTTCCTAACATCAAAAAAACATCATTAATTAATATCAATTGCATTTACAACACTAAATATGATAGTTTCTAATAAAAAAATATAGTTAGAGTTTAGAGAAATAGTGGCTGGTTTCCATCAGTATCTCTTTGTATCAGTGAACTTGTAGGGGTGGACTTGTAATAGTAGGTCTTCCATTGGTAGTTGTTACTCTCTATAATGGTTTATTGCTTTTATCAGTAGCTTCTTGTGTATTAGTAGCTACTTTTATCAGTATCTTCTTATATAGCGGTAGATCCTTCTATCGGTAGATGCTTGTGTAGTGGTAGCTCCTTCTATCGGTAGCTACTTGTGTAGTGGTAGCTCCTTCTATCAGTAGCTTCTTGTGTAGTGGTATCATTGCATCGGTAGCTATCTGTCTGTAGACTATGTATTGTTGACTTGTTATATAACAGAATACATGGTCTATCAGTGACCTTTGTTTATTAGTATCATTGTCTGTATCAGTGACTCTAAATCTTGAATTCTTATAAAGTATATGTTTTATTCATTTCATTTCTAGATTGAGATAGTGTCAAGATTAATCATCGTTAAACATTTATAATCATAAATAAACATTTAATAACATATTCCTATGATATGATATGATCATTTTGATATTCATATCAACTCATTAGCATGATTTAATAATTTGAAAGTATTATTAATTTATAGATAGACACTATTTGGGATTATCAAATCATATCTAAACATAATTGAGATTATCAAAACATATGATTCCAACAATCTCCCCCTTTTTGATAATCACAAATTATGGAATTATAATCCAGAATAATAATTAATGTATCAGTATAAAACTCATTTGTTCTTAAGTCTCTGTGTGTTCAATGATATTTTCAAATGATGTCAAAATAGAATTCCATGTATCCATAAATGAAATATTTTAAATGAAATAGAAAATATAGTATAAATGGTAAATGAATTAGAAGTAGAATTATTTATATATAAAATAGACTCATTATCCCTATCGTTGGTCATATTATTCTCCCCCACACTTCTCCATTTCATTATTTTCCCCTTTGTCATTAGAAAAAAGGAGTAAACAAAAAAAATTGAGCATAGAAACAACTTAAAGTAAAAGAGAATGAAACTGTGTAGGTATTACATCATAATCAATACATAGAAATACAGAAATGATAAAAAAATAATACAAGAGATCCCAATAAAATGTCCAAGACACTAATCATTCCACCTCATCCATAGGTAATTTTGATTTGCCTTTGGGATCAAAAGAGGATTCAAGCTTCGTAGGCGTAGGTCAAGGCTTGGGAACACCAGTGATAATCAAAGGTGGTTGGGATACTGAAACAGTATCGAGCCTATAATGGGTACTCCATTGTGTGATCATAGGAGTAAGACTTCTAATAGCATGAGATAGAGTCAAATGAGTTGTAGAAGCAGACTGAATAGAGGTAGGAAGGGCTGTAGATACAATAATATGTGTACTATCCACATGCGGAAAGGGTTGTAATAGGTTCCTAAAATCCATGATGATTTCTCATCCTCTCTCCATAGAAGAAATAAAATCATCCTTCTTCCCCATAAACTTTTCCAAAGAATGATTCAACTCTCTGAGCTTACTGACTTTATCTCTGAAAGCATGAGTAACTGGGGTAGTTTCATGTTTTCTAACAGAATCTTGAAATGATTGATAAGTTGATGCTTGGTATACACCTTCTGGAAATAATTATCAATGTTGTATTTGATTTCATTTTTGTTAGTAGTAGCATCTCTCATAAAGTCATGAATGATCTTTCTGATATCCCTTGTGGTAGATATCACATGAGAGTCAGATGAGCTACTTGCACTAACTTGACCAAGTTCTTCTTTCAACACAAATCTAAACTGCTCAACATCTACTAAAACTCTGGGGGTACCAAGTGGTTTTAAGGTAAAATCTACTATTTCTTTGAAGGATTGGGTCAAATTACATATCAGTTTCTTCACAACTAAATCTAGAGTACTGACATACTATTTTATGGTCAATTTAATGCTTTTAAGAACATCGACAAACTATTTTACTACACCTCGAATGTTGTTGATGTTAGTATCAACATGAGATTGGGCAGTAAAAAAGGTATCAAATGAAGAAACAGATTGCTTCAAAGAATCAACAGCCTCTGTCAGGATCCTAATCTGATTTTGACACACTTTTACTTAATTCAGCACTTCTGTCACAACACTTGAAAAAACACTTCTCAGAGAATATACCAAAGAACTTTCCATCTTACTTAGCTCTAAAACAAAATAGGTTTTCAAATCATATTTCAGTGCATCAAGATCTCTTTTTCTCACAATGTATTCAGGAAGAGCTAGAGGAGCTACTGGTTGAGAAGTAACTTCCTCTGAGAAAATATCATAAGACACAGTATGCCTTCCAATGGTTGTCTCATCATCAGAATCATGATAGTCTAGTCCCAATACAACAAATCCTGGATCCACAGACCAATATTCCACTTCATAGGCCACAAAAACTAATCATATCTTTACAATTTTCTCCCCATCAACCTAAGCTTATTCCTCTTCAGAACCAGCTGCAGCCATCTCCTCCTCATAAGAGTCATATAAAACCATATTTATATCCATTCCAGGTGGCACATTTTGGGGTATGTTAGCAACAGGTACTGGTCTATCCACTTCAAGGACCTCCTCAACTGGAAAAATAGAGCTCTAAATCCGAGGACTGAGTCACAAACATACACTTCTATTCTCAGATACTTCTTTCTCTTCACCATCACAACTATTGGAATCTGGAGTAGTATCTTTATGATCTGATCTAGGTAGGTCTTCCTCAATTATAGATATTTCTTCAATAGTTTCTCATTGAAATGCTTCCTTCATTGGTGGACTTGCCTTTCCATATGATACATTTTCAGCAGCTGAGCTTAGAGGAAAATCAGGATCCCCTCCATCTTCTATTGAGGTATCCTCCACAGAATCATCATCACTATACTGAGGTTATTCCTCATCAGGTCCTAGAAATTGATCTCTCCTATCTCTTGGCGGATTGGGATGCTCAACAGGGTTAAATTTTTCGTAAACTTTCTCATCATCATTTACCCATTCCCTATTCCATGGGTTCCAGCCAATCTTAATGTATTGGAAAACCGTTTCTGTAATACAAAAGGTGTCTCTTACAACCACTGTCTCACCTTGAGACTTAGCCACTCCTTTTACCTTGATCATCAATGAAATCAGCTTTGCAAAGAATAGAGCATTTGTTTTTGACTTTTCCCTGGTCATATCTTCGATTTGAATCATTAGAAGCCTACAAAAATTTAACTTCACACTATGCCATAGTAGATAAAACATGAATATATCTTAGAATCTGAGGTTTCCAAAATCCCCTCTTCTTGGACTTAACACGTGCTGGATAAATTTCAACAGCAATCATTTTTCTCCATCCATTTCTATAGTAACTAATTTTCTTGGTCTACCACCTCCAGTGAGCTCTTCCAATGTAGTTTCATACACAAAAATGGCACTAGTGGGAGGTACTGACATTGAAAAATATCAAAACTCACCATTGTGTGGAATTTTCAGGCACTCAACCCATTCAATGGAATAAAAAGATATAATCTTGTTATTCACTTATGATAACATTATTTTCTCGCCTTTAGATTTCTAAAAATGAGCAAACTCATAAAATTCTTTTACCAATTTCAAATAATAAAGATCATTGTTATTATCAAAAAATTCAATCCACCTTAGTTCCTTTAATATCCTTAGAACCAATGATTTTCTAGGCCGGAGCCATTCTACCCAGAGTTATTTCTCAATTTTGATATTTTTATTCAGTATGTGTGGGTTCACTGCATTCTTCTCATGACTTGTTCCACTGCCACTTCCTTCATATCCATCTTCCTACCTCATTGCACTTGGTGCATCACCTTCATCATTGACTACCTACCTTTTTACTCTTTCCATTTCCTAATCAAAGATCTTAGGATTCACAAGAAATGTGGGAGATTGAGATGTATGGTTTAGTGTGTAGAGAGTTCATGGTGGATTGAAACGTGACTTAGAAATAATTTTTTTCATTTAAGAATCAAGATGTAATAAAAAAAATACATTAGAAATAATATAGGTTTCCATTAAAAACACAAATTCCTGACAGGACAAAATAGATCGGTGGAAACTACTGGTTTGAGTCTGAACGGTGAGGTTTCTCTATCAGTGAGGTTTCTCTATCAGTGAGGTTTTTCTAAGGGATATGTTTTTCTATCGGTGAGGTTTTTATAACGGTGAGGTTTTTCTTACAGTGTGGTTTTTCTAACAGTGAGTTTTTTCTATCGGTGAGGTTTTTCTATCAGTATGGTTTTTCTAATGGTGAGGTTTATCTAAAAGTGAGGTTTCTCTAATGTTTATCATTCCTAACTCATGTCTAATGTAACTTAACCTTTCTGGTCTTAAAGGTTTGGTGAATATGTCATCTAATTGATGTTCAGTGCCTATAAATTTAATAGTAATATAATCCTTTTCATAATGATCCCTCAAAAAGTGATGCCTTACATCAATGTGTTTAGTCCTAGAGTGAGATATATGATTCTTAGAGATATTTATCGCACTAGTGATATCACATTTTATATATAAAAGCCCAAATTGATATCCATAGGCCAATAAAGTGTGTTTCATCCATAGAATTTGTGCACAACAACTACCAGCAGCTATATACTCTACTTCAGCAGTAGACAATGCAACATAATTCTACTTTTTGTTACTCCATGATACAAAGGGCATACCTAGAATGTGACATGTTCCTGATGTACTCTTCCTATCTAACATGAAACCAACAAATTCAGCATCTGAATAACTAATTAAATCAAAATATAGTCCTTTTGGATAAAATAATCCTAAATTTGTAGTATGTTTAATATATTTGAAAATCCTTTTAAGATCAAGCAAGTGTGAATCTTTTGGATTAGCATGAAATCATGCACACATACACTCACTAGACATAATATCAGGTCGACTGGAAGTATGATAAAGTAAATTCCCAATCATACCTCTATAATTGGTTAGATCCATTGGGTTCTCAGTTTCATCTACATCCAACTTACAAGTGGTACTCATAGGTGTATCACTTTCTTTATTATTATCCGAACCAAAAGGTTTTAAAAGATCCTTTGTATATTTACATTGATTTAAAATAATACCATTTTAATTTTTAAAAACATGAAATCTGTGAAAATATTTGAGTTCTCCGATTGAACTCATTTCAAATTCACTTTGCATACTTTTTGAAAAATCAATACACAATTCATCTTTAAAAGAACCAAAAATAATATCATCACCATAGATATGTACTATCAAAACATCATTGGAAATAATTTTTATAAATGGAGTTGGATCAACAATCCCTTTAACAAAACCTTCTTAAATAAGAAAATTACTATGTCTATCATACCAAGCTCATGGATCCTGTTTTAAAACATACAAGGCTTTATAAAGTTTAAAAACTCGATTTGGAAAATGGGGATTAGTAAATCCAGGTAGTTGTTCAACAAAAACAACTTCATTTATAAAACCATTTAGAAAATCACTTTTAACATCCATTTGATATAAATTGAAATTCAAATGAGCAATATAAGCAAGTAGAAATCTAATAGCTTCTAACCTAGCTACACGTGCCAAGGTTTCCTCATAGTTTATTCCTATTTCATAACTATATCCTTGTGAAACTAACCTATCTTTGTTTCTAACTATATTTCTAGACTCATCGACTTTATTTCTAAAAATCCATTTTGTGCTTACGGTCAAGGTTTCCACAGGTCTTTCAACTAATTCCCTGAATTTTTTTCTGTAATGTTGATTTAATTATTCTTGAATAGAAATTACCCAAAATTCATCATTAATAGAATAATTGATATTTTTAGGTTTTGACTATGAATGAAAGGCTTGATGTTCAACCTGATTTCTTAGAGAATACCAAGTCTGAATTCCTCTATCTAAATCTCTGACAACAGCATCTAAAGGATGGTTCTTTATAATACTAGTTGGTATGGTCAAGGTAGGACTAGATTGTTCAAGTTCTTCTGTAGGGTTAGTTACAACAGAAATAGGTTCTGGAAAATTTCCAGAATTACATGTTTTTATAGCAGGTTCACTGCCTTTATCATTAAGGTCCAGAATAGACAGGTCAACTTCAATATTTTCAACTAAAGTCTTAGGTTCATGTAGATTAGTTTCATCAAATTTGACATGCACTGATTCTTCCACACATTGGGTTCTTTTTTTAAAGACTCTATAGGATTTACTAGTTATAGCGTAGCCTAGAAAGATTCCTTTATCTCTTTTGGATGCAAATGTATCAATATTATCATTAGTATTGTGAATAAAGACTTTGAAACCAAAAACTCTAAAGTAACTAACTTTAGGCTTCCTGTTATTCCAGAGTTCACAAGGGGTGTTTATAACAATAGGTCTAATCAAGAATCTATTTATAATATAACAAGCTTTATTTAATGATTCTTCCTAGATGTAAATAGGTAAGTCATACTCATTGAGCATAGTTCTTGAAATTTTTTGAAGGATTCTATTCCTTCAATCTACTACACCATTCTATTTAGGTGTCCTAGGGGTAGAGAAATTATGATTATTCCCTTTGTGTGACCAATTAGTTTCAAAGTCATGATTTTCAAACTCACAACCATGATCACTTCTCAGGGTCTTAATCTTAAGTACACTATGGTTCTCTACATACATGGAGTATTTAATGAAATAATAACAAGCTTCACTTTTGTGAGCAATAAATTATACCGAAGTGTATCTAGAAAAGGCATCTACTAGAAGATAGATAAAGTGCTACACATTTAGACTTGAAATTTATGATGGTCCAAAAAAATCCATGTGAACCAACTCGAGAGGTTGATAATTTGACACTTATTTCTTTAATTTCAATGAAACTTTATGTTGCTTTTCCTTTTGATAGGGAATACAAACATTGTCTATTTGGAATTTTCTCTTGGGTATGTCTCTAACTAAACCTTTCATAGTCGGTTTCCTGAGTCAATGAACACTGATGTGTCCTAATATTCTGTTCTATTTCCAAGATTCTTTATGAAAATCATTAATGCAAGTAACATTTTGTTTGTCAAAATAATTTAAATCTACAGCATCTACATTTTCATTTCTTATAGTAGTAAATACAAAAACATTTTTGTAGTCAAATACATTGCAAGAATCATTTTCAAATTTCACATTGAAACCATCATCACACAACTAATAATTGATTAACATATTGTATTTTAATCCATCCACAAATAGTAATTTTGAAATTAAAATTGAATCATTGTTACCAATCTGTCCTAAGTTGATGATTTTTTCTTTTGAATTATCACCAAAGGTGACATGCCCTCCATCAACCTTGATTAAACATTTAAAACATGAGTAGTCTCCTATTATAGGTCATGCACATGAACTATCCAAGTAACATATCTTCTTACATGAACACATCAATTAGGTCTCCTACAAAATAGGCTTAAACCAAAAATGATTTTGGTAACTAGATTTTCTTATGTCCAGACAGGTTAGCAAGTAAAACTTTTGGCACCCATATTTCTCTAACATGTTTCCTATAGGTAACAAATTCAAAAGATTTTGATAAATAAACTTTGTTTGGTCTATAAGAATTCTAATAGCTTGATGAAGCATATGAATTTCTAGAACCTGAACTAGCAGCATACTGTCTAGATTTTGGAATGAATTTATTCTTAACAAATTGTCTCTGTCTAGGATGGTATCCTAAAACAGTAGTATACTTTGGTGCAACTTGTTTTCCAAGCATTTGAGTCAGAGTATTATTTCTATTTGTGAACTTATCTAAGTCATTTATATGTTTCTCATTGGACTATTTAAATTCAGTAATCTCCATTAACAGTTGATAATTCTTCTCATTTTCTATACTAAGATCATATTTAACAGTACTAGTCAAGGAATACTATTTCTTTAATGATTTGTACTTATCTTTAAACTCTTTACAAGTATCTTCTAACATAATATAGTATTAAAATAATTCATCTTTTGACATATTATCATCATTATTTGAATCACTTTAATTCCAAGAATAATAATCATTGTGAATAGGGGAATTAAGTGTTACCTTAGATGTTTATATCATAAAACACATGCTGGCATGACTCTTTTATTTATAATTAGAAGCATCAGATCCACATGAGCTATCTCCAGAAGCACTCCATGTATTTTGCATAGAATTATTATATTTTTGTCCTTATAGTCACACTTTTTCTTAAATTTTAGTTTTGGACAGTCATCATTGACATGCCCATTTCTTTTGCACTCATAGAAAAGAATTCCCTCATCTTTATCAGGTTTCATGTAGTCTCTCTTACAGTTTTATCGTTGGTCATACTTACCCTTTTAATAATAATATTTATAGAATTTATTCTTTCTATATAATTTCTTGAATCTCTTGGATATATAAGCTATCTCTTCATCACTATCTGAATCTGAACCTTCACTTGTTGAGCTTTCGACAGTTATGTGAACTTTCTCCTTGTCTTTGGTCTTTGAGGTAGTAGACTTAAATGCCACATAATTCTTCTAAGGTTCATTATCTTCCACTTTATTACCTTAATCTCTTATTTATACATCATTAATTTTCCAATTAAATCTTTAATAGGTATTGAACATATATCACCCAATTATTTTATTGAAACTGACGTGTATGACAACCCTGCTTCTTATTTCAAACATAAACTTGGTTTATTAAATAATACCTTCACTTGATAAAACATGGAAGATCAAGGTGTATAGTTTCTTTGGGGATTAGGATTATTTCATTGCAACTTAAAACATTAAATACAACATCTTTATTGAAAACTTCCTTTTTATGAAAACTACATTCCCTCATACTTAGCATTGCATGGGATAACCTGAGGACATGCATATGAAAAGGGTGAGCTATAAAGCCTAGTAAGGGAATAATCATGGAATAAAATGATTAATACAGTACATGTAAGACAATATTAATATCAATAGAGCACAATATATGTATATACATAATTTCATGATAAATCAGGATAATTTTAACATAGAAATGTGGCAACAACACATAACATGGAATTACCATGAGCCAAGGCTCATTGCACATGGAGCATGATTAAATCATCATTGCACATGAATCATGAGTAAAACATAGTTAAACTTGAATTAGCATAATTCAACACCCATTTCACATGATGTATCATAGTACTATACTTCAGCCAACACATTGGAGCGCTATAAGGGTAAACCTTTCTTAAACATTTCATTTCATGCATAAGTGTGCCACATGGATCCTATAACATGGATTCATAGAACATGATCATTTATTCCAAGATAAAGGAATGTGTAATAAATACATGAAACTCTTTAAAAAATAAGTAAATGTGTATAAAGGTGAATAACCTTGATATAAAAATGGGCATGGTATTCACTACACAATGACTTTTTCTTGGAAAAATGGTGCAATTTCGGCAGCGTAATGACGTGACGTAAGATTTCATAAAAATGGTTGATGAGAGAGAAAGGGGTGTCTCATAATATGTACATGAAATGGACAGTAATTGAGTCAAATATATACTTGTCCCAAAAATTGTAAAAAAACATAGAGTCATGATACAAAAGATTTGCTTTAATGAAAAGAAGAGAGATAAATTCTTCTTAGAGTTTCGGCATAGTAACGGGTGTACATGGGAGGCATTTAATGAGAGAGAAAGGGATCTACCATCATTTAAATAAAAATAGGGCAGTTTGGGGGAGGTTCAAAAACATACCCCAACATTTATAATTGAATTTAAAATGTCATAACAATTTAAAGAATATTGGACCAAATGAGAAAGGATGAAAAAACCATTACTTGGAAGTGTGCTTCCAAAGGCTTGAGAGAGGCTTGAGAAAGGCTTATTGGTAGCTTGGGCCACCTTGGGAGGATTCTATGGAGAGTATGGTAGAGGTTGGAAGAACTATAAAGTCTTTGAGTGAGGAGATAGTGGGATCTTGGGTGGGTTTATATAGTAAAGGTGAGGGAATTCTTTATTATTTAGGGTAGGGACACCTCACATTAAACTAATTCAAACCACAAATATGACCATGGTTCTGGCTGATGGGTTTTTCCAAAGGGGAGTGGAAAAAAATATTATATATGGAAAAATTCCAAACATATTAAAATAATGGGGTTGCTTATGTGGAGGTGAGTCACACTATCAAGGAAAACAATTTAAAAAGACAAGATGTTTAATATGCCTTGAAGGGTCCATTAATGCTTTGTGTGATAAGTAAAACAAACCCAAAATCACATCATTTTAATGGTAAAACATATATTGGCTGAACATAAGGCCTATATTATTTTATAACATCACTATTGGGTCATTATTATGTCATAAAACAAATTATATATTTAAATGGTATTAAATTTTCACCCAAGAATTTGATTGTATTAGAAAATTATGAAAAATTCACCATTTGATAATTTTGACATCTTGATTCCAGAAATAAAATTCATTTTATCGAAATAATTTTATAAATTTCTTAATTTTCACTTTTAAATAAAAACCAACATTTATCGAAAATTCATGGGTTTTGACAAAAATGGATTTCAAACTTTAATAAAAATTACAATTGCATTCAGAAAATTATACGATAATTTATATTTAATAAAAATTATTATAATAAAAATAATAATATTTTATTAAAATATTATTTAATACAAAAATATATTAATTCAATAAAATAGGTATCTTCGTTGAATATTAACTAAAAACACTGTTTGGGTATTAGAAACTATGCACATGGGAAAAATATAACTTGAAAATATATGAATTATTATATAAAAAATAATGTATGTGACCATAGTTCTACAGTCTTGTTACATAACCCATTATACGACCCGAATAAGACCAAAGAGTAAGGTGTGCGATGGTGATATACTCTTGTGGTGGCTCAAATAACATTTCTTGGGTGGTAATCTCTATCAACATCCACTTCTATCGTAGGCGGTCTCACTCGAGCTTAACCTATTGAAGCTTGTCTTAGGCTTGGTCAAGAGTGAATCCCAATGAGACCACCTCTTTTCTGAGTTCCGAAAAATGGGCTTCGAATGGGGCACATCTACTGGATGAGGTCATCTCTTCCTTTGTCTGAGTAAATTGGATTCGTTGAATCGCTATATTTATACTAATCATGTGATCACTGTTCAACGGCTATATTCAGAATTATTAACATAAAACCAAAGATTTTGTCATTTTATATAAAAAATTTACATAAAGAGACATTTAATTAGATCAAGAGAGATTTCCATTAATGAATGTTTGGGTCGTTACAATCTCCCCCCCCCCTTATGAAATTCCACCCTCGAAATTTATTTTTCCCACACTAAAACAAATGCTGCTAACTCTTCTTAATCACTTCCTCTGATTCCAATGCTGCTTCTTCAAACTTTTTGTTTCTCGAGAACACCATGATGCGGGGAATTGTCTTATTTCATAGAAATTTTTTTCTATGGTCTAAGTTCATTACTAGTTGCTCCTCATAAGAAAGATCATCATCTAACTATATGAACTATGAAGAGAGTACATGTGAAGGGTCCAGAATGTACTTCATTAAGAGGGATACATGAAAGGCATCATGTACTTTGGCCATGGTGGGTGGAAGTGCTAGTCGACAGGCCACAGCCCCAACCTGATCAAGAATCTCAAAGGGGCCGATGTACCATGGACTTAACATCCATTTCTTTCCAAACCTCATGACCTTCTTCTATGGAGATATGCATAGAAAAACCATGTATCCAACATTAAACTCAAGGTCTTGTCGTTGGTTATCTGCATAACTCTTTTGTCTACTCTGGGCAGATTTGATATGTTGTTGAATGGTTTTCACCTTCTCCACCATTTGTTCATCCATTTCGGGTCCAAGTACCTTACGCTCACCGAACTCATCCCAAAACACCAGTGTTGTACACATTTTCCCATAACGGGCTTCAAATGGTGCCATTTGGATCCTCGAGTGGAAATTGTTATTATATGAGAACTCAACCAGAGGAAGATGTTTCTCCCATTCTCCATTAAAGTCCATTAATCATGCTCTTAACATGCCCTCAAGTTTTTGGATAGTCCACTCGGATTGAATATCAGTTTGAGGATGATAAGTCATACTGAAGTTCAGTTCAGTATTCATAGCATGTTGAAGACTCTTCCAAAACATAGAGGTGAATCTTGGATCTTGATCGGACAAAATGGATAGTGGTACTCCATGCAGCCTTACCACATCCCAGACATATATATGTGCTAGTTGATCTAATGAGAAATCCTCCTGAATTGAAATGAATTGTCCATACTTTGTAAAACAATCCACAACAACCCAGATTGCATTGTTTCATTTGGATGTCTTCATATGTCTAGTTCCAAAGTCCATGGTGATGTTTACATTCCGGTATGGGAAAAGTTTTCATCAACCCCTTAGACTTCTGCCTATCATCATTCACTTGCTGACACACCAATCACTTTGATGTATATTCATCGATATCCTTCTTCATATTATCCCACAAAAACAATCTCTTGGAGATCTCAATCCATATTTGTGTTTCCTTGGTGAATAGAGAAATGTGAACTATGTGCATCATCCAAAAGTTCCTTCTTCAGCTCCAGACATGATGGAACACATAGCATTTTCCCTGATCTCACAATTCCTTCTTCATTAACACTATGCTCTGAGGATTTCCATTTTTCTGATAGCTTCCACATTTTCCTGAATTCTCAGATCATCCTTTTGATCATCCTTTGACCTTTCCAAAAATGATGGTTGAGGAATCATTTGTGAAAGTGTTAATAATGTTCCATTCTTTATGATTCCCATGACCATCCTCATAAAATTTAAGAAGATTGGATCCTTTTCAATTCTCATCAATGATAGAATTGCTGGGTCCTTTCAACATAGAGCATCTGCCACCCTGTTCGCTTTCCCAGGGTGGTAATGGATTGAGAAGTCATAATCTTTGATCAACTCTAACAATATTCATTGGCACTTATTCAACACATTCTATGTGAATATATACTTGAGGCTTTTGTGATCTATATACATTTCATACTTATCCCCAAAGAGATAAAGCCACCAAATTTTCAAAGTAAAGATCACTACTGCCAGCTTGAGGTCATGTGTTGGATAGTTCTGTTCATGAACTTTTAATTGACTTGAACCATAGGAAATGAATTTGTCATTTTTCATTAACACACATCTCAGGCCCTTCTTTGAAGCTTCACTTAATATATCGAAGAGTTCTCTACTTTTCGGTAAAGTGAGAACGAGCATAGTGATAAGCCCCTTTTTCAACTCCTAGAAGCATTCTTCAAATTCATCACTCCAAGCATACTTTACTCCCTTCCGAGTTATCTTGGAAAGAGGGTTGGGCAATCATTATAAATTTCTCACAAATCATCGATAATATCCCGCTCACCCCAAGAAGATACGGATATCAGTTACCCTTGATGGCCCCATCCATCCCTCAATTACATATGTTTTGGAGGGATCCACTGATATCCCATTTCTTATGATGATATGGCCCAATAATGATATTTCCTTAAACTAGAGCTCACACTTGTTGTACTTGGCATATATATTCTCCTTCTTCAAGGTCTCTAGTATAGTTCTTAGATGCTTCTCATGATCCTCCTTGGTTTTAGAGTATATTAGAATATTATCTATAAATACTACCACAAATTTGTCGAGGTAATATCTAAGGAATATATTCATCGAGTCCATGAATATTTCTGGATCATTAGTGAGTCTAAAAGGCATTAATATTAATTCATTGTTCCTTTATCTTGTACGAAATTAATTCTTGGTGATATCTTCCTTCTTCCCCCTTAATTGAAAATATCCTGACCTCAAATCCATATTGGAAGAGTATTGTGGTCCACAGAGCTAATCAAACAAGTCTTCAATTTGTGGGAGATGATAATTTTTCTTTATCTTGATTTTGTTGAGATCGTGGTAACTGATGCAAATTTGAATTGATCCATCCTTCTTCTTGATGAAAGGGACTGGTGCACCCCATGGTGAATCACTTGGGCATATAAACCCTTTATCTAGATTCTCCTGTAGTTTTTTGTTCAGCTCTTCAATCCCTACCACAACCATTCTATATAGAGTTTTGGATATTGGAAACTCCCCCAGTATAAGTTCAATTGATAATTCAACATCTCTTCTGAGAGGGAGACCAGGTTATTCCACAGGAAACACTTTAACGAATTCCCTCACAATATGCATGACTTCAAGGATGGTTGCTACCTTGGACTAAATCATTTGAGCCAGATACGCATGCTCATAGGGTAGTAATATCCACTCTTGAGATGATGGACCTAAATAAGATTCCACTTCCACCTTGCACTTGTAAAGAATCAGGGGTCAATTCTCCATATGGAGAGTGATTTCCCTCTCACAGCAATTTATGTTGGATCTATATAAGGAAAGCCAATCCTTGACAAGAATTGCATCAAATTCCACCAGAGGGTGTATGCAGATGTTATTTGGGAAGTTCAATCCACATATTATTACATGGGAGGATTTATATTCATGTGATGCAATAATCTCCCCATTTTCCATACTCACTAATATCTTCACTTCTAAGATTTGTGGTGGTGATGGTATTTTTCTACTAAAATTTTGAGATAAAAAAGAATGAGATGAACCGGAATAAAATATTATGTTCTCTAATCATGAATGAATAACTAGTTTAACTATCAACACTTTGTTTTGGGGGTTCACTTCGGTAGTAGAGGGGGAAAAACCTCTCCCTTTCTGCCTTGGAGGTTGTTGGTTGCCTCCGAAAACCCTTGGATTAGTGAACTGATTTGCAAGATGACCTAGTTATTTGCATTTATAGCAATGAAACACGTGTTGAGGTTCGAACGGAGTGTTCCAATACTTTGTCGCAGCTGCGGTTCTTTCTTTCGGACAATTAACAGACAGATTCCATTCTCTTCCAAACCTAAAGCATTTTCTTGTACACGTGAAGAATATTTCTGGGGTGCTTCGTTCAGCACCATTGGCATGTGGGGTGTTGGATATTCTTAGCACCATTGGATTTATACATCGGACCACCAGTATTGAATTCCACCTTAGGCTTCTTATCCCCATGATACCCCTGTGATTCTAAGATCTCCATTTCGAACATGAGGGCACATCAGAAAATTTCCTCATAGCTTCAAAGTCACGGATTACTAGTGCTATCTGTAGGCTAGGTTTCATCCCACCAAAGAAGCATTCAACCTTTCATTTGGAGGTAACGACAAAGCCAGAAGCATATCATGCACACAATGTGAAGTTTTCCTCACAAGCTCTAATATATTTGTCATCTTTTTTTGAGGTAAAGGAAGTACCTTTTCATCTTAAGTTGTAGGGTGCACGGAAAATATTTATCAAAAAAATCATCTAGAAATCCATCTATTCTAACACCTCGATCTCCTCCTCAGGCTTCGTATTTTTTATCAACGTCCACTGTTGATCAGCTTCACCCTCCGTATGATAAGAATCCAGGAGAACCTTATCTTGTTCAGAACATTGAAGGATGGAGAATATCTTTTCAATGTAGTTGATTCATTGCTCACCGATTGAGGGATCAAATGATCCATTAAAAGTAGGAGGCCTTTGTCTCATGAAGCTCTCGATAGAGACTTGTCAGTTTTTTTTTTTGGGGGGGGGGGGTTGAACGTTCCTCTTAACCCAAGTTTCTATTCAAATCTTGATTTAGATTATATTTAATCATGACAATGTTTTTGATTCCCCCACACATTGTATTGGGCATCTCATTAGTATAGTCATCGCAATGATCTTTACATGGGTTGTTAGCCAGAGTACTCCTATTATCAGCCATTAGCTAGAATAAAAGGAATGTTTGTGGTAACACATAAAGGGTAATTCAAGGAAAAAATAGATGACTTATAAATAAATCTTATTTCCCTAACATATGAATCTACTTGCTTTATTCTACATTATCCATAATCAACTTTTGAACATATATTCTGAGGGAACTTTTTTTGTCCCTTAATAATGTTTCATACTAAGCTTTGGAATTTACCAAAGCATATCCCCCGGGAGTTTTTTAACTAGGAGTGCATCAAGCCTCGTTTTTGTGCACCAGTTCCTGTTTGATTCTAGCTTAAAGTGGTGTTTTCAGGTTTTACCCCTAGGATACATTTGGGCCAGAGCCACCTCTACCTTCTCGTATCCAGAAAGGGATGCATTTTCTTGATAAACCACATACTAAATACCCACCAAAAATAAGCGATGATTTTATTATACTTAGTCTTGTCTCCAAGGATTTACTAGGTTTTTCTAATCATAATCCAAAAAATAACTAAACCTAACTTTTGATACCAACTATGACAACCCTACTTTTTAATTCAAACATAAACATGATTTACTACATAAAACCATCACTTGATACAACATGGATGATCAAGAAGTCTAGTGTCATTAGGGATTAGGATCATTAATTTACAACATAAAACATGACATAAAACATATTTATTTAAAACATATTTTAAATGACCACTACATTCCCTCATACATAGCATTGTATTGGATAACCTGAGGACATGCATAAGAAAATGGTGAGCAATAAAGCCCAGTAAGGGAATAATCATAAAATAACATGAAGAATAAAATACATGTTAGAAAATAGTCATATAAATAGAGAACAAGAGAATCATAAACATAAAGGCATGATAAATCATGATAATCATGACATGGATATGTGGCAACAACACATAACATGGAATTAGCCTGAGCCAAGGCTCATTGCACATGGAGCATGAGTAAATTCTCATTGCACATGAAGAACGATTAAAACCTCACTGCACTTGAATTATCATGAGTCAACACCCATTTCAAATGACTTATTAGGCTAATATACTTTACCCAATGCATTGGAGCTCTATAAGGGCATACCCTCACTAGTGCAAAAACACTTTTTCGCGTCGGTTTTTTTTTATTTTTAACGTCGGTTATAAACCGACGTCTTTATAGGCGACGTTAAAAATAGCGTTTTCGCGTCGGTTCATAGAAACCGACGCGAAAAATAATTCGCTTATGAGCTTCGGCGTCGGTTTTTTATAAAACCGACGCCGAAGCTACATGTAGACATTATTTTCCGCGTCGGTTCATTAAAAAACCGACGCGGAAAATATATTCGAATAGGTTTTCCGCGTCGGTTTTTAGAAAAACCGACGCGGAAAACCGATTGGAACAGGATTTTCCGCGTCGGTTTTTAGAAAAACCGACGCGGAAAACCGCATTCAACCGGATTTTCCGCGTCGGT
Organism: Viscum album; assembly: GCA_963277665.1. Lineage (NCBI taxonomy): Eukaryota > Viridiplantae > Streptophyta > Magnoliopsida > Santalales > Viscaceae > Viscum > Viscum album. The sequence goes on from OY728131.1 coordinate 1,198,689,581, forward strand.
TTTTCTAAAAACCGACGCGGAAACCCGCTTTCAACCGAGTTTTCCGCGTCGGTTTTTCTAAAAACCGACGCGGAAAACCCTTTCGGCGTCGGTTTTTAAAAAAACCGACGCCGTAAATAATTTTTTTTTAAAATTATTCGGCGTCGGTTTTTAAAATAACCGACGCCGTAAATTTTTTTTTTTTTAAATAAAATACATATATTTTCTCCTCCAAACAAATCGGAACCCTGAAAAAAAATAACGAAGTATACAAAAACAATGAAACAGCTTTAACAGAAGTACTTCAGAAAACTCAAAGTAAAGCAGAATTAAAATACACGTACCTACATGGTGCATTTTCTTAATCTAACCATACTCAGTATCAATCATTGTAAGTTTCCTCCCATAGATAGCACCAATCCTGTCAAAACAGTAATGAAACGAGTGAAAAAATCAATCCAAGTTATTAGTGCAATGAATAAACATTAAATGAAAATGTGTAATTTATTTGAATCATTCATTTTTTCACAAAGTAAATTACCAAAATGAAATGATCAAAATTCCAGGAACACTCAGCCGATGCAACCTCTTCCTCACCTCCCCCACTGAAGATGTTGGGGGTGTCTTTTCACCATAGAATCCCCACCACCCCCAACCTCAGGTTTTTATATTTGCTCTGTATAGACGTGCATTACCTATTCACTATTGTTATTTGTTTAAGTTATGGAATAACAGAGAAATAAATTTGAGTGCAAAAAATAGGTTAGAAAATTGAAATCAAATGCAGATTGAAGATACATAAAGAAACATACCTTAAAAATTGACGCCTTCTATTTTATCTTTGTGCAAACCCACTAAGCGTTGTTTCAGGTATTATGTGATATGCTTCTCGGCAATCATTTTTCGATATTTATTTGCATAAAAAATAAAAAGGCCTAGAAGATATTGCTGTGCATTCAAGGGAGACAATTTTTAGTGTTTGTGAATGTTATTTCGCTATACGAATCTCTATGTTCATGATCCAAGTACCACCCTACAGATTTGTCACTGTACAGACAAATGATTTTAAGAAATAACAATGAAAAGAAATATAATAACTAATTCTGAATTAAAATACACGTACCTGAAATATACGACATGCTTATTGTTGGTTATTGTTGAAGGATTCATTTGATTATTAGTAGATTCAATAAAACAGTTTTTGCAGAGGCACTTGAGAAAACTCAGTAAATCAGAATTAAAATACACGTACCTGAAATATATGACATGCTCATTGTTTGTTATTGTTGAAGCATTCATTTGATTATTAGTAGGTTCAAACACCTAATATATCATAAGAGTTAGTTTTTTAAACCCATATATAATATTATTTATAAATATTAGTATACATACCTCAAATCTTAATCAGACTTAACAAATAGTCCGCAAAAGTAGATTGAATATGAATCATATCAGATTGAGAATATGACTGTGAATCATTGAATACCTACAATAATATTGAATGATATGAAATTAATAAATAGAAGAAAGTGGATGAAAATATATAAAAAAGTTAATACAACTAACCTTATGAAAATCAGTAGTTTCCCCAGTTGTGATTATCTCGTACATAAATCGTAGAATATAATAACCACATTCAACGCTTCCATTTTGACGATGACACTGCAGTTATAAAACATTTAACTAATAATGAAACCCAATATATAACAAAAATATAAAAACTAATTACCTGTACTTCCACATATTTGATTTTCGTTGGTTTCTTTTCATTTGTAAAATGTTTCCATGAACTGCATTGTTTTATATAAGAACTAATAAAACTTGTGTAAACAATTAAAATTAAACATAACAAACTTCTAAAAATAAAAAAACAACTTACCTGTTTAATAAGTTGGAAAACGTTTTACGCACTTTTCCTAATAAAGAGCAAAACCAATATAAGGTGCATTCATTTGGGCAAAATACACCTAACATCCAATGCCCCCTATAATACAAAAAGTTCATAATTAATGACATTATAATGATCATGAGTTCAAAATTATGTTGATATTCTTACTTATCAACAAATGGCAAAAACCAGCACTGAATCTCTGTTTGTGATAATCTCTCGGATATATATTTAACTTTGTCATCATTTTTCACATGTTTGACTTCCGAGGAAATGTACTCTGGATCTATAAAGCTATAAATGCTTGTAGTTTCATTTTGTAAAAGAATCCTGTATAGATACCTAATTTAAAAAGAAAACATAGTTAGTCAATGACATAACAATATTTTAGTAAAGAAATAGCAATTCAGACGTCAATTTACTTACATGGAAAACAACTGCACCACATTCAGCCCGATCTCTTCAAAATTAACTAAATTCATGATATCTTCTTTCAATATTCTCAATTTATAATTTCTTCCACATATATCGGGCATCATCCGAAACTCATAGATAAAATTCAAGGAAGAAGAGCACTGAGATAATCTTTTCAACCCAGAAGAAATATCAGAAGTATCTACAGCCGACTGTTTTTGAACATTTTGCTGCATTTGTACAGTTTCTTTTGCTTTCAGATATTCCTATATAAGTTAAATGTCAGAAAACATTATAAGTAATTTGGAATCATTTCTAATTACTAGTTAAAAAAACTCATACCTCATGTGAAATATAACGAAGAAGTGCAGTTGGCCAAAGTAAAAAATGGCCCATGCATTCCCCAACACTGGTGATCTCCGCAGTAGGAAATGGTAGTAGAGCAGTAGGATCTATAATAAAAAGTACTGATACTCTAACCTGACCCATCTGCATAGGCTGATGATGTACCGAGTCCCCCAAAAAATACACTTGTCCTAACGCAACAATATGTACATGAGGATCTCCCGCAAACAACTCACAATATAAGGTTTGATCCGATGGAGGAGGTGGAGGCTCAAAGTTAGCAGGTGGGGCAGGGTAGTCAGGGTGAGCAGGCTGAGAAGTCAGAAAAATGAAAAGGGTATATTAGTGTTTAAAATTTTTAACATAGAAAAATTGATTAAAAATTAAATTAAATAATATACCTCAAATGGTTGCGCAGACGGGGCAGGGTAAGCAGATGAGGCAGGGTAGTCCGGGTGAGTTGGCTGAGAATGTTGAAAAATGAAAAAGTTATATCAGTGTTTATAATTTATAAAATAGACAAATTGATGACATTAAATAATATACCTCGGAAGGCTGCCCAGACGGTGTTGGGTAAGCATATGAGGCATGATAGTCTGAGTGAGTAGGCTGAGAATGTTGAAAAATGAAAAAGTTATATCAGTGTTTATAATTTATAGAAAAGAAAAATTGTTAACAGTAAATAATATACCTCGGAAGGATGAGCAGACTGTGACTGTCTTGCCAAGTGTTCTAATAAAGCCTTCTGTACTGCTGCTTGAATTTGATCACCCATAGACCGTTTCATATCCTGCAGCTCTTCTTTTAAGGATTCAATTTCCGGGTCTCTTGGTTGCTTACTCTTACCAAAAACCTTCCGAATACTAACACCCGCCTGATATCCTCTAACACGGCCGGGGTGTTCAGTCTTTCCCAAAGCAGTGGCTAGGATATCCATCCTACCCTCAGGGATAAAAGAGCCATGTGTCTCTTTCTCCTGAAGTTCATCCTGAAATGAAAAATAAAAAATTTATATTAGTGTTTATAAATTATAAAAAAGGAAAATTGTTAACAAAGAATTAATATTTACTTACAATTCTATCAGCCACTTGATGAGCTTCGTCTGTAAGATATTGTTCATTTTTTTTTCTTCTTGCTCGTTTCCATTTCTCATGGCGAGTGGGAGGAGATGGAGGACCATACTGGACCTCTTCTGAACCACTACTTGATCGAGCTCTTAATGCTTCAAATTTTTCTTCAATAATTTTCTGCTCCAAATACGAGTATCCTCCACGTGATAAAGTATGAGGGTATACGTTTTTCAACTGGATCTCCTGATGAGATCTTCTGGAGGCCTGTTACATAAAAATAAACACATTAGTAATAAGGAAAATATAGCATAAATTTTAAAATATAAAACAATTACAATACCTGAAATTTCTCTTCCTGACGACTGTCAACAAATCGCTTCCATGTTTCTTCATCTATATATGGATACTTAAGACATGGGCTTTCAAACCTTCTCTTTCCAAAAACATAATCTTTCGTCAGTTTGTTTTTAAAATCTCTCCATCGAACCGCCGCTAAAGAGAGATGTCTTTTCCTAATTTCTTTGGTTTCCTCAAAATTGAATGTCATCTGTAATTGAAAAAATAAAATATGTCATTTAAACTATATAATATTAAAAAAATGAGATAAAATAAATAAATAAAGATATTTTACCGTCACGGCCTCCCAAAGCTGTTGCTTCGCCGTCCTGTCCACTGACTTCCAATCAGGATATAAAATACTAATCCTGCAACGGCTCTGCATCGCTATATAACTGACAAACTGAACTGCATTTGGGCCAACTGCATTATTATTATCATCAAAACGGATGTGTAATTTGTTATCATCACGAGCGAGTGATAGTTTTGGTAAACGTGTAATACCACGTTTACCAACTAGAGAACTTGATTTTTCAGTAGTAACTGGAGAAGTCTCCTCCGCCGAGGACGCATCAGTAGTCCTGCAATTTTTTTTAATAAATTAACAGTTTTATTTCATTAAATATGTATATTACTGAATATTTAATAATATGTCAAAATAGATATACCTCGGTAACTGCTCATCTCTATCTGTATTTGACATTGCTACTAGAAAGTGTAATGAAATTTTGGGTACCTGCATATCATTAGAAAACTGAATAATTAGAAACAAGGAAATGAAAAATAAATATGTAAAAATAGAGGCATGCATTTGTAAGTTTTAAAAATAGACACAAAATATAAATATTTACCAGAAAAATTAGGAGACTAATTTAGTGTTTTCCCACGTCCCTTCATCATGATCGGTACGTACTGCATGCACTATGTCTGTCTTATATTCATTGTAATCATCTGAAAATTGCATAATAGATGAATAACGCTCATGTAAATCACTAGCATCATCAGAATCATCATCATCACCCAAATGATATCTTTTCCCTTGCAAAACAACTGACCACTGATCATTCGACGGATCAATGACATAAAATACTTGTTTTGCATGTGTCGCCAAGATAAATGGTTCCTCATTGTGATTAAATCTTTTCAAATCAACCAGTTTAAACCCATATTCATCATGTTTCACGCCACTATTACTATCAACCCAATTGCACTTAAAAATAGTGACTCGAAATTTAATATAATCAATTTCCCATATGTCTTCAATAACTCCAAAATATGATGTTGATGCAGAAATTGGGTTTTTATCTTTGGCACTCGAAAAATGCACTGCTTCAGCGAATACCATCACACCACTATTCTGAACGGTACTCTTGTCATCCAGGTTTTTTGTGTAAAATGTGTAGCCATTGATATCAAAACCAGACCAAGTGATCACATTAAAAGATGGTCCCCCTGATAACCACTTCAATGTTTCTGATACAGATATATCTGAGGTGACTTTCTCTTTAAACCATGAAACAAATGTCTTCTTATGCTCAATCATCAACCACTTTTCATTTATTTTCTGATATCGTAACTTTAATTCAGCAATATGTGAGGATATATATGGTTGAACCTCATCTGTGTTGTTCAAAATGTATAAATGTGCTTGCATCACTTCATCACGTGGAATGAACTTTACCTTTAAGCCTCGAACCCCTCTACCTTCTCTGTCAACTGTCATATGTCGAGATAGAGGGAGACCAATATGCTCCACTTCATTCAAATAATCAGTACAGAACTCAATCACCTCTTCTGATACATATTTTTGAACAATAGAGGCCTCTGGTCGATAAGGATTTTTAACATATCCTTTCAAAATTTTCATATATCTTTCAAAAGGATACATCCATCTTAAATAAACAGGCCCACACATTCTTATCTCACGCACCAAATGAACCAATAGATGAACCATTATATCAAAAAATGTGGGTGGGAAATACATTTCTAGTTGACAAAGAATAAGAGTTGCTTCATTCTCCAACAAATCTAACAAATTTGGATCAACGACTTTGCTACAAATGGATTTAAAGAAATTACATAACCTGATGATTGTCTTCCTGACAGCTTTCGGTAATATACCACGCACTGCTACTGGTAGAATTTGTTGCATTAACACATGACAATCATGTGATTTCATACCTATTAATTTACAATCCTTCAATGACACAAAATTACTCACATTTGAAGAAAAACCGCTGGGTACTTTAATACCATGAAGACACTGACAAAAATTCATCTTTTCAATCTTGCTTAATGTGTGACAAGCCGGAGGTAAATATGTTCTTTTTCCTTTCAAAGCGGGAGCTAACTCCAAACGTATTCGCATTAACATCAAGTCCAATCTAGCATGTAATCCATCTTTTGTCTTTCCTTTTATGTCTAACAAAGTTCCAATCAAACTATCACATATGTTTTTCTCAACATGCATAACATCAATGTTATGTTTTATCTCTAAAAATCTCCAATAAGGTAGTTTGAAAAAAATAGACTGCTTCTTCCAGATATGTTTTTGTAAACCAGAACTTTTTCTCTTTCCGAATGTTGAATCAATATCTTTCACTCTGTCATAATATTCTTCAGCTGACAATGGTTGAGGGGGGAGGTTGTATTCTTGTAAACCGTTAAATGCTTTTCTCAATCTACGATAAGGATGATCAATTCGCAAAAATCTTCGATGTCCCATGTACACTGTCTTTCTTCCATTCTGCAATTGATAATATGAAGTTTGTTCTTCACAAATTGGACATGCTTTATGTCCCTTAACACTATATCCAGATAAGTTTCCATATGCAGGAAAGTCGTTTATAGTGAACATTATCATAGCACGCAAAAGAAAATACTCTTTCTTGTATGCATCGAAAACTGTAACACCTTTCTCCCATAGCAGTTTTAAATCCTCAATCAATGGTGTAAGATACACATCAATATCATTTCCTGGTTGTTTTGGTCCAGAAATCATCAAGCTCATCATAACATATTTTTTCTTCATACATAGATGTGGGGACAAGTTGTAAAGTACCAGCAAAACAGGCCATGAACTATGTTGGCTACTGAGGCTCCGATATGGATTCATTCCATCAGTACACAATCCCATTCTGAGATTTCTAACTTCACTTCCAAAATCATGAAATTTTTTATCAAAACTCTTCCACTGTGGTGAATCGGCCGGGTGACGTAAGTTACCATCAGAAATGCGCTCATCTGAATGCCATCTTAACCTTTTTGCATCATTTGAATTTGCAAATAGACGCTTCAAACGAGGAATAATTGGAAGGTACCAAAATGCTTTAGATGGAGTTTTGATTTTGGTACCTAAAAATAAACCAGAATTGAATTATCAGAATTGTTTGAAAAAAATATTGGATGATATCATTGGAAAGTAAAAAAATTGATTTTTCATAACGTTACATGACATCACCTGAAAATGAATCTGAGTTGAGTTTCTCATCCATCTTATAGCGCGATGTTCCACATGTAGGACAACTTGATAAATGTTCATTTTCTTTCCTATATAGTACACAATCATTGGGGCAAGCATGTATCTTTTTATACCCCAATCCCATTGGGCATAATATTTTCTTCGCCTCATAATTGGAATCTGGAAGCCCATTGCCTTCTGGAAGAAGCTCTTTTAAAAGCTCAAGTAAACTGGAGAAACTTTTATCACTCCACCCATTTTTTGCTTTTAAGTTAACTAATCTCAAAACTGCTGATAACACTGTATATTTACTGCAACCTGGGAATAATGGTTTCTCAGAATCTCCATACAATCGTTCAACAGTTGGTGTTTTTTCGATGGTTTCAACACCTAAATCATGAATTAATTCTTCAATACGATCCTCTGCCTCATTATGAATATCGTCATCAACATTGGATGTTGAATTTTCAGTTCTTTCACCATGCAAGATCCAACGTGTATAATTAAGGCTAAAACCATAACAAATGAGATGATCTTTGATTTCTCTGAAGTTTAACTTTCTCATATTTACACACTTCACACATGGACAGAAAATCAAATCAATATTTTGATTATGCCGTTTAGCAAATTCCAAAAAATTGTCAACTCCTCTTTCATATTCACTAGTAGTTCTTCGTAGATAAATCCAATTATGATCCATTAATACCTGATATCACAATATAATTGATGAATATATTAAAACATAAAAACATTTAAATATCTATCAGATAAATTGTAAACAAAAACATATTCCATAAAAACTATTGATAATCAGATAAAAGACATAAAATATGAAACACGTTTACAAATATAGTAAACAGTTAATTTTAATATTATATACATGTGTGTTATATTGAAATACAAGGACAAAATGGTTAAATCAAAGGTTTCATTTTTTGAAAATAAAGTTCCATGATATAAATATTATATGAATGACATACAAGATAATATGATTTCTCACTATGACTACTATTGATCACACTATATTTATTTTTTTATTCATTTGATGTAACATGAATGAATCATGGAAAAATTAATGTGAAAAATAGTGCAATAACTATCCTTATTTAAAACAATGTGTATTAAAACACACATGTGGAACTCGATTAACAAAACTACTTGTGGGATTTGAAGAGTCATTAAAACTATTCAAAAGGGCTCCATATGGTTGGCCTAACTATGGGGGATAGACCTATAGCTACAAATCTTCATCCACCATCACCCCAATATTAAGTGAACCCCCAAATAGATTACACATCATTGGTAATTCAATCATCATTTTTATATCAAACACATAAAACCAATCAAAATCAATATCAAAATCCAACAATAAATCCTAGAATTACATAAACACGCAAGGATTCAAATGGAAAAGATATTATGACACTTTTCCCAATGTGTAGCACTAGATTTTTTATAACCTATATCCATAATAACATTATAATGCCAAATAACAAAGGGAACTTGGAAACCCAAACCCTCTGAAAAATCTTGGTTTTGATACCATTTTCATGAACCAACCCAAGATATCTATCCATTAAACACCTAAACTAGACCATGACATACTTGAGGGGAGTACCTAATCCTCATAGACTAACAATAAGCATTATAGGCATCTAAAACAATCACTAGGTATGATTTCACCCATTAATCATAGTGTAATTAACATCATATTTCTATCAGAAATCTGAAATGACCTATCCATAGGTTATACATCAACACAAAATTTGAATCAGTAGAAATAATATAAAGAATAACTATAAATAGATATAAACTAATTCCCTCAATACACTTCATCTCCTAAATCACCTAGTCCTCACAAAAGTAATTCAATACACTTTTAACCATAATTTTAAGTAGTAAAAACATCATTTAAATGGAAAAAATTTACACATATTCTATTTAAATAAATCCGTAAAAAACCTATAATAGGCACACTTGGGATAATTTGATAAGTAAAACAATAACTGAGCTCAAGTCCCCACTAATCACTAACCCAAACTGAAACAGAATGCATCCTAAGAGGTAAAAAGAACTGGATAAGATCCTAAAACTGAAATGTAGATAAACATGAGTATACAAATACTAATTAGGCCACTACCCACCTTACAAAATTTCTAACTTTTAATTAAAGCCCCTTTTAATCTAGTTTGAAATAAAATAAAATAAAATCTTACATAATTATTTAAAATCCAACATAATATAAAATCTTACATAATTATTCAACCCGAATTGAGATGTTAAATCCAAACTGCGACCGGTATAATTACTTCCAGAAACAAACAATATCAAATCTACACCAACAATGATAATACAAACAAAAAATAATGATAAATTACAACTAAAATCTAACCAATAATCCAAATCACGCAAAATAGGGTTATTGATAAAGAAATAAACAATGGGATATGAAACAAGAGATAAATAGGAAGAACACATACCCAAAATCGTGCAGACGACAAAAAACCTTCAACAATGGCCGTTCAAGATCGCAAATCAAGTTCGAAGGTCGTCGGGAGTCCGAAGCGCCGCAGCGGAACTCGATTTCGACGGACGAACAAAATGAGGGTTTCTGTCCGTGAATATTTTTAAAAGACTTTTCGCGTCGGTTTTCATTAAAACCGACGCGAAATATATTTTTTTTATGAGTTTCGGCGTCGGTTTTCATGAAAACCGACGCGGAAAATATTGTCGAAGAGGTTTTCCGCGTCGGTTTTTCTACAAACCGACACGGAAAACCGATTAAAACATGATTTTCCGCGTCGGTTTTTAGAAAAACCGACGCGGAAAACCTCTTCGACCGGATTTTCCGCGTCGGTTTTTAGAAAAACCGACGCGGAAAATCCTGTTTTAAGAGGTTTTCCGCGTCGGTTTTTAGAAAAACCGACGCGAAAAAAAAACATAATTATTTTTGGCGTCGGTTTTGTGTAAAACCGACGCCAAAAATTCCCCGCATATACTATTCGCGTCGGTTTTTAAAAAACCGACGTTATTACGACGACGTTAAAGCCCGTATTTCCACTAGTGCCTTCATAAACATTTCATTTAATGCTTAAGTGTGCCACATGGATCCTATAACATGGATTCATAGAACATCATCATTTATTCCAAGATAAAGATATGTAGAATAAATAAAAGAAACTCTTTAAACAATAAGTGAATGTTCATAAAGGTTAATACCCTTTATAGAAAAATGGGCATGGTATTCACTACACAATGACATTGGCTTGGAAAAACGATGCAATTTCGGTAGCGTAACGGTGTCATGTAAGAAGTCATAAATATGGTTGATGAGAGATAAAGGGGTGTATCATAATATTTACATGAAATGAAATGTAACTAGATTATATAGATACATTTACCAACAATTTTAATGGAATTTAGTGTCATCATACAAAATAATTGCTTGAATGTAAAAGAGGAGAGAGAAATTTCTTTCAGAATTGTGGGATAGCAACAAGTGTACAAGGGAGGAATTAAATGAGAGATAAAGGGGTATCCCATAATTCAAACATAAATAGAAAAGTATGGGGGAGGTGTAAAACCATAACCCAACATTTATAGTTGAAATTAAAAGGTCATAACAATTTAGTGAATATTGGACAAAATTAGAAAGAAATAAAAAACCCTCACTTGGAAGTGTGCTTCCAAAGGCTTGAGAGATGCTTGAGAGAGGCTTCATGGGAGCTTGGGGAACCTTGGGAGGATTATATGGAGAGTAAGACAGAGGATTTATTAACTCTAAAGGCTTTGAGTGAGGAGAAAGTGGGAGCTTGGGTGGGTTTATATAGGAAAAGTGAGAGAATTATTTATTAGTTAGGGTTGGGACACCTCACATTAAACTAATTCAAACCACAAACCAGACCATGGTTTTTCTAATGGTTTTTGCCCAAGGGGAGTGTAACGAAATATTTGGAATGTCCAAAGTCCAATATTCTTAAAATAATGGGGTTGATTATATGGAATTTAGTCACACTCCCATGGAAAACAATTTAAAAAGACAATATTTTTAATAATCCTTGAAGGGTTTATTAATGCTTTGTAAAATAAGTCAAACAAACCCAAAATTACACTATATTATTGGTAAAACATATATTGTTATAACACAAGGCTTATTTTATTCTATTACATCATTATATGGTCATTATGATGTCATAAAAACACATTATATGTTTAAAAGGTATTTAATTTTTACCCAAAAATTTGACTGTCTCAGAAAAAAATGAAAAATTCACCATTTGATAATTTTGATGTCCTGATTCCATAAATAATATTAATTTTATCTAAATATTTTTCTAAATATGATAAATTTAACTTTTAAAATAAAAACTGACATTTATCTAAAATTCCTGGGTTCTGACAAAAATGGATTTCAAACATTAATAAAAATTACAATGGAATTCATAAAATTATAGGATAATTTATATTTAATAAAATTTATTTTAATAATAATAATAATATTTTATTAAAATATTATTTAATACAAAAAACCATTAATTCATCAATATTTATTTCTTTGTTGAATATTAACTAAAAACATTATTTGAGCTTTAAAAAATATTCACAATGTAACAAAAATAACATAAAAATATATTCGTTATTATATACCATAATAATGTACATAACTATAGTGATGAGATATTATTACATAACCCCTTATAACACACACATAAGTCCAAAGATTATGGTGTGTGATGGTGACAATTCTTGGGGTGGCTTAGATAACATTTCTCGGGTGGTAATCTCTATCAACTTCCACTTATCTCGTAAGTGGTCCCGCTCGAGCATAAAATGTTGAAGCTCGCCTTGGGCTTGGTCAAAAGCGAAGCCCAATGACACCACCTCTTTTCTGAGTTCTGAAAAATGGGCTTCATATGGGGCGTGTCTACTGGATGAGGCCATATATTGCATTGTCAAAATAAATTAGATTCGTTAAAGGTCTATATTTATACTACTCATGTGATCACCGTTCAATGGCTATATTAGCAACAGTCACAATTCTTAACATAAAACTAAAGCAGTTGACATTTTATATAAGAATTTAACATAAGGAGACATCTAATTAGATCAATATATATTTTCATTAATGAATTATTGGGTCGTTATAATGTGTCTCTCAATCTTTTTTTAAGACATATGATTATTATCATGATTTTATCCTTTGTTGGAACAACTTTTCCCAGCGAGATCATAGTGTTAACAATTTCATTGAACCTGAGATACAAGTCACAAATAGGTTCATCAGGCCTCAATTTAAAATTATCATACTTAATAGTTTAATTTTATAATCTCATCTCATCCAAATTGGTTGCTCCGTCATGAGAAACAACCAAAGTATCCCAGATTTCAAGTGTTTTTTTACAACCAGAAATTCTGTTAAACTCTTCATCTCCTAGAGAGAAGTAAAGATAATTCCTTTATTTACAATTATTACTGTAACCAAATTTTTTAGAATCATCTCAAGTAGTTCTAGAAGTCTTTTTTATCTCATACGCCTACGCTATAGTATTCCAAATGTAAAATCCCATTCATTCTAAGTGAATTTTAATTTTGATCTTCCATTGGGAATAATTAACACCATTAAAGAAAGGTGGCATGTTGGTAGTTGAAAATTATAATCTATTAACTATAATAACTATTTTTTAAAAAGATATATAATGATATGAAAATTTATAATTAAAAACATTGAGATCTTTATGATACGACTAAAATCACAGTTCAAAACTTTTTGCAAACAGAGTTTTTTTGAAAACCTTATATCTACTGCCTCTGATAGAAAATGTTGTATAGAGAGGAAACACAAGAGGGTGGTGAATTGAGTTCCTATTAAAAATATCTAATTAAAAAATTTATATTTAAAACCCCCAATTTAACAAACAAATTAAACTGTATTGAATTTATAAATATTGTAAGTGTTCAATTAGTTTTTCAAAGATTGATTATTTCTTAGTTAACTTAATCTGAAGATTAAGTTAGCTTTTGAAACTAACTTAATGGCTAGAAATAATTACAAACACTTACTTGTTCAGCTATTAGGGTTACTTTAACACAGATAATTTAATTTCAAAGTAATTAATATCAGAAAAGTAAAAATAGTTTAAACTGAAATAAAATGAAAAATAGTTTTAACCAAGAGTTACAGTCTCAAAGCTGAGACATAGTCCTCTCAAACAGTTTTTATAAAATATTTATCCACACCCTAGATCGGGGTAAACAACATTATTGTGACTTTCCACGTACTAAGACATCTACCACAATTGTACATGGGAAAAACTATAACAATAGCACACAGGCTATATAGGTCACAATTGACCTCTACCACAATTCATAGTGGAATACAAGAATGTTTAGAATGTTTGAGTGAGGATTTTAGATATCATCTAGTTATTATTAGGATACATTGTGTGTTTATGATAAACATAATCACACACACTACTTGAAATGTAAATAAACAAATCACAATAGAGCTAATAAAATTGAGATGAGTGTAGAGAGCTCTATGTGATGGAAATGCACATTTGGACTCCTTTTGGATTGACCAAAAGTTGATTTGAGTCCTTATTTGGAATTTTTATGGAAAATATTGTATCATGGTTTGGTTTCATGACTTCAATGTATGAGTGTTTTTCTTTAGATTGCAGTAGTATTTGCAGCACAAAAATTTCCTTCAACTTCCAGTAAAGTTCTTCTTTGAAGCTCTCATGTATCTATTCAATTTTTTCTAATATACATCTATTTGTGCATCCTATATTTCTACTTTATATGCACATATTTTATATTTACTTTATAGATCATGTGGAAGTTCGATATAAGGCATGATTACTTCTACAGGTACGAGGTACAGTTCCCAACATCCAACAAACATCATTAATTAATTTCCGACATAATGTCTGATTACTTCTGCAGGTACGAGGTATGGTTTCCTAACATCCAACCAACATCTTTAATTAATATCAGTTGCATTAAAATCACCATATATGACTGTTGTTAATAAAAAAATAGAGATAGAGTTTAGAGAAATAGTTATTGGTTTCCATTGATGGATCTTTGTATTAGTGAACTTCAAGGGGTGGACTTGTAACAATAGGTCTTTCATCGGTAGTTGTTACTCTCTGTAATAATAGATTGATTGTACCAGTAGCTTCTTGTGTAGCAGTAGATCCTTCTATTGGTAGCTGCTTGTGTAGCGGTAGCTCCTTATATTGGTAGCTTCTTGTGCAGCGGTAGCTCCTTCTATCGGAAGCTACTTGTGTAGCGTTATCACCATCTATCAACAGCTTCTTGTGTAGCTGTAGCTTTTCATCAGTATCTGTCTATTTATAGACTATGTATCGGTGACTTGTTGTATAATAGAAGACTTGGTATATCAGCAAACTTTGTTTATCAGTAGCTCTGTCTATATTAGTGACTCTAAAACTCGAATTCTTGTAAAGTATTTTTTCTATGCATTTCATTTCCATATTGAGTTAGTATCAAGATTAATCATCGTTAAACATTTATAATCATAAATAAAAATTGAATAACATATTCCAATGATATGATATGATCATATTGATATTCATATCAACTAATTAGCATGATATCATAATTAGAAAGTACAATTAATATATAGATAGACATTATTTGGGATTATCAATGCATATCTAAACATTATTGAGATTATCAAAATAGGTGAGTCCAACAATTATGATCAGACTAAATATAATCTCCATCACCCTTATTCTCATATCCACATATGATCAGTCTGAATACAATTGGAATCATCTATTTCACTCCCCTTTTATCGTCATTCTTTTATTGTTTTTTTTAAAAATACTCATTATTTTTTATAACTACAATATCATAAATGAATTGTCACATTTATATCATAGTCATATTGATTCTGATTCTTCCTATTATGATCATACTATACATTTTGGATTCGGTGTGAATCTGATGACCACTTTTGCTTCTATCCATATTCTCTTGAAAACAATGTAAATTTTAAAGCATTGTGTGTTTAATTTCTTGAATGAGATGGTCCATCTTATTTTAACTAAATACAAAGTGAGGTGATTTATTTACTTCATAAACTTGATTTTATTATTAATCTCATTGGACCACAAAATACAACCCCTGAATAGGATAATCTGTATCATTTTGGTCCTAACAATATCCCCCTTTTGATTTGATTCTCAACCAAGATTCATATTTCAAGAAACATTTTATACATAAGAAATGGATTACTTATCAACAATTCTATCCCGAAATGAGATAACTCATTGTAAGAATCTAGAATCATTGATAGAAAAACCATGTTTTCCAAAAATAGTGATCATGAATCCTCTTAAAATTTTCATTAAAACATTCTTTCACACCTTTCCCTACTTCTCCAATTTTCTTGGAATAGAAAAAAAAAATTCTTACAACCACTACAATAAATATTTACAATAGTTCACACACATACAATGCTGGTTTCTCAATTTACCCACAACTCCCACTATTTACATGCTTCTGTAAGGATAGATTTAGGAAACAATTATCCCACTTGAATTCACCATTCATATGTAATATGATATAGGGGAACAAAAAAAATACCACATTCTTGATAAGAAAGATCTTGGTCCCCCATTTTGAACCTCAATTTTGAAAAGGATTCCTTCAGTAATGGATTTGTGAAAATTTCAGCAACTTGTTCCTATGTAGGAACATGTTCCAACTATAATTAACTCTTATCCAACTAGTATTTAATAAATTTATATCTAATATAAATATTTTTGGAATGATGATGCTAAACTAGATTCATTCTAAGAGTGATTGTACATTCATTAAAACAACCCAAGAGAATGGGTAACTTCACTTCAACAAGTAAGTCATATATTTGAGTTTCCATACGCAAATGATGGGTAGCAATTTGAATAGAAACAATATACTTATATTCATCCACATTGATAGTTACTAAATTCGATTTCATTTTACTCCATCTAATATAGCTATTTCCTAGAAAGAATACTCCACCATATATGGATCTTCTATCATCAACATTTTGTAACCAATCAGCATCTGAATACCTAAACAAATAAATTATTTCTGATATATCATTCCTGATTCCAATAAAAATTATTCATTTAATGTATTCGAGATTTTATTTTCCAATAATTAAATGCAATTTTTTTGTGCACTCTAAAATCTTGAACATATGGTAACATCATAAATGATGTCAGGTCTTGATGAATTCGAATACAACAAATTTCCAATCAACATTCAAAATTCTTTCAAATCAACTTCCATACATTCACCATCATTACTCAACTTGATTCACATTGATATTGGTTTAGAAACTGGTTTTTAAGTCTCCATACCAAACTTATTAAGAATTTTTGTATTATAATTTTAATGGGAAATTAAAATGTAGATCTTCTTTTGAAAAATGTGTATCCCAAGAATGTATTTCACTTCCCCCATCATGAAAATTTAAAACCAATCATTCATTTCATTATAAAATCTTTCAAAAGTCTAATCATCATTCCCAACAAAGATAATTTCATAAAAATAAACAATTATGATGAGGAAATACTTTCGATGTTTACTGATGTAAATGTTTGTATCAACTCATACTTTCTTACAAATCATATTAATTAAGAAAGTACCCATTTTGGAGTACCATTTTCATTAGTATTGTTTTATCCCATAAAATGCATTCTCCAATCTATACACAAAACATTCAACTTTACCAAAAATAAATCCACAAGGTTTTTAAATGTTAACTTCCTCTTCATGAGCACCATTAATGAATGCAGATTTAACATCCACTTGAAAGATCTTATAAGCTCATTACATAGCAATAAGAATAAATATTTTTATGGTTTCTAATATTTCCACCATATAAAAGGTTTAATTAAAATTAAAACCTTCAATTCATGAATAACCTTTGCATACAATTCTTTTCTTGTTCCTTATTTCTTCACTTTCTATATTCATCTTGTTCTAAAACCCCACTTTGTGCCAATAAATTTTTTTTATCAAGCTTGGGGTTGAGTTCCCAGGTATCATTCCTTTCAATCTGATCCGACTCTTCATTCTTGACCTGAATCCATTCTAGATACTGAAAAGATTAGTTCCCATGATTCATATAAAATTTTGAATAAAAACAATTATGTGTAATAACATTTTTGTTATTCTTGTTTGAACCTTCTGATGTTGGTCACCGCAAATATTTTGATATTCCATTTGCTTCAATATCCTAGGATGAGATTTTCATGTATCTTTCTCATTACTAGAAATTGTTGAGTCTGAATATTCTTGATTACGATTGTTTGTATCCTTATTAGAATTGTTATCAATACTTTCCTTATCATACTCATCTTCCATATCATCCCAAGTATATTTTTCTTCCTCCGATATTTCTATGACATTCAAATCAATGGAATCAACATTTATTCATGTTTATTTGTTGAAATATCTATATCCTATTCTTTCTGAATCATATCCAAAAAATATTTCATCATCACCTTTCATCTCAAACATTCCATAATTTCCACCTTTCTTCTTTATAATACATAGACTCTCTAATACTCTTAAGTGATTCAAACATGGATTTTTTTCCTAAAATAATTTATTTTTTATCATATGTTATCATGGCCTATAGAAACATTGGTTTTAAATATACATAGTAATTAACATGTATTTACTCCAATAGTAATAAGAATGACCATATTCAAGTAACATGGTTCTCCCCATTTCCACCAAACTTCTATTCTTTCTTTCAGCAGCCCCATTTTGTTGAGGAGTGTGTGGTGAACTATGCTCTTGAATAATTCCATGAATCTCAAGATAAATTTTTAATTTTTAATTTCATTATTCACCACCATCGTTACTCCTAAACTTCTTCCATGAATACTCACATTCTTTCATATCTTTCCTTATAAAACTTTTAAACTTTTTCAAATCATATTACTTATGTTTCATATATATATCAAAATTAATATGAGTAAAAAATAATTGAAATTACTAAAATATTTATCTCCATTTTTTATAGTTTTCTTTTTGTCCCATTGATAACAGAATGAATAAGCTATTGAGGTTGTTTTGAACAAATATCATATTTCTTGTGAAAAATATTTTTAATATTTAATTTTTGAAAAATAGTCAACAATAATATATTCATCATGAAAAATCAATAATTTCATAGATACTGTTTCTTTTAGATAACATGCTCATGTTTCTTTGAAGTATGTGCCCCAACCTTTTATGACACAATTTATTCTCTTCCTCCATACTCAAGTAATAAGAGTCTTTTATTTCACCAACATTAAACAAGATTCCCTTTGTTTGTTGGCCTTGTGTAACTATCTTCCCAACCTTATCACCTTTCTCAAAAAATCCTTCTTTCCTAAAATTATCTTCATTACATTCATCAAAAAAATTTGAAACACTTAGCAGTTTATATTTCATCCAATCAACATGTAAGTCTTTTTTGGATTTCATGTTTTATTTTCCAATGATAGTTTATCCAACACCTATCATTATTAGTGATTCATCATTGATGAATGTTATAGTTCCTTCATTTAAATATTTTATATTCTTCAAAAACACCATATCCCCTTTTATGTCCTAAGAACACCCACTATCAAGAATATAAGGTTGTTTTCCCTGTATATCTTTCAAAGTGGTTTCAACATTAAGATATTTTTCTTCTCCCTTTTCATTCTCTATTTCCATATTCTATGAATTTATATGTATCTTTTATTATTCTGGTAATAAAATTATACATCCATTATAATGATTCCCTATTTGTTCACATCTTTCACAAATAGTTTTCTGAGGTTGGAACCTATTCTGAATTCTTACACCATCATTTTTAGATTTCATCGGATCATTCTTTTCATACTTTCTATTTTTATTGGATTAACTCCCCGTCAAACATTGCCTTCAATAACATACGGTATAATATTAATATTTTTGGATTAACGAACACATGTTAGACGTGTTTATAAATCCAAAAAAATAACAATAGTATTCATATAAATATTATTTTCCTTGGAAAGATTAATTCTTGTTGGAGTGGTAGACATATTTCTCAACAAACATCTTGTATTTCATATCATAACCCCCCACTATTATTTTATCAATCAAAATATTTCTTTTATTTTATGCCTTAACAAAACCATAAGTAATAGAAACATTTCAATATTCATAATTTTAAGACTTAGGGTTTTTAGAAACATCTGAATTCTCTACCTTGATACACTTCTCCACATACAAAACCATTCCAACTTTTTTATTTTCAAAAACAATTCCATATTTCTTATCAACCATTAATAGTAACTATTTTCTTATACTTATTAGGGATACACTTTACATAACATTAAAAAAATTCTAAAAAATAGTGTTCGAAACTTTTATTACTCAATTTATATTTATAGAGTTTTTGTTGGACAAGATTTGTCTCTTTTTCTGTTTTCTTCGACTTTACATCTAGATGCTCATTACGATTCTTTTATTCCGAAATAGATTTCTAAAAATTTTCAATCTGCACCAAAATACTTTTCTTCTCTTTTAAATGTCTTTCTTGAATTTTTGAGGAATATTAATCTTCCAACTTATTGTTTATCTTTTCAAGTATTCTAATATTTCAAAAATATTCTTTCAACTATTCTTTCAAATACATTTTAGGTTTAGTTTCTTCTTCATCAAAAAATTTGCTTCTAAATTATTCATTAATCACTATAGTAATAAATGTCTTCTCACCAATATACTAATGAGATTTTTTGGATTCAGATTTATTTTATTTTTATTCTTCATCATTATATAATAAAATTTTTATTTTGGATTTGAATAAATTTATATCTTTCCCTCTAGAAAGAGATTTATTTGTATCACCCTGTTTCTTCCACAATCTTCTGGGATTTATTTCTTCTTTATAATTATCTTGTAATTTCGTTCATTGTGGATATTTAATAGGAAAGTAACCAATGGATAAACATTAAAATCATTTAAATGGTAGTTTTCTTTTTTATTTCCTTGTACCTTTTTTAAAAAATTTAAATAACAAGGGTATGATGTTATCATGAGTTTTACATACCTGATTTTCAGAATCAGATTCACCTGTTTCATTTTCCATAATAATATTTTCAGACATTTCATTCATGTAAACTTGAATGAAATTTATCTATTAAATTTTTTATAAATATTCATTTATTTATCCCTTCACATTTCATAAGTGATAATAGTGATAAAAAACATCAACAAATAATGTGTCACGATCCCTATCTTCCAATAAAGAAACTTTTGAATCAAACTTGTTAGGAGGGATTCTTAAGATCATTTCATGAACTCTAGAATATTCTTTCATTTCACCAAGCCATCTGATAGTTCTAAATATTTCATTCACCCTGGTAAATAAATCCCCAATGTATTCATGCTCACCAATTTTGAAATCTGCACACTTCAGCCCCTAGATTTGTAAATTTTCTTTATTCACTTTTGTATGGCCATCGTATATGTCTTTCAATTTTTCTCATATACCATTGGTTATGGAAACACCTTTACCTATTAATAATTCACAACCATAAAGTAAAGATAATAAATCATTCTTGTCCCATCCATCATTTTAATGAATCTTATTATCAATGGATATAAGAGGAATGTTTTCATAAATAAAAGGAAACCAATTTGTTTCATCTTCAAGAACATCATATCAAATATATATAAAATAAGTCAACATTATATATTTCTAGATATGATAATTATTACCATTGAAAACTTGACTACATTTAGTATTCACCGAGTTAAGATTCTCCATATCAAATTCTCTTCAAAACATAAGAAAACAATCAGTGATGGGAACCTTTGGCTCTAATACCAATTGTAGTTTCCCTGTCAAAAATATTGTATCACTGAGAGGGGGAGGGGTGAATCAGTGATAATGGTGTCCTTATTTTATGTTTCCTTTATAAATTAAAAAACCTTAACCTAATGTTAATAATTTATTTCACTATTGAATGCAAATCGAACATATATCCACTATAACACAAGTATTCACACGACCTATTATTCAATAAGAATATCTAAGTCCTTGGTATGATTTGGAAATGATCAAATAACACATAATACAGTAGAAAAAAAATTCTTTTTTGTGGAATACAATTATTAGTATATTACCTTACTCTCATGTAACTGTATGTAAATAATTCAATAGTGAGTATGCTCCTTCTAAAACAAATAATGAAATATTATGTTTGTGTAACAACACATGTTACCTATGATACTTTTTCTACTTTCACAAATGTATTCCTTTTTAAAAAATTCATCAAATTATTACCTAGAATCTAGTAGGAACATCAAGATATTTTGATATACAACTGAGTCTAATTTCAAGTCCAATTCATCCAATTATAATCATCTAGTCCGATTGACCAGCATGATTTTCCTTGTTGGAATGGTTAATATGGAAAATATGATTATTCTAGAATACGATTTAGAAAATTATGAATGATTTCTTTATCCATTTGAAGAAACCCAACATGATAATCCCTATTCTAATTATTAATCTTGATACTATGATCAGTTGAATATGATGACAATCATATTACAATAGTCACCTAAATACGATGATCCTATGAATATATTGCAATCTTATCTCTTATTCTTTAACTTTTGTCTAGAAGTACAACTTCATCAAGTATCAATCTACTAATGTATTATTATATCTAAAATACTCAGAGCTTCCCATTCTTCTATGGTGAATCACACATTCATCATTAGTGATGTACGATGTACTTAGCATCTTTTATAGGTGACCCAAATGTGGTTTAGGCGGGAATCTTAAAAACAATCATGCTTAACTAAATTACATGAATTTTTATGTATCCTTGAATTCTAGGTGAATTTATGAATTCGTTAACCCTTCTCAACTCTTCTTGACACTTCTTGAATATTCTAAACACTTTAGATCTCTTTTAAAATTCCTTACAAAAAATATGATTGCAATTACCTAATCAATTTTATCAGTCCTATTTATTCGTTACAATGATTTTTACCAATTGAATATATGAATAAATACACCTCTTTAATCTTCTTCAAAAACCTCAATCTGGTTCAATTTATTTAATTCAATTTCCTGATATGATTTCTCCATTACATTTCACTGCACCAAATGAATTATAATATGTCCATTACGATAGAAAGATGAATCAGTATCAACTCTGATTCGATTACACTAGACCCAATTGATAAAATCATTTGAAAACAAATCAGGGTTCTTATTTCTATTCTTAATAAAATTCTCATCATCTTCATTCTATAAATATTTGTATAATTTTGCTTTTGTTCTAACTAAAAATCAATACCTTTTGTTTCTATCATTTTTCAAAAATATTCTCATCCTTCAAGATTCAACCAATACCATTGAAAATGAATTCAACCATCTTAAATGGTTGAATATATTTTTGATCGGTACTTTTCATTATGTTTTTCAACATCATCAATTCAAATCCTTTACAATTGGTCTTGTTGAAAATAATTCTACCTTTGGTGAATACGATGGTATAATGAATACGATAGATTGGTGTCAGAAGATTTAACTTCAATAACTTCTTTCATGAATTCTTTCATGACATGAAATAAAATTTAAAATGTATTTATCATCATATTATTTTCAATGGAATGTTTTGTAACATCCCAATAAATTCATTCTATTCTTTATCATCCTAAATACTATTGTTCAAAATGCAGTAGGAATGATTATAATAATATTGAATACTATCTCCATCAAAAAAAATATCCAGATATGATTAGTCTAAATATGATTTACATCATCTCTTTCACTCCCCCTTTCTTTCATTAAGCTTGCATCACCATATTCAGAATACTTCTAATTTATAGGAAATCTATTATTATAAAAACATCATCATATTCATTGCATAGTCATACAAACCCTGATTATTCACATTCTGATCAAACGTTATATTCTAGATTCAGTGTGAATCAGATGACCCCATTTTCTTCCAGCCTGCTTCCCCTGAATACGATGGAACTTTTCAAGCATTGTGAGTCTAATTTCTTGAATACCCTAGTCAGTCTAATTTTCACCATATATAAATTGATGTGATATATTTTCTTCTTATACATCCTTTTCTTCTTAAACTACATTGACAACAAAAGACAACACCCGAATACGATTATCCTTATCAGCTTGGTCCAAATACGGACAAAACATTATATTCTGTAGGGATATTCTTTGGTGTGCCTCTATATATTTATTTAAAAAAATTAAAATTTAATTTTGAAATCATCTAAGGAGAGCCAAAATTTTCCACTTTTTCAACATCTTTGTAACATAAACATAACTGCAATTGATTTAAAACCCACATAATTATGTAATATTATTTTAGCTTTAAAAAACTAGAACTTAGTTTTTTAAATGTAATAAGTCATGGTTTTTAATTTTATTATTTATTCTTTAGATTTTAATGAAATGACATACATTAATCTTGAGTTTATGAATTTCATTGTTTAAATGAATTTTATTTTGACTTTTATTTTCTTAATCATTTTCAATCATAAAATATTTAAGGAATTCATAAATCTTTGTTGTATTTTCATGTTTGATTTTACCCACACAAAAGGGTGTCTGCTATGTATTGTTGAAATAGGGTGTATAAGGGTGAATGAGATATGTAAAAAGGTTCTAATCTAAATTCATTAAGCTATCGTTTTACACATAGAAGAATAAGATTCATCATTCCCCACTACCAATCATGTTACAACACGTAAAGCTCTTGAATCACTTCATGTGATTATGAAACTCTATATTAAATATATAATAATAAACACAACCAACCAAATGTGAAATTATCAAGCTACACAATATTATAACTCAATTGAAAAGTGAAGTGTACATGAGCCATGTATCAAACTTGGGACTTCAAATAAATATAATTGATTCCAATTTAATCCAATCTACCATAAAATCCAATCAATAAAGAGATAACAATATACCACATGTTTTTGAATTAGGAAACTGTTGTGTGTGGTAATGAGATATATAAGGGAACCTCTACATATCTTCTACTATATAAAAGGGACGAAGATATTCTAATGGTTGTGAAAAGGTGATAAATATCTATTTATGGGTCACCACTATGACCAATGAATTTTGTATGGGTCATATACACCTATATAAGAGTACACCTACGACTAATGGAAGAACATAAGGATAATCATAATGTTTCAATGGCTGCATCAAGGTAAACTGAAATATTCCTCAATGAACACCATGAAAACTACCACTCTGTCAAGGTTGTACCATGGTATCATATTCTAATTAAGGGTCTTCATGAGGATTAAATCCAAATAAATAAAATTAGATCCACTCAAGATAAAATCAAAATCAGCTCAATGCCTCTAGTTGGGTTAAATCATGGAAGTATATATTTAACAATATGCATGATGATCATATACTGGAAGAATAAGATAGATATCATGGGGGGATTCAAGGACGCTGGAGGATTCGAGATTCCAAATCATGGCCCTCAAATTGTCCATATGGAAATAGTTAAATAAAAAATAATTAAGCATTGCATTTCTATGAATTCTAAAATATTTATGATTTCATCCTATACAACTCATGTTTATGGGGATATACTATACTGAAAGTCCAAATAATCATTATAAAGAGAGAAATATTCACTCAATGGAGGGTTTTTGTACCATGACCATTCAATCTAATTGAGATACTATATTTTTTGGAGATTATTTGTATTTTATTATATATTCTTATGATGGAACACATTCCCATTAGTGGTCATGAAATAGTGAATTACCCCATTCCGTATTATTGAATTTAGTTAGTAATTGATTAATTTATCCTACTCATTTTCATAGATGTTTTTACTTTATTAATCATCTGGATGTTTTAACTAACAATTTCTTATAAGAAGTTATTGTATCATTCTTAGAATTGCACAGACAATCCACTGAGATTTTCTCCACTTCATGTGATAGTGATCAGTAGGTTGTTCTAGGTGGGATTACATATATCCAAAATTGGGTCATTGTAATACCTAATTAAAGTATAAACAACCAAGTGATGTTAATCAATGAGATATAATTTGTTTAATTAAATTATAGAGAAACAACTAAATCATGATTCAATAAGAGGGAATGGTATAAGGTTAAACCACTATTCCAAACATGGAGTTATTGGTGAGTCATCAAAATTACAGAAAATATACTATCAAAACCATAAAAGGTGTTAATGAGGGAACTATTTATAGGAATTTATTAGAAAATTTATTGAACATTAGGTTTTTATATTCCTTATAAAATAACCATGATAATACATATTTGGTTAGGCCATACTATATTTTACAAACGGTTTACTTGGGACTCTAGAATGATTTTTTCAATAACTAAACTACTCATGATGGATAATAAATTTTTATTTGATGCTTCATATAAGATATATTTTTATAAGATCAAAGATAGCCTAAAAACCCTCATAATCTTCCAACATAATAGGAATAAACACTATTACATATTATGTGATGCTTCAATCAAAGAAGTTGGGGCTATGATTTCTCATAAAATCGATGTGCACCAACAAGTGATTTCCTACACATCTCACGCCTTATACAGAGCCTGTATTAGTTATAGAAAACAGTGAAAGAGATTTTTTCAATTTTTATTTCCTTAAAAAAATTGTCTTACCCATTTGTATCTAAAGTAACTAATTATTCTAAATAAGAAACACTCATATATTTGGTCAAGAAATGTAATGTGAAGATATTGTTAGTGGGGTGGATATTACTGCTAAAAGATTCTGAATTAAAGATCAAAGATTTAAGGTCTCTATGAATCTATTTGTATACCACATGAGTATATTACCTCACTCTACCATGATAAAAACACTAACTATAAAATCAAATGACCCATTTCCTTGTCAGAAACTGAAAAATGTCACCAAAGTTCCATGGAATGGTAATATAGTGAATTTGTTGGTCAAATCAAAGATACACCCTTATTTACATAGAATAAAACTTTTAAATTTACCTTTGAGTCGCATTTTTATGTTTGGTAAGATCCTTATTTATAAAATATTTACAATGACCAATTATTTTAAATTTTTATCCTGAAGGTAGAAATTATATATGTGATTTATTTATTCCACACACTAGTATGTATATGCCATTTAGACCAGAAAGAATAGTTTAGAAATTATTAGAAGCTGGATTGTTTTGGATAACAAATTTTAAACATCCATATAAATTCATTGAAGCATATCTATGGTAGAAACATTCTAGAGAAGTTTATAAAATACAATAAATATCCAAAAACCATTAGTTTTTAAGATAAGAGATGTTTTATCATTGGATTATATATGACCATTTCTCATTCCCTTTTAATTTCTCTACAATATGTTAGTATTGGACTATACCTGTATGTGACTTAATGAAAAATCCACCAAAGATAAGTATAAACAAATTTCAACTGAATTTTTATAGTCAAGGAATATTCATATAGTTTGAGTTCCTAGATATTATTTCATTTTCAGGATATTAAAATCTAGGGGAATAAGAATCTTTTAATTATTATTTGAACATATTAAATAAAACCTAATTTGTAGAAATTAGTTTTTTAAGGAAAATATACAACCAACCAGTTTTGTTAGAGCTATTCTATCTAGATGGTAGAACAAAATGAATATGAAAATATATTAATTGATGCTCCCAAATCTCAAAATTCATTTGAAAATTTTAGTTCTTTTATGTTTCATTTGAAAATTAATATACATTGGTCATTGAATTTACTAGGTGATTTTTAGGTAATGATGGAAATCGTAGATTGACCTAAATTATACTTTTCATATCCTTGGAATATCCTTTTCCTAGTGTACATTTCTCTAATAAATTTTACATGCCATTTAATTTTGTAGATAATTTCCTATAATGGGATATTGATCTAAACTATTTTGAATATATCATGAATCTATCGTTGAAATGTTTCTTCATTGGTAATAAAAAATGGTTTAATAATTGTAATGAATGGATTCTAGTGCTGATTTAGGATTTTCAACAAGTATATTCTTTTTCCTCCTTCATTGTGGGTGCTTCTACTGGTGCTTCTTCTTCGAGTAATTTTTATGGAAATATTCTTTAGGTTCAGTGGGCCTTCTACTTAATGATTCAGATTGGTATAGTGATTCCACATTTTTTTCAATCTACATGACACTCCTAAATGAAATATAACTAATGTTCCCTTTAGGGTTTGAAATTTATTTGGTTAGAATTTTAACAAAATATTGAATTTTCAATTCACTAATGAAAGACATGATCTACTTGTACTATACTTGAAACTCATTTAAATTTGATATATGAGTGTTGTGAGTGTACTTTTTTAGTGATTTGAGAATCATTATATTGTTTCAAGATGTCTTATTTTTTTTCATGAGGCTTTTCTTGTTAGTATAAAATAAAATTATAAAAACTACTTCTTTGAAAAGGTGGATGATAGAAGGGTTGTTGTAAATCTATTGGAAGGGTGCCCTTTAGGGATATTGGATTCCATCTCTAAACTATAAATTATAATACTCTATGAATCCTTGATTGTTTGGTAGTTATTACTGGTACATTCTATGGTTAATGAAATCATATATATTTGTTTTTTGAAAATAAGGAAATTTATTAGTAATGTACTTTTGGGATTGAAAAAGATTAAATAATAGAGAGGGTGTATAAGGTGATCTTTCATGAGCCTTGTCTGAAACTATGTTTCTCATAAGATAGGATAGATATTCCAATTTTATTTATAATGGATTTTTGTAATTTTTATTCTCATGAACTACCTTTTTTGTAGTTATTGTATATAATTGTAAATAATTATGGGAAATACTCTTAATTTGATGTCTAACTTTAGTAAGGTTATTTTTTATAACAGATCCTATAGAGGAATAATTCAAGAGGTCCCTATCATTGTCTATCAATTAATGGTAAGTGAATACTATGAAAAAATGTTTTATTCATTGTTCAAGTGTGGGATGGATATTTTTAAGAACATGAATCTATCCCATAAATCATAAATTATTTGTCTATTTTCTTTTTTGATTCCATATATCCTCTTCCTTATATTGGAAATAATTGACGTAGGGAAATATTTATGGTAGAAGTAGTTTTGTATTTCTTCTCATGTGGTTATCTATTCCGGTTTGAGGTTCTAGAACCACTTGTTGAAGGAGGCTTTATGAGAGAATGAGAGCACAATCCAGCATAAATGTTTTTATCAAAATCCTCTAGTTTTGAACTTTCATCAATAAACCAAAAATTGTTTTAAATATATATTAGGATCCTATCATTAGAAAATACGATGAAATAATAATAATTATATCATACCAATTATATTCTCAAGTAATTTTTGGTTATTAGTTTGTTGAAGTCAATTATTAATATTAAAGAAGGGTTACTATAATTTTATTGTCTTCATATTCAACTAAACTGGATTATCTTCATTATTTTTACTACCAATGGTAAATTTATTGGAATAATTAAATAATCGTGGAGATTCATTCAATGTAATTAAAATAAAATCTATATTTACTTCTTTGATGATTACTAAATTCCTAATTATTTCCAGAATAGTTCATTCAACCCCTATCTGAAAACTATCAATGTGAGATGAACTATATCTAATCATGTGTTGAAATCATTTTAATCAAAAAAGGAACAAAAATATGGAATCCCTAGAAAAAGAACCATGTTTTATTAGAAGCATAACATGGGACCCCCAAAAATTTTATGAACTAGATTTTAATACAGAAATAGTGGGATAAAATTGTCTCTAGAGGGTAGAGTTTTATGGTTGTTTTCTTCTCTTATTCAATGGGTTTAATGTGAAAATTTAGTGAGTGAGTTTAATTTGATTTGAATTTATTTTTGGAAATAGTCTTTTAGCCATATTTCATTCACTTTTTCTCATGTTGAATACTTATTTTAGTTGTTTCCACACTATTTTTTTAATTATATAAGTTATAATTGATCATCATCACTGAGTTTTTTTGGTTGAGTAATGAATTATAATGATTCCATATCCCCTAATATTTACTTTACTTAGTGATCATATATCACTAATCTCACTCAGAAAAACCAACTACTCACTATAACATGTCATTAACCTAGTGACATAATTCAATAATGGGGAATTGGGTAATTCTCCATAGCTCTATTACTAATGAAATAGTGTTCCATCATTAGTGGTTTACGGTAAATAGAAATAAAATAATAAAATATAATAACTCTATTAAATTTAACAGTAATGGTATCCCAATTATCCCTCAAGTATATATATATATATATATATATATATATTTAAATGGATTCTGAGGATATTTATTCTATTAACTCCCCTTTCTATGTTATTTTCATAAAATACCATTCTACAATGTAAAAAATTCATCAAATTAATTTTATGATGCATTTTTATTTTATTTTTTCAAAATGTATCATTCAAGGGTTGGGATTGGAGATCATGAAACCTAAAAATTACTTAAAAGTTTTCCTAGTTCTCTGTATACTTCCTATATTAGATGATAATTTCATGTCTATATTGACATATTCTTCCCTAATTCAGTACAACAATATATATTAAAATAATTTTTTTAAGATGACATACTCTTATTTGTGAAATTCAAATTTAATATTTGTATGAACACTTATGTGTCCCAAAGAACTTTAATACAACCTTCACATAGTAATAATACACCTTTTCTACCTTATAATATCTTCCACTTTAACCCTAACATGGCCTTTGAAATATTATAATTATGATTTTTAGCTTTAGGGGCCTTATGAGTACCCTTATATAGGATTTCATAACACTTCAATAGCACATTGTCCATAGGCCAAACACTTACATATCATTGTATCGCCTTTTTATCCTATAGAATATAATAATCACATTTACACAATATATGTTTTATAAATATACCCTTATATATATATTTCTTCTTCACTTAAACATATCTCGGTGTGGAAATGTGTGCTTCAATGTTATCACATGGTAGATTGAAATTTTTAGTAGTCATGCTGAAATCAAGGTCAATTATGTTTCTTATAAATATTATGTATGATATATGGATCATGGTCACTTCACAGGAAAATTAATTTTTCGTTGTGAAATAGCTGGAGATCATCACATATAGTTAGTTTTAACTATAATGGAACATTCAACCTAGTGTCTCAAGGTCATTTTATTTGAGTCATGACCTTTATGTGTGATATCTTGATTGTTAATTATGTGTTCAAAAACTCATCATTTCATGTGGTGTGGAATATCTTAATCAACCATAGAGTAAAACCTTTCCACATGTCACCATTACTGTTAAGAATTGTGTTTCACCTACCTATAGTAGATAGACCTAACATTTGGGTATGTTCAATCATGAATAGATCACAATTTTGATGAATTATTTATATATTTTATGTCAAAAAATTATTAAAATAATAAAATTTAAAATCGACATATCTTAAATAATGATGTTCTAAAAAATATCAATGATTTTATTTTTATTAAAATCCATTGAATAAAAAATATATTTGAAAACCATGATTTAATCGATTTAACAAATATTTGTTTTAGATTCAAAAAATTGATAAAAGATAATTAAATATATAGGTTTTAATTAAATTTGGGTTTTAATTATATTTAAAATTAGTTGAAAAATTAAGAAATTTTGGATCTCACCAACTGTTTTCATGGGCCCCACAATAACGGTGCCAGGATTTATAAGAAGCATTTCATGGGTCCCTTAAAAAATTTTATGAACCTGATTTGAATACAGAAATTGTGGGAATTAGGTTGTATTTATAGAGGAGAGTGTTTTGGATGTTTTTTCAATTATTTAATGGGTTCTACATGTAAATACCATGAGTAGTTTTGATTAGTTTTAAATCTAATTTAATAAATAGAGTCTTAACCTTACATTATTATCTTAATGTTCTATTGAATAGTTATTCATGTTTCTTCCTTAAACATTCTATAATCAATTGAGACCTCATTGATTATCAACACTAGGTTTTTTCAGCATGAAAAATGGATTACAATAATCCAATAATCCTTGATATTTTTCATCTTAGTGATCTGATATTTATATTCACCATTTCATGTAGTGGAGTGAATCTCAGTCACATATGTTTTCAATAATAATAATGTGTGAGGAAATCATTAAATTAAAAGGTTTGAATAAATAATCAATTGGTTTCAGAATTTGAAATGTTTTTATAAATTATTTGGAGGAATTAAAATTTTAAAAATAGAATTCAACAATAGGGAATTGTATACTTCTCTTTGGCTCCACCACCAAAGACCTTTTCTTCTATTATCAATGTATTATATCATGTAAATGTAAAAACAAGATAATATAAAATATATAGTTGATAAAAAATTTCATAGACTGCCCCTACACCAAGTGAAGATTCATCTATTTAGAGAGTTTCATAGTATTTTCCATGTATTTTCTCCTCACCCACATAATTCATATAGACTCGTGTCTTGAAACTTTTATGATTTCATCAAATTAAGTGTATCATTCCATTTTATTTAAATTCCAACACATATAAAATTAAAGGGATATTATTATATATCACACATAAAATTTATTCCTCAACATTCTCCCCATGGTCTCACTATCCTTATTATATTGGTTTATCATCATCTATCTAGCTCAAGAGGGTTATCCCCGATTTTACCAAATGAGTGATATATAAATAATTTTGATTTTTTGTTAACAGTCTATGAATTTGGAAATTGAGAATTAACCCTCATGGGAACCCTTATGTATCTGGTGTAAATATGTGATGATATTGAAACATTGATAGTGTCATTAGTAGACATTTATTTTGCTTGTACTTTAACCTGATGATACCTTAAAACCATGCAATTACTCTTATGTTTTTTCAAGGGCCTTAGGGGAACCCTTAGGTTGGTCTTCATGAATTTTATTTAGTATATTATTCATCATGTTGACCCTTAAATATATTTTTATCAAAAAAATTTCTATTAGAACATTCCCTTTGACCATACATTATAAAGGAGGCACATAGGTATATTTAGGTATATCTCACTTATGTCTGACCTTATCTTATTTTGAATACATGTGTAATTTTTTATCTCATAGTTTAATAAATTTTATGGTAGAAATAGGGAAATAATAGTAGATTTTGTTTCTTAGAAGTCAAATTAATGATCTATGTAAATTCTTCATGTCATGTGTTAATCCTGTTTACGTTTTTTTTGTAGATTGAGGTCTTCATTTATTCCCAGTTGTGTCTGTCATGGTGGATTGAACATAGAATATCACTATCAGATAAACTGAGTTAAGAGAATTACATGTGGTATCTTGATTTACCATGCGACATATGATATCGTTATATATATATATATATACCACACATGCATTATCTCCTTATAGTTCCATAACATGTGGTAGATTATTATCACAGGTTTGATCAGCATTTGTAGTAGCGTGAGAGAAATCATAATAGATTTTGTTGTGTTGATGTAAAAATAATTATCTAAGGCTTATGTTTTCTTCACATTTAAATCAATTTTAAAAAATTTATTGGATTCATATGTTCATTTGTATCCATTTTTTCTTTCATGGTTGAAGAAACCTATAATCTTACAGTTACATGAAGTGCGGCAGGAACATTATGTTTGGTAGATTGATTGATTGTGTGATTTGTTGTATCTTATCCTTTTATGTGACATTTGTTACCTTGATCAACCTTATATCATGACCTTTTCACATATCTCCATCACCCTAACATGGATTTATTCACTTACACATTGTTGACACACCTCATGTGAAGGTAAATACAAACATGAAAATATTTATGTTTTAATGAATGCCTCATAAATTATGTGTGTGGAAATTATTAAAACACGAAGATTCAAAAATAAATTTGTTTGAAAAATTAAATTAAAAAACTAAATATTATTGATAGGTTTTTTCTTAAAATCTATAGAATTAGTAATACAATTAAAAACCATGTTTTCAACCATTTTGAAATATAATTTCTAGTTTTAATAATATAATATTAATCACTTAATTACTTATGTATTAAAAAATAGTGGGGATCATTATTTTGTAAATAAATTATAAAATTGGTAAATTTTAGATCTCACCAGTCACCCACACTTACATTGTTCCAATCCTAATCAATATAATGATTTATATTTATTCAAATATATTTCTCCTACATAAACACAAGAATTCAAACCAGTGAGTAAGAAAATCACCAATCATTAATTGGTTTACTTACCATGATCCACTATGATTTAGTCTAACTAGATTTGAAGCATTTTTTATTATCACTTATCAAATGTTAATATGTCTGCTGATTTTTTTAATGTTTATACAACCACTCAGGTTGATTCCTCAATGATGGTACTCTTATTTGGACTCAATTGTTTTTTTCCTTTATTAAATAGGTGTTATGGGTTTTTGTAAAAATTTGGTGAAATGATTGATATATGAATTTAATTTTAAAAAATAAAAAATTTTGGGTTAGTTAATTATTATGTATATAAGATTATTATAATCTTGATATTTTTCATATTTTTCATTAAATTAACACCCACTTAAGAAGAAAATTTTCATCATAATTCCAAAATATTAAGGCCTTAATATAAGCATGAACTAGTGTAATGATATCAATTAATAATTGTATATAGAATATTATTCATGGTTTAAATAATAAATTGAATTCACATGTAAAAAAATTATTTCATTAATACAGGAAATGTTAATTATTATAATAAACAATATTAACATAAAAAATATATAATGACTAAAAAATCTCAATCACATAACATCCAAAAATTATGACTCACCCCAATGGATCATTTACAAATCAATTAAGATGGTTGTAAATCTAGTTTATTATTATTTTCCTGATGAGTTACAAATAGAATAAAAATAATGGAATAACAAAAGAGTTGTACACCAAACGCACACACGAATGGTGAAGAGAGTTAAAAACAAACTTCTGGTTGAATGAGAAATTGAAGGAGGGGAGGATTCCTACCATAATTGAATGAATTTTGTGAAATTA
Source organism: Viscum album (assembly GCA_963277665.1). NCBI lineage: Eukaryota > Viridiplantae > Streptophyta > Magnoliopsida > Santalales > Viscaceae > Viscum > Viscum album. The sequence continues at coordinate 1,198,724,198 of OY728131.1, forward strand.
ATATTATATATTTATTTATTTTATTGGAAAAGTATTTTATATTATATAGAACATTCAATACATGAAATTAATGTGAAAAAAAATTACACAATTACAATTTAAAACAAACACAAAAAACATGGAATAAAAATAGGATAAGTGTTTTCTCTTGTTAAAAAAATAGAATGGAAATTTAAGATAGGAATTTCGAAATGTAATGTTCATTATAATTATCCTCCTTGAGTTTTGAAATGCTTACCCCTTGAAAGGAGAAGAGGGGAATTAATTAATAGACCAAAGTGAAAAATTTGTTTCATTCAATAATCACCTTTGATGTTGGCTCGACTATTTTAACATAAAGAAATAATAATATTGTGAAATAATCTCATAACAAGTTTATATATATATTTTTAAATTTAACCCCCTACATTTTGTGCCCACTGTTATTTTTAATCCAATGTTGTGGATGTTTTCCTAAACCATGGGCTATTTTCATGTTTTATAAATAACTTTTCAATTTCTAAATTGTAAATGGTTTTTACTCTAGGAATATGAAAAAATAAAAAACTATTTATTCTACAAAGTTTTGTTCCCATATATTATATTTCTATAAAAACATAGATCAATTAGACATCTAGATTAGAAAAAAATTCCACAATTTTTTTCTTTTTTCAAATCCCATGTAGAATTATGTTATAGATTTTATTCAAATATTTCATCACATATTAGTTAATATGGGTTTCCAAATTTTTATCCAAGAATATTTATTATATTCAAGAAAATATTTTATAGTTTCATCAAATTTTGTATTCTAAATTGAACCTATAAATTCAACCATCCTGGATTGTTATGTTTTCACCACAAATTCAGTCGGCCTTTATATGTGGTCTATATGGCCTTTAAAATGGAATAATTGTCCAATGTTGCAGTTAATTTTTTTTATTTACAAGAATATGGAACCATAGAAAACAAAAAAAAAAGACAACATAGATATTAAATACAATCCGTATGATTAAAATAATAAACTATCTTAAATATAAACTAATTCAAAAAATCCTACAAAATTACTTTTAAAATTAAAACAAGGTAATATCTAACTAATTATGAAAATTTTATTAAAAAGTAATAAATGGAATAGATAAAAAAATTATGAAAAAGTGAATAACATAAAACATACCTCACTTATTATTTTTCATTCCCCCATATATAATAAATAGAGAAACATAACAAACCCATTTTCACTCACTAACAAGAATTTTAATTTTAATTTTACGAATCATGGAAGGACTAGAATTATTAAATAATTCATAAATAATTCCACAAAAAAATTATTTTAATCATTTTTCAATAAAATTAATTTTTCATGTTCAAAAATTGAATTAGAAAATTTGTGAACTGAAAACATACTTCTCTCAAGATGTTGTAAATTAATTCAACGAGGTCCACTCTATCACAATCATAAAGTGAAAATTACAATTTTTGTAATATCTCTTATATTACAATACAAATTTTAATGTGAACATGAATTAAGTGTTATTTTTTCAGGGGATTTTAGTGGATATGGATTGGTTGGAATATAATGTCCAAAAAACAAAAACAAATATGGGGAAGAAACCAACATAGAAAATTCAATGCACTATTTTTGAAATGATACATTGAAGTAAATGGAAAAAATATTTACCATGGTATGAAGGGTTAAAAAAATGAAATATATATACAGATAAAAAATTAGTTTGGATTAAATGATGAAATATGTAAATAATTAAAAACTTCCCCTAATGACACAAGAAAAGATGATGCATTTCCTTTTTCTTTTTTTCCTTTTTTTCTAAATGTTGAATTATAAAATATATGACAACCATCACCAACATGTGTTTGATCTCCTCATGAAACTAATTTTAATTTTTTTAACATGATCAATGTTTATGGAAGTGTGATTTTTGACCCGCCCAAGACACATACATTTTTCTTCTTTTTCCAATAATTTTTTCAATGCTTTTTAGACACATTTCAAAAACATTTATAAAAATTAGATAAACATAAATCCATTAATAATCCTCATATAATGATAACCTATACCCCACACTTAAATGGATGTATTACCTTGAGAAAATTATGACACATTTAGAAACAATGAAAGTCTTCTGAAAATAAAATCTATTCCACCCACACATAAATTTAATAAAATAAAACAACAAAATTTTATGTAAAGGTTGTGTGGGATAATTTTTCTATCTTGTATTATGGTTATTATGAAAAAATATTATAGGATCAATGGGGATTTCAAAAGGATGAAAAATATGTGGGTAATTTGAATTTATTTGAAAATTTAAATTTTCATGTGGTTCCAATACATACTCTATAATAGTAGTTCCCAATAAGGTAAAAAATTCATCTCAAAGGTCAAAAATCTAAAGAATCATAATAAAGGGTGGAAATTTGAAAAATTGAAAAGTTGGTTGAAGGATACCATGACATGAAATGTAGAATTGTTCCTCATAGTAGAAAATGAATCATTTTCTGAATAAGAAGTTTAGAGTTAAAAGGTTCTTATTCCCAAAAAAAATTTAATATCCATGTTTATGATGAAAATAAAATATATTTTAGATGATAAAATGTTTTTGGAATACCTAATATTTTTGGAAAATTTTTCTAAATTATATTGTGAGAAATTATGACATTTTTAAATTTTTTTTAATTTTTTAGAAAACAAGCGCACATAGAAGAGAGTAAAAATTGAAATTTTCGATGAAAAGTGTAAAAATTGAGAGAGAATGTGAGGATATTAGATCAAGGTGAATAAAAATATATAAATTGATAGAGAAGGGGATGGATAGAGAGGATGAAGAAAAATAGTGGGAGATAGAGTTAAAGTGGAAAAGGTGCCACATGGTTTAGATTTAGTGGGTGGTCATCTTTGTCTAGTGGTGGTTTCAATCATGTAGTTAAGGAATCAATAGAAGTTGATGTTGTTCTTAAGGTATGTGTCTTCTTATGGATATTATTTAACTGATTTTGATTAGCCAAGAATTCTTATTTGCAAGAAGGTACATGGGCATGAACTATGCGAAATTGGTAAGCATCTATAATAATAAAAGGACCATTCGAATGAGAATAATGTTTACTAGGGTGAAGTTGAAACTGAGAATTAAATAGAATTAACTTTTAACATACATTAAATACCTTTTATATTATGTGTTTTTCATGTAGTCTCATGGATTTTTCTTTGTTAAAACATGAATTATCATTAGAATCAAGGAGAAGTTCCTCTAGTTTAGTCAACTTAAAAAATCTCTCTTCACTATATTTATCTCAATTAAAGTCACAAGATTTCACAACCAAAAATTAATTTTATTGGATTTCAACTGTTATATGAAATGTTTTACCCAAAATTAACCTAAATTAATAAATCCTAATGGGAGTCTTATAGGTATTTTGATATTCATAGAGCACTTAACCAATTCTATCAGACTATTATTTTCTTAGGGACATTTCAATTCACTCAAACAGTATTTTAACATGTCTATTAAAATTTTCATCCATTCTATTTATTTGTAGGTGATATGAAGTTTATGTTTTATATATAATCAAATTATTTTCCAAAAATACTCAATCATTTTATTATATAAATGGGTTCATATTTCAATTAAAAAGGAATGAAAATTTATAAATTGATGGAAGATGTGGGTTCTGAGGAAAATACTAGAATTATATACATCATCCTTTATAGTATTTTTTTTCCTTGAACCACCAATAAACATATTCAACTATAAGAATAATGTATTATAATCCATTGGAAATGGGTATGGTCCCATGAAATTGATTCCCTAAACATATAAGATCTCATAGAATATTAGGGGATTTTGGAACATTTAATTTCTTTGGGAAATTGTGAAAACAAATTAGTGAGTGGGACATAATTTAATGATCTCATGAAAGTCATTAAAGATTAAATACCATAATAATCTATAATTTTGGATATTTTGGGTGGTCTGTTTTGGTCCAAAGTGCCCACCTTCAGGTATTGTGTGTAAAAATTCAATGATAGAGTAATGTTCATATTCATCAACACATCTCTGAATAACCATGTAATCCCATGTTTTTGAAAAATTATTATCTTCCCAAAAGTGAAATTTGAGTCACTTTTCATCTTCACATTATTTTTATTTTGATAATTTTTCATAATAAAAACTTCTATACATGTAATTTACAATTATTATGTATCATGATGACATTGGAGTGACAAATGAGAGGTGATTGGTGGTAACTTTAGGATCAATTATTTCAGAATGAGAAGAATTATAAATTCTACTAAAGTTATCAACCAAAAGTCATTTTGTCTTGATCTATGTTTGATATCATGTTTAACCTATTGGAGCATTATAATACATCTTATTATCTTTGGTGTAGAATCACCTTCCATAAGTACAAACTTTTATGTCGAATGGTCGATGAATATGATTGTTTTGGCACTTATGAGATAGTTTTAAAATTCATCCAAGTGAAGAAAACACAACTAAAATTTTATTTTTAGTGTCACTGTAATGATATTGAGTTTTATCTAGTGTTTTTGAGGCATAATATATGAAAGTGGGAATTTTTTCCCTTCCTTGGTTAAGAACATCCCTAATGGCCTTATTAGAAGAATCAAACATTAATTAGAATGGTAAAGACTAATATGGGTTTTTATTATCATTTAATCTGTAAGAATGGCTCTATTTTCAATGAAGTATCTCTTTTAAGCTTCATAAAAATATAAAATAAAATCATTATAGAGTAGAAAAATAATTGGGGGGTAAATCCAAAAAATGTTCTCAATGAACCACTGATCAAATTAGGCATAACCATGGAATGATCAAATTTATCAAATTTATGTGGGTTCAGTAAGTGATTAGATTATGTCAATTTTGGTAGTATTTAATTGAATAACCTCTTATGAAATTATGTTTTCTGGAAAATTATCACTAGTAACCATGAAGCGGAATTTTTTAGAATTCATCACAATATTACATTTGACGCAATTTTATAGGACTAGAGAGGGTGACTGAAACATTATTCAAATGACAAACTAAAAATAGTAAAAAATCCATGAATACTTCCATGATATCCTAAATTAATTCAGAAATGATAATCATTATACACATATATAATGTTTCTAATGTAATAAAAAATCCAAAATGAATTTTCTTATTGGAAAGTGCTTTGAGGGGGAAAGTGAATGTAGTATTTTTATAGTCCCGAGGTGTGATTGAGATGTGTAATTATCCGTTTCATCCATCAATAAATTAATAATTTTACATTATATATTATATTTATAGAATTTTATTTAGTAGAGGAAGTGCGTAGTGATATTTTCATGTTTCTCCATTCAATTTATGATAATTGACACACACACTACATTTTTTCATTTTAATTTTGACCACTTCTCTATGTTCATTTAGGACAATAGTTGTACCACTCTTTATAGGTACCACATGAATCGGATTAACCCATTCACTATCTAAATTTTTTTATATAATACCATTATGATTATTATTTCTAATATCTAACCTAAATACCTTTATTTTGAGTGAATTGAGTCTTATTTGATGTTTCTTGATTGATCTGGGTGATCAGTCTAGATGGGTGTGATGCTTGAAAAGGGAAGTGTTGATTATTACTATATGATTTAGGGTACAACCTATGGACTTTCAATTTTCTATTATCTCCTAAAAAACTTTATAATCCTCATTTTAAGTAAGCGAAGAAGATAAAATGGAAATATAGGAGTGATCATAAAAAAGGAATTCATACCTCAGGTGTGTAAGAAGTGGTTTAATATTAGTTTCATCCTTTATTTTGGGATATAATAATTAGGAAAAAGGGGTTTCTAATTGGTTTTTATTTGTTTTCCTCAATACATTACATGGTGGAGTTGTAGATATCTATGGTGATATTGGATTCCAATGATTTCTCAAGATTATTTAGATAGATGCAGTCTATAAACGAATGGCCAATATCAACTTCACCATCTATGAACAGGTTAATCATGGAGAAACTTTCACAAACTATATTATCATTAGAATTGAAATAACATGATAGAATGTGATTAAATATACCTATATATGTTTATTGAGAAACATGTATATAAAATGTAGAATTATTCCCTGATGGGTATTACATGGCTTGAAAAAAATAATTTACTTGTCTAGTTTGTCAATATGTTCTTTGTATATGATGCCATCATGGAAATCAATTTTTGTTTTAGTAGTCTGGAGGAATGGAAAACCAATAATTTGGGGAGATCAAGAATAAAACGTCTCAACATCAATGTTGATGACATATAAATCATTTGGGATCTTAATATCATAGACCCAAATAAGGAATCCTAGATTATTCCTTCAGTATCAGTAGTGCTTTGATTGGTTAATAGGATAGAAACACTCATTAGGTGCAAGGGAACTAGAACAAGGTTAGATAAGATGGTTTTAGGAATGAAATGTATCGATCCTCATAGTTATTTTAGAGAAACATCAAATTTATACCTCCGTATATTGAAGGTAACCAGAAAGGCCTCAGGATCATTACACATCATGGAAATGGAATGTTGGGTTGAAGCATTTCAAATATTCTTAAGCTATCACTTATGGGTTCACAATTCTATAAGAATATGTGCATACTTAGTGATTTTTTAATGGAATCTAAGAGGGTAATGTTGAATTCAATATGTCTAAGCATGTAATGTATTTTAGAAACATGATCAAAAGGATTCTTAGGCTTATATATGTCTTTATGAAAATTAACAAGGTTCCTTCAAGGAATATAAGACGGTGATGGAGTTTCTTCATGTTATTTTTCTAGATTTTTGTTCTTGTATTTTTCAAAAAAAATTAATAGGTATTCTGAGGATTATTCATTATTAATAACAATTTCCTTTCCAAATATAATTGTAATTTCACTTATGTTATCTTTGATGTTCGGAAATTTTCTAAATGTGAGTTTAGAATTATTTTACTATTTCCACTAGCATAGATGGGATGAAAGTTGATCAATTAGTATTTAAATGTTTATTAGGATAAAAGGGGTGGAGGAGTTAAGATATTATAAATCAATTTCCCAAATTTTTTATACGGGTCATATCTTGTATTGGAATTTCATTAATTTGGGTTCTTGAGAAATTGATTTTACTACTTATGAAATAGGGGAGGACACTTTCATAGTGGAAACAAAGATGAGGGGGATAAATCCTATGATATTTAGGAACAAAAGGATAATATTTTCTATAGTTACTCCCATATTGAAAATATTTTAATTGATTTTTATTTTGATGAGTAAACTAATAAGGTGATAGATATGATTACCATACCTTAATTAATGGATTATATGTAGAAGAGAATGGGTCTGAATATTGTTTGTCAGAGTTTCTAATGAAGTGTCTTAATTATTTATGGTTTTTTTCAACTAAGGAAATGCCAAATTGATCTTCATTATTCCATATAAATATTTTTGATCATATTTTAGTTGTGTACATGTGTTGTTTGGATGAGTAGGTATGTTGTAAATTCCATATTTTTTAATTGGTCTAGGAAACTGAGATTATAGAGAATATGATGTTGGGATTTTTGTAGCCATCACTATTTTTAGACAAGAAAATTATGTTCACCCATCCACTTGGTTATCTCGTCGGTCTCTATGGAATTACTCAATTGTAATTTTTTGACACAATCATGTGGTCAAATATGGAATTTTTGGGTTTTTATATCTATTTTTCTTATTAGATCTCATACATATGTAAGAGTTTTTTTTAAAAGAGATCCACCACTTCCAGAAACAATGAGAGTTATCTCCATACACAATATACCCTCATAGAATTATTGGATCAAGAGATTTTTTAGTGATTTGGAGGTTCGATCATGTTTTAAAAATCATTTTGAACCTCTCCAAATACTCATTAAGTTATTAATGGAGGAATTGATGGGAACTACTAATTTACATTTGGATAGAAGTAGTTTGAGAAAAGGGAAATGATTTTTCTAAAAAGAGAAACATATTTTCATTATAGAAGTTTATCAAACTTATTGGGAGGTAGTAGAGCCATGACTATGTGAATTTGGTAAAAAATAAAGGTAATTATCAAAGTTTTATTTGTTTTTAGAAGCCTCTTAATGATTTATATTATATCATAGCCTTTGGAACTCTTTGAGGTGAATATCTAGACCATGACCGGATAGCCCATGGAAATGAGGAAAAACATGAATCAAAATTAATTTGATGTCAAAATATGCCTCAATTTGTTGATATTTAATGCCAATGGGTTGGTAATTAATATTAGTGTTATTATGTTATTTAAGGTATTGTTTCCAATAATTGGCCATATCAAGAACAATTGGATGGTAAAAAATGGGTCTATGGTGATTTGATTATCCATAATGTTCCTACTATGTTGGAATTTTTTTTCTCACTTTCATTTTTAAAAAAATCTGATGGATTTTTTGGGATTCTATGGTTCATTCAATGATATTTTGAAAGGATGAAAAAATAGGGGTTTATTCTGTGTTTTTTTATAATATTTTTTTGGGTTTTTTGATTTAATTTTGTTTTATATTAAAAAATGAATGAAAACATAGAAAATATTCCCCAATAATAACACTATTTTAAGTTTAGATGATTATTACTTATCAATAGCTAAATGATCTAATGCTATACTAATATATATAGTGGCACTCAGGTTTAATCCAACATGATGGTACTATTTTTTAGAGTCAATTTTTTTTACTTTTTGAAACTTGGTGGGGTCAATTTTTAGAGACTTATGTAAAATGATATTTATTTATTTATTTATTTATATATTTATATATATTTATATATTTAATTCTGAAATTTAATAAATATTTTGGTGAGTTCATTATTAGTTATTTTAGTTTTTTAAATTATGGATATTTCTAATATATTTATTTTAATTATCAATCACCTCACAAAAAGATTTTGATTAGAACTCCAAAAAATTGAGACGATAATCCAAGACTCAATGGAAGTACTGATATTAATCAATAATTTGTTATGGAAGTGTGTGTATGGTTAAAATAGTCTATTAAATCCATAGTATAAACCAATTAAGTCATAAATTCCTGAAAATTTAATTTTTAACACACACAATGTCAACGTAATCAATATCCATTGACCGGAATTTCTCAATCAGTTGACATCCCAAAATTATAACTCACCTAAATGGATAATTTACTTAGGTGTTCAGATGCTTGTTAAATAAGTTTATGGTTTTTATGGTGATGAGTTATAATGAGAAGAAAAATAATTGGATAAGAAAATATTTGTGTAGTTAACATCCATATGAATGATGAAAAGAGTTAAAAACACACTTTTTATTGAATGAGAATGTGAAGGAGTGGAGTAGTTCTACCAGAATTGAACGTATTTTAATAAATTACTAAAAATCAAAAAACAAAATCAATAGTAAATTATTTTATATTATAGAAATCATTCATTACATGGAATTAAAATTAAAACCAACAACATTATTTAAATTTAAAAAAACACAAATGAACATGAAAATAAAAGTGGAATAGAAGATTATCTATTTGAAACAAGGGTATTTCATGTCATCATATGACATTTTAATGGATATGGTCAATATAAATATCCACCTTGTTTTATGAAATAGAATCTACTTGTAAAAATAAGAGGATAATGGATTTATATCCCACATTGGGGGAATATTTTCATTCCAAAGCATCCCCTCATATTGGATCAACCATTTAATAATGAATAAAGATAAATCATGAGAAATAATCTCATTAAAAGATTTATATATGGATATTTCAATTTTAACCCTAAAATTTGGTGTCAATTGGTCTATTTAATAAATTTTTATAGATTTTTTTCATAACCCAAGGGCCACTCTCTAATTTTACACATTATTTTTTGAAATACACAGAGTTAATGGGTTTTAGAAAAAAAATAATCAAACGTATCTCACCCATTAGATATAGAAATTTGATTTAATATGTATTTAATTTCACCCCAAAAAATTACATCTCAATTGGATATCTATATTGGGATAAAGTTTAGGAATTATGGGATGTTTTCAAATCCCGGATAGAGTTGTGGGTAGGAATTTCATTGAATGGTTGTTCCCCTTATTTGATATGTCATGCCAAATTTTTTTTTTAAAATATGTGTTTCAACATCTTTGAATATATTCTAGTGTTTCATTAATTTTGGGATTATGTATGTTTCTTAAAAATTCAATCATCATGGATGGTCCTATTTTCTCCACAAATTAATTTGGTCTTCTTGTATAGTTTATATGACCCATAAAATCAGAAAATTAATCAATGTCATAGTTTAGTGATTTGTATCAATTGAAATTATGAACCTTAAAAAAATAATCACCCAATTTGGATTTGTATGGTGTTAGTTATGATTAAAATAATAAACTAACTTGAATATTTAATAACTAAAATAATTCTCTAAAATTATATTTAACATTAAAATATGATAATTTCACACTAATTATGAACTTTTCCATGAAAATAAGTATGGGGAGAAGATAAAATATTATTAATATGTGAATAAAATGAAAATAAAAAAATTAAATTAAAATTTATAAGTTCAAAATTGATGATAATAGAATCAACTCAACTTGAAATATTAACAAATTGCACTTCCATTTATCCATCTCTCAAATTTGCGTAAACACAATATCTAGTTTAGAGTTTTTATATGCAAATCAAATTAACTTTTTATAAATCAATTGTATCTTATTCATTTGGGTCCAAATTTCCCCTAAACTAAGTGACTTTATTTTTTTTATTTAGTCAATTTGTTCAATTTGTTCCTATCAATGTATTTGAAAATAACTTATTGTATTTATAGACAGATTTTATATACTCACATAACCAATATATAATGACTCAAAGATTTATTATGAGGTCCTAATTTAGAAATTTACTCATATTTCAATAGAATTATATAAATTTATTTTTATTTAGATCCTTGAGGTTTTCTTTTTCACAATATCAAAATTACTTTGAATTAAGTTCAAAATCCTACTATCCTTATGTTAGAATGTCAATTCTAAAAATACCTTTTTACTTATATTAATTTTTCCATGATCTAAAATATATTTTTTATTTAATTAGAATCCAATTTAAGTGAGTAATAAATTGGTTAAATAATTTTAGAATTTATGAAATTTATATACACTAGCATGGTACATTTTCTGTGAAATAAAACCTTAAGACTCGGGTTTATCTTATTTTTTATCACTAAAAATTTTAAAAAATAGAATCCATAGGACAATTATGTATATATTCTAAAGATAAAACTGTATAAAATACTTTATTTTAATTATTTTAAGATAAAACACCTAATTGAAGAAAAGGGGACAAAAATATTTATACCCTACATTACGTGTCTCTTCCCCTACACTTATTTATACATAATTTTAATTATTCTCCAGCATAAATTTACTATGGAATATCATAATTAACTATTGATTATATAGAATAATAGGAAGGGAGATATAATGTTATTATTTTTTAGTTAATATCACTTGGTAAGATTTTAGACTTATTCATTGGTTCTTTACAAATTTCCTCATGGTATTGTCTCAACTCGTGTTTAATTAATTTAAACTACTACTTTTATTGAGATTCATTGATAACAATTGCATTAAATATTAAATAATTATTTATTATGTATTTTATAGTCAACTTGAAAAGAATTTTACTAGGTAGAAGCCCTATTTTAGAGGAAACTAATAGAATATTGTTCCCTAATTCAAATTATTTATTTGGAATAAGTTTATCATTGAAATATTTGGAATTATTTTTATATTTTAATTATTTATCATAATCATCCCTTCTCAGTTCTTCCTATCCCATCATATAAATCTTCCACTATTTTCTAACATTTGAAAATTCCTGGTTCACCTTCATCATAGCCTAGTAATCATTGAGTTTCAACTCAAAACAAAATGTATAGTTCTTCCCATAAAATATTTTATAAGTGGAAATACCTAGGGGTATTTTAAGAAGGATTTTATTATTATAGTGCATGTTAAATCATTTGTACTTTAGATATTTATATTAGGATGCTCTATCTTTTAAAAATTATTCTTGACAACATTTTTGGAGACCTCAAACAATCAAGTTTTCATTGGATGATTTTTGGTTAATTTATTTGTTATATTCATATTTCCATATTATAGTATCTATTTAATTATTGAAAAATTCATTCCTTGGACTTTAATTATTGTTTTAGGCACTCTAAATATAAAAAATGTTGGATTTTACAATATTTGTTTGAAATTTGGAATCATCAGTTCAAGTTGATTGTACTTAAATATATTTTTAATCATATTCCGCTAATAAAATAACATGAAAAAATTACAAAGGTGGTGGGAAATAGAATCATGATGTCTAATACAAAAAATTTAAATATTTAATAGAATATTAAGGGATGTTGGGGGGATTTCATATATTTTTTAAACTCCACCAATAAATTGATAGTTTCTACATTCTATATATAATTTGTGTAAAAAATTAAAAATTAAGGGCTAAAATAATCCTACTTTCAACAATTTCTTGTCTATTATTTATGTTCCAAAATAACCTCCACATGTCAGTGTATAGGAAAAATAAAGTACAAGTTTTGTTTCTTCTGTAGGGATACACATCTTAATTACTTGTTCATTAAAAATATTCTATGAACATGAATCTTCCCATACAAGTAACCTTGAGTTATATTTTAATGAAAAAAATTATCGCTTAGTAATGAATAGGGAACCTTTGATATGCCCAAAAAAAGTACAATATTTGAATACCGACGCATTGGGTTGTAATTGTATAATTCCTCACTATGGAAGAGTTAATAAACATTTTTTAATTGTTAGTTCCACCTAATAATTGTGATGTAATCTACACATGTGTTATAAAACAAGATTTTTGTATTCCTTCTTATCCTTGAACAATAATACAATCTATTATAATAGATACATCCAACTCACTATCCTCGACATTGCTTCATATTTCTTGATTAAATGTTGGAGTGTTGTATGATCAAAATAAATAGTAACATTACTTCCTAATATGTATGAATGAATTTTTTCAAAATAAAAACTTTTAAAAAAACCAATTTCCCTATTATTGTTTAATTAATTAAAATTTTATCAAGCCTATGGGATGTTTAAAAAATCACTTATGGATTCTCATCAATTTTTTTTGGAAGAATAACTTATATATATATTTTTGAAGCATTACATTATATCTAAATATGTTAAATCTACTTAGGTGGGAAGATTATGAGGGATGTGGTAAGGCTCTATATGAGCTTATAAAAATCTATCATGGATGAATTATCCCACAGAAAGATAGTATCATCCTTCATTAGGCTAGTTTGGAGAAATTAATATTTATAAAGACCTTAGGAAATTTTTTCTAAAACCCAGTTTCTGCTAAAAATATCTAGTCTTTCTCAAAATGTAGAAGTAATGAATTATATTAATTATTTCAATTTTTACCTAATCCAATTTGATCCCATATTTATAAATTATGTGTCCAAAAAAATTTCCATTATCCACTATGAATTGACATTTTTCAATGTTTAAAACCATGTTTTTCTCTATTCATTTAGTGAATTATTTTTTTAAAGGATCGATAAAACTCTCAGAACATGTTCCATAAATAGTAAAATCATAAAGAAACACAAACATGTATCTATATGTTGTTTTTAAAATAAACATATCATATAATATTAAAATTTACTTGGGGTAATTAATAATCCAAATGGAATACTTTAACAAGAAAAAATAATAAACTAACATGTTACTGTGGTATTTTCTTGGTCATGGAGAGCTATTAAAACCTTAAAATATTCTAAAAATAGATCAAGGAAATAGTAGTGTCATATTATTACTAGGGTCTTCATCATTTGGATTACAAAAGGGATGGTTAATTGGTATTATTTAATTCATATGATTCAATTGAAAAAATTCAATGTAAACTATTCATCTATTTTTAAGCCTTTCATGCACTAACTCATTGTTCTCATTTTATAAAATTATGAATCTAACCTTTTGGGGATTATATGAATGGGTCACACCCATTGAGAGTCCAAAATGGACTATATAATTAAAACTATAAGAATCATATCAACATATATTTTAACAACATATATTAGGGTTGAGTGGAGCCTCCATTATGGTTATCATGCATATTTTAACTTGTTTTGAAGTAAAATTTATTACATACATATAACAACCCTTTACATTAAAATAAATTAATTTATTATTAATTACAAAAAATAAAATTTAATACAACCTAGAATATCATTATTCATAGTGATTTTGAATTATTAGGTATATATAATAACAACTTTAAAATATCATAATACAACATTATAAAAAACACTAAAAAATGTATTTATATTCCATGGATTATCAAAAATTTCATGGGATGTCATTTGGGTGTACATAATTAATGGTTGAGTAATCAATCTCATTAAGGTGATAAATAAATAATATCATAAGTTAATTTAGTATATGTGATCCCAGAGGAATCTCAAGGTAACATAATACGGGTGATAATCATAATCTTGAACAATTAAGCGTGATATAACATGATAAAATAAAGGAAATAAATGAATGTTGTGACTATATCAAACAAGAAATTGTAATAATTAGTCAAGGATTACTATAAATAAATCATAAAAGAGTGTCCAAAGTACCATAATGGATTTTTTATGCTCCAAAATCTCATACATGATGTCTCGTGAGACTAAAATATTACCCAATTCATTAGAGAACATTCTAAGCGCACCAATCATAATATTTAAATGCTCATGTGTTCCAAATTGATACTTCAAAATAAGGCAATGTTTAATTATATTAAATAAAATGGTCAAGAAGTGTGGGTTATATATATGTGTTAACAAAAAAATGATGTATATTTACATATTTCTTAAAAACACTGAGTGGAAATGTTGATGAGAACTCACAATATAAATGTGTGGCATTATAAAATCACAGGATAATTTCAACAACATAATAGGAGTAGATAATGATTCATGGTAGGGTTTAATGGGATAAAATCGGGTCTATAATCACATGTAGATAATAAGGGTATTAATAGGGATGTGTGAGAATATATATCAATGTGAAAAAAATGAAAAAGTCATAACATAAAAGAGGTGCATGAATAAAGAGGAGAATGAGAGGATCCCTTACCTTGAAAGGGTGCTTTCAATGTATTTGGAGGAGCTTATTGAGATATTTGAGGGACCTTAGTAAGGATATAAAGAGGTAAGGGTAGATTAATTTGAATATATAAGAGTTTTTAGTGATGATAAATTTGTGATTTGTCGGGTTTATATAGAAAACGAGAGGAGAGTTTTTTATTAATTTCCTAACATAGGTTTTGGACTCTATATGACAATGTTATTTAAGAAACAGACCAAAATATGGTTTTTAGCAATGTTTTCTACCATATTTTAGTGGTTTTCAATATTTTACACATTTAAGAATTAATATAATTAAAATAATTCCCCTGGTGATGTTGAAGTGAGTAATTTTTCTAAATAATTGATTTTAAAACATTGAAATATAATATCGATTTTTAGGAATAATTAAGGCTTTAAAAATTAATAAAATAACCTCAAAAAAAACTATTTTAAAGGGAAAACATAATTTTCGTCAATGATACCATTTATTTTCTTTATTACATAAATTTTGGGATCTTATGGTGTGATAATACATACCACATAATTATATTGTATTTATTTTTTTCCCCAAAATTTTACTATCTTAAAAAATAATAAAAAATTAACTAATTTATAATTTCGATGTGTTGATTTCAAAAATAATTTTAATATTATCAAAATAATTTTCTAAATATATGAATGTATACTTTAAAATCAAAAATATTCATTTATTAAAAAGTATTGGTTTTTTAACAATAACAGTTTTGTAACCCTTATAAAAAATTACATTTTACTTCATATAATTATACTATAATTTAAATATAATAAATATTATTTAATAATAATATTTTATTAAAATATAATTTACTTTATAAGGTATTAAATTCAAAAAAAATTATCTGGATTTAGACTATATATTTCCCAAAACTATAATTGTTGTTTTATCGTACCAATATCAAATTTTTTTTATCAAAATACTCATTTAATCATTAAAATTTTAATATTGAAAATGGAAAACATAAATAATTTTTTTTAAAAGTAAAATATAAAGATTATTACTATTAGTGTCTACATATATAACCATTTATTACACTAGTGAATTCCATAAGGGTATGGTGTGTGATGGGAATATTTTATTGGGGTGGTTTGGCGTACATTGTTTAGGTTGGGATCTCAACGAGATTTAACTTCTCCTATAAATGGTTTTTCCATGCTTTAGTTGATGAATTGTGTCATGGTATTGGTTGATGGGAATTCTGAGTGATGTTTTTTACTTTGGAATTTTTGATAAATAGGCTTCATAAGGTATAATACTACTAGTCGAGGCCATCAATTCTTCTTTCTTTTAAAATTTGACTTTATCATGATCTTTAGTATATACACACTATAATGGTAACTATATAACAGCTATATTACTAATAGATAATATTCTTAATGGTCCACTAAAACCTGACTAGTTAACATAGTATAATGTAGTGTATATATTTTATATTAAAACATTACTTAATATGACATTTATTCAATTCAAGGGATTTTATTTATAAAAGTTTGGGTTGTTAAAAACTTCCCCCATTAATAAATTTCACACCCTAAATATTCATTTAATACACTAAACTATATTATGGTAATTCAATTTAATCACCTATTCTAGTCCCCATGTTGCTTCATCAAACTTATTGTTCCACCACAAAAAAATTGACCAGTTTTGTTTTCTTGTTTCATAGAACTTATTCTCTATTATCTACACTTTTGACCAACTGCCCCTCATATAAAATATAATTATCCAAAGGTACCACCTCATGATTAAGTACATATGTAGGGTATCATATGTGCTTCCCCAAGAGGGACATATGGAAAAAATTGTTTACTTAATATAGGTAATATTGGAATGCTAGTACATATTCCAAAACATTGATGCGATCAAGGATCTCAAAGGGGGTGATGTATCTTAGAATATTATTTCAATTCTTATCAAACCTCATGACTTTCTCTGATGGTGATATATGAAGGAACACATTGTCTCCAATATAAAACTCTTGATTATGTTATCAATTGTCTGTATATATTTTCAACTACGTTTATATGGATTTCATATAACTTTGAATGGTTTAAAGCTCTTTTTCCATCTCTTTTGCAATATTAGGTCTCATAAGATTCCTCTCTCCAAATTCATCCCAACATTCCAAATTCCAACACCTCTTCCCATACAGCGCCTTATAAGGATCTATTTGAATTCAATAATGGAGAATATAATTATATGAGAACTATGATAGGAGAAGTTGTTGATCCCAAAATCACTGGAAATCCATTGAACATGATCTTAGTATATACTATATAGTTTCAATGGTTCTATTATAATATATATATTTTTTATCATGATAATCTGTATTGAAAGTTAAATTTATGTTCAACACTTTCTAAAGGGTTCTTTATAACCTCATGGTAAAATTTAGATCTCAATAACATACAATATAATGTTAAACTCCATGTAGTCTAACAAAATCTCTTATATATATATATATATCTCGGGGGTTATTTTGGGATTGAAATACTCCTTGACTTCAATGAGATTCGCAGACTTTATAAGGTGTTTGACAACCACCTATATTTAATTGTTGCATATAGGTATCATGGGGAGTCCTAAAATAAAAACTATGGCTATGTTTTACCATTTTTATATAGTTATAAGAAATGGTTTCATTATACCCTTTTAATTTTATCATTCATCCATGAATTTTTATCATACCAATCATTGAGATACAAACTCTACAATCTACCACTTCATGTTATCCCACTAGAAGTTTTTCATTAAATATATAAGAATCGTATTTCATACTAAATTAATATATAAAGATGATATATTTATATTATATAGAATTTTTAACATAATATGTAGTATTTATGGGATAGATTTTTGAGTTTTAAACCTTATAAATCCATCTTTATAAATTTTTAACTCTAAAATAATCACTACATTCTTTTGTAGTATCTTATCATCATTTTCGGATTGCCTGATTCTATCAAGAGTCGATGATTAATAAATTATTTGATAATGGTGGTATGAAAATACTTTTATTATTCCCATGTTCATCCTTTAATGTCCAAGAATAATGGATCCCTTTAAATCCTCATCATGGATATGGTTTAGGGATACTCTCTACATAGAGTATTTGTCAATTTGTTTGCATCCCTAGCATGGTATTGGATTGAATAATAATAATCCTTTATTATCTTTAACCACCTTAATTATTAGATATTAATATCATTTTTTATAAATATATACATGAGGCTTTTTTGATCCATATATATGTCACACTACTCCCCGTAGAGATAATTCCACCAAATCATTAATGTGAATATCACCACAACATATTCTAGATCATAAGTTGTGTAGTTATTCTCAAGAATATTTAGTTGGTGGGAGGAATAAGATATCACATTTTCATCTTGCATTTGTAAAAAAACACAAAAATTATAAGATTTAACATTATAGACCACAAATCCTTCCCCACTGGTGTGTAATATGAGTACTTTTGTAGTGATTTTCCGCTTCTATAGCTTATGAAATCTATCCTAACATTCATCAGTCTATAAAAACATAATTCCCTTCCATGTAAGCTTGGATTATACACATAAAAAATGTGATATTTTTCTCAAAAATCGTTTATAGTACCTTGTTAATTCATGGAATCCCTGTATTTTCTTTATATATGATGTTATGATTCATCCTTCGATTGACACTATTTTAGAAGAATCCATAGATATCCATTTTATGGTGATAACATTCCCCAAGAATTTTACATTATCTAACTATAATTTTAATTTACTATAATTCACATACCTCATTTATTCATGAATGGTATTAAATATAGTATTCAAACGAACCTCATGTTCCTTATTTATTTTTGAGTAGATGATAATATCATCTATAAAAGCTACCAAAAATTTGTGGAAGTTATATCTAAAGAATCTATTTATAAATTCCATGAAGATATATAGAGCATTATTGAGTTCAAATAGAATCACTATTAACTAAAAATTCCCATACCATGTACAAAAAGTAGTATAGGGTATATCATACTTCTCTATATCTACAATCTAATATATCAGCTGAAGATTAACCATAGATAAGTATTGGTCTCCACATAGCTAATTGAATATGTCATCAATATTTTGAATATGATACTTTTTATTTATTGTGATATTTTTTAGATCATAATATTTAATGTAAAGGTGAATTGACCTATCCTTCTTCATGAAGAAGATGACTGAGTCACCCTATGGTGATGCACATTAGTGTGTGAAGCCTTTTTCATGATTCTCCTCTATTTTTTTCTTTATCTCCTCATGTTCAAAAAAAATATAATTTATATGGATTCGTGGATATTGGTAAACCATTAGGTATAAGTTATTTTAATAATTAATCCTTTGGGATTAAAGTAAGGCCAGAAATATCTTCAGGAAAGATGTTATAAAATTCCCCCACAACATGAAATTCTTTAAGGACTATCTTCTCCCATGTGTCAATCATTTAAACTATATATTATTTCTCATAGGGAAAAAATCATTCATGAGATGATGAAACCAAAGAACATTCATCCTCCTCCTTGATATTATATATAATTGAAGGAAAATTCACAATATGAAGTGAGATTTCCTTATCTCAATAATTTGTAATGGATCTATATATGGAAATCCAATCCATTCCTAGAATTGCCTCAAATTCCAATAAAGTGGATGTCAAAAAATTAGGAATTTTATCCCTTAAATTTTGATAGGGGATGATTTATATAATTGTGATTTGATAATTCCCAATTGGTATTTTTCACCAATAGCTCTACTTCCATGATTTATCGAGGTGTTCTAATAGTCATACTAAACTTCTATGATATGAAATAATTCATAGAACCAGAAAAAAATTTATTTTCACTGTTTTTTGAGTGAATAAATAGTTCACCAATCACCAAATTACTATCAAGATCCACCTTATTAATTTTGATGGAATAAAATCCCCCATGTTACCTTAAGGGTTATTTGCATTGATTTCCCCTAAAAAACTCTTGTATTAGGTAATTGTCATTCATAATTCCCATTTCCCAGGAAATTGAAAAAATTTACTATTACAGAGGGTTGACTAGAAATTTCATTTATTTCCTCACAATAGTGTATTTATCCTATAAAAAATTATAATATAGGTTCCCTTATATCTAACATATAATGAATTTCTTCATCCCCTTTATTAAACTTCTTATATTCTTCTTCCAACACTTTTTAAAAGTGGGATGTTGGGATTTATTTAAACCATTATAATTCTACATCATACCACTAACATTAAACTCTATTTTAAACTTATTTTTTCAATGATAATCTTGAGATTCATTGATCTACATTTATAAATTTAGGTAACATCATAAAATATCCTGGTAGTTGTCAATGTCCTGAATTTTAATGGTTTTTTGTAAACATAACCTCAACCCCCAATGAGGTGGTCAAAATTAATATTAGTTTTAATGATTAACCTTGAGGTGTATCTTGCATGTATTGTAATGTTTTCCTTGTATGACCTGATGGATTCATTTTCCTTTTTCTTATGTCTATGTTATCCCCTCTCTATTTTCAGTTCAACAGTGCGCGGACAATATTTTTTGAAGAACAAATTCCTAGAATTCCATCCAATTCGTCATTTTTCTCCTCCTATGAATTAATATTTCTGAAAAAATATCTCCAATGATTATATTATCATACTATATTATAAAGGTCCTTCAATAAAATCTCAAAATCAATTCATCTAAACGTTTATAATATCTTCTATGTGGATTTAATCCACTATTACACAATTAATAGATTAGAAGATCCATTGAAAGTCATAGGCCTTTCTCAGATAAAGGTATCAATTGTTGCAAGATCTTTCTTAGGGGTATTTAGGAATTCCTCTAAATTGATGATTCAGTTTAGAACATGGGTCATTTGAGAAATTTTTATCATGAATTTCATGATTCGTACTCCCATCAGATTAGTCATCTCATTTGGGATGTTGTTGCATTGTCGCTCACATTGGTTGTTGGTTCAATTTCTTCTATTTCCAACCACTAACTATAATAAAGGGGAAATTAGGTATTAATAGTTTTAAACTATTAAACACATAAATGATAAACCATGAAAATTATAAAGATAACTCATAAATGACATGTATTCTTTAACATGCGAATTTATTGGTTTTAAATAAAATTTATCCATGATCATTCCTAGCATGAAATATTATATCCATTTTATTCCCTTAATAGTGGTTTGTAATGAGAATTCTAATTTTACAAATAATATCATCCATGAGTGACAAACTCGGTGTGTATTAAGGATTTATGGCATGCACCATGTGATGATCACGTCCAACTCAATGCACTCTTTTTCATGATTATTACCCGTAGGTTCGTCTATTCTATAGCCACATGAACATATAGTGTCCGTGTAGGGAAGTGTTTTCATGGAAAAAAATTGCTCAATACATTAACAGAATTAAGGGTCATTTTCTTATGTGTAATCTTATCCCTAAGTATTTCTCTAGAGTTTTCTAATCCAAATCCACAAAATAACTAGACTTTCTGTTGATACTATATATGAAACCCATATCATTAAAACATTTTAGTCATAATTTGTTACCAAAATAACAACTAATAAAAACCATAAGATCATGAATACTAGTTTATTTGGGTGATTAAGGTTACATCATAACAACTTGAACATGGGATATAACAATATTATAAAAAACACCATAATATGTGATTATATTCCATGGATATTCTAGAATTGCAGAGGATATCCTAGGGACATACATAAGAAAAGTTTTATATATAGATCCTAGTAATGGAATAAAAAATAATAGCATAAGGTAAATAATTAAATGTGATACAAGAGTTATATCAAGGTAACATAATAGGGTTGGTAATTACAGTCTAGAACAGTGAGGCATAATATAACATGATAGAATAAAGGAATCATTGGAATGTGGTGGAAACATTAAACATGAAAAAATAAACATAGATCAATGATAACTTATAATAAATCATGAAACAGTATAAAAATATCATAATATATTAGGTTTACTCCATAATCCCATATATTATATCTCATGATACAAAAATATTACCCAATATATTAGAACATTATTTGGGCACACCCATCACAATATGCACATACTCATGTGTGCCTTATAGATTATTAAATATAAGGACATATTTCATAAACATTAATCCCAGGATAACGTAGTAAATAAATTGAATTACCAAATAAATAATGTATAGGTACAAGTATTTGAATACTCTTTAGTGGAAATGGTGATGGTTAAACACATTACAAAAGTTTGACATGGATGAATCACATAATAATTTCAGTAGAATAATAGGGATAAATAATGAATCATGAGAGTGATTAGTGATTTCTAAATGGGTATCACATCCCTTTTATATTATACAGAATATATTAGGTATGTTTATAACATGTCTCATTATGAAAAAATAATAAAAAAGGAACAACATAAACAAGGATATTTAATAAAGAGGACAAGTAGAGGATCCCTTACCTTGAGAGGGTGCTACTAAAATCATGTTAGGAGCTTCATAAGAGCTTGGGGAACATTGGGAGGGATCTATAGAGGGAAGGTTAGAGTAATTTTATGATCATAGTATTTTTAGGGAACATAAATTGGTGGTCGGTCTGGTTTATAAATAAAAGAGAGGAGAGTTATTTATTGATTTCCAAACATATGATTTAAACTCTATATGATAATGTAATGAAAAACACAATCCATACCATTTATCACCATGGTTACTAAAAAAGTTGAGTTTTTACTATTATTTTACATTTTTAAGAACCTATATCATTAAAATAATACCCTTGGTGATTTGGATATGATTCATGTTAATAAAAATTATAAGAATTTAATAAGATCCCTCTCATTATTGAACATGAAATATTATAATATTTTAACAAAAAATTTCTCATTTTCCTTAATGAAAGAATATTTTATGTTTGAGGGGAAGAAATTAAATTATACTTATGGGGTTTTTTATAATATATATTTAACTATGTATTATCTACTCTTGCAGCTAGCATATGTAAGTGGTAATATTTTCAGTAATTTTGTGTAAATTATGAAAATAAATTTAATCAAAACACAAAACCATTTCTATATTGATTTCATTTTCAATAATAGATTCATCACATAAATCTGGTTTTTTCAATGTTTCTCCAAATCAATTTATGTCATAAAATATTTTAATGAATTACTTAGAATAATAAGAAAAATGAAATCTTTTCAATTTAAAATTTTATTTTCAAACATAGAGATATTTCATGGAATCTAAAATGTTAAAGTTCACTATATATTCTCTAAAATACATATAAATAGTTCCTTCATTAATAGTTAGTATAGTTTTAGTATTCATAATAAATGAACTTCCTAAAATTATAGAGGAGTATACTTTATATCATTCTTCTTCCATATTCAGGATGTAAAAAAACGAAAGGGTACAAGAATCATTCAGTGTTAGTAGAACAACCTAAAGAACTAAAATTGGTTAGGTAGTGGTCTGGTTAAAAAAATTTACAACCACTTAGGTGAGTTTTGGATCATCAATATACATGAATTAATAAAATAAATACAACATTAAATTAATTAATTATTCCAAATCACAGAATTCATTTGAAAAAATATATATCTTATGGTGTGTGTGATAGTTAATGTACCTGGTTCCTTGAATTTACTATATAATTATGGGGTAAAAATAGTAGTAATAGTTCTAACTAAATTTATCCATTCATTCACTTTAAATAATCTCTTCTTATTGCACATTTAATTAATAAACTTCTCATTCCATGGGATTTGGAAGATGGCTCCTAGTAATAGAAATTTATCATCGAATTTTTGGATATCTTTAAAATATTTTGAATTGATTTTTCTAGACCAGTTTTCTTGGGTTGTAAAATCCTTATTGGGAATGGAGGTTTGGTCTCATATAGGTAATCAATTATGGATTTTATATTATCCTTATTTACTAGGGGTGGTTCCATAGGTTATTCTTATTCCAGTTCCTTTTTAGTGATATATTCTTTTAGGTTCAATAGTTTTTTACTTGTAATTTCATCTTGAGATGGAGATTCTTTGTTATTTCTTAACTAATTACCACACTATAATAAAATAGATTTAATATTACCTTTTTTTAAATTTATTGAGTAAAAAAATTTTGAAAAAATGATTTTTCAATTCATTTATAGTGGTCATGGTCTTGGTAAACGGTGTATTAAACTACTTTAGAGATGATTTATGAGTGTTAACACAAGACTTTTGAGTGATTTAATGCTCCATTAACTTTTTTCTCATGTATTTCAATGAGTTTTGTTGATATATTTTGTGTTGGTAGCTTATCTAATGTTGGGAACTACTTCTTTGAAAAGGTGGTAGTTGGAAAGGTTGTTAGAAAACATTATTAAAGTGATATTAGGAGTGTTGTTGTTTTCTATTTTGAAATTTACTATTTTTATACTCTATGAATCGTTTTCTATTTATTTGTGCCTATTGTTACTATTTTTAGTTCATGGCATCATATTTTTTAGTTATTTAAGAATAATGGAAGCCATCAATATAGTTGTCCCTGAAGAATCAATGTTGGTAGACCAAAGTGAGTATAAAATGTTTGGCCAAAGTAATATTAATTAAATATAATATTATAAAACAAGATGTTATGGATTAAAATTATTTATTATATAATATAAAGCTAAAATTATTACCACATGCACTCTCATTATTTTTGTTTCTCACACATAATTGTATATAACTTTTTGAAATGAACATAATCAATTATTTAACTTCAAAAGATGTCGTTTCTGTATTTTATCCCCTAGATGAATCATTAAATAGATTCTAGTTATTATCCATCAATCTGTGGTAAAATAATTATATGAAAAGATGTTATTTATCAGGATAATGTGGGTAGGATTTTGTTAAGAACTTAAATATATTCCTGAACTCCTAACAGTTTTCTAAAATTCTTTTTTCGATTCCATATATCTCATTCATCACTGGGTAAATACTTTCTATAGAGAAATATTTCTAGTGGAAGGTTGTGTGTAGTTCATCTCAGGTGGTGGTCTTTCCTAGTTTGAGGTTATTGATCCACACCTTGGTAGACACTTTAAGGCTGAATGAGAAAAAAATTCCATCTAATGTTTTTTCTAAAACTCCATTAGGATATAATCTGAATAATAAATCATGAAATTAAATTAAATGTTTGTTAGGATCAAATCTTACTAAGTTAATAATTTTTTGTATGAATTTCATCGTAACTGTTTTATGCTCAAATTTTTGTTAGTTATTTTCTTATTGAAGATGATTATAACTTTTGATGTTGGGTTCTTATGATTTTTATTGGTTTTATTTAATTAATCTATATTATCATCAACATTTTCACAAAATATAGTGTCTTTTGTTGGATATGTAAATAATGAGAGAGAGTCAGTCAAAGGAATTGTGGTAAACATGCTCTCAACTTCATCATTGATTCTTAAATTCATAATTCCTTCTAGTAAAGGTTGTTCATACAATAGAGAAAACTGGTGAGGTGATATGAAATAGGTATATTCATGTGTTTAAATGAGATTAAAAAAAAGAAACCTAGCACTAGCCTCCCCAATAATGATTATGAGAATTGTTTCAGAAGGACCTTAGAAAATAAATTTCAAATTTGGATTTTGATATAAAATTTTAGGTAAATATGGTTTCCTTAAGTAAGAGTTTTTTTATTATTCTTTTGTTTTATGGTTTTAGTGTGTGATAATAGTGAAAAAAAAGTTGGTTTTCAATTAAACTTTATAAATATTTTTCAAACCACAGACCAACTACCATTATATATTATGAAACCGCTTAAGAATATTCTTCTTCCCATTACAAATTCACTAGATCCCCTATACATGATGTTCTCATCCTCCACCCATCACCATCTATCTTTTGGGAGAATATCATTAGGAATCACCTATGAAATATTAATTGAGTGACTATATTCCTCTCCCTTATCCCTCATCTCAATTACTTCATTGATTTCTGGCTACAAAAAATCCATGGATTCTTGTGGTTTTATATAATAAAATTTAAATTATATAGGTTTCTATATTAGGGAATATTATTTGTATATAAGGGTATTTACTTTTAAAAACATGTATATTCATCCTAAATATAATAAATTTCTATGGTAAAGGCCAGCAGTTTTGTAGTCACCCTTTTTCAGTTGAACCATTGATTCATGGATTTCAAAAACCTAATTTCTAAAAATAATATTATTGTAATCTATGGAAAATATATGTCTTGGTTTATATATAAATTTATTCCCTTATTTATTCCTTTAATTATGAATTTTAAAATTTATTTTAACGTTTTTCTCATGTAAATGAATGATTTTTCTTAACATTATTTGGAATAAATTTTTAAAAAAAATCATATATATTTAAACCATATAGAAACCCATGGGTTCTTGGGTAAAAAATCCTAAAAAGGGATAAGTTCCCTATATAGTAGTAGGTTTTTACGTTCCACTAGCCAATGAATATATTTTATTTATTTCACTAAATGGAAGGAAAAGTTATTCATCAGGCCATCATAGAAGTAGTAAGGTTTGGGTGAATTGCAATATTGGGTGATTTAAAAGAAATTATATATATGTTTTTTTATTAGTTTCGTTTTGTAAAATATATTTATGATTCTACAATTTTTCATTCTTAAAATAGTTTAAAAACTATTTCCATGAAATTATTTCCAAGATATAAGGAATTACTTTTTATAAAAAAAACAGTGTATATGGAACATCTGTTGTGATCTTATTATAATTTTTAGGCTGATTCCAATCATACATGAATTAGTATATGAAAACCATAATTTATCTCATGAATTAAAGGGAAAGGCATTAGTTAGAGGCATTTAAGTATTTGTTATTAACTTATATTGGTTTATGGAGGTTACCTAGTGGTATTATTCCCTCATGTAAGATAGTGATGGAAAGTATATGATTTTGTTTACTTTTTGTTTTGTATGTGTATAATTATCATGTATTAAATATTTGGATTCCCTTTATATCCCCCTTTTGGTAGAATATTATATTATATTTATTTATGATTTTATTATCATTGTGATGTGAGTTTGAGCTATCTCTTTATGTTATGTGATTTAGAGCACAACCCACCAATGTATAGTGACTTCATGATGGATTCATGATCAGACAAAGTGATAAGATTATTCCATTGTTGAAAATATTCCCAAATTCATATTCCATGATTCCCATAATGTTTTTTCCAGTCATTGGGTATCAATAATTCCCTACGGGACAAGTGACTTACTGTTTTATGTTCCTAGTTCATTAAATACTAGGTTAATGCCCTAAATATGATATCAGAGCTCGATGTTTAAATATGATATTTGGGATTTTTGGTTTCCTAGATATAAGAAAATAGAGACTCAAGTTAGGGTTATAAAGTAGTGTCTATAAAACAATTTATTACCTATAATAGAATTTCCAAAGAATATTTGTAATTATTTATTAATTTTTAACATATCTTTATATACCATGTAAATCTTGGAATATATAAAGTAATATTTTTGGATCTAGGTGAAAAGACAACATGAATTTATGATACCGGTTGAGCTTAGAATTGATATTTTGAAAATATGAAATGTATTGAGATCTTGTACATTCAATTTTCTTCAATATGTTCAGCAATTAAATCTTCTTTTCATTGTATCATGTCTTATTCCTTGCTCTGATTTTCATGCCTAGTAGCTGTCTAGAAATGGAATGATTAATAGTATTATCTAGTTTTAGCATGTCTCTAAGGATTATAATACATAATTTAATTGGATTTATATTTTCAAAAAATATTGTATTAGAATATCTATTTTTACTCTAATTTGAATGCTTTCTCATAAGCAGCTACTCACTAACTGTGTTTTTCAGAAATTTGGAATTACTCTCTGCCCCCAGTATAACAACCTGTCCTTTTCTTAAATTACTATTACATTATTATAAAGATAAAAAAAATAATAGTATTACACCATAAGGATCCATAGGATTAGTTTCTGGGGAAAACTAAGACCATACATAACATTTCAAAAATCGAAGATATTCATTTATTTAATCTATTCTTCTCTAGCTTCTTATTGGCACTTGACCTCTCTTTAGTACAAGTAGTCACCTGAGGATATACATCAAAAATGGGTGATCTAAAAGCCCAGTAATAGGTTAGATAAGATCAATATAAAAATGGTAGATCATAATCATAACTTAGGAAAAGGATTATAAACATGAGATAAATCATTAATAAAAATATTGAAATGTGGAAATGAATAAAAAATGAAACATCATGTCTTAGTGGTTAACTACCACACATAGATTTGAACAATTTTAGAATAATGTTCATGCATCATTTCCTTTTAACTCAAGATATTCATAACTTTACCCAATGAATTGGAGCACTGTATAATTTTGAGTGCACCCTTCACATTCAATCATTCATATTTGCGCTATATAATTCTGGGCGCACCTGTCACATCATAATATTTACATATCATGCATGCCACATTAAAAATATGGAAAACATTAACATAACATATCCTATGGAAATAAATGGGTTTCACATAATAAATCCTACCTTAATTAACATTTGGACCCCAAAATAAAGAGGGAATATCATTCTTGACATAGAACCATTGACCATGAGTGAAGAGTGAAACAATAATCAAGAAGTATAAATGTTGTGTTTATTTGAATTAAGAGTTCTTTTAGAAAACATTGGTATTTTTATAAAATAATTTAGATAAAACTTATATCCTAGAAAAGTTAATATAATGATGAACAAGTTATTTTTATTGATTATCCATACAAAAAATGTAGTGAAAGAGGGAGAACCTGAAGAAAGAAAGTTGGGTTTGGGAATTTCCCCTTACCTTATATCAGAACGCTTTCTACAATTTAGTGCCCCGTATAACCACATTATATTCATTACATAAAAATTAAAGAACCATTTTTACATTAATATGGTTCATTATGGTTTTATTAAGTTATTTTATGGGCCTTTTGATGAGTTATAGAATTTAAAAACATTGTTCGAGAATGTTTTTTTTTATGGTTTTCTTGAACGGTTCACTTGTATTCATAAATGGAAGTTCATTTAGAACATGGGAAAACATACAGAACTGATATTAATTGTTATTAATGATATTATAGGATTTTAAATGATCTTATAATTAATATTATTATATATCAAGTGGATGAATCATTATATAATAATTGAATGATGATTATTTCGGTTAATTTGGGTGGCTTTTCAACCACAATGAACTTGTTTTGATTAATCACTTAGTAATATGTACATAAGTTAGATCCATAACATCAAATGGGATATAAATCATTTAACATATTTTGGTTCAACCATAAAAATGGTTTCATGACTAGATCTGAAAGTTGTAAAGTAAATTGAAAACATGTCCTTCTTGAAGGTGATAAAATTGACAACTCACGAACACCATTTTCCTTTATAAAAAATAGGATACGGTGGTTGGAAGATATAATATACCATTATTATCAAAAAATTACATTATATTTATGATACTAGAGTTACCATACAATGTGGATGAGGATAGGTGGGTATAGATAAAGAAATGAACATTAAATTGAACGGAATTTAAAGGAAAAAGAGACACGGGGGGATTAACTTTTGAATCCTTCTCTTGAGATCCTAATTAATGAATCTAGGCATGGTATTTTTATGATACCAAAAGCTCGTGGAAGTTGGGGGCTAGTTAAGTGAATTTTTAAGAGTTTAGACAAGTATTGAAGAATCAGAGGTGTGAGGAAATGAGGGTGTGAACAGTGGTATTTATAGTGGAGGGGAGAGGGGTTTCCTCAATATAATAGTTATTAATTTATTATTTCACCATAAGACAAGTAATAGTGATTATTCCATGAATAATTACAATAATTTTATCATGTGAATTCGAACTAATTGGGCTTACATTAGCAGAACATCATGCATGACTTTATAATTAGTGTATTTAGCATATTTTGTAAATTATGGTATTTCGCTATTCATTCAAAATTCAATTATTTTAGAAAAATCCCAAAAAACACCCTAATCATTTTATGACATGTATAATTCAAAAAATTAACTCCATTTTACAAAAACAATTTTATAAATATGATTAATTTAATTTTTATTTAAAATCATAATTTACTTGAAAATTACTATTTTTAAAACATTTGTTTACTTATTCAAAAACATAGGCATATAGTACAGTTACATAAATATCATATATATAATATCATAGGTAAGGTTACTATTCATTATTTTATTTAACTATTCATAAGTGTATGTTGCTATTCACTAAAAATTATCTTTGTTTTATTGGACTCCAAAAATCACCCTGAATGCAACCGTGTATGTCAGATTATCAAATTTGAAAAGACAGAAGTGGAAAATTGTGTTTAGAGGTCACATAGTATTCATTATCATTTCATTTTTATCCTAATGTAATTATATTTTAAGTCATGATTAATATAAGAGGATTCCACTGATAAAACATTGGGTCGTTACAGTCGGTGTATCATTTGTCATCAACATTGAGAGGATGCATAGCATATATTTTTACTTTTTTCACCTGTGGTGTCCATATGGAATTTTATCATTGACATATTTGGTTTAAAGGGATTATGATTATT
This sequence comes from Viscum album, assembly GCA_963277665.1. Taxonomy (NCBI): domain Eukaryota; kingdom Viridiplantae; phylum Streptophyta; class Magnoliopsida; order Santalales; family Viscaceae; genus Viscum; species Viscum album. Next base: position 1,198,755,124 of record OY728131.1, read on the forward strand.
GATATTTCAGGCTATTCTTTACTTTTTCTATCTTATCCATTTATATGATTAGGTGTGTTCCCTCTACACTCTTTCCATTTCTGAATGTCTAGATATCATTTGTTAAAATTGTAATAACCTACATCATTATGGGACACCTTTGTTACTTTTGGTTAGTTTTTAAGTGAGTTCTTATGTCCATAAAATATTATTCTGTGGTTTGGATGGGTTACTACAATGATATTGTGCAAGATTTTTTCGCTTTCAGAATTTTGGGAGCCTTTGAAAATTGTAGGCCAGTAAAGGGAAGCATTGAAGTGTTCTAAAATCCCCTACTCCCAAATTGGATAAAAATTAACAAATATAGGTCTTCTAAAGGAAATCTATATCCCTCTTGGTGTGGTTACATCTTTCATGACCATGAAGAAAATTTCAATGGTTTTTTATAGCTCTTGTGGGAGAATTATTCCATAGAAGTTGAGATTATTAGAATCACCCATGCTATATCTTTTGAAATATTTAAAGGATGTAATAAACATTGGTTAGAAAGATAATCCTCCACCCTTATGTAGGATATCATGAATAGAGATGTTCTTATTTCAGGGAGACTTACATATAAATTAATGGAATTAATGAATACCATCATGATTTTAAACTAAGTAATAACACATATCATTATAGAGGCCAACTTGGTTGTGGATAGTCTTGCTAATATGAGAATTAGTATGAATCTTACTTGGTTGGATTCTGTCATTAATTATTTGATTTATATTTATGAAAATGATTGTAATAATCTCTCATGCTATCATCTTTTGTAGTTTATTTTCATAAATAAACACCTCATCCTTTTAGTCATGGGACTCTTAACAAAATATACATGTAGTTTTCCTAAAAAACTAGAATAAAACTAGAATAGATGATAAAATTAAAACATTTAGGATTCTGTTATGTTGGAAAAATGGGTTTTACCATACACATGACATAATCCATATGTGTGTAAGGTATTCAGATTAGGCGGCATCAGGGGTACATGAATATTTAATTAAATAAATTATTTAAATAAAAAAAATATGAAAAACTATTATAAATATTATTTTATGAACAATTCATATGATTATCTATGTAAATATAATAATTTAAAGAGAAATAGGGCATTGGAGGAGATCATTGGAGGATTAAAATGATCAGAGGATCGAATCAATACTATAGAGATTGTTTATAACAACAGAGTTTTTGGATCACATGAATGTGTACGACTGAGAAGCGTTATTTTTCAACTAATGATCCAATATTGAGTTAGTACATTGTATTGAAATATATTTATCATGTTTTGATATCCCATGTTGAACGTGGTTCAATTACACTTACTAGACATGATTTGTGCCTCAACAGTTGATTTGTTTTTTGGTCGATTTGATTATTTTTTGGAAAATCTGTTCTTCATTCTAAATTAAATGGATTGAGTATTACCTATAAAACAGTAGAGTTTTTTTACTCTGTTATGTTTCATGGATTTCAACCCTATTTCGTTAAATTGTAATCATGATAAAAAATTTTGCATTACGGTTTGATAGTTACTAGTTATAAGATCATTATGTAACTATTATTTGGGATAATGGATCCATACTGTGGGTGTGGTTTTTGGTCAATGAGGTTATCAAGGTGTGATGATAGTGGTGGAGGATATGAGGATCAAGGAGACTATATCATAGGTTCTCGTTCTTATAAGCTTAGCACATGTCGATGGAATTGGTTATATTGATGGTTTCTTGGACATTTTGGATGGCTAGAATTATATCTAGTGATGGAAAGTCTTAGTTGGATTAGATCCAAAATATGAGAGCAATATTGGTGGAAGATCAGGAGGTGATTGAGAAATGACCTTACACATGAAGGAACCACTGGTTTTTAGAAATCATATGGTTTATAAAATGTAATCTGGGTATACACATTGTTTCAGAACCCCCTAGTGGTGACACAAGGGTTTCTATGTGATTTTAAGGTTCACACACCATTTGATACCCATCACACGCTATGTGTCTCATGAATGGTAGCTCAACCTATACACTAGGAGTACATTGTAAGATACACGGTGAGGAACATGGTCATGGGTAGAGTACACAAGCATGGATAGGTACTCTGATGTGCAAAAATTTCACAAACATGTCCAGAAGTACAAAAGGATGAGTAGGTGTTCACCGGCATAGGAAAATATAATGGGAAGGGTAACAACTAACCTCTCAGAACCATGTGAGTTGGTGATACAAGGGAATAATAGGGTTTGGAACGAAAAATAATTTTCCCCTAGTACATGCCATGAATCCCCTTGTAAAGTTTTTGGATATGTTTATTTATTCATTATAGACCAGGTTCAGTTAAGGTTGATACCGTAGTCCTTTTCCCATGAGGGTGAATTGTGGTATTACGTCCTCAACATAGGATTCTGATTCCATCTATGTGTTCAAAATCAAAAAGAATTTTTTGTTTCCCCATATGGGACAAGGGTGGTATCCACTATCATTCTTAGGCAGTTTTATGGTATCAAATTTCCCTCCATGAATAGGGAATCGATACTCTATCTAGCTGGTTGATCCAGTAGGGTTATTGGTGTCACCTTGTAGTTTGGGTGAAACCCCTTACCTAGACGATGAGATAATCTGATATCCAATGACTACATATTGGGATTCCATATGAGCATGACCTCTCATACAAGTGTCTTATATGACATCATATCTTTTTGATAGATCCCTCTAAGATTATCATTAGCCATAATCCTCATGCAGAATCATGTGGATGATAGTGTTAGTTGAGAACTTTTGAGATCTATTTTTTCATGATTATATCTGGTTTTTTGTTAGTGTTATGTATCATACCTTGTCTACGTATATTTTTTGGAGATGGATAATCTTGATTCATTAATATTAGTGATTTTAAGGTGTCCTGTTATGTATTATTAAAATCACCCTTTCATGGGATATTCTTATACATTCCAGGTCTTATGCATACGATAGGATATTTGATGGTGTCCTATGAGGAGTGGAAGTAAGTGAATCATATTTTGGTCTAGAAAGACATAGTCTTTTACCAAATATTTCATTTGAAATTAGTCCCATTCCTTTGAGTAGGTTTTACTCCATTTCATTTTTTGGTTGGGATTGTATTTGGCCCCATTTTATTTATTTATAGTACTTTTATTGTACATTGATGTGGGATATTTTTTTTCATGAATATATGGTTTCAATTATTCTTACATTCTATATACTGAATGGGCTAGTAAATGTTTCAATACATATAGGTACTTAGGATAAGGCCTCCCATGTGTGATATATACCTACTAATCACTGGTCACTAGCCCTTGGCCTATTGTAGGTGGGCTTAAAGTAGTCACAATTAGATTATCAATGGGCAGGAGAGCCTTGGTGTGTAGGGTCATGATAGAATGGTATCAGATGAATTTAGTTCTTCCATAGGACCCAAGTGATGATTTTTATAGAAATGAGGTTGGGTTCTGGATTTATTGAAATTGTGTTAAAGGGAATAAATTTCATCTTTTAGGATAGGGAACTCAATGTTGGTGTAGCAGCTGACATATCCATTCATTAAGACAGTGATATTCTATTTATTGACTAAGTACATATAGAAATTGGTTTTAGTGAAAACATTAGTACATCCATCGTCTATTAATTGTTTTTGGATCACATATCCTCGTCGATTAATATCCCCATATACACTCATTGACAGTGATGTGTCTTGTTTATCTTAGGATGCCTATGTGAAGAGAGATAAAAATGATTCAACTTCATGATCCCAATGATGATCTGAAATGTGATGAGGCTTTAGTGTAGAAGCCTATGCATGAGGTATTACCTCAATGGGAGATGATGATCCCTTCCACCATTCAATTATAGAGATCAGGATCATAAGAAAATCTTCAAGTTTCTGAATAGTCTTTTCAGATTGGCCATCAGTTTGGGAGTGATAAGTCGTTCTGAAAATTAATTCATCACTCAAATCTTGTAGAAAACTCCTCTAGAATTTTGATGTGAACCATGGATCATGATAATAGAAAATTTTGAGTGGAACACCATGCATTATCACAAATTCCTTCATATATATCTTCACACGTTGTTAAAGAAAGAGGTCTTCCAAAATAGAAATAAAATGGTCATTCATGGTATGTCAATCAACTACAACCCATATCACGCTATTTACCTTCAACATCATTGGGAGACCCATGAAAAATTCCTTAGTAACATTCTCCCATTTCCACAAGGGTATAGGCAATGGTTTCATCATCCCTTTGTACTCTTTTCGCGATTCTTTAACGTTCTAACATACCATGTACCTTTATATATATTCCACAATCCTATACTTCATGTTATCTAACCAAAAGTGTTCTCAGAGATCACAGTACATCTTGGTACTCCCAGGATGGATAGAAAATTATAAGCTATGTGAATTTTCCAATTACCCCTTCTTTATCCTAGGTGATGAAGGCACACAAATCCCCGTTGCAATGTGAATAACACCATCATCATCGATATGAATCTCATGTAGCATCCCTTAATTTACTGCATTCACCATCATTTTTAACTCCATATCATCATTTTGTACCACCTTAAACTTATCTTAGATGGATTGTTGCATAATCATTTTGGAAAGTTAGGATGTATCACCTACCCTAATTTTTTCCAAATTCATCCTTTTCATATCCAATAAGATAGGGTCTTTCTCAATCTGTAACATGGATTGAGTAGCAGGTTATTTTCTTCTTAGAGCATCTTCTACCTTGTTCACCTTTCCAAGATGATAGTTAATAGAGCAATTTTACTTCTTGATTATCTCTAACCATCTCCTTTGACTCATGTTGACCTCCTTTTTTGTGAATATATTTTATGCTCTTGTGGTTTGTGTATATGTCCCACTTCTCACCATAAAGGTAGTGCCGCCAGATTTTCAAGGGAAAAATCATTACTTCCAGCTCTAGATCATTCATTAGGTAGTTATTCTCATCGATATTCAATAATCGTGAGGCATATTCTATCACATTATCATTTTTCATGAGTACGCAACCCAAGCCTTTCTTTTAATCATTATTGTATATCACAAATCTTTCTACACTTTTTGGTAATGTGAACACAGGTGCAGTGATCAACCATCTCTTTAGATCCCTGAAGCATCCCTCACATTCTTCCATGAAAACATACTTTAACCCATTCCTTATTAACTTAGTTAGAGGGATTGACAATCATGAGAAATTTATCAAAAAACATTGGTAGTACCCAGCTTTGGATTTATTTGACACTAGAGGCCCTGAGCCATTCCACAATTACCTTTTTCGAAGGGGTGCACATAAATTCCGTCACCTGTGATCACATGTCCCAAAAAGGTGACTTTCTTCATCCAAAAGTCACACTTTCTGAACATGGTGTACAACATCTATTTTATCACTGTCTCCAAATCATGTCTTATATGTTCTTCATGTTCTTCTTAACTATTTGAGTATATGATAATATAATTAATAAACACTACTAAAAAATTTTTGAGGGAATGTCTAAATACTCTATTCATCAAATCCATGAAGATTTCATGGGAATTTGTAAGTCCAAAGGGAATCACCGAAAACTGATAGTTCCCATACCTTGTATAGAAGGCATTCTTCTGAAAATAATATTTCATCACCTTAAGTTGACGATATCCATAATGAAGATCCACCTTTGATAAGTATTCATCTCCTCTTAACTGATCTAAGATGTCATCAATCTTTGGAAGAGGAGACATATTCTTTATTGTGATCTTTTTGAGTTAATGATAGTCAATACACAACTGCATTGTTCCATCCTTCTTATTCACATTGAGCACTCTCACACCCCAATGTTATACACTAGGGTGTATGAACCTTTTTTCCAAATTCTCTTGCAGCATCTTATTTAACTCATCCATTTTGATAGGAGCCATCCTATATAGACATTTTCAGATATGAGTATCTTCGGGTATGAGTTCTATTTAGAATTTTACCTCACAGTTTGGGGGAATTCTGAGTAACTCTTCATGAAATATGTCATCATATTCTCTCAGGATGGTAATTTCCATAAGGTTGGCACATTCCTTTGAATCAACTATTTGGGTGAGGTATGATTCTTTGTAGGGTATCAACACCCACACCATTGAATGATTTTTCAATGGAGATTCAAGATCATCCATGAATATGTAGAGAATCAGGGGATGGTTAAAAATATAAAATGATATTTCCTTTTCTTGACAGTTGATATGTGATCAATATAATGAGTTCCAATCTATTCCCATTATAGCATCGATTTCTACCAAGGTAAGTATTACAAGATTTACTGGAAGAATCCTCCCTCATATGCTAATAAGAGAAGATCAAAACACATGGGTTACAGTTATTTCACAACTTTGTGTTTTCATAGATATCGTTACTTCAATGTTTGGGGGCTCTGATTCTATAGTTCTAGAAACCTATCAAGATATAAAAGAATGTGTATAACCAGAATCAAATAATATTTTTCCATTATTGTGTGAATAGAAAGTGTACCTTGTATGAATTCATTATCTTACTCTGCATCCATAGCAGTGATGGAATAATAATTCCATTTTTTCTTCGGATTTAGTGGATGTTTATGTCAATTACCCTCGAGGACTCGAGGTTTAGTGCACTGTCTTTCATAGTGACCTTTCTCCCTACTATTGTAGAATTGAACTTTGAGTTGTTCTCTCCTTATATCCACTAGATTTTCCATCTTTTTCATGTATTTTCTACACTCTTGAGCATGGTGTCCTTCTTTCCCACACTTGAATAATTTATCTACCCCTTGGATGTAGTTCCCATGATGCGATATCCCACATTTTAGGCACGTGGGTCATTGAGTTTTCTTCTCACCTTTATCATTAAATCCTCCAGATTGAAACTACATATTTAGTTTCCTTTCACAATAGCCATGTGACCATTCTCCAAACTACATCTCCACTTTGAGATCAAATTTAATAACCTCTTCATAACTCCCAAAGTCCAAAATTCAATATCCTTTTGAATGTATGGTTTTAGTCACCTATAAAATCTATCAATTTTCAATTATTGTTGATAAAATAACCTGAAACGTACCTTCCAAGCCTTGTGAAATTCCATTCATAGGTCATGACTAATTCTACGTCCTTTTTCATGAGATCTCTGAATTCTCTCTCCATCATCATATATAGTGAGTGGTAAATACTTTTTATGAAGCAAGATCTTAATGTCTTCCCATTCCATCTTTTCAATTTCATCCCTTGGTTTGGTGTTCTTAATCAAATGCCACCATGATCGACCACTCTATCTAGACGATAAATGGATAGTGTCACATTCTCTATATTAGAATAGTGTATCACAGAAAAGATCAACTCTATATTATTGACCCACCATTCTAAATCTAGTGGATCAGAAGATCTACTAAACGTCGGTGGTCATTGCCGCATAAAACACTCGATAGCCAGTTTCTCCCTCTTAGGTGATGTAGGAAGGTCCCCATTATTCTGGTTATTTTTCATAACCTAAGATAGTTGGGAAAGAATAATCATAAAATTTTGAACTCCACCTCCCAATGTACTGTGAATGTTTTTTGTAAATTATTGCATTGTCCCCCATACAAGTTTTTGGCATGGTTCCTCTTGGTTCCTACCATTTTTTTAAAAAGAAAATTTTAGAACAAAACATAAGTCAAAAAATCATAAATAACTTATTAATTTGTATAATTTTCAATAAAAAAATAAATTATGGGATCCCTATATAATTCTTCTGATGTTCATATTTTTACTTAGTCTCGTACTATAGGTTTTCTCTAGGGTTAACTAATCCTAATTCCCAAATTAACTAAACCACGCCTCTAATACCAACTATAGTGACCCTACATTTTCTTACATCACTATAACACCATTTTAATGATAAAAAAATGTATTAAACCGTGAGGATCCAGAGGTTTAGTGTTTTAAGAAAACTAGGACCAAACATAACATTTTCAATATGAAGCATAAACATTTATTTAATTCCTTCTTCATTTACTTCTTATTGGAACTTGACATATCCTTGGTACATTTAGTCATTTGAGGATATACATCCAAATTGAGTGAGCTAAAATAATATTAAGAGGATAGATATAAACAATATATCATATTGTGGGAATAATAATAACATCATAATCAAAATATTGAGAGGAATCATTAATAAAAGACTAGAAATGTGTTAATGTATAAAAATGAAACATCATGTCTTAGTGGTTATCAACCACACATAGTTGTGAAAAAATTCCAACATCATGTTTACAAATCATTTCCCTTTTACTCATTAGATTCATCACTTTACCCAATTCACTAGAGCACTATATAATTATGGGTGCACTCTTCACATTCAACCATTCATATTTCACTATATAATTCTAGGCACCCTATCACACCATAATATTTACATTATCAGGAATGCCACATTTAAAATATCAAAACATGATCTTAAAATGACCCATGTAAATTAATGGGTATTACATAATAAATCATACATTCATAAACATTTGGTCCACACAAAAAAAGATGGAATATCATTCTTGACATAGAACCATTATCCATGAGTGAAGTTTGAAACAATATTCAAGAAGTAAAAAGGGTGTGTTTATTTGAAGGAAGTGTTATTTTGGAAAACAATAGTGTTATTATAAAATAAACATTAGATCATTTATACCCTATAGAAGTTAATATATTGATTAATAAATTATTTTTATGGAGTACCCATACCGAACTTGGAGTGAAAGTGGGAGAACCCGAAGAATGAATGTTGGGTTCGAGAATTTTCCATTTCCTTGTATCTGAACACATTATTCTATTTAATGTATTGTATAATGACATTATATTCATTAATTAGAAGTTAAATAACCTTTTATAAATTAATATGGTCTATTATAGTTTAATTAATTTCATTTATGGGCCTTTGGATGAGTTATAGAGTTTAAATTCATTGTTTGGGAATGTTGGTTTTTATGGTTTTCGTGAATGGTTCACTTGTATTCATAAATGGAAGTACATGTAGAAAATGTATGAACATAAAGATATAATATTACATGTTATTAATTATATTACAGGTGTTTAAATGATATTATAACGTATTATGTTATATACCATGTGGATAAATCATTTGTTAAAATTTAATGATGATCGTTTGGGTTAATTCGGGCAGTTTTTCGACCATGACAAATGTGTTTTGTCTAACCATTTAGTAATATGTACATAAGTTAGATCCAAAACATTAAATAGGATGTAATACATATAACATAATCTTGTTCAACCATAAAAATGGTTTCATTTATATATCTAAAGTAGGTAAAAGAAATAATAAAACATGTTGTTCTTGAAGGTGATGAATTAACCCCTAACGAACAACATTTTCTTTTACAAAAAAAATAAGAAGAATAGGGAGTGGATGACATAATATCACATTAGTATCATAAAATTCTATTATATTGGAGATATTATAGTTACCATACCATGTGGATGATGATAGGTGGAGAGATATTAATAAAATAATAATAAATCGAAAGGAAATTAAAAGAAAAGAGAGAGGGGAAATACCACTTGAGTTATCCACTTGAGAACCTCCTCAAGTAACCTTTGATTGGACTTTTTATGAGACTAGAATCTATTAGATGTGAGGGAAGTGCTAGGGAATATTTTTGGGTAGAGTATAGGAAAGTCTTAAAGCTTTAGAGGTCCAAGGAAATGAGCGTGTGAGGGTTGGTATTTATAGTGGATGGGAGAGGGGTTTTCCACATATTTTATTCATTAATTTATTATTTCTCCTAAAGAAAAGCAATATCTAGTGTTAAATGACTAAATAAAGTAATTCAATCAAGTTAATCCGAACCATATGTGCTTATATCATCATAAAATCACCAATGACTCTATAATTGATGAATTTATCTTATTTTCTAATTTATATTATTTCACTATTCATAACAAATCCAAGTATTTCTGTAAAATACCAAAAATTCACCCCAACCATTTTTTAATGTCTATAATCCAAAAATGTATTCCATTTTTAAAAAATAATTTTCTTAGGATTCATAATTTAAATGTTAAATAAAAATGATATTTTATTTGATAAATATCATTTCTAAAACATTTATTTTCTTATTCCAAGATATATGTACATCATACTTTCACTAAAATATTATATATATACTATCATAGGTAAGTTTACTATTCACTATAATATTTAACTAATCAAAAGTGACCTTAAAATTTATTTGGTTATGTTACTATTTACCAAAAAATATATGTTTGTTCTATTAGACTCCAAAAATCACCCTAAACACAATCGTGTATGTCAAAAAAATTGAAATTAATAACATAGAAGTGTAAAATTCAGTTTAGTGGTCACATAGTATTTAGTATCATTATATTTTATTGTTATTCCAAAACTAATTATACTATAATTAATAATTATAATATGTGAATTCCATTGATAAAACATTGGGTTGTTACACATATCGATCAGACTAGTTAGGTTTTAGAGGACATGATGCGGGAGTGTGCATTACAATTTGACCTTATTTGGGATGATCAATTTCCCTTGGTGATGTTTTCATACAATAACATCAACCATTCCATCATTAACATGGAACCATTCAAGGAACTATACAGGTGACCCTGAAGGCCACCACTATGTGAGACTAATCTAGATGATTCCACACTAATGGTCCAAATGTTGTAGTAACCCATGATAGAGGAGTTATAAATAATTTAAGAGTGGATGATAGATACAAAGATCCTTAAAAAGTATAATGTGTAATAGTTATTGAGTCATATATTGTTCAATGGGTGGTACCATGTGTTCTTCATGGCCATCTATTTATGTGGATTACAAATATTTAGTCAGGGTGGGAGGTTATCTCTAAGATTCATTGGCCCCTTGCAGATAGTGCGTAGAGTTTCTGAGGTGTAATGCTGCTTGGCCCTACCGCCCTATTTATACCAAGAACACAACATCTTCCATGTGTCATATATGAGGAGGTATGTTCACGACCCATTGCATGTTATCATCTAGGGTGATATGGACATCAATTATGGAGATACTATTTCATAGTATCCATTAGAGTTTTGAGGATCAATAAGAGAAGATCAAACATCGGTACTTGATTCCTTTAGGGAATGCCTAATTATAGTGTGAGTGTCCTCAGGAGAGCACATAAGAGAAGGAGACCCAAATTAAAGTTCACGACCCATTCATCGATGATTGATTCTTTTTCTGCTTTATTTGTTTATTTTTTGGTTAAATTTTTCATCATTTAACAAAAATAGGTCGAGGCCAACCCAAATCAAATAGATGAGGTTCATTCCTTTCATGTTTTCTAGGATCTCTCAACATTTTATTTATATAATAATCATGGATAATTTCTTTTCCTTTCGGTTCAATGATTACCAGATATTCAAATGTTGAACGACCATTATTTAGGGAAATATATTAATTTTATGCATGTGGATCATGATCAATGGTGTGATTGAGGTTCAATGATGGTGATGGGTTATTGGAGGAGGTGTGAGACTAGATCAGATTTTCCCATTCTTCCAAGTTTAATGTGTGACAATGGAATGGGTGACGATGATGGTTTCCCAATCAGTTTGGACAGTCATAATTGGATCTCTATCGATGCAAAGGCTCAGATGGATGAGATCTACAGTCCCTTGGTGAGTTTTGTAGTGGATCTAGACGTGATGGTGACACATGTATATGTACGAAGGAACCATGTGTTTCTAGAAATCACACAGTACACGTAATGTAATCCGAAGATACATGTTGTGTGGGAACCCTTTGCTATGACACTTGAGATTCAACGAAGAGTTAAGGATCACAAGCAGTTTGGAACCTATCGCATGAAAAATGTCACATGGATAGAGTCCTAGTGTATACTATTGTATTACAAGGGAAATTACATTCCTTGTAACATGATCACATGTAGATTACACGGGCATGGCCCAGTATATGGACACGACCATAGTACATCGTTATGGACCAAAGTACCAATGAATAAAAATGTGTACACAAAAATGGGAAAATTTCAGGGTATAAGATCCAACCAACCTCTAAATGTCATTTAACAAAATAAGACACACTATATATTTGGAGGTTTACATGCTTTTTGATATGGTGATACACGGTCAAACTATGGGTTACTATGACACATCATGTACTCCCAATACATATTTTCCACTCACTATAATGGATTTTGGAGACCTTTGTTTGTTCAGTATATACCATGATCAGTTGAGTGTGATTCCATGGTACTTTTACCATGAGGGTATAGTGTGGAATTACATCCTTGTCATAGGATTTTGATCCCCTCAATGGGTTCTGTATCATAGAGACTTCATTGTATCCCCTTATGGAACCATGGTGGAATAATCTATCATTACTAGGTGGGGTTCATGGAATTTATGTGACAACCATGCATAGGGATTTAATACCTTATCTAGGTGGCTGATCCAATAGATATTTTTGTCTCCCTTAGTGGTCTGGCTATAATCCCTACCGGGATGATGAGACCTTTATAGATCCAATGAGTACTTCATGGTTAAGACAAATGATCATGGTCTCTCAAATGAGTTCCATTAGCGATAGAATCGATTGATGAGAGAGCCCTACCAGACAATAATGACCTAAAATAATTGAGCAGAATCCTATAGATAGTAATGTTGGTTGGGACTATTTGAGATCAGTTTTATATTATGAGTATAACTCAGTTTTTATTACTGATATGTCTATTATCTTTTTAACATATCTTATATTGAGCTAACTACTCTTGATAATTTATTCTTACTGATTTTGGGGTTTCCTAGTTGGAATTATTATAATAATTTCTATAGGGAAATTTCTAGGGCAAGTTAGGTCTTATGAAGATGATAGATTATTTGATGGTGTCCTAGTAGGACCAAGAGCATGAACAAAATATTCTAGTCTGGAAAACCAAGGTTTTACATGTGTTTCATTTGATAGTAGTTCTATCCATTTGAGTATATTAGACTCTTTTAATTTTTTTGGTCGGGCTGGTATTTTACCCTTTTTATCACTTTACAGTACTTTTATCATACTCTGATGTGGGATAGATGTTGTTCATGCATTTACGGTATCAATTGTATTTTACATTCTTAGAATTTTATAGTCTTGTACATTTGTGAGTTTATAAAGGTATTTTGGATAAGGAATACCATTTTTAAGATATTCTTACTCAATTTTGGCCTCCACCACTAGGCCTATTGGAAGAAATCATCAGGTAGTCACACTCAGTTTATCAATGGTTAGGTAGGCCCTAATGCATCAATTCATGGTATAATTGATGATTTGGTTTTAGTGTTCTTTTCGAGCAGAGTTATTTAGCTAAAATATATACACAGATGCCATTTTTTATTAATTTTCATGGATTTTTATGTTCTATATTTTATGATTTACTTGATTTTTAATGGATATTTATGATTTGGTCGATAAATTAATATTCCATTTTTATAGTTTTATTTTATTATTGATTCTATATAGTACCATGCCTCATGAAAGATTCCCAGTGATCCCCTTGATATGATATATGGATAAATTTATATGATGAAATATTTCTATTTATCTTATTATGATTGATGCAGTGGTAAGAATTTAATGATCCATGGAGGAAGGAATAAGAATTTTTCTAGCTCATCATTGATTGTATGTTCTATGTCTAATTCAGGATAAGGATTGAGATCATCTGTTATTTTTATATAATCTATAAAATATATATGGTAGTGATTACACTTAAAAAATAATAATACTATATATTGGATATAGAGAGTATTTTACAAAAAAAATGAGACTTTTATAGTGATTAATGTGAAATGTGCATCCTTAAATCTTAAGTTCCCCAATAGGAAGTGTTAAGAATTTTTGATTCTGGGCAATAATCAAAATAATCTATAATATAAAGGAATAAATATGATTATATCTTACTATTTTTACATAGACAATATGAATCATTCTAAATCCTAGTAGTTTTTACCCCTTAAACAAGGTATCTAGATAGTCATTTAATATACCAATCATTTCCCATAGTTTATTCATTTTACCCTAGAGTTGGTGCATAATGATGAATTATATGCACACTAGTTTGAAATGGTTATTAGAATAAATATTTAGTCTCACCATTACCACTTTAATATTAAATACTATGAAAAATAGGTTTATTGATCATGATGGTGGTGTTTTTCCAAGATGTTATGTCTAAGATGTTTGACACCTCTATCATTCTTGGCGATAGTCTTATATCATTGCATGATAAAAATTAGAATAATTTATATTCTAGTATGTGTAGTAGTAGCATACCTTAACCATATTCTCATCCAGGTAGCTACCTACCTATGGGAAGTAGGACTTCTATCAACCACCAGTGTGAAAATATGGCTCACATGAATCTCTATTTACCAGATCTTCTAAATAATAACAATCTATGGGGGTGTATGGGGGTCATTAGATATTATATAAGAATAAAAATATGGTTGGGTGTAGTATAATATCCTCAAACCCTAAGGGATTCCATATGTATTCATATATCTAGAAATCCATTGACTCTCACTACCATTGACATAAAGGTTGTTAAATATCATTGTCAAAAACATTTCAGATTAAGTATTGGGCATATGATTAGTGGTATGACTTATAACTAGATTGGGAGAAGAAATGTTCACACAATAAAACATTCCCCCAAATAATTAGAATCAGGACCATAAATAGTGAAAGATATGGTTCATATTTCCCCATCTATAGAGGTTTCATTGTTTGAAAATAGTGATTCTCACTTATTTAGTTCCGGTCAAACTCTTTAATCATTGAATCTCCCCTCATAGATTATGCAATATGTTATATAAATATTTCATTTTCTCACAAATAAGAGTATTTGTTTCTTTCAGTGCCCCTCTTGTATCATCTTGATGTACAAAATGGAATTGTATTGGGGTTTCCTCATCTCTATGATGAGATTTTTTTCCATAGTTTTTAATGGATTGGACAGTGTCCTAAAACAACCATATTTATTTTTTTCATTGAAGTGCTTCATTCACTACACCAGATGGAAGGGTTAATTTATTTTAAGAAAAATATGATCATCAATAAGGTTATCTAGGACCACCATTTACCAAGGTCAACAAACCTTTGTGTAAAGATTCATCATTATTACTATAGGATGATGTTAAAAATTCTACAAGTGTATTAGATGTTCTATTTCAAGGATTCATTAATGTATTTACATATTATTTCTTAGGGTTTCCACTAAAGTTCAATGTTTTATTTTCTATCAATTTAGTTTTGGGGAAAAAATTAAACTCATTTTCATCCTATTTTATGGTACCAACATAATTTAGGGTGATACAAATTAAGCTATATGACTTTGAGGCTTTGGTGATTATCCTCCCTAGTCTGTCTCTATTGGCTTACTTGATGATTTTGTTCTAAAAATTAAGGCAATTCAGTTAGACATTGTTTTCACTATTAGAAGTTAAACCGGGTCTCTATCATGAATTAATATCCACTTCCCCACATTATATATTCATTAGATCAGTTAAAGGGGTCATGGTAATTTACTAAGATTGAAATTTTTTGGGATTCACAAACTTAAATTGGGGGAGTTAAAATTTACAAATATGTCCTTTTGAAGTTGGTATTGCCACTATAATTATCTTATAATGTGGATTACCTTTAATTATGCTATAATAATATTCATGGAACTAATGGATCAAATATTCCATTAGTATCTCAATACCATTATTGGTGTATTCATTATTGATATTATGGCCTCATATAAACTAGATGAGTAGTATGAGTGGTATATTAAGATTATCTTGAGGATTAATCAAGATTGTCTGATTTTTCCATGCTATCTATATGTTTCTTCTAGATCCATGAAGTTAAATTCTTGAGATATGTAGTGTCTAAAAAAGAAATATTTGTAAATAAATAAATGATCAAGGCCTCTAGTTCTTAGGAGGATCCCAAAAATGTTTTATATATATGATTTTTCTTAGGATTATCAAGAAATTAAAATAAAATTAATCCTATATTTCTCATATTTGAAAACACCATTGACTATCTGCACCTAGAATATGGTTATTCTTATATAAAATTCTAAATTCTAAGTATTTTTTGATGAAATAAATTATAATTTGACCTTAGATCATATATTGATATTTAAAGAGGCTATTTACTGGTCAATGGTTATATAAATGCATCCAGTTTGAGCGTGGGGTGTGTTCTAATGTTGGATAATCATGTAGTGGATTATGTTTCTCTCCATATATGACCACATGAGAGAAATTACCTAACACGTGACCTCAATACCACCATAGTTATGGATTCCATTATTGTCTGGATCATGATGTTTCTTAATGTCTATAGATGTTTTCTCATTATATGATCTGGCATCAAAATATCTCTAATAATATTATTTGTCTCAGGTATTTCATTTATTCTTTGTTAGAGAAATGGAAATAAGAAACTTCATCATATGGTTAAAACTACCAAAAAATAAAAAAAAATCTAATGGATGTTGCATAGATTGTTCTTTGGGTGTGTTGAATTGTAGATCGAATAGAATGTTTGAGTCATTGGTTGCATCATTTAAAGGGAGAAGTCAGAAAATGGTTGATAATAAATGTTAGAGTTTTTTGTAGCTTGTTTAACCACTAGTGATAATATATAAATATAGGTGAGATAAACTATTGGGGGTGACCTGATGTACTTTATTATTGAGAATTATGAAAAAATTAAGGATTTTTTTATGTTGTAGTGTTTTAAAAACATATACTATTGGAAATAAAAAAGTGTTAGAAGTGTTCCCTCATGGATATAGGAATAATGTCTAAGACATGAAAAACCAATTTCATTTCATTAATGGTTTTGGGATCCTATACTATTTATATTTGAGTCATCTTTTTAGGGTTGATTAGATTGTTGATTTACATCCTAATTTTTGTTCTCTAAGATTGAGGAGGAAGATCTAGTTTTTTGTAATTCTATTGTATGGAACTGTCAATGGAAACAAACATATAGTGAACTCAATGTTAAACTAAATAGTATTTCATATCAGATTTTTAAATTGTTTATTTATTTCTTAGAAAGTAGTATGAAATGGATACTTGGTTGATAACATTCAAAAAATATGGTAATCTTATTCCACTTTCCCCAAAGTCTTATTGGACATTTATTTATTACATTCATCAGAAGATATGGAAATGGATGAAGTCAAGTTTCTGATTAGTCTGCTCAATAGAACCAATTTTTATTTCTTGAATATGTAGGTATAGGACTATCTATTCTAGAAGGATCTCACAAAAACTGGGTAAAAGACAACAATATTAATGAAGGAAAATATGAATTCTTGGATAGAAAATCATTAGCCTTAGTGAATATGTTAGTAGAACATAATGTTTCCCTCTATATCTAGTAGAAGAAGTATACAGCTACACTTTTATAGGACCTAGAGAATATGTAAAAAATGTAAAAAGATAAAAAAATTGTTCCAAATTGGGATTTCTTTTATCTTGAGGCTATTAAAAGGATAGTCAATGAATGATTATATGAATTATTTCATCGTGATAAAATGTAATCTTGAGTTAGAAAACATGACTTTATATGATGACGTGTAAGATATATTGGAACATTAATCATTATTAAAGTATTTGGATAGAATTTTTATTGTGGTAATTAATTATTATATAAATACATATCCTGTATTTGAATACATCTAGAATTTTATCCTTAATGTGGAGATCCAGAGAAGGGAGGTTCAAGAACCATTTAGTAATGTGTTAAATGTTAATGAATGGGGATACTCACCTCATTAGAAGAATACTTGACATTAGATGAAAAGATCTAAGATATGGGTCATATAAATTCAAATAGTCTAGGTATTTCATGATATTATTATGGTAAGTGATGACATATTGAGAGTAACTATAAAAATTAAAATGGAAATATTGGAGGAACAACTATCAGAAGATAAAAAATACATTAACGCATTGAAATATTGTATTGAACTACTACCCACAATTCATAATCAAATGGAGTCAAGGGTAGTTGACATTGGTGAATCATTCCACTCATTATCATATCATGTGTTTATGAAAAACAATATATCTAAAATATTTAGGGAAGTTTATATGGATGATGATGAAGATCTGAAAGTGTTTGGAATGGGAGATGTAAATCTCTAGATGAAAATGAAAATATTCTTCAATTGAGAGGAATTATTAACATTCTATGTATTAATAGGATTATCATTTAAATGGGGGAATTTTTATGATGATGGATTTGGTACTAATTTAATTAAGGGAATTTGTAAAGTTACTTATAGAACAATATTTGTATAATGAGGATTAAAGGATATAACCATGTATCTATATGGTTGTTTAGAGAGGATTGAAATTGTGGGAATTCCAACCTCTAGAAATATAGACTCCCACCATTACATATTGGTCCACCTCAATGAGAATTACATGAATTTTATAGTAAGGAAGTTCATTTTAAATCTTTATCATATGAATATCAAAAGTTGTGAATTTTGTTTCTAGGAATGAAAAATTGGGTCTCATTTAATCAGAATAGTTACTAGCTTGGAGCCAGAAACTAGAGCTTATTCATATAGATTTATATCAACATGATTTATCTCAATATCATAGAGGATCATGATACATTATATGAGTCATTGATGATGTAACAAGGATTTTATTGGTTTATTTCCTTAATAAATATCATTTTTTTTGATAAATTTTTAAATTTTAATGTCAAGGTGGAATTTTAATGTGATTATAATTTGAAGTGTTTAAGATATGGTCATAGTGGTTAGTACAATAGTATAAAATTTTAGAATTTTTTCAATATAATGGGATAGGGCACGAGATAAAAGTACCAAAACACAACAATATAATGTATTTGTATAGATAATGAATCAAATTTTGAAAAATAAGTCTAGATGTGTGTGTTTTAAATTATATATTCTTAAGGCCACCTGGCTGGAAGAAATTAACAAGGAAGAATATTTGGTCAATAAAAGTCTAGGCTCTGTTGTCATTAAATGTTTTACTAGAGAACTATGATATGAAAGGATACATTAATTTTCATACCTCAAAATCATCAGGTTCATTTCTTATGGTCTTTTCAATTCCAGAGATAGATATATATTGGATGAAAAGTCTATTTCGGTTTCTATATTGTCTATAGAAATGAATATATTGGATAAAAATTATGAAGTAATGACCAATGGATGATCATCAGAAGTCAAGATGTTATTTTCAATGAAAATTTAGTATGGAAGGAAAAAACATGGATGAATCTAAATTTGTGGAAAAGTGGTAAAATACAGATGTAAAAGATGGTTTGGATGAAGATGCCAGAAATTCACAAATACTCAAGGTATTTGACATTATAACAAATGAATAAATATTTACACCAATGGTTGATATGAAAAAATAATCTGTAACTGTACAACATTAAGTAAAATCATTGGAATTAGAAAAATCTATAATAGGAAAACCATAAGTTCATGTAGTTGAAAAAGAAGTTCCAATAAATGTTGAAACATCTATGATATGTTTTTATAGAGATAGTTGACAAATCTAGTTGTATGTGCTGAAAAAAACTTCTTACTTCTAATTGATACAAGTGAACCTGAATTTCCAGAAGATAAGGTAACACTCCTTGTCTCCAATAATTGGGAGTTAGATATGGATGAAGTGATGAATTCATAAAGATCAATTAATCCTAGGAAATAATAGAACAATCAAATGGAAAATGAGAACATCAGAACAAATGGGTCTACCATTTTCAATATAAATTTGATAGTGGTAGAAGATATATGAAATGGTTTATGGTGAAAGGATTCCAATGGAATTTAAAAAAATATATTTATTTTAAATTTTTTCACCTGTATTAAATCATACTAAAATATGAATAGTGCTACATATTTTTGAATCTGATAGATTACACATGAAACAAATGGATGTGAAGACTACATTTATGCATAAAAATTAAGAGTATTGAATCTTCATTATTCATCCCAAGGGGTTTGAAGACCACAAAAAAGAGGGAATTTTATGTAAACTAAATTAAAATCTGAATGTATTTTAATAAGAACCTCAATAGTGAAACTGAATGTTTTATGCTTTCATGAATGAGTAAGGTTTCATGAAGAGTGATTCGAATCACCATTTCATCCATAATGTCTTGTAGTGATGGAACATTTATAATTATTCTACTATATTTTGATGAGATGGTATTGGTATGACAACAAATATAGTTAATTAAGGTGCTAAATAGAAAGTTTAATAGATAATTTGAGTTGACATAACTTGGTTAAGATTAAAAAAATTGTGGGAATAGGATAGAATGGGATCAAAAATTGGTTATTCTAGTGTTATCCTAGAAAGAGTACATCCAATATATTATTGAAAGGCTTCAAATGATCAAATATAAATCTATCATAAATCCAATATCTAAACACATCATGTTATCAATGATACAGGAATCATTAATGGAATATAAGGTTTTCTGCATTGAAACATATTGTATGCTTCATTTGTTTAATGATTTATACATTTAATGGTTTATATTCATCCAAAAATTGAGATTGTATTTAGACTACAAATTCTATTCATGTCTAACACTATGAAAGATAATTGAGAAGATGTGAAGTGGATCATCTGATACATGAAGGTATCTATAGATACAACTTTGTTTTTTTGGGAAGATAATGCTCTATAAAGTATTATTGAGGTAGATTTTTTTGGTGATCCAAAAACCTAGAAATGAAAAAAAAATTACCATTAGTGGAATATAAATCAATTGTATGTTATAAATATAGTCAGGGGAAATTTTCTCTACATAAGTAGAAGAGTATATTTAATCTATAAAATATAGGATATAGTTGATCTAGTTAATTTTCTTGCTGAATGAACTAAAAAATGAATCAAAATGGGTAATTATCTTTAGTGAAAGTCATAGTACTATCCATCATACCAAAAACATAGAATTTCATGAGATAATGAAACACATTGAAATAAAATTCCATTTCATCTGAATTTTACTAGAGGAAAAAATAAGTGATCTTTGAAAGATCTCAAGGAAGTAAAATAGGGCTCACATATTCACAATTTTTGTTATTCTATTAAACCCTGAGGCATCATTTTGACTCAATAGTACTCAGATGAATTAGAGGATAATGGAGAATGATGAAATTTACATGTAAGAAGGAGTTATTTTTCTGAATGTGTTCGTGGATAATTATGAGGTTTCTTAAAGTAATATGAGACTACGAGATTGTTGGGATCATGATGTTTTTTCAATTCTTTGAAAGTTCAGTCATTGAAATTTCGAACAATGTATGTTCACTAATCATAAGATTAGTCTTTAATTGTTTGTTTTGTCCTTTTTAGAATAATTTCGATAGTAAAAGTTTCCATAAAAATCAAAAAAAACAAAAGTTCACAAAAAATTTCTGTATTTTGTATAGATTCATATTTGTATGTTCTGAACAACATACTATATAGAATTATTGATTCAGTTAAGGCCTCAACTAAATGAATAATTCAGTAGATAGTTGACCAAAAAATTTATAGATTAGTGTTACATATTCGATTGTAGATAAATATCTATAAAAGGATGTGGGACCTTTTGCTAAGATAGAAAACTGAGGTATTTTATTATACCAAATTGTTAAAAGCTTAAATTTGGATTTATAAGCTATATGGTTTGTAAAACATTTACTACATGCAGTATAAAAGGGTCAGTGTTGTTCTCCAATGGATGTAGGATTAATTTTTGATCTGCGTAAAATCAATTTCCCATCATCCTATTTTTGGGATTCTTTCTTGCATTTTTTATTTATATTCTGAGAAATTATTAGGGTATTATTTTACTTCTTAATTATACTACTATTAAATAATGGTGGATGATTTGGTAGTTTAGAATTATTCAGTCATAAATTAGAGGTGGATAGAGACATCAAGTGAACTCAATGTTCGACTAAATGATATTTTATATTGTTTTCTCTAAGGGTTTATTTATTTCTAACACATAATTATTGGAGAAACTACCTATTTTGGTAATAGGTTGATGGTCTATTCTGGTCACAAGATTTATGTCATATTTTTTATCAAAAATATTCAACCCTTAGGTAATGAGGATGGGTTGAATATATTTATACATTTGAAAGTGACATTTATTAAACACTGGGAATCAGTTATGTGGTCACTAATTCCCTTAATATGAATCTTCCCTCTATGACACTGAATGTACCAGTGATGAATAGATTTTAATGTGTCTCTTTGATAGAATTTATTTAGAGGAAAAGGTTGGAATGAGGACGTGTTCTTTACTAGTCATCAATTAATGCATTATTTTCTCGATCTTATTAACTAGGATAAATTAGTGGATGAATAGTTTTAATATATCAAATTAACTATATATTATGGGGATCCCAATAGCGAGTGGTCCTTATCTCTAGAAGGCAATCATTATTTAAGGAATAATTGTGTTGTTCATATACTTGTCAGAAAGGAAATAATGGAAGACTACTATAAATCCTAGTGGGTTATACATCCTAGTAACACTAAAATGTATTATTATAAAAGCAATCAATATTGGTGTTTGGTAAAGGTATATAGCATATTTAGTTTTATTTCTTGGTATTATACCATTTAATATATTATATAAGAATACCAGAAACCATCAGAATTTCTCTATCCCATTCTTATCCCTACCCATAAATGGGATGAGTTGTGATTGGAATTTATTTTCATGTTTCCATGTACCCCTAGGTGTATGAAATCTATTTGGGTGGTGAATAATAAGTTGAACAAATTTTAACATTTCATACCAATCAAATATAATATAAATGAAGAGGAACACATGATGCTATACACATAGAAGATTGTGAGAATGTATGGTATAAATTATACCATTACATCTAATATAGATTCTCATTTTACAACTTGATATTTTAAGGACCTACAAGAAGAAATTACATATCATGTAGTGATTAGTATGATCTACACCCATAAAAATATGGATAGATGAAGTGCGTTTTGTAGATTTTGAAAGATATGAATTGGGAATTTATTTTATCTTTTTATAGAATTTTGGATTACTATTTTAGACTTGTCATGTTTTATTATAATAATAAATTAAAATAATTTATTCATATGACCTTGTTTAAAGATAATTGTGGACATCATTACCAGTCTACCATAAACTAGATTAAGGTTCATGAAAACAATCTTATAGGACCCAACCTAGTTCATTGCATAACTAGAATGGTTTAAGAGATTTGGTAGAATCTATAATTGGCCCATAAGATCATTAAATACAATGTCAATAACCTCCATCATCCTTTTATAATTTCATGTGTGTAAAACATGAATATTTCATAGTATTTTATTTCATCAAAGTAATTCATAACTTGCACTACACGCAACACTGAGTTCAAGTGCACAATGACTTACCAAACTAGTCGTTCAAAAGTAGTTATGAATAGTATTTACTGAATTTTGAACTTTATATTATCCTTATAATTTAGGAATCCATACAATTATACTCTTGAACACAATGTAAGAAATAATTCATTTTTTCAGATAAAATAATATTTTTCAAAAAAATGTAATTTTACCACCTTTAAATAGAGAACCTTTTTTTAAAACCAATAAATAACAATTTTATATATCCAATTTAATGAAATTGAATTATTATTTATAATTGGGATATAAAAATTTAGTTTGAATATATTTTTGGTACTTTTCTGATAAGTTTCATATTTTGATTAATAGTAAAAAATACTATATTTTAACTGAAAAATACTTTTTAATCAAAATAAATTATAGTGTTAAATTATACTTTTTAATGGTATTGATGTACAAATAGATTATATTATTACCATTTAATCTAATGTTGGTCATTTTAAGTAACTTCACTTTGAAATTGGACATAAACAAGTGTCAATCTTTTGATAGTTATTATTTCTTAAAAATACGCTTTTTGGTTTTGACAATGGGAATTAATTTTAAATTAATAGATTCAATTACTATGTTTTGAATTTGTTAAAGAAGACTTCATTTTTTAATTCGTAATATCAAAATTAGCTTAGGGTGAATTTTTGTATGTTTCTAAAAACATTGAAATTTTGATGAATAGTTAAAAACACAATGTTATTGGTTAAAACTGACTTTTCATTTAAATAATTATTTATTTCATTTAAATTTATTTTAGGCAAAAATAGATACATAATACCAATATAAGTTCAATGTAATTCATTAGAGTCATTTTGTAATAAGTTTAGATATATAAAAATTTTATTAAAATTTTACCATCTTTTACCCACCTCCTAGGAGCACTTAAAAATTTGCATAAAACATAATTTTACCATTTCTGTGAATTGAATTTCAAAAATCCTAGAGACACCATTGATATCAGTATATAATATGTGGTTCAATAAGATAAAAATAATTTTTCGCGAATAGTAACTTTTGACTTTTATTTAACACGGTTAAAAGTAAATAAGGTAATTGAAGGTAAAAATGATATTATTATTATCCTAACACATCTTCTAATTCTGTTGGATAACTTTAATTAGAACAAAAACAACCTCAAAATAAAATATGACCCTTTAGGTCCACTTGGAATATATTAGGACATTTATTATTATCTAATCCAAAGAAGAGTTAAATGTTTTAAATTCAATGTTAAAAAACTAAACCATTTTAAATATAGTGTTTCACATAGTATAAATTCTACTGTAAATATTCACTAGAAAGATAAAAATATTTCATACAGAATGGTATTTTATTTAAAAATTTTAGACATTAAATAATTTAATTTATTTATGACACAATTATGATGTAGTAATTACCTTATTACTTAAATATTAAAATAATTTATATTATAAATACCAAAATAAATGTAAATTGAGACTTTTTATTAATTCCAGTAATTTTATAGGTTAATATGACATATTAGGGTTGACTAAATGAATTTATTTCTAAATAATAATGTTGTTATAAATTTAGAAAAAACAAAATACCAAATAGTGTCAAAATTGTCATAAAAGAGTTTTTAAAACAAATATCATATTATTAATTGGTATTATATTATTAAAAATCAAAGGATCAGATAAAAGAATTAAATAATATTATATATGTCATTAATGATCCACTTGGGATTCTCTTGGATGTTTATAGTATGTTTATTATCATATAATATAAAAATACAAAGAGACATGGTAAAAGTCAAACTATTTAACTAAGAGTTAAATCTAAAAGATAATGTTAATATAGTGAACCAAACCTGTCTAAAACCTATTGGTTGAGTGGTTTTCAACCGATACCAATCATAGCCTTTAAATAATTTATTTTGGATCCACTAGTAAATGAAAATGAATTTATTATAATATAATATTTTATGTTTTTCCTAAGTTGCCCCTCACCCCTATTGTAAAAGGGTACTTCCCCTACTCTCAAATTCACACCTCCAAAGCCATTTGGCTCAGCCAACCCCTACCCAAATATCCACCTAACTATCCTATATTCATCTTAGAGGCCTTAATTTGGTCAGAAAGTCATCCTATGAATCCCTTTTGATCAAATCATAAGAAAGAACCCGAAGAAGAGGTAATGATTTCACCACCCTCTTTCAAGTTCTTTTATTCTCCCACTTAATCTTTATTTATCATTAC
This sequence comes from Viscum album, assembly GCA_963277665.1. Lineage (NCBI taxonomy): Eukaryota > Viridiplantae > Streptophyta > Magnoliopsida > Santalales > Viscaceae > Viscum > Viscum album. Next base: position 1,198,780,869 of record OY728131.1, read on the forward strand.
CATACGAAAATAATAACTCCAATATGTTATATATACTGTGATGTTATTATAAAAATGGAATAACCATATTATATATTATACCCATCAAATGAATGACAATTTCACCTTGTGTGCTTACATACGGTTCACCGTCTCCACGCAGAGGTGTAAATTGTTATTCAACTATGTGTTATTTGGATGGATATAATGATGAGTAATATATATAAAAATAATAAATATAACATGATAATGTCTTTGTAATATCAATATACCATCCAATTCCACACCTTTAGGAAAATGATATAGTCGCTCATGCATACATACGGATTACCGTCTCCACGACGTGATGAGATTAATTTCCATGTTCACCATTTATCGACGATTATAAAAATGTATATTAAAAATAAGTATGTAATATATGAAATAATAATTATATTGTAGATATATATATATATATGTACTTACACATATCTTATTCATATACTTCCATTCAATATGATAATAAACTGAAACAACGTTTATGCGTACGTACAACCTACCGTCTCCATAAAACGTGTTATCCATTTCATATATCAATCCATAAAATTGCCTGAAGGACTTAATTTTTTTATTGATTTTTTATAATACAACTTTAAAGGGGTCAGGTGGAACCCTTACAAGGCCCCTAGGTGTAAGTATTACATGGATCGTTGGCCTAAGAGGAATTCGATTGCCTGTAGTCTTCAAACATTACATACAACCCAGACTAACTACTTGGAACTGCTCCTTCCCAGCATCTTCATCATGAATCAGCTTTCCACCATCACATGGCTATTCTTCTAGCCATTTCCATGCATGCACAAGCTTTTCCCGATGGATGGTACCATTCCCACTCATTCTTGCAATCTGTTTAGATTCGACAGTGGTGAAAGCTCCTTTCGCATCCTCCTTGTAGAGCTTGTTCTTTGTAGGTCTTCTGTTTTGAATCAGCACATAAGGATATATGAAGGCCTTGAGGTGGCCCAAAGTCCTTACAGTATTGAAGGCCTAGGTGTCATGAAGACTTTAAAGGGCTTGGGGACCAAATCGGTGGCCCAAAGGCCTAGGCATGGGAAAATTCTTGGCTCCTATAGTACCAAACAATACCTGTTATAGTTCTCGCTATAGTAAATGCAACAGTACTACACATTTTCTACTACAGTACTACTACAGTACTACTATAGTACTACTACAGTATCCCAGAAATAATTTCTCTGTCTGGATTTCATCTCTGGTCTCCCAGATGCACTTACAGAGTCATTACCAACCGGGCAAAGGATCATGTGAAAAACCTGTTTTGCTACCATCGGCTCCTAGAGCGGGGGGGGGGGGGGGGGCACTTGCCCAAGTGTGCGCGATGTTCCCCAGCTATGAAATGGATTTTAATCACCCTGTTCATAATACTAATAGTGTTTGTGCTGGTGGGACTCGATCCTTCTCTAGTTCCTATGGAGAGCGAGGGGTACAACCAGCGGGTACCACTCAGCTAACACCTCATGGGCCCATTTCATTTATCTTTCTATTATAAATATTTATATTATAAATATATATGATATATGAATGGATGTTTGTATTATGAAAGTATTTAAATCGTTATTTAAATGATACAATCAAGAATAACAAGTTAAAATACGTACGATAAAAAAATGATTATTACCCAAAAATGTTAATTTAACATGAAAATCATTATTAAATAGATATTATAAAGTCATAAATGAATAATATATGATATAATAAATATGAATATGGTTCTTTTATTTTATAATAACATAAAATGGTAATTATAAAAGAGTTCAAACATACCCTCGACCAAAGGAAAGTGAACGTTAATGGTTAATTTCACAATCTTTATATTATCCAAGGCTGTTTTTACATAATTATCTACTGGGAAATATTTATTATCCATGTCCATGTTTCATTAAAAAATTCAAAGGGATTCATTTTAAGTTAATTTTTACTAAAACATCATTTTAAATGTTTTAAATATTTATTCTTCTAAATCATTCTCATTAATGTCCATGTTTTCAAAATGGGGTTTAAGGATTTATTTATATGGACCTGAATGTTTTTAAAAAGTTAATTCCTTTGAAAAGTTTCAATGAGGTATGAGACACTTTGATTCAAAAATTTCATTAAATGACTTCCTTTTTAAATTTTGTTACTTTTTAATGTTTTCATGAAAAAAAGATATTGCTCTCAAAGAGTTTTACTAATCATTTTTATCTAGGTCACATCTATTGATGGATTTTAAACGTGTTTGAAGTTAATTATTATGATACAAATCTTCCATAGTGTATTAAAGGTTTTGTGATATGTTTTACTATGGATGTTTTATTTTTATACCATTCATGGTTTATGGATAAGGTATTGACATTTCATATTCTAGTTTTAATACGAGTTTTTATATTAAGTATAAACCTTTTCATATGTGAAATGCATTGGACTTAGTAAGTGACAGGTGGAGCCTGCTATAGTTCCTCGATTCATTGGTTGGTCTCATGAGACCAACTAGTGTCTTGGAACAAGTCCTTGACGAAATATTATTTGTAGTCTTGGCACAAGGCCTTGACTATGTGGTAATGAAGTCTGGCATTATGCATTCCATCATTATGAAAGTGGCTATTGATATTGCATGTGATTATTCGACTAGTAGAATATCCATGTGAGTAATCAAATGGAATTATTTTGATTTGTATTTTCCATATTATTATGAAGTTTATGTCAAAAAGGATTTTGTTTTAGTTTTACACATTTCCTTAAATGTGTATGCTTATTTTTTAATGTTTCGACTATATTGTTATCCTTACTGAGCATCTAAGATCACCCCTTTCTATGTTTTATTTTACCCAGGATTCCAAGAAGTGTATTGTGATTTATATATAGGGTTATGCTAAGGGAATAATGGAATTAATAAAGGATTATTTATGTTGTGTTATATGTTATAAAGTGCAATGTATCATTCATGTATGTGATCTATTTTCCAAGACCTCTAAATTGATCGGTCCTTTGGGACTTGATTCCTTGTAATCATTCTAATGTATTAAATTAATGCACCGACTATTGGTAACTGGGGTCAGGGAGTTATAGTTGGTATAAGATAATGTTTATCAATATCCTTGTAAAATAGATTTAAATAAACTATGATTAGAACACGTTACCCTAAGATAGAATTTGAGGAATAGTATAGGAGAACTTTCAATAATTTTGGCAATTTAGATATTTTTTTAGTTTTCCTAGATAATAAATCCCTCTATAAATATGAGTAGGTAGAGGAAGCTCTGGAAAATATGTACCTAGGGGTAAAACCCTAAAAAACCACTTTGAGCTAGACTCGAACGGGAACTGGTGCACGACAACAGACCTTGATGCACTCAGGGTTACGACACTCCCGGGGGATATGTTATGGGTAATTCTCATTTTCTATACAAATAATTATGAAAGAATTACAATTTTATACCTCCTCAATGAAAATATTTTTATCATTATGGATTATATCCATGAACTGTTCAATTTACGTTTAGTATTTTACAATTTTGGAATTATTCATTGCAATTCATAAAATGACCTAGTGTATACCATTTCATAGAAATGGTGCCTAGTAGAAGGAATGTGAACTCCAGCAATACATATGATCCAATGAGTAAGAAGTATCATATACTTCAAGGTATTAAGCCAAAATTTAGAAGGGTAATAGTCTCCCATGTATTCTCACCATATGAAGAATTAATATTAGGTGTTAATAAGATAAGTAAATAATTCTCAGAGTCCTGTGGAATTGAAGTGAAACAAGAGAAGAAAATGATGGAAGAGAGGAAGATGGATAAAGGGAAGAGGGAAACGAAGGATTTTCCCGTATGTGATAACTCTGGAATGAATCACCGTGGTAAATGACTAAATGGAATGGGAGTTTTTAATATGTGTGGATAAAAAAGACACCATGTATGTGATTGAAATGGTATGAAAGAATTTTCAAATGTATAATGATTCAATTTCAAGGCGTTGAGGAACTACGTGAATCAATGCCCCAGTCACTAGAGTATACCATAAATGATGATACTAAATATTAATCAAGTTAAGATACTACCTCAGATAAAGAGGAATGAATTGTGTTCTTACGTTTTTAATATAAAATTATTTCATTTCAGTGTAGTATCAACAATATACAGGTTATATGAATTATGGAGATAAATAAGGATTTTCATGCAGTACTATTTTATTGAGGATTTGAGATTATTTGGTTCTATGAAAAGTGACTTAGTAGTAAGCTACACTTTTTGGAAAAATACATGGTTTAAGGAAATGTAATCCTTAGTATGGTCCTAATAATGAGGTACTGAATTTTGAATAAGAGATGGTTGATTTGGATAAATTATATTGGATATTCTTGACATAATTGGAAATGATTAATAGTTTGTCTATTTCATCATTTTTGTAAGGGATAATGAATATAATCAATATGGTTTTATGGTAATTTAAGGTGTTACCATGTTTTAAAATAATACATGAAGAAGGTGTTCACATGTTATTACGTGGAAAAAAGGATATTCATTGTGTATAACTTCCTTATAAATTTTGGACTGTGAGTTTGGATAGATTTATTTTGGATTAGTCTAAAGGTTGGAATGGATTATGTTTAAAATTGGATACTATCGTTAAGATTATTTTTGTATTTTTATACAGGACAACATACAGACCATGTGACAACCCGTCGCGTCTGATAAAGCTGCGGGGATCAAACCCACAACCATAGTGCGATTGGGATTTATCGCCTACCATTGGATAATGTGAAGTCCCCTGATTGTATAATGCATTTTCTTTTTTAAAGGGTCTGATAGGTGAATTATAAATTCATTTTTTTGGAACCCTATATGAATAGGAGAAATATATATTTTTATATTCTATTATCTTTTAGTGTGAAAGATGAGTTTATGGTAGAAATTTGTTAAAGGAAGAAAATCTACTTGTTGACTATATTTTTTTTTATTCTCTTATTATATGAAGAAATTAATTCTTAAACATTAGGTAAGGGATCTTAAAACTAAAAATGTGTTATCCTAATACCTCATTTTTTGTTGAACTGATGATATTTTAAATCATCATAGATTGATGGCTTTGAGGCCCTCAATTCTACAATTGTTTGTGACTGATGACCTCAATCACTCCCTATAAATATTTTTGTTTTCCTTGTAGTTATGTGTCTTTAATTTCCACAAATTTTCTCCTAATCAAGATCATGATTTTGTGGTTACTTTTTCATTCCTCTTTTCCTCTTATTAAGACTAAATTTTTTTAAACCAATTTCCAATGTGGCTTTTCCCACAGAGGTATTTTCTATTTTGAAACTTTTATTTTCGATGAATAATTTCAAATTTTGAGGACGCAATTTATTGAATGAGTGAAAAATATAACACCCCAAGATTTCATAGTATGTTATTTCTTCAATGTAATTCAATAACTTTCACTACACACAACACTGAGTTCAAGTGCACCACGACTTACCAAACTAGCCGTTCAAAAGCGGTTATGAATAGTATTACCTGAATTTTGAACTTTATATAATACTTATAATTTAAGAATCCATATTATGAGTTTCTTAAACATAATGTAAGAACAAATTCATTTTTTTCAGATAAAAGAAGTATTTTTTCAAACAAAATGCTATTTTACCGCATTTTAATAAATAACCTTTTTTAACAAATATTTAACAAAGTTATATATTCTATTTAATGAAATTAAATTATTCTTTATAATTGGGACAAAAAAATTTGGGATAAATATTTGGTTCTTTTCTGATAACTTTCATATTTTGATAAATAGTGAAAAATACTATATTTTAACTGAAAATAAATGTTTTAGTCATAATAATTTATAGTGTTAAATTATAAAAATTAATTGTTTGGAAGTATAAATAGATTATATTTTAACCATTTAATCCAATTCTATTCATTGTAAGTAATTTCACTTTGAAATTGCACATAAATAAGTGTCAATCTTTTGATAGTTGTTATTTCTTAAAAATACACTTTTTGGTTTTGACAATGGGAATTAATTTTAAATTAATAAATTCAATTTCATTTATTTGATTTTGGTAAAATAGAGTTCATTTTTGAATTCTGAATATCAATATCATCATAGGTGATGTTTTTTTATGTTTCTGAAAACTTTCAAATTTTGATGAATAGTGAAAAACATTGTGTTATTGGTTAAAACCGACTTTTCATTTAAATAATTATTTATTTATTTTAAATCTATTTCAGGTCAAAATAGATACATAATACCTATATAAGTTCAATGTAATTTATTGGATTCATTTTATAATAATTTTATATACATAAAAAGTTTATTGAAATTTTACCGTCTTTTACCCACCTCCTAGGAGCATTTACAAATTTGCATAAAACATAATTTTACTGCTTCTATAAATTTAATTTCAAAAATCTAAGAGACATCGTTGATATCAGTAAGTAAAATGTGGTTTAATATGATAAAATTATTATTATTTTGAATAGTAACCTTTGACATTTATTTACCACGGTTAAAAGTAAATAAGGGAAATAAAGGTAACAATGATATTATTATTACCCTAACACATGTACTAATTATATTGGATAAGTTTAATTCTACACAAAACAACCTTACTAATAAAATATGATCCTTTAGATCCACTTAGATTAGATTAGGACATTTATTATTATTTAATCCAAAGAAGAGTTAAAAGTGTCAAATTCAAAGTTTAATAATTAAACCATTTTAAATATAGGATTTCACATAGGATAAAATCAACTATAAATATTCATTAGAAAGATAAAAATATTTCATACATAATGGTATCTTATTTATAATTTTTATACGTTAAATAATTTAATTTATTTATGACACAATGATGATGCAGTAATTACTTTATTACTGAAATATTAGATTAATTGATAATATAAATACCCAAATAAATGTAAATTGAAACTTTTTAATAATTCCAGTAATTTTATAGCTTAATATGACATATTAGGGTTGACTAAATGAATTTTATTTGAAGTAATAATGCTGTTATGGATTTAGAAAAAACAATATACAAAATAGTGTCAAAATTGTCATAAAAGAGTTTTTAAAAAAATTATTATATTATTAATTTGTATTCTATTCTTAAAAATCATATTTTCAGCCAAAATGAATAATTACTATTATATATGTCATTAATTAACAACTTGGGGTTCTCTTGGAAGTTTATAGTATGTTTATTAACTGTATAATATAAAAATACAAAGAGACATGGTAAATGTCAAACAATTTATCTAAGAGTTAAATCTAAATGATAAGGTTAATATAGTGACCCAAACCTGTATAAAACCTCTTGTTTGAGTTGTTTTCGACCCACCCCCACCTTATATTTTAAATAATTCATTTTGGATCCACTATAAACTAAAAATAAATTTATTATAAAATAATATTTTATGTTTTCCCTAAGGTACCCCTCACCCCTCTTACAAAAGGTCACTTCACCTTCTCTCAAATAAACACATCCAAATCCATTTGGATCGTCCATCCCCTACCCAAATATCCTCCCAACAATCCTAACTTCATCCTAAAGGCTTTATGTTGGTCAGAAAGCAATTATATGGAGCCCTTTTGGTCAAATCAAAAGGAAGAACCCGAATAAGTGGTAATGATTTCACTAACCTCTTTCAAGTTCTTTTATTCTTCCACTTACTCTTTCTTTTTTATTACCATACAAAAATAATAAATACACTACCTTATATACACTATGATGTTATTATAGATATTTCATAACAATATTCATTATTCTATCCATCCTATTATTGATAATGTCATCATGCGTGCGTACGTACGGCTTACCGTATCCACACCGTGGTGTAATTTTTAATTCAACACTATGTTATTTGGATGGATATAATGATGATTAAATTTTATTTAAATAATGAAAATAACATGATAATGTCTCTGTAGAATTAATATACCATTTAATTCCAAAATTTTAAGGAAATGATATTGTAGCTTGTGCGTGCGTACAGATTACCGTTTCCACAACGTGATGAGATTCATTTCCACGTTCACCATTCATCAACGGTTATAAAAATATATATTATTTATAAGTATTTAATATATGACATAATAATGATACTATATTTATATATATGTACTTACACATATATTATTCACTAACTTCCATTCAATATGATATGAAAACAGATATAGCGTTTTTGTACACGTATGGCCTACCGTCTCCATAAATGGTATTTTCCATTGAATATATCTATCTATTATGAATATTTATATGATAAATATATATTATATATGTGTCAAGTTTTTTATTCTGGATGTATTTAAAACATGATATAAATGATATGGTCAAGAATAACAAGATAAAATGCGTACGTTAAAGAAAGCGATTATTTCCCGAAATATTAATTTAACATGAAAATCATTATTAAATGGGTAGTATAAAGTCCTAAATGAATCATGTATGATATAATAAATATGAATATGGTTCTTGTATAATCTAATAATATTGAATTTTCATTATACAGGAGGATAAACGTACCATCGACCAAAGGAAAGTGCAAGGTAAGGGTTAATTTCACAATCTCTTTATTATTCGAGGTTGATTTTACATAAGTATCTACTGGGAAGTATTTATTATTCAGGTCCATGATTCATAAAAGAGTATTTAAAGGGATTATTTTTAAGGTACTTTTTAATAAAACATCATCTTAAATTTTTTAAATATTTATTCTTCTAAATCGTTCTCATTAATTTCAATGTTTTCAAAATGGGTTTTAAAGATTTATTTATATAAACAAGAATGTTTTTAAAATGTTAAATAATTTAAAAAGTTTCAAATTGGTATGGGACACTTTGATTCAAAAATTCCTATTAAATGTATTCCTTTTAAAATTGTCTGACATTTATTTGTTTTCATGAAAAAAGATATTTCTTTCAAAGAGTTTTTCAAATCATTTTCACCTATGTCAACATCCTTTGATGGATTTTAAACTTGTTCGAAGATGATTTATTGTGATGCAAATCTTATATATTGTATTAAATTTTTTGTGATAGTTTGACTATGGATGTTTTATTTTTATACCATTCATGATTCATGTATAATGTATTGACATTTCATATGCTATTTTTAATACGAATTTTTATGTTATTTTTAATCCTTTTCATATGAGGAATGCATTGGACTTAGTAAGTTATGGGTGGAGCCCGCTATAGCTCCTCGATGCATCGGTATGTCTCATGAGAAAAACTAGTGTCTTGGAACAAGGCCTTGAAAAAAAATTATTTATAGTCTTGGAACAAGGCCTTGACTATATGGTAATAAATTCTGTCATTATAAATTCCATCATTATGAAAGTGGCTATTGATATTGCATGTGATTATTCGACTAGTATAATATCCATGTGAGTAATTAAATGGAATTATTTTGATTTATATTTTCCATATTATGTTTATGTTTATGTTGAAAAGGCTTTTGTTTTTGTTTTATACATTGCCTTATGTGTTTATGATTATTTTTGAAAGTTTACACTATATTTTTATCCTTACTGAGCATCTGAGCTCACCCCTTTCTATGTTTAATTTTTCCCAGGATACCAAGAAGTGTATTGTGATTGATATTCAGGGTTAAGCTATGGGAATAATGTAATTCATAAAGGATTATTTTTGTTGTTTTGTATGTTAAAAAGTGTAATGTAACATTTATGTATGTAATTTATTTTCCAAGACTTCTATACTGATCGGTCCTTCGAGACATGATTCCTTGTAATCATACCAATTATTAAAATAATGCACCGACTCTGGGTAATTGGGGTCAGGGTGTTACGATGTGGGTAACCATGTATTCATGAAGGTATCACCCTGATTTTTCTAATAGAGTTTAGGGAAGGAATGGGTGTTTTCCCCTAGGTTCATGGGACATTTTGAGATCTTAGAGTTGATTTTGAAATTCATATACCATTTGGAATTTCTACCTTAGTTGATGAGTTTTCATAATGCATTTCACATCTCCCACGTAAATAGGTGTTGATGAGATCATTCCCATTTTATAAATTTGGAAGTGATTGGGTTGGATCCAAATATTTATTAACTATAAAACAATATAAATCATTGCCTCATAGGTCAAAGTGATTTAGGAAAATTCCATTCATTTGTTTATGGAACCACAGAGAATATTCACATGATACATTAGAGTGTTAATAATTCTTGAGGGGGAATGGATTCTTATGTTCACATATTAGGCATCGGGTTGAATTTTTGGGGTATAAAATGATATAGTGGGGAGAATTTATACACCCCAAAGTCATTTTAATTAAATAAAATTTTATTTATTAATTATAATTGTATTATTTTAATATTTTATTTATTTACGAAATTGAGTAATTTTTTAGTTTTCAGTTTTCTGGAGTTTATTTTTCATTATGTAAACGGTTTGCATAGGACACACTATAAATGGGGTGTACTGTGGTATAAAAAGGGGATCATGGGTGTGGCTTATCTAAATGGAAAGTGCACCATACCATAAAGGTTGGGAGTCAAGGGATATATGTCTTACCCCATGGATTTTACCCATGGAAAAGCCGAAGAGGATACACCATTGGGGTTTCTAGGGAGGGACACTATATTGTAGCTAGTAGGCCTATATCACTATGTTCCACTACACACTTTTTTAAAAAAATAAAATAAAATTTTAGAAACTATCCCTTCTAAATTTTACACCCTTTTACACTCTTATTCCTTCCTTTATAAATTCACCATGTCATCTACATAATATATCCTTTTTGTACTTCCATGTTTATAATATGTGTGTATCATCCAAATTTTCTTAGAAAACTAAAATTATGTGACTTTTTTTCTCTCCCTTTTACCATATGTCATTTATTTTTTAGGTTTCCCAATAACCCAGACCCATGGTATCCTAGAGTCTACTCTACAAAAATTTAAATGGTGTAAGAACATATTGTTTTTCAGAGTGGATAATGAAGAAGGGGGTGAATTGAGTTCCTATTTAAAAATTTCTATTTAAAATATTTATATTGTAATCCCCCAATTTAAATAACAAGCTAAAATGTAGTAAATTTGTAATACAGTAAGGGTTCAGTTAGGTTCTGAACAGATTGATTCGTTCTCAGTTAATATATTATGAGGATTAGATTATCTTTTGAAACTATACTATTGGTTTACAATTAATAAAAAAACTTTCTTGTTTAACTATCAGAGTAACTTTAAAATAGATTTATATTTACATCACTTGGCAGTGGTGTCACGACCCGTCCTCGGGGCCCGTGCCGTGACTACCCCAAGCCCGCCTTCCATAGGCCAGGGGCTGGCGACTAGCACCAAGGCGTAAATCCCAACAAAAAGGGAAGGCATTGCCTTTGAAAAGTAAGCAAGCACCATAGAGTAAGCAAGGAAAAGTAAACACTAAGTAAAACTGTAACAGGCTGTGCTGAAAGTAAAAGGGGCCGGAAATACAAGCCCAACTGTAAAGTACAACTGAAAGGGAAAAACAGCAACTGAAAAGAAAAGCCGCAGCGTCGAGCCGTCCTCTGGAAGTCCCACCTGAAGGGTGGGTACAGATAGCCTCCACAGCTCCTCGGTCCAGCCGTCCACTCCGAGTACGTCCCGCCCAGTGGTCCACCTCCAGGTACCGTCCTGCTCCACACGCCTCCACCTCGATCAGCGCTGCCCGCCGTCTGCAACCAACACCACGAAGTGCCGGCATAGCCCGTGCAGGGATGAGTATAAGCTACTCAGTAGGGACCCCGAGACCCCCGAAGGTCTCCCAGAATCCACAAAGGAAAGATACAAACATGAAGTAACATCTGACACGGCTTAGGTATATGCCCATACATATACCTAAGTCATCAATTCCCGATTGGCTCCAACGTCTGAGCCTAAGCACAACCCAGTCCACACAAGAAAGCAAACGTATACCCACACAGGATAGAACAACACAATCCATAAAGGAGAGTAAACAGTAAATCCACACAGGAAAACTCAACAGATAACTCTCATAGGTATATGCCCATACATATATCGAAATTATCAGGTAACCCATCTCAATCAAGAGGAAACACAAGGATCATTGACTCAGCTCAAACCAGGATTTTCATTATCAAAAACGTAACTGCTGAAGAGCCCCATCTCTGAAGTGCACAGTGGTCCTGTCACAACTCCGAGGTACTGCTCACTAACCTAAGACTGCTGAGGTACTCCTCCTGTCGAGTACCGCGGGTCTGCTGCCAACTACCAGGCGCTCCGTCCCCTGAGGGTCTACTTCCAAATACCGGGCGCTCACCCAAATAGCCTACAGAGGCACTCCTCCAGTCGAGTACTGCGGGTCTGCTGCCAACTACCAGGCGCTCCGTCCGCTGTGGGTCTGCCGCCAAATACCGGGTGCTCCGTCCACTGGGCTAGTCGACTCACTCCAAGTCGAGTCGGTCGAGCAGTCTTCAGGCCTCATCCGGCTACACGGTCTCCGTACTCTGTAAGCTCGTCTCCAGTATTGCGGGTCTACCGCTACAACCAAGCGCACCACATCTATCGAGTAAAGCAGAAGATTCATCTCACACAGGTATACTTCTTCAGATTGCGATAAATATGATCACTGAACCATCTAAGTCGTCGGACCCACGAAGGATCGATAGGTACTAACCCCTGCAGTGACCCACACAGGATCAGACCCACACAGGATCGGGCCCACGCAGGACCTGTAGCACTGGTCCACGTAGAATTGCTGAGTGCAGTAGTCATCGCAGTCCACTGAGGATCTCTGCACAGTCGTCGCCGCAGTCCACTGAGGATCTATGCACGGTCGTCGTCGGAGTCCACGGAGGATCTCTGCACAGTCGTCGCCGCAATCCACTGAGGATCTCTGCACGGTCGTCCTCGGAGTCCACGGAGGATCTCTGCACAGTCTTCGCCGTAGTCCACTGAGGATCTCTGCACGGTCGTCGTCGGAGTCCACGGAGGATCTCTGCACAGTCGTCGCTGTCGGAGAAGCAGTCGCAGCCAGCACTAGGGTTCCCGCACACAGCAAGCTCGTTCGGGAGGGTCCGCTCCACGAGCCGAGAGGCTGATACATCAACTGACACAAAGTCCGAAGTTGAGGTATCCAAAAGTTCTGTATCGTCAACAGGAACTCAACGTCGCAGACGGCGCGTCAATCGGAGGCCCGGTCTGAGAGTTATTGGCTTTTTTGTACCAGGGGCCCGGTTGGTTTTTAAGGCAGAACCAACCCGACCGTACTCCACCTGCATCCAAACCTCGTGCGGAGTGTGCCAAAATATCCGTCTCACTTAGAGGAATTCAACGAAACAGACGGCGCGTCAATCGGACGCCCGATCTGTGAGTTATTGGTCTTTCTGTCTCACACCCACCCTGGGAAACTTCCTAGGAGGTCACCCATCCTGATCACTGCTCTAGGCCAAGCACGCTTAACTACGGAGTTTTAACTACGTAGGCTCCCGAAAAGGAAGGTTCACCTTGAGTATAGTATACCAAAACGACCGTCTCGATCCAAGGATCGCGTTGCCGCTGACGGCGCGTCGTTTCGGAGGCCCGTAGCTCAAGTTATGGGCGTTTGAACGAAAACTGTCCGAAGACGGGGGGTCCGGGCCCGGGCTGACCCGGCCCGACCCCCCCCCCCCCCCAGGAGTCGGCCGCACCGGGTCGACCTGACCCGGTCCGACCCGGTCCGGTTCGGCCGAGCGGCCGAACAGCCGAGGCACGCGGGGCGCCGCCCCCCGCAGTCAGGTGGTGCCCCCCCCCCCCCGCATGGGGCCGCGTTGAGTTGGGACGCGGCTTCAGCCACGTCCGAGGGCACCGGACCCGCGCGGCCGCGGGTCCGCGGGTGCCGTCGCCGCCGCGCTGAGTCGCGGCGGCCTGTCCGGCGGCGCGCTGGGGCGCCGCTGCTCCCGGCTGCCGGCGCCACCCGCGTCGGCGACCCACGCCGCCGGCGAGTTCCGCGGGCCACCGGGATCGCTCCGGTGGTCCGATTTTGTTCCCGCCTGCGCCGCTGCTCCTCCCGGGACTCGTCCTTCACTGCGGAATCATCAAACATCCGTTGCGGCACGTTCCGTCGTCGCCCGTCAAATCCGCACAAAAAGAAGAACGGCGGAGGGTCGTCGGGCCGTGTTCGTTTGGCCCGCACCCTCCGCGTTAGAGATAAACAACCGAGAGAAATTTGTTCAACACATGAACGCATATCCGAATCAATTTTTAATGAAATAAAATTGTTTCATTAACGGGTTCCTCATTTGAACGAAAAAAAACAATTTTAATAAAATAAAATTGTTCAATTTAAACTGGTTCTTTAATTTTTAAAGAACTTTCATGGGAATAAAGAGGGGTATTCCAAATTATAAAATCCCTACCTCGTCGATCGTCGTGCGCGGGCGTTCTTCGCGGAAAAGCTCGTCGCGGAAGAGAGGGATCGTCGCGTCGTCGCGGGGAGGCGTCGCATCGTCGCAGAATCCGGTGTTGAGTCGGCGAACTCAAGCAGCCGATCGAAGATCCGTCGCGGAGGAAGAGACATCGCAGAAGAACGTTGTCGGCGATGCGGATCACAGTGTCGCGTCGTCAATTTCCGGGTTCGGCGTTCTTCGCGTTCTTCGCGTTCTTCACGAAGGAGGAAGAAGAAACAAGAATTCTGTCTCAACGAGTAATCCCCAAAAGGTTTTGGTTGGTCTTATTTATTAATATGCCAACAAACGAAAACAGGTTAAGAAACGATTTAATTAATTCGTTGAATTAATTCAACGAAAGAAACAGCCCATTTAATTCACGAAATAAACCGCCCAATTAAATTTTCTGTTAAGATTTTATGAAACGCGTCAGTTGACTTTCATTAAGACGGGTTTTCGCAGGTGCGTTTCTTAGCGGAAAGAAACGGCGGGGCTCGTACGGGCCCCACCTCACAAATATCCTACTAAGAGGGTAGGATATTTCTGGATAGCATCCTATCCGGTTCAACTCAGTTCAAGCCGCCTTTAAGTGGCTTCAAGTGGATTCCAAGTGGCTTAAGTGAAATAAAATAATGTTGTCGCAAAATTATTTTATTTCATAACTTTAAGCCTGAAATTTAAAAACCACACCCGAGCAAACGCAACTCTGGAAGAGGCGTTTCTAAGCGAATACCGACGCTGCGATTTCATCGGTGCCCTCAGAATTTGATTCCGGGAAACGGTTCAAAAGTTAGAAAAACCCGCTCGTCCGTTCACTGAACGTACCCGAGCCAAACTTCGGAAAATGATTCTAGGCACACCGGGCCTCGGAATCAGGTGCCATCAGAAACTGCGCTCTTGTAAAATTCCAAAGAAAATTAAGAAAAAAAAATTCCTTGAAAATTACGGGTCTTTACAAGTGGAATATTCAATATAATTTTAACAAAGGAAAAAAGAACAGTAGTTTTAACCTAGAGGTTCATTCTCAAGATGAGACTTAGTCCTCTCAAATAGATTTATATAAACTATAATCCAGACCCTAGATCGTGGTTTTACAAAAATGCACAGACTGTCCAGGTCCTCACACCTCTACCGCAGTTCTACGTGGGGAAAAAAACAACAGCACACAGGTTGTCCAGGTCACAGTTGACCTCTTCCACTATCCACAGTGGGATACAAGATTTTAATGGAGAGATTAAGTGAAGATCTAGAAATCCTTTAGTTCAGCACCAGATACAGTATGTGTCAAAATAGACAGAATCACACACTGATCATAATGTAAAGAAAAATATGATCACATCAAAGAAAGAATATATAGAAGAGTTTATAATGCTCTTGTGTGATGTCAAAGTAGCTCTGGACTCCTTTGAATTGAAGTAGATGATGCTCTAAGTCCTCTTATGGAAGTTTTCTGGAAAACAGAGTGTCCTTATTTTGTTTCTTCACTTTCAGTACATGTGTTCAGCTTAAATGTGATAGTATTCCAAGAGGCTCTTGAATCTTGTTTTTTAACTTCTATTCTTGATGTGTATAAGTGTTCTTCGAGTTTTTTGTGTGTTCTTCTCTTTTGGTATTTGCACACCTGTGTCTATATCAGTGTGTACTCCTCTTATCACCATGTTATATTTTTTTGTAAAATATGATATCCTTTTATACACTATGATCCTCTAGACATAAAAATCTTTGCACGTGCATCTACCTCATACTTGTCTACGGATTGTTCTACAAACAACATTAAATTAATTTCAGAAACATTAATTTGACTACATATTACCATTAGAAATAAATTTGAATTAACAAAATGAAAATAGTTATTTATATCAATCGTTGAGAAATCTTCAATCTGTTGTCTTCAGTTTGATAACAATGGTCTGTCATCTTCAGTGTGTGTTCTCCGGTGTGTCGACTTCGGTCTGTCGTACTTCGGTTTAGGTGTGTCAACTTCGGATTTGGTATGTCGACTTCAGTTTCGGTCTTTCGACTTCGGTTTCGGTATGTCGACTTTGGTTTCTATTTTTTGACTTCGGTTTCGGTCTATCATCACCGGTTTCAGTCTGTAGACTTCAGTTTTGGCCTATCGGCTTTGGTTTCGGTCTCTCATCTTCGGTTTTAGTCTGTCGACTTCGGTTTTGGTCTGTCAATTTCGGTTTCAGTCTATTACCTTTGGTTTTGGTCTGTTGACTTTGGTTTTGGTCAGTAGACTTCGGTTTCAGTCTGTCATCTTCTGTTTCGGTCTGTCGACTTCGGTAACAGTCTGTCAACTTCAGTTTTGGTCTGTCATCTTTGGTTTTAGTCTTTCGACTTCAGTTTCAATCTGTCAACTTCGATTTCAGTCTGAGAAATATTGTAAAGAGTCTATCAGTAATATACCATTGCAAGATGAATTTTTAATCAATGTATATGTAGAAATACATTTGTAAATATATTGATTCATGACTTATAAGAAATCGACTTCGTAAAGTTTATGCTGATGTTGGACAAAATTGATCCACATATATATATATATATTAAAATTAGCATAAATGATATGAATCTGTTTATTGACATTATTTGTGATTATGAAAAATAGAATATCATGATGGGTACAGCAATCCCCCCCTTTTTGATAATCACATGTTATGGAAGATATGAAAATATATAAAATAAACATGGTTGAATATACCTGCCCAATATAACTAAAGTTTGACATTGCTAGAATTTATTTAAAACTTATCTCCCCCTCACTAGATGGATTAAGAAGATTATATGAAACCCTTGTTTTCTCATCATCCTTACTTTCTCAACCTTTCTCATATGCCATTCTGACATTCTACCCCTTTTGGGATTAACAAAAAGTGAAAAACAGAAAGGAAAAATAGGATAAAAGAGAGATACCACAATATTTTTCATTCAAAATCATAAGAGTACAAAACAAACAAAAAGAACAAATCAGAATCAAAAAGATATAATCCATCACTAGGGTTTGGGATGAATAGGAGATTTGCCTTTTTCCGAGGGATCCACAAGAGAAGGTTTGGGAGTGGAAGAGGATGGAGGTAACCAGATGACAACACTAGGTAGGGAAACTTCAGTAGGAATAGTGGCAGCAAGGGTATGCCTTCTCTTTGACAGCACATGACCTGGAGACTGCTCAGTAATAATCAGTTAAATTTGTGTAAGAGCTTGAGAGATAGTCATTGGAGCAGGAGGTCAGGGGGTAGTACCAATGGAAGAATCTAGACGAACCACAATAGCCTCGGCCTGAACATGCAGATACGGTTTGAGCAGGTTGATGAAGTCATTAATGACTTCTCCTCCCTATTGTAATGCCTTCTCAAAGTCATCCTTATTTTCTATAAACTTATTCAATAAGGGTGTAAACTCTTTCAACTAGATAACTTTCATTTTGAAAGCTTCTATGACTAGGGGAATTTGAAGATTTTCTGCCAGAAATTTTAAATTGTTGATGAGATAATGATTAGTATATATCTTAGTGAAATACTTATCCACCTTTCCCCGAATTTCCTTCTGAGCTGCAGATGATTCATTGGTTCATTGTCTGGCCATATTGTATAGAATATCTGTATTCTGATGTACCTTTTCAGGGGTTTCTTTATCTGAATAAATCTAGTATTTCTGAATATCCTCTCTCATCACAGTCTTGAGAGACTCTAAATTAGAAAAGGTACTTCTCCCACTCCTGAAACTAGATGGTCCAGTCAACATTTTTCCCAGCTCCTCTTTCAACTTTTTCAAGTCAACACTGAATATATGAGTTACAATGTTCCTAATAACTTCCAGGACACCACTAAAAGAGTTCTTCAAGTCAGAGGTCAGTGAACTCATCTCATTGCTCATTTTTCTCACTTCTTATCTCAGTAAAGTGTTGTGTCTAATAATAGTTTCTGTAGTATTAAGAGGATTCAGTTGAATCCCATGAAACACAGTTCTTGCAATTTTTTCTGCATCACTATCTGAGATAATTAATGAGGTGGAGGCTTCATATCCGGATCATATTGAAGCATTCACTAACTCACATATTTCATTCCTAAACTTTTCCATATCATCCTTAGTGACATAGTCACTAGGCACTGACTTAGCAACTGGGTCTACTGCAGAAGAAGCAACCGGTGGAACAAGTGTATCAGGCTCTGGTTCAGTATGGACTTGAGGAATAGGAAGATTCGGTATCATATCCTATTCTGAATCATATTCTAACATGAATAGAATATATCCTGTATTACTATTCCATTCTCTATCACATGTCCAATCTCTTGGATCAACGGTATCAATTCTTACCCTTCTTCTCTGAGGATCAGGAATAACATCTATATCATCAATTCCTTCATCCTAGTCTCTGGGAATAAAACCTTGTCTAGGGAGAGGATCCAACCGAACATCAGGTTCTGGTTGAGCTCCAGCTTCTTCAGCTTCACCGGGTACTTCCTCAATTTGGGGCAGAGGAACTACAACTTCTTCTTCCTGGCTATTTTCCATAATATCATTCAATTCCTTAATGATTTCTTGATTTCCATCAATGGGATGGTGTGGTATTTCATCATTTCCAGCATGTCTATGATCATCAGCCTGTTGATCAGCAGGCTCTTATCCATCACTAGCTCCATGAACAGATTCTTCACTAATATGTCAACCAATTGTTGTCCTACTTTTATAGAATCACTCACATGCTCAATGCTTCTTCCATCATTACCATTATACCCATCAACAACACCATCATAACCATCATCATCATCATCATCAGATTCCGCATCTATTTTGATAACATAACCCTCTACTCCAGTAACTTTGGTTTCTTCCTCTTCATCATCACCTAGAATAGTTTCTCTTGAAGGCAGTTCCATAGGTGGACTAGCAGGTCCAGAATACATATTCATTGGACTTTCATCAATATCAAGATTACTCCTATCATCAAAAATATATCCTTCTTCCCTAGGCACTTCAGCCTCACCTTCCTCATCAGAATAGACAGGAACTTCTCTAGGTTTCTGACCTAGATCAACAAGATCCTTTGGTCTAGAAGGATGGTCAACCAGATGGAACTCCTCATATAGTATTTCTTCAACTCCTACCCAACATATCTTTCATGGGTTTTAGAATATCTTCATCATTTTACAAATGTCTTTTTGAAGATAGGAACCACTAAAGGAAGTTATCATTTCCTATCCATCTTCCACACAATATAATTTCTTCATCATAGCATAAATAATTCTTGGATAGTATAAACATGTTGCTTTCTTATATGGCTTAATCAAATCAGAATTATTTACCATAATATATCTGCACAGATTCAACATTATTCCATGTTTCAACAAAAATATCATGAACACATCCTGATATTTTATAGTAGATAAATCTCCCTTCCTAGGGCATATTTTATGTTTAATGAATTAAAAAAGCAATCCCACTTCTCCTTCAAATTCATTTTCAACAATTCTCCAGGATTCATCATTTCCAGTAAGCACATTAAGAGCATCTTTATATGAATTTTTTTTGATGAATGTGGAATATTTCTAGGATTGTCTGCATATACACCTTCACGAGGTACCTCTAAGAATTCATCCCATTCCTTTAAAGAGAAAACCACTTACTTTCCCTTTACTACAGACTTCATCTTTGCAGCCTCGGGATCATCCAGTGATATACTTAAATGTTGATAGAATTTTTGCCCAAGATGAGGATAAAAAGTTCTTTCATTGTTGTTAAACCATCTTAGACACCCTTGAGATTGCAGTACCTTTAGCAGAAAAGATTTTCTTGACAGAAGTCACTTAGCAGACACTTCATTTTCAGCTGTGACAAACCGACTTTCTAAGATTGGTTCCCCAGTCCCACTAGTTTCACCCTTATGACTCTTAGTAGGAGGATATTTTTTAGGATATTTCATTGCGCTCTTAGTCCTTTACATGGTGAAGCTGTGGATTCTAACTGGGTTGAGAGGTCGAGAGACGAGAGAGAGATAGAGAGACTAAATGTAGTCGGATTTACAGCTATGAAGATGGTGAAATTATCGGATGGATTGGAATTAATATATCATTTATGCATTGTAAATATTAATATATAAAATTTAAACAAGGCAAAGTGAAAGAGTTAAAACAATATTGTTTAACTTAAGGTAAAAGGAATTTACACAACATCCCATAAATGTATCCGTGTCAATGAATCAGTTTAAAAAAACGGTTTCACAAAGATCAGTTTCATAAAAATTAGTTTCATAAAAATTGGTTTCATAAAGATAGGTTTTAGAAAAATTGGTTTCAGAAAGATCGGTTTCCGAAAGATCGGTTTTAGAATGATCGGTTTTAGAGAGATCAATTTTAGAAAGATCGGTTATAGAAAAGTCGGTTATAGAAAGATCGGTTTTAGAAATATCGGTTTTAGAAAGATCAATTTTATAAATTTAACATTCCTAGTTCATGATTTATCTAATTCATTCTCTCATAATTTAAGGGTTTAGTAAAAATATCAAAAATATGATGTTCAGTCCCAATAAACTCAAGAGTTATATCACACTTTTTATAATGATTTCTAAAAAAATGATGTCTTACATCAATAAGCATTGTTCTGGAAAGAGGTATTGGATTTTTAGAAATTTTAATCGAACTTGTATTATCACGGTTAATGGAGACATGTTTGAAATGATATCCATAGTCTAGTAAAGTTTGTTTCATCCACAAAACTTGTGCACAAAAACTACTAGCAGCAATGTATTCTGCTTCGATAGTAGATAATGCAACAGAATTCTAATTTTTACTACACCATGATACTAGTGACTTTCCAAACATGTGACATGTCCCTGAGGTGCTTTTTCTATCAAGCATATAACTAGAAATGTCAGAATCTGAATATCTTATTAAATAAAACTGTTGTCCTCTTGGATAAAATAGTCCTAATATGGGAGTATATTTGAGAAATCTGAAAATCCTTTTAACAACTTTTAAATGAGATTATTTGGGATTAGCCTGAAAGCAAGCACACATGTATACACTGAACATAACATCAGGGCTTCAAGCACAAAGGTACAGCAGACTCCCTATCACACATATGTAGTTTATTTGATCCACTGATTCTCCACCTTCCTCAGTATCCAACTTACAAGTGGTACTCATAGGTGTATCACTACCTTTCCAAACATTCAAACTAAAATGTATTAAAAGATATTTAGTATATTTTCTTTGATTTAAAATAATAACATATTTATTTTGAAAATTTTGAAATCCAAGATAAATTTATGTTCTCCCATTAGAGTCATTTCAAATTCATTTTGAATTATTTTTGAAAAATTAGTACATAAAGAATTTTTATAATATTGAAAAATTATATCATCTAAATAAATTTTCACTATCAAAACATCTTTGGAAATAATTTTAATAAACAAAGTAGGATATACTATTCCTTTAATAAAACCTTTTGAAATAATAAAGGAGCTAAGTATATCAAACCAAGTTCTTGGAGCTTGATTTAGACCATATAAAGCTTTAGAATGTTTAAAAACATGATTTGGAATGGGTGGATTTGTAATGCCAGGACGTTGATCAAAAAATACATCCTCAACTATATACCCATTTATAAAATTAGAGAAATTGTGACTATAGAAATTGTGTGAGCAATAGGATTCAAACTCCTAATTTTCAAACTCATGGTCTTGATCACTTCTCAAGGTCTTAATTTTAAGTCCACTATGGTTTTCCATAGACTTGGAGTATTTTATAAAATAAGAACAAGCATCACTTTTGTGAGATCAAAAATATACCCAAGTGTACCTATAAAAATAATCTACAAGAACATAGACAGAGTGTTTCCCATTTAAACATGAAACTTTTGATGGTCCAAAAAAATCTATGTGAACCAAATCAAGCGGTTGAGATGTATAAAATTCTTTATTTTGTTTGAAATAAACATTGTGTTGTTTTCACTTTTGACAAGGATTTCACACTTTGTTATGTGGAAATTCCAGTTTAGGTAAGTCTCTAACTAAACCATTCCTAGTCAGTTTCCTAAGAAAGTGCACATTGCTGTGTCCTAATCTTATATGCCACAACCTGGATTCTTTATGAAAAAATTTAAGTAGGAAACATTTTTCTTAATTAAATAATTTAATTCAACAACATACATATTCTCATTTCTAAGAGTAGTAAATATTAAATCATTTTTGAAATTAAATACATTACATGCATCATTTTCACATTTTATATTGAAACCATCATCACCCAACTAATAGATGCTATGTAAATTGTACATTAATCCATCAACAAAAAGTACTTTGGAAATTAATATTGTATTAGGGTTACCAATCTAGCTAAAGCCGACGATTTTTTTCGTTTGTGTTGTCACCTAAAGTTACATGACCACTATCAACCTTGATTAGGATCCCAAATCATGAGTAGTCTCCTATCATATGTATTTAACAACCACTATCCATGTACCACAGAGTCTTACAGGAACTATTTAAGAAACATCCATGCAAAACATATTAGACATGGGGTAACATTGGTACCCAGATTTTCTTGGGTCCTGAGAGTGTAGAAAGTAACATTTTAGGATCCCACACTTGTCTCGTAGATTTTCTATAATCCGCATATATATTTTGAGATATAAATACTTTGTTTGGTCCTTTAGAGAAATGTTTTTTGAAGAAATGGTCCAGTACTTGAACCAGTAGTGAATCCTCCAGATTTTGAACTAAATTTAGTTTTAATGATCCTTCTTTGTCTAGGATGATATCCTAGAATAGTGGTATATTTTGGGGCAATCTGTTGTCCTAGAAACTGATTCAGGGTATCTCTACCAGCAGTAAATTTTTCAAGAACTTTCTTTAATTTTTCATTTAATAAATTGAGTTCGGAATTTTCTTTTAACAGCTGAGCACATTTTTCTTTCTCAATATCAAGACATGACTTATAATTTTCCTTTAAATCATCATGTTTCTTTAATGATTTGTACCTTTCCTTGATCTCATTAAT
Organism: Viscum album; assembly: GCA_963277665.1. Lineage (NCBI taxonomy): Eukaryota > Viridiplantae > Streptophyta > Magnoliopsida > Santalales > Viscaceae > Viscum > Viscum album. The sequence goes on from OY728131.1 coordinate 1,198,804,288, forward strand.
GGTATCCTAAAGCATTTAAAAATATTCAAATAGTTAATTCTTTGTCATATCTTCATAATTTTGTAACTCAATCTTATTCCCAATATAATAGGCATTATGTATAGGAGAGTTAAGTGTTACCTCAGATGTTTTTGTCATGAATCATAAGTTGGCATGATTGTTCTGTTCACTATCAGAAGAATCAGATCCACTAGAGCTGTCTTATGAAGCACTCCATGTATTTTTATAGCCTTTTTATATCCTTTTTTTTGTCATCATATTTCTTCTGGAATTTCAACTTGGGACAGTCTACCTTCACATGACCTTTTCATTTGCATTCATAGCAGATTATTTCATTTCAGTTGTCATTCCATTTTCTAAGATTCTTCTGTTGTCCTTTACAATCATAATTTACCTTGTAGTATGACTTTCTAAAGAATTTTATCTTTAGGTAGAACATTTGTATCCTTCTATCAAGATGAGCCATCTCCTCATCACTGTCTGAATCTGACTCTTCACTGGTGGAGTTGTCTGCATGAACTTGAGATTTTTCTTTGTTTTTTGTCTTTAAGGTAGTAGTCTTTAATGATACTGATTTATTCCTTGGTTCCTAATCTACTTATCGATTCACCTTAAGTTCATACTAGTACATCATAAGTTTTCCAATTTTTTCTTTCACATGAAGCATGCTTATATCACAGGATTTGTGGATGGAAACAGAAGTTCCCTCCATCTGTTAGGTATGCATCAAAGCAGTCTCATGATATGGTCCTTGTTGTCCACTGGTTTTCCAAGAAGACTCATAGTTTCACTATCTCATTTAACCAGATATACATTTCAGAGATAGGTTCATCATGTTTCATTTTAAAATTATCACATTTAATAGTGTATGTATTTAGTCTCTTTTCATTAACATTAGTTGTTCCCTCATTAGAAACAGCTAATGAATCCAAAATTTCATATGTAGTTTTACAAGAAGATATTCTATTTAATTAATCATCACCTAGAGAACATTACAAGGAATTCATTAAGTTATAGTTATTATTATATGTTGCTTTAGTCAATTGAGACCTAGTATCCCTAACAGTATTAGGTAAGGTATGTTGTTCTTCGATTGTGTCCGAGATTTCAGGTCCCATACTCCCTAGATAATTTTCTTTTTTAATTTCCACTGAGCATAGTTATTACCATTTAGAAAAGGTATTCTGTTAGTAGCAGCACCCCCAACTCTAGTTTTCATAGTTAATTTAAATTTTAATGAACAGAAAACTTAGATATGACAAAAAAAATTTGATCTTGAAGATACAACTAGAATCACAGTTGAAAAAAATTTGAAAAAAAATTTGACAATAAACAACCTCTGAATCCAAATGTTAGACGGAGTGGATACTCAAGAGGGGGGTGAATTGAGTTCCTATATAAAAAATTTATGTTTAAAATATTTATATTGAAATCCCCCAATTTAAATAAAAATATATACTATAGTGAATTTGTAAAATAGTAAGGGTTCAGTTTGGTTCTCAAGAGATTGATTAGTTCTAAATTAATCTTATTTTAGGATCAGATTATCTTTTGAAACTAACCTACTATTTTACAATTAATACAAACACTTGCTAGTTTAACTACCAGAGTAACATAAAAATAGATTTATATTTAAATCACTCAGCAGCGGAATATTCTAAATAGTTTTAACAAAGGCAAAAAGAAAATAGTTTTAACCAAGAGGTTTAGTCTCAAGCTAAGACATAGTCCTCTCAAATAGTTTTATATAAACTATGATCCACACCCTAGATCAGGGTTTTACAATAGTGCACAGACTTTCAGGGTCCTCACACCTTTACCATAGTTCTACATGGGAAAAAAACAACACCACATAGGTTGTCCAGGTCACACTTGACCTCTAACACTATCCATAGTGGGATTCAATATTGTAATGGAGAGATTGAGTGAGGATTTATAAATCCTTCAGTTCAGCACAAGAGTCAGTATGTGTCAAAATAGAAAGAAGCACACAATTCTCGTAATGTAAATAAAAACATGATAACATCAATGAAAGAATATAGAAAAGAGTTTAGAATTATCTTTTGTGATGTCAAAGTAGCTATGGAATCTATTGTATTGAAGTAGATGAAGCTTTGAGTCCTCTTCTAGTAGTTGTCTGGAAAATAGAGTGTCGTGATTTTGTTTCTTCACTTCTAGTACAGGTGTTCTGCTTAAATGCGAGAGTACTCTAAGTAACTATTGAATCTTGTTTTTGAACTTATATTCTTGATGTGTATAAGTGTTCTTTGAGTTCTTTGTGTTTTCTTCCCTTTTCAAATTCTCACACTTGTGTCTGCCTAAGTGTGTACTCCTCTTATCTCCACATTATTTTTTCGTATAAGATGAGGTACTTTTATTCTCCACAATCATCTAGAAATAATGATCTTCTCACGTGAATGTACCTCATTCTTGTCTATGGATTGTCCTATAAACATCATAAAATTAATGTCAAAAACATTAATTTTTCTACATATGACATTTATAAATAAATTTGAATTAATAAAATGAAAGTAGTTATTTATATCAATTAGGGAGAAATCTTCAGTTTGTTGTCTTCAGTTTGACATCATCGGTCTATCGTCTTCAGTGTGTCATCTTCAGTGTGTCGACTTCGGTCTGTCGTACTTTGGGTTTGGTTTGTCAGCTTCGGTTTCGGTCTGTAGACATCAGTTTCAGCCTGTCGACTTCGGTTTCGATCTTTCGACTTTGGTTTCAGACTGTAATATTTTGTTTCGGTCTGTTGACTTCAGTTACGGTCTGTCGAATTTGTTTTTGGTCTGTCATCTTCGGTTTCGGTCTGTTGAATTCGGTTTCGGTCTGTCGACTTCAGTTTCGGTCCGTTATCTTCGATTTCGGTTTTTCGATTTCGGTTTTGGTCTGTCAACTTTGGTTTTGGTCTATCATCTTTGGTTTTGCTTTGTCAACTTCGGTTTCGATCTGTCGACTTCAGTTTCGGTCTATCATCTTCGGTTTCAGTCTGTCGACTTCGGTTTCAGTCTAATAAAGATCGTAAAAAGTTTATCTTGCATATACCATTACAAGATGAATTTTTAATCAATGTATTTGTATAAATACATTTTTAAACATATTGATTCATGACTTATATGAAATCTAAATAGTAAAGTATATGCTAATATTTGACAAAATTGATTCTCATATAGATATTAAAATTGGCATTAAAGATATGAATCTATATATTGACATTATTTGTGATTTTGAAAAAAACAATATCATGAAGGGTCCAACACATATATCATGACTTTATCTGAATCTGTATGGGTTGTTTCCCTTTACAACTAGTGTTTTCATTTTGGTTTTATGTGATTTCAATATTAAATATTTTTGGATCTATATTAAAAAAATTAATTGAACTATTTATTATTTCATATCTAAAACATAATATCAAAAATAATATTGATTTTATCTATTGATGATTTAAGGACTAATTTACAGGTATAGTGATGCCCTTTCATCTTGTAAAGACCCGCAAATTTCAAGGAAATTTTTTTCTTAATTTTCTTTGGAATTTTACAAGAGCGCAGCTTCAGACGGCACCTGATTCCGAGGCCCGGTGTGCCCGGAATCAATTTCTGAAGTTTGGCTCGGGTACGTTCAGTGAACGGACGAGCGGGTTTTTCTATCTTTTGAACCGGTGCCCGGAATCAAATTCTGAGGGCACCGATGAAATCGCAGCGCCGGTATTTGCTTAGAAACGCCTCTTCCGGAGTTGCGTTTGCTCAGACGTGGTTTTTAAATTTTGCGGCTTTAAGTCAGAAATAAAATAAATTTGTGCGACAACTTTATTTTATTTCACTTAAGCTGTTTGGAAGCCACTTGAAGCCACTTAAAGGCGGCTTGAACTGAGTTGAACTGGATAGGATGCTATCCAGAAATATCCTACCCCTTGGTAGGATATTTGTGCGGTGGGACCCGCACGAGCCCCGCCGTTTCCTTCGCTAAGTAACGCACCCGCGAAAACCCGTCAAAGTAACTGAAAAGTCAACTGACGCGTTTTCTTTAATTCTTAACAGACCATTTAATTGGGCGGTTTATTTCGTAAATTAAATGGACTGTTTCTTCGTGAATTAAATGGGTCGTTTCTTTCGAATTGATGGATCGTTTCTTAACCGGTTTCGTGTTGGCATGTTTATAAAATAAGACCAACCTAAAAATCCTTGGAAAGGATTTGAGAGAATCTTCGTTCCTCCACCCTCTCCGCGAAGAACGCGAAGAACGCGAAGAACGCGAAGAACGCCGGAACCGGAATCCGACGACGCACGATCCGCGACGTCAACAGCTTTTCCGCGACCTTCTTCTTCTTCGGTGCCTCTTCTTCCGCGGCGAACCTGCGATCGGCGGTTAAAGGTGAGAATCGAAACTTCTAAATTCTCCCTTCTTAATTTCAATAACAACGGATTTAATTAATTAAATCCGTTTGTTCTTGATCCGGAGATTGGCGACGCGACGCCGGATACCGCGACGACGCGACGATCTCCTTCTTCCGCGACGAGCGATTCCGCGACGACCTCTCGTCCGACGACGACTTCGAGGTAGGGATTTATTTTGGAAAAGTTACCCCTTTTAAATTTTCTCGTGAACGTTCTTGAAAATTTAAAAAGTCGGTTTCAAACGAACAATTTTATCTTTAAATAAAATTGTTGGATCATGTGTTGATCATCTTTTTCTTTTCTCCCGTTGATTATGGCTAACGCGGAGGGTGCGGGTCTAACGAACAAGACCCGACAACCCTCCGCCGATCTCTTTTGTTGTGCGGATATGACGGACGACGACAAACCGCGCGGCAGGGGCGATCCGTTGATTCCGCAGTGGAGGACGCGTCCCGGGAGGAACAATGGCGCAGACGGGAGGAAAAACGGGCCACCGGAGCAACTCCGGCGGCCCGCGGAAGGAGGCGGCGGCGCGGGTCGCCGGCGCGGCGGCGCCGGCGACCGGAGGCGGCGGCGCCCGGCGCGCCGCCGTGGAGATCTCCCGCCGCGGCTGAAGCCGCAGCGGCGGCGGCCGGTTCCGCGGCCGCGCGGAACCGGGAACGGACGCGGCGGCCCGGCCGCGTCCGCGTGACAGGCGGCCCCCCGCGGGGGCCGCGTTTCTCCAAATGCCGCGGGTCAAACCCGCGGCGGCGGCCTGCTCGGCCGCTCGGCCGAAGCCGAGCCGGCCGGTCCGGTCGGCCGGGCCGCGCCCAGCCCGGACCGGACCCGGCCGAGCCGGTTCGGGCCGGTTCGGGCCGACCCGGGTCGGGCCGACCCGGTTCGGCCGACCAAAGGGGGGGGGGGGTTCGGGCCGGGTCGCCCCGGGCCCAGAACCCCCGTTTCGGGCCCTCTTCGGTCTTTCGCCCATATCTTGGGCCTGGGACCTCCGATTGACGAACCGTCAGCGGCTACGCGATCCTTGGATCGAGACGGTCGTTTCGGTATATTATACTCAAGGTTTCGGAAGACTTTGGGTTCGGCCGGGTTGGTTCGTACACGAAACCAACCGGGCCCTCGGAGCGGAAACGCTCATAACTTGAGCTACGGACGTCCGATCGACGTACCGTCAGCTGTGGTAGTTTCCTCTAAGTGAGACGGAACTTTTGGCATACTCTGCCCGAGGATCGGATACAGGCGGAGTACGGTCGGGTTGGTTTTTCCCTAAAAACCAACCGGGCCCCTGGGACGAAAATGCCAATAACTCTCAGACCGGGCGTCCGATTGACGCGCCGTCTGTTGCGTTGAGATCCTGTTGTCGATACGGAACTTTTGGATACATCAACTTCGGACTACGTGTCAGTTGATGTATCAGCCTCTCGGGTCGTGGAGCGGACCCTCCTAAACGAGCTCGCTTTGTGCGGGAACCCTAGTGCTGGCTGTGACTTCGACGGCAGAGCAGAGATCCTCCGTGGACTGCGACGACGGCAGAGCAGAGATCCTCCGTGGACTGCGACGACGACAGAGCAGAGATCCTCCGTGGACTGCGACGACGGCAGAGCAGAAATCCTTCGTGGACTGCGGCGACGACTGTGCAGAGATCCTCCGTGGACTGCGTCGACTACTGCACTCAGCGATCCTACGTGGATCAGTGCTACAGGTTCTGTGTGAGCCCGATCCTATGTGGGTCCTTACTACCGGTTCTGTGTGAGCCACTGCCTACAGGTTCTGTGTGAGCCCGATCCTGTGTGGGTCTTCTGCGGGGGTTAGTACCTATCGATCCTTTGTGGGTCCGACGACTTAGATGGATCAGTGATCATCTTTGACGTCATCTGAAAAAGTATACCTGGTTGAGCTGAATCTTATGTTACTCTCCTTTGTGGATTGTGTTGAACTATCCTATGTGGATTTACTATTTACTCTCCTTGTGGATTTGAGTCTTGCTTTCCTTTGTGGATTGAGTTGTTCTTGAGCTCGTGAGCAGAGCTAGAATTGGGGACTTAGGTATATGTATGGGCATATACCTAAGTCGAATCAGATGTTACTTCGTGATTGCATCTTTCTTTTGTGCTATATCCTTTGTGGATATCGGGAGACCTTCGGGGGTCTCGGGGTCCTTACTGAGTAGCTTGTACTCACCCCTGCACGGGCTATGCCCGCACCTTGTTGTGTTGGTTGCGGACGACGGACAGCGCTGATCACGGTTGGGGCGTGGAGCAGGACGGTACCTGGAGGTGGACCACTGGGCGGGACGTGCTCGGAGCGGACGTGGGACCCGAGGAGCCTGGAGGCTATCTGTACCCACCCTTCAGGTGGGATTTCCAGTGGACGACACGAGGCCGCCGTCTTTTCTTCAATTGCTGTACTTTACTTTTCAGTTGTACTTTACAGTTGGGCTTGTATTTCCGGCCCCCTTTACTTTCTGCACTTTACTTTCCGCTTGCTGACTCTGTGTGGTTGTTACTTATAAAGGCAATGCCTTCCCTGTTTACTGGGATTTCACGCCTTGGTGCCAGTCGCCAGCCCCTGGCCTATGGAAGGCGGGCTTGGGGTAGTCACGGCACGGGCCCCGAGGACGGGTCGTGACAAATTGGTATCAGAGGTGGTCGGTTCTACCGCAGACTCTGATCGTCCTTTCTTTCTATGTGAAGCAATAGTGTTTAGTGTATTGAGTGTGGTTATCAGTTCAGGGAGCCCAGTGTTGGTGCGGCGGCCGACGTATCTATACACCAGGACCCTGACTCCTGATTTCCGACTTAATGCATGAAAACATTGATTGCGTGTGTGTTTCGAGTTTTCTTTGTGATTACTTGTGTCAGCTCACCGGGTATACTGGTCTGCTTTATGAAAGTCTCAAGTTTTCCTTGTGATTACTTGTGCCAGCTCACCAGGTATACTATTCTGACTGTGGTGCTCTTGTTCTCCTTTTCAGGATGGCCCCGCGACGACTGCCAGCTAGGGTTCCGAGTGTAGGGCGCGACGGCAGCCCACCGAGCGACGAGGCTTCGGTGCAGGGCCCTTTGCCAGCAGTGGCACCGGCGGTAGCCTTACCCGCCGAGCCACCGATGCTTCCAGTACCAGACGCTGACGATGCACGTCGCCTCAGGGCACTGCATGAGTTTCAGAGCCAGCGACCGCCCAGGTTTCGCGGTGAGGCGGACCCCCAGGCCGCCGAGGACTGGCTAGAGGCGGTGGTACGGATCTTCAGGCTAGTGAGGACACCAGCGGATCTCATGGTGATTCTCGCAGCGAGCCTCCTGCAGGCGGCGGCAGGACGATGGTGGAGCCTGATGCTCCAGGTTCACGATGAGGCATCCTTGCTCTGGGCGGACTTCGAGAGCCTCTTCCGCTCTGAGTTCGTCCCGGCCACCCTCCGAGCGGTGCGCATCCAGGAGCTTCTCCAGCTGCGCCCGGGCAGCATGACGGTCGCTCAGTACGCGACGAGGTTCACGGACCTATCTCGCTACTCGACCGACATGGTACGGGACCCCTTCTTCCGGGCCCGGACCTTCGAGCAGGGCTTGCGACAGGAGATTCGGGCGTCGCTGATCTCCCTCAGCATTCTGACCCAGGCGGGAGTGCTGGAGCGAGCCCTCCTGATCGAGAGCTTCCTGGCAGAGCCTTCTTCAGCGGCGAGACCTAGCGCAGGGCGGCAGGTAGCTGAGTCTTCGGCAGCAGGTAGCCGACGGATGACTCTCGGGTCCAGGCAGACCAGACCCCCACGCAGACGGCCTCAGGACACCGGCTCAGCAGTACGGGGCACACAGCGGAGTGCCAGCCTTCCGAGAGGCAGGCTATGCTACTCCTGCGGCGGGCAGGGTCACATGGCTCGTGACTGCCCGACCCGCCGACCAGAGGAGCAGCAGACGGTGGAGGGGCCACCCAGGCAGAGGCAGAGGGTCGACCGTGGCGGTCCGCAGGGAGGAGGCGGACGAGGCAGAGGAGCTGGCCGAGCAGCGGGTGGTGGGCGACCCTTCCAGGCTCTACCCCCACCACCACCAGGAGGGCCACCTCGACCACAGGGAGCTGGCGGGCAGAGACAGGCCCAGCTCCAGGCAGTGGAGGCCTACGACCCCGACTTGCCAGAGATGATTCGAGGTACGATCTGTGTCTATTCCACCCTTGCTGCAGTGCTTATAGACACAGGAGCGAGTCACTCTTTCATAGCCTCTGCCCTTGTTCGGAGCTCGGAGATTCCGACTGAGCCGTTGGCTCGATCCTTACGGCTAGAGACTCCTACGGGAGCAGACTCGACGATTACGCACTGGTGCCGGCAGTGTGAGCTTACTCTAGGAGGCGAGAGCTTCGGCTGGGATCTCCTTGTAGCGGTGTCGAGGCCTTACGACGTCATCTTGGGCATGGATTGGCTATCCACGGTTCATGCCCAGATCGACTATTTTAGGCGCAAGGTACGATGTGTTCTCACCGACGGGAGAAGGTTTACCTTCACCGGCGAGAAGGGAACCTTTGCAGCACAGGATGGACTTCCGCGGAGGAGAGTGCAGCCCATCTCTCATCAGTTGGCTAGCCTCATCCTAGGAGCAGTGGACGTGCGGAGTCCAGCTTTTCCTGCAGTGGTGGACCAGTACGTAGACGTCTTTCCCGACGACGTTCCAGGGCTACCTCCTCGTAGAGAGGTAGACTTTTACATCGACTTGTACCCCGGGACAGCCCCGATATCTACTCCAGCATATCGGATGGCCCCCGCCGAGCTTCGGGAGCTGCGGGTACAGTTGGAGGACTTGCAGAGCAAGGGGTTTATCCGACCCAGTGTTTCACCCTGGGCTTCCCCGATTTTGTTCGCCAAGAAGGCGGACGGGAGCTTGCGACTATGTGTCGACTATCGTCGCCTGAATCAGGTGACGGTGAGGAACAAGTATCCGCTCCCACGGATTGATGACCTCTTCGATCAGCTCAAGGGAGCGCGGTGGTTCTCGAAGATAGACCTCCGGTCAGGCTATCATCAGCTCAGAGTTCGAGACGAGGACGTGCAGAAGACGGCCTTCAGGTGTCGGTATGGCCATTATGAGTTCTTGGTTATGCCGTTCGGCGTAACCAATGCTCTAGCAGTGTTCATGAGCCTCATGAACAGGATCTTCCAGCCATACCTCGGCCGATTTGTCGTGGTCTTCATTGACGACATTTTGGTATACTCGACGACTGAGGAGGAGCATGCCTACCACCTGCGAGTTGTGCTAGACACACTCCGAGAGCACCAGCTTTATGGAAAGCTCTCAAAATGCCAGTTCTGGTTACGTGAGGTCCATTTCTTGGGACACGTCATCTCTGAGGCGGGAGTTGCAGTGGATCCCGCGAAGATCGAGGCAGTGCTAGCTTGGGAGCCACCCAAGAGCGTGACAGAGGTGCGGAGCTTCTTGGGCCTAGCCGGATACTATCGGAGATTCGTGCCAGACTTCTCTAGAGTTGCGGCACCACTCTCAGCGTTGACGAAGAAGGGGAAACCCTTCGTGTGGTCAGACAGATGTCAGCAGAGCTTCCAGGAGCTGAGGCAGAGGTTGACCAGCGCACCTATCTTGAGGTTGCCTGAGGAGGGAGTTGGATACGTAGTTTACTGCGATGCGTCAGGGACTGGACTCGGGTGCGTCCTGATGCAGGAGCGGGCCGTGATCGCCTACGGATCACGTCAGTTGAGGCCGCATGAGCAGAACTACGCCACTCATGACCTGGAGTTAGCAGCAGTGGTCTTCGCTCTGAAGACTTGGCGGCACTATCTGATGGGCGAGCGCTTCACAGTCTTTTCTGACCACCAGAGTCTCAGGTATATCTTCTCTCAGAAGGACCTGAACCTGAGACAGCGGAGATGGCTTGAGTTCCTCCAGGACTATGACTTTGAGATAGTCTATACTCCTGGGAAGGGGAACGTGGTAGCTGATGCCCTCAGCAGGAGGACGGGCATTCAGCTACTTGAGGAGGCGACGGAGCAGCTGGCCTCCTTACAGATATCCTTCGTGGATAGAGACGGAGCAGCCTTTCTTCAGTCTCTCACAGTCTCTCCTCCACTTCTACAGCGGGTCAGAGAGGCTCAGCGTGGGGACGCTGACTGTGAGACCCGGCGTGCACTGATATCCTCAGGTCAGGCGCCTGATGGCTTCACCCTTGGAGCAGAGCACGCCATCTTTTTCAGAGGACGTACCTTCGTACCAGTCGCTTTGCGAGAGGAGGTGCTGAGAGAGTTTCACACTTCTCCCTTGGCGGTACATCCTGGAGTGGCGAAGATGTACCAGGATCTCAGGCGACAGCACTGGTGGCCGGGCATGAAGAAAGCTGTGGCAGAGTTCGTTTCACGATGCCTCACCTGCCAGCAGGTGAAGGCAGAGCATCAGGTACCAGCAGGCTTGGTACAGCCCTTGGAGGTCCCGGAGTGGAAGTGGGATGGCATATCTATGGACTTCGTGACTGGACTTCCACGCACTTCCAGAGGTCACGACTCCATTTGGGTGATTGTCAACCGACTCACCAAGTCGGCACACTTCTTACCCATCAGAGAGCAGGGCTCAGTGGAGAGCTTGTGACGTCTTTACGTCCAGGAGATCGTACGGCTTCACGGTGTGCCATCGTCTATCGTCTCCGATCGAGATGCTCGTTTCACTTCCCGGCTTTGGAAGGGGTTGCAGGAGGCGTTCGGGACGCGGCTCCATCTGAGCACAGCCTTCCACCCTCAGACGGATGGTCAGACGGAGAGGACCATACAGACACTCGAGGACATGCTCCGTGCATGTGTTCTCGACTTTGGTCGCAGCTGGGAGGACCACCTACCCTTGGTGGAGTTCGCGTACAACAACAGCTACCACTCCACCATCGGGATGGCACCATACGAGGCGTTGTACGGCAGACCCTGCAGATCACCGTTGTGCTGGACAGATCCTGGGGAGTCAGCACTCGTGGGACCAGAGATGGTCCGAGCCACGACAGAGAAGGTCCAGATCATCCAGGAGAGGATGAGGACAGCTCAGAGCCGGCAGAAGTCATATGCTGACAGGAGGCGGAGGCCACTGGAGTTCGAGGATGGCGACCACGTCTTTTTGCGTGTCTCACCTCGACGTGGTTTTCGGAGATTTGGCCGAGGCGGCAAGTTGTCTCCACGCTTCATCGGGCCTTTCCAGGTCCTCAGCAGGATAGGAGAGGTGGCTTATCGCCTGGCTCTACCACCTCAGTTGCACCGGGTGCACGACGTCTTCCACGTGTCTCAGCTGAGGAGATACGTGCACGACCCGACGCACATCATCGACTTTGGGGAGCTGGACGTGGACGATGGGGCGACTTTTGCGGAGGTCCCAGTAGAGATCGAGGATCGACAGGAGCGGGTCCTACGTGGGCGGTCGATTCCTCTTGTGCGCATCAGATGGCAGCACGGGAACCTCCAGGAGAGCACTTGGGAGCGGGAGGCTCAGATGCGTGCTCAGTACCCCCATTTGTTCCCCTAGTTTTTGATGTATCTTTACGGGGACGTAAAGCCCTGAGGTGGGAGTAATGTAAAGACCCGCAAATTTCAAGGAAATTTTTTTCTTAATTTTCTTTGGAATTTTACAAGAGCGCAGCTTCAGACGGCACCTGATTCCGAGGCCCGGTGTGCCCGGAATCAATTTCCGAAGTTTGGCTCGGGTACGTTCAGTGAACGGACGAGCGGGTTTTTCTATCTTTTGAACCGGTGCCCGGAATCAAATTCTGAGGGCACCGATGAAATCGCAGCGCCGGTATTTGCTTAGAAACGCCTCTTCCGGAGTTGCGTTTGCTCAGACGTGGTTTTTAAATTTTGCGGCTTTAAGTCAGAAATAAAATAAATTTGTGCGACAACTTTATTTTATTTCACTTAAGCTGTTTGGAAGCCACTTGAAGCCACTTAAAGGCGGCTTGAACTGAGTTGAACTGGATAGGATGCTATCCAGAAATATCCTACCCCTTGGTAGGATATTTGTGCGGTGGGACCCGCACGAGCCCCGCCGTTTCCTTCGCTAAGTAACGCACCCGCGAAAACCCGTCAAAGTAACTGAAAAGTCAACTGATGCGTTTTCTTTAATTCTTAACAGACCATTTAATTGGGCGGTTTATTTCGTAAATTAAATGGACTGTTTCTTCGTGAATTAAATGGGTCGTTTCTTTCGAATTGATGGATCGTTTCTTAACCGGTTTCGTGTTGGCATGTTTATAAAATAAGACCAACCTAAAAATCCTTGGAAAGGATTTGAGAGAATCTTTGTTCCTCCACCCTCTCCGCGAAGAACGCGAAGAACGCGAAGAACGCGAAGAACGCCGGAACCGGAATCCGACGACGCACGATCCGCGACGTCAACAGCTTTTCCGCGACCTTCTTCTTCTTCGGTGCCTCTTCTTCCGCGGCGAACCTGCGATCGGCGGTTAAAGGTGAGAATCGAAACTTCTAAATTCTCCCTTCTTAATTTCAATAACAACGGATTTAATTAATTAAATCCGTTTGTTCTTGATCCGGAGATTGGCGACGCGACGCCGGATACCGCGACGACGCGACGATCTCCTTCTTCCGCGACGAGCGATTCCGCGACGACCTCTCGTCCGACGACGACTTCGAGGTAGGGATTTATTTTGGAAAAGTTACCCCTTTTAAATTTTCTCGTGAACGTTCTTGAAAATTTAAAAAGTCGGTTTCAAACGAACAATTTTATCTTTAAATAAAATTGTTGGATCATGTGTTGATCATCTTTTTCTTTTCTCCCGTTGATTATGGCTAACGCGGAGGGTGCGGGTCTAACGAACAAGACCCGACAACCCTCCGCCGATCTCTTTTGTTGTGCGGATATGACGGACGACGACAAACCGCGCGGCAGGGGCGATCCGTTGATTCCGCAGTGGAGGACGCGTACCGGGAGGAACAATGGCGCAGACGGGAGGCAAAACGGGCCACCGGAGCAACTCTGGCGGCCCGCGGAAGGAGGCGGCGGCGCGGGTCGCCGGCGCGGCGGCGCCGGCGACCGGAGGCGGCGGCGCCCGGCGCGCCGCCGTGGAGATCTCCCGCCGCGGCTGAAGCCGCGGCGGCGGCGGCCGGTTCCGCGGCCGCGCGGAACCGGGAACGGACGCGGCGGCCCGTCCGCGTCCGCGTGACAGGCGGCCCCCCACGGGGGCCGCGTTTCTCCAAATGCCGCGGGTCAAACCCGCGGCGGCGGCCTGCTCGGCCGCTCGGCCGAAGCCGAGCCGGCCGGTCCGGTCGGCCGGGCCGCGCCCCGGCCGGACCGGACCCGGACGAGCCGGTTCGGGCCGGTTCGGGCCGACCCGGTTCGGCCGACCAAAGGGGGGGGTTCGGGCCGGGTCGCCCCGGGCCAAGAACCCCCGTTTCGGGCCCTCTTCGGTCTTTCGCCCATATCTTGGGCCTGGGACCTCCGATTGATGAACCGTCAGAGGCTACGCGATCCTTGGATCGAGACGGTCGTTTCGGTATATTATACTCAAGGTTTCGGAAGACTTTGGGTTCGGCCGGGTTGGTTCGTACACGAAACCAACCGGGCCCTCGGAGCGGAAACGCTCATAACTTGAGCTACGGACGTCCGATCGACGTACCGTCAGCTGTGGTAGTTTCCTCTAAGTGAGACGGAACTTTTGGCATACTCCGCCCGAGGATCGGATACAGGCGGAGTACGGTCGGGTTGGTTTTGCCCTAAAAACCTACCGGGCCCCTGGGACGAAAATGCCAATAACTCTCAGACCGGGCGTCCGATTGACGCGCCGTCTGTTGCGTTGAGATCCTGTTGTCGATACGGAACTTTTGGATACATCAACTTCGGACTACGTGTCAGTTGATGTATCAGCCTCTCGGGTCGTGGAGCGGACCCTCCTAAACGAGCTCGCTTTGTGCGGGAACCCTAGTACTGGCTGTGACTTCGACGGCAGAGCAGAGATCCTCCGTGGACTGCGACGACGGCAGAGCAGAGATCCTCCGTGGACTGCGACAACGACAGAGCAGAGATCCTCTGTGGACTGCGACGACGGCAGAGCAGAAATCCTTCGTGGACTGCGGCGACGACTGTGCAGAGATCCTCCGTGGACTGCGTCGACTACTGCACTCAGCGATCCTACGTGGATCAGTGCTACAGGTTCTGTGTGAGCCCGATCCTATGTGGGTCCTTACTACCGGTTCTGTGTGAGCCACTGCCTACAGGTTCTGTGTGAGCCCGATCCTGTGTGGGTCTTCTGCGGGGGTTAGTACCTATCGATCCTTTGTGGGTCCGACGACATAGATGGATCAGTGATCATCTTTGACGTCATCTGAAAAAGTATACCTGGTTGAGCTGAATCTTATGTTACTCTCCTTTGTGGATTGTGTTGAACTATCCTATGTGGATTTACTATTTACTCTCCTTGTGGATTTGAGTCTTGCTTTCCTTTGTGGATTGAGTTGTTCTTGAGCTCGTGAGCAGAGCTAGAATTGGGGACTTAGGTATATGTATGGGCATATACCTAAGTCGAATCAGATGTTACTTCGTGATTGCATCTTTCTTTTGTGCTATATCCTTTGTGGATTTCGGGAGACCTTCGGGGGTCTCGGGGTCCTTACTGAGTAGCTTGTACTCACCCCTGCACGGGCTATGCCCGCACCTTGTTGTGTTGGTTGCAGACGACGGACAGCGCTGATCACGGTTGGGGCGTGGAGCAGGACGGTACCTGGAGGTGGACCACTGGGCGGGACGTGCTCGGAGCGGACGTGGGACCCGAGGAGCCTGGAGGCTATCTGTACCCACCCTTCAGGTGGGATTGCCAGTGGACGACACGAGGCCGCCGTCTTTTCTTCAGTTGCTGTACTTTACTTTTCAGTTGTACTTTACAGTTGGGCTTGTATTTCCGGCCCCCTTTACTTTCTGCACTTTACTTTCCGCTTGCTGACTCTGTGTGGTTGTTACTTATAAAGGCAATGCCTTCCCTGTTTACTGGGATTTCACGCCTTGGTGCTAGTCTCCAGCCCCTGGCCTATGGAAGGCGGGCTTGGGGTAGTCACGGCACGGGCCCCGAGGACGGGTCGTGACACATCTTCCATTAAATATGAATATTAAATAAAAAATTAAATTTTATTTCATTTAAATTAAATTTGATGAGGTTAATAATAAATTTAAATGGATTCCATTTTTTGAATAATTTCTTACAAGAGTAAACCTTATATGATCCCTTGGATTTGTTAGTAGGAAATTATAAATTGGGTGATGGTACATCCCCAATTGTTAGGTGTGGAATCATAACTAGTTAAGTAAATTTCATCCCTATTTTCATGGGATAGTGAAGTTATTTTATCAATTCTTCTAGATGATAGGAGAAGTAATTCATTTAGTGATCTCAGCCTTAGAAACAATAGGGTTAATTAAAAAATTGTGTATTTTAAAAGAAATGTTATTTTAAAAAAATTAATTTATTGATTTGATAAATAATATGTATAAAACTACTTTTTTAATTATTAGAACTAATTAAAAATTATATCCATGTAATTATTTCTAAATAGTAATCAAACAATTTTCTAAAAAAGGTTCTATATAGAACATATAGTGGGATCTAACTGGGTTCATTATTATTAAACCATGTATACACCAATAGATGTATGAAGTCCTTGTATTATCTAATAGAGGAAAGAGAAAGTTACTTATTGGAGTTGACGAGTATTTGAGGTCATATTTTCTTGAGTTACGAATGTGAAAAGAAGGGATAATTCCCTTCATTCAAACAGGTATGTATAACAAATTATTTTGTTATTTCTTGGTTCAACATGTGTAAAATGATTATGTATACCCTATTTAGCCTATTATAACATCCCCCATTTCATTTTTGGA
Source organism: Viscum album (assembly GCA_963277665.1). Classification (NCBI taxonomy): domain Eukaryota; kingdom Viridiplantae; phylum Streptophyta; class Magnoliopsida; order Santalales; family Viscaceae; genus Viscum; species Viscum album. Next base: position 1,198,820,534 of record OY728131.1, read on the forward strand.
AATATAATGCATGTTTTATATTTCATTCTACTTATAAAAAGATTTATTTTAGAGCATTATTATTTTATAACCATTGTTCCATGTATTTGAGCTGTATTTTATGGTATGTGAATGAGTGAAAGACCCACCAATGTATATAGTGGTCATTTCATCCATTTAGTTAATAACTAGTGTTATATTTATTCTTTTGTTAAAAATATTCCAAAATTTTTATTCCCTATTTCCTCAAAACTAATTTTCAACCCATGGGAATCGATAATGTCCTTCAATATATGTTCTGATCTAATCTAGGTTCCTAGGTCAAGGGTGTCTCGGGATAGTTCATGACATGTTATATGTTATATATTTTATTCCAAGATTTTTCATTATTTCAAAAGCATCATTGTATCTTATAATTTTATTTCTTAGTGGATCTTTTAAAAAATAAAATAGGTTTATTTCGTTTTAATTGGAAATTAGAGTGTTTTATAGGAGAAAAGTTTTGTAGTTTTTTTATATCCCTTAAATCCCATCAATTATTAAAAAATTCAATATTTATTTATTTTTAAATATATAAAATGATTTATTTAGATAAAATGTTTTAAATTTATAGATACATGTGACTTGTTTTATCAAGATGATAAAAATAGTCATTCATAGTTTTACTTTCAAACTGGCATGAAATTAATTTATTTTTAAAATATTATTTATGTGGTGTGGGGGGATACCTAATTGGATTATTTTTCTCATGATTATATAGATTATTAATTCTATATAATTTCATTTGGATATATGTGTGTCTTGGTTTTGATTAGAGTATGGTGTTGGTGGTTCCAATAAAATGATCTTTTTGTGAAACAACGTTGTAAGCATTGGTGGTCATTATTTTATTTCCTTATTTTATTTACCACATGTATCAAGACATGTCAGCTATATCGATTATTATTTTATTTGAATTTTTCATTGGATATTCATTTCAATTTATAAGTTATATTTTATTTCAATTCCTTATTTGGTTTTGTCTAATGTTGAACCTAATTTTTTTGTATCCATTATCATCTAACATATAGAGTTCTCATGTTGGTATTTTTGGTGAAAATACCATGTAAATTGTTGTTTATGAGGTTGAAACCATTCTTTAGTGTTTTAATTAAATCCTATGTGCTATTTTATAGTATATAGGTTATGAGAAATATATTTGGTCCATGTCATGGGATTCCATGGCTTCCAATATCACGAGTAGACTATGTTCGTTCATGAAAAAAATACTATCAGAGCATCATTTTTTTTATTTTACATATGGATTGAAGGTATACTGGTGGTAGTACAATTAACAATTAGGGGTTATGATATGAGTGGGATCCTAATCACTACATTTCACATTGAATATTGAGTTTCCATGGGTAGTTGATAATGTTTTATTTTGATTTTTAATTAGAATCATCCTTCTTTATGGGTAAAAATCTACATTTTATTGGATTTATAAGAGGAAATAATGAATTTTATAGAAAGGGTTCACACACATTAGATTGTAAACACATACCTTGTGTCATAGAAGGGTGGGGCTTGATTTTTTTCTATTATTAATATATTTTCATGGTTTTTATTATCCTTATTTATGGATCATGACTTGTGTTTATGATGTTTGATATATATATATTTCATTGTTTTACCATGATTTAAAAATTGATAAAATTAATTTTCATTGAGTATTTTTGTTAGTTAACTATGTCTGGTTTCATCCGTTAATGTATATACTTTTAGTTTTATCCTTCTATAAAATTTAATATGTTAATCAAAATTGGTTTTGTAGATTTTTCTTTAATTTCATTAGAAAATTTAAATTCTGGGGGTGAATTTTGAAAAAGATTTTTGATGGTGTGAATGACTAAAATTGATTTTCAACTACAATTGGGAATGTTTTGATAAAGTATAATGGAATTTTTATTTTATGTAATAGTAAAAAAATTATTTTTCGATATATATTGATTTAAATGAAATCAAAATGTGTTCTTTAATATTATATATGGGTTATAAAATTATTGTTCTCCATGATTTTAATTCATTGAAAGGTTAAAATGATCAACTGTGGTATTTAAATTTTAAATATTAAAGTTGGGTTAATTTAAAAACTTTAATTAGTAAGATAGTGTTGTTTTTCAAGATACATAATTTTTAAAGTGATGAATTGAAATTTTTCAATTTTGAAAATTTATTTTCCATTGATAAATGGGTTTTCAATGTAAATTAATGAATTTTTGTATTGGGTTTGAAAACATGGGCCTTTTGTTTTTAACTTTATTTTTCTATGAATAAATAAGTATGTATATTCCTTCAATTATGGAATTTAATTTTTCAAAAGTTAAATTTTCTAGGAAATGGTTCTAGGATAAATTTTTAATGAATAACTGTGAAAAATAAAATAGTTACTTTTAGAATAACTTTTTAATGAAAATGGATTTTTAATATGAAAATGTGTTTTTAATTTGTGTCTTTAGAAATGATATTTTAGTGTTGTGTGAGATAAATATTGAATATTTATATTTTGAAGTGGTTTTAGTCAGTTATTCCATTTTTCATTTTTAAGTTGAATAAATTCTATTGTTTTAAATAGATATTAATTCTATTATGTAGTTATTATTTATTCATATGAAAAAATATATTTTATATGTTAAAGGTGGTTTATGTTGTCAAGAGTAATTTATTTCATGAGATGTAATTATCTTAAGGGAAATTAGTTATTTTACCTATTTTTTTATAATTATATTCCTCTTGATTAAATATTTTTTTATATTTTTTTATCATTTTTGGAGATATTTGGTTTTTATGTGAGGGAAATCAATTTATGTTGGGATAACCCCACTTATTTGAGTATTTTGAATGATGTTTTTTATTATTGGTCTAATAGTATTTGGTATTCATAGGACTTTATAATGATGATAATTTTTATGGTGGGGATGTTGTAATTAACACGGTTTTTTAGGTTGTTAAAATTCTAGGAGAATTTAATTTTATTTTATTTTTGATTTGGCTATTAGAGCGATTATTTTTATAAGGCTTTAGATATTTTTTATGATGTTTTGGGGTGATGGTTTAGTTAAAGAGCACCTAGAGTGAACCTTGAGGTGTTTAATATTTCTTATTTATTTTTACTAAGTCTACATGGAATGACCCCTAGACACTATTCTAGTGTGGTATATATCTAAAGATACCCATGGTGTAAAAAAAATGTATGTACCATTGATATTTCTAGGGTACAGGCTTTGAGACATTGCAAAATTAAAACATCATAAGGGTTCCTAGATGGTAGATCACCATATACCTCCTAAGAGGTGTGTCCACCATATTCGATGGACCACTCCATAGTTCGCTTGGTTCAGGATTCAGTTGGGGAAACATGGTTGGTGGGTTATGGGGTAAATGGGGAGGCCATGTCATGGACCATGTTGTATAGTTTTTTTAAATAGGATCCTTTTAGTCTTTCTTAGAAGATCTCCTTCCCAAATTTAGTTACTATGAAAGACTCTCTTTTTAACCCTCTCCCTCCTGTAATCGAAAAATAATGAAAACATTTATTTTTTTGGTGAAGAGAGTATTTACATGATCTCCCTAAATACTCATTGTAATACATTTATATATGTGAAACTTTTTACCCAATAATGTTTAACAAACTATGTTTTTGTGCTTAATATAGTAGGAGCTTTATCTACAACATTTCCCTTTCCACCAAGGCTAGTGATTAGTCCACACCCTAATACAAGGTGTCTTTTTTGTCGAATAAAATATAAGTTCTTAGCATAATTTTATAATAATTTATAAATATTTTTATATATATATATAGTATTTAAAATAATGAGATAATAGCATAATATAATAAAGTAATGTATTTTCATGAGTTTAACACTTCGTTGAGGGTCATTATACCTAAATTTTATGTATAGAGATTTATATATGTTTGTCTATGCTTATAATTCTATGAGTAGACATACTGGGATTATTCAGGGGACAAGAAAACAGTGGTATTGACTAGATAATATATCCTCATCTAATTTTTTCAATAATCCAATTATCTTGATATTACACCTATATATATGTGAAAAAATAAATATATATATTTTCACACACAAAAATTCTATAGGTAACCTAAATAGTGTCACTTTGAATATGGGAAGGAAAACTTAAAACATTTTTTTGGCTTTTGAGTCTGTATTTGACCCCCTATAGACCATCCTATGCATTACCCTCCCCTAATTATATATTTTCTCATATATATATATATACATCATCAAATTTCTATAGTATTTTTAAGTGAGGGGAGGAATATGATGACATAATCATGATCTTCTTTGAGTTTCTCAGGTGGATCGGATCAGACAATAGTGGTTTTAAACATATCATATTAAGTGAAGTAATAGTATACAACTTGACCAAATTCTATATAAGAAACCAAAATAACTTCACCTCACTTAATAAATCATCCCAAGCTCTCCACTATCCATTTGTGAGTATTAGGTTCTTCTTCGAGGTTCACACATCATGCACTCACCTCACGGGTAGCGCCGCCCCACACTAACCCACCAGCACTCTCTTGCGCACACTATGTATACAATGCACGCATGCTACTTCACTTATTCTGGATTTTCATGACATCCCATGTCATTTCCCCCTACTCCATGGGTTAATGATTGGCTGTCCATTGGCCCGGCTAGCTTGATGACTCCATGGAGACAATAGTTGGTTATCTATTTGTTTACATAATTACATCTAATAGATACACATAAAATATTATAATTATTATATAATAGTATATTCATTTTCTGTTATTAATCAATTTACATTAATCCATACATATTCTAATAAATATTTTATTACTATAAAGTATATTAATTACTATAATATTCATACAGTTATTTATTATATTTTATAGTAATTTAGGCACCATGATCCATTATTTTCATTAACACAACACTATTAGATTTTGAATCCATCATCAAACATACATATAATAAATTTACTCCCTTATATACTTATATTAATGTTGAATAAATTATAATTTAATATTAATATAAAATATTATTTTTTTTAAAACAATTGTAAATTCAATTTTCATAAAATTCAATTTTAAAAAAAATCTTTTTTTGAAATTAAAATTTTTGAATCAGGATTTATATAACTATTTCAAAAAATATTTTATCGATCATAATAAATTATCATAATTTATAATTATTATAATTCAACTATAATATGTCTATATTTCTAAAATTCATATTTGAAATCGATATATTTATTTATTAATTTTTAGTTAATAAATATATTCAATACAATTTAATATATTATATTTATTGAAAAGTAATATTTTACAGTTAATATCTTCCAATATTACGTATATTTATCTTTAAACACATATTAATCACTAATAATTATTATATTAAAATCAAATTAATGTGTTTCTTCCTAGATGGATTTCAAATATTCTTACTTCAATATAATATTTTTATTACTCACTTATATTTGAAACTCACATATATATATATATATATATATATATTTATATTCAGACATAATTTTTCATAATATTTATAAAATATTAATTCCTAATAAAACCTTATAAAAGTAATGTTTTATGTATAATATTTATAATATTTTATGAATTAAATATATATTAAAAACCTAGGTTATCATTACAATGATCGATTAAAATATCATAGATTCAAAAAAATAAAAATATTAAAATAAGTAATATTATTTTTTAATAATAATAAATCCTTTTAATTATAAATAAAACTATTTCCCATATATTAAAACAATCAAAAACCACTTCTAATGCGAAAGGAAAATCGTATAAAAAAGAACACCAAGCCAGAAGGAATAAACATGAATATATACCTTTCTAAAAGGGTTTTAAGTAATTCATGATCATTGTGACTTGTTCATAGAACAAACACTTGACTACATATTTTCTAATAGAAAATATAATCTCTCGAAAGATTATTATGCATGGATTTTACGACAATGCACCAGACTGTAATGACATTTATCATTGGGTGTTATTGAATTGGAAGATGTCAAATTTTAGTAGAGTGGAATCTCGTAGAAGATAAAATATTTGAAATGTGATTTAAAAGTGGATGTTTCATCATTTCCTAGAGATGGTTGGGATTATAAAAAATTTCTAAAAAGAAATTTCATCACGATGTGGGGGAAACAGGCTTCGGGTGCTACAATATGAACCAACCATATCATTAGTGGAAGACCACCATTAATATAGTGGTTTGGGTAATATTTTAAAACCATTTACTATAAAACTAATAACCTAATGGTCCATCAAAATATTATTGGGTTTCCACTGAGTGTTTGGTTATATTATTGAACTGAAATTTTATATGGGATTTTTTTGTTTTTTAGTTGTCTTCTATAACACCCCTTTGGGATTTTGGATCTAAATCAGCTGTATAAGAAGGGGATTTACCCGCTTTTATTTACTTGATCCTCCCTTACTCTCTAATGATCCATGGTTGATCGAGATATGTTGCTCATAAGTTATTTTAAAATTCCTAATGTTCACTCTTTTCCCCCTCCTTTTATCCTCCAAAAACATTTTTTTATTCTTGAATAAAACCCACTTTTGGGGGGATAAGATGGGACCCAAAAAACTATCCTCCAATATAAACCAATTACATTAATTTCAATAAAATAAATAAGATTCTTAAAAAATATTTCAAATTTAAAACTGGTATAAATCAGGATATCAAGTGAAGCTCCTAACGATGATCAGATCAACAAAATCCTTAAATCCCCAAGCCACTCTTTACAGATAAGCCAGCATCAAATAAAATTCATTTTTCATTCTCAAATAAATCTACCACTAACTTCAACATCAATCTAATATCCACCTTTACCATCCAATTAATTATTGTTAGAACTAATATTCCAACCAACTGTCATAGGAGAAAAACCACCACAACCTTAGAAAACAATACCATCACCAATAAAATTCAAACACCAATGGTTCTTTATCTGAAAATCAAATATAAAACCATTTAAACCAAAAAAAATGTTAAAAAACAAAACCAAAACACCGTGAATAATCACACGCCAGCATAACTTGAGTAAATACACAATATCAACTAGGACCAAGTATTTAATGTTGATGAAAAAATACCTCTATCCAAATAATCCTCAGGATTCTATGAATTGATATTTTTTGAATAAATTAAATTTATTTGATATCTTACATTACATGAACCACTGAGTTAACATTTCATTATATGAAATACTAAATTTGGCATGTGTTACACACAACAATGTTTTTAAAAAAACTAAAATATATTATTTATTTTATAAAAATAAGGTTGTTATAACCTAGAAATAAAAATTAGTGATATTAATAGTAATAAATACTTTCTAAATATTAATTATAATGGTTTTATAAAATTAAAAAATATTTATTAAATAATTTTCATAATTTTTCAAAAATTTCAATATATGTTCTAAAAAAGTATTTCATCAAAAAAATTCCTTTAGTGAGAAATAATGGAATTTATGTCGATCCAATAAGGGTTCCTTATGACTATTCCATTCCTCTATGATTTTAAAATCACAAACAGACATTGTTAAGGAAAATTATATTTTCTATAAGTTTTATTTTCATAATGAAAATTTCCATTCTCTAAAGAAATATTTATCCTTACCAATATTTTCATTTTTCATTTTATAGTCTCTCTTAATCTAACACATTTTATTCTTAAGTCTAAAATTTGGTTTCATATCTAAAACATTAGAATATTATAATTCTTTAACATAGAGTATTCCGAAATTTAATTTCCTAAATTCATAGAAATTCACGATCAGAATTCGTTGAAATTCAAGTTCTGAATTCTATGAAATTTAGGTTCCAAATTATTTAAAATTTGGATCCTAATTATCTAAAATTTAGACTATAAATTCTATGAATTAGGACAATGAATTCCTCATAATTCTGACTCTGAATTCATTAGAATTTTGACTCTGAAATCTATAGAATTCAGATTTGGAATTCATTGAAAAACAGAATATGAATAACCATGTCTTATATACTCTGAATGTTTATTTGGTAAGATTATGAATTCCATTTTTTCCTTAGACTCCCAAAAATATATTTGGTTAAGAAATTTCATTTTCTTTATACTTATTGTGAAATGATGTAGTACAATCTGTTTCTAACTAACCATTGTTTTAGTGACATGTGTATACGTCCCTCTGAGATTCAAGGAAAAATAGCACCGTTGGAGGAGGGATCCGACCATTGATGAAGTTCCTATAAATAGGATCTCATTTGAATGAGATCATATATGTTACTATACCATCAATATTGATAATTCATTCCACTGAAGTGATTTCTAGAGAGTGACTCTCATTCTTTGGGCGGTTCTGAACATCTTGTTCAGATAGCTTCATGTGACTCCAATGGTTGGTGAGTACAATCAAGAGATTTCGGGGATTGGAAGACAGAGATTCCAACTACCTTAAAGTTTGAGGTCTTCTAAGGATATCAAGACAAATTCCTATATTCCTATAGAGGGTTTACCTGGGTGTGGGTAATACATAATTTCGTGAAAGTATAAATTAAGGGACCTTTATCCATGGTTGTTGGACACCCAAATCTATCGGTTAAAATAATTCATACTTGTTACTTGTTTTGTTTCAAGATTATTTTCTCTGTATTTTGATAAAGGAATAAATTATTACCTTTTTATACATTCTCATACTTTTATATACTCTAATAAGTATGATTCTATATTCTTTAAGGTGGAATATTTTCCTTATAAAGTTTCATTTAGTTTCATTTCTGGAATAATATTTCTGGAACTTAATAAGGTTTTTAAATAGAACTAAAAGACGTCTTGTAAATTTTCATTGTTTAACATTGTTAAACGTAGTTTTCCTTAAGGTTACAAAAGAATATTTTTAAACATAAAATTAACCCCACCTCCCTATTGTATTTGAGCATCTACATCATTATTTTGATCATACAACTGATATCACAGAAGGTTTATGAATGAATTATATTCACATAGAAGTTTTCTTGCTCAAGTTTTCCTTGTTCTAAATTTTCTTACTTAATTTTTTATTAGAAATTTTTTACTTTTTTTACAAACCTTTTATATTAAAAGTTTTTGTGGAAAATTATTTTCCATATAGAATGTAAGGAATTAATATTGATTCGATTCTCACTCTAAATCCTATTAGACCATCTATATTTTATGGTAATGATTATGAGTACTAGAGAGACCTAATGAAGACTTTTTTTATTAATACTAGAGTATACAATTTTGTAATGCTTACTAGAATTTTGAAAATTTTTGACAAGGAGTTCGAAACCGTTACCAACCAAGTAATGTCATAATGACCACTAAATTACAAGGTACGAAATACTATGTTGTGTTCCATAACCAGGAATATATATAGTCATATTTCCTCATGTAAATCATAAAATTTTATTTGCAAGAAACTTTCGGTTACTCATATTGGAACTTCCAAAGTTATAGAAACAAGAAGAGCTATGCCTTGAGAAAAATATCATGGATTTATATTTCCCTTTGGAGAACCAATTTGAGTAGTCCAATGAAAATTTATAACCATTGTAAAAAATTTACAATATTTGGGATAGAAAGGTATTTATGATGAAGAGATTGGGGACATGATTATTGATATTATTGCTAATCAGTGGGAAATCAAAACAATAGCTATTAATGAGAATTGAAAAGTATGTCAAATTACTATTTATGTTCTTTTTGGAACTCTTCTTCAATATGAGATAAGAATGAAAAGATATTCTAATATAAATAATTAGAACAATAGCTATGGAAGTGTATCCTTTACTACGACTAAATCCAAGACTCTGGAAAGGGTTACAAGATTTATATCTAAGAAAGTCACTATTTTATTTGAATCTAGTGAAAGTGAACATTTTGAGAATGATCTAGCTAATATTTATCGAATGATGAAAAATATGGTAGGAAATAAATACTTTCAGTATAGATATTATAAGAAAGAAAAAAAAGGCTATAAAGGCTCATAAGTCACTTGTTATGAATGCAAAAGAGCAAGGAATATAAGGCCAGATGTCCTATTCATAAGAAAAAGGATAGAAAGGAAAATAATTCACAAAAGAATAGAAATAAGTACTAAAAAGCTAAAGATGAATTTTCTTGAATGCTAATGACACCTAGAGTGCATGTGGTGGTGACTCATCTGATGAATCATTAGATAATGAATCTTCTAAATAGAATAATCTTGGTCTACTAGCCAAACTACCCATTGAAAATCATTGTCTAATGTCCAACGTATACAATTCCAACTCTATAACTGATGTATCTGTAAATTGAAATTATATTGATGATAAATACTATGAATATTTAAATGGTGGGTCTTTATCATCAGAAGATAACACATTACCTTCTTATGGATAAGTGTCTAGGTTTGTCAAATTTCCTGAGAATGAAAATTCAAAACACAAGAAAAATTGGGATAAATAAAATTCTAGACTATCAATTTTAACCAAATTAATATAAGATCTTTCTAAATATCTTGATAAGAAAACATTTTTTTAATAGTATTTTAAAAAATGTTGAGGAAGTTAATATTGTGAGTGATAAAATTTCTAAGATTCTTGAAAATGTAATTTCAAATAAAAATATTTTAGTGGATAACTCTAGTGCTAAAAATAATGTTTTTTATGAAAAATATATTTTTATTAAACTAAATTAAGAAATATTTTCCTTAAGGAAATGTCTCTCATATTTTACCCTAGGTAAGGAAACTTTTGACAAGATGTATTCCCAAATTCGACCTTGAAGAAATAGTTCTCAATTTGGTTATACTCATTCTAAAGAAGTTTTTATTAATAACTATTTTCTTCTCCAAAGTGCTCTATTTTTCACTAAATGTTAGTGTGGTGTACATTTAGTGAAAATTGTTTCTTTAAAAAAACTCAATCTTTAGGTTTTCATAATGATTTTGTTTCTAAGAAAACATGGATACCTAAAACATTCTTTCTGAATCATTTGGATCAAATAAATTTTGGATTCTGAAAGTCTAACACTCTTATTTTCTGGATAATAAATAATGTACCAGTAGCAATACATGGTACATGGATAGTGTATGTTCCCAAAATATGGTAACAAAAACAACTTTGAAAATATTATCAAGATGAAAGGAAGAAAGGTATCACTTGGAGATAATTAATAGGGAGAAATTATTTGTATAGATAACATTGTTATTATAGGAAAAACATTAATTTCAAATGGTTTATTTATTAAGTGTCTTAATAAATACCTAATTATCATAACTCAATTATGTTATGAAGGTTACCTTGAAAATTTTAGGAATGATAAATTCATAGTACACAATTCTAAGGAAGAGTTTATTCTTTCTTCCCACAGGCATGATAATGTATACACACTAAAATTAGAAGTCATTAAGAGACAAGATCTACATTGCCTTAGTGAAATGGAGGATCTGTCATGGTTATTTCATAGACATTTAGGACACTTAAACCTTATGAACCTATTTAAACTCTAAAAGAAAAGACTATTTAAGGATCTACTGAATATTAGATTTGATTCTCTAAAATTTTGGGATCCTTTTCAATTTGGAAATCAACATAAATAAAGTTTTAAATCTATTAGTGAAGTATCAACTTCTAATTCATTAAAACTAGTGTGTATGGATGTTTTCAGTCCAACACAAACTGGAAGTATTAGAGGGAAAATATTATGTATTTTTCTTAGTTTATGATAACACTAGATTTACATGGGTATATTTTCTAACAAAGAAGTATGATGATTTTTTTTATTTCAAAATTTTTAGATCCCATGTTATAAATGAGAAGAATATTCCATTTATTATTATTCATCATGATCATAGAGGAGTATTTAAAAATTTTGATTTTGTATCTTTTTGTAGTAGAAAAGGTATTACTCATAACTTCTCAGCTCTAGAAACCCCTCAACCGAATGATGTTGTTGAAAAAAGAAATATAATTCATCAAAAGATAACTAAAACCATGATGAGTGAATATTATATATCTAAACACTTTTGGGATTATGTTGTATGTACTTCTTTTTATACAATAAAATGAGTTTTAATTAGACATTTTCATAACAAAACCCCTAAAAAATTTTGGAATGGTAGAAAACCTAGTCTTTACAACTCCAAATGTATTTGGTTACAAACTATTCATTCCAAATACTACAAGTAATTTACATAAATTCGCCCCAAAATATGATGAATGAATTTTCCTAGGCTATTCTACAACTTCTATGGCTTAGAGAGTTTTTAATAAAAATATTTCTACTATTAAAGAAACAGTGCATGTTAAATGTGATGAAACTGGTCCTTTTGTTTTTAAACAACCTCAACCCACAACATCAGATGTGTTTTCAAAAAATAATTATCAACCATTGATAGAATACCCTTCTGATAAGGAAAATGTTCAAGAAAATATTTTTGAAGCATTTACCCAAGAATATTTCTTACCATATGCGGATGAACAGGTTTTACAAAACCCAAATCAGTTGTTTCTTAAGAATCATCCCAGTGATAATATCATTGGTGGTGTAAATCAATCTATATATACTAGAAGTTCCTTGAGATATGAATTAGAACATCTAGCATTTCATTTCCAATTAGAACCAAAAGGTACTAATGATGCTTTATGTGAGGATGAATGGATTAAAGCTATGCAAAATTATCTAAATGAATTTGAAAGGAATAAAGTCTGTATGTTGGTCGAAGGACCTAAGGAATCTATTTTTATTAGTGTAAAATGGTTCTTTAGAAATAAGTGTGATGAAAATGGAATCATAGTAATAAATAATTCTATATTAGTTGGTAAAGGCTATAATAAACCAGAAGTAATAGAATATGAAGAAACATATGATCTAGTATCTATACTTGAATCTATTCATATTTTAATTGGCATTACAGGATTCTATAATTTCATGCTTTTCCAAATGGATGTAAAGTATGATTTATGTAATGGATATGTTCAAAAGGAATTTTTTTTGAACGACCTCCTAGTTTTGAAGATATAAAACATCCTGAACATTTTTTCAAACATTCTAAAGCATTGTATGGACTTAAAAAAGCCCTTAGAGCATGGTATGATAAACATACATGATTTTTGTCATATGACAACAATGTTAAGGGAACTGGTGATCAAAACCTTTTTATAATGAAATATAAGAAACAAAAATTGTTTATTCAAATTTATGTTAATGACATTATATTTGGTTCAACCCAGCAATGTCTAGCTGATTCGTTTGCGAATGGTATGAAATATGAGTTTGAAATGAGTATGATGCGTAAGTTTACATTTTTCCAAGGTTTTCAAATTTCTAAAAAACCATAAGGAAATTATATATACCAACATAAGTATATAAAATATATTCATCAAAATTATGTATATGACAACACTAATAGTATAAACACTCCCATTGGAACCTCAAATTCTCATGATCTTGATGAATTAGGGAAACCAGTAGATCAAAATTCATTTAGAGGTATGGTAGAAATCTTAATATACGTGATAGTTAGTTGTCCATACATAATTTTTTCTGTATTCTTATGTTCTAGATATTAATCTAATCCAAAGGAAACTCATTTAAAAGTAGTGAAAAGATTTTTTTTCTTATTTAAAAGAAACCATGAATTCAGGACTCTTTTATTCTTCTGGAAATGATTTTATTCTAAAACTTTTTTTAGATAATGATTTTGGTGTATGTAGAATGGATGGGAAAAGTATTTCTGGTACTTTCCATTTCTTATGTGATTCATTAGTTTCTTGGTCATGAAATAAGTAACAGTCATTAGCACTTTTAACTATTGAAGCTGAATATGTAGTAGGTGGAAGTTGTTGTGCTCAAGTGTTGTGGATGCAACACACACTCACAGACTATGGCATGAGTATTACCAAAACATATATATTGTGTGATAACACTAGTTTCATTTCCCTAAGAAAAAACCTTGCACATAACTCACATGAAATAACACATAGATATTAGGCATCACATTCTTAGGGATCACACATAGAAAGAAGATACCATTCTTCAGTTTATCAGAATGTAGGATCAACTTGATGATATTTTTACAAAATCCATACCCTCTGATAGATTTTAATACATTAAACAATAGTTAGGATTGATAAATATATATTAATATTCCATATTAACTTTTTGTTGAAACGGATCTGTTTATATAAAGTAACTCCTTTTCATTGGAGGAGTACATTTTCTTGTTAATCAAATTGTTTTTCGAATTCAATTTTTTGTTGTATTCAATATTTTTCATATTCAAATTTATTCGTAATCAAAATTTTTTGTAGTCACACTTTTTTTTATTCAAATTTTTTCATAATCAATATATTTTGTAATCAAAATTTTTTGTATTATAATTTTTCTCATAATCAATTTTTTTAACTCAAAATTTTGGAATCCAATGTTTTCCTTTAATAAATTTTTCCAGAATCTAAAGTTCTTCAAAAAGAATTTTCCTCATTACTAAAAATTTTCATAGTAATCTAGAAGGTATGTTTCCTTTCTTAAATTCTTGTAATCATATTTTTATATGTTTTTATTTTTTAAAACAATGTTTTCAAATTCACATTCCTTAAATCCAAATGTTCTAGATTATAAACATAAAAATATTGGTACCTACCAAAATTATTCTTCCTCTTTCATCTCAACATTCAGACTAAATAATGCTTGTTTCAACTATTGGATAAATCTAGGAAGTTGTATTGCTGCTTCAAACGCCTATATAAAGGTCCCATATTAGTTGAACTATGTCCGATTTAAAAGATTTTGTGAGTCGAAGCTCTACATCTCTATATAAGGGTCATTTCACATTTCATATTTGGTTAAATCCGAATGTCATTCGAATCATCTTCTTAAATAAAATGTCATCAGTTATGGAAATTTCTGAATGGAAGATTTACAGAGAGGGGTTAGTAGATCTGATGTTTTTGGCTATGTATGATTCTCTTACTTTGAATAATATTAGGTTGAATGGTTGGGAGAGTCTGTGTCTATCCAGCACAAAAGACACAAGATCTTGTTTACCCAGGGTTGCTGGTAGAGTTTTATGAGATAGTAATTTATTTCATTCAATATGGTAGAGACATTTTTTCTTTTAAGATTTATGGGAAATATTATTCCCTTTCTTTTATCTTGGATTCAAGAGTAATAGGAATTCTTTATGAGGGGGGGTGAGTTATGCACCCAAAAGCTAGCAGATATATTAGGAAGTTTTGATAAGAATAAGGTAATAGAGTGCCTTGGTTTATCAGAAGTGAAGACACCAAAAATCAATCACCACTCTACAAACATCATAATCTTAGAGTCATGGGTTCATTGATTTCTCATTCTAAGAAAAGTGGATATGGATACCCTGAAGAAGAGTGATATTTATGTTTTTGATTTTTTTGTGAATCTTAGAAAGATTAATCTGGTGAATCATATATTTCTTACAATTATGAATATCAAGAATGGGACTCTAAAATATCATATCATTATGCATCTGATTAGTATTTCCATGATCATAGTTCTTTTACTACATTCATTCAACATTCCATGCAGTTCTAAGCCAAGAAATTTCATGGTTATATTATTCAGTGGTGATACACTTATATGGATAAAGATTATCTTTAACTACAAGTCTAGAGAGTTTTATGACTTATATAAAAGTGACATCCAAGCCTTATACAAGATGATATAAGTTTCCGAGACTTCTAAGAAGGGTGGAAATAAGATAATGCAGAAAGAATCAGATGAAAACGAAAAAACTCTTATAGTTCAAAAAACCGAATTAGCACCTCCAAAATCTATGAAGAAAAATACCTATCTAGATGAAGCTGTCTTCAAGTGGAAAGAAGATGAGAAGAATAAAAAATAAGGAGACCCTAACTTTGGCTTGGATCTTATTAAGGAAAATAATTAAAAATTAATGATGATAGGGAATTTGAGAAGCATGAAAAATATAATAAGGAAAGGAATAAAATTTCTTCAACTAATATTATTTAGTCTCTTCTCAATTCTAGTTAGAAAGCTTCTGAGCAGTTTTAAGGACAGAAAACTTTTCTCAATGAACCAATACAGGTAGAGACTCTGGAAAAAAAGATGGTTATTTTTCGAACCTGAAGAAGAAGAAGAATTTTGTAGGAATGGGAAGTGGAAGGAGAAGAAGAGTAAGGAAGTGATGATATAGATGATTTGATAAGGAAAGTTGAAGAATTTCATGAGAAGGAGAGTATTCTGAGAAATTATATATCCGGGCTTCTTAGGCTGAATCTTCTAAACATTCTACCATAGGAAAATGTGATAAAGGTTAGGAATAAGTAAACAAACCATCAAAAGAAGAAAGAAGCAACCATGATTTTTTTCAACTGGATGATCTAGTGTAAGATGCTGAAAAAGAAAATGTTGAGGAAGATAAGATAGTTCATCTGTAAGATAGTGAACATAAATCACCAAAGGCCACTGAGTTCATTTTGAAAGTTGATAAATGAAAGCAGGTGTTAGCTGATACACCTAAGAAGGTAGGGGTGGCTAAGAAAGATGTTGGTGGGTCACCTAAAAGAAAGGTTGATGAGGTAGAGAGAGAATCCCCACCAACAAAAGAATTTGACTCAGAATCGTCCTCCATGAGTCATGATTTTGATGTTAAATCCCTATAGAAATTATTTGATACAATTCTTTTGCTTCCAAATATTAACTCAATATGTTTGATGATTTGGATTTATTTTAATCATAAATCAGATTCTCTTTCAATGCTTATGGAAAAATTTCTCAGACATGAGGATGATTTTAAATCCTTCGATATCGGGTATGATGCACATAGGAGGTCGTGTAAGGAAATTACTATATGGTATAAGAATACAATTAAAGACCTGATAATCTTTGATGAATTTCAAGATAATGTGAAGGATTCTTTTCATACTGAAGATGTAAATATCAAAAACCTTACTTCATGTTTTCATGAGAATCTCAATATTGAACCATCAGCTCAGAAGTAGGAAGATAAAGATCATAATGGGAAACATAATTCAGTTGCATTGAATCTAAAAAGGTAAATAGATCTCATAATTGAGTTCTGAAAAAATCTCAATAAGAAATAAAACCTTTTGAATACTCAGGAATAAATTTTTAAGCCTCACGATGAAAAGACAAAGCCTTAGAGAAGAAAAATGAAGATGAGGATGGAATTTTCAATCATTTTGAAGAGGATTATAAAGATTTTAAGAAGATGATGACCATTTTCATGAATCTTATGCAGGTGGAAAAATGAAGGGTGGTTTTTTTCCTTAACTCCAATATTTTGTTGTATTACCTTTCTTGTACAACATTTTCCAATCATAATAAAACTTTTGGTTGTTCTTGATGTGTATTGTTTTATAGTATTAATATTTCAGGTACAATTTTTTCTATTATCTCTATTCATTTTTAAAAAACACAAAGGGGGAGAAAATAATGATAAAAATAATACTAAGTAAAGAACATATTTACATAAGTATGGGGGGGTATATCTAAGGGGGATTTCTATCTAAAAAGATTTTGTCATGCAAGAAAAAGAAAAACCACATTAATGAAGTCAAAAATATGATCCTTACGGATTTCAAAACCTAAGGGGGTTAGTTTTATTCACCATGTTTCATAAGTAAAGGGAGATATGTTTTTATTTTCAAGATCATCAAGAAAAATTCTAAGTCATTATATTCTTTTTTATATGGATGTTTGTGATTTCCAAAAATGTGGATATTAATGAGTCAATAAGGTTTCCTTATGACTTTTCGATTCCTATGTGTTTTGAAAATCACAAAAACTCTATCTTGATGAAAATAATATTTTCCCAAAGGTTTGTTTTAGTAAGGAAAATTTCCATTCTCTAGAGAAATTTTTATCCATACCATTGTTATAATTATTCATTTTATAGTCTCTTTAAATATAACTCAATTTATTCTGAAGCCTCAAATTCAGTTTCACATCTAAAACCTAAGAATCTTATAATTTCTTGATATAAAGTTTTTTGAAATAGAGGTTCCGAAATTCTCAGAAATTCAGGTTCTGAATTCTCTTAAATTCATGTTCGGAATTCTCTAAAATTTATGTTTTGAATTCTCTAAAACTCGGAATCTGAACTCAATAAAATTCAGACTCTGAATTATATGATATTCAGACTCCAAATTCTCTGAAATTCAAACTCTGAATTCCTCAAAATTATGACTCTGAATTCCTTGAAATTATGACTCTGAATTCCTCAGAATTCAGATTTTTAATTCCTTAGAATTCTGACTCTGAAATCTATAGAATTCAAATTTTAATTTCTTTGGAAAAAAGAATCCAAATATATATGTCTTATAGACGTATAATTTTTATTTGGTTAGATTATGAATTCTATTTTTTCCATAGACTTCGAAAAATAGATTTGGTTATGCAATTTCATTTTCCTTATACATATTGTGAAACAATGACATAAAATCTGTTTCTAAATAACCCTTTTTGTGTGACATGTGTATAGTTCCCTCCAAGATTCAAGGAAAAATATGACTATTAGAGGAGGGATTCAACCATATGATAAGTGCCTTTAAATAGTATTTCATTTGAATGAGATCCTAGAAATTATTATTCCATTACTCAAGATATTTCATGTTGCTGAAGTGATTTCTGGAGATTCAGACTCTCATCCTTTATGCGGTTCTGAATAGCTTGTTAAGATAGCTTCGTGTGACATTGATTATTTTTAAGTACAATCGAGGGCTTCTCGGGATAGGAATACATAGGTTATGACTACCTTAAATTTCAGGGGTTTTAGGGGATAGCAAGAACGATTCAGATATTCATTTTGAGGGCTTACCCTAGTGTGGGTAATATAGACTTTCTTGAATTTATAAATCAAGAGACCTTTATCCAAGGCTGTTGGATAACCTACTCTTTAGGTTAAAATATTTCATACTTTTTACTTGTTTTTTTTTCAATTTTATTTCTTATGTATTATGATAATGAAAGAAATTATAACCTTCTTATACTTTAGTGTACTTTTATATACTCTGATAAGTAAGATTCTATATGCTTTAAGATAAAATATTTTCTGTGTAAACATTCCTTATCTTTCATTTCCAAAATCATATTTTTAGAATGAAGAATTTTTTTTAATAGAACTAAAATAGGTATAATGAATTTACCATTCTTAACTTTGTTAAAAATAGTTTTCCTTCAGGTTAAAAATGAACGTTTTTAAACATACAATTTACCCCCACTTGTAATTAAGAATCTGCATCATTATTTCGATCCTACTATTGAATTTTGGTACTATTTGAAACTAAATTTTAAACAAAAAAATTATTTTTGAAGTCATTATATTAAAATTAACATAGGGTTATATTTTATAACATTCTAAAAAGATTAATTTTTTGATGAATAATGAAAATTTTGAGTTTTATTTCAAAATTGCATATTTCATTTAAATTATTTAAAAAGGTAAATTATATTTATGTTTTAAAGTAAAATTAATTCAATAATATATCTATTAATCTAATTTAGGTCATTCGAATAAATTTCATATTGAAATTGGATATAAAAACATTGTCAAATTTTGAATATATTCACCTTGAAAACCCGTTTTTCATTCCTTCTATGGGATTAATTTTAAATTATTTTTTTCTTCTGTTGTGAATAAAATATGAAAAAATAGATTCCAAATTTTTAATCATAATAATTTATATTTTCTGATAAGTTCCACGAAATTTTTGTAAAAAATGAATTGGGAAAATAGTAAAAATTAATTACCATAGTTAAGGTAAAAATGGGTTTACTAGGGGTTAAAATAAAAATGATAAGGTATAAGGGATGAAATCTCTCACTAGAGGAGATGTTATCTCTCTATAATTTTCTTGTTATCCATTTGGGTATAACTCTATATTGGGCACCTGTGATGATGATCAATCCTTTATTGATGATGTTGGGAACAACATGATGATTTTTCTCTATTGTCCCCACAAGAGGGTCAAGTTGGAGATAGTTGTTTCATGCAGGAGGGTTGATGGATGCATCTTTGCTATAATTTTTCCATAATATGATGTTATGTTGTCAACAACAACTCTTGATTGATAGTATGGTTGGTTTTTTATTTTTGATAAGTGTGTATTGGGGATGAGGGTTCATCGAATTCTTGTGAGGGACCTCAATAATGCCTATATTTGATAGGGAAGTAATATAAGAAAAAGATGATTATGGTTAAGCCTGTTTCATAGTGGTGGGGTAAGGTCAGTGAGGAAATCTCTGATGAGGCAGTGATGTTTAGTCATTGGATGATGATTGATGCCCACAACAGCTGATGGAGGGTTCATTGATGAAGGGCAAATTTGAAGCATCGGTGATAGGAATTATGGAAGAAGTGGTGTGTATATCTTAGTCAATTATTGAGGCCAGCGATGGGTGATGGATTTTTTTCTAGCGAGGAATGCTAGTTTTGGGATCTCGATAGGGTTTCAAATTACCAATGATGTGCTATGGTTTTGGTGTTGTTGGAAATGGTGTACGTGATGCGCTTGAGCAAGAATCCACCTTATCATTGGATATGTGGTTTTCGAAAAGGGTTGTGGGCTGGGGGAGACCTTTGGATTAGGTCGATGATTCGTTATGGTGATTACAGATTAGATCAAGGATGGTATCAGCAAACAAAAGAATGTGATCGGGGCATGGGAGATGACCACGGGTCATGGGCATGACCTCACAATGCGATTTTTGTCTAGTGACATCTTGACGAAAATGGTAGCATGGAAATAACACAATCTCAAGGCTAGTTAGGAAAAAATAATTTATATAAAGGGGTTGATTTCATACCTATTCATGACACTTTGGGAGATTATGCTTGTTTTTAGGTCATTTTTTGCCATTTTTTGGTGTTTCCTTTTATATCAGGGGGTTATTCCCCACATGTGGATAGGCAAGCATCTATAGGGGGACTGTTAGTCATATTGGACACTATTGGGGTGATGATCTTGTGCACCATGGGTAGTCGATGGTACATGATGTCAGTAGTGATCTTCTCCCACAAATGATGTGGTGACACTAAAAACACTGATGACGGTCATTAAGGACGATCATGATCACAGGAGTGAAGATTTTTATGGGTTGTAACACCCCAATATTCCACGGTATGTTTCCCTTTGAATAATGCAATAGTTTTTATTGTACACAACTTTGAGATTCTAACACACCGTGACCAATCAAACTAGTCATTATGAATAGTAATACCTAATTTTTTTAAATTTTAACATTCAAAATGGACTTCATTTTTGGATTCTTAATATCTAAATTAGCCTAGGGATAAATTTTGGTATTTTTCTGAAAACATTCATATTTTGATGAATAGTGAAATTTACTAAATTTTAATTAAAAACAACTTTTTTAATCGAAATGATTAATAGTGATAAATTATGAATTAGAGTTGTTTTAAATTTTATTTAGAATATTCTTTTACTATTTAATAAAATTTTGTTCATTGGACATAATTTCACATTTAAACCCGACATACACAAGTGTCAATCTTTTGATAGTTATTATTTCTTAAAAACACGCCTTTTATTTTGACAACAGGAATTAATTTCTGCCACTTATGTGTTTTGAATTTATAAAAATGGATTCCATATTTAGAATCAGTAGGTCCAAATTATGTAAATAGGTAACTTTTATTTTTAGACATTTTGAATAATTATTTCAGTAAATATTTTATTTACCATGGTTAAAGGCTAAATCTGGTAAATAAGGGTAAACAAATAATATTATAATGATACTAAATTACCCTAAAACGTGTTCTAATCCTATTTGTTGATACATTTCTGACCATCGGTTTCTTTGGGTCGATTTTGGGACCTCATGGATCCACTTGTAAGTGATAATGACACTTTATATTAATTAAGAAAATGTAAATACAAAAATAACATAAGCATATATCGTTTAGAAAAACAATATTTACATAAGGTTATATATGTTTTATATTAAACTATAAATATTAATTAGAAAGCTAAAAATATTTCATACATATTGGTATTTTTATATATAATTTTTAGACATTAAATAAATTTTTTTTATTTTTAACACAATGATGATACAGTAATTACCTTATTAATTAATGATTGAAATAATTGATATTGTAAATATCAAAATATATCTAATTTGAGATTTTAATGGATTAAAAAAAATTCTAGGTTAATATGACATGGTAGTGTTTATTTAATTAACTTTTGTTTTGAATTAATCATGTTGTTATGATTTTCACAGAAATCAAATACCAAATAGTGTCAACATTGACCTAAAAGAGTTTTTAAAACAAATATTATATTATTAATTAATATTCTATTCCTAAAAATATAAGGTTCGACCAAAGGACTTATCTAATGATAGGTTTATTATTAATGGCCTACTTGGGGGTCTCTTGGAAGTATATAATATGTTTACTAACTATATAATATAAAAAACAAAGTGACATGGTAAGTGTCAAACTAATTAACTAAGAGTTAAAACTAAAAGATACGGTTACTAAAGTGACATAAACCTGTCCAAAAACTTTTGGCCGAGTTTTTTTTTGACATATACCCACCTTTGACTTTGAATAATCCACTTTGGAGCCATTATAAACTGAATATGATTTTATTATAAAATAATACTTTAAGTTTTTTCTAAAGAGCCCCTCCTCCCCTTTATAAAAGGACACCACTTCTAACTGATTATTCACACCTTCAATGACTTTTGGTTCGGCCAAACCTGGAACAAGTATTCTCTAAAAATCCCTCTAATCCTCATAGAAGCCTTACCTTAGGCATAAATCATTTCAAGAGTCCTTTTTGGTTCAAACCAAAGGGAGTTACCAAAATTAAGGATAACGATTTCTCTTAGCTTCCTTTCTTTTATTTTACTTCTACAACCCCTAAACTCTTCTTATTCTTTTCATTTTTAAAAATAACATTATCCTCAATATACTATTATATTGTTATGAGAAGTATTCGAACTACACATACACAAACTTCCATCTAATGGGTGAAGAACATAATGTTTCTGTGGATGGCAACCTAACGCCTCACGAAACGATGATTGTTCAATTATCTCCTACCACCTCTCATGGTGGTCATTATGATGGAACTATAATTAAATATAATATTAATGATATTTATTTTATATATAATCTTATGTAATTCCATTTTATAGCATACCATTATTCATTTCATGTGGTATATATATACGATAATTTTATTTGCGGAGGTGTGGACTACCGCCCCCTCAAAGTGATATGACTCATTCATACCATACATGGAAGGTATAAAAGATAAAGTTAATGAACATAATTAAAATATATAAGATATTATATTATACTTTAATAATAATATACCTATGTATAATTTGGTTTTTATTCCTCTTAAAATGAAAAAAAATGGAAGTAGTGTTCATGCGTACGTACGGACTACCGTCTCCACGAACGTGATGAGATTCATTCTCCATCATATACATTCAAGTATAATTATTATTTGACGATTAAAAAAAATGTTTAAGGACTTGATATCATTTATATATGAATAAGATACAACCTATCCCTAACAAACATGGCTTATGTAACAAAACATATAAAAGAAAACAAGTAAGTTAACACCCAAACAACGATAATACTACGACATTATTAACATAAAATGTTAAAAAGATCATATATGATATAATATAAATGTATATAATTCTTGTATAATTTAATAACAATTATTTCACCATTATACAAAAAGTTAAACTACCCTTTACCAAGGAAAAGTACAAGGTATGGTTTTATTTCACAATCTCTTCATTATCCGAAGTTGTTTATACATAATTATCTACTAGGAATTCTTTATCATCCACATATATGTTTCTTAAAAATGTATTTTAAAATATTTTTACCATTTACTAGACTATGGTTTAATTTCATTTATACCCTTGTTATAATTTTTATAAAATGGTTTGAAAGGAATCTTTCCGTCGATTTCCTAACAAGGTCATTTTAACCTTTTCGACAAAATTAAGGTAAGAATGTATTTTTAACTTATATGGTGGGTGCGGATATTTTCTGCCATTATAAAATCTTTGAAGATTCCTTTACAAGATCATATAGACATTTTCAAATTAAATGTTTTATTTTATAATTATTTTACCTTTAAATGATTTAAAAAAAAGAGATATTTCTCTCAAGAAGTTTTGATTTCATCTATGTCAACATCCATTGATAGATTTTAAGATTATTTGATGTTGATTTATTATAATACAAAACATCCATATTTTATTTAAGGTTTTGTTATATGATTGAATGTGGATGTGTTATTTTTATACCATTAATGGGTTATGGAGAAATTAATGACATTTTGTATGCTAGTTTTAATACGAATGTTTATGTTATGTTTAAACCTATTCATATGAGGAATGAATTGGACTTAATAAGTGATGGGTGGAGCCCGATATAGATCCTCGATGCATTGGTAGGTCAAATGAGAGAAACTAGTGTCTTGGAAAAAGGCCTTGACAAAATCTTATTTGTAGTCTTGGCACAATGCCTTGACTATGTGGTTATGATAGTCTGTCATTATGCATTACATCATTATGAAAGAGGTTATTGATATTGCATGTGATTATTCAAGTAGTAGAATATCCATGTGAATAAGTAAATGGAATTATTTCATTCAATTTTATCCATATTATGCTGACTTTCATGTTTAAAAGTCTTTTGTTTTAGTTATACATTTCTTTAAATGTTTATGATTATTTATGAAAGTTTCCGCTATATTGTTATCCTTACTGGGAATTTGAGAACACCCCTTTATATGTTTTCTTTTTCCTAGGATGTGAAGAAGTATTTTATATATGACTTGCAGGGATAGTATAAGGGGATATGATTGTGGAGACAAGATGTCATTTTAGTTTTCACATTATTATGTAATGTAAACATTATGAATGTATCTAGTTATTCCAACGCTACTAAACCAATCTGTCTTTCAAGACTTGATCTTTTGTGATCATGACAATGTTATGTAATAATGCACCGACTCTGGGTAACTGGGGTTAGGGAATTATAGTTGGTATCAGAGGAAGTTTAGTACAAACCTTGGAAGCTAGATTTAGATAAACTCTGATTAGAGAACATAGACCTAAGATGGACTTTGAGGATTAGTATAGAATAATTTCCTATAATTTTGGTATTGTAGATATTTTTTATGTTTTCTGAGAAATACATTTCTGTCTGGGTATGTGCCAGTAGAGGCGCCTATGGCACATATGTACCTAGTGGTAAAACCGAAAAACATTGCTTTGAGCTAGACTCGAATGTGAACTGGTGCACGACAACAGGCCTTACTGCACTCTTGGTTACGACACTCTCGGGGGATATGCTTAGGATAATTCTCATTTTCTTTAAAAATTATTATGAAGGGTTTATGAGTATATAATTCCTCAAAGAAAATTTTTTTATGATTATGGATTATATCCATAAACTGTTCAATTTATGTTGATTTTTTTACAAGTTTGAATTATCTATTTCGATTCATAGACTAATCTAGTTTATGCCATTGTTTAGAAAAAGAATCTAGTGGAAGGAATGGAAACTATATCAATGCACGCACTCCATGTAGGGATTTACCTCCTGGTCAAGATAATTATAGTGGAGTTAGTGATGCAACTAGTGCTGATCAGCTAATCACCATACTGGTAAAACTCACTCAGCTTATGAATAATAACCATACCCATAAGGAGAACCCTGATACACAGCGTGGAGGATCAATGTTAGATCGCTTCATGAGGAAAAAACCACCAACATTCAATTGGGGTACAAATCCACTAGTAGCTGATCAATGGATAAATTCCTTAGAGAAAATATTCCATGCCTTGGGGATTAGTGAAAGGGATAAAGTTATCATGGCAGTTTATCGCCTCACTGGAGATGCTGATCAATGGTGGTCATTAATTCAAAACACGAAAGATGATGATGAAGTATCAAATATGGAATGGAGGGAGTTTAAAGATATTTTCTTAGAAAACTAATTTCCTCGTTACCATCGATCAGATATGGAAAGGCAATTTCTGATTCTGAGACAAAAGGAGGATGAGAATGTTGCAATGAATGAGGCTAACAATACAAGGTTAGCGAGGCATGCAGAAGATTATATATGTAACCAAAGAATTAATATTGATCATTGTTTTAATGGGTTAAAACCGTATATCTGTCAAAAATTAGTCCCACAAACCTTCTCGTTGTACGAATATATTGTCTCGTGTGCTATCAAGACAGAAAAATAATTCTCTAAGTCATACGACCTTAAAGAAAAGAAAGAGAAGAAGAGATCTTCTGATCACTATAGAAATGGAAATAAGTGGAATAAGGGAAAAGTTGAATATCTATCCTGTATTAAATGTGGGAGGAAACACCATGTTACTTTCTTAAAGCGAATGGGAGTCTATTACAAGTGTGGTGAAAAATGCCACCATTATTGTGATTGCAAGGGGAAGAAAGAATCTACCGATGTTCAATGCTACAATTGTAGGGAGATAGGACATTATGCAAATGAATGTCCTAAGTGTCAGGGGAACATACCTCAAAAAAGGCCAAGGGATCAAGGCCAAGCTTATGTTATCACTAATGTTGAGGTAGAATCTCTAAAAGATGTTGTGGCAGGTAATTTAATGGTTTCCTAATGTTTTGAAAATTATTTATTTGATTCTAGATCATCGCATTGTTTCATATCTTCTCAGTTTTCTAAGAAAATTAGATATTTTCAATTTTATTTAAGAAGGTAGTTTTCAGTAAAAACTTATAAGGTAAGTATCATTGAAATAATCTTTTGTGAATAAGTCCCCATTAGATCACATAAATGTTCTTTATCTACTGATCTCATCGTCATACCCATGATTAAATTTTATATAATCCTCAGTGTCGATTGGATTTCAGACCATGATGCGAGGATTTATTGTAAGAAGAAGGAAGTTACTATTTTGGATGATGATGAAAAACAACACCTTGTCTTTAGAGCAGAATCGTCACCACCTAATTCTTATCAAGATCCACCCCCGAGTAGCTCAACTAAATTCAATTATCTGGGAGGAAGAGAATGAAATAACTATACGCGAGGAAAGGAATTTTCAAATAGAGGATTTACCTATTGTGAATGAATATGTAGATGTGTTTCCAGATGATTTACATGGATATCCTCCAGAACGAGAAATTGAGTTTGCCATTAACCTAATTCCTAGTTCAAGGCCCATATCGAAGACCCCTTATAGAATGGCCACTATGGAATTAGTGGAACTAAATAAACAACAAGAGGAATTCAGTAATATGGGATTTATTCACCTTAGTGTTTCTCCATGGGGAGCCCATGTCCTTTTTGTTAAGAAAAAGGATGGATCTATGAGGTTATGTATCGACTACAGGGAAATCAATGCTATAACAATAAATAAAAAGTGTCCCATACCTCACATTGATGATTTATTTGACAAAATGCATGGAGCTCAAAACTTTTTAAAGATTGAACTTCGATCTGGATACCATCAGTTGTGTGTAAATAAGGATGAAATTCCAAAGACAGCATTTTGAACCAGGTACTAGCATTAGGAGTTTATAGTAATTCCTTTTGGGCTAACTAATGCACCCTCTGTTTTCATGGATCAAATGAATAGTGTTTTCATGTAATATCTTGATGATTTTGTGGGGGTATTTATTAATGATATCTTGGTATATTCTAAAAGCTACGAAGATCATAATAAACACTTGCGCATTATCCTGAAGACTATTAGAAGACATGAATTATATGAGAAGTTTAGAAAGTTTGAATTTTGGTGTCAGGAGATTTCTTTTCTTCGCCATATTGTCTCCAAAGATGGAATCTCTATTGATCCTTCTAACACCAAAGAAATCCATGAATGGCCATCACCAACGTGTATAACCGAGGTATACCATTTTATTGGCTTATCAGGTTATTATCATCATTTCGTCCAGAACATTTCCCAATTGGCTAACCCATTAACAAAGCTCACACGTAAAGGGGTTAATTTTTTTTCAAAAAAAGAGTGTGAATAATGTTTTGATGAAATGAAGAAAATATTATCCAATGCTCTTATATTGACTCTACCATCGGGTAATTATGGGTTTGTTATTTATATTAATTCTTCCAAGAAAGGACTTGGTTGTGTCCTTATGCAGAATGATAGGGTTATTGCCAATGCATCGTGACAGCTAGAAATTCATGAGCAAAACTATACTACTCATGATATTGATTTATCTACTGTAATCATTTCTTTGAAGATATGGAGACACTATCTCTATGGTTAAAAATGTGAGATTTATACGGATCACAAGATTTTGAAGTATATTTTCTCACAGAAAGAACTCAACATGAGGCAAAGGAGATGGCTTGAATTACTCAAGGATTATGATTGCACGATACACTACCACCCGGGGAAGGCAAATAAGGTGGAAGATTCTTTGAGCAGAAAGGATCATGGAGTTTTGAATATGTTGAGAATTGAAAGGGATCCTATTTTCAGGGATCTAGTAAAGATGGATATGGGAATTACCATGGAAGGTGAAACATCGATACTTTTTCAAATGGTTTCCAAACCATCTTTACTAGAAATTATAAAGAGTTCTCAGACCGATGACGAAGAGTTTAAAAAGAATATTAATACTGTGAATGATGGTAGATTGAGTGACTTTGTGTATGAAGATGGAATTTTGAAATTTGGGAAGATACTTTGTCTTACCGATATACCTGATCTAAAAAGGGAATTGTTGGACGATGCTCATAGATCCAATTTCTCTATACACCCTGGGAGCACCAAAATGTATAGAGATTTGAAGGAACATTTTTGGTGGGAAAACATGAAGAGGCAGATTGCTGATTTTGTGTCAAGATGTATGGTTTGTCAACAAGTGAAAGCTGGAAGGAAACAACCTGGAGTAGTATTGCAACCTCTTCCCATACCTTAGGGGAAATGGTATAATATCATGATGGACTTTGTCATGGGTCTACCAAAGACTACTATAAGGAACGATGCAATATGGGTCATTGTTGATCTTATTACCATGTCAGTACATTTTCTTCTATAAGGGAGTATTTACCACTGAAACGTCTAGAAAGACTATACAGTAATGAAGTTGTGAGACTTCATGGAGTACCCCTATCGATTGTTTCTGATCGCGATCCTCGATTTACTTCAAGATTATGGAAGAATATTCAGAAGGCCTTAGATACTGAACTTTTTTGAGCACTACCTACGACCCCCAAACTGATGGACCATTAGAATGAACAAATAAAACCTTTGAATACATGTTGTGATCTTGCACACTTGACTTATAGGGTATGTGGGATTAATATTTACCTCTCATATAATTTTCTTATAATAATAGCTTCCATTCGAGTATTCAGATGGCACCGTATGAAGATTTATACAGAAAAAGATGTCACACACCATCCTGTTGGGATGATGATGGTGAAAGAAAACTCATAGGATCAAAATTGGTGGAGGAAATGTTGGAAATGGTGAAGGAAATCTAAAACCACAATAAAGCAGCTCAATGTAGGCAGAAGAGCTATGCTGATAACCGAAGGAAGGATTTGGAATTTCAGGTATGAGATCATGTTTTCTTGAAGGTATCTCTATGGAAGGGAGTTATACGTTTCGGTATAAATGGTAAATTTATTCCCATGTAAATTGAAACTTTTTAAATTCTAGATCGAATTGGGGTTGTAGCTTACCGTCTGGCAATGCCTCAAAGTCTCTCCAAAGTTCATGATGTGTTCCATGTATCACTGTTGGGAAAATACATGCCTGACACAACACATGTACTCACCTATGAGGAATTTGAACTGGAACCTGATCTGTCTTATTGAGAATATCCTTTCAAGATTCTTGATACCAGAGAACAAGTGTTGAGAAACCGGATGACTTGTCTGGTAAAAGTTCTATGGAGAAACCATAAGATGGAAGAGGAAACGTGGGAACCTGAGGAACTTATGATGAAGAACCACCCGAGTCTTTTCATGCGATAGTATTCTATAAATTTCTAGGATGAAATTATTTTAAGGAGGGGAGAATGAAACACCCTATGCTTCCCTGGTATGTTTCCCTTTGAATAATTCAATAGCTTTCATTGCGCAAAACATCGAGATTCTAACACACCGTGACCAATCAAACTAGCGGTTATGAATAGTAATACCCACTTATTGAAATTTTATAAATTTTATCTTTAAAAATGGACTTAATTTTTGGATTTATAATATTGAAATTATCCTAGGGTGAAATTTTTGTATTTTTCTGAAAACTTTCATATTTTGATGAATAGTGAAATATACTAAATTTAAATTAAAAACAACTTTTTTAATCAAAATAATTAATAGTGATAAATTATGAATATAAGTGGTATTAAATTATATTTATAATATATTTTTACCATTTAATACAATGGTTTCCATTAGACATAATTTCACATTTAAACCGGACATAATCAAGTGTCAATCTTTTGATAGTTATTATTTCTTAAAAACACACTTTTTGTTTTGACAACGGGAATTAATTTTAAATTAATTTCTGCAACTTCTATGTTTTGAATTTATAAAAATGGATTCCATATTTATAATCATTATGTCCAAATTGTGTAAATAGGTAACTTTTATATTTAGTCATTTTGAATAATTATTTCGGTAAATATTTTATTTACCATGGTTAAAGCGTAAATCCGGTAAATAAGGGTAAAAAAATAAAATTATAATAATACTAAATTACCCTAAAATGAGTCCTAATCCTATTGGTTGATACATGTCTGACCGTGGTCATATTTGGGTCGATTTTGGGACCCCATGGATCCACTTGTAATTGATAATGACACTTTATATTAATTAAGTTAAAGTAAATACAAAAATGACATAAGCATATATAATTTAGAAAAACAATTTTTACATAATTCTATATATGTTCTATTTTTAACTATAAATATTAATTAGAAAGATAAAACAATTTCCTACATAATGGTATTTTATTTATAACTTTTAGACATTAAATAATTTAATTTATTTATGACACAATGATGATGCATTAATTACCTTATTAATGAAATATTGAAAAAATTGATATTGTAAATATCAAAATAAATATAATTCGAGAATTTTAATGAATTAAACTAATTTTATAGGTTAATATGACATGTTAGATCTGATTTCATTAACTTTTCTTGAAGTAATAATGCTGTTATGATTTTCAGAAAATTCAAATACAAAATAGTGTCAAAGTTGACATAAAAGAGTTTTTAAAACAAATATTATATTGTTAATTCATATTCTATTCCTAAAAATCTATGGATAAGAAAAAGGACTTATATAATGATATTTTATTTATTAAGGGACAACTTGAGGGTTTCTTGGATGTATAAAGAATTTTTATTAACTATATAATATAAAAATACAATGTGACATGGTAAGTGTCAAACTAATTAACTAATAGTTAAAACTAAAAGATAATGTTACTAAAGTGACCCAAACCTATATAAAACCTATTGGTTGGGTTGTTTTCAACCTATCCCCACGTTTTAATTTTAATAATACACTTTTGATCTATTATAAACCGAATATGATTTTATTATAAAATAATACTTTATGTTTTTTCTAAAGAGCCCCTCCTCCCCCTTATAAAAGGACACCACTTCTAACCAATTCTTTACACCTAAAAAGCCTTTTGGTTCGGCCAAAACCTGCCCAAATATTCTCTCAACATCCCTTTACTCCCTCTATAAGCCTTACCTTAGGCATAAAGAATTTCAAGAGTCTTTTTGGTTCAAACCAAATAGAGTTACCCAAATTAAAGTTAATGATTTATCTTAGCTTCTTTTCTTTTATTTTACTTCTCCAACCCCTAAACTCTTCTTATTATTTTTTTTAACAAAACCAATATCATAAATATACTATTATATTGTTATGATATGTATTCTAACTACATTTACACACAATTCCATCTAATGGGTGAAGAACATGATGTTTTTGTGGATGGAAAACAAACGCCTCATGAAACGATGATTGTTCAATTATCACCTTCCACCTCTAATGGTGACCATTTTGATGGAAATATAATTAAATATGATATTTATGATATTTATTTTTTATATAAGCTTATGTTATTCCATTTTATAGCGTACCATTATTAGTTTCAAGTTGTATATATATATGATAATTTCATTTGAGGAAGTACGGACTACCGCCCCCTCAAAGTGATATGACTCGTTCATACCATACATGGAATGTATAAAGAATGGTGTCAATTAACATAAGTAACACATATAAGATATTATATTATACTAGAATAATAATATACCTATGTATAATTTGGTTTTTATTCCTTTTTATAATGAAAAATGAAATGTAAGTAGTGTTCGTTCGTACGTACGGACTACCGTCTCCAGAAACGCGACGGTATTCATTCCCCATCGCATCCATTCAAGTATAATTCTAATTTGATGATTAAAAATAATTTTTAATGACTTGATATCATTCTGGATATGAATAAGATACAACCTATCCATAACATAAACGGCTTATGTAACAAATCATATAATAGAAAATGAGTAAGTTAACACCCGAAACGATGATAATACTAAGATATTATTAACAAAAAATGTTAAAAATATCATATATGATAACATATTAATGTATATAATTCTTGTATAATTTAATAAAAATTATTTGACCATTATAAATGTGTTCAAAATACCCTCAACCAAGTAAAATTACAAGGTAAGGGTTTATTTCACAATCTCTTCATTATCCGAGGTTTTTTATACGTAATAATCTACGGGGACTTTTTTATCATCCACGTCCATGTTTATTAAAAATTTATTTCAAAATATTTTTATTATTTACTAGACCATGGGTTAAAGTCATTTATACCCTTGTTATACTTTTTATAAAATGGTTTGAAAGGAATATTTCCATTGTTTTCCAAACAAGGACCTTTTAACCTTTTCGAAAAAATTAAGGTATGAATGTCTTTTTTAACTTATATGGCTGGTGCGGCTATTTTCCACCGTTATAAAATATTTGAAGATTCCATTACAAGATTATAAGTATATTTTCAAAGTAAATTTTTATTTTATAATTATGTGACTTTTAAATGATTTAAAAAAAAAGATATATTTCTCTCAAAAAGTTTTGATTTCATCTATGTCAACAATCATTGATAGATTTTAATCTTATTTGATGTTGATTTATTATTATACAAAACTTCCATATTGTATTAGAAGGTTTTTTCATATGATTGAATGTGGATGTGTTATTTTTTATACCATTCATGGTTTATGTAGAAATTATTGACATTTTGTATGCTAGTTTTAATATGAATGTTTATGTTATGTTTAAACCTATTCATATGAGGAATGAATTGGACTTAATAAATGACAGGTGGATCCCGATATAGCTCCTCGATGCATTGGTAGGTCTCATGAGACAAACTAGTGTCTTGGAACAAGTCCTTGATAAAATATTATTTGTAGTTTTGGCACAAGGCCTAGACTATGTGGTTATGATAGTCTGGAATTATGCATTCAATCATTATAAAAATTGTTATTGATAGTTCATGTCATTATTTGATTAGTAGAATATCCATGTGAATAAGTAACTAGAATTATATCCTTCTATTTTTTCCATATTATGCTGAAGTACAAGTTTAAAAGTTTTTTGTTTTAGTTGTACATTGCCTTAAATGTTTATGCTTATTTATGAATGTTTTCATTATATTGTTATTCTTACTGGTCATTTGAGCTCACCCCATTCTATGTTTTATTTTTCCCAGGATGTGAAAAAGTATTTTATGAATGACCTGCAGGGATTGTATAAGGGGATATGAGTGTGGAGACAAGATGTCGTTGTAGTTTTCACTTTATGATGTAATGTAAAATTTATGAATGTATCTAGTTATTCCAAGGCTACTAAACTAATAGTTCTTTCAAGACATGATCTTTTGTGATCATGACAATGTAATGTAATAATGCACCAACTTTGGGTAATTGGGGTCAGGGTGTTACATGGGCATAGAAATTTCCTTGGTGTTAATTATTTGGTTGATGATTTCAGGTGGAGTATCACTGGTGAGGTTCATGGATGCGGTTAGGTGTGTGATAATTTCAAGGTTAGCATCAATTGGGAAGATCATGGATTCTTCTGATAGTGATGGTGTTTTTGGTTCATTGGTCCATTTGATGTGGGTATTCATTGATTCATATAAGATTTTTTTTAATATCTTTTTTTGGTGATTTTACCAATTTAATGATTTATTGACATATTATATGTCACATTCTATGTACATTGTGTACATTCATTTCAGTTAATAATTATTATGGTCAGACAGGCTCAGTACCTAAACTTTATAGGTAAAATGATTAGGGTTAAATTGCCCTAAAAAATTTAAAAGTTATTTTATGGAAACATTTGGACCCTATATTTTTTATTTCTCAAGAATTATCTATTTTTTGAGCCTCATGGCATGAGAAAAATGAGGGTACATATTTTAAACTTCAAAACATTACAGGGGTGGGACTCTCCTCACATATAAAAGGGAACCCACTCTACTATATTATTAATGCCTTAAAACCATTTTGGTTCACAAAATACCAACCCAAATCACTTCCAAAATTTCCTCTTATCAAAATAAAATCCATATATTGGGAAGAAAGTCGGCCTAGGGTGTCTTTTGGTGAGAAACTGAGAAGGATACATGAAGAAATGGTAATGTTCATCAATGAGAAGATTTATTTTAATTCTTACCCCACTAACATCAATTATTTGTAAAGCATGATGACATAATAACTTTAGTATCTTCCATATACTAGGATTTTTCAGGAAAAATTTA
The DNA here is from genome assembly GCA_963277665.1 of Viscum album. Taxonomy (NCBI): domain Eukaryota; kingdom Viridiplantae; phylum Streptophyta; class Magnoliopsida; order Santalales; family Viscaceae; genus Viscum; species Viscum album. The sequence continues at coordinate 1,198,855,441 of OY728131.1, forward strand.
TAATCTACAACCATGTTCTCTTCTATCAAGTGGTCTATGAAATCATTATTTGTGTGTCTGATGGACTACCACCCATGAAACGATTCCATTTTCTTTCCATTACCACATATAATGGGTGTTCATAATAATGGTTTAAATATTTATATATGATATTTATGATATTTTTATTCTATTATAATAATAATATAACATGTGACTTTTTTACTTTCTATATGGGAAAATGATAATGTTGCCTCATGAAGCGATGTGTTTCTTTCATGCTTTACATAAATGTTAATAAGGATTGTTTTAAAGATAATATTTGATATATATGAAATAAAATGATTTTTTAATGTTAATATATTATTAACATTTTTTTATTTTCATCAGTAAAATGGAAACAATGTGCATGCATATGTACACCTTGTCATCTCCTTGAAAGATGCATTTTATTTTCTATCTCTAAATATTATAAATCCCTAAAAGTACATATATAATGAATATATATGATATTTATATTGTGGATATCATTCAGGATGTTATGAAACCATGATAAAATTAATAGTACTGAAAATAATAAATCAAAACATATATGAAAAATAAAGTTGTTATTACCCAAAATATGACATTAACATGGAATTATTAATAAATATGTCTAAAATGGTAATAAATAAAACATATTTGGTAATATATATATAATTATGGTCATGTAATAAGTTTATAATAAACTAGTATTTATTATACTATAGTATTGAGCATGTAGAAAAAATTTGAGAGTTAGTATATTCCATTTTTATCTCAATTATCCTACTTTGAGACATATGTTATATTATTCAACTATCTACCTTTATGAGGTTTATATAAATTTTAATTGACATTAAATATTATTAATTTATTTATACTCATGATATTTTGTGTTTCATTTATTTATTTTCTTTCGTGATGCTTACATTTCAATGTTTCAAATGGGGTAATGATTTTAATTTTACAATTTCATTGTTTATCAACATTTTTTATGATTATATTTCGGATGATAAAATATTATGATCCATATCCCATGAAACTCATGAATTTTATTCTTCTAGGGTTACTAATGATATTAATAGTACCATTTTTCAGCCATTTTAACATAAAATAATTGAGGAAATGTTTTTAAAAAATATACTTTACCTCTCTATTCATTCAGAAATTCATTTTCTTCTAAAACCAAGGTTTCTAAAAAAATAAACTTTTTTTACTATTTGAAGTTTATTTTAAAATAAATTTTTACACATGTATGAATTTTTATAAAAAAAATTAAGTAAATATTAATGTCATTTTCCAAACAATGCTCGATTGGATTTAATAGAAATTTTGAACGTAATATTTCTTTTAACATGTATGGAAATAATGAAATTTTCAACAATCGTGACCATTAATTTATTTGAATATTACTTATATGTTTTAAACGTTATTTTAAAATAATTTTTTTTCATAATGTTTTCTGAATTTTGGGTCTTAAAAATTTATTTTCAAATAAATTTCATTTCCCTCAATAAATATTTCAACGCGTCTTTCAAATTCATTCTCTATCTAAGATGATATCCTTTGATGTGACTTATGTTTTTATGGTAATATGAACCAACCATTCTATACTTATTATTTATCTAAATGGTTTATTATGAAAATATATTAATAAATTCTTTGTATCTTCCCCAAGTTACACCATGATAAAATTCTTATGAAACCAGCTTCTTTCTCCATGGGTTATGCTATGATGAAAGGATTATGAAACCCCTCTATTTAACATAGGTTATGATATTATGAAATTTTTTTGAAAGAATTTTCATTTCATGGTTTATTATTTATTGAATGTCATATGATCTTATGAAAAACATAAATATGGTTTCATTATGATATGGGTGGGACCTATTTCTCCCTCCAATGTATTGGGTGAATATTTATATCACATGTGATAGACAGGATTGAAATAGGTAGTAAACCCAATTAATTAAGGGTTTTTGTCCACTACGATGATCTTAGGAGTGGACATTGACTACACTAGTGGTTTGGGGAGTGAACCATTATATTAGGATAATCTTGGTATTAATCCTTGACTATTATGGAAATGATTTTTCATGCTTATGTGTATCCCACAAATCCATGTCTTATAACAATGCTATGATCTCATGGAACATGTTATTATATAATCATTTGATTCATGTATTTTGAACATTCAATATTTCTTTCATGACTAAATATTATGATCTATGATAGTAATGGTATGGTTTTAAAATGTTATTCCCATGTTCTCACACCCTAATGTTCACTTTATTCTTATATATCTCCCTTGTTTAACCCTATTGACCATCTGAGCTCACCCTTTCTTATGTTTTTTCTCTATTTTAGGAAAAAATGAATTTTTTTATATGTTTATGAAGTGTGTTAGTTACAAAGAACATATTTGAATATTATATATTTTACCTTTGAACCCATTTCATGTGTTTTTACGTTTCTAAGAGAAATATACCTTCACAATCCATAGGCTTTGTCTAATGTAATTAATATTCAAAAAATGATATAATATCTATTTATGATAATATATAGTCGATATGATAAAAAAACATTGGTGACATCCAATTTGGACTAGTAATATATTGGTGTGAACAAAGAAGACTTGGCCCTAGTTGGTGACTACTAGAGGATACTGGCCGCATGGGTTTGGTGTCATCCAGAAAAGGTTTTGAGATACCCCATTTGAACCTTCTCGAACTCTACATCAATATATTTGGATCTTCAATGTGGAAAAAATGATTGGGAATTTATAATCTATGTATTTCAATTTGAATAATATAATTATAATAACTTTCTCATAGATGTAATCCACCTCGACTGAACCACATAAACATGTGTTCCGTGTTTTCTTTGTTTTCTCTATTTTCTATGCTTGTCTAGGAGAGACTGAGTGATTGAAAGGGTATCTACACAATTTTTTTTACAAAATTGGTGGTTCACTTACCATGATATTAAATTTAAATAGAATTGTTTTTCATACATTCAAAATATAATGTCATTGAAGATGATTAGTGTTAGTGTCTACAAATATAGATTTAACCCATGACACTGCTCCTTGTGCAACCCTCTACACAAAATATATCACCCGATCTTTATTTTGTTTGAGCCTATTTAATTTTAATCTCTGAAATGTCATATTCTTTTGTCTTCAAATTTTGTGTGACCAGATCTATTAAACCTTGTGTTGTAGAAGTGGGAACAATTGAAAATAGTGGCTTAGAATGTTTTTTTATGTGATAAAAGGAGGAATAATTTTGTTTAAAATTAAGTGGAGGGACCATGGTATTGTGAATGTGGGTGAGGTTACATGAGCTAGCCACATCCCACATAAAAATGGGTATTTTTTTAAAGAAAATTGTGTTCCTCTTTTACATATTTGAAAATTAAAAAATATAATTATTCATTTTTTTCAAATTGAAGTGTTTGAATAGATGTTTTAATCAAATTTTAATATTCTAGATTGATTGGAAGTATATTTGTTTTGTAAATTATGAAAAATATTTAATGAATTATTTTAATAGTAGATCAAAATCAAGAAGTGTGTTCACCAACTTCTAACCAGAAAAAGATGAGTGTACCTACAATCATAAAAATAGTCCCAGGAATAACGGTTTCCCCAAAATTGGAAAACTAAAAAAAATTGTATGAAAATATGTGGATGTTTATGATTAATATTTCCTCATTTCCTTGATGGTAAACCACTATGATGTTTGGATTATTGAATATTTTTTTTCATTATATATGCAGGGGAATCAATATTTGTTTTCAAGCTCTATGGAATTAGATGAAACTGAAGTGCTTATGGTAAATAACCACCATTTCCATATGAAATGTATTAGAACAACATGTTTATGGATTAATGATGGTACAACTCAATGCCTTTTAGATGTAAAACATATACCATAATTGTAGAATAACCACATATCACTTGGAATCTTGGATAATCCTGGTTACAACATAACTATTTAAGAAGTAGCCAGAAATTTTATCTGTTGTCTATTCCTTGTGATGAATGGTTTTTGAAAAGGCTATTTTAATTATTTATATTTTGATATTATTAATTTTAGAGTTGACATATCAGATGATATTATCACCACTATTAGAACATGAAGAACCATATGAAGACCTTATACGTGTAATGATATGGTTAGATATTATCTTTTAGTAATTGATGGTGATGTCCCCGATAGGTACCATGACATTTTGGATAGAAGACGAAAGGACTGGGGTAATTTGGTTAGGTAGGAATAAATGAATTCACTATATTAGAATAAGACATGTTATCTTGTACCTCCTCTAAATAAAAATAAGGAAAATATAGGGATTAAGTTCTAACAATGTTTGGACATGATCATAACCTATCATACTTGATATGACTATGGTAATTGGGATGGTAGTAGTAGTATGATGATTTGTTTTAGAAGTAAGATGGTGATACTTATCATAAATGTAAATATTATTGAATGCTGAAAAAAATACCACCATTCAAAATGGTGTCTGACTAAAAATTTGGACTAGAATTAGGTTGGTGTCACCCAAGAATACATTTCATTGGTTAGTGACCACCATATGAGACTCGCCATAGGTTTTTGGTTCCATTTGGGGAATATTTTGATCTACCCCATTTGAACCTTCTTTGAATCATCACCTGTAAATTTAAATGATAATATGTGGAAAAAATCATAGATAATTTGTAATATATGTATTCCCATTTGAATAATAAAATTATATGGACTTCCCCAATGACATAGGTTACCTTAACCAAACCACATAAATACTTATATCATGTTTATTTGGTTTTATCTATTTCTCATTATTTTTTGAGATAGTTTGAGTGGTTGATAGGGTATATCCAAAACATAGTGAACCAAGAAAAGAATCCAAAACCCGTAGTGATTCAACTAAAAAATAGAATATAAAACATTCGGAAAATAACCCTAACCCATGCCTAGAAGTGAGTATGGGAATAATAAAGAAACTAGAATGGCCTAGTTAGGGAGACATAACAACATTGATCTTGGATAGAAGGGCCACTACTATGATATAAATCCATTACCAAATATGACACCTAATACATCTAAAACATTGAATCATTTTGAAGACAAGTTATTGAACTAGTAATGAGAAAAGGATGCTGAAAAATCATTATTCTATACATTAGAACCACATAAAAGTGATTTTATAGGATCAAGACCATATGGGGAATTCAAAAAACAAGCATAGAAGAATAAAAAAAATCATAGTAGTAGATCCCATGGAGAATACAGTGAATCAATTACTAGAATAAGTGATATGGAGGTGAAAAGGAAGTATATGAAAATGTAGAGGAGGGGAGGATATGAAGAAAAATAATGAAAATTAAAGGAACTGCTTCCCACATTGTAAAGGGTTTTCAGAGAAAACCATAGGCAGTATTCAGTTTTAGAGTGGGGGTAATTAAGGAAGGAAATCTTCCATCTTCATTATACTATTATCTCCTATGTTTTTAGAGACCATTTTAACTAAGTATTAACATAAAAGTTCAATAAACAATGGTAAATACCAAAATATATCATGAGTCTTTTGTGTGAGGTTGTTCAAAAATTCTTACAATTATGGATTGGCTTCCATTAATAAATATTTTGTAAGGTATGAAAGGTAACGAATATTTCATAAATTTTCATCAATACAAAATTTATTTTATCAATTAGAAGATGAAATTTATAATTTTTCTACTACGAAATCGTGTTTCATGTAATGAAACATCAACCTATTTTTTTTTTGATGATGTGTTTCCACTTGATGGGTTTTCTCATTTTAGTCGAATTTGGAATTTATATTGGGATGTAATTCAGAATTAATTAGTTATAAATGTATTTCCCCTTTTTATGGGATATGGGAGAATGTGTATTGATGTTGGTGGTACATGTTAAGATTAATTATTGAACAATCTACCATGTTAGTATTCTATAATATTCTCATTATTTTATATTTAATTTAATATTCTGTGTGGTATATAAGAATATGTATGTGGGTGTGACTAAACATAATGATTAATAATGAGGTTAAAATGAGTATGAGGATATTTTTGTGAACAATTAAGGTAGATTTTTATATTAGTCATATGATCCGTTGATTTAGGAAAACGTCATGACTATATAAAATAACCAGACTGAAACACAAGTTTGAAATGAACCTCAAGAGAATTTTAAATATTGAGTGATGAATTGAGTGACTAATGGAAGTCTTGTGTAGTTATTTTTATTGTTCTAATGAGAGAAATGAGAAATGTGTGAGATAGGAGATAAATTACTTGTCTATAATTATAAGCATTGATTTACCTATTCGTGGAAACTTATGAGATCAAAATAGGATTATTGAGAGATTCATTATGTTTCATTATAAAATTTCATAATTTATTATATCATGGATGGAGTAGTTAGTTAGCTACCAAATGATCAATTGAACTTTGGGGTTTGTGTATTGGAAGATCAAATGAATATGAACATGGGATAAGTCACCTTTAGAGGTATCTTGTGAGAAGAATATAGGTTAAGTATATAAACCAAGGGTGTTATCAAATCGATATGAGAGATGATCTTCCAAGGGTTGGGCTTTGAGTTGACCATCTTGCGATAAGTTTATCCTTTGAATTTAGGGTATGGGATTGGGTAGTTATATACTAAGGTCTGATCATCTTTTAGATGTTCCTTGAGAGTTTTCAACTACCCATGGGGTGATTGTTCTATGTATAAATTATATTAGACACTCAATTATTTTGATCTTGATCGAGTATGTTATCTGTGCCATGGGTAATAGGTAAGTCAATATATGTGAGGTGTGAGGTGTGATGGGTTATTATCCTTGGACTAGGGTGTAGGGTTACATAATTATATATAATTTTATGACTATTATCTTAATTTATAATATTATATCATATTAACTACATAGGATATAGATACATGTATTTTAATCCTATAATTTCAATGATTGTGTAGAGGATAACCCCAACTCTACCATCTTTATCAGATTAGTGTGTCACAATTTTAATTTTGATGTTTTCCATGGCTATCCTTCATCCTAATTTTTTTTCCAATCAGTATTTTATGATTAATATATTAGTTAACCAAGTATAAAACTAATCCTACCATATATACATAGACAATATTCCCCTATAAATCATGTAGACTCAGGATAAACTCATGGATACTCTATTTTTCTAAATTTAATGTCTCATATTTCATATATAGGATAACCATGGCTACACCAATACTACCATATTATTTTTATTTATAAGTCCCAACCAATTCATCCACCAGTTCATTGAGGTTATACTAGTGAAAAATATATCTTCATGAAAATTATATATTAAGAAAATTGGTTGATCAAAGTTGTATTGATAATACCATATCTCATCTGAAAATATGTACCTATTAAATCAGCCATCATTTGATCGATTTTTGACTATATGTTCCAACCATTTAATTAATAGTAACACAGTGATCTATTTTAAATGACCTCTAGAATGATCATCTCATGTATGGACTTTGTCCAAATGTAATACTTTTGATCATTAGGGTGGATACCTAAGAAACCATTCTTATTATGTGTGTGATATATATGTCTGTATATCACTGCCATTTCATATCATTAATACATGAAGATATAAGCTATAGAAATATAGGAGCCCTTTGGTAGTGTTTTACATGGTTTTTTATTCAAACTTCTCATATGAAACTCAATGGAAGCTCCATGATTTTGTTTGACATATAAGATAAGGAAATGGGCCTAGTGTAAAAGATAGAGCCAGAGTATCTCATTGGAGATCTAAAGATATAGCTATGGTGAGCTCAAGGACATGGTAATAGAGTATTCATTCATTTATTTTATTTGTTTTTTAAAATAATGGTTATGATTTTATCACTTGGTGATCTCTTTAATGATGTATGCCTAATATGTAATGGAATGGGTGTATTTTTTAATTTCATGGTATATTTTATTATATATGATATGATTTCCACTATGATTTAATATTTATTTGATGTTGGCATCAATTGTATGATTTATTATGCTATTTAATGTAATTATAGGGTCATAATATCGATGTAATATTCTCTCCATTGTATTTTAGTTGACCTTTTACATAATCTAATAATCATTGGTATTTAGGGAGGAATTTTAGAGGTCAAATAGAATTTCATCTCAAGTTGGAAGACTGGTAACTCGACCAGCAGATTAAAAATTCTATTAAATATCTTATTTTTATATTTTATAAATTTTTAAAGATAAATTGAGATACATTGGTCGTAAATTGTAATTAAGTTTATACTATTGTTTTTCAAGTATTTGTATGATTGAAAATTTATATTTTTATGGAGTTTTTAAGAAGGATATTACTTTTATATGTTATTATTGATATTTATTGATAAAATATAATTTTTATGCCTATAGATTAATTTCTAGTATTATAAAAGACTATAAAATGTGTGTGTTCATGCATTATAGTTTTCATATATGTTCACATTAAATTTTCTTGCTGATTTTTAATGGGACAAATGGGCTCAAAAATTGGGTTTTGGTTGATTAAAACATAAATAATAACTTATTAGGTAATTTTCAAAATAAATTATTACTAGAATAATAATCATCTAAACCTAACCATGATTTATATAAGGTTGTCAATATTTGATAGTGTCATTTTTGTGATACAATCGCTATAATATGAAAATAATATAGTGGGTAGTATGGGTATGTAGACACTAAGAGATGGATTTAAAGTATGGGATGGGTGTATAGGATTAAGATTCATTAGGTTATATATAAATTTAATCTTTGGTGTTTATTTATGTGTTTTGACTAGAATAAGATACATGGTTCAAAGAATAAGTGGAAGTGTTTAATGTTTATGATATATGACGTATGATTTTGTAAGTCGAGTATATTATTTTATTAGGGGGACGCATTCCAATTCTACTTGCGATCTATTATAATATCTAGTGATTTGGAAATACTATGATTCATAAAACTGATGATAGATCTTGAAATGGGTTAGTATTGGTATTTTCAATTCTTTTAGTATGTAATGGTATGATAGAAAAATTATTGGTTGGATATAAAATTTATGTGGTTAAAGTAGGATCAATGGGATCCTTAAACTGCTTTTTATGGTATGCGAGCCTATGATCAATGTGGTATGACACATAATAGATAGAGTTACATTGTGTAACAAGGGCTTACAAGATTTTTTACCCTCACAATGATATAATTTGATATATATTTATGATCATTAGGATTTAATATGAGAGTGATTATTTGATTTGTATCCTTGTATAAAAAAGGGATTGATTATTCATATGATATACATGGTATACTTGAGAGTAAGACCTAGGATCACTCTTATAGTGATTTTCATTGTGATTAGCATCAGGAATGATTTTTCCTCAGTAAAATGTAATAAAGGATAATTATAGATAATGTGTGAATCTTATGGTGATTGAAATCATGATAGTGTTTAGGATTCTTAGAATCCAATTTTTCTGGAGTTATGTCTTATTATTTCAGTAACAAATTTTATTTAATCACATATATATTTTTTTGTAGTATGTGATGATAATGTAAATGTTTCAGAAACCTTATAATGAACTAAAAAGGAAATATAGAGTTCACCAGGTACATTATGATTTATTATTTAATTTCATTAAAATATTAAAACTTGTATATGTTCATATTTTAATCCTTAATTTTATTTAGGGGAGAAATTATAATTTTGTACAAGGATAAATTTTTATTATGGTTCTTTATTTATTCATCAAATAGATCATTTTGTAGGGGGATGCAATTTGAATTAAAATATAAATGATGAAATTATGTATTTTTGGTGTTTAAATGTGATATATGTAAATTTTTTATGTGAACAAGGTTTTATTTGAGTCATAGTAAAGATGAACCATTCATATCATATCAGTAGTGAGGTGAGACCATATAATGTATATAGATGGAATACAAGTATCTCGTGGATGCTATTGGAGGTCTCTGATCTGTGGTATGTCCTTAATTCTTATTTTTTGTTATTATGATACATCTATGTTGTCAAAAATGGTGGTTTATATCCCTATCAATTATTATACAATATTTTTAGGATTGGGTTGGGTTTAATGGGATGAAATAGAAATGGATCATGAGGGACATTATTTAGGTGATTATATAATTTTGGCTAGTTGATGATCCTTAAACAATGATAACGGAAACCATATTTTATGGAGTAATTGATCCATTTAAAATTGTGAAATCATTGTTTCAAATTATTTATAATTAATACCAATGGTGATGTAAATTTCAAACCCAAACTAGTGGTCAAGAGGATTTACATTGGTATTGGGATGAAATTCAGTATGTTATATTTGGTTTGTGCACTGTGAAACTGACCAAATATACCCCATAGAGGATGAACTGATATATTTTTTGAAATTATAAATAATTTATCACACATGTAGGAGTACAATGAAATTATAAATGAATCAAAAATAAATGTGATGGATTACATCTCAATAAGGATACTATGAATCATTATTATATATGATTATGAAATGCTTAGTTGTAAATCCTAGTGGATGGGTGTGAATCACATATCAATGAAGTCAACTATTTGTATTTGAAATCAAAAATCAAGAGTATTATGAATTTTTCTAGGTTTGTTAAATTTTTATTTTTGAGGTGGAATTGGTTGGGACCATGGTTTATGGACCCATTGGATAATTTTGAAGAAGATAGTATAGTGGAGTACTAATTGAAACTATTACGATTTTACTAATTGAGATGAAATATAATTTTTGTTAGGTGTATCATTTTTTGAACTATAAGTTAAAATAACTCAACAAAACAAGATTCAATTAGATAAAATTATTTTTTTGAGTTTCAGAATAATAGTGACATGAACATTACCATTAGAATATGTAGTAATGGGAATGGGGTACTAAATGTTAGTGTCTAGTGAGGTTCATTGAATATGTGTGATGTCGCTTACTATGGATAACAAATTATATTTTGTAGAGATTATAATTATCATATAAATTAATTTTTGGTTGAATCAAGTGATTTTAGATTTCAGTTAATTGGGATCTAGAAAGATATTGGATTTTTGAAATTAGATCAAAACAAACATGTATTTTCCATATAATAGAATCTTAAATAAAGGTTTTGAACATGAAAGTTCATATAATAAAACATATAGAATAAATGTCATCTTTTTAATAGAGTACAAGTATTAGCTGGTTAAAATAAAAACCCATTAAAACTAAATGAATTCACATTAAGAATCTATTGTTCTATGAAGTGATGTAATACCACTTCCTTTACTACTAAGAACTTAGTGGCAGCTCAGCAAAAAAGTGATGTCCAAACAAAAACCAAGTGACTCACCGTAATGCTAATGGGGATCTATCAATAGTTTTATGGTACACCCAGACCTCCCCACTTTACATTAAGCATTTTTTAAATTTCATGGGGGAGGGGGGGTTAACCTGCCTTTTATTTTTAGTTCTTAATATGATATATGTGAATGGAATCCATCAATTGATATGTTATATTCCTATCCATTCTTTTTTTATTCTCCTTATCGGATTGAGATGTGTTTCTCATCGAGTGATTCATGGTTCCTAAACTATCTTTTTTATTCATCATCCACGTGTGTGATTTTATTTTTAGGGGTCCTTCTAACTATGGGTCTATATAATATTTTATCAGAGCATGATAAAATATAATTGACATGATAGGTATTTTGGATTTTATATTTTATTGGATAAATCTACCTAACGAAAGTAAAGTGGAATTTAGGGATTTTTTAATAAGTTGACTGAGAGAATTCTAATGATCGTGGGCCTTTAATTTTTTTTTGTTTCAATAAGGAAGAGCCTCTTTGTGAGTCCTGTTGTTTTAAAAAAGACATGAATAAATATAAGATTTTAATTAAAAATTACTAATTATAGATTCATTTCCTTTCTTGATAATATAATGGGACATGTGTTTCAATGGTGTTGGAACAATAATAAATTAATTGTGGAAAAATATATGAATTATGTGGTCTCTAATATTTCACTTGATTTTTAAATAATTTCATGTATCATGTGATGTAAAAACCAAGGTAATAAGTTGTGAGTATCCTAAATGAGAATTTATGGGGCATAGATGTTTATGGGGAAATATGTGAGACTTTTAATGGTATTTTTAGATATTTCACATAATAAATAGTTTACCATGGATAAAAGTATGAATGGAACCCATAGAGGGTGTCTTGCATTGATTGATGATTCAATTTAACGTGGGAGGTCCCATGTAGTGATGTATGATATTATAATGGTACTGTTGTGTTATGAGTGATCTAGGTTTTTGGTTACTTATCTTAACATATTGGAGTTCAGGTCCCTAAGAGAGCTTTGAACATAAAAATTTATTATCACAAGAGTAAATATGAGGCTTAGTATGATCCAAATTGATATTCTACTAGGAGTAGAATTGTTAGTTAACTATCAAGAAATCAAATTGACTTGAGAGTTCTTATATATATAGCTTGGGATGAGTCTCGTTTTCTTTTTCAACTTGAAAGGTGTTTTCATAGAATAATGGGGTCAATAATATATTTAGGGTGTCTTATATGGGTGTGAGATTTGATATAAAAATCATATAGCATTTATTTAACCATAAAAAAATGATTTATCCAATGACCTTAAAAAATAGGATTGGTGATCCATTTCATAAGGGCTCATCAAATAGAAAATGATTTATGGGAGTTATGAGTCATTTATATAATGGTATCACACTACATAATATATATGAGGTAATTGATGATTTTTATTAAGATAATCAATATTATTTCTAAGTTAGCAACCTAATACATTGGGATATTTGATACATGATGTGTTGTAAAAGTGGAATTTTTTTATAATTTATAATTTAATAAAACTATTATTTGATAATTTATCTTACTGATAAAACCATACTATAAGGGAGAATAAATTATTTAATTATGGTATATTATTAAAATATAAATAGAAATAAATTAAAATATAGATAATGATAAATAATTATAAAATTTTAAAAATTAATATAACCATAAGAAAATAAAATATGCAACAACATTGAAATATTAATCATTGAATTTCCCAAGTCTGGATGGATCACTGAAAAAGGTATGAGTGAATTATTGATATACTTTTATTTTTAAAAAATATACTTCTTTAAAAATTCAACCTATATGGCCAATTAAAACCTTAATCCAATCTTATTTAAAATATTTTCCATACCTTGAATGTATAAAATATAGAGAGTTTAACACACTAGATTTTCATGGTTTGGAAAAAATCCCACTCATTACTATAATTCGTTAAAATACCTAACCTATGTATATTACACTATAATATTTCTATCAAATACAATGGATAATGATATACACAATAGAGTTATTTTTTATATCCAATCACTAGTCATTGACCATAACTAGTTATCCACATGACTGGTCAATCCTTTAGTTATGTTCGATTATACACCCCAACCAAAAACCCTTACTCCATGATTTGTTATATTCCCAAACAACAAATTCTCTATCCTTTATTAGTTATACACCTCAATTAGTAATAACTATTTATACTCCACATTCAACGACCTTCACTTCAACATTGATCCAATGGTTGAATGGTCATAATTAGATCTTGGTTGTTTCCACGCCAAATTAAATGATCTCTATGTACAATCCCACATGATTAATTTTTCTCATACAAAAATTCAACATATTCAGCCAATAAATGATATATTTTGCTGGTCATGAAATTAACTTTATATTTTGAGTGATCTACTTATTCTTTAACTTTTTGAATACATGGGGAATGTAGGTTTTATTCTTCCTTAAATTAATCCTGGCTTGAAACTCCTTCTTTTCCTCTATTTACTATAGGCATGTATCAAATTAATAATATCTTTATTCTATTTTTCTAACCTAGAACATATTTATTTCTTTATTTACCAATATATTTATATTCATGGAATAATATTTTGTGAATATTTCCTTTTAGATTCAAAATGTAGAAAATACATAATCATTGATAGAAACAATGATCTACTTATTCAAGGTGGATGATATTTCTTAGTTTTGAATTCCTTTTTAAATACTATGACAATTTTTTGTTTTAATTCTCTACAAGAATATGGTGGTTTAATTTTACATGGGATATTAAAATATCACAACTTTAATTTCCAAAATATATATATGTTTTTAATTATTTTAAAACTTCTACATGTATGAATGAATATAGGTACTGAAATGTGGTTATTTCATTTTATTATGTGGACCTCACATTAGTCTTCCAAAATGAAAAATAAACTCATCAAAAATTTAGAATGACATATTTTGTGATGTGGACCTCCCCATGATATGTCTCAATAAATTTCTAATTTTGTGGGATTTTTGAAACATTAACCAAGAGTGAACCATGACATTTTGTAACTCAATGTTTTCATAAGTAAAATTATTTATTGAAACTACGACCACTATGGAAAGGTGTTCATTTTTCCCCATTTTCATTATTTCTAGATTTACACTATGTTTCATCATTGACAATCAAAATATTAGTTCATTATTAAAATAATTATTCGGAAATCGTAAATATTTTCAATAAATATCCTCATAAATTGATAATGATATTTACTTCCTTTAAGATATGTATAAGAATTATTATATCATATCAATTTTTTTATTTAGAATACTAATTTTGAATATATCAAATGTTGTAATTACAAATCTTTATAAACCATTATTTTCCCTTATGTAACATATTAATTACCTATTTGTTGTTATATATATTTAAGGTTAAATATTTTCTACTAGAAAAATCTATGGTTTCCTTTATGCATGTATCAAATTACCATTAAAAGTGTATTAAATTAAATAGATAAAGTCTTAGGGTCCTCCAAAGTCATACCCTCTACTGTAAAAGTCATATTCCCAAACTTTTTCCATTTCCTAGACTCAAATAAATGTCATATGAAAAAATAAAATTTATATGCTTCGACTAAAAGTCATACACTCTTGGAAATTTTACATTTACCCATGGTTTGAAACCGTGGGTATAGCCCCTAAAACCTTTGGTATAGGCTATACCCATGGTTTTAGGGACTGTGGGCTCCCGAGGCATCGGGATAGACCAAGATCTATACCCACAGTTTAGGAAACCATGGGTATAGGTCTAGTCCATCATGTCCATCACCATGACACTTTGTCATTCACATATACCAATGGTTTTAAAACTGTGGGTATAGCTTTGATAAAAAAGCGGTCATAGGATTTTATCCCTAGACCACTTTTTTATTCATCTCGTGCCTAACCACAATCCTATATGTATTATTTTTATATAAATATAAATTTATATATATATATTTAAATGAACCATGGATATAGGTAAAAACCTGTGGGAATAGGTGTTCTCGTGAAAATGAATTTGGGCGTAGCAACAAAAATTGCTCCATAAGGTGGGAAATCTATTCCCACAGTTTTCAAATATGTGGGTATAAATCTTCAAAAATCATCCCTATACACATAGTTTCTATTAAACTATGTGTATAGGTCTTGAAAAATTACCCTCTACCAATGGTTTTAAAAAATTTTGGGTATAGGCTTCCATACATAACCTATACCCACAGTTTTCCAGAAACTGTGGGTAAAGGGGTGATTATACCCACGGTTTAGGAAAAACTATGGGTATAGGTTCCCATATAATACATATACACATGGTTTTCCCAAAAACTGTGGATATATATCTATTTTACAGTAGTGATATTATCTTCCTTGAACTATAAATTCATATGAAAAATAACTTTTCTGTTCTTTTAGTCTTCAAAAGTAGTATTCAATATTTCTCTCAAATGTCTTTGGAGATTGTCCAACAAGACTCCAAGTCTTCTCAGCCTTTTCCAAGTGAAATTAAAACATCATATTCATTTTACATAAATATAACTTATATAAGGATTGATTATAAAAAATTATAGCTATATTATCTTTAATTAATGGATATTTAATATATTCTAAATCATGTTTATTCCATTAATTAATAAGATATTGTATATAGTATCTTTTACATCCGTAAAATATGTCCTCGATATCCATAAATAAAGAAACATCATTCATCACATATTAATTCATAAGGATGTTTGAATAATAGTACTCAAATAAAAATCACTTCCTTCTCTATGTATTAATATCATAGCAACTCAATGACACATATTGATATCTCATTCAACACTCATCTTTCTTATTAAAAAAATTACAATTCAACACAAGGGGAAAAATAATCTTCCCACATGGTATGTTTTATCAATACCACAAAATATTCATATAAATTTGTAATCCATTGTTCATCACCCATTATTTATAATGAATAAATAGGTAAAAATATCCTCCCCCTAATTGATATCATATATTTTAGGGTTATTAATCTTAATCATTTCATACTTCTCAAAAATAAATTTCTTCTCCCCTTTAATGAACTTTGTTTCATCATAAATTGTTTTAGAGATTTTTGATACCTCATTTTTTATTAACAATGATCCTTAATATAGAAAAAAATATGTCTACTTGGGCTAACATAATATATAAAATAAGATTCTATAACCAAGGTGATCAATGTTATCCTTAAATTATTCTTTATGTGATTCCAAATCACATAAACTCATTATAATTATCTATTTAAAATTAATTTATTGATATTAATATATGACCTAAACACATTTGATTAAAACCATCATAAAAGTTAATGTTAATGTCATAAAACACCAGATTTAATTATTCTTTTATCAACCATCACCCCCTTTATAAAAATGTTAAATTTAATCAAAACTAATGTTTATAAGTGTGATCAAAATCCAAAATCTCTAGTTTTGTATATATTTAAATATATTCTAGACACTATATATGAAAACATCTAATTTTTTTCTATCCCTCAGAGGGATGAATATAATTTTCATTCATTATGATACCTAGGATTCTCCATGAAGTCAAAAATTATTTCATTCTAGTAGTGAAAACCCTCATAAACTCTATAAATCACCTACATGTTTTCTCAAAAAAATGATGACAATTAATTGAATAATGATATAAATATTTTTTTCATTATAAAAAACACTTAAGAATTGGATTCCTCTCACACTTGTATAATTTTTAACTCTCATGATCATAGATGGTAAATTTATTATTATTATATTAAAAAATGTTGCATATTGTGAACTCATATTCTCTACAGGATCTATCCTCATTTGTGTGGTAGTTTTAATTTCATTATAAATCAATGAAAAATAATTTACATAGGCCTATATCACCTTTATCATATAATCTTATTTGGATAATATAATTTCCATAAAATCATTTGTTCCATTTTTAGTTTGTCCAAACTATTTACAAATCTTAATTGGGATTTTTAGATCACCACTTATGGACATCCTCTCCTAATATTTTTCCACATTACCAGAAACAATGTGATTTAGTTTTTTATTAGTGCTCAATTTTTCCTCCTCCATTTTTTTGTCCTTAGATATTTAGTAATTCCAAATGATAATACAATTTTTATTTGGTTACCCAAATTCTTTTGGAATCTCACATGATTTTTTTATAATCTCAATAGAATGTGAATTAATCCATTTTCCATTAAAAATTTGTTTCCTCTTCATAACATAAGCACCTTATCATGGAAAACCATTCATAAATTATTCCAACTTGTGACATTCTTGTACATATCTTATAAAAACATCATATATTAATCCATATTATTTTGTAGAAGACTTTGGTGATGATCTAGTAACATTTTATATTCTTTGAAAAATCTCCTTTATCTTCTCACGATACCACCATGGATCTTTCCTATTCCCTATAAATAACATGTTAATCCTTAAAGAGTGTGATTTATGTATATACCTTCCACAACACCAAAAAAACTACTAAATAGTGATCATTTACTTAGAAAACAAATCTATCTATAAATTCATTTGGGATATATTATTTTAATCTATGAATTACATTACCTAGGGGTAGTATATTTCATATATTCCTCTATTATTTGATGGATAAGAGTTACTCTCACCATAATTATTAGTCCAAAACTCCTTATATTTATTTTTATTACCTAAACTTATTAAAATTCTAGAATTATATTGATATTAATTAGGTTTGGATTTCGACTATCTATCAGGATTTCTCCTCTCACTAGCTTAAGACCATTAAACTTTAACCTATACTAAATTTTTAAAGTATTCTATGATTTTGTTGATACTATTTTTTCCTGTGATAGATATTCATTATGTATCAACAAATTATTATTACCTTTTATCCATATTTTATTTAGGACTATAAATCATATTCTCTAACAAAAATCTTCATGTTATTTTTTTCCTGATCTCATCATTTCAAGTCACTTTTTTGTTGTCATACTCTTCCTTATTAAAAGATTACTACTTATTTTATTTTTATAATTTTGGATTTTTTATCTTCAATTTGGTATTATCCTCAAGATAATATTTCAATTCACCATTAAGCTTCCATTCCAATTCGTTATTTTTCTTCAGCATCATCATTATTAGAGGTGTAAACTCTGTTTTCAACATAATAAATGATACTAACAGAATTATATAATAAAATAATTAATGATTATGAGTCTTAATTATCCCTTTATCTCTAAAAACTTCACCTTATAGTCAATGTTATGTTTTTTCTTATTCTTTTCAATTTTTCTTATTTTGGGAATTTTTCCTTCTATGTTTTTTTAGTATTAGTAGCCATCCATTTCGATATTCATAGGTAAACTACGTAGTTCCTTCACATTTCATCACATCAATATTTTTTATCATTTTATATCAATGTTCCCCTTATAAATATCTTAGAAAAAATATATATAGTATTGATAAGGTTCTTGTCAAATTCATCCTCATTCGAATCATTTAATTCTAATTCTTCATATAATTTTTTAAATTTTAATCCTCTCAATTCATTAAAGGTCATATCATCCTTGTATATCTTCTTAATAGATGGAGTTTTCTATATCTCCTAATATATGTGTATATTGTAAATCAAAATCATTTAACGGCCTTCACAATCATCTAAATATAAAACCTTGGGTTTAAATAAATATATAAAATTCCTCATTATATTATTAAAATTGATGGATCATCAGTATTTTCACCATACCTATTAATATTTATAAACATCTCATTCACTCAGGTGAAACAATCATCTATATCTTAATCATAATTCAATATTATGTCTTTAAACATTCTTCTTCAAACATAGGGTTTGGCGTCATTGAAATTGAAATTATCTTCATAGTTTCACCTTAATTTTTTCCATGTCACTTTGGTAGTTTTGAGACCCATAACCTTTGTGTATACCTATTATGATATATACATCATGAAGGAATTTTAATCCCTTTTATCTACCTCCATATTTATATTATCTGTTTTAGTCATAGAAACTTGTTCATCAATGGGTTGTAACCCATCTATCACTTCATCTCTCACTTCTAGGCTAGATGATAGGGTGTAGGGTAGTATATTATTCCTACATATATGATAATTATTCCCATTGAATGTGGAAACACCTTAGATATTGAATGAATTAAGATTATAAATATATTAAAAAATTCTTTTATCTTCATAGGGGATAATTACTTTGATACAAAATTAAGTTCCCAGGTATATATATTTCTCTAATAGGGGGAGGGGTGAATCAATGATCTCATTTTAATTTTAAGAAATTTTTTAATTTTTAATTCGATCTATGGGACTTATAAAATCCTCCTTTATATTATCATTAAGATATAAAATTCACCTCATATATATTGAATATAAAGAGAGTTTATAACAGACGATTTAAAAGGATTGGAATAAAATCCAGCTCCATAACATAGTTGGTCACACACACTAACCTATGCATTCTCTACTGCACTATTGTTATTAGTTTTAATGGATCCCAAGTCACACTTGAGATTCATTGAATATACACCTAAATAATTAGTCTTTAGCAGAAATTGGTAATACGCCCCAATAATTTATCCTTTATTCATGTTTGGTTTTACACCCCATCCACCAAATCTTCTTCCACAACAAGTTATATGCTCCAAAAAAATCATCCCTCCCAAATTAGTTATACACCCTAATAGATAGTAACTATTTATATGATACAGTTAACAACAATATTTTCATCATTGATTAAAAGGAATAAATACCTCCGAATGATCCATGTTTCATTTACACCATCAGATATGATCTTTCTCTATAATTGTAAGGGATAAATATTGATCACGTACAACATCATGATCTTGAACAGCTTATTGAAAAAATTCTATTAGTCTCAAAACTCAATCGAGATCTTGGTTAATCTAGTTATCCCTAAGATATTCAAGTAATTAGGACTTTTATGTATTCTTTTTCATTTAATGGTTCATGTCAACAAACATATTCTTCTCCTCTCTATGATATAGTTGTTTATAAAGTAATTATGATATATCATTTATTTTCTCAACTCACAATAATTTGCATATTACTTCACCTATATATTTATATTAATCTAATAAGATAACATGAATGTTATCTTAAATATTCAAAATATTGAAACTCTATGATATATTATAGTTTAAATGGTCTCCTTATTCAAACGAGAATAAATTTATTAGTTTCAAATTCTTATTTAAATTCTCAATCATGTTTTCATTTGGAATCTCCTTAAGAATAGATTGGTTATCATTCTTATGTAATATTAAAATATCATAGATATAATTTCCTTAAAATACATGGATTTTAATTAGTTTTATAACATCTATTGGTTTTCTTGAATGAATTCATAATGATGTGGATCATTTATTCTGTGATGCAGAACTCAATTTAGTCTTTAATTTTGAAAAAGACAGTCATTGTAAATTCAGAAATATATATTCAGTGTTATAGAAATCCCCATTTTAGACTAATATATATTTCCAATGTCAAGGGATTATCTAAATGCTCACCATTAGCGTTCCATTGGGTTTTTTATCAATCTATTTTTTAAATGTATTATTCTTTCCTAAAATTACCGTTACTATGTTCAGGTGTTTATTATTTTCCTATTTTCTACATCCCCAAACATGAACAATGTTCTGGAATGGACCTTCAAATATCATTTCCTCCTTTTATTGTCACATACCCATTAAAAATAGCCTAAATCATAATCCAATTAAATTGATTTTTTCATTTAAATACATAATGTCTTGAATAAGTATTATCATATTACCTCAATGATAATTATTCAGAATATTACATAAGAATATCTTAGTTGTTATCATTATGAAACTTCTTGAAAATTAAGTTAAACTTATACAAATTCATGATTTAATTTATATTGTTCACAATATTTAGTTTTAACTTTACACAATGAGTAATATTCTAGTGTTTCCTTTATACATGTATCAGAATACCTCTACAAAGATATTGTGGTTTATTATGAAAGCCATACACTCATGCCTATTCCATTTCCCCACCTTATCTAAAAGTCATACATAATATAAAAAATTTTATTCTTCCATTCAAATTCATATGATCTTCTACGAACTCCAATGACATGTGAAAAATGAATTTTCCATTCTTTTAGTCTTCAAAATCAAAATTTCGTATTCTCACAAATAACATTAAGAGTATCTTTAATGTAACTACTTGGTATTTTAACCAACATTCAAGTATACTTTGAACACTATATTCAATAACATTCAATATAACTTACATGGGGATATATTCTCCATAATTCTCGATTTCTTACTTCAATTATTATATTTAAACTTACTTCCTAAGACAGGTCCTTCCATGATTTTATAAAATATGGTAAAAAAATTCTTTTCCTTTATGAAGACATGTCCCAGATATTATTTAAGAACAATACGTCAATCATTATATATAAAATCTTGAACATGTATATATAATAATCCCCTAAGAATCATCAATTCCATCATTTTAAGTTAATATTAGTATCTCAAGGACATATATTGATATCTCCTTCTACACCTAGTTTCCTTATTAAAAATAAATACAATTCAATCCAATGGGTACAATAATCATAGTGACCTCCAATGATGATTATTTTTATATTTATGATACTAGAAAAAAATCTTTAGAAGTTTGATAAATATTTAATAAATCAATGAGGGAATTGTATATGTGAATTTAAGTAAGTATATAAGTCTCTATATTGGAATGTGAAAGGGTAATATGACCCTTATATGTTTATTGGTAATATGGTTATTAGATACACATATATCCCGTAGGAATATTAATGTTGTTTAATTATAATTGAAGGAATTTAGTTTTATATTAAAAATAATATATTAAAATATAAATAGCATGTAGTAAATTATTCTTGAAATTATTAAATGTATTACTAAAAATATTGTATATTACAAAAAATATGTATATTTATATGAAATGTTCTTTTAATTAAATAAATATAATTTACAGAAAAAAATTTATTTAATGTCTTATAAAATTTATAGAATGATTCTAATTCCAACCGACTGATAAAATTCAATTAATTGTTAGTAGTTAAATAATTAATCCTTTTATGTTAAAAATGGATCATTTTTCAATGAATTTATTTTCTAAGTGTTTTTTATTTTTTCATAATAAATTGATCACTTTAAAATAATGAAATTAATGAAATGTATTATATATATAAACAAAAAAACTATTTTTTTTTCTAATTATTATTAATTTTTAATAAATAATATTATTATTATTTAGTTCTTAAAAAGATATTTTTCTAACATATAGTAGCCCATATATATGATATTTTTTATTTAAAATTTCAATTTCTTTAAATTTTATTATTAATTTCATTAAATAGAATAAAAAAATTTAATTATAACACTTAAATTAGGCAATAGGGTACAAATTTAATTTTTGAAAAAAACTAATTGTGGTGGTAAATAATCAAATCAAGTAAAGCGAGATAAAAATTAATAAAATCACATGACATGAATATTAAAAAAAATAACTCATTTGAGAAGGCTATTTTATTATCTAGTTACAATAATAATATTTGAGAAACTTGAGCGTAACATACATACTTATTAAATTATTCTAGACAATTATTCAATAATTTTCACAATAAAAGAAGATCACGAACAATAAATATTTAGATTCATTGGGGACTAGATATAGAAAAAAATTATTTCATGATAGATATTTAACATCTAGCACATGATTATTCTAAATTAATACCCTTAAATGACTTGTCCTACTTAATAAATATCTCCATAACTTGGTGAAATTGAAACTTAAGGAAGAGTAAGCATGGATTCTCAGTAAGGGTAAACATGGAATATATCACTCAAAGAACATATTTGTGCATAAGATAAACATAAGGGTATGATAATATTATAAATTGTATATCATAAGTTAATCATACCAATAAAAACATATCTGATAACATTAAGGCTAATGCTATAAACTTCTTCATAACATGAAACATGGGTATTGAAACAAAACCATTATCATGATACATGAATAATGTAACATAACTATTTCAAATAAAATAATAATTCATCATAAGAAATCATACTGGGAAATCATAACATTGTTGAAAAAGCATCACTACATGATTCCCATAACATAATAGATCCTGAATCATCACCAGCATCCCATATCATAATGGATCATGAATCATCATAGAAATCCATTATTATTATAATATACTAATCTTGGTTCTCCATCAAGTGGTCAACATGGGTTACCATAAGATATCAAGTATGTTTCCCCATATACCAGAGGCATCCAACAGTAAAGAGGGTCTAAACAATATAGTATAGAGACTATAACCTATCAAATATAATGACAAACACAAAGGAAGCATGGTAAATAAATCAATATAAATCATCTTCAGTAGATAAATAAGAAACAATCCAATATAATTTAAATATACAATATCATATTTAATGTTATACTAAATTCATACAAGAGTCTATGAAAATGAGGGAGCCAATCTAAATACTCTCAAAATAGGTCTTGAACCCCATATTAAGTCACATCTCAAAACTCTTGTCCAAACTAGAAAATCAAATGGTCATGAAAAGTTCATGATACCCTTTTCCATACAGTCATCCATAAATTATACCCATGTAAATAATAGTGGATTGAACATGGTGTGAGTAAAACTCATTAGGCCACTAAGAACAATTTCTAAAAAAATCCATTATGAGAAATAGTAAATGCAACAGTACTGTAAACAAATACATTAATCATAAATTAAATATCTTATATATAAATAAACTGTATCAATAATCATGTTATAGGTTGAAACTCATGTTCATCCATACATTATAGGACATAATATCAGATGTCTTTTTCCATACTCACAAATTGTTCTAGTATCAATATAAATAATATACATATTTGATATTGTTAATCACAAACAGACCCAAGGTGAATTCTCATGATAATTGTTAATTACATATTTAATTAAAAATGAACCCAAGATATATTCCCATAATACTAGTTAACTATATATGAAATTAAAATTAAACCCATGGTGAATTCTCATTCGAGGAATTAATTACATATTAAGTTCACAATGGACTCAAGGTGAATTCCCATTACAAGGATAATTTCATATCAAATGTATCAATTATAAGAAATACCTAATGCATAATAATATACTAAAACATGAAAAAATGATTATTTTATTCCATTTTGGTTAATTCATCTTAATTACCAATTATCATTTCAATTCATGTTACTAGGTAACTTTTCATTATGTCAGGTTCCAATTACATGTTAAGTGATCATGCCAAAGTTTTCAATTCACTGGTGAAGTCCTTTCCAAAACCAATTTTCAATCCCTATAGTGAAAACTATTTTCCAGTTTTGATCCAAGGATCCACCTAAGGATCCTTAATTCAATTCATGGACACTAGGTTCACTTATTATATATTATATCATAGGTTCATGGGTAGGAACACCTTTTGGTTTCTAGAAGTCCAGTATTTCAATCCCCAATGAACCTGATCGGATCCATGGATAGTCTATGTAAGATTATTCTAGAAATATAAGTGTATTATAATTATAATAGGTCAAAATCATTGCATGTTTTCATGGTCAAACATGTCACATATACAAGAAACCAAAATAAGACCTTATAGAGATGCTTTAAAACACATACCTCCTAAGAAGTGATGAATAATCCAAAGAAGGAAGCATCCAAATCAACAAGAAAAACTAAAAACCCTAAATTAAAATGATAGATCATCCTGTTACGTCTAGAAATGAATAACCATGGTGAAAATAGAAGGAATTCATCAATTTTTAGAAATACTTACCAGGATAGGATATTTTAATTGAATAATGGATTAAAGGATAAAAATATAGAATTTGAGAAGCTAGGGAATCCCAGGAGAAAACCTAAAATTATTAACCATTAATTAGGGCCAAAAATGAGTGTAAAGAGACCCAAAAAATATCAAATGAGAAATTTATGGGTCTATCATCACATAAAATTCCAAAAGGGAACCACCAATCAACCATTGTGATACCACAGGCAAGGTTAGTCATTATTATATACATAGAGTTCTAATAAATCATCCTCTCAATTGCTAGTTTGACTATATTATCTCTACTATAGCTTTCCATTCCTAGCCTTAATAAATTTTCCCACCCCCTCTGAGTCCCCTAAGCACCTTTGAGGAACCTTTTAGACTAGGAACGATACTTGGTTACAAAAATTAACAGCATTAAACTAAAAATTATTTAATATTACGCCTGAATAAAGGATGGGGTCATAAAAAATCCCCACTATATAAAAAATAATCCATGAGATATATTTTCATGCATCCCTAAGAGATAAATGTAAATAACTTGAGCCACTACACCCACATATCATACTCCCTCTCCCAGGTATCCTCTTAAACTTGACCATGTTTACATGTCACTCATACTAGGGGAATGGTCTCACCATAAAAAATATTATCACTATAGATTATAATATGGATCAAATTATTGTTAAATAAATCATATAAATCATGTTCAACATAATTAAAATCTATCACATGAGATGTTTTAGGGTGATATCTTCAAAGATACGATACATAAAACACATCATTCATTAAACTATAGCATTATAGAAGTGATAGTTGGAACACCACTAGATTGATCTTCTTAAATATCTCAAATAGACCAAAAAAACTAGATTCTGGATTACCATAATCAGGTTATGACCTTTTCCCATCATTAGAGACATTTAGAAAAAGACCTAGTGTCTATCCTCAAATTCCATAGTTCATAAAAAATGGTTATCATAACATTTCTTCTTACAATTCATGGTCTCCAATGGATTTTTGATCAATTGAAGCTAATTAGTTTTATTCTAAATAATACTAGGACTAATGAGTTATGAATCATCTTACTTCAACCAAAATAAATGTGAACAATGTGGTCTTTCATATAAAGACTCTGAAGGATACAACTAAATTAATTCCTAAAATTTATCATTATAAGAGAACTCTATGTGATCTGAGTGATACTCCCAAAAACCACTAATTTCTAGAAAAAATTATTACAAAATGACCTTTATAATCTAAACAATCCATTCAGATTGGTCATTAGTCTATGGATAGTAGTATTTTCTCAGAAGAAGGTGGATTCTAAACACCTTCTGAATGCCCATCCAAAAAGGCTCTATAATTTGGGGATCTCAATCTGAAATAATGTTTCATGGAAGACCGTGCAACTAAAATATCAAAAATACACATTGGTTACCCAAATCATAGATGGTGAAGGTCTCCTTGATTAGAAATAAATGTTATTCAATACATGATCACCCATATTACATCATTATTCTGAGGTTTATTGGGTAATACTCTCTTGAAAACCATGGCGGTATCATCTTTATTACATTTCGATATGGGTAGAAGTTAAAATAACCACGTAAGAAATGATTCATGGCCTTCATCAACAAACTGGTGTAGTATCATACCATAAATCCTTCTATAACTCTCTTTATATCCGGAAACAAATACTTCCTATGAATGTAATGATACATCTTGGTAATTTAGGATGTACAACCCATTTCAAATCATGGAATTACCTTATCAGCTCCTTGTGCATGTTTTATGAAATCTATATACATGTATGGCCATGAATAATCTCAACACTTTCAATGAACTAGCTCAATTATTTGTCCCTTCCATATATTTTTTCCCTCAGGGATAAACCAACTAGATCAAGTAACTCCCCCACCTTGATTTAATATAGAATGGAAAGAACTATATAGGTTGATATCAGGGTTTATTTCCCCTAAGACTCCTAAATATCTGGATGTATATTATTCAAAATTTACATCAATTATTTCTCATCAAAGGATTTAGGCACTTCATGGGTCATTATCTTCCAACTCAATATTTAAAAAATTATGTTTCCATTTCTATAAGTATATGAAAATTCAAAGATGAAATATTTAAATACTTTATCCACTTACTCTATAAAAGTTTTAGATATTACTATGAAAAGATGCAATTGAAGAACCTATGATTTCTATACACCCTGAATCACTCATCCAATAGATAATGTCTCATGTATCACCGTGCGTATACAACCACAACTACTGTTAGGTGATGAGAAGGATGATCCACTCATTTGACATTATGTGTTTGGATCCATAAGTAAACACTTAATCATCCCTCCTTGAAAATACTATAATATATACATTTAATGTGCTAAAATACATTGAATACTGCTAACCCATATTAGGTGTGGTTAGGATTGGTGATGAGGTTTGCATTCTCTTATATTATTAGAAATCCACATTTCAATAATCTAACCAAACAAACCTCACCCCTTTCATTGATGGACCATACATCGTCACTTCTAAATGGGAGAAGTTATTTGTAAATAAATAATAATTAACTACCAAAACCATAAATCTATGAATCTCAAATATGTTCTTGGGTGCCTCATCAGGAACTACAACTACAACCTTATCTGGGTATACTGAAACTCTAGTCTCTATGTTAATATGGACCAAAAGTGAACATATTTTATCCATAAATGAAATTTAGTAATCTTGGCATAGAGTTGATGCTCTCTTAGCATAATCATGATGATTTCAAGTAGTTGGGATATATTTCATCTACAGTGGGAGTACATAAATATTTTATCGATGAATACCACCACAAAATGATCTAGATAAACATTGAATATCCAATTAATCAAGGCCATAAATATCATTTATTCCTTCATCGTACCAAATAGAATTTACATAAACTCTTAAAATTCATACCTTCTCTTAGAATCAGTGTAAGGTATATTAGGCAGCCTCACCCTCAACTGACGGTACCTTGACCACAATTAATTCATGGAGAATATTTAGCAACATCTCAGAAGATCAAATAGATTATTGATACATGGAAGGGGAAATTGGTTCTTGGCTATCATACAATTTATTCTTCTGTAATATATACATAAATTCAAGGTATAATCTACCTTGTTGGAGAATAATATAGGGGAACCCCACAATTCTATACTAGGACATATGAATCCCTTATCTTCTAGATACATCAACTGAACATTCCACTATAGAAGCTTCATTGGATTAATCTGGTATGGAGAGATAAAAATAGGTTTGGATCCCAGAACCAACACAATTTTGAAATAAATCTCCCACATAGGTGGTGATCTGAATAAAATTTCACGAAAGGCAACTTGAAAGTTTTCTACCACTAGAAAAAATATATTATTCTTTGACAATCCATCATCTTGAATTAAAATTTCATTATGGGTTGTCAACCTATATAATTTTTGATAAAAAAATTTACATGACTAGCCAAAATATCATGTTCACTATGATAGAAATATATATCCCCTTCTATAAATGGAAAGGTAAATCTCATCTGATAATGGGTTATATGATCTTGGTACAAAACGAGACAATCCTTACCTAGAATCAAATCAAATCCAACAATTTCTAGCTCAAATAGATCTAAGAGAAACTAATAAACACCACTTCTATGAAAACAATCCTTATAACATTAGATACCATATTGTCGTACCCGCGGTTTATGGTATGTAACCCCTTTATTGATGCTTTTCATGGTTTTAATGTTAAGGGTGTTTAATGGGAGAGTCGGGAGAACTTGGAATGATGTTTTGAGGCAAATGGGAAGTCGCACGGTCAGCGCACGATTTTTCTAACCGTGCGGACAAACCGTGTGAAGTGGGTATTGGAGGCAGTGGCTTCCGCATGGTTGGCACACGGTTTACCTAACCGTACTGCCAAATAGTGCAAGGATGGTGGCTGAGGGAGTAGCCAACGCATGGTTTTCCAAACCGTACGGACTAACCGTGCAGTCATTTAAAGTTAGATCCTAAAATTCTGGATCTAACTCGTTTTGCCTATAATTGACTGGTTTAAACCTCCTTAGCGGACCTAACTCGGGATTACTCTAACTTGAAGGTTGGAATACTTCTCCCAAGCATTCTAGAGGCGATATGAAGGTTTCTCTTGGAGAATAGACACTGATTTCTAATGGTATATGATCATTCTTGATCGGTTTCTTAGATCTACTTAGATCTACATCTCATTTTCTCTTGTTTTTATAGATCTACGCCCGTTATGGGTAGATCTAAGGGTTTGGATGAAAATATGACAATTTTTAGTCTTGGTTGTGTTAGGAGAAAAGATCTAAGGTGGGTTTTTGGAGTTTTGGCCTGACGTTCTTGGCATTCTTCGTCTGTCGATTGGTTTCACCTAATTTGTTGAGGTAGGTGGCTTCACTCTCGATTCCAATTTCTTAGAACGTGAAGGTTTTGTTTCAAATGTTTTTCCTTGATGGAAATTGTTTGTTTATCTATTGTGAAAGAATGGTTGAAACCCCTTTTTAGTAACAGGTGATGGAAATTGTGTGTTTTGGAAAGTGGTTTTTGAAGCAGATTTAAAAT
The DNA here is from genome assembly GCA_963277665.1 of Viscum album. Lineage (NCBI taxonomy): Eukaryota > Viridiplantae > Streptophyta > Magnoliopsida > Santalales > Viscaceae > Viscum > Viscum album. The sequence goes on from OY728131.1 coordinate 1,198,885,426, forward strand.
GGTGATTTTAAATTGGCTATGGTTTTGTTGCTTGAAAGTAACGGTTTTCAATAAAAGGGTGATGTTTTATTGAATGGTCTTGAACACAAAAGGTTTTTGGCCTGGATTTCATGGTTTGTGGTGAGAGTTCATATGCATTGGGATGGATAAGGGAAAGAAGTCCCCCGATCAATAGGTTGGGATGGATAAGGGTGAGAAGTCCCCCCATCAATAGGTTGGGATGGATCAGGTCGTGAAGTACCCTCGTCAAGGTAGTCCACTAAGTGACAGCTTAGTGGAAGGATAACTCACCACTCACGGGTATAGGGAGGTCCAGGTCGCATGCATGGTTGGTGGTGTGGGCTGGTGAATAGGAACAAATGTGCCAAATGGAAGTGTGAATTGAATTGGGATCTTTGCTTGATTTATTTTCTTGTAAAAGATGGGTTTTGTTGGAAAATGGTGTTGACATGGAACTAGTTATATTGTGAACTGTTTTTGGAATTTTTTTTATATAAATTGTTTTATATTAATTTTCTAACATGTTTTATCCTAGTGGCATGGGTTGGGAAGTCATCGGGGAAAACCTAATGTGTTTCATTACTCACCCCCTGCTTTGGAACGTTGGTGCTGTTGAAGATGTTATGTATAGGGACGTTGGAAAGGGTAAAGTGTCACATGTTTAGAGCACTGATTCATGATACATGGGCTGTTTCGTGATGTGGGATCTTGGATATTGTGGAGCATGGAGTTGGGATGTTGTCTTGGAGTCTTTAAGCTGTCTTTCCACTGTTTACTCTGATGTTTTATTTTTGGTTTCCTCTATGGTACATTTGGTTGATTGTTGATAAAATAAATGGTTGAGTTGTCTTAGTTTTTATCATACATCATTCAGTATATATTTTTGGTGATGCATGTTGGTTCTTGTGGTGTATTCTTAAAGGGTAAATCGTCCCCCACTTGTTTTGAAACCCTTCAGTATTTATTTCCTGCCTTTGGTGCCTTGGGGATGTATCCTAAGGCCTAGTAATGACTTGTTGCACTCTCAAGAAAATGATAATTGGTGGTTCATTAAAAACGGTATCAGCTTGTTCGGTCCTTTCCTAACAAGTAGTCATTGATGTTATTGGTCTTTGAGTTGAAATTCCTTCTTTTCTATCCATTGGGTGATCCTCTTAAACAGGAGTAGGATCGTCGGAACTTGAAATTTATAGCATAAAAGGATGTAGCTAACTCGTTTATGCTGAACTTCAAGTTACCAGGGTGTTGGGTACATAAGTGTCTTGGATACACTTCTAGAATGTTACAAATCTCATTATCATGGGTTTAGACAAAGAGATGTGCACGACATGCATTAGAGGAATGACTTCCCCTAGGATGAATTATCTTATTGCGAAGAATGATTTATGATTTTGGGAAATGTACAAATTTTTTTTGAAAAAGGAATAAATTGATTTTCAAATGAAAGATTTTGAAAACTGGATATTCAGGATTTTGTGAAAATGGTTGGATTTTCAAAAACATATGTGGGATATTTTCAAAAAATGGTTGAACATGTGGAAAAGATGGATGGTTGGAAAATAATGATCTGATGGTTTATGTGATAGAAATTGAATTGCTAAGCCTTAAGTTGCTAGGAAGTGAGACTAGGGGCGTGCGTTGTTTGTATAGAAAATGGCACCCGTTAGGTATTGTAGAAACCAACTCGAAGAAGCTGTAGAGAATGTGGTTGCACCTGAACCACGTGTGAACTATGAGCTGGTTCAGATTATCGTTCAAGCGTTCCAGGCTGTGGACATAGGGAATTGGAGGGATGAGTCAAGGCATATAGACCATTCCGTCCAGTTCTAGAAGCAGAATCCACCCATCTTTCGGGGTGATTCTGAACCAAAACGGGAGGAGGTGTGGCTGAGTAGGATGAATCATATATTTGATTTCATCGACACACCAGTAGAGTTGAAAGTAAAGTTGGTGACGTATATGATGGAGGATCTTGCACGACAGTGGTGGGAGCTAGGGGTGCAGGCTAAGGTGGATCAAGGCCTGAGCTGGGAGGAATTTGAGGAATTGATTAATAAACAATTATATCCTCACACGTTCAAGATTCAGAGGACAACTGACTTTTTAAGCCTGAAGAAGGAAAATATCTATGTCATAGAGTATGCTTCTAAATTCATTAATTTAGTATGCTTTGCACCGGATGTTGCTGCAACTGCTTCTTTGAAGGCACGCATCTTCGAATCAGGGCTAAGGTAGGATATTCGATCAAATATTGTAGTACTCTGTATTACGGATTATACAGAAATGGTAAACATAGCAACAGCAGCTAAAAGAGACATCTCGGGAGTTATGGGAGGAGGAAGTATGATGATACCCATGGGAACGGGTGGGAACTTTAATGCTGGAAACAAGCGGAATAGGGACACCTACTTCCAAGGTGGGAGTGCGAATAAGAACCAGACAGCAGGATCAGTCAACCTTCCTCCACGAACCTAGAGCAAAGAAGTTTTCTTTCAATGTGGTTCAATTGATCACATCAAACAATAATGTACAACACCACCGAGAGCATGCCACAATTTCAAGCAGATGGGGCATCTTCAGCGATATTGTCACAGTGCTCCGAGGTCGGGTACACGTGACACTTCCCAGGCATTGCAAGCATCGTATGCTTTGATAGGAGAAGAACAGCAGACTCAGTCTCATTAGCATAACAGAGCTAGCCATGGTGATTTTAGAAATACCATGACTCCTCAACCAGGACAATCTTAGCAAGGCAACAAGTAGAACAGTGCAGCGACGAAGCAATTGAATGGAGCGGAGTAGATGGTTGTTGATGATCATGATGGACCATCAATAGTAATAGGTACAATTATTTTGAATTCTACCTTGGTGAAAGTGTTGTTTGATACTAGTGCATCACATTCCTTCATTGCTTCTTGTGTTGTTCACTTGCTATGTTTAAAACTGGAAATGATGTCTTCTATGTTGAAACTTCAAACTCCTCTTGGTGGAAGAGAATGTCAAGCCATAGTGTGTCGAGCATGCACTATCAATGTTGATGGATCTGAGCTGGAATGGGACTTCTTCATGTTGGATATGGATGTCTATGATGTAATCCATGGTATGGATTGGTTGAAAAAGTTTAAGGCTAACATCGACTGTTATAGGAGAATGGTTAGTTTCACAACAGAGGATGGAATCGACCATCTCTTCAGAGGAGAGAGGATGGTAAAGAAAGATGCAAAGATCCTATTGGCACCAATGGTGGGAACGATCTCTTACCAGTTGGCAGCATTGACTTTGGAATCATTGGAAGAAATCGCGGAAAATAGTATCCCAACTATGGTAGATCAGTTTCCTTATGTTTTTTCTGAAAACTTATCAAGATTACCACCTGTAAGGTAAGTGGAGTTTAAAATTGATCTCCTTACGAGGATCAGTCCTATCTCACTTCCATATTATAGGATGGCACCAATGGAGTTAAAGGAATTGAAGGTGCAGTTAGAGGAGCTAGAATGAAAAAGTTTCATTCGGCCAAGTGTGTCTCTGTGGGCAGCACCAGTTTTGTTTGTAAAGAAAGCAGATGGAACTCTTAGGATGTGTGTTGATTATCGTAAAATTATCCAAGTTACGATAAATAAAAAATATCCAATTCCCTGAATTGATGATCTGTTCGATCAATTAAGGGGAGCTCAGTGGTTCTCTAAGATTAACTTGCGATCAGGATATCACCAGTTGCGAGTTCGGAAGGAGGATATTCTGAAGACTTCCTTCAGAAGTAGATACGGTCACTATGAATATTTATTCATGTCTTTAGGTCTATCGAATTCACCAGTGGTCTTCATGGCTTAGATGAATCAGATATTTCATCAATATATGGATTCTTTTATTGTGGTTTTTGTGGATGACATATTGGTTTATTTAGGAACAAGGGATGAGCATGAGCAACACTTGACAATAGTGTTGGAAATCTTGAGAGACCATCAGTTGTATGAAAAATTATTAAAGTGATATTTTTGGATACAAGAGGTACATTTTTTGGGCCATGTTGTTTCTGAGAGAAAGGTGTTTTAGTGTATCCAGAAAAGATAGAAGTTGTTCTTTCTTGGAAACCTATGAAGAATGTCTTTGAAATACGAAGTTTTCTTGGTCTAGCTTGTTATTACTGACGCTTTGTCTATGACTTCTCATTACTAGCTTCAACTATCACAACATTGAAATAGAATAATAGTACATTTCAATGGAATGAGGAATTTCAGAGTTCTTTTCAAGAGTTTAAACTTCGCCTTACATCAGCACCTATCTTGATCTTGCCTGAATCAGGACAAGGGTACTTAGTGTATTGTGATGCTTCAGGATCAGGGTTGGGATGTTTTCTCATGCAAGGAGACCATGTTGTTGCTTATGGTTCTAGGCAGTTGAGGGTGAATGAAATGAACTACCCAACACACGATTTGGAGTTAGCTACAGTTGTCCATGCTTTGAAAACATGGAGACATTGTCTCTTTGGTGAGAAAATTTACTGTGTCTACGGATCACAAAAGCTTGAAACACATTTTCTCACAACAGGATTTGAATCTGAGGTAGAGGATATGGATGGAGTATCTTCAAATGTTCGACTTTTACTTTTTGTATACACCGGGTAAGGGAAATTTGGTGGCTGATGCATTAAGCAGGAAGTCGTATGCTCAGTTGGCAAAGTAAGATTCAGATGAATGGCAGTTGATGTCAGTTCTAGCCAGCATGCATGTGGAATATGAAAACCAAGGTGATGTTATTGTTTTCTTCTCAGCTACACATGTTCCTAATTTTGTGGAGATAGTAAAGGAGGCACAGACATCTGATGTAGAATGTGTTGTAATGAGTTCAAAACTCAATGGTGGGGAGACCATTGAGGGATGGAAGCTAGATGGGAGTTCAGTTTTGTGTTTCAGAGATCGGATAGTTGTACCTATGGTTTTTCAGGAACAACTCCTTCATGCTTGCCACCATTCAAGATGGGATATACATCCTGGTACACAGAAGATGTATAAGGCACTAAAGGCGCGGTTTTGGTGAAGCGGCAAGAAAAGGAAGGTAGCCAAATTCGTCTCGCGATGCTTAACTTGCCAGCAGGTTAAAGTAGAGCATCAGAGACCAGTTGGTATCTTACAGTCTTCAGCTATCCCAGTATGGAAATGGGAGCAGATAGAAATCTATTTTGTTAGTGGTATTCAAAAAATGGTCCGAAAACATGATTCCATTTGGTTGATAGTGGACCATCTTACCAAGTCGTCCCATTTCATCCCAATTGGTGAAACCCATACGGTGGAAGATCTTTCAAAAATCTATATCCATGAAGTGGTAAAGAGGCATGGGGTACCAGTGTCTATCGTTTCAAATAGAGATCCGAGGTTCACATCTCGATTCCGGAAATCCTTACAACAATCCCTTGGGACTCAGTTGATGATGAGCACGGCGTATCATCCTCAGACAGATGGGAAATCTGAGCAGACAATACAAACGTTGGAAGAAATGTTTCAGGCTTGTGTAATGGAATTTGGTGGATCATGGGAGGAGAATATAACCTTATTGGAGTTCTCATACAATAATAGTTATCAAGCCTTGATACGCATGGCTCCATTTAAAGCATTGTATGGGTGTCCTTGTCATTCAATAATATGCTGGGTGGAAACTGGTGAAACTTCACTAGTTGGGCCGAGCCTTGTCCAAGAAACAATGGAGAATATCCAGTTGATTAAAAATGGAGATGGCCTAGAGTTTTCAAAAATCTTATGCGGATCATCGCTGAAGACCGTTGTCATTTTAAGTGAGTGATCATGTCTTCTTGAGGATATCTCCAAGACTTGGACAACATCATTTTTGGAAGCAGGAAAAGTTATCTCCTCGATATGTAGTCCCTTTTGAGATACTGGAATGAGTTGAAGAGGTGGAATATCGGTTGGCATTACCACCATGGTTCAGTGCAGTACATAATGTGTTCCATGTATCTCAGTTAAAGAAGTATCAACCCGATCTGAACCATGTGATCAGATGGGATCACGTTGACCTAGAGTCAGATGCTTCATTGATACATATCTCGTTACGTATAGTGGATAGGCAAGAGAAAGTCTTGAATGGAAAAATCATCGGTCTAGTGCGTGTTATATGGTAAAATGGTCAGATTCAGGAAGATACTTGGGAACGTAAGGAAGAAATGAAGGAGTAGTGGCCAGAACTCTTTCAGTCAAGCTGTGGTTTTCTACTTTATGGGATTGAAAGACCAATGGTGGGGAGAATTTAGTACCCTTGGTGTCTAGTATGTAACCCCTTTCTTGATTTTTTTCATGGTTTTAAAGTTAAGGATGTTGAATGGGAGAGTCGGGAGAACTTGGAATGATATTTTAAGGCAAATGGGAAGTTGCATGTTCAGCGTACGGTTTGTCTAACCGTGAGGAAAAACTGTGTAAAGTGGGTATTGGAGGCAGTGGATTATACACAGTCAGTGCATAGTTTTCCTAATAGTGCAGAAGAAACGTGCGAGGAGGGTGGCTGAGGCAGTAGCCAACACACGGTTATCACAGGGCTTTCCAAACTGTGCGGACTAACCATGCGATCACTGAATGTTAGATCCTAAAATTGTGGATCTAACTCTTTTTGCCTTTAATTTCCCTGTTTAAACCTCCTAAGCGGCCCTAACTTGGGAATACTCTCCCTTAATGGTTGGAAGACTTCTCCCAAGCATTCTTGAGGTGATCTGAAGGCTTCTCTTGGCGAATCGAAGTTGATTTCTTAATGTATGTGACCGTTTTTGATCGGTTTCTTAGATATATATAGATATACTTATACTCTTATCTCGTTTTCTTAGATCTATGCTCGTTATTGGTGGATATATTGGTGTGGATTCCAAATATGACAATTTTTTGTCTTGGTTGTGATAGGAGAAGAGATCTAGGGTGGGTTTTTGGAGTTTCGGCTTGGCATTCTTGGAGTTCTTTGTCTCTCGATTGGTTTCACCTAATTTGTTGAGGTAGGTGGCTTCACTCTCGATTCCTCTTTATTAGAACTTGAATGCTTAGTTTCAAATTGTTTTCCTTGATTGAAATGGTTTGTTTATTTGTTGTGAAAGAATGTTTGAAACCCCTTTTTAGTAACAGGTGATGGAAATTGTGTGTTTTGGAATGTGGCTGTTGAAGCAAATTTAAAATTGTGATTTTAAATTGGCTATGGTTATTTTCTTGAAAGAAACGGTTTTCAATAAAAGGGTGGTGTTTTATTGAAAGTTATTGAACACACATGGTTTTGGGCATGGATTGCATGGGTTGTGGTGTGATTTTATATGAATTGGGATGGATAAGGGAGAGATGTCCCCCCATCAATAGGTTGGGATGGATTAGGGCCAGAAGTCCCCCCATCAATAGGATGGGACGTATCAGGTCGTGATGTACCCCCATTAAGGTAGTCCACTAAGTGACGGCTTAGTGGAAGGTTAACTTAGCACTCGCGAGTACAGGGAGGTCCAGGTCGCATGCATGGTTAGTAGTGTGGGCTGGTGAATTGGAACAAATGTGCCAAATGGAAGTGTGAATAGAAGTGGGAACATTGCTTGATTTCTTTTCTTGTGAAAGATGGGTTTTTTTGGAAAATGGTGTTGACATGGAACTAGTTATATTGTGAACTGTTTTTGGACTTGTTTTATATAAATTCATTTATATAAATGTGATAACATGTTTTATCCTATAGGCATGGGTTGGGAAGTCAACAGGGAAAACCTACTAAGTTTCATTACTCACCCCCTGCTTTTGCACGTTGGTGCTTTTGTTGATGTTATGTACCGGGACGTTGGCATGGGTAAAGTGTCACATGTTTAGAGCACTGCTTCATGATACTTGGGCTGGTTCATGATGTGGGATCTTGGATCTTTTGGAGCATGGAGTTGGGATGTTTTCTTGGAGTCTTTTATTTGTCTTTCCTCTGTTTACTCTGATGTTTTAGTGTAGGTTTACGCTGTGGTAATTTTCGTCGGTTGTTGATAAAATAAATGGTTGAGTTGTCTTAGATTTTATCATGCATCATTTAGTAGATCATTTTGCTGATTATTGTTGGTTTTGTGGTGTATTCTTAAAGGTTAAATCATCCCCCACTTGTTTTGAAACACTTCGGCATTTATTGCCAGCCTTTGGTGCCTTGGGGATGTCGCTTAAAGCCTAGTAATGACTCGTTTCACTCTCAAGCCAATGAGAACTGGCGGGTCATTACACTATAATCATACACCTAATGATGTGTCAATGGTTATACCCCTTACAATACATAAACAAAAAAACCCAAACCATTAGCAAATTGATTAGATATAAAGGAATGATATAACCCTATAATAATAAAAATTAATTCATGGGTATATATCATAAAAATAATAGATATGATTGTTGTAGGATATGTATCTAGACTTATTAGAGAAGATAAATTATTTTATAATAGACTCACACCTCTACCCCAGGATCCAGTCTCACTCCCCTATGATACTCCTTCCTAATGATACTACGGATCCCACATTGAGGTACAATGCACCTTAACCTATCCTGAGAAAACATTAGAACTCAAGTTACCTATCTACTAAGGGGTTATTCATTCCATACTAGACATTGGTGCTTGCTATGATCATCCTTCACAACTAGGTTATTGAGTTCCCCTATAGAACATCTATAGGCATCCTCTCTTACCATAATCTTGAAACTCCACAAGAAGAAAATGAAAATTATATAACTTATGGACAATATTGATGCAGTGGTATCATTTCACCTAATTATTTCCCAAATACAATGGTCCACTCCACTAGCTACTCTTCTTACTTCTACCTTGAAATAAATTCTCAATGAAATACTTCTTGTTTCCTAAATAGTAACTCCCCAATCATCCAAACAGGAATATCATTCTCACAACTCAAGGCCTCCATGAGCTTCCCTGTGGTAATGAGAACTAGATTTAGCATGATAGAGAAGTTATTTATATTAAAGAGGATATCCAATGACTTGATTTCATACTGAATAAAATAATGTATGCTCTATTCTTTGACTATCTCATAACCATCCAATGATAGAGAAATTTATTGTAGTTCACTAAAATGACTACTATAGTCCATCACAGACTACCTCTCCTATATCAGATACATGATCTCCCAATCCCTTTCATACCTCAACAACTCTAGGATGATGTTACTCTGGAAGATATCTTCAATGTCTTTCTAGGTTATCTCCTCATGTTTTTTAACCTGAACTATGATGTACCACTAGTGTTTGGATGGTCCTCATAGAATGTTGGTATAAAGATTTACCCTCCTCTCCATGGTTTTCTCTAGGTGAACAAATATATTATATATATACATGATATTGAACATTGTTTCATGTGGAAATACCCCCCCCCCCAATGAATTTTGGTGCGTTTTATAGATATTACTACCTTATCATATCATAAATATAAGGGATGGTGTGATTAGTCTCCCTCTCAATAGATCGCCTGACCCACATGAAAATATCATGGAGAGGATCATCCATATGTTTCCTTATATCTATCATATGCTCCAATTCACCTATGTGAGGTGTGTGATCATTACTACTCCCTTGATATTCAATTAGAAGAAAACATAGAGGCTTCTCTATATTTGGATCAACATAGTCTTCAGATCATAGGGATTATAGCATGATCAAAATCATAAGCAGAAAGTGGTGTGAGTTAACCATAGATAAAATTTTGCATAAAATCAAAGAATAAAAACTAAATTAACATGTTTTTATAAACTTATTTACCCCATTTATCATACATATCATGAAATTTAAGAAAAAAATGGATAAAAAGATTCATATATTGTATGTAAATCCTTACCCTAGATAATGAAAGACAATATATTTTTCTATATGTCAATTATGATGCATAAATACACACCACATGGAATAATATCCCATGAGTATAATATCATAAATACATAAAATCACAAATAAAATATCACCCATAGTGAAAAAAAAATCACAAATGTAACTATAAAACATAAAGAACAACAATATAATCCTACAAAACATGGGGTTCCCCCCTTGCATAGGTTAGATACTCCTATGCATGAGGTCATTTACAAGCCCTCAAACATACTATTAATTTGTTTACCTCGTTCCCAATAGTGAATAAATAAGGAAATGATACTTTGATACAAATTTTTAATGTCCTTGACCAAGTCCTGCCCCACATGACTAAGATGAGTTATCACAATACCAAAAACACGACTCCAAAAATTCCATAGGATACTGACTAGTATCGAGTGCCTAAAAAATATAGTGGTAAGACTATACACTCTATAAATAAATGAAAAACATACTATAGAAATGATAAATAATTCTATATATGTACACTTTACTAGGTGAATAGGTAAATACCAAAATAATCAAATATAAACACATAGTAAAATGACATTACAAATATTGTACTAAAGTCATTAAATCGGTAATATAAATTAAATTATCAAAAAATGTGGATCCCAAAAATGATCTGGAACTCTATTCTTGGTCCCTTCTCTATGTTCTGGTCCTAACTAGTCATCTAACCAATCAAGAATAGGGCCACATTCCCTTGTCTGGACCAATATTCATGATGTTTTCTCAGGAACCAAATGTTTTATTGAACAGTGTGTTAGTAAAACTCATTAAGACTCTACCAAAAATGTCTAAAAAACTCAGTCCAAGTAATAGTGCATCAATCAATATGACAAAAACTCATTAATCAATCATTAAATAAATAACATTTAAATAAACTATGTCAATACTCTAGCTCCAGGTTGACACTTGGGATTATCCATGCCTTCTATGAAACAATTATAGATGTATCTGTCCATACCATTAACACCCTGATATTTTATGATTTTTCTCATTTAAATTTAATTTATTCAATATTTTTCATTACAAGCAACACATATTTTTAATGAAACATGACATATTGTTAAAATATTATTATTTAACATAAGATTTATCACTTATCCATTGAAATGGTGGGTATGAAAAGGATTAAATCAATTATGAAAATATATTGTTTAAAAATTCATATAAAATAAATTCATTGGTGGCCAATTAATTATAAATGAAAATAAGAACCATTTGAAAATAAAAAAAAAATATTTTTTTCTAAAAAACTAGATTTATGCACAAAAACCTATTTTACATCAATAAATTAAATAAATAACTTTTATAGAATGATATTAATGAAATTAATATATAATATATTTAATTTAATAATTAACATTCAAATTAAGTGTTTTCTAGGCATGAGATAAATAAATCTAATTTAATGCTAAAAACTGTATATTTTTAACAAGCAGCTTTGTCACATTTTGAGCACCTATTTTAAAATTAATTTTTTACAGGTATAGAAAATTTATTTGAAAAATATGAAATTAAATTTATATACTATAATATAAAAATTATGGTGGAAGGAATTTTTTATAATTAACTAAAAATCCAAATTTTTCACTGATTATTGAAAAATACCAGTTTTTATTAAAAACTGCATTTTCATTCAATCAATTTACAATATGAATTTAATTTTAATATGGTTTTAATTATAAAATAATTTCATTAATATATATTAATATAATTGGGATCATTTAGATCAATTTTTTACTAAATTTTGATATAATAACTTTTTATGATTTTGAAACTTTTCTCTTTGGAAAACCACTTTTTCTCACGTTTGTAATATTAATTTTAAATTAAAATTTTCCACTTATGTGAATGGAAATTCAAAATATGGATTAAATGTTTTTAATAATCATAATATATATTATATATTACGTTTAACTTATATATTTCTACAATGAACATTAAAAATAGTAATAATTAACTATTATGATCATGGTTAAAATGGGTTTACCAAGGGGTTAAAATAAAAACATAAGGAGTTAAATGACCAAAAAACTTATCCAACAACCATTTTATAAACTTATTTATACATTATAACCTATAATGTTCTATAATGGACCATTTTTTATCCATTTGTTATGTGAAAAATGTGGTTACAACTTTTTTCTTTTCAGATATTACATGTGTGCCACTCACATAACTTATTAAAGGCCAACCACTATCCTCTCCTCTTAAAAAATACAAAACAATTTGGTTAGGGAAATAAATATAAAAATTTATTCCCCAATTCCATCCCAAAATCCTAGATTACTTTCTAAGATAAAAAATCCAATCTATGAAGGATTTATGTTAAACCTACAGTGGTTGTCCGAATACGAGGTACAGTTTTTAACTATGCGGTTTGGTCTAACTTATTCTTATAAATCATTAAAATATTTTCTAACTATGATAAAATAATAAAAATTTATATATTATATACTTAAATGTTTTTATTATAATTTTATAACCTATATTCATCTCCACTTCCATAAAATGGGTTATTAAATCATCATTCTTGTGTAATATGAACAACGACCTCAAGCACTATTATTTTTCATTTTCCATTACCACCTCTCACAAATAGATATAGTAATGTATTTAATGGTTATATATATTATATTTATGAAATTATTATTCCAATATAATTATAATACCACATAGTACTTCTTAACTCCCAACCTGTTGGAAGAAAATAACACTTCTCACATGTGTGGTGGACTACCTCATCGGGAACTGATGTGATGTGTTTTGAATTTTTTATATGGATTTTTATTTGGATAGATTAAATGAATAAATATTAAATTTTGAATATAATTAAAATTATTAAATTAATATATCACATACCTTATTGTGTTCCATTTTATGGGGGATATGACAATGTCATTCATCTTTATGGTGGACTACCACCTCACGATGCCATGTGATTCTTTTTTTCATGTAAACTTTAAATGGAAGGTATTAAATATTGGAATAAATAAACATATGTGATATATATGACATAAAAATTATTCATTATTTGTAATATATTATTTACCCTTATTTCATTCATTCCATTAAGAAATTGGGTGCAATATTCATGCGTACGTACGACCTACCATCTTAATGAATAATGTATTTCATTTTTTATCTCTTAAATTTATATAATACAATAAATAAATATATAATGAATATATATGATATTTATATCATGGATAAAATTATGGATATTATGTAACAATGATGAAAGTAAGATGACAGAAAAATAATAAATCAAATATAATTGAAAACAATGAAGTTATTACCCAAAATGTGATTTTAACATGAAATTATTAATAAATTGATAATAAATTGTCAAAAATAAATAATATATGGTATGATATATATACATTTATATGTGGTAATTTAATATATTTATAATAACCTTAAATTTATTATATAGTAGGTTTTATAGTTTATGAAGGTAGTCAAGACTTCAGGGAAGGGTTTCCCATTTCACTTTTTACTTCTATGAGACACATTCCATATTCAACAAATATTTATTTTATATGGTCTATATAATTCCCACAAATGTATTTTATGATTAATTTCATGAAAAATATGTCGACTTACATATCCATTTTAGGATCTATATTTTAAGGTGCTTACGATTCAATGATACCAAAATGGTAATGGTTTTATATTATATTCTCATCATTTATCATGATTATTTATGTATATTATTATAATGATGAATTATTATAATACAAATATAAATAAAATCATAAATTGCCTTATTATATTTTTCTTTATTGAGAAAATATTTTCCCTTTGTTTTCCTCTATTTATGGAATCAATAGTTCAAAATAATGTTCTTAATAAAAAATTAATTTGTGTTTATCTTCAGTCAAAAAACATTTTTCTTCCATATCCATGTTTCATAAAAATGTTTTAGAAAATGTTTCAACATTACCGAAAGGATTAATTAAATTATATTTCCCCAATTTTTAATTATTAAATAGTTTTTAAAATTAATATTCACATCATTTTGGAAACAAGGATAATTTTTATTTCTCCAAAATGTGAAATGAAGCTTTATTTTAATGTGTAAGGAATTTTCCATTTTCATGACCACTTAATGTTTCAAATCATTCATTAAAATTTTCCAAGGTAATTTTAAAATAAAAGTATTTTATATATCATTAATGTTTTTTAAATATTTTGTCAAATTGGATAATCTATTTTCCCCAATATACATTTTAAGTGATTTTTCAAAATAATTTTTTGTCTAAGATTACATTTTTTATGTTACTTGTGTTTTACTATGGATATTATCCAATAATACAATCATTATTTTGTATCATCATGGTCTATTATTAATATGAAAATATTTTTATGAAACTCATTTATTTCCATGTGTTATACTATAATTAAATGTTTTTGAAACCAGACCCCTTCTCATGGGTTATGATATGTTGAATTTTTATGATACTGTGGTAAATATATGTATTGATTATGTTGTCTATGGGGACAATATATACCTCTAATGCATCGGGTAATGATGGACAACTCACGAATAAATATGTTATTTTGGAACCTGATTACAACTTCATAATATTATGTGTGAACCTAATTTCATGTTCATAATGTTATGTGTGAACATGATGAAATTCTCATAATGTTATGCATGATCTTGATTACATGTTAACGTTTTTATGAATGGACCTAGATTTCATGTCTTTAAGGTTATGTGTGGACATGGTTTCATGTCCATAAGTTTATGTAGGGTCCTGATATCATGTCTATAACTTAATGATTAAACATCAATCTATTTATAAATGTTCAAAATGTTATAAGATTATGTGTATTGCACAAATCTTTGTCTTAGGAAAATATTATATTCCCAGGGATCATGTTCTTTAATTTTATTCTGATTAATTTATTATGAACATCCTTGATTTATTCTTTTACTCATGTTTATGATCTATTACATGAAGGGTATGGTTTTAAAATGTTAATCTCATGTCATCATACCTTTATGATCATGATATATTGATATATCCCTTTTTTACCCTCATATAAAATCAGATATCACCCTTTATTAGGTGTCATTTACCTAGGTTATGATTAACAGTTTTAGTTATGATATGTATAAGAAGGGGTTAATTATAAATAACATAGTAGGAGATGATTTAGATCACATATATAATAATATACGTGTCCATGTTTCCTAAGGTTGTATACCTAAATGATTCTATAATGGATCATTATTTTATGTAATGAATATTTATCTGTTAACATGTAATTTTTATGTATGAGAAGATTGTTTGTTTATAGTTGGTATCAGAGAAAAGTTTTAGTTAAAATATATAAACATGGATGGGAAAAATTTAGTGAGATCACTCGGGGTATTTCTATGGATATGTTTAGGGATATGTCGATGGATACATTTTTGGATATGTTAACTTATAATAAAATATCGTAGAATTTTGGTAAAGTATAGAACAAGTGTTTTGTTAGAATTCAACCCCATGTATGGATATTATAAGTGGATGTGGCTCTATAACCTAGGTACCTAGGTGAAATAACTCTGAAAATGGTTTATTGAGCTGGAATAGTTCATCAACCAGTGAATGAATGTAAGTCATGTTTCACACCTAATTTGACAGTCCCAGAGGATATGATTTGGAAATACACAATCTTTTTATGAACCAACATGAATGATTTGAATAATGATCAGGATTGGCCTAGTTTAATCCTAAGGTTTCATATATAAAAAAATAAAGTGTTAGGATTTAGACATCCTATAAGCGATTTTTCATGATTATGTGGTTCCCTACTGTGATTATTGTATCTTATAGTATTCTTTTTGGTTTAGGCCATAGTGGGAACTTGAAGGAACTCGATTAATTTTTAATGTTCTAGACAATGTGATTATGAGAAACCAAATGGTATGATGACTAGAGTGAAAGATATTGTGATTATTCCTAATCAGTTATCATAAAATATGATTACAAATATAAACATTAACAAACTATTAGGCTCACCAAAAAGGATAAGGATAGATTTTTCAAAGATTTATAGTGGTGGAGACCATGGAGGAAAGAATATTTAGTTTCTTATATTTTGATAATGTGGGAATAATCACTATAGGGGATCTCTCAAAGTAATTATAATATGTTTTATGTGTGGAGAAGAATGACATATAACAAGTTATTGTTGATAAAAATGAAATTTCAATATAATGTAATGGATGAAAATATATTTATGCTGAAATCATCATTAATGGTATAATGTTTTAAATTTTGAATGTATGGGGATAATACAAATTGCTTTCCTTGGAGAAAATCTAAAGATTATTATAAAAAAGGTGGCATAAGTAATTATTTTTTTATAGATGATAAGGAGAATAAAAATTAAATATCAAATGAAGGAGGTATTGAAGAATTAGATTATTAAATATAGATAATGGTTAACGAATGAAGTGTAATGGTTAGAGTGTTTATTTATTGGAATTCAGGAATTATAAAAAAAATATTTTTCGTTATAATTCTTTTATAAAGTATTTTGAAGAATATTTGGAATGGTATTGATGAAATAGAAATTTGATTTAATGGAAGTGAGATATTTTATGGAAAACACAAGATAGACATTAATATAATCACGATGTTGAGATAATGGTGTTGGGATAAAGAGATATTAGATATAAATAATATAAATTTGATATTATTGATTACCTTCCGAATGATTAATCATTTTAAGACAAAGCATTTCGTAAAAAATTTGGATTTATGTAATATATTCAATAATCAATGATTTTATAAGAAAATATTTATTTCATGAAAGCATCTATATTTACATTAAGGTTTTATAGAAATTTAGGATATTAAAATTTTCAGGAGGATATATTATCAATATATCAATATATTTGGTATGTGGAATTATGAGAAAAATTGTGACATCATGTAGATTAAAGTTAGGTTTATTATTGGAAATTTTAGTGTCCATATTTATAATTTTTTTGGATCCATATATAAACTAGTTTTAGGTGAACATTGGTTGATGTTTTAGAGATTAATGTATTATTTCACCATATGAATATTTAGGAATAACAAATGCTAAAAAAAATTATAACATCTAGATATATAAGGAATGTATTATCGTTATTTTATTATCATTTTTATTCATTAGTGCATTAAGTAAGAATGAAAATCATCTCTTAGAGTATTATGTCAATTCGAAATTGATTAAGGCACAACCAAAGGATGAGATTGTACTTATAAAATGAAATAAAATAGATTAAGTATTTCATATCATGAAAATTACTCAACATTATGAAAATTATATTGAAATAAAATATTGTTTTCTTACCATAATATTTGATGATATAAATGACCATTTTCACACCACTTTGGCTTAAGATTCTGTGGTTCTTGATTTTCTCATGATCATTAAAATCCTTGTGATCCATAATATGTTTCATTATACATCATTATTTGGGAATTATGATTCTCTTCAATGTCCAAAAATTCACTTACCAGCTATTTTATCCTATTTGGAAATATATTTTTCATTCGTATAGATGACCTTCTAACATTCCATTCTCACTTTTCAAGAAAATTTTTTATTAACTCTTTTTACAATATGGGTTTCCCATAAAGGGATTTCCAAATGTTAAACCCTTGATTAATAAGGACAAGTTAAAATTGTGTGGAAATGTTTTTTAATTGAAATAATTTAACACCCTTGGATTTTAAGATTTTTTTTGAAAAAATAATAATTTTATTAATCACTTTCATTAAACACAACACCGAGTTTTAATGAAACACGACATACTATTAAAATATTATTATTTAATATAATATTTATCACCTAGTTGTCAGAATCAAAGGTATGTATATGATATACTTGATTATGAAAATATATCATTTAATCATGTATATATGATGAATTATTTTATGACTAATTCATTATAATTGAAAATAATAACCTTATTAAAATAAAGAAGAGCTTTTTATAAAAAACTATTTTTATGCGCACAAAACTATTTTACATCAAAAAAATTTAAAAAAATAACTTTTGTTGAATGATATTAACAAAATTTATATATTAAATAATAAATTTTATATTTAACATTCATATTATATTTTTTCTAGGCATGAGATAAATAAACTAAATTTTACGGTTAAAAACTATATTTTTCTAAAAGGGTAGTTTTATTGCATTTTGTGCAATTAATCTAAAAATATTTTGTACATGTATATTAAATTTATTTTAAAAATTTAAATTAAATTTTTAATTCATAATGTAAAAATTATATTTTAGGATGTTTTTGAGAAATTTTTTAAAAGATAAATTTTTTATTGAATAGTAAAAATGCTGATTTTTTTAAAAACATTGCCTTTTCATTCAAAAAATTTACAAGATAAATATTTATTTAATATGGTTATAAAGGTAAATTATTTGAATTATAATTTTATTAATCCAATTTTTTACATTTGATGAAATTTTATATTTAATTTTTATATAAAAAATATTTAAACTTTTGAAACTTTTCTCTTTAGAAAACATTTTTTTCATCAAATGTGTGGGATTAATTTTAAATTAATTTTTTTAATTATTATAATAGAGTTTGAAAAAATAAATTAAATATTTGGAATCATGATTTTTTACATTATCTAATAAATTCAAATTATTTTTTACCATAATAAAAATTAAAAATAGTAATAATTAATTACCACTATTAAGGTTAAAACGAGATTATTGCGAGGTTAACTAAAAAGATAAGGGGTACAATTACTTATAAATTTATTTGAAACACGTTTTATGGAAATAATGCATTATTATAACCTATAATGTTCTATAATGAACCATTTTTAGTCATTTTTCATGTGAAAAATGGGTGTAGACATTTATCTTTCCAAAAATTAAAATTATGTCACTCACCTCACTTATAAAAGTACATCAGCGATCCTCTACTCTTCACTCATACAAAACAATTTTTCTCTAATAATTACCAAATTTATTCCATAATTAACTAATAACATCTTATAGGCCTTATTTGATAATAATGAGAATCTAGGAAGGCTTTAGGTTAAACTAATAGAAGTTGTCTAAAGATGTGGCAATGTTTTTAGATATGTGTTTGTGTTTTACTAATTCTTATAAATATTTAAAATATTTTTTAAAAATGACAAAATAATAACACCAATATATCCTATATAATTATATTAAAAAATTAAATTTAATAAATGATATAAATCTCAACTTCCATCAAATGACATATAAAATCATCCTTCGTGTGAATAAAATATTGCGACCTTGCAAACCAATGTTATTCATTTTCTATAACCACCTTTCACGAATGGATATAATAATGGAGTTAATGTTTATATATGATGTTTATCATATTATTATACAATTATAATTATAATATCAAATCTACCTTCTTACATTACAACCCATTGTAAAACAATATTGTTGCTTGTGTGTATGGTGGACTACCGAATAATGAACTAATATGTTGTGTCTTTCATTTTTTTCATGGATTTTAATAAGGATGGATTAAATGAATAAATATTATATTTTTAATATAATTGTAATTTTTTATTTATTATAACACATATACCTTCTTACTTTCCATTCCATGGGGGATATGATAACGTAATTCATTTGTACAACGAACTATCGCCTCGTGAAGCGATGTAATTTGTTTTCACGTAATATTTACATAAAGGTAATAAGAATAGAAAGAAAATAAAATATATGATATATATGAAAAAAAATTATTCTATAATTTTAATATAATATTTACCATTCTTTCTTGAATCCAGTCGGGAAAATTGAATCAACATTCATGCTTACGTACGGCCTACCGTCTCCATGAATGGTGTATTTCATTTTCCATCTCTATATTTTATGGATTACGATCAATACATATATAATGAATATATATGATTTTTATGTTATGGTTATAATTTTTGAGAATATTTAACCATGATAAATAGATTTTTAAAAAATAAAATCACAAAACATACACAAAAAACAGAGCAATTTTTACCCAAAAGGTGATTTTAATATGGAATTTTTAACAAACAGGTAATAATATTTAATAAGTCAGTAATATATGGTATACTATTTATAATTATGGTTGATTAATATACTTATAATGAAATTTTATTTATTATAATTTATGTTTTAATGTGTTTGAAGTAATTCGATACAAAAGGTAAGGGATTTTCGTCTAACTTTTTACTTTTGTGAGACACATGCAATATTCAGCACCTATTTGTTTTATGAAGTGTATATAATATCCATTGAAGTATTTTAGGATAATTTTACTAAAAATTATGAGTATTTATATATCCATATAAATATATCACTTTTATGGGGCTTTTAATTCAATGTTACCAAAGTGTTAATGATTTAATGATACAATCTCATTATTTATGTGGATTGTTTATTTTTATGTTTATAATGATGAAATAATATGATCCACATAACATGAAACATATTAATTTTATTATCTAATTTTTATGTCATCATAATACATTTTTCCTTTATTTTACTCTATTTATGTACTCAAGAGTTCAAATTAATGTTTTTATGAAAAAATGAATTTATTTCCCTATTCACTCGAAAAATTCATTCATTATATTTCCATGTATTATAAAAATAAATTAAAAATGTTTTAAAATACCCAAAGTATTTATTAAATAATTTTACCCATGTTTTACATTTTACCAAGCGTTTTAAAATAAACATTCATTTCATTTTCAAAACAAGTCCCATTTGGCTTTTACAAAAAAATTTAAAGAAATCATTGTTTTAATGTGTATGAAATTTTTTACCACCATGATCACTGAATGTTTTAAATATTCCATTAAAATTTTCCAATTTTGTTTTTAAAGAAATGTATTTCAAAAAAAAGTCTTAAAAATTCATTTTCCTGATGTGGAGGCTATTTTCCTCAAGAAATGTTCCTAGTGATTTATCAAAATCATTTTCCATACAAGATGAAATCTTTTGATATTAATTAAGCTCTCCTGAGGATTTAATCCAATGATACCATCTGTATTCCTTCTCTATATGGATTATTATTATGATTAAAGTATTTTAATGAAGCCCATTTTTTCCAAGAATTACACTCTAATGAAATATTTATGAAACCATCCCCCTTTTCATGGGTTATGATATGATTAATGTTTTATGATATTGTGGAACAAATATGTATGGATTATATGATGTGTGGTAACTATATCTCCCTCAAATAAATGGGTAAATATCAATAAATCATGAATAAATATGTTATTTCTGAACCATATTACATGTTCACAATGTTATTTGAAAAGCTAATTTCATGTTCACAACATTATACGTGAACATAGTTACTTGTTAGAAATTTTATGCATGATCCTAATTACATATTCATAGTGTTATGCATGAACCATGATTTCATGTCCATAAGGTTATGCATACACCTAGTTTCATGTTCACATGTTTATGGGAGGGCATAATTTCATGTCCTTAACATAATTAGTAAACCTATTTCAATTTATGCATGTTTAAAATGTTATAAGATTATGTGTATATCACAAATATATTTATTATGAAATTGATATATTCTCATGGATAATTTTATTTTATTCCATTATGATTCATGTATTATAAAGTGTAATGATTTTCCACAGCCCGTGTTTATGATCTATGATATGTAGGTTATGGTTTTGAAATGTTATTCTCATATTATTATACCCTTATGATCGTGGTATGTTGATATCTCCTTTGTTTTCCCTTATTGAAAATATATGGTCTCCCTTTATAATGTTTCATCTCCCTAGGATTTGATGAATGTTATTATGTATGATAATTCTATAAAGGATTATAGTAATGTATAACTTAGTAAGAGATGTTGTATCTCACATATGTATATATTGTTTACATGTCCATGTTCTCAATGTCAATAGAACTAAATTAATACGGAATGGATCATTACGTTATTTAATAAAATTCACCTATAATAATGTAATATTTATAAATGATAAGTTTTGGTTGTTGCAATAACCATAAATGGGTCTTGTATGAGTATCCATAATATTTAAATATGATATCATAATTCACAGAATACTCAAAGTTAATTTCCATGCCAAAGGTTGATTATATATTCAATTCCTAAAAAATCCATATATGATTCCCATTATATTAGTTTATTACTTATTCAATTCATATAAAATACATGTTGAATTCCAATGTTAGGGTTTAATTACATAATTATTTCACCTCACACCCAAGGTGAATTCCTGTGCTAGGGAAACTTTATTATCCAAAATATTGAGTATAACTAGGATTTAATGTATACCAATATAGAAAAACATGCTATAAATGATAACAATTTACCAGTTTGGTTAATTTATTATCTTTACTAATTATCACTACAATCATATTTACATGACATTATTCAATTATGTTTTGTTCTAATTTCATGGAAAAAGATCATGCCAAATCTTCCAATTCACAATTGAATCCAATTCCACAATCAATTTCCAATCTCTAGAGAGAAAATAGTTTACTAGTTTTGACTGAAGGATAAACCAAAGGTTTAACAATGCAGTTTACAGACACTAGGTACACATATTTAAAATTCCAACCTTTGTTAATGAGTGGGAATGACTTTTGCTTTATTTAAATCTAAGGTTTCAATATCCAACAGACCTTAAATGATCCATGGAAGGTATAAGTAAGAGTAATCAAAAAATATAAGTGTATTATAATTAGAATAAGTCTTAAACATAGTATATTGTAGGGATCGTACATGTCACATATAATAGAAACCATAATAAGACCATATGGAGATTCTTTAGACCACCTACAATGAACATATTGAACAAGAAACCCACCAATCAAGAATCAATATCCATGTGAAACACCAAAAATACCTAAAGAAATGATAGAATAATCAAGTTATGTTTTTAAGAATAAGAATCATGTATAAATTAGAAGAAACTCATCAATTCTACAAATAAATACCAAAATTGGGCCTCTGGATCAAATAATACAAGAAGGGGTCAAAATATGGAATTGGAGAAGCAGAGGAAGCATTAGAGAACCATTCAAGATTGTTAATACTGAATTATTATTGAAAGGGAGGGTTAGAAAATTTAAACTGGTTTAGGGGATGATTTTATGCGGCCACCCTCACTTAAAATTCCCAAAGGGCTCCATTATATATCCATTTAATTATTTTTTCCTTAAAAATCTACTATCGCATCCACTATATAGTATATGGACCCCACTGGATAGACTAAGGCATTGTTGTGGCTCCATTACTACTTTCCACTGCTAGGCTTCAATAATTACACCCCTCTGAGGAACCTAGGAATTTTTAAGGATATTTTTAGACTAGGAATATTACACAGTTTCACAAGTTTAAAGGGATAAATTGAAAATTAAATAGATAGTTACTTGGATAAAGGATGATGTCTTATTTGTATAATGTATCATGCATTACTACAAACATCCCTTATTATTTTGGATATAGTATTTTTACCATCATAACATATTATATTGTATCATAAATTATTACCATAATACCTTATAAATATCTAGAGATATAACAACATTACCAGATTCATTATATATCTATAATGGAACCACCCATCATAAAATGACAAACTATACATATGTGTGCCACAAGAATATGACATTCCTAATTCCATAATCACTTAATTAACCTATGAAAATATATGGGTTTCATAATAAATTACATAATTATTTATCATATGACGTACAACTAAATAAAACTAAGGGTTTCATTAGGTAATATCCATAGTAAAGTATAATAATCATTAAACAATTTTGACATATATAAAAAAATACTTTGATGAATACATTTGAAATGAGGTTTGAAAAATAATAAAATATACCTCTCTTTTGGAAACATTTGAAAACTAATAATTTATAGATAAATTGGTAGATATTTTACTTTTAAAACATAGTTAAATTTTAATTTATTCATTAGCAATAATAAATTACATGACATAAGGAAAATTTGTTCATTCCATATACTAAAAAAATTATTTTCATAATTTTCTAAAAATCCAAAAGTTATCCGTATAGAAAATATTTGAATATATTCCTTTCAATTATTTTTAAACAATGTACAAGGTATAATAATGGTACCATAAAAAATAAATTTTCTATAAAAATATACATTTAAAATTTTAGATGAATATGGATATGCTGGAAAAATATTTTCGACTAGGAGATGAGAAACTATATTGGCTTGTCTGAAAAAAAATCATTTCTGCCTTTTTTAGTATAAATGAGAGAAAATTGTGTTAATACTTCAAAACTGTAGAAATGACTAGAGTTAAGTAAAATATATTTGTTTTTAATATAGAATTGATATAAATTATCCTGAAATATAAATTAATATGTAAATAATCCAAAAAATGAAGGATTATATCATAAACTCTTTCTTCAAGTTCCCATATTCTTTGTTTATGATATATCCTCTAATATAATAAATAAAAATTTATTATAAATTTATATAATAAACATATTCAGATATATATTAACATATATTATTCATTCATAATTTCCAATCACCTACTTAGTAATAGTAATCCACTAAAAACTATATTCTAGGGGTTAACTGTTTCATGTTTCATAAATGTTTTAGTTTAGAGATTATTGTCCTTACACCATGGTTGTGGTTTAACCATAATTATAATATTAATAATCTCATAAATATCATAATTATTCATTTTATTCAATTTTATAGTAATCTATGTATGGTGGTGATGAAAAATGAATTATATCACTTCATGGATATGGTAGTCTGTACATTCGCGTGGAGGACGTTTCCATTTTCAAATGGATGGAAAGAAAGAAAAATAAATTTTATTTTAAATATATATATTAATATATATCATATATATCATATATATTTATTAAATTCCATATCATAACTATCAATGTGAGTCGGTGATGAAAAAGAAAAATGTATCTTCATAGAGACTGTAATATGTATGTACGCATGAGCAATAATTTCATTTTACATTTGACGAAAATGAGATATAAAGATGTTCTACCGTTAACATAAAAATATTTTTATATAGTAAATATATTTATTTAATTATATTAATATGGTTATATATAATTTTTATGTGGATTAATAAATAAATAATGTGGATTTAGATTAGTAGATACAATTACATATTGTTTGAGTGTGTTCCATTATCTTACACCTCAATCCTTCTTAGGGTATTATTTTAGTGATACCAGGACTCCTAGGATATGTGAGGAGAATTTTAAGAGTATATTTTAGAAGTAATTTGAATATCTAGAGTGCACAAAGTATGTTAAGAAGATAGGTCTTGAGGTGCACTTTTATAAGTTAGCAGAGTGACATGCTTATAAATACTAAGAATATTGAAATATAATAAATTAAATTATCAAGAGAAAGTAGTTAAAAAAGGAAAAATTTAGAATATAAGGTGAGGGGATATATAAATAAAATCTATTAATATGATAATTATATTGTTTTTTTGGTATTGTAATCCTTATCCATTAGTTTAAAACTTTTTAACCCTTTTTAACCATTACCATGATGAGTTAATTTTTACCACTATAACTATTCAATATAAATAAAATAAAAATTAAAATTATAAAAAATTGAACACACTAATTAAATATATGGAATAAATTTCTAAAGTTGGTATAAATTAACTCTAATATCCATACACAAAATACTTAATAACCAATTATAAGAAAAATTTTATTCTTGGCATTAAAATGACTTTATTCTAAAATTTTTCTAGTAAAAACCATTAGATAAATGTTAATATATTTTAATGGATATATTATATACACATTTCATTAAAATAATTTTTCAATAGTGATTAATTCAATTTATTAAAAAAATTAAATATTTTAAATAAAAATTGTTTTCTGAAAAATCTTTATTTTCACCTATAAATACATTAATAATAGTTTATAACTAATTAATAATCAATTTATATATGATTATTCATTTTTTATAAACATTATAAAAATATTTCATCATTTCTCATTAGTGATAAATATATTTTACTTAGAAAAATTTTATAATTTTTAAAAATATCATTGTGGAAAAATTTGGTGTTATATACTTTTATCCATGTCCATAAAATTTGAGTGATCTATTCTTAAGTGTTAATATATAATTTTTTATAAAGTAATAAAATATTACATATATTTTTTAATGTAATTCCTCCTATTCAATCCATTCAATTAGATGACTGTGTTATAATGGTCACCATTAATAACAAAATATATCACGTTTTATATAAACTTAGTGTCATGTTTTATTGAAAGATGTCAAGTGAATTGGATTTATTTTAATGGGAAATATATTCCGAAATTATGTTCTACAACATTATAACCCCCTTAAAATGAATTTATCCCTATAAATATAGTTACTTCGTTGAAAAAAATAATGGATTCCACTTCCTCATTACATTTTAAGGTTCCAACATAGCTTCTTCAAAATTATGGTTTTTCCACAAAACATTGATCAGTTGAGTGGACCTATCTCATAAAAAATTATCTTATTAATCTAACATCTACATTGGATATTCCTCATCTTAAACATAATTCGTTATCTATGAAACATTTTTTTTAGTAAATGTGAAGGGTTAGGTTTATACTTCTTCAAAAGAGATAAATGAAACAAATTATAACCTGAGAATGATTTGGTGGAAACACTAAGTGAAAATATACCATCTTGATAAAATTAATGGAATAAAAGGGATTATATATATAGGGTTTATCTTTACCCTATTCCAAAATCTCATAGATTTCATTTAAAAAGATATTAAAAAAAACATTCTCTCCAACTTCAAAATCTATAACCCATTGATGGTTATCAGCATAACTCTTATGTAATATTTGGGCTTCTATAATGTGATATTGAATGGATCCAAAAATTTCTACCATATCCATAAATATCTCATTTCCTAATATATTTCATTCTCTAACTTCATCAATTCATGTATTAGTAATAGAGTTAATTTTATATGGATATTCATAATGTGAAATCTAAATTCTTGAGTGAAGGATATTATTGTAAGAAAATTCAACTAGAGAAAGGTTTTTCTATAAAACTCCATTAAAATACATTTAATAAGATATCACAATACCCTATATGGTTTGAATGGATCTTTTAGACTAACCATCTATTTGAGGATAATATTCAATACTAAATCTCAACTCCATATTCAACGCCTTCTGAGGAATTATCCAAAACATCAAGGTAAATCTCATATCCTGATTGAATATAATTGAAAATGGTACTCTATGTATCCATAATACTTATTTAATATATATCATCAAAATTAAATCATATGATAAATATTCTCTAATAGTAATGAATTGTTATGACTTCATCGTGTGACTTACAACAACACAGATGGCATTACGACCTTTAAATATCATAGGGTTCCTAAAAACGAAATACATGATTATGTTTTCCCATTTCAGAATAGTATATGTAATGGTTAAATCATAAATTCATAATTATATTTGTATACCCTATGTTTCTAACATACTTAACAATGAGAAACAAACGTAACACCCCGAGATTTTGTGAAATATTTTTTCGATTGAATTTAATTATTTTTATATATTTCATTACACATAACACATAGTTTAGTTTGTGTTACACACAACACTATGTTTAGATTGTGTTATATGAAACACTAATTTTATCTTTTGTTAAACAAAAAAACTAAGTGTAACTTGTGATACATGCTACATCATGTTTATAGGAAACATAATATACTATTAAAATATTATTATTTAATATTATAGTTATCATATAATCATTAGAATGGAGGGTATGAATAGGATTAACTAAATTATAAAAATATATGGTTTAAAAATTTATGTATAATGAATTATTTTATGACTAATTAATTAAAAAGAAATATAAAAATTATTTGAAAATAAAGGAAAATTTTTTCTCAAAAAGATTTTTTTTTTTGAAAAAAAACACAATTTACATAATAAATTAATCATACGAGTTTTAGATAATAGTTTTAATAAAATGTATATATTATATATTAAATTTATTATTTAACATTCATTATATGTGTTTTTTAGACAAAAAATAATAATAAATCCAATTTTATGCTTAAAAGGATGTATTTTTCTAAGAATTAGTTTTGTCGCATTTTTCACAACTATTTTTAAAAAAATGTTTTTAAAAAAATTAGAAAAAATATTTGAGAAAATAAATTTAATTTATGAAATCATCGTTAAAAAATTATATTAGGGTGAAATTTTTATAATCATCTAAAAATATTAATTTCATGCTGAATAATGAAAATTACTGAATTTTAATTAAAAATTGCATTTTAGTTTAAAATATTTATAAAGATAAATTATATTTTAAATTGGTTATAAAGTTAATTTAGTTTAATTATATATATATTAATCCAATTTTGTTCATTTTAATCAATTTTATATTGAAATTGGATATAAAAACATTATAATCTTTTGAACATTTTCTTTTTGAAAACCTACCTCATTGCATTTGTAGGGTTAATTTTAAAATAAATATATCACTTCTATTAATTTAATTTGGTAAAATGGATTAAAAATTTAGAATCATAATAATTTATATTATTCTATAAATTTAACTTAATTTTTGACCAAAATTAATAGTGTAATTGGTAAAAATTAATTACCATGTTTAAGGAAAAAAAGGATTATTGTAACATCTCATTACTGATATATGAAGTATTTCCTTAACCTCATTGTATTTTTCCATTTAATATTGACTTTATATGGATTATAAGGAATTTAAAGGATAACTATAATGGTGGAGTCACTGATTTGTTGAAATCTTAACTTTAACTACCTTTTTTGTAGGATGTAGGAGGATTCCATGTCATGTAACTAGGTTACCCGATGTTCAAGAGTTGCTTCATACAAGTCATGAAAGGCTTCACACTATTAAAGGTTACATGGTTTGAATAGATTTTACACATAGTGATTTAATAAAAGGACAGTTTTTAAATCTGATGTGATGTGTTTTCTAGCATACATGGGACATTTGCAGTTATATGTCGTGTAACTAGGTTACACATCACGTAATGGCCCACATACAGTTTTTAAAATAGGTGTGCGGTTGATTTTGTTCTAATTTTTTATACAGAATCTCTTTCTCTCAACCTAGGAAAATTCCCATTTGATATTGGGAGACTCTTCTCCTTCATGATTGATATATTCAATGTTTGATATTCATTTTAATTTTCAGTGCATCTCTCCAGACAAGCGATCTTTCTTCTTCTTCATTGCCATAGATCATGGTGATGACCTTGGGTTGCATCATTGGATACACGGATCTAAATTGGTGTTTCTTCATGTATTCATCTCATATCTATTGTGCAATCTCCTTTTGGATGTCATTGCATTTTTGGTTGGGGTGAGGATGGTGTTTTCTATTGAGGTATGTGGTGTTTCATCTTCTCTATTGAACTATTGTGTTCTAAACTAGATCAATCATGAAGCGTGTATTGGATTCTAGAGCCTTCTTTGACATCATTTGGTTTTCAATGATGGTGGATCTTATTGTGGGTTTGTGTGAGCTATGTTTTGAGTTAGGTGGTTCCATCTATAGCTTTTGATTGATAAATTGTATTGTTCTATTCTTATAAATTGGTTTATAAATAAATTTTTATGAAATTAGCATGATTATTTGTTTGTTTTGGGATGAGATTTTGAATAAAAGTGGTTTACCTTGGTTTTTGATAAATGGAAAAAAATGGGAATTTTCAAATCATTGAAATGAATTTTTTGAAATGGTTTTGAAATTAATTTCAAAACATTATGGTGATTGTGAAAACGAGCATATGGATTACCTTGGGTAATAGGTGGAAGGTTTTGCTTGAGGCCAACATCCATTGTGGGGTTTCACTTTCTAGGGTATTCCTCTTGTCCAAGAGTGTATATTATTGGATCTAGGTAAGTATATGATGTTGGGGTTTCCCTTTCTGGGCTGCCTCCCTTGTCCTAGAGTGTAGATAATTGGATTCAAGTTACATAGTGCATTGTTCATATATTTTTGGGTACGAGTAGTTTGTTGTTTGACCTTTTGTATTCCTTAGTGTTATGATTCCTTTTTTGCTACAATTTTCTGTATTGTTTGGCTTCACAGGGTTATAGCCTTGATATTCATATTGATTCTTGTGAAATATGGTATGGAAAAATGAGCGTTGAAATTGATATATCTGCTTTTGTTTTAGAGTTTTGATAAAGATGAAATGTTTACCATGTTTTCTATAAAAATGTTTCAATACCTATCATTACATGTCTTATTTAAAAGGATAATTTATGAATTTTTATGCATTGGCTTGTTATGGAACACCTAGGTGGTTCTTATTAAGTCTATTAACTCACACCATGCTCACCTCTTCATTGGTTTATAGACATTTATATGTATTTTAATGTAGGTATTTTTAGGGTACCACACTGAGGCGGTGAGGTTTCATGTCAACTATGTTGGGTAGTTGGTGGTGATTTGGTGGGACATATGCCACCCCATCACATGGAGTAGCTGTTTGATTTTGGTCATTTTCATTTGGAATTTTCTCTTGGGGTTTTGGATACATTTATAGTCATTTTTTCTATTTTATTTCTTATAATAATGGAATATATTTATTGGATTTATTTTATACCTTCTTGTTTTTTGTGTATATATTCCATGTGTTTTGTTCATGTTGCATAAAATCATTCCCTCTGATTTTTCACTCGATGCCCCAGTGATTATCTCTAGCCCATGGAGATTGGGAACTCCCTTCAGGTATGTGATAGATTTCGTTGGGTTCCATATTTTAGGGAAACCCATCTTGTTTCAATACAATTTGGTATTGGAGGAGGTCGTTCCTCAAGAGTCCATGTCTTGGATGATCTGTTATACTAGAGATAAGATTTTTGGGACATGAATGGTATGTTACGATAAGTGTTTGACCATCACATATGGTGAAGAGACTCAATTTTCCATTGGATGTTGGGATAGTTTCCTATAGTGTTGGGTTTTGTTATAAATATTAGTTTTTAGTTATGGGTTTATTGGTTAAAATTGATATCTATTCTATTATCTGATTTTTCTTATGTTTTGGAATCTAACAGTATGCCATCTAAATGTATTCCTTGAGTTAATCAGTATGGTGAAGATAATGAATTTTAATGGAATCCACCAATAGATTAGAATCCCATTGATACTAGCGTAGGGGAAGTATGTTATGTTGATCAGGATATACCAAGAGTTTAGAACAAAGTTATTTAGGTATATCCTGGAGCTGGAGGAGAGAGATAGATCGATTAAAGGAATTATTACATGATATTCCACCATCCTTTAAAGGAAATAATGAACCTCAATATGTAGAGGAATTACTAGAAAGGATCGACCAAATATTCACCTTTCTAGAGACACTTGAAACTATCAAGGTGAAATGTTAGGTGTTATGGATCAAGGGTTCTGATATGTGATGGTGGGGTTCTATGGTCACAGTAGACAGACATGTGGACCTAAATTAGAAGGGTTTCAAAAGCTTATTCATCTAGAAGTTTTTTTCCAGATTCACTGATGCTGGA
Organism: Viscum album; assembly: GCA_963277665.1. Lineage (NCBI taxonomy): Eukaryota > Viridiplantae > Streptophyta > Magnoliopsida > Santalales > Viscaceae > Viscum > Viscum album. The sequence continues at coordinate 1,198,916,913 of OY728131.1, forward strand.
AAAACTCTAGAGTTCCTATCTTCTTAATAGGGAGATCATTTAGTGTAGGAATACCCCAACTATTTTTCTATGTTGGGCCATTTTTCCCCGAATGTGGTGAATAATGACCAGATGAAGTCTTTGAAGTACCTTCAGGATTTAAGAAAAAATATTTGATCATAGGTTTTTATGTTGAAACTTTTTACCTATGAAGAGATGGTAAATAGTGATATGATGGAAGAGTTAGATATATAGGTTAAGGTTGGTTTTCCTAACCATTATTTTTTATCTAGTGGTCGTTTTAGTGGCTTGTATGGGAAGAAAAGGAAGTGGCGGGTTCATTGCCGAAGTGGTGGTGGTGTGTCTCGATAGTGAGCCTCCTCCACACCATTTTCTACATCTAGAAGAGTTCCTATGACTTTCTATCTGTGTGGAAATGTTAGAAACAGCATATTTTTTTTACTATTCCCATGAAGACGCGCAATAATTTTCGATGTGTTGGCATTTACAACGCTTCTCTCAGGCTATGACTAAACCTCATTATGGTTGGGATCCATTGACTACAAAGGCAACAATGGTTCATTCAAAAGCATCAAAGACTATATAGATCTAGCTATAGGACTCAATAGTGAAGCACATTCATGTAGTTGATGAGTATCCAAAAAAAGTTCATGCAGTTCTGAAAAAAGTGATAGGTACTATCCTTATTGCATCTTCTACAAAAATTGCTTTAGTTGACATTTGTTCCTCCCACACATTTATATCTTCATGTTTTTATATAATAATATACATTCTATGGAACTAATTTTTTTGTAATGTATTTAGTGACACCTCTTAGTAAGAGGAATGATCAGGGGTTTCAGTATCCTTCATCTTCATTAACGACAGTCAATATAGATTTGGTCTATTATTTTTTCATTCTTGATATGGATCTATTTGTAATCATCATCGATATGGATTTGATTCTCTCTCATCAAGATAAGTTTGACTATTATCATTGACATGTTTTATTTCATGTTTTCTATGGGATCTCTAATGTTTTTTAAGTAGAGTGGGATTCGAGATCAGATCATGCAAGGCCTTCCCACCAAGAGCTCATGTGTTTGTTGTATACTGTTGTGTTTGAGCCTGATGAAGTTTATTTCATTATTGATCTTACCATTTTTTTGGATACTTTTCTAACATTTTACCATATCTCTTCTATGGTCTTCCACCAATGAGATAGGTTGAGTTTATGATTGACCTAGTTTCAGGTACACAGGTGATATCAATAACTTTTGATTATATTGAACATGTATAGCTGAAAGAGCTCAAGATTCAGCTAGATCACCTACTGAAAAAAGATTTTGTTCACCCTAGAGTTTCACCTTAGGCATCCCCTCTGATCTTTCAAAAAAGAAAGATGGTTCACATTGATGGTATATGGACTATCTAAATCTAAATTGGGTAATAGTCAAGAACAATTATCATTTGTCTCATGTGGATGATTTGTTTTATTAGTTAAATGGGGAAAGAAGTTTTAAAAGATTTATCTTCAGTTGGGTTATCATCACCTCAGATTTTGGGAGTCTGATGTACTAAATATGGATTTGAAGAGAGATTATGGCCATTATGAATATATTTTGATGCATTTTGGTTTGAATAACACTCTTGAAGTTTTTATGTAATTGATGAATTGGATATTACATCAATATATTCACATTTTTTAGTAGTGTTCATGGATGATATACTAGTTTATTCAAAATTTGAGTATGAGAAAAAGAACCGTATGTGTTTGATTCTTGGAATTTTATGAAGTCACCATTTTTATCTATATATTTTTAAATGTAGTTTTTTTATTCAATAAGAGAATTTCTTAAGGCATAAGATTTATGAATATGGAATATTATTTGATCTTGTGAACGTGAAGGTTTTTTGGTCTTAGAAGGAACTACATAATGTCTTTGAGATACGGATCTTCCTTGGCCTTGATGGATACTACTGACTATTTGTTAAGTGATACTCTAAATTAGAGTCATGATTGACTAATATTACTAGGAAATTGGTGAAATTCATATGGGATGAAATGTATTAGTCATATTTTGATGAACTAAAACAACTTCTGAAATGAGATTCTTTTATAATATTACCCGATCCTGGTAAGAGGTACATGGTGTTTTATAATTCTTCTGGTGGTAGTTTGGGATCTGTTCTTATGAAAGATGACTATGTAGTTACTTATGGGTCTAATCATATTTTACTGCATGAGACGAATTAACCAACTCATTATTTAGAGCTTACATCAATTATAAATGCTCTTAAATGTTTGTGGAACTATATTTTTGGGGATAGGTTCGCGATCTTCTTTGATCATAACAGTTTGAGTTATATATTTTCTCAAAAAGACTTAAATCTTTGACAATTACAATGGGTAGAATAACTCCAGACATTTTACATCGATATATCCTACTCCCCATATAAGGAAAACATAGTTTCAGATGCTCTTATTAGTAAATTATCATCACATGATGTTCTAGAATCGAAGGATGAGTGGAACCTTATGTGGATTTTCACTTTATTACACTTGGATGCTCAAGAATATGTTTTAGGTATCATTATAACCAATGTTCAGTTTTCATCAACTATCCTAGAGTATATTTTGTATATTTATCAATAGGATGACGAGTTTAGTAATGTTTGAGAAATCCTTTATGGTGGGGAGACCATTTCTAGTTGGTCTCTTTCTTTCGATGGTATACTCCACATTGGGAATCAGGTTTTCAACCTAGTATATGTGAGGGGTTTTGTCTAGTTTAAATGTCATAGCTCTTAATGGTCTATTCAGCAAGGAACTATGAATATGTATTAGGACATGAAATGAATATTATGGTGGCTAGTTATGAAGCGTGACATTAGAGATTATGTGTCCCATTGTTACGCCTGCCAACAGATAAAGGCAGAGCACTTGAAACCCTCTCTTTTGCTTCATCCTATTTCAGTGTTGATCTAAAAATGGGTTGATGTGTCAATTCATTTTTTTGAATTACCACAGAATCCCCAAGGGAGGAATTTTATTTTTTTGGTTTTTGATCTGTTGAAAAAGTATGCTCATTTCACTCTAATTAAGGATAACACTAAGGTTAATGATCCGGGTAAGATGTATATGAAAAAGATTATGAGGTTACATGGTAGTCTTTTTTCTATTATTCATGATAGGTATACTAGGTTTATCTCAAGGTTTTTGAGGAGCCTCCAAAATGAAATGGCAACTCATGTCATGTTAAGAACAATTTACCATCAACATAAAGATGGTCAGACACAGTGATTAATTCAAGTCCTGGAGGATATGATAGCTTCATAAGTCTTGGATTTCCATGGATATTGGGATAGCCATATGGGGCAGGTTAAGATTTTTTAAAACAAAAATTATCATTCTTCGATCATAATGGACCCGTTTGAGGCATTTTGTGGTCGCTCGTTCATATCACCTCTTTGTTGGGATGAGTTAGGTGAAGTATCTTTAGTTGGACCAAGTTTGGTTCCAGAGAAATTTGTGAAGATTTAGGATTTACATAGACATCTGGTTATATCCCTGAGTTGAAAAAAATCATATGCATTCCAATGACATCATCCTCAAGAGTTTTCCATTGGTGACTGGGTTTTCTTGAATGTTTCTCCTCAGCTGGGTCACCATCGGCATGGAACACCAGAAATGATAGCTCCATGATATGTTGGAGAATTTGAGATCACTGATTGGATCGGGGAGGATTATTATTAGTTAGAATTATTAGTTTAATAGATAGGTATTCATGATATTTTTTCACATGTCTCATCTTAGGAAGTATCACCCCAATCACACTCACGCTCGGATTTGGGAAGAAATTGATTTAGATTAAGATGTTTCTATTCTAGAGAAACAAGTTTATATTGTTGACTCTCAAGAGAGATCCTTTCTTGGGATTTTGATTATGTTGTTTAATGTTCTATGTAAACACATATCATATTCTCATGAGACATATAAATATGAGTTATTGATGAGGGAGCAATGGAAACATCTTTTTATAGGGATTACATCTTTCTCATGCCTTCCCAAGTATGTAAACTCTTTATGGTGGGGAGTTAAAAACATCATATTACATATTTTTTAGGTACATCTTTAAAAACATTGTGGTTTTCCATTTATCATTATATATATAGGGTCGAGAAGGAATTGGATGAATAGCTATAATGGTGGAGTCATAGAATTTTTGGACTCTTATCTTTAACCAGATATTTCTGTAGGATGTACGAGGATTTCACAACGTCTAAGTAGGATAAATAATATTTTAGAGTTACGGCTATAAGTCGTGAATTTCTTCATTCTGTGAAAGATTACTCAATGTGAAGGGCCTTTATACATAATGAGTTAAAAAAAGTTCAGGTTTTAAATCTGAGGTGATTTGTTTTTCTAAGTATGTGGGACTTTGACGGTCACACATCGTATAACTGGGTTACACATCCAACAATGTCCCATGTACAGTTTTTAGAACAATAATTCATTTTTTTTTCTTTCTCTAGTATCTTGTGCTCTCAAACCAAGGGAATTCTTAAGATATTTTTGGATACTCTGATCTTCCTAGATCGATCCATTTAGTTTTAGATCTTCATTTCTATTGTGGAGAATCTCTCTGAGTATTCTATCTTTCTGCTTCTTCATTTCCATATATCGTGGTGGTGATATAGGGTTGCATCATCAGATACATTTACCTAAATTGGTATTTATTCTTGTATTCATACAATATTTGTTGTGTGGTCTCATTTTGATGATAATTCCCTTGTCTATTGTGGTGCGTTGGGTGTTTTTTGTTGAGATATGTTGTATTTTATATTCTTCTCTGACCCCTTATTTTCTAAATTAGATCAATATTGAGATGTGGATTGGATTCAAGGGAATTCATTGACATCGTAGGGTTTTCTTTATTGGTGGATCCCATTGCTGGTGTGTTCGAAAAGGGTTTCGAGTTATGTGGTTCTGTCTCTAGACCGTGTTTGATAAACCATATTGTTATGTTATTATAAATTAGTTTATAAATAAATTTAGATAAAATTGGCATGATTTTTTGTGTGTTTTGGAATGAGATTTTGAATAAAAGTGGCTTTCCTTATATTTTTATAGATGGAAAAAAATGGGTATTTTTAAATCATTGAAAAGGGTTTTATTAAGTGGATTAGAAATTATTTTTGACACATTGAGATAATTTTCAAAATGATCACTTGGGTTATATTATGTACTAAGTGGAAGGTTAAGCTTGAGGCCATCATCCATTATGGGGGTTCACTTTTTGGAGTTTTCTTCAAGTCCTAGAGTGTAGATTATTGTCTCTAGGTATATATATGATTTTGGGGTATCACATTTTTTTGTGTATCCCTAGTCTTGGAGTGTAGATAATAGGCTTCGGGTACCACAGTGCACTATTCATTAATTTTTGGGTATAAGTAGTATACTACCTGACATTTTGTATTCCATGTTGTTATGATGCATGTGATGTTACTATTATTTGTAATGTTTGGCTTCAGACTATTTTATCCTTGATATACATGTTGATTATTATGAAATATGATATGTAAAAATGTTCTTTGAAATTGATATACCTTGTTTTGTTTTAGAACTGTGAAAAAGTGGAAATGTTAACCATGTTTTCGATAAAAATACTTTACTACCTATCATGGCATGTTTTATTTAAAATGAGCATATAATATTTTTTATATGGAGACAATTATTGAACACTTAGGTTGTATCTTATTGATCATATTGTCTCACACCCTATACACATCCTTGGTTATTCGTAGACCACTGTATTTCTTCCAATGCAGGGAAAGGCAAGGCCCCATAGTGAGGTGGTGAGGTTTCACATCAGCTGAGTTGGGTATATGGTGGTGAGATAGTGGGAGTTCATCTATGCCATCACAAATAGTAGATTTTTGGTTTTGGTCCTTTGTAGTTGGACTTGTCTCTTGTGGTTTCAGATACTATTATATTAATTTTGTCCAATATCATTCTTACATATATGGAATATATTTATTGGATTTCTATTATTCATTCTTGCTTTGTGTATATATATGCCATGTTTTTTGTTCAGGTTGGGAAAAATCATTCCATCTATTTTTTTGTTTGAGGCTTGGGTGGTTGTCACCAACCCATGGGGATCAAGAACGCCCTTCAGGTAGTTTATAGATTGGCTCGGGTTCCAGGTTTTAGGGCAACCCAAGTCCGCTTTTTATAATTACCAAGGGGTTAAGCCAAATATATAAGGTATAAAATGACCTATCCACTTTTATAAAACCCATTTAATGGTATTATTAAACCTTATAACATATAATTGTCAATAATAATCCCTTTTTTACTCTTCTAAAATGTGATAAATATGGGTACAGCTTTTTCTTTTTAAAAATTAAAAGTGCACCGCTCACTTCACTTATAAAAGGTCACCCCTTCTCCTCTCATCTACACATTATAGAACCATTTTTTAGTACATTTACTACCCAAATAACATACCAAATTCAGTCTTATAATCTTATAATCCTTATTTTCAGCATAAATCTAACCTAAGAATTTTTTTTTTTGAAAACTTTATGAGGTTACCCAAATAAGGGGAAACATTATTCAACATGTTTTTTCATTTTATTTCTTATACCACCTCTATAAACTATTATTAAAACATTTTGATATAATATCCTCATTATATTCCATATAATGATATTTTTTCATGTTAATTTAATTATCTAAAACCATATCCACTTCCAACAAATTTGTTATGAAATCATCATTCGTGTGCACGGTGGACTACAGCCTCACAAACTAATGTCATTCATTTTTACATTACCATATCTTACGGTTGGGTATGATGATGGATATTAAGTATATATGTGATATTTATAACATTATAATACCTATTTATGAATAATATCATATATACATTTTTACTTTTCATTCTGTAGTGGATATGATAACACCGTTCGTGTGTACGACGGACTACCACCTTACAAAGCGATGTATTCATTTAAAATAACCCTTTACATTGAATATAATGAGTATAAAATAAATAAATATATATGATATAAATTAAAATATTATTATATTAGAAAAATATTTATAATTATAAAAAGATAATATATCATTTTATCTCTTAACTTTCACTCACTAAAAGATGATAATTTTGTTCGTGTATGTGTAGACTACCGTCTTTACAAAGTGATTGGACTCTCTTTTCATCACCAAACCACATGGATGATATATATATAGGTATATTAAAATTAATAATTCCATATTTATTATCTTTTTATCCTTATTTAATTATAATAAATTATATACCTCATTTCCATAATGATTATTGAAAATTTGAAATGTTACTCATGTGTATGTACATCATACCATCTCAATAATCATAAATTACTTTATTTCTCATAATATTCTTTCATGATTGGTCATAAAAGTATAATTGATATATAAATATGATAAATTTTTCATGTTATTCATTCATTATATTATGGAACCAAGATCAATTTATTAGGAAAAAAATTAAAAAATCAAAACCTATATGAAAAACAAAGTAGTTATTACCTGAAACGTGACATTAAAATGGAATTGTTAATAAATGGTTAATAACATAACATAAGTAAATCAAATGTGTTATGATATATATAATTAAGGTTCTTTAATATTTTTATAATAAACATATATTTATTATAAATGAGGTTCTAACATTTACAAAGGAATCCAAGACATAATGTAATGTATTTCTATAATCTCATTTTTTTCTGGGAGACATGAAAATTCAGAACTCATTTGTTTTATGGGGTCTATATACATCCCCTTTGATATGTAATATCATTAATATCATAATTTTAAAGATATTTAAAGTTTAATTTAATTTTATTCTTTATTTTGTCTTACGATTCAAAATATTACTAAACTGGTAAGAGATTTTTGTCTCTCATTTTATTTTTGTGAGACACATTCCTTATTCACCACCTACTTCATTTATGTGGTGTATATGATTAAAATGTCTCTGTTTGATGATAATTATCCTGAAAATTATGGGGATTAAATATTCATTTTAGGACCTATATTTCATAGGTATTATCATTCAAATGTTACCAAAGTGGTAATGGATTTATTCTATAATCTCATCATTTATCACGATTGTTTGTTATTATGTTTTCAATTTGAAATATTATGATCTACATCTCATTAATTCTAAAAACCATTATTATACTCTGAATATTAATTATATTTTCATGTAATAGACTCATTTTCAAACAATGTTTTTATTAATATAAATTATAATATTTTAAAAAAAACATTTTTATTTCCTTATTTGGTCAAAAAAAATTTTTTTCCCAAAACAATTTTTTCTAATAAAAATAAAAAAAATTTTATCATTGTAAAAATTAATTATTAAAGACATTTTTAACCATTTTAAAATTTTTACAGAAAAAATATGAAAGGAATATAGTTTAATTTTTTCAAATATTGAGCATTTTAATTTTACCAAAAATGTAAATAAAATATTTGTTTTAATGTGTATGGAGTGAAAAGTATTTTACACTATCATCAACATTATTTACATTGAATATTATTTATATATTTTCAATTTTATTTTAAAATAAATTTAGTTTCAAAATAATTATGAATTTCAAGTTTTAAAAATGTTTTTCAAAGAAAAGTTGTTTTCCTTATGAAATATTTAAAGTGATCATTAAATGTTATTCTCTATAAACGATGGCAAAATTTGATATAACTCATTATTTTCTATGTATATGAACAAAGGGTACCATTCCTATACATTCATTAAATATTTTCTCTTAAAAATATGTTTATGAAACCTGTATTTCTTCAATGGTTAATACCATGATAGAATTCTTATGAAACCCACTTTTTTATAGGTTATGATATGATGGAATTATAAAATTATTACAAAACCTATTGTTTTCCCCAAGTTATGATATGGTAAAAACTTGGTGAAATCCATCTCATTTCACAATTTATGTTATGATGAATGTTTTTTGTTTTTATGGAACACATACATATCATTTTCATTATGTGATGGGTGGGACGTATATCTTCTCAAATATATTGGGTAATGATGAATGTTATATAATATCAAACTGTATATGGGAGGTTATCCCAATCCAAAAATAGGGTATAATAGAGGTCATATAAATCTAGATAAAGAATACATGGGAGGTGATACCAAGCCTGAAAGGGGGTACATTATAGGTTATCATAATACCAAATTAGGTACATTTGTGGATTGGCCCAGCCTAACATTTTATGAATGTCTTGATGGATATCCATGACATAAGATTTTCTATGATGATGTCAATGCCAAAAATTTATGTTGTCTGCTAATGTTATACTATCATGGATAAATTACATTTATTCGCTAATGATTTATATCTTATGAAAATCCAATATTTATGTCATTACTCAAAGTTATAATCATTTAAATGCATGGTATGATTTAAAAATGTTATGCTCAAGTTCTCATACTCTGATGCTTGTGTTATGAATATTTACCTCCCTTGTTTACCCTTACATAGAATATGAGCACACCCTTTCTTATTTTTCCTTTCCTGAGGTTAAGAAGAAAGATTACTAAGTAGGAGAACTAAAGGGAGAAGATATTTGTGGGATTCATTAAAGATATTTAATTAATTAAAAATATTGTTCTTCAAGTATCTAGATGCACTAAACTATTATGGCCCTCAGGAATTTTTTATAATGTATTAAATATTCATCAAAAATATGTAATATCAATTTAAGAAGAGCCTCAATATATATTGTTGTAATTAGAGTAATTTTTTATTTAAGATTTTTCAAATTAGATGATAAAACTTTAGTGAAATACCTAAGGATATTTCTAAGGATATTTCTAGGTATTTATCTATGGATAAGACTAAGGATGAGTAAACGTTTAGAAAAATTCCTAAGAATTTTTGTAAAGGATTGAACAAGTGGTTTAAAAGAAATTAAATCCATGTATGGATATAATAATTTGATGTGGTAATGGAACAAATGTAACATGGGGTAATAAATCTAAAAATGACACATTGAGCTAGACTCGATCATCACCGGGTGCAGGAAAATAGTCCTTATTGTACAATTAGTTTTATTCTCCTGGGGGATATGCTTTACAAAAATAAAAATTATTTATGATCCATCGTGAAGGATTTAAATATATGATGACTATGAATGAACTAGGATAAACTTAAATATTCATATATTTAAAACATGTTGTCATGATTTATATATCATAGAAGTGATTTATTTCATTATTATTTCATTTTCAACTATGAGTAGTGTTTCTCACACTACACTATTTGGATTTAGTAAATAGTGGGAACCAAAAGAATTTGGGTTAACATTGAATGTGATAGAAAAAATTTTGACCACTAAAAAAATGGGATGATGACTGAGGTTGTAAAGACCCAGAAACTTCAAGGAAAATTTTTTCTTAATTTTCTTTGGAATTTTACAAGAACGCAGTTTCTGACGGCGCCTGATTCTGAGGCCCTGTGTGCCTGGAATTAATTTCCGAAGTTTGGCTCTGGTACATTCAGTGAATGAGCGAGCGGGAATTTCTATCTTTTGAACCGGTGCTCGGAATTGAAATCCGATTGCACCGATGAACTCGCAACGCTGGTAATTTCTTAAGAGAACCTTTACCGTAGTTGCGTTTGTGAAGGAAGAGAAGTTAATTTTTGGGGTTTAATTAAAAAAGTGAATAAAATTGTTAAATCAAATTTTAACAATGTTAAGTGGTTAACTTCTCCCATGGGAAGTTGGTGGTGGGCCCACATCCATCCAACTTCCCATGTGTGGATATTTGAAAGGGTGGGGCCCACACGACCCCCCCCCCACCTTTTCAAATTCCTTAAACTCCCTAACCCTCTTAACCCCTCACATTCCAACTCCCCATTAACTCACATTCTTTAATATTTGACAACTTGATTAATTAATGAGGTGAGTTAAGTATGGTTTATTTGAATTTCAATCTTTTGAAATTCTTGCCAACACTTTGCAATTAATTAATTAAACCAACTTAATTAATTATTTGGAGAGTTTGAATTCTTTTGAATTCATTTTGCCAACATTAAAAAGAGAGATTATATTCTTCTTTTTTGGTTGGCATAAACCTTGTGGGGAGAACTAAGGAGAGGAGAAGAACTCTTGGAAGATCACCAACCTCTCGAGGAAGAACGTTCCACGTTTCTGAAGAACGTGAAGCAACACCTCCGACCATCGTCAACCGGAGTACAGAAGGGAAGCACCGCCGCCTACAAAGTATACAGAGGGTGACGTCTCGGCTCGACTTCACCGAGCTCTTCTCCCACCAACCTAGACGGAACGACGCCCGACCTCCGCGACGCTTGTCTTCCGCGGGTCGTTGAAGAACTCTGTTCTTGAAGTCGAGGTAGGGGTTTTAACTTTTTAGAGTTATGTGGATCTTTCCTTCGAACTTGAAGGTTTATATTTGTCGGGCCTTGATTCCAAATCTTTTATTTAATTTAAAAGATTGTGAAAGTTTGTCGTTCATTAAAGGCCGATTGCTATCAATATAACGTGAGGAGCTCGGACCGCATGAACCCGGTCGACCCTCCTCCTTTTTATTTGTGTTGAATCTTTGTGTTTTGGTTCGGGAAGGCGTGGTGCCATCGCACCACGTGGGTTCAAGCGGAAGGAAATGCGCAGCGCCGTCGCGCCGCGCCGTGGGAAGATTTCAAGAACGCGACGCCGTCGCGTCGCGACGAAAGAAGTCGTAGGCGCCGCGGGCGGAGCGGGGCCGCGGCGGAGGGGCGCGGTGCCGTCGCACTGCGCCGGACGACGAAGGCCGCGGCCGGTTCCGGGCCACGGCGGAAGGAGAAGACCGGCGGCCAGCCGGGCCACCGGTGTCGGAAGCCGGAAAGGGGACCGACCTTGCTGGTCCCGTTGAGGAAGAACCGGTCGGCCATGTCGGGTCGGCCGGAAAGGAGGGAAAACCGAGGGGGATTAATTCCCCCGGCCAGCCGAAATGGCCCCCCATTATGAGGGGGGCCAGTTTCACAAAGGGGGGCAGGCGGCCTCCCCGTTTCCAGCAGCTCGGCCGAAGGCCGAGCTGGCAGCGCGCTGCCTTGCGCCGAATCGGCGTGCCTGGCCGGGTCGGGCCGCGTCGGGCCGGGTCGACCCGGTTCTGGTCAACCGGGGGGTCTCGGGCCGGGACGGCCCGGGCCTGAAATCCCCGTTACCGAGCTGTTTGGATTCAAATGCCCATAACTTGGGCTACGGGCCTCCAAACGACTCGTCGTCTGCGGCAACGCGATCCTTGGATCGAGACGGTCATTTCGGTATACTATACTCAAGGTGCATCTTCCTTTTCGGGAGCCTACGTGGTTAAAACTCCATAGTTAAGCGTGCTTGGCCTAGAGTAGTGATCAGGATGGGTGACCTCCTGGGAAGTTTCCCAGGGTGGGTGTGAGACGGAAAGACCAATAACTAACAGACCGGGCGTCCGATTTACGCGCTGTCTGTTTCGTTGAATTCCTCTTGATGAGATGGATCTTTTGGAATACTCTGCCCGAGGTTTGGACGCAGGTAGAGTATGGTCGGGTTGGTTTTTCCTTAAAAACCAACCGGGCCCCTGGAACGAAAAGGTCAATAACTCTCAGACCAGGCGTCCGATTGACGCGCCGTCTGTTGCGTTGAGTTCCTGTTGACGATACGGAACTTTTGGCATTCTCTGCCCGAGATTTGGAAGCAGATGGATTGTGGCCGGGTTGGATCGCACAGAAATCCAACCGGGCCCCGGGAACGGAAAAGCTGATACCTTTCTGACAGAACATCTGTTTGACGAACCGTCAGCGGCGTTGGTGATCTCTTTGAGAAACGGTCCCTATGAGTATACCCTATGAGAGTTCGGGGTATAGTTGAGATACGGCCGGGTTTGGTTCGCTCACGAAACCAACCGGGCCCCTGGGACGAAAAGGCTAATAACTCACAGACCAGGCGTCCGATTGACGCGCCGTCTGTTGTGTTGAGACCACTATGATGAGGCGGTCCTTTGAGATACTTCTTCGTGGGACTTTGAGATACTTGGAGTATCGAACTGTAGCTCGTGGAGCGGACCCTCCCAGTGACGAGCGTGCAGAGTACGGAGACCGTGTAACTGGCTGAGACCTGATGACTACTTGACCGACTCGACTTGGAGTGAGTCGACTAGCCCAGTGGACGGAGCACTACTTTCTAAGGTGCAGACCCATGGAGGACGGAGCACTACCTGTGTGACAGTGCAGACCCGCGGTACTCGTCTGGAGAGTACCTCAGCAGGCTACTAGGGGGTGTGCACTACTGTGTTTGGGTGACATACCTCAGCGGGAAGCACTACTGTGTCTGGGTGGCTGACCCGCGGTACTCGACAGGAGGAGTACTTCAGCAGTCTTAGGTTAGTGAGCAGTACCTCAGAGTCGTGACAGGACCACTGTACACTCCAGAGACGGAGCTCTTCAGCAGTTATGATTTCGATAATGAAAATCCTGGTTTGAGCTAAGACTTTTGACCTTGTGTTTACCTCATGATTGAGATGGGTCACTTCCTAACTTAGGAATATGTATGGGCATATACCTGGGTAGTGGTTATCCGTTGATTTCACAATCATTGTGTTTCCTCATGATTGAGATGGGTTACTTGATAACTTAGGTATATGTATGGGCATATACCTAAGTTGAGTTTATCTGTTGAGATCTTCTTTGTGGTTATCCTTGATGGTTTAGTGAGACCTTGAGGATCTCGGGGTCCCTACTGAGTATCGTTATACTCACCCCTGCATGGGCTATGCCCGCACCACGTTGTGTTGGTTGCAGACGACGGTCAGTGCTGACGGAGGCCGAGTGTTCGAGGACTGGACGGTACCCGGAGGTGGACTACACGACGAGTCAGTACCCGGAGGTGGACTACACGACGTGACGACTCACAGAGGAGGTTGACGGACGAGAGCGTGGAGGAAGATATATGTACCTACCCTTCAGGTAGGATCCGTGGTGGACGACCAGGAGCTGCGCTATCTGTACCTACCCTTCAGGTAGGATCCAAGGAGGATGACCCAGGAGCTGCTTCCTTCTTCCAGCTGTTTGTCTTTTTGTTGTTGTACCTTGTTCAGTTGTAGTTGTACTTTCTTTTGGGTTTGTATTCTGGCCCATTTACTTTTCATCTTTTCTTTTGTACTTAGTGTTTTGCTTCCGCTTGTACTCTGTGGTGCTTGTTTTCTTTTATAAAGGCAATGTATTCCCAATTATCGGGATTTTACGCCTTTGGTGCTAGTCGCCAGCCCCTGGCCTATGGAAGGCGGGCTTGGGGTAGTCACGACACGGGCCCCGAGGACGGGTCGTGACAAATTGGTATCAGAGGATTTCGGTTCTACCGCAGAACTTATGACTCTGACTTTTTCTTTCTGTGAAGCAATAGTGTTAATAGTACCGAGTGTGGATTTCAGTTCAGGGAGTCCAGTGTTGGTGCGGGCGGCCGACGTATCCATACACCAGGACCCTGACAACTAATTTCCGACTTTGTGTACGAAAAAACTGATTGTGTGTGTGTTTTCAAAGGTTTTCCCTTAAAACAGCTCAAACTAGGTCAGCTCACTAGGTATAAACGTTTGACCGTGTCACGATATTTCTTTCAGGATGCCTTTTCACGGACGACCAGATAGAGCCCATAGGGATGTGCATGCTGACAGCCTGTCGAGCGAAGAGGCTTCGGTGCAGGGCCCTCTTGCAGTTGAGGCTCCAACGGAGGCACCAGCGGTACTACCATACGTTGGGCCACCGATTCCACCAGCCCCAGCAATAGGCGATGCAGGACGCTTGAGCGCGCTGCACGAGTTCTAGCGCCAGTGGCCACCCAGGTTCTGGGGAGAGACAGACTCGCAGGTGGTTGAGGTTTGGCTGGAGGCTGTGGTGAGAGTATTCAGGCTAGTGGGGAAGCCGGCAGACTTCATGGTGATCTTTGCTGCCAGCCTCTTTCAGGCAGCAGCAGGCAGGTGGTGGAGCCACTTGTTTCAGTTTTGCGACGGGATGACCTTCGCATGGGAAGACTTCGAGACCTTCTTCAGGGTGGAGTTTGTGCCAGTATCTCTACACCCCGATCATGTACAAGAGCTTCTGCCTTTGCCGCGTGTTTTTCGATCAGTAGACGAGTCATCTGTGGGTAGCAGACAGATGATGCAGAGGTCCAGGAGGACCAGACTAGCATTTGGACGATCTCGAGTTTTAGGACCGGTGGTGTGGGGCACCCGGGGTGGGAACAGAGCTAGGCGTGCCAGAAGCAGGTTGTGTTACTCATGCGGCGGAAAGGGTCACCTGGCACGTGACTGTCCGACTCCACGTACAGTTGATCCGCAGGCGTTGGAGGAGCCACCAAGCCAGAAGCAGTGACGAGTGCTTGAGTAACAGCCGAGCAGTGGAGAAGGTAGTAGAGCTCCGAGAGTAGGTGGGCAGGAGAGCAACTAGTGGATATGTCCTTTGTACTTCTAGTTCCATGTTGCTTTTGTATTCGTGTCTTTGTACTATGAGCTACAATAATAAAAAGACACTTATCTTTGTTTGGTTTCCTGTCCTTTTGTTTGGTTGATACTGAGTGGTCCCGGTTAAACTGTTGACTTGACCCTCACTTTCGAGATTTCAACTGGAGGGGACCCAGTGACCTCACACTGATGCCGACAGTGTGACTCGACCCTTGGAGGCGAGAGTGACAGTTGGATCTCTTAGTAGTTATGTCGAGGCCTTACGACGTCATCCATGGCATGAATGCATCATTCATGTTAGGATTGACTGTATTAGGCAACGAATGTGGTTCATCCAGGGGATGAGACCAGATTTCTCTTATCGGTAAAGAAGAAATCATAGCAACTCTTGTGAGACTAAAGGAGGTGCAGTTCATCCAGGAGCGGATGAAGATTGCACAGTGCAATAAGAAACAGGGAACCGGTGCCAGTCTTAGAGACTCGGGCGTGTTAAATGTTTCAAGAAGAGGAAGCTTTAAATAGAGATGAGTCTGTGAAGCGGCAGACGTGGAGGTAGATCTAGGAGAGCAGCATGAGGTGCTGTACATCTTAACATGCTACAACCACCCGCCTTAGTTATCCCCGCCTTGATCAGGGAGCTGGAGGGTGGTAGAAGAATGCGGCTGCATGCGGTCAAGGAGTGTGACCCAATGGCTCTAGAAATGATTCAAGGGACAGTCTGTGTCCACTAATAGCTGCTGTAGTAACAGACGTCGATATGAATCATTCCTCGCTTTCACAAATCTTGTTCCAGACCTAGAGTTTCCGGTAAGCCGTGGACTTAACCCTCACGTCTGGAGATACCTTGGGAGGAGACTCGATAATCACACTTATGCTGATGGTGTGGTCAGACCCTCGAGGAGAGAGTTTCAGTTGGAATCTCTTGGTGGCAGCTTCGAGGCCTTACGACGTTAGTTTGAGTATGGAATAGGCAATAACTGTTCATACTCAAATTGATGGTTTTAGGCAAGCGTCGGGATGGGTTTTCCTTGGTCGGTGAAAAGGAAACCCCAGGCAGCACGGGATAAACTCTTTCACGGGAGGGTGCAACCGATCACTCTTGAATCGGACAACCTTACCCTCGTGGCAGCAGTCGTTTGAGTTCCAGTTCTAACAGGAATTGGAAACCTCTAGAGTTTGAGGATGGCGACCACGTTCTTATACGGGTCTCACCTCGACGAGGTTTACGGAGATGTGGCCAAGGTGGCAAGTTATCTCCAAGGTCCAGCGGACCTTCTTAGGTCCCCATCTGGGTAGGCGGGGTGGCTTACCGCTTGACCCATTCACCGCAGTTGCACCAGGTGCATGACGACTTCCACGTATCTCAACTGAGGAGATACGTGCTCGACCCTTCGCATACCATCAACCATGAGGAGCTGGACGATGGCGATGGGGTGACTTTCACGGAGGTTCCAGTGGGGATCGAGGATATACAGGAGCAGATCCTATGAGGACGATCGATTCCTCGGGTGCACTTTCTTTGGAAGTACAGAACCTCTAGGTAAGCACATGGGAGCGGAAGGCTCAGATGCATGCTCAGTACCGCTTTTGTGACCCTAGTTTGTGTTGAAGCTTTACGGGGACGTAAATCCCTGAGGTGGGAGTAATGTAAAGACCCTGAAATTTCAAGGAAAATTTTTTCTTAATTTTTTTTGGAATTTTACAAGAACGCAGTTTCTGACGGCACCTGATTCCGAGGCCCTGTGTGCGCGGAATTAATTTCCGAAGTTTGGCTCGGGTACGTTCAGTGAATGAGCGAGCGGGAATTTCTATCTTTTGAACTGGTTCTCGGAATTAAAATCCGATTGCACCGATGAACTCGCAACGCCGGTAATTGCTTAAGAGAACATTTACCGTAGTTGCGTTTGTGCGGGGGGAGAAGTTAATTTTTGGGGTTTAATTAAAAAAGTGAATAAAATTGTTAAATCAAATTTTAACAATGTTTAGTGGTTAACTTCTCCCATGGGAAGTTGGTGGTGGGCCCACATCCATCCAACATCCCATGTGTGAATATTTGAAAGGGTGGGGCCCACACGAACCCCCCCCCCCCCCCCCCCACCTTTTCAAATTCCTTAAACTCCATAACCCTCTTAACCCCTCACATTCCAACTCCCCATTAACTCACATTCTTTAATATTTGACAACTTGATTAATTAATGAGGTGAGTTAAGTATGGTTTATTTGAATTTCAATATTTTGAAATTCTTTCCAACACTTTGCAATTAATTAATTAAACCAACTTAATTAATTATTTTGAGTGTTTGAATTCTTTTGAATTCATTTTGCCAACATTAAAAAGAGAGATTATATTCTTCTTTTTTGGTTAGCATAAACCTTGTGGGGAGAACTAAGGAGAGGAGAAGAACTCTTGGAAGATCACCAACCTCTCAAGGAAGAACGTTCCACGTTTCCGAAGAACGTGAAGCAACACCTCCGACCATCGTCAACCGGAGTAACGAAGGGAAGCACCGCCGCCTACAAAGTATACAGAGGGTGACGTCTCGGCTCGACTTCACCGAGCTCTTCTCCCACCAACCTAGACGGAACGACGCCCGACCTCCGCGACGCTTGTCTTCCGCGGGTCGTTGAAGAACTCTGTTCTTGAAGCCGAGGTAGGGGTTTTAACTTTTTAGAGTTATGTGGATCTTTCCTTCGAACTTGAAGGTTTATATTTTTCGGGCCTTGATTCCAAATCTTTTATTTAATTTAAAAGATTGTGAAATTTTATCGTTCATTAAAGGCCGATTGCTATCAATATAACGTGAGGAGCTCGGACAGCATGAACCCGGTCGACCCTCCTCATTTTTATTTGTGTTGAATCTTTGTGGTTTGGTTCGGGAAGGCGTGGGGTCGTCGCACCACGCGGGTTCAAGGGGAAGGAAATGCGCGGAGCCGTCGCGCCGCGCTGTGGGAAGATTTCAAGAACGTGACGTCGTCGCGTCGCGACGAATGAAGTCGTAGGCGCCGCGGCCGGAGCGGGGCCGCGACAGAAGGAGAAGATCGGCGGCCAGCCGGGCCACCGGTGTCGGAAGCCGGAAAGGGGACCGGCCTTGCCGGTCCCGTTGAGGAAGAACCGGCCGGCCAGGTCGGGCCGGCCGGAAAGGAGGAAAAACCGGGGGGGGATTAATTCCCCCGGCCAGCCGAAATGGCCCCCCATTATGAGGGGGGCCAGTTTCACAAAGGGGGGCAGGCGCCCCCCCCCCCCCCCCCCCCGTTTCCAGCAGCTCGGCCGAAGGCCGAGCTGGCAGCGCGCCCAACGCGCTGCCTTGCGCCGAACCGGCGTGCCTGGCCGGGCCGGGCCGGGCCGCGTCGGGCCGGGTCAACCCTGTCCGGGGCGGGTCGACCCGGTTCGGGTCAACCGAGGGGTCTCGGGCCGGGACGTCCCGGGCCCGAAACCCCCGTTACCGAGCGGTTTGGATTCAAATGCCCATAACTCGGGCTACGTGCCTCCAAACGACTCTCCGTCAGCGGCAACGCGATCCTTGGATCGAGACGGTCGTTTCGGTATACTATACTCAAGGTGCACCTTCCTTTTCGGGAGCCTACGTGGTTAAAACTCCATAGTTAAGCGTGCTTGGCCTAGAGTAGTGATCAGGATGGGTGACCTCCTGGGAAGTTTCCCAGGGTGGGTGTGAGACGGAAAGACCAATAACTAACAGACCGGGCGTCCGATTTACGCGCTGTCTGTTTCGTTGAATTCCTCTTGATGAGATGGATCTGTTGGCATACTCCGTCCGAGGTTTGGACGCAGGTAGAGTACGGTCGGGTTGGTTTTGCCTTAAAAACCAACCGGGCCCCTGGAACGAAAAAGCCAATAACTCTCAGACCGGGCGTCCGATTGACGCGCCGTCTGTTGCGTTGAGTTCCTGTTGACGATACGGAACTTTTGGCATTCTCCGCCCGAGATTTGGATGCAGATGGATAGTGGCTGGGTTGGATCGCACAGAAATCCAACCGGGCCCCGGGAACGGAAAAGCTGATACCTTTCTGACAGAACGTCCGTTTGACGAACCGTCAGCGGCGTTGGTGATCTCGTCGAGAAACGGTCCCTATAAGTATACCCTATGAGAGTTCGGGGTACAGTTGAGATACGACCGGGTTTGGTTCGCTCACGAAACCAACCGGGCCCCTGGGACGAAAAGACTAATAACTCACAGACCGGGCGTCCGATTGACGCGTCGTCTGTTGTGTTGAGACCACTATGATGAGGCGGTCCTTTGAGATACTTCTTCATGGGACTTTGAGATACGTGGAATATCGACCTGTAGCTCGTGGAGCAGACCCTCCCAGTGACGAGCGTGCGGAGTACGGAGACCGTGTAACTAGCTGAGACCTGACGACTGCTTGACCGACTCGACTTGGAGTGAGTCGACTAGCCCAGTGGACGGAGCACTACTTTCTGAGGTGCAGACCCATGGAGGACGGAGCACTACCTGTGTGCCAGTGCAGACCCGCGGTACTCGTCCGGAGAGTACCTCAGAAGGCTACTAGGGGGTGTGTACTACTGTGTTTGGGTGACATACCTCGGCGGGAAGCACTACTGTGTCTGGGTGGCTGACCCGCGGTACTCGACAGGAGGAGTACTTCAGCAGTCTTAGGTTAGTGAGCAGTACCTCGGAGTCGTGACAGGACCACTGTACACTCCAGAGACGGAGCTCTTCAGCAGTTACAGTTTCGATAATGAAAATCCTGGTTTGAGCTGAGACTTTTGACCTTGTGTTTACCTCATGATTGAGATGGGTCACTTCCTAACTTAGGTATATGTATGGGCATATACCTGGGTAGTGGTTATCCGTTGATTTCACAATCCTTGTGTTTCCTCATGATTGAGATGGGTTACTTGATAACTTAGGTATATGTATGGGCATATACCTAAGTAGAGTTTATCTGTTGACATCTTCTTTGTGGTTATCCTTGTTGGTTTAGTGAGACCTTGAGGGTCTCAGGGTCCCTACTGAGTATCGTTATACTCACCCATGCACTGGCTATGCCCGTACCTCGTTGTGTTGGTTGCAGACGACGGGCAGTGCGGACGGAGGCCGAGTGTTCGAGGACTGGACGGTACCCGGAGGTGGACTACACGACGAGTCACTACCCGGAGGTGGACTACACGACGTGACGACTCACAGAGGAGGTTGACGGACGAGAGCGTGGAGGAAGCTATCTGTACCTACCCTTCAGGTAGGATCCGTGGTGGACGACCAGGAGCTGCGCTATCTGTACCCACCCTTCAGGTAGGATCGAAGGAGGACGACCCAGGAGCTGCTTCCTTCTTCCAGCTGTTTGTCTTTTTGTTGTTGTACCTTGTTCAGTTGTAGTTGTACTTTCTTTTGGGTTTGTATTCTGGCCCATTTACTTTTCAGCTTTTCTTTTGTACTTAGTGTTTTGCTTCTGTTTGTACTTTGTGGTGCTTGTTTTCTTTTATAAAGGCAATGTCTTCCCAGTTATCGGGATTTTACGCCTTTGGTGCTAGTCGCCAGCCCCTGGCCTATGGAAGGCGGGCTTGGGGTAGTCACGACACGGGCCCCGAGGACGGGTCGTGACAGAGGTGAAGGATATTTTGATTATTCCTAATAATGTTTCGTGTAACATTCTTAACAATGTTCACCTTAACCAAATCGTGTAGTCACCAAAGAAGATAATGATAGAGTTCTCTAAGAGTTCATATAATGGATACCATAGAGTAAATAAGATTCAATTTTCTATATATTGAGAATTTGGAAGGAATAAAACAATGGAAGGTATCAGAGGGATAATAATATATTTTTGGGTTTGTAAAATAAGGACACAAAGAATGTAAATACAAAGTAAAAATGAAAAGTTTGTTTAACACAACAGATGATAATAATAGTCACCCTAAGGTGTCATCAATAATTTAATGTTTTAAATAAGTAAAGTATAGGAATTAGGAAAATTTATTTCCTAATGTGAAATATTTTAATGAAAATCAGAAAGGTCATATGAGTAATTTTCATATTTTTTTATGATAAAGAGACTAAAATGAAATATGAAGGGAAATAAGTTTTAAGGAAATAAGATAAAGAAGCCTAGTTAACGGTTTTAATAAGTAGTTTGTGTGATCAACAAGTTTACATATTTCAAATCAATAATTATGTTATATGAATCATAAAATTTATAAGGGTTTTTAAATAAAAAAATTTGTTAAGGATATGCAATAATATGTTGAATAGTATTAATGACCTAAAAAAGTGGTTTAATGGAAATGTAATATTTTATCAAAAATGCATGATTAAGGGAAGATAAATATTAATATTTTCCTGAGGTTGATAAAATCATTTTATGTTTAGATTAAGAGATAATGAATATGTATAAAGTAAATTTGATAGTATTAATGACCTCAGAACTTATAATGGATGTGTTGATAATGTGGTTTATGTTATCATTTATGGAGTTTACAAACATTGTTGGGTCTATGGAATATCTTCAATAATATATGTTTTTATTCAAGGAATTAGAAATCATGCATGTTTTCATTGAGGTTTTAGGGAAATTATGGTTATTACTAAAAATTGGGATAATATATGACTAAGGTATTCACATATTTGGCAAGCGACCATTAATATTTTCTTAATGATATTTTTAGGATTTATGATCAGTTGATTTTGGGAAATATAGTGGACTTATTTAAAAAAATGAATTCTGGAAGGGTCATATGATTAACCATTTATTTAATGGTTTAAAATGAAATTTGGATGAGGTTTTAGAGATTAATATATTTATTCACCATATAAATATTTTTCCATTTTGAATAAATAGTGTTAACATATTTAAACTTTATATTGAATGAATGACTTATCATTCATTTATGGAATTTCATTAGTGGTTTCGACATGAAAAAAAATCACCTATTAAATTAAGATATGATGTGGAAATTGATCAAGGCATAATAAAAGGAATAAATTGTTCCTATGTATAAAAAGATATCAAGTTAGTAAATTTTCATATGTTGTTATCCTATATGGAAAAATAATTTCCCAAAATTATGGTAATGATATTAAAATAAAATTTTGTCTTATTATCATCATTTTTTATTACATTGATGAAATTTTTAATGTCACTATAGTTTATAGAATTTTGGTCATTATCTTTCTCCTGACCATGTTATCTATCAATCTCCAAATGTATTTTTGAGTTAGTTTTCTCTCCTATGTCCATTATTTCACATACCACCAATGTTCTTTAATTTGGAACCCAATTTTGTGTTATTCTATATAACATTCTCACAAACCTTTCCCTTTTGCAAGAAGTTTTTTTATTCAACCTCATTTTGATGTGGGTTTCTATGAATGAATTTTCAAACATTAATCCTTTGATAATCGAGACTAAATTCAAAGTAAAAATTCATTTTATGGGGGTTATAATGAAAAATCCTGAGGTTTTGTGATTTTTTTTTTCAAATTACTGTAACATTTTTAGTAGTTCTTATTACACATAAAACTGAGTTTCATTTGTATTATTTGCAATATAGAATTTAGCTTTCATTAAATGAAACAATGAGTTTAGCTCGCATTACACACAACACTAAGTGCAACTAATAATACATGTTACATAGAGTTTAAATAAAACATAGTATACAACATAAATATTAGTATTTAATTTGATAGTTATCCCTTAGACCTTGAAAAGTAAGGTATTAATTGTATTAATAAAATTATTAATACATATGGTTTAAACATGTATATAAAATGAATTAATTAGTGAAAAATTAATTAAAAATGAAAATAAAAACTATTTGGAAATAAAGGAAATCATTTTTCTAAAAATAATTTTAATTGAAAAAACATTATTTACCTCATTCAATTAATAAAACCACTATTGGTGAATTATTTTAATGAAATTTACATATTATATATGAAATCAAATGTTTAAAATTAATCTTATTTGTTTTAAAAAACTATTTTTATTAAAAAAACACTATTTAACTTAACTAATTAATATAACCACTATTGGGGAATTATTTTAATGAAATTTATATATTATATATTCAATCAAATGTATTTTTTAAAAAAATTCTTTTACTTTTGTGAAATTATTTTTAAAATTAAATTTTGATTCTTTTATAAAATTAATTTGGAAAAATAAATTTCACTTTTGAAATAATCATTTGAAAATTATATTATGGTGAATTTTTTAGAATTTTTTGAAAATATGAATTTTTATGATTAGTGAAAAATACTCAGTTTTAATTGAAAACTGTCTTTTTGTTTCAATTATTTAAAATTTAAATTTAAATTTAAAATTTTATCAAGTAAAATTACTTAAATTAAATATCTATTAATACAATTTCTGTAATTTTAATCAATTTCATATTGAAATTCGATATATAATCTCTGTAAACATTCAAACACACTAGTGAAAAAGTAGGATTTAACGTCATTTTTTTATTGTTGACGTTAGTTGTTAACCAAAATTTATAAAGGTGATGTAAAAAAGATTATTTTTTACATCTATTTTACTAAAACTGATGCAAAAAAATTATATTTATTGAGGGTTTCGGCATCGGTTTTCCCAAAACAGATGCCCAAACCCTCTCCTCTGCCTTGCTTTTTTGCATCAGTTTTTATAAAAACTGACTCGGAAGTTAATAAAAAAATTATATAAAAATATTTATTATAATGTAAAATTAAAATACACATACCTAAAATTTAAAACATGTTCATTTTTGGTTATTGTTGAATCGTTCGTTTGATTATCATTATGTTCAAACATCAATTATAACAAAAGTGTTAGTTTTATGATCCCATATGTAATGTTTTTCATAAATATTAGAATATACATACCTATAATATTAATCAAACATATCAAATTGTTCAAAAAAAATGAATATGGGTAAGATTAGATTGAGAATAAGATTGGAAATCATTGAATGCCTACAATAACATTGAATGATACGAGATAAAAAAATTTAATAATATGGTAGAAAATATGCAAAAATTAATACAACTAACCTTATCAAATTCAGTAGTTCCCCTTGTTGTGATTATCTCTTAAATGAATCCAAGAATATAATGACCACAATCAATATGTCCTTTTTAATTATGGCACTATATTTAAAAAACATTGAATTGATAATAAAAATAAACATATAACAAAAAAATTAGAATAAAACCTATAATAAAAACTAGTTACTTTTACTTCCACATATTTCATTTTATGTGGTGTCTTTATCGACATGTATTCCTTGTTAATTTTTTTCCATGAACTACATTTTCAAATATATTAACTAATAATACATGTGTCAGTAATGATAATTACACATAATGAGCTTATAAAAAATAAACAAACATACATATCTAATATGGTGGAAAATATTTTCTGAACATTTCCTAATAAAGATCAAAACCAATATATGGTGCGTTCACTTGGGCACAATACACCTAAAATCCAAATCCCCCTATAATCAAAAAATTTCACAATTAATGACATTATAGTGATCATTAGTTCATAATTATGTTTCTGTTCTTATTTATCAGGAAATTTCAAAAGGCAATACTCAAAATTTGTATGAGATAA
The DNA here is from genome assembly GCA_963277665.1 of Viscum album. Taxonomy (NCBI): domain Eukaryota; kingdom Viridiplantae; phylum Streptophyta; class Magnoliopsida; order Santalales; family Viscaceae; genus Viscum; species Viscum album. Next base: position 1,198,941,980 of record OY728131.1, read on the forward strand.
TATCTCACATATATATGCAATTCCATTAAGATTACTCTCATGTTTCACTTCCATTGAAATGAATTCTAGATCTATAAAATCATAAATGCATGTAATTTCATTTTGAAGAAGAAGCATGTGCAGATACATAATTTAAAAATAAAATATAGTTAGTCAATTTTATTGACCTCACCTGTTTTGATAATCCCAATTATGCTTTAACAAACTATGATAATCACAAATAATGTTTATCTATATATTAATTCTTTCAATCTATGAAATTATATTATCAAGATAATAATAATATTAAAATAATCTTTGAAATATGTTAATCAATGTTTATCTATGTTTATAGGAATTTTGAAATAATCCTAACTCAATCGGATATGTTTTTCATAATGCAGATAATTGTTAAGTCACTGATATGCTTATAGCTACTGACATAGACCTACTGGTACTTAGTCTACTGATAGACATAGTCACCGATAAGCAAAGTTCACTGATACACAGAGCTACCTATATGTATAAGTCCACAGGTAAGCAAATTTCACTGATATATCAAGTCCACTGATACAGACTTCTATCGATAGAAGCTAAGATACCGATAGAACAAGTCTACAGATATACACTAGCACTGGAAAAGAACAAGCTATTGATATAGACAAGCTACCGATACAGACAATCTACCGATACAGAACGGAGATACCGATACAAATGATCCACCGATACAAGAGAGTTACTGATATACCCAAGCTACCGATAGAAGGAGTCACCAGTACATAGATATACTGATACACAGAGTAACAACTACCGATACAAGGAGCAACCGGTACAAAATCAAAGAGCTACCTATAAGAGCTCACTGCTATACAAAGTCAACTGTTACATATCTACCAACCGAAATCTACTGATTAAAGGCTTACCAGTCACTGATTCCTAAACTCTACTTTTGTCAAAATTATTTATTTATTAAGAAATGGTCATATTTGATGATTTTAATGCAATTAATGTTATTTAATGATAGTTGTTTGAATTTCAGGGAACCGTAACTAGTACCCATGAAAAGGTAATCATTCCCATTGCCGGTGCTGAAATCTATTAAATGAAGAACAAAGATCGGGAGAAACATAACAACAAGAAGTTTCGTGCGGTGTGGGAAATAAGTGATGAAGAGTGCTGAAAAGTGGTGCATTCATATAGAAAAGAAAGGCTACATTCATACTAGAAGAACACTGGACATTCACGAAGCCATTCATTCAAGAAGAGAACACAAGCTGAACATTATCCAAGGAGTGAAGAACTTCAATGGGATCTTCATACACTCAAGCTGGTCTAATCTGAACTTGAAGAAAATGACCCTCTGTTTTTCAGACAAGAACCAGAGAAGGAATCAGAACCATTCTTTATCAATCAAAGAAGTACAGAGTTGCACTTCAAATCACTAGAGCATTCTAAAACTCATATCTACACTCTTAGTGATTCTTTTATTTTACATTTTGATCAGTGTGCATACTCTGTATATTTTATACACACACTATCTCCTGTGCTAAACTAGAGGATCTCTAAATCCTCACACAAACCTTCCATAACTCTTTTGTATCCCACTGTGGATAGTGTTAGAGTTCAAGTAAGACCTGGATAGCTAGTGTGCTGTTGTTTTGTTTTCCCACGTAGAACTGTGGTAGAGGTCTTAGTACCTGGATAGTCTTTGCACTGTTGTTTACCCCGATCCAGGGTGTGGATCTAATTTATATAAATTGTTTGAGAGGAATAAGTCTCGTCTTGAAACTGAACATCTTGTTTTAAAACTGATGTGCTTACTTATTTTGATTTTAACCTATATTGAATATTCCGCTGCTAATTACTTTGAAATATAAAATTGTTTTAATGTTACTTTTATAGTTAATATAGAAAGTGTTTTTATTTAATGTAAAGCATTAGGTTATCATCAAAAGTTAATTAATCTTCCAATTAGACTAACGGATAACTAATCAATCTTTTGAGAACCTAACTGACCCTTTATAGTTTTACAAATTCCCAACAAATTATCTTGTTATTCAATTTGGGGGATTTTAATAAAAATATTTTTAACAGAAATTTTTAATTGGAAAACAATTCAACCCCCTCTTGAGTATCGACTCCGACCAACATTTGGTATCAAAGTATTGTTTATTATTAAAGGTTTTTGAAACACACTGTTTTTTAACTGTGATTTTAGTTGTATCTTAAAGATCTTATATTTCTATTAGTTCTAAATTTTATCTCTTCAAATATATTTTCTAAAATATAGTTATGGATAATATACTAGAAGGTGTTGCTACCAACATGCCACCTTTTTTAAATGGTAAAAATTAGGCTTAGTGGAAGCTTAAAATGAAAATTCATTTAGAGAGTATGGGATTTGATATCTGGACAGCTATAGAGACTCAATATGAAATTCCAGAATCTGAAAGAACTACTTGGGATGATCCTACTAAGACAAATTACAATTATAATTATAAAACAATGAATGCCCAGTACTATTCTTTAGGTGATGAGGAATTTAATAGAATATCTTCTTGTAAAATTGCTTATGAAATCTGGGACACTTTGGCTATTTCCCATGAGGGAACAATAAATGTCAAAGAAATGAGGATAAACACCTATACTATTAAGTATGATAATTTTAAAATGAATCCTGATGAACCCATTTATGATATGTATCTCAGGATCAATGAGATTTTCAACACTATGAGCTCACATGGAAAAGTTGTTCCTGTAATGGAAGAGATTATGTGAATACTAAGATGTTTCTAATAAAGATGGAGAGGCACATCTGTCTCCATAAGAGAATCATGTGATATAAGTTCACTACCTGTTAAGGAATTAATTGGTAAGCTTATGATGTATGAAGAAGAACTTAAGGTAAACAAAGAAGAAGATGATGAACCAAGGAAGAAGTCAGTAGCCTTCAAGACATCTGCTTCAAATAGCATGGATGAGGAGAAAGTTCACATACCTAATGAAAGCTCAGCAAGTGAAAGTTCAGATTTTGACAGTGATGCTAAAATGGATCAGATATCCAGGATATTCAAGAAGTTCTACAATAAGAAGAAATTCTTTAGAGAATCAAATTATAAAGGAAAATATGATAACAAAGCTCACTTGCAGAAGACCAGGAAAAATCATGATAGAAGTGATGAAGTTGTCTGCTATGAATGAAAAAGGAAAGGAAATGTTAATGAAAACTGTCCGAAATTAAAATTCAAGAAGAAACATGACTATAAGGACAATAATTATTAGAAATCTATGAAAGAAACTTTGAGTGATTCAGAGGAGAGTTTAACTAATTCTGATTCTACTCAGGATGAAAAATCTCAAAAAGCTAACATATGTTTTATGTCAAGCATATCTGAGGTAACACTGGACACTCTTTCTTTAAATTCATATTATTCGAAAGTTTCTTCTGATTCTGAATCAGAAAATATGTCGAGTGATGAGTTATTTGAATACTGAAATATGATAGAAGAGACATGTAATGAATTAAAGGAAAAGTATAAAGCTTTAAAGAAATACAATGCTCTAACGAGTTCTGTTAAATCTTCCCTTGATATAGAAAAGGAAAAGAATGCTCAATTACTTAAGGAAAAAACTGAACTGAAATTGTCCAATGAGCAATTAAGGAAAGAATTAGAAAATTTTAAAAATTGAAAAGATAATCTTACAAAAAATTTGGGTAAATAGGTGGCACCAAAATATACTACTGGAATAGGCTATCAGCCTGGACGAAGACAGTTTACTAAAACTAAATTTAATCCTAAGTCTAGACAGAATGCTGCTAGTTATAGTTAAATAAATTCATATGCTTCAACTAGTTACTCAGATAGTTATAGATCAAATAATGTTTATCTTTCAAAATATATTGATTCTATGAATTATCTAATACCCATAAGACAAATTCGGGTACCTAAAGCCTTGCATGCTAACCTATCTGAACCCAAGATAATCTGGGTTCCAAAATCATTTTCCATATAAACTTATTTTGTAGGAAACATTCTTGAAGAGTTCCCATAATAAGATATGGTATTTGGACAGTGGATGTTCAAGGCATATGACTGGGGATTACTCATGTTTCGAAAGCTTAATCAAAGTTTATGGAGGCCATGTAACATTTGGTGATAACTCTAAAAGAAAGATCATCGGCCTAGGCCAGATTGGAAACACTAATTCAGTTTTAATTTCCAAAGTTGTATTTTTTTGATGGACTTAAATATAATATGTTAAGTATCTCTTAGTTGTGTAATGATGGTTTCAATGTTAAATTTAAATATGATTCTTGTAATGTGATTAATTATAAAAATATTTTAGTATTATTTTCTTTTAGAAATGAAAATGTGTATGTTGTTGATATAAATTCATTATCCAAACAAAATGTTATTTGATTAAATGATTTTCATAAATATTCTTGGTTATGGCACAGATGATTAAGACACTACAATGTTTATTCCTTTAGAAAACTGACTAGGAAAAACATAGTTAGTGACCTACCTAATCTTGAATTCCCAACTGACAATGTTTTTAATCCCTGTCAAAAGGGAAAGAAACATAATGTTTATTTTAAATCAAATAAAGAATGTTCAACTTTGTACCCTCTCAAGTTAGTTCACATGGACTTGTTTGGACCTTCTAGAGTTACTAGTTTAAATGGGAAGCACTATTTCTATGTCTTAGTAGATTACTTTTCTAGATACACTTGGGTATAATTTTTAGATCACAAAAGTGAAGCTTGTTCTTATATTATTAAGTATTCCAAGTCTGTAGAAAACCTTACTGGACTTAAGATTAATACCTTGAGAATTGATCATGGTCGTGAGTTTGAAAGTCTTGAGTTTGAATCTTACTGCTCACACAATGGCTATAGTCACAACTTTTCTACCCCTAGAACACCTCAGCAGAATGGTGTAGTAGAAATAAGAAATATAACCCTTCAAAAAATTGCAAGAACAATGCTTAATGAATATGACCTGCCAATTTACTTTTGGGTTGAAGCTATAAATAAATCATTCTATATTATCAATAGAGACTTAATTTGACTTGTTCTTAAGAATACCCTTTATGAGTATTGGAACATTGGATAACCTAAGGTTAATTACATTAGAGTTTTTGGTTGCAAAGTATTAATTCTCAATACAAAGTATAATCTTGACAAGTTTTCATCCAAAAGGGATGAAAGAATTTTTATTGGTTGTTCTTTAACTAGAAAATCCTATAGAGTTTTCAATAAAATAACCAAATGTGTTGAAGAATTTGTTCATATCAAGTTTAATAAAAATGATCCACATGAGCCTATGTCTTATCTTGAAAATCTGTTTGTTCTGGACCATAATGATAAAATCAATGAACCTATTGTAAAGACAACCAGTTCTGGACATAATCCAGAATCTGTTTCTATAGAACCCAAACCTAGATAAGAGCCTGGAATTTCTATTTCTAACTTTACTAGATCAATTATAATTCTAAAGAATCATCCTTTTGATGTTGTTGTTGGTAATCTTGATAGAGGGACATAGACTAGAGCATCTCTAAGAAATCAGGTTGAACATCTAGCCTTTATTTCACAAATAGAACCTAAAAATATCAATGAGTAAATCAATGATGAATTTTGGGTAATGGCTATGCAATAAGAACTAAATCAATTTGAAAGAAACAAAGTCTAGGAATTAATTGACAGACCTAAGGACACTTTGACCATAGGAACTAAATGGTTTTTTAGGAACAAAGTTGATGAGTCTGGAAATATACTTAGAAATAAAGCAATGCTAGTTGCACAAGGTTATAGTCAAGAGGAAGGAATATAATATAAGGAAACCTTTTCCCCTATAGCTATATTAGAAGCCATTAGGATTCTACGTTCCTATGTTGCGCATTTGAATTTCATGTTATATCAAATGGATTTCAAAAGTGCTTTTCTAAATCATTTTATAATTGAAGATGTTTTTGTTGAACAACCACCTAGAGTTACTAATCCTCATTATCCAAATCCATTTTTTAAACTTTAAAATTCGTTATACGGTTTAAAAAAAGCTCCATGAGCTTGGTATGATAGACTTAGTAATTTTCTTATTTCAAATGGTTATACTAAAGGGATTGCTGACCCAACTCTTTTTATTAAAAAAATTCCTAAAGATTTTTTGATAGTACAAATCTATGTTGATGATATTATTTTTGGATCTTCTAAACATTCTTTATGAACTTACTTTTCAAAGAATATGCAAAATGAATTTGAAATGATTTTAATGGGAGAACTCAAATATTTTCTTGGATTTCATGTTTTTCAAAATGGAAATGGTATTATTTTGAATCAAAGTAAATATACAAGAATCTTTTAAAATGTTTTGGTTTGGATAGTATTTAGGAAATTCATACATCTATGAGTACTGTCTGTAAGTTAGACATTGATGAAACTGGGAAACCAGTGGATCAAAAAAATTACCGAGGTATGATTGGAAGCTTACTTTACCTTACTGCTATATGACCAGATATTATGTTTAGTGTGTGCATGTGTGCAAGATTTCAAGATAATCCTAAAGAATCGCATTTTATTACTGTTAAAAGAGTTTTTAAGTATCTTAAAAATGCTGTAAATTTAGTTTTGTTTTATCCAAAAGGACAATCATTTGATTTAATGAGTTATTCAGATACTGACTTTTCTGGTTGCAAGTTGGATAGAAAAAGCACATCTAGAACATGTCATTTATTGGGAAAATCCTTAGTATCTTGGTGTAGTAAGAAGAAAAATTGTGTACCATTGTCTACAGCTAAAGCAGAGTATATAGCTATTGCTAGTTGTTGTTCACAAATTATGTGGATGAAACACACTCTTTGGGACTATGGATATGACTTTAGACATGTTTCAATAAACTATTATAACACTAGTGCAATTAATATCCCTAAGAATCTTATGTCTCACTCTAGGACCAAACACATTGATGTATGGAACCATATCTTGATAGATCATTACCAAAAAGGTGATATTACTCTTGAATTTATAGGTACTGAACATCAATTGGCTGATATTTTCACCAAACATTTAAGTTCGTATAGGTTAAGTTACATTAGACATGAATTAGGAATGATAGACTCTGTTAGTTAGAAACCTCACCTATATACCTCACCGATATGAAACCTCACCTATATACCTCACCGGTATAAAACCTCACGGATATAACTCACCGGTATGGACCTCACTGATATACCTCACTGATTAGTGGATCTCACCATTAGGAATTCTCACTGGTGTACCTTACCATTAAGTATGCGCTATTTTAAACTCATGTCTACCACCAGAATCTGTATTGTTTATACTTATTATATTCTAATTATTTATTTTATGATTCCTAAATGATAAAACTAAGTCTTAATTCCTTCTTGATCCACCTCAAACTCTTTTCCCTCAAGCCTTGGCTCCCGAATCACGTGAAAACCCTAAGTTCCTCGAACTATAAATGGAAAAAACCAAAATTCCTACTATCCGAGATGACATTGTTGAGCCTAATGAGAAGATGCAGAAGACAGAGCAAGAAGGAAGTATAAGTGTTAGTAGAACGAGGTCGGGGAGGTGACCTGTGAACCCGCATTTACAAAATAGAGTTATTGTGATCGAAAAAGAACAATGTATGGAATGGTTTTTTCTAGTAAATCGTTAGTTAAAGAGGTGCTAGAAGACTAGAAGTGGGTATAATGCCTTTCGAACAATAATGGCCCCTACTATCCAAAGTTGTTGAAACAGTTCTATGAGTTTGTAATTTTTTGAGAAATTTAATAAAGAAAACAGAATGGTTTCAAGGGTAAATGGAAAGGAGATAGCATTTTCATCTGTGGAGTGGGATGAATGCCTGAAGGTTCCACACAAAGCTGTTTCTAGATATTTCTCAAAATTAATACCACATACAAGTGACATATTTGATTATGATATTGGCTTGGAGGAGCTCACTAGGATTGGAAAGCAAAGACATGTGGTGGCTGCTGAAATGGATGGTGATAACATATTGTTGTTCAATTTTGTGCAACATGTGCTAAGTACAAGAAGAGGGGACTTTTTCAAATTTTAGATATCAAGAAATCTATCTGTTACATCTCTTTAGACATGGTGTTAAAGTAAATCTTTGTAGGCTGCTAATGACTCAAATAGAGGATATGATTAGGCCAAAGTCAAAGGCAAATGCCTTATTCTTTTCCATGTTGATCTTAGTGATGATTAAGGTAAAGGGAGTAGCTAAGTCTCAGAATGAGACAGTTGTGGTAAGATACTAATTTTTTTTCACAAGCACTATATGTAAATACATGAAGATAAACTGGAACCCATGGAGATGAGAATGGGTTACTGATGACAAAACGTTATATGATGAATATAATCATGTGGATCATCCTTCGAGGCCTAAGGATGTGATGGATCCAGGTCAGGGACTTGATGAAGATGATCCAAAATATAGTGATGATTCAGAAGAAGAATATTCCTCTACAGCAAATGGAGTAGATCCAGACTTGCCTCCAAGACCAACTCTAGAGATTGTACCACAGAAAAAGGGATGTTCTTCGTTAAACCTACCTAGTACAAAAACTATTTTGGGTATAATAAATAAAGAGGCACCTGTGGATGAGGAAGACCAATAGAAAGAAGATCAGGAAGAGGCTGATCGAGAATATGAAGAAGAAGTTCATGCAAGTGAAGCATCTATTTCTGTTAGCTTGAGCCTTAGTCCACTGATTGGAAATTCCCTAATGCCTGCTGAGGAATTTGATGAAGTTGACAGACCTTTACCTATTCCCGAGGAACCTCCTGTTGTTACAGAAATAGTGATGTTTGTGCAATATTTTGATGAGGAAGAACAAACTGATGACAGTGTTGTTTCCATACAAGAAAATTCACTAGTTGAGGGGGATCATCCAACTAGTCTTGGCACTGTCTCAGTAGCTAATGAAATTGTGGACTGGGCAGAAGACCCAGGTTTTGCGGTTTTTGGATTAGATTGTCCCGATTTTGATAATGAGGCATCCCTAAATAGACCGAAAATCAATTATGATATTCAGTCTGAGATATTACCTAAGTATGTGGTAAGAATATGTGATATGGATAAGCTCAAGTCTGATCTCAAAATCAGTTTTTTGGAAGAAATAATGAAAATGGAATCTTCACTAGTGCCATCTATTCAATCGATTATGAATAACTCTGTGGCTAGTATAGTATCTAAAAGATCACCTATTGTGGTTTCACCAGCTGATATGATCACATTGAATGATCTTGAATCCTTAAAGGATGAGCTGAAAGAGTCTTTGAGTGTTTTTGTTGCTGAGTTAAAGAATCACTTTGTTAACGAGATGAGTAATTTGGAAAAGCCTTTCGATCTCTCTCTTGGTTGTAATGTGTCATCCTTTGTGGTAGAGATAGTGGATGAAATCATAGCTTTCTAGACTCATGTGTCTAGACTAGAAGAGAATGTTGAAATTCTAAAGTGATCAGTTATTTATCTGTAATCCTATATGAGTTTAAAATCTCAAGAAGACAAGGATTTGGCTTATGTGAGGAGTGTAGTGAGCCAAATGGTCTCAGTTTTTTGAGGAGTTTAATCATTCCATAAAAAAGCATGTTAGCACCCAGGATTCTCAAGTGAAAAATCTTATCAGTGGGTTGACCAAAAACTTCAAGGAAACAGTAACCTTTTCTATTAGTTCTCTTGCTTCCAAACCTTCAGTGGAATTGTATCAGATTAGAGCTTTGATGAAGGAGGAGCTTGGTTCAGCATCAACCATTGGCATTGTGGGATCATCTGATCTGACAAAAGTGGTAACTTTTATTAGAGATACCACTAGAGTTTTCATGAAAATTGTTCAAGATTATATACGAGAAGCTTATGCTTCTCAGAAAGAGGTGAAAGACAAGGTAGATTATTATTTCCAAAGGGTTTATACCAAGAATCATCTCAACAAACATTTCAAGCTTATGTTAGAAAACATGAAGCTACATCCATTCGATCAAGCCTTAAAAGAACAATTTAGCATGCTCAGATAATTGACACATGCAATAGACAAATTCATGGAGAATAAGAACTATTTCATTTCTCCTATGCAAAGAGGAGGAGGAATCATTATGGATTTTAGAAAACTCTTGTTTCATTTTTTTCATGTTGATGTTTGGCCAGTGATTATACCTCCAGCTTTACCTGCATCTTCTTCTACTGCTTCTAATGTTCAGATGACTCCAGCCCAAGAAATCCGCAGCCTTACTCCTATGATTACTCAGAGAACTACACAGTATAGGCGAGGAATAGTTTTAGTAGCTCAGCCACCACTGATCATTTCTGGTGGTCCTAAGCCTCTACCTGAATCCACCACACTTGAATCCTCTTTTAATCCCAAGGGGAAATCTCATTATGGGGATATGGATTTATTAGTGTCTATGATTTTTCAATAGGAATAACCTTTTAATTTGTTTCATTTATTTATTCATTTGTATCTTTTTTCTCCACAGAATATATATGATATTACCTTCTTTCAATATTGGTTGCATCTCTTCCCCTATATTTCCTTTCTGTCCCACTTTTGGATTATCAAAAAGGGGTAGAAATACTATCTAAGGGAAACATATCTACGGGAGAACTAATATCTTTTATGAAAAAGGGGGAGTAATACTATCTTTCTTGAGCTTAATTTATTTTCCTCTGGTATATTTGTTTTATATTTTATCTTTTCTATATATGTTTTATAATACATTTTTCTCTCTGATACAATTCGATCAAATTCAATATCCTCTGATACTATTCTAATTATTTTGGGCTTATAATATCATAAGTTGTGATTATTAAAAAGGCAGATATTGTTTACCTCACCTGTTTTGATAATCCCAATTATGCTTTCACATATCTAGATAATACCAAATAATTTTTATCTATATATTCATTCTTTCAATATATGACATTCTATTATCAAGCTAATAATAATATTAAAATAATCTTTGAGATATGTTAATATATGTTTATCTATGTTTATATGAATTTTGAAATAATTCTAACTCAATAAGATATGTTTTGCATAAAGAAGATAAGTGTTAATTCACTGATATGCTTATAGCTACTGATACAGACCTTCTGGTACTTAGTCTACCCATAGACATAGTCACCGATAAGAAAATGTCACTGATACTCAGAGCTACTGGTATGTATAAGTCCACCGGTAAGCACATGTCACTGATAGATTAGGTCCACCAATGCAGACTGCTACTGATAGAAGCTGAGCTACCGATAGAACAATTCAACCAATATACACTAGAACTGGAATAGAACAAGCTACCAATATAGACAAGATACCGATATAGACCAGCTACCGATACAGAACGGAGCTACCAATACAAACGAGCCACTGATACAAGCAAGCTACAGATAGACCAAAGCTACCGATAGACGGAGTCATCGGTACCTAGAGCTACTGATACATAGAGTAACAGCTACTGATACAAGGATCTACCAGTACAAGATCAAAGAGCTACCGATATGAGATCACTGCTATAAATAGTCCACCATTACATATCTACCGACTGAAAGTTACTGATGAAAGGCTTACCAGTCAATGATTCCTAAACTATACTTTTGTCAAACATTATTTATTTATTAAGAAATAGTCATATTTGATGATTTTAATTACATTAATGTTATTTAATGATAGTTGTTGGCATGTCCTGGAACTGTACCTAGTACCCATTAAAAGGTAATCCTTCCCATTTCCGGTGCTGAAAGATATAAAAGGAAGAACAAAGATCGGGGGAAACATAACAACAATAAGTTGCATGGGTGTGAGAAATAAGGGCTGAAGAGTGGTGAAATGTGGTGCATTCACACATAAAATAAAGGATACATTCATACTGGAAGAATATTATACATACACGAAGCCATTCATTCAAGAATATAACACAAGATGAACTTTAGCCAAGGAGTGAAGAACATCTACAAGCTCTTCATACACTCAAGATGATCTAATATTAACTTGAAGAAAAAGACCCTCTATTTTTCAGAAAAAAAACTAGAGAAGGACTCAGAACCATTCCTGATCAATCAAAGAAGTCTAGAGTTGCACTTTAAATCACTATAGCATTCTAAAACTCATATCTACACTCTTAGTGATTCTTTTATTTTACATTTTGAGCAGTGTACATACTCTGTATACTTTATACACACACTGTCTCTTGTGCTAAACCGGAGGATCTCTAAATCCTCACACAAACCATCCATAACTCTTTTGTATCCCACTGTAGATAGCGGTAGAGGTCATGTATGACCTAGAAAGAAAGTGTGTTGTTGTTTTTTTTTCCCACGTAGAACTATGGTAGAGGTATTAGTACATGGATAGTCTTTGCACTGTTGTTTACCCCAATCCAGGGTGTGGATCAAATTTATATTAAGTTTTTGAGATGACTATGTCTTGGCTTTAGACTTAACCTATTGCTTTAAAACTGTTGTGCTTACTTATTTTGATTTTAACCTATATTGAATATTTTACTGCTAATTACTTTGAAATAAAAAATTGTTTTAATGATACTTTGATTGTTAATCTAGAAAGTGTTTTTATGTACTGTAAAGCATTAAGTTAGCTTCAAAAGTTAATAAATCGTCATATTAGATTAATTGAGTACTAATCAATCTTTTGAGAATCTTACTGACCCTTTATAGTTTTACAAATTCACTACAGATTATCTTGTTATTCAATTTGGAGGATTTTAATAACAATCATTTTAATAGAAATTCTTAATTGGAACTCAATTCACCCCCTTTTGAGTATCCACTCCTACCAACAAATTTAAAACCATATTTTATTAAAGAAATACAAATTTAAATGTAATTTTACGTAAATGGAAAACCACTGCACCACAATGAGGTCAAGTTCGTCAAAATCAACTAGATGCATGATATCTTTTTTGCATAATCTCAATGGATATTCTCTTCTATATATATCAGCCATCATCTAAAACTCATAGATATAATTCAATGAAGAATAAGTCTGAGATAATCTTTGTATCCCATAATAAATATCAAAATTTTCTATAGTATGTCATTCATGAACATTTTTTTCTTCATTTTTTTAGTTTATTTTGCTTTTAGATAATCCTATATAAGTTAAATATCAGATAAAATTATAATTAATTTTGAATCATTTGTAATTAATATTTAAAAATGCATAACTTATATGAAATATAACGAATAAAACCAGTTTTCCAAAGTAAAAAATGACCTAGATAATCCCTAACTCTGGTGATCTCTTTATTAGGAAATGGTAGTAGAGACTTAGGATCAATAATATCAGGTATTTATACTCTATCATGGCCCATCTGCATAGGATGGTTATGTACAGAATCCCAAAAAAATTGCACGAGTTCTAACACAAAAATATATATATGAGGATCTCTAACAAATAACTCACAGTATGTGTTTTGGTCCATGTGAGGTAGTGGGGGATTAAAGTAATCATATAGGGTAGGGTACCCTAGGTGAGCAGGCTAGGAAGGATGAAAAATAATATATATATATATATATATATGTGTGTGTGTTTTTAATTTATAAAATAAAAAAATTAATGACAATTAAATAATATAGTGATTGGTCTGAGCGAGAAGGGGGAGGATCGAAGTAGGAATATGGGGCAGGGTAGTCCGGCTAAGCATTCTGGGAAGGATGAAAAATGAAAAGGTTATATTAGTGTTTATAATTTATTAAATAGAAAAAATTATGACAAACAAATAATATACGTGGCAAGGTTGCAAATATGGGGTAGGATTGGTAGGTGAGAAGACTGAGAAGGATGAAAATGAAAATTCATATTAGTGATTATAATTTATAAAATAGGAAAATTAATGACTAATAAATAATATACCTGGAAAGGTTGTGAAGACTGTGACTATCTTTTTTAGTGTTCTAACAAACCTTTCTGCACTACTGCTTGAATTTGATCACCCATAGACTATTTAAAATCTTTTAGCTCAGCTTTAAAGATTCTATTTCTGGGTCTCTTGATTGCTTACTCTGAATAAAAACCTTCTGAATACTAACACATTCCTGATATCTTGTAACATGTTTGGGGTGTCCTTTCTTTCTCAAATCAGTGTCTAGGATTTCCATCCTACCCTCGTAGATAAAAGAGTCATGTGTCTCTCTCTCTTAATGTTCATCTTAAAATAAATATTAAAAAGTTATATTAGTGTTTAAAATTTATGAAATATAGAAGTTTATGAAAAATAAATAATAATTACATACAATTTTATAAGATAGTTTCTTAGCTTCCTCTGTAAGATACTGTTCATTTTTCACATTTCTTACTTGTTTCCATTTTTCATGGTGAGTGGGAGGAGATGGAGGACCAAACATGACCTCTTATGAACTAATACTAAATTGACCTCTTAATGATTCATATTTTTTTAAATCATTTTTTGATCCAAATATGGATACCCTCCATGTGATAATGTATAAGGATATACATTTATCAACTGAATCTATTGATGAGATATCCTAGAGGCATATTATATAAAAATACACTACTAAGTAATTAGAAAAATAAATAGTAAATATTACACTATAAAATAATTACCATACCTGGCCTTTTTCTTCATTAGGGCAGTCAACAAATCACATCCATGTATCTTTATCTGTAAACTGATACTTGAGGCATGAGTTTTCAAAACTTCTCTTTCCAAAAACATAATTTTTGAGTATTATATTAAAATCACTACACCAAACTGCCAATAAAGAGAGAGATATTTTCTTAATTTCTTTTGTTACATTAATACTAAATGCCATATGTAATTTAATAAATTAAATATATCATTTAAAATATTTAATATTAAAAAAATAAGATAAAATAAATCAATTAATATATTTTTTCATCACGGCCTCCCAAAGTTGTTATTCATCATCTAGTCCAATGACTTCCAATCAGGATATAAAATATTAATCCTGCAACGGCTCTACATAGATATATAACTGATAAACTGAACTAAATTTGGTCCAGTTGCTTTATTATTATAATCAAAATGGATGTGTAAGATATCATCATGATGATAATGTGATAGAGTTGGTAAAAGTGTAATACCACGTTTACAAACTTGATAACATGATTTTTTTAAGTAGTAACAGAATAACTCTCCTCTGCCGAGGATGCATCAGTAGTGCTGTAATTTTTTTTGTAAATTCACAGTTTTCTTTCATTAAATAAGTATATTACGGAATATTTAATTATATGGAAAAATAGATATACCTCTATAAATACTCCTCTCTATCTATATCTGACATTTCTACAAGAAAATGTAATGAAATTTGGTGTACCTACATATCATTAAAAAACTAAATATTTAGAAACAAGAAACAAAAAATTATAATATAAAAAAGAGCCAGGAATTTTATGATTCAAAAAATGAAAGAAAATATATGTATTTAGGAGAAAAATTTGATGACTAATTTAGTGTTTTCTCACATTTCGTCGTCATTCTCATTACGTATTTCATGAACAATTTCTAACTTATACTCATTGTAATCATCTGAAAATTTAATAATAGATGAATAAGGGTCATGTAAATTAATAACATCATTAGCATCATCCTAATAAACCAAATGAAATATTTTTTCTTTAAAAACAATGGACCACAAATCATTCCAGGAATCAATGACATATAATACTTTATTTTCATGTGTCTCCAAGAAAAATGGTTCCTCATTGTAATTAAATCTTTTCAAACCATCTAGTTTAAACTGATATTCATCATGTTTCACACCAATATTACTATCAACCTAATTACACATAAAAATGGTGAGTCATAATTTAATATAATAAATTTTCTCATATGTCTTCAAGAACTCCAAAATATGGCGTTGATGTAGAAATTGAGTTTTTATCTTTGGCACCTGAAAAATGCACTACTTCAGTTAAAACTATGACATCACTATTTTGAACGGTACTCTTGCAATCCAGGTTTTTTTTGTAACATGTGTAACCATTAATACCAAAACTAGACCATGTGCTCGCATTAAGATATGGTCCCCCTGCTAACCGCTTCAATATTTCTAGTGTATATATATATGTGGTGACTTTCTCTTTAATCCTTGAAACAAATGTCTTATTATACTCAATTATCAACCACTTTTCATTTCTTTTCTGATATCTTTACTTTAATTTAGTAATATGTGAGGATATATATGATTGAAACTCATTTGTGTTGTTCAAAATATATAAATGTTCCTACATCGCTTCATCACGTGGATTTAACTTTACCTTTAAGATTTGAACCCCTCTACCTTCACTATCAACTATCATATGTTGAGATATTGGGATACCAATATACTCCACCTCATAAAAATAATTAGTAATTAACTAAATCACCTCTTCTGATACACATTTTTGAACAATAGAGGCCTCTGGATTATAAGTATTTTTAAGATATCCCTTCAAATATTTCAAATAACCTTCAAAAGGATACATCCATTGTAAATAAACTGGCCCACATATTCTTATCTCACACACCAAATGAATCAGAAGATGAACCATTATATGAAAAAATATAGGTTGGAAATACATTTCTAGTTTACAAAGAATAATATTTTCTTCATTTTCCAACACATCTAAAAAATTTAGATCAATGAATTTTCTAAAAATGGATTTGAAAAAATTACATAACCTGATAATAGTCTTTCTGATAGTTTTTTGTAATATACCATGCACTACTACTGGTAGATGTAGTTGCATCAATATATGGAAATCCTGATATTTTATAACTATTAGTTTAAAATACTTCAATAACACCAAGTTATTCACATTTTATAAAAAAACACTTTTTACTTTAATACCATGAAGACACTAAAAAAATTATCTTTTCAATATTTCTTAATGTGTAAAAAGTTGGAGGTAAATATTTTATATTTCATTTCATAGTGGGAGATAATTCTAAACATATTCTCATTTATATCAAGTCCAATATAGAATGAAATCCTTATTTTTTCATTCCTTTTATGTCTAACAATGTTCCAATAAAATTGTCACATATGTTTTGCTCGACATGAATAACATTGATGTTATGTTTTATACCTAAAAATCTTCAATAAGGTAGTTCAAAAAATAGAATGATTCTTCTAGATATTTCTTTGAATACCAGAACTTATATGGTTTCCAAATATCGAATCAATATTTTCAACCTTATCATAATATTCTTTTGTTGAAAATGGTTGAGGGTGAAGGTTGTATTATAGTAAACAAATAAATTCGTTTTTCAATCTACGATAAGGATGATCAATTTGAAAAAATATTCTATGTCCCATGTACACTGTCTTTCTTCCACTCTTCAATTGATAATATGAAGTTTGTTCTTCACAAATTGGACAAGAATTATGTCCCTTAATACTATATCTAGATAAGTTTCCATATATAGGAAAGTCATTTATAGTGAACATTATCATAGCACACAAAATAAAATACTCATTCTTTTATTCATTGAAAAATTTAACACCTTCCTCTTATAGCAGTTTCAAATCATTAATCAATGGTGAAAGATATGCATCAATATCATTTCTCAGTTGTTTTGGTGAAGAAATCATTATGCTCCTCATAAAAATGTTTTTTATTTATTCATATATGTGTAGAAATGTTGTAAACTACCAAAAAAATAGGTCATGAACTGTGTAGGCTACTAAGGCTTCGATATGGCTTAATTACACCAGTACACAATCCCATTTTATGATTTTTAACTTCACTTCCAAAATCAAGTTTTATTTATCCAAACTATTCCACTATAGTGAATTAGCATGGTGCCATAATTTTCCATTAGAGATGCAGTCATCAGAATGTCATCTTAACATTTTTACATTAATTGAATTTGCAAATAGGGGCTTAAATGGGGAATTATTGGGAGGTACCAAATTTCATTACCAAGATTTTTAATTCTGGTACCTATGAATGAATCACAGTTTAATTATAAGAATTGTATGCAAAAAATATTGGATGATATAACTAGAAATTACAAAATTGATTTTTCATGACATTAGATGATAGTACCGAAGAATTAATCTGAGTTAACTATCCCATCTATCTTATAGTGTAATGTCCCATATATAGGAAAACATGACAAATATACATATTATTTCCTATATAGTACATAATCATTGGGGCAAGCATGTATCTTTTTATACCCCAATCCCATTGGGCATAATATTTTCTTCACCTCATAATTGGAATCCAGAAGCTCATTGCAGTCAAGAAGTATCTATTTTAAAATATCAAGTAAGATAGATAATATTTTATCACTCCACCCATTTATTTCTTTTATGTTAATTAATCTCAAAATTGGTGATATCACTATATATTTACTACAACCTACGAATAATGGTTTCTCAGAATCTCCATAAAATCATTCAATAATTGATATTTTTTTATGGTTTAAACACCTAAATCATGAATTAATTCTTCAACATGATCCTCTACCTCATTATGAATATTGTCATCAACATTGGATGTTGAATGTTCAGTTCTTTCACCATGTTAGATCCAACGTGTATAATTCAGGCTAAAACCTTAAAAAATGATATGATCCTTGATTTCTCTAGTGTTTAACAGTCTCATATTCAAACACTTTACACATGGATAGAAATTAAAATTAATTTTTTGATGATTTTATTTATAAAATTCCAATTATTCATCATCTCCATTTTCATATTCACTGGTTGTTCTTCGTAAATGTATACAATTACAATCCATTCAATACCTAATATCACAATATAATTGGTGAATATATTAAAACATATATATATTTAGATATATGTATATTAGAGATAAATTTTAAATAGAAACACATTTATTAAAAAATATTGATATTCATATAGAAAACATCATATATGAAACACATTTATAGATATTAAAATTTTTATCTTCATATTATATACATGTGTTATATTGATATTATTATTTAATTATAATATCAATCTTTTAAAATTTATTAATTCATTTTACATTTTTGTTACATTATTTCGATGATTCATGTGTCAAAATTATTGAATATTTCATTAATTTAATAGGTTAATAATTATTTATTATTAGTAACATGAAATAAAAATTTGTGTAAATGTTCATATTATTAGTGAAATAAATCATAATACTCTCAACATTATGATAGATAAAATTAAAGACAACACAAAATATGTATATCATACAACACATTTGATTCATTTTTTTATTATATCCTAAAATTATTATTTTATTAATAAAAAAGGAAAGATAACATTTATACCAATTGGGGAAACCCAATTAAAACATAAATTCATTTTTATATCAGCTTATATTAATATGAAATACATCTTCTAGTAAAATACACCATTGAATCTATAAGTTTTCTATCATTGGATGCTAATTTATAAATTTACTTCAATTATATTGATTCCAACATTTTATTTGACCCAATAGTGCATGGAAATTATATTAGGGCATGAGATCACAAGTAATAAATAAAAGAAAACATTATTTCTAAGTATGGATTCATGGAATATAACCAGGGATTACTAATTAATCACCTTAATATGTAAGGAACATCTAAACCATTAATAAATCTATAGGAATTGTGCACACTACAACAAGTATAGGTTTACATGCTAGAGAAGCACAGACATTATAGATATGCATAGAAAGCAACTACAAAAGTAAGAAACATTCTAGAATAGAATATATTTAAAGCATGATAAATATATAATATAATCATGCTATGAAAACAAGCATGATTATCAAATACCTAATAAGGATAATATTCGGTTTTCTTATAAAAATTCCATCACAGTATATAAAAGGAACTCTAATGAAACAAACAAGGTATATCAATAATTTTAAAAAATAATAGTAATTAAACCTACATGGAATGTTATATTAAGTACATGTTAATCTATACATTACTATAAATATGCAAGTAATTCTATGTCATTCCTTTACCAGGACAAGTGTAAATACCATAAATATCATAAATTAGTAAAAAGAATAATATACTCACATCAGTCAAGGTGAAACCATAATAAACCATAAAAAAATCTACATGAACAATAATCACATCCTTATCCAATTGGAATTTTCACCGTATATGGGATGATCAGTCTTAGGGATAATTATTAACCATGTTCCAACTCATTTATAATAAACTATAAACAAATAATTGAATAAAATAAAAAACATAATTAAATGATAACTAATTTATCATTAAAATTAAAAAAAAGTTACAAAATTTGGAGTGTAACACAAAAACAAATCCCAATACAAACTTTTCTCCATGGAATGCTTTGGAAAATTAAACATTGTGAGATATATACAAAAAATTATTGTAAAAACGAAAAATAAAGATAAATAAAAAACTAAAATCAAATCACGATTGAATGTCGCCAAAAAAGGCTTTAGTTGAAAAAATAATTTGTAGATGATGAAAAAAGGGGATATAATCATGAACTTAGAATTCATATCATGAAAATGGAAGAAAATAAACTATAATGGTTGTTGGAGATCACAAATACGCCTTTG
Organism: Viscum album; assembly: GCA_963277665.1. NCBI lineage: Eukaryota > Viridiplantae > Streptophyta > Magnoliopsida > Santalales > Viscaceae > Viscum > Viscum album. The sequence continues at coordinate 1,198,962,509 of OY728131.1, forward strand.
AAGTCATCACGAGTCAAGAGGAGTCACCATAGGTTTAGCTTTTGAAGATTGAAAAACATGAGGGTTTCCTGATCTAGACTATTTTAAAAATAAATTTAGCATCAGTTTTCACAAAAACCAACATCGAAGAGTCCAAAATAAATTCCATTTCGGTTTTTGGGAAAACTAATTCCAAAAGTATATTTTTTAAATAAATGGCATAAGTTTTCCAAAAAACTGACCTAGAAATATATATTTTTAATATATTAAATCAATTTTTATAAAAGCTGACGCTAAAAGATCCTGATTTAGCAATTTACGCTACTGTTTGTTGTAAAAAATGATGCAAAAAATGTTTTTTTATTTATGGCATTGGTTTCTTAGAAAAACTAAGGCCATAAATCATTTCTTTTGTGGTTTTTGGAATTTGTTCTACTAAAAACCGACTCCAAAAACCGCTCTTAAAAATATTTGGCATCAGTTTTTAGTAAAATTGATGAGAAAAATTTCTCACACATACTATTGGTGTCAGTTTAGAAAAAACTGACAACATTACTTGAACATTAAATCTGGTATTTCTTCTTGTGATGTGTTCTCTTCGAAAACATGTTTTCTCATCATGTCTACAAGATTAATTTTAAATTAAAATGTGGAACTTTAATGAATTTAATATTGAAAAATCAATTACATATTTGGAATATTCATAGTTTCGGTTATATAATTTGGTAAACATATGTTTTTTTCAAAATGAATAGTGAGAACAATAAAAATTAATTACCACGATTGAGGTAAAAATGTGTTTATTGGGGGTTAAACATAAAATATATGGATTAAAATGGCCTAAACACTTCACTAAACCATATTGTGTGGCCATATTTCAACTGTTTCATGTATACATATAAATAATACACCATTTCAGACCCTCCTTCATGTGAAAAACGTGGGTACACCTTTTTCATTTCAAAAATTACAAGTGTGTAACTCACCAGATTTATAAAAAGCCACCCACTCTACTATATTATTCACACATTCAATCCCTTTTTTTAGAAAATAACTTCCCAAATAACTTACCAAAATTCCTAATATAATCCTATAATCCTGATTTTGATCATAAATATAACCTATTAATGCTTTTGGCACTAACCAAAGGGGGATACCCAAAGAAGAGGTAATGTTCTTCAACAAGCATTTCAAGTTTATTCCTTTTTTCACCTATATAAATTCTTATTAAACTATGGTGATATAATAAAATTGGTATATTATATATACTTAGTTTATTTTATGTTATCTTAATCACCAAAAACAATCTCCACTTCCATCAAATTTGTTATCAAATCCTCATTCATGTGTACGGTGGACTACGCCTCACAAATCTTTGTCATTCGTTTTTCCATTACCACTTATCATGGTTTAGTATGGTGACAGATATAAAGTATATATATGATATTTATAAAATAATTATACCTATTTAGTCATTATATCATATATAACTTTTCACATTCCATTTCTTTATGGTATACGATAACATTGTTTGTTTGTATGGAAAAATATCTCCTTGCGAAGTGCTGTGATTCATTTCCACTAAAACTCATCATGGAAGATAATAAGGATTAGGTATATATATATGTGACATAATTATGATATTGATAACATATTTATCTTTCTATAAATATAATATATCATTTTAGTTCTTTCATTTTCACTCAATGAATGATGTGAACGTCATTCGTGTATGTGTGTGGACAATAGCCTTTATGAAGTAGTGTGGATCTCTTTTCATCACCACACCACATGGATGATATGTATAAGTAAATTTAGAAAAAATATGGTATTTATGATATTATTATAATTATTTGATTATAATATATTACTTATAGTCTTTCGATAATTATAATTGACAACTTGAAATGTTACTCATGCGTATATATGGTATACTATCTCCATGATCATAACGTATTACAATTCTCAAAACCATCATTCATGATTAGTCATGAAAGTATAATTGATATATAAATATTATAATAATTTTATTATTTTTATTCTAAATATTATGGAACCATAATCAAATTAATAGGACCAAAAATAAAAAATCAAAACATATAGGAAAACATAGTTGTTATTACCCAAAACATTAATTTAAAATGAGATTATTAATAAATATGTAATAAAAGGATATAATTAAATGAAATATGGTATGATATGTATATGTATGTTGCTAAAATATTTTTATAATAACCTTATATTTATTATATAGGAGGTTCAAATGTTTATAAAGGAAGTCAATACTTATGGTAATGGATTTGTAGTCGCTCTTTTTATTTTTGGGAGATATATGGAAATTATTCACTCATTTTTTATGGTGTATATACTTCAACATTTACATTTTATATTATGAATATCATTATTTTAATGATACTTAATGTTTCATTTTATTTTATTTTTAATTAGGTATTATAATTCAAAATATTACTAAAGCATTTGGGGATTTCTTTGTCCCTTTTTTACTTCTCTGAGACACATTTCATATTCACCACATATTTATTTTAATGTATAAAGAATTAACTGAATTTTATTCCATAAAGAAAAATATTTTATTTGTTTATTATTTTATAATTTTTCAAGTTTAATTTAATATAAAATTATTTTTAAAATGTTTTCTAAATTTATATTTCTAAAAATTGATTTATTAAAAAGTAATTCTCTTCAAGATATGTTCCAAGGGATCTTAATCATTCCCTATATGAGATTTCATCCTTTTGTATTATACTTATTATTTTTTAGGTATATGAATCTATGATACAATTATTATTTTGTCTCTCAACAGTTTATCATGAAAATATGTTTATAAAACCCGTTTCCCTTCCACATGTTAAACTATAATAAAATTCTTTTGAAACTCCCTTGTTTTTTCATGGGTTATACTATGGTAAAATGATAAAACAATTATGAAGCCTATGTCTTTTCCATATGTTATGATATAATGAAATGTTAATCAAACCCATTTCAATTTATGTTTTATGATTTGATGAATTTTTTATGGCCTTGTTGAATACATACATTTGATTTTCATTATTTTATGGATAGGACCAATATCTCTGTTTAATGAATTAGTTAATGATTAATGTTTTATGTGCTCAAAGATTAAATGGGAGGTTATCCAAATCCCAAAATACTGTTCACAAGAGGTCATCCCAAAACCAAAATAGGGTACATGGGATTTCATCCAAATCCCAAAATGGGATACATGAGAGTTCATCCCAAGAAAAAGCCAGGTAAATGATTGGATAGCCTAAGACTAACACATTATGAATGTCTTGGTGGGTATCATTGACATAAGATTTTGTATTCATAAGTGTATTCCACAAATCTATGTCTTATTAAAATTTTATACACTCATGGATAATTTACTTCGATTCTCTTATGATTCATATCTTATGAACTTCTAATATTTATTCCATGACTCAGTGTTAAGCTCTCTGATATGGAGGGTATGGTTTTCAAATGTTATGCTCATGGCATGATACCCTGATGCTCATGTTATTATTATATATATCACTTGTTTACCCTTAATAAGAATCTAATCATGTCCTTTCTTATATTTCCCTCCCCTTGGTTATGAATAATGTTTTTTAAGTAGGAGTAATAAAGGGGGATGATCCTCATGGGAGACATTGAATATATTTCTTTAATTAAGAAGATTGTGTTCAAAGTTTCTAAAGGCACAAACTATTATGGTCCTCATGAATGTTTTTTGGGTAATATAATGAATTTTAATTTAAATGAAGTAATATACATGTATGAGATTCATGTGTTTTTATACATAATGTGTTATATCCCTTTTTATGTTTTCCCAGAAGAAATTTTCTCCAATATATCTTCATATATTCTTGCTTATAGAAAGAATAGAGAATGAAAAGTTATGAGATTTAATCAATATCTCTTTATTAAATTTTTTTATTTCTAGGATACATAATCTATTCCTAAACCAAATAATTCCATCACCATAATATTTTAATTATAGAATATCCCTTACCTTGTTTTTCATATCCAAATCCAACTTTAATGCCACTTAGTCTTCACATAAATGGATGGTTAAACATTCACCTAAGTAAGAAATGATATATCACCTTATATCATGATTTGAATATATAACATCCATATATCCATGTGTATTGTATATTTTTCAATATCTATCATAGAAAACCTAGCATGTTTCTTTCAATATAATGTATCAGCCACCTTGTTCACTTCCCCAGGGTGGTATTTAATTGAGCAGCCATAATTTTAAATCAACCCTAACCACATCCTTTGGAACATATTTAACTCTTTATATGTGAATATAGACTTCAATATTTTATGATCAGTATATATATCTCAAATTTATCTATATATATAATTCCTTTATATATTAAATGGAAAAAATGATGTCACTAGATCTAAATTAGTCATGAAATTTTTCTCATGAATCTTCAAATGATGTGAGGCACATGATACTACCATGACATTAACAATCAGAATACATAAAATTAATCTTTTTTTATACATCCCTATATATCTAAAAATTATTTCCACTGTAGGGTATTTTAAGTTCAACAACACTTACTAACCTTGTCTTTGATTCGTTGATATTCTATTCACATTCAAATTTTTAAAGGAACATGTCTTGATTTTATATAATCTTGGTAATTAGATATGATAAATGTGAAAACAAATTCACATAAAAATTTTAATATACAGAAAACCCCAATAAAACTATACATCTTAGTCACTATGGATGGTTTGGTAAATTTTTAAATAACTTCTTTCTTTTAAGGATCTATAGATATACCTTTCCTTGTAATTACGTAACAAAATAATGATACATTTGTAATCAAGAAATCAACATTTCTAAATTAGGGAAAACCATGTTTTCCTTTATAAAGGTCATTATAACAATCATTAAATGAATTTAATGACCTTATTTTCTCTTGGAATACACAATAATATCTTCTTTAAATACTTCCAAGGAATTATCAATGTAATATTTAAAAAATATATTAATTAGATCAATGAAGATACTACGGGTATTGGAATGTCCAAATGGAATCAATATATATTCATAGTGTCCATAACTTGTAAGAAAGGTTGTCTTGTATATATCCTCCATTTTGACCCTTAATTAATGATATACATATTGAATATCAGTATTTGAAATGTATTGATATCTATGTTGTTAGTAACGAAATTCATCAATATAGGGTTGAGGATACATGTTCTTATTACTGATATTGTCAAGTTATTAATAATCAATGGAAAGATAAATTGATCTATATTTCTTAAAAAGATAATTGGTGCACCACATGGTGAATCACATGTATGAAGGAATCACTTAACCAAATTCTATAGGATTTGATTCTTCAATTATTTTAACTCAATTAGATACATTCAGTAAGAGTTCTTTGAATTTTTTTTATCACAACAGGTAATAGTTCTATTGAAAAATTAACTTCATGATTCGAGGGAAGATAATGAAATTATTTTATAAATACAATGGTTAATTCCAAAAAAAATACGTGGCATGTATTTAATATTGATTTTTGACAAAACCATTGGAGTTAAATACCCCTCATGAAGGGGTATTACTGTCCATATAATAGATTTCATTTACATTGGAAGTTCATGTTTACACTTGCGTCAATAAATAGTCATGAGTCGAATCAGAATATCAAATGTGACATCCTGTTTTTAGAAAATGATATGGGATCCCTATAGACTGATGAAATCCATTCCCAAAATTGCATCAAATTCAAATATATGTATAAGAAAATGATTTAAAGGAATCATGTGACAATAAATTTCTATTGGAAAAGATCTATATATTTTACATGCAATCATCGTACTATTAAAAGTTTCAAATAATAAATCAATACTTAATCATTTTGGATGTTTTGTAATGCCCTTATAAAAGTATATAGATATAAAATAGTGGGTAGAACAAGAATAATGTAACAAATTTTCAGTTATATATTTGATGATAATTGCATATTAGAACATAACATTTTCATTACCAACTTAGAAAACTATTATTTTATTAGATTTACTTTTTCCCATTTAACTTAGGAGGTTTATGAGGTATATTATCATCATTAACCCTTTTATTTGGGAATTAATTTTCACAATTCCTAACCTAATTGCATCTAAAACATTAAATTTAATTAGTTGTAACCTTTTTCACATATGTTTTTTTGATTAAATTTTTTATATTTTTTAGAAATCACATACTTAATGGTTGAATCTCCCTCACGTGAAGCATCATCCTCCTCATTTAAGACATTTCCCAATGTTATTCGTTCCAAAAAAATTACATGTGGGTAGTTGAGTTTTCATTCCTTCATGGGATCCATATTTTTAGTTCCTTTGAAGCTCCAACATCCTATTTTTATCACCAAACATAAAAGGATATTTAGTGTTTCTAGATTCCATATCCATCTCAAAACCACATTGAATGATTAACCCATAGAAATAAAAGTATCATACATCTAATTAATATAAAAGAATTTTTTTTAATCCACTAAAGAATTAAACATTTTTTATTTTAGGTTTGATGTTAAAACCAGAAACATACCTTTAATGTTTTGTAAAATTTGATTCATATTACCAATGGGTTCATCATCTATATTATTCATCTCTAGAAATTCCATAACTATTTTTGTACAAGGATTTTTGTGAAAATAATTGTTGAGAAATACCCTCTTATACTCCTAAAATTCGTATGGAGTTTATTTCTCCTTAGTACCTTAAGTTCTTGAGGACCACCGAATATTCATCAGCCCCACCTTCCAATAAATAAAAGAGTAAAACTAATTTTTTTATAGCCCATTAACTAGGTAACAAAAATTATTTTTCCATCATACGGATCCATTGTTCAACAATTATTGTATCAAGGGTCCACTAAATATAAGGTTGAATTTTCTATATAAAAGAGTTAATGGAATGTTTCCCCTTCCATAATGTGCTCAAAAGCTCAACATAGATCATATTATTATTCATTTCATGAGAGAGTTGGAAAATAATATCTATGTGGTTTTTCATTCTAGTTAGAATTTCATTTGGTTGATCTTGAGAAAATTCACTTTATTTCCCTTCACATTATTTTCTAACACTATTCCATAAGTTCAAATAATTTATTAAACTAAAAATGGTTAACATAAGTTTTTGATTAACAATAATGGGAGTGATTTGTCATATAAAAATAAAATAAATCAAGATATGTTTTAAATTATGACCCCTTCACTTTAAACTAGGATACCTTTGGTTCATCCTATATAAATATTGGTTAAACATAGGTTTTTATGGGATTTATTATCATATTATTTATAAACTAATCACAAAAATAACTAAAATATAATCTGACAACAATATATGTTACTAAAACATAAAATTAATACTTATTTCATCATTTTAATTTATTATTAAATAGTTTTCAAAATAATAAAATCTCAAGAACTATATATTCGGAGTGTTTTTTGAGGATAGATACATATAGAAGTTATTTTATGAAAGAAATTAAATATCTACCACAATTTTATTCTCATATCACACCCTTTTTAATATACCGTAGCCGAAATATTTCTGCATAAAATGTGGAAATGGAAACATAAGAAATAGTGAGCTCAAATTATTTTTAAGGGTAAACATGTATGATGTCACTCAAAGATAATAAGAGAGAATATGATGAGAATAAGGGTATGATAATAAAACAATGTTCATAAAAAATATACTTTTACCCAAAAAAATATAGCTCACAACATTAAGGGTCATTGAATAAACATCAACATAAAATGATGTTTTGGTACTGAAATAAAACCATTATCATGACGCATGAAAAATATAACATAACCATTTTTTATAACATAAGAATATGACATAAACATATTTATAATAAATCATAACATAGTCTACCAGGAATCCATACCATAATTCTATAACATATTGGATTAGGAATTATCAAAAGTACAACATATCATAATGGATGATACATCATCACTAGAATCCCCTCGTATAATGGATCAAGGAATATTATCATCATCCATTAGTATATTAGATAAGGTATTATTAACAGCGTCCCATAGAATATTTTATTAGGAGTTAATACTTGAATATCAAAGTAATATCTTAAGATATAACCCTTTTACCCAACACATTTTAGGGGTATAATAGACCAACCCTTCATATAATGATAAACCAAACATAAGTATTCCAAAATAACATAACATTCATGATTCATTCATAACTTAATTAACTTATAATATGACCCTGGTTTCAAGAGAACATTTATAATACCTCACAATAAGCCTTTTAGATAAATAAGGTCACCAGAAATTCATAATAATCCTTAATATATGTTTACATTGATTGAAATTACTTTTTGAATGGATTTGAATTTTTCTTTGAGAAAAATGGAAAATATTATTTTCTTTTTGTAGCACTTGATAAATAGAAAATCCTAGAATAGTGGGAATATTATTTTTTTTGAAAAATAGATTAAATATTATATAAATCATCATGAGTGAGAATGTATATGAAAACATGAGAATCCTTTGATGATGTATACATTAAATATAAAACATCCTTTCCACTCTTTTTTATTGAAGTAAAAAGTGAGTCATATCAAAAAAAATTCAAAATATTCATTTTAGCTAATTATTAAGAATTTAAAATTTGTTATGAAAGACCTTTAATAAAAATATAGTGAACATGAATACTTTGATAAAATAATTTAAAATAATGTTTTTATGGATGAAAAATATTTTCGACCAAAAGAAGAAAAATTTGGTTAAATTTTCATGAAAACATTCTTTCACTCATTTTGAGTGTCAAATAGAGGAAAAAGAAATTGGAAATATAAACCCTAAAAAAATAACTGGTTTTTAATAAAATATATTGGATTTAAGAGTAAATAAATATAAAATTTTCTATAATGGAAATTGTAACATAAACAATCCAAATTAAAAGTGATATTGTAATATAAACTCTTACCTTGAGTTTTTAAATCATTTATAAATGATCTAAAATAATATATAATTCATTTAGATTTATTATAAATCTATATAATAACTATATTTATATTTATCTTACCATATATGCTTCATTCATAGTTTTCAATCACTCTTTCATTAAAAAATCTCCACTAAAACAATATTTTGGGTATTAATTATTTAATTTTACATGAAAATGTAAATATATAGATTCGTTTACTTGCACATTGTATAAACTTCTATAATATCTATAATCATAATAGTTTCATAAATATTTTTTTATTCATTATATAAAATTTTATATAAATCCATGTAAGGCGGTGATGAAAAATGAATTACATCACTTCATAGAGAGGGTAGTTTGTACATTTGCCTGTTGGATGTTTAACTTTTCAAATTCATGGAAATAAAGAAAGTTAAAAATTAAATAAACATTATAGGTTCATAAATATATCATATATATCATATATATTTATTAAATTCCTTAACATAACCATCTATATGAGGCATTGATAAAAAATGAAACACATCACTCTATGGAGATGGAAGTTTGTGCATACACATTATAAACTCTTTGATTTCCCCATGGATATAATGGATATAGAAAATTATTATAAAATTAACATAACAACATTTTATTATATTATTTATATTATTTATTTTAAAGAGGTTTCGGTTGATTTTTAATAATGAATGAAATATTAAATAGATCAGTAAGGATAAGTATATCTCCTATGAGCTTCTTCCTTTATCAAACACATTAAGAATTTATAAGATAGTCTTTTGATGATACTAAAACCTCAATGAAATGGGTAAGAAATTTATGAAGATATTTTATTAGGGCATGTATGATTTTAGTGCTCAAATTATGATAAAGAGTAAGGAGAAGTGGTAACCTTTTATAATTGTGGGGCATGGCACCTTAATAAATATTTATAGTATTTAAGTATATTAAATGTGATTATCAATATAAGGTGGATTAAAATGGACTAATTTAAAATATCAGCTGATTTTAGGTCAAAATTCTCTCAAACAGTTAGATAAAGACAATTTTTTTATGATATTGGAAGTCTCATCCCTTAGTTTAACCCCTTTAAACTCAATTGAACCTTTACTATGATGACATGATTTTCAACATGTTAACAATTCATTATGATTAAAAATAAAATTGAACTTATAAAAAATGGAATTTATAAATAAAAAAATTAATTCTACATTATTGGATTCAATTTATAATAGTGTGTGAAATTAATTTTAATATCCATGAAAAAACATGTAAAAATCATTTTTAGATAAACAATATCCAATACATAAATGATTTAATTAAAATTAATTTCATAATAGAAACCATCAGATATATATTAATATATTTTATTTAATATATTATCTACACCATTAATTAAATTAATTCATAAATAATTTTTAATTAAATTAATCATGATAAAATATATAGTATATGATAGAATTTGTCTTTTGATAATTATCTATTTTTACCTTAAAATGATTTGACATTTATTTATAACCATTTAATAATTAATGTATAAAATATTATTACATTTTTATTTTAATTATCAATATATTTAATAATTTATCAATAGTAATCAATAATTTTTATTTATGGAAAAATATATATTAGGTAGAAAATTAAACTCTTGAAAAATTTGGACTTATATGATTTTATTCTTATCATTATAATTGGAGTACTTATTTCCTAATTATTAAATCTATTAAATTGAATTATTATAAAACTTCATACATATATATTCTAATGTGGTTACTCTATTTCATATCCACTAATTTAATAGTGAGGTTATAATATTCACTATTAATAATAAAATATATCACGGTTCATATAACCTTTATGTTTTATATAATAAAATTATCAAATACATTAGATTTATTTTAATTGAAATATATTCCAAATCATGGGTTGTATGTTTTAACAAAATATGGTTTATCATGGAGATTTTTTTAGTGGTTGATCATGACTGTAAAATCATTATGTTGGGTCACTACTCCTATCTCAGATGGGTTCCAACAGGGTTTATTCATAGAATTGAAAACCCCAAATGGATTCCATGCCCATGAAATGCTACAAACCTACTTTCCATAGGTATTTGGTCATTTAGGTTTCTTACCAATGAAACTTAGTAACTCATATTACTCAAGATGGTGGGGGTTAGGCTTATGACACCTAGTTAGGGGGAATTTTTTCATACACCACGACTCTTGTATATATTTATTTCATGGTCATGAATCATTACCAAATTCTTATAAGGTAAGGGTTACCCTAAATCTATAAAAAAGGTAATTATACATAATGATGTGAATATATATACATATCATTAGTATCCCACCATCATGAACATTTTTACATATTAGAGTATCTCCACCAATAAAACCACCTTTATATATCATAGGTTCTATATCTTTTTACTTATTATTAAATATATATGTTGTTTTATATGTTAAAATATTTTACATTCATAGATCTAGGAGCTCTAGAGTTTATGTCTATCCTAGAAGTAAGTAGATGTTTTTTGTTAGATTAGGACCCATGAATAGGCTTCCTATGAATCCTTGTGAAAGTAATCATATCAAAATTTATTTAGTTCCACATAATGGGGTTCATCATACCATTTGAGATCATGTGGATATAACTGATCTATACAATTTAACTTCATTTGGTATGGATGACATGGAAAAAGGTTCTTAGAAATGATTAGTGTAGATCTTATATATCAGAAGTCATTTCAGGTTAACCCTAAAGGTAATATAGCGCAATTATTATAGTTTGGTCTTATAAGGTATATGGACATGTAAACATGGATCCTCCAAAGAATATGTCATATGGGGATAATATGATATGACTCAAAAAGAATATAGTCCTCTAGGTGTGGGAATGAATCTATAATTAATATGGACTGATCAAAGGATTTTCTGTATAAAATATATCCCTAATATATAGAATTTCTAGACCCTTTGGAGTATTTTTATGTGATAGAAAGGTGTAAATGATCTCATGAGGAATATTCCCCAAGGAGTATGGTAATGTAAGATTCATGATATTGGGTTTCAACATCAGGGATGCATCATAAATATCCAATCATGACAAGAATAAAATCCCATGTAGTACAAGTTACATAATTTAAGGTCATGTGATAAGTCTGTACCATATAATATTATGTCATGTGGTAAGGATCTTTTCATGTGATTGAACATCATGAAACACAAATATTGAGAATTCAATTTACCATCATGTGGAAATGATGTATATTGGTAGATTTCAATGTTGGGTAGGGGTTCAAGCCTCAGGGAGGTATCCTATGTATCCAATTATGATTGGAATCAAAGTCTATATAATTGAAATGTCATGGAAGTATGTGTCATAAAATTTTAGATGATAGAGGCCTAAGTGGGGATTATGAATTGAATCTACCCTAAAAATATAAATCAAAATTGTATCCCTTTGAAGGAATGTCACATGGGGAATATTGACCTTTGTGAATTAAAATGTGTCTATTGGGTCTTACACCAAGGAAGGAGTACCAAGTAATAATTTATTAATGTTAATATCCTGGTCAAAACATATCCCTAAGATCCCAAGATTCATGGTTAGTGTGAGAAACAGAAATAAATTAATTTTATTAAGCATTGTATGAGTTCATGAAAATTGGTTTCAATGAGACTTATGAATTGAGGCCACCCAAGTCTTTGAAGTACCTAATACACTATGGTTTCCTAAATGAAATTTGTATTGGGTCTTAAACATAAGAAATTTACCCATTGTATGGGTATGAATCATGAGAAATATAGACGTGTGTGGAAGATATTGGGTCTTACACCATATTAGATCCCATTATATGGATCCATTATTTATCCACTGATGGATGAAGACAGATAAACATGAGGATTGATTTAAGGTGTTTTTTTTGAATGAAGTCCCTTAGAGGGCATGGAATAAGTGAAAACTCCAAAAATATCTATGGGGGTCAGACAATCACATGACCTGATAGGGGTCAGATGATTGTGTCACTAGTATCATGTTATGCAATCATGTGGATGTCAGGTTAGGAAATCATTGGACCATGAGGGGTTATAAGATCAAATTACAATGAGGGGTTTAGATGATCACATTACTATATATATAAAATCCTCATTATAAATGGGTTGGAGTTAGGATATCACATAGATGGATTGGGGATTGGTGATCCAATAAGAAGATATATGACTGAGGATTATGTGAGTACTCTTGTGGTTCATGATTATTATATGTTTTTTTAAATGTTTTATCAATCTACCCAGTGATACCTACCATTTCATTGAGTGGATATCTACATATTTTTAAACATCCAAGGTCTTTCACACTTTCATTCATATCTTTTTCACATTCCTATATTCTATCTATCTCTATATTTTTCTTAAATTAAGAATTTGTTTTTATAGTAAAAATGTTTCAAAATTTCCAACGCACCTTAAGGATAGGGATCTAAGAGATATTTATGAAGGAATTGAAAATAACCCACATAATTTGGGCTAATAATGTGATCAAAATTTTGTGCGAGCTATTCCATCATCTACATGACGTCCTAAGAATATCCCATGATCAATATAAAGTGTGAAATATCCCACCATTGATATACTATTATATCATTATCATGTGATTGGTTTTGAATTTTTGACCGTCCAACTGACCGACCACCCAATGGTCGGTGACCGTGTGACTTGGAGTGGTTTTTTGAATTCCTTATCCTTGAGTATCTTATATAGGTGGTTTATGTAGCCTTTATGATTATAAGTTAAAATATCAAAGGATTATATATGAACATATACATGATAGGTATTCCTTTATTTGTGAATAGAGGGACCTATTACTGGCTCCTGGGATTGGTCTACATTAGTATGGATTCATAACTAGGGCCACATTAATATGTGGTTACAATACTAGAGTCAGGTTAATAGAATCACATGATTAGGACTGCATGAGTATGGTCACATAACTTTGATTGACCACATGTCAACTCTTCCATCATCTATGTGACCTTTTATGGGATAGGTGGGTATGTGAAATTTTATGGGATAAAAAGGAACATAACATAAATTACTATGTGACTATCCCATCATGGCCCATGAATCAAGAGTTTGACTGAGTGACCAAATGGGGTTATGAAATCATGTAATCAAGGGGCTTAGAGTCCACATAGTAGTTATATGTCCATATGAATTACTAATATAGTAATGTGGTTGATGCTCATGTATGTAGATATATGGATGGGGGTCATGTGTTTACTTAGAGAGTTTCTTTGAAATTTATATCTTCCAAGAACCTCCACTCTCACTTGTATCCTCTATAGATATCCTCTTTCTCTAGGTATTCTATGTCATTTTTTATAGGAATATATCATTAAAATTTTTATATTAATATGTTATTATTTTTATTTATAATGAAACTACCTTATTCACTATATCTTCAAGAACTAGTATCCTCATGAAACTATGATTTCCTTATCAAGATTTTATCCCTAGTTATCTTCTTCTTTGTAAATAAGGATGAGTATGTTTGTTTTAGTTATTATTCACACAACTATATACATGTATCCCTCTCTTATTTATTATTTTTACACAAGTATATCTCACAAAATCTATTCTATTCTTATTCTTTATTAAAGTATATACATCATGGAAAAACATCTTCAAATTTTATCATGCAAATATCATATAATGTGAGAGATCCTCACATATGAAGAATAAATTCCCATGTTATATTTGATGTCATGAGTTTTTCATGAAGGATGTCCATAAAAAAACCTTTATTAAAATTTGAATATAAAACCTAATGATACAGCATCTATTTTCCATATATAAGTTTTGGGTCAGTTTATTGATATTTATAGATGTGGTTAACTTCCTTTTACCATTTAATAATTACTATAATAATCTATATTCCATGACATATAAAAGTAAATTTAAAAATCCTTGAAAACACAGAGATATAATTTATATTTTAAACACCAATGGTCTTATCTTAAACTCTCTATGTGAATTTTCTTTTATCTCCCTAAAATCCTTTATTCTATTATTTTTGCATACATACAACTGTATCTTCAAGAATTATTAAACTAAAAGTAGAAACATTCACTGCACATAGGCATAAATTTTTATAATGAAACTGGTACTATGATGCAAAACCTCTTCATGTATAGAAGAACACATTATATATTCAGTTTTATCTCCTTACACATAAAATTATCATAAATGATGATTTTGAAAGCTTTAGTGAGATTGTAATTATAATAAAATATTGGATGATAAGTGTTGGTTTCAGGATAATTGAACAGTTGTAATAGTGTTCAAAAAGGGTAAGAATGAGGTAAAATATGAGATGTGGTAGATTAGTAAATGATTAACTAGTATATCACATGGAAAGAATTATTTATATATACTTAAAGGTAAAATATTAGTACCTATATCCAAACTTATCCAACATAAAAATGGGATTCAACTTCTTAAAACCTTCTATTATTGTATATGATATATGTAGTTTTGGGATACATATAGTTCTACTTTGGGTAATACTCCTCGCCTCTCTTATGGCCCAATCCATCCATTGTATTTTGATGTTCTCTCATGTGCCATGTGTAGGAACACTCTCCTACTATGAATAGTATGGCCTCCTCTTTGTATACCTATAATGACTCCCATGGAGGAACTTAGGTTGACCTATTGTTTTAATTATATAATAGTATTGTAACTCCTCAAATTATTCTCTCAAATAATAACCATAAAAATTTAATATATTTTATTTTTCATGTTATTCATCATGTTTTATCTTATATTTGATTCTTTACTGTATAATGCATAAGGATAGAATATTCAACTCCTTAAATAATTGTAAATAATGTACAACTTCAAAATAAAATTATCAATTGTCATTAAGAATTAAAATCACATCAACAATCACATCAAGTGATCTTATATGGAAATGTTTGTGGAACATTTTTAATAGTACCAAAAAATCCACCTCCCCTAGAATTGTACCCTTTCAAAACAATATATATATATATGATTCTACGGTAAATATAGGGAACTTTACCAAATTTCCTAAACATTTGGTTGGATTTTATAGATGAATCAATAGCGAGAAGTTTATCATCTAGTTGAAAATTTTTACGTGATGTTTTTAGACCAAACAAACTATATCTACCCCACACTTGAGTATATCTAAGGACCTCCATGAAGTTTTAACAAACCAAAATAGACAATAAATACCTAAAAAAATTTATAACTCCTCATGGGCATGGTTCATGGACCTATATATATGGACGCCATCATCGGCACACTAGAGATGGTATATCTAGAAATAGATGACGAATTCATCCATGGAATGGATCATGAAAAATTATAATTATAATAACCATCACTGATACAATAGATTTGACCATTTGGTAATTGATGATTTATTTCTTCTTGGGCATGGCTCATGGATGGGTATAGGTATAATTAGAATCACTACAACAATATATTTATTTTATTTATATATTATGAGGAATTCATCCTATGTGCGTCTTGTGGATGGGTATAGGTATAAACCCAATCACTAAATCACTAGATTTGGTACATTCTGATCATTTGAAGAGTTCCTCTTAGTATGTCTCATGGAATGGTATAGGTATAAACACCATTACTTCAACACAAGAGTTGTTCCCTTGAAATATTGATGACATATGGTTTGGAATACGGGGTGACATGGGTTAGTATTTAATGAAAATGGTAACCACTAACTTTTTCCAAATATAGGATTCTATAAATAAAATATTGACTATTTCTTAGACTATATGGTGGATCCCACTAGCTTTTTGTCTTTTCCTTTAATAGCCATAACGTTTTTCTATTCATTATGTTTGGAATGGATAATAGGTAAGGACATAAATTTTTATTATTCCTATATTTATGGGTTTTGAACATGACTGGTTTTATGCCTTTTTTTGAATGCTCATTTTTCCAAGATTGTGTAAAGTGTGTGTCTAGTGAGTAGAGGATCAGCTTTTTCCCAGACCACCATTTACATGTTTTTATCCTGATGATTAATATGAATCTTTCCATGGTTAGTTTAATGTCATGCATTTTAGACCAATGCATCATGTATCTTAGGGTCACACAGCTAGGACTGTCAAAATGTTCAAAAATGAGGTACCACATCTTTGCTCCAATAATAAGTACATAATATAGTGTCGTAACATCAATGATATTGAATCCTAATGAATAGTTATATTATGGGTTTTTTAAATCATATCATTGGAAGTTTTAATTAAGTATAGTGATATGGTAAATGTATAAAAAGGTTTATCTCTAACCAAATTTGAATGATGAGTTCTGTTGTGTTAGTTTCAGGGCATAAAAATATTTTAGTTCCCTTTCCTTTGGAAAAAAATGACTCCAGTTGGAATTCCAAATTCAAAAAAGATATATAGGATCCAAATTGGTTCATGTATTCATATCCTAACATGGGTGTCACATGAATCCATATGTACAATATACCAATAGCCATTAATGGTTTGTGAAAACGTGAAAACTTGAGAAAATGAAGTGGGTTATGGAGAAAATCTATTCAAGGTGGGTTTGAGAACCCTAAAAGTGTAAAGACCGCGTACTAAATACATAATCAACGAACATGGATATAATAAAGAATTTATATGACTATTTCTTATACCAATTGATCTAGTAATAATATCTTAGATTGTTCAACTGTTATAACATGGTCCTTATAAGATTTTTGACTCATTGAATCATGTTTCATGCTTTAACTATGCACTTGAATTTTATAGAATATAGATTAAAGAGTGGAATTTATTCATAGAATTTCCTTTATGATTTGTTATTCTATTAAGTGTTGTGTTTATTTTACCAATTGTTTTAGGTCGTGTGATCTATACCATCCAATGCCATAGAAGAAGGTCAAACAACATTTACTAGGGTGTAAAAACATAAGGTTAAAATATTTGGACTACATAATGCATATTTTATGATAATTATGCATGAAAATAAGTGTACACAGTTTAAGGGAATGATGTGTAGGTCATGGAAATGGTTATGTGAAATACAATATCCCAATTAGGATTCCCAAGGATGATGACACTCTATAAACCTTTTTAATAAAGGTTAAAGATGATTTAAATCATTGATTAAGGTTATCTGAAGATGAGTAATTGAATTTTAAGGAATGAAAGTAATGTCCAAAAACCATGTTTTAAGAAAGGATTATAATATTATGTTGTTAGGGAGTATGATTAGTGTAATAACTTTTTATCATGATGAAAATGTCTCTACTTGGTTGACAAACTTTGGGTACATATATAGGATCCATATTGGGACATATATGCGTTGTAAATAGAGGTTACCTTGAAGTGAGATAGACTCAGTACCAATATCCATAAAATATTTATGGAAATCAGAGACACATAAGACCCAAATTGTTATTTATGGACTTACATGTTTAGAAATGGTGACAGAGACATCCCAAACCCATGTTGACCTTGGTTAGGACATTATAGTCCTTTGATAAGGAATGATAATGGATGTGGTCTATATAGTTTAATACCATGTAACAATGAACAAAATCGTCATTCTTCTAATTTATTGTCATATGGAATAATATGTCATATACATTAACATAATGTAATACGGACTTAGATGTCATGTAATTAATGTCTTGTAAAAAGGACTCATATGTCATGTAGTTAATGTCATGTGATAAGGACTCAGACATAATTACCTAAAAATTGGGACATTTTATCATGGAATAGGTCTATGAGTAGGTGACCAATGCTATAATGTGTAATTTTAAAACCCCATATTTCCTTTGTGTGGGTTCATAAATTAATATTTGTTGAAAGTTCCTATACAAGAGAGGGGAGGGAGTTATGATTCATAAAATTTGCTCTTAATCCTTGAATATATGATATAAGAATCAGTAAGTATCTCATGATAACATTAATAAGGCTACAAATAGTTTATATATTGTTCCATATGTAGATCAATATCTTTTATGGTAAAGGAAGTTCTAATGTATGTTCAATAATGGATGAATCAATTATGAAGTCTACTACATGGATCAGGATTATACAAAGGATAGGGAATAATTCGTTTATTTTCTTATGATTAGATCAAGTTCATGTGAGAAGGATGAATGTTTAGTTTCACCTCAGTGAAGTTTTATGAAGAAAGATAAAATATCATTGATGGAGTCAAAATATAAGGGTGAAAGGATGACTTGTTTTTTCAAAACTCATTATGTATCCTATAACAGAAATAAATTCATACATAGTTCTTTACAGGAGATACCCTACATTAATACAACACATATATAGTAGTATTGAATTTATGGATATTTATTATGGGCCCAAGATATAATATTTAAGTTTCCCTGAGTATCTTGTGTTGATCGGAATCAATCCACATGTATTTCTTAAAGAAAACTCCACTACATATATCTTATACATATCTAAAGAGAGCTAATTTTTTAATAGAAATTGAAATTGGGACTATTATAGGAGGTTTTAATGAATTGTGTATACTATGTTGAAAAAAAGTCAATCCACACATAGTTCATGTAATGTAGTTCCCCTATATAGACCTAGATCATATGTTGGGGAAATAGGAAATCCTATTTTTGAATTTATAACTAGGTCCAGGATAGAGTATCCAAAAATCATATCATATCCTATGAATATAGAAATAAATACATACTTTTTAATCATATTTTCCCTATATATATATTAATCTTCTATTGTAGGCCGAGAGACATTTTTTTGGAAATTACGGTTAGGACTATGATATGAATCAAGATGCATATATTTATTGAAGATATTACCCCTTGAAAAAATCTGACTCATATTGAAGGGAAAGAGGGAAGATTTTAAAAAAAATATGGTTTGACCTAAGACAAGGGATCTATAAATCACAATGTATCCTGTGATAAGTTGAATCAATACACACACAATTATCATAAATAACTAACTCGTGTGCATGGTAAGTGGGAATTTTCTATGAATATAACTATAAATGAGGGAACTAATGATGAAGACTCTTATGCAGTTTTGGATCATATACAAGAGGAAACATTTTCCAATTTATAGTTTTTCATGGATATGATTTGTGAATGAAATAATAGAAACTCATATCAGTATTGAAAAAGTGACAAAACTCATCACGAATGTTGGGTGATCTAATCAGGTCCCAAGACAAAGTACGGTTCATTTTGAATCTCTATGGATGGACTGGGTTCGCGAAATTATCAAATCACTAGAGATCATGTTAGGATAGGATTCACGCCACACATAGTTCTTTTATTTAACTCCCTATGAAGATAGATCTCTTATATAGGGGTGAGGACATTTATTATTGATGAAATTTATAGTCGGGCCTAGGAAAATGTTGGAACCAGTGTCTTCAAAGCATGATTTGGTGTATGGTTTGTGTTTGTTGTCAATCCTCAGTGGAAGTTCAGGGTGTGTACCAACAAAGCGATCATACCGTTCAAGCATAAAACAGTAGTGAAGGTGGCGTTGTTTCCCAGTGTTTGCCAAATTTTTGGGCCTAAAAATCGGCCAATAAAGTAAAGTGTTTTTGGCAAAGGTACTTGCGCGCCGTGCTCTTGGAGGATAAAAGACTTGCGCGCCATATGTTTTTGAGGATCATAACATCAAAATTTGGCTAAGGAAAGAAGGTCGTGCAAGTGTCGGTTGGGTCGCGCAAGTGAGTTGCGCGACAGAGGTTATTGAAGAAAAGACTTGCGCGTCGTCGAGGGACTTGCGCGCCGCCGCGTAGGGGGTCCAGTTTGCCTATAAATACTGGACCACCCCTCCTCATTTCTCACGGAGCTCAAGACTTCGAGATTGTTCGAGCTCTCGTCGCGCAGGTGGTTGAGTCGCGCAGGGGGTTGTTTTGTCACGCAAGAAGAGCTTGCGCGCCGGTTGTTGGCTATACGCCCAAGGCAGTTTGGAAGAGAAAGGAAGTGGACCGTGCAAGTTTGAAGTCGTGGAAGGAAGCATCGCGCAGGTTTGTTTATGACACTTGCGCGCCAGTTTGGACTTGCGCGCCGTAGTGGGACTTGCGCGACTGTCGTGGAGAAGCGCGCCTGGTTTTGCTGAAGCTCACCAGCCTGTTTGGAGCTGCACGAAAGCTGAGAGACTACTCGATACATTCGAGGAAAAGTGATATTCATCTTCTGGTGAGAATCGGCCTTCAATAGAGCATCTACATACAAAAAAGGATGCACTCTTATGCAATTGATGAAGAGACCTTCAAGTCTATAAACTGAGTGGGACTTCACCAATGGCAGTGAGCCAGGGGGAGTCAATGGGAGTGACCTGAGGGACGCAGTGAGCTATCTCTGAACCTTTATAAAGGCAGTGAGCCTGGGACAGAGTGACTTTACCCGAACTTTTGTAATCTATAGCTAGTGAAGCATAGTGGATTTTGGTACGACCGACAACCTGTCGGCATATGCTCCTTGGACGTAGCCCTTAGTGGTGAACCAAGTAAAAATGGTTGTGTCTTCTCTGTGCTTGTGAATGTTTTCTTTCTGATCATAATCATCATACAGGTTCAACAAGTTCCTACCAACGTAGGAACAAGATCCATCACATTAAAATAAAAAATTGGTCACCCTGATTCACCCCTCCCCTCTCAGGGTGTCCCGGGGTCCTTCAAGTGGTATCAGAGGGTAAAGGTTGCTGGTGTTGAATCTGCCGCTTTTCGTCATGGAAAACGCGGTTAATATCAGGGGAGTCCCTCACTTCGATGGAAGCAATTTCCAGATCTGGAAGAACAGAATGAGATCTCATCTATGATCTCTTGGAATGGAAGTTCTTTTTTCTACTGTTCAAGGAATACAAGTCACTGATCCAACAGGCCTGGCTATGACTGAAACAGACAGGAAACTTCTTGATGCAGATGCTAAAGCTCAGAATGCTCTCACTACAGCCCTTTCTGATCATATCTACCTGAAGGTGATGAATTGAACCTCAGCAAAATCTATGTGGGATAAACTTGAGAATATTTATGAAGGAGATAGAAAAGTGAAGGAGGCAAAACTACAAGTGCTACACAATCGGTTTGATGATCTGAAGATGCATCCAGATGAGAATGCAGACTCTTTCTTCAATCGAATTACTGAAGTGGTTGGAGCAATTCGGGGTCTAGGAGAAGAAATCAAAGATATTGATATAGTAAAGAAAATATTAAGAAGACTTCCACCTCTGTATAATGCGAAGGTGTCAGCCTTTGAGGAAAGAGATCTTTCCAAACTTTCTCTAGATGATCTACTAAGCAGCTTGGTTGCTTATGAAATGAGAGTCAAACCAGAAGATGCTACGACTCGGGTGAGCAAGGAAATGGCATTCAAGGCCATGGATAAATTGAAAATCTAAAAGGATAGTAGTGGTGATGATGATGAAGAGAAAGAAATTCTTTCTCTTATTGCAAAGAAGTTCCAGAAGGGGAAAGGGAAATTCAAAGGGAAGTTACCTCTAGTATGTTTCCGTTGTGGAAAAGTTGGGCATATTGCCTCTCAGTGCTTGAAGAATATCAATGATGATCACAGTGAAGATGAAAACTTCAAGAAGCCTCATAGAAGGTTCTTAAAAAGGGGAGACTTCAAATCTGGTAAGAAAATGCAAAGGAAGAGTTTTGTCTGTGAAGAGGAAGAAGATGACAATGAATTCTGTGATGAAGAAGAACCAGAATTCAAAACTGGGAACCATGCTTCTATGATGGCCACTGTTGAAAAGTCAAAAGACACTGATGGAGAAAAACAACTGAGAACTTGTGTAGATCCTGAGGTGCAACTTAAGGATGCAGTAAGTAAGCTTAACATTAAATGTAAGAGCTGCAATAAGTGGAAATCAATTATAGAAGAATCAACTGAATATATTGATCAACTTGAAGCTGAAATTGAACGAATAGAAGAATTTGTGAAGGTACAGTCTAAAATAATTGAAATCAATGATGATACAGTTGATCTGAAGCTGAGAATGGAAGAGCAGGCAAAGGTCATCAATGACCACACATCCAGACTGGATGAAAAATCCAAGACTGTTGAGGGTCTTGAGGAGGAATTAGTTACTCTAAGGAGTAAAATGGAGACTGAATCAGTTCCAAAAGAATCGAGGAAGAAAATATAGTTCGGAATATTCTCAGATGCAGAATTACTTGCAAGAGCCAAGTGTGGTTCAGATTGGGTTGGAAAAATCTTGAGTGATCAAAGACCCGCTTGCATGGGAAAGAGTGGAATTGGCTGTGAGGCTGAGTCATCAACTGCTGGAAGTGAAAAGATCCAAAAGAAAGACAAGATGAAAGTTGAACATGATGAAATTTTACCTAGAGTGCTGAAAAAGGAACCCTCAATCCAAATTAAAAGGAGACCCGAAAATTATCCTCAAACTTTCAAAAATGACATACAGTCTTACTATTCTCCCAAGGAAGAAGGTATAAGGAGAAATTCAAGTGAGAAGACATTTCCTCTCATGAAGTGTCAGTTCTGTGGCTATCTGGGCCATACCATGTCTTATTGTGAAGAGGCAAGAAGCTATCTGAATGGAGAAGATATAGATGCTCGACAAAGGAGAACAATCTCATATCCTTATTCTCATAGAAGAAATAACTTCTATGGATATTGTTTTCATTGTTATAACTTTGGTCATAAGGTCGTTAATTGAAGGCAGAGAAGAGACATCGACACCTCATACCAAAGTTCAAGACAAGTCAAGTCTCGTCAACAAGATAGTGTTGCTCTTTCAAACAAGTTCTCACCTCTCACAGAAGACTTTGACTATGAAGAACCTGGGTATGCAGAAGAGATAGTTGAAAGGCCATCAGTTCTATATACTCAATCTAATGTCTCATGGAAGGAAAGGAAGAAGATTGAGAAATCGAACCTTGTAGAGGTATCCCTTAAAGCTATAAAGAACAACAGTACCTGGATTCTGGATAGCGGTTGTTCATCTCATATGACGGGTAATGTTGGCCTACTAACGAATATCATAAATAATGTAGATGGTACAATAAAATTTGGTAATGATGGGGCTCTAAAAATCAAAGGGAGTGGAAGTACCCAATTAGCTAATGGAGAACTAAAGAAGACTGAAGTCCTTTACGTAGATGGCCTACATCATAATCTCCTCAGCGTGAGTCAACTCTGTGACTCCGGACTTATAGTTACTTTTAATTATAAAGGCTGCACTATCAAGGGAAAAACCGGCAATTCACTTATGAAAGGATGCAGAACAGAAGGAAACTTATATCAGGTTGATAGTGAAGAAAATGTGTGTTACATGACTGTTGAAGAAGAAAACAATTTGTGGCATCGAAGATTGGGACACATCAATCAAAAAGACATGGAGAAAATATCAAAATTGAGAATTGTCATGGACATCCCCAACCTGAAGCGTGAGCATGAAAAATCTTGTGATGCTTGTATTCAAGGGAAGCTAGTCTGCAGTTCATATCGGCCAAAGAAGAAAAAGGCATCTCACCTTCTTGATCTGATTAATACAGATGTTTGTGGTCCAATAAATGTTTCCGGAACTCATGGAGAAAGGTACTTTGTCCTTTTCATAGATGATTACAGTAGAATGGCATGTGTGATGGTCATTCATAGGAAACGACAAGTCCTTGACTGCATGAAAACATATTGGCGAATCGCCGAGAATGATACTGGACGAACAATCAAAGTGTTGCGATCTGACAATGGAGGATAATACACGTCCATTGAATTTGAAAATTATCTGGAGAAGCATGGGATACAACATGAGGTAGCTGCTGTGAGAACTCCACAACAAAATAGAGTTATTGAACGAAGGAATCGACAGGTGAACAACATGGCACGAACTATGCTGATTGAGAGTCGTATTCCACGACATTACTGGAAAGAGGCTGTTCAAGCTGCAGTGTACATTCAGAATCGAACAGGACTTTATATGGGTGAGACGAAGACACCATATGAATTGTGGCATGGACGAAAGCCTTCTCTAAAATACATTCGTGTCTTTGAAAGTAAGTGCTTCATCAGGAACAAAGAAGGAAATCAAGGGAAATATGGCGACAACGCAGATGAAGGAATTTTCCTTGGTTACTCAATGAACAGCAAAGCCTACAAATGTTTCAACAAGAGTTTGGGAAGAATTGTGGAAAGCAGTGATGTTAAGATAATTGAAGAGAAAACCACAAATGCTTCAAGGAGATCATATGCTGATGTGATAGAAAGTCACGAAGAATATGAACGTGAAGAAAATACAAGTGCAGAAATAGATGAAGTTGTTCAAAACACTCAGTTGTCACATCGTGATGTTGACTCAGAAGAAGAATCTGAAGAAGAAACTATGGCTGAAGAAAATGCTGCTGAACCTCACAGGAGAAATAGAAGAGCTGAGATTGATCCATCCAACATAATTGGCAACAGGAGTGCACCCACTCAAACAAGGAGGATGAGGAATAACACGCAATCTGCATTTCTATCAGTTCTAGAGCCATCCTCATTCGAAGAAGCTGCAAATGATGAATCCTGGGTAAAAGCCATGAATGAAGAGTTAGATCAGATTGACAAGAATCAGACATGGGATCTTGTCCAGAGACCCGAAGGTCACAATATAATTGGTACAAAAATGGATATTCAAAAATAAGTTTGATGAGCATGGAAGTGTCATCAGAAACAAGGCACGACTGGTATGTAAAGGATACTCTCAGAATGAAGGAATTGATGTTGAAGAAACCTTTTCTCCAGTGGCTAGACTGGAGTCAATCAGGCTTTTCCTTGCCATGGCACTCCAAAGAGGATACAAAGTATATCAAATGGATGTCAAGACAGCATTCTTGAATGGTGTACTCGAAGAAGAAGTCTACATTGAACAACCAGTGGGCTTTGTTTTGGGTACTGATGAAACAAAGGTCTGCAAACTGAAGAAAGCTCTATATGGTTTGAAGCAGGCACCACGGGCATGGTACTCACGGCTGGACTCATATCTCAAGAAGTTGGAATTCAAAAGAGGAGGAGTTGATCACAATCTCTATGTGAAGAATTCTCCAAAAGATCAATTCATGGTTCTTGTCTATGTTGATGATATCATATTTGGTGGCATCAGGGAGAAATCAGTGGATGAATTTGCCAACCACATGAAATTAGAATTTGAAATGTCTATGATTGGGGAGCTCACATATTTCTTGGGGTTACAAGTGATTCAAAAGAAGGAATACACTTTCATTTCTCAGGAAAAATATGCAAGAGAGTTGCTGAAGAAGTTCAATATGCAAGACTCCAAACCAATGTCAACTCCGATTTCTGTTGGAACAAAACTTGGAAAGCATGAGGATGGGAACTCTGTTGATCCCACCATGTACAGGAGGATCATTGGAAGACTACTGTATCTGACAGTGACAAGGCCAGATATTGTCTTTGCAACATTCCTTGCGGGCCGCTTTCAGAGTAATCCAAAGGAGGAACATATGTCAGCAGTAAAAAGAATCATGAGGTATATTCAGGGCACACATAACTTCGGGTTATTTTTTGCTGTAGGTAGGGACAGTGAATTATCAGCGTTTTCTGATGCTGACTGGGCTGGTGATGTAGTAGACAGAAAGTCCACTAGTGGTGGAGCTTTCTATATTGGGCATAAATGTGTTGGCTGGTTGAGCAAGAAACAAGAAATTACTTCTCTTAGTACTGCTGAAGCTGAGTATATCTCCACCACAAAAGCATGCACTCAACTTCTTTGGATGAATCATCATCTAGCAGATATTGGTGATAAGGTGCAACAACCAATGGTGATTTATTGTGATAACAA
Source organism: Viscum album (assembly GCA_963277665.1). NCBI lineage: Eukaryota > Viridiplantae > Streptophyta > Magnoliopsida > Santalales > Viscaceae > Viscum > Viscum album. The sequence goes on from OY728131.1 coordinate 1,198,989,342, forward strand.
AAGTGCAATTGATCTTACGAAGAATTCGGTTCAGCATTCTCATACAAAACATATTGAAATATGGTTTCATTTTATCAAAGAAAAGGTTGAACAAGGCGTGATTAGAATGGATCATGTTGGAACTAATGAGCAAGTGGCTGATATCCTAACCAAGCCATTGTCCACGGCTGTGTTTGAGAAGCATCGGTTGAACCTCGGTGTTCAACCACCTCCTACTGCATAAGGAGGCTCCGGAAATCCCCTCTCCCCGTCTTTTTTTAACTGTTTTTATCTGCTTATGGCTGTGATGCAGGTTTATGGGGGAGATACTATCCAGGGGGAGTATGGCTTGAGCTGAACGTTGAAAAAAAAAACATTTCGGTCTTTGGTTTTATTGTCAATGGGGGAGAAAGGAATAAATTCAAGGCAAGAAATTCTTCTGTGATGAGAAGTGTAAGATTGTGATGAGAAGTTTAAAAAAGATAACATCGGGCATCATGGAGAATTTCAAAACACTAAAACCCAATTCAAGCTTCCTCTCTTGTTTTCTACACCGAGCATTGCTCACGTAGACTTAGAGTGTTGGCTGAGTTGATTCTTGCGTTTTGGATTTTCTCATGATTGGAGATCTATTGAATTTATTCGGATTGCCAACAAACCCAAAAGGGGAGATTGTTGGAACCAGGGTCTTCAAAGCATGATTTGGTGTATGGTTTGTGTTTGTTGTCAATCCTCAGTAGAAGTTCAGGGTGTGTACCAACAAAGCGATCATACCGTTCAAGCAGAAAACAGTAGTGAAGGTGGCGCTGTTTCCCAGTGTTTGCCAAATTTTTGGGCCTAAAAATCGGCCAATAAAGTAAAGTGTTTTTGGCAAAGGTACTTGCGCGTCGTGATCTTGGAGGATAAAAGACTTGCGTGCCATATTTTTTTGAGGATCAGAACATCAAAATTTGGCTAAGGAAAGAAGGTCGCGCAAGTGTCGGTTGGGTCGTGCAAGTGAGTTGCGCGACAGAGGTTATTGAAGACAAGACTTGCGCGCCGTCGAGGGACTTGCGCGCCGCCGCGCAGGGGGTCCAGTTTTCCTATAAATACTGGACCACCCCTCCTCATTTCTCATAGAGCTCAAGACTTCGAGATTGTTCGAGCTCTCGTTTCACAGGTGGTTGAGTCGCGCAGGGGGTTGTTTTGTCGCGCAAGTAGAGCTTGTGCACCGGTTGTTGGATATACGCCCAAGGCAGTTTGGAAGAGAAAGGAAGTGGACCGCGCAAGTTTGAAGTCGGGGAAGGAAGCATCGCGCAGGTTTGTTGATGACACTTGCGCGCCAGTTTGGACTTGCGCGCCGTAGTGGGACTTGCGCGACTGTCGTGGAGAAGCGCGCCTGGTTTTGCTGAAGCTCACCGGCCTGTTTGGAGCTGCACGAAAGCTGAGAGACTACTCGATACATTCGAGGAAAAGTGATATTCATCTTCTGGTGAGAATCAGACTTCAATAGAGCATCTACATACAACAAAGGATGCACTCTTATGCAATTGATGAAGAGACCTTCAAGTCTATAAACTGAGTGGGACTTCACCAATGGCAGTGAGCCAGGGGGAGTCAACGGGAGTGACCCGAGGGACGCAGTGAGCTATCCCCGAACCTTTATAAAGGCAGTGAGCCTGGGACAGAGTGACTGTACCCGAACTTTTGTAATCTACAGCTAGTGAAGCATAGTGGATTTTGGTACGACCGACAACCTGTCGGCGTATGCTCCTTGGACGTAGCCCTTAGTGGTGAACCAAGTAAAAATGGTTGTGTCTTCTCTGTGCTTGTGAATGTTTTCTTTCTGATCATAATCATCATTCAGGTTCAACAAGTTCCTACCAACGTAGGAACAAGATCCATCACATTAAAAGAAAAATTGGTCACCCTGATTCACCCCTCCCCTCTCAGGGTGTCTCGGGGTCCTTCAGAAAAGTGATCTATAAAACATGGAATATCCTATAGATATAAAAAAAATACATAGTACCTATAAGGAAATACCCATCATATATATTAATCATATGTAGGGGTAGGACATTTGTTTCTTGTAATTTATGGTTGGTCCCAGGACAGAATATTTGGGAATTTCTACGTATCTATTTCCAACTTGAATCAAGACACACTAAGTTATTATTAAGAATTTACCATACAATGATCTAGCTCATATGTAGGAGAAATGGGAATTATAATTCATTTATTATATAATATATTAGGATAATATACCATAGAACCACTATATATCTTATTAACAAAAGAATCATGTCAAACATAGTTCTTGAAGTGAATGATTCCTTGAATATATATTACTCATATTCAATGAGTGGGGGGTATTGATTCTATGAGGAATTGGAAAATTTTGTGACAAATACTTCTATAGGGAATGAGTTCTCATGCAGGGTAGAAATATTACATGGTTAATAAGTCACTCTGAGTAGTTTAGAGTCATGCTAATTGGACTTCCACCTCACATATTAACATCATGTCGCATGGAAGATGACCAAGAAATTTAAAATCATATGGTAAATACAGTGGTGATATAAAATTTAAAGTCTATCTATTAATGCTTATGTTCTTTAAAATTTGAATCCTTACCACCAAGATTTATAGATGATGAAGGAGTTATAAAAATTATTTCTTAAAAAATCTTACATTGGTAGGGGGTGTGATGTGTCTCCCATCCATCATTTACAAGGATTGAGATATATTAGAATAGACCTTATGTAATATGTAAGGTCCTTCTAAAATTGGTTCTATCATTGCACTTTTCTTCCATTGTATCATTGGGTATTTTAGAACCGATGATAGCTATCATTAATGGAATGAGAGAATGAGAAATTTATTATTGAGGTCTCATGAAATCCAATTCTAACAGATTTACAGATTGAGTAGTGTATACAACCTCTTCTAGTCAATTCATAGTAACTCATTTTGTCACATTTGTGACTATTAATCCACTGAGAGTTGAACAATGATAGTTATCCTAAGAGATAAAAATAGAACTTTCATTGGTAGTACTACCTCAATTTTTTAAACCAGAAAATATGAGGTTTCATATGTGGCTGTTTGGGTTGTAGTATGATATGACCAAAATGAATGGATAAGGTTTTCTTGTCTAAGATTTCATATCATTATCCATTATTTTCTAGAGTATATTCAATAGAAACATAATAAAATTCTTTTTTTCTCAATTTACACTACATGGTAGTGAGACGAACAGTTATACTCATTATAAAACTCTAGATATAACCACTTGAATTTAGAAGAATAGAATTTGGTTTCAATATTTTTTAATATTGTATTGGGGGAAAAATCTAGTTATGATGTAAGAACTCACAAAGTTGATGATATCCTTCATCTAGACTTCCGTGAGGTGAATTCCCTAAACCCATTTGGATAATTAGTGATTTTTAGTAAGGATATACTTAAACAACCAAGGTATGGATTGGTAATATATCTTCATCACATACATTACCCATATGGTAAATATCATTAAGTGTTTAGCAGTATGAAACAACTCTGGGATTGATGGTAAAAATTGGAATTTATTTTATAGGCATGGAACTTCCTATCAAATTACAAAAATTCTTGAATCACAATTTAAAAGTAATATCCAGGACCCTAACTTTTAACAAATATCTTGTTCCTAGACTATTGATCACCTTTGGATCCAACGTAAACTACCTTCAAAAAAATGGTATGTCCTTATTTAACTCATTTAAGGATGGATCCTTCAAAACCACTTTTATAGAGGAAATTTATTTACTCAAGCAGTCATAAATGGAAATGATTTCTTCCCAACATTGTATTTATTCCATATTATCTTATTCTAATGAAATTATTGGTAGTCTATTAAAGAGATCATCCACACATTAATAGTATTAGTTGACAAGGATGTTAGATCATCATGCCTCAGGGAATTATTCACCTTGTTGATCTCCTCCATTTCATAGATGATGAACAATGATACTACCATACTATGTGAAATAAAAAAGATTGTCTCGTACCAGTCAAGGTTGGCGAGGGATGTGGCTACATTATCAAGTGAATCATTGTGATCATTTTTTAAGTATGTAATATGATTCAATATTGTCTTAAAATGTAATTCTACCATAATTCCCATCATATAGCCATGGATAGGGGATAACACTTCTTCTTTAATTGTGTATTCACCATTGATCAGCTTATTTACTAGACCTGAATTTTCACTAAACTTTAGATTCTCTATCTCCAGCTGTAGGGATAGTTCTAAGACTAGAATAAGGGATTTATATTATGCATCATCCGATAATTTTTAGATATGTTTTGATTATTTTTTTATCCTAATATTTTTGGTTTAACCCTTATTTTACCTTTTTTATTCTTATAGTGATATCAAGTTATTTACACATTGTGGGTTAATGTAATTACCATATCATATTAAAATACCCACAATAATTTCATTTATGACATATTTGGAGTTATATTAACCATTTTGGATAATATTATATTTTTATGAATTTAATATCATTTAAGAAACTATTTTATATTTTATGTTATGAATTATGTCAATTTTGGTCACTACTCATACTTGACTTTTTTACAAATTCATAACAACCAGATTCATTCAAAAAAACATCGAATCAATCCTAATATGTCATATTCACCTAGAAAATTAATGCATAACATAAATTATATCAAATAATATTTAATTTAATATTTATAATATCATTTATTTGAATCCATTATTAATGAAGCAATCACTCCATTTTCATTGTGTTGAAATTAAATTTATTTGTTTAATGTATAAAAATAATAAACACAATATCATGATTTAAAAAATCTTTTTATATTTATAATGACTATTTATAATTGAATATATCACTTATATAACCCCATATAAAAGTTATTTTAGTAAGAAGATACATGTTGATGTTATTTTTAACTTTACTTTAAATTACTTATTATAACATGTCATTAATACTTCCAAGTGGATCCATGGGATCCTAAAATCAACTCAAGGATGACCATGGTCGGTCATATGTCGTCCACTAAGATTATTACATGTGTTAGAGTGTTATTATATTATTATATTATTATTTTTTACCCTTATTTACATGATTTACCCTTTAACCATGGTAAATTAAAATAATTACTAAAGTTACTATTCATAAAGAACAAAAATAAAAGGAGACTATTTATAAAATTTTGACCTTTTGATTCCAAATATGGAATCCATTTTTCTAAATTCAAAATATATAATTGGAAAAAATTAATTTAAAATTAATTCTCCTTCTCAAAATTAGAAAATGAGTTTTTAAGAAGAAAAAAATCAAATGATTGACATGTGTTTATATCGAATTTAAATATGAAATTACTTCCGCTAACCAAAATTGGATTAAATTATAAAAATATAATCCAATTAAACTTTAAAACAAATTAAAAATATAATCTAAATATATTAATAAGTTAGACTAAATGGATGATTGGAATTAAAATGCAGTATTTTTCATTGTTCATTAAAATATGAATTTTATCAAAAAAATACCAAAAATTATACCAAAGTAAATTTTTATTTCCCGTTACCAAATAAATAGTTTATTTTGTAAAATATAATATATAAAGTGTTTAAAACTAGATTTAAAATGGGTGTTCCATTAAAAAAGCATCAAAACTGCATTTTTTTAAATTTTATCTGAAAATTTTGAATTTTTTTATATAATGTTCTATAAAATACATAAGATGGATGATAATTTTATATAAATTTAAAAATATGGTTAATAATATTCATAAATTCTAGTTTATATCCGTGTAAATAATAATATTTTAATAATATATCATTATTTTGTGATACTCAGAATTGCCTACCATGCAAGCTATCGATGAAGGTCGCTCTTGCGTTTTTTAAAATCCTAGAATAGTATTGCGTATACTGAAATATAATATAGTGTTGTGTATAGATAAAGATAATATTTTTCTAGTGTACAACACAAGAAATAAAATAAATTAATAAGAATCTATCTAACAAAATCTCAGGGTGTTACATTAAACCCCGTTTAAAATGAGTTTCTCCCACAAAATTTTTCGGGGTTATAAAAGGATTACTACTTGAAATTTTATTTCATCGAAACTCACATCATAAAAAGGAATACAAAAAAACATTATTTTAAAAAAGAAATTTAGAAACATAATGAATACCCAATGTAACTCATCACTAGGTATCCACATTGGATAACATAGGTGGGATGTGAAAACATGGATATGGAAGAGAAATATAACCATCATGTTTTGATGGTTAGTGATGGAGAATAAGGTTGGAAAAAGTTAACAACTAGAAATCCATAAATTTTCGATGATTTAAGGGACCATCTGATTCATCTGATAAGAAGGTAATAAATAATATTATTGGTTTTCATGATCTTTTCCATAAAGTTGAATAATTTTTCATGAGAATAAATACTTACTTGATTTTGGTTCAATATCAATATTGTTTGTTCCTTTAACAATTTACACTTCATATTTTATTTACAGAAATGAAGATTAATTTATCATTCATGATGTGTTAACAGATCATGCGATAAAATGATTGTTCATTACATCTATCTCAACAAAAATGATAGCACATGTAATCAAATATGCATAAGTACACCTATAGTGAGATAATGCATTAATCATACAAAATTCAAATGGAAAATAACTTATAAAATCCATAAATAGTTAACATTAAAATCCTTTCATAAACTAAAAATATAAAACTTTAGAAAAATCGAAACTAAATTGACATAACATTTATCTCCCATATCACATAAGGTAGTTCGTTATTGTCACTTTCCAAACATGTGAATACCTTAATCATGTATTCTCTTAAAACATGATAACAAAATGAATTTCCATATAACCTTAGTGACAATTTTCATTCTTTAAAAATTTACTCTTTCTGCACCCCAAAAATAGAAAAATGTTTATATACTCCAACCATGATATCACTTTATCCTTATATCAGTCATGAGGTCATTAATACTATCAAACATATCATTATATCATTATCCCTTCATTATGAGAATATCATATGATTTCCAAAAATATTTCAATCACATTTCATGGTTATTGATACCATATACTTATGGAAAAATACAATTGATCAGTACATAGATATTCTAATATTCCATAATACTATATAAGAGATTTTACAACACTATTTTGGAATCAAATTACATAAACACATAATCATTCCACCACTTTGTTGGCATACTCAACATCACCAATATTGATCACATGTGATTTTCCATTTTTGTTTTCCTTAAGAGGTTTTTGGTGTTGATAATCATCTATAACCATGGATTAGGTCATTGGTTAGCCTAATACCACATTTCCATTCACTTTTAACCCTGATTTATGGGAGGTGCACTCTTTGGAGATTTTTGTATATTCCCATCGCTTCATTAGTAAAATTCTTGATGACTGTCTTTCCTACACTTAAAATATTTATCAGTACCCTTAAGAAAATTTCCTCCATGTTTCCTTCCACACATTGAGCATAAATCCAATCTAATCATCTTTTCTCTATAATTTTTATAGTTTACGTTGAATTCTATCCTTCTTTTCTTATCATAACCATGATATAGATGAAAAACAGAAATCTAAATTTTTTTAAGAGGAATGTGAGGAAGGAACATAAAAAAAATAATTTCTTTTACTCATCTAAATCCATGGAGTCAATTTTTTTGTGTTGCCTCATATTCTTGATAACGTTCCCCCATAGATTCACTTTACCATCCATGAAATAGTGCCCAACGTAGCCTTTTCTCCTTTTGAATAATATAGAATGAAAAATATCTTTTCAAAGATACAAATACATTTCACTACAACTAGTGGATTGGTCATTCCACTAAATAATGTGGATATTTCATTAAGAAAAATTCAAGAGAACGTTGTTCCAACCTTTGGTCATTTGGGAGCCTAGCAGGATTTTTGGTCCTGAATTCAAGATTATTTATTCTAGGTCCCATAAAATTAGTTTGTCCAGGAGGAAATTCATTTAATTTCCCATCTCATACATCATTAACTTGGTTCCTTTGGGTTCTAACCATTTTCTAGAACCCAAAAAATAGTGTGTGAGGTAAAAATCATACTAATAAAATAACATAATCAATGGGGATTACCTTAAATCTCTAACATCTTAGGTTTAATTCTAGATAATTCATGATCTTTATCATAACTCTAGGACTATATAATATTGTTCGACTTACCCATAGGTACATCCCTAGAAATACGTCTGAAATATCTCTACGGATATCACTAAATTTTTCACATCCTAGTTTCCAAATGTTAACTAAACATTCCCTCTGATACCAACTGTAGCGACCCAAGATTGACATACATGGAAATTACATTTCTTTTATAGAATAACCAATACATTACACAAATTTATGACCAAAGTTTATATTAGTTTAGTGTCATTGGATATATTAAATACATTCCTCTAGCTTGATGAAAGATCTTCAACATCTCCCATAAAGATCTTCCACATTAGTTTTCCTACCTAAAACAATTCTTTATATCCTAGGGAAAATAAAAAATAAAAAGGGGTGAGATAAAATTCTCAGTAATGGTAACCATAGATAACATAAAATAAACCATAAACATATGAATGTAAAAACATGAACGTTATGTTTAAATATCAAATTCTTGATTCATGAAATAAGTCCTTGAATTTCGTAAGGCATAAATCATAATGGAATCATGAACCATTCTAAGATAACTTTGAAATAACTCATGGAATAATTAAAAACAAATTATCACATAATATTATTTCCATAGTATCCAATGCATTTCATCCAAGACCGTCTTAGTGGAAAAATTCCATTACTGTATTAGGATTACCTATCGTTTCAGCCATGTATTACCAAACCAGGTTTACTTTCCATTACAGTAATGTGTTATATAATTGGATTTAATTTACATTACAAGAATGTATATATCATCAGAAATAAATATTTACCCAATGAATTGGAGGGAGATATAGATCCCACCCATCTCAAAATAAAATCATTCTTACATGTGCCAAAAAAACATAAATCATTAATCATAGCATAACCCATGAAATAAAATAGGTTTCTTAAGTATCATTACATCATAAAATAATCCATATAAAATTTCATCCCATAATTAAAATAATAAAATCATAGTAATAATAGGGATATAAACATAACCATATTAAAATAGTGTCATCTTAGATGGAAAATAATTTTGATAAAACACTTGAACTTTTTTCTTGGAGAAAACATCTGGTTTTCTTCAAATACTTTTTATTTTCCAAAAATGTCATGAAATTATAAAATAAAATTATTTAGTTGAAAGTAAACATGAAATAGTGTAGATGAATATTCATAGAAATAAGGTTTCATGAAACTGTAATAATATATTCATGTTGTATAAATTTAAAAAATATTCTCCTTATACTTTTTCTGAAAAAATAAAAAAGTACCTCATATGGTAAAAAAAAGAAAGATTCATTCCATACCATGTATTAAAATAAAAAAATGGGTTCTAATGAATTTAAACATACATATAATAATATTAAACTTTTTAGGAAAACATTTTTAGAAAAAATATTATTGGATGATAAATATATCCTCAGTAAATACATACATATAAACAATCTTGGATAAAAATGAGATTGCAAAATTATCCCTTACCATAGGCCTAATTTATATTAAATGTGTCTAAAAAACCATTATATTGAGTTTAAACATATTTTCAACTTGTAATAGAATCATAATAAAATCTATGATTTCATATATGATTCACTTATGACTTTATATTACCTGTTTATTTTTTCATTCCATGTTAAAGTAACATTTTTGGTAATAATCATTTTATTTATTGTACGTGTTTTGACATGTTATTCTGAATCGTATTACATAGATCATTATTTAATTACTTCCATAATGTAAATAATGATTTATATATCATAAATATTCAGTATATAAATATATATAATATATAGATAAATGAAATGGAAGACACTGTTCATAGAGACGGTAGGTCATACGTACGCGTGAGCGCTGTTTCTATTTCCTTATTCAATTGAACTAATGCAAGTAAATGACATATATATATACATAAATACAGTATCATTATTATGTCATATATTTCATGATTATTTTATATATATATATTATAATAATTTTTTAATGTTTAACGTGGAGAGTGAATCTCAGGACGTCATGGAGACGGTAAGTCGTACGTACGCACGAGTGGTGATATCATTCACTTAATGTTTAAATGGTATATAATTGGTTGGTATATTATTTAAAAAGAATAATTATCATGTTATATTAATTATTTAAAACCATTATACTCATATAAATACCCATAAAAATTATGTATTGTTGAATAACAAATTATACCACAGCGTTGAGACGGTAAGTTGGACGTACACACACACGGTGATATTGTTATTCGTATGATGGATAGAAGAAAGTATAAGGACGTACCGAAACTGTAGTAACATCTCAAAATGTATAAGATTCTGAATTTATTAACTTTATTATAGAAACAGCATAATAATATTAAGTATAAGAAGAAAATAATCTTGAAAGAGGTGACAAAACAATTACCTCTTTTTTAAGTATCTCATTTTAATTTGCACAAAAGATATCCCTAGGATGGATTTCAGTCCAATGTAAGGCATCAAGGGGGGTAGTAGGTATTCTTTGAAGTTTTTTGGAATGAGATTATATGAACTAGAAAGATTTGGATGTGTAAGATAAGGAGAAGAAGGGACCTTTTATAGAAGAGATGAGGGTCACTTTCTGAATGTCCTGAAATATTAATTATATTATAATCAATGTTTGATTAAAAATCATCCAAAACTCATTTAATTAAAATATAGAATGATATTGGTTCGAATAACCATCGTCAAATAATTTTTAGACAAGTTTTTTTATTTTTTTATCCTTATCATTTTTTAACCCTTATTTTACCCTTTTTAAACATATAGTTATATCATGTTATTTACCCATTGTGGGATAATTTAATTACCATATCATGTCAAACAGCTCGCAAAAATATCATTTACAAAATATTTTTAATTATCTAAACAATTTGTTTTAATATTATATTTTATTTACTTAATATAATTTAATAAACAATATTATATTTTATGTTATGAATTATGTTAATTTTGGTCACTATTCATACATGAATTTTTAAAAAATTCATAACCTAATTCCTTCAGAAAAAACATTGAATCAATCCAAAAATGTAATATTCACCTAGAAAATTCTTGGATGACATAAATTATGTCAAATTATATTTATTTTAATATTTATAATATCATTTATTTGAATCCTTTATTAATGAAGCAATCACCACATCATCATTACGTTATAATTAAATTTATTTATTTAATGTATAAAAATTATAAATAAAATATCATGATGTATAAAATATTTTTATATTTATAATAACTATTTATAATAAAATATATCACTTATATAACTATATTTATAAAAATATTAAGATGATACTTGTTTATGTTATTTTTCTCTTTACTTTAAATTACTTATTAGAACATGTCATTATCACTCCAATGTGGATCCATAGGGTCCTAAAATCATCCCAAGGATGCCCCAGGTTGTTCATATGTCATCCAATAATATTATTACACATGTGAGGAATGTTTTATATTATTATAATAATATCTATTACCCTTATTTACCTGACTTACCCTTTAACCATAGTAAATAAAAATATTTACTAATGTCACTATTCATAATATCCAAATATAAATTGTACCAATTTATATAAAATTTAACTTTTAATTCCAAATATTTAATCCATTTTTCTAAATTCAAAACACTTAATTGAATGAAATTAATTTAATATTGATTCTTGTTGTCAAAACCAGAATCTGGGTTTTTAAGAAGTAAAAACTATCAAAAAAATTGACATGTATTTGTATCAAATTTAAATGTGAAATTACTTACAATTACCATAACTGGATTAAATTATAAATATATAATCCAATTACACTTTAATCATGTTCAAAATATAATCTAACAATATAAATAAATTAGGTGAAATGGTTGCTTTGAATTAAGATTCTATATTTTTTACTATTCATTAAAATATGAATTTTATCAGAAAAATTCCAAAAATTAAACCAAAGTAAATTTTGATTACCATATTCCAAGAAAGAAGTTTATTTTTTCAAATATAATATATATAAAAGTGTTAAAAACAAGATTTAAAATGGGTGCACCATCAAACGACGGAAAAAAATTATTTTTTAAAAAAATACATCTTTTATCTGGAAAATTATATTTATTCTTATATAATGTTATAGAAAATACATAAGATGAATGTTAATGATATGTAAAATTTAGAATTTTGTTAATAATATTCATAATTTCATGTTTATATCCTATTAAATAATAATATTTTTATAATATATCATTGTTTAGGGAAACTCAGTATTGCGTACAACGCAAGCTATCGAGGAAGGGCGTTCATGTGTGTAACGCAAGAGAATAACTATTTGGCATATACTTCAAGCTAATATTGTGTTTCATATAATTCTAGATAATATTTGTGTAGTGTATAACATAAGATATAATAAAATTAAAAGGAATTTATCTTTTAAAATCGTGGGGTGTTACATGAACTCTAATTCAGGGAGCTGCTACCTATAGAATTAGTCACTATAGGTGTGGAATTATACCTCTTGATGGGACTACATCAATTGGTATGATTTTTCTATGTACACATGGGCTACAGAAGCTTGGAAAATATAATATCTCTTTGAGTTAGGATCAACTGCCTCAATTTGGTTGATTGAAAATATATAATCATTTATAAGTAAGATCTAAGGTTTTGTAGGAGTTATCCCAAAACCATTTGAAGTGGAAACCTACTTATCTCCCTCCATCGTCATTTACTTTACCTATATCATATATAAACCTACCATAATATAATGGTATTTTAATGATACAAAAGGGTATCTATAACCACATAAAACTCCAACATTTTTATTGATGGATTTAATTATGAATTTATGGTATGATTATGGTTCTATCATATGGATATGAATCAATGGTATTCTTAGTATAAAATTATATGTTATGCCTTACTGGATATCCATGGACTCATAATTATACACTAGGTCTTTGAACTAGGCTTTGAGATTGATCTTTCTGAGGATCTCTTTTAGTTTATATCATAACCATAAATAATTTGCTTCTAAGGGAAAATAATCCTCACTTTCTCCCAAACACTATAGGGTCTAGATAGGGATGACATTAATATTAGATTAATTATTAATCAAATCCTATCAAATGTCAATATTATTGATCATACCTAAAATTTACAAGATTCTGTTGTCTTCCTAAACTACTTATATGTCCTAATCATGGGTTGTGACAAAAAAATTATTTCCTAAGTTAAAATTTTTATTTAAGTGGTAAAACAATGTTCACATCATAGAAGAGTTCATAACAATCACATTTTTCACTTGAAATTAGACAATGAAGTGGAGGTTGTTTTTGAAATTTATTGATTTTAAAAATATTGAAATAAATTAAAATAGAGGTTGAACAAAAATTGATGGAGAGAGTGATGGGGTTAGGGTAGGATCATCTTTTGAAATCTAATCATGGTTGTTAAAATCATTCCCCCTCTATTCCTATTGAATGATAAATGAAAAACTCCTCCATCGAGTTTTCAATCGCCTTTGGTTGAAGAAAGAAATAGAAACCCCACCTATGTTCATGAAAAATCATAAACCATTACCAAAAATCTATGGAAAGTACCAACAGGTAATTGTTTATCAAACAAAATTTAAAAACAACTCACTTATTCTACACGCATTCCAATGATTTCAAGACACCCACCACCTAGAAAAATCTTCTCGATTGAGACAAACTGTACTATTCAGAGGGAGATTAAAGAACATAAACCAAATATGTAAATAATGAATGTCCCAAAAATACAAAATACAATCACATTAAGATAATTAGGCACCACTAAAAATATAAACCATTAAATTGAAAAATATATATTTAAATTAAATTACAATACTCCAACATTACAAAAGTATAACTCCCCCTTCCCTGATCACTCAAAGGTTTTACCCCTCCATGTGATGGGTAATATAGTTGAATGGGGAAGATGAAATAATTATAGAACTAATTTTAGAATAAAAAAATACAAAAAAAAAGATCAAGGATAATATTCACTATAAAATACCCATTTTATCCTTATTTAACCTCTTTGAATAAAAGTGGACACTCGTATTTATAAGGTAGAGAGGTAGAAAATTTCCCTCCAATTTATGTCCATCAAAAGATTTAGATTATATTTCATGGAAAATGGACAAATATCAAAAAGTTTTCTTCAAAAAAAAAATTTATATATATTTTTTATATTATACATCAAAATATAACATTAAATTAACATATTTATGAAAATTAATTATCTAATTAATTTATCACACTTGTACTGGTTAAAGAGGATCTTCAACTTCATTTAATTTGGTGCATCGAATGGATGCCTTAATGAACTCTATTCTGTATGAAATTTAATTTGAAGATGATTTTAAAATTCCCTTTATAATTAATCTTTAATAACCTTATATATAGGTCTCTAGAAAGATAAATACTTCATTTAATGAAGTGGGGTCCATTCTATCATAAAGAAAATGTTTTCAACATTGTTGATTTTTTAGGCCTGTGGGTATTGAATTAGCTCTAAATCTAGAAAATAATGTTTTATAAAAATTATAAATAAAGCCTAAAAAATAATAATTCCAATTGGATAATTTTTTTAAAAGTTATTATTGAAATAAATAATTGACATAAAACTATTAAATTTACAGTATTAAGCATTTTTTACATTTTAACCCAAAAAACTCCAAAAATACTAAAATGATGAAAATCAGATAAAATTCACAAATTGGTAGGGTTTAAATAATTATAATACACCTAAAAACTGATTAAAATATTATATATATTAATTCATCAATTCATATAACTTTTAATCCATGGAAAGTAAGCAAAAAATCAAATCAAATAAAATTAAAAACACATGACCATGAGATCCACCAATTTAACAAAAAGAAAAGAAGATAGAATGTATCCTAAAATACCATTATATAAATATATAGATTTATATAATTAAATACATTTTCACTTAATCTCACCTCCCATGAAAACAAAACATATACCTTACATGAATTTTCACTCGTTCCACAAATGTCGATTTTCAGCAATGATTTTCTCATCCAAACTCGTGAATGGGTAACCAAAGGCTTGATAAATTACCATATCTCCACCCAATTTTAGTCAATGAAATTTGTTTATCATGATGTATTATTAGGTTTATTCTATGGATTTAGGTTCTTAGGAATTAGAGGTGGAATATTCTAAGCCCAAATAAGGAGGGCTTGGGTCTTTTTGAAGCCAATTTACATGATTCCTATTTTCACTAAAGAATGATATTCTCCTCACTCACCTTAGAGGAAAATCAACTCCATAATAATAAAATATCAATTAATGTTCACACCATTCAAAATATCTTCAGAAAACATTTCAATATTTTCACACATAATTTTTCTTGAAATCGTCAGATAATCATAGCTTTCATTTTCCTTTGAAATCTCCAGAAAGGCACATCTTCTTTATCCTGAAAGCTATAGAAAGGAATATATAATAATAGAATAAATTTTTCATTATTATAATAATTTCTTAAAAATTTTATTTTCCACCCATAGTATCTCTAAATTTGGTATCACAACACAAGATGACTTCCTATTACACTTAGGTTTAACTAGACCACAAAATTTCCCTTCAAGAGAAGATTGGGTAGAGAAAATTGGCTTGTAATGATGCTAAAATAACAGTTTTTTCAAGTATTATATGGGATAAAATTATTAAATGTATAATTGAGGACATAATAAAAACGGATTATTTTTAATATGGGGTTTAAAACTAAATTAATTAATCAACAATTTAAAACACAAATGTATCAAACCATCCATTTTTGAAATGATTAAATCAATTTTTTCTCAAATAATGAATTTTTTGGTTTTATCAATATGTGAGGTGAATGAAAATAATATGAAAAAAAGTTTATATAAGCCTCATGGAAATTATATTTCAAATATAAATATTGTGATATGTGGCATCGGATTTGAAAATTATATTACCTTCCATGAAATTCCACAAGTTTTTAACTTGAAACAGACTCATTTTCAAAAATCATTTAAGCTTGGATTCATGAGTTAAATTATTTATCTCATTTAAAATGGTTGATAAAATATTGAAGATAATCAATTCAGATCAAAAAATTTAAAAACTTATAAAATTTGAAAAAGAAACGCAAAAAAAATTGAAACATAAATACTTTTTCGGAAAAAAAATATAAAAATGGAAATGTGAAAATATTAAATGAAAATGTTTCCATCCCCCATACTTAAATAATGTGTTTTAATAATATAATTCAAATTTATTTAACATGAAATTATATTTTTAATTGAATCATAATAATAAAACAAGTGTTAAAGAGAGGTAAAACCTGACTTATTGTCAGTACAATGTTGAGTAAAGCTCGTAACTTTTCCTCACTGAAAACATATATGAAAAAGAATAAAAGATAATATAATACATTTATTAAAATAAAATTTCATGAAAATAAAAGAATAAATCTTATTTTAAACACCCATGTAGGTCGTGGGTTTCTATTTTCTCAATTTGGTCATTTCAAGTTGTCTGTCCTCAATATATGATGGCAGGTGGAGTTTCATTAAGATGAACAACCAGAACTTCTTCTTTCCATATGACACTTCTTCTTTTCATAACTACATTGATATAGTAATCCAAATCCACCAATATGGGAATGAGAAACAAATTTCAGGTTGAGGATAGGGTATATAATCAGTCCTCCTCTTACACAACCTCTTCTTCATTCTTTAGTACTTACTTTAGGTATGATGCATCGGTGGCATAATAAAAAAGAAAGCAACAGTATAATTTTATTTTAAAAAAACTATGTCATGAATAATGAATATCATATTCTTATCTTTTAATATATGAATATTTTTTCTTTTTTTTATCTATAAAATATACTTTAGTATCCTCTTAAACTTCTGCCAATATGTTTTGATCAAGTTTAAGGAGCTCTATATTTTCCTTATCAAGGGCATATTCTTTTTAATCTTCAAGCACCTATGAAATGCAAGTGTTTTATAAATCTAAAAAATTAATATATTTGGATATAATACATAATTCAGATTTAATAAAATTAGAATAAAAAGAGTTTAATAAAATATCATATCCCTAATTTTGTTCAAATTTAATTTCTTCTTTAGTGGAAATTTCCTCTTAGGGTTGAATTTAAATCGATAGAGGTGGTAGTCATGATCCTCTATTTGAAAGATGAGTGGGAAAATCACTTCCACCAATAGTTTTGATTCTTGTTAAGGGTTATTTCTCTTATCTAATGGAAATTATACCTTATCCATTAGTATTTGATATTAAGTTTTGACATGATTAACCATGTCCAAAATTTCATCAGAAATAGAGACCTAAAGCATGGCCATTAGAAATTTTATTAGCCAAAATAGTGAGTTAATCAACATTTTATAATAGGGACACATCTTCATTGACTACCATTTTCTCCTTAAACCTATGATTTATCACTACAACTAGAATATTTATTGTTGGAATACATTATGGAAAAAAATTGTTTTTTTAATTAAATCAATTAAAATTATTCACCAAAAAAGATATAATTAGATATTTTTCAATGCCTCCCAAAAACAACTAAAAACTTTGACACATGTTTTTCTGGGGTGCAACAAAAACAATTATTTCCTAAGATAAAAATTCATTAAAGTGGTTAAATAAAGTTTTTTATAGATAGAAGTGCACAAAAATAATTTTATCACTTGAAATTAAAGAAAAATGTGGAGGTTGTTTTTTAAATTTTTTTATTTTAAAAATAATGAAAGAAAATAAAATAGAGGTTTAACACAAACTGATAGAGTGTTTGGGTAAAGGTAGGATCTCCTTTTATGACATCATCATGGTTATAAAAATCATTCCCCCTCTTTTCCTATTGAATGATAAATGAAAGACTCCTTTATCGAGTTGTCAATCAGCTTTAGTTGAAGAAAGGAATGGAAACCACTCATATGTGCATGAATACACATAAACCATTCCCAAAAAAACTAAGTCAAGTTCCAATATAGAATTTTATATCCTTATAAGCCTATAACCAATTCACTTTTCCCACACATGTGTTAATAATCTCTAGACACACACCACCTAAGATAATCATCTTGATCAAGACAAACTGCACTAGGTATATGCATATTAAATAACTCCAGCCAAAGACGTAAATAATGAAGGACCCAAAATCCCAAAATAAAATTACATTAAGAGTATGAAGAAACACTGAAAACATAAATAATTAAATATAAAAATATAGTTTTTAATTAAATAACAAGACTCTGAAATTATAAATGGAGAACACCCCTTCCCCGATCACTCAAAATTTTTACCCCACCATGTGACAGGAAATAGAGTTTATTGGGGAAGAGGAAATCATTATGGAAATAATAAAAGTGAAAATAGAAAATACATAACACTTTAAGGTTCCAATTCACCATAAAATCCCCTATTTTTCTTTCTTTAACCACTTTCAATTGAAGTTTACACACATATTTATAGGGTTGAGTGGTGTAAAAATACTCTTATGTTTATATATATCAAAAGATTTAGTATATTTATAATGGGAAATGGCTAGATATCAGGAATATTTCTTCACAAAAGTTTTTTCTATATCTATTTTACAAGTGTCCTAAAAATATCATATTTAATGGACACTTTTACTAAAAGTTATTCTCTAATTAATTGATCATAATTTTTATGGATGTATAGGCTCTTTAACTTCCTTTATTTTATCCATTAAATGGCTTTCATAATGACTGAAATTATCCATAAAATTTAATTTTAAGATTCATCTCAGTTTACTATTTAAAATATAGTTATAATCACCTCATTTGGAGGTCTATAAGGCAAGATATTATTTATTTATTGATGTTGGGTCTATTATGTAGGATATATTGATTTTTCATCTTGGTTGATCTTTTTAGTCCATTGGGTTTCGAATTAGATCTAGGTCGAGAAAATAAAGTTTCATCCCATTAAAATAGTCATCCTAAAAAAATAGTCACTCCAATTTGATCTAAATTATAAGAGTTATGCTCAAAATACATAAGTGACATAAAAATGTTAAATTTATAGAATTAAGAAATCTTCACATTATATCCAAAAATACATCAAAAATACCAAAATATTGAAAATAAGATAAAATTAATAAATTGGTAGGGATTAAATCAATATAATACACATGAAAAATAATTAAAATATTATCTCTATGAATGAAATCCTCTTGATATTTCCCTATGAATGAGATTGTGGTATGACATTCTAATGAAATATATTTTTATCGATCAATATAATCTATGATAGCTTATATCTTAAAATCATTCCTAATTTATAAGGACTTAAAAATAAAATCCTTATGCTCTTATGAATGGTGAATACTGTTCAGAATCAATATCATGACTGGGATAGCTTCCAATTTTTTTGATATTTATTTCTTTTGAACTAGAGGACTTCGATTCTCAACATGGGGTTTCTCTTTAGAATGTGAGTTAGGGGATGAAGCGCTTGAGGTAGATGGATTTTCTGCTTGGTAATAATTTAAAAGAATAAATATTTTTAAAGAATTTAGTTGAATATGTTGAACGAATCATCAATGTTGATCACACTATTTCACACATGCCAACTGGTCCTCCAAGATAATTATGATTCGACAACACTTGAAGGATTCAATGGTGTCTCCATTCTCCTACTGGGAAAACTGTTGTGCTTTCCCATGCGGTTTGGCTGTTATTATGGATTTAGTGGATTTGGGGCTATAATACAAGTTTTGTTCCTAATTATTTGTTCCACTATTTCTATGACATCCAAAACCTATACCCATGGTGATATGGGGTTCTGAGTATTCTAGGGTTCCATTTAATTGATATTGAGTTGTGTTTGATTGGCCAGAGAGGATACCCTAGCAGAAGATATGATGATCATGGACAAGTTGGTTCTCATAGTTTCCTGATTAGGTTTCATATATCAGGGATGGTCCATTGTTCGAGATCTATGTGATCTAGGATACAATTATATGTGCCCTTTATTTTGTATACCATAAGAGGGTTGGTCCTATATTCAATGTTGATATCTTTAGGTGTCACCTTAGAACCAAAATATCATGGTGTGATTATTTCTGGATATGGAACAGAAGATGGGTTCAGGAACTAGACAGATGATGTTCTAGTGGCTTGGATGTTTGAGGTTGTTCTTTCATATGATTTTAATGTATGAGTGAACCTTTGGGATATTACAAGACTATGAATTGGTTCAAATATTTATTAGAATATCTCCTCTATTGTTTGGATAGTGTTATGTAGTTAATTGGAGCTAATAGACTATCTAACTGAGTGTTTCCCCATATATCTAGTATTATCACTTTCTAGGGTCTTCAAAATAGTTAGGTGTTGAGGCACTCGTGGAGTGGGTTTTGATGGATGGGATGAGGAGGCTCCTAGGGTGGCTCAGTCAGGAAATGTTTCAAAGAATGTTTTATTGGTTAGATAGGTTAATTTTGTAGGGATTCACAGACATTGGATGGCTATATAGATTCTAATATAGGACCTCTTTTAAATGTTGATATCATGGTATTGGATTCCTAGATCCATATAGCGGATGCATGTTTTCATTTTGGATGTTTAAGACAAGATCTTAGGGTATTAAATTCAATCATGTTGATGTGATATGTGTCTATATATAAATATAATGTGGTAGAAATACACAATATTGTCGGTTTTGGTGATTCACATGCTACAAAACATTTCGATTAAGCTAGTTTGGGGGTAGATTTACCTCAAGTGTCATTATAGAACACAAGATTAAATGTTTTCTTTTGTTGGGTACTTTTTTCCTTTACTTTGTTTTATTTTTATTCCATTTTTTGTTATTCAACTAGAATGGAATATCACATATACACACACTTTTTATAGTAGAATATTATAGGTTCGCCATTAGCGGTGTTCTACTGATATTTATTTATATCCCCCTAAACATTTATATTTGTGGGAATGTAGATGTTATGTCTGATTGTATTTTTAAAATAATTTATGTGATGGATTGGGTAGAGGAATGGGGTCAAATGGTCAATTGGAGCCACACTTTAGGTGTTTAAGGATTTATCTAGAGTAGTTCAACCAATTTTGGAACTAGGTATGTGGTATGAATCTAGATTGGTAGTACATACCAATGTATTTTATTTTATTTCGATTAGTTCTTCTTGTATATGTGGTTGTCCTAGATGGAATTTATATTTTGTATTATAGCATGACCCACATTCTGTATACTACATTTTAGTTATTATATTAAGGTGTTTCTTTGTGTATTTATTTATACATATTTTAATGTTAATTTACTTTTATGATCTTAGTTATTTTCCATTTTTTTACTCAAATTTGAGGGCATAGTCTCTCAATTGTATAGATTAGTCCCTAGATTCTAGTAATTATCCTCTAGTATACAAGAAGTAATTATTGAGTCCTTATTGTGATATGGATTAGGCTATAGGTCAGGTTGACACAGACCAGTTCCTGAAAAAATGGTATCAGTGCTTCTCTTTTATTAAAATTTCGTGAGTTAGAAGATAATCACTTTAGTAATGTGTTAGACCTTTTGATATAAATCAAACTACTTTTTTATGAATATAATATTTTATGGAACACTTGGATACCAAGGTTATGGGTTTCCTATTCTTGGTTTCTTTTTTTAAAGATGAACGATTTCACCTTAGTAGTTGAATTTTTTGTTTTGATATTTATGATTTATTGGTTTTGGAACATGGAATGTTGGAAAGAGTCATGTGAACATGTATCATACTAAGCACATATGATTAACATGGAATGTTCTCATCAATATGTCGTTTCATTTATGTTGTAGAATAAGTTGTTTAAAGTGTCTACAATGTGCTATATAGTGTTGTTTTATATATCTCCATGGGGGGACTCTACTTAACTAAACCATGTCTAGTTTTATTTCGGTGATAGGTCATGTGGATTTTGTGATAAACTTTTCTCCATGTATAGAAATACGGTTCCTTCAATAAGGTATGTATAGAGACCCTTATGGGTCAATGTGGCTATTAGATTCCTTAATGATTCTTATGGGGGATCATTAAATAGAGTGATAGAAGAGATATATTTGGGATCATGTGTGAAATTCCTTGAGTTTTAGGTTTCCTTAACATGTTTTGTGGATGGGAATGGGGTTACCTTAGTCTTAATAATAGGAGTACTGATAGTTTTCTTGGTTCCTTATGTGATTGAGAATATAGGTTTAGTCTGATGACTGGACTATTCATTTTTTATATGAACATCCAATAGTGTGATGATATTTTGGTTATGTTATTATAGTTTTGGATCGACTATCATTGAGTGGGTGGTCACACAATTGTTCTTTGCATAAGGGTTATGCCTTATTTTTGGAGAATAGTGTGAAGGGTTCCATTTCTGGATGGAAATGACATGTGTGGGGAGCATGGTTAGTGGTTTAGGTACATTATACTGGGATTATTTGAGACTTTTTTTAGTCTTGAAGAGTCCTTGGTGGAGTATCTGTGATGTATTCGTTAATGATGGTTCTCTAGGTGTTGTGTAATGGTAGCCACATGGTGGGGATAACATCATTGGTTATGGGGGTTTATGTTCATAATTTTAAGTGGGTGATTGGGTTAGGGGAAATTGATCCTAGTGTGCTAGGGATGAGGGATGGATGGTGTTTTATGTTGGCACTTGGGTTTTATAAATTCATCCACTTCTAGACATAATATTTCATGGTGGAAAGAGAATGGGATGTTGCATTTTGTGGTTGGTTGGGGGTAATTTGGAATCCCGTGTTTTTGAATCGGACAAATGTGTGATGGTTTTTGAACTTTTTTTTGTTGGACAGGTTGGATTTAAAACCGAGTTTTAGAACATAATTTGGATAGTTGTATCACTCTTATGTGATGTTTTGTGGCATGAGAGAAGGCCTGAAAAGTATCTCGAATGGATCGAGATGTTTCGGGGTTACTGGACCTGAGAAACTTCAAGTTTTTAAAGGCAACATAGGGAGTACAGTATGCATAAGACCTGTTAAACCGTGCGGCCCACAGCAGGTAATCGTGTTGCCTAGTTTAAGAGGGGTGTTGGCTTTACACACAGGTTGTGCATGGTTTCCTAAACCATGCACCTAGGTCATGTTGGGTGTGTCTTGGAGGCAGAATACTCCACATGGATTGTGCATGGTATGGAAAACCGTGTGGGTCAAACCGTGCACGATGCCCATTTTTTTAATTTTAAATTATTTTCATTTAATTTAATTTAATTTAATTAAAACTTAAAACCTAATATACTCCATATCCCCTCTCCTACGCGACACAATAGCCCAAGGGGTTCTCCCCTTCGATGAATAGACCTCCTTCCTCAGCCGCCACATCCTCCGGTTTTTGGCTGAATTCCTTCAATTTTCTTATCTGGTCCATCATTGTGAGTACTCCCCTCCCTTTTCCTTTATTTTTTTGGCTTCACTTCTACCTAATCAATGTAGCTGAAAATCTTGTGAACACCAGGGTTGTGGAGTGATATTAATTTCAGTTTTATTTCAGTATAGGTTAGACCGAAAGGTCTTTCGGGACCTTTTCATGCATGTTCTGGAAACCGCCGCTGAAGGCAAGGCCGTTCAGATGGTTTCAGTTTGTCGGATTGGTTTCAGGGTTAGTTTTTCAGCTCATGTTTTGTTTTTCATTTGATAAATTAGGATATTTTTGTGTTTATGAGTCCTTGTATTGTTGCTCGTAGTGCGTTGAGCTTCGCCATATGGTTTGTCTTCGTTTTAGTTCATTACTGATGTGGACGGCTTGGTTCCACCTTGAGGTAGGGTCCCTTTCCAAGTCCTCAATCTTTATAAATACATTAATTAAGATGCTTACTACACTTTTGTTATAAATAAATTCATGCAATGAAGTATTATCTTCAATTTTTGTGAAATGTTATTTTTTTTCATGTTCATGATTTGAATTCTAAATGCATTAAATTATTTGTTAATTAATAATAACATGTTTTTATAATAAAACCACTCCAATATAGGTGTTCTACATTCAATCTAAAAAGTAGTGGTCAGAACTTTCTTACTTGACTTGTGGTATTTATAATTATTATGCCTTGATGTTGTGTTGAAATATGGAATGCTTAGGACGTTGCCTTAATGGCATTATAAACACTAATTTTCCCTTTTTAAAATGATTAAAGGACTAAAGCACCGTCTAAGATTTTTTTCTGGTTTTGGATTGGAATTATCGATGTAGATAATTTCCCTTCATATGGATACATGGAGACCTTTAAATTCAATTGACTTGTTTTGGTAAATGGAATAAGTTGATTCAAATGAATGGTTAATGCATATTATTTAATCTCAAAACAGGTTACCAAATTGTTTTCAAATGTTTTGAATACTAATAAAACCTTGGGTGGAATGTGGGTTCCCACGCAGGAATTTCATGATGGACTCAATGGGTTTTCATCCTCATACCTTGGGAGATACATGGATTCCCATGTAGGAATTCCATGGACAGACCCAGGTTCAAGAGACAAGGATCAGTTCCATGTATGTGGAAACCCTTAACATGCTAAGGTAACGTAGTGGTGTGTGGACCTTTCCTTTTGAAAATTCCTTAATGATTTTCACTAAATGGTTGCAACAATAATTTACCATTCCAAACTAATAGAAGGAATGACTTGGACTAATCAATGAATGGTTGCAACACAACATGGCTTACCCACACTAATGGAAGACAAGGCTTGGACCAAGAAATAAATATTTTCAAATCTATCTGACCTATCTAGTCTAATGTAAGGAAAGATGTGAAATAAATGAATTATTTGATTATAATATCAAATAAGAATGGACTGACTCAAGATCACCTTGAATTCTACTAGGATAGTACCTTGGGTCTCGGGAAACCCATTACTATTCAAGGATATTGTTTTCTTAGGTTGATACCCACCTAGACTCCGATTCTTGTCTTTTCCTTGGATGCCTGGTATACTACCATTAGGTCCCTTCTTTTTACAAGATACCTTGGATACACTCCTTGGATCCAACATTGACTAGTAGGTGCCATTGTTAATTCCCATCAGGCCCTATCTTTTTTATCCTTGTTTTAACTTGGTCAATCACCTTATACTCGGTAGGCAAATTATTATGGAAGGCCTTAGATTACACTCCTTGGATTACACTCTTACCCCCTATCTAGATTCAGATACTACTGAGTTAGATTTTCGTGAGTTTATATTACCTTGGATTTTAGCGTGGAAAACCCTCATTGGATATATTTTCTAGGATGCCTTGTTACGTCTTGGAACCTTCACTACTTATACTATCACATGATGCCTTTAATACACTCCTTGGGGCCTACATTAACAAGTAGCTTTCATGGTTAAATCCCATCAGGACCGGTCATTACATAGCCTCGTTTTACCTTGGAGGAAACTCCTTGGACTCGGTAGGAAACTTAATCGCATGTGACTTATAAATAAATTGCTAATAATCAATTAATGAACTTGTTACATGTTCAGACACCATCCAAGGGATAAAGTAGGTAATTGGGTATTTAGTTACATTGTACTGCCTACTTTATTTATGCGTGATTGCACCCTATTTAATTTATATTATAATGTCATGATTGGGTTAGACACCGGCAGTACTAGCCTACTGAGATTTACATCTCACATCCTACTCAGGCCTTCATTACACTGGGGTACCCGAGTAGACCTTTATTGTTCGTAGGGACTTGGTCCATGTTTATTGTCATTTTCTGATACCTAGAGTAGGTGCAAAGGACCGATCTAGAGCTCGGGATGCTCATGGAGAATGATTTTGGGATTTTTGTTGTTTTCATTACTTGAGTCACACATTTCATTGTATTAAAAATCATGTTGTAATTTTAACTGCTTTTCGTAATGCCTCCATACCATGTTATGCATTCATTTATTGTATAAACTGGCATTGGAAACTTTTTTCAATAATATAAAATCTATCTTCTGCTGATTTATTATCGCTATTATTGATTATGATTTTGATTATTATTTACTCTATTTTACCATTGTGCAACTATGATTAGAGGGTATAGTCTCCCCACTAACTATCCTAACACCCTCGCTTCTAGTTGGCATCCTCTGGCATATGGGGAGGTGCGCTTGAGGTCATGTGGTGACTGATCCATCCACTATCTTAGTGGTGAGCCAGGTCGGTACCTTACAAAGTTGTATCAAAGGTGGTTTATTTTTGTCTTACTATTTTCAGTTGGTAGACAGGAGACTAGGAATTTGTCAGTGCATGGTTAATAGTAATGCTTAGGACTGATCACCCCACGTACGAGGAATGACCAAGTGGCCAGGGAAGGGATTGTTGTTTATTTTGTTCATTGTTACCATTGATATGAATTCACCTAGATTTATTGGTGTAATTGATGATGCTTATGATTTTGGAACTTTGGAAACATTCCATGGCCTGATATATAAAGTAAGTTGAATTACATGCTTCATATTAGGCACTTAGAAATTCACATGCTATGCATATATTCCATGCCATGTTGTTTCATTAGTAGGGTTCCTATTAAGTATGATTCAGTGACTTATTAATATTCCATTCATAGATTTATACCTGTTTAGATAATACATTAGCTTTCCTTCTATGCCTACTGCTCATTATAGCATGCTCCTATGATTAAATTTACATGCTTCTATGATTTTATCTTTTTTGCTCTGTGTTAGCTGCTTGTAGTGACATGCTAGATTACGTTGATATATGTATTCATTTTAATCAGAGAAATTATTGGTTACAGGTATAACATGAGCCAATTTTTAGTTGTTAGGTGTATGAGTGACTTATATCATGGAAAAGGTAACTCGTGTAATTGAACCATTGTGAAAATGTTGCTAAATTCAATGAATAAGTGATGTATGTTTATACTAAAGGGAGATAAATTCCAAACTGTAATGTGTATGGGTACTTTACTGATTGGTAGGTGGCCACCCATATAATTGGGAACATTATGTTTGACCATGTTAAATTATGAATTTAAATTGGTACAGGTTAATGGGAGACACTTTTCAATTTATGGAGTGTATGGGTGCTTCAGGAATTGTTAAATGGCAACCCATTTTAAATGAAATGGAATGATTCATTGTGAAATTCTTATAAATATGAAATATGTTTATTGTTGATCTGAAATCAAAATGGTTAGCTTTTAAAATTTAACTGGACCCAAGTGGGTCAGTTGGGGAATGTTTTTATTAGATGACCCATTTGGGTGTTTAAATATTAATATTTCTGTGTTTGTTATTGTGTTTCTTTATAGAAAACCCAGGTTGGTTAATATGGGACCCTCGTTGGTCACCTTATATGCTTAAAAAGAATTTATTTTGATAAGTTTCCTAAAAATGACGGTATTTCAACTTACGTAAAATGTTTTAAAAATTGATTTTTATAAAACTTACTTGTTTTCCCTTAGGGCGTTATTTAAAGTAATGTACCTTGTGAATTGTTTAAAAAATGGTACTTTGATGTTTTGATTAAATATTATGATGATTAAAGATGAAATGTGATTAAATATACGAGGTTTGGAAATGGAACCTATAGTGGTATCCACAATTCAAAACCCTTGTGTAAGGGTGGATTGGACTTCTCTTTGAGTTGAATTAGAATGGAAGTGTGAGTACTTTCCAAAGGTGTTCTTTTCCTTAGAAAAGGCTTTATGATCCATTTTTAGTCTGGTGACTTTTTTTGGGGGTGTCCCAGTGTTAGGTTTGAATCTTTCTCGTTGTAAGGGGCTAACCCGTGGTAGGTAGATCCCTTGGAACAATAATTCCATACTAGAGTTGTGGATTCTCTCACTCTTTTGGTGATGTTGGGTGTCATTGTCCTAGGTAAGACTTTCAGTTCTAAAATGACACCCTTATTTGGATGGGTGTTCATGTCTTTCTTGACCTTGTTATGGTTTTTATTATCAATTAATGATCTTTTTAAACTTGTAAGACATTCCTCGGGCATGGTCAGCTACTTTGTAGGTCATTTGACCCTTTCTTCTGCAAAGAAATGGACGACTCTATTTGGAATCATCCAAGAAACTGATAATATGATGCAATACGAATTCGTAATAAATCCTCTTGTAATATTGAGTATAGTCTCGGGTTATCTCTGAGTAGAGTGACTTGAGCATTAAAGAATCAGTTCCATTCCAATACACAATTTCTCTTTTAAATGACTTGGGTGTTTTGACACGCCGACCTCATTGTAATAATCTAGCGCACTTATGAGCGGCTATTTTTTGTCTCTTTTGACCAGGACAATCTTAATGTGGGTAGTGTAATGTTGAGTTTGTTAATGTTTCATTCCATGTAGAAGAATCATAACCTAAGATAACCATTGTAAAACAGTTTGTTATTGCATGTTTTTCCTAGAGTCTTGCAAGTCTTAAATTGAGACGGTTCTTGGTTAGCAGCATGACTTTATTTAAGTTCATCTATTTTATCTTCCAATTTTTTGGTGTGTGTAACTGGAAACCCCTTCTTAAATCCTCTTAGTGTACTTTTATTAAGAGACGAGCATGTCCCCTATATGGGCATCATCCTCGATGCACTAAGAGAGTTTCATTCTTAAGCAGTGATAAATATTTAAAATCTGCTGAGCCTGTTAGATGATCTTTGACAGTCTCACATGCTAAAGCATAGTTATCATCGAGGCTTGGAAAGTTCTGAGTGATTCCTGGGATCCCATGTTGGAATTCCTTATTCAGAATCATGGAATCCAACTGTTTCTTTTGAGTTTCTCTAGCCACCTAATCCAGACGTCTATGAGATACATCGTCCAAATGTCTTGACTCATTCACCATTCTCTTTAGTTCAATGTTTATGGTTGTGAAGATCCATTTTAAAGCATGTCTCCAGGTGAAGACAAGTGTGGTCTCAAGGTTGGTAGTGTCTTCTGAGAGAGCTTGCTCGTCCAGTTCTGTTAGGTCGATCAGAATTTGACCATTTTCTTTTTCAAAAATTATGCCTTGATTGTCATAAGAACACATAGAGTTGTACCTTGTGTGACAATTACATGGGTGGAGGTACCATGGCTTGGAATTTCCCTCTTCCTTTAAGTTAAGACCTATCATGGGAAACACCATCAGTCCAGTTTTACTGAGACTTTGACGTGATCTTGTATCTATCTAAACAATCTCATGTAAACTTTATTTCTATGTTTAAGTTGAACATTGAGAATTGGCTCAAGTTATAAAGGATGAGGTGAAGAGTGCGTTACAAATTCTTAGGGTTCATTGGATGTTGGTAACATAATGAAACCATTTTGAACAAATACTCAGGAACCTTGTAGTTTGGGTGGTGTTTTCGTTATTCTTGAAGGCTTATCTAGTATGATAAATTTTAAGGTGGGTAAAATGTATAATCCTGTGTTTCTTAACCGATAAAAAGTGTTAAAGTTTTAGATCTTTTTCATTTAATGGATAGGTTGTATTTAAAAATTAGTTTTTGAAGATAATTTATAGAGTTGGATCACTCTTAAGTAATGTTTTTAGGCATGGGTGAAGGCCTGAAACGTCTCTCAAGTGGTTAAACAATTTTTTGGGTTGCTAGACCTAAGAAACATCATGTTTTTAAAGAAAATAGAGGGCGCACAGTTTGCACATGTCCTACAAAACCGTGCAACCCAGTGTAGGTAATCGTGCGGCCTAGTTTAAGAGGGGAAGTGACTTTGCACACAGGTTGCGCACGGTTTCCTAAACCATGCTTCTTGGAAGTGTGCGGTGTTTCTTAGAGGCCAAATACTCCACATGGTTTCTGCATGGTTTGTAAAACTATGCGGCTCAAACCATGCACGATGCCTAGTTTTTAAATTTTATTTTTGTTAATATAAATAAATTTAATTAAAACATAAAACCTAAACTACTCCTTGTCCCCTCTCATATGCAATGTACCAGCCCAAGGGGCTCTCTCCTTCAATGCATAGAACTCCTCCCTCGGCCTCTTATTCCTCTGGTTTGTGGCTGAATTCCTTCAAATTGTTTTTTGATCCACTATTGTGAGTCCTCTCATCCCTTCTCCTTCTTTCTTCTGACTTAAATTTGAACCAATTGGTGTTGGGGTAAGAAACGGCCAAATCCTAGGGTTTTGGGGTGATCTGAATTTCAGTTTTCTTTTGGTCTAGTCTGGACCCAAAGGTTTCTTGGGACATTCAGATGCAATTTCAAGCAACTTCCGCCGAAATCGAGGTAGTTTGGATGGTTTCGGTTTGTCAGATTGGTTTTGGGGTAAGGTTTTCACCTAATATTTTGTTTTGCATGTGTTAAATTATGGGATATTGGTAATTACGAGTCCTCGTCTTGTTGCTTGTATTTCGTTGAGCTTATCCATGTGGTTTAGCTATATTTTGGTTCGATGCAAATGTGGACATCTTGGTTCTCCCTTAAATTTGGGTCCCTTTCCATGTCCTTAATATTTATAAATACATTAATTCAGTTGATTTCAGCAATTTTTTTATAAATAAATTCATGAATTGAAGTACTATGTCCAATTCTTGTGAAATGTGAAATCTAGAAAGTTCATGATTTGAATGAAAAATGTATTAAATTATTTTTTGATTAATAATGTCATGTTTTTATAATAAAACCCCTCCAATAGAGGTGCACTACCTTCAAGCTAAAAAGTAATGGTTAGACCTTTCTTTCATAATGTGTTGTATTTATAATTATTATTCCATGATGTTGTGTTGAAATATATAATGCTTAGGACATGTCCACAATGACATTAGAAATGAGTTTCCCTTTTTAAAATGATTAGGGACCAAAGCACTGTCTAAGTGTTTGGTCATGTTTTGGATTGGAATTACCCATGTAGGTAATTTCCCATTGTATGGATACATGGATCCCTTTAAGTGAAATTGAATTATTTTGTTAAATGGAATGAGTTGATTCAAATTAATGGGTAATGAATAATGATTGACTCTCAAAACAGGTTACCAAATTGTTTTCAATTGTTTTGAATACTAATAAAATTTTGGGTTTCATGTGGGTTCTCAAGTAGTAATTCCATAATGTACACAATGGTTTTTCACACTCATACCTTGGGAGATACATGGATTCTCATGTAGGAATACCATGGATAGTAATGTGTTCATGAGACAAGTATTGGTTCCATGTCTGTGGAAACACTTTCCATGCAAAGGGAAGGTATCATTGTGGACAATGACTTTTGAAAATTCCTTAATGGTTTTTACTAAATGGTTGAAATGCTACTTGAACTTTCAAAACTAAAATAAGGAATGGCTTGAACCAATCAATTAATAGTTTCAATACAACTTGGCCTATCTACACTAATGGAAGACAAGTCTTAGACCAATAAATAAATGGTTGCAACTATAATTGACCTATCCAAACTAATGTAAGGAAAGAATTGAACTAAATGAATAATTATGATTAAAATATCAAATAGGAATATACTGATTCAATCTAACCTTGTATTCTGATAGGAGAATACCTTAGGTATCAAGAACCCCATTCTGATTCAAGGATATGGTTTCCTTAGTTTGATACCCTCCTAGACTCCGATTCTTTTCTATTCCATGGATGCTCGGTATACTACTGTTGGGTCCCTTCTTTTTATAGGATACCTCAGATACACTCCTTGGATTCAGAATTGTCCAGTAGGTTCCATGGTTAAAGCCCATCGGGTCCTATCTTTGCTTAGCCTCATTTTATCTTGGTCGATCACCTTAGACTCGGTATGTGAATTGTTGAGGAATGCCTTTTATTTTTCTCCTTGTATTACACTCTTACCCCTTACCTAGACTCAAATAATACGGAATTAGCTTTATGTTAGTTTACATTACATTGGATTTTACCCTATAACTCCCTCATTGGATATCTTTTCCTGGTTTCCTTGTTATGTTTTGGAACCTTCACTACTTATACTATCACAGCATGCCTTGGATGCATTCCTTGGGTCCAAAATTTGACAATTAGGTTCCATGTTTAAATATTATTGGGTGGGGTAATTGCTCAGCCTCGTTTTACCTTGGAGGAAACTCCTTGTACTCAGTAGGAGACTTACTCGCATGTGACTTATAAATAAAATGGAAATAATCAATTAATGAACTTGTTACATGTTTAGACACTAGCTGAGGGATGAATCAGGTACATGTGTATTTAGTAACATTTCACTGCTTACATTATTTTTTCATGCGTTCACCCTATTTAATTTATATTATATGGTAGAGATTGGGTTAGACACCAGTGATGTCAGCCAACTGAGATTTATATATCACATCCTACTCGGGATTCCATTTCACTAGGGTACCCGATTAGACCGTTGTTGTTTGACGGGCCTTGTACATTGATTGTTGCTGTTTGCTTGTAAGTGGAGTAGGATCAATGGACTGAGCTGGTGCTCAAGATACTCATAGAAAACACCTTTGGGATTTTTTTTCTTTTCTATACTTGAGTCCTACATTGAATTGTATTGAAAAACACGTTGTACTATTTACTACTTTCTTTGATGTATCAATACCATGTCATGCATTCATATATTTTATAAACTGGCTTTGGACACTTTTTTCAATAATATATAAAATTTATCTTTCGCTGCTTAATTATCGGTATTACTGCTTCTGTTGTTGATTGTTATTTACTCTGTTATACCACTATGAAACTCTGATAAGAGGGTGTAGTCTCCCCACTGACTATCCTTACACACTCGGTAATAGTCAGCATCATATGGCATATGGGGAGGCACACTTGAGGTAATGTGGGGACCGGTCCAGCCACCATCTTAGTGGTGATCTAGGTCAGTACATTATAGGTAATAATAATTATAATATTATAAGGGAGTGTCTTATACATAATTTATGAAAAAACCCCTCATATTAAAAGTGTTTCAGGTGCTCTGAGACTAGTTTATGGATGGTCTAGGAGGCGATGGAGATTTTGGTGTTTTGGGTGAATCTTGGTGGTTGGTTAGCCATGAGGATTCTTGATGAAAAAAAAATATGGTTGGGATTTTTTGAATAATCACATTGTCATGGATTGATAAAATTAGGAGATATTAGAATTTTTTTTCTTAGGTGGGTTCGAGGGGAAAAATTATGATTTCTTATATTGAATGTTCATTGATAATTTTTTAGAACACTCCATTAATCCTATAATAATGTTTTACCCTGGGCTAAGAGTTTAGTGGAATTATGAGTCGTTCATTATTTCATGGAATATGTAAAATTTTGTTAATTAAATATCAATTATATATGTATGTTTATATGGTGATATCTTTTGAACAAAGAATTAGAAATAGATTCAGACTATGTGGTTGTGTCTAGAATAGGGGGTTTTACTATGTAGGGAATAACCTCATATCAAGTGGTGTACCCTAGCCCAATCCACCTTTCTTTTTATTTTTATTTTTTTCCTTTTTACTTCTTTATTTAACCCCCTCTACCTTGAATTCTTACATATTTCCCTACCCTAGTCGGTTGTGATCATCCATGAGAGAATATGGAAGAGGGAGTAGAGGATCACTCCGAGGTTTATCTGGTTTAATAGATAGGTTGGTTGCAAGTGGGTTTCTCTGGTCTATAAACAAATATTCTATGATTACTACATAAGTTAGGACTAATTTAATGTTATTTATATGAATCCCTATATTAAAAAATCGGTCTTTAAATCATTTTTATGTATTTTTTACCATATACGGTAGATTTGAGTTTGGTTTGGGATAAATAGTGGTTTCAGGTCAATTGGGGGGATTTTTATTCTAGAAATACCATTTACATGATTTTTATTTCAAATACACATGTTATGTTTTATTATTTTTAGTATAAAGGTATAATATTATCAAAACATGAAATGTGTGTTGGGGACATGTCATGTAGAGTGAATCAATGTGTGCATGGTTGTAACACCCCAACCATTGTATCTAGGGGTCTGGGATTATTATTTTATATTTCCATATGATATGATGGATCACATCCTAAAGGATCGAATATATTTTTAGTCTTGAAAAACTTGATAGATGATTGAATTTCATATTACATTTGAAAATAGAAAATATAACATATATTTTTATTTGAAATCATTATTATTCCATCAAGCATATCCTTGAATATTAATCATTGTACACTTCCTAGCATCCTGTGGAATGAAAAAAAAATAATGATCTTATATGATCCGTAATTAATTTAATGCAACAAAATATATCATAGAATGAATAAGGAATGAATTATAGGTCCCATAAAAATGTTTATAAAATAATTCTATATAAATAATATCATGATATTGAAATATTGTTGTGGATATCATAACTATTAAAATAATCACATAGATATCCAAAATTTATTTCATAATGATGGAATAAATAATGTCATACATCTAACACTTACTATTGAGGCCTCATGATAATACATCATACATTAATGGATAAGGAATATGCTAAATACTTGAACTCTTTTGTATCTTGAAAAACACTGATTAATTAAGGGGATATGGAATACTATTCCCTACCCATCACATGATAATTCTAATACATTTATCATATATATAAAAAGAAAACTTAATCAACATTCCTTAATAATCATTGCCTATTAGTATTAGAATAAATATAATACATAATTTAAATAGTTTACATAGTCAAAATGATCATAATCCATCCATATAAATATGGTGGATAGTGTAATATAATTACACCATAGTAAAAAAAAATTCATCAAAGTTTGTTTACATAGATGAAAGTATTTTAAAATACCATAGAAGTTTTTTTTGAAGAAAATACATTTATCATATTGAAATCATTTATTTAAATTACAGAAAATTATAGAATATTAGGAAATTCATTTTCTTTGAAACAAATCATTGAAACATGTAATGGAATATTTAAAGAAAGGAATATTTAAAAAAATGTGAAATTTTATCTTTTGATCAAAATTAAAATAATGATTTTGTTCATAGTTTCAAAAAAAAAGTTATTCATAAAAAAATTACTGAAAGATTCCATTTACACATTTTTATATAAATTGAAACATGGGTAAAAATGGATTTAATGAATCACTATAGAATAGTAAAAATATTCATGCGAATATTTTAAAGAAAATATGAAGATGGAATAAAAATATTACTAACCAAAGAGAAAAGAAAATTATGTTATCCTTATAAAGATTCTTTTAAGAGTTTTGAGTACATAGAGAGTGGGAAATAAAAATAAAACATCTAATTTAAAAAAAAATAGTATAGAATAACATATATGGGTTTTAGGATAGAAATATAATAGAATTCATCTAAAAGAAAACTAAACCTAAATAATCCTGAATAAGGATTTCATTTTGAAATACACTATTAATGTTGTGGTCACTTTTGAATCATAACCCTCATGAAATAAATAAATTAAAAGAATACTTTAAATATCATGAATATAAATAAATTCATGATATAATATATCAAATGGGTAGTATATAGACCACACAAAAGAAACAAGTTGTGAATATAGAATATGTCACCCAAAAATAAAATTGAGATGAGAAATAGTTATAATTAGCATAACATTGAAGTGATTATGTGTAAGAAATTAAAATACATATAAAATTTTTTAATTGAAACATAAAATAATCATAGTTCATGACACACATAGTATTATCAAAATTTATACTATGATGATATAATATAACCCAATAAAAAGAAATTGATTTATGAAGCTGCTTATATGGATTCTGACTCACCATGTATGTACATTATCATTGGTATAAAAAACATTTATTAATTTTCAACTATTTTAAAAACATTTTCCATGTGCATTCCCTTATTATTATCAATTAAATTAAATTTAATACTCTACCTTGCATAGTTATTAAATCAATTATGTTCATGAATATTTTGAGGATGTGCAGTTCATATTTTCAAAAAATCATTGATAGGGTAACCACGGTCAAAGGGGTCATGGCTCCATCAATTATATAATAGTAATCATGGAATAATTATTATTATATATCTTAAATAAAATTTTATAATCATATATGAAAGAGTTACAATAAAATCAAATCATACAACTTTGTGGAGGTGGTAGTTCACATGTATGTATGAGCAATGTTATCATTTTTTAATGGATTAAAGGTTAAGAATATAATAATATATTATCTCTATATAATAATTATTATTTTTTAAAACATGTACAGCAGTTCTAACATCTTCTCTCCAATAAAATTTTGAATGTTTTTATTTATCTAACATAATACATCCCATTTCAACCAAACTTTTATTCTTTCTTTCTGCTACTCCATTTTGTTGTGGAGTACAAGGAGCAATATACTAACGTTTGGTACCAGGCTTTCCCTAATAAGTTTAAAAAGTATTGATTTTGAATTTAGTACCATTATTTGTCCTCAACATCTTTATGGAAACTCTCATTTCTTTATTAACATCCTTTATAAAGAATTTGAACATTTCAACAGTCTATGACGTGTTCTTCATAAGCATGATATTTTTTATCCAAGTTAAATCATCAATAAAACTGATAAAGTATAAATATTTTTTGTTGATTGGTGTCTCATTGGCTGATATAAATCGGAATGAATGCGCTCAACTGGTCTGGTAGATTGAATCTGAATTCTCTTATCACTATTGTTAGTAATATTTCCTTTCTGACATGTTATACAAACATATTCGTCTCTTCTTTTCTATTTTGGAATATTTCCAACAACATCATCTTTAGAATGTTTATTCTTGTTTTTATACCCAAGATAGTGAAATCATTGTTTCCAAAATTTGTTTTTATCTTCAGCACTCATGTAACAGGAGTTATCAGAATTCTCATATTTGAAAACGATTCCCACTGGTTATTTCTCCTTTTGTAACAACCACTCCATATTTCACAATTTTGATGATACAAAAATCTTTTTAGAAAATAACTTCTTTCTCATTTTGTAATAACCTTTCCATATTCTACACTATCTTATGTTTTATTCCATCAATAATTAAAACTTCTATAGATTCAACTTTTCAGCTTCAATCTCATCAGTTATGGTTCCTCTGATTTTAAAAAAAATATCATTACCAAAGAAAACTACTCCTCTGTAATGACTTTCAACATAATTCACAATTTTTTATCACCTGTCATAGGTGAAAATATACCACTATCAAGTATCCATGTTTTGTTCCTTTTATATGTGTTTAATGTTGTTTCAAAAACAACAAAAATTGTATCAGCTTTCTTCTTTTTAGATTTCATTTCTTCTACACATATTTGGTATGATGACTAGTTTGATCAAATCTTCCACAAACTTCATCCTGGAATTCAAATTGATTTATTTCTAGAATGTATCTAACATTTTGAGAATTCACGTTTTCAATTTTCTTCATGTTTGGAATGTTTCCAATTCTGCTTTCACTATTTATTTCAATTTTCTCAAACCTTTTTCTGGGTAAGTATAAGTTTTCCGAACAATTATAAGTCATGTTCCCATATATTCCACAACACCAACAATAACTATCAAATCTTGATTTTCTATTAAAATAATTTATTTATCTATTGAAACATTATTGACGTTGATAAATTCTTTCAACTCTAACATACTCATAATATAGACCACCTTTTATTTTGAGTGTGTTTTCTACATTTGTAAATTTGATAGGTTTATAACATCTTTTTTCACCCCTGGCTTCCCAATAATTCTTGTAAAACCTGAAATGTTTAAAGAATCAGTTGAAACATTGTTTTTGGTAAGAGAATATTTCACCTGATTCTCATATTGATCCTTCTCAACAACTTTAGTAGTCTCAGATTTTACTTCCAAAGATTTGCTGAAGTTTTCATTCATCTTCCTCAAGGTGATTTTGGACTCAAGAAGTTTTTATTGATACTTGTTAACGTTTTCTTCTTTAGTTTCCAGCTTATTACAAAGATCTTCAATCACTTTTTCATGTTCAAAAATTCTATGTTTGTAACTTAAAATCTCCTAGATATATTCTTTATCCTGCTTAATAACATATTTTCATTCGTTATCAACATCTTAAAAAACATTCATTATAACTCTAACTTCTTTCGTGAGATTTTGGTTTTGCTCAAGACATGAAATAAGTTATGTTATGAGATGATACTCTCTATAATATTATTCACCACCTTCTTCAATCTCTGAGGAATATTTTTTTATCTCAGCTTTTGCAATGAAGGCAATGAATTTTTCTAAACTTCCATCTTCCAAATAATTGTTATTGGTTGAGTCTGATTCAACTTTCTTAATTGTGATACTTCTTTTGTTTCTATTAAACATCTTCTTGTATCTGTTGAAATAATTTTCCTCTTAATCATTTTTGTTTCATTTATTCCATAGAGATTTTTCATCGGAATCATACCTATATTCTCCAACTATATTCTTGAAGAAATTCATTGTAGGGTGTATAATTCACCTACACTCAAAAAATTTGAGAGGAATTTTACCACAATTCTTTATTCTTCCTCTTTGATATTTCTTGGATATAAGAGATGTGATTTTTTAATTCAAATCATCATCCACTTTAACTTTAGAGTCACAAGGATCAATATCTTCAATATCTTGAATTTTCAACTTTTCCATAGCTTCAATGTCATAAAATCTTTAATAATGTTTATAAACATTGAATCTTTCCTCATTTAATCAGTAAAAAAATTATGAAATTCATCAAGAGATAAATCATCTTTATCTTCTAAATAGGACATTTTAGAATCATACATGTCAGGAATGTTTATCATAAGTTTCCTTACAATTGTAGAATCTCCAAAGACATCTTGTAATCCAATGATATTGAAAAAAAATTAATTTACTCTAGTGAAGTATTCATCAATTGTTTCTTCATCTCTTATTCTGATTTCTTCATACTTACTTGTAACTTTTCTTCATAAACTTTTGTATTCCCTTAGAAAACACATCTCATCTTGTCCAAAAAACTTTTTGATGTTTTTAGACGGATCACCATCGGATACAAATTCTCTGATAAGGACATAAGTATTACATTTATGGCCATTCCATAAACTTCTGTATTTGTCTTATCCAAAAATTTCATAGGAGCATCTTTATCAATAGGTGGAAAAGAAATAGTAGCAGGATTAACAACTTCAAGGACAAGAGATAGGAGATAAAGAATCATCCTATTTTTTCATCCATAATAATTTTTTCCATCAAATGTAGGAATTTCACTACTGTGGTCATAATAGATATTATCCATGATAAGGAATCAACAAGGGAGTATTCCCTCTGATTTTAATTGATGTTATAATGGATTGAATCACAATTGAGAAGTAGGTTGAATCAGTTGTTCACCTTTTATAAGTTAATATTATTTTTTTAAAAATCTTTAACTTGTTATGATTTATTTCCGTATCAACTTTTAGTAAATACTCATGCATGAAAAAGTACGAAACCAAGTAAAGAGCACAAGATTTACATGGTTTGGTCTCAGTGTGAGAACCTACATCCTTTCCATGTCCTCTCCGTGGGACTATAGAAATACACTAGTAAGAATAATTGAATATAACTTGTCTAAACACTCATTAGACATATTTTATCTCTCGATATTAATGATTATACTGAATCACATAAGTTTATAATGTTTTCTTATAAAAAATTGAGCCAAACCAAAGAATAAAGACTTTTTTGAATTTTCTCTACAATTACCCAGTCTAAATCCTCTGTCTGGTTTAGATGGATCAAATTTTTACAATACAATGATGTTGGATTCTAGATACAATTTTATATGTGTGATAATTCAGGATTAGATTCTATAAATATGATAATGTTGGACTTTGGATCTGATTCCCTGAGTATGATGATTCAATAAAATGAATTCATTCTCAATCATCAAAACTCAAAATTCTTCTAGAATGCTGAACAATATTTTTATTTCTATCATATGGGAACTTTCACATAAAATTTTCTAGTTCTCTACCTATTGCGTGTGTGTGGAAATTGAAAATGAACAAATGAGATGATAAATTATTTATAGGAGACTCAAAAAAACAAAGGCGGGAAACTTGAAAACATTCCCTACTCCCTAAAATCTCAAAATCTCTGTAAATCTCTCTCATTTAAAACTTCAACTTTGACATATTCAAACCTCCATAGATTTCTTTGAGATTTATGAAAATTTTAAATTCAAGGTTGACTTCATCAACTCTTGATATCTTTCTCATCTCATTTCAATATGTTTCTTTCCCAACTCATTTGGATATGTTTCTTTCTCATCTCATTACGATCCATTTCCTTTCTCGTATCATTACGATATATTTATTTATTAGTTCATTACAATCTATTTATTTCTCATCTCATTACGATATGTTTCTTTCTCATCTCATTATGATATGTTTCCTTTCTCAGCTCATTATGATCTATTTCATTATTATCTTATTATGATCTGTTTCTTTCTCAGCTCATTATGATATGTTTCTTTCTCAGTATGATTTTCCCAAAATGAGAATCTCAGTACGAAAATCTATGTACGAAAACCGAGTATGAAAATCTCATTATGATTTTCCCATTATGAAAATACTAGTACTAAAACTGAGTACGAATATCTCAATATGATTTTTTTCTTCCTCGGGCTTGGAAACATCTTTTTCTTTCTCAACTCATTACGATGTAATTTTCATTACGATGGAAATCCACTTATTTAACTAAAAAATTCATCAAACCCATCCACCATTTCTTCAAAAACATTTACCATTATCGTTTTCATGGTTTTTGAAAACTTCTAGATCAGCAAACCATCATTTTATTTTGTTTTAGAAAGTATGAAAGCATTTTAACCCATGAGTTCATATTCATCTTTCAAAACTCTTTAGAAAATCCATTCTTTATTTGATTACAGCAAAGATAGACTTCCAAAAAACAAGAAAAATAATTCCCCCCAATTCTTTTTGAATCCAATTATTTTCAATTGTCATGCCGATAGAACTAAATATGATAAAGTGTTTGATCAATAAAATTCATCTTCCTAGCTTCTTCTATGTTCAGCGCAACTCAATATGAAAACATGGGTCTAGAAACTTGTGTTTGGAAAACAACATCATTTCGATGGACTGAGTATGA
Source organism: Viscum album (assembly GCA_963277665.1). NCBI lineage: Eukaryota > Viridiplantae > Streptophyta > Magnoliopsida > Santalales > Viscaceae > Viscum > Viscum album. Next base: position 1,199,030,594 of record OY728131.1, read on the forward strand.
TTCTTAGAAAACAAAACATTCTTTTACAAATAGAGTTAATTTCCAAAAAATACAAACCTTTATTAAAACAATGCACCACAAAGGATCTTCAAAATGGTTTCTTAAGTAAACATAGGTCGAAATTATTTCAAAACGAAATTGGATAATTCTGCTTGTACATTAAAATTAATTATGTATTGATATTTAAATTTTATTTTTAAATTATTATATTAACATTATTAATTCTCCTTATGTTACACATGGGATATTTTCTTATTTCATTATCCACCTTCGTTCTCCTGATGACTTATGCAATGTTCAATGAAATTTTTTATGAAACCATTTTCTTTTACACATGTTAACTACGTAATATTTAAAATATCAATTTTTTCATAGTATTATGGGACACATATATTTGGTTTTCATTATTATATAAGTGGTAATAGAATTACACATACCTCCAATGTATTGGTAAAAACTTGATATCTCATAAGATAATATGAAATGGACTGGAGAGTGAACTCAATCCATTAGGGGGCATTTTCCACAATGTTTATTGGAATGGGGAGTTAATCCAGTCCACTATGAGATTGTACAATATTTTAATGAGAATGGGGAGTTAAGACAATCCACTATGAGACTTTTTCTAGTAAGATATGATGGTCTTAGATGTTATTCTTAACTACGTAAATGGTTTTTTATGCTTGTGTATACCAATTTTCTATGTTATATGCCTATGATGTTGCTTCATTGCCCATGTTTATTAACTCTCACTCATATATAATGGTTCATGTTTGTTAATTTGAGATTAAATGTCCTTCTATAATGACTTATAATCAACTCTTAATGTTTCCTATTATTTTTAATATGGTATTCCTCCCCTTCTCATGTTTTCTCGTATGCTTTTGATTTATCCTTTGATGACATGTTGATATATTTTCTCTTACAGGGAGTTTTAGATCAACCCTTTATTATGATTCCATTCCCTAGGTAATGAAGATGAGTATAACATATGATCAATCTAGAAGGGAGTTCAGTGTGTTTTACTCATACATAAATGCTCTCATGTTTAGTAATAAAAATTACATATATAAGTAATCCTCAAATACATTAATTCTTCTTTTCTTTTGATTATGTGATTATTATGAGGTGTAATGTCGATGTTATAAAAATGATGTGAAATATATCTATGTTTAACTTGGGTTATGAGACTTGGTATTAATGCATGTATTTAAAGAATGTGGTTTTAACACTTGACCTAAAATTGTGGGTCCGAGGCACCTCAGTTGGTATTAGAACAGGGTTTAGTTATTTTTTATGATCAAAATAGTTATTTCTATGTAATATTTTAGTTTGTTAAGGGTATCAGGATATGATAACAGTATTAAAAACACTAGAAATAAGTCTAATTATAGGATAACATCCAGAAATTTTGTTGATGTTTTGAGTTTGTGGTTTTCATAATAAATACATCCCTGTATGGATAATGAAAAATTGATTTGGTTGTGGCATAAATGCTATAAGGGGTAATCACCCTAAAAAATATCGGTTGCGTATCAACTCGATATTTACTTGATGCATGATGAGTGGTTCTAAAACTTCACACCATGCTAAACACTCTCGAATGATAAGATTTGGTAAATTCATATTATCTTTATGAACCATTGTGATATTTTTATAACATGGTTAGAGAATATAATAGAAATATTTCCTTAAACAAACTAGGGAAAACGAAAGATACAAGTTGATCCAACTATGTCATAGTCAAGGATGAAATGGTGGTTTCATAGTTGAAGGTACATTATGATTGAACTTTCACATTCATATGATAATTTCATATGATTTCATTGGATATTATCATAATAATTTTAGTTTTAATATTTGATTGTAAATACGATCTTAAAAAAGAAGTTGTATAAGTTATGACTCTAGAAACTCTCAATACGTAGTAACAGAGGCATATTTGGAATAAATGGTAGATAATTTTAATATATGCATATTATGAGGGAAATGATACATTCTTTCCTATGATATTATGGATTGTATCTCTTTAGAAACCATATCTTTAATCATGATTATATTTTATACCCCATTAGGTATTTTTATTAGTAAATGATAATTAAAACTACGAGGACAAAATTTAGTTATAGTGGGATATAATTATTTGTTTATAAGAAGCATATTTTTTTATAACCTGCGTGATTATTGTTATAAACTGTTTTAGTTTCTTTTTGTTCATATAAATTGGAATAAATTATCAATTTCATCATATAATATGTAAATTAAACTAATAACACATTATTCATTCAACGTAAAACAATATCACAAAATCACAAGAAACTACTTATTACACACCATATATTTTTACTCACAATAGATTGTCATAACCATTAAACGTGAATAAATTTGAAGGATAAAATAAATAAAAATGTATAAAATATTCAACACTAGGAAATAACTAGGTCATATTCAACCTATGTTCACCAGTAGAAAAAGAAAACATATAATGAGGAATAACATCATGAAAGGAGAAAAGTAGAGAACAAAAGAACTAAAATAAAAAAAATTGTAGCATACCCACCTTGGAATGATGACGGCACACTTCGCAGGCAAACATGGTCACTGCCAAGAAGACAACACTGTAGAGAATCAAAATCAAAACATCCAATGCCCAAAGAGGAACTAGGATATGTGGAGACCTACAAAGGAACCAACAGGAGATATGAAGGCAAGGGGAGTCAGACACGAACCGACAACATGAATTCAAAAGCTGCACTCTATCATAATTAGAAAGGAAAACGAATTTGGAGCATACCCCACCTTGGAATGCTGACGGAATACTCTGCTGGAAAAAATGGTCACTTCCAGGAAGACAACATTGCCTATAACCAAAATCAAAACATCCAATCCCCATAGAGGAACTATGAAAAGTGGAGACCGGTAAAGGAACCGGTAGCAGAGAAGAAGGTAGGGGGTCAAATATGAAACGGCGGCATGAATTCAGATGATACAAACCATCATAATCGGAAAGGAAAATGAATCTGGAGCATACCCCACCTTGTAATGCTGATGGTACACTCCACAGGAGAACATGGTCACTTCCAGGAAGACAACATTTATGAGAAACAAAATCAGACCATCCAATCCCAAAAGAGTTAATGGGAGAAGTGGAGACCTGCAAAGGAACTAGCAGTAGAGAAGAATACAGGGGGAGTCAGACACAAACTGGTGACATGAATTCATATGCTGCTGCAATGTCGTCGATACATTTCAGATGCAACATCAAGTTCGAGGCACCTATATAACCTCACATCAAACATTGATCTCCAAGGAACCACACATCACTTCCATCAAGAATTCCTTAGGATATTATGGGTCGTTTGGAATGCATGGATTGAACAGAAAATAAAAGAAAGAGATATGTTTCCCTTGTTAGGCAGGCTTCCATCAAAGTGAGAGAAATAATTCAAGAAGTAATGGGGAGGAATGTTTCTCCCCACCTGCACATTTCAAATCACCCCAAAATCGGGGTGATTTGTAATGAAATGAGACCTGTGTTTGTTGTTTTTTTTAAATTCTATATTATCCTAATATACAAATTTTATTTTAATCATTTTTTAATTAATATTTAAACTAATAATGGTATTTAAGATTATTAATAATAATACTATTTTTATATGCATAATATTTCATTAAACGTGATTTATAAATAATTATTTTTATAATTTCAACGCAATTTATAAGTAATAATAACAAATAATTTGGATTATCTTGAATTAATAATTTATATTTATAATTTATATACATAATTGACATGTCATAAAAATAAAATAAAAATTCATTGCTAGTATTTTTTTAAAATTTAAATTTATATATAATTGACATGATATAAAAATAGAAGATACAATTTAAAATTATATTATTTTTTATTTGAAATAATTGAATATTGGAAAACTATATTTCTTAAAAATATTATTTGAATCCGCCAAGATCAATAATCTTAAAATTATTTCAAATTTAATTTTGTTATATACATAAATATAAATATATTTTATATATAATTATATATAAAAATTTATATTTATATATTTATAATTATATAAATATTTTTAAAAAAAATACATATTTATAATTATATATTTATATAATTTTTTTAAAACAAAATACATATTTATAATTAAATATTTATATAAAAATATTCTTTAAAATATATATTTAATATATATATATATGAAAAATATATTTTATAAATATATATATTATGAAATCATATTTATAAAATTATATATAAATTTAAATATATATAAATAATTTTATAATTATATTTATAAATATATATATTTATAATTATATAAATATTTTTAAAAAATATATCTATTTATTTATAATAAATATATATTTAATTAAAAATTAGAGATACAATTAAATATTATAATTTTTTATTTGGAAAAACTGAATATTGGAAAATAATATTTTTTTAAATGAGGGTTATTTTTGTCATGTTATCAAAATATTTCTTTTATTTTCTTTTAAAAATCTTCACCAAACATGACGGAGAGAAATTGCAATCATTACTTTTCTTTTACTCAATTTCGCATCCAAACAAAATGAAGAGAAATCAAATTCGTTTATTTTCCTTTTTTTATTTTATGAATTGTGAAATCATTTATTTTATTTTACTAAAATATAACCAAACACTGTGTTAGGGATGAGATGACAAGGGTCTAAAATGCTGACGATGGGGGAAGAGAAATCGGATAATCTCGATGGAAGAGCTCTATGGAGAGATTAGACTTTGGTTTATAAAAATCGTTATCCGAGCACTAGATGTATATCCCATGAACTACTAATGCCAAACATTAAGGAATGTTGGATCTGAGATTATAATACCTTTTCAAGAATCGAGGAATAGTTTCATGCCGAATCGAGGAGTCACCAGAAGAAGAATGAGACCATGGAACCTTATCGGGAGACCAATTCGCGATCTCCTAGAACGGAGAAGGGACCAGCCCTGGTCGGGAGTTATCTAATAAGGTGAAACACCCAATTGAGATGATTCACTAGCTCGCTATGGGGAGGTATCTAGAAAACCTAGGGGAGGTGCTTTGAGTTTTCTTGAAGCTCCAACTATGAACACTATTTATTAATTTATAGTAAATAAAAATAATAACAGTTGATATTTTAAAGGTTATTTTCTTAGGAAAATAGTTTTCACTATATTTTTAAGCTTTTATTTAAAAGTTTAATTATAAAATTTTTTAATTTTAATATGACCAAATTATTTTCATTTTTTTATTTCTAATAAAAACTTTATCTTATGATGAATTGTAGAATTTTTTTATGAAATAGTTGTCTTTCAAGAAAATAGTGAAAAACACAGTTATTATTAATACTTTAGCATTTTCTACTTTATCCTAATCTAATCACGAATCAAAACATTAATAAATAAATCAGTACCAAGAATTTATTTATGGAAGAAAAATATTCATTTAAATATATTTTTTTGAATTTAGAAAATCCATGTTTAACATTTTGAAACTTAAGTAATCTTTTATTCTAAAAAATCATATTTTTAATATTTTTCATTAATTATGTTATCAAAAGGTAGAATTATATTTCACCTTGATTTATTATCCATATAAATATTATTTTTTATAATAATCTTATTAATACCATGGAAATAAAAATAATTGATAATTTAAACATAAACATTATTTTTATGAATAAAAATATACATTTTCTAAAAATGGTTTTTACACAATTATCATTGAAATGTTAAAATTTATTTTTATCAACATTAATAATTTTCTAGGAATAAATTTATTTCATATTCTGAATAAGTAGGTCTACATTTTTTACCATGGTCTATTTTTATTTTTATGCATAAAAAATTAATTACTCGAGTAAAAATCGATTACCAAAGTAAAGTCAAATTATGTTATAAAAATGATTAAACAATGTTAAGAAACATAAAACATATTGAAAACATGTCTATAGATGAGTGACCCTTGAATAAGGACCATTCCTTTATATTATTTACAAAATAATCACTCCTCTCACTTATAAACACCACCATTCACCTCCAAATTTCAACACTCATTCTAAATACTTAGCTCAACAAAAGATCTACCCTAGTCTCCCAAAAACTCTATCCTCACATACTAGAAGTATTGTTCTTATGTATTAACCATGGAATGACATATAAAGGGAGAAGTAATATTCTCAATCGCAGTCTCCTAATTTTTTTCGTCCTCCACCCACTAAAACAAATTCAATATATGAATTTATGATATTTTAAATATGTTGAAATTTTATTATACTAATGGATTGTCATGTTTCTACCTTCCTACAAAACCATTCAAAAAATGAAGTCATCATCATGCGTACTTGGGGACTACCACTCTATAACTGACATGTTCTATTTTTCATAATTACCTTACATGAATGGTTTAAACTATTTATTTAATCAAACAATATAATATTCATAACATTATTAAGATTCTAAAATTATAATTATTATTTATCTCTAACCCTACTATTCTATGTGAAATAAATATATCATCCATGTGTATATTCAGGCTACAACCTCCACGAAATGATGTATTTTATTTTCCATTACCACCTAACATAGATTACATTAAATATGAATTTAATGTATTAGAATGATATTTATGACATTTTTAATATTTAGAACTAAAATATTAGACATTATACAAGTGATATTTAAAATAAATAGTGATATTAAACTCACCCACCAAAAATATGAATATTTCAACAATCCTTTCTTAATTTGAATCAATTTTTAAAAAACAATGAAATAATATGAATTTTATGCTAATTAAATAATAAAGGAAATCAACCTATAAAATTTTGAATATTATGAAGTGATTTTAAAACACATTTTACCATGGCCAACATACCACAAGGGTTACCTAAAATATGGATAGAACAACCTCAAATCACTAATATAGTCCAAAACTATAAAATAAACAAAAAATATTTAATAATAAATGGACAATATAAATTTAAATATAGATGGGAATGGTTCCCAATAATGTATTTAATAAACATGAAAAGACATAAGGTAAGGATTTTTATAATAATAATTTTTTAGTTTTTTTATTTTATTTAATGATAATGAATCTGTTTTGATAAATAAAGATTATCAAGTTAAAAAATGAAAGACATTTGTTTATGGTGGTGGTAGTTCGTTCAACGCACATTCAGTATATTCAATTCCCGAACATTGGATGAAAATGAAGGTGGATTGAAATTTTCTATTCATATTCCTTATTATATTATATATTTCACATTTATTATTCAATTCCATCCTTATATCCATTGATGTGTGTTGGTGGTGATAAAATGAAGACGTCACTTCATGGATGTGGTAATCTACACAACGCATGATCAACATTCATTTTCTTCTTAGTGGATGGGAATGAATAAATAGGACTTGTTCCATTAATATAATATAAATTTAGTATAATAATTCTATATAGGATATTATATTACTATTTTTAGGATAGGGTTTTAATTGAAATAATTGGAAGAAAATGATAGGATTAAGTAATCCTTACTTTGGGACCCTGAAAATTATCTTTAAAGTCTCATTTGAAATGAAGGGATATAGCTAACTAACTAAGACTAGAGGATTTTTAACATGGGAGAGGATTATTGGATGAGAAAAATGGAATTTATTTAGGAATTAAATCAAAGTAATTGGTTTGGAATGAAGTGGTTGGAGTTTCCCCATTGATAAGTGAAGAAACATTCACATTATGAATATAATTTACTTCTCAATCATATCATTAAACAATGAAATACTCAAACACTCAAAAATTATTAGATGATTAAGTTTATGGCAATATTGGGTTGATAAATCCTCAACCACATACTTTTACACATGTTTTATATTTTTCAGAAGTCATTTACCCTCAAATTGTTACATTTATGTTCTTTTAATCAGGGTAACAAGTATTTACCCAAATAAATTTTGTTTTAATACTCATTTAAAATAACACCTATAACGAAATGTTTCTGCCCTAAACCCATATTTAATATCTATTTACTCTATTTCTATTTATAATTGAGAGAAAATTATCTTTTAAATGAAAACATATTATTTATAGAATTTTTTTTGTAGAAAAATGATATGTATACAATTATTTGTTCTTAATATTATTTAGAATTGAATATAAATTAAACCTATAATAATATAATTATATTTGTTTTTGAGAATAATATTATATTTATTTATTAACTTAATTTTTAAGAAAAAATTACACAACATTAGTAAAACAATTCTTCAAAAATAACAATTTCACCACTATCATGGTCATTAATTTTAATATTTGTAATCATACTTCTATACAAAAAATGAAATGAAATTTATTATATAATATAATTTTTTTGATATAAAATATGCTATCAATTTTTTATATATATAATTTATACAATTGATGAATACTTATTTTTAATATAATTGAATTAAAATTGTTCTCAGAGAAATATATTACTCAAGTACAAAAAAAATAAAACACTTGTTTTATAATATTAAAATGATATATTAAAATGTATAGTGCCAATAAATAAATAAATTATTGATCAATTAAATGGTTTTTCAAAATTTTAGGCCTTGATTATTTAATATTAATGTCATAAAAGTTACAGTTTTCATAAAAATAATATTTTCCATTATTCACCTAGGAATCAACTACATCATAAAAATCCCAAAAAAACATCTTAAGATAATATTGAAATGATGAATCTAAACATGATATTTATTTTATCAAATTAAAATTCTATAATTTGAGTAATTAAATTATAAATAATAATAAAATTATAATGTAAAATGTTTCTATAAGAAATTATCATTTTATTTAATTTTATGTACTCTTATTCATATTTCCTATCAATTACTAATCAAATTTTTGTTAATATATTATTCAAATAAAAGAAAATATTTTATCCCTAATTTGATTAGTTTTTTAAAAAAGTCATAAAATGTAAATTTTTATAAAGGTAACATTTTAAAGAATAGATCAAACTTATAGGTTATTTAGATATAATAATTTAATTTATCAAATACTATGAAGGAATAATGACCATTATTTTTATTTATACCTATATTACATAATTCTACAACATTTATTTTTCCTACCATTTCTACAGAAATATTTTATTGGTTATATAATGATCTATGTTTCATTATGGTTTGGTGTTGCATGTATCACACCATATGAAACACACTAGGTTTCAAATTTTAATTCTCATGTTGTTACACATAATCATTCTACTATAATATGGGAAACCATTCAGTGGGATATCGGTTGTTATTAGACAGTATTTAATCAAGATAATGATTTTATATATTTCTTCATTCTTATTTTCTATAATAATTTCTATTATGGCCCACTATACCCTCAATAGTTAAACCAATGAGATTATATTCACTATTGTTAATAAATTATAATCTTATATAATAAATCTATTATATTTATTTTCTCTATATTTATTAAAATTATTTATAATATTAGGTTATTTTCTTATTACTGTGAAATTTGAATTCTTCTTCCCTCTTTCTTTGGATCTCACACACAAGCCCCTTAGGCTCTATCCACTGCTTGAGTTCAGGAGTAGTGGATTAACCAAAGGGTGATTTGAGATATTTGATCATTGGGTTGGTGAGTTATAGAATGTAGTGATCATGTCATCCTTATAATATAGCTGAGACATCTATAAATGGATAGTCAAGTGAGGTTTAACTTGGTTAGAGAGAGGAAAAGAGAGACTAAATATATATATATATATTATTTAATAAGAAAAGTGAGGGGATATATAAGGTTAAACCACTTTATTCAAAATAATATTTAAAACGAATAAACATCAATATTTGTTTTCACAATAGAAACCCAATAAAAAAGAGATAAAAACACTAAAAGTACTCTCCTATCTGGATAAAATCAATTCCCACTATTACTAAACTAATTCAGGTTCAAATTACACTTGCTAGTGGCCCTACGATAAGCCACTCATGAACTAGGAAACATTTCTATATAGGATAGTGTTTGTATTTTACTTTTTTAAAAAAAATTAATTCATTACATTACTAGGTATAGTTCATCACACCTCATTGGTTTTAATCTAGAGTATTAATGAAATATTTTTAGAAAACACTTAAGACCCTAAAATTCATTGAACAAGATAAAAGAGAAATCATCACTAAACCAATGATAAATTATCCCTTATCATTTTCTTATTACTATTCTAATGTTGTGGCTTGATCCTTTTTAATGATGTTGGGATGACTGCTAGTGGACCAGACTATACACCAGACCAAAAATACCATGGGTCACTATAGTAGAGTTGACTGAAAACACTAAAAGGTCACTATAATAATACAAACATTGACATGATTAATATAGAATCATAGAATTTATCAAAAGTATTATTGAATCTCCACATTATTCCTATCACCAATCACTATATTTGAGTGGAATTAATGTGAAATGTATATAATTATTGCACCATATTCTGTATGATATTAGTTAAGTATGTTTTTTGTGTTTGTAATTTTAACATCCCCGACCGAGAATCCACTATCTGGTACCCCGATCCAAGTTTCTACAAGACCTCAAGTGTGAATCCTTGCATTCCATAGGTTTCCTCCAAGCAAAGTGGGTCTAATAGATCATGTGGGGAGATTATACCCTATTTACCATAGTAATCCACAATAAAAATATTAAATAAAGTAAAAATATACAATAAATTAGAAACATGCATTACCAACCATTCTCAAATAGGGTACAAAGAAAAACCAATAATAATTATACCATTTCATGATAAAAGTGCTAAAAGTGAAGAAAACCCAAAATAAGGAAAATAGATGGATCCCCAAAACAGGTCTTGAATCTAAGTCTGGATCTTCATCTATACACAACCCAAGCTCATTTAAACTCCCTATCATAGGGAATTTTTCCTTGTACTTACCTGCAACCAAGAAATATTCTCGGGTACTGAATGGCATCCCGAGTAGGGTGTGAGTACAACTCAGTAGGCCACCACTATTGGTGTCTACAAAATATCCATTTTAAACAGATAATTCATAAAAAACTAAATAAATGAAAATGTGGAAAAAAACTCAGGTTTGTTTAGTTAACAATATTCACTTTAAACATTTTAATCACTTAATCTATACTCCTCACTTATTCCACCATTTAGGCACTTAAATCATTTACACAATGGACTAAGCCAATGAATTACTATGGATAAGAGAATAAGTCAAGTTCCTTATCTCACTAGGGATAAAACTTTCACAAACCAATACATTACACTTACCTTGGAGCCTTAGTCCATTTTGTCTCATCAAATGCAAATGTTAGGGGCATAGAGCCACAGTCCCCTTCCCTATCTCAGGAATTATAAGGTGGGGTTTAGATCCTCAATCTAACCCGACCCATGGATGTAGATCCTTAAGTCCAAAATCCCATAACTACCAAGAAATGCGATCATGTTTCTTTATCCATATACCACATATACCACATCACAAACCATACACAAATAAATACACATAACATTCACATCTCATAATTATTCAACATGTGCATTAACATCCAGACCTAACCCATTATCACATTTACCAATTAAATTTCATTCCCCATTTAACCCAATTCACTCTCTCAAGCATTAAAATATTATCATAATCAACAATACCTATACCTTTTCTTATTTAACATATTCATAAATTCCAATTAATTACCCCATTTAACACATTAATCAATTAAAAACATTTACCAATTTAACTTGTTTATCATTTCACATGCATTAACCCACTTATTCATTTCAGGTACAATTCATAAGTCATTTAGCAAAGAAACTTTATTTCATCCAAACCATTTCATATTAATCCAAACAATTCCTTATGCCATTTTCAAATTATAGACACAACTATAAATATTACCTTTTTAGATTTACTAAAATATCTACATGTTCATCATGGGATATACTTTACAAAAAGTTAATTCTATGCTCGATATTACAATTTTTTCATGGTTAGGAATGTAGGCACACACCATGGGTGGCCCTAAAGTAGTCTAGTAAACGTTAATTCATCCCACAGAGATCATAAGGGGTTCAATTAATTATTTAGCCAACCATTTTACCATATATATTTAAAGGAATAAAATGCACAACATGATAGAACTATTAACATATCCATACATGAAAAAAAAATCAAGACAATGGGATAAAACTAATAGGCCACCTACCTTGAATCTGTAGACAAGCTATCTATTAACCTTATCCAAAGATCCGAATTCATTTACCTTTTGAGACCCCAACCTAAGATATGCTGGAGAAAGAGGGTTTTAGGGATTTAGAAGATGAAGAATGAAACCACAATCCCAAATCCAGAAAAGAGAGAGCAATAGAAGCATTAGAATTTCCCCTAGATTTTATCCACAACCAACGACACTCTAAACGGCCTAGACTTGTAGGAGATCGACTTTTGAGAATCAATGGTCGTTTTGTCTCATCACTAAGGCTAGAGGAAGAAGAATGGGGGAATAAATTGGGTAGAACACTTAAAATCTAGAGGGAGGAAATGGTAAAAACCAACTTTTATTGGGGTGAATAGTCTGACCACACGGTTTTCCAAATAGTGCACCAACATTGCGCCTACCTGTGTCTAAAAGGGGTTCAAGTCACATGATTACATGGGTAGCCCACATGGATTGAAAAATTGTGCACCAACTCTGTGAAATTACTCTGTCCCAAGACAAATGGATCCAACTTTGTACGGTTTACTAAACCATACACACCTCCTCCATGCTAGCATGGTTTAGGTGCACTTTTTCTACTAACCATGTTCCAACCATGAAACAAGCACAAGATGGCCCAGTTTCCTTTTATTTCATAACTTAAACCCCTATGACACCCTCGAGCCTCCACATACACCCGGTAAATATTCCATTAACCAAATTTTTTATATCTAAACCAATGTTTAAATATGGACATACCTCCATGATGTCTGAGATCATACAACCTCCACACCATTTAGAGACTCTTCCGAAAGCTTCACTTCTAAGCATCACTGAGATTCTGAGGTAAAGAGATTGGGATACCGGGCCCACATGTCCATCACCCTCTCCCAATTTTCTTTCTGAACATTACCATGTTACCAAAAAAACTCAAACCAAAGGAACAGTCTTTCCCCGCAATCCTTTATCACTACGATCCAAAAAACAAACCAGATGCTCCTAAAAAGATGCATCATCTTTAAGCTCCACACCCCCAACATCAATCATGTGATATGGGTTATGGTTATATTGGTGAATCTATGAAACATGAAAATGATCATTCAAACAAATATACCACTATGTAATATCCAATCAGTAATCTACCAGTCCGATCCTCTCCACAATTTCAAACAAACCCACATACCTGGGTGCCAACATAGAATTCAATCCAATTTGATGTTGACCCTGCCCTAGTGACACTCATATAAACACATGACCACCCATCATTAACTCAATAGGTCAACAACACCGATATGCATAATAATTTTTCGTACTCTGAGCCATATTCATCCGCTTCCAAATTAACTAATCCTACTTTGAGGTCTACTGAATGAGACTATGTCCCAAAAACTTTGACTCCTTGGCCTCCATCCAATATAGCAGAGACCTACACATCATCATAAAAAGAACCTAATATAGTTCCATCTAAATCATATCCTGATAACTCTTTTTTATGTAAACACAACAAGTGTAAAATTCTTTTCCCATGATTTACAAAAATCTAAGACACAATCCCTCATCATTTCCTCTCAAACCTGAATATTACACATCGACTACCCATCTATCTACAGGTGGAAATCCATACTCAGAAATACCTAGTTACCAAGAACCTTCTTTAATACCGGCTATAATCTTGATTTAATCACATATCTCAATCTGAAACTATATTCCATAGCATCCCATGCAATTGTATTATATCCCGAATGTAAACTCACCCAACTTATCCCTAGTTATGGTTTCATATATCAGTAAGAAATATACCACCTTGGTCAACTGATTCACAAATACCCAAATCGTATAATTCTTCCATTTCATCCGTAGAAGGCTGACAAAAAATCAATCATCACATCATCAAATTTCCATTCCAAAATGGGAAAGTGCTATAAAAAACCACCCAACCACAGGTTCTCAGCCTTCACTTACTCGTAGGTATGGCATCGATCCCCGAAACCGACAACCTCTTTCTTCATCCCGGGCCCCCAACACTGACTATGGAGATCATGATTCATTTTGTTCAAAACAAGATGATCTACCCAGTTAGAGTCATGTAACTCACACATCAGCTCTTCCTGCATACCAGTAGGCATAACAATACAAACACAAACATTGATGATCTAATCAACACAAAAAATCCTACCAGAAGGTGGATCCCCACCTTCACGACATTCCCTCAGGGTCATGTACTCTGGATCCTCACACTTCCTCTCCATGATCGGGATCATAAGCATGAACTAAACTACTAATGATGTAAGGGTAGCCTTACCTGATCAATTTTTTACCTCCAGATTCATCTCTATAAACAATTAAATCATCCTCCACTAAGAACTACTTTCCTGAATCACTTGGTTTTGAGTCTTTTAGCTGAAAGTATTACCAATATTATTCCCCTTTTTTGGCATGTATACTAACTTAAAATCAAAGGACTACATGTAACTGACCCATATTCACTTCCTAAGATTTAAATCATGTTGAGATAATATATACATTAGGATTTTATGATCAGTATACACAGTAATCCTTTATCCTAATAACTAATTTCTCCGAAAGTTAAAATCATAAACCAATGTGGCTAGCTTGAGATCATGTTTAAGGTAATTTATTTCATGTGGCCTCAACTATCATGAACCATATGCCACAACCTAATCATCCTACATCAACACTACCCAAACCCTAATACCAAACACATCAAAAAATAAGGTATACCCTTTACCTAGATCATGTAAGGTAAGAATATGTGTGATTTTTAAATGCTTCTTCAGCTCTTGGAAATCGTCCCCATGTTCCCAAGACCATTAAAACTTGTTTACCTTCTTGGTCAAGCCTGAAAGTGGTGCTCCTAATTGGGAAAAGTGTTTAATGACCGTTCAGTAATAGCCTGTTGAGCCCATAAAACCTTGGATATCAGAGACATTCATGGGATTCTCCCAAGATGAAACATCTTTCACTTTATTGGGGTCCATGGGTACACCATTCTCAAAGATGATATGACCCAATAAATGCACTATATTGATCCATAAATGGAACTTGGATAGCTTGGCATATATCCTATGCTCTCTTAGTATACCAGGATGATGTCAACATGTTTGACATGATCTTCATGAGTCTTAGAGTACTCAAATATGTCATCCACAAAGATAAATACAAATTGGTATAGGTACGGTTGAAATATTCAGTTCATCAGGGCCATAAACACTGTATACGCATTTGTTTGAATGGCATAACAACAAACTCATACATCCTATTTCTGCTCCTAAAGGCAGTCCACAACATATCATAAGATCTCACCCATAGATGATGATACCATGATCTCAAATAAATCTTGGAAAACATTGTTAAACCTACTAACTGGTCAAAAAGATCATCAAATTGATCTAGAGGGTATCAGTTCTTATCTGTCATCGGATTCAGCTTCCTATAATCGATACAAAGTTGCAAAAATCCATCACATTTCATGGAAAAAAACATAGGATATCCCCATGGTGACATAATAATATGAATAAAACCATTTTTATATAGTCCCTCCAATTGATTATTATGTTCCTAAAGCTCTACCAATGTCATTCTATATGGAAAAATGGAAACTAGTTATGATTCCAATAAAAAATCTATTGTGAACTCAACATCGCTCTCAGGTGGAAGCCCTAATAATTCATCAAGATACATCTCTTGTAAATAATCCACCATAGGGGGGAAGATAATATTCTCTAATCCCTCATCATAAATCATGATACAAGACACTTGGGCCATGAGTTCACCCAACTATTGACAAACTATCCTTGCACGGATTGCCCGAACATACCATTCACCGTGATGGACAAACACATCTCCCTTAATAGATATTAATGTTACCCAATAATGATAATAGTAAATATGGGAATGGTATAACACTATCCATTCCATACCCAAAATTAGATCAAAACCTGATATCTCAAGCACAATCAAGTCCCATAAAAAATGGTACCCACCAAACTCAAGCACACACCTCTTACATTGCCTGATATTTTATGCTCGCACCCCAAATGTTGTATCAATAAATATGACCTCACACATATGTTCCACTTCTAGACCAAACACAACCATAAACTGAGTAGATATAAAAGATTGCATGACACCTATATCAACTAAAGCACTATAAAACCTGAAATCCAAAAGAATCGTGCCTCAAACTTTGGAAGGTTCAGCCTCACCACCTTCAGGTGTAGACTAAACTACATGGAGATGATTTTCCCCTCTACCCTAGTCCCTAGTCTGAATCCCTAGTGCTACAATACCCTACTAATATTGACTCTCTCCTCCCATGGTACTATATCCACCAATTCTTCCAGTGTGGTCAGTAGATCTCCAACTGTCTTCCTGATATGGGTTAACTAACCCCCTTCGCACACTCGATATTGGCCTTGATCCTCCATTTGTTCCCAGTTATCGAGGGTTTTTACAGAAGCTCTGTACATTCCCCATTCTACTGCATGTTAAATACTCATCAATTGGATGGGGGAAATGACCCTCATGTGTCCCAACCCACCACACTACTAGAAACAACACCTAGTCACCACATTGAGAGGATGATCCTCTCTTATGACTACTCTAGATGATAAAACCCTGGGGAAGATTTAAAAAAAATTCTTCCTTTCCAAAAAATTTGTACCACTGGTCTATCTAACTAGAACCACATATTCACCACCTAAAGTCTCCCACAATTTCTATTCTGAAATAAGGGCTTGATCCACCACTTTTGCAAACCTATTTAAACAGAATATGGTCACCTGGTACTTAATCTCATGTCTACATTTGCCCTAAAAACATATTTTCAAAGCATCCTCATCCCCTTACAATTCTAGGAAAAAGTATCACAAATTCATGAAGAGAACAACATAATCCATTAATGTCATAGTACCCTCGGTCATCCTCATAAACTTTGTAGCCTTCTCTTTTTTCAATTCCTCAGGATATGAGAGATTCAGAAACTTATCTTGAAATTAATTCCATACCATACCATCTGCATGCTATGTCTGAACCAGAATGTCCCCCCAGCACTTCATCATTCCTCACAATATATAGGCTGCCAACTTGACTCTCTTTTCAAAAAGAGTCTTAAAATTATCCAAAATAGCCTTGATAGACTCTATTTAGAACTTTTCTACCTCGATTCCACCCTCTTGGGAAAACATTGTAGGGTGCTGTAACTAAAACTCTCGGGTGAGATCAAACATATTCAGCACCACCCACCCTGTGTAATGTTCCATCATCTATATAAAATGAGAAAAATTCACATGGAACTACTCTTCTCTTTAGTTACCCTGAACCACTGGGATTTCTTTCTCCACATTTGAAGGATAAGTCTCCGCGATATCCTCTTGTCTCATAATTGGAAACTATCATCATGGTATAATTTCACTACAATTCCAAACATGATTATCTGGACGGATAACATAAAGCTTCCAAAGTTTACATAAAAGGAAGATCTCCACTATCCATAAATAACCCATTTTTCATAGATTATCCTAACGTACATCGTCACATATAGAACACTGCCCGCTCCCATCCCTACCATAGGTTATGGCTATCATGGGATAAACAAATATACATAGTCTCGTTTATTTCATTAGACTCCATTTTAAAACCATTTACACACTCAAAACATAAATATATCCTCTTAGTCACATTTTCTATTTCATAACATTTTATAATGAATATTTTAACTCATTTACTACCCTTCCTTAAGCATAATTATTTAATCATTCATTAACAATATTTCTGTAATGACCTAATGTTTTATAAATGGAAATTCCATTATTATAAATATTTCATATAATCACATGAAATCACAATATAATGAACTAATAAGTTTTATGTGACCTTTAAATATAAGTTTGTCACTTCTGTTTTTGGAATTTCTAAAATCTGACATACACAGGTGAGATCAGTAAGTTATTTGGGTTTCGATAAGGAAAACATAATTGTTGGTGAATATTAACCTACCCTTATGAATTTTTACCTACCCTTATAAATAGTAACATACCCTTATTAATAGTAACCTTACCTATGATAGTATATAAATAAGATTCAAGTAAAAGTATGATGTACCTATATTTTAGAATAATTAAATGAATATTTTAAAACTTGTTTTTTAATAATAAATTATGATTATAATTAAATGTCAAAGTAAACATATTTAGATTTTTTTTGAAAAATGAACTTTATTTTTGGATTATACTTGTTGAAAAATTGTTATGGTAAATTTTTTAGATTTTTCTGAAATACTAAAATTTTTAATGAATAGTAAAATATAGTAATTTAACATATATTATATGCTAAATAGACTACTCCTATCACCATGGTTGACGTTTCTACCCTTGGTTCAAATTCACATGAACCATTTACTATTTTTTGTTATGGAATCGTCACTATTTCTAGTCTTGAGGGAAATTAATATACCAGTGATTAAAAAACTATGAAAACACTCCTCTCCTCCACTATAACCCCCCCCCCCTCTACTCCCTCTTCTCTTCACAACTCTCAATCCATGTGCCTTGCCTATATTCTGCCCAAATCACTACCCAAGATCCTCCCCCACATGTAAATTCCCCTAGTCTCTTCAAAATAGACAATCCAATCCCCATAAGTGGTTCCCAAAAGGAGGTAGACTCCAGAGGTAAATTCCTTTTTCCAATTCTTTCATTTCTTTTAAGTTCTCTTTTTTTTATTTCTTTACTCACCTCCATTAATCAAAATAGTATGATATATCTAGTAACATATATTTACTAAAATTATATTAATCTAATGGGATACTTCATTATATTCTCTCATTTCCCCATATTTTTTTGAAAGAAATAAAAACACTATTTGAGATGTGTTAATTAAGCACATTCATGGAAAACAATAAATAAATTTCTATTATCATCATTAATTATGGTCATGAAACAATTTGTGTTATGTTTGAACCATATTATTATATATATAATATATCCTAGTTATTTTTTTAATCCTTTTGTACAAATTGTATTAATTTATAAAGTAAGACATGTTCGTTGTAATCAAAATCCACTGATTAACAAAAATTGTTGTCACTGAGGTTTTATATAGTAATTTGACTTCAATAAATGTAACCAAATTAAATTTCAAACCATGTAATCTCATGTATTTTCACCAATATTATATAAATTCAATTATGGAAAACCACTTTTATCTTACATGTTTATTCGAAAATGAATATAAGTGAACCAATCATTGAAACAAAGTAAGAAAGCGGACCCAAACAATGAAATTGAACATTATAACCAATCAAAAAGGCCTGGAATGAACTAAAAAGGGTTATAATAAACCAATTAAATATATAATATGTTATTTAATTATTAATTAATAAACCTAAATTGTTTATTCAGGTCATTAATAACAACTATATAACACCAGAAGACCTAAGGTAAGGGATCCTCTCTATTTCACTCTTAATCAAGATATCCTCTATTAAATTCCATTTTATGGTAATAAAAAATGATGAGTTTCAATTTTTCACCTCCCCCATACTTCCCTATGATTTATATGTGATGAGAAAACCCTTTTCTATCTCATAAAGCCCTCATAGGTACACTCAACGCCATACCGATAAACCATAAAGAATTATACCCGAAACTCTATTGTTCTTTCGGGTAGAATTATCATTGTTTATATAAAAATTGAGATATATTATCTATTTATGTTCATTTTCTATCTATTTTATAGTTTTACAGCATTCATTTATCATGACCCTTTCATCAATATCTTTTAGGGATATACAAGTTTTTAAAATAGTCCCTCCTTAGTAATTTCATGTTGGTAGGAGTAGATTACTCAATAGGGGGGATAATTGAGTTTCTATAAAAATTTATCTTTGAAAATAATTCTTAAAAGGTTCCCCAATAAAAAAAATACAACCTAATTCTTTAAAGTAATATGGTTATGAAAGTTTAACTATTTAAATAACTTCTTAGAAGATTGATAAATTATCATTAATCGTAATATCAGTTATTAATATTACTTTTGAAGCTATTCTAATAAGGAAAACCAATTATAACTTCTTTCATAGATTAACTACCAAAGTAAATTTAGTGATTTCTAAATTATACAGTAAAACAGATAAAAATAAATCAAACAACACAGCTGATATAAAACAAGTTGTTCAATCTCAAGTCGAGACCTAATACACTCTACATGGTGATCACCTTCCACAATTTAGTTTATATTAATAAACTTGATCCACACCCTAGATCGGGGTAAACAAAAGTGCACATGACTGCCCAGGTCACATGTCCTTTTCCATAGTTCTTTGTGGGTATGAACTAGTAGGCCACAAAGGAACCTCTTCCAAACTAATTTGTGGGAATAAACAAGTGTAAATATATATTATAGGAAGGATATCTTGTATCCTTTAGTTTAATATAGGATATAGTGTGTATTTTTATACAGACACACACACACTGATTGAAAGATAAAAAACATACACAACAAATAAAAGATGATGAGATAAGGTTATAAGTTCTTAGAGTGTTAGTCTATGCAACTCTGGACTTCTAGGATGAAGTTGGTACAGGAATCAAGTCCTCTTGTGAGAAACAGAGTATCACAAGTCAGTTAGATCTTTCTCATGTTCTTCGTGGAGTTGATAGTGCAAAGATGTTCATAACTCTGATCTATGTTCTCCCAACTTTTATATTCATGAATGCTTCATATGTTATTCAGATGTATTGAGTTACATGTGTTGTTTCTTTTCTCAAGAATGCTCGTGATTCTTCATTATCATACTTTTTTGTTTCTGGGCCATACTTCTCTTTTTATTCTTTGAGTGGATGTGTCGGAGCTGACAGGATGCATGTATTCTTCACCTCGTACCTCATACTATTAGGTGACATTGATACAAGGAAATATTAATTATTTCAGTGCATTTAGAAGACTCAAATATGACTATTAAAAATAAAATTGAAAATGGAAAAACAAATTAATGAATGGTGTCACAGTCTGTTTGAAAATGGTGTCACTTGAAAATGGTGTCACCATGAAACGATGTCTTCTTATTTGACATTTAGTGGTGTGATAGTTATAATGGCATAGTTTTATAGAGAACAAGAACTGGTAGAACAGATGCGGTGTTAGTATCATGGTGTTTGGTCCTTTTCCAGAAATCAAACGGTGTCTCATCAAGGAACCAGTGTCACAAACTTCAATAGATCTAAAACTGGTTTTGGTGTCTGGTCACGGTGTCTGGGTCACGGTGTCTAGTCATGGTTTTTGGGTCACATTTTATGGGACAAGATGTCTGGTCATGGTGTATAGTCATGATGTTTGGTCACGGTGTCTGGGTTATAGTTTCTGGGTCATAGTATCTGGTCACAGTGTCTTCTCACGGTGTATGAATCCTTTACTAGAAAAACATAACCGGTGGCAGACTCACAATTTCTTAAACATATCCAAATATCACTATACAGATTTAATCATTTATATTCATAGAGTGGATTAGACATAATTATTTATCAATTAAATCCATTATAACACAAAGTAAAAATAATTTGCAATAATAAAACATAGCACTTAAGATCTTGTATAGGTTTATTTAAAGAATAAAGAAACCAACCAATTGTACACGTCATTTGAGACATATTAAATAGGAATAACAAAATTTATGGAATTTATAGGATTTTTTATCATTAAAACATTATTAACACATGAGGAGTCAAATAATTTACCTCTTTTTGATGATCAGAAATCTTGTGAGTGAGATATCTGGTCTTAGTGGATGTGTCTCTCCCTTAGTGTGAATTTAGAGTGCATGTCTCTCCCCCTTTTCGGATTACCAAAAAGGGTACAAAATTAAATAAGAGAGTATACTAGAAGAGTTCACAATGCATTATATTGAGATAGAGGTGTCATTACAATCAGAATGCATAAAAAATACAAAAATCATCCCTATCAAAAGATAGTGTTTATTTTTCTTCAGCACCGACTGCCTACTATTTTCCCTTGGC
The DNA here is from genome assembly GCA_963277665.1 of Viscum album. Lineage (NCBI taxonomy): Eukaryota > Viridiplantae > Streptophyta > Magnoliopsida > Santalales > Viscaceae > Viscum > Viscum album. The sequence continues at coordinate 1,199,052,867 of OY728131.1, forward strand.
GGAAGCATCAGTAGAAGTTATAGGAGGAAAGGTAGAAGTTGAAGAAGGAATTGAAGCAACTGATAGATAAAGTGGAGTGAAAACTTCAAAAATAGAGGACCTAGGTAGGTGTAGTGGAAGACCAAGGAAATTGTTGGTAAAGGATAACATTTCTGATCTGACTCAATGTTTAAGAGACAAACATAGAAGTAGATGTAAAAGGTAGGGGATGAGCTAAGAGGCAAACCTGGTCACAGAGGTGCAATTTAGGATCCACAATAGTTGTGTTCTTTACATGAATATAAGGCCTCAATAGATTTATGAAGTCAACAATAATCTCACCACTATATTGTATCATTTTCTCAAAGTTATTCATGTTCTCCATGAACTTTTTCAACAAGGGATTCAAATCCTTCAGCTTTTGAACTTGAGTTTTGAAATATTATGTAACAGGAGGGGTTTTCAGATTCTCTATAAGGTACATGAAATGGTTTGTCATATCATGTTTATAGAAAATCTTATTTAAGTATAAATCCACCTTCTTAGTAATTTATTCTTGAGAATCATTTTTAATCCTGTAATGAATTCTCACCTAATCAAGAACTCTATCAATATTCTTGAAAACCACAAATAGAGACTCTTTGTCAACGCCACTGATCACTAATTTAATTTCTTCTTTTAAAATTTTTATGAGTGGATTACTGTCCAAAGAGGGTTGACATGACTGTCTAAAGGTACTAGAAAATGTAACAGTTGAAGTAAGAGACTTCAGTTGATTCATAAATTTCTAGAGACAACCCTTATACTCATTAGTCAACTTGTTAAGACCAATAACAATATCACATGTATCTTGAAATATTTTCTTGTTTCTTTCAGCCACCTTTTAAGCTAAGGAAGTTAGGTTAGGTTTAATCAAGAAGGATACTTCCTAGGGAATCTAACCACTAACATTATCAATAGGATGAGAAACAAGTCCTGTTCTTGAGTTTAGAACTCTTAGCATATCATCAACCAGACATCTGAGAGACTTCACCTCATCACTGAGATATTTATTCTTAACTCTAGCTTCTTGAATTTTATGAAGCATTTTTGGCTGAATCTGCCAAATAATCTTCTCTAACAACACGGTTGTATCTTATTCACTCAAGTTGGTCACATGAGTAGGTTGCATGTTCAAGATTATTTCGACTCCAGCCAATAAGGTAGCTACAAAAGCTTTTAATTTATCCTTACTCACCAAGGTGGAAGGTTCTTGTGAAGGATAGAGAATATAATCTAAGACAGGTGCATGTTTCTTTCTAGATAAAACATCAAGGGTAGATACAGGTTTCAATTGAAACACAGTAAACATATCTATACCTTAAACTAAGGCTTCCTGGGAATCATTCACATCAAAATAGCTATGGAATTTATACCATGTATCCACATAGCATGAATCAACCAGATTAGGAATATCAACAGTTTCCAGATTCTGGTGATGCTCCCCCTCAACTTGTGCATCCTTCTCAGGACTAATACATTTATATCCTTGATCTATTTCAATGATTTCATCCCTAATTTCCTCACCCATTTCTTTTCTATCCAACTGAAACTCTTACTTAATTCTCTCTTCATCGGATGGGATAATTTCAGGATCAACATGTTCTTCCAAATCTTCTTCATAAGAAGATTTTTTCTAGAGATAAAGGTATTCTTCTAGATGCTCTTCTATAATATCCCTTTCACTTATATTAGCTACAGATTCTTCTTTAGAAGAAGGTTGTTCTTCTAGATCAAAAATTTCTCTAGGAACAGGTATTTCCTTCCCAGTTATGTCTTGGAGAATAGGTTCATTGTCTTTATTATCCGGGAACATTTTCCCTATAGGTACAATTGACTCTTTATCTTCCTCATCAAAATAGTCAATGATTTTATCTGGCTCCAAACTAAGATCATAAATTTCCTTAACTCTTGAAGAATGCTCAACCAGGTTAAACTTTTCATAGACCCTCTCATTATCTTCTACCCATTCCCTTCTCTATGAATTCCAACTTATTTTCATTCTCTTTACTGTAACTTTTGAAATACAAAATTCATAGTCCTTAATGATTTTTTTCATCTGGTCTAACCAACCCTTTTTCATGAAGCATAACTGGGATTAACCTTTAGAAGAACATGGAGGTTGACTTGGCGGTTGTCTTTATCAACTCACACATATGAAGTATAACATACTTGCATATGTTGATCTTATGCCCATTCTTCATAATATGTATCAAAAATACATCTTGATACTTCAGTGTAGCTATCCTTTTCTTGGATTGGTCAGATTCTGGACAAACATAAACAAAATTTTGGTTTCCCCATCTTGGTCGGCAGTAATATCACTTCTCTATGTTTCATTCCCAGTTAGGCTTCCCATGTATTCTTTCAAAACAAAGATCTCACATGGAGGTGGAGGACCTCTTTAGTAGTCTTCAAAAATACCCTTATGAGGTATCCTTAGGAAATAGGACCATAACCTTGAAGAGAAGGCAACTATTTTCCCATTGATCCAACTTCTCAGAACAAAACCATCTTATATATCAAAAGGCAATTGAACGAACTGATAAAACTGTGCAACAATCTTTGGGTAAATTTGATTATCCTCCTTTGTGAACCAATCCATCCATCCTTTCTCTTTTAGTACATTCAATAATAAAGACCTACTTGACAACACCCACTTGAGGATAATTTCCTTTTTGGGTACCACTATTTTGTTTACTAGGTTTGGATTCAACGGACCTTTAAGAACTATATTTGGTTCTATTTTTATCTTCTTCTTTGATCTTTTCTTCTCAGGAGTTGATGACGATGGGAATTTCATTTTGGGAATTCAACGAAGGTTATAGATAGAGATAAAGGTTTATGGAGGGGTTATGGTTTGAAAGAAGAGTGCTCGGGTGAAGAAAGAAGCTAAACATCTTTCATTTTTATCATTTAGGGATTTCAAGCATCTCAAAATCAAATGTTCGGGATAGTAAAAGAATAAAATAATTAATTACTAGGATATGAGTTATAATATGTAAATAAAATGATAAATCATCTTTACAATGAGACTGGAACAGGAATTTATGGTGAAACTGGAACTGGCTTTCACGGTGAGACCATAACTGGCTTTCACAGTGAGACCGTAACAAGTTTTCACAGTGAGACCGTAACTGTGTGACTTCAAAACCATGTGACTATATTTTTTGAAGGAGAAAATTTTAAAATAGTAAAACTATTGAACTGTTAGAGTTAGATAGTAATCTTACGATAGTGACTTGTGAAACTGTAAACTGGGAAACAGTATGTTGTGAAACAGTACACTTTCTACAAAAGATTTAACATTCCAGAATCATGTATGATGTAATATATTCTTTCACAATTTATTGGTTTGGTGAATATTTCAGCAAGATGATATTCATCTCTAATGAATTCAATGTGATATCACCTTTTTGATATTGGTCTCTCAAAAAGTGATGTCTTTGATCAATATGTTTTGACCAAGAGTGTAAAATGAGATTTTTTGAGATGTTAATATCACTTGTATTGTCACAATTTATAGATACATGCCTAAATTGATATCTATAATCTAGTAATGTGTGTTTTTTCCCATGGGGTGTTATTCGAGTGGTACCGGGTGGTTGTACCCCTCACTCTCCATTGAAACGGGTGCATGCTCATGTCCTGCCAGACACAGACACTGTGCGTATTATACACTGGGTGATTCAAAGTCATTGCTTAGTTGGGGAATGTGGCGCGCACATGGGCTTGGTTGTGGCACCCCATTGGGATTCGGTTTAAGCAACCCACATTTAGACCACAGGGTGTTAGTTGAGTGTTACACACTGGTTATACCCCTCACTCTCCATGGGAACTAGCATAGGCTTGATTCCCGTGAGACTCGAACACTATGTGTATTATGCATAGGGCGATTCAAAGTCGTTCCTTATTAGTGGAATGTGGCGAGCACTTGGTCTTGTTCAGGGCCCCCACTGGGATTCGGTGTTAGAAACCAACATTTTTTCCAGGGGTTGTTAGTCAAGTGGTACCAGTGGGTTGTACCCCTCACTCCTCATGGGAACTGGCGCAAGCTCGAGTCCTTCTAAACTTGTACACTGTGCGTATTATGCATAGGGAGATTCAGAGCCATTACATAGCTGGGGGAATGTGCCATGCACTTATGATTGGTCATCCCCCTCGTTGGGTGTTGGTGTTAGCGACCCACATTTGGCCCATGGGGTGTTAGTCGAGTGGTACCCACTGGTTGTACCCCTCACTCTCCATGGGGACTAGTGTAGGCTTGAGTCCCTCTAGACTCAGACACTGTGTGTATTATCCAAAGGGTGATTCAAAGCCATTACATGGCTATGGAATGTGGAACGCACTTGGGCATGGTTGGGTCCCCCTACTGGGATTCAGTGTTAGCAACCCACATTTTTTCCATGGGGTGTTAGTCGAGTGGTACCTACTGGTTTTACCCCTCACTCTCCATGGGAACTGGTGCAGTCTCAAGTCCTTCCAGACTCGGACATTGTGCGTATTATGCACAGGGAAATTCAAATCCATTTATTAGATGGTGAATGTGGAGTGCACTTGCGGTTGGTCGGGTCCCCCCCCCCCCATTGGGATTTGACGTTGGCAACCCACATTTTGAGCCCATGGGGTGTTAGTTGAGTGTTACCCGCCGATTGCACCCCTTGATCTCCATGAGAACTAGTGCAGGCTCGAGTCCCGCCAGACTCGGACACTGTGAGTATTATGCACAGGGCATTTCAAATCCATTTCTTAGCTAGGGAATGTTGCGAGCACTTTGGCTTGGTTGGGCCCCCGTACTAGGAGTTATTGTTAGAAACCCATATTTTTCAGACATTATGTGTATTATTCACATGGTTATTCAAATCCATTACTTAGCTAGGGAACGTGGTGCGCACTTGGGCTTGGTCGGGGTCGTCGTTAGGAGTCGGTGTTTGCAACCCACATTTTTCTTCACATCATCCTCAGACTAGTTGGTGAGAAATCCTTAATTGTATCCACAAGACCCAGGTTCTAAACCAGGTGGAGGTATATTGCTGGTACTATAGTAGTACTGTAGAAGGTAATGTGTAGGTACTGTAGCAGTTACTATAGAATGTAATGTTCGGTAATGTAGCAGACAAAAAATTTCACCTTGGGCCACCATTTTGGGATTAGAGACCTTAAGGCCTTCAGTCCAACCAGGCCTTCAGGTCAGTAGCGCTTTCAGGCCACCTATGAGGCCTTCGGGCCACCTTAAGGCCTTCGGGCCACATGCAGTTTTCCTAGACAAAATCTAAATAAATAAGTATCCCTATATGTGGATTCAGAGAAGGTGCACTAACCAGAGTAGAACCAAATGGATTGGGAAATAATGAGAGGGTATGGATATGCCATCAGGACCTGCCTGTCCTTACACAAGATTCTTATCCACATGTCCATGTGAAGGTGAAGAGCTACCATCATGATACAAATGTTGGGGAGGGGCAGTTACTTGTAGTTATAGTCTGGTTGAATTCCCTAAGTCCATCTAGTCATGTAATGTCTCTTAAACCTATGGGCCCTGTAATCACTGATCCTATGGGTCCTGTAAGGGTTCACCCTCATCCCTTGAAATGGGGGTAATCAAAAATCAATAAAAATGATGCCTTTAGGCCATTCGGGCTATTAATGTGTGTTTCATCCACAAAATTTGTGCACAAAAACTACCAGTAGCTTTGTATTCATCTTCTGCTGTAGATAATGCAACATAGTTTTGTTTCTTACTAAACCATGATACTAGTGACTTTCCTAAAAAGTGAAATGTTCTAGAGGTGATTTTTCTATCAAACTTAAAACCACCAAATTCAGCATTGTAATAGATAATTAACCCAATTTATTGTCTTCTGGGATATAACATCCCTAGATTTGGTTTAATTTTATGGTATTTGAAAATTATTTTAACAAAATTTAAATGAGTTTCCTTAGGGTTTTCTTTAAAATGAGTACACATACATACCCTAAACATAATGTTAGGTCGTCTAGAATTTATGTAGAGTAAGCTTCGAATCATTCCTCTGTAATTGATTTGATGAACAAATTTTCAATCTTTATCAAGATCCAACGTACATGTAGTACTTATTAGATTGCCAATACTTTTATCACTATCCAAGCCAAAACATTTTAGAAGATCTCTATTATATTTTATTTGATTTAAAATAATTCCATAATTATTTTGAATGATTTGAAATCCAATAAATAATTTTAGTTCACCCATTAAACTCATTTCAAATTCATTTTTCATCATTTTATAAAATTCAATACATGGAGAATTTTTTGATGATCCAAACATAATGTCATCTACATAAATTTTAACTACTAAAAAATCATTGGAATTTTGTTTTATAAAAAGCTTAGGATCAACTATAACTTTTGTAAAACCATTGGAAATATGAAAAGTACTTAATATATCATACTAAGCTCATGGAGCTTGTTTTAAACCCTATAAAGATTTTGATAGTTTAAACCCATGATTTGGAAAGTGAGGATTTTTAAAACTATGGGGTTTCTCAAAAAAGACATTCTCATCTATATACCAATTCAGGAATGCAATATTAACATCCATTTGATATAGTTTGAAATTCTTATCTGCAGCATAAGAAAGATGAATTCTGATGGCTTCAAGTCTAGATACTGGTGCAAAGGTTTCTTCATATTCAATTCCTGTTTATTTACTATAACCTTGTGAAACCATTCTAGACTTGTTTCTAACTATGTTACCAACATTATCTACATTATTTTTAACACCCACTTAGTGCCTATGGTGAATGTTTCTTTAAGTCTGTCAAAATATTTCCAAACATTGTTCCTTTCAAACTGATTAGGTTCTTCTTTCATATCCATCGCCCAAAATTGATAGCATCATTAAATTTTTTAAGTTCATGTTGTGACAAGAAGACTTGATGTTAAACCGGATTTCTAGGAGAAGCTTTAGTTTGAGTTCCTTTAACTAAATCGCCTACAACTACCTCTAAAGGATGGTTCTTAAGAGTTCTAATAGCTCTAGAAAAATAATGACTAGTGATTTCAAGTTCATCAATAGGTTCAGGTTCATTATGATCTAAGTAGGAAGAATTCCCAGAATTATATGTTTTTACATATTCCTTTATAGGATGGTCAGAGTATTTTGTATTGATGTCCAGATTAAACAAATCATCCTTCAGGTTCTCTTGAGAGGTCTAAGGCTCATGTGAAATTTGTTTCATCAAATTTGACATGGATAGATTCATACACACATTTAGTTATTTTTTTAAACACTCTATAGGCATTACTAGAGATTGAATATCCTAGAAATATTCCTTCTTCACTCTTAGATGTGAATTTTTGAAGATTTTCCTTAGTATTAATGATGTGGACTATGAAACCAAAAACATTGAAGTAGCTAACTTTGGGTTTTATATTGTTCCATAACTCATATTGATTTCTTTTAAGAATAGGTATGATCAACACTCCAATAATAATATAAAATGATATATTCAGATATTCAACTAAAAAATAATTAGGTATGTCATATTCACTAACCATAATTCTCTAAATTTATTGCAATGTTATATTTCTTATTTCTATAACTCTGCTTTGTTGAGGCTTTCTAAGGGAAGAGCAATTATGACTATAGAAATTTTGAGAATAAATAGATTCAAACTCTTGATTTTAAAACACATGGCCATGATCACTTATCATGGATTTAATTCTAATTCCACTAAGATTCTCTATAGAATTTGGAATATTTGGTAAAATGAGAGTGGGCTTCAATTTTGTGAGCCAAAAATAATGTGCATGTATGTCTAGAAAAGTCATCTACAAGAACATAAACATAGTGATTCCCATTTAAAATATAAACTATATATGGTCCATACAATTCCTTGGGAATAAATTTGATAGGTTAAGAAGTTGACACTTATTTATTTGGTATGATAGAAATTTTGTGTTGCTTTCCCTTCTGATAAGGATTACACACTTTATTATTTGGAAACTCATGTTTGGGTATGTCTTTGGCTAAGCTTTTTCTGGTTAACTTTCTAAGAGAGTGAATATTATAGTGTCCTAGTTTCATATTCCAATGCTAATACTCTTTGTGAAATACACTTAAACATGCAACATTTTGATTGACTAAAGAATATAAATTAACAGAGTATACATTTTCATTTCTTAATGTAGAAAATACTAATTCATTTTTAGAATTGAAAACATTGCAAGCATCATTTTAAAATTTAACATGAAATCCATCTTCACATAGTTGTGAAGTACTATGCAAATTATATTTTAATCCATCAACAAAAATTACTTTGGAAATTAAAACTGAGTTAGAGTTATCGATTTGGCCAAGGCAAATTACCTTTCCTTTTTCATTTTCACAAAAGGTGACATGCCCACCATCAATTTTTTTTAAATTATTGAAGCATGAATAGTATCTTGTTATGTGTCTTGATCACCCAGTGTCCAAGTACCATAATCATTTATAGTATCTCTTTAAGAAACTTTCCTATAAAATAGTCAAATAAAAACATATTTTGGTACCCATATTTGTTTGGGTCCTATAATATTAATGACTAGTGCTTTAGGAACCCACATATGCCTCATAGGTTTACTATAAGAATTATGTAATGTGCGTGAAAAATAAACACTATATGGTCTAGAAAATCTTGAAGTAGTAGAGAGTGTATCATAACATGAATTAGATAAATGTTTTCTAGAACTAGGAGTAATCATTTATGTCCTAGACTTAGAAACAAAATTATATCTTCCAAAATTTCTTTTACCAGGTTGATATCCAATACTAGTAGTATATTTGGGAGCAATTTGTTTTACCTAGAATTTTTACCAAAGTATCTTTACCATTAGTAATCCATTCAAGGTCTTTTTTAATTGAAAATTAGGTAGATTTAGTTCATTTTTTTCTTTGTGTAATTGAGAATTTTTATCCCTTTCTACATTAAGTTCATATTTAACAGTTTAGGTAAGAGAATGATATTTCTACAAATATTTTTATTTATCTTTTAGATCATTACTTGTCTCTTTAATCATATTATTGTACTCAAACATTTCATTATTTGACATATTTTCAGAGTCAATCTCATCTCTCGAATAATAGGAATTGTGTATAAGAGATTCCAGTGTTACCTTAGATGTGTTTTTCATAAAATACATACTGGATTTGTTATCTTGTTCATCATGTAAAGATTCTAACTCACATGAACTATCATCAGAATCACTCCATGTTTCTTTCATTTTTTTATAGTTTCTATCTTTGTCCTCATATTTCTATTTGTACTTGAGCTTTGAACAATCATCCTTTACATGTGCCTTTTTCTTACATTCATTTCTTATTATCTCATCAGATTTGTCTCCTCGTTTCCAATCATTCATGTAGCTTCCTTTTTTGTTATATCTTCCTTTCAGTTAAAGATTTCTAAAAAAATTTCTTCTTTTAAAATATCTTAAACCTTCTGGATAATTGATTCATCTCCTCATCACTGTCAGATGATGATTGTTCACTGCTGGAACATTCTATAGAGACTTCCAATTTCCCTTTCTCTTTGTGTTTATAGGTGGTGGTATTAAATGCAACAAATTTTCTTTTGGGTTCATCCTCTTCATCTTTGTTGAATTTAATCTCATTTTCATACATCATTAGTTTCCCAATGAGTTCTTTTATAGGTAACTTTCTGATTTTGCATGGCTCTCTAATAGAGATAGAGGTTCCTCTCCATTTGTCGGGTAGTCATCTAAGAATTTTTTTAATTTGTTCTTTATCAGTAACTTCTCTTCCAAGAGAAATCATTGGGCTGAAAATTTCATTGAACCAGAGATAAATGTCAGAAATAGTCTCACCATGATTCATTTTAAAGTTATCATATTTAATAGTATAATTAGTAAGTCTCATTTATTTCACAATAGAATTTCCTTTATCTGAAACAGACAAAGTATCCCAAATTTCATAGGCAGTTTTACATACAAGAATTTTGTTAAATTACTCATCTCCTAAAGAGAAATATGAAGCATTTATGGATTTGAAATGGTTATTGTAGGCAGTCTATGTTGGGTCATCCCAAGTGATTCTATCAGTAGTAGGAATATTATACTCATATATAATTGAAGACCAAATTTAAAATCCATAGTTTCTAAATGCATTTTAATTTTATTTTTCCATTGTGCATAATTGGTTCCACTAAAGAATATTGGATTGTTTTTTACAACACCTTCTAATATATTATCTATAAAAAATAAATATTTTGAAATAGATATAAATTTATAATTAACAAAAATTTAAATATCATTAAATTAGAACTAAAATTACAGGTGTATAGGGTCAAAAATAGTCTTAAAAGGAATAACAAACACCATATAATACCAAATGATGGTCATAGTAGATTACTCAAGAAGGGGGGTTAATTGAATATATATAAAAAAAATTGTTTGAAAAGTATAACTAAATGGTTCCCCAATAAAAAATAAATACATCCCAATTAATCAAATTAATATTGTTATGAATGTTTGATTGTTTAAATAAATTCTTAGAAGATTTATTAATTCTCAGTAATCTTAATATCAGTTATTAATATTACTTTTGAAGTTATTCTAACAATGAAAAACAATTATAACATCTTTCCAAAATTAACTACCAAAATAAATTTAGTGATTTTTAAATTATACATTAAAATAGAGAAAACTAAATCAAAAAACATAATGGATATAAAACAAGTGGTTCGGTCTAAAAATAAGACTTAATCCACTCCACTTGGTGATCACCTTCCACCAAGAAGTTTGTATTAATAAACTTGATCGACACCTTGGATTGGGGTAAACAATAGTGCACAGGACTATCCAGCTCACATGATCTCTTCTATATTTCTTCGTGGGTATGAACTACTAGGCCACACATGGACCTCTTCCAAGATTTCATGTGGGAATAAACAAGTGTAAAGAGATATGTGATGAAGGATATCATGTATCCTTCTTTTTAATGTAGGAGATAGTGTGTGTTTTTATATATACACACACACACTTATCAAATGCTAAAAATAATACACAATAGAGAAAAGATGATGTGATAAGGTTAGAAGTGGTCATAATGTTAGTATATGTAGCTCTGGACTTCTAGGATGAAGCAGATGCAAGAGTCAAGTCCTCTTGTGATAAATAGAGTATCATAACTCAGTTAGATCTAGCTCTTGTTCATCTTGGAGTTGATAGTGTGAATATTTTTCTTAACTCTAATATATGGTCTCTCAAAATTTAGATTTAGGAATTCTTCATGTGTTAATTATATGTATTGATTTTTATTTTTCAATTCATTTCTCAAGAATGCTAATGCTTCTTCTTTATTGCACTTTTTTTTTCTAGGTCACACTTCACTTTTTATTCAGGGAGTGCATGTGTTGGAGCCAACAATGTATTCTGCACCTCGTACCTCTTAATATTAGGTGAAATGTCTACAAAGATATATTAATTATATCAGTGCATTTAAAAGACTCAAATATGACTGTTAAAAATAAAATTTAAAATGAAAAAATAGATTAAATAATGGTGTCACTATCTATCTGGAAACAGTGTCACATGGACACAGTGTCACCATGAAATGGTTTCGTCTTATTTTCCATTGAGTGGTGAGACAATTTTGATGTCATAGTTTTTTAGAGAGTAGTAACTGGTATCATAGATACGGTGTTAGTATCCAAGTGTATGGTCCTTTTCCAAACTTCAAATGATGTCTCAGAAAGGAACCGGTATCTCAGACTTCAATAGATATAAAATTGGTTTCAGTGTCTAGTCACGGTGTCTGGGTCATGGTTTATAGTCACGGTGTCTGATTCACGGTGTCTAGGTTATGGTGTCGTGTCATGGTGTCTGGTCATGATGTCTGCTCACAGTGTCTGGTCATAGTGTCTGGGTCATGGTGTTTGGGCCACGGTGTCTGATCACGGTGTCTGGTCATGGTGTATGGGTCCTTTTCCAGAAAAACAAAATTGGTGGCAGTCTCATGGATTCCTAAACTTAACCAAATATATGTATATAGACATAAATATTGATATTCAAAGAATGGACTACATTTAATCATTTATCAAGGAAATCCATTATAACATAAATTAAAAATACTTTACAATATTCAAACATACCACTTAAGATCTTGAATAGGTTTATTTAATGCATAAATAAACCAACCATTTATACACAAGATTTGAGTCACATTGAACAATATTAACAATCTTTACAGAATGTATAGGTTTTATGATCATTAAAAGATGATTAACCAATGAGGAGTCTAACATTTCCGATAAGAAAACCAATTTTATGGGAACTTCCCAAATTTTTACCTAATTTCAAGTGCACTATATGGTTTGTTTTAATCCAACATTTTATTTAAAAAATGCGTACTTTTATTATGAAAACACTCTTGTTTCACTTCTGGTTTTATATAAAAGACTTTCCCCTATTCTATTTTAAAATATCTATAGTATTTTCCTTAAAACTGAACAAAAATATTTAAGGCTAAGATTTCTCAAATACATTTCCTACATATTGTCACTTATATTTGACATCACATGTCATGATATATGCTTATTTTACCTTATTAACTTCCATGTATGTTATAATTCCTTTCTTTCATGGACACTTTCATGATACGCCTTTGGTGATTCTTTATGTCCTGATTGTGGTACCCAATTATTCACATGGGTATCCCTAATGTTTATGTAATATTGATTATGTATGACTCTTTATGGGGAAAAATTATTCATAAAATGTAAAATGGGTGTTCCTATATAGCACTCCAATGCATTGGGTAAAATTTTGTCTCATGAGATGTTATATGAGACAGGATTGGCGATTATCCTTGACTCATACTACTATGGGAAACGGGATTGACGGTTCACCTTGACACATACTAATATGTTAAACGGGATTCGAGATTAGCCTTGACCCATACTAAATACATGGTTTAGGATTTTTCCACATTTATATGATTCCATGTTTCTATTATCCCATGTTTATATGATATGATTTCATATGTTCCATGATTTGGATATCATTATGTCATGCCTCCTAACTCATGTTATTAATATGTATTCTTATGTTCATTTCGTTACTTTGATTTTTATCTCATCCCCTTGTTCATGTGTTCCTCATGGTACCCTATGAAGATATAAGGGTTCAAAGTAAGTTAGGAGCTCTTCTTAGAGATTAAACAAAGAAGTTTTTATTTAGCACCATGTTTTATGTTTTATTTACCTAGTCTTCCAAGGCACTAGACTTAACGATCCTTGTATTGTACTCTGATGTATAATTACGCTTAAATTCATGTAAATATATAATTAAAAGGATATGGTCTCTACACTTGGTATTAGAGGATGGTCTAGTTATCTTTGGATATTAGGAATAGAGCACCTTAGAGAGAACCTTAGGTATGAGACTAAGTATGAGGAAACACCCCTAAGTTTTGGTAAGTATAGATTAAGTGGTTTATCGGGAAAATATGTCCTTGTCTAGATAAAAATAGGTAGAGGAAGCTCTGGAATAGATGTACCTAGTAGTGAAAATTCCAACAAGGAGTTTTAGGCTTAACATAGGGTATCCTAGTACACAACAATAGGCCATTAAGAACTCTTGGTATTGACACACTGGTGGGATATGATTTGGAAAATTCATGAGCAGAGTACAAACCATTATTATGGGAATAAAAAAATATCATATGAATATAAGTTAAGAAATATATTGAGGATAAATGTGATTTAAACCTGAGTTATAACAAGATAGGATATTAATCTACTCTACAAGTTTATGCTTTTATGTTCAAAAAATTTCTTTTTATGTTCAACAACTATGTATTCAAGACCTCTAATTGTACATTTTTTTCTTAGATAATGTCAAGTAATAGAAGAACATGTTCCAACAACCAATGTGATATTCAATGTTAATATTTCCCTAATGATATGCCTCATATGATGGGAACGGGTAATCAAAACATCATGACAATACACGCTCAGCTGGCTTAAGTTATAAATAATAACTAGAATCGTGTGGAACAACCTCCTCCACGGAAAGAAAAAGTTTCCATAGAATACTTCATTTAGAAAAGGTCTCCAATGTTTAGCAGATATTTTGATCCCCTCCTCATGGAACAATGGATTAACTCCATTGAAAAGATATTCTCTAACCTCTTGTGCTCGGAAGAAGATATTGTTTTACTGGCAGTCTATTATTTTGATGGGGAAGCTAATCAGTGATGGACACTAATCAAGAATACAAAGTCAAAGAGGAAATTGATTCCATGGTTTGGGAGGAATTTGAGAGGATGTTTTTCAACAAATATTGTCCTCAAACCCTCCATCTCAAGATGGAAAGAGAGTTCCTTGGACTCAAGTAGAAGGAAGATGAGTCCATCGGGGCATATAAACCAAATATTAAAAGGAATGAAGGGTACACCTCTAGCTTTTTCATGAACACCGAAAGTAAGGTGGATCGCTTCTTTAGCAGACTAAAGCCGAGTCTATGAAAAGTTTTGGTGATTCAAGGCTTTGAAAAATATGAGGATATTTTCCGTTGTGACCTCAAGGATGAAATGGAGATTGTATAATCTTAGTGGTCTCATGGTCCCAATGACAAGAAGTGGAAAATGGAGAACAACATGGGTGGTTCGACAAAAAAATCCCATGATGGAAAGAATCCTGAGTTTTCCCTTTGTAAAAGTTGTGGGAAGAAGCATCCTATGGCTTCAAATATGGAATGTTTGGTCATCTCGCTAAAAACCGCTGCCAGGATATGAAGAATCATACTAATTCAGAAGAAGAAAGGAAGGTTCATATCAACACTCAGCCAATGGAGTAGTTTTCCAACAGCAAGGAAAATAGGAATTATGAAAAAAATTCTAGAAGCCAAGGGTTATCAAAGGAAATCAACAAAAACCACCAAGGAAACAAATAAGGGATTATTCTATCACTACTGTTGAGATGGAGCTGGAAAATGATTTGGCGATAGGCATGCTAGTTATTCATTCAATTAAAGTGAACAAACTATTTGATTTGAGTTCTATGCATTCTTTCATATCTTGTAAGTTTAGTATAACTATTCAAAAACCACCTCAAAATTTGGAGGAAAAGTTATCTTTCAGAACATCGAGGGGGGAAATCATTGCGCCCATTGTTTATAACTCCTCATTGGTTAATTTTTGTGGAAATAACCTCCCAGAAAATCTTTCTATACTTCCTTTAGTATTTTTCGACACTATCTTGGGCATGTATTGGCTATCTTTATATAAATACAACATCAACTATCAGAAAAGGGTGATCACTCATCATATCCCAAAGCATACTATGATTCTTTACAAGTGTAAGGAGGAATATGAATCCCCATTAGATTCATTGTCTCAAGTGTGGATATTAATTCATTATGAGCAAGAATTTCTAGCTCAAATGATTTGGGTAGAGGAGACAATCATGCCTAAGGACATAACCATCGTGATGGATAAAACTGATGTATTCCCTGAAGAGTTTCCTAGTCTTCCTCCTGATCATGAAGTTGAGTTCTCAATTGAACGTAGCCATATATCTCTACCTATATTAATGAAACCTTATAGAATGGCCGTCGTAGAGCTTGAAGAGCTGAATAAGTAGTTACATAAAAATCTAGAGAAGGGATTTTTATACCCGAGTGCTTCACCTTGGGGTATGTCAGTCCTCTTCATCAAGAAGAAGGATAGATCAATGTGCCTCTGTATTGATTATCGCGAGATCAATAAAATCACGATAAGGAAAAAGTATCCCCTTCCATGAATAGATGACTTGTTCGATTAGCTTCATGGGGCTATTTATTTCTATAAGGTAGACCTTCAGTCGAAATATCACCAACTAAAGGTGAGGAAGGAACATATTCACAAGACTGCCTTTAGAATGAGGTATGGACACTATGAGTTCCTAGTGATTCCATTTAGACTCAAAAATATTCCAAAAAAAATCATGCATTTAATGAATAAATTCTTTAGAGATTACCTCGACAAGTTTGTGGTAGTCTTTATTGATGATATTCTGATATACTCCAAGAGCAAGGAGGAACATGAGAAGCATTTGAAAACTATGTTAAAGACATTGCGAAGGGAGAAGATATATGAAAAGTAAAATAAATGTGATTTCTAGATGGATGATGTATCATTCTTGGGGTAAGTTATCACCAGCAAAGGGATATATGTGGACCCTTCGAAGACAAAAGAAAAATAAAGAGTGGCCCAGGACAACTTCTGTAATAGAGATCCACGTATTTTTGGGTCTAGCTGGGTATTATCGATGATTTGTGAAGAATGTTTCATAATTGCAAAACCCAATGACCATGCTGACTTGAAAGAGAGTATAGTTTATCTTGACTCAAGAATGTGAAGACTATTTTATAGAGTTAAATAATAGGATTATCAATTCACCAGTACTCACACTCCCAACAACTGGAGAACTCTTTGTGGTGTACAGTGGTGCCTCAAAGAAGGTATTTGGTTGTGTGATGATGAAAAATGATAAAGTGATAGCCTATTCCTCGTGGCAGATGAAACCCCATAAGAAAAGCTATCCCATGCATGATCTGGAGTTAGCGGTTGTGATCTTTACATTGAATATCTGGTGGAATTATCTCTAGGGGGAATATGTGTGAGATATATACTGACCACAAGAGTATCAAATATATATTCACACAAAAAGATCTCAATATTCTCCAGTGAGGATGGATAGAGCTCATCAAGGATTATAACTTCTCAATACACTACCATCCCGGTAAGGAAAACAAGGTGGAAGATGCTCCGGTAGAAAGGATCATCCATCATTATCAATGATGATAATTAAAAATTATTCGACCTTCATTGATTTTCTGAAGATGGACATGAGAGTCACTAAGGGAGGAACATCATAAATCCTTTAACAAATGATTTCTCAACCATCTCTCATGGAGAAAATAAAGGATGCTCAAATAAAATTTGTGGAATGTATGAAAATGTTGGAAGCTATCAGAAATGGGAAATCCTCCAATTTCAAAATTGATGATGGAGGAGTTGTAAAATTTTGGTCAATTATTATGTGTACCATCCAATCCATAGATAAAGAAAGGGATTTTGAATGATGCACATAGATCGACCTTCTCTATTCACCCAAAGACCACAAAGATGTATCGAGATCTCTGAGAGAACTTTTAGTGGGACAATATGAAAAGGAAGATTTCTCAATATGCATCAAAGTGTCTGGTATGTCTGCAAGTTAATTCTAAGAGGAAAAATTGTAAGATGATGATGTAACAACTTCCCATACCAATATGGAAGTTGGAGAAAATTACCATGGACTTTTTCACTGGACCTCCAAGGACATCCAGAGGAAATAATGCTATATGGGTCATTATGGACCGACTTACAAAGACATCTCACTTCATCATGATTTAATAGTACTTCTCATTGGATCAACATGTATGGATTTACATCAAATAAGTAGTAAGGCTTCATGGAGTACTACTATCTTTTGTATCTGATCGTGATCCATGATTCACATCAATGTTCTGGAAAAGTCTCCAACATGCCCTTAGTACTGAATTAATCTCTAGTACGGCCCATTGTCCTCAAACTACTGGAAAAAATGATTGAACTATTCATACATAAGAAAATATGTTGAGAGAATGATCTATGAACTTCAAAGGATTATGGGATCAACTTCTTCCACTAGTTGAATTCTCCTACAACAATAGTTTCTTCTCGAGCATCTAAATAGCACCGTATAAATACATTTATTAGAAAAGGTATAGAACACCAACGTGATGGGATGAAGTCAATGAATGTAAGCATCAAGGACCTTAAATTTTCATAGAAATGGTGGAGAAGTAGAAATCCATTCAACAGCATATCAAGGAATCCCAAAGCTGATAGAAAAGTTATACAGATAATCATCGAAAAGAACCTGAGTTCAACGATGGAGGCATGTTATTTCAACACATATCTCCTTGGAAGAAGGTCATGAGGTTTGGAAAGAAAGGGATGTTAAGTCCAAAGTACATTGGCCCCATAGAGATTCATGATCATGTTGGGGTTGTGGCCAATCGACAAACACCGCCACATACTATGACAAATGTACATGATGTCTTTCATGTATCCCTCTTATGTAAGGACATTCCAAACCCTTCACATGTACTATTTTCATAGGTTGTACAGTTGGAGGATGATCTTTCTTACGAGGAGTATCCAGTGTAGATCTTGGATCGTAGAGATAACATTCTACATTACAAGACTACTCATCTATTGAAAAAGTGGGTTCCCTAGACCCAACTATTCAGTGATTTTGATTACCATATCATGTATACAATTATCTATACGGGATCTTACCATTATAATGTAGATTTCACTGCATCCACTATTGAAATGGTAATGTCCAAAGATTAATTATCATATCGGAAGGTTATAGTAGATCCTAGGATATAATGACAACATATAGATATTATGACATTAATCTTAAATATATGTTCTATAGTCTAGATAGATCATACTGATTGAACACAGTAATTGTTTAACTATCAGGTGCTGGGGGGTTATATGAATTTAGACTTCTTCTCATGAAGTTGTCACTTGGTGATCTCTAGTAGTGAGATCATGACGAATTACCCACCAATAGGAACACCACATGTTTGAGGTGCCATTGGATGTTTCTATCTACAATCATGTGTAATGGTCTCTTGACATGAGATCATTTCCAATGTATGTAATTGATTGCGTACTTTGATGCAAGACAAAACCATGGCAATGAAGTTGTGGAGAGGATTTTTTTGTTGGGTGTGTCATTGCTGGCATGACATTTGTTGAATGGTCAAGAAATGATTTGTCACTTCCAGGTTATGGAAGTAATATATCTCATGCCATGTTGATAAGGATATAAGTACCTTTATAAGACCATGTCCATGGTAGTAGAGGGTAAATCCATCCAGTTAAATCAGCAAACAATAAAGCAAGAAAATGGTGATGACACGTGAGTGCGTCCTGCTTTATGAGATATTACACACAAAGAGATTATATTACACAGTGCGTGTTTGTAGGTTGGTTGTCGTTGCTGTGACAATACTTATCTATTTAGGGGTCATGATGGGTTGCTAGATCTTGCTCTTGGTCTGTGAATAATATTCACTACCGTCGATATAAGGTCCTAGAGGGTCACACACAATAGCGTATTCAAGAATCTTCCCTATTTAGTTGAATATGAGATTTAGACCAAATGGGCCCCGCTACTGGGGTCTAGGATTTGTCCAAGGTTAAACGATCACCAATGCTATAAATAAATTCATATTATTAAAATTTATAATAATGACCATTGAATTTATTTATTAAATGTATTTACGAGTTTTATGAAAATACATGAAAAATGATAATTGACGAATATTTAATTATTCAAGTTCAATTAATATTAATGGAAATGACGAGTTGAGTTAATGACTCAATTATTATTACATAATATATTTTAATATATTTCTTCTAAATTATAATAAAATTTATGACTTAGTTTAGTAGTCATAAAATTTCGTTGATAGTGCATTATGTATTTGGGGTCGTTGAGGCGATACCGAGTATTTTAACTAACCACTATAAATATAAGAGGGGAGGATATTTCCAACAACTATTCATGGAACTTATCTCTCTTCTATTCTCTCCCATGATCTTGAAATAGAGGATATGGATTCAAAGAGCATGGATCAAGCACTCCCTCAGGCATCAGTTGTGTAGCGATGCAGTGATTGTTGGAGCACCAAAGGCGTCGTCACAATTCCATGCTAGCACCTGGATTACGACGAACGGCACTCTTGCGGATTTCTTGAAGCGTGTGTGGAAAATCTAGAGGAGTTTGATGTCAGATTCTTCAAGCAACGATCTCCAACAACGATCAGACGCCATGCATGTCTTTAGAATTAATCTAGGTACGTTAAGGTTTATATTTGTGTTTAAAATCCTTCACGTGTGGTCATCGTCTAAGACCGGGCTGCTATTCACCGATGTCAACCAGTTTACGTTAATCATCAGTAGGAAATTTTTTAAACCTACCTATTTGGGGCTTCCTCTACATGTTTGGTTCTAACAAGTGGTATCAGAGGAAGGCGTATCAATTTTTAATCCAAAAAAATTAAATTTTCATTAAAATATGATGATGGCTTCGATACGGTCTCAATGCCACAAACCGTGTGTTAATCCAACATCGGATGACCATTCTGTAATCATTCGATGTTTTAGTTTGGATTTAACACCGGTAAATGTATGATCTTTTAGATCTTTGAACCTCAATTTAATTCTTCAAATCATTTATTTACACTGGAATAGTGTTTTCTAGTTTGTTTTGATAATAATTATTATTATGAAATTTTTATTATAATACTAATTGTTCTATAATAATAATAATTTCACTATTATAATATTATATTATGATTATATTAATATTATTTTTCCAAAGCCTTTCTATTAGGTTTTTCAATTTTTTTTAAAGAAAGTGGAGATGACCCACTCTCCTTACAGAGGCAGCTCCTCCATGCAGAAGAGCCACGGTCACCAACGTAGAAGCCCGCACCTCTCCATGTCGCTGGTACCCACCACCTGCAGTAGCATGAAGCACCGCCCAAGCCTTGCATGGTTGTCCCTTCCCAATCTCGGATGCCATTGGTTTTTTTTTCCTTCCCTGTGGAGACCAGCTGTAGCACGGAGCAGTGGCCCCACATCCCTCTCGATCTCCCGTAGCGCCGCCTTCCAGAAGTCCAGGTACTAGCCAGTTCTCCTCCCATCGCGCTCCAGGCAGAGAAGGTTAGCGATGCCAAACCGCCTTGGTCTGGCCTCCTACCCCTGAAGGATCACCCCCCAATCGGGAGATGGTGTGATGACTTATGACTGCGAAACAAATGAAATGTTCAAACTGCATGCTGCTTTATTGTGGACAATCAATGACTTCCCAGCTTATGCAAATTTATCAGGCTGGAGTACGAAAGGGGAATTTGCTTTCCCTTGTTGCAATAAAAGTAAAAAATCTGTATGGCTTAAACATTCCAAAAAATGGGCATACATGGGTCATAGGCGTTTTCTCCCTCCCCAGCACAGGTTCAGAAAGGACAGAGTGGCATTTGATGGTTCTAGAGAGTTCAGCCCAACACCAAAGATCATGACAGGAGTCTAAATGTTATCGCAGATTGAGGAAGAAAACATCTACACGGTATATGAAATTCAGGATTTGGTGGCTCCTCCAGTACGTAATATTCGTGCTGCGGGTAGGCAGCGCAGTCACAATTGGAAAAAGAAAAGTATTTTTTATAGTCTTCCGTATTGGAAAACTAACATGTTGAGGCATAATTTGGATGTCATGCACATTGAAAAAAAATGTTTGTGATAACATATTGTGGACCATTTTAGGTGTCAGTGGAAAGTCAAAGGACCATGTTAATGCACGCCGTGATTTGGAAGAAATGGGTTTAAGGAAACAGTTGCATTTATAGTTAGCTGAGGGAAACAAGGCATATATGCCTGCTGCACAGTATTCGATGACTACAGAGGAGAAAGCGACATTTCTTTCCATTTTGAAGATGGTCAAGGTGCCTGATGGTTACTCTTCTAATATTTCAAAGTGTGTGAATCTGACGAGCAAGACATTGCAAGGGTTGAAAAGTCATGACAATCACATATTACTTCAGCAGTTGATTCCAATCGCAATTTGTGATTGTTTATCCCCCAATGTTGTTCAGCCCTTGATTGAGATGAGTAATTTTTTTAGACATCTTTGTTTAAGAAATCAACGAATGAGTGATTTAAAAAGTTTGCAGGACCGAATTGTACTTACGCTTTGTCATTTTGAGAAACTTTTCCCCCCCTCATTTTTAGATGTTATGGTCCACTTGACAGTGCACCTAACTGATGAAGTAATGGCTGTTGGTCCAGTGCAATTCAGGTGGATGTATCCTATTGAACGGTATTTGAGTACATTGAAAAGATTTGTACGCAACAGAGCTCGTCCAGAGGCATCAATAGCCAATGGTTATTTGATGGATGAGTGTACTACCTTTTGTGCAGAATATCTTACGGATGTTGAAACAAAATTAGATAAGCCCTCTCGGATTCATGATGGTCCAGTTGGAGAAGGAACCACATTTGATATGGACAACATCGAGTGGATACAAGCACATCGATATATCTTGTTCAATACTCCATCAGTTGCACCATTAATGCAGTAAGTATCTTATCAATGTGCTTGTATAACTTTTACATGTTTTGTTTGCATAAGTTGATCTTTTAAACATCGCGTAATCATTTGCAGGAAACACATTAATGAGATAAAAGAAGAGATGCATCGTGCGACTGAGTTGCAAATTCAACAATCTCATTATGCAGCATTTCATGATTGGTTCAAGGATTATGTATGTATAAATTGATTTTCATTATGAGTGAAGTATTAAACTAATTCTTTCTGCATATATCAGTATTGATTTTTATAAATTATGTAGGTTCATAAGCTGAGGGAGTTAGGGGACCCCACGCTACCTGAATTATTTATCCAACTGGCTGAGGGTCCATCTATAACGGCTCGTCGTTATAAAGCTATTGATGCTAATGGTTTTCGATTTCGCATTAAAGATGTTGACGAAAAATGAGCAACACAAAACAGTGGCATCGGTTGTCCCTTTGTCGATTCTGGTTATTACTATGGTCAATTGATAGACATCATTGAAGTTGTATACACACACGGTTTGAAGTACATATTGTTAAAGTGTAATTGGGTTGATCCAGTGCGTGGATGTAAAGTCGATCAATATCAGTTTTCATTGGTGAATTTTAACTATATGTTATACAGAAATAATGAACGAGTTGAGAATGAACCTTTCATTTTGACATCACAAGCGGAACAAGTATTCTTCGTTACTTTGCCTTCGGATCCAAGTTGGCAAGTTGTTGTCAAAATGTCTCGGCGAGGAGTGTTTTTATTTGAAGAAGATGAACCCGAGACTGTTCCGTTTGTTTACCAACAACTTGATCAACATACCGTAGTTCAACGTGAAGAAGATATTTATTGGGTCAGAGCGGCTGTTGAAGGAGAAACGGTCGATTTGCATGCTTAATGAAAGTTATAATTGTTTTCCCGCTATTCAGTAGAATGCCCTAGGATATCATAAATTATCTAATTATTTTATAAATCCTTATAAGTTTTAATCCTCACTTTTGTAAGTTAATTCAGTCATAAATATTTAGGTTGATTAACTTTCTGATTTTTTAAAATTCATTCACAACTAATTATTCAATCCATTTTTTGTTTGATTAACAGTTGTACAAGTTTGATTTATTAAGAACAATCCAATTTATCTTTTAAACACTTTGGACTCACTACTGATATTTTCTATGACTGCAGACATGTCAGGGGAAGAGGCAGAAGATCCACATCATCCATCTGAGGCATCTACGTCTCAGGGTCGAGGTATGTTTGAATGTCATTGTCTATATTTTTTATGTAATTGACATATATATATATATATAACATTTGTCAATTTATATATAAAATTGTTTTCAACAGGATCAGACTCGGCTGCTTCTTCCTCTCGCAGGAGAGGCCCTGGTCGTGGCATATTATCATGGAATTCCGACACGACGATAAATGTTTCATTTGATGAGGTATTTCATCCCGTGGGACCGAATGCCCCGGCATTTATTCGTCAGTTGGGTCATATCATACGTGACCCACATCGATTTCCATTGACCACGCGTGATTGGGCTTCTATCCCTCAGGACACATTAGATCGTCTATGGAGGGAGGTTCAGGTAAGAAAATAATTTTACATTATTTTCTATTTATAAAGAATACTAATATGTTTGATTATTTTCTTTATAGAAAAATTTGAAAGTATGCCCTGAAGAGTTTCGGCCCGTGTATATGAGCAAATTCCGTAAGATGTGGAAAGATTATAAAGGCAAAGTGAAGAGGGACCACTGGGTACCAAATGTGGGTGCCCTTGACATTTTGGAAAAAGTCCCGAGAGGTGTCCTCCCGGCTCAGTGGCGTGACTTGGTTACATATTGGTCTACTGAGGGTGTTGCGGTTTGTATATTAATTATTTTGCTGTATATATATTTTCAAGAATATGTGATTTGTTTGAAATTTGAATGAATTGAATGTAGGAGGTGTCAACACGCCATTTAGAGAATCGAGCGTTGCAGGGACCAGCTCACAGGCTCGGGACTCGTCACGTGTCTCAGATCCGACATGAGGTATATATTATTCATTTTTTAATTTATTAATTAATATGGTTTTGTGTTTATATTCTTTTAATATACAGTTGTGAGGGCAAGGTGCAGCAACTGATAAAATGTCGGTGTGGATAAGGACTCGTGATCGCAATGATCCAGAGGTTGCAGCATTGATAGTAAGTGTCTGTACTTACCAATAATTACATAAATCTATATATTAACATATATATATTTATATATATTTAAATATTTCACAGGCTCAATTTGAAGCTGAGTTAGAACATCTGCCAGAGGACCAGCGACAGCTTCCCATGCGACGGGATGAGATCTTTCATCGCATTATTGGTCGGGACGGGCATGGCTATAGTTTGACCTATGGAGCAGGGATTCCTCGTTCTGTAGTGTCACGCGCTGCGGTTGTCGGTCCTGCTGTTGCTCATATGACACAGCAGATGTCAGATTTTGAGGCATGGCTGCGCGCTTCCGAGGAGACAAATGCGCAATTGACAGCTGAGGTTAGAGCACTGCGGGAATATGTGCGTCGAGCTGATGGTACAGGGGATCATACGACGCAGGTATATACTGTATTTATTTATTTAATTTAAATTATTTTTGTTATTAAAATATTTATAATGTTTATTTGTTGTAGGCACCTGGCCCACCAGAAGGAGGTAGCAGTGATGACAACGCGTGACGCACCATATATTCACGAGATATGTTTTTTGTTTTTACTGGTAGGGTTGACATTGATGTACTATATTTATTCATTTAAGTAATGCATTATTACCATCCATGGTGGTCTTTTAAATATTTTATACACATATTGAGTTTTTGACCAGATAATCTTGAATGATTCTACATTTGAAAAAGTCGAACTAATTCCAATAGATCAATAAATCTGATATTATAGATTATGTATTATCCAATATATTTTTTATAAATTTCTGTATGGTATCGATAAAAGAAATATGTATTAATTAGATGTTATCACTTTTATTTTTCACTTTTGTAATCAATGGGTTGACCTTTGCACCCCCGGAGAGACCCCGCACCCCCGTACAGCCCCCCACACCCCCGTACAGCCCCCCCGCACCCCCGTACAGCCCTCGCACCCCCGTAAAGCCCCCCGCACACCCGTACAGCCCCCCCGACCCCCGTACATCCCCCCGCACCCCCGTACAGCCCCCCACACCCCCGTACAGCCCCCCGCACCCCCGTAGAGCCCCCCGCACCCCCGTACAGCCCCCCGCACCCCCGTACAGCCCCCCTGCACCCCCGTACAGCCCCCCCGCACCCCCGTACAGCCCCCCACACCCCCGTACAGCCCCCCCGCACCCCCGTACTGCCCCCCCGCACCCCCGTACAACCCCCCGCACCCCCGTACTGCCCCCCGCACCCCCGTACAACCCCCCGCACCCCCGTACTGCCCCCCGCACCCCCGTACTGCCCCCCGCCACCCCCGTACAGCCCCCCGCCACCCCCGTACAGCCCCCCCCCCCCCCACACCCCCGTACAGCCCCCCGCACCCCCGTACAGCCCCCCCGCACCCCCGTACAGCCCCCCCGCACCCCCGTACAGCCCCCCGCACCCCCGTACTGCCCCCCACACCCCCGAACGACCTCCGAATACCACGAAACCGTACGACAACATCCGGGGCGTGAATTGTGAAATGGTCGGCCAGACGGCACCCCATTCGGAGGTGCCGTGTGACCGCGGCGGCCGGAAACGCGTTTCCGGCGCCATTAAACACCAAAACGGCGTGCGGCGGTCCAATTCGGAGCAAACGTGCTCCGAACGACCTGAAATCGCACGGGAACGATAGAAATATTATTTCTGAGATGCAGGAGGAGGCCGCACGTCCAGCAGACGTGCGGTGCGCGCGACACGTCCGATTGTGTCCTTTTCAGCAGCGCGGCGCGCGCTGAAATGGCGCGTTGGGGGGTCAAAACCACCCGAACGACCTCCGAATGCCACAAAACCGTACGAAAACATCCGAGCGTGAATTTTGAAATGGTCGGCCAGACGGCACCTCATTCGGAGATGCCGTTTGACCGCGGCGGCCGGAAACGCGTTTCCGGCGCCATAAAACACCAAAACGGCGTGTGGCGGCCCCATTCGGAGCAAACGTGCTCCGAAAGACCTGAAACCGCACGGGAACGATAGAAATATTATTCCTGAGATGCAGGAGGAGGCAGCACATCCAGCGGACGTGCGGTGCGCGCGGCACGTCCGATTGTGTCCTTTTCAGCAGCGTGGCTCGCGCTAAAATGGCGCGTTGGGGGGTCAAAACCACCCGAACGACCTCCGAATGCCAAGAAACCGTACGACAACATCCGGGGAGTGAATTTTGAAATGGTCGGCTAGACGGCACCTCATTCGGAGGTGCCGTGTGACCGCAGCGGCCGGAAACGTGTTTCCGGCGCCATTAAACACCAAAACGGCGTGCGGCGGTCCAATTCGGAGCAAACGTGCTCCGAACGACCTGAAACCACACGAGAACGATAGAAATATTATTTATGAGATGCAGGAGGAGGCCGCACATCCATCGGACGTGCGGTGCACGCGACACGTCCGATTGTGTCCTTTTCAGCAGCGCGGCGAGCGCTGAAATGGCGCGTTGGGGGGTCAAAACCACCCGAACGACCTCCGAATTCCACGAAACCGTACGAAAACATCCGGGTCGTGAATTGTGAAATGGTCGGCCAGAAGGCACTTCATTCAGAGGTTCCGTTTGACCACGGCGGCCGGAAATGCGTTTCCGGCGCCATAAAACACCAAAACGGCGTGCGGTGGTCCCATTCGGAGAAAACGTGCTCCGAAAGACCTGAAACCGCACGGGAACGATAGAAATATTATTCCTGAGATGCAGGAGGAGGCAGCACATCCAGCGGACGTGCGGTGCGCGCGGCACGTCCGATTGTGTCCTTTTCAGCAGCGCGACGCGCGCTAAAATGGCGCGTTGGGGGGTCAAAACCACTCAAACGACCTCCGAATGCCACGAAACCGTACGAAAACATCCGGGGCGTGAATTGTGAAATGTTCGGCCAGACGGAACCTCATTCGGAGGTGCCATTTGACCGCGGCGGCCGGAAACACGTTTCCGGCGCCATAAAACACCAAAACGGCGTGTGGCGGTCCCATTCGGAGCAAACGTGCTTCGAAAGACCTGAAACCACACGGAAATTATAGAAATATTATTCCTGAGATGCAGGAGGAGGCAGCACGTCTAGCGGACGTGCGGTGCGCGCGGCACGTCCGATTGTATCCTTTTCAGTAGCGCGACGCGCGCTGAAATGGCGCGTTTGGGGGTCAAAACCACCCGAACGACCTCCGAATGCCACGAAACCGTACGACAACATCCGGGGCGTGAATTGTAAAATGGTCGGCCAGACGGCACCTCATTCGGAGGTGCCGTGTGACCGCGGCGGCCGGAAACGCGTTTCCGGCGCCACAAAACACCAAAACGGCGTGCGGCGGTCCAATTCGGAGTAAACGTGCTCCGAACAACCTGAAACCGCACGGGAACGATAGAAATATTATTCCTGAGATGCAGGAGGAGGCCGCACGTCCATCGGACGTGCGGTGCGCGCGGCACGCCCGATTGTGTCCTTTTCAGCAGCGCGGTGCGCGCTGAAATGACGCGTTGGGGGGTCAAAACCACCCGAACGACCTCCGAATACCACGAAACCGTACGAAAACATCCGGGGCGTGAATTGTGAAATGGTTGGCCAGACGGAACCTCATTCGGAAGTGCCTTTTGACCGCAGCGGCCGGAAACGCGTTTCCGGCGCCCTAAAACACCAAAACGGCGTGCGACGGTCCAATTCGGAGCAAACGTGTTCTGAACGACCTGAAACCGTACGGGAACGATAGAAATATTATTCCTGAGATGCAGGAGGAGGCCGCACATCCATCGGACGTGCGGTGCACGCGGCACGTCCGATTGTGTCCTTTTCAGCAGCGCGGCGCGCGCTGAAATGGCGCGTTGGGGGGTCAAAACCACCCGAACGACCTCCGAATGCCACGAAACCATACAACAACATCCGAGGCATAAATTGTGAAATGGTTGGCCAGATGTCACCTCATTCGGAGGTTCTGTTTGACCGCGGAGGCCGGAAACGCGTTTCCGGCGCCATAAAACACCAAAACGGCGTGCGGCGGTCCCATTCGGAGAAAACGTGCTCCAAAAGACCTGAAACCGCACGGGAACGATAGAAATATTATTTCTGAGATGCAGGAGGAGGCAGCACGTCCAACAGACGTGCGGTGCGCGCGGCACGTCCGATTGTGTCCTTTTTAGCAGCGCGGCGCGCGCTGAAATGACGCGTTGGGGGGTCAAAACCACCCGAACGACCTCCGAATGCCACGAAACCGTACGAAAACATCCGGGGCGTGAATTGTAAAATGTTAGGCCAGACGGCACCTCATTCAGAGGTGCCGTGTGACCGCGGCGGCCGGAAACGCGTTTCTGGCGCCATTAAACACCAAAACAGCGTGCGACGGTCCAATTCGGAGCAAACGTGCTCCGAACGACCTGAAACCGCACGGGAACGATAGAAATATTATTTCTGAGATGCAGGAGGAGGCCGCACGTCCATCAGACGTGCGGTGCGCGCGACACGTCTGATTGTGTCCTTTTCAGCAGCGCGGCGCGCGCTGAAATGGCGCGTTGGGGGGTCAAAACCACCCGAACGACTTCCGAATGCCACGAAACCATACGAAAACATCCGGGGCGTGAATTGTGAAATGGTCAGCCAGACAGAACCTCATTCTGAGGTTCCGTTTGACCGCGGCGGCCGGAAACGCGTTTCCGGCGCAATAAAACACCAAAACGGCGTGCGGCGGTCCAATTCGGAGCAAACGTGCTCCGAAAGACCTGAAACCGCACGGGAACGATAGAAATATTATTCCTGAGATGCAAGAGGAGGCAGCACGTCCAGTGGACGTGCGGTGCGCGCGGCACGTCCGATTGTGTCCTTTTCAGCAGAGCGGCGCGCGCTGAAATGGCGCGTTGGGGGGTCAAAACCACCCGAACAACCTCCGAATGCCACGAAACCGTACGACAACATCCGGGGCGTGAATTGTGAAATGGTCGGCCAGACGGCACCTCATTCGGAGGTGCCGTTTGACCGCGGCGGTCGGATACGCGTTTTCGGCGCCATAAAACACCAAAACGGCGTGCGGCGGTCCCATTTGGAGAAAACGTGCTCTGAAAGACCTGAAACCGCACGGGAACGATAGAAATATTATTCCTGAGATGCAGAAGGAGGCAGCATGTCCAGCGGACGTGCGGTGCGCGCGGCACGTCCGATTGTGTCCTTTTCAGCAGCGCGATGCGCGCTGAAATGGCGCG
Source organism: Viscum album (assembly GCA_963277665.1). Taxonomy (NCBI): domain Eukaryota; kingdom Viridiplantae; phylum Streptophyta; class Magnoliopsida; order Santalales; family Viscaceae; genus Viscum; species Viscum album. Next base: position 1,199,082,452 of record OY728131.1, read on the forward strand.
TTGGGGGGTCAAAACCACCCGAACGACCTCCGAATGCCACGAAACCGTACGAAAACATCCGAGGAATGAATTGTGAAATGGTCGGCCAGACGGAACCTCATTCGGAGGTGCCGTGTGACCGCGGCGGCCGGAAACGCGTTTCCGGCGCCATAAAACACTAAAACGGCGTGCGGCGGTCCAATTCGGAGCAAACGTGCTCCGAACGACCTGAAACTGCACGATAACGATAGAAATATTATTCCTGAGATGTAGGAGGAGGCAGCACGTCCATCAGACGTGCGGTGCGCGCAGAACGTCCGATTGTGTCCTTTTCAGCAGCGCGGTGCGCGATGAAATGGCGCGTTGGGGGGTCAAAACCACCCGAATGACCTCCGAATGCCACAAAACCGTACGAAAACATCCGGGGCATGAATTGTGAAATGGTCGGCTAGACGGCACCTCATTCGGAGGTGCCGTTTGACCGCGGCGGCCGGAAACGCGTTTCCGGCGCCCTAAAACACCAAAACGGCGTGCGACGTTCCAATTCGGAGAAAACGTGCTCCGAACGACCTGAAACCGCACGGGAACGATAGAAATATTATTCCTGAGATGCAGGAGGAGGCCGCACGTCCATCGGACGTGCGGTGCGCGCGACACGTCCGATTGTGTCCTTTTCAGCAGCGCGGCGCGCGCTGAAATGACGCGTTGGGGGGTCAAAACCACCCGAACGACCTCTGAATGCCACGAAACCGTACGAAAACATCCGGGGCGTGAATTGTGAAATGGTCGGCTAGACGGCACCTCATTCGGAAGTTCCGTTTGACTGCGGCGGCTGGAAACGCGTTTCCGGCGCCATAAAGCACCAAAACGGCGTGCGACGGTCCCATTCAGAGCAAACGTGCTCCGAAAGACCTGAAATGAGATTATTTTTTGAATCGAAGTTTTTAAATTATTATAGCACAATGATTTGATATTATATATATATATTATATATATTAAATCATTTAAAATATATTATATAAATATATATATATTTAAAATATTGTATTTAATAGTATATATATGAATATTTATATATATATATATATATTTATTTATTTATTTATATATTCAATTCAATAAAAAAAAATTTTTTAAATTTTTTTTTTTAGACTAGCGACCGCCATAGGCGGTCGCTATAGGGTGCCCGGCAGAGGGGCTGCAGCGACCGCTTGGCGGTCGCTGAAGGCCGATCTGCCAGCCGTCTATAGCGACGAGGCAACAGCGACCGCTAAAGGCCGGATTTTCAGTAGTGTTGAGACCCTCTCACCTGCATGCACGTACAGTTGTATAATGACGAGACAAGGTATGACACATTTCGTGTCAAGTGATGATAATGCACGAGACATGAGTTGGATGGATTGGATGAGCAAACGTTGCGATTCAAGTTGCAAGCCACACGACTAATGGTACATACCACTAGGGTCTCAGTTGGTCTGTCATTCACTCAACGGATCAACCATTAGAACCATCTCATGATCAAGTGTTTATTTTATTTTGCATGGTATATTATTTTTGTGCATGTGTAGTTTATTGCGCGATCACATGGTATAATAATAAACAAGTATGTAAGATAAAATGAACATGTGACGTGATAAAATTTCTATTTTTTTGCATGGTTAGTTGTGAGTGTAATCACATAGTATGTGCTTATAAAATAGAAAATGATATCTTTCATCACATTATAAATAATAAAACCCTCTGTAATATATTAAGTCTAAACAACCTTCCGTTATTTAAATTTGGACAAAAACGACTGTTTGAGGTTTCGGTCATGTCATAGCTGAGGGTGTCTCTTACCACTGGGGATTCCTTATAAGAGTGAAGGGCCGATTTAACTAAAATTGATGAAAAGAAATAGCCATAGCTAAATTGATGTAATTTTAAAGGCGAGCATTGAGTAAATCAAGTTCTGATTTTAAGAAGCTGGGACTTCACTCAACAGATCAAGGAACTGCAAGTTAAAGTGGTTGGCCAGCCAAAAGCCCTCCTAGAACCCTCCAAGTAGTGGCGTAGCCATATCTTGTAGACTATGAGGGGTGGTTTCAGGATCCTTTCCACTAGAATACTCTAACGACAGAATATTCTGATTCTAGCACAAAGGGTTCCTAGAATCTGATAAAATAGTGGGGGGCATTTAATAAATTATTTTAATAAAAAATGTCTAACTCGATAATCCAGATAAATGACAATCATCTGCTAAAATTTATTTTGGTTGAAAAATGGCAGGTTATAGCACAAGTTTAAACTACGATAATTGTTGGACAAAGTATATAACGACCCATACTTTACATACATTGTTATTAGTTCAGAATTGAAGCACACTTGTTACAACATATAACAAAACCAGGAAAGGACCGTATAGGTATAGTGTCTTTGGAAACTGGGAAACATAAACAACTGGTTCATAAAGCATCTACATTGTCTCCCATTTATTTCATCATATCTAGAGTCTCTTTTGGCATATCCTACTTAATAACCTTCTTCCTGACCTGGGGAAAGAAAACATACAAAAGGGTGAGCTCAAATTCTCAGTAAGGGTAAACAAAAGAAACATCAATCACATCATATTCATAATAACATAACATTTTGGAAATCTTAACCTGCAAAAGAGATCATAATTTCATAACATGGGATAAATCATAGTAGTGAAATGTAATCCCAATAATCATAACTTAAAACATAAACCTTTGTGGCATACACGCATAATCATAGAGAATCATTTCTTAGTAGTCAAGACTCAATGCCAAGACTATCTTAGCAGACAAAGTCCATTTCTGAACCGAGTTCACTCATCGTTTCAGTCATGTTTCACTGAACCGGTTTAACCTACCGTTCCAGCCATGTCTATCTCATGAGATATAAATTTTTACCCAATGCATTGGAGGGAGATATAGTTCCCACCCATCTCATAATGAAACCATTCTTATGTGTGCTACAAAATCATAAATCATACATCATTGCATAACCCATGTAATAAAAATGGGATTCTTAAACATCGTGACATCATAAAACAATTCATATAAGATAAAGGAATTCATAAAAATAATTCCATCACAACATAATCAAATCAATGTAATAATAGGGATAAAAATAGAATCCTATTTTATCTTAGATGGAAAATAATTTTGATAAAACACTTGAACTCCATTCTTGAGGAAAATATCCTTTCTACTTCAAAAACATTTTTCCTTTCTTAACATGTCATACAATTTTAAACTAAAAGAAGTTGATTAAAAATAATCTTGAAAACTTGTAAATGAATCTTCATGGAAATAATGTTTTAAAAATCCATTCATGCCGTATAAGTTAAAAAAACATTCTTCTTGTACTTTTTTCGGAAAAGTCAAAAAGTACCTCGTACGAAAAACGACAAAAGATTCCTTTCATATCTTTTACTAAAAACTCACCGAAGGGTAAAATTGGATTTAAACAATTGTAGGTGGATGTAAATAATATTACATATTGAGGAAACATGGATTTGGATGATAAAATACACCCCAGTAAATACCAAAGTATAAACAATCTCGGATAAAAATGAGATTGTTATATTTTCCCTTACCTTAGGTCCGATTTTCTTCATAAGTATCCGAACCTCCTGTATAATGATTTAAATAATGTCATTGACTTATTCCATAATCATACTCATTGTTATGATATCATATATGACCATATTATTAGCTTCTTATTAGTAATATTTCATTGCTACTTGTTATTCAGGTGTTTATTACTTTTTTTTCTTATGCGTGTTTTGTCGAATAAATTCTTATTATTCTCTTTAGGATATAGATACCTCATTTTCAGAATGGTATTAGTGTAATATATATCATATTCATTCATTAAATTCATTTATATATTCATTATGCAATGAATACCATGTAGAACGAGTTGCATCACATCGTGGAGACGGTATTCCGTACGTACGCACGAGCGATGATATCGTTCCCATGATCGTGGAATTGTATTAGACTGTATGTATACTATTTAAGAATAAATATCACTTTACAATAATCATATATAGTTATTATTTACCCCATTATACCCATCCAAGTAAGGTGGTGGTGGAAAATAAATTACACCACGGCGTGGAGACGGTATTCCGTACGTACGAACGCGCGGTGATTTCATTTTCTGTAGGATGGATAGATGGTTAAATAGGGTTGTCTCGTAATTATAATAACATACCATTATATGAGTGATAATGATGTTATTACTTCATAATGAAACAACTAAAGAAGAAGAAGTGGAAGAATAAATAAATTTGAAAGAATCGGTAACTGACATTACCTCTTCTTTGAAGCGCCTCTTTGAGACCTCCTATTAGGGCACTAAAATTGGTCTTTGAAGAATACCAGGGCCTAGAAGATGTTTCTAGGGAAGTGGAGAATAGAATTTGGCAGGGTTTGGCCGATCTTGAAGGCTCAATGTGATGTGAGGAAGAGAGGGAGGAGGTGCCCTTTTATAAAGGAGGAGAGGGGCACCTTTGGAAAAACTAAAAATATTATTTTATTATAAAGTCATATTCGGTTTTTAATAGCTCCAAATTAATTTATTTCAAAACTAAGGTGGGTATGGGTTTAAATCCTTTAATCCAATAGAATTTAGATAAGTTTAGGTTTCTATTTTAACCTTATCATTTAGATTTAACTTTAAGTTAGATAATTTAACTTTTTCCATGTCTTCTTGTTTTCTTACACTATAAGGTTAATAAAATTACTATAACAAGCCAAACAAACCCCAAGTTGTATATTATTAATATATATAACCTTATCTAAGTCATTTGGCCGAACCTTAGATTTTTAGGAATAAAATAACAATTAATAATATAATTTTTGTTTTAAAAACAATTTTATGTCAATTTTGACACTATTTGGTAATTGATTTTTGTGAAACTCATAATAGAAATATTAGTTCAAAAAAAGTTAATTAAATCAATACTAACATGTCATATTAAAATATAAAATTAGTTTAATTCATAAAAACTATCAAATTACATTTATTTGGGTATTTATAACATCAATTATGTTAATATTTTATTAATAAGATAATTACTTCATCATCATTGTGTCATAAATAAATTAAATTATTTAATGTCCAAAAATTATAAATAAACTACCATTATGTAGTAAATCTTTTTAGCGTTCTAATAAATATTTATAGTCTAATTTATCTTATGTATAACCCTATATTAAAAATGATTTACTTATTAAACTTTGATTTTAACTATTTTAACCCTTCTTTAAATAAATTAATATTAAATGTCCTAATCTAATACATGTGGTCCTAAATGGTCATATTTTATTCCTAAGGTTGTTTTTGGTCGAATTACACTTATCCAATAGAATTAGGACATGTGTTAGGGTAATAATAATATCATTTTTACCCTTAATTACCCTATTTACTTTTAACCGTGGTAAAAAAGTAAAAAGTTACTATTCACAAAAAATTATTTTCATCTCATTGAACCACATTTTAGTCCTTGATATTAACCGTGTCTCTTGGATTTTTTAAATTCCACTCACAGAAGTGGTAAAATTAAATTTTATGTAAATTTGCAAATTCTCCTAGGAGGTGGGTAAAAGACGGTGAAAAGTTCAATAAAATTTTTATATATCTAAAATTATTATAAAATGACTCCAATTAATTGCATTGAACTTATATAGGTATTATGTATCAATTTTGACCGAAAATAAATTTAAATAAAATAAATAATTATTTAAATAAAAAGTTGGTTTTTAAATAGTAACCCAGTGTTTCCACTATTCATCAAAAATTAAAAGTTTTCAGAAAAATAAAAAAATTTCACCCTAGGATAATTTCGGTATTCCGAATCCAAAAATGAAGTCCATTTTGAAAAATAAAATTTAAAAAATTTCAAAATGTGGGTATTACTATTCATAACGGCTAGTTTAGTAATATTTTAATAGCATATCGTTGTTTAGTGAAACTCGGTATTGCGTACGACGCAAGCTATCGAGGAAGGTCGCAATTTTGTGTAAAGGAAGTCAAGCTAGTGTTGTGTGTAGTGAAAGATTCCTTTGATGATTTATATAACATAAAAACAAAATATTTCTCATAAAAGTCTCGGGTGTCACATTCTACCCCCCTTAAAATGAATTTCGCCCTCGAAATTCGTCACTTTGTAACAAAAAGATGAGGATACCTCTCCCTTATCATATCCTAAATATCCCATGTAGCTTCTTCTAATTGGTGGTTCCTCCATAAAACTTTCACCAAGCGAGTGGTCTAGTTCCGTAGGACTTTTTCACTACGATCTAGAATCTCTATCGGCTGTTCTTCATAAGAAAGATCTTGCTCTAGCGGTACAACTTCTGAGCTGAGTACATGTGAAGGATCAGGTATGTACTTTCTCAGGAGAGATATATGGAACACATCGTGAACTTGAGAGAGATTTGGTAGAAGCGCCAATCGGTAAGCTACCTTCCCAACATGATCCCTAAAGGACTGATATATCTAGGGCTCAACTTTCCCTTCTTTCCAAATCTCATTACTCTTTTCCAAGGAGATATTCGTAAGAAAACTTTATCACCCAATTAAAACTCTAGGTCTTTTCTTAGATTGTCGGAATAACTTTTTTGTCGACTCTGAGCAGCTCTAATGTGTTGTTGAATAGATCTGACCTTTTCTGCCATCTCATCAACAAGATCAGGTCCTAATAGCTTTCTTTCCCCAACTTCATCCCAACAAGTTGGAGTCCTCCATTTCTTTCCATAGGGAGCTTCATAAGGAGCCATCTGAATACTGGAGTGAAAGCTATTATTATAAGAAAATTCCACCAAAGGTAGGTGTTGATCCCAACCACCTTTGAAATCCATAGAGCAAGCTCTCAACATATCTTCTAGAGTTTGAATTGTCCTGTCATACTGACCGTCTGTCTGAGGATGATAAGCAGTGCTGAAACTCAACTTTGTATCTAGAGTATGCTGAAGATTTCACCAGAACTTCGAGGTAAATATTGGATCCTGATCAGATATAATGGAAAGTGGTACTCCATGCAATCTTACCACTTCCTTTACATATATCCCGGCAAGCTAATCTAGAGAGAAATCCTCTCTAATAGCAATGAAGTGTGCGGACTTTGTAAGACGATCAACTATGACCCATATAGCATTATTGCCTTTGGATGTTTTAGGAAGTCCAGTGACAAAGTCCATAGTGATGTTTTCCCATTTCTATTCGGGTATGGGTAATGGTTATAACATCCCCTTAGACTTCTGTCTCTCATCTTTAACTTGCTGACAAACCAAGCATAGAGAGACATATTCAGCAACATCTCTTTTCATGCCATCCCACAAGAAGTACTCTTTCATTTACCTATACATCTTCGTGCTTCAAGGATGAATAGAGAATGAAGAACTATGAGCCTCATCCAGCAACTCCTTCTTTAATTCTGTGATGGGAGGAACACAAACCCGATTCCTGAACTTTATTATCCCATCACAATCAAGGTTGAATTCAGGAACATTTCTCACCTTCTTTTGTAACTCTGCATCTTCTTTCTATGCCTCTTTAATCTTCACATGTATAGATGGTTGAACATTCATTTGAGAAAGATATGATTTTTCCCCTTCCATTATAATTCCAAGATCCATCCTTTGTAAATCCATAAATATTGGATATTTTGTGATCATCATCATGGATAAGCTAACATGGTCTTGTTGACTTAATGCGACCGCCACCTTGTTTGCTTTCCCAAGGTGGTAATGAATTGAGTAGTCGTAATCCTTAATCAGCTCCAACCATCTTCTTTGGCACATATTCAGCTCCTTTTGTGTGAAAATATACTTTAAACTTTTATGATCTGTATAAATATCATACCTTTCTCCATAAAGATAATGCCTCCAAATCTTTAATACAAAGATTACTGCTGCTAACTCCAAATCATGAGTTGGGTAATTTTGCTCATGGATTTTCAATTGTCGTGAGACATAAGCTATCACCATATCATTTTTCATAAGAACACACCCCAACCCCTTCTTGTATGCATCACTGTAGATCACAAACCTTTCTCCACTATAAGGAAGTGTGAGTACAGGTGCACTGGATAACCTTCTTTTCAACTCCTTGAAATTCTCTTCACATTCCTCCGTCCAAAAAAACTTAACTCCTTTCTGAGTCAACTTGGTGAGTGGATTAGATAATCGTGAAAAATATTTCACAAAACGTCGATAAGATCTATCCAAACCAAGAAAACTTCGGATGTCAGTTACTGTTGTTGGTCTCGACCATCTTTCGATAAACTCTGTTTTTACTGGATCCACAGATATCCCCTCTTTTGAGATTATGTGACCTAAAAATGCAACTTTTTGAAGCCAAAATTCACACTTGGTAAATTTGGCATAAAGCTTCTCCTTTCTCAGGGTCTTCAATATAATTTTCAAGTGATCTTCATGTTCTTCCTTGCTCTTTGAATATAAAAGAATATACTCTATAAAGACTACCAACAACTGATCAAGATAGTCTCTAAAGACTCTATTCATCATATCCATGAAGATAGCAGGGGCATTAGTAAGACCAAATGGAATCACTATAAATTCATAGTGTACATACCTTGTACGGAAAGCTGTCTTTGGTATATCCTCCCTTTTGACCCTTAATTGATGATACCCTGAACGAAGATCAATCTTGGAAAAGTATTGAGAACCGCGTAGTTGGTCAAGTAAGTCATCAATGCGCGGGAGAGGATATTTGTTCTTGATCGTGATCTTGTTAAGTTATCGATAATCAATACAGAGTCTCATTGATCCATATTTCTTCTTAACAAACAGAACAGGTGCTCCCCAAGGTGATGCACTAGGGCGTATGAATCCCTTATCAATATTCTCTTGGAGTTGATTCTTCAATTCCTGCAACTCAATTGGGGCCATTCTATACGGTTTCTTTGAAATAGGTAAAGCACCCGGTACGAGTTCTATTGAAAACTCAACTTCACGATTTGGTGGAAGACCCAACAATTACTCCGGAAAGATATCGTTAAAATACCGTACAATGGTCATATTCTTAATCACGAGTTTCTCAACAACTATTTGAGATAAATAACCTTTATTTAGTGTAATCAAAACCTATAAGATGGAAGAAATTTCCACTGGAAGGTTATGTTCATCCTTGCATCGATAGACGATCATAGATTGATCTAGAATATGAAATGTGACTTCCCTTCTTTGGAAATTGATATGAGCTCCATAAAAAAGCCAATCCATGCCAAGAATCACATCAAATTCCACTATAGGAAGGATCACAAGATTTGCAGGAAGCACTTTCCCACAAACTTCAATCGGAGAAGAATTATAAACTTTTGATGCGACTGTTGTGCCATTAGGGGTTGTCACAGATAACTCAACATCTAATTGTTGAGGTAATAAGGTGATACCCTTAGAAAATTCTTTAGAAATAAAAGAGTGGGTGGATCCAGAATCAAACAAAACATTTTCTACTTTAGAGTGGATGGTAAGTGTACCTTTCACCACTTCATTATCGTACTCCACATCGCTGATAGAAATTGAATGTGACTTTCCTTTGTCTTTGGACTTAAGAGTTTATTGACGTCGATCATCATCATCAACCTTTGGATTTGGGCATTGATTGGCATAATGCCCCATATCTTTTCACTTGAAACATTGAAGGGTAGAAGGTTCATTCTACGTATCCCTTCCTTTGTTTGCATAATTAGACATCTTATTCCCATTATTTCGACATTCAATTGCCCGATGACCTTCTTTTCCACACTTATAAAATTTTCTTTTCCCCTTAAGACAATTTCCTCCATGTTTCTTTCCACACATTGAGCATAAGGTAAAACTCATTTTCTTTTTAGTGTGCTCTTTAAATTTTCCTTTGAATTCCATTTTCCTCTTCTTATCAAACCCATATGACTGATGGGTTACTCCAATCTCCATCTCAACTTTGAGAGCACATCGAACGATTTCCTCATAGCTATTGAAGTCCCTTATGGATAACACCGTTCAAAGACTTGGTTTTAAGCCAATAAAGAATCGATCGATCTTACTCTCAGGTTGGATAATAATACCAGAAGCGTACCTTGCAAGTCTTGTAAAATTTGATTCGTAGGTACCAATAGATTCATCATCCTTTTGCTTTAGTTCAAGATATTCCTTCTCCATCTTTGTTTGGAGAATACGAGGGAAGTACTTATTGAAAAATAATTTCTTGAACTCGTCCCATTCCATGGACTCAATTTCATCCCTTTGCCTCATATTCTTAATAAGATTCCACCATTGATCAGCATCTCCTTCCAAACGATACACTGCTAAGATGACTTTATCATGTTCAGAAAATTGAAGAACTGAAAATATCTTTTCAGTGGTACTGATCCATTGTTCAGCCACTAATGGATCAAAAGACCCGCTGAATAATGGTGGACGCTGCCTCATGAAGGATTCAACAGAATGTTGCTCCTTCCTTTGCTCGTTTGTAAGTCCTGCATGATTCATAGATTGAGAAAGTTGTGTGAGAATGGCTACAAGATTTTGCATTCCAGCTCCCATAACGTTTGGTTGCTCAGGGGGACAATCATTGCATTGCCTGTCACTTTCTGAATTAACACAGTTCCTTCGGGTTCCAACCATTTACTAAAACCAAGAAGAATAGTGTGAGAAACACTAATTATAATAGGAAAACCACATAATCAAGAATAAAATTTTACACTTAATGTCTTATCATAGGTTATTCATGGCCATTTCTAAAATACTAAGATTGTGTTCTATGCTTAGACATATCCTTAGGTTTCTTAACAAGGCTTTCACATCCTAGTTTCCAAAGGTTGACTATACCTTTCCTCTGACACCAACTATAACGACCCATACTTTACATACATTGTTATTACTTCAGAATTGAAGAACACTTGTTACAACATATAACAAAACTAGGAAAGGACTGTATAGGTATAGTGTCTTTGGAAACTGGGAAACATAAACAACTGGTTCATAAAGAATCTACATTGTCTCCTATTTATTTCATCATATCTAGAGTCCCTTTTGGCATATTCTACTTAATAACCTTATTCCAGACCTGGGGAAAGAAAACATACAAAAGGGTGAGATCAAATTCTTAGTAAGGGTAAATAAAAGAAATATCAATCACATCATATTCATAAGAATATAACATTTTGGAAATCTTAACCTGAAAAAGAGATCATAATTTCATAACATGGGATAAATCATAGTAGTGAAATGTAATCCCAATAATCATAACATAAAACATAAAACTTTGTGGCATACACACATAATCATACAGAATCATTTCTTAGTAGTCAAGACTCATTTCTAAGACTATCTTAGCGGACAAAGTCCATTTCTGAACCAAGTTCACTCTTCGTTTCAGTCCTGTTTCGCTAAACCAGTTTAACCTGCCGCTCTAGCCATGTCTATCTCATGAGATATAAATCTTTACCCAATACATTGGAGGGAGATATAGGTCCCACCCATCTCATAATGAAACCATTCTTATGTGTGCCACAAAATCATAAATCATACATCATTGCATAACCCATGTAATAAAAATGGGATTCTTAAACATCGTGACATCATAAAACAATTCATATAAGATAAAGGAATTCATAAAAATAATTCCATCACAACATAATAAAATCAATGTAATAATAGGTATAGAAATAGAAACCTATTTTATCTTAGATGGAAAATAATTTTGATAAAACACTTGAACTCCATTCTTGAGGAAAATATCCTTTCTACTTCAAAAACATTTTTCCTTTATTAACATGTCATACAACTTTAAACTAAAAGAAGTTGATTAAAAATAAACTTGAAAACTTGTAAAGGAAGATTCTTGTCAATAATGATTTAAAAATCCATTCATGCCGTATAAGTTAAAAAAAACATTCTTCTTGTACTTTTGTCAGAAAAGTCAAAAAGTACCTCGTACGAAAAACGACAAAAGATTCCTTTCATATCTTTTACTAAAAACTCACCGAAGGGTAAACTTGGATTTAAAAATTTTTAGGTGGATGGAAATAATATTACATATTGAGGAAACATGGATGTGGATGATAAAATACACCCCAGTAAATACCAAAGTACAAACAATCTCTGATAAAAATGAGATTGTTATATTTTCCATTTCCTTAGGTCCGATTTGCTTCGTAAGTGTCCAAACCTCCTGTATAATGATTTAAATAATGTCATTGACTTATTACAGAATCATACTCATTTTTATGATATCATATATGTCCATATTCTTAGCTTCTTATTAGTAATATTTCATTGTTACTTGTTATTCGGGTGTTTATTACTTTTTGTTCTTATGCGTGTTTTGTCGAATAAATTCTTATTCTTCTCTTTAGGTTATAGATAACACATTTACAGAATGGTATTATTGTAATATATATCATATTAATTCATTCAATTCATTTATATAATCATTATACAATGAAGATCATGTAGAACAAGTCGAATCACATTGTGGAGACGGTATTCCGTACGTACGCACGAGCGATGATATCGTTCCCATGATCGTGGAATTGTATTAGAGTGTATGTATAATATTTCAGAATCAATATCACTTTAAAATAATCATATATAGTTATTATTTACACCATTATACCCATCTAAGTATTGTGGTGGTGGAAAATAGATTACACCACGGCGTGGAGACGGTATTCTGTACGTACGCACGCGCGGTGATTTCGTTTTCCGTAGGATGGATAGATGGTGAAATAAGGTTGTTTCATACTTATAATAACATACCAGTATATGAGTGATACTTATGTTATTACTTCATAATTAAACAACTAAATAAGAAGAAGTGGAAGAAGAAATAAAGTTGAAAGAATCGGTAACGGACATTACCTCTTCTTTGAAGCGCCTCTTTGAGACCTCCTCTTAGGGAACTAAAATTGGTCTTTGAAGAAGACCAGGACCTCTAAAATCTTTCTAGGGAAGTGGAGAAGAGAATTTTTTAGGGGCTGTCTGAGATTGAAGGCTCAAAGTGATGTGAGGAAGAGAGGTAGGAGGTGCCCTTTTATAAGGGAGGAGAAGGGCACCTTTGGAAAAACTAAAAATATTATTTTATTATAAAGTCATATTCGGTTTTTAATAGCTCCAAATTGATTTATTTAGAAGCTAAGGTGGGTATGGGTTGAAATACTCTCATCCAATAGAATTTAGACAAGTTTAGTTATCTATTTTAACCTTATCATTTAGATTTAACTTTAAGTTAGATAATTTAACTTTTAACGTGTGTTCTTGTTTTCTTACACTATAAGGTTAATAAACATACTATAACAAGACAAACGAACCCCAAGTTGTTTATTATTAATATATATAACCTTATATAAGTCATTTTTCCGAACCGTATATTTTTAAGAATAAAATAACAATTAATAATATAATATTTGTTTTAAAAACAATTTTATGTCAATTTTGACACTATTTGGTAATTGATTTTTTTGAAAATCATAACAGAAATATAAGTTCAAAAAAAGTTAATTAAATCAATAATAACATATCATATTAACATATAAAATTAGTGTAATTCATAAAAAGTCTCAAATTACATTTATTTGGGTATTTATAATATCAATTATGTTAATATTTCATTAATAAGATAATTACTGCATCATCATTGTGTCATAGATAAATTAAATTATTTAATGTCTAAAAATTATAAATAAAATACTATTATGTAGGAAATAGTTTTATATTTCTAATTAATATTTATAGTCGATTTTATATTATGTATAACCCTATATTAAAAATTATTTACTTATTAAACTTTGATTTTAACTATTTTAACCCTTCTTTAAATAAATTAATATTAAATGTCCTAATCTAATCCATGTGGGCCTAAATGGTCATATTTTAGTCCTAAGGTTGTTTTTGTTCGAATTACACTTATCCAATAGAATTAGGACATGTGTTAGGGTAATAATAATATCATTTTTACCCTTAATTACCCTATTTACTTTTAACCGTGGTAAAAAAAGTAAAAAGTTACTATTCACCAAAAATTATTTTCATCTCATTGAACCACATTTTATTCCTTGATATTAACCATGTCTCTCGGATTTTCTAAATTCCACTCACAGAAGCGGTAAAATTAAGTTTTATGTAAATTAACAAATTCTCCTAGGAGGTGGGTAAAAGACGGTGAAAAGTTCAATAAAATTTTTATATATCTAAAATTATTATAAAATGGCTCCAATGAATTTCATTAAACTTATATAGGTAATATGTATCAATTTTGACCTAAAATAAATTTAAATAAAATAAATAATTATTTAAATAAAAAGTCAGTTTTTAAATAGTAACCCAGTGTTTTCACTATTCATCAAAAATTGAATTTTTTCAGAAAAATACCAAAATTTCACCCTAGGATAATTTCGATATTCCGAATCCAAAAAAGAAGTCCATTTTGAAAAATAAAATTTCAAAAATTTCAAAAATTGGGTATAACTATTCATAACGGCTAATTTAGTAATATTTTAATAGCATATCGTTGTTTAGTGAAACTCGGTATTGCGTATGACACAAGCTATGGAGGAAGGTTGCGATTGCGTGTAAAGAAAGTCAAGCTAGTGTTGTGTGTAGTGAAAGATTCCTTTGATGATTTATATAACATAAAAACAAAATATTTCTCGTAAAATTCTCGGGTGTTACAAAGTAAATGTGTACACTGACATGAGTATCCCTGAATAGTACAGGCATGCGCGCATAGTACTATGATATAGGAAACTCAATGTTCCAGTATCCTCAACATTGTTTAATTAGCTCAAGAAGCATTGGTGAAACTGCTCACAGGAAACTAATGCACAAAGCATATGATATTTATATCATTATGCTTATATCAATGTCTAGTGTCAGTTGTGGTCACTAAAATAGGATATGGATGATATAAAAATGAAGTCTCATATTTTAGATTTTTGCAAGGAGAAAGCGAAGAAATGATATGAATAAGGTGAAGTTTACACCGACATGTGTAAATTGAAATATCAATCATAATCATTAATTGTATCACTTTTTCATATCATTTTCACCCCTTTACTCAAGTTTCATTCCAAGAAGAATAAGTATTGAGTAAATGCTTTATTACCTATCAAGGTAAGGTTCACCAAGATAATAAGAATATCAATGATAATTTCATTTTTAATTCTTATGGTGAATAAATTGAAAGAAAATGAGAAAAGGCCAATAGAAAATTAATTCCAATGGCACATTCACAAAGTCCTTTAATTAATGATGCATTAACAAAGCTTATTTGCATTTTATATTATAAAATAAAACTATGGAAGTTTTAAAGCAATAAACTGATTTGAAGAAGCAAGTTGTCACTTAAACATTAGGCATATTCATCAATGTAATGTTTCATATTTACTACTTGGTTATTTAATACAATATGATTTTTAAATAGGTTTATTTAAATATAGTTACAAAGTAAGTATAGAAACCTTGCTAGAATTTAGGTGTATTCTCTAAGTGTCTATGAAAGGGTGATACCTAGTCCAGTGGCGAGAATCACACGACTTCTTTAATAGCCAAGTGAAAGATTCATGTTGAACTATTATTCAGTATTACAAAAACATTAATCTCATGTGCCCTTGGACACAAGGATACATTCTTTCAGGTTTTGGAATGAATGTTGATTTGGTAAACTCAATCACTAGTTCAGTAATACATGAATCATAGGCGATTAGTGATGAATATAAATGTAAGACTTAAACCTAGTTGTGAAAAGATAATTCTTTTTCAGGTAATACTAAAAGTGAACGTCATCAATATACCAAGTATGGTATTTAGGCCCGTCACAACAAACTATATTTGGTATTATAGTTGTCTTTAGTTTGGACAGAGGAGCCTTAAAAATAATGGTATGTCACAAAGATTTTGGAAATAGTTCAACAAGTAAAAATGAACTATTCCAAGTATAAGATAGAGTTATGTATACTTCATAATATTACTTTATGTAATTAAGGAATAATAAAGTTAATTATAATCATAGTCAAGAGATATGAGTTGCATCGTATTGGGATACCAAATAATATCTCAACCAAGAATTCATAAATCATGATAATGTAGTGTGGAGCAATTCCTAAATTCACATTACCTTATTGAAATCATGACATTGATGTTAACGAGGAGGATTGGTAATGAAGTCTTACATATCAACATTGATCAGCAAACATGCAGTGTGGATCAATTTATAAATGCATATGTTATACATCAAAATTTTGATGAAAGTAACATCAATGTTGTAACTAGCAGAAAATTTCATTATATTTCATGGAATGATTTGCAAATAATGGCAATATCCCACAACCTTATGCCAACTATAATGAAAAATGGATATCATATGAGTTATAGTATGATGTAAATCCATTATTCCTTAAGGTCATGTGTTTGGATGTAAATAGTTAGTTCAGATACAAACAAACTTGCATCAAGATAAACACATTGTGCATCTAAGGTACTTATCCTAATGATTTCTTAAGATATTACATAAATCCATAAGATATAAAAGTTATATTCAAGTGATAAAATACATTCTATAATATGGTTCACATCTCTATTAGAGATAGTGGGAGCTATATTGAATTTTGTTTAGTCAATGCTCAAGATGCATAAATAGTTGTCATAGGAACTAGTTCCACAAGCGCATGTGGAACATAGTATTTTATAGAGACACATACTGCGTAGGAAGGATAAAACCATGCTGATGGTGTTATATTCACAGTGGTCAGTGATTTATTATTCAATGTGAATAATATTTCCTACATGTAAATAGAGTATGGAAATTAGATAAAATTGATAAGACCAACTAAAATTCAATTAATGGATTCTATGCATCAAAGTGAAAATGGACTTATTATTTTGAAAACTATGGTGGGTATTCAAGTGAGTTGATACATGGATGGTACAAGTGCAGTACCAATAAGGATAGATTGGTCTAACCAAGTCATTATTCCTAAATCCATTAGAAGTTTACTTATCATGTCTAATATCTATGATAAAACTTTTTAGCATTGGATGTCATGACCACCAATCGTGGATGGTGTCTATAAAATGCAACCAGAAAGGGATGGTCATGTCACATAATGATAATAAAGGTTGTGAGTTATTGAAATCCGGTTTTGGATTGTAGAAAGTAGCAAAATCATAGAATATACATTTTCAAAAGATGTTTTCCATGCGTCTACCAGAGGTTAGTGGCATCGCCAATGTTTTCCAAGAAGATGAATGTTCAGAAACATATGGAAAATTGACATTGGTATTACAATTTGTTAAGACCAAAATGAAGTTTATTCTCTAGTTGTTGACTTAAAGTAGTAACCTAAGTTATAGGGAACATGATCTACTAAGGTAGATCTACAGGTTTCTTCATCATTGTCAATCATACATATAATGGCATTTTATTGAACTATACAAGTTGGAACAATTCAAGAGATTAATTGTTTCCCATGTCACAGAGCATAATCACTTCAGGTTGACATGTCTAGGACATGGTAAGAGATAAACATGTTGAGTTGAGGTCCATACGTTGAAGCGATGGATCAATCACATATGCCATAATATGTACAAGAACTGATATTGGAAAGGTATATTTTACAATAGAAAAATATCAGTTATATCTTGGTGTATTGCAAGGGATGTAGTCAGAACTATATAATTGTACTTCAGAAAGTACAAAAGATAAGTACCTAGTATGTGGAGAAGAAAGGATACTAGTTTTGGGGATACAAACTAGTATTCCATAGATCAATGAAATCTACTATCATAGTTAGTCTAAATATAATGAGTGAGTAAAGCTCATATAAGCCAGTGGTGGAAATACCTACAAATACCGAGTACGTTACATCTTATGAGATAGCTAAGAAGTAGTTATGAAATTAAATTATTTCTTCTAGTTATTGGAATCACACCTGGTAAGAAAAGTATTATCATAATGAAAATTATGATATTTTTACTTGCCAAGATGTAATGTTATAATAGTATAAAAGTGAGATATAGTTGGGATACCATCTCATGAGTAGTTTTACTTAAGGAGACAAGGTTTCAATAGAAGAATTTCCATGCGGTGGAACCATGGTAGGCCTAATAGCTAAATCCATTACTCAGAAGAAACATGATGTTAATCATGTAAGTAGCTAACATGTTTGGTTAGAAAGATGGCTCCACTACAAGTGGGAGTGTTAAATAGTTGGTTCCCTAGATCCAACTATTTAGTGCTTTTGATCACCATATCGTGTATACAGTTATCTATACACGATATTACAGTTATAGTGTAGACTTTTTTGTGTCCACTATTAAAATGGAAATTTTCAATGATTAATTGTCGTATTGAAAGGTTATAGCAGATATCGGGCTATAATGAGAACCTCTAGATACTATGAAATTAATCTTTAATATACGTTCTATAGTCTAGATACATCTTAATAATTAAACATAGTAGATTTTTGACTATTAGGTGCTGGGGATTATAATCAATGAGACTTCTTCCCATGAATTTCACACTTGGTGATCTCTAGTCATGAAATCATGAGGACTGACCGACTAATAGGAACACCATATGTTTCTGGTGTCATTGGATGTTTCTATTTGTGATTTTGTGTAATGGTCTCCTGACCTGAGATCATTACCAATGTTTTTCATTTGATTGTGTACTTTGATACAAGATGAAAACCATGGAAATGAAGTCATGGAGAGGTAGTTTGTTTTGGGTGCGCCATTGGTGGCATGACAATGGTTGAATGGTCATAAAAGAATTTGATGCTTCTGTGTTATGGAAGTAATATATCTCAGGACATGTTGATAATGATGGAAGTAACTTTATAAGACCATGGCCATGGAAGTCAAGGGTATATCCATCCAATTAAATCCAAAAATAATAAATCAAGAAAATGGCGATGACATGTGAGTGCGTCCTGCTTTATGAGATATTACAGACAAAGATATTATATTACACAGTGAATGTTTGTAGGTTTTTTGTCACTGCCGTGACAATCCTTATCTCTTTGGGGGCCACGATGGGTTGCTAGATCTTGCACTTTGTCTGTGAATAATATTCACTACTATCAAGATAAGGGCCTGGAGGGTCACACACTATATCATATTCGAGATTCTGCCCTATTTAGTTGAATAAGAGATTTGGAAAGAGTGGGCCCCACTGTTGGGGTCCTGGATTTATCCAAGGTTAAATGATCACCAATTAAATAAATAAATTCATATTATTCAAGTTTAGAATAATGAGAATTGAATTTATTTATTAAATTTATTCATGATTTTTAATTAAATACCTCAAAAATATTAATTTATGAATATTAAAATTTTCATGGTTCAATTAATTTTTATGGGAATGACGATTCAAGTTAATGACTCAATTATTATCACATAATATATTTTAATATTTTACAAGTAAATGATAATAATATTTATGACTCAGTTTAGTAGTCATAAAATTGTGTTGATAGTGTGTTAAGTATTCAGGGTCGTTGAGGTGATACCGTGTATTTTAATTAACCAATATAAATATAAGAGGAGAGGAGATTTCCAAAAATGATTCATGGCACTTCTATATCTTCTCTTCTATCCCATGATCTTGAAAGAGAGGATCTGGATCCAAGGAGCATGGATCAAGTACTCCCTCATGCATCAATTGTGAAGCGATGCAGTGATCATTGGAGCGTTGGAGGCATCGTCACAATTCCGCACTAGCACCCAAATTACGATGAATGACACTCCCGCGTATTTCTTGAAGCTTGTGTGGATGATCTAGAGGAGTTCAATGTTTGATTCATCGAGAATCGATCACCAATGACAAGATGACATCGTTCATGGCTTCGAAATTAAACCAGGTTCTTTAAGGTTTATTTTTTTGCTTAAAATCCTTCACGAGTGGTCCTCAGCTAAGACCAGGCTGCAGTTCACAGATTTCGACATGTTTACATCGATTGTCATTGGAAATTTTTTAAAACCCACCTGTTTAGGGATTTTGCTGCATGCCCGGCTCCAACATCACCTGGTCAATGTACTATGGAGAAACCATATGTATGAAGAGGCAGTATAGAAACTAGACGAAGTAATGAAGGAAAAGTACTTTCACCTGTTTACGTCATAGAATGTAAAACTAAATTTCGAGGGTGAAATTTCATAAGGGGGAAGAATGTAATAAACCAATGTTTAATAAATGGAAATTCAATTCTTATAAATATTTTATATAATCACATTAAATCAAAACATAATGTACTAGTAAGTTCTATGTTACCTTTAAACATAAGTTTTTCACTTCTGTGTTTTTAATTTCAAAAATATGACATACACAATTGCGATTAGTAAGTTATTTGGGATCCGATAAGGAACACCTAATTTTTTGTGAATAGTAACCTACCCTTATTAATAGTAACATTCCCTTATAAATAATGATATACCCTAATGAATAGTAAACTTACCTATGATAGTATATAAAAAATATTCAAGTGAATGTATGATGTACCTATATTTTAGAATAAGTAAATGAATGTTTTAAAACTGGTTTTTTAATAATAAAATTTGATTTTAATTAAATATTAAATTAATAATATTTAGATTTTTTTTTGAAAAATGAACTTTGTTTTTGGATTTTACATGTTGAAAAATGGTTAGGGTGAATTTTTTAGATTTTTCTAAAATACTTAATTTTTTGATGAATAGTAAAATACGACAATTTACTGTATATATTCATTATAAGCTAAATAGACTATTCCTAGCATCATGGATGATGTCACCACCCTTGGTTCAAATTAACATGACACATTTACTATTTTTGGTCATGGAATCATCACTATTTCTGTTCATGAGGGAAATTAATAAACTAATGATTAGAATATTATGAAAACCCTCCTCTCCTCCACTATAAACCCTCCCTCACTCCCTCTTCTCTTCAAACCTCTCAAGCCTTGTTCCTTGCAAATATTCTTCCCAAAAATCTCACCAAGATCCTCCCACACGTTCAAATGCCCCTAGTATATTCAAAATACCAAAACCTCTCCTCATAAGAGGTTCTGTAAGGAGGTAGACTCAAGAGGTAAATTCCTCTTTCCAATTCATTCATTTCTTTTATGTTTTTTCTTTTTTCATTGTTTCTTTCCTCACCTCCCTTCACCCAAATGGTATTATGATTCAAGTAACATAAATGTAATGGAATTATATTATGCTAATGGGATACTTCATTATCTTCTCTTCGTTCCCCATCTTTTATTTGAAATAAATGAAAACACTATTTGAGATGTGTTAATTTAGCACATTCAAGGACAAAAATTTATCAATTTCTATTATCATAATTAATTATGATCATGAACCCATTTGTGTTATGGTTAAACCAAGTTATTATATATGTAATATATCATAGTTATGGATCTGTAATCCTTTTTTACAAATGGTATTAAGATATAATGCAAAACATGCTTGTTGTAATCAAAACCCATCAATTAACAAAAATGGTTATCACTAAGGTTTTATATAATAATTTGACATCAATAAAAGTAAAAAAAATTAAATTGGAAACCATGTAATCTCCATTATGTTAACTAATATCATATAACTTCAATTATGGACAACCACTTTAATCTTACATGTTTATTCAAACATGAATATAAGTGAACCGATCATTGAAACCAAGTAAGCAAGCGGACCCGAACAATGAAATTGAACCTTATAACCAATCAAAAATGTCTTGATGGGACTAAAAAAAGTTATAATAAATAAATTAAATATAGAAGACATTATGTAATTATTAATTAATAAACGTAATTTTTTTATTCAGGTCATTAATAACAAGTGGAGAACACCACCATACTTAAGGTAAGGGATCCTCTCCATTTCACTCTTAATCAAGATGTCCTCTATGATATTCCATTTTATGTGTAATCCCAAATGATGGGGTATGATTTTTCACCGCCCCCATAATTCCCTCATGATTTATAAGTGATGAGAAACCCCTTTTCACTCTCATAAACACTTATAAGGTATACCTAACACTATACCGGTAAACCGTAATGAATTCTACCAAAACCTCCATTGTTCATTCCGGTTGCCTTATCATTATTTATATAAAAATAGAGTTATCTTATATGTTTATATAAATCTTATAAATGATTTTTAGTTGTAAAAAATTCAATTTTTAAGACACTTTCATCACTCTCTATTTAGGATATACACGTTTCTAAAAGATTCCCTCTTTAGTACATTCTGATAAGAAAACCAATTTTAACAGAACTTCTCGAATTTTTAACTAATTTCAAGTGCACTATATCTTCTGTTTTAAGCCAAAATTTTCTTTATAAAATCATTATTTTTATTGAGGAAACATTCTTGGTTCTCTTCTGGTCTTATATAAAATATTTCCCCTTTTATATTTTAAAATCTCTATAGTATTTTCCTTAAAACCGCACAAAAATGTTTTAAGGATAAAATTTCTCAAATACATTTCCTACATCTTATCACTTCTGATTGACATCACTTTTCATGATATATGCCTATTTTACCTTATTAATTTCCATGTATTTTCTAATTCCTTTCTTTCATGGCCACTTTCATGATACACCTTTGGTTATGATTTATGTCATGATTGTTGTACCCAATTAATCCCATGGGTAACCATTATGTTTATGTAATATTGATTATGTATGATTCTTTATGTGGAAAACATATTCCTGAAATGTAAGATAGGTGCGCCCAGATTTCTCTCTAATGTATTGGGTAAATTTAAGTCTCATGAGATGCTATTTGAAATGGGATTGGTAGTTATCCTTGACATGTACTACAATGTGAAATGAGATTGGTGTTTAGCTTTGACCCATACAAATATGAGAAATAGGATTGTAAGTTTTATGTAACCCGGAAAGACATGTTTTATGATTTTTTCAGATTTATATGATTCCATGTTTATATGATCCCATGTTTATATGATATGATTTCATATTTTCCATGCTTTTGATTTCATTATTTCATGACTCATAACTCATGTTCTTAATATGTATTCTTATGTTCATTCCCATACTGGGATTTTTAGCTCATCCCTTTTGTTCATGTGTTCCTCAGGGTACCATATAAAGGTGTAAGTGTTCAAAATAAGTTAGGAGATCTTTATGAATATTAAAAAAAGAAGTTTTTCCCCATGTTTTATGTTTTTTTACTTAGTTTTCTAAGACGATAGACATAATTATCCATGGATTTCACTATGATGTATAATTATTCTTAATATCATGTAATGTTATATGTAAAATGCTAGGGTCACTATATTTTCCTTTTATCCATTTTCATCACCTTTATTAGAAACCATTTTCATCAAATTTTCAAGAAAATAAAATGCATCATACCCATCATGTCCCACACACAAATCCCATGTGTTCCTATCATGATAAATTCCACCTATATCTCTAGGTGCCTATAATGATGCATGAATACAAAAACTCATATTGTTGCAGTCATGTGAAAAATATCATAAAATAGTCTCATCACACAATATTTTCATCACCCAATGGTGAAATATCATTCAAATATAGAAACACATATCAAGAACAAAAATCCCACCCTTGGACCATGGGTTTTCCCCTATACATGGGTTAGCTACTCCAAAGTACAAGATCATTTCCAAGACCCAAAAAACCTATTATCCTGTACACAATCACCAAATAATGAGACCATAAAAATAACCTACTCTAATACCACTTTGTAACATCCTAAACTCGAAATCCACTAACTGGTGCCTAATCTGGGACACCACATGACCTCAATCACGCCTCCCCATATGTTAGATGCTTTCAACTAGTAGTGAGGTTCTAATAGATCATATGGGGAGACTATACCCACTTTACTAGAGTAAGACACTATAGACACCATATTAAATAATGTAAATAATAAAAAATAAACCACATACATGAATTACCAACCATTCCCAAATAGGATACAAAAGACAACCAACAATAATTTTACCATCTCATTCTAAAAGTGCCAAAAGTGAAGAAAACCCAAAATAAGGAAAACAAATAGATCCCCAAAATGGGTCCTGACTTCATGTCTTAATCCTCATCCAAGAACAATGAAATACCAACTAAAATACCTATCATAGGGCCTTTTCCCTTATCCTAACATACAAACAAGAAATCTTCTCAGGTTCCCAATGAAAGCCCGAGCGGGGTGTGAGTACAACTCAATAGGCCACCACCAATATTGTCTACAAAATATCCAGTTTAAACATATTGTGTAAGAAAAAACTAAATAAATTACAAAGTAATAAAAATATAACTTAGGTTATCATATTTAAAAATATTCACTTTAACCATTTTAATCACTCAATCCATATTCTTCAATTGTTCCATGGGTTAGGAATTTACATCATTTACACAACGGCCTAAGCCAGTCAATTAATATATATAAGATAATAAGTTAAGTTCCCTATCTCACTAGGGATAAACTTTTCATAAGACATTACATGACACTAATCTTGGATACTCAATTCTGGTAGTCTCGTTAAATGAAATTGTTAGGGGCCTAGAGCCTCAATCCCCTTCCCTAACATATACATTATAGGTGTGGGGTATAAAGCCTCAGTCTAACCCAAACCATGGGCATAGATCCTCAAGTATGATACCCCACAACTACCAATCCATATAATGGTGCTTGTTTATCCATTTACCACATATACCATATCATAAACCTTATACAAATCAATACACATAACATTCACATATCATAATTATTCAACATGTGAATAAACATCAAACCTGAACCCATTATCACATTACCAATTAAATTTCATAGCCCATTTAACCTATTTCACTTTCTCATGCCTTAACCCATTATAATAATAAAAAATATGTATACCTTTTCCCATTTGACATAGTCATGAATTACTATAAATTAACCCTTTTAACACATTCATCAATTCACAAGCATTTAACCATTTGACATGTTTATCATTTAACATGCATTAACCCACTTATGAATTTAAACTATAATTCATAAGTCATTTATCACAATTAATTTATTTCATCCAACCAATTTCATATTAATCCAAAAATTCCCTTATGGATTATCGAAGTCTAGACACAACAATTAATATTCCCTTTTTATATCAACTAACATATCAACATTTTTATCATGGTATACTCTTTATCACAAGTCAATTCTATGCTCAAAATTACAATTTTTCCATGTTTTGGAATGTTGGCACACCAAATGGGTGTCCCTAAAGTAGCCTAGTAAACCTAGATACAACCCATGAAGATCATGAGGGGTTGAATTCATAATTTAGACAACCATTTTACCAAATCTATTTAAGGGTATCAAATTCAGAACAAGAGAGAACCATTTACCCAACCACACATGCACAAATCAACTTCAAGACAATGGGATATAACTTTTAGACCACCTAACTCAAATCTGTATACGAATGCTCGCTTGAACATAGCCTTAGATCTAGATTCATGAACCCTTTTGTTCCCTAACCCATGATATACTAGAGAAAAAAGGTTTTTAGGGTTTCAGATGAAGAATATATAACCCCAAGACCTAATCCAAAAAAGAGATGCAAGAGAAGTGTTAGACTTACCTAGAGCTTTGATCTACATCCAATGACACTTGAAACATCCTATAATAGAATTATATCATCTATTTGGAAGACTTGGTCTTTTTGGATCGTCAATAGGGGTGGGGGAAGAATAATGGGGGAAGAAATGAGGTATAATAATTAAAATATCGAGGGGGAAATGGTAAAAACCCACTTTTAATGGGATGCACAGTTTGGATATACGGTTTTCCAAACTTTGTGTCAACCATGCACTTGCTTTTGTCCAGTAGGAATCCATGGAACACAATTACCTGGGGAACCTGCACGGTTTGAAAAATCGTGCACCAAACGTATCGAATAACTGAATCCCCAGCCGCGAGGTTTGGCCTCTCCCTTGAATGATTTATTAAACCATGCACACCTCCTCTTATCTAACATGATTTGGGTGAAATCTTTCTAATAACCATGTGAAAATCATGCAACAAGAATAAGATGACCAAATTTCCGTTTATTTCATATCCAGAACACCAAGGACACCCCAAGCCCCCACATAAACATGGTAAACATTGAATTAACAAAATTTATTGGATTTAAACAATAATTTAAACAAGGAAATACCTCCATGATGTTTGGGATATTAAAATAATGATCTAAAATCCCCTGGTAATTATAATCATGAATCAATTAAATTATTATTCCCCTCTATGAACAAAGGGATTTTCCCAAACCACATAAATTGTTGTGTCCTCTATTCTCTATCATAAACCAGGTTGGTCTTCCATCAAAATTGACACATGATCCTACCCGTGGCATGGCCCGAAGGGCGTTCTCGATCCTCATGGGTAGGAAAATGGTGTATGGGAATTGAGTAATACCTTTGGAAATGATTTACCCCATGAAATAAAACTACAAACAACCCACAAGAATCATAAATCACATCATAACCAACATTCCTAATACAAGAGGTCAAAGGAGAACACTACAACATGAGTTATCTATTTTACATTTACCAAAAAAAACCAAAATGACTAAAAAGGGGAAGGGGAACAACTAGAACACAAGCATATATGCACCATATGAGTCAATTTACACATGTCACCTCTATCAACACTTGTACAAGAAGAAACCACTATAACATAAAACCACCACTTTCACCACAAAAAGTCTTTCTTTTACCTAGGAAAAACATAACGAGGTCTATATACAGCAGAGATTGTATGTAGGTTGTGAGCCAACTTTCCCAGTAGGATACCACCAAAATTGATTCCACATAACGAAATTAGTTGAAAAATTAATATTCTAGTTTTTTAGAATATAAATATACAATTAAAATAAAACATTCTTTGAAATAAAATATAAAATAAATGCGACAAAAATCTAAAATGATAAGTGTAGAATGAGAACCATGGGAAATACCTAAGGTAATAGGGTTAGTATGGTCCTAGGATCATCATAATCTTGATGATAAAAACATAGATACATCATTCTGTCTCCTACTTAGGCCAACCAATCCCATCATGTATGTTTAGTTAGTGTTGTTATGTAATCCTGCTAGGGATACTGGGCCTCAGCATCACCGGCTCACCTAGAATACTAGAACTAGTTTTCCCACCAAGATATCTAGGGTTCCCATGGGATCTATTCAGTACCTATATAATTTCAAATTCTGCTTTGTTCAATTATAATTCCAATATAAAAACACACTTTAAAAACAACCATTTACAAAGGGAAAATCATCATCAAACCATTAAATCACACCAAAACCCATGGGAAACACATTTTGAACCACCCGTACCATTTATAAGACCCATTTGGATACCAAATTAATCATAATAAAATCATGATAATTTTTCAAAGCATGGAAATTCCAACCTGTTGCATACAGTATTCACAAAAATGGATTAAAACAACCAACCACACCAAAGAGAGACCCTAAGAAATAAATAACACACCAAACCCATCAATATTTAGCTAAAGAAAATTTATTTGGACCCATAATAGGTAAAAACCTTTACTGTAGATAGAGAACCCAATAGAGATGGAATAAGATACCAAGAATAAGGAAGAAAAGATGAGGGGAGAATATTTATTGATGATTTCTGGAAGAATCCCAACCAAAACTCCTAAATATTATAGCTAAAGGAAGGAGAAGAAAGGGGGTACACCTAGGGTAGAGAGGGTAAAATGGGGTAAGAATGGGAGGCTTGGATATTAAAATCAGGGTGGGGTGGAATTAGAAGAACAAAATATTTAATGATCAGAAGGCCCTAATGTTTTGAAGCATGGATTTCCAAACCATGCACCTACAATGTGGTGCCTCAATCTCAAGGGAAAAGAGGCCACATAGTTTTCCTGTAGGGGTGCATGCATGTGAACCTAGTCGTGTAGCTTGAACAATGCCACTATCTTGGTCACACGGTTAGCCCTAGGAGGTCTGTATGCTCATTACCTAGGTCATGAAAATGGGACAGTGCCACTGTCTAGGGCATATAGTTTGCACTGGGCTGGTGAACAGTGTCTACTAACCATGTGTCATCTGTACACCTCCTTCTATTCATCCAAAAAACCACCCTATTCTTAAGAACCCTTGGAGAATCCATGAAATAAATATAATACCAAAAATAAAAGAGAAAATGCCTCAAAATGACACCACATATGTGACAATTCTCACTGTCGTGGTAACTTTCCACCATTAAGAATTAAAACCATAGTCTAAACAGAGAATAAATGAGGGTAATACTCCTCTACAATTTTTTTTACTCCCATATATTGTGTTTGAAATTTTCATGTTGCCAAAGGACCCAAAACAATATTATGGATTTTTCCTAAATCACGTTCACTTGGGAATCCACAACCTTCACTAGTATCTCGAACATAGACAAGTTAGATTCCATCTCCAACTCTTCCAGGTTCATCGTGTGAGACATGTCTAGATTACACTTACTTAATTGAGAGACATGGAATTCATCTTGGATCGATGTAAAATGGGGTATTAAATCTAAGAATTATTCCACTTTACTAATTATTTCAATAATCATGAAATATCCATCATACCTCGATGTTAGCTTCCCCTGCTTACAAAGATAACGATGACCCATGTAGGGTGACACATTTAGAAGCACCTTGTCATCCCACTGGGAATTCTAAATCCCAGTGACATGGATTATTATAAAACATATAGTGGATCTATGATATCAACAAAAACTTCCTAATTAATCAAACTTTATCATACATCCCTTGTACTAGGCTTGGTCCCAATAAAGAAGTCTCACCCACTTCTGTTCAACATAAAGGTGACTGACATGGATGACCATAAATCAATTCAAAAGGATCTATTTTCATCAAGGATTGGTAACTATTATTATATGAAAAATCTACCTATCCTAAATGGTTATCCCATGAGCCTATAAAATCTGACACACATTATTAGAGCATGTCTTCCAAAATTTGTTTTCCCACTCTGTCTAGCCAACCATTTGAGGATGATATTCCATAAAAATTCTCAAATTGTGACCCGGTTTCCTTTGGAAGGTCTTCCTAAAACCGAGAGGTAAAATAGGGCTCCCTTTCAGAAATAATAAATGATGGTACACCATGAATCCTCAAAATTTAATGAACATAAAACTGACCCAAATCATCCATATTTATTGAGTCCTTGATTGTAATGAAATGGGAGGACTTGATCAGATGGTCAATAACCACCCAAAATGGTGTTAATTTTATGTAGTGTATGAGGCAAACAAATGATAAAATCCACGATGACCTCATCTAACTTCTAGTTAGGAATGGGGAGTGGCTGAATAAAACCTAAGGGCCTCTGGTTCTTGGCTGTAACCTACTAACAAGTGTAACACCTATATAAAAAGTCAATTATATCACACCTCATACATAGCCACCAAAATATGCATCACATGTTGCAAAACATCATGGTTGTGTTAGGATGAATGAACCCCTGATATTGGTTTCTATCCTACATTACTTCCTTTTGCAATGGTAGAGGCACCATAAAAAACCTTTGAGACCAAGGATTACCTCAGAAGACGATGACCACTCTCTGGGAATCTCCACAACAATTAAAAACTACATAGAATTTTGGTACAATTAATCATTAGGTTTTTCTTCCTGAATCACATTCTTAAGATATTATTTTAACTGAACACTATCCAAGAACACACATCCACAATTATCCTTATCTTCTATGTTAATCTAGAAGAAAATCCCCAATAACTTCCACTCAACAATAGACTCGTTTACAGATTACATCAATATCTTCTTTCTTAGGGTGTCATCTACCACATTCCCTATGCCTAGGGTATAGAAAATATTAAATTCAAACCCCTCAGGTACTCAACCCATCAGTGATGCCTCAGATTAAAATCTTTAATGGAGAAAATGTAATCCAAACTCTTATGATCCGAGTAAACCATGAATTTCTACCCAAATAAATAGTGGCACAATGTTTTCAAATAATTAATTACCACTACCACATCCATGTCATGGGTTGGGTAATTCCTCTCATGTGGTCCGAGTTGGCGAGTACCATAAACCACCACATAGTCATCCTACATCAACAAACACCCATGACTCATACCTAAAGCATCATAGTGAACCATATGTCCATTTCTTGATTATGGTAGGGTCAAAATAGAGGCAGTGCTCAATTGCCTCTTCAGTTCCCCAAAAGTTGTCTGGTATTCTGAGATCCATTAAAACCTTACTCCTTTTTCAAGTAAGTGTGTCCATGGGAAAATAAAGTCAAGATAAATCTGCAAAAACCCATCTATAGTATCCTAAAAGACCAAAAAATCTCCTAATATCAAATAGATTTCTCAGTTGATCCCAGGCCATTACCACCTTGACTTTCTCAAGGTCTATCAAAACACCATGTTTTGAGAGAAAATTCCCATGAAACAAGACCTCTAATATCCAAAAAGTTCACTTTGAGAGCATAACATAGATACAATGGTCATGAAGAGTTCCTATAATGATACTCAAGTGATCTTATTTCTATTACTCTATCCTAGAATAGACCAGGATGTAATCCAAAAATACTATAACAAAAGATTCAAGGTACTTTTGGAATACTCTATTTATAAGTACTATGAAAACTGTTTGGGAATTTATCAACCTGAATGGCATGAAAAAATACTCAATGTGTCCATACCTACTTTGGAAGGATATATTGGGAATTTATACATCTCTAAACCTGAATTGGTGATACCTAGAGCACAATTTGATCTTTTAAAACCAGATTTCCCCCTTGAGATGATCATAGATGCCATCAATGCACTGCAGGGGATATTTTTTCTTGATTGTTACTTTATTCAACTTCAATTAGCTAATACACAACAATAGGGACCCATATATCTTTTTATAAAACATAAATAAGGATTCCCAATGTGAGATGCTCAGGAAAATGAATCCTTTGGATTCAAAATCATCAATTTGTATCTCAAATTCCATCAAATCACTAGGATTATAAAATATGAGGAAAGAGACATCAATTGTGATCCTAGTGCCAAGTCAATGGTCAAATACACCTACCATTCAGAAGGTAACCCTGAGTAATTATTTGGAAACACCTTTGAATGCTCTTCTACTATAGAAGGAAACAAATTCCCGAAACATCTGCCAACATCCTCTAATATAAAGGCAGATACCTAGAAAACAAGATCGCACATATTTGGAAGTGGAGGTCTAGATCACTCTGATTGGGGATCCTAATCACCCTGGAAGAACCAAGTACTCCAATTGGGTTCCATAAAGGTTACTCTTCAGTGATAAGAATCAATGTGTTCCTTGAAACACATCATCCAATTCATGAACATAATCATGTCAAAGAGGTCCTTTTCAAAAACCAATAAGTCCCAATCTAATTAAACATCAAACAAAGAGATGGTACAAGATGCATATTTTAATCCTTTATAATTCTTCTTGTCTAGTGGAACAACCAACTCTATGAAATATGACATTCTCTTGGTTGGTAAATTCAAAAGCTCCACAAGATTGGAAAAAATAAAATAGTTAAAATATCCCATATTTAATTAACTGATGGTTGTGGATGAGTAAATAAAAAAGAGTACCTCAAACTCTTGTAGGACTTTCATATGATTACTTTGACACTTAATCCATAACATGAAGGTTCATCATTTCCACTGATTCTAATGGTCGGTGACTACCTTGAAACTCATCCTTGAGAAGACTCAACACATTAAAGGATCCAAAATTTCCACCAAGCCCAACAGACCGAGAACCAATAGACCTTGATGGACCAAACTGAGCAGATAAATCTTTATGAGTTGAGGATCATACCCCACTCTAATTTTGCAAAAAACATTTACCAAACTTCTACAAATAACCTTATCACCCACACTGATAATAGGGTCTTGGGGGAACTGGACACACTGCATGCATGTGACCCATCCTTCCACACCGGTAGCACACTACTAACCCACCACCAGTGGTTGCAGACGAAGGTGGTCAGGATGGGTGGATAGAGCTACCACCTCCTTCTTATCCTGATCATCATGATTCCTTTTCTTCATAGATGTGCCATAACCTTGGCCCAATAATATGGATTCCCTAGTGAAACCTGGTTTACTAGCGTGATCAATCTCTAATATCATGGCTTGGTCAGCTACCTTAGCACATGCCTACAACTTAAACAAAAATACCTGGGATCAAATATTCAAACACTACCCATCTCAAACCTTTTATCCTTTATATTCTCATTATAAACCACCTTGATTGAAAAACAAACCTGATTTGTTAAATGATTGGAATAATCTATCATGGTGCAATCCCCGTAATGGATATCCAAAAATTATTTGGACTTAGGGAAGGAAAATGTTTCAAGGAAAAAGTTATCATTGAAAATAGTCTTGAAATATTTCAAGACCACATTCTCATTTTTCCTAGCTTGGACCACTGAGTCCCACCACCTATAACTGAGGAATTCCAACATGAATGAAGCACATTTCACCTTGAATGCTTTAGGAGTCTCATGAAACCCAAATATCCTATCAAGATTTTCAATCCAATCCTACGATTCCAGGGGGTACGTGCAACTCTGGAACGAAGGAGGTTTTTTTATGAACTCTTGAGGATTTTCATTTTCCAGACCAGGTTCATTTTCCATAGAATGTGCAATACCATAGCTCGATCCCTAATCCAATACTATAATAACCTGAATCACTGCTTCCACTAATATCTGATCAACCAATTAGGGATAATTCTATCTAGCATATTCCCAAAGTTTCACATGAGGTCTCTAGGTAGGTATGATGCTACACCATTGACTTACTGAAAATTACTTTTTTTTATTATCAAAGCACTTTTGGGGAAGAAAGTGAGAAACCACATAAACAATCTGATCATATCTTAGGACAACACATGATAAAAGAAAAACCAAGGCAAACCACCAGACCTACCCCACCCCAGCAGATAATCCTGTAGACAATCCTCACCTATGCATGGCCCTTCTACAATCATTCTCCTGCAGAGGTGCATGGGAACGATACCTATGGAAAAGACATACCCTCTCAGCATCCCACTCCAAAGGCTTGCATCGATGAAGACTTCGTGCTCTTCTCCCCCTCTGGCACAGGTCCAAGTAGAAAGCTGGAAAAAACACCAAAGAACCAAACAAAGACAAAAAACCAGAGACCAAGGGTTGCACCTCAACCAACCCTCTTGAAATACCTGGCCAAATCCACCCTTAATCGGGATCATTAAAGAGGACCTTAATATTACCAGAATCACTCTCCTTGAAAAGTTTCCCGGATAGGGATTGAACATGTAAATCAGCCACCTCAAAAATCATTATCTCTAATGTAGAAGCAAGTTGATCCCATGAATGAATTTACTCTTCAATGATGATTATCCCTCTGTTGAAACCCCCAACCAGAATGGAGTCCTATCTATTAATCCATGTATATTTTTCCTCATTAAGAGACGACTCCAGCGACCTCCCCAATGTCCTGGTTGCCTCCTCCTCCGATGCATTGAGCATCATGGTATGCTCCATCACTTATTCATGAGAGCATAAAAGGAGAACCATGTATTGTTCACCCTATTCCACTGAACATTGAGAATAAAAAGGCTCATTTTCCTTCTTTTTGTTTTTCATCTTCTTCACCGATCAGGTCTCTAGAGGCGGAGGTAATGAGGAGTAGTCCTTCTTCCCCTTACTCTTTTCGAAACCCTTATTACTCTTTTTAGGGGACTCCTCATCTGCAATTTAACCATGTTCTGTCCCCTTGGATACCTTCACTCCATCCCCATCTCCTCCAGCTGTAGAAATGAGGATAGCCTCCACATCGGCCTTTATGAGGCCTTCAAAACTATTGCACAAGGGAACCGAGGTCTGGATCGGGGTCATTCCCCCTCCCTCCTTCACCATTTGAAAAATCCTTCCAGTCCTATCATCATTATCACCCAACAGAGTATTCTCCATACTCAAATCAGCCTCCACATCCAGCGACGTCATACCAAGATTCTCGGCCTGGCTGGGTTGTATGAAGCCATGCCCCATGAACTGAGGTTGTGTGAAAAATCCCTCCAGAACCACACTCTATGTAGCACAAGTAGTCTGCATTCTAGGACACTCCACATTGATACCAATATGGGAGTCACCTACAAGTTGATATTGATAATTCATGGCAACTGCATTGCCATTATGCCCTATGACAGGTCTGCTCCCACCACTAAGGTCACTTATCAGTCTGCTAAACACCTATTGAACTTTTAGGTTAGTAGTACAAACCGGCGGTTTCTCCTGCCTCTCTTGGTTGGCACCGGAAGAAAGCCCCGTTCCAATTGCATTTGTGCCAGTCCCTATGTCCCCTTTGTCCAGAACTGCAATCTGGGCCACCATAGTAGCACTCAATGGACCACTTCCCTCACCTATCCCACTACATATAACCCCATCAATTACTTCGGCTAGTAAACCCTCCACCACTCCGTTCTCATGAATGCCACGATTACCATTGCACACATCCTCTAGATATTCATTATTCTTAGCTTCCCGCCTGCAACTCTCCAATGAATGACCCAACCGTTTGAAAACCTGGAAAAACTGGAACCATGACTCATATACCACAGGCTTCTTACACCAGAATTATTACCCAACAATAATCTATACGTACCTTAATGGAGCCTTTGATGTGTCCACCTCCACACACAGACGAGGATTAATCGGGTGGGAGACTGCATTGGTCTGGCTATCTGAACACAAGTATCTACCCAGAAGGTTCCCAATAATTTTTACAACTCATTGATTCTGAAATGGAAGTGTAATATATGGAAAACTTACCCAGACCACCACTGATGGAGAGTCGTGCTTCATGTGAAAGTCATAAAATCATCGACACATGAATAATCGTGAGCCGTTGCAGATGCAGGGAGCCCTCAAACATTCTTTAATCAGATCTTCCTCCGATGAAAAATGGATCAAGATGGCCTGGTTGTCCATCAAACCTACGGTTTCCCTTTATGAAAAATCCCAAGAACCAAACACAAATCTGTCAAATATATCGACTGAGGGTCTTCTCTCCAAGAATCGAGCAATTAATGACAAGCTATGGAGGCCCGAAGCTTAGTTAAACTCAGCGATCGAAATCGGAAGATTGGGACGCCCATCGTGGAGATCTTGCACCTTAGGGATAGACACCTCACTCGAAACTAGCACCTCAACCCCCAATAGTCCTAGATATTTTATATCTAGACACTCCTAAAAAAAACACGACCCAGAGAATGGGAATAACTTGATATGATATCATTTTTTAACGAACCATATTAACCTTGGTTGTTTATTTTTTCATTAATTTTTCACAATTTCACTCTCATTCCTGAGGTTATTAATCCTTATTTCTTGTTCTTCCATAATAAATTGTATCATACATTGAGTTTGGAAGATTAATTTTTGTTACTTGAATTGAATAATGGCTATAGAATAAGGAATGACAAGGATTTATTATTTATATGGAATTTAATTCAATTATTCAAGGATGTAGATTTAATACTATCATTATTATACAATTTTAACTTTTTTACTTTTAGGTGATATACCAATAGAGATGGAGAAGATAGAGTGTCAGTTTTGGGATCAGTATTTTATGGGAGTTTTTTACCTTATATTGGCTAGAAATACGGTATTCAATATTTGAGAGGAGATGATAATGTTTAGGTCTATGAAATATCTCTCAATTATATATGAGAATCCATCTACATGATATAAAGCATACCAAATGTGATGACTATTAAATATGAATATGATTGAAGGGAAGATTTCTACTAGTAATATCAACATATTAAACATCATCAAAATCCAGTTGTCATCAGTGGGAATTTGTCTACATGACGAGGTATGTAAACTTGTTTTATTGAATTTGTTACCAAGTAGTTGGGAGGTGACTGTAACTACTGCTACTAGGTCATCTAGTAATACAACACTATTTCTCATGTAAGTATGATACACGATCCTCAATGAGAATATTCAAATAAGTTAATTAAGAGGATTATCTAGTTCTTCTATAAATGTGGAAGGAATATGAATATACGTGTAGTGAGATAATTTCATAGGATGATTAAAATCAAGAAGAATGATCCAAGACAAGACGAAGGGGCCTCATCCAACTAGATAGATTTGTTGGATGTAAATAAACCTTAAGAAGGAATATAGGGAAAAATAAAAGATACCTAAAACCAATATAGAAAACATGATATCTGAAGGAACTGATGATGTGTTGCTAATAAGCATTGATAACCCTATAGAGTCAGAGGTTCTATACTTATGGATATATTTACATTCGACTTCAGAGAAGCGTTTCTAGAAAAATTGTGCTCATATAAACTTTTTCAAGGTATATAATTCTAATGATGAACTGTTTTATATTATGGGGAAGGTAGATTTATATATTAGAACCAATGGATTGTATATTACTCATTTTAAAAAATTTGGGGTCTATTCCCAGACTAAGAAAGAATATTATTTTTTTGGGGAACTTTATGAATCATATTTTATAACAAAATTCATTGGTGGTGTATGATGATTAACAAGGAAGACATGGTCATAGTTTATGGAGATAAGAATGGTACCCTATACAACATGAAAAAAAACTGTACATGGATGTCATTTCATTAATAATTTTTTTTTTAGGGATTCTGAATTGTGGAACTATAGGATAGGCCACATGACAGAGAAGGAGATGAAGGTACTGGTAACAAAAGTAATTCTATGAGAGTTGATGTTAGTGAATGTTAGACTATGTTTTTATTGTATCTTTCGGAAATAGAAGATGATATATTTTATGAAAGAGATAGAAAAATGATGGATGGGAAGCTGTACCTGGTAAAAACTGGAGTTTAGGGGTCTACACCTATATATTTTCTTAGAAGGTAACAATATTTTAAGGCATTTATCAATGAATAAACAGTTAATTTATTGTTTTAATTTTTAAAAATAAAATATAATGTGTTTAACATATTTCAGAAGTGGAAGGACATAGTAGAGAATAAGTTAGGATTAGAGCTGAAATACTTGAGTTATAAAAATAGAGGGGAGTGTGTAATTCCAAGGATTTTGGAATTCATTGCTAATAATGAAATTTTATGGGAGAAAAATATTATAGGTACACCATAATAGAATAATGTATCCAAAATAATGAATATGAAATTGAATTATCATGCTTTCAGTATGGGGATACACATGGGGTTACCTAAGACTTTCTAGGTAGAGATAGTTAACGTAGAAGCATATCTCATCAACTAGAGTGCATATGTACTAATAAGAGAATGTATACCTAAGGATATATAATCATAAAATGAGGTAAGAATCATTAATTTATGAGCCTTTTGTTATTTATAATATATATATATATATATATATGTTTATTCAAGGGGTACTCTTGATGCTATGTCAACATCCTTTTTCTTTATTGTATATACTTTTGAGGAGTTCGATTATCTATTATTGGATGATAAGAATAAGATGATAAAAAATCCATATCATGAAATATAATCAAGGTTTCCGGTATAAGGACCATCATACAAATGAAGTTGATAGTGGGAATAAAGAATAATAGTTACAAGAGAAAGTTGATATTCAAGATGTACCTAATCATGTGACACAAAAACTAGTGGATCCTACACCTAATGTGGATTTGAAGAGATCAAAAAGGGTAAGATGTCCTATGAAGATGTATATATCATACTAACAATATTTTTTATTGTCTGGAGTTGGAGAAAAATAATTATTTTGAAGAGGAAATATAGTTAAAGGAGTTGAAAAAGTGATAGATTGCTATGAAGGATGAGATTTAATCAGTGCATGATAATAATACTTGGGATTTGGAACCATTTCCATAAGAAAATAAATCATTAAAGAAAAAATAGGTATACTGAGTCAAGGAAGAAAAATATGGTAATATCAGGTATAAGGCAAGACTAGTGGTTATTGTTTTCCAACAGAACGATGGTGTGGACTTAACTAAAATTCTCTCACCTATATTGAAGATTACCACTATTTGGGTGGTTCTTAGTATTGTCACATCAAACTATTTTCATCATTAATAGCATGATATAAGTACTAATTTCTATTATGAAGATAGAGAAGTGGAAAATAATATGCATCAGTCGAAGAGATATATTGATTCAGTAGAGGAATACCTTTTTTAAAAACTCAAGAAGAGCTAATTTGGGTTAAAGAAGGGACCCATATAGTGGAATAATAATTATGTAAAATTCATGGTACAAAAGAATATAAACAGTATAGAATGAATTAATGATGTTCTTTTATGACTATTTGAGAAATAATATCATATTACTTTTATATGTTGATGAAATGATTATTTTAGGATCATTTCTATAGAGGATTGATGAGGTAAAAGGGAATATAGACGAGGAGTTAAATAAGAAAAATCTTAGAGAATATAGGATGATTTTGGGGATGAATATCAACATAAATCATGGATATGGGACATTTATGTTTTCATAGGATTACTAAATTGAAAACAATTTGATTTTATTTAGTATACAGTATGAAAATCCAGTTTCTATTAACCTGAGTAATCATTTCAAATTATCAATAGATCAAGAACCAAAGATATAGAAGAGTTTGAGTGTAAGTACAATGTTCCATATGTATCAACTATTGGATGTTTGATGTATTCCATGTATGTACTTTAACCTATATTTCATAGTCAGTGGGAGTTTTGAGAACCACGACTACACATATGACCTTTAATATCATTCAAAAAGGCTTTTAATGGTGCTAAAAAAGAATCGTTAATCACAGTAGTTATAAAGGGGTGCCTTTATCAGTACTCTAAATATATATAATAAAGGCCTTGTTG
This sequence comes from Viscum album, assembly GCA_963277665.1. Lineage (NCBI taxonomy): Eukaryota > Viridiplantae > Streptophyta > Magnoliopsida > Santalales > Viscaceae > Viscum > Viscum album. Next base: position 1,199,121,358 of record OY728131.1, read on the forward strand.
GCTGAAATGTGGTGTTAATATAACAACACACCCATCAAAAACCTCTAATTTCAAAACTGATATATAAATTTAATTGAAATCATGAATACAAAAAATGTACTCCCATGGTATATACGAAAAGACACTGCAATATACATTTAAAAAAATGTTTTATATAATTACATTTACAATTATCCAACAAACAATTAAAAACATATATTTCATCTTTTGACGCATGCAATCCGATCTCAAAAGTTTCCACCCATGATATTAGTTGCTGAAAAAATAATCTCAACCCGAGAAATAGATTCTGCCTATATAAGAAAACAAATATTATGTCAGTAATACTATAAAGATATAATTTAAAAATTAATATGAAAGAATACATTAATAAAATGTCAATTTTTAATAAAAATGTCACATTTAGAGTTATACCAGTCACACCATGCATCTTTTTGAGGTTGGGTGGATTAATATATGTCACAAATTAGTTATGGATCATTTTTATAAAATATCAACACAATCTTAATGTTTTTTCTCAGGTTTGAGTATGTAAATTGTTCTTTTACAAAAATTAATTTCAATTTTAAACAATGACACATTTGGAGTTATAATGGTCACATCGTGCATCAGATTGAGGTGTACATTATTCCTACACATCAAAAATTATTAATGGATCATTGTACTTAAAGTATCAAAAAAATGAAAATGTGATTGCTTAGTTTTTAGTATTTATGATTTTTTTTTACTAAAATATCATTTTGAAATGGAAACATGCATTTTGAGTCATACTGGTCACATAGTGCATTGGTTTTATGTGATAATACTTCATACATGTCAAAAATTACTTATTAATAACTTTTCAAAATTATGAATACAATCAGAGTATGTTTGTTTGGTTTTCAGTGAGTGACATGTTTTGAACTAAAATGTCAATTTTAAACTGATAACATACACTTTCAGTCATACCAAACACACCATGTGTTGGAATGAGGTGTGATTGATTAATACACATAAAAAATGACTCATGTATCATTTTACTAAAATATCAAAACAATCCAAATGTTTTTTCTTTGTTTTCAGTATTCCACTTGTTCATTTTAATTAAATTAAAATCAATTTTAAATAAAAAGACTAACTTAGAGTCATACCGGTCACACAATGTATCTTATTGAGGTGAGTATCACTCATACACAACACAAATAACTCATGTATAATTTTACTAAATTATCAAAACAATCCAAATGAATTTTCTTGATTTTCAGCATGTCACTTGTTCTTTTTACTAAACTTAATGTCAATTTTAAATAAAAAGAGACACTTTGAGTTATACCAGCCACATCATGCATCATATTAAATTCTGTATGATTCCTAACCATCAAAAATGACTTATATATCATTTTAATAATTTATTAAAATAATTTTAATGAATTTTTTTTTTAGTTTTTAGTATGTCAGTTTTGGGATTTTTTAGTAAAATGTCATTTTATTAGGGAACCATGCATTTTGAGTCATACCAATTGAATTGTGCATCAGTGTGATGTGCGGATGCTTCATACACATAAAAAATGACTTAATCATTTTACTAAATTATAAATACAATCAGAGTGTGTTTTCTTGGTTTTCAGCGAGTGACCGTTTTGAATGAAAATGTCAATTTTAAACTGATAATGAACACTTTTCATCATATCAGTCACACCACGCATAAGATTGAGGCACGGTTAATTCCTACATGTCACAAATGAATCATGTATTGTTTAATGATGTATAAAAACAATTCAAATGTGTTTTATTAATATTCAATATGTCACTTGTTATTTTTTACTTAAATTAATGTAAATTTTATATAAAAACGACACACTTGGAGTCATACCAGTCCCATTGTGTGTCATATTGAGGTTTTATTGACTCCTAAAAGTCACAAATGACTCATGTATTTTTTCCTAAATTATCAAAATAATAATGATGTATTTTATCAATTTTAAGTATGTCACTTGTTCTTTTTACTAAAATTAATGTGAATTTTAAATAAAAAAGAGAGTGTTTGAGTTATACCGGTTTCACTGTGCATCATATTGAGGTGAATTTAATTATTACATATTAGAAATGACATATATATTTTATTAGAGTCTCAAAACAATCCATATGTGTTTTCTCAGTTTTTAGTATCCATGTTGTGTTTATTTACTAAAATGTTATTTCAAAATGAAAACATGCATTTAGATTTATATCTATCACATATTGAATTGGTTTTATGTGATACTACTTCATACATGTCACAAATGAATTATAAATAATTATCATAAATTATCAAGATAACAAAAGAATGTTCTCTTAGTTTTCAGTGAGTGCCATGTTTTGAACTAAAATGTCAATTTTAAACTGATAAGGGAAAATTTTCATCATACCAATCACACCATGCATTAGATTGAGGTGTGGTTTATTACTACATGTCAGAAATGAATCATGGATCTTTTTTCTAAATTATAAAAATAATATAAATATGTTTTCCTAGTTTTTAGTATGTCACTTTTTATTTTTACCAAAACTAATTTCAATTTTAAATTAAAAGATACACTTTGAGTTGTACTGGTCACACCGTGCATCATATTGAGGTGAGGTTGATTAAAAAAATTCAAAAATTACTTATAGATTATTTTCATAATTTATAAAACAATCCAAATATTTTTTCTCAATTTTCAGTATATTAGTTGTGTTTTTTTACTAAAATTTTATTTCAAACTGGAAACAAACATTTTGAGTCATACCGTTCACATTTTCTATCATTTTGATGTGAGACTTCTTCATACACATAAAAAATGACTTATGAATCACTTATATAAATTATAAATATAATTAGATCATGTTTTCTTTGTTTTTAGTGAGTGACATGTTTTGATCTAAAGTGTCAATTTTAAACTGGGAACATACACTTTTAGTCATACCAGTCACACTGTGCATTATATTGTTGTTTGGTTGATTCATACACAACAAAAAATGACTCGTTTATTTTTTCCTAAAGTATCAAAATAATATAAATGTGTTTTCTTAGTTTTCAGTATATCACTTTTTCTTTTTTACTTAAACTAATATCAATTTAAAATAAAAAGAGACACTTTGAGTCATACTAGCCAAATTGTGCACTGTATTGAGGTGTGGTTAAATCCTACATGTCACAAATTACTCATGGATCATTGTACAAAATTATCAAAACAATCTGAATTTGTTTCCCCAATTTTTAGTATGTCACTTATTATTTTTACTAAAATTAATGTTAATTTTAAATAAAAATATAGTCTATTAGAAAAAAACTTTACGTTCTCATTGAATTCTGAGTTGTATCCTCACAGTCCTATCTCTCACGAGCATGAAAATCTTCAAAAAATACACTCCAACAGGAAAAAAGGAATCTACATGTATGAGAAAACAATTATTATGTAGTAGTACTAAAATGAAGTAAATTAAACATAAATTTGAAACAATCCACTACTTCTATGGAAGTCACATCTTCATGATATTTGTGTACACTATTCGATTAGGAATTCTTCCCATTGAATTTAGGAAATACATATTTAGAGTATCCAAATTGAACGCAAAGAGAATCCAATGGTTCCTAAAAACACAAAAAGGAATAAGTAATAAAGGTAATGAAAATATATTTGATATGATTCAATTGTATAGTTTTACACCTACATAATTGTTAGTAAGAAGAGTTTTCATTATTAAGTTTTCTTTTAAATGATTTAGGCCTACCAAAATTTCAACCTTTTTTTATTCTTTTTTTTATTCTATGGAGGTGGTGTGAGGAGTAATGAGTCAAATGTTTTTCCAGGGTAATTACCTTCAATTTTTTAATATATGAACCTGCCAAAAAACATTAAATGTATTTATTCATTATTAATATAGTATGTCAACTTTTGAAAATTCAATTCTTGAAAACATACCTCATGTATACATTAACTTCTAAGGTTCATATCGAATAATAGTTAAGGATTTCATTTACATTCTCAACACCACTATTATATTCACCTTCCTCTCTATACATATTTTATTCAAAATCAACTATGTGACTACACCAATTTTTTAACTTCATATCCACATAAACATTCAATGTTAGTAAACTCAGATATAGAACTATTGGGGTAAAGGTGCTTTCAGTAGATATTTTCGATTGGTTGGTTGATCTTCTAGATGGGTTTGAGTTGATATTTAATTTCTCCCCCTTCCCTTTGTCCGTTTGAAATAATATTCATTAGTTAAAATATTTATTCATTAATTATTAAAGGTTTATCTTGAAAAATAAAATAGAAATGAATATCTTCTCATCAACATGCTTTTTAGAAGATGTGATGGACATGCGATGAATGTTCTAATAACTTAGTCAACCATCTAAATATCATCATCATCAAGAGGAGTAGGTAGCTCGATGCTCAGTTCATGAGCTACGTTAATCACCACTCTCACATGACTTGTTGGAAGAGTTCTATTATGTATACTGTCACCTTAAATATTGAACACCATACATCTCCCTACAAGGTGATGGGTTGTTATAGATAGATATAAATCATAGTCATTTTCACTCTATAGAATATCAGTACTTGAATGTTATCAATGTCTATCTGATTCAAATTTCACAGAAACAATTATTAGAATACTGATCACCATGAAAAAGAAATCTCATTGAGGGGAATGACTTGGATAAAATCTATTGGGGATGGGGTGAGATATTCACATGATGATTGTTCTTTATTTGTATCTTCTATTTTCTTCACCCCCATAAAAGATGCTAACAACTCCATCTATCATTGGAATTGTTCTTCAAGGGTATATAGACATTTTCTAATTTGTTTCATTTCTTTACCTTTATCCTCCTCTTGTTTTTTTCTCTAAATATTTTCAGGGTGTCACCCAAAAACCTGAACCTCTGACATGGCCACACATTTATGGCCGCTTCAAGGCTGTTGATAGTAGGTGTTCATCTCATACAGGTGTTGTTGATTCTTGTGAATATGTTAGATAAAAACTATCGTAAAATAAGAAATCATTATTATGTAATAAAAATTAAAGAAAAATAATTTTTTATTATGTCACACATACACATGTTTTCCCCAATTTTTGTGTGTTTTCATCTATTAGTATCCCATAATTATTTACACATACCTCATTCTACAACACATGGCATGGGATGGATGTGGATTTGGATTTAGAGTCATGAATCTGCATATAAATAGTGGAACATAATTATGTTATTGTTTCATATCACATAAAAGTATTATGGTATATTTAAAATATGTACCAACTTTTTTAAAGTGAAGTGTACCCTATCATTTCTTTACGATAGGGGTACATTGATTTTGTTTCCCGTTCCTTATTTTCAGCACTCAGTTATGGTTTCATAAATAAAAAATTGTTATTGAATGTGATGAATACATGTATCATCAAATAACGTATTACTAGACACAATTTTCCTAAAAATAAATATATGCATGATGGATAGTAAATTCATACAACACTTCTTAGGTTATCATGTGTCCATAGATAAGTGGTTGATGTAGCTTTGTTTTCCATTCATCATCATTAAGATGACATCTCATTACAATTGTGGTAAATACTCTATGAATCCTTCTAGAAATAATTAATACATATTTATTATGTGACTTATCCACTATAAATGTACTCTAAAATGGATGATTAAGAGTAATTAAATGTTTCATTATTTTATTTTTTAGTAAAATAAAAATATGATATCATAATGTTACCATAATCTCTTCCAACATCAATGTCTTAAGAAGGAGCACAACATGGTTCCATGAATCTACATCAATCAACACACTTTGGTGAGTAACGATTCTAATATAACTACTGAGCATGACCTTGTTTAGGTTAACATGTTGTCCCCACGCCTTCCATCCGACCTCATATTTGATTCCTTTGATTTTCACCTTAATCATTTTTTCTAACACCATTAAACTAATATGCTTTTATTTTTTATGCGTCATTGATCCTTTATCACCGACCATTTCATCAGATTAAATATCGTCAATATATTCCTCTAGAGAAGTAGTATTATCATGTGAATATTCTTATTGTACCTCTATATTTGGAGCAACAACAGGCTGAGATACCTATTGTTCCTCAGGATTGGGAGCATAAACATGTGCATAAGGTCATTGTTCCTCTACACTGTGAGAAACAGTAGGTTTAGAGACCTATTGTTCCTTGGTATTGGGGGAAACAATATATAAATAAGTCATTATTTGATTAATTGATTTCACAATTAATTTAGAGTATATAAATGCAACAGTGAATAGATAATAACATGAGTAACATGATGTATATTAAAAAAAATATATAACCTGATTTTTAACTCTTTTTTAAAGGATGAAGGGATTTTAACCCTCTATAGGTTATCCAAATCCCTTTATTGTGGTCTCATCTAACATACATAATTTCATCTACATTGGGCTACTTTGAAATTATTGCGACGTTCCAATCAAAGGGCCATCCTCAGTTTAATTTTCTTTCATCTCTTTATTTGTTTTTTCAATAACAGAATAATTGATCACTTTTGATTTGTAGGATATGGAACATAAAATACATTTAATACATATGATTAAATTATAAATGGTTCATCATTGTACCCTTCCTTAATAAAATCAACTTCCTTGAATCCCAATTCATCTATTTTAACAACACTCTTATTATCAACCCTCTTGCATTGAAATATCGGCACTTGGAATATTGTATGATCTAAATCCCATATTTGATGGATTGTGCCAAAGTATGAAATATTCACGTAAATTATATTTCTATCCATAGAACTATAAAAATGTGTCACTTTATCCATAAGTTTAACTCCATTATTTTTCATGGTTTTGTCTTCCTCATGTTCATTTGTATAGAACATATAACCATTAATTACATAACCAGTGTGAGATAATACATTAACACTTGGTCCTCTAGCTATCCATCAAAGTCGTTCTGAAATTGAATCAAAATTTTCATCTAACTCCTTCAAAATATAGTCATAAAACAATACTATAAACTATTGATTAAGTGTATTAAATATCCATTTTTCATCCCATGATGGATTACAAATCCTAATAATTTTTTGTGTGTGTTTCAACATATGGGGGAAAATCCAAACTATTATGAAAAACATATAGGTGGTCCTACTCGCGATCCATAATACTGATCATTACAATATCACTTCCAAAAACTTCTTCTCCCACAAACTGCCCAATGTGATGAAGTTTTGGTAGACCAGTTCTTTCCACACCAAAAAGGTATTCAGTATATAATTCAACTGATTCCTCAAAAATATGTCATTCCACAATACAACCATCTGGATGAATTCAATTTTTGGCATTCTCTTTCAAAATCTTTATATACCATTCAATGGGGTACATCCATCTATTGTGTACATGACCACATAGTCGAATCTCTCTCACAATGTTAACAATCAAATGAACCATCATATCAAAGAATAATGGAAAGAATTACATTTCCAATTCACCTAATTTGAAAACAATTTATCATTCCATTTTCAGAAATTTCATCTGGCCTATAACATTATTTCTTATAGATTTAAATAAGAAACATAGATTGTTAAATGTATGATGAACATTCTTGGAAAAAATTAAATGTTAAGTTATTGGAATTATATCTTGCATAAAAACATGATAATCATGTGATTTTATACCCTTTCAATTTAAATCATTCATTGAAATGATGTTCTTGATATTCATTGAATACCCCTATAGAACCTTTACGTCATTCAAGAAGTTAAAAAACTGATATATCTCCTATATGGAAAGAGTGTAAGTAGTTGGAGGAAGAAAAGTTCATTTTTTACCCTTCACTAGAACCAACTCTTCTTGTATTCCCATTTCAGCCACGTCTAACCTAGCCTTAATTCCATCATTTTATATTCTAGATACATTTAGCAACATGATTATGACACTATCACATACATTTTATTCAACATGCATAACATCAACAAATCATCTAACGTACATACAATTACAGTACGGTAATTAAAAAAACTGATCTCTTTTTTCAATCATTTTTTATAAGGTTTTTCAAAAATGGTTTACCAAAAGTAGTGTACACATATTTTAATTTTTCAAAAATTTGATCGCATGTTAGTAGAGATGGTGTTTTACGTTCTTCTAAACTTCCATTGAATGATGTCATAAAAAATGGATATTTATGTTGTTGGGGTAAAAATTTGCAATGTCCTGGAAACACAGTGTTTGATGAATGTTTCAACCTAATTGATTGTTTTCCTTATTCAACAATGCTACACCCTTGAGTTAATTTAATGCTATATCATGAAAAATGTACATATTATCAAGAAAATCATTTATTATTCCATAAAAAATGGATTTTAATGTGAAATATTAATTTCCATAAGCATCATACAATGTAACACCTATATACCATCATGATTTCAAATCCTCGATCAATGGAGCCATATAAACATCAATGTAATTACTTGATTTTTTTGTCCTGATATAATCGTAGATACCATGATATATTTTCATTTCATGCATAACCATAGTATAAAGTTATAATTTATCTAACATAACTAGCCATGTATTGTGAGTTCTACATTGAAAACCAAAAGGATTCACTCCATATGTAGATAAATAAAGATGGAGGTTTCTCAAATCCTTTCCAAATTCAGGATACTCATGATCAATTCTCTTCCATTGAGGAGAGTTTATCAGGTAAAATAGTTTCCCATATTTATTTTTTGTATCTGCTTGCCACGTAAATTGCCATGCAGTCTCCCCACTTCCATATAGGTGCATAAACCGTGGAATTATTAAAATGTAACATAAAACTTTTTTAGTACCAGATTCATTTTCTTGTATCAGGAATCACAAGACTTTGGGAATTCTATAAGTAATTTTTTCTCCCTGATAAATAGTATACAATCATTCAGGAAGGTGTGCATTATTTCAAAGATCATACTGATGGAGCGTAACATTCATTTGGCATCGTATGTTCAGCTCAAGAGCTCATTATCTTATTGGATCATGTCATTAAGGAGAGAAATTAGTTCCTTTAAATTGGTTTCACTCCATCCATTATCTACTTTAGAATTTTATAGCTTCATTATGGCTAAAAATGTTGTATATTTAGTGGAACCAACATAAAATTTCATCTTTGCACAACTCTTTAACTTCTCAAAAAATTTTGGGAAACCATGAAGTTCATATTAATCTATCATTTTAATTTCATCAATACAATATTCATCATCATTCACATGTGTAATAATATCGTCAATACGGTCTTCTTCATTTTCTATAATTATAATCATATAATATGATTCATAAAATGTAGTGTTATCCCAACCACTAGCTACATTCTCTTTTCCCATGTGTTTATTCTAACATTTATAACTAAAATCTATTATATGGCAGATCAAGTGTTCTTCCAACTCTTCTAGACTAATTAGTCTTAAATAACAATTGTTTAAACAAAGACTAAGGATTTGGAAATGGTTATATGCATTTTATTTTTCAAACATGATGACCTCTTCCACTTCATTTTCACACTCTTTTGTCTGATGATTAGAATTAATCCATTATTTATTCAAATACATCCTATTTTATTTGGTAATATTATTTTTTAACAAAATACATACCCAAAATATTTTCAATTAGGTTCATCATCCAACAATATATCCCTCTCATAATATCCAAAGGAATCAAAACAATCCAGAACAAACATGAACCTATAAAATGTAGATGTAATCTAAAATTCTAGTATGTCACCACAACCTACCAAATATAAGAGATCAATTTTTTATTATATCCAAAAAATATAGTCTGAATTAAATTATAAAAAAAACATTTTATATAAAATTTTACCATATAATTAGTAACACATAAAAGTGTGCTAAAACCCTTTTTCTAAGATTTTCATTAAATTAAAACAATCACTTAGAATTTTTTTTATCTATAATAGTACCTATTGTTTAAATCAACTTTTTAAAATTTGAATTTAAACTATTTCATAAAAAACAATTTTTGAAATACCCATTTCAAAACATAAGGAGTTTTCCAACTATCATACAATTTTCTAAAAAATGTTTGAAAACCATCCATTTCCATAAAACTAGGCATGGGGGCCTAAAAACCCATTTTAAAAACAAACACATTCCTGTAGTTTCAAAAACAAACAATTATAACTTTTATCATTTGAGAAAACCTTTCAAACTCATAATTAAAAAAGCTTAAAAACACTTCAAAATGACACTTTCCTTTTTTCCTTTTTTAAAAACCTTTCCCACTCCCTTTTCAAAAAATATGAAAAGAAAACCATATAAAGTATGATGAAAGCATAGGGTCATGTACCACTATATTAAGTCACACAAACTAGGTTGTAAATAATAAACAACCCCACATTAGATCAAAAGATACAATGGTCATAAAATAATAAAATGGGATTAATAGGGTATCAAACATTTTATTAAAACCCATTTTTTAAAATTTAAAATGGGTATTCTCTTTTAAAAACATGCTTCAAATTCCAATAAATTATATCATTTATAAAATCCATCCCAATAAACTCTTTGGAATAATTTTATATAAACACCTTTGAAACTAAAATGGTAATTTACACCCCCTTTAAATTCCCATTGTAAAATATTGAAAGACACAATTAGATTCAAAATCTAGTCCACATGGGAAAACACACCATTTTGAAACTTTCCATATCATTTGGAAATCTTAAAAACATTAAACATCCAAAAATGTTAATATATAAATTAACCAATTATAATAAAATCTATTTTAAATATAGATCACAAGGGTTAACTCACCACTTTATAAATAAAAAAACATTTTCCAACATTTTTAACAATTTCTAATCACCCAAAAACTTGGTTTGAAATCAAATTAACACAATAATTTTTTTAAAAAAACAAGTCTTTGATTAATACTAATTTCAATATCAAAATAATTATTTTAAAATATATATTTTTGCATTTTTAAAAACACTTTCCATCAAATAATATTCTATAAAAAAGGATAAAACCACTTGGAAAACACCATTTATCCCTCACAGGATCTCATATAAGAATATGTATAAAAAGGAATCACTTTCAAAACTAAAATCATTTAGATATAAAGAAAATATAAATAAGACAGAAAAATAAAGGGAACATGGTATATAAGAAAGATAGTAAAAATATTATCATGTATCATGGATTGAGAATGACACATCAAATATAACCAAATTATATCCATAAATGACACATAATCCCTTAATAAAGTGGTTCATCCATATAATTTATTGATATTAATATAAAACTTTAATGGAAATGTTAATGAAATAGTACATCAACATCCCATTCAACAATGAAATCTCACAAATGGCATCATTTTCTGAGTTCCTTAAGTTAATAATTTATAATAAAAATAAATTAGAAGATATAGGATTTATTTTTCTAAGAGAGTATTGTTTATCATTGGTTAATGAAATATTCCACTAAAACTTCAAGATCCATATAGCTTTATTATTCCAAGAAATATAAATGTTTAAACATTATAGAATGTTCTTTTTGATTAGGAGGAAATCTAGCCTATGAATCTAAATATTATCAAATAAAGTAATATAAATACAATAGTTGTTATTCCTGAACTATATGAGAAGTCCATCAAGTATGTCATTGGAATTTAAGTTGATGTCTTGGTTTATGTTTGGAAATTAATCATTCCCTTTGATATTATCATTTTACAAATTTTGGATGAATAATAAGTAATAATAATCATTGGATAAAATTTCATATCCATGGGGAAGTTATTCATTAATTTTAATCTAGGATAGTTGATTTTTTTAAATTGTATAAGAGAAAGTCTATTTTTTCTTAAAGAAAGGGGTGAATCATATAGATAAACATGAATATTGTCATATATTCATCACCACTAATTAAGATTATAAATAATTAAAAATAAAATTGATTGATGAAAAAGGTACGATGTACTTAATTGATGTAAAATTCAAAAGGAATGCTATAGAATGTCATGAGAATACAGAATAAGAATAAATATTCACTACAATGGAACTGTTTTCAAGGTATTATATTACTACATTACTTCTCTAAATTTTGGTTCCACCCAATTTAGATATATGGAAATTCTTTATGAACATGAGGCACACATTTTTAAGAAAATTAAAGGAAATAGTTGGGGAGGAAATTAACTATAAATAACTCTAAAAAAATTTCATAGTGGGAGTTATAGATAATCCAAAAGATGAAGACCATGATGGGTACATTTTTGGAATTGATAGAAGAGTTTATCTTAATATTGAACTCAAATTATACTTTGAAGACATTAAAATTTCGAGGGATAATACAAGGAAATTAAATAGAGTTTTTAAATAATCTATGTTCTTTAGAAAATAACAAAGAGAGTAATAAACCAATGCTAAAAATGTATATTTAAAAACATAAATAAAATAAATATGAAATCTCTAGAAACATGGTTGAGGTATGGATCATGAATGAATAATGGTCTTGAATAATTTATAGCCTAAAAATTTATCAAATGATCTAGTCAAGAGAAAATAGTAACTCAAAATTGATCATAGGAATTTTTGATCGAACTGTGATGATTAAGAGAGGATTATAACTCTCTAAAGGGAATAAGAAATACCAGGTGAATTTTCTATGAAATATAAAAAGTTGGTTTAATAGGAATCTACATAGAAGGTAGATATCGATAGACCAATAACGTGGTTCAAAGATAAATGAAATTTGTACCTAAGTAATGACCCTAAGAACAAATCACCAATAGTTGAAGAAAAACCTCAATGAACCAATTTGTGGAAAATGATTCATTTAGAAACATAAAACAGAATCAATAACCAAAATATGATGATGAAAATTCATAAGAAATAAACTAAATATTTGGAGTTATTGTTTGTTTAAATATACAACAAAAAATGTCTTCTATATAAAAGAGAAACTTTATGGCTAATGAGAAACAAAAATATATGCGAATAATTTTCTATTAATTTTACATTAATAATGAATATTTACATTTATATGTAGGATATGGATAAAAAAACATGTATTTCCAATATAAGGAATGAATGGATGTTCCAAAACAAAATAAAAGGGGAAGATCACAGCTGTTAGAAGTATCATTAAGCAAGATGAAAATGATGAAAATATAGAGGTAAAAACATCACACACAAAAATGTAGTAGGCTAGAAACTACTGATAACAAACTTATCTATGATGGTGGTGGGAGAGATGGTGTAAAAGTAGGGAGAAATGATGACGTCAATAATAAAGGAGAAGGAGCGTGGTGGGGTTGGGAGAGTAGTTGGTGGGAAACCAAAATACAGCCGCGGGGTGGTAGTGTGGTGTAGTGGCGACGGAAAGGCAGTGAGACTGGGGGAGAGTGACACATGGAAGTAGTATATTTTGTCAATAGTGTCAATATGGTGGGGCTGTGGCAGTGCAGTTGGGTGGGAGTGGAAGAGAGATGACAACATGGTACAATAAGAGCGATGACACTGAGACAGTCAGCTATCACAAGAGCATGAATTGTTCAAGAGAAGAAGCCAATTGTTATGGTTCATTTATAAAATTAGGCAAAACATTAATGGGTGCTACTTAAAAAGTGTTGATAATGGTATGGTCTATCAGTGCTAAAATAAAAAGTGCTGATAAAACATACAATTATCAGTATTTTTTAGCACTTATAAAGGCGTATCATTATCATCTCTAAAACATGATAATAAATATATAATGTTAACAATTTATTTATATTATTATATATATTTATAAATTTTTATATATATATAATAAATAAATATATTTATTTATAATCGTTACTATAAATAAATAATAAATAATATATATATAATTATATATATCTATATAATTATATATATTAATAAAATTCGATATATTATAAGTAAATAAATATTTATTTATAATTATAAAATTATAATAAATATATTTATTATATTTATAATTATATATAATATATAAATATAATAAATATATATTTTTTATAAATAATTATAAATATAAATTTATTTATATTTATAATTATAAATTTACATATATTTATATAAATAATTATAAAATTATAATAACTGAATTTATTATATTTATAAGATTATATATATAATAAATATAATAAATATATTTATTATAATTTTATTATTATTTAAATAAATAAATATTTATTTATAATTATAACGATAAATAAATACTTATTTACTTATTTAAATAATTATAAAATTATAATAATTGAATTTATTGTACTTATATATTTATAAATATATATAATTATAAATATTTGTATGTATTTAAAAATATATTTATTTAATTATATATATTTAAAACATTATAAGTATAATAAATATATTTTGGTGTCGGGTGACCCTTTGATGGTGTCAGATGATGATCTTCTCAAATCAAATGAGAATCAGGTGGGGTGGGATCTGAAAGCCTCCCAGGTCTTGACCCCATTTCATGTTGAAACAAAAGTTTCTATTGGTTCCAATCATGTTCGTGACTTCCCATCTTGTCCATGGGCTTCAGAAAAAAGAGATTTTAATGGAATTTGTGGTCATACGATGCTCCCTTAAAAGATCATGTGAAAAAAGGATATAAAATTTGTAGAAGCTACATCAGGTATTCTATATGAACGAATCAACAAATGTAAGAATTCAATTAGCAGTCACCTTTCATTGTCAAAGAAGGATTTTTTGAATCTGGCTAAGGTTAGGAAGTGACTTATTGAATTTTGGAGATTTGATGAATGGGAAATGTCCTCTCTAGGTAAAGGCTACTTCCAAAATTTTGTTCATCAAATCTGTTGAAATCCAATGCATGGGGATATGGATTCATCAATCTTAACCCCTGGATACTTAGACTCCAAGACTAGAATCCACATTTTGATCCCTTAAATGTCAATAATTTGATCACCTAGGTTTGGATATGTGTTCATGGTATGAGTTGGTCTCTATGGAAACCTCAAATACTATGGTAAACTGCATCAGTTGTTTGAGTTCCCATTATAATGGATAAAGAAACCGAGAAATCAAGGTATGGTCACTTTTCTAAGTTACATATTGAAGTTGACCTCAAATCCCCTTTGGTTATGTCTATTCTTTTGACAACATATGATAAAATATTTGATATATTAGATGAATATGAAAAATATCCTGACTTATGTAAATAATGCAACAACTTAAGACACACTTTTGATAAGTTTTGCAAAAGGATGATCTGTAATTTTTGTGGGGTGAAAAGGTACTTCGTTGATTTTTTCAAAAAGATACCCATCTCTAAAGTAGAGGTGGGGTCGATAATGCTATTGAAGAAAACCCCAATTCTTTTGTGAACCCAATTTCTTGTGGTCATGAGGAATAACATGTTATTATTGCAAGAAATCCCTCATTTGTTTATGTGGTTATATAGGCCACTAGCTCTGCTCCTGCGGGTGGTTCCAAGGTTTCATGGTTGAGATGGATACTAATGAAAAGGAGAATCAGACTGATGATGGGGATGTTTCTATTAAAGTGGAACCCTCCTATGATTCTGATGTTTTGGAGCAGCTTGAAAATCATATCCAAACTAAAGTGGATAAGGAACTTATCCAAGAACAATCTTTGACTACCATTTACAAGAAGGGTAAGCATAAGTTGTACCCTCTTCCTACTAAGAATATTGTGGTGAATACTGAACATTAAACTTTGAAGAGTAGGGGTACAGTGTAGTTTACCACCTCAAATACTTTTCATGTGCTTGATCCAGTGTAGGTAGTACCTATTTCTGATAGATGCAATGAAGTTGATGTCCCCTCTGCAGACATTGAGACTCCTGATGTTATTGAGTAGACTCTCTTCACTACTGGAAATCATGTTTTTCCCAATGCTTGTATTCCAATTGTTCTTTGAACAGTTGGTATAGGTAATCTTTACCAACAGTTTTTGGAAACCGTTGGTAAAGATCTGTAAAAATTGTGTTTTCCCAACGGTTTGATGAAACCATTGGGAATAATGGGAAAAAAAGAGTTTTCCCAATGGTTTAGTGAAACTGTTGGGAAAGATGAAGACCCCTATACCAACGGTTCTATCATAACCGTTGGTATATATGGCATTAAGAGGTTTTTCCCAACGGTTTTTTGAAACTGTTGGGATAACATAACTTTCCCAATGGTTTTTTAAAACTATTGGGAAAGAAAATCCACAAATATCATCGATCTGCAACTCCAGACATCTCGCAAATTTTGCCCTAACCGAGAACTGGACGCACCCTCTCAAACTTTTTCCCCTAAACCTCAATCTTATGAAAGGTTTGCCTCTAAATCTCGACACAAATGCTACTTCCCAACACAACAGGTCTGGTTTTCAATGATTTTTTAATCCTGTTTAAATCGGTATGTGTGAGTTCATTGATATTAGATTTGTTCTTCCTGTTTAAATCAGTTCACGTGTGTTAATTTTTTTAGATTTTTTCATTCTATTTTGGTGAAATCTAGTGTGTATTATGATCCCCTTATAGAAATAAGGCATATATAATTTTTGGTTATGGTTGGAACCCTTCTTCACAACCTTCTCTAGAGGGTGCTAACTCTAATTTCTATCGGGACATCTATCTTTGATTCAAGAAACTTTTGTTCTTCCATTCTAAATCGGGAGGTGTGCCTTCATTTATTTTAGATTTGTTCATTCCATTTTTCTAGAATGTATTGTGTATTATGATTCCCTTATGAACACAATCAATATATCATTTTAGGTTGTGGTTTTGTTGTGATTTATCTATATTGAATAATTTTGGTTGATATTGAAGAGGTCAATATGATCCGTAGTTATTTTATCCTTGATTTATTTTAAATTTAAGGTATATTGACTTGATTTTGTTGGTTATCCATAAATACATTTAGGGTTGTCCAGGTGGGGTGGGGGGGGGGGGGGGTGCTGGGTTTTCCAAGTGGGGTGGGGTGGGGGCTAGGTTATCCATGTGGGGTGGGGGTAGAGCTTTCCAAGTGGGGTGGGGGTAGAGCTGTCCAAGTGGGGTGGGGGTAGAGCTGTCCAAGTGGGGAGGATGTTGAGGGCTCCTCCAAGTGGGGTGGGGGAGGGGCTGTCTAGGTAGGGTGGGAGGGGGGATGGGTTGTCCAAATGGGGTGGGGGTAGGGCTGTTTGGGGTGGGGGAGGGGCTATCTAGGTAGGATGGAGGAGGGGGCTATCTAGGTAGGGTGGGGGAGGGGGCTGGGTTGTCCAAATTGGGTGGGGGTAGGGCTGTTTGGGGTGGGGGAGGGGCGTGTCTAGGTAGGGTGGGGGAGGGGCCTATCTAGTTAGGGTGGGGGAGGGGGCTGGGTTGTCCAAATGGTGTGGGGGGTAGGGCTGTTTGGGGTGGGGGGGAGAGGCTATCTAGGTAGGGTGGGGGAGGGGGCTGTCTAGGTAGGGTGGGGGAGGGGGTTGGGTTGTCCAAATGGGGCGGGTGTAGGGCTGTTTGGGGTGGGGGAGGGGCTTTCTAGGTAGGGTGGGGGAGGGAGCTGGGTTGTCCAAATGGGGGTGGGGGAGGGTGTGGAGGTTGGGTGGGGGAGGGTGTCCAGGCAGGGTTGTCCAAGTGGGGTGGGGAGGGTGTGCAGATGGGGCGGGGGAGGGGCTGTCTAGGTAGGGTGGGGGGATGGGTTGTCCAAGTGGGGGTGACGGTAGGGCTGTCCAGGTGGGGTGCGAGGGGGGGGGGGGTGGCTAGGTTATCCAAGTGGGTTGTGGGGGGTAGGGGTGTCCAAGTATGGTGGGGGGGGGGGGCTGGGTTTTCCAAGTGGGGGTGGGGGTAGGGCTGTCCACGTGGGGTGGGGGGTGTTGGGTTGTCCAAGTGGGGTGGGGGTAGTACAGTCCAAGTGGGGTAGGTGGGGTGGGGGTAGGGCTGTCTAAGTGGGGTGGAAACCCTAAATTCACTTTTTAATTGGAGATTTGGTTTGTTTTATTAGGGATTAGGTGTATGAGGAATTCTTATTCCTATTAAGGGTGGTTTTAATCAAAAGTTATGATGTTGGAACCATTTATGATGTTGTTGTCTCTATTTAAGATCATTTCCCCTAACTTAACATTAAATTCTATATCACATTTGGTTTCTGTTTTTTAATTTCTAGTTAAGTTATTTGTGGTCGATGATTGTCTGATGTTAATTGTTTTCAATGGTTTGGCGTGGAAATTGGGCATGTAATGTGACTTTTCCAAATGGGAGTGCCTTGAGAATACTCCAAATATTTGCTAAAAACAATCAAAGGGATTTTATTATTTAAAATGGATTTCGAAATATATTTTCTATTAAAGTTCAATCCTATTGAATTGTTTATGACAAAATGACTTATATAAATTCTTTTTACAGAATGGACAGAAGTTGTATGTATGAAACCGATCGGATCTCAAGCGATTTTCAAAAAAATTTGGAGAGCTCTATAGATTTTTCATTTCACAATGCTTCAGATAGTGGTCGCATACACTTCCCATGTTCCAATTGTGTTGGTAGACCTTGGTTGAGCTGTAAATAAGTCAGCTACCACATAACCAAAAATGGTTTTCAAGCAAACTACTTTTTGTGGTATCACAATGGGGAGAAAATGAAATATCAAATTGGTGATGATCGAAATGAAAGGACTGGAATGGAGAATTTGTTAGATGATCGGTTTCTGTTTATTCGTCATCCTGAAAAAGAAAGGATTTCGACTCAAGAAGACTTAGATATGAGGACAGCTGATGCATCTAGTGAAAATGATGATATTGATAGGGTGAAAAAATTGAATGATGCTTCCACGACTCCAGTATATCGACAATGCGATAAAATGAAAAAGATAGAATTTTTAATCCGATTGTTTCATGGGAAAACTATGTATAGAATTTCTAATACAGAAATCGATTACATTCTTACCCTCTTGAAGGATTTACTTCCAGATGATGTCGATATTCCCTCAAACCACTATATGGCATGGAAGTTAGTTGAGGAACTTGGATTTTCAAGAAACAAAATTCATGCTTGCCTGAAAGATTGCAGTTTATTCTGGGAGGAAACCGCTGAACAAAATGATTGTATAAAATGTGGAACATCCCGCTGGATGTCAAAATCTGATGGAACACCATCCTGCGTTACACAAAAAGTAATGTGGCACTTTCCATTGATCCCCAGATTTCATAATCTTTTTATGTCTAATGACATTTCAATAAAAATGAGATGGTATGATACTGAGAGAAAGAAGACTAATGATGAGTTGGTTTATCCTGCAGATGGATTTGCATGGCAGAGATTTGATGCTCGATATCTTGATTTTACAGCTGACATGCGTAATGTGAGGATGGGTCTTTAATGCGACGATTTTAATCCGTTTGGGCAGATTCTTACTTCGCACAACACATGGCCAGTTTTCATACACATTTATAATCTCCCCCCATGGTTGTGTATGAAAAATCCTTTCACTTTCATGAGTATACTCATATCTGGTCCTTCTGATCCCAGCATTGATATTGATGTATACATGCAACCTTTAATAAAAGAGTTGAAACTTCTTTTGGATGTGGGTGTGCGCACATACAATGCATGTTCGAAAGACATATTTCAGATGCGTGATGCGCTTATGTGGATGATCAATGATTTTCTGGCTTATGCAATGATGTCTGGATGGAGCACGGAGGGAAAACTTTTATGTCCAGTTTGTATGAAGAATACACAATCCAGAAGACTGAAACATCGCTGTAGTTTCAGTTTTATGGGACATCGACGATTCTTGCCAAAGGATCATCCATATAGAATGAATCTTCAAAGATTTGATAATACCATAGAGACTGATGATCCACCTCAGCGTATGTCTAGAACTGATGTGCTTAATGAATTGAATGATTTCAGTTTTTCGTTCGGGAAGGGTCAAATAAAATCTGGAAAGAGAAAGAATGTTTCCACTGAAACCTGTTACAATTGGAGGAAGAAGAGTATCTTTTTTGATTTTCCTTATTGGTCAACCAATTTGTTACATCATTTCTTAGACGTAATGCATATTGAAAAGAATATATGTGAAATTTTTCTTTCAGTTCGTCTAAATTTCAAAGGGAAGACAAAAGATTATTTACGATCTCGACGTGACTTGGTGGATTGGGGCATCAGACCAGAATTGCATCCTATGCGTATCAGTGAAAATAAATGGAAACTTCCATGTGCTTCTTATGTGATGAAACCTATGAAAAAAAACAATATCTGGAAGTATTAGAGACTATTAGAGTTCCTGATGGCTATTCAAGAAACATATCTAAACGGGTCAACATAAGAGAGTTGAAGCTAAAATCTTTGAAGACTCATGATTATCACGTTCTACTGCATGAGTTTCTTCCAATAGTAATCCGTCATATTTTGTCCAATAATATAAGGGTGGCTGTTATTCGATTGTGCCATTTTTTAGAGATCATTGTTCTAAGAAGTTGTCCAAGTCATTCTTGCAAAAAATGTTGACATATGCCCCATTAATTTTGTGTGAGTTGGAGAAAATATTTCCTCCATCATTTTTCACATGCATGCTGCATCTGACTATCCATATTCCCACTGAAATACTTCTCGGAGGACCTGTTTCTTTTCATTGGATATATCCAAATGAAAGAAATATGTTCACATTAAAGTCTTATGTCTGAAACAGAAATCATCCCGAAGGTTCTATCATGAACGGTTACTTGGCTCAAGAATGTATGGATTTCTACTCGATGTATTTGTCTGATCTTACTAAAATATTGAACAAACCAATAAGAAATGAACAATAATAGTATGAGAAAATTGAACCCAGTTTTCCATCACTTCCTCAAACAGGAGGAATTCCTGGATCATATACATTGAAGACATTAATCCATGAAGAGTAGGAGATGGCACATCGCACAATTTTGTTCAACTGTTATTTGTTCGATGACTATATCAGGTAACTAAATTGATTATGTATATCTCACATATATATCTATTAAACTATTAATATTTTTTATCTACAGGGAACATAAAACAATGATAAATAGGTAGCATCGTTCTTTATCTTTGAGAAGGAGAGAGACTTTGCATAACAAAGAGTTTTCTGCTTGGTTAAAATTGAAGGTATAAAAAAATTAATGTTTAAAATAATTATATCAATATTTAATTAAGTTTAATAGTCATTTATATTGCAGGTATTGAGTTTGTCTGCTGACTCTGTCTCTGAGGAAATAAGAGCTTTGGATTTTGGTCCTAATACCGTGGTTTGTGACTGTAAATCAATTGTTATCAATAGGTACAAATTTATTGTCACTGAACGAGCAAAGAACATGAGAACACAACATGATGGTGTTATGGTTACTGCCACAACAGATTGTTACGCTAGTGAATCATATAGTAGACCGCGATTTGAAAATGTGGGTTATTATGGAGTTGTTGAGCAAATAATAATATTGGATTATTACTCTCATGGACGATTCACAATGATGAAATGCCATCATTTTGATTCGATGACGAGACATGGCACATTTATTGATGATTGTGGATTTTGAGTAATTAATATGACTCACACTCTTTCTACTGAAGAACCATATGTGTTGGCATCAATGGCTAAACAAGTTTTTTATGTCAAAGACCAACTTCAACCCAAATTTGGTGTCATAGTTGAAGTAATTCCAAGAAATATTTTTGATGATGGTGATGATGGAATTGACACTGTCCCTAGTGCCATTGGAACCAATACATTTATTTCTTTTGATGACTCAAATAGCTCAATTTTCAGAGTTGATTGTGAACATGAAGTTGTGGTTGAAAATATATAGAATCATCCACCCATGTTTTCAATTATTTTGGTTTACCTCGAGTTGGGTTGTTAAGGTTGGTAATATTCAAATTGATTTAGTATTGATCACAAATATGTTTTAGCGGACTTGACCGTTATGTGAATTTTCAATGTTTATTGGTTGCGGTTTTATTTGAATTGCATTTTATAATTTGGAATTGAACTATATTAAAACATAGTCAAACAATATTTCTAACTTGGTGAACATTACAACTTGTATGATTTATTAAATCCATTCAAGCTCTTCTAAAACAATTGATATTTGACTTGACCGTTATGTGAATTTTCAATATTTATTGGTTGCAGTTTTATTTGAATTTCATTTTCTAATTTGGAATTGAACTGTATTCAAACACAGTCAAACAATATTTCTAACTTGGTGAACATTACAACTTGTATGATTTATTAAATCCATTCAAGCTCTTATAAAAAAATTGATAGCTTAATTGACCATTATGTGAATTTTCAATGTTTATTGGTTGCAGTTTTATTTGAATTGCATTTTATAATTTGGAATTGAACTGTATTCAAACATAATCAAACAATATTTCTAACATGGTGAACATTACAACTTGTATGATTTATTAAATCCATTCAAGATCTTCTAAAACAATTGATAGCTAAATTACCAATGAATCCCCCTATTCCCTCATATATTTAGTTTTTTGGGTTACACATTAGTTTTCTTTTTCTAATTAATTACATATTTGTTTTCAAAATGTAGGAAATGAAGCCAATTGAAGAGATAAAAAGGAAAAAAATGACGGATAACAATCGTCGAATGACGGAGTTAGGAATTCCATCATTAGTGCCCATAGTGAGTACTTTATTTCAAATTGATATATTTAAAGAATATATAATGTCATGTGATTAATTTTTTTGTAAATTTTTTTGTAGGATCCACCTATACGTTGACAGTTATTCGATGAGGAGCCTAGTACTGGTCCTAGTACTCAGGCCGGTGGTACGAGGAGGGTTCGTACCAGAGGTGAACGAGCAGCTGCGCGTACCCGACTAGACCCTGCCCCTCCCACTGACATGTCATCCTTCCCACATTTTGATCCCGGTGTGTTGTTAGAGACACACGGGATATTTAGGCCTCCCATGTTTTCGCTGCCTTCTACATCTTCTGGCCCATCATTTTCACATCCCATGATGATTCCCACTCCTCAGTCAGCATCCGATCAGACAGCTGTCCCATCTTCTTTTCCTTCTACTTTTGTCTCTCCGAGCTTCTATGTTCCATCGTCTTCGACTCCTGTTCCACCACAGGGTGTTCCATCAGTTTCTGTGGATCTAGCGGCACTCAGCGATCAGACTGGCACAGGTATACTTATAGAACTCTAACAAATTTTTATAGAAATATTTATTTTCATTATAACATGTTTTGATAAAATATTTGTTTTTGTTTCATGACAGATACATCTATTGACAGGAGGAATGGGTGGGGGCGTACATGCATGCGTTCGGTGTGGAACCGCCACACACAGGTTATGGTGGATTATAATAAAGACAACCAAATGGTTGAGAAAATAGGGCAGCAATGTCAGAGTTTTTTGGTGACGCTTGCCAAATACTCTGATATCATTCCCGTCAGCTCGCTATCATGGAGACATTTTCCACACGAGGTCAAGGATAGAGCTTGGGAAGAGATATGGGTAAAAAAATCTGTTCTATTTAATGCCATGAATTATTTTTGTATTTATATGAATTAATATTTTGATTTCAGCTTTGATTTAATTTTCCCAATGGTGAGGGTGCACGATCGAAACGTCTAAAGGATTTAGGCGAGCTCTGGAGAGCCTACAAGCATGAGTTGTATATTGGATGGGTTGCTAGAGTTGGCACTAAGTTAGAGGCGGTACCAGTGGTGGATGATTTTCTTATAGAGTAGTATCGTCAGATGATTACTCATTGGACGAGTACCCAGTTTAAGGTATTAATAACATTTGAGGTATTTAAATAATAACTTTCATGTTTTTCATTAATAATATCTATTGCATTTTCAAATTTTATTTAGGAATCAGCTGGAAAAAATAAAAAGAACATTGATGCAAAAAAATACCTCCACACACTGGGATGCACTACGATGCCTGATCATGAGAGGAAGTAGGTATGACAATTTTTTATAAGTTTTCTTTACGTCTTACACTTTCTTTTGTTTCTTCAATTATTTAATAGTTTGCTAAAGTTTTCATATAACATTAGTTTTCAATGTCATTATAGAGGAAAATACAAAATATTGAAGGACGTGTGCCTCGAGAAAAACTGTTTTTCTCGAGTAGACGGAAAAAGTACGGAAGTTCCGTCAACGAAGCGACTCAGTAGCAGATTGTAAGTTTTAATCTGTTGAATTTATTTTTAATATATATTTTGTAACTTAATGATATATTTATATTTGTAACAGGCTGATTTGGAGGCCCTCGATTCCCAAGAACCAGAAAATTTTGGGCCAACAGATCACTTACATCAGGTGTTGGGAGAGGAGCATTCTGGAAGAGTACTCTGCCGACCTAGGATAGCCCCGACGAGGTATTGGCCCTCCTCAGGTATGAGCTGTAGTGACACCGAGCTGCAGTAAGTTAGGGAACAGGCAGAACAGGCTGATAAAAGGGCCACAGAGATGGAAGAACAGTCTGCTAGGGCAAATAGTGCATTTATAAAATTTATTGAAGTTCTACGTCCTACACTTCCAGTAGAGGGCAGCCCAGCTTTTGATGAGTATATGTCGTTGATACGTTCTATATACGGTGCACTAGTTGGAAGTTCTAGTGGTGGTTAGGATGATGTCTAGCTTGACGATGATGATGGTGAGGAGTCTGATGCGGAAGAGGAGGGAGAGGAGGAGGGCGAGGCGGGTGGCGAGGGCGAGGAGGAGGGAAAGGACGAGGAGGAGGGAGAGAGTGAGGACGATGATGGGGACGAGGAAGAGGGTGATGATGATGATGGTGATGGTGATGCAGGACAAGTTGATCCATTACATTTTTGACTGATATTACTGAGATTTGATATTTAATCTATTCTAGTTGTTGGTTTTATCTAGACTCGTAGCATAGTATTGGAGTTGAGTTATTTTTATATATTATCTATTTTTATTGATGTTGTTGTCTTTTAGTGGTTGTGTGTTTGGGAACCCCCCTCCTTCCTGGACCCTGGACAACCAACCACCCTCCTCCCTAGACCCTGAACAGCCCCCCAAACATCCCCCCCCGGACAGCCCCCACCCTCCTCCCTAGACCCCGGACAACCCCCCAGACAGCCCCCCAGACAACCCCCCAGACAGCCCCCCACCCTCTTCCTTGGACCCCGGACAACCCTTCGAACAACCCCAGACAGCCCCCGGACAGCCCCCCGAACAGCTCCCCGGACAGCACCCCCACCCTCCTCCCTGGACCTCAGATAGACCCCCAAACAGCCCCCCCAGACAGCCCCCCACCCTCCTCCTTGGACCCCGGACAACCCCCTGAACACCCCCTGGACAGCCCCCCACACAGCCCCCCACCCTCCTCCCTGGACCCCAGACAGCCCCCCGGACAGCCCCCCAGACAGCCCCCTGGACAACCCCCCACCCTCTTCCTTGGACCCTAAACAACCCCCACACAGAGGATTCTCATAAAATGGACAACATTTTAAGTACATATGGAAAACCGACTCAATAATGTTTCAAAAGGACATCATTTGAAGTGAAAAAATAAACTGGCATACGGAAAACCAACCAAACACATTCAGATTGTGTTGATACTTTATCACAACAATACATGGGTCATATGTGACGTGTACAAGTCAACCCCACCTTAATCTGAGGCACTATGTGGTCAGAATCACTCTAAGTGTCTCTCTTTTTCTTAAAATGGACAACAATTTAAGTACATACGGAAAACTGACCAAACACATTCGGTTTCCATTGAAACTTTAGGAGAACGATCCATGGGTCATATGTGACGTGTACGAGTCAACTCTGCCTCAATACGAGGAGCAGTGTGGCCGAAACCACTCAAAGTGTCTGCCTTTTGTTTCAAAAGTACGTCATTTTAATTGAAAAACATCAACTGACATACGGAAAACTGACCAAACACATTCGGATTGTGTCGATACTTTAGCACAACAATCCATGGGTCATATGTGACTTGTTAGAGTCAACCCCGCCTCTATCTGAGCTATGGTGTGGCCTGGACAACTCAAACTGTCTCTCTTTTGTTCAAAATGGACTAAATTGTAAGTGAAATCAACAACTGACATACGAGAAACCTACCAAACGACTTCGGATTCTATTGAAACGTTATAAAAATGATCCATGGGTCATATGTGATGAGTAAGAGTCAACCCTGCCTTAATCCAAGTCGTTGTGTGGCCGAGACCACCGAAACTTACTCTCTTTAGTTCAAAATGGACAATATTTTACTTACATACACCAAACCAATCAAACGGATTCTGATTGTGTTTAAACATTAGTAAAATGATCCACGGATAATATGTGACATGTATGAGTCAACCCGACCTCAATCCGAGGCCCGTTGTGGCTAACAACACTCAAAGTTCCTCTCTTTTGTTTAAAATGGACTTAATTTTAAGTGAAAACAACGACTGACATACGCAAAACTGACCAAATGCCTTATGATTCTATTGAAACTTTAGGAAAATGATCCATGGTTCATATGTGACGTGTAAGAGTCAACCCTACCTCAATCCGAGCCGCGGTGTGTCTGGGACCACTCAAACTGTCTCTCTTTTGTTCAAAATGGACTAAATTGTATGTGAAATCAACAACTGTCATATGGGAAACCGACCAAACGCCTTCGGATTCTACTGAAACTTTAGTAAAATGATACAAGGGTCATATGTGACGTGTACGAGTAAACCCTTCCTCAATCCGAGGCGCGGTGTGGCCGGGACCACCCAAACTTCCTCTCTTTTGTTCCAAATGGACAATATTTTACGTACATACGCCAAACCGATCAATTGGATTTTTATTGTGTTGAAACTTTAGGAAAATGGTACATGACTCATATGTGATGTGTACGAGTCAACCCCGCCTCAATCCGAGGCCCAGTGTGGCCGACACCACTCAAAGTGTCTATGTTTTGTTTAAAATGGACTTAATTTTAAGTGAAAACAACAACTGACATACCGGAAACCGACCAAACGCCTACGGATTCTATTGAAACTTTAGGAAAACGATCCATGGGTCATATGTAACGTGTAAAAGTCAAACCCACCTCAATCTGAGCCTCGGTGTGGCCAAGACCACTCAAACTATCTCTCTTTTGTTCAAAATGGACTAAATTGTAAGTGAAATCAACAACTGACATACAATAAACCTACCAAACACCTTCGAATTCTGTTGAAACTTTATGAAAATTATCCATGGGTCATATATGATGTGTACGAGTCAACCCCACCTCAATCCGAGGCGCAGTGTGGCTGGAACCACTCAAAGTGTCTCTCTTTTGTTTCAAAAGGACATCATTTTTAGTGAAAACAACAACTGACATACGGAAAACTGACCATATGCATTCAGATTCCATTGAAACATTAGGAAAACAATACATGAGTCATATGTGATGTGTACGAGTCAACCCCACCTCAATATGTGGTGCAGTGTGGCCAGAACCACTCAAAGTGTCTCTCTATAGTTTAAAATGGACTTCATTTTAAGTGAAAAGAACAACTAACCTACGACAAACTGACCAAACGCATTCGGATTCTGTTGATACTTTAGTAAAAGGATCCATGGGTCATTTGTGACGTGTAAGAATCAGACGCGCCTCAATACGTGCCTCGGTGTGGCCGCCACGTCTCAAAGTGACTCACTTTTCATTGAAGTGGAAAACATTTTAAGTGAAAACAACAACTGACATACTAAAACCCAACAAAACGCATTCATATTCCATTGAAACTTTAGGAAAACGATCTATGGGTCATTTGTGACGTGTACAAGTCAACACCACCTCAATATGAGGTGCGGTGTGGCCAGAACCACTCGAAGTGTCTCTCTTTTGTTTCAAATGGACATCATTTTTAGTGAAAACAACAACTAACATACAGAAAACCGACCAAATGCATTCAGATTACGTTGAAACATTAGGAAAACAATTCATGAGTCATATGTGACATGTACGAGTCAACCTCACCTCAATATGAGGCGCGGTGTGGCCGGAACCACTCAAAGTGTCTCTCTGTAGTTTAAAAGGGACTTCATTTTAAGTGAAAAGAACAACTGACATATGGAAAACTGACCAAACGCATTCTGATTTTGTTGATACTTTCAGAAAAGTATCCATGGGTAATTTTTGATGTGTATGAGTCAATATCACCTCAATCTGAGCCTCGGTGTGGCCGCCACGTCTCAAAGTGGCTCACTTTTCTTTGAAATGGAAAACATTTTAAGTGAAAACAACAACTGACATACTGAAACCCAAAAAAACACATTAGGTTTCCATTGAAACTTTAGTACAACGACCCATGGGTCATTTGTGATGTGTACAAGTCAACGCCGCATAAATCCGAGTCGTGGTGTGGCCGGGATCACTCTAAGTGTCTCTCTTTTGTTAAAAATGGAAAACATTTTAAGTACATACAGAAAACTGACCAAACAGATTTTGATTGTATTGATACTTTAGCACAACGATCCATGAGTCATATGTGATGTGTAAAAGTCAACCCCTCCTCAATCTAAGGCATGGTGTGGCTGACACCACTCATAGTGTATCTCTTTTGTTTAAAATATTCATCATTTTAACTGAAAAGAACAACTGGCATATGGAAAAATGACCAAACACATTTGGAATCGGTTAAAACTCTAGGAAAACAATCCATGGGTCATATGTTACTTGTAGGAGTCAACCCCACCTCAATCCAAGGTGCAGTGAGGCCGGAACCACTCGAAGTATCTCTCTTTTGTTTCAAAAGGACATCATTTTTAGTGAAAACAACAACTGGCATACAAAAAACTGACCAAATGTGTTCTTATTCCATTGAAACGTTAGTAAAACAATCCATGAGTCATATGTGACATGTACGAGTCAAACCCACCTCAATTCAAGGAGCAGTGTGGCCGGAACCACTCGAAGTGTCTCTCTATAGTTTAAAATGGACTTCATTTTAAGTGAAAAGAACAACTGACATACGGAAAACTGAACAAACACATTCGGATTCTGTTGATACTTAAGGAAAAGGATCCATGGGTCATTTTTGATATGTATGAGTCAACATCGCCTCAATCCAATCCTCAGTGTGGCTGCCATGACTCAAAGTGACTCACTTTTCTTTGAAATGGAAAACATTTTAAGTGAAAACAACAACTGACATACTGAAACCCCACAAAACGCATTTGGATTCCTTTGAAACTTTAGGAAAACAATCCATGGTTCATATTTGATGTTTACGAGTCAACCGAACCTCAATCCGAGCCTTGGTGTGGCTGGGAAAACTCAAAGTGACTCACTTTTCTTTGAATTGGAAAACATTTTAAGTGAAAACAACAACTGACATACTGAAAACCAACCAAATGCATTAGGATTCCATTGAAACTTTAGGACAACGATCCATGGGTCATTTGTGACGTGTAAGATTCAACACCACATCAATATGAGTCGCGGTGTGGCCGAGATCACTCTAAGTGTCTCTCTATAGTTTAAAATGGACTTCATTTTAAGTGAAAAGAACAACTGACATACGGAAAACTGACCAAACACATTCGGATTGTGTTGATACTTTAGGAAAAGGATCAATGGGTCATTTGTGATGTGAAAGAGTCAACCGCGCCTCAATCCGAGCCTCGGTGTGGCCGCCACAACTCAAAGTGGATCACTTTTATTTGAAATGGAAAGCATTTTAAGTGAAAACAACAACTAACATACGAAAAACTGACCAAACGCATTTGGATTCTGTTGAAACTTTAGTACAAAAATCCATGGGTTATTTGTGACGTTTAAAAGTCAACATCGCCTCAATCCGAGCCGTGGTGTGGCGGTGATCACTCAAAAATGTCATTTTTTTAAATGAACCACATTTTATGAGATAGTAACTGGCATACGGAAAACCAACGAAACCCTTTCAGAATATGTTGATACTTTAGGAAAATGATAAATGGGTCATGTTTGATGTGAAATAGTCAATAATGCCTTAATACAAGGCACGGTGTGACCGATATTACTCCAAGTGCATGTATTTTGTTTAAAATGGATATCATATATAGTAAAAACACCTGTATATGAAAAACCGATCAAATTATGAATTGAATTCCAAATTTCACATATAATTCTCATCTAAATTTGAAATTGAATTCTAAATTAATTTTAAAATTAATTCTAAATGAATTCTAAATGAATTTTAAAATGAATTCTAAATGAATTCTAAATTATGTATCTTTATAATTACGTTATGAATTCTGATTTAATTCTGAATGTGTATAGTTTCAGGATGTATTATATGTTAAATGTATATGAATTTTCTCTGTATATGTATATGTTAGTTGGTTATTGTAGTTAAAGGAGAGGGATTGAGGAATCATAGGTGAATGAAGTCCCTGCTCTTCCCCTGTGCAAATTGCAGCCTGCTGTGCAAATTGCAGGCTGCTGTGCAATTTTCACAGCATAGGCTATGCCAACGGTTTGAAACCATTGGAATAGTCTTCTAAGGAGGTTTATACCAATGGTTCAGATGGAACAGTTGGTATAACTCTTTCCCAATGGTTTCAAACCGTTGGGAAAAGATGTATAGTTGGCCTTTTCCCAATGGTTTTGAGTGAACCGTTGGGAAAAGCTAGAGATTTTGTTGGGTTTTCCCAACGGTTTACTTAAAACCGTTGGGAAAACATAATTCCAACGGTTAATGTTAACCGTTGGGATAGGTTGTTTTTTCTAACCTATCCCAAAAGTTCTTTGTAAACCGTTGGGAAAAATTTTCCCAACGGCTTACTTCCCCACGGTTTGCAGAACCGTTAGGATAGATATTCCCAAAGGTTCTGCAGCCTTTCCCAACAGTTGTGAACCATTGAAAATGCCTCTTTTTCTAGTAGTCCTTATAGAAAGGAACTTCTGAGTTGGGGAGGGAAGAGATAGAAGGGGGTTGGAAACGTCCTAAAACATAGAGGTAGGGTGGTCATCAAAAAAATCATGGTTGAGGATGTGGAAGGGTTGAATGGGTTGCAACAGGAGGGTGTGGAGGTCCTGGTCATGGTTTCCGATTATTTTGGATATCCTTGTCATGGTTTTGATCATGATTATGAAGACTTTTGACATGTTGTTTTATTCTTTGGAAGAGGGTTTATCCCAATGTTTGACCATATCCTTCCTTTATTATCTTTGCTTTGTTTTTATTTAAATTTTAATAAATGGTCAGGAGCTTTGACTTCTAGATATACCTCTTTCATTATAATAAATATAATTATTATAATTATATATATATATATATAAATAATTATAAGTATGAATATATATATTTATGGATGTAGGGTTTGAGGTCACCGGAATTCGGGGAGGGGGATGTGGTGATGGACAAATTGTTAGTGATGAAGGTGAAATAGGGTTAGGGGAGGATCGTATGACACTAGATCTAGAAAAACTGAGTCTATTGGTGAGGGACCCAACATCGACAAGGTGGGTGACATAGGATCTGTCGATGTGTGGCAGTCAGCACAGGTGGAGGATGTTGGTGGCAGGAATCAATGGTACTTTGCCGATTCTATTAGCATTAGATAGGTTATGCATGCCTTCTTGAATTGATATTTAGGTGACCATGAAGGTGACCAATTCATGGCCTTGGGTTTGAAGGATTCTTCATTGATCATGTAAGAAACTAATCTGGCCAGATGTCATTAAATGGGGCACCAGAGAAGTTGGATTTTCTAGGTCAAGGCTTGGGAAAGTTTGATTCAAATATAAATTGTGTTTCATGCCCCTCGTGCTGAAAGGGGTTGTCTTTTGCTGAAGCCCTATATCAAGGGAACCACCAAGTGACTTGTGAAATATCCAATGAAGCTCATGGCCATCACCTTTTTAGATATGGAAACGAAACATTCACAGTTGTTTCAAATCTTAATTCTCTCAAGAAGAGTCTTGAAGCATGTATGTTTTCTCTTATTGGGCATTTGATTCTTGTTAAGGGTGAAAAGTCGATGAGAACCGACGAGGTAAGGTTGTGACTCTCTCGAATTTGGGGAATTTTTAAGTGGTAGATTGTCCCCATTGGTAGAGGATATTATAATATAATTTTATTTTATGAGGATTATTGAGAGTCTTCTTGGGGATCCAGTTTTTATACACTTAATACAACGGTATTTCACCATTATACATGGGATTTGAACTTCAATCCACATTCACAGAAGCATACAACTATGCAGATCAAGACCAAAATTTATGGTCTCATTTGGATGATTTGGAATCCTATAATTATTAGTGATCTTTTCTCCTATATTGGTTCACCCATTAAGATGGATGAGTACCCTTTTGAAGGGAAATTTGAGTACATTTAAAGAGTCCTTGTGGACGATATCATGCTAAACCCATTGTCTGACTCTGGCACTCTAGTAGAAAATGGTGTTAAAATTGATGTTCAGTTTGAATATGAATTCATCCCATAATTATATAACTTTTACAAGATTTTGGGTAATGAGGTCTCCAATTAGAATAATGTTTCAAATATTCAAATAAAGCATGCATGTACTCCCTTGAAGCCTACTAGCAAGAAACCTCTTGCCACCTCATGTGTGACGAATGAGGTAGTGAGTGATGTTGATCCAAATGGGAAGATGATTGACACACAATCACAGATATAGAAACCATTGGAAGAACTCTCTACTATTTCTTCTAGGATAGATGTGTGATTGATTGATTTTTTTTTTGTTTCTATTGCAAGCCAACATCCATAGAAGGCTAACAATCAATAAGATGAAAATAGAAGAGTCTCTTTTAAAGAGGATCTTATTGGAAGTGTATATTCCAAGCAAGGATGCATGAAAATTACAATTTACAATGATGCTTTTCAATTGGTTTTATATAATAAATCTATGCAATCTATCTCTCCACCCAAGACAAGATAAAATTCTGTTTCCTTGGCTTGGACAGATTCAGCTGGAACTGAGAGTCATGGGAATGTTATAGATTGACCCATGTGGGTTGGAAGTGATTGATGAAGCTATGTTTGAGGCATACATGAACACATACAGAGATAAGGATGTTATGGAGGGCTGGAATATCCCATAAGTGACAGAAAATATGGATGTTGAGAAGGAATAACCTAAGGGAACTTTGCATAAAAAATCATGGATATGGGGCAGGTACCCAAAAGGTTATGGTCGAGGATGTGGTAGAGATGATTAGGCTACTCCCCAAGGGCGTGGCCAAAATGTGACTACCAAGTCTTCGTCCATGGAATTATAGAGTCGACTCACTTCGAAGTAGGAAAATATCATGGAGAAGTATTTTGTGATATTCAATCAAAGGAATTCACAAACATAATGAGAATCTAATGATGATGATGATGACATTGACCATGATTATGGGAATGATCATGTTCTTAATATGCAGTTTTCTTTTTTGGATGAGGGAATGCCTTATTATTTGACCCTATCTATCATCATCCCTTTTTCATCTTTATTATTCTAAAATTTTTTTTAGGAGTGGGCTCACCCGTCTCTTGAACATTTTGACTAAATAAATAATTATAATAATTATATATTTTTTTTTATAGTTATGATTATAAATATATAGATATATATTCCAATAATTATAAAATTATAAGAAATATATTTACAATATTTATAAATTTATTAAAATATATAATTAAAATATTTATTATAATTTTATAATTATTTAAATATATCTACATTTATTTATAATACTAATTATAAATATATGCATTTATTTATAAATATTTGTATATATATATATTTATAAATATATTTATTAAATTATATATATTTATAACATTATAAGTATAATAACTATATTTTTTATAATTTTATAATTATTTAAATTAATATAGATTTATTTATAATTGTAACTATAAATAATTATTTATTTATTTATAGTTATAATTATATATATATATATAAATAATTATAAAATTATATAAAACATATTTATCAAATTTATAATTTTATAAATATATTTAATATAATTTTATAATTATTAAAATATATCTATATTTATTTAGAATTATAATTATAATTTATTTATTTATTTATAAATATTTGTATATATTTATAATTATATTTATTTAATTAAATATATTTATAACATTATATGTATAATTAATATATTTATTATAAGATTATAATTATTTACATATATATATATATATTAATTCATAATTATAATTATAAATTAAAATATTTATTAATATTTTTATATAAATATATATATATAATTATAATAGATGTATCCATTGCAATTTTATAATTATTTAAATAAATAAATATATATAATAATTATAAATAATTATACTCAACCAGTATTTATATATAATTAAAAATATATAATTATAAATATAATAAATATATTTAGTATTTAAATATATTTATTATATTTTAATAAGTATTTATGAGAACATAATAGATTCAAGGGTATAACATGAATGAATCATATAATTAGTAAAGTATTAATCATAAAAAACGAGTCATCACATGTATTGACATCATGAATAATAATAAGGGTGTAATGTATAAATGAACATTCATGAAGAATACAAAACATATGCATGTCAATTATACTCATGTATCAATATATTTATTGACCAAATTCATCGGAAGCATATATTTATTTAAATAAATAAATATTATAATTATAAATATATAATTATAAATATATATTTGTAAATATACTAAATTTATTTATTATATAATAAAATTTATTATAATCATATAATTATTTAAATATATAATTATTTAATTATAATATTAGAAATATTTTTTTAGATGATTGCATAAATATTTGAATTATTAAAAAAATATTAATTACAAACATGTGTTTTTTATTTAATGTATATAAATAAACATTATTTTTGATTATAAATATATATTTTTATATAAATTAATAATCTTTTATATTAAAAACCATTATCAGTACTAATAATAGCGATGATAAATCAACCATTTATCAGCACTAACAAAAGAATTGATAAAGGGTACACCTTTATCAATGTTTTTTAGCACTGATAAAGGGAATATTTATTAGTGCTTTTAGATAGCACTTATAAAGACCCCCCTTGTATCTTCACATTTTTATTAGCACTGACAAAGGCCAGCACTACCTTGGCACCGATCTGTGGTAGTGAAGATAAATGGATAACCAAGGAATGAAACATTGGGTTTCTGTGAAGTTGATACTATGGTGTTTTAATAGAATAATGGAAGTATCTCTTTATTTATGGAAAGGAAAATCATTGTCGGTGTGTGTGGGTGCTGACCATGGATGTGATACCAATAGCATGAGATGTACCATAGGTTATGTAATTACCTAGGTAGTAACTAGGCTAAGTTGGATTCCTTAGTAGATAATGATGTGGGATTTAGCCACCAAAAATATAGAACACATTGTTCTCATAGAGGCTAAGACTGAGATGATTTGGTTGAAAAACTTCTTGGAGGAACTAGACAAAAAGTGAGAGAAAAATGAATTTCACTATGATAGTTATAGTTCTATACATTTTGTAACGTACCAAATTTTCATTTATATATGAAGAAAATTTAGTTAAATTACCATTTTATCAGTGGCTTAATACAAGATTATTGAAGAAATTGAAGAATATTCACGGACCGAAAAATCTAAAAAATGTATTGATAAATTTGACAGTTATAGAGATGTTGAGGAACTGTTGTACCACTTTTGGAATCCATTAAGAAATAAAGTATGATAGTTAGAATATGATAGAACACTAAAAAAGCATAGAAAAAAAACAAATTATATTTCATGAATCATCATCTTAAAATTTAATATTTGATGGGAATAATGCCTTGGTGAGTGAAGGAGAGTTGTAGATCATATTAAGTAAGTTTTCAAAGCTAGTAGAATTGAAATAGCTCCTCATGGAGGATTAAGATCCAAGTAGGACATTGTTAGAATGGTTTATCCTAATCCTCTTAGATAATGTTTAACTAAATTATAGTAGAAATGACCATAGTGAAGACCATAAATCTATATATTTTACCTCCTTGGTGGGGTTGTTGGGTTTACTAGGGCAACCAACCCCTCCTCTTACATTAGAGGGCCAAAAGGCCCAAACCCAAATTTTATGTAATGTATAAAATTTGACTATAATATAGAAAATATGACCAGAGACAACTATAGAGAACTGTAGTAGTTCAAAATTTGACATTTTTTACTATACAATCTCATACTTTTAAGACTTTGGTACTCTAGCTTCATGAACATTCATCCACCGATCACTGTATCATATTGGAATTATTGTTTGGTTGGTGACATTGTTTCACCGTATTCATTATGAACTAATTCATCCTAGGTTTTCTATGTTTATATTTCTATGAAATTCACCTTTATTTTTTTATCATAAATTATTATAATTATTCTTTCTCTTTGTGGATGTAGAGATTATTCTCAAACCACATAAATAACTGTAACATGTGATCTTCTTATTTTTCTTTTTATTTTTCGATTTTAAACTTATCTATGAATAATTTTCCTCCTAAAGATCTTGG
The DNA here is from genome assembly GCA_963277665.1 of Viscum album. NCBI lineage: Eukaryota > Viridiplantae > Streptophyta > Magnoliopsida > Santalales > Viscaceae > Viscum > Viscum album. Next base: position 1,199,157,820 of record OY728131.1, read on the forward strand.
AGCTTTTTCACCACACCCACTAGGGTCACTTTATTAAGTGAAAACATGGAATAAAATTTATCACAACTAAAAAAAAACATTGAGATAGCTTTAGTGTAACACCCTGAGATTTTGTGAAATATATAATTTTTTAAATAAATCAAATCATTTATATATTTTTCTTGACATGACATATCAAGTTTATCTTCCATTACAATAAATAATGAGTTTTTCTCATGTTACATGAAACACAAAGTTAATATTGTGTTTCCTGCAACATTAGGTTATCCTGCATTACATGCAACACTGGGTTAGCTTGCGTTACACACATCACTGAGTTTTAATAAAACCGTTATTTATTTTTAACATGACCATTATAAAATATCCATAAAAATTATAAATACTAATATTAATAACTAATTTAAAAATATTATGTATAATTTTTCAATATAAAACAAAACACACTGATAGAAAAATACTTAATTTTTTTAATAAAGTCTTTATATGTTTTTAAAAAACATTTTTATCAAAAACTGTTATTTTTAATTCTTTTTGAGAACTTTAATAAATATTTTTTCACACATTTAGGTAATTAATTTTGACAAATAAACTTCATTTTTTAAATTAACATTTCAAAATTATATTAGTATGATTTTTTTAGTTTTTTTGATATGTTTCATTTTTTGATAAATAGTGAAAAATACTAACTTTTAATTGAAAACTACCATTTAATTTAATTTATTTATAATGTGAAATTATATATTAAATAGATTTTAAAGTAAAATTATTTCAATAATAAATAAAATAAAATAATTTATTTCTTGTAATCAATTTCTTATTTAATTATAATATAAGGACTTTGTAAACTTTTGAACATTTTCTCTTTAAAACCCCACTTTCAAATGGTGTCTGTGGGATTAATTTTAAATTAAAATTTTAAACTTATGTGATTGGAATTTGAGAAAATGGATTAAATAATTTGAATTAAAATAATTTATATTATCTAAAAAGCTCAACTAATTTTTTGACCAAAATGATTACTGAATGCAGTAATAATTAATTACAGTGGGTATGGTAAAAATGGATTTACCAGGGAGTTAAACTAAAACTATTAGGGAAAAAATCACCAATACACTTAAATAAATACTATTTTATGGACATATATCTCCCATTACCACTATAATGTTTGATAATGGACGATTTCTTACCAGTGTGACCTATGAAAAATGTGAGAGCACCCAATTATTTTAAAAATACCAAGTGTGTCCTCTCTCTTCTTATAAAAGGCCACCACCTCTCTTCTCATATTCACACATTTAAACCCTTTTCGTTCAAAAAACAACTAACCAAATAAATTCCAAAATTAACTCCACTCATTTGGTAATCCTTATTTTGGGAATAAATCCATCATAGGAAGGATTTTAGTGCAAACTTAAGGAGGATACCCAAGCACATGATCCTCAGCCCAGTTGGTGAGGACTCCTTAAGTGAATCCAGGTGACCAGAGATCAAATCTAGGACGAGGATAATTTCTTGGGGTACTATAGAAAGTATTTTTCAATACTGTTTAGTACTGTAGTTTCCACTGTGATGTACTGTACTGGGAACTGTAGCAGCTACTGTAGCAGGCACTGTTTGGAATTTTAGTAGCTGGGAATATTCCCCCATTTAGGCCTTCGGGCCATCGATTTGGTCCTCAAGTCCTTTATGGCCTTTGGGACACCCAGGACTTTGGGTTAGTAAGGCCTTCGGGCCCCATCAAGGCCTTCGGGCCACCTTAAGTGCTGATGCAAACTAGACAGCCTACAAAGAACAAGCTTTAGAAGGGGGATGAGCAAAGAGCATTCACCATAGCAGAAGCTAAATAGATTGCAATAATTAGAAGGTATAGAACCTACCATGGGGACAATCATGTGCATGCATGAGGAATCCTAGCCAAACATCCATGCGAAGGTGGAGATCTAATTTCACGATGAAGATGCTGGGGAGGATCAATTCCAAGTTTCTAGTCTGGATTGTTTATAATGCTTGAAGCCTATGGGAAATAAATTCCTCAAAGGCCTACAGGCCATGTAATAATTACATCTACAGGCCTTGTAAGGGTTCCAACTCACCCCTTGAAAGGTGTATTATCAAAATTCAATAAAAAATGAAGGCCTTTTGGCCATTGGAGGTAAGGAGGATACCCAAAGGAGAGGTAACATTCATCAATGAGCGTTTTTTTATTTATTCCTCCACCTCCATAAATTATTGTCATACCATTATAAAGTAATAAATTCAGTATATTTCATATAATAATATTTTTTTATGTTAAGTTAAAGACCAAAAACCATCTACACTTCCATCAAATGAGTTAAAAATCATCGTCCGTGTGTGTAACGACCTACAACCTAACGAACCTATGTTTTTCATTTTTCCATTTCCACTTCTCACAGTTGTACTTAATGATGAATTTATTGTTTATATATTATATTTATGATAATATTTCTATTTAATTTTTATATCACACTTACCTTCAAGATTTACATTTTTTGGAATTTGATAGTGTCGCTTGTGTGTACGGCGGACTACCGCCTTATGAAGCATTGTGATTTGTTCAATATTTACATATAATGTATTACATATGGATTTAATAATAACATATGATATATATTTAATAAACATTTTTATGTAATTTTAATACATATCATTTTATTTTCTTTTTTAAAACCTAAAGAAAATTAAAAACAATGTTCATGTGCACATATGACCTACTGTCTCCATGAATGATGTATTTCATTTCCTATTACTAAATTTTTAGGATTACTATAAATAAATATATAAGTAATATATATGATATTTATATAATGATTTTAATTATGGGTATTTTGTAATTATGATAAAATTAAGGGGAAACAAAATATAACAAATCAAAACATATACAAAAAACAAAGCGGTTATTAACCGAAACGTAATATTGACAAGGAATTGTGAATAAATAGGTAAAAAAAGGTCATAAAAATAATATATAGTATGATATATATCAATATTGTTTTGTAATATAATATTTATTATGAAGGAGGTTTAAATTAGTATGATGAAAGTCAATACATAAGGTAAGGGGATTTTTGTCTCAATTTACCTTCATTGAGACGTACGACATACTATGCACATATATTCTTTCATGAGGTGTATATTTGACCAACATTGACATGCAATATCATGAATTTATTCATCCTTGTGATATTTTAAGTTTCATTTTATGTTATTCCTTCATGGGACTTATGATTCAATGTTACCAAGATTGTAATGATTTTATGTTATAATCTCATTATTTATTAGGATTATTTATGATTAAGTCTCCACTATTGAAATATCATGATATACCTATCAATAATTCTCATGAAGTTTATTATACATTGGTTATTCATGATATATTGATCTAATGATATAAATTTTTTACTCCTTGAAACATAATATAATTAAGAATTTTTTGTATGACAATACGACTTTATTTCTCTCTTTAGTCATAAATTTGTTCTCATTTAAAACCAAGTTTTCTAAAAAAATAAAAAATGTTTCATTACTATCTTATGATTTTTAAAATTCATTTTTACCCATTTTTGAATTTTTAAAAATATTTTTAAAGGAATATTCATGTCATTTTTTATATAATTATTATTTGTATTTTACTGAAAAGATTAAAGGAATATTATGTTTTAAATGTAAATTATAAATGAAATTTTCTAATGTCATGACCAATAATTTCTTCAAATAGTCCATTACAAGTTTAAAAGGTTATTTTTAAAGGAAATTATTTTAATATTTTTATTCTTTAAAAAGTTTATTTTTTAATCAGAATTTTTCTTTTCCTTAATAAATATTTTAAATGATTTTTGAATCTTCATATATATGTTTTCGAGGATATTTTCAATGAATATGATTTTGAAAATGTTTTATGTTTTTAAAATTGATTTTAAATGAAAGGTTATTTTCCTTTAGAAATTTTCAATGTGATATTTAAAAATCCTTCTCCATATAAGACGATACCCTTTGATGTAACTTATTCATTGATAGAGATTTGAACCATGGACACCATTTTTAATGTTTCTTTGAATGGTTTATGTTTATGATGACATGATGTTTATAAAAACTACTTCTTTCCCATGAGTTATACCATGATAAAATTCTAATCAAAAAAACTTCTTTTTCCACAGGTTATGCAATGATGAAATGATTAATTGATTATGAAACATGTCTATTTTCCACAGGTTTAGATATGATGAAATTTTTATAAAACCCATTTCATTTCATGGGTTCTGATATGATGATAGTGTTATGATATCGTGGCACATGTATGTATGATTTTCATTATCAGACTGTATTTATGTTCTAACTAAGGATGGTGGTTATGTTATAACCACAGAGGCGTGGGACCTATATCTACCTCTAATTCATTGGTTAAATATTTATATCTCATGAGATAGATTGGATTGGAACAAAGAGTGAAACTATGTTAGTAAGGGACTTTGTCTGTTGTGATGGTATTTGGAGTGAACCTGGACAACTATAATGATATATATAGACTTGTATATCATGTTCATAATGTTATGTGTGAACCTAATTACATGTTCACAATGTTATTAGTGGAACTATCTTTCATGTCCATAATGTTATGTGTGGACCTAGTTGCATGTCCATAAGTTTATTTGAGGTCCAAGTTTCATATCCTTACCTTAAAGATTCAACACTAAAAAAATATAACCAGTTTAGAGGTAGTCATTTTTGAGTTTAGAGTTGGTTTTAAACCCTTCAAAACACATTAGCGACGGTTATGAAGATCCACCTCTAATGTCCATGCCTAATGTTTGAAGAGGCGATTTTGAGGAACCACTGGTAATGTCATGGTGAATTTAGATGTGATTACATAGGGGGGGTTTAAACCCCCTATGATGTTGGTATAAATTTACCAGAAATTATTATATTAATGGTGGTTAAAAATACACCTAATATATGAAGGAAGTTAGAGGTGGTTGATTGAGGTTTTTGGGGGTGGTTTTAACTGCCGCTAGTCTTGGTTAATTTAGGGGTGGTTGTGAAAACCACTCCTAAAGTTTCGCTCTATTTTTTTAAACCCATAGTCCCTATTGTCTCATGTTCAGTCCCACTTCTACCCTACCCCTCCAGTAATTGACCCACATCCAGTAACACCTCCCACCCAACCTTATCATGCCTTACTACCAACCCTCAAGGTTCCTACCATTCCCCTTCCCACCCCTCTCTAAGGCCCCCTTCGGTTCCCATGACAATTCACACTCCCCTCTACCCCAAAAATCTTGTGTCATGTCAATGAGGGGACCACGATCTCCCCCGTCCAACAAATTCAACCAAACAACTTTTAAAATATGAGCCAGGTAAGAGAATCGCTCCTCTGTTGACTCCATATTCTTCTATCATGTGAACCACTACAGTACTTCAAATTCAATTAATATAATGCATATTATTGTGTTTATATATATTTATAAGTTTATTAAAATAAAAATTATTTATATAATATATTATAAATACATTAATGAAACCACAAATACATATATTTATATAAATTATATGTGGAAATTTGTATTAATACAAATATTTAAATACATATATTAATATTAATATTAAAATAAATATATATGTATATAAATATTTTCTACACACCTCTATAAATTTTATATTTACATATATTTAAATAAAATTATGTATGTATGTATTTATAAATATATTTATATCAAACCGACACATAAACACAAATGTGTATTTATATATTTATTTTTAAATATTTATACTTATTTTCATACACATATATATTACATGTATATATATTTATATATTACCTAAATATATTATGAATATATATATATATATAATATTTATACGTACAAAGTTTAAAAATTATATATAAATTTATATTACCTATTTATATGAATATAATATATTTTACATTATATAAATATAATAAATATATTATATATAATATTTATATTATATATATATGTAATATTTATATTATATATATATATAATATTTATTTTATTTATATGCATATAATATAAAATAATATTTATATATAGATAAAATTTTATGAATATTTAAACATATATACATATATTTATAATGTTAAATCATGTATACACATACATTTAATATATCTTTATGATTCTTATATGTATATTAATTTAAATTTATTTGTTTATAAATATAAATATATATATATGTATATATAATTTATTTATACATTTAATAATAGAACATATACATAATATATATGTAATATAATATAATTTATATATATATATAATTATTTTTACATACATTTCTGTTTTTATATATATTTATATGTATTTAATGTATTTATATAATAAGTTTATAATGTATTTAAATAAATTTATATAATATTTTTATCAGGCACAAACACACATACTCTATAATTTTATATATTTTAAAATGAATAAAAAATATTAGAGGGGGTTAAAATGACATCTAATCGACGGTTATAAACGACCTCAAATTTCTTAAATTAGAGGGGGTTCAAAATCCCCTCTAATTATATGCATGTGTGTGTAAGTATATATCTTTAGAATCTATTATTATTATTATTATATAAACTATAAAGGTTTTTATATGATTTTTTTAAATAAATCATATTTATGTATATATTTATATAATATATTTATGCTTTTATATTATAATCTATAATATATGAAATACAATTTCATAGAAAAAATTATATCCATGTACATGCACATTATAATATTATATTTATTTATATAAATAAATATTATTAAATATAATCATATAAATTATTTATATTAATATATATATATATATATATATAATATGTTATAATATATTAAAATAAATTTATATATTACATTTTTTGTATTTATATATTATGATTTTTTAAGAAAATAGTTGGGGTTCACAACCCCTAAGATGACTAAAATTAGAGGTACTGGTGAACCCCCTCTAATATAAGATGTTATAGGTGGTTAAAAACCCCCTATAACCTCTTATATTAGTGGGGGTTCTGAACCTACACTAATTTAATAGATTATAAGGGATTGTGAACCCCACTATTTTCATAAAAAAATAAAGTCCATATAACACACACACACACACATATATATCTATATATGGTTCCTATAAAATACAACTTAATATATATATATATATATATTTCCTCTAACCAAATATATAGTGCCTATAATATAATATATAACACCAATAATTATTATATTAGCAGAGTTTTGGAAAAAAACACTTCTAAAATCCAACCAAATATTAAAAAAATAATGATAAAAATTTTAGAGGGTGTTTTGAACCCCCTCTAAATTCAATTATTATAGGGGCTGTTCATAACCCCCTCTAATTTATACAAAAAGAATTTATAGGGGGTTGTGTAGAACCCCCTCTAACCCCCCTCTAAACACCATGTTTTTTTGTAGTTTCACTTGTTCCTATTTATACATGTTCTTAATGCTAAAATATAACGTGTATACTAAAAATCCATGTATAATTACAATGTTATGCACTCATGTATTATGTTATTTTATTTATTATGATTCATATATTATAAACTTCTCATCATTATTCCATTATAAAAATTATGATCATTTATATGAAAGGTATGGTTTTCAAATGTTATAATCATATTCTCATGCCATTATGTTCATGTTATTCTTATGTATCTCCTTTTTTACCCTTACTGAGCATCTAATTTCAACATTTCTTATGTTTCACTTCCACCCAGGTTATAAAGAAAGTTTTTATATAGGTTATATATATGAATTGTACTTAATGGGAAGATATTTTTTAGAGAGATTGAATATCTTTTAGGAATTAAGGAGATTGTGTTCCAAGTTTCCAACGGCACAAAATTTTTATCATCCTCATACATGTCTTTGTGTAATGTAATGAATATACATCTAAAATATGTAATATCTATGTGTAAGATGCCTAAGTCAATATAGTTTGTACCAGAGGAAATGTTTAGTCATCCTTTGGAAACTAGGATGAGAGAACACTAGTGAGATCCCAAAGGACATGTCCAAGGATAAGTATAATGATCAGTCAATGTATTGGAAAATGACATAGAATTTTGGGAAAGGATAGAGTGATTGGTTTTCTAATAATACATACCTTTTTGATACTACCAATGGATGTGTCTCTGATACATATGTACCTAGGGTAATAACCCCGAAAATAGCATATTGAGCTAGACACGATCAAGAACTGGTCCACGCCAATAGGCCTCACTACACACCTAGTTTGAAACTCCCAAGGGATATTATTTGGAAATTCAAAAACTCTTTAAAAATATAATTAATTATTTAAATAGATAATAACCATTACTGTCCTAGATTAATACTAATGTTCCATAGATTAAAATGAAAGTCTCATGATTTGGACACTCTTTAAGTGATTTTCATGATTATGTGTTTCCCCACTATGATTACTGTTTCTCACACTATGTTTTTAGTTTTATTCAATGGATGGAACCCAAAGAAACCATGTTAATGAGGAATTAAATGGATAATTAAATTATTTTTCTCTTGAAAATTTAATGTTATGGGATTTAAAATGAAAAAAATCATTATTATGATCACTAAACATTCTTAAGCCATGAATCATGGTGAAAATACAAATGAGAAATGGAGGGAACAATGTTCTATTCAGTCATTTATGAGGAAACACCTAACGACTTGTTGGTCAGAGTAGGAAACTCAGGAGGGGTGGTGAATTTATTTCCTATTAAAATTTATATTAAAAATTATATTTAAAAGATTCCCTAAATTCAAAACAAAATAGGATAGTTAATCAAAGTAGTGAGTTTATAATAGTCTTATTGTTCCAATAATTTCTTAGTTTAAAAAATATGAGATATTGATAAAACATTTGAAATTAATAAAATAATTAAAAATAATTTAAAAAACTATCCAAGACTAAATATTAAAGTGTAATTCAGTTTTCTGAAATATAGATAAAAATATAGAAAACTAAATTTGATAACATAGCAGTTATAAAACAGGAGGTTCAGTCTCAAGATGAGATATAGTCCTCTCCACTTAGTGATCACTTCCCACCAACCAATATTTAAATGTAATGGTTTTTATCCACACCCTGGATTAGGGTTTACACAATAGTACATAAACTATCTAGGACACAAGACCTCTACCATAGTTCTATGTGGGAATAGAAAATACGACCAGGTCACGCATGAAATCTTCCACAGTTCTTTGTGGGATAAAAAAGTGTAAAAAGATAGTTATTTAAGGATATCTAGTATCCTCTAGTTTATTATAGGATAAAATGTGTGTTTTATAGATAGATGCACACACTGCTCGAAGATTTATTAAAAAGGTACACAATAGAGCAATAAAGATTAGATAAGGTTTATAAGCCTCAGAGTGTCATGCAGTTCATCTCTGGACTCTTTGATGTATCAGAGTTGAAGATGGAGTCCTCTTTTGGAAGCATACACTGAAAACAGAGTGTCGTGGAGAACTGTGTTCTGTCTTCCAAGAAGATGAGATGTTTTTCTTCTTAGGTTTAGTTGAATGTTGTAGATATGTTATAACTTTGGTGGACACCAGTCCTCTAATTCATAGAGAGTATGAATGAAGAGTTCCTCGGGTGTTATTCTATTATGTATGTTTCTCATGTGGGTCTGCTTCTGTGTCTAGTAATATCTTTATGTATGTGTTTTTTTGTTATTCCTTTCATTCAATCTTATTTTTATATATATTCTTTCTTCCCGATAATTTGTATGTTTTGAGGTATATATTGTACCTCATACGTCTGACATCCTCATTTATGCTATTTGTAAAAAGCATTAAATTAATCAGTCACATTAAAACACTCAAAATATGATCGTTAAAAATAGTTTTAAATAAAAGGAAATTTAAATAGTCTATTGGTGAGTTCTCTGTCGGTATCTCCATCTATCAGTGACTCATTCTGTCAGTGTGTCATTTTTTCGGTATCAGTGACTCATTCCATCATCGTGTCCTTCTATCAGTAGCAGTGACTCATTATGTCGGTGTATCCTTCTATCGGTCTATCTATGAATCGGTTGGTCCTTTAATCAGTAGTTACTTACATTGGTAGGTCCTTGTATAGGTAGGTCCATACGTCGGTAGGTAGTTTGAACTATTGGTGAGTCGGTCTGTCAGCGTGTCAATTGCACTATCTGTGTCAATTTTTCTTACCTAGAAAATATTACTACATGGAATGTCTAATAAAATAAATATTATTAGAATGTGTTAAACATATATTTGATCATAAATAAACACAATTATGGATATTTAAACTTAAATAAACATGATCAAAATGATAAGACATGATTTGTTATTATTAAAATCATTAATACGAGAAAGAGTGACCACCGTCTTCTATAGTCTAAAAATATCCCCCTTTTGATGATCACAAATCATGGAATTATAAATTACAGTAATTTGATGTGGAATATAATCATTCTACTTATCATATCTCATTATTGATGAATTTTTTCAATATATAGATAATGTTTAGAGGTAAAATAAATAGTAATGGTATCAAAAGGAAACAGAAAATAATAGTATCAAAGACTAATGTATTTTCATACCATATGTAATCAGAGGTAAGGCAAATAAAATACATAAGAGTGGTATCAAAAGTGAAATAAATTAGTATAATGCCAAAATTATCTCCCCCTTTTGGGATTGTCAAAAAATATCAAGGGTATAAAAGATGGTTCTCCCCCTTTTGATGGAAATAAAGTAGGAAATAACTAATAAAGGAATAAGATGTAATAGAAAAAAATAAATAAAGAATGAAAACATATGAAAGTAAATAGCAGTGAATTCCATTAATCAATGAAGTAAAAAGTATTACAAAAGGCGGTAAAATACAAGAAAATACAACCAATCATCCCTATCATAGAGTTATCTACACTACTTCTAATAATCAAGAGGTTTCATCCCCTTCTCAGAGGGATCAATGGTGGGTCCATTAGGTGGTGAATTAGAAGCTGGAGGGTCTGAATAAATCTTCAAAAGGGGTAGGATCACTTCTTCTAGAAAATTAGGTGCAATGTTGAGTTAGTGTTTTGACAACCCAGGTGGTTGATTCTGCTCTTGGATCACTGGTCGAATCTGACCAAAAGCTTGAGAAAATGTCATCTGAGATAGAGGCATAGATCCATCTGGTCCAATAAGTGTAGTAGCAGACACCAAAATTGCTACACTTTTCACATAAAGTTATGTCTTCAACAACTTGATGAAATCCTAAATGATTTCAACACCATAATTCATAGATTTTACAAAGGCATATTTATTCTCCATGAATTTTTCCAAAAGAGGGGTGAATTACTTAAATTGATTGACTTGTTCTTTAAATGCTCTTGTAACTAGGGTTAAAGTAAAATTCACAACCAAAAATATAAAGTGACTTTTCAACTAGTTCTTGGTGTAAATATTTGAGAAATGTGAATTAGTCCTCTTTATTAACTCTTACTGAGTGGAATATGATTCCTTGGTATAAAATATAACCATATCATGAACAAGATTAGTGTTCTGTTAAATTTGAGAAAGACTTTGAAAACCATAGGAACCAAATAGAGCTTTAATCGCATTCATAATAACATTTATAATCACCTCATTGTCCAAGGCTTGATATGACTGACTATAGGTAGAAGGAACAACAGTAGTGTAGGTATGTGCCTTCAAATCATTAAGAATAGTCTCTAGACAACCTTTATACTATGAGGTCATAATATTAATTATAGAGACATGCCCAGTCATTTGTTTTCTCATCTTGGTGATATTTTTAACAATTGTTACATCTTTTTTGATTAATTTGGGTTTAATTTCAGTTATAACCTTTTCTAAAATGTTGATTTCATTAGGATCACTCACACCAACTACCTGAAATGGAATAGGAGCAGCTTTCATGGACTTCTTCAGCTCTTCTATTGAAGATTTGAGAGAGTGTAATTCATTACTCAAGTGGGTGTTTTCTATTCTATCTTATTGAGTCTCATGGACCATTTGAGATTGAACTGATACAATTACTGCTGAAAAAATTTCATTCATAAACGTTTCAAAGTCTATTTTAGTGACATATTCACTAGGAAGGGTCTCAACCACTATTTCATTGAAAATAAACACAAGTAGTTCATCATATGAGTCTTTATAATCCAACCCAAGTACAACATATCTAGTATACCTTGACCATTAAAACAAAATATCACCATCCAAAGGAGTGAGAGTGTCAAGACTCACTCTTCCATATTAATGCTCCTCATCAACTTGACCTCTCCTTCCATGAGGATCTCCCACAATATGTTCTCTTTTTAATAGTTTCTCACATTAATCACGAGGTCTTATTATTTCATAGACTAACTAATGTGAAAGGATCACTTAAGGTTCCACTTAATCATGAACTTCATCATTAGCTATTTCTTCATCAAAAACTGTAGAGGGTTCTATAACAATATGTTGAACTAAGGAATCAACCATCTCTATATATCCACCATGATCATCCTCATGATGGTCACCATCACTGTCACTGTCTTCACCTTTACATTCATCATTATCATGTCCAAAGGCATGATCTTCACTTACATTTCTATTATAATTTTATTCACCTTCTTCCTCTTCACTACCACTGCCACACCCACTTTCATCTTCTTCACTTCCTTCTTCTTCTTCTTCTTTAGAGCCACTAGATCTACATACATATTCCAAACTGCCTGAGACTTCTATCTCATAATCTCCATTGATTCCAAGAGTTAGTTCATCTAAAGGTAAATCATGTGGAGGACTAAGAGGTCCAAAATAAAATACTTTAGGAGATTTAGTGGTATCAGTATCACTCCTATAATCGATAGGTGACCCTCGATCTCTCATTAGAGTGTAAAGCTCTTATTCCTCATCTGAAGAGTAAAAAACATCATCATCTGGTCCCTAACTAGGATCAACCACATTCCTTGGCATAGTTGGATGGTCAAATAGATTAAAATTATCATAGATCTTATCTTTACACCCCACACATTCTTTCTTCCATGGGTTCTAATCGATATTCAATATTTTATAAATCTCTTTTCTTAGGAAGAAATTATTTACTAACACAACCCTTCTCTTTCAACATGTTTGAAATTAAACTTGTATAATATATGGAATTCATTTTTCAAGAAGGATTGATCATTTTAGTTATGTGCAAAGAAAGTTATCCATGTAGATTTACCTTAATCCCTTTTCTCAATAGATAAATAAAATAAAAATATTCACACTTTAGAGATTCAATGTACCTTTTCCTAGGATAGATCTAATGCTGTATAAACTTTAACAAAATTCTACACTTTATATTTAACTCTGTAGAAATGGGTCTTCTATTATTTTCATTATCAGTAAGCTCCTTCAGAGCTGTCTCAAAGCATTATAACTAACTCTCGAGTGGAGAACTACTGTGATAATCACCAAACACACACTCATGGGGTACCTTAAGATATTTATCCCACCGTATATCTGAAAAAGTGATTCTATTTCCTTTCATTGTGGACTTTATCCAGCAAACATCACTACCTTTTAGTAGAAACACTACATTCATATAAAACTCATGAACTAAATTCAGGTAGAAAGGTATTTCATTATCTGAGAACCACTCAATCCATCCCTGATCCTTTAAGAAACAGAGTAGCAAAGACTTTCATTCCAACATCCATTCAATGAGAACTTCTTTTTATAGAGTCACTACATGGTTCTCCAGAGTATGATTTACAGATCCATAGGATTTTCTTGATTCCCCTTTCTGTTTCTTAGTTTCATGAGACTTGATTCCCATTTTAATAGTTTGATTTGAATTTTGGGAGGTGAGAGGTTGGGAGGTAGATAGAATAATGGCTAAGTGAGTGTAAGGGTAAAGGAGTAGAGTGTATTGACATGAATTTAAATCATTTAGGGATTTTGAAATCACAAAATTCTGAAATTGTGAACCATGTTCAACAAAATACTGAAATAATGTCATTTAGGTAAAAACATAAAATGGATAAAAATTAGAGATTCATCGGTGTTGGCATGATAAAATTTCCATAATAATAATGGTTTCGTCTTGACAAGGTGTCGGTGTCAGCATGAATGATTTTTCATAACACTAATGGTGTTGGATTGACAAGGCGTCAGTGTCGGCATGATGATTTTTTCCCAACACTAACGATGTCATCTTGACAAGGAATTGATGTTAGAATGAAAACTGTTTTGGAAAGAATAATTCATCAGTGTTAGAATGAAAACTATTTCAGCATGACATAATTATCGGTGTTAGGATGACATTTTTAGCTTCATACTGTTAGTGTCGGTATAACCAATTCACCTAAAATTATCAATGGAATAACAACAGAAGGTCTTATAGATCAATAATTCTTAACCCATGTCTGATGTAGTTCATTCTTTCAGTATTAAATGGATTAGTGAGAATGCCAGTAAGCTCATGTTCAGTGCTAATAAAATATAAAGTTATATCATCTTTTTGATAATGGTCTCTCAAAAAGAGACGTCTTATATCAATGTGTTTTTTCCTAGAATGGAAAACATGATTATTAGAGATATTAATAGCACTTGTGTTATCATAATTTATAAGTACATGTCTGAATTGATATTCATAGTATAATAATGTGTGTTTCATACAAAAATTTTGAGCACAAAAACTACTTAAAGCTATTTATTTAGCTTCTGAAGTAAATAATGCAGTATAATTTGGTTTCTTACTACACCATGAAACTAGAGACTTTCCCAAAAAAGACATGTTCCAGAGGTTCTATTTATTTCTAACTTACATCCACCGAAGTCATTATCTAAATAACTCACTAAATAAAAAGGATGTCCTCTAGGATAGATGTAATGACCCAATGTTTTTAATGGAAATTCCCTTATTATAAATATGCCATAAAATCACATAATAATGAACTACTAAGTGAAAGGTGACTTTTAAACATAAGTGTGTCACTTCTGTGTTTGGAATTTTGAGAATCTAACATACACGATTGTGTTCAAGATGTTTTTTGGAGTCCGATAAGGAAAACTTAATATTTGGTGAATAGTAACATACCCTAATGAATAGTAACATACCCTTATGAATATTGATATACCCTAATGAATAGTAACCTCACCTATGGTTGTATAAAAATAATATTCAAGTTGTAAGTACAATACAATTATATTTTAGAATAAGTTAATGAGTGTTTTAAAACTGGTTTTTGATAATAAATTATGATTTTAATTAAATATTAAAATAATCAAATTTAGAAAGTTATTTTTGAGAAATGGACTTTATTTTGGGATTCTAAATATCGAAAAAGGGTTAGGGTGAATTTTTGAGATTTTTCTGAAATACTTGAAATTTGGATGAATAGTAAAATACGGTAATTTACCGTATATATACATTATAAGATAAATAAAATATTCCTAGCATCATGGATGATGTCACCACCCATGGTTAAAATTCAAATGACCCATTTTCTATTCTTGGTCATGTAATAATTACAATTCTTTGTCTTGTGAAGAAATAATAAATTAAGGCTTATAATATCATGAAATCCCTCCTCTCCTCCACTATAAAACCCCCCATTCACTCCCTCTTCTCTCCAATCCTCTCAAGCTCCAAGACTTCTCTAAATTCTTATTAAATATCTCTCCAAGGTCCTACACCACGTCCAAAAGCTCTCAAAATCCTCAAAATACCAAAACCTATCCCCTTAAGAGGTTCTCAAAGGAGGAAGTCTCAAGAGGTAAATTCCTCTTCCCAAATTTCTTCTTTTCTTTTAAGTTCTTTTCTTTTTAATTTATTTCCTCACCTCCCTTCACCATAATAGTATGATAAATCTAGTAGCATAAATTTACTATAATTTCTTCATGCTTGTGGTATATTTCATCATCTTCCCTCCTTTCCCCACACTTTTATTTGAAGGAAATGAAAGCTCCCTTTGAGATGTGCTAATTTAGCACATTCAAGGACAATAGTTTATCAATTTCTATTATTATCATTAATTATGGTCATGAAACCATTTGTGTTATGTTTGAACCAGATTATTATATTTGTAATATAGCCTATTTTTGGTTCTGTAATCCTTTGGTAAAAATGGAATTAAGTTTTAAATCGAAACACTTTCTTTGTAATAAAACCCACCGAATAACTAAAATGGTTATCACTAAGGTTATATATGTAATAATTAAACATCACTCTAAGTAACCTAATTAAAACTAAAACCATGTAGTCTTTTGGATATGAACTAAATAATATAACTTCAATTCTGGACAACAACTTTCATCTTTCATATAATCCAAACTTGAATATAAGTGAACCGATCTTTTAAAGCCAAGTAAACAAACAAGCCCGAACAATGAAATTGAACCTTATAACTAATAAAAAAGGCATTAAATGAACTAAACAGGGTTAAAATAAATAAATTTAATATATAAGAGGTTATGGACTTATAAATTAATATGACTAATTTGTTTATTCAGGTCATTAATAACAAGTGGAGAACACCAACGGATTTATGGTAAGGGATCCTCCCCTTCCACTCTTAATCAAGATTATTCTCTATGCTATGCCTTTTTTTGTGTAATACCAAGTGATGAGGTATATTTATAAACCTTCCCCATACTGCCCTAATGTTTTATAAGTGATGAGAATCCCCTTCTCTCTCTCTCATCAAGTCCTCTTATTTACACCCGACACCATGTCGGTGAAATCGTAACGAATTCTACCCATACCATCTTTGTTCTTTCAGGTTGCCTTATCATTCTTTCAAAATGGTGTTATCATATCTATTTATGTGAATCTTATTAATTCTGTATATTTGTAAAAGATTCTAATATCAAGACCCTTTCATCACTTTCTTTTGGGGATATACATGTTTTTGAAAGATTCCCTCATAACTTTCTGATAAGAAAACATGTTTTAAGGGGACTTCCCTAATTTTTACCCAAAACTAAAGTTCACTATATCTTATATTTTAAGAAACCATTTAATTTAAAAAATCAGTATTTTTATTATGAAAACCTTCTTGGTTCTATTCTGGTTTTATATAAAATAATGTCCTCTTTTCTATTTGAAAATCTCTAGAGTGTTTTCCTTAAAACCGCATAAGAATGTTTTAATTGTAATGTTTCTAAAATACATTTCTAATATGTTGTAACTTCTATTTGACACCACTTACCATGTTATATGCCTATTTCACCCTATTAATATCCATGTATGTTCTAAACCTTTCCTTTCATGGACACTTTCATGATAAACCCATTGGATATGTTTTATGTCATGACAGTGGTACCCAATTATTTTCAATGGGTACCCTTATGTTTGTGTATGGTTGATTATATACGATTGTATATGTGGTAAGAATATTTATGTGGAAAGAATATTCATGAAAATGTTGAGATGGGTGCACCCAGATAGCGCTCCAATGCATTGGGTAAGGATAAGTCCCATGAGATGTGATGTGAAATTGGATTGGCAGTTAGCCTTGACCCGTACTAAAATGGGAAACAAGATTGGTAGTTATCCTTGACCCGTACTAAATATATGACTTATGATTCTTCCACATTTATATGATTCCTTGCTTATATGATCCCATGATCATATTAAATGATTTAATAAGTTTCATTCTTTGGATATCATTATGTCATGCCTCTTAACTCATGTGCTTGAGATGTATCCTTATGTTCATTCCTTTACCGAGATTTTTATCTCATCCCTTTGTTCATGTGTTCCCCAGGGTACCCTATGAAAATGTAAGATCTCAAAAGAAGTTATAATCTTTTTATGGAGATTAAATAAATATGTGTTTTTTTAGCCCCATGTTTTATGTTATATGTACCCAGTCTTCCATGACACTAGACTTAACGATCCTCGGCTTGTACTTTGATGATTAATTATGCTTAAAATAATGAAATGTTATATGTAAAAGGTTCGGGTTGCTACAATAGAACAGTCCTAAATTGGTTTTATATTTTAGGTATTTAAAAAATTATTGGATAGCATTCAAATGAGAATCTTTTGGGTTTTCTTAAAAATGTACACACATGCACACACTAAACACAATGTCTTGACTACTGGTGGTTAAGTATAGTAAACTCCCAATCAGTACTATCTAAGTGGTTTGATCAATAGATTTTCCATCTTCATCAAGGTCCAACTTACAAGTGGTACTCATTGGAGTGTCACTACTTTTAGTGCTTCTAAAACCAAATCTTTTAAAAATATCCTTATTATACATCTTTTGATTCAAAACAATACATTATTTATTTTTAGATATTTGAAATCAAATAAAGAATTTGAGTTCCCTGATAAAACCCATTCCAAATTCACTTTTCATCATCTTTGAAAAATAAACAAATAAAGAATTTTTAGAAGATCCAAAATTATATCATCTACATAATTCTGTACTACTAAAACATTTATGGAAATTCTTTTTATAAAAAGGGTAGGATCAAAAATACTTTTTTTAAAACATTTAGAAACAATAAAAGTGATGATCCTATCATACCAAGATCTCGAAGCTTTCCTTAAACCATATAAATCTTTAGTTAATTTAAAAACATGAATTGGAAAGTGAGTATTTGTAAAACCTGGGGGTTGTTCAACAAAAACATCCTCAATTATATTACCATTTAAGAATTCTCTATTGAAATTAATTTGATAAATATTGAAATATAGATTTTCTATATAGGCAAGAAGGATTATAATGGCCTCATGTCCAGCTACTAGTGAAAATGTTTCTTTATAGTCAATCCCTTCTTTTTCATTATAACCTTGTGAAACAAATCTATCTTTATTTATAACTATATTAAAAACTTTATTTACTTTATTCTTAAACACCCATTCAGTGCCTATAGTCATGGTGTCATTGGGTCTTTCTACAAGTTCCTAGACTTTATATATTTCAAACTAATTTAACTCTTATTGCATATCCATCACCGAAAATTCATCATTTATAGAATCATTTATGTTCTTTGGTTCAAGTTGTGATAATAAAGCTTGAAGTTCAACCTGATTTTTGAGATAAGCTCTAGTTTGAGGTCCTTTATCTAAATCTCCAACTATAACATCTAAAGAATGGTTCTCGAGAGTTCTAATAGGTCTAGAAAAAGAAGGTATAGAGATGTAAAGTTCTTCTACAAGTTCAAGTTCATCATGACTACAATATGGAGGATTTCAAGAATTGGATGTTTTAATAGATCCCTCAACAGGATGGTCAGAAGATTTAATATTGATTTCCAGATTTGACATATCATCCTAAAGATTTTTTGGAGAGGTTGTTGACTCTTATGGATCTTTCTCATAAATCTTCACATGTATAGATTCTTCCAAACATTTGGTTCTTTTATTAAAGACTCTAAAGCATTTACTAGAAATTTAATAACCTAGGAAAATTCTTTTATCACTCTTGGAGGAAAATTTTTCCAGGTTATCCTTAGTATTAAGAATATAGATTTTCCGACCAAAAAATTTGAAGTAGTTAACCTAGGGTTTTCTATTGTTTCACAACTCATAAAGAGTTATCTTAATTATATCCCTAATCAAGACTCTATTAATTACATAAAATGATATATTAAAAACATATACACAAAAATATATAGGTAGGTCATACTCACTAAGCATGGTTTTAGCAATTTCGTGTAGGTTTATATTTCTTATTTCTATTACTCCATCATTTTGGGGTATACCAGGAGAAGAAAAGTTATGACTATATCCATTTTGTCAACAAAAAGATTAAAAATATTTGTTCTAAAACTCACAACCATGTTTAATTTTTAGGTTTTTAATTCTAAGACCACTATGATTTTCTACATTCCTTGCATACTTGGTGATATGAGAGCAAGATTCACTTTTCTGAGCCAAGAATAAGGTCCAAGTATATCTAGTGTAGTCATATACAAGAACATAGACATAGTGATTCCCACTTAGACATCAAATTCTATATGGTCCAAACAAGTCCATGTGAACCAAATGAACAGGTTGAGAAGTTTAAGCTTCTTTCTGTGGTTTGAAAGAGATTTTTTGTTGATTACCCTTTTGACAAGGATTACAGACTTTATCATTTGGAAACTCAAGTTTGGGTATATCCTTGAGCAATAATTTTCTAGTAATCTTTCTAGATGAGTTTATATTTTAATTCCCTAATATCTTATGCCAAATCCAAGACTCTTTATAAAAAACACTCAAACAAGAAACATTTTGAGAAATTAAAGAATCAAAATTAACTGCATAAACATTTTCATTTATAAATGAAGAAAATACTAACTCATTTTTAGAATTAAAAACATTGCAAGAATTATTATCAAATTTAACATCAAAACCATAATAAAATATATGGGAGATACTATGTAGGATATATTTTAATCAATCAATAAAAAGTACTTTGGAAACTAAAACTGAGTTAGATTTACCAATATGGACAAGGCCAATTATATTTCCTTTTGCATTGTCACCAAATGTGACATGTCCACCATTAATCTTTATCAAGTTATTGAAGCATGAATAATCTCCAATAATATGTCTTGAAAATATATAGTTCAAGTACCATAAAAGTTTATAGGAGCTCTTCAAACGGCTTTCCTACAAAAATAGATAATACAAGAAAGGATTTTGGTACCCAGATTTTCTTAGTTCTAATAACATTAGTAATAAGAGCTTTAGGAACCCACATTTTCTTTATGGGTTTTCTATAATCATAAAGTAATGTATTTAAAAAATAGATTTTATTTGGTCTAAAAAAATATTGAAATAGTATAATATGTTTCATAGCTGTAACTTGCAAAAACTTTTCCCGAACTAGGTATACAACTAGATTTTTTAGATTCTGATACAAAATGAGTTTTAGTTATATTTCACTTTCCTGGTTGGAATCCTATGCCAATAAAATATTTATGAGATAATTGTTTACCATGAATTGGAACTAATATTTCATTAAAATTGGTAATCATTTCTAAATCCTTTTTCAATTGCTCGTTTGACAATTTAAGATCATTGTTTTCTTTATGAATTTGAGCATTTTCTCCTTTTTTATAGCAAGTTTAGATTTAATTGTGGTAGTCAAAGAATGTTTTTTATTCAAGGATTTATATTTATCCTTTAATTCATTATAATTTTCCTCTAATATTTTTTGATATTCAAATATTTTCTCATTGGCCAATTTTTCAGAATCACTTTCATCTAAAGAATAGTAAGCATTATGTTTAGGAGAGTTTAGTGTTAAATTGGATGTGTTTATCATAAAAATCATACTCACCTTATTAGTATTTTCATCATGAGAGGATTCTAAGTCACTTGAGTTATCCTCAGAAGCACTCCATGTTTCCTTAATGGAATTTTTATACTTTGTATCCTTATCATCATATTTCTTCTTGTACTTTATATTGGAGAAGTCATCCTTTACATGTCCCTTTATTTTTCACACATAGAAGATGATTTCATTTTAAGAATCACCTTTTTCCAATCCTTTTTTCAATGGAGATTATGATCATACTTTCCTTTTTAGTAGGGATTTATAAATAATTTCTTCTTCCAATAAAATTTTGTAAACCTTATAGCTACATGAGCCATATTTTCATCATTATCTATTGAAGATTGTTCATCATCTGAACTTTTATTTTCATATTGAGATTTTTTCATTCTACTTGGATGTAGTAGATTTGAAAGCAATATATTTTATTTTGGGTTCAATATCCTCTTCCTTATTTTCTTTTAGTTCTTCCTCATACATCATCAACTTGCCTATAAAATTATTCACTAGAAAAGTGTGGAGGTAATAAGATTATCTAATTGATACAGTGGTCCCTCTCCATATATCTGGTAATAATCTGAGAATTCTCATGATTTTATCTTTAGTTGTAATAGTTCTTCCCATAAATATCAGGGTGTTCAAAATTTCATTAAACCTGATATACATGTTAGAAATAGGATCATCAGGATTCATCTTAAAATTATCAAACTTAATAGTATAAGTGTTAAGTCTCATTTCTTTAACATTAGATGTTACTTCATGTGAAATATCTAAAGTGTCCCAAATTTCACAGTTACATGTACAAGCAGATATTCTATTAATTTCTTAATATCCTAGTGCACAAAACAGAGAATTCATAGATTTTTAATTATTATTATAAGCAGTATTTTTGGAATCAAAACCCCCCACACAATTCCAATCAAGAAAAATACTATTGAAATGATAATCTTCAATTGATAAGCCCCAAATGATCCCTCATCGATGCTCTTTTTTCTACAGGAGCATCCTTACCACGTGATGTTAAAGATCATGGACTGGTCTTATCAAACGAAATTATACTATGGAAAAAGACTACATGGGGTTTTTATTCATATATTTTAAATAGGGTATGTAGAACACATCTCTAAGGGTAAAACATGACTAATGGTAAACTTAGGTTCTCACTCCAAGGGATTCACCTCCCTAATTCATCTCAAGGGGTGTTCTGATCAAAATCCTAGATCCTCCACCATGGGGTGTTTGATCGAACCACCCTGGTTCCGCCTCAAGGGACATTCTGATCAGCCTCTATGATCTTCCTCCCTGGGGCATCTGATTCGACCACCCTACTTCCACCTCCACGAGGTGTATGATCCAAACATTCAAGTTCACCTCCATGAGGCATTCCCATCAATCGGTAAACTCAAGTGCTCCCTCCAAGGGACATACCTCCAATATCTGCTTCAAGGGGCATTTAAATCAACCCATTTCGAGTCTACCGCAAGGGGGGTTCTGATCCACATTTACTGGGTTTTTTCTATAGGGTGTTCCCATTCATCGGAAAACCTTCATGGTGTGACATATTACCTTTATGGGATACACCTCTCGGATCCACCTCTATAGGATATTCTAACCCATTCACCAAAAATAATTCCAGGTGTGACATTTTATATTTATGGAAAACACCTCTTGGATTTTCTTCTATGTGGTATTCTGATCCATCCATCAGTAAACCTTCTTGGTGTGAAATCTTCCCTTATAGGAACAAAAATCTTTTATTTTCCTCAAGAGGCATCTTGATCACCCATCTTATCCCCATAGAACAATAAACTTACACCTATCATGTCCCCAAAATACATTAATCATGAAACTGTCAACAAAAGACATTGAACTTGTGCTCTGATCCATCACATCAAGATGTTATGATCTTTCTAAAAAAGATGTTAAACTCTTGACCTGATCTGTCTCAACCAGATGTCCTGATCCATATCCAAATGACGTATAACTTGTGACCAAAACCAAATACTTACCCCATACACAAGTATGAGATGCTTAACATAAAATACATGGAATAATTATGACTTTAGTTTCATTAAATTAGGATATACATAGGATACCTTGAGTTTCATACCTAATATGTATTCATGATATTCCCTCCTATGAGGAAGAATATAGGTGAAAAATGTGCCCAATGTCCATACATGAATAGGGATGACCAACGTGACTACTCTCATGGAATAAGTTGTTTCTCTATCTATACGAACACAATATGTCAAGATATAAGTAGTATAATTAATTAACTTCCATAAAGAGATGGAATTGGGAATGAGTCCCATGAACATGGATTTAATCTATGAGGGATACCTAGACTAGGAGACATTCTCCAAGGTGGAATCCATGGAAGTAGGAACCGACCTCCCATCATCCCGTTTCAACCAAGGAGAAGACATCACTGATGAAGGTGATGAAATCCACCCCCATTTGGAAAGTGGGAATGTGATGAAATAAGAATTCCAACGCATCCATTGTACGAATGAATGCATAGGTAGGGCCCTTAAGGAAAGCTTCATAAATAAGAATGGTGAACCCAATATAAAAGACTTTTCCTCAACATGGATACTATTAGAATTCAATTCATCATCATATCTTTAGATCATCAGATCTAGATATCTAGTGCAAGGTCCCACCGAGCACATGGTGGGCCCAACATAGAACTCACTAGAAATAGGGATAGTTAGAAGTTGATACTCTTTAGTTTGAAACATTTTCATCATGGATCCCTAACCATATTTAGATGATTTTATAGTATTGGGTCATTGGGAATCACTTTACTTACATCTATACTGATGGATGAATTGACCTGTTGGGACAAATTTGTGTGTGAAAATTGTATTTGTTGTCAACAATTGAAAATATAGGTAAAAATAAATAAGGACTCCAAAGTTGATGGAGATCAGCTAAAGTGAGGATGCCTGGAGAATTTTTATGAAATCATATCATTGAATGTCATACTTGGGAAATTCTCTATGAAGTAAATTCAGATGATTATTGAGCTGATCCGAAGTTCAAAACATGTGTATCAAAGGTGATACACTGTCTACAACAATGAAGAATGGTGATTAAAACCAGACTATTATTTGGTGATATGTATTTCAAAAATATCATATGTTATGAGAACATGTGATTCAAGACATATGAAGGTATGAGGGAGAGGTGATGATTCCAATCATATACAGTTTTGATTAGAAGTAATGATGCTGCTGGAAAATAAAAATGTTTTAGTACCATCCATTGTAACTCTGACAATGCTAAATCTAGTCTATCAAAGGATATATATCACGATAGTGGAGTTTTTGATGAAAGATATAGAATGGTTATGGGATGTAGTGAAGAGATAAATGACAAAGGAATAGAAAATCTAGAGGCAACACAAAAGAACAGTTTAAGGTGGTTCCGTTTTCTAGTGTTTTCCAAATTTTAGGGCCTGAAAATCAGAAAATGGAGAGAGTTGTTTTGGTCTAAGGGAGGTTCCCAAAAAATAAATTGGTGCATGAAATATCAAAAAGGTGTTCAAAAAATAAAGCGGTGCGCGACATATTATTGTGGTCCACGAAAAATAAAGCGGTGTTCGAAATATTAGTGTGGTGCATGAAAAATAAAGTGGTGCGTGAAATATTTGCATGGTGCATGAAATAAAGGAATGAAGTTTTTTGGGTAAGAGGTGTTTTGAGATCAGAAGCTCGAAAATTGGAAAAGGCATGAAGTGCACAAAAAATTGGTCTAAGTGTGCCAAAAAGAGGTTGCACGAAAGATTGGTTTTGCACGCAATATGTAACGTGATGTAGAATTTTTCATGCAATTGGTGCATTGTGATTAGAAATTCGAAAAATGACAAAGTCAAGAGGTGGAAAAAAAATCAGAGATGTTCACGTAATGTGAATGGAACATCAGACTTGTGCACGTAAAAATTGGGTGTGCGTAAAATGTGGGTTTGATGTTTTATGTGAAGT
This sequence comes from Viscum album, assembly GCA_963277665.1. Classification (NCBI taxonomy): domain Eukaryota; kingdom Viridiplantae; phylum Streptophyta; class Magnoliopsida; order Santalales; family Viscaceae; genus Viscum; species Viscum album. The sequence goes on from OY728131.1 coordinate 1,199,183,074, forward strand.
AGTGGCTTCATGTTTAGAATGATGAAAAATGGAAAATACATGTTGTTCATGAAAAATATAGGAAGGTGCGAGTATTATAAAGATGTGGGAGTCATTTTTACATGCAGGAAGGGGTTTTATGCGCAGGGGAAAAAATGCCAATAAATATGACGTGAACCCCTCTCATTTGTAAAGGATTAACAAATAGACAAATCCCGAGATCTGATGCGTGGAAGAAATTGAATTATTTAGTAGTGCCCAAAAAAGAACGTGTTGCACAAAAAATCCAGTGCTGGGAGAAATTGATAGTGCTACGTGAAAAAGCCAGTACTATGCTAAAAAGAGAGTGTTGCACGAAAGGAAAGTGCTGCATAAAAGAAGGAGAGTTGTGTAAAAATCCTTTTTCATGCCAAAAGGTATTTTTACGTGTAAGGTTTTCATTTTACATGAAAGTCAACTAGAAGGGTGCACTAAAAATTTGAGGGTACCATAGGCCTTTAACAAGTGTTATGCACTCTTGAAGTGTCATGCAAAGAAAGAGAACTGCACCTTTTTTGCGAAGAAGGATGCACAAACAAGCGATTGGTTTTCTCAATCCCTCGCGGTGTTTTGGGTAGGAGATCCCTTAAGTACACAACCAGTGAATACTCACCCATGTAGTGCGTCACGAAGACAGATCCATAAATCATCCCTGATTCTTTGAAGAAGAATCATGCGTCCTTTACATGAAGAAGAAGACCCGAGGAGCTCTCTTCTTATACAAATGAAGAATGAAGTATAATGATACACTCATGTGTTGGTATTGAGAATTGGAGAAAGATATTAAGTCACTACAATACTATTTATTATTATATTGTGTTAAAGAGAAAAACGAGAGGAATAAGAAGAATAGAGTTTTACCAACTGAAGGCTGAAAATTGTTCAGGGATGTTTAATTAAAATGATGTACTGTGAGATAATCCTCAGTTTTTAAATAATCACATTGGTGTATGTGATTCTAGATAAATAAAGAAGAAGTTTACTTTAGTTAGTTGTTTCACTATGAAGAATAAAGAAGATGTCTAGTGCAGTTAGTGTTGCACTAGAGAAGAAGAGAAAGAAAGAAGGAAGAATTGTGTGCCTACTTAAATGAAAGTCATCAGGTGAAGAGAAATAAATATGAACAAGAGTAGAACCTACCATATCAAGAAGGAAGAAGAAGGTCTCTATAAGAAGTATAATGAACCAGCTAAAGGCTACAAGTTGGACTTGGCCATCACCAGTCTAGGGAAGAGGATTGTTTCCCACCCCATCCAAAGTGCAGGGAATCACACTGGTGAGATGATTTTTTTCCTAGCCACTCCATTGTACAAGAATATCACATTATAGTGGAGAATCCATGCACTGGTCATACCCATGCATGGGAAAAATGTATCTACTCTTATTGATTGGTGAACCTTATAAAAATATCATGTGCATTTTTTAGTACATTCTATTATTACACGAGACAAGGAAAAGAGAATAAGATAATCAAGATCCTAACAAGTCAAGAGGTAAATGGATAAAAAATTGGAATTGTTTTCAAAAGTTCCTAACATAGACTCACCCCCCTCTCAGTGTTAGGTCTATCCCAAACTGGTCTTCTCAACACCTACCTTGAAGAACCACAACCACAGGAAATCAGCAACCTAATGCCCGCAGACACTGGAATAGGAGAAACATTGTTGTGGAAATCCAACACAACCACACTTATGCCATGACGTCCTCTTTTAATTAACATTTTAGTTTCCCACACCCTGTCTCACCCTTTGAAATTGCCTAGAGGAAGTTGATGAACACTCAAGTACATCAGTATGAGATGGATGGGGTTATTCCCATGAGGGACATGGCCTGAAAGGACTTGGATGTTTTAACACCTCACCAAAATTGCCTCCCCAAGGGCCACACATGGAGAAATATCTCCACATTCCAATAGTTAATCTCTTCATGAGTGTCTTTATGAAACAATCCTATAACTCTATCCCCTACACTGAGGAGGTGGGAGATTCCTGAGTTACCCTGACTATAACTACCTCTCAGGAGCCAACAAAAAGAGTTCCCACCAGGCCCTATATAAACCATCAACAACTAGACCCTTAGGTCGAATAGTGGGTGGAATTTAACCCTACTCCATCACCCCTAGTCTGGAACACCCTAGGACAACACTAGGAATAGGCTCAAGAGAATGACTGAAAAGGGTCGTTTTATTTCATATCATCAACAACCCCTTACACCATTTGAACATTCCAAAATATCCCTACAATAGAAGAGTAGTGATCCATATTTTCTCAATTAGGACCACCTAAACAACTTATAGGTAGGCTGGGATGACTCTTTTAATAACTGACACTACCGAAAACCATTACAGGCTAACCCATCAAGATTGGTTTCAGTGTAGAGTTCCTCCCCACAACATCACCAACCCAAGTAGAGGTCCTCTGCACGTCATTGAAAATTATTATGGAGTACCTTCATATAATTATGCTTCCCAACATGTATGTCCTCTCCATTTCATAACCAATTAGAGTAGAGGTCCTCCCCACTCCTTCAACAACCAATAGGGTAGTCCTCTCCATGTTCCTACCGATCAAAATATGGGTCCTCCCCACACTTTCTACAACTATTACAGAGGTCTTATCTATATTCCTAAACCTCGACATGAGTTCCCTCCCCATGTCCATTTTGACTAGTACGAAGGTCCTCCTCATTCTCCAACCAACTATCATAGAGGTCTCTTCCGTACCGAAGATAGAACATACCCTAAAGAGTCTTCACGAGGTAGAAAGACAAACCACCACCATTGAAGGTGTAATTCTTGGAAATTCTAGGTTTTCTTGACCTTGTCGACCTCAAAACATCTAAGGGTGAATGTGACTGAGTAATAGATTTTCCACCCCTACCATCGAAGTCTGGAGAAGAATCCTAACATGTAAAGTTTTATATCTCGGAAGGTGAAATCCATAGGTACATGTCGGTGGAGGAATTTATGGATCCCTTCTAGAAGATCATGATGAAACTATCTCTGTATCTATCGGTTTCCCACATCTATACATCTACATTGGGCATAGGAGAGTTGAGGTGGAATGGGGTGACTCATTCTATTGGTGATAAATCCATTGATCCACTTAAGAGCACCACTAATCTTTCCCATGAGGTATTGGTGAACACCCAATCATAAATGGATGTGATGATGCAGTTGGTACCACCTATGATAGATGATCTAGCATGAAATGAACAATTGACCCATGCAGAGACTCCTCTACCGGCCAACCTGCCGCAACACTGATCCACATCGGTGCTGCAACCCATCTCTTGGCCAACATCAATCATATTTTAGGCTGATCAAGATCATGAACCTACATATGATAAAGAAATCCTATGAGAGACTTTAGCTAGTGACCAGTTTTCACTGCAGTTTTGGCTAAATGTGAATTCCAACTTCAACATTTTGGAGTCCCTCAATGAGGGCTAGGCCACATGTTTCCACCAAACCATTTGGTCCACACTTCACCAACTACGTGACCACTGATTGGTCGACCCAGGAATCCAGGATCACATTGATGACATTGATCAATAGTTTCAAATGATATAATTAGTATAAATCACATTGAATCAACACCCTAATTTTCCCAACTACCACTAGACCCTTTAATAGAGATGCATCAAGAGCCTCATTGTGCTTTACATAATTATGAAAGAGGCATCTTGGAACATGAAAATCAGGGGTCCGAGGATAGTACTCAAATCTCTACTTTAGCCTTATCTTATAAAAACCATACTTACCCATCAACAAAGACAACTCCCCTTAGGGTAAAGTTATGGTAGATATGGTTGTTCTCAAATTGCACAAGGATATGGACTTCAACGTAGGGTTTGTTGGAGGAAACCCACCCCTAGGGGTAGTTTAGTGTGAGACATAACCATATACAGGCGTCCTCACTCACCAGTAATGGTAGGAACTCAGCCTCAATGATCCAAATGAGAACTTAGCTTCCCATCAAAAGATAATCAAGGTTAAAGACAAGGTTGAGTATTTTGACCCATCTAAGGTCATGCTAAATGAAAATACAGATCCCATCATATCCTTTTTTACTCTAGAAGATTGCAGAACATAAGAGGATCCTCACCAATATCATATATGATCAATGCATGGATTGCAGTGTAGCCTAATCAGAAACTATTTCTACTCCAGTGGTGTAGAAAATCGTATATGGCTAGTTACCCCTAGGTGAGCTCAGAAATCCTGCATATCTAGATAGAGAATAATAAAGAGTTTATGGAAGGTGGATGATATATGAGTCGCAAAACCTGACCGATTAGCTTAACTATCCTCCTCGGGATCCAGGTTGAGCCGCTTCATGACCCACTAAACCTGATTACCATGTTTATGTGCTTTTCAACACAGTGGTGTACAATAATCCATAATAAGATAAAGACCTTTTCTAAGATAATTTGATTGTTTCTATCACCACTCACATAGAGGACTTGGAGATGAGATAGGTGGAGATCCCAATAGACAAAAATCCATACTTATCATGGGTGGATGACATGAGTGCACCCCAAGATTTTGGGAACCCTATATTTTACCCATTCAATGGGATGGGAAACCCATTGCAGTATGTTTCTTACTTCATCTCAAGGTGTAGGCCTATGCTAGGATCCCCAGAGCAGTAGGAGGCCACCAAGCATTAGAGTTCTATCCATATATTACAAGGAACTATGTTTGTATGGAAAAACCAGTTTTCCATTGGTTTCATCACTGATTGGGAAGACCCCCATTGATAGTTCTTCAACCAATTCAGCTTTACCATGCATAAAACAAGAATTTTTAACCTCTTCAAGTGAAAAAAAATCATGATGAGTCAGTAATAGATTTTTTTGAAAAGTGTAATGGCCTCACATACTAACTCAAAATTCCTATGACTCAATAGTAGCTTCAAACAACATCTGCGAGGAATGTAAAGAGTGAGTTGGTCAATACCCTCATCACTCATAACTTCCCATACAGGTTCTGATATTTTTACAACATCGCCACGTGCCTAGAGGAACCCGTTATGTAGGCTTAGAAAGTTCACATGTCACTTCTTTCAACTCAAGTGAGTAATACTACCAAAGAAGAGGTTGCAAATGTAGTGTAGGTAGAGGCCCCCAAGAAGCATGAATTTTTAGCCTCTCTACCAACAGATCCTCACTGAGTGAATCCTCCCTACCAGGTACAATCTCACCTGACACAGAACAGTCAAACACCTCCTCACCAAGCCCAACTTCTTAGATGAGAGAATGTGGATCCAACCCCTTGTTAGGCTGTGGCCCCCTGTCAGGGCCAGGCTCTTAGAGTACCCATCCCTAATAAAATAAAATATACCAATTACTTCAGGGATACATAGGTTATTGGATATTTCCTCTATTTCCTAGAGTTGGGAATTCTAAAGCTTTCATAATATAGGATACCCTAGGAAGATGAATTCACTGACTTCTCAAACCATTTCCCTTACAAGATGATCCTTGGTTATTCCATAAAATAATTCAATGCATTTAAGTATTGTATAATTGAATAAGTAGATAATGGTTTGTTCAGGTTGAAAAATATACTATCATAGGTGGTGCATATCTCTACTAAGGTCTATAGTGATAATGAGGGTTCATGTGAATGATAGTAGGTTTCCTACCATGATACACAGATGTATGATGTTCGGTTGGCCCACAGAGTAGTCACGTGTTCCCATGGCTTCATAGAAGCCCATTTAAGAAGAAAATAACTTTGTGTGGTCACCCCACCTCCTTTGATCATTGCATCAACATCTGAATCATGGATCTACAAATCTTAGAAGAGCAAGAACCGATGATGACAGGGAAATTAGAGTCCCCTATAGAAACCAAATCCATATCACACCCATGGTGATTTAATTCCACTAGATCTGGGAATCACCCCCATGTTCTTCCTAGTATGAGAAGACTCATCCGATGATGAACATTAATATGACTCTGTGAATACCATCATGTTGGTTGACCGCTTCACAATGCCTGGCGATGATGAGTTCTCTAAAAATCCCTTGACGATCTCTATCCAACACTATCAATGGGGAGGTCTACGACATGAAAAGAACCAAAATGATCAAGAATGTGCCTTAAACCCATACATACATGGTACTAAGATTAGGAAATAAGTTCTATATAGATCTCATGAAGAATGGTTCTCTTATTCTGCTCCATCAAACACATTGCCACAACTACCTGTATTATCCAACTAGGATGAAACCACATTGTGATCAGCTTCATTCATCTAAAGTCAGGCCTCATTTAGACAATAGTGGTTCTAGGTGAGTTATCTATTCAATACTAGGATATTTATAGTACCATGTAGAACTCAATAGTATATCCAACAACATTTGTTTTTCCCCTTTCCAAGGAGCGACCCCATCTAGGAAGAAACGTGCACCTGGTATGGAAGTATGACATGTTGAAGCACATATCCAGTATACATACTAGGATACTGATACTCGATGTCCACCCATTGTCTAAAGAGATGAGTGAGGACCTTGTAGATGCCTTGAAAAGCCCCCTATAGTTTTAGTAGAGGTAGTTTTCACAAAGGACTACTATACTAAGGAGGTCAAGCAAGAGGAATTCCAAGTCGTCATCTCATTATCTATGAAAGATGATGGTGCCCTCATATAGGGGAAAATCCACCTGCAGTACATCATGGGTAAGTTCAAAGGAATGTAAATATGTCATTTCATGGATGGTACATGTTTGGGGAATACCCTCATCCTGACTCAGACGCTCTACATGTTGGGGTTGACCAAAGTAGATTTGGATCCCTTTAACCTAAATATTTAGGGCTATGATTGGACTGAGTAGAGAATGTGTGGTAGGATCTGGTTAAAGACCCAGTTCGAAGAATTGATATCATGTGTTGAATTCATGGTAGTCTTAAAAGATACCACCTATAATACACTGATAGGTCGGATCTTCATCTGCATGAAAAAGTAACCTCCCTGTATCACCAGTGCCTCATATACTCCATAAACGATTGAGTAGGAATACATTAAGGCAATACTTCTCCCTCGGACACATGTAAAGAACATTATCAGAACACCGACTATTACAAGTGAAAGGGAAAGAAGGTTTAGACCAATGAGGATGAGCATGAATCCTTCACCACTAGTTTCTGAGAACAATTGGATAATGATCTCATCCTCCCGATTGATCGACTAGAACCCACAATGCTGAATCGGGAGGTTGTTTTTTCAGATCTAAGAAGATATGAAACCATGTTCCCAAATGGAAATAATTTACATAGATTACCTTGCACTTCTACTGATGATAGGCCTATGTGATACCATAATCCCCTAAACCTATAGGGTACTGAGATTTTTTCCCCATGGCCAACATTTAACAACATTCCCATATGTTCCATAGAGTATGGTTTAATCGATGGAAATCAACCCGCCACTATTTAATTGACATAAAGCATGGACCCCATGATCAAAGGATGAATGGAATTGTCTTGACATACTCTATTTATGTGGTTTCACCAAAGCATGAGCCCCTTAGTGGAGACTCTGTGTCCGCCCAAGCAGGTTCCAGTCCTCCCCCCATATAAGATAGTCTGTATGAACCTGCTCTTGTAGATTCTCCTCCCTTATACAATGAAGAGGATTTGGAAGACGCTCCTCCATCATTCAAATAGGGTTGCTCCACCATCATTGATGAGTTGATTCAGGAAAACCTTAGTACTATGGACGATCTAAGGATAATGCTAATTAGTGTAGCTATGCCCCCAGAAGAACAAAAACAATATGTGGATTTCCTAAAGAAACATTGTAATGTATTCTTCTAGAGATATATAATGATTCCAGGACTAGAATCTAAGGTTTATTTCCACCATTTGGGTCTCCCAGTAAGTCACTACATCTTCAAGTACCCTATTAGGAAAATTATTGATTCTCATGGTGTCATGGTTGAGGCTGAAGTTGATAATCTTATCAAATAAACATTAATTTGGGAAGTACAATAACCCATGTGTGTTGCCAACATTGTCCCGTTTAGGAAGAATAATGAGAAGATAAATGTCTATATTGACTTCTAAGACCTCAATTGCCATTGCATGAAAGATTATTTTCAACTTCCCATGACATAGCTATTGATCAATTCTATAGCTGGGTTCTAGGACCTCTCCTTTATACATGGATATTCCATGTATAATAAGATCCATCTGCCCCGCAAGGATGATGATTCTATGACCTTCAGGGGGTGCAATGGACTTTATGTTATTACATGATTCCCTTTGTCCTGAATAATATAGTATCCACTTATTAGTGGTCCATGTATCACATACTTAAATCTATTATCTAGATATTGGCGGAATTATTTGTTGATGACTTGATGGTAAAGTCTTACCAGCATGAATACCATCTTAGAGACTTTGAGGATGTTTTAAGATTCCTCCATTCCCAGAATTTGAAGATAAACCCCTTGAAGTGTGCATTTGGGGATACCTATAAGAAGTTTCTCAGCTTCATCATCAGATGAAGAGGCATCAAGATCGACCTAGAGAAGATCAAATCCATCAACCATATGCCTCTACTGGGAAAACTTCAAGAGCTCTATGCAATCCAAGGAAACTTAGCCTATATACACTAATTCATTGTGAATATATCTTGAAAGTGTTATCCCTTTTGAGAATCATGAATAAAGGAACCATCTTCTAGTGGGATGAAGATTTCTAGATCACCATCGTGGAAATAAAGTAGTATCTACTATTCCCTCTAGTTCTGATGCCATAAATCTCTAGGAATCCTCTGGTCCTCAGTGTGACTGCCCTAGATCGGTCTCTTGATGCCCTTCTTGACTAGAAGATCCATAAGGGAGGGTAGAATAGTTTATATTATCTCAGTCACATGCTCCTCGATATGGAGGCCAGATACTTCCCTATTGAGAAGAGCTTCCTCATGTTGGTTTTTTCAGTGTAGAATTTGTGACATTATTTTCAATTTCATGAGATATTTATGCTGTTCTAAGTGTACTCTTTGAAGTATATTCTTAATTTTACCATGTTGACAGGATGATTGGAATGCTGGGATGTGATACTTTAGTAGTTTTACATCAGGTTCGTTCCACAGAAAAATGTCAAGGGCCAAGAATTGGAATATTTCCTATATTCCCATCCAACTCTTGAAGTATTGCCTCTAGATTTTGACTTCTTATATGAGGCTATCCTCTCAGTAGATCAGGCCACACTGTGTTTGAATATGAATTTATATGGGACCTCACATAGTCCAACATGTATAATAATCAACAATCCCATGCTTTATATAGTAGTTATGGGAATCATCTACATATCCCCTAAGCATGCTATCATTCCATATTATTTCATGATAAAATAGGGATACACAAAAAGTAAGGAAAAATATAAGACTCTCATTACTAGTCTCGAGACGGACCTTGAGATTGATTTCCCCTACTTGTATGTGAAGGGAGACTACGAGATTGTCATCAAATAGGTTAATGTTTATTACATCATCTAAAATTATAAGCTTGTGCCCCTTATTGAGTGAAATCATCAGGAAATAAACCCATTGCCAAATCATTTGGAAGTGACTCTTGTTCCTAGGTCATATAATGGTCGAGCCAATTCCCTAGATGGATTAGATTCATTTCTTGAAGAGCCTAACTAGGATGACCTATTCATTCACATGGAACATTAGAGAGGTATCACTCTCATTGTTTCATATGAAAGTGAATGCCATTAGGTAAACTAGATGAATTATGGTGCTTTCACATCAAGGCCCTGATGTTACCCCACAATAGAGGAGATCCCTAAATAGATAAATCCATTCATTGAGTATCTCCAATGTGGTATTTCCTACTAGTGAAATTTTAATGTGAGTGAATCTGTCAGCGCGTAGCACAATTCACCCTCTATAGTGCGCCCAACATCTACCAGACTCTCTAAAGATGTGAGTTTGATGAAATTATCTTTAGTTTCATCCATGTATATGAGATTCCCCAAGTTATGTAGGAAGCTCATACTGGGTCCTATAGTTCCCATCAGGCATGATTGAAACTATCCTACCATATCCATAGGTTGGGATTATTCTAGGCCATCATGGATTACAACTTCATTGAATATTCCAAGAGGTTTCATGCATTCCAGATGAAAGAAAATTTTTTGTACTAGCCTTTGGAACCTATAAATACCACCAAATATTTAGGGTGCTTTGAAATATGGGGACTTGATGTTGTAGGTCTATATTCTCCAACAAAATCTCATTAGTACAAGTTCTTTCTGACCATCAAAGATGTATTCTCCAAGTGGAAAGAATATATTCCTACCTAGGGATTCAAATCCCAATCTGTGATTGAATTCATGACATCCCATATCATCCATAAATTCATATTTCCTCACACTATTCTCACCAAAAACAACACCAACTTCTAGGCTACTGAGCAGATGAAATTATACATCAAGTACAATATCACTTCAAACCATACTTTGTGTTATCATATGCAAGTCATTGGGAATATTTAGGTGTTATAAAAGACACTATCTAACATTATATTGAATATGGTTATAATTAACAATAAAATTTTGTCATAAAATATACCCAACTCCCTCAGGTATTATCATAAAATGAATCATAACTCCATCCAGGTGACTCCCAATTCCCTAGTGTCTGGAAAATAGGTAGTCCTTCTCATTGAGGTTTAGATTTCATCACTCTAAATATCTATATATGAGTATAATATTCCAAAAATAATAGTATAATTCCATCTAGATAAGAAGGAATCCCTCAATGAGAATATGATTAAGGCCTTGCACAATCTTGAGAGGTACCAGAATAGGATAGAGAGAGTGTTCAACAAGAAGGTTCTCCAATACTCCTTCCTCCAGGGTGATATGGTATTAGATCTTAGAATAACAATGATACCTGGAAGGAATCCAATAATGTTGGAGCCAATGTGGGAAGGAACATATATCATTCACAAGGTCTATTCCATTGGAGAATACTCATTAATCACTATAGATGAGTGTGTATTAATCCTCACACTAATAATAGGATTATCAAGAAGTACTTCATGTAAGGAGCTTCCAATGTCCTAATTTCATGATGTTAAACTAAAAAAAACCTTTGTCCTAGTAACATGATGTTAAAATCTGAGATACGTCCATGAACACATGATTTTAGACTATGTATGGGTTTCCCATAGGAATGTGCGGTGTGGAACTAGAACCATTGAGTCCTAATTCACACTAGGTTTGATGCCCCACCATGCTTTATATATCCATATGAGATATTAAACTTCACAGAGTCCAAAATTTATGAATTTAAACTAAGAGACTCGTCAGTCTGATCTCCATGACATTAAATTTTAAGCAAAACTATAGTTAGATTTGTATGAATTTAAACTAAAATTAACAAGGCCCTAAATTCAAAACATTAAATGGTGATTCTACCACATACAATACCCGTATGTCTCTTAGTAAGAGATGATGTTTACCCTATTCCTTGAAAGTGGGATTCACCACAATAATCATTGTTTGTTTGAGTTCCCTTTATTGATTGGATCTTCCCATTGGTGTTGATATCTAACCTCTCCATATTATAGAACTAGATATGGAATGATTCCCATTCTCATGGGATATGTAGCGATGCCGAAACTTCTCATATCCAGGGCCAACCAAAAATCCCATAATACATGGCAACTTGGTCTTAGTTATAGTCCAAGTATTATGACCTTAAAAAGTATGTATTTTGTTTCATAGTATTTTTGTGGTACAAAATTCTCTTTTGGCTATATTCACATTGGGTTTTTCCTCTTCCATTCCACACAGATACCCATGGAACAAACATTTCCCCCATGTTTCAAGCAACATGAATTTAAACTATTTTCCTTCAGTCCAAGCATCATGAATTTAAACTGTGTGAATGTGTTATTAGGAATATTTTGTACGACATTATCCCCTCTTGGAACTCATTCACATCGGGTTTTTTCACTCCACGACACTACATTTATCTATTTAAAGGCTCCATGGTTTGAACTCTATGACCTTAAAATAAAAGAACCCCTACAATATGAACTATATGGATTAAAAATAAAAATACTAATGTACTCAACACACAATTTTAAACTATGATTCTACCCCATAAAAAACTGGTATTCCATTTAATAACATATGATGTTTACCCCAATCCTTGTACGTGGGATTCCCCACAATAATCATGGGATGTTTCAATTCCCCTTTCCTGAGAGAATTTTCCCTACTGGTACTGGTCTTAAAACACTCTATGTTCTAGAACTATATATGGCTTGATTATAATGCTTATGGGATACGTAGAGATTTCTAGACTTCTCATATCTAGAACTAGATACAAATTTACTACCCCTTTAGCCCCTTGGCCTCAGTTATGGTCCAAGCATTATGCCATTAAACTAAAATGCAATTCACCTCCTGGTACATGGGTGGTATGTGATCCTCTATTGGGATCCATTCACATCAGGTTTTATCTCATTCATTTCACACATATTACCCTGAAGAAAAAAATCCCTCATTGTCCAAGAAACATGACCTTAACATGTTTTTTGTTCTTGACTATAAAATATTTAACTATGTTCAATAAATTTTAGGAATATGTTGTTTGGTGTTGGACCCCTTTGGTCCACTTTCACGTTAGTTATTTCAATTCACTATGTTGCACGTATTCCTTTTAAGAACCCCTTCCATGGTCTATGAAATATCATATTATACTATATGTAACACCTGGGTTCTTTACCATAGTTCCACCGAAGCCTTCTACCATAGGTCCAACTAGTCCATAGCCTACCTTAACACCCCAATCCCTGAAAATGGGTTCGAATCACACTTTTCAACATTCCCCATTAATGTGCTCGAATTCCCTACGGTGTGGAACCTATATTTCTTACTCCTACAACGAAAATCTCTCATTCCATCTCCACACTTTGAGTATTTCTCAGTTTATATTTTCATCATCCTCTAAATCCAAATGGGAACCTTAACAGAATGGTGTCTAGCCAAGGCTCACCCCCATCCTGGGCCAATTCCATGATTGATATATAGAAAAAAATTATGGATCTTATTTTTAAAACTTAGTGAACAGTCGATCCTACATATTCTCTCCCCACTCTTTGATGGTACAATTGTGGTCCATGTGTTTCAAACATGGTCAACAGTCAATCCCTACCCAACGATTTCCCCTTAACAAGATCTATTATGTATTTATTTACCTCTTTTCCATATCCTTGTGTATTAGTGTATTTCTAATAGCCCTTGGTGTTTCCCCTTGTATTTGTTCACATTGAGTAAGAATATTAGTGTCATTGGGACATTCACAACCAGGATTCTTAGTTCCCCTACTCTTCACATCCATGATTTTGGGAAATTCCCTCACCACTTATTATTTTTGACCTTAAATATGACTCACGTAGTCTTATGAGTCTTGGTAGGGTTTGTACCCATGTTTCCAATATGAAAAAGACCTAATTAAAAAATCAAGACTTTAAATTATGTGCTAGTCCACTATGGAATATGTGGCATATCATTGGGCCTCCTTGGACATCATTCACATCAGGTTCATCATTTTTTAATACTACATATATCCATTTGAGAAGATAATTATATACGAACTCTATGAAATTAATCTAAGGACCAAACGGTCCAAACTCTATGACCTTAAACATAGAGACTAACTTCCTTAGCCCAAAACATTAAAATGTAGTCAAAACCTACATTAGTTTGTGATGCCTCTAAACAAAGGATAATCCCACCCTGTATCAAATCAGGATGATTTATATAACATGTATGGGATGATGGTCTGGGCATTATGATGACAAACCATTTTCTCCCTTTCCCCAATCCAAGCAATATAGCCCTAAAATATGTGTCATTTGTTTTTTTATACTTGTGTGGAACATGAGCCTATTTTTTGATTCCTTCACACTAGGGTTCACCTATTTTGTGTTGCATAAGTACCTTTGAAGGAAAAACTTATAGAGTCCACACATAATGAATTTAAACTGATTTCCTTAACAATCCAAGAAACATGACTTTAAACTATTTATCAAAATTCAAACTATATGGCCTTAAACTATGTGTGTAGCCATCATAATTACTAATGGGTTGATTCTCATCCTCATGGGATACATAGTGACACCGATGCTTTCCATTTCTAGGACCACCTGAATATTCAATGTGAATACATTAATTGTCATTGGTGAAATCACCCTAAAATATCCTTTAGGCCTCTTTTTAGGTATAATATCTATATAATTACCTTGAACCATTATTGGGATGAGATTCCCTCAAAGCCTGATATGAGGAGAAAATTTCTAAGTTGCATGACATTAAACTGAATATCAACTATCGTCTTGGTCTCATGAAATTAAACTGCATGCCAACATCATTAGCATACAACATTAAACTATAGTGACACAAGACTTTTACACATACCATTTCATGATTTTATGCATAATTATACATCTAAATACAAGACAAGGATCGTGATGTCTAGTGTTTTTGAAAACTAGGTACATACAACTGAAAACATGGGACTAAATAAAACATTTATTTATTTAATCTTTATATGGCTCTCCTAACTACCATTATGCTCATACAACCTAAAAGTATAACCTAGGGATAACATGCACAAAGGGATGATCTAAAATCCCAATAAGGGAAAAACATATTAATAATGTTTTATCACATGGGTTAGAAGGCATGGAATAATGAAAATAAAATGCATGGAATATATGGAATCATAACATATAAACATGAGATCATATAAACATGGATTAATTGTAACGTGGAAGAAAAATAAAACATGAATTTAGCATAATTCAAGGCTCTATGAACATAGAGGATAACAAGTCAAGGTTAACCACCAAGACCGTTGCACATGGTAGTACGTGTCAAGGCTAACCACCAAGACCGTCACACATAACGTTTCATGAGACTCAAATTTACCCAATGAATTGGAGATCTATCTGGGTGGACCAATCTTAACATGTTCATGAAAATTCTTACCACATAAAGAATCATATTCAACCAATCATAAAGATAAGGACACCCATGGAATGAAATGGGTATCATAATCATGTCATAAAGCATAATGAATGGGCATATCATAAAAGTGACCATGAAAAAAATGAATTAGAACTTACATGAACATTCATAAGGTAAAATTGTAATATATCATGTTATGTGATGTAAAATATATGTGAAAACATGTAAAAAGGAGTGTTTAATAATTTTTATCATTAAAACATTTTGGTGCGGGTTTAAGGAAAACACTAACAAGAATTTACAATAGAAAAGGGAATAATATTTTGTTCAAAACCAGAAGTGATCCGGGAAGTTTTTAATAATAAAAACAGTAGTTTTATAAAACAATGGGGCCTTAAAACATATGGTAGAGTTCACCTGAAATTGGGTATGGATTCAAGAAGTTCACTTAAAATGGGTTTTCTTATTAGGAAGTATTGAGGAGGGAATCATTTAAAAACATGTATAACCCCCAAAGATAATGATTAATTTACATTGATACATGATTTTGGGGAGTATTAAAATCATTTAAAACATTTACATAAACCAAATAGATATTTTTATTTCAGTAGAAAGAAAGATAAAGTAACCTGATGGAATAAAGGAGGTTCTGGTATAATCCCTTACAGAATATCAGTATGTTATCAGATATACTTAAGAGGGATTAATAAGAAAGAAAACAGGTTTATAATATTTTACACATCATGAGGTAAGTATGTGGAAGGCGTAAAATCATACCCCATCATTAAGAGCTACACATAAAAGGACATAACATAGAGGATATTCTTGAATAAATGTGAGAAAGAGAAGATCCCTTACCTTAAGTCTGAAGGTGTTCTTCACTTGATCTTAATGACCTGAATAATCAAATTAGGTTCATTAATTAATAATTACAGAACATTAAATACATTTTATTGATTTATTATAACCTTATTATATTCATTCATGTCATTTTTTATGTGTTACGAGGTTCAATTTAATTGTTTGGGAGAATTTGCTTCCTTGGTTTTAATGATCGGTACTCTTATATTCATGTTCAGATAAATATGTAGGATGGAAATGGTTGTCTAGAATTTAAGTTATATGAAATTAGTGTACATCAAGATTATTAAATGGTTATAAAATTAATTTGGTTATTTTATGTTAAGGTGAATCATTATATAAAGCATTAATGATAAACACTTGGATTAATTTGCAATTTTTTTCTCATAATTAACTTATTTTGTATTTTTATTTTACATCATGTGTGAAAAAGTATTCCAGAACATCACATAAGTTAAAATAAATATTTAACAGTCTATTTCAACCATAAAATTATTTTCATGACTAGAATTGAATATGGTAATAGAAATTGATAACCCATCGTCCTTGAATGTGATAAAATAACACATCTCAGATGGTGTTTTCATTTGATTTGTATAAAAGTATGGGAAAGGAGAAATGATAATGAATTATATCATTATCATAAAACATTCCATTACATGTATGGTACTTGAGTTTTCATACCATTTTTAAGGGGATATTTTAGGAAAGAAAATACAACAAAGTATCATGAAAAGAAAATGAATGAAAAGAAAAGAGAAATTTACCTCTTGATTTAATCTTCCTTGAGATCCTCTTAAGGGGAGAGGATTCGGTATTTTGAGGAGACCAAGGGCTGATGGACGTGGGGGAGGATCCTGGGGAGATATTTGGGTGGAATTTATGGAAGGAAAAAGGATTGATAGGAGTGAAGAGAAGAGGGGAGTGTGGGTGGTTTTTATAGTGGAAGGGAGGAGGGTTTTCTTAATATTTTAATCATTAGATTATTATTTTTCCATAAAACAAATTATTGTGATGATTATTTGACCAAAAATAGTAATAAGTGCATGTGAAATCGAACTAAGGTTTCTTACATCGCACATAATTCTAGGAATATCCCATTTAGCTTATAATGTATATATATGGTAAATTACCATATTTCACTATTCATAAAAAATTCATGTATTTTAGAAGAATCCCAAAAAATTTCCATAACCATTTTTTGAAGTTTAGAATCAAAAAAATGAAATCCATTTTTTAAAAATAATTTTCTATGTATGATTAATTTAATTTTTATTTAAAATCACAATTTACTTGAAAAATACATATTTTAAAACCATGAATGATTTTATAAGGCTTTTAAAAATTACATAAGATTTTATAAAATTGTCTTAAAATAATTAGACATAAAAGTTTTAATTTGTAAACACCTTTTAGGAAAATATATTTTATTTTAAATTAATTAATTAATTATAAATAATTATTTATGAATTACAAAAATACCAATACTTTTACTATGGTCACATTATTACTTATAAGATGCCTAAATTTTATTTATACATTCATGGGAGAGGTTACTATTCTTTTAGATGATTTAATATTCATAAGGTTCATATTACTATTTATAAGGGTAACATTACGATTCATAAGGGTTAGTTTCTATTCACCAAAAATTAAGTTTGTCTTATTGGACTCTAAACATCTTACTGATCGTAACTGTGTATATCAGATTTTAAAAATTCAAATCACATAATTGAAAAGATTATGTTTAAAACTCACATAGAACTTAATAGTTCATTGTGTTTTGATTTCATGTGATTATATGACATAATTATAAGGAGATAATTTTCATTGACAAAAAATTGGGTCTTTACATAATCATTAGCCTTACCCCATATATATTTTGGATTCCTCATATCCAAATATGAGAAAACACTACTAGAATTTATGTTTTTTGCAACGGGCTATTTGCGATGAGATCCTGTCATAAAAACCCTTTTGCGATGGGGTCCTGTTATAAATAGCCAGTTGTAGGAAACAATATCGCAAAAAAATACTATTGGCGAAGAGAATCCATCCCATAAAAAATAGACCTCTAATTAAATATATTATATATGTTAGAACCTATTGTGACAGGCTCATCGCAAAAAAGTAGTTACGACGGGCCCGTCGTCTTGTCGCAAATAGTTCTCATTTATATATGTTATATATACCTTAACATTTTACAATGGGCCTATTGCAAAAACATACTTGCGACGGTAAAATAACCGATTACAAATAAGTTTTAAAAATATATATAATATATTTGTGATGGGGTCCCATTGCAAAAGGTCCCATCGTAAATACTTAATAAAATAATATTTAATAAAATAATATTTAATGAAAAAAATAATATTAATATTATTAAAACAATAAAAAAAATAAAAAAAAATAAAAATTATCAATATCCACAAAAAAATATTAAAAAAATCATAAAATATTATTATTATTAGTAAAATAAACATACATTAAAAAATATAATACTAATAATAAATAATAAAATATTAAATATAATAAAAATAATTAAATTATGAAATATTCGCACCAATATAAAAGACCAAAATTGTAAATAGTTTATATTACAAAAAACTTTGAATTAAAATGATTTTAACATAACAAAAAAAATCACTGGGGGGATAGTCTTTTGGAGGAGCTAGAGGAGCTGGAGAAGATGGTGGAGGAAACTCTATCCCCAAACTACGAGTCAGACAACACAAGTACTCCATCTACTTGTGCTGCTGCTGCTGCCATCGATGCATCTCCTCCTCATGATACTACTGATGCTACTACCATCGACACATATTCTCCTCATACTGCTAATATTGCTGCTGCTAACGCATTTCTTCCTCCATCTACTGCGGCTGCTGACACATCTCTTTATGTTGCTTCTGCAAACTCTCTATAATCTCAGTCTGAGCTTGCAACTGCTCATGATACTATGAGTCAGAAGCTGATGACTCTCTATAAACTCCTCTTGAGCTGGACACCGACATCGTGGTAGTACCATAATAAGTCCTAGGACTCAAATGAGAGTTGATACCAACTACCTGGCCCTTCTCGAAGGCATATTGGGTCACCTACATCCATGTCGCCTCATCAAAATGGTGGGAACTAGTCTGATCAGCCATCTCGGCCTGAATCTCATCCTGTGTTTGAGATGTCATGGCCTCATATGACTCCTTCAGTTCTAATTTAATATTAAAATATTGAAAATATTATATGTAGTAAGTTTTAAAAACTGAAAAAGAAATAATACTGATCACAATCTGACACTGGAGATCACCTATAATCTCTCCAGTCGCTAGATCACTGTACATCCTCTGATAAATGTCATTCTCCATAAAATCAGGATGCTCAACTACCTATATGAATGAAAAATAGAAAGTTTATATTTAATTTT
Organism: Viscum album; assembly: GCA_963277665.1. Taxonomy (NCBI): domain Eukaryota; kingdom Viridiplantae; phylum Streptophyta; class Magnoliopsida; order Santalales; family Viscaceae; genus Viscum; species Viscum album. The sequence continues at coordinate 1,199,202,375 of OY728131.1, forward strand.
ATATAAAATATTTTAAAAATATACTCACTAGAATCTCTATATGCATACTGAATGTACGACTACCAGCTCAATGTGTCACCTCCTATCTCCCCCAGTTCCGCTGAACCAATGAAGATCTCTGAAATCCACCACTCAACCAATGTGAACATAATCCATCCCAAATGTGAGATGAAATATACCCTTATTGGTGGGCTCTATAAGACTCATCAAATATTTTAACTTTTCCTTTCTTAATGGAGTTCTTTCTCAAATTGTGCAAAAACTAAAGGAAATGATCATGCCTAGACACCTATCATGCCTCATGGATAGAATCATGCATCCTATCATCGATGGGATACCATAAGTCCTACAAATATTTATAATATCAAGTTATTAATGCAATAAATTTTAAAATAAATTTTACTTGTTTACATACCATCCAATGACTGAACATTCTAAGCTACACATCTATGGGAATCTGTTCTCATGTGATCCATGGTTGAGAAAAATAATTACGCAATATTGTGCTCCCCTATCCAACAGCTACAAACACAAAATTGTGAAAAAAGAATAAATAATCAAAAAATTAGTATATAAATAAATTAATGAAATATAACTAAAATATAGAGGTTACCATACCTCTGCATGCATGGACTGAAGCCAAGACACAGACGTCGCTCGGGGATAGGGTCAAGAATCATCAGTCATGCAATACTGCGCCCCCTTCGTGTACCCCCTGAACCACTAGTAGTCTGAGGGTCAAATGATCTCAAATCATCCACATCTAATGGTATCTCAGCCTCCTCCAACTCACGAAATAGATCAGGGTCCATCTGAAACACAAAATGATTGTTGTTAGAAGATAGTTAAAAATAACTATTACATATAGGTATATATTAGTTATGATTATAACCAGCTTTTAACTGTGTCAATATTTACCTTCATTATCATCTCCATATCTGATGATTTCAATGTCTTCATATTCATCATCAGCTTCATCAAAATCCATATGAGTTTAATTTTCATCATATCATGCCATTTTGAATTAATTTGTAACATCATTAATATCATCATCACCATATAACCTTAATTGTGGGGTGTTATCAACAATATTAACGTCTCTTTATGAAAAATATGGATTTTGAGTAGTATCTTGAAAATTTTCAATTCCTTGTACTTCATCAGAACCACATTCAGTTTGAGTAAACTGATTTTAACATGATTTAATTTTTATTATTCTTCACCAATAACTCAGTTCTCTTGAATTGTTACCGTAAATTGTAAAATATATTTGATGTGGATGTTTATCAAATAAAAATGGTTCATTTATTTATAGAATACTTTTATATTTAATATTGACAATTCCATGAATTGGATGAAAATGAAAGCCTCTCTCAGAATCCAAACACTGACATGTAAATATTTTTAGTTAATTTTTTCCTAGATAACATAGTTCAATAATTTCATCCAGTATGTCTTAAAAGTAAACATTAGTTTCTCTATGATGTGATCATATCAAGAAAACTCCACAGTTCATTGCTTTTTGATTCCCCATATGCACGTGTATGAAATCAAAAACCATTCACCACATATGCATTAAAAGATTTAACCATTTTTGATGGTGGGTTACTCAATATACACAGGTGATTATCAATTTTATAATCATGTTGAGACAACTGATTTTTTTAAAAAAAATTATAAATATAATAAATAATAAACTGTATTGATATGTTAAACCATCAATAATTTATTATACCGGTTTTTGAAACCATTGAGATTTTTTTTATGTCGGCCTTCTTCAAGAGCAGCTGTTGTAATTTGTGGAAGCTATTTCTTGACATGATTATCATATAAATTATAAATAAAATATTTTTACTTACTATAACATAAATTATAGAATAAGTGATAGAAGAACTCATAGTATAAAAGATGTCATTTCTTCACAGTTGAGTAGAACATATGTATGAGCTCTATGATGTTCATCATCTTAATTCCATCATTCATGAACTCCACCGAAGCCAAGTTCTGGATGATTAAAAACTGATAATTGATTGTCCATTTCATCATCAGCATTCCCTTCATTCCATCTCATGCAGTTTTGATTTGAGGGATACTAAAATTCAAAATAATGAGAGCAGAAAAAAGAAATTTCCTCTTTCAAATAACTTCATCAATTGAGCTTTCAACTGATGATTTGTTATGTACTTTTTCCTTCAATTTCTGCATGCATCTCTTGAATGGATACATCCATTGAAACTGGACCGAACTTCCACATTTAGCTACATGTGGAAAATGTAATATCAGATCTTCCATTGAGTCAATGAAAGCCAGCGGGAAGGTTTTTTCCAGTTTACATATAATTACAACAACATCTTCTTCCAGTTTTCATAGTGCGTTGTAGTCTGTTGTCACCACACAAATGTCTTGAAATAAATATGATGTATCTTTTAGAATCCCAAATCATAGAATTCAAAAAACTTCTAAATCCAATAAGCATAAGTAATTCCATTATAACATGACAATAATGACTTTTTTTATCTGGTAATATGACCATTCTTAACACATCTTCCCAAATAAGAAGCATAACCATCTAAAAGCCTCAAATCTTCAATCCACTAACAAAATAATAAGAAACTCTCTTTGGATAGTGAATAAGATGATTTTAACTACATTAAAATCTATGATCTGACATTTTGAAACAGTTCAAGTTATGGTCATCTGCAAATTTGGGCAAGATCTAATTGCAGCTTTACATTATCTTTGGTCTTGGTGTATCCAAAAATTGTATGAAATAAATTATTAAAATAGTTCTTCTCAATACTCATGACATCCAACATGTGGTTGACCAAAAAATCAAACCAATATGAAAGATCCCAAAAAATTCTCCGTTTTATACATTTATGTTTTTCCCAAAGCCATGAATTTTTTGTTGGTTTACTATTGTCCCAAATGTGATGGGAGGTAATGAAAATACAATTGATTTTAACTTTGTACCTGAGATAATTTTTGGAGATTCATCTCTTTTAATTGTGAATTTTATTAAATGATAATTTTTCCTCTGAAAAGGATGAATGGTTTGAAGAAATATCTGATGAAAATCAAAATAGCAAGGTTTTTTTCCATTGACAAGAATAAAGGCTTTGTTGCCTTACATAAAATAATGGCATGATTTCAGACCATGTGTAATCCAACCAGATAACATGTCATATGATGGGAATTCACTAATCATCCACATCAATGTAGCTTTTAATATGAAATTTTGTTTCACAACAAAATCATATGTACTAACACCATTACTCCACAATGAATTTAACTCATCAATCAATGGTTTCAAATAAACATCAATATTATTTTTCGGATGTCCTAGATTTAATAAGGTAAAAAAATATAGGGCTCCTTCATCAACATCCATGGAGATAAATTGTATGGAGTTATAAATAGAATCCATCATGGATACTGACTACCATAATAACCAAACGGACAGAAACTGTCAGTAGAAAGACCCAATCACATGTTCCGGGCTTCTAAAGAAAAGGACGAATGAAGTAGGTCAAAATGTTTCCATAAATTACCATCATATAGATGACTCAAGCTTTTACCATTTTAAATATCGGTTTTGTGCCATGAAATCATTGATGTTGTGTTCAGAGACAAAAATAAATAATGCAACCTAGGTGTAAGGGGGAAATATCTCTACTATTTTATAGGAATCAATCCTTACTTCCCCAGTTGAGCTTCTTTATACCTCAACTATACACATGTGGGAATACTATCCGACGACTCATTTTCACTAGAATATAAGATGCAATAATTTACACATGCATGAATCGTATGATAACTAAGTCCTAGATTACAAACCAGCCTCTTTCGCTCATAGTAATTTGTAGGCAACACATTTCCTTCAAGTAACTGTGTTTTAACCAAAGAAAATATCTGATCAAAATAGTTGATTGACATTGAATTATCAGATTTAATAGCCATAAATTTTTCAACTGATTATAATTTTCTTATCTCAAAACCCATATATAATGCATCCACAACAAACTGCAACGACTCATAAAATTTAGATGGTGATGACTCAAAAGTTAAATCAATATCATCCCGAGTTTTAGTTTTTTGAACAGATGGACCTACAACATCATGTACTAAATTTTGAAATGGTGATGGATCAAGAATCAAGTTATTAATTTCTTCTGTAGAACTGCGTTCACAGTATTGATACCAAAAAACATAATCTGGTTGAAAACCAAACCACAAAAGATGTCCCCCAACCTTGTCAAATGTATTAAATGTTCTCAGAGCACATTTTTTACAAGGACCCTTAATTGTGCCTTCTAAAATAAATTCTAGTTTTGAAGATGAAAATGATAAGAAAGATTCAACACCATCAATATATATAATAATTAAACCAAAACCATTTGGATTTATTTACTGATTTATCCAAGCGTGAGCATCTAATAATGACTTTTTTCAACTTCCTTATTCCATATTTTTCTACAAAATATAAAATCATTACTGATTTTGAATAATTTGAAATTAGAAAAACACTATCCAAAAAAAGAATATAAATAATTACAACTATTTCTTAATAATTACTATTAATTATGGGCGACACAATTTCTAGTGGATTGACGACTACTCTCTTGTTTATCAGATCATTTACTTGCAGCTTTCTCACACTGAAATCACAATGAAGAATCTGCTCAGAGGTTCGCATATCCATTCTCGTGCATATGATAATGTATAAGCATACTTCCGAGCAAATTATTCATTTTGATTTCAGTGTGAGAAAGATGAAAGTAAATGTGTAACACCATAAAATTTCATAGTATACTATTTCTTCAAAGTAATTCAATAACTTGCACTACACGCAACACCAAGTTCAAGCACCCCATGACTGACCAAACTAGCAGTTCAAAAGCAGTTATGAATAGAAATAACTAATTTTTTAACTATATATAATTCTTATAATTTTAGAATTTATATTATTAGTTTCTTAGACATAATGTAAGAACTAATTCATTTTTTTAGATAAAAGAAGTATTTTTCAAGAAAATGCACTTTTACCGCCTTTTAAGGGTGAACCCTTTTTAAATCCAATATTTGAAACTTTTATATATTCAATTTGAAAAAATAAACTTATTCTTTATAATCTTGACATAATAATTTAGTTTCAATAATTTTTTTGGATTTTTTTGATAACTTTCATATTTGGGTGAATAGTAAAAAATACTATATTTTAACTGAAAACAACATTCTTAATCAAAATAATTTATAGAGTTGAATTATACATTTTAATTTTTTGGAAGTATAAATATATTAGTTTTTACCATTTAATCTAATGTTGTTCATTGTAAGTAATTTCACATTGAGATTGGACATAAAGAAGTGTCAATCTTTTGAAAGTTATTGTTTCTTAAAAATACGACTTTTGATTTTGACAATGGGAATTAATTTTAAATTAATAAATGAAACTTCTATGTTTTTAATTTGGTAAAATAGACATCATTTTTGAATTCATAATATCAAAATTATCTTAGGGTAAATTTTTGATATTTTTCTGAAAACTTTCAATTTTTAATGAATAGTGAAAAACAGAGAGTTATTGTTTAAAACCGACTTTTTATTTAAATAATTATTTTTTTATTTAAATTTATTTTAGGTAAAAATAGATACATTATACCTATATATGTTCTAAGTAATTCATTGGAGACATTTTTTAATAATATTAGATATATAAAACTTTATTGAGCTATTCACCGTCTTTTACCCACCTCCTAGGAAAATTTGAAAAATCACATAAAACATAATTTTACTGCTTCTATGAGTAGAATTTCAAAAATCTGATAGACATGGTTGATATTATTAAAAAAAATGTGGTTCAATAAAAAAGAAATAATTTTTGGTGGGTAGTAAATTTTTACTTTTATTTACCGCGGTTAAAATTAAAAAAGGTAATTAAGGGTAAAAATGATATTATTTTTACCCTAACACATGTCCTAATTCTATTTAATAAGTTTAATTCGAATAAAAACAACCTTAGGAATAAAATATTATCCTTTAGGTCCACCTGTATTAGATTATGACATTTATTATTATTTAATTTAAAGAAGAGTTATAAGAGTTAAAATCAAAGTATAATAACTAAAAAAATTTTAATATAGGGTTATACATAATATAAATTAGATTATAAATATTAATTAGAAATATAAAACGATTTATGATATAATGGTATTTTATTTATAATTTTTAGAAATTTAAAAATTAAATTTATTTATGACACAATGATGATGTAGTAATTACCGTATTAATGAAAGATTAAAATAATAGACATTATAAATATCCAAATAAATGTAATTTGGGACTTTTTATAAATTCCACTAATTTTATAGGTTATTGTGACATGTCAAGGTTGGTTATATCAATAATTCTTCGAAGTAATCATATTGTTTTGATTCTATAAAAATAACAAATACCAAATAGTGTCAAAATTGACATAAAATAGTTTTTAAAAACAATATTATATTATTAATTGATATAATAGTACTAAAAATCTAAGCATTGGCCAAAAGACTTAAATAATATTATATATGTCATTAATGAACCACTTTAGACTCTTTTTAAAGTTTATAGTATGTTTATTAACCATATAGGGTAAAAATACAAGAAGACATGGTAAAAGTTAAATTATTTAACATAGAGTTAAATATAAAAGGTAAGGTTAAAATGGTAACCTAAACTTGTCTAAAACCTATTGGTTGAGAGGATTCAAACCCATACCCACTTTAAATTTTAAATAAATCAATTCTGACTCATTATAAACCGAATATAATTTATTATAAAATAATATTTTAAGTTTTTATTAAGGTACCCCTCACCCCTCTTATAAAAGGGCACTTCTCCTTCTCTAAAATTCACACCTCAAAAGAAATTTGTCTTGGCCAAACCCTGCACAAATATCCTTCAAAATATACTACCTTCATCCTAGATTCATTACTTTGGTCATAAATCCAACCTAAGGAGCCCTTTTTATCAAATCAAAAGGAAGAACCCGAAGAAGAGGTAATGATTTCACCACCCTCTTTCAAGTTCTCTTATTCATCCACTTACTCTTTCTTTTTTGTTTCAATTATAAATTAATAACTCCAGTATCTTCTATATATTGTTATGTTATTATAAAAATGGCAAAAATATATTCATTATTCTATCCATCTTATAAATGATAATGTCACCAAGCATGCATACGTACGGCTTACCGTCTCCACGCCGTGGTGTAATTTGTTATTCAACACTATGTTATTTGGATGGACATAGTGATGAGTAATATGTATATAAATAATGAAAATAACATGATAATGTCTCTGTAAAATTAATATACCATCCAATTCTACACCTTTAAAGAAATTATATTGTCGCTCGTGCGTACGTATGGATTACCGTCTCCACGACACAATGGGATTAATTTCCACGTTCACCATTCATCGACGATTATAAAAATATATATTACTAATTAGTATGTAATATATAACATAATAATGCTACTGAAGATATATATATATGTAATTACAAATATCTTATTCATTTAGTTACGTTCAATACGATATGAAAATGAAAACAATGTTTATGCGTACGTACGGACTACCGTCTCTACAAACAGTGTTTTTCATTTCATATATATGTCTATTATACATATTTATATTCAAAATATATATGATATATAAATGATTTTTTACATTCTAAAAGTATTTAAATCTTGATCTAAGTGATACAATTGAGAGTAACAAGTTAAAACATGTACGATAAAGAAAGCGATTATTACCCAAAATATTAATTTAACATGGAAATTATTATTAAATGGGTAATATAATGTAATAAATGAATCTTGTATGATATCATAAATATTAATATGGTTCTGGTATAATTTAATAGAATAATACGATCTTCACATATGAGGTTAAACGTACCCTAGACTAACAGAAAGTGCAAGGTAATGTATAATTTCTCAATCTCATTGTTATCTGAGATTGTTTTACCATCCATGTCCATTTTTCATAAAAATGATTTCAAAATGAATATTTTAAGGATTTTTGAAAGTTAATCTTTATCAAGATCATAATATTAAATGTTTTAATGATTTATCTTTATAAATATTTTTAATTAATGTCCATTTTTTTAAAATGAATTTAAGGATTTATTTATATGGACATGAATGTTTTTATATGATAATTATTTTTAAAAGTTTCAAAGTAGTATAGGACACTTTGATTCAAAAATATATTTTAAATTAATTCCTTTATAAATAAGCTACTTTTAAATTATTTTACAAAATGGATACTTCTCTCAAAAAGTTTTACTCATCATTTTAAACTATATCAGCATCCTTTACAGGATATTATTTCTGATTGAGGTTGATTTATTATAATACAATCTTCCATACTCTATTGAATGAGTTATGATATTTTTTACTATGGGTGTTCTATTTTTATACCATTCATGGTTTATGGTTAATGTAATGACATTCTGTATTCTAGGTTTAATACAAATTTTTATGTTATGTTTCAACTTTTTTATATGAGGAATGCAGTGGACTTAGTAGGTGACGGGTGGAGCCTGCTATAGCTTCTAGATGCATCAGTAGGTCTCATGAGACAAACCAGTGTCTTGGAACAAGTCCATGAAAAAAAAATTATTTTTAGTCTTAGAACAAGGCCTTGAATATGTGGTAATGATGTCCAGTGTTAGACATTCCCTCATTATGAAATTAGTTATTACCTGTGATTATTAAACTAGTAGAATATCCATGTACATGTTTATATGGTAATGTTTGATTTATTTTTTCCATATTATATTCAAGTTTATGTTTAAAAGGCTATTTTTTTTATTACACATATTTTTTTAAAAGTTTATACCTTTCGCTAAATTTTTTACCATTACTGAGCATCTAAGCTCACCCCTTTCTTATATTTTATTTTCCTAGGATCCCAAGAAGTGTTTTATGTTTGAGATGCAGGGTTAAGCTAAGGGAAAAATGGAATTATCAAAGGACTTTTTTGTGTTTTATGTTAGAATGTGTAATGTAATTTTCATGTATGCAATCTATTTTCCAACACTGCTAAACTAATCGGTCTTTCGGGACTTGATTCCTTGTAAGCATGCCAATGTATTAAAATAATGCACTGACTCTGGGAATATAGGGTCAGGGTGTTACAGTTGATATCAGTGAAAGTTTAACAATAACCTTGGAAACTAGATTTAGATGAACTCCGATTAGAGCACATTACCATAAGATATACATTGAGGATTAGTATAGAAGAAGTTCCTAGAATTTTTGTAATGTAGAGATTCTGTGAGTTTTCCAGGCAAATACATCCCTGTCTAGATACGAGTAGAAAGAGGCGGCTCTAGAACAGATGTACCTAGGGGTAAAACCCAAAAACACCTCTTTGAGCAAGTCTCAAAGAAAATATTTTTATGGATTATATCCATAAACTATTCAATTTACGTTAGGTATTTTACAAATTTGGAATTATTATTTGAAATTCATGAACTAACCTAGTGTATTCCATTGTATATAAATGGCTCCCAATAGAAGGAATGTGAACTCCACCAATACGTATGATCCAAAGAGTATGAAGGATAATATCATTCATGGTATTAAGCTATCATTTTGATGGGAAATAGACTCCCATGAATTCTAAACATATGAAGAAATAGTATAATGTGTTATTAAGATAATTATAGAATTATCTGAGTCCTATGGCTTTGAAGGTAAGAAAGAGAAGAAAAGGATGGAAGAGAGAAATATGGATAAAGGGAAGAGGGAAAATAATGATTTTCCCATATGTGATAACTGTAGAAAAAATCACATTGTTAATGCTTTAAGGGAATGAGATTTTGTTATAAGTGTGGAGAAAAAGGACACCAAGTACGTGATTTTAAGGGTAAGGAAAAAGTTTCAAATGTACAATACATCATCTGCAAGGAGTTGGGACACTACGCGAATCAATGTCCAAATCATCAAAGGAAACCCCAAATGCTGATATTGGATAAGAATCAAGTTATGATACTACCGAAGATGAAGAGGAATGATTAAGAGTTATATGTTGTTATTATAGTATTTTTTCATTTGAGTTTTGTTTCAATGATGTACTATTTATATGAATTATGGAAATAAATAAGGATTGTACTGTAGTACTATTTCATTTTGAATTTGAGATTATGTGGTCCTGATACTAAGGTAGTTATTTTGGAATAAGAGATGGTTGATTTTGAAAAATTATATTGGATATTCTTGACTATATTTTAAGTGATTAATGGTTTATTTATTTCATGATTGTTGGAATATTAAAAATTTTTGGATATAAGGAATACATCCAGTATTATATAAAGGATAAGGGAGAATGAATGTAATCAATAAGGTTTTATGGTAATTCAGGTTATTACCATGTTTTAAAATAATACATGATGAAGGTGTTCACATGTTATTAGATGGAAAAAGGATCTTCATTGTGTTTAACTTCCTTACAAATTTTGGACTATGAGTTTGGATAGAAGTATTTTGGATAAGTCTAAAAGTTGGAATAGAATAAGTTTGAAATTAGATGTTATTGTTAATGTTATTTTTGGATTGTTATAAAAATAACAACCCACAGACCGTGTGACAATCCGTCTCTTTATACAAAGAAGCGGGAATCAAACCCACACCATAGTGAGATTGGGATTTATCTCTTACCACTGGACTACATGAAGTCCCTGTATGGTATAATCTATTTTTTAAAGGGTATGATAGGTGAATTATAAATTCATTATTTTTGAAACCCTATATGATTAGGATAAATAAAATATATATTTGAAATATTTTTGAGTGAAAGATGAGTTTGTGGTAGGAATTAGTTAAAAGATGTAACTGTACTTGTCAAGTATGTATATATATATATATTCCCTCTTATTAAGAATAAATTTTATTAACCCAATTTTCGATATGAGTTCTCCAAAATGGTATTTTATATTTTCGACATTTTATTTTTGAAGAACAATTTAAAATTGGGAGGATGAAATTTATTGAAGGAGGGAAGAATGTAACACCCCAAGATTTCATAGTACGCTATTTCTTCAATGTAATTCAATAACTTTCACTACACGCAACACTGAGTTCAAGCACACCACGACTTACCAAACTATAAGTTCAAAAGCAGTTATGAATAACATCAACGAAAATTTTAACTATATATAATCCTTATAATTTTAGAATCCATATTATGAGTTTTATAGACATAATGTATAAACTAAGTCTTTTTTTCAGATAAAAGAAGTATTTTTCAAAAAAATGCACTTTTACCACATTTTAATGGTGAACCCTTTTTAAATATAATATTTGAAACATTAATATATTAAATTTTACAAAATAAACTTATTATTTAGAATCAGGGAAAAATAATTTAGTTTCAATAAATTTATGGTGTTTTTATGATAACTTTCATATTTATGTGAATAGTGAAAAATACTATATTTTAACTGAAAACAAATTTTTTAATAAAAATAATTTATAGTGTTAAATTATAAATTTTAATGGTTTTGAAGTATAAATAGATTATATTTTTACCATTTAATCCAATTCTTGTCATTGTAAGTAATTTCACTTTGATATTGGTCATAAACAAGTGTCAATATTTTGATAGTTATTGTTTCTTAAAAATACGCCTTTAGTTTTGACAACGGGAATTAATTTTAAATTAATAAATGAAACTTATATGTTTTGAATTTGGTAAAATAGACTTCATTTTTGAATTCATAATATTAAAATTAGCTTAGGGTAAATTTTTGATATTTTTCTGAAAACATTCAATTTTTAATGAATAGTGAAAAACACTGAGTTATTGTTTAAAAATGAATTGTTTTTAAATAATTATTTATTTTATGTAATTTTATTTTAGGTCAAAATAGATACATAATACCTATATATATTCAATTTAATTCACTGGAGTCATTTTGTAATAATACTAGATATATAAAATTTTATTGAACTTCTCACTGTCTTTTTCCCACCTCCTAAGAGAATTCAAAAATTCGTATAAAACAAAATTTTACCGCTTCTATGAGTGGAATTTCAAAACTCCGAGAGACACTGTTCATATTAGTAAGAAAATTTGGTTCAATAAGATGAAAATAATTTTTGTTGAATAGTAACATTTTAATTTCATTTACCACGGTTAAAAGTAAAAAAGGGTAATTAAGGGTAAAAATGATATTATTCTTACCCTAACACATGTCCTAGTTCTATTTGATAAGTGTAATTAGACTAAAAACAAACTTAGAAAGAAAATATGATCTTTTAGGTCCGCTTGGATTAGATGAGGACATTTATTATTATTTAATTCAAAGAAGAGTTAAAAGAGTTAAAATCAAAGTGTAATAAATAAAAAAATTTTAATATAAAGTTATATATAAGATAAATTAGACTATAAATATTCATTATAAAGATAAAAATATTTCCTACATAATGGCATTTTATTTATAATTTTTAGACATTAAACAATAAAATTTATTTATGACACAGTAATGATGCAGTAATTACCGTATTAATAAAAGATTAAAATAATGGACATTATAAATATCCAAAGAAATGTAATTTGAGACTTTTTATAAATTCCTCTAATTTTATTGGTTATTATGACATGTTAAGGTGGGTTAGATCAATATTTTAGAAGTAATCATACTGTTATGATCTTAACAAAAAACAACTACCAAATAGTGTCAAAATTGACATAAAATAGTTTTTAAAACAAATATTATATTATTAATTGATATATTAGTCTTAAAAATATAAAGATTGGCCAGAAGACTGAAATAATATTATATATGTCATTAATGAACCACTTGAGGTTCTATTGGAAGTTTATAGTAAGTTTATTAACCATATAGTGTAAGCATACAAGAAGACACGGTAAAAGTTAAATTATTTAACTTAGAGTTAAATCTAAAAGATAAGGTTAAAATGGTAACATAAACTTGTCTAAAACCTATTTTATGAGAGGAGTTTGACCCACACCTAACTTATCTTTGAAATAAATCAATTTTTAGTCATTATAAACCAAATATTATTTTATTATAAAATAATATTTTAAGTTTTTCCTAAGGTGACCCTCACCCCTCTTATAAAAGGGCACTTACCCTTCTCTAAAATTCACACCAAAGAAGTCATTTGGATTGGCCAAACCATGCCCAAATATCCTCCCAACTATCCTACCTTCATCCTATAATAATGCGATTTTCAGGAAGCCAACCTAATAAGCCCGTTTAATCAAATCAAAAGGAAGAACCTGAAGAAGAGGTAATGATTTCACCACCCTCTTTCAAGTTCTCTTATTCTTCCACTTAAACTTTATTTGTAGTTTCAATTCTAAAATAATAAATACAGTATATTCTATATAATGTGATTTTATTATTAAAATGGAACAACTATATTCATTATTCTGTCCATCTTATGAATGATAATGTCACTATGTGTGCGTACGTACGACTTACCATCTCCACGTCGTGGTGTAATTTGTTATTCAACACTACTTTATTTGGATGGGTATAATGATTATTAATGTATATATAAATAATTAAAATAAAATTATAATGTATCTGTAAAATTAATATACCATCCAATTCCACACCTTTAAGGAAATGATATTGTCTCTCGTTCGTATGTACGGATTACAGTCTCCACGACGCAATGGGATTCATTTCCATGTTCACCATTAATCGACAATTATAAAAATATATATTACTAATAAGTATGTAATATATGACATAATAACGATGATGTATATATATATATATATATATATTTACTTTCATATATCTTATTCACTTAGTTCTGTTCAATAAGATATGAAAACGGAAACACCGTTTATGTGTACGTACAGACTTCTGTCTCCATAAACAGTGTTTTTCATTTCACATATATTTCTATTATACATATTTATATTCTAAATATATATGTTATATAAATCATGTTTTATATTTTGGATGTATTAAATATTGATCTATGTGATACAATCAAGAGTAACAAGTTAAAACACGTAGGATAAAGAAATCAATTATTACCTGAAATATTAATTTAACATGGAAATTATTATTAAATGGGTAGTATAAAGTAATAAATGAAAAATGTATGATATCATAAATATTAATATGGTTCTGGTATAATGTAATAACATACTACGATCTTCATATAGGAGGTTAAACATACCATCGACTAAAGGAAAGTGCAAGGTAAGGGTTACTTCCTCAATCTTATTATTATCCAAGATTGTTTTATCATCCATGTAAATTTTTCATAAAAATGATATCAAAATGAATATTTTAAGGATTTGTTAAAGGTACTCTTTATTAATATCAGAATTTTAAATGTTTTAATGATTTATCTTTCTAAATATTTTTAATTAATATCCATGTTTTTAAAATGATTTTAAGGATTTATTAATATGGACATGAATGTTTTGAAATGATAATTCATTTAAAAAGTTTCAAAGTGGTATGGGAAAATTTGATTCAGAAATCTCTTTTAAATAACTTCCTTTATAAATGTGTGACTTTTAAATGATTTTACAAAAAGGACATTTCTCTCAAAAAGTTTTACTCATCATTTTCAACTATGTCAGCATCCTTTACTGGATATTAATTTTTATTAAGGTTGATTTATTATAATAAAATCTTCCATATTGTGTTAAATGAGTTATGATATGTTTGACTGTGGATGTTTTATTTTTATAACATTCATGGTTTATGATTTATGTAATGACATTTCGTATTCTAGTTTTAATATGAATTTTTATGTTATGTTTCAACTTTTTCAAATGAGGAATGCATTAGTCATAGTAAGTGATGGGTGGAACCCAGTATAGCTCCTTGATGCATCGGTAGGTCTCATGAGACAAACTAGTGTCTTGGCATAAGGCCTTCACAAAAATTTTATTTATAGCCTTGGCACAAGGCCTTGACTATGTGGTAATGATGTCTGCCATTAGGCATTACCTCATTATGAAATTAGTTATTACATGTGATTATTCGACTAGTAGAATATCCATGTGCATGTTTATATGGTAATGTTTGATTTATTTTTTCCATATTATGTTCAAGTTTATGTTTAAAAGGATATTTTTTATTACATATATTGCCTTAAAATCTTATTGCTTCCACTAAATTATTTACCCTTACTGAGCATCCGAGGTCACACCTTTCATATGTTTTATTTTCCAAGGATCCCAAAAGTGTTTTATTTTTGAGATGTAGGGTTAATCTAAGGGAAAAATAGCACTATCAAAGTATTTTTTTTGTGTTGTATGTTAGAAAGTGTAATTTAATGTTCATGTATGCAATATGTTTTCCAATACTGCTAAACTGACCAGTCTTTCAGGACTTGATTCCTTGTAATCACACCAATGTATTTAAATAATGCACCAACTCTGGGAATCTAGGGTTGGGGCATTACAAAATGAGCATTCAGACAAAAGAGCCCCCTTTTCGTTGATGAATCATCTTCTTGCAACTATCACCACCTGAAAACATTATGAAAAATGTGGTGCTACAAATGCATATTCAAACTCATGCATACGAGATTATATATGCATATATAGAAGCATACTTTTAAAAATGTTTTGAGTCGGCAAGAGTTGAATGGAGAAGTGTCATCGAGCAAATGGAGTGCCGCCAATCCACTAGAAAGTGTTCCAAGTAATTACAATTTATTACAATTGGTTTTAATCCTAATTATTCTTAATTATTCCTATTTATTCTTAATTATTCTTAATTATTTATAATTAATCCTAATTAATCTTAATTATTCCAAATTATTCCTAATTATTTGTAATTATCCCAATTATTTCTAATTATTCATAATTATTCATAATTATTACTATTTATTACTATTTATTAATAATTATTAATAATTATTACTATTTATTCCTAATTATTCCTAATTATTACAAATTATTAATGATTATTACTAATTATTACTAATTATTCCTAATTATTACTATTTATTATAAATTATTACAAATTATTACTAATTATTATTATTTATTACTACTTACTACTAATTATTACTAATTATTTCAAATTATTAGTAATTATTACAAATTATTAGTAATTATTACCAATTATTACTAATTATTACTAATTAATACTAATTATTACTAATTATTGCAAATTATTAATAACTAATACTATTTATCACTATTTTTAGTAATTATTACTAATTATTACTAATTATTACTAATTATTACCAATTATTACCAATTACTACTAATTGTTACTAATAATTACTCTTTATTACTATTTATTACTATTTATTACTATTTATTGCTATTTACTACTATTTATTACTATTTATTACTATTTATTACTAATTATTACTATTTATTACTATTTATTACTTTTTATTACTATTTGTTATTAATTATTACTAATTATTACTAATTATTACAATTTGTTATAGTTATTACTATTTATTACTAATTATTACTAATTATTACTGTTTATTACTATTTTTACTATTTAGTACTATCTATTACTCTTTATTAATAATTATTACTAATTATTACTAATTATTACTATTTATTACTGTTTATTACTGTTTATTACTGTTTATTACTATTTATTACTATTTATTACTATTTATTACTAATTATTACAAATTATTATTAAATTACTAGTACCTCGCCCGTGCATACGCACGGTGCTATAATTCCAATCTAATATTCAATAGTGTTTTAATAGTTTGAGTAGTTAATAATGAAAATTACTTAAAATATGATAAACTTACAAGGGTGGAGGTAGAGGTAGAGTCGAATGCTAATATAGATGAAAAGGTGGATGCCGATGAAGAGAATACACATGGGGAGGTAGATTATTAGTATAACATTCAATGAGTTTACTGAGAACTCAACAAACACAATTTTTTTTGTACAGAAAAGATCTCAATATTGAAATAATATTTCTTAAAGTAATGAAAAACATCTGAAAAAAAGAATGTAAATGAAGTAATCTATATATATTTTAAAGAAAAAACATTCAAAACTACTTATTTTGAATCAACATTCTATGAACTAAACCACAACTCGACTAAACTATATCACTAACACAAGAAATTACTATAGTAAAGACTCTATTCCACCAACACTATTAAACATGTTACCTTTTACTAAGATAAATACACTATCCATTTTTCTAATCCAATGCAATGAATACATCAATGCTCACCTGTTGAGTTTTGTCCCTCATAGAAGCAATCAAAAGAATTAATAAAAATTTAATACAAATCATTCAATGAGAACAAAATGCAGCATCAATGTTGTGGTCGCTGCTATACACTCCGACCTGGTATTTGTATCACTGGCACTTTGTATGAGCCTTCATGACCAGCTCCCAGTTCAAGACCTTCACTGTAGGAGTGTTGTAGTCTGAAAATGAAAAAAGTGATATTAAGGAAATGAAGTTAATGGTGTGTTCAATTAAGATCAAAATGATGATTCATTAGATAATGAGTTGTTAACAGATAAAGACTTTAATGGAAATATAGATGCAGCAGAATGTTTGGTGCATTTCATATTATTAATTTTAACCTGGAACATTGCCATGATTTCATCCCATCCAAGGGAAGATTATTCAAAGTGAACCAAAAATATCAACATGCAGAAATATATTTGTAGAGACCCGTATCTTGACGTACAGGGACATTACATTACATTTGAAGAATACTTAGTGCATAACAAAAACACAGACACAAGGATCGTAATAGTTTAGTGTCTTTGGAAACTCGGAACGTAATCTTCTAATCGTGGTGAAAGATCTTCAATATCTCCCATAAAGATCTTCCCTTTTTTTACCTAAAACCTTTATTTATATCCTGGGGAAAAGAAAACATAAAAGGGTGATCTCAAATGCTCAGTAAGGGTATACAAAAGAAAAATCAATCACATCATATTCATAAGAACATAACTTTTGGAAATCTTAACCTGCAAAAGAGATCATAATATCTTAACATGGAATAAATCATAGTAGTGAAATGAAATCCCAATAATCATAACTTAAAACATGAAACTTTGTGGCATACACACATAATCATATAGAATCATTTCTTGTTAGTCAAGACTCATTGTCAAGACTATCTTAGTGGACAAAGTCCCTTTCTGAATCGAGTAACCCTCGTTTTAGTCCTGTTTCACTGAACCGGTATAACCTAACATTTTAGCCATGTCTATCTCATGAGATATAAAATCTTTACCCAATGCATTGGAGGGATATATAGGTCCCACCCATCTCATAATGATACCATTCTTATGTGTGCCACAAAATCATAAATCATACATCATTGCATAACCCATGTAATACAAATGGGAATCTTAAACATCATGACATCATAAAACAATTCATACAAGATAAAGGAATTCATAAAAATAATTCAATCACAACATGATCAAATCAATGTAATAATAGGGATAAAAACATAACCCTTTATTATCTTAGATGGAAAATAATTTTGATAAAACACTTGAACTCCATTCTTGAGGAAAATATCCTTTCTTCTTCAAAAACATTTTTCCTTTCATAACATGTCATACGACTTTAAAATAAAATAAGTTGATTAAAAATAAACTTGAAAACTTTTAAAGGAAGCTTCTTGGAAATAATGTTATAAAAATCCATTCACGTCGTATAAGTTAAAAAAAACATTCTTCGTACTTTTGTCGGAAAAGTCAAAAAGCACCTCGTATGAAAAACGTCAAAAGATTCCTTTCATATTTTTTACTAAAAACTCACCGAAGGGTAAAATTGGATTTAAAGAATTGTAGTTGGATGGAAATAATATTACATATTGAGGAAACATGGATGTGGATGATAAAATACACCCCAGTAATTACCAAAGTAAAAACAATCTTAGATAAAAGTGAGATTGTGATATTTCCCTTACCTTAGGTCCGACTTGCTTTGTAAGTGTCCGAACCTCCTGTATAATGATTTAAATCATGTTATTGAATTATTCCAGAATCATATTCATTGTTATTATATCATATATGGTCCACTTATGACTTTATATTACCCGTTCTTTTGTAAATTCATGTTAAAGTAGCGTTTTGGGTAAAATCGTCTCATTTGTCGTTCGTGTTTTTAACTTGTAATTATTCATATGATTACTTAGATCATGATTACTTAATTCCAGAATATAAAACATGATTTATATATATATATATATATTAAGAATATACATATATAATAAATCAGTAAATGGAAAGAAATACACCGTTCATGGAGACGGTAGTCCGTACGTACGCATGAACGCTGTTTTCGTTTCCTTATTGAATGGAATGGAATTAAGTAGATGACATACATATAAATATAAATAATTCTAGTAACATTATTAGGTCATATATTTCATTAGTACTTATTATATATACTTTATAATCATTCATGAATGGTTAATCATTGAGAATGAATCTCATCGCGTCGTGGAGACGGTAGTCCGTACGTACGCACGAGCGATGATATCGTTCCCATGGTCGTGGAATTGTGTTGAAGTGTATGTATACTATTTAAGTATCAATATCAATTTATAATAATCATATATAGTTACTCATTACACCTTTATACTCATCCAATTAAGGTGGTGGCAGAAAATAGATTACACCACGGCGTGGAGACGGTATTCCGTACGTACGCACGCGCGGTGATTTCCTTTTTCCGTAGGATGGATAGAAGGTTAATTAGAGTTGTTTCATATTTATAATAACATATCAGTATATAAGAAATAATTATGTTATTACTTTATCATGAAACAACTAAATAAGAAGAATTTTAAGAAGAAAGAAATCGAAAAGATCGGTAATGGATATTACCTCTTCTTTGAAACGCCTCTTTGAATCCTTAACTTAGGGAACTACGATTGGTCTTTGAAGAAGACCAGGACCTCTAGGATTATTCTAGGGAAGTGGAGAATGGATTTTGGCAGGGTTTGGCCGAGCTTGAGTGCTCAAATTGGTGTGAGGAGGAGGGGGAGGAGGTGCCCTTTTATAAGGGAGGAGAGGGGCACCTTAGGAATTCTTAAAAATATTAATTTATAATAAATCTAACACCACTTAAAAACCTCCAAAAATGACTCATATTAGAAGATTAGATGAGATAGGGTTGTAATCTAATCAACCAATCAAATTTAGACATGTTTGGATCTTATTTTAAACCTTATAATTTTGATTTATCCTTATTTAATCTATTTAAGTTTATTTGTGGTAATAAAATTCTAAATTTTAAATTATAACAAATAATTACTTATTTGTTATGAATTTTCCATAATTGTTTACTTTATAACATTATAGACCATATAAATATAAACTTATAATTTTTAAATATTTTTGTGATTTTTAAACAATTTTATAATATGTTATTTTTGTAAAATAACAATAGTGTCAATTTTGACACTATTTATTTATTTGAATTTAAATAAAATATATACAGAAGATATGTTCGAAATAAAAGATTTAATATATTAATAAAAGGTCATATGTATCTATAAAATTAGTGTATCACATTAAATAGTTCATATAATATTTATTTTATTATTTTTAAAACCATTTATTTGGTTTATCTCTTAATAAAATAATTACTACATCATTTTTGTATAATTATTTAATATACTTATTTGTTGTATAAAAATTTAAAATAAAATCCTATTATGAAGATAAATATATTACCTTTCACAATAATACTTTTACTCGAATTTATCATCTTAAAATCACAATATTTAAATTGTTATATTTATTAAATTATGAAGGTGACAACTTTGGCATCATTTAAAATAAAATAATATAAGTGTCATAATAGCTTGTATAAGGCTCCAAATGGTCATATATTCGACCATTGGATGATTATAGTTTCCATTTACATGACCAATAAGTTTTGGTCAGGGTTTTGTGCCTTTTATGGTCACTATTAGTTTAATAAAAACTATATTCTTGATTTTTCACTAGATAAATAATTTCTGCATCACTATTGTGTCACAATTAATGATAATTATTTAATACCAAAAAATTCTAAATAAATTCTCATGATGTAGATACTTTTGTTAGCTTTCTGGAGACTATTCATGTTCGAAATTTTATGATATTTATCACTAATTTAAAATTATTATACTTATAAGATTTAAGAGAGTGACATGTTGTCACTTTCTTTGGTTTTAATAATAATTAAATTATTTTCATTGACAAAATTTAATTAAATTAATCTAATCCGACCCTTAGGTGATATGGGTCGTTTTTTAGTCATCCAATAAGATTTTGACATTTGTTAGGGTAATTTTAAAATATTATATTTACCCTTAATTACCCGATTTACCTTTTACTATGGTAAATAAAATTTACCGTAGTTACTATTCATAATTCCCAAAAATAAAAAGTATCCTATTAACATAATTTGGACCCACTGATTCCAAATATGGAATCCATTTTTTAAAATTCAATACACAGAAGTTGCAGAAATTAAATTAAAATTAATCCCGTTGTCGAATAAAAACGGGTTTTTGTTTAAAACATTGCAAAAGATTGAATTGATCTAACCTACGAATTCAAGGTAAAATCAATGCTAATGACATTCATTATATTAAATGGTAAAAATATATTCTATTTATACTTTAAACCCATTCAATATTATAATTTAACCACATAAGATATTATGATGAAAAAAGTTGTTTTTAATTAGAATATAGCGTGTTTTTACTATTCATTAAAATATGAAAGTTACCAGAATAATATGAAAAATTTATCCAAAGTAAATTTTTATTTCTTGATTCCAAATAAGAATTTTATTTTGTCAAATTGAACTTATAAACATGTCAAAAACCAGATTTAAAGTGGGTGCGCCATCAAAAGGCGGCAAAACTGCATTTTTTGAAAAATACTTATTTTACCTGAAAATTTTATTTTGTTCTTATACCATGTTCTAGAAATGTGTAAGATGAATAATAATGTTATAAAATTAAAAATTTAGTTAATAATATTCATAAAAGCTAGTTCGTGACAATATTATAATAATATAACATTGTTTATTAAAACCCGGTATTGCGTACAACACACGCTATCGAGGAAGGTCGCGATTGCGTGTAATGCAAGCCAAGTCAGGGTTGCGTGTTGTGAAAGAATCCTTCGTTGTTTTGTATAATAGAATCCAACCATATTTCATTTATACATTTAATATATATATATATATATATATATATATACTCAATGTTGCGTAGAATAACTATTATCAAAATTGTGTGTAACACGGTACAAGAATAGTGTTGCGTATACTGCAAGCTAATACGGTGTTGCGTATAGCGCAAGGTAATCTTGGTGTAGAATACAACATAAGACATTAATGAAATTAAAATAATATTTTTTATAAAATCTCGGGGTGTTACAACGTTTTAATGGAAACAAACTTGAAAACTCATAATTTGGGATTTTTTTTTACTAAAAACAGTGAAAAATCCTAGAATGGTAAATCAATTCAATTGGAGAAAAAATTGAGATATCATAATGTGGGAAAAATAACTACTGGATATTTCCATTACACCAGAACATGGATTCTCTGTATGAATGTATATAATTTACCAATATGGTTCTATTTGTTTTCATGCACCATGTTTGCACAGAATTACGTATATAGAATAAAATAATTAACTGAAATGGATTCGGAAAATCTATTTATATGCAAGAAATTGATAATGAAACACCCATATAGGTAATCTAAAAAAAACACTTTATTTTAACTTCTAGTTTACCTATATTTTCTATTGATTGGATTTTCTAACATTGGGGTGATTATGTTAACATAAGGTTCTATTTGGTTTCATGTGATATGTTTGTATAGATTTTCCTATAAATAATAATAAAAATTAAGTGAAATAATGTTGAAAAATCGTCCCATATGCTGAAAATTGAAAAAAACACACCCATACATGTAATCTTAAACATAGAACACTGTATTTTAAGAGTTTGTTTACCTATATTTATCATTAATTGGATTTGATAATATTAGGGTGTATTTGTTAACATAAGGTTCAGTGCTGCAACTAATTTGTAATGATCCACAACTCCAATATGTGTCACTACTTCCCTTTCTATGATGGGTATTTTTCCAAAATGAATTCTAACTCCACCATGTGACCTAGTATGTAGGACCAAGACCATCCCAACACTGGTAATGTTTACTAATGATTTATCACCCAATCACATTATACAATAGTTGTAATAATCATATCATATGTTTGAATTCTAAATTTGCATCAAAACAAATAACCTATAAATAAATTAACACACTATTCAAATTATAACTAATTGTTGTATAAGTTTCTAAGACATCATCCCAATAGTAGTAAACATCAATTTTATATGAAACTAAATACAAATTTATTTTTACCATTGAAAAATAATATATATAAAGTAACATACAATTCAATGAAGAATTAATATTAATGAACATGAAAGAGGAACAATGTACATGTGAATTTGAACATATTGGATATATTCTTGAAACCAACAAAATATTACAAAAAACATTCACACAAGCATTTAATTTTGAAAAGAAGGGTGTGGGAGGTAACAAAAACTGCAGATTTTTAAATGATATTCACATTGTACCTTCCACGATGGTTTATTCCTCTAAATCTAGTGTTACTTCACGTTTTCCTCTTGTATTCTAGATCAAAACCTAGCATTAAAATTGACTATATTGATCATATTAAATATAGAGACCGTTAAAACAATATAAAATAGAAAAGATAATCACATTATACATTTTTACTGAATTTTCAACTTCAATATCATCCGACACGGTCAACAATATCTATATATAAAGGACATGATACATGTAGACCTTATTATTTAAATATATCATTTCCAGATTAGAACAACCCAGTATATATTAAGCACCTGTATCAAGAGGAGATAAAGTAAAAAAATCAACAGGGAATAATACATCAAATAACTTCACTGATATGTTTTTAGAACAACATCGACAGGTGATTGGGGATTGAAACGTATCCAAGAGAGTATGTTCCCTTGAAATACATTCCTAGACAATAGATTTTCTATGAGAACATTCATATTTTCTGGTAAATTATAGTTAGAAACCCCACAATTCGTTGAAGATCCACCCTTACTAAAAGGGAATCCAATTCCTAAACATAATGAAAACTATGAAACACATAAAGACAAAATGCACTACATCAACATGAAAATATTAACATAATCAGATGATGTTTGTTACCAAAAGCATGGGACTATTCAATATTATTTAAAATAATCTTTTTCTACATCATTCAAAAAAAATGTAATGTTGTTCTACTCAATATAATGAAACATGTCATCCTACTGTTCTCAGAAATCATTTCTGTAGTAGTAAGCATAAATTATATACGAACAGGAATTAAAATTTATTCTCAATAGATTAAATAGTAAAAATAATGTAATAGAAATTTCAAATAAGAAAAGGAAATTAAATCAATGAAATACTATAGTTCAAATAGCCATTGTAACATAGGGTATAATGTTTTGAATAAATGAAAACAGAAATGAAATTTCTCACATACGGGTAAATTTGAAATGCGGTTTTAAAATCTGACAGTAACTAATGTTTTTAACAGCACTGTTGTTCCCTTCGGATTAAGACAATCTATATCATACTGTGTTAATTATATGATCCCAATAGTTGTTTTATTTTTTCTTGCATTGGACCAGCAGTGATAGATGTTGTGTGAGAGTAATATGGTTTATTGTAGAACTTATGTAATGTTTATAAAATAGTAAATTGAAAATAACTTCACTTTACATTATATTCTTAAAAAAACAACCTATGAACATATCGGGGAGATGATTATAAGTAATAATAAAAAAAAGGTTTATAGGGAGTTGAAAAGAACCCGTGGCTATGTAGACCAATTGCAGATCAGTGTCCGTTTATTCTCTCTCAATAGAGAATGTTTTAAAAAAATGTTGGACAAAAAAATGTAGTAGTTCCCTAATTACTAAATCAGGAAATAAGAAGGATTATAAATGTATTGTAAAACATTATAATAAATTAATATGAATATATTCAAATTAAAAGATGAAAAGTGGAGAAAATTTTGATCGAGTACATAGGCAGATGAAATTACTATATGAGTGATGTGTTTGGTAACGGGTTGATTCTGTGCAACAGGGAAATCCCAACCTGTATTTGTGAGATGCAAAGAAACAGAAATTTGTAGTTTTAAATAATAATGGAGTCCCAACTACCTCAACCTTAAAGTAATCACTGATTGAATCTACGTCAACATGTATCTGATCACAACTCAAAATGAATTGAAAAACAATACATAATAAACTCCCTACTATTGTAGTCTAAAAATAGAATCAATGTTCAAAATCTACCTCATCTCCTCCAAAGATCTCTGAAACACGTCTTCCCACTGTTCTCATACTTCATCAATGTAATAGTAACAATAAATTATATATGAAAAGGAATTAAAATTTATTCTGAACAAATTAAAATAGTAAACATGAAGTAATAGACATTTCAAATAAGAATAGGCAATAAAATTAATGAATCATGCAGGTTGAAATATCCATTGTAACATCGTAGATTAGGTTTTGAAAACATGGAGACAAAAATGATTGTTTATACATATGGGTAGCATGTCAACTAAAATAAATCAAAATATAAATAGTATAATAAAATATTATTATATATATACATATCGAAAGTTAACCTATAAGGAAGTCGTTCTAAGGAATAATTGATTGAAAGATTTATAAGACACATAACAACCAATAATCAGTTCATTTTTTCCAGGGACCACAAAAATCTGCAACAAAAACATGAATCCCCTCTAAACAATAGACTCATTCAAATCATTATGACAGTATAATAATTTCTCAAAGTTAGTGATATTACCTTCAACAGCTTCATACTTTACATGCTTTTCAGTAATCACAAATTTGAACACATTGAAGTCAAATTAATGTGTTGTCAAGTCAAACTCTAGAAGAGCATGATTATCACTACATCAATAACCCCTTCAGTTATACACAATTTAAAATTGATGAGTCCATAACCATATATAAAAACCAAATGAATAATTAGTTTCTAAAAAATGAATATGTGAATAAATGTTTGAACCCTGAAAAATGAATAGGTGAATAAATATATTCTTACCAACTGAAATAGTTTTTGTAATTTTTGAAATGGAAGAACATATGTATTGTAATGATATAAGAAAAAAAAAATTATGAATTTAAACATAAAACCTGAATGAAGAGGGGCGGAGGCCAGCTGCATCTTCTGAGAGAAGTTCGAAAATGGATCGTGGTCGTCTCTATTGAAAAATAAATAGATATTTAAACCAGTTGAGTAAGAGAATCATTAAATATGATGATATACTAAGACAAAGTTAGGTGAATGATTTGATTTCATCCTCAACCAGAGTTGAGAATCACTGAAGTTACCTTTTATGATGATGAAAGTTGTGTTGACCAAACCAGAATATAGAGACCTTCATTTGACTGTTGATGATGGTTTCCAAACTAAAACATAGCATGAAGATGAAATACGATGAAAATATAAATGATTGATCAATTGGTCTCTGATCTAAGCCAACAATAGATTATTTGAATATTGAAATCAATTGAGATTCATGGTTGCCGCTGTAGAATCATAAGAAGTATAGGAGCCGAAGACTGATGAGTCGTAGGAAGTGAAGACGTAGGATCCAAACATGGAACAGGCGGAGGCAGTGTAGGCGATGGTGGAGGTAGAGAAACTGGAGGGGCTGAGGGTAGTTTAGGAGGTACAGGGAGCCAACAGCGGTAGGGGGAACCCTAGATCTAGAGAATGGAACTTGAGAGCATGGATAAATGTAGGTAAAGGATATGTCGGAAGGGATTGTAGGTAAATGATATGTCAGAGCCGAGCACGCACGACTCCTCCTTCACTGATAACCTGACCTTGCGGGTAAACAGAGGGGTAGGGATTGTATTGACAGAGGAGTACCTGGTCGAAGATGAACTGGAAATCAGAGGCGCGTGAACCAATAGAGGAGATGAGGGCTATCATGAGTAGGCACCCATAGAAGAGATGAGTAGAATCGCGAGGACAACGAAAAACTGTGGGTTGGCTGAGAGAAGGAGGATGACAGAGTTGGGGGTTTGAGGGTAGGCTAGGTCACGACCCGCGATAACCTCAATAGGAAAGGGAGGCAGGGAAAAGATGAGATACTGCGCGGTGGGGTGACGCGGTTAATTGGAGGGGGGACGTGTATGGAAAAAATGATGTGGAAGAAGGTGAAACTGACATGTGGCAGTAGAAAAACCTAAGATTAGTATATATATAGATATGTGAAATACATATTTTTGTGAACTTATAATAAACATGAATTGTATATGAACCATCCCAAGGTAATCAAAATTACAGTTCATTTTACCCCCACACACTCTGTTCTAGTGAATGGACAAGGTAATCAATTCTATTAATGCTAGTATCTTTTAAAATCCAGAACTAAACCTCCACTACTAGGGTACAACCTGTGATTGACTATTTAAAAGAGCAGTCATTTTCATTCAAATTGTTAGAGGGTCGTTTTACATGTTGTTATTGAAACTGATGACATATAAGAACATATGTATAGAGAAGGATGTTTTTTTTAAAACATGGGTGGAAGCTATAAAAAAATAAATTATAAAATTCTGGTAGAACACTGGAAATGTAAACATAATAGAAGTACCCTCCTATTAATATCATGATAGTAGTGCATTGCATCGTTGCTGTAATGATCTCGTAGTTATTCATGTTGATTACTATAAAGTAGTTTCATATAGCAGTTCAATAAACCTCATGAAAAATTAATCATTGAATGTGAAAATTGTAAGATGATTTATCAGGAAAAAGGATAAAATTCTGGTAGTGTAATGTATTCTAGATATATCATTGCATGAAATTGTGACATATTTCATCATTGGGAAATATAATAGACAGTTAACATTCAAACATGGAATTGCAATGAAATGTAATTTGATGGGATTATACAGTATACAGAAGCAAGGAATATAAAAATATAGGTAGACGACTGGAAATGAACAGATAATAGTCTTTTCAATCAAATATCATGCATGTTCCAGATACATGTATGTACAGTGCCTAATAATTTTAGTTTAAAAAAAATGACATGATAAAAAAAGGTAGGATTGTATATATGATTGGGTACATGGTCATCACAATGAAGTGGGTATATAAAAGATATCATAAATCAGAAGAATGAGTACATTACAATATGATATAAGGGTTGAAAATATTTATATGGAATGTGTTAAATATATTACTTCCATTAGGAATTCAGAAAGTAGATATGAAAAAAATTTAAATAGTCAATATATTTTCATTATCTGTAAATTTTCTTACCAATAAGGGAGATATGAAATCATTAAAATGATAGGAAACATCCAGTGTTTTATGCTTTTAAATGTACAATCTTTTCAAACCATCAATTATTGATGCAACAGAGTCCAATAGTATCTACAAAAAAACATTAAAAATAAGAAACTATGGTCCTTTACATCTAGTTGTAATTAAAATTTCCCGCTTTACCCACTTTTGAGATGTTGAAGTAAACCATTGTTTGAAAGGTAAAGGTTTCTACCATACAACCACTGTAAAGTAATTTTTTACAGTCAAGAAACTAAAGTAACCAATTAATTATTGAGTGGTGAGAAACTGACCATTGACTTGAGATTCAGCATTGCTCATCAAAGTGTTTACTTTAACCATGGTGAGGGAATCAACAGCTTCCAATAGTGGAGGCTTCGAAGTCTCTATTCTTCATGCCATGGGATGGAAACAAATCATGTCTCAAATCAACATTTAATCTTCATTTGATGATGTGGTTTGGATATTAAATAATATAATGCGATTCTTAGGAAACTTGAAGCAATGACATGACTGATATATAAAACTAAGAAAATTATTTAAGTATCTAACTTGAATTTGTAGAGAAAAGGTGAATTGAAGGCACCATGAATTGCGCTTCACCTACAACCATGTCGTGACATGAATGCCTTAATGAAAAGTGTGCTCAACGTGGAAACGCGTAATGAAGTTAAAAACCTCTTCTGTTTTCACTATTTTTTCTAGCATTGATCATATATGGAAATAAAGTAACCGCTAGAAAATTGGTTGAGTTTGACATGAGTTTGTGTTTGGAACACATCTGAGTAAATTAATAAAAGCAAATAAAAATACATAGAGAAGAAATAATGACATATAGTGATTCAAAATACAAAATAAATAGTTTCATTATGGCCTGATTATGCTTTAATTCAGCACAACCCAATTAACTTCAAGGAAAAAACATATGATAAAAAAGTGCAAAAGAAAAAGATTTTTTTATTCAACCAATTTTTACTAATCTAAGACCTGAAATGGACTCTAAATTCAACTATTTAAGAGAATATTATAAAAATTTTTAATTAGTAATGAAAATTAATAGGAAATAAAGTCATTAAAGGCATAATGAAATTTAATTGATTCGGCCAGAAGGCATAATCTAATACCTTAAATTAAAACTCATTGATTTGCAAGGCCACACAATAAGGGAATAGAAACATGAATGTTATCTTTTGAAGACAGATTGATACACAGTTGCTGGCCCCTTGGGTTACTTCTCCTATTGGTATTTCTAAGTTAATGTTCCCACTTCTTAAAGGCATCCACTATATAAACTAAATGAGATAGTGGATATTTTGACATAAAAAACTGATAGCATGCAAAATCTATGGGGACATGAACCTGAACACTAACATTGTGGATCATTCCTTTGTGTCCAAAAATGTTTTCATGTGTAAAATACCCCTGAATTTCAGAAAACCATATCTATTAGTATAATATCATGAACCAGATGATAATAAAAAGGAAAAATCGGGTTTGGAGGGTACCTGTAACATATATGTCATGGTTACAAAGCCTGAAAAATATAAATGGTCATGTTCCATGGAGGATAAATAGAAAATAATGAATGATGGAAAAATTAAAAACCCAAAACATAGATAAAAAACCACTATGTGGGTGAGCTGGAAACCACACAATAGGAGAAAACCTACAATGAAATGCAAAAAACATGGTTCAGGCACTACGATTTTAAATTTCAATTATTGATATCACAATTCAATTCTCATTTACCTAAGAAGTCCTCCAACATGAGAAATGGATCCAAATTATTTAATGTAGCACTGAACATTGACCTGAAATTCTCAAGAACATATACAAAATTTTCCACATCCTTGATAACCAAATATCAAACAATAAAAAACCCAAGAATAAAAAAAAAGATGATTATTCATGATAATAAATAATAATTGATAGTTAATGTGAATGAGGGATAGCACCTTCAGAGGATTCTACTGAATATTCTTAGCCCTTGAAGGTAGAGGCGTAGTCGGAGGCCCAGATGAAGTCAGAGGCAGAGGATGAGGCGATGTCGAAGGCCGAGCAGGAGGAGAAACCGATTGAGATGAAGTTAGATGACGACTTCGTGCTACGAGAACCCTAGTTTCATAGTGCTAGTGAGATGAGAAACTGAGGGTAACATCGTGGCGAAGAGGGATAGAGCAACAGTCGAGTCAAAGTCAGAGGCCAAGTAATAGGAGAAACCGACTGAGATGAAGTCTTTTCTATAAGAACCCTAGTTCGACAATATAAGTGGGATGAGAAACCAAAGGTATAATTGTGGTGAAGAAGGATGGAGCAAGAGTAGTGGCTGTATTCGGAGGGTAGATGTGGAAACTAAGAGCTGGATGACCCCGGCGTCGGCATTTTGCGGGAACCCTAGGTTTTGAAAAACCCAATCGCGACTAGAAGTGGAAGAAGAAAAATGATGTAGGTTAGAGTAGAAACTGGTGGAAGGAGGACGTCAGAGATGGAATAGGGTTTCACGGAGAAGAAAAGCGAGCGCGCAGATAGGTCGCTTATCTGGAGAACAAAAGTGGGA
Organism: Viscum album; assembly: GCA_963277665.1. Classification (NCBI taxonomy): domain Eukaryota; kingdom Viridiplantae; phylum Streptophyta; class Magnoliopsida; order Santalales; family Viscaceae; genus Viscum; species Viscum album. The sequence continues at coordinate 1,199,233,387 of OY728131.1, forward strand.
GTGGGACAGGGTTTAATGGAGAAGAATTGGGAGTGCGCGGAGGGGCGATGTGGTCTCTTGGTTTGAGGACACATAATGGAAAACTTATGTGGAGGCCTTGTATTTTGACATGTGGCAGTGGAGAAACCTAAGATTAGTATATATATAGAATAATAATTATTACTAATTATTACTAATGATTTCTGTTTATTACTATTTATTACTATTTATTAATAATTATTAATAATTATTAAAATTTATTAAAATTTATTACTATTTATTAGTAATGATTACTATGTATTAATATTTATTAATATTTATATATATTTATTCTTAATTATTACTAATTAATAATACTTATTACTATTTATTCCTAATTTTTACTAATTATTAATATTTATAACTATTTATTAGTATTTATTACGATTTATTACTAATTATTACTAATTATCACTAATTATCACTTATTATTTCTACTTATTAATAATTATTACTAATAATGAGTATTTATTACTAATTATTACCATTTATTACTAATTATTACAAATTATTATTGTTTATTACAAATTATTACAAATTATTACTCATTATTAATAATTATTACAAATTATTATTATTTATTCCTATTTATTATTATTTATTACTATTTATTAGTATTTATTACTATTTATTAGTATTAATTTCTAATTATTTATATTTATTAATAATTATTTCTATTTATTACTAATTATTACTAATTATTGCTAATTATTGCAAATTATTGCAAATTTTTACTAATTATTAGTATTTATTACTAATTATTAGTATTTATTTCTAATTTAAAATATTTATTACTTTTTTACTAATTATTACTAATTAACGTTAATTACTATTAACTACTGCAAAATACATCAACTAATTACTAATTATCGCTAATTATTTATATACATTACTAATTATCGTTGATAATTATTAATAATTACTAATTACTAAAAATTAGTTCTAATAATTTTATTTTATTATTACAAATAAATACTTATGACAAAACAATTTAAATCTAACTTAATTACAACTAATCAAAAATAATTAAAATTAATATAATGAAATGATATAAATACTAAATTAAATATAACATAAATACCTTTAAACTTGATCTCTTATAATTGTAGATGGTTTCACAACATCTTCGTAAAAAAAACCAACTCTGAAAAATTTTCACTTTAAAATTAGAGCGTAGAGAAGAAGAGATAGTAAGAATTTATGGGGAGGAAAGAAAAAGCAGATGATAGGTATATATGAGTTATCTTAGTTGCGATGAGACAACATCCCATCACAAATAGTCTTTCACTGCCGCCAGGTATTTGTGATGAATCCCATCAGAAATACCCTTCGGCAGACGAACTAGTTGCGATGGGGGATCCCCCATCACAACTAGTGTTTACTGCCTCACGATATTTGTGAAGGGAGGTGCCTACCCACCCCAAATACCCTTTCACGTGGTTTGACCCGAAAACCACACCAAACTGAGCGTAAGTTTTTACGACGGGGTGACTAGTCTCGTCGCAAATAATTAACCAGGTATTTGCGACGAGACCCATCACAAATACCCTCTGACGGAAGAAATAGTTACGAAAGGGGGATCCCCTGTCACAACAAGTTTTTACCGCCTCACGGTATTTGCGATGCGAGATACCTACCCGTCGCAATTAATTAGTTATTTATGATGGTAAAATCAACCCTTCACAAATAACCCATCACAAAAATTAGTTTTTCCTATAGTGAAATTCAATACTCCCATTTGAGAGGGTAACCCCTTTACCAACATTGGTATTCTATAATGTCGTGTTTCAAGTCTGTGAAACATGACTCTAAACTATATGAAATCCACCTTAAGAAGGTGTGGTGTGGCTTCTATCCCCTTTCTTCCCCATTCACATAGATTCAATCAACTCACCACACAATGCATGTCTATGAAAGTTACCAATAGGTCCCAACATCATGGCCTTAAATTGAAAGTCAGGTTCGAAGCATTATGACCACAAACTATTTTTTCTATGTCTAAGATTTATTACATTAAATGAAAAGATAATTTCTATGCAATATGAACTTTAACCGCACGTGACATACCCTGGATTCTGTTTCTCAGTTCGAGGTCTTCAGTTATGTTACCCTCCTTTTCCCTCAACTCTCACCATCTGGCAGGTATCATTCTTGTCCATTCACTGCGTCCTTTTTTCATGATGTTAAACTTTAATCCCACCTCATTTAATGAACACGGGATTCCCTCTTGACCTAACATGAGGAATAAATGATAGTTTTCTTGAAAAATAATCCCAATATTCTCCATGTCATTATTACATGATGTTAAATTATACCATACCACTTCCCCATCGTACGATGTAAAACTGCATGTTTATCATCCTCACTTCAAGACATAAAACTAAAATTCATCTTAGGACCTTTCCCAAGAATCCATTTTTTCTAGTGATGGTCACATACTGCATCGTTCATGTTTTTTGACTACCGTTCAACATCTGAGATGATGCTCCCCTAGAAAATGAGTTTGGAATTTGGTCAAACTGATACGCCCACATTGATGTTCCCCAGGACACATTGGCCTAATTCATGTTGTTTTGGAATCCACTCAAATATTACTTCACTAATTTTATATGTTTTTCTTACCCCTTATTTGGATCCTCATCCTCCTCCACATATGAAGGGACCCCCTTATGGAATGGTGTCTCAACAAGGCTCCCCTACCTCCCCGGGGAAACACCCCAGAAGACTTTGAACGACATCATGAGGAAAGATCAATGTTTCAAACATGGTAATTGGTTGAACCTCATTTGGTCATCACCATTTATGGCATAGTGTTATGGATTCTATGTTTCAAACAGAGTTAATTTTTATCCGATATCATTACATGACTCTCCTTGTGTTCTAGATTTTAGGAAGTGTTATTCATACTTATGATTCCCCTTTGATCGGATCAAATCCAATTCCCCTCAAGTTACCCCATTCATGCACTAGATCATATAAGAAAAGAAATACAACTATTCTGAGAGCCCCATTCTCCAGTTGCAACCTCTCTCAACCCAAACACTCTTGGTGCTTAGTCAATAATAGCAAACCACATAGTTTTCTATGATTATTCAAAACTCTAATATGAATGAGTAATCACATGGTCATCCTTTGTTTCACCCACCAAGCATGAATCACATGAGTTTTTGGATAGGTTATTGGTTGTCTTAGAAATACAATCAAATTGTGATAATAAAAAAAATATGTCAATGCAAGAATAAAAAGTTTAAACAAGAAAAATATTGAATTTGGAAAGGGACATCCACATAATGAAGCCTCTCTTGAGCCCTATAAAAATTGACCTTATGGATTTTATCCAGTAATTGAGTGTTGAAGAGATACTAATCTTTGTTGTGTGGCCCCCAAGGCCTGCTACATTTTATTGAGCTCTGATTCCCCTTCATCTTCCATTAGATGATGCTCATTATCCATTGTTTGATCCTGGTCCTACTCAACCTGAAGCTCAAAAATATGACATATCTCCCTCCTCATATGATTTTTGGACTCCTATAGATGATACCTTAGTTGGATGGTGACCTATTATTGAGCATTCATAAAGGAAACACAATCATTTATTCACTCCCCTAGGGGTTGGATTTCCTGATCGACTTCCCGGAGCTTTTGAGTACATTCATAACTCTACTAGTGTCAAGAATCCTCTAAATATTGACTTTCTCCATAAATATTATTAGTAGGGAAGACTCAGACCAGTGCATGGAGCCATGAGAATCCAACCCTATAGTGTTTAGGTTACATAACCAGTGGTAGAGGGACCCCATCTGACTCACTGGGCATGTTTCTCGGGTCTGTGTGATGAACTGTGATATGTTCCTCCTTTCCTTGTACCGGACTATGTGATTTTCATCAGTGACCTCATAATTGGAATCCTCTTCCACTTTAGGAGGTGAAGGCTCTTTTATGGAGAAAGGTGTGATAATGGTAGCATCAGGGTCCTCATATGGTATTCTCTCAGATGGGATAGGCTCCAGATCTTGAGCTCGATCCTCCTCACTCGACTCTTCCTCAACAACTTTTCCCCCGCAATCCAAAAGCTCCAACCTACTAGTGGCATCACTCACAACTACAGAAGGATGTTATCCCATGAAAAAAGACACATCCTATTGAATAACTAACTCCTCAAGGACCATCACAACTATTAGTGGAGGGCCTCTGGACATTCTAACCACATCCTTGTTGGAGTTGGTGTCCTAGAACCAACTACTTGTACTTTATTCATTAATAAATAACTTATCACATCTTGATTATTCTTCTGTGTGACAATGCATGTGATAATGTCCTAAGGATATTTGTTGCATTAAAGGTTCATATCGGACCCATGCTATGATGAGAACCCAGAATTTCCATAACACTATTCTTGAATATATGTTCTATGGCCGGATGATGTTATTTGAGGGACACAAATAATAGAGGCCATTAGGGGTGAGGAATCATAAATCTTTGAGGCACTGTCTCATGGTGTGCACCTTTGGTAACATCCAGGTTGATATTATGAGAACGATACCCGCCAGTATGAAATCCACATTTCATAGAGTCATTGGATGTTCCTATCTGCGGATGTGTGTAATGGTCCTTAGACTTTAAGATTATTATTAATGGGTATTACAACTCGTGCACTTAGATGTATTGATGAAAACTGTGACGACACAATGTTCGCAGCGAGGTAGGATATGTTGGGTGTGTCACGAGTAATACTACATTAATATATAATGCAATAAAGGATGTTTTCCTTATGTTTCATAATGGATGTAGATATCTTAGGCCCTTTGATGGAATTTATATAGCCTAAATAAATCCATGGAGATAGTGAGGAATGAGAAAGTTCAATTTCAAAAAGTCAAAGAAAGAATAATCGAGCACATGGGTTGATGGAACTAGAATTCAACCCACTTGATTTTAGATATCAAGACAAAGTGATTATATTACACGGTAAGTGTTCATAGGATAAAATCCCTCAAAGAAATATTATGGTGGTATAACCTTCCATATCCTTGGTTAGAATCAAACCATAGTTCAAAGTGCATGACCAACCCTAGTTGGGGTGATTTCAATTATCAGGGAATTATAATTCAAGGTTTTTCATTGTCTTGACTTGGTTCACATCAAGGGTTGACTGCCACAACAAGACTTGATGCGACCAAAAGGCAAAGGTTTAGAAAGTCCAAAATAAAAGGATTTCAGGATTGGGGAATCCACTCAGTTGATCAAGGAGCTGCGAGTTAATGCAGTTGGCATTTGGAATGCCATCCTAAAACCCTTCAAGTTTCTTGAAAAACCCTAGTTGGGTTAAAGCTAAGGGCAATATGGATCCTTTCCACTAGAATATTTAGGCAATACAATACTCCAAAGTTAATGGTGAGGGATATTGGATGTCGATAAAATAGTGGTATACTAATAAGTATTAATTTATTTATTTGTCTCAGTTTTAACATAATAAAGTACTAAAACTTTTCACATCTTAATTTTTAGAAATGTAAAGAAAAATTACTTCAAACATATCATTTTGAACCATACTCAAGAAGGAAAACATTCTCACCAGCACTAATTTCCAAGAGTGGCAGAGACGTTTACGTGTCATCCTTCGCCACGAGAGAAAATTTTATGTGTTGGAAGAGCATGTTCTAGTTGCGCCTGGAAAAGTGGCCAGTGATGTGGAAATATCTCTCTATATAAAATATATGGATGATTCCATAGATGCCCAATGTTTCATGTTATCATCCATGTCTAATGAGTTCTTGATGCAATATGAAAACATGGAAATGTATAACATGATGTATCACCTTAAGGATATCTACTAAGAGAAGGTGAGACATGAGATATATGAGATCTCCAATGATTTGTTTACAACTAAGCTTAGAGAGTCTTCACTAGCTGGGCATCATGTAGTCATGCTTATTTGATACATAGAACACCTGTATATCTTACATATTAAGTTCCCGGATGAGTTGTGTACAGATCGCATCCTATCATCACTGCACAAGACCTTCTCTAGCATTATTGTCAACTATAACATGAGAAACAATGAGAAGAGTCTATCAGAACTTTTTACCTTAATTATCCAGGTAGATAAGGACATGGGGCATGTCAAACCCATAGTCTTTATGGGGAATAAGAAAAGTAAGGATAAGGAAAAGGGGCTAAGGAATTATAAATGGGCTGAAGCCCACGAGCACCATCCCTCCAAGAAGGGGAAGATCTGAAGGTAGGGAAATAAATGAGAGGTGGTATGTGTTTTTAAGTGGCAAGAAAGGCCATTGAAAAAGGAACTACACCTAGAATCATGGTGATGCTAAAGGTGCATTCGTTATGGAGTGTAATCTTTCCATTTCTACGCATTGGGTGTTAGATACAGCTTGTGGGGCTCACGTCTATATTCAAATGCAGGAACAAAGTAGATTTATAAGGATTTCTAGAGGAGAGGTGGATCCTAGAGCTACCAATGGAATGAGGATGGCTGCATTGACCATTGGCGATTACCACCTCTCATTTCTAACTGGGATGATTTTGGTTTTACATAATTGTTATTATGTTCCTAGTGTTACCAAAAACATAATTTCTGTATCATGTTTGGATATGGATGGATTTATTTCCATGTTTAGAAATAAGGGTTGATTATTTTATAAGAATAACATATGTTATGGTGTGGTGCATTTAAATAATGGTTTGTATGTATAAATTATTAAAACCAAGTGTTGGAAATCGATAACGAAACAAACTCACACGAGTCAGACACTACCCAGTTGTGGAATCACCGTCTTGGTTATGTAAACAAGAAGAGCTTGAAAAAGCTCTACAAAGATGTCTATTTAGAATCTACTGAGCTAAAACCAATTGATATATATCACACATGTTTATAAGGTAAAATGTCCAAGATGCCTTTTGGTGGACAGGATGAAAGGGCCACATAGCTTCTAGGAATGGTGCACACGAATGTTTGTGGACCATTTTCAGAAGAATCATGAGGTGGATATTCTTACATTATTACTTTTACTAATGATTTGAGTAGATATGGCTATATCTAATTAATGAGGTATAAGTTATAAGCCTTAGAGAAATTTACGGTATTCAAGAATGAAGTAGATAATCAGCTTGGTAAGAAGAAAAAGAAGCTTCGATTGGATCGAGGTGGAGAATATCTAAACCAAGAGTTCATTGATCTTCTACGGGAGTTTGATATTATATCTCAGATCACTCCACCTTATACACCACAGTAGAATGGTGTTAGTGAAAGGAGGAACAACACCTTGTTAGACATGGTGAGGTCATTGATGAGTCATGCAGATATTCCATTATCATTTTGGGGATATGCATTAAACACTGTAGCATACACATTAAACCGAGTTCCAACTAAGGTAGAAAATTGAATTCCCTCGGAGTTATGGAATGGAAAGAAATCCATTTTTTCACACACATGTTTATAGGGATGTGAGGCAATTGTTAAGGCCTTATCAGGTAACAAACTATCATCCCAGGGCACAAAGTGTATTCTTATAAGATATACCAAGGAAAGGAAAGGATATTACCTATATAACCCATTAGAAATGAAAGTGACTGTCACCATAAAAGTCATCTTTCCTGAGAGGGAGCACATCCTCCAAAAGGATAGTGGGAGAAATATTGACTTTGATGAAGCTAATTTTCATGATACACTAGAGTAGGTACAAGAAAAAGTTCCACAGGTCCCCATGGAAGAGGTTCCAGAAACACAAGTAATACATAAGAGCTCAAGAATGGTAAGGGAACTAGATAGATTTGGTTTCCTAGTCACCAAGGATGCTGAATCATTATTATTGGACAGTGATGAACCTCTCTCCTACAAGGAAGCAGTAGAAAGATCATGAGCTGCAAGATGGCATGAAGCTTTGAATTATGAGATGGATTCCATGTATCAGAACTAATTCTGGGTTTTGGTTGATGAGTCAGTTTATGTAAAGCTTGTTTGAAGTAAATGGGTATTCAATATACAACTATACATGGAAGGTCAAGTTAGCACCTATAAATAAAGGCTAGTGGCCAAAGGATTCAGACATCGTCAAGGAATTGACTATGATGAAACCTTATCACTAGTTACCATGTTTAAATCTATAAGAATCATACTTTCCATTACAACTTACCATTCCTATGAGATTTGAAAAATGGATGTCAAAACAACATTCCTTAATAAGAACCTTCAAGAAGATGTCTATATGACACCACCAGAAGGGTTTGTGACCCCAGGTGAAGCCAAACGGGTTTTCAAGTTGCAGAAATCCATTTATTGAATAAAGCAAGCATCCAGGTCATGGAACATTCGATTTGATGAAGCCTTAAATGAATTTGGTTTCATTAATAATGAATGTGATAAATCTTTTATAACCGGTTTAATGGGAATGAGGTTGTTATCCTAGTACTATCTTTTGAAGAAATATTTCTTATTGGAAATGATGTACCAGTCTTACAGTTAGTTAAGGATTTGTTGAACATGTGTTTCTCCAAGAAGGACTTTGGAGAAGAAGTCTACATTTTAGGGATCAAGATCATTCAGGATATCTCCAAAAGGATGCTTGGACTGAGTCAGGGTACATACATTGACCATATACCAAAGATATTTAGTATAGAACAATAAAAGCAGGGATTGGTACCAGTTTCAGATGGCCTACATCTTTCTAAGAAAATGTGTCCTCTGACACAACATAAGTGAAATAGAATGAGTAATATCCCATCAGTTTTAGCTATAGGATCCATCATGTAGGCCATGTTATGTACCAGGCTTGATGTTTCCTATGCACTGAGCATGGTAGGTAGATATCAAGAAGATCTAGGAGAATAACATTGGACTACTGTTAAGACTATCCTTATGTACCTGAGAAGAACTAAGGATATGTTCCTGGTGTATGGAGGAGATGAGGATATTTTCATTAGAGGGTATGCTGATACTAGTTTTCAGATAGATCATAATGTTCTGAAATCACAATTTGGATATGTTTTCTATCTCAATAGAGGAGCTATGAGATGGAAGAGTTCAAAGCAACCAGTTGTTGCCGATTCTACATCAGAGTCCGAATATATAACGACTTCTAATGCATCCAAGGAATCCATATGTATTTGTAACTTTGTCTAGGATCTTGACGTGGTGCCTGAAGATCCTATCACATTGTATTGTGATAATACTACAATAGTGGTTCTTGTAAAATAACCAAGGTTACATCAAATGACAAAGCACATACTCTGGAAGTATCACCTCTTGATGGATTTATATCAAAGGGGTGAAGTTGTAGTGATCAGAGTGTCCACAGAATAGAACATGGTTGACCCCATGACTAAAGTCCTATCTTAGCAAGAAGCATGAATAACATGTCAGAGCTAGCAGGTTATAGGTTGTTAGCAGTCAGTTCTATTCCAAGTGGGAGTCTGTTGGAGTTGGTGGCCTAGAAGCCACTACATTGTACATTATTCATTAATAAATACCTTATCACATCATGATTGTTCTTCTTCATGACAATTCATGTGATAATTTCCAAAGGATAGTTGTTGCATTAAAGGTTCATAATGGATCCCTGCTATTTTGAGAACACAAAAGTTCCATAACAGTGTTCTTGAATATATGTTATATGGACGGATGATGTTATTTGAGGGACACAAATAATACAGTCTATTAGGTATGAGGACTCATAAAAATTTGAGGCTCCTTCTCATAGTGTGCGCCCTTGGTAATATCTATGAGGATATTATGAGACCAAAACCCACAATTAGGAAATCAACATTTCATAGGGTCATTGGATGTTCCTATCTACTGACGTGGGTATTGTTCCTTAGACTTTAGGATTATTATTAATGGGTATTACAACTTGCACACTTAGATGTATTGATGAAAACTGTAGCAACACACTGTTCACAATGAGGTAGGATATGTTGCACGCATCACGAGTAAACTGTATTAATAGATAATGTGAGAAAGGATTTTTTTCCTTTTGTTTCATAATGTAAGTAGATAACTCAGGACCTTTGATGGAATTGATATAGCCTAAATAAATCCATGTCCAGGGTGAGGAATGGGCTAGTTCAATTCTAGAAAGTCAATGAATGAATAATCAAGCACATGGTTTTATGTCACTAGATTTCAACCCGCTTTATTTGAGATATCGATACAAAGGGATTATATTACATGGTATGAATTCATAAGAGTTGACACGTCATTGTGGCATTAAATTCTTTCTCTATGGGAACCTTGGCATATTTTAAGATGTTAACCTTGGACATTAGGAGGCTTTGCCTAATGACGCTGAGAAAGAGGCCTAGAGGGCCACACACTATGTGCGTCCATGTTTCTGAGGTAAATATTAATTTAACAAGTTGAATAAAGATTATTCCCAATTGTGGATTAATAATTATTCATGGATTCTTGATCACATTTATTTCAACAGTAGTCATTCAAGAGAATATAATGTGGGTAAAATAATATATTTATTAGCGAGTAATTCCATGATATTTATTTGAGAAATAAATAGCCATTATTTAAGGTCTAATAAATGTTGTGGAGGAAATAAAGAAGAACAGAAAAAAAGTACACGCCATGTATATTAAATATACACACCTTGTATTTTTTCTCTATGAATTTATGAGAAATAATAATATTTATTTAATTAAATAATATTAGGTGTAATTCTCGGCATGCATGTTAAGTAATAATAATAATCAACTGTTATTATTATACATATGGTATTACTAAGAATTAAATGAAATGAATAATTAATTTTTAGCAATTAATTCATTTTATTATTCTATGTAATTAAAATCCCAATAATATAACTCTCATTAGCCTACCCATTTTTTTAGGCTGTGAAAAATTGATCTAGATAAATCTCTCTAGCCAAGATAGAATAATTTTCTTCCAAGAATACTCTCATGCTATGAGAGACATATCCTGCTCCACCAGATCAAGGCGATCGAAGGAGGACATCGTAAGCGAAGGTTTTTCTGTGCTAGAACCGAGAGATCCCTTCGACGATATCCAAAGATATGTGGAGAACGTGTGGATCACCGCTAGAGGAATCCTACACTTGGATTCTACGAAGCAATGACAGATCACATTTGATCATGATGGGAAACATCAACAAAGAAATAATTCTATCAAGGTAATTATTGTACATTAATTATAACCAACATATGATGATCCTATATATGGTTCTGAGAATCCCCTATTTCTTTTTCAATATTTGTTTTATTCCGAAGATTTTACATTTTATTATCATGAAAAATCTCGGATTTATCATTCTTAATGCTAACATTAAAGTTGGTTACACCCACTAATGTGCTTCCGCTGCACACAAAACCTACAATCCTTTTACCGAGCATGCAATATTTCAAGCACTAATGTAAAATGGGGACGTGCCATTAAATTCGAAAAATAAATAACTAGTTGAACTTATGTAAGAGAGATAAACTTATAGCGGATAAGAATTTTAAAATTGAGTACCTGGGCCTCGGTTGTGAGATACACAATAGGAGAACCCATGAAACTGGTTGGTACTCTAAAAGAAGGTGTTGGATCCTCTTTCATTGGTCGAGCATGGGTTGCATGAGACAGAAAAACGTGTTGATGCAAAGGATCTATAAAAATCTGATATGGTCTAAGTGAATCTAAATATTTTATTACCTTATGGATCATGGATTTATATGATGAGTCACCTTGGGCATGAAACTTTTTCAATAGTGGGTACCTCCATTATAATTACTAGATGTGGCCCCCATAGATAACTAGTTGGAACTGGGGCTCTGAGTCCATCACCTTGATCTACTTGATCGGCCCACCAACCACTTCAGCCTGAGGCATAGGCTTCAAAACATGCTCTTCAGAAATATATGGTGCAATTTTAACCATCGAACAAGGGACCCTTTTCCATCTCCAAGATGTTACTATGCAATGAAAGCTTTAGTTAATGCTTCTAAATGATGAATGTAAAGGATCAGGGGAGTAAGGAAAGTTATGTATTACCTTAAAAATATGAAACAATATTATTCAGAGGCCAAAATTTCCGTAATTTTCTCGGGGATACCTTGATGAGTAGCTGGTCCACATAACACATCATCATTGGATCCATGTGCATCCATATCTATCTATACCTCCTTAGATGAGTCATTAGTAGGCGACATCTACACTCTCCTTGGTTCATCACCAAACATCACTCAAAATAGGGTGGAGGGATGGTTTTACTCCCCCAATGATAGCATAAATATGTGTCCATGGCCGTTAGATATATGTGTCTATCATAGATGCTCTCCCCAATTGTGATTCATATAGGCCCAACTTTGGCATCTCATCTATTTATCAGTTCAAAAATTTTCCACATGTACTCCATTGACAAGAATGTCTGCAACATCTTCTAGGACATCCATAGAGAGGTTAAGACAATATAAGTAGATGGATACAATAAATAACTCATCTTATTACCAGAATCATCTATGGATCAGCTCGTTTGAGCTTGGGAGCCCCCGAATTTCCCCCATAGTTGTTTTTAGGACCCCTCTTCCCTAGGAGGTGGGGGTGATAAAGCATCTTGCACTGTCCCCATTTCAAATATAGGTCAATATTCCCCTGATTCAATGTATTCTCCCCTGTGATTAGCATATCAGCCACCTTATTGATCCAATAGTGCGATCACTGGATCAATCACCTGAATGTGCTTGTGCATGATTTCCTCATGATATGCTGCCACCCAGTTTTTAGCATAGTCCATCGACATGCCAGCATCAACATTGGTTGGGATAAGAAAAATGGCCTCCCTAAATCCCACAATAATCAGAATCCACCAAATAAAATATTTTATAAAAGGATGAAACTTCTAACTGACCCCCACTTAGACTCTCTTCATCACCCACTGGAGACACCCAAACTTCCTAGAAATGTGAGTTAGTGTGTACAGTTCATTATAGACATGGCTATCAATCCTTGCTACCAACACTCTACCCCTGAAGAGATAAAATTAATCCTTTTATTCTCATGTTTCCTGCAGGTTTTATACTGTTAGACTAACCAGATTTGAGAAGGGATGAAAGTTTATGTTCATGTGGTTTCCAATCTAAATTTTTTCCTCAGCCTTGTTGAGAATCACTGGCCTAACCCTAGGGATGTTTTGAAAATATGGATATAAATAGGAATTTAGTGGGCTAATGGAATTTGAGAATTCATAACCCCTAAATTGTTCAACGACCCATGTATTTATGAACTAGAAAGACTTGAATATCCTCTTCTGTGTGTTTCCCCTCACCACATGTCCCAGTAGACTATAGAGTCAGTCCAGAACAAGTACTCCTTTGATGACTCTTCTACCCACCGCCAGAATTTATACAATAACTAGCATCCCTAGGCATATGCCCATCTGCATGTACCTAACCAGTAGTAGCCATCCAATCAGGAATGTAGCCTGAAATGTGGTATATAGGACCAATGTCTCCCGAACCTGCAACATGTTATACCCTCATTTCTCAAACTACCTTTATTCCAGGATCAACCAATATGATCTTGGACTCATCCTCTATAGTGATTTTAGGCACTGCTTTCCATGCCCCAGAATCTTCATAGTTGTGTCCTTCATCAAAAACATGTTAAACTATTCCTTGAACAATATTTCCCTATATAATACAAGATCATGGTTTATATTTTATTTAGATTCACCAAATGATGTTGCACTGGGTTAGGAGTATGCCGGCTGTTCTACCAGGTGTTCTCTGATGGAAGGAACTTTTAATCATTCTAGTGGGATACCACCATTTAAGGTGACATCCCAAAAAATGATGTTTTCCTCCCCACGATTAATATGGAAGGTGTTCATATCCCAGTACCATCACATGAGGAGCATCAACACCAGCTATTATTGACAGTAGAAGTGGAACTGCGATGTCTGAACTACCTCACACAGTCTTACATGGTTCATCTCTTCCCCATTATCCAAGAAAGTGTATCATAACTAGTATGACTAGGACCCTTAATTGGTTAATTTTACACCTAATCATAAGTCCTAGTCCTTGTTTCATCCCAATATATTGTCCCACATACTTCTTTGAAAGATACTGGAGTAGTGGGAAAGGGATTCATCAACCTCTAGATCCTGACCCATGACCATCCTAGTTCTTCCATTCATCACATGGATAGCCATGACACCATTATCCCTTGGAGGGTGTTCATGAACATATATATATTCCAACGATTGAGCTCATCCTCACATTTAAACCATAATCATGACATGTTGGCTTCTAGTCCTAGGACATTCACCTCACCCATCAGCATGAAATTCCATAGGGTAAGGTAGTTTCTCAGTGTATAGTTCTTCAATGTCACTATTATCCTACCCATGAACAGTTGATTATACAAAAAGTACCCTCCTATATTGAGGAATATGAGGATTTACTACCATTTATTCTCTCTAGGTGGTGGTATCAGCTTAAATATCAGTTGGTTTCTATTGGTGGGCCATATCAAATAGTTATGAAAAATCCAATGGAGGTGCATGAAATAATTAGGGTGATGCATGCCAAAGGAAAGGTGACATAAAATTTTAGAAATGTGTTTGCAAAAAAAAAGGATTCGGTGTAGAATAAGCTTAATGAAAGGGGGTTTTCTACTTGAAAATGTGGCCGAATCTTGAATGTTTTTCACAAAAAGTAACTTATTATCATGAGAATGGAAATTTATCACATAGAAACTTCAAGTGTTATATTGAGGGACCGTACACATATTTGTAGTCATGGATCAGTGGGTTGCACAAGTGCAGAAGCTTCTTGTGTGACCAGTCACCAAAGTTGTGCGCACTAATGATAATGAAGCATTATCTTCAGCATTTCTATTTGAACATGACCTTTTAGTCCCCTTTCATCTCAGATTCTGAGGGGGTGTTTTTTCCCCCCAAAACGCATCTAATCCCCTAAATGAATAGTTCTGGGAAAACCAAGCATGTGTATAACCTAGAAGGACCATTATAGGATTGATGAGGGGGAGCACACAATATTATATTACTGCACACAAGACCCTCACTCTACATGCTAGAATCTTATGTGTGAAAGGCGATAAGATTTTATGCTTCTTCTACCATGGATAAACAGATAACAAATTATGATTCAAAAAAGAGAAAAAAAATGCATGAAGTAAATGAATGTTTCACATAACATCCAACTTTCCATGCCAAAGGCAATGTCATGGTTGGCATCTTGGGAGCCTAAACTCCAGCACCAAATGAAATGGCCATGCCCAAAGACCTTCCACGGAACAAATATTGTACTCACACTAAAAAAAGTCATCTATAAATAGAGGTTGAACCCCCTCTCCTAGGGAGGGTCTCTCAAAAACTAATAATCACTTTACTACAGATAAAACTGATCTTCCATGACAGCGTGCAACATGGACCACCCAAGGTAGAGGATCTTGTGTGAAAGGCCTCATGTAGGACCAAACATGACTTGAAACACATTTGAATAATCCTAAATAGACCTATATTATCCCAAGTTGGGTGTGTGAAATGACTCTACCCATGTACACCCCTACTCTTTCTTATAACCTTGATCTTTCATGCAACTGTCAGACTTGTGTTCACCCACCCCCTTTCTCTATTCCATTCCATTATGCTAGAGAACCCTACTCATTCAAATATGTTGAAAACCCCTCCAAATTTGCACACATCCATGCCCCCACTTTTTATCCTCTATTATCCTAGTGAAAATATTTCCCTAACTATTACTTCTCAGCATAGGTATCATAACCACGATTTATTATCATCATAAGGACTAAAATTTGGACCTCATGATTGGCCACTCCCTCCCATCATCATATGCTGGAATTTACAACTCAATGCTTCTCTAAAGGTGCGTGGGTTGTGGTCATTTAATCCCAAGGGGCGAGGAGTGATTTTCCCCACATTTGAGCTTCATGGTGTTAAATTAGACAACAACTACCTCAACACATGATTTAAAACTATAGTCTTACCCTGTGCGATATGAAAAAGATTATCTATGTATCTAGGGCAAGGCATAATATCCAACAGGATGTCCTGTGTCTGACTCACATGGAATGATATCCTCCTAGTAAGTTCAATGCATAATTCCCACACCATTCCAACCAAGAGAAATCTTCATGAAATGGAAAACTTCAAGTCATAATATCCACACCATCCCTTACCAACACTCATTTCATGGTATGAGAATACTTACCGCATCATGTTAAAATGCATGGGTCGGTACTTTAACACAACCTTAAACTATGGAATCAAACTACACGGGTTTTGATCCCTACCATCTAAATAGTTTATTTAGGATACCTCCCTGAGGTTAAATACCGACCAATGGAAAACCTAGGTGCTCCCTCTTAGGGATTCACCTCCCAGATCCACCTCAAGGGGTGTTATGATCAACCTCATACATCTTCCTCTATGGGGAATCCAATCCAACCATCCTCATTCTAGGTCAAAGGGGCATTCTTATTGACCACCCAGATCAGTCTCCATGGGGCGTATGATCCAACCACCATTTTTTTACTCCTCATGGGGTCTGATTCAACAAGCAGGGTTCACCCCCATGGGGTGTTACCATCTATAAGTAAACTTAGGGGTTCCATCCAATGTACGAACCTCTAGGATATGTCTTAAGGGGAATTCCAATCCATCTGGTTGCGCCCAAATTTACCCTATGGGTAAAAGCGATCGATGTAGTACATGTAGGGGTCGAGTCCACAGGGACCGAAGAAGTAACCTTGAGACGCTATGATTTGGTGAAGGATTGGGTATTAAGTAGCCAACTTTGGTTTTGATTTTGGATGGTATTAAATAACACTAAGAAACCTACGTGAATTCAATTCAATGAAAATGGGTTGATCTAGGATTATGCTCGGGGTGGATTGAATGAATTTTACTTCTTTAAACAATTTTGGTTTTATTAATTCTTGATGAATCCATTCTTCAAAAATAACACCACCTTCATCATTTTCTAGTTTGGTGATTACTAAACACAATTACTAATCCCCTATACACTTAGAGAACCAAATTCATGATCTCTCCGAGGTATATGGTCATTTAGTAATTGAATTTATTTTGCTCAAACACAGTAAAGATGAAGAGTAGAAATAACTGAAGAATGGATGTCTTAAATTAATTATCCAATTAACAACAATTCGTTCATAAAATAACATTCAATCCAGCCTTCACATCCTCCTAAGATCAACCCATTAAGGGTTTAGCCCTCCATTGATGATATACTCTCAATGGTGGGCGGATGATGGATAACAAGAATTGGATTGAAGAAATTAAAACCGCGGAAATAACGAGCACTCCTCCGTGTGTGTGAATGAAATTCACACCTATGTGTGAACTAATTCACAACAACACAGAGATATCACTGTGCTTTGTGATTATAAAGTTTTAATAAATGAAATGGAAAATATATAAGATAAATAAGTTGATTAAGAACATAAAGATACAAAAAAGAAACTTACATGGAAATGGAAAACATTACAAAGGAAATTTGGAAGCAAAATATTACAATGAAACAAAGCATCCAAGATGATAAGAAAATTTTCCACCCCCATTACCTTCACCAATAGCTCCTTATATAGGCATATTAGGAGCCTTAGGTACATCCCCCAACAATTAATTCACCCCCCAACAATTAATAGAGTCAAATGGAGGGTGAATAATCAAAAAGAAATTGCTGTTTTGAATTTGACCCGGAAAACTGTCCAGATTCGTCCACCATATTAACGTGTGAATTAGAAATTGAAGAACGCCGAATCCGGAGGGGTTGTATAAGAGAAATGTCTTCGTTAATGTGTCTTCTAGATGCTCGAAAAATTTCAGGACATTTGGTTCATCCGTTTGGATGTTATGGTCGAAATGGTGGGACAGATTTCTGTGCATTAATGACGAGTCAACCATTTAAATCTCAACTTCAGATCCCTTTATCATCATGAAAACATCAGAATTAGCTCCGGCCACAGTTGAATAAAATGATCCTCATATTTTTATATTTCTACTGTCTAAATTTGAGCTTCATTGGGCTTGGTTTCTGGGTCCCACATTTGTTTGATGGGCCTTAGGCCCATTATGCTTTTTCCAGCAAGTTTCTGCTTTCAGGCGCAAAATTGTCCATCTTCCTTTGGGATTCATCCATCAGAACTAAAAGATAAAATGTTCCAAACAAAGTGATCAATAATATACCAAAATTTCAAATTAAAATGATAAATATTTTAATTTACACAAGTAAATTATTGAGTGGGCCCAAATTGACATTTTAAGCATGAATTGCACAATGATGGGAAATGAAGTTCAATTTCTGAATTGGACTAAAATCGATGTTTATGAACTTTTAAAAACATTAATATTAAGATCTTAACAATGAATATTAGCCACTTTCAGTGACTAATCACTCCCCCAAATTGAGTTTTGCTAGTCCCGAGCAAAATAAATTACAAATATGAAATCCAAATCCTCTTTTCCAAAAACATTTAAATACACATTACTCACCCAAATATCAAATACCAAAAAAAATTATGAAAACCCATCAAAATCATTTAAAACAAGCTAGGTCCATAAGCATATCCCAAGCCCAAGCCCATTCCTTTGTTCAAATTCATCGCCACATTTCATCCAATTCCAATTAAGCATGATAAAGTGTTGTGCATCATAAAAGATATGGGGCCCATTTTATTGTTCAAGGGGAAAAAATGGAAGCACTAGGTGGGAATCACATTAAACCTTAAGATGAGTATCCATTTTTTTTAATTTTTTTTAATTTTTTTTAACCACAATAGATATGAAAAGACTAACTCTGTGCAAGACAACTATGGAGTCACGATCCCCAAGTGCCGGACGCCACACATTTTGTCAATTTCATGCTCTACAATAGAGATATAAAGCCTAAATCTGGGCAAGACAACTATGGAGTCACGATCCCCAAGTGCCGGATGCCACACATTTGGACAAAACATTGCTCTATGTGGTCATTATTATTTTTTTCAATTTTGTTTTTGTTTTTTTTTTGTTTTTTTTGGATACTCAAATTAAACTAAAAGTGACCCCAGAACCCTATGCTATAATGAAAGGGACCCAAGAACTCAAATTTACACCCACGATCCAGTAGATGTGTATTGTGGCATTTTTATTAAGAGGATGAAAATATAAACTTTGAAAAATCACATCAGACAACTACACTTTCCAAAAACTATGCTCATGAACTTAAACTTGCATTAAAATCAGAATCAAGGCATTCAAAATTTATTTGATATCCAATTTTAGAGTTTGCAATGTGTGTTTATCATGTTTAAGGTTAATGGAATTTTTCTTTTCATGCATGTTTTTATTCAAAAAAAAATCATTTTTATCCCCCCCAACTTAGAATAACACTGTCCCCAGTGTTTAAAGAAAAGAAAAGTTAGAAGGGGGTAGGATAGGAGTTCAAAGATGAAATTGAGAATGATAAACATGGAAAAAATTCACCGGGTTTTTAAAGTTGAGGTTCATGATGCTCCAAATTACTCCTTTGATCTCTTTGGGGATGTAGGCACCTCCTTGATTGAACATGTATCACCCAAAATAGTTCCTGAACCATAAAAAGAAGGACAAAGAAGACAAAACAAACAACACAATGATTTATTTAATTCCAAGTACCATCATTTTCATGTTTTTTTAAATCAAACTAATGATACATTGTCTTCTTTAAATTTCTGGGTAAGGTATTACTCAGGGATCACACCGCGTGACACGGATGAATACGGTGCTCCCCTTTCATACCCATCCATACTCATAAAATAAGAATAGGTCAAGAGTCTAATTTTTTTTTTAACCTACAAAAACATAAATAAAATAAACTAATGATACATTGTCTTCTTTAAATTTCTGGGTAAGGTATTACTCAGGGATCACACCGCGTGACACGGATGAATACGGTGCTCCCTTTTCATACCCATCCTTACTCATAAAAGAAGAACAGGTCAACAGTCTATATATAAAAAAATAACAAAATTAAGCAGAAGGAAACCAAAGAAGATTCACAGTGATTGGAAACATGAAAACCACGGGTTGCCTCCCGTGCAGCGCTTTTGTTTAACGTCGTTAGCCCGACTTGTACCCTCAATCTATCAATTTTTCTCTGGTTCATATGTTGGCTCAGTTAAATCCTCCTTGGTTTCTTGTTTATTGAATGATTCAATGAATGGTTTTAACCTATGACCATTTACTTTGAAGACATGACCACTTGTGGGATCCTGAATCTCTATTGCCCCATGAGGGTACACATGATGCACTAGGTATGGACCAGACCATCTGGACCTTAGCTTTCCTGGGTGTAGATGAAGTTTTGAACTATACAAGAGCACAAATTTTCCCAGTTCAAAGTGTTTGACTTTGAGATTCCTAGATTGGTAGGCTTGAACTTTAGATTTATTGATCCTTGAATTTTCATAAGCCTCCATCCTAAGTTCCTCGAGTTCATTAAGATCTAATTTCCTTTTTGTTTCAGCCAAAGAAATGTCAAAGTTCATTTTTTTATGGCCCAAAAGGCCTTATGTTCAATTTCAACAGGTAAATGACATGCTTTTCCATAAACCAATCTATACGGCGACATGCCTAGGATAGTTTTGAAAGCAGTTCGATATGCCCAAAGAGCATCTAATAGTTTCTCGGTCCAATCTTTCCTAGAGGGATTGAAAGTTTTTTCAAGAATTGGTTTAATTTCTCTATTTGCCAACTCAGCTTGACCGTTGGTTTGAGGATGGTATGCAGTGGAAACTTTATGAGTAATACCATACTTAGACATGAGTGAAGCGAATGGGAGGTTGCAGAAATGGGTTCCACGATCACTGATTATAGCCCTAGGAATTCCAAATCGAGAAAATATATGCTCTTTCAAAAATCGGATCACAACATGGTGGTCATTGGACTTGGTGGGAATGGCTTCAACCCATTTTGAGACATAATCAATATCTAAGAGGATGTAGAGGTATCCCTTAGAGTTTGGAAAGGGTCCCATGAAATCAATTCCCCAACAATCAAAGATTTCAACGACCAGAATGGGAGTGAGGGGCATTTGATTCCTTTTGGTAATGGATCCTAATTTCTGACACTGAGGACAACTTTTGCAGAATTGGAAGGAATCATTTGTGAGGATTGGCCAGTAGAAACCACTTTGGAGGACCTTTGCAGTGGTTTTATTTGTAGAAAAGTGGCCTCCACATGCCTCTCCATGACAAAATTTTAGAATGGACTCTTGCTCAGACTCGGGAATACATCTCCTGATGATTTGATCAGGACAGAACTTGAAGAGGTAAGGATCATCAAACACATAGTGTTTTACATCAGAAAGGAATTTCCTCTTAGCTTGGGTCCCCATGAATTTTGGAATGTCACCCGTCACTAAATGGTTTGCTATGTCAGCATACCAAGGGCAATCACTCACTGAATAGAGGTGCTCATCGTGAAATGAATCAGACACAGAGAGGTGGTGTGAGTTGTCTTTGAATTCCATCCTAGAGAGGTGATCAGCTACAATATTTTCAACACCCTTTTTATCCTTAATGGTTAAATCGAACTCTTGAAGAAGAAGGACCCACCTAATCAATCTAGCCTTGGCATCTTGTTTTTGGAAAAGGTATTTTAGGGCTGAATGATCAGTGAAGACAATGATGGGTGATCCTAAGAGATAAGACCTGAATTTCTCTAAGGCAAAGACAACAGCAAGCAACTCTTTCTCAGTGGTGGTGTAGTTTATTTTTGCATCATTTAAAGATTTGCTTGCATAAGAAATTACTTGTGGAGTTTTCTCACACCATTATCCTAAGACTGCTCCTACAGCGAAATCACTTGCATCACACATGAGCTCAAAAGGAAGTTTCCAATTTGGAGATTTCATGATAGGTGGAGATATAAGAGTTGACTTGAGTGTAGAGAATGAATCCTCACAGCTTTCTGTCCATAAAAATGGAGCATCTTTTACCAATAGAGCACAAAGTGGTCGAGAAATAGAGCTGAAATTCCTAATGAACCTTCTATAAAAACCAACATGTCCTAAGAAGGACCTCACTTCCTTAACAATTTTAGGAGAGGGAAGGTGACGAATGATGTCAACCTTAGCTTTATCAACTTAAATCCCTCTACCAGATACCAGATGACCTAGAACAAGTCCTTCCCTTACCATGAAATGGCATTTTTCCCAATTTAGTATGAGATTCTTATCCTCGCACCATGAAAAAACCTTTTCAACATTTATAAGGCATCCCTCAAAAGTATCCCCAAAGATGGAGAAGTCATCCATGAAGACCTCTAAAAAATCCCCCACCATATCCGAGAATATTCCCATCATGCACCGCTGGAAGGTACCAGGGGCATTACATAACCCAAAGGGCATGCGTTTGAAGGCAAAAGTGCCAAATGGACAAGTGAAGGTTGTTTTTCCTTGATCCTCTAAGGAGACTTCGATTTGATTATACCCTGAGAATCCATCTAGGAAGCAATAGAATTGATGACCTGCCACTCGCTCGAGGACTTGATCAATAAAGGGTAAGGGGAAATGATCTTTCTTGGTACAAGATTTGAGCTTCCTATAGTCAATACAAACTCTCTATCCACTACTGACCCTTGTTGGAAGCATCTCTCCATCCTTGTTGGTTATTACAGTGATTCCAGCCTTCTTTGGAACCACATGGATTGGGCTAACCCACTCACTCTCAGCTATAGGATAGATGATACCGACTTTTAACAATTTCAAAAGTTCTTTTCTCACTACTTCCATGAGATTAGGATTGAGTCGCCTATGAGGTTGACGACATGGCTTTGACTCAGATTCAAGAATAATTATATGAGTCCCGATAAGTGGGCTAATCCCAGGGATATCAGATAGGGTCCATCCAATGGCTTTCTTGTGTCTCCTAAGAACATCTAGAAGAATCCTCTCATGATCGGCTTCAAGGGAGGAAGAAATGACAACAGGAAAGGATTGATTGTCCCCTAAGTAAGCATACTTTAGTGATGAAGGTAAGACTTTAAATTCAAGATCAGATTGGTCATGACTTTCCAAGAATGGTTGAGACTTTGTATTGAACTTAGTTTCTTTGTTCAGATTTCTTGACAAAATTGGTTCCTTGTGAACAGAATTTTCATCCACTAAATTTTCCAGAGTAGTGTCATGAATGGCTATTGACTCAATGTTATTGATTTCAACCATGGTATCATTGATTGGTGATTCTAGAAATTCATCAATAGAGCTGTCTAAAAGGGATTCAATCCAAGGAGGAAAATTTCCCTCATGTGAATAAAGAAAATCAATCTCTTCTTGACTTAACCATCCTTCGGTAACTCCTTGATGTTCATTGAGTTCATTATCAACACTACCAATCCAATTAACCTCATGGATATCTTCATCATCCCCAATTTGAGAGTTTGCATTGTAGATGTTCAAGTCTAGACTCATGTTCCCAAAGGTGATGGTCATGTTCCCATTTCGGACTCGGATTACAGAGTTGATTGTTGAAAGGAAGGGACGACCAAGTATGATTGGGGTTTTCTCCCTAGGACCTAAGCTTGGGTGATTGTCCAGAACAATGAAGTCATCTGGGTAAATGAAATTTTCAACTTTTACCAAAACATCTTTTAAGATCCCCTTTGGAACTCAAACACTACGATTAGCAAGTTGAAGAGTGACAGATGTGGGTTGGAGTTCTTCGAGCCCTAACTGACAGTACATGGCATAAGGAATGAGGTTCACACTAGCACCTAGATCACACAAGGCTTTGACAACTTTGTTCTCTCCTAGTTCAACATTTATGTAAGGGCATCCTGGGTCTTTCATCTTAGGAGGAATGGTCCCTTGAATGGTGGTACTCACATTAGCAGCCAAAAGGACTTGGTTTTTATGTGAAAATTTTCTTTTAAAAGTGCACAAGTCCTTAATATATTTTGAGTAGGAAGGTATGGTTTGGATGGCATCGAGAAGGGGAATGTTCAACTTGACTTGTGATAAGATTTCCCTCAATGTTTCACTCAATTCAGGCTTGGTTTTCCCCCTTATGCGTTGAGGAAATGGTGCAGATTGTGGAGTCGTTTGATGAAGTGTTGTTTCATTCACATTATTATCAGTTTCTTCAGTTTGATCTTGTATTTCATTTGAACTTTCATTAGATTTTGAAGCTTCACATGGTTTCTGACTTATCTGTTCAGGTTTTTCAATTGATTTCCCACTTCTTAAAACTGTCACGGCCTTTAGTTGTTCGTGAGTTGTTTGAGTGAAACTTGTCTCTCCCCTTGATGTTTGTTGTGGAATGGCCTGTGTGGGCATGGGTGCCTTTCCAGTTTTTATTATTTGAAGTTCTTGTTTAATGGATGAGAATTCTGAGTTCATTTTGTCCATTTGTTTGCACAGTTGTTCTAGTAGGCTTTGTGGAACATTTTGGGTTGGTGCTTGAGCTTGTGGGTTTATTCCAGGAGGATACTTTGGTTGTTGGATAGCTTGTTGATATTGGACATGAGAATGTTGGAATTGGACCGGTTGTGGTTGGAACTGATTATGAGGTTGAAAGTTTTGTTGAGGGTATGGGTTGATACATTGTTTTTGTGTTGGTTGTTGATTGTCCTTCCAACGAAAGCTCGGATGGTCGTTATACCTTGGATTGAAGGTGTTCGTGAATTGTGGCTTTTGAAAGTTCATTGCATTAACTTCTTCTGGTGGTCCTCCTAAAATAACATCCTTGATGGAAGGAATGGTTGGACAATTATCAGTCTTGTGGTCATTCTTGTCACAAATTGTACAAACAAGCTCAACAGTTTGGGTTTTGTGGACCTTCCTAAGATCAATCTCCTCAACTTTCCTCGTGAGTGCAGCAAGTTTTGCTCGAAGGTTTTCTTCTTCTCCAAGATTGTACATTCCACCAGATTTGGGTGTTTTCTCATAGTATGGTGATGTTCCCCATGTTTGGTTTTGTTCAGCAAGATTTTCTAGATACTCGTAAGCATCATTTGGGGCTTTGTTTTTGAAGGTTCCATTACACATCATATCAATGAATTGTTTGTTTCCGGGACCCAACCCTTCATAGAAAATTCTCACTTGTTCTGGGATTAAGAAACCATGGTGCGGTACCATGTTTAATGTGTCCTTGAACCTCTCCCATGTTTCATAGAATGTTTCTCCCTCTCTTTCAAAAAAGTTTTGTATGCTCTTTTTAAGTGCAATTGTTTTGTGATGGGGGAAGTATTTTTTATAAAATTCTCATTGAAGTTGGTCCCAAGAGTGAATGGATGCTGGTCTCAAATTGTTTAACCAATTCTTTGCTCAGTCCTTAAGGGAAAAAGGGAAAAGTCTCATTTTAGCAGATTCAATTTGATTTGGTGGGCACATGGTTTCAACAATGTCATTAAATTCTTTAACATGAAGGTAAGGCATCTCAGATTCCATCCCATGAAAGGTTGGAAGGTGTTTCAGGACATGGGGTTTGAAAACATATTGGGCATATCCTATGTTATCATGCCTAATGCATGAGGGTGAATTGGTCCAGGTTGGTGTGAGGTAGTCATTCATGGTCGGGTCTGCAACAATTCCCAAGTTAGGGTCCTACCCGTTATTTTGGTTCCCTCCCCGGTTTATGATTTGGTTTTGTGGGAGATTCTCCATTGTATCGAACTCAACGTCTGAATTTGGAGTATTAGGAAGATTTGGATCCAAAGGAAATAGACCTCTTTTAGTGCTTGACTCCCCAGCCCTAGGAGTATCCACCCTAACTAATCTGTTTGAGTTATCGCGGGTGTAGGCGGACATGCGCCAAAAGAAAAAAAAAGCGAGAAAGGGAAAAGATAAGAGAATTGGGATGAGGATAGAAGAATGGGGTTAAGAAAAGAAGGTTTTTGGTCTAAGGAAATTACTTGGTCCCCGGCAACGGCGCCAAAATTTGGTTGCACCCAAATTTACCCTACGGGTAAAAGCGATCGATGTAGTACATGTAGGGGTCGAGTCCACAGGGACCGAAGAAGTAACCTTGAGACGCTATGATTTGGTGAAGGATGAGCTATGAAGTAGCCAACTTTGGTTTTGATTTTGGATGGTTTTAAATAACACTAAGAAACCTACGTAAATTCAATTCAATGAAAATGGGTTGATCTAGGATTATGCTCGGGGTGGATTGAATGAATTTTACTTCTTTAAACAATTTTGGTTTTATTAATTCTTGATGAATCCATTCTTCAAAAATAACACTACCTTCATCATTTTCTGGTTTAGTGATTACTAAACACAATTATTGATCCCCTATACACTTAGAGAACCAAATTCATGATCTCTCCGAGGTATATGGTCATTTAGTAATTGAATTTATTTTGCTCAAACACAGTAAAGATGAAGAGTAGAAATAACTGAAGAATGGATGTCTTAAATTAATTATCCAATTAACAACAATTCGTTCATAAAATAACATTCAATCCAGCCTTCGCATCCTCCTAAGATCAACCCATTAAGGGTTTATCCCTCCATTTATGATATACTCTCAATGGTGGGCGGAATATGGCTAACAAGAATTGGATTGAAGAAATTAAAACCACGGAAATAACGAGCACTCCTCCGTGTGTGTGAATGAAATTCACACCTATGTGTGAACTAATTCACAACAACATAGAGATATCATTGTGCTTTGTGATTATAAAGTTTTAATAAATGAAATGGAAAATATATAAGAGAAATAAGTTGATTAAGAACATAAAGATACAAAAAATAAACTTACATGGAAATGGAAAACATTACAAAGGAAATTTGGAAGCAAAACATTACAATGAAACAAAGCATCCAAGATGATAAGAAAATTTTCCACCCCCATTACATTCACCAATAGCTCATTATATAGGCCTATTAGGAGCCTTAGGTACATCCCCCAACAATTAATTCACCCCCAAACAATTAATAGAGTCAAATGGAGGGTGAATAATCAAAAAGAAATTGATGTTTTGAATTTGACCCGGAAAACTGTCCTGATTCGTCCACCATATTGACGTGTGAATTAGAAATTGATGAAGACCGAATCCGTAGGGGTTGTAGAAGCGAAATGTCTTCTTTAATGTGTCTTCTAGAAGCTAGAAAAACTTTAGGACATTTGGCTCATCCTTTTGGAAGTTATGGTCGAAATGGTGGGACGTATTTCTGTGCATTAATGACGAGTCCACCATTTAAATCTCAACTTCAGATCCCTTTATCATCATGAAAAAATCAGAATTAGCTCCGGACACAGTTGAATAAAATGATCCTCATATTTTTATATTTCTACTGTATAAATGTGAGCTTCATTGGGCTTGGTTTCTGGGCCCCACATTTGTTTGATGGGCCTTAGGCCCATTATGCTTTTTCCAGCAAGTTTCTGCCTTCAGGCGCAAAATTCTCCATCTTCCTTTGGGATTCATCCATCGGACCTAAAAGATAAAATGTTCCAAACAAAGTGGTCAATCATATCCCAAAATTTCAAATTAAAATGATAAATATTTTAATTTACACAAGTATATTATTGAGTGGGCCCAAATTGACATTTTAAGCATGAATTGCACAATGATGGGAAATGAAGTTCAATTTCTGAATTGGACTAAAATTGATGTTTATGAACTTTTAAAAACATTAATATTAAGATCTTAAAAATTAATATTAGCCAATTTTAGTGACTAATCACACCCCCAACTTTAGTTTTGCTAGTCCCGAGCAAAATAATTTACAAATATGAAATCCAAATCCTCTTTTCCAAAAACATTTAAATACACATTATTCACCCAAATATCTAATACCAAAAAAAATTATGAAAACCCATCAAAATAATTTAAAACAAGCTAGGTCCATAAGCATATCCCAAGCCCAAGCCCATTCCTTTGTTCAAATTCATCGCCACATTTCATCCAATTCCAATTAAGCATGATAAAGTGTTGTGCATCATAAAAGATATGGGGCCCATTTTATTGTTCAAGGGGAAAAAATAGAAGTGCTAGGTGGGAATCACATTAAACCTTAAGATGAGTATCCATTTTTTTTAATTTTTTTTTAATTTTTTTTAACCACAATAGATATGAAAAGACTAACTCTGTGCAAGACAACTATGGAGTCACGATCCCCAAGTGCCGGACGCCACACATTTTGTCAATTTCATGCTCTACAATAGAGATATAAAGCCTAACTCTGGGAAAGACAACTATGGAGTCACGATCCCCAAGTGCCGGACGCCACACATTTGGAAAAAACATTTCTCTATGTGGTCATTATTATTTTTTTTCAATTTTTTTTTTGTTTTTTTTTGGATACTCAAATTAAACTAAAAGTGACCCCAGAACCCTATGCTATAATGAAAGGGACCCAAGAACTCAAATTTACACCCACGATCCAGTAGACGTGTATTGTGGCATTTTTATTAAGAGGATGAAAATGTAAACTTTGAAAAATCACATCGGACAACTGCACTTTCCAAAAACTATGCGCATGAACTTAAACTTGCATTAAAATCAGAATCAAGGCATTCAAAATTTATTTGATATCCAATTTTAGAGTTTGCAATGTGTGTTTATCATGTTTAAGGTTAATGGAATTTTTCTTTTCATGCATGTTTTTATTAAAAAAAAAATCATTTTTATCCCCCCCCCAACTTAGAATAACAATGTCCCCATTGTTTAAAGAAAAGAAAAGTTAGAAGGGGGTAGGATAGGAGTTCAAAGATGAAATTGAGAATGATAAACATGGAAAAAATTCACCTGGTTTTTAAAGTTGAGGTTCATGATGCTCCAAATTACTCCTTTGATCTCTTTGGGGATGTAGGCACCTCCTTTATTGAACATGTATGTAACACCCCAAGCTTCTACGGTACGTTTCCCTTTGAATAATGCGATAGCGTGTGTTGTACGCAACCTCGAGTTCTAACACACACTACAACTAATTAAACTAGCCGTTGTGAATAGTAATACCTAATTTTTGAAATTATATATATTTTATATTTGAAAATGGACTTCATTTTTGAACTCGGAATATCGAATTTAGCCTAAGGTGAAATTTTGGTACTTTTCGGATAACTTTCATATTTTGATGAATAGTGAAAATTACTAAATTTTAATTAAAAACAACTTTTTTAATCAAAATAATTAATAGTGATAAATTATGAATTTTAGTAGTTTTAAAGTATATTTAGAATATATTTTTACCATTTAATATAATGTTGGTCATTGGACATAATTTTACAATTAAACCGAACATAAACAAGTGTAAATCTTTTGATAGTTATTATCTCTTAAAAACACGCTTTTTGTTTTGACAGCGGGAATTAATTTTAAATTAATTTCTGCCACTTCTGTGTTTTGAATTTAGGAAAATGGATTCCATATTTGGAATCAGGATGTTCAAATTGTGTAAATAGGTAACTTTTATTTTTAGACATTTTGAATAATTACTACGGTAAATATTTTATTTACCATGGTTAAGGGTAAATCCGGTAAATAAGGGTTAAAAAAATAATATTATAATAATACTAAATTACCCTAAAACGTGTCTTAACCCTACTGGTTGATACATGGTCGACCATGGGAATCTTTGGGTCTATTTCGGGACCCCATGGATCCACTTGTAAGTGATAATGACAGTTTATTTTAATTAAGTTAAAATGAATACAAAAATGACACAAGCATATATTTTTTAGAAGAACAATTTTTACATAGGGTTATACATGTTGGATTTTCGATTATAAATATTCATTAGAAATCTAAAAAGATTTCCTACATAATTATATTTTATTTATAATTTTTAGACATTAAATAATTTATTTTATTTATGACACAATGATGATGCAGTAATTACTAAAATAGTAAAAAATTAACATAATTGATATTATAAATACCCAAATAAATATAATATGAAAATTTTAATGAATTACACTAATTTTCTAGGATAATATGATATATTAGGATTGATTTAATTGACATTGTTCGAAATAATAAATCTGTTATGAGTTTCACAAAAATCAACTATTGAATAGTGTCAAAATTGACATAAAAGAGTTCTTAAAACAAATATTATATTATTAATTGATATTAAATTCCTAAAAATCTAAGGTTCGGCCAAGAGACTTATATTATGATAGGTTAATTATTAATGGACCACTTGGGGGTCGCTTGGATGTATATAGTAAGTTTATTAACCATATTATATAAAAATACAAAGAGACATTGTAAAAGTGAAACTAATTAACTTAGAGTTAATACTTAAAGATAAGGTTAATATAAGTACCCAAACCTGTCTAAATTCTATTGGTTGAGTGGTTTTCGACCTATCCCCACCTTAACCTTTGAATAATCAACTTTGGATCCATTAGAAACCGAATATGAATTTATTATAAATTAATATTTCTAGCTTTTCCAAAGGTGCCCCTCACCCCTCTTATAAAAGGGCACTCCTCCTTCTCATTTCTTCACACCTTCAAAGCCTTTTGGTTCGGCCAAACTCTGCCCAAATAATCTCCCAACATCCCTCACTACAACCTAGAGGCCTTAGTTTGATCAGAAAGCCAACCTAAGGAGCCATTTTGATCAAATCAAAAGGAAGAACCCGAAGAAGAGGTAATGATTTCACCACCCTTTTCTAAGTTCATTTCTTCTTCCACTTCTTCTTCCTTTGTTCTTACCATTCTAAAATAATAAATCCAGTATCTCACATATACTGTGATGTTATTATAAGTATGGTACAACCATATTCAGTATTCTATCCACCCTTTGAATAACATGTCACCATACGTGCGTACGTACGACTTACCGTCTCCACGTCGTGGTGTAATTGTTATTCAATATAATATTATTTGGATGGGTATAATAATGATGTGTAACTCATGTAAATAATAAATATAACATGTTAATGATTCTGTATATATGATATACCATTCATTTATATATTATTTTATCAAAAGAATGATATTGTCGCTCGTGCGTACGTACGGACTACCGTCTCCATGAACGCGATGAGATTCATTCTCCATCGTATCCATTCAAGTATAATTATCATTTTATGATTTAAAAATGATGTTTGAGGACTTGATATCATTCTGGATATGAATAAGATACAACAAACATGGCTTATGTAACAAAACATATAAAAGAAAATGAGTAAGTTAACACCCGAAACGATGATAATTCTAAGATATTATTAATAAATCAATGTTAAAAGATCATATATGATATCATATTAATATATATGATTCTTGTATAATTTAAGAACAATTATTTTACCATTATACAGGAGGTTAACCTACCCCAACCAAGGAAAAGTACAAGGTAAGGGTTATTTCACAATCTCTTCATTATCCGAGGTTGTTTATATGTAATAATCTACTGGGATCTCTTTATCATCCACATCCATGTTTCTTAAAAATGTATTTCAAAACATTTTTACTATTTACAAGAATATGGGTTAAAGTCATTTATACCCTTTTTTGACTTTTTATAAGAGGTTTATAAAGGAATCTTTCCGTCGTTTTCAAAACAAGGTCCTTTTTAACCTTTTCGACAGAATTGAGGTAAGAATGTTTTTTTTTAACTTATACGGCGGGTGCGGTTATTTTACGCCGTTATAAAATCTTCAAAGCTTTCCTTACAAGCTTATAAGAATATTTTCAAAGAAAATGTTTTATTTTATATGGATCTTAAATGATTTCAAAATAAAAGGAGATATTTCTTTAAAAAGAATTTTGATTTCATCTATGTCAACATCCTTTGATGGATTTTAAGATTATTTGAAGTTGATACAAAACTTCTATATTGTATTGAAGGTTTTGTGATATGTTTGACTGTGGATGTGCTATTTTTATACCATTCATAGTTTATTGTGAAAGTATTGACATTTCGTATGCTAGTTTTAATACGAATGTTTATGTTATGTTTAAACCTTTTCATATGGGAATGCATTGGACTTAATAAGTGACGGGTGGAGCCTGCTATAGCTCCTCGATGCATCGGTAGGTCTCATGAGACAAACTAGTGTCTTGGCACAAGGCCTTGACAAAATCTTATTTGTAGTCTTGGCACGAGGCTTTGGCTATGTGGTTATGATAGTCTGACATTATGCATTCCAACATTATGAAAGTGGTTATTGATTTTTGCATGTGATTATTCATTTAGTAGAATATCCATGTGAATAAGTAAATGGCATTATTTCATTTTATTTATGCCATACCATGTTGAAAGTTCGTATTTAAAAGGCTTTTGTTTTAGTTATACATTGCCTTAAATGTTTATTCTTATTTATGAAAGTTTCCACTTTATTGTTATCCTTACTGGGCATTTGAGCTCACCCTTTTTTTTTATGTTTTATTTTTCCCAGGATGTGAAGAAGTAAGTTATGAATGACCTGCAAGGATTTTATGAGGGGTTAATAGTGTGGATTGTGGAAACATTATGTTGTTGTATTAGTTTTTCATTTTATGATGTAATGTAAAACTTATGAATATATCTAGTGTTTCCAAGGATACTAAACCAATCGGTCTTTCGAGATTTGATCTTTCTTGTGATCATGCCAATGTTATGTAATTAATGCACCGACTCTAGGTAATTAGGGTCGGGGCGTTACAGTTGGTATCAGAGGAAGTTTAGTACAAACCTTGGAAGCTAGATTTAGATAAACTCTGATTAGAGCACATAGACCTAAGATGAACTTTGAGGATTAGTATAGAAGAACTTCCTAGAATTTTGGTATTGTAGAGATTTTGTGAGTTTTCCGAGCAATACATCCCTGTCTGGATACGAGCAGGTAGAGGCGGCTCTGGCACAGATGTACCTAGGGGTAAAACCCGAAAACACCGCTTTGAGCTAGACTCGAACGGGAACTGGTGCACGACAACGGGCCTTGCTGCACTCTTGGTTACGACACTCGCGGGGGATATGCTTAGGATAACTCCCACTTTCTTTACAAATCATTATGAAGGGTTTATGAGTATATACTTCCTCAAAGAAAACATATTTATGATTATGGATTATATCCATATATAGTTCAATTTATGTTTAGTGTTTTATAAGTATGGGATTATGTATTTTGATGCATAAACTGATCTAGTTTATGCCATTTTTTAGAAATGGCGCCTAGTGGAAGAAATGGAAACCGTATCAATGCACGCACTCCATGTAGGGATTGCCCTCCTGCTCAAGATAATTATAGTGGGGCTGGTGATGCAATTGGTGCTGATCAGCTAATCACCGTACTGGGACAACTTACTCAGGTTATGAATAATAACCTTACCCGTATGGAGCACCCTGATCCGCAGCGTGGAGGATCAATGTTAGATCGATTCATGAGGCAACAACCACCAACGTTCAATGGGAATACAAATCCCGTAGTAGCTGAGCAGTGGATATTTTCCCTAGAGAAAATATTTCAGGCTTTGGGGAGCAGTGAAAGGGAGAAAGTTATCATGGCAGTTTACCGCCTCACTGGAGATGCTGATCAATGGTGGTCATTGATTCAAAACATGAAGGAAGATGATGAAGTATCAAACATGGAATGGAGGGAGTTCAAAGATCTGTTTTTAGAAAAATACTTTCCTCGCGACCATCGAGCAGATATGGAAAGACAATTTCTGAGTCTGAGACAAAAGGAGGATGAGAATGTCACAAAGTATGAGGCTAACTTTACAAGGTTAGCGAGGTATGCTGGAGATTATATTCGCAACCCAAGAAGTAAGATTGATCGTTTCTTTGATGGGTTAAAACCATTTCTCTGTCGAGCATTAGTCTCACAATCCTTTTCGTCGTACGAAGACATTATCTCATGTGCTATCAAGACCGAAAAAGAATTCTCTAAGTCTTATGACTTTAAAGCGAAGCAAGAGAATAAGAGACCTTCTGATCAATCTGGGAATGGAAATAAGGGGAAGAAGGGAAAGGTTGAATATCCATCTTGTGGTAAATGCGGGAAGAAACATCCTGGTACTTGCTTGAAGGGAATGGGAGTCTGTTACAAGTGTGGTGAAAAAGGCCACCAAGATCATGATTGCAAGGGGAAGAAGGAAGCTACCAACGTTCAGTGCTACAATTGCAGGGATATGGGGCATTATGCAAATGCATGTCCTAAGCGTCAGGAGAACTTACCTCAGAAAAGGCCAAGGGATCAAGGCCAGGCTTATGCTATCACAACTGCTGAGGTAGAAGCTCCGAAAGACGTGGTGGAAGGTAATTTAATGGTTTCCTCAAGTTTAGCAAATGCATTATTTGATTCTGGATCATCGCATTGTTTCATATCTTCCCAGTTTGCTAAGAAAATTAGATATTTCCAATTTGATTTAATAAGGGAGTTGTCAGTTAAAACTCCTAAGGGAAGTATCGTTACAACAAAGTTTTGTGAACCAGTCCCCATTAGAGCACATAAATTTTCTTTATCTGCTGATTTCATCGTCATACCTATGATTGAGTTTGATATAATCCTCGGTATGGACTGGCTTTCGGACTATGATGCGAAGATTTATTGTAAGAAGAAAGAGGTTACGATTCTTGATGATAATGATAAGGAGCACCTTATTTTTAGAGCAGAATCGTCACCACCTAATTCTTATTTAGATCCACCCCCAGTAGTTCAACTTAATTCAATTATTGGGGAGGAAGAGAATGAAATAACTGTCGGTGAGGAAAGGAATGTTCAAATAGAGGATGTACCTGTTGTGAAAGAATTTGTAGATGTATTTCCGGAAGATTTACCTGGACATCCTCCAGAACGAGAAGTTGAGTTTTCTATTGATTTGATTCTTGGATCAAGGCCTATATCGAAGACCCCTTATAGAATGGCCACTGTAGAGTTAGTCGAACTAAAGAAACAACTAGAGGAATTGAGTAATAAGGGATTTATTCGCCCTAGTGTTTCTCCATGGGGAGCCCCTGTTCTTTTTGTTAAAAAGAAAGATGGATCTATGAGGTTATGTATCGACTACAGGGAGATCAATGCTATAACAATAAAGAACAAGTATCCCCTACCTCGTATTGATGATTTATTTGACCAACTGCATGGAGCTCAATACTTTTCAAAGATTGACCTTCGGTCTGGATATCATCAGTTGTGTGTAAAGAAAGAAGACATTCCGAAGACAACATTTCGAACTAGGTACGGGCATTACGAGTTTACTGTAATGCCGTTTGGATTGACTAATGCACCCTCTGTATTCATGGATCTAATGAATAGAGTTTTCAAGGAGTATCTCGATGAATTTGTGGTGGTATTTATTGATGATATCTTGGTATACTCCAAAACCTACAAAGATCATGAAAATCACTTGCGCATTATCTTGAAGACTCTGAGGAGGCATGAATTATATGGAAAGTTTAGCAAGTGTGAATTATGGCTTCAGGAGATTTCTTTTCTTGGCCATATTGTCTCTAAAGATGGAATCTCTGTTGATCCTTCTAAGACCAAGGCAATCCAAGAATGGCCAGCACCTACGAGTATAACTGAGGTACGTAGTTTTATTGGTTTGGCAGGTTATTATCGACGTTTCGTCCAGAATTTTGCCTGATTGGCTAACCCGTTAACGAAGCTCACACGTAAAGGGGTTAAATTTGTTTGGACAAAAGAGTGTGAAGAATGTTTCGAAGAACTGAAGAGAAGATTAGTCAATGCTCCTATATTGACTCTACCATCGGGGAATGATGGGTTCGTTATTTATAGTGATGCATCAAAGAAAGGACTTGGCTGTGTCCTTATGCAGAATGATAGAGTTATTGCCTATGCATCACGACAGTTGAAAATTCATGAACAAAACTATCCTACTCATGATCTCGAGTTAGCAGCAGTGATCTTTGCTTTGAAAATATGGAGGCACTACCTCTATGGTAAAAAATGTGAGATTTATACTGATCACAAGAGTTTGAAGTATATTTTCTCACAAAAAGAACTCAACATGAGGCAAAGGAGATGGCTTGAATTACTCAAGGATTATGATTGTACGATACACTACCACCCAGGGAAGGAAAACAAGGTGGCAGATGCTTTGAGTAGAAAAGACCATGGAGTTTTGAACAATATGAGAATTGAAAGGGATCCAATTTTCATGGAGCTAGTGAAGATGGACATGGGAATAACCAGGGAAGGTGAAACATCAATTCTTTTTCAAATGGTTGACAAACCATCTTTACTAGAAAGGATTAAGAGTTCTCAGACTGATGATGAAGAATTCCAAAAGAAGATTAAAGCTGTGAATGATGGGAGATTGAGAGACTTTGCGTATGAAGGTGGGATTTTGAAATTCGGGAAGAGACTTTGTGTTCCCAATATACCTGATCTAAAAAGGGAATTGCTGGATGATGCTCATAGTTCCAATTTCTCTATACACCCTAGGAGCACCAAAATTTATAGAGATTTGAAGGAACATTTTTGGTGGGACAACATGAAGTGGGAGATTGCTGATTTTGTGTCAAGATGTATGGTTTGTCAACAAGTGAAAGCTGGAAGGCAACAGCCTGTAGGAGTCATGCAACCTCTTCCCATACCAGAGTGGAAATGGGACAATATTACAATGGACTTTGTCATGGGGCTACCAAAGACTCCTAGAAGGAACGATGCAATATGGGTTATTGTTGATCGTCTTACCAAGTCAGCACATTTTCTTGCTATAAGAGAAGATCTACCCCTGTAACGTCTAGCAAGACTATACATTAATGAAGTTGTGAGACTTCATGGAGTACCCCTATCGATTGTTTCTGATCGTGATCCCCGTTTTACTTCAAGATTTTGGAAAAGTATTCAGAAATCCCGGGATACTAAACTTCATTTGAGCACTGCTTACCACCCTCAGACAGACGGACAATCAGAACGGACTATTCAGACCTTAGAAGACATGTTGAGATCTTGCTCACTTGATTTTCAGGGTATGTGGGATCAATATTTACCACTAGTAGAATTTTCCTATAACAATAGCTTCCATTCGAGTATTCAGATGGCACCATATGAAGCGTTATACGGAAAGAGATGTCGTACACCAACCTGTTGGGATGACGTTGGTGAAAGAAAACTTGTAGGCCCAGAACTGGTGGAGGAAACGGTGGAAAAGGTGAAGGTAATCCAAAATCACATTAAAGCAGCTCAAAGTAGGCAGAAGAGCTATGCCGATAATCGAAGGAAGGATTTGGAATTTCAAGTCGGTGATCATGTTTTCCTGAAGGTATCTCCGTGGAAGGGAGTCATACGTTTTGGTAAGAAAGGTAAATTGAGTCCCAGGTACATCGGACCTTTCGAAATTCTAGAACGAATTGGGGCTGTAGCTTACCGATTGGCAATGCCGCCAAGTCTCTCCAAAGTTCACGATGTGTTCCACGTATCTCTGTTGAGGAAATACATGCCTGACCCAACGCATGTACTCACCTATGAAGATTTAGAACTGGAACCCGATCTGTCTTAT
Organism: Viscum album; assembly: GCA_963277665.1. NCBI lineage: Eukaryota > Viridiplantae > Streptophyta > Magnoliopsida > Santalales > Viscaceae > Viscum > Viscum album. The sequence continues at coordinate 1,199,270,807 of OY728131.1, forward strand.
TGCGAAGAGCCCATCAAGATTCTTGATACGAGAGAACAAGTGCTGAGAAACCGGACAACGCGTCTGGTAAAAGTTTTGTGGAGGAATCATAAGATGGAAGAGGCAACGTGGGAACCCGAGGAACTTATGATGAAGAACCACCCGAGTCTTTTTATGCAGTAATACCCTAGAAATTACGAGGATGCAATTATTTGAAGGAGGGGAGAATGTAACACCCCAAGCTTCTACGGTACGTTTCCCTTTGAATAATGCGATAGCGTGTGTTGTACGCAACCTCGAGTTCTAACACACACCACAACTAATTAAACTAGCCGTTGTGAATAGTAATACCTAATTTTTGAAATTATATATATTTTATATTTGAAAATGGACTTCATTTTTGGACTCGGAATATCGAATTTAGCCTAAGGTGAAATTTTGGAACTTTTCGGATAACTTTCATATTTTGATGAATAGTGAAAATTACTAAATTTTAATTAAAAACAACTTTTTTAATCAAAATAATTAATAGTGATAAATTATGAATTTTAGTAGTTTTAAAGTATATTTATAATATATTTTTACCATTTAATATAATGTTGGTCATTGGACATAATTTTACAATTAAACCGAACATAAACAAGTGTCAATCTTTTGATAGTTATTATCTCTTAAAAACACGCTTTTTGTTTTGACAGCGGGAATTAATTTTAAATTAATTTCTTCCACTTCTGTGTTTTGAATTTAGGAAAATGGATTCCATATTTGGAATCAGGATGTTCAAATTGTGTAAATAGGTAACTTTTATTTTTAGACATTTTGAATAATTACTGCGGTAAATATTTTATTTACCATGGTTAAGGGTAAATCCGGTAAATAAGGGTTAAAAAAATAATATTATAATAATACTAAATTACCCTAAAACGTGTCTTAACCCTACTGGTTGATACATGGTCGACCATGGGAATCTTTGGGTCTATTTCGGGACCCCATGGATCCACTTGTAAGTGATAATGACACTTTATTTTAATTAAGTTAAAATGAATACAAAAATGACACAAGCATATATTGTTTAGAAGAACAATTTTTACATAGGGTTATACATGTTGGATTTTAGATTATAAATATTCATTAGAAAGCTAAAAATATTTCCTACATAATGATATTTTATTTATAATTTTTAGACATTAAATAATTTATTTTATTTATGACACAATGATGATGCAGTAATTACTAAAATAGTAAAAAATTAACATAATTGATATTATAAATACCCAAATAAATATAATATGAAACTTTTAATGAATTACACTAATTTTATAGGATAATATGATATATTAGGATTGATTTAATTGACTTTTTTCGAAGTAATCAATCTGTTATGAGTTTCACAAAAATCAACTATTGAATAGTGTCAAAATTGACATAAAAGAGTTCTTAAAAAAATATTATATTATTAATTGATATTAAATTCCTAAAAATCGAAGGTTCGGCCAAGAGACTTATATTATGATAGGTTAATCATTAATGGACCACTTTGGGGTCGCTTGGATGTATATAGTAAGTTTATTAACCATATTATATAAAAATACAAAGAGACATTGTAAAAGTGAAACTAATTAACTTAGAGTTAATACTTAGAGATAAGGTTAATATAAGTCCCCAAACCTGTCTAAATTCTATTGGTTGAGTGGTTTTAGACCTATACCCACCTTAACCTTTCAATAATCAACTTTGGAGCCATTAGAAACCGAATATGAATTTATTATAAATTAATATTTCTAGCTTTTCCAAAGGTGCCCCTCACCCCTCTTATAAAAGGGCACTCCTCCTTCTCATTTCTTCACACCTTCAAAGCCTTTTGGTTCGGCCAAACTCTGCCCAAATAATCTCCCAACATCCCTAACTACAACCTAGAGGCCTTAGTTTGATCAGAAAGCCAACCTAAGGAGCCCTTTTGATCAAATCAAAAGGAAGAACCCGAAGAAGAGGTAATGATTTCACCACCCTTTTCTAAGTTCATTTCTTCTTCCACTTCTTCTTCCTTTGTTCTTACCATTCTAAAATAATAACTCCAGTATCTCACATATACTGTGATGTTATTATAAGTATGGTACAACCATATTCAGTATTCTATCCACCCTTTGAATAACATGTCACCATACGTGCGTACGTACAGCTTACCGTCTCCACGTCGTGGTGTAATTGTTATTCAATATAATATTATTTGGATGGGTATAATAATGATGTGTAACTCATGTAAATAATAAATATAACATGTTAATGATTCTGTATATATGATATACCATTCATTTATATATTATTTTATCAAAAGAATGATATTGTCGCTCGTGCGTACGTACGGACTACCGTCTCCACGAACGCGATGAGATTCATTCTCCATCGTATCCATTCAAGTATAATTATCATTTTATGATTTAAAAATGATGTTTAAGGACTTGATATCATTCTGGATATGAATAAGATACAACAAACATGGCTTATGTAACAAAACATATAAAAGAAAATGAGTAAGTTAACACCCGAAACGATGATAATTCTAAGATATTATTAATAAATCAATGTTAAAAGATCATATATGATATCATATTAATATATATGATTCTTGTATAATTTAATAACAATTATTTCACCATTATACAGGAGGTTAACCTACCCCAACCAAGGAAAAGTACAAGGTAAGGGTTATTTCACAATCTCTTCATTATCCGAGGTTGTTTATATGTAATAATCTACTGGGATCTCTTTATCATCCACATCCATGTTTCTTAAAAATGTATTTCAAAACATTTTTAATATTTACAAGAATATGGGTTAAAGTCATTTATACCCTTTTTTGACTTTTTATAAGAGTTTTATAAAGGAATCTTTCCGTCGTTTTCAAAACAAGGTCCTTTTTAACCTTTTCGACAGAATTGAGGTAAGAATGTTTTTTTTAACTTATACAGCGGGTGCGGTTATTTTACGCCGTTATAAAATCTTCAAAGCTTTCCTTACAAGATTATAAGAATATTTTCAAAGAAAATGTTTTATTTTATATGGATCTTAAATGATTTCAAAATAAAAGGAGATATTTCTTTAAAAAGAATTTTGATTTCATCTATGTCAACATCCTTTGATGGATTTTAAGATTATTTGAAGTTGATACAAAACTTATATATTGTATTGAAGGTTTTGTGATATGTTTGACTGTGGATGTGCTATTTTTATACCATTCATAGTTTATTGTGAAAGTATTGACATTTCGTATGCTAGTTTTAATACGAATGTTTATGTTATGTTTAAACCTTTTCATATGGGAATGCATTGGACTTAATAAGTGACGGGTGGAGGCCGCTATAGCTCCTCGATGCATCGGTAGGTCTCATGAGACAAACTAGTGTCTTGGCACAAGGCCTTGACAAAATCTTATTTGTAGTCTTGGCACGAGGCCTTGGCTATGTGGTTATGATAGTCTGGCATTATGCATTCCAACATTATGAAAGTGGTTATTGATTTTTGCATGTGATTATTCATTTAGTAGAATATCCATGTGAATAAGTAAATGGCATTATTTCATTTTATTTATGCCATACCATGTTGAAAGTTCGTATTTAAAAGGCTTTTGTTTTAGTTATACATTGCCTTAAATGTTTATTCTTATTTATGAAAGTTTCCACTTTATTGTTATCCTTACTGGGCATTTGAGCTCACCCTTTTTTTTATGTTTTATTTTTCCCAGGATGTGAAGAAGTAAGTTATGAATGACCTGCAGGGATTTTATGAGGGGTTAATAGTGTGGATTGTGGAAACATTATGTTGTTGTATTAGTTTTTCATTTTATGATGTAATGTAAAACTTATGAATATATCTAGTGTTTCCAAGGCTACTAAACCAATCGGTCTTTCGAGATTTGATCTTTCTTTTGATCATGCCAATGTTATGTAATTAATGCACCGACTCTAGGTAATTAGGGTCGGGGCGTTACAATGTATCACCCAAAATAGTTCCTGAACCATAAAAAGAAGGAAAAAGAAGACAAAACAAACAACACAATGATTTATTTAATTCCATGTACCATCATTTTCATGTTTTTTTAAATCAAACTAATGATACATTGTCTTCTTTAAATTTCTGGGTAAGGTATTACTCAGGGATCACACCGCGTGACACGGATGAATACGGTGCTCCCCTTTCATACCCATCCATACTCATAAAAGAAGAATAGGTCAAGAGTCTAATTTTTTTTAACCTACAAAAACATAAATAAAATAAACTGATGATACATTGTCTTCTTTAAATTTCTGGGTAAGGTATTACTCAGGGATCACACTGCGTGACACGGATGAATACGATGCTCCCTTTTCATACCCATCCTTACTCATAAAAGAAGAACAGGTCAATAGTCTATATATAAAAAAATAACAAAATTAAGCAGAAGGAAACAAAAGATGATTCACAGTGATTGGAAACATGAAAACCACGGGTTGCCTCCCGTGCAACGCTTTTGTTTAACGTCGTTAGCCCGACTTGTACCCTCAATCTATCAATTTTTCTCTGGTTCATATGTTGGCTCAGTTAAATCCTCCTTGGTTTCTGGTTTATTGAATGATTCAATGAATGGTTTTAACCTATGACCATTGACTTTGAAGACATGACCACTTGTGGGATCCTGAATCTCTATTGCCCCATGAGGGTACACATGATGCACTAGGTATGGACCAGACCATCTAGACCTTAGCTTTCCTGGGTGTAGATGAAGTTTTGAACTATACAAGAGCACAAATTTTGCCAGTTCAAAGTGTTTGACTTTGAGATTCCTAGATTGGTAGGCTTGAACTTTAGATTTATTGATCCTTGAATTTTCATAAGCCTCCATCCTAAGTTCCTTGAGTTCATTAAGATCTAATTTCCTTTTTGTTTTAGCCAAAGAAATGTCAAAGTTCATTTTTTATGGCCCAAAAGGCCTTATGTTCAATTTCAACAGGTAAATGACATGCTTTTCCATAAACCAATCTATACGGCGACATGCCTAGGATAGTTTTGAAAGAAGTTCGATATGCCCAAAGGGCATCTAATAGTTTCTCGGTCCAATCTTTCCTAGAGGGATTGACAGTTTTTTCAAGAATTTGTTTAATTTTTCTATTTGCCAACTCAGCTTGACCGTTGGTTTGAGGATGGTATGCAGTGGAAACTTTATGAGTAATACCATACTTAGACATGAGTGAAGCGAATGGGCGGTTGCAGAAATGGGTTCCACGATCACTGATTATAGCCCTATGAATTCCAAATCGAGAAAATATATGCTCTTTCAAAAATCGGATCACAACATGGTGGTCATTGGATTTAGTGGGAATGGCTTCAACCCATTTTGAGACATAATCAATAGCTAAGAGGATGTAGAGTTATCCCTTAGAGTTTGGAAAGGGTCCCATGAAATCAATTCCCCAACAATCAAAGATTTCAATGACCAGAATGGGGGTGAGGGGCATTTGATTCCTTTTGGTAATGGATCCTAATTTCTGACACTGAGGACAACTTTTGCAGAATTGGAAGGAATCCTTAGTGAGGTTCGGCCAGTAGAAACCACTTTGGAGGACCTTTGCAGTGGTTTTCTTTGTAGAAAAGTGGCCTCCACATGCCTCTCCATGACAAAATTTTAGAATGGACTCTTGCTCAGACTCGGGAATACATCTCCAGATGATTTGATCAGGACAGAACATGAAGAGGTAAGGATCATCAAACACATAGTGTTTTACATCAGAAAGGAATTTCCTCTTAGCTTGGGTCCCCATGAATTTTGGAATGTCACCCGTCACTAAATGGTTTTCTATGTCAGCATACCAAGGGAAATCACTCACTGAATAGAGGTGCTCATCGGGAAATGAATCAGACACAGAGAGGTGGTGTGAGTTGTCTTTGAATTCCATCCTAGAGAGGTGATCAGCTACAATATTTTCAACACCCTTTTTATCCTTAATGGTTAAATCGAACTCTTGAAGAAGAAGGACCCACCTAATCAATCTAGCCTTGGCATCTTGTTTTTGGAAAAGGTATTTTAGGGCTGAATGATCAGTGAAGACAATGATGGGTGATCCTAAGAGATAAGACCTGAATTTCTCTAAGGCAAAGACAACAACAAGAAACTCTTTCTCAGTGGTGGTGTAGTTTATTTGTGCATCATTTAAAGATTTGCTTGCATAAGAAATGACATGTGGAGTTTTCTCACACCGTTGTCCTAAGACTGCTCCTACAGCAAAATCACTTGCATCACACATGAGCTCAAAAGGAAGTTTCCAATTTGGAGATTTCATGATAGGTGGAGATATAAGAGTTGACTTGAGTGTAGAGAATGATTCATCACAACTTTCTGTCCATAAAAATGGAGCATCTTTTACCAATAGAGCACAAAGTGGTCGAGAAATAGAGCTGAAATTCCTAATGAACCTTCTATAAAAACCAGCATGTCCTAAGAAGGACCTCACTTCCTTAACAGTTTTAGGAGAGGGAAGGTGACGAATGATGTCAACCTTAGCTTTATCAACTTCAATCCCTCTACCAGATACCAGATGACCTAGAACAAGTCCTTCCCTTACCATGAAATGACATTTTTCCCAATTTAGTATGAGATTCTTATCCTCGCACCTTGACAAAACCTTTTCAACATTTATAAGGCATCCCTCAAAAGTATCCCCAAAGATGGAGAAGTCATCCATGAAGACCTCTAAAAAATCCCCCACCATATCCGAGAATATTCCCATCATGCACCGCTGGAAGGTACCAGGGGCATTACATAACCCAAAGGGCATGCGTTTGAAGGAAAAAGTGCCAAATGGACAAGTGAAGGTTGTTTTTCCTTGATCCTCTAAGGAGACTTCGATTTGATTATACCCTGAGAATCCATCTAGGAAGCAATAGAATTGATGACCCGCCACTCGCTCGAGGACTTGATCAATAAAGGGTAAGGGGAAATGGTCTTTCTTGGTACAAGAGTTGAGCTTCCTATAGTCAATACAAACTCTCCATCCACTACTGACCCTTGTTGGAAGCATCTCTCCATCCTTGTTGGTTATTACTGTGATTCCAGCCTTCTTTGGAACCACATGGATTGGGCTAACCCACTAACTCTCAGCTATAGGATAGATGATACCGGATTTTAACAATTTCAAAAGTTCTTTTCTCACTACTTCCATGAGATTAGGATTGAGTCGCCTCTGAGGTTGACGACATGGCTTTGACTCAGATTCAAGAATAATTCTATGAGTCCCGATAAGTGGGTTAATCCCAGGGATATCAGATAGGGTCCATCCAATTGCTTTCTTATGTCTCCTAAGAACATCTAGAAGCATCCTCTCATGACCGGCTTCAAGGGAGGAAGAAATGACAACAGGAAAGGATTGATTGTCCCCTAAGTAAGCATACTTTAGTGATGAAGGTAAGAATTTAAATTCAAGATCAGATTGGTCATGACATTCCAAGAATGGTTGAGACTTTGTATTGAACTTAGTTTCCTTGTTCAGATTTCTTGACAAAATTGGTTCCTTGTGAACAGAATTTTCATCCACTAAATTTTCCAGAGTAGTGTCATGAATGGCTATGGACTCAATGTTATTGATTTCAACCATGGTATCATTGATTGGTGATTCTAGAAATTCATCAATAGAGCTGTCTGAAAGGGATTCAATCCAAGGAGGAAAATTTCCCTCATGTGAATAAATAAAATCAATCTCTTCTTGACTTAACCATCCTTCGGTAACTCCTTGATGTTCATTGAGTTCATTATCAACACTACCAATCCAATTAACCTCATGGATCTCTTCATCATCCCCAATTTGAGAGTTTTCATTGTAGATGTTCAAGTCTAGACTCATGTTCCCAAAGGTGATAGTCATGTTCCCATTTCGGACTCGGATTACAGAGTTGATTGTTGCAAGGAAGGGGCGACCAAGTATGATTGGGGTTTGCTCCCTAGGACCTAAGCTTGGGTGATTGTCCAGAACAATGAAGTCAGCTGGGTAAATGAAATTTTCAACTTTTACCAAGACATATTTTAAGATCCCCTTTGGAACTCGAACACTACGATCAACAAGTTGAAGAGTGATAGATGTGGGTTGGAGTTCTTCGAGCCCTAACTGACAGTACATGGCATAAGGAAAGAGGTTCACACTAGCACCTAGATCACACAAGTCTTTGACAACTTTGTTCTCTCCTAGTTCAACATTTATGTAAGGGCATCCTGGGTCTTTCATCTTAGGAGGAATGGTCCCTTGAATGGTGGTACTCACATTAGCAGCCAAAAGGACTTGGTTTTTATGTGAAAATTTTCTTTTAAAAGTGCACAAGTCCTTAAGATATTTTGAGTAGGAAGGTATGGTTTGGATGGCATCGAGAAGGGGAATGTTCAACTTGACTTGTGAGAAGATTTCCCTCAATGTCTCACTCAATTCAGGCTTGGTTTTCCCCCTCATGCATTGAGGAAATGGTGCAGATTGTGGAGTCGTTTGATGAAGTGTTGTTTCATTCACATTATTATCAGTTTCTTCAGTTTGATCTTGTATTTCATTTGAATTTTCATTAGATTTTGAAGCTTCACATGGTTTCTGACTTATTTGTTCAGGTTTTTCAATTGATTTCCCACTTCATAAAACTGTCACAGCCTTTAGTTGTTCGTGAGTTGTTTGAGTGAAACTTGTCTCTCCCCTTGATGTTTGTTGTGGAATGGCCTGTGTGGGCATGGGTGCCTTTCCATTTTTTATGATTTTAAGTTCTTGTTTAATGGATGAGAATTCTGAGTTCATTTTGTCCATTTGTTTGCACAGTTGTTCTAGTAGGCTTTGGGGAACATTTTGGGTTGGTGCTTGAGCTTGTGGGTTTATTCCAGGAGGATACTTTGGTTGTTGGATAGGTTGTTGATATTGGACATGAGGATGTTGGAATTGGACCGGTTGTGGTTGGAACTGATTATGAGGTTGAAAGTTTTGTTGAGGGTATGGGTTGATACATTGTTGTTGTGTTGGTTGTTGATTGTCCTTCCAACGAAAGCCCGGATGGTCGTTATACCTTGGATTGAAGGTGTTCGTGAATTGTGGATTTTGAAAGTTCATTACATTAACTTCTTCTTGTGGTCCTCCTAAAAGAACATCCTTGATGGAAGGAATGGTTGGACAATTATCAGTCTTGTGGTCATTCTTGTCACAAATTGTACAAACAAGCTCAACAGTTTGGGTTTTGTGGACCTTCCTAAGATCAATCTCCTCAACTTTCCTCGTGAGTGCAGCAAGTTTTTCTCGAAGGTTTTCTTCTTCTCCAAGATTGTACATTCCACCAGATTTGGGTGGCTTCTCATAGTATGGTGATTTTCCCCATGTTTGGTTTTGTTCAGCAAGATTTTCTAGATACTCGTAAGCATCATTTGGGGCTTTGTTTTTGAAGGTTCCATTACACATCATATCAATGAATTGTTTGTTTCCGGGACCCAACCCTTCATAGAAAATTATCACTTGTTCTGGGATTAAGAAACCATGGTGCGGTACCATGTTTAATGTGTCCTTGAACCTCTCCCATGTTTCATAGAATGTTTCTCCCTCTCTTTCAAAAAAGTTTTGTATGCTCTTTTTAAGTGCAATTGTTTTGTGATGGGGGAAGTATTTTTTATAAAATTCTCGTTGAAGTTGGTCCCAAGAGTGAATGGATGCTGGTCTCAAATTGTTTAACCAATTCTTTGCTCGGTCCTTAAGGGAAAAAAGGAAAAGTCTCATTTTAGCATATTCAATTTGATTTGGTGGGCACATGGTTTCAACAATGTCATTAAATTCTTTAACATGAAGGTAAGGCATCTCAGACTCCATCCCATGAAAGGTTGGAAGGTGGTTCAGGACATGGGGTTTGAAAACATATTGGGCATATCCTATGTTATCATGCCTAATGCATGAGGGTGCATTGGTCCAGGTTGGTGTGAGGTAGTCATTCATGGTCGGGTCTGCAATAATTCCCATGTTAGGGTCCTGCCCGTTATTTTTGTTCCCTCCCCGGTTTATGATTTGGTTTTGTGGGAGATTCTCCATTGTATCAAACTCAACGTCTGAATTTGGAGTATTAGGAAGATTTGGATCTAAAGGAAATAGACCTATTTTAGTGCTTGACTCCCCATCCCTAGGAGTATCCACCCTAACTAATCTGTTTGAGTTATCGCGGGTGTAGGCGGACATGCGCCAAAAGAAAAAAAAAGCGAGAAAGGGAAAAGATAAGAGAATTGGGATGAGGATAGAAGAATGGGGTTAAGAAAAGAAGGTTTTTGGTCTAAGGAACTTACTTGGTCCCCGGAAACGGCGCCAAAATTTGGTTGCGCCCAAATTTACCCTACGGGTAAAAGTGATCGATGTAGTACATGTAGGGGTCGAGTCCACAGGGACCGAAGAAGTAACCTTGAGACGCTATGATTTGGTGAAGGATGGGCTATGAAGTAGACAAATTTGGTTTTGATTTTGGATGGTTTTAAATAACACTAAGAAACCTACGTGAATTCAATTCAATGAAAATGGGTTGATCTAGGATTATGCTCGGGGTGGATTGAATGAATTTTACTTCTTTAAACAATTTTGGTTTTATTAATTCTTGATGAATCCATTCTTCAAAAATTACACTACCTTCATCATTTTCTAGTCTGGTGATTACTAAACACAATTAATAATCCCCTATACACTTAGAGAACCAAATTCATGATCTCTCCGAGGTATATGGTCATTTAGTAATTGAATTTATTTTGCTCAAACACAGTAAAGATGAAGAGTAGAAATAACTGAAGAATGGATGTCTTAAATTAATTGTCCAATTAACAACAATTCGTTCATAAAATAACATTCAATCCAGCCTTCGCATCCTCCTAAGATCAACCCATTAAGGGTTTAGCCCTCCATTGATGATATACTCTCAATGGTGGGCGGAAGATGGCTAACAAGAATTGGATTGAAGAAATTAAAACCGTGGAAATAACGAGCACTCCTCCGTGTGTGTGAATGAAATTCGCACCTATGTGTGAACTAATTTACAAAAACACAGAGATATCACTGTGATTTGTAATTATAAAGTTTTAATAAATGAAATGGAAAATATATAAGAGAAAGAAGTTGATTAAGAACATAAAGATACAAAAAAGAAACTTACATGGAAATGGAAAACATTACAAAGGAAATTTGGAAGCAAAACATTACAATGAAACAAAGCATCCAAGATGATAAGAAAATTTTCCACCCCCATTCCCTTCACCAATAGCTCCTTATATAGGCATATTATAAGCCTTAGGTACATACCCCAAAAATTAATTCACCCCCCAACAATTAATAGAGTCAAATGGAGGGTGAATAATCAAAAAGAAATTGATGTTTTGAATTTGACCCGGAAAACTGTCCAGATTCGTCCACCATATTTACGTGTGAATTAGTAATTGAAGAAGACCGAATACGGAGGAGTTGTAGAAGAGAAATGTCTTCGTTAATGTGTCTTCTAGAAACTAGAAAAAGTTCAGGACATTTGGCTCATCCGTTTGGAAGTTATGGTCGAAATGGTGGGACGGATTTCTGTGCATTAATGACGAGTCCACCATTTAAATATCAACTTCAGATCCCTTTATCATCATGAAAATATCCGAATTAGCTCCGGCCACAGTTGAATAAAATGATCCTAATATTTTTATCTTTATACTGTATAAATTTGAGCTTCATTGGTCTTGGTTTCTGGGCCCCACATTTGTTTGATTGGCCTTAGGCCAATTATGCTTTTTCCAGAAAGTTTCTGCCTTCAGGCGCAAAATTCTCCATCTTCCTTTGGGATTCATCCATCGGACCTAAAAGATAAAATGTTACAAACAAAGTGATAAATCATATCCCAAAATTTAAAATTAAAATGATTAATATTGTAATTTACACAAGCAAATTTTTGAGTGGGCCCAAATTGACATTTTAAGCATGAATTGCACAATGAGAGGAAATGAAGTTCAATTTCTGAATTGGACTAAAATTGATGTTTATGAACTTTTAAAAACATTAATATTAAGATATTAACAATAAATATTATCCACTTTCAGTGACTAATCACCATCCATACCGGATCTTCCTAAGTGGGTGTCCTGATCCACAGCTACCAGGTTCGCCTCTTTGTGGAGTTCCCAACCAATGATAATCTTTCACAGTGTGACATCTTCCCTTTATGGGACACACCTCCTAGATCCACCTTAGGGGGAAATTATGACCCATACATTGATAAAAATAATATCTATGACATGTTTACATTATGGGACACACCTCTCAGTGTTACCACTACAAGGCATTCTGATCCATCCATCAGTAAAACTTCCAGGTGTGACATATTCCATCCTATGTACACACCATCCTTAATCCAAATAATGGTACATATTTATCACCCATAATTTCCCCAAAATACATTAAACCTTCACCCATAATGTACCTACAAGACATTAATCCTACACCCATCATGTCCCCATAAGACAATAACTCTATGTTAGTCTCCACAAGACATTAAACTCTTTCCTTGATCCATCTCACCCAGTTATTCTGATCCATCTCCAAAAGTAATTTAAATTGTTCCCCCATCCATCTCAACCAGATACCCTGACTCTTCTCTATAGGACATGTAACTTGTGACCAAACCCAAATATATACCCCACACACAAGTATGAGATGCTCGATGTAAAAGACTTGGAATACTTAAACATTTGGAATCATTACCACTTGATCGAAATGGAATGACTTGTGTTTCATGACTAAGATAACATCTTGAGATTCCATCTAAAGAGGAAGAATACATGGTACCAATGCGCTTAATGTCCAAAAATGCAAAATGATTCCCAATGTGACTACACTCCTGACCGACGGTCATTTCCCCGTCCATAAGAACATAATATGTCAAGACAACAATAATGTAATTAAAAGGTTTCCAAAAATAGATGACACTCGGAATGAGTTCCCTAAATATAAATTCAATCTATGTGGTAGACTTGAAATAGAGGATTATCTACAAGTAGGAATCTATTGAAAGAGGAAAAAACATCCTATCATCCTGTTTCGATCATGTAGCAGACACCACTGATGAAAGTGTTGAAAGGTTTATGCCTTTAGAAAGTGGGAATACTATGTAATAACAATTATTGTGCATGCATCGTATGTATAAAAATTCATGTAGGGTCATCAGTGAATGTTTCAGAATAATTAAAGTCATAAAATATTTTATTTTTAAATGTCACATGCCTTAAGAATGAAAATCATCATAAATAACTCATGAGCCAGAAGTTCAGATCATATAAGAGTGGGACCATCAAAAATATAGAAACCATTTCAATGATCAATTTTAACAACTAATACCATCATATCATAACATATAAAGAATAAACACATATTTATCATTTCATAATAAATCAGACATCATCACCTATTTCCCAAAGCGAATCATACACATTAGCCTATTTTCCATAACAGATCAAGCACATCGACATGTTTCCTATCATTATATCATGAGATGTAAATCTATACCCAATTTATTGGAGGGATATATAGGTCTCACCCATCACAAAATCCATACAGTTATGTTCCACAATATCATAAAACATTAATCATACCATATACCATGGAAGGAAAATGGGTTTCTTGAACATTTCATCATAGTTTAACCCATGGGAAATAAATAGGTTTCATAATCGTCTATTCATAATAATCATAAGCATAAAATATATAGACAAATAATAAGTATGGTAACATTGGATAATATCCCCAATAAAACATAAGCAACATTAAAGGTTATTTTTGTTAATGAATAGAAATTCCATAAAAAGTTCATTTAAAAAATCTTGAAGAAAATATAATTTCCATTTTGAAATCAATTACTTATAATCTAAAATTTTCCCTAATATTAAGTAAAAAATTTTCATTGAAAATAATCTTGAAAATTTATAAATTTAGATTCAAATAATTTAGTGTTCATGATGGTGGAAAATTTAATTCATGTTATAAATATTATAACAATGATTCCTTTTAATTTTTTAGTAAAAACTTAAAAATACCTCATTCGGAAAATGATAAGAATATTCATTTCAATAAATTTTTAAATTAAAAAATGGGTAAACATTTATTCAAAATATTTTTGTATAATATTATAAACATCCTATAAAACATTCTTATAAAACATCAGTATAGAAGAAAAATGATTTATGACCAAAGTGGGAAATAATTTCTTTTATTGTAAAAAAATATTATTTTATTATTGTCACTTCTTAAAGAGAGTAAAATGATTAAAAAATGTATTATAATAAAATAAAAATAGGATAAAAAAATTTATGAGTTTATTGAGAGTTATATCGTAAGTTTTTATTATTAGAAACATATTCATAAATAATCCTAATAAACAATGATATCATAACGTAAACCATTTTACCATTTTGGTATCTTTTGAATCACAAGACACAAGTTATAAATAATATTATATGTATATTTATATCTAGTAATTTAATTATATTAATCATAAATGGAATTCATGGGATGCATATACACCAAATAAACAAAACAATTAGTGTATAAGTCATGTGTCCCACAAAAATTAAATTGTGACAAAAATCCCTTACCTAAAGTCTCAAATTCCATTGTACACATTCAAATATCGTGTATAATAAATATAGTTTGATTATAAATATTTTACAGAATTATAATGATATTTATAATTCTATATATTATTTACTCATGCCCTTTTATTACCCTTTTATTAACAATTCCTTATTAGAATTATGTTTTGGGTAATAACTACTTGTTTTTTTATATATGTTTCAACTTGGTATTTTTGATAATTTTACTTTGATAATAGTTCCATAATTTATAGAACATTTTCCATGATATTAATATCATATATATTCATTATATATTTTTTATAACAATTCATTAATGTTAGTGATAAAAAATAAATTACACTGTTCATGGAGATGGTAGGCGGTATGTACGCATGAATGCTGTTTCTATTTTCTCAATGCATGAAATGAAATAAAGTTAAAAAATATATTACCTTTATAAAGACTTTTTTATTCTATATATATCACAAATTTTCATTAAACCTATATATTCCATGTAATATGTATGTGAAGAATGAATCAAATCACTTTATGAGGTTGCAATCTGTCGTACACATGAGCGACATTATCGTATTCCCAAAAAATGGAAAGTAAGAAGGTGTTGTAATATTATAATTCCAAAATTGTAATTATGTCATAAATATAAAATACCTATGTTAAATCCATCATTATATCCAGCTGTAAGAGTTGATTATGTAAAATGAATTACATCGGGTCACAAGGTGGTAGTATCTCATACACACAATTGACAGTTACATTTACCACTTAAAGTAAGAGGATGTTGATATAGGTTATGCCATAAATATAATAGAATCCTAAAATATGTTAGGTACAGTGGTATTATATTTTAATTATTGGTATATTAATGAAGGTGGTAAGAGAATAATTAAAAAGAAGGAGTTTAGTGAAGTAAATTAACTTCACTTAGAAAAAATTTCTTCAGATATCTTATTAAGGATCCTAGTATTGCTCTTCTAGGAAAAACAAAATCTCTAGAATTTGGAATTTTTATAAATACCCGAAACTATTAAATAATGGTAAGTCACTCTCTATAACATCTAGGCCGGACTGACCGCCTAACCGGTAGCCATACTAGTAGGTCACATGGCCTCAAGAGCACCTCCCCTTATGCTAGAGTATGTAGACCACCAGTGAGGGTCTAATGATGTGATATTGAGGATACTATAATGTAATTATCATAGTGACATAACGTTTTATCAAATAATAAATAAATAAACAACAGAAGTAGTAATAAATGAAGTAAAGAGCAAAGGAAGAATAATAATAATAACAAAATTAAAATGGACAATGCCAATATAGAACAACACATGCATTTCCATATGATACAAAAAATAAAATAGTAGACATATATTATGAAACATGATATATTACAATACATTTATAATAATAGAACAAAATAACTTAAGGTTATCAGCACAGGAATCCTAATCTCCATCTTATCCCTATGATCATAACTCCAAGGTATAAGCAAAGAAACATAAGAAATAATCCACGATCCCATTAACATGAGATCTTCCTGGGAACCCCAGTGCACTGGTGTCATAAGCAGGGTTTGAGCTAAAATCCCACTAGGCCACCACCCATAGTTTCTATAGCTAAATCCACTCCATGAATATAAAGTAAATTGGTGTGTAGGTAGAAAGAAATATTAAACAATACTAGAATAAATACAACCTACACACTAAGGTTCCTTAGGACACATGGCGGCTCTACCTGCATTGAATCATGGCTAGAATAATGTATTAAGAAATACTATATATATACAGTAATAATATATATAATATAGTTATATATTGAATCCACCTATATGGACCAAGTGAATGCAGATGTAAATGGGCATATACCTGGAATACTAGTTGCTGACTTGACTGGGACATAACTAAGTCATCCATAACAAATCTAAATGAGAATATAAGCTTAATAAATAGGGTAATTGTCATATATCTCATAATGAGTGGGAGATGTCATTCTTGTCACTCGAGATGGTGAGTGTGTCATCATGTCAACACTCAAATAATAGTGAGTTCTTCGTCATGTCAACACTCAACAAGGGATATGGTGCATCATGCGCAACGTCCACACAGTATCACTAGTGCAAGAAATCATGTTCAACAACTGATATAAGGGAGAGTGACACCACCATGCTCAATATAACACTTACAATTGTTCCATAGCCTATACCAAGGGACTATCATATTTATAATAACATCCATGAAGAATTACCTCTCAGGATTTACATATATTAAGCCCATTTATAACTAATGGCTTCACAACTATAACACTTTACAAAATTTTTTCTTATTTAATTATAATAAGAGGCATGGACATACAAACCAATTATATTCTTTTTCATTTAAACCATTTAATTCATTCAATGAATGAAAACCATTATGGACCTATCATTCTATTTAATACATTCCATTTATTCTATAGAACATGGGAATTCATTTTAAAAGGTTTAAATAGACACTTAGATGGTTTCATTTTCCATTGGGCATTTACCTACTTAGGTAATCACATTTATAAATCATGATAATCCCTTAGGAGGAACTTGTTTCATTGATCATTTAGACATTAGCGATCCAAATAATTTTATTTATAAAACTGTCTGAGCACTTAGAAGGTGGTTTGGTTTATTTAACTTTTATATAAAATGAGGTATAATCGACTAAATAACACCAAGGATTCCATATATTAACATGATAAATATCAATAACCAACATTAAGTTATAGGTAAAACTCAAATAATATAGAGTACCTTGTGTAAGGGGTTTTATTATAAAAACATTACATTGTATATTAAATGATTCATTAAGTATAATAAAGCATCAAATACAAAATTCAAAACTCAATTCACATAAGAGAAGCGTTTTAGAATAACTACCAAACATGAAAAAGAAACACAGGGCTTTAATATGGCATTAGGAGGTGCCATTTCAAATTGGATGAATGCCTATAAGGGGAAATTCCATTATTTATTGAAGATGAATTCTTAGAAGGGGTTTGGGGAATTTATTCAATAATTTAGTTATAAAGGGGAAATTAAATTTGGCACACCCAAGGGGTGTCTATGGTCATGGTTGAAATCCTCAAATCACCAAACAAGGATCAATGAGAGTAATACATGCTGCGAATTCCAACATAAAATGAATATATCAATTATAAGGAATCATGTGCCAGAGGATGGAATGCATCACAAATACAATAGTTATAATTCGATGAAAGATTTAGAAAAGATTCATATACCACCTACCTCGTATATAGGACTCTCTACTAACCCAATACCAAACTTTCATTTCATCAAGTTTGGGAGAAATATAAGAACCATACATCCATCCTAAAAATAGGGAAAATTAGCTCTTACCATGATAACTTAGTCAATATGAAAATATATGGTGAAATAATAAAAAGGAATAAAGTGCTTATCGAGAGGAATCCATAGGGACCAACATTGCTCAAATTCGCCTTCGAATGGAGATCTTTGAAAGCCTAGGTTAGGCTTGAGGAGGAACACATGACCCCAAGAGAGGAGGATCACATGGTTTGGGAGAGGAAGAAATAAATATAAGAGTTTAAAAATCCCATTAAGTGAAAAATGGTCATTTCACCCTCAAAACTAGACTTTAAGGTTTTTTCTTCATGGTTTGGCCAAATAATGTAACAACCATGTGGGTATTGTAGCTTAAGAACCCACCTTTCATGGTTTCCCTGCATGGTTTTCCTTAACCATGAACTAATCATGTGATTAATAGTAAAAGAATACTGCCTATTTTACACTAATTGAGTAGGCTATGCACATGATTTTGGAAACTTTTCATAGATCATGCAAGGTACATCTTCTCACCTGATGAAGATGCACAATTTTTACTGTTGAGTTGTATGGTTTCAAACAAACTGTGCACCCTATCCAGTTCATTATGTTTTCAATATTTCAAAGCACGACACTCCTAAAAACTAATGGATCACCCGAGAGACATATCTGTACTTTAAATAAGTCTAAAAATTACACTTATATGTGTTTAAAATCATGGAATTGTGTTTTGAAACTTGGTTTAATTAATGATCTATCCACAATATTCCAAAATTTAAATTCCCAAGGAATTATACCTTGACTCAAAAAATTGGCCATTACAACCTCCCCACATTAGAACTTATCATCCTTGAGAAGCCTTGGGGAACAAAATAAAAACACCACCCAACCTACAAGGGTTGTGAATTTTTATTCAACTGGTCATGATCCATTCCCAAATTCCCAAAACACATCCAATAATTACTTAAGATCATGACACTATGGTTGTTAAAACCCAAGATATTGCTTGTTTTCTGATTGAAACACCAAAATAGTTCTTACCCAAGCCTATTTAACTAGAGAAAAGGTCAAGCCATTGTTTCTTTAAACATTCGACTGATGGTACTCAACAAAAAAGGATTTAACATTTAATGGCCAAATATGAACCACAACACACCCCACTGTCAAAATTACCTTACAAAGCATGCCCTCAAGCATTCTAATAACTCTCATGGAATGTTTTCCTTAACTTTTCTTACCCAATTACTTCCATGATCATATTAGGGACATCACCATAATGAAGTGGTTGAATCCTGATTGATCAAAATGGAATCGGTCATGACAATTTTCATTTAAATACATAGACGACCATTACACCGAATTTCCCTTAACACGACGATGTGCTTAAAAGAATTCCCTTAAAATGTATATATCAAACATGAAGGATAACATGTCAAGCGACTCTAATCACCTTTCTTATAAACACCAAGGTTAGATGACCAATGTATTAAAAACTAAAACAAGAACCCTTTCACCAAGAAATCTCGTATTTACTACTAAAACATTCACTAAAGACTATACCTAACTTCCGATGAAATTCATTGATCAGACCACCACCTGAACATTTAATATATCATGACGCAACACGAATAAGGATGTATCCTTGACCCATCCCAATGGAATTTTCTGCCCTAAAAACCACCTATGAACCCGACATCATGTCCAATATAACATCAAACTCACTAAAATGGTGTCCAAGGAACTTAATGAAGGTAGTCCATACTTCATGTCTACGAGTGAGACATAGATATAAGGCCAAGATTTCTATATCAGGTCCTTGACTGAGCCCACAGTAGCATATTCCTAGAGGTAAATTTAGAGGAAAAAAATAACTGGTGACCAAGAGTCTGTCCAAGGAATTATTACTTAGGAAACAACAAGACTAACTATGCATTGATAAAAACCATGCATCTATCATGAAACTATTATAAATCCTATTTATTAAAACAAGAGGGAATTTGAAACTTTTTTCTCAATATAGATCTGATTCTCACTTAGTTCATTAGGATGATGTCAAGATAGAGGACATGAAAATCACTAAGCAAGAGTACACTAGGAGGGTACTAAGAAAAACCAAAATAAGAGCAGTAAAACTACCACTGGTCAACTTCTTAAAAGAAGCTTGGTTTCACCTACTGATTCATAATCATTAATTAATAACAAGCCTTTACCACCCAAGGCATCCCGTGATCAATCCATCTTAACCACCAAAGTTCATCAATGAGAAACAGTGTATCTTAAGGGTTTTATACATAGCCAACCACTTCAACATCATAATTCCAAGTAAAAATCAACACATAGATTAAAACATGCATTCCTAAAAGGAATTAAATCAAGGCCGACCATTTCCATAAGTTATTCCACGATTTTGTCCCTTATACCTTGAAGGACACGTTTACCAGGTTTGGCATGACACTCCACACTATATAAGTTTCATAGTCATTGAAATAAGAGATGTACTAGTCGCTCAGATGTGAACAATATCAAATCAACCTTAAATTCACATGTGACACATTTTACAATGACGATAAAAAACACCAAATAATTTGTAACAAAGTCCAAAACTCACCTAATCAACTTGTCAAAAACACCCGATACTCTAGTACTTTCACTCATAGAATTGAGACAAAATTTGATTACATTAACATCCAGATCACTCTAATCTGGAGATGAACCAAGAATGTACTAAATAGCACAAGGATCAAAAATAAAAATAATATATACTAGTTTGTTAAATCATTTAGCATCACAACTGATACTGTGTATATCAATACATACTGCCCTGAGATTACATGAGAAGATGACACATCCTAGATACTATCCATTGGCTTGTAAGACCTATGGATTCATGTTTCTGATGACCCATACAAAAAATTGTCTCAATGTTGCACTATCCCAAAAAACTGTAAAAGAAATTGAAGACCTATCAAGATGACCAAGGAAAGATAAATAGGGTCAAGATACATACTATGTTTCTGAACATTCCTTAGGCTTGTCTAAACTACTAAAACTAAGCAATACTCAGTTCTCACACACATAAAAAAGGTCAAGGATATCATAACCAACCATCCAAACAAGGTGTCATTTAGAAGGTAAGAGTCCTACTAGGGACAATGACACCCAAATGACACCATAAATTAGAAATAAAATGGGTTTTAGAAGGCACAAAAGCTCTATAATTGCTACCTACCTTGTGGTAGCCCCTCAAAAAATCATAATGTGTTGATCCATTATGAGGTAATGCCTACAATAATTCTATAGATTTAAGGGCCTTTTATTTAAGACATTTCTAATAAGGAAATAGGGATATATAAAATTGTCATGGTTCGATTCCAAGGAAACTCAAAGAGAAGTTAAACTACCCTTAAATGAGGGTTTAAGCTAATGATCCCACCTAAGGATACATTTTAATCCATTACATTCATTCAGATTCAATATTTAAACATTAAAAATATTTAAAACTGGACATCAAGAACCAATTGTAAAATAAAATCACTTGGTAAAAGATAAGGTGACTTACGAGGGTCCCGTTAAACCATCCAGGTTCATCATAATGTAACACAATATCAGTCGTTTAATTATTAAAGTTTTAAAACACCTGTATTAAGTTATCTCATAAGAATCATTCCCGAATTGACCTACATGGGTCCATTTATTCATTTTACAAATCTAACCAAAACATTTTAGTTTAAAATTGAATATATTTTACATTTATAACCATTTCAAAATATAACAAGGTCATATATAATGATTCAGTTATATGGGTTTCCATATAACAATCCATAAAGAACCCATATAATTTATAGGTTGGCATTTTTCTCCCATTAATTGAAATAATTAAATTGAAAATTAAATATTTAACAACTTTTAAATTTTCAAAATGGTTTAGATGTATTTAAAAAGATAAAAATATGGTTTGAATACATGGGGTACCTTTTCCCAATTATAAATAACTGATACACCTTACTACTGGAAACTGGTTATGAAACAAATTATATATTAACAACAAAAGTAGGCATGTTATCACAAGCTGTAAACACATAGAAACATGGTAAATATTAAAGAATTATCTTATATGGACAAGACATTCTATGTAATCAAGTAGCATGTTATCAAAATACCTAACATGGTATATAATATCTAGGCTAATAAACAACCAAGGCACCACACCACAATTAGAAGGCAACCTATAAATGGAACAACATGGAATAGAATATGCATGACATGTGAATTAAATGTTCTTATAATGATGAATGTAATTATTTATCCTTTTAATACTAGGAAAAAGGTAAAATATCATAAATATAATATATCAACAAGCAGCCAAAACTACACTAATCACTCGAGGTGAAATTATAATCAACTATAATTGAAAATTGCATGAACAACAATCCTAGACCTGGAAAGATGGTCATTTTCCCATATGTGGGATGATCAATCCCAATAATTTCTATTTACCAAGCATCAATACATTCCCAGTCTCCTTTCTACTAGACCCAAACAATAAGACAAAAAATAAGGCTCTGATACCACTTTTTAACATCTCATCCCTTCTGAATACCTAATTATAATCTGAACCAGTGGGTCACATGGCCTCCAGAGTTCCTCCCTGTATTCTTACGGCAATCAACTAATAGTGATGGTCTAAGGAGGTGATATTGGAGAGATTATACCATCATGATCAGTGTATCACAACTATTTATTATATAATAAATAACAAACATCAGTGAAATCAATATTAAATAAAAGGCAAATAAGAGGAAGAATAATAGTAATAACTAAATAAAAGTTTCCAATGAAAATATAAAATAATGCATGTGTGTCCAGAATATGATACACAAACTAAAATAATATAAATACTATAGACAACAAGTTACAATACAATACATGTATAATAAAAGAACACAATCCCTTAAGGAGATCACAAAGAGAATCCTAATCTCCAGCTCAATCCTGTGATCCAAACTCCTATGTATAAGATACGTATCACAAGCAATAATCTATGGTCCTACAAACAAGATATTTTCTTTGCTACCCTAGTGAAATGGAGGTCCAAGTAGAGTGTGAGATAAAATCTTAGTAGTTCACCACCCACGATGTCTACAAGTAAATCTAGTATGTGAATATAAATTAAAGCATTGTTTATGTAGAAATAAATATAAAACAATTTTGGAATAAATAATAAATATCCCACTCAGGTTTCTATGGACACCAGACGACTCTACCTGCATCATCTCATGGATGAAATAATGTATGACTAGAAACTATATATAGAGAGAGTAATAATATATATAGTATAGTTATATATTTTATCCACCTATATAGTCAAAGTGTGTGAGGAAATAAATTTCTATATTATTGGAATACTAGTTACTGGATGGAGTGGGGAATAACTCATTCATATATAACTAGTATAAATGAGTATTTAAGCTTATGAAATATGGTACATTACCTATATCTCATAATGAGTGGGAGTAATCATGATCTTCACTCTAGATAGTGAGTGTGCCATCATGTCAACACTCTAACAACAATGAGAGTGCCATCATGTCAACACTCAACAAGGGACATGGTGTGACATGCCATCCACCCCTAGAGTATCACTAGTGTGAGATATAATGATCAACACCCAATGTAAGGGAATGTGATACCACCATATTCAAAAAAACCATTACCACCGTTCCACAACATATACCAAGTCATAATAATATTTATAATAATATTCATGAGGCATTACCTCTCATGATTTACATTTATTAAGGCCATTTATAACTAATGGCTTCAAAACTATACCAATTTATGTATGTTGTGATTATTTAATTAAAATAAGAGTCATGTTCATACCACCCAATTCCATTATATTTCAATTAGAAAATTTAATTAATTAAAGTAAGGAAAACCATCATGAATATTTAATTCCATTTAATACAAGATATTTATTCTATTAAACATGTATATTCATTTTACAAGGTTCAAAGAGATACTTAAAAGGTTTCAATGTCAATTAGACATTTACCTACTTGGTCAAATACCATTTATAATGAATTCCAAGCCCTTATAATGAAATTTGTTCATTGATCATTTAGATAAGAGTGGTTCAAGTCATTCCATTTATAAAATACGTCGATCCCTTAAATAGTGGTTTGGTTTATTTAACATTTATATAAAACGAGGGATAATAAACTTAGGAACATTAAGGATTCCACGTACTAAAATTCCACATATTTAACAACAAAATGCTGGAATAGGGAAAACACAATGTTATAAAATGATCATGATATAAATAACAATATTCCACTTTTGTAATTTAGGAGACAATATACCTCATCTGTGTGGTTTTATTATAAAAACATGGCATTGTTTATTAAACAAATCATTTATAATAATCAAGAATAATAAAAAGTCACAAGTCAATTAACTTAAGAAATAAATTTTAAAATAACCACAAAACATATATAAACAAACAGGGGCTTCAACATGGTGCTTCAAAGGTTCTATTTCAAATTGGAGGAGTTCCAATAATGAGATATTCCATTATTAATTCAATCCAAACGCTTAGAAGAAATTCAGGGATATTATTAAATAATTTTGTTATAAAAGGGAAATTAAATCTGGAACACCCAAGGGGTGTATTTGGTAGTGGTTAACATCCTCAAATCACCAAACAAGGATAAAAAAGAGTAATAAAAGGTGTGAATTACAACTTAAAACTAAGAACTAAATTATAAGAAAATGAACGGAAGAGGATGGAGTGACACACAATGAAAAAAATTATAATTCAATGGAAACTTTGGAAGAAAGTTTTATACCACCTACCTTGTACTTAGGAAGACCTTCTCATCCAATATGAAGCATTGATTTTGTCTGTTTTAGAAGAAATCAATGAAATTAACTTCTCCATATAAATAAGGAAAATGATCTCACACCTTGATAACATTTTCAAGAAGAAAATAAATAGATAAAGACTAAATAGGAATTAATAGCTTTCTTAGAGGAATCCACAGGGGACAACAGCATTCAAATACAGATTTGGACAGAAGAGATCATTGAAATCATGGGTTAGGCTTGAGTAAGAATCCACAACTCTAAGAGAAGAGGCTCACGCAGCTGGGGAGAGTAAGAAAGAGATAAATGAGTTTAAAATATCTCATTTAGGGAAAATGGTCATTTCGCCCTCGAAACATGGCTACAAGATTTGGCCACATGGTTCTTCTAAACCATGTTCTAGCCATGAATCTCCCACTACTTTGGAACCCACTATGCATGATAGTTCTCACACATGGTTTTCCCTAATCATGAATCAACCATGTGATGAATAGTGAAATCATACTACCTATTTGTATTGAATTGTGCGGTCTAGGAACATGGATTTGGAAACCATGCACAACTTGTGTGAGGTACATCTCCTCACCTATTAAAGTCATACAATTTTCATTGGTGGGATATACAATTTTAGACAAATCATGCACCCTGTCAATTTATTCCCATTTTCAATATTTTAGATCCTGAAGCTCCCAAAACTCGACAATGCGCCTGAAGAAAATCATAGGCCTTTAAAAAAGTCTAAAAACAACCCTTTTATGTATTTCAACTCTCATAATCACATTAAAAATCTCAGTTTAAGTACGGGTCATCCATCAAACCACAAAATTTAAATTTTCATTGAATTCTACCCTGTCTCAAAACATAGGTCATTACACTCTAATTCTATATTCCTCTAAATTTGATAATTACAAGAGTGGAGGAATGTTATGGTTGACTCACACCTCCAACACAAAAAAAAAACACATATTTTAAATTTTTTTTCCTTAATATCCAAGTTTACATATTTTTATTGTTTTTTTTCACCACTGATTCTAGAATATTTTTATTTAACAAGGTAATTTAAACATTAAGACTAAAATTAAAATTTTCCTTATTAGATAAACTGGACCCACTTATTATAAATATGAAATCCTATTTATTAAATAATGATCCTATGTGTGTTGAAAATTATTTTTAACACATGTGAATGTAATACACAAAACCTCATTTAAACCTTAATCGTATAAATAGTTTTATTATAATTTTTATTAATATTTTTGATAAAAAATATATTTGAAGTTATTAAATAATATAAACTTTTCTAATTCTAAATATTGAATCCATTTTATGAAATTCAATTCATTTAAGTGGCCGACATTAATTTAATATAAAACATACAGTCATGATGAAAAAGAGGTTTTCCAAATAGAATATTATCATAAGAATAGAATGTTTTAATATCAAAATTTAACATGAATTTGGTTTTTATGAAGTAAATTGATTTAATAATTATATAATTATACTAATTTTACTTTTAATACATTATTAAATATGTTTAAACACTTTAAATTCTTTAGAAGAAAGGTTGTTTTAAAAAAATAAGTATTTTCCACTATTTATCAAAAAGTTAACCATTTTAGTGATCCAAAAATATTTTTGATGTATCTCAGGATTGGTGTGAATGGAATTATTTAGGATGAATCATCATTTTTTTAAATTATATAATCAATATTCTTCTTTTTGATTGTTTCATGGCCTTCTCTTGGATTCGTTCCATCCTGACTAGGAATAATCCTATAAAGATGCGGTTCAAGAGACTTCAATTAATAAGAAGTAAACGTTTCAAAACATAAATCCTATTGAGTATTTTCTAACAACATAAGGATAATGGGTTTATTTTGTCAATGATATTCATGGTGTGCATCCCTCTATAGATGACCTCCCTAGATCTTATGCTTTTCAAAAAATGGATGATGTTGGTTTTTCGATAGCTGCTGATCCAAATTCTCTAAAAAAATGGCTCTATAATTTTAATTTATCAATTATTAGGAATATTTCAAACTCAAAGGGAGATAATATATAGTAAATTTTATATCTCAAATCAATTATTTCAATTTATTGTGGTAGTAGTGAGTGGAAGATGATTTTGATTAAAAGAAGATTCTTTCACATTCATATGGGAAGTAAATAGCTTATTTACTTGGTTTAGAGAACATGAAATTTTCATTTTAGGTTATGTGTATTCAGGATTTATAAACGGTATTTTAATTTCAATCCATTAAATTGGATAAATTATACTACAAAAATATGGGTTAAGTTTCATAGAATGAATTGGGATTTCTTGAATTAAAATATCCTTAGTGATATTGCTTTTTTTGGTATTCCATTGATGTTGGATCATCATACTCAAAATTGTGAGATTATTATTTATGCCAGAATTATGGTTGACTCTAATTTTGAATCTAAAGTTTAAAAGGTACTCAAATTCATTATCAATGACCAGAACATTGAATTTAATATTGAATATGAATAGACACCACCTTTATGTGAGGTGTGTAGAATTGTTGGAAACATCATTAATAATTTATGAGTGATCTAGAAATCGGTAAGTCCTCCTTATGATCCTATTGCTTGGAAAGTTGTCAAAAAAATCAGGAAATACAAAGCCATTATTATTGAGAAGGGTGATACTTCAAGGAATAATTACCCTAGAGAGTTGGTTAAAAAGCTTCCTAACAATTTTGACTTTAACTATATGAATGGTAAATCATTGGAAGTTCTTATTGATGAAGAAGGAAAGAGGAATGTGTTGGATGTTTCATCCATGATTTTTAGAACTCCTTCTATTGATGGATAGAGGATAATTTTTATTATTGATAATGAAGAGGATTCCATCAATATTGAATTAACTAATGAGATTATAAGCCTAGTTATTTCTTAAAAAAATGATCATATGTATGGAACCCCTTGAAACCCCAAGTGTACCTCACTTCACCTTAATTACAGGGTTTACACACCTCTCTATATACATTAATTTAAAATAATAGAGAATTATTTTATGATTTTTTATGGTACAATGAGAAATGATTAGGCAGAGCTTCAGAGGAATTACTCTCATGTTTACCTTTACCCTGGTTCCCATGTTTATGATAAATATGTTAATAATGGAAGGGTTATCATTCATTTTATTACAAGAAAAAAATACCATGTTTTCCACTGTTTCTCACACGGTTAATTTTTTTGGTTAAAATAATCATCATATGGATTCAATTATTGATGGTATAAATAGAAAAAATCCTTCTTTAGTTAAGCACACATCTCTATCCACTCAAGAAGGCATGGAAATTGATAAATCCTTTGCTAGATCTTATATGAAATCTGGTGAAATTATAAGATGGATTTC
Source organism: Viscum album (assembly GCA_963277665.1). NCBI lineage: Eukaryota > Viridiplantae > Streptophyta > Magnoliopsida > Santalales > Viscaceae > Viscum > Viscum album. Next base: position 1,199,298,989 of record OY728131.1, read on the forward strand.
TATATATCCTCAAAATTTTAATTCACCTGATTAGATTCATCGTCAAGTGGATATGGAGAATGATGACAAAACTGATGTCGTCCCTTCCCATACAAAATGATCAGACTTGTCCTCATATGTACAAGAGGTCAAATATTTAGATAGTCCTAAACCTGGATATTATGTGATTTCCAATGATCGATCGATTAATGGTAGAATAAAATGTCACGAATTGGATAAATACAAGAGCTACAGTAGTGGAAAAAATGATGTTGGATATAATGTAGTTATAGTAGAAATTCAACATCATACCGATGAAATGTTTCTAGTTATTCTTCATCACTAGCTAGCTATAGAAAGTGATGAAAAATATCATGCAACCCCTCCCTATAAAGATAGACCAGACAAGTACAAATCAATATAGGATTCCAGAGTTATAGATGATGCACCACCTAGATCATCTTTGACTTCCATCGGTGAATCAAATATTGAATGAACTGAATCTCATGCCTTTTAGAGAGGCCAGATATGCAACTGTGAAAAACATGAGGTAAGATCTAATGATGTTATAGTGGAAGCACAACATCCTATTGATCATGATATTTATAATAAAAATAAAAAAGTGGTTTGTCCCAATCTTGACACATCATTCATATTGAAAATGATAGTTAAAAAAATGATGGGAGAAAACAAGTGACTATCAGAAAATATACTAGAAAAAAACTCTAGTAGAAGGAATAAAGGGATCTCCAACACCAAATTATTTTTAATTAAATATTATCTTCAAGAATTGTTAGGTTATTTCAAACTTTGATTCAATTAATTCTCTTTGAATTTTTATCAAAAAATTTAATCATGAACTTCTTGGTATTTTTGAACAAAAGATACTTTATTCATAAGAAAATTTCCTCTTTTGATAAAATTGGTTATTAGCTTATTGGATCAAATCAGTCCAACAATAACATAATAATAATTTGGGTATTAGCTTAGTAAAGTGTGGATGGAATATCTATTAACAATTACACAGAACATATGGTTAACTTTATATTTTTTATGTTGGGAATGAAACATTTTTTATGTTTAATCTATGCTTATATGGATATCAAGAGAGAAGGTATCTTTGGAAGAAAATTCAGGTTTCTAGAATTTTACTAAATGATCCATGGACACTTCTTGTGTATTTTAATTCCATTTTTAATCCCAATAAGAATTTTTTCATGCTTAACTATTATACTTCAACTAGGGACTTTAGGGACAACATAAAGATTTACAATATGAATTAACTTAACATGGTTGGTTCTAAATAAAATTGGTATAAGAAACATATTCACAAAATGGTAGCAAAAAATTAGATATGGATATTTTAATTGTTATAGACCATGATGTGTAGGCCTATATTTCCTGCACTACACTTTTAAAACTAGATTTAGATCACCGTCCTATCTTGAAAATTCTTTTCATTAGAGATGATTATCTAAACATTATTTTTAGGTTCAATAATGCTTTTTCCTTGCATATTGAGTGTAAAGAGTTGGTACAAGTCACCTGGAATTCATTAAATTATAAGGATTATTCTTCTTATTGTTTAATAATGCTTATGGTTCTTAAGAAAAAGCTTAATGCTTGGGGTTGAGAGTGCTTCAGTCACATATATGAAAATATTACCCAGATTGAATCCTTGATTCAAATTATCCAAGGGAATTATACTATTGGTGAATTTTCCACGAGTCTTAAGAAGGAAAATACAATTAATCAAGAGCCCAATACCCACATAAATCAGAAAGAATATTTGGAAAGGGATGCCTTCATTGTCAAATGGCTTAAAGAGGGTAACCAAAACTCTAAATTTTTTAACTCTCTATAAAGAGTCAAGAAACTCAGAAGACCATTGGTTATTCCTAGTGATAATAGGGATATATTTGATAAAATAAAGGATTTTATTTCTCATGTTTTTTCTTATTATAAAAATGTCTTTAATGTTCCCAATAGTTTCATTGATATTATGGAATACATCATTGCTAGGATTATTGATAGTGGTGATAATTCATTTTTGAATTCCATTACCATTAAGTTAGATATCAAATAAGATTTCTTTTCATTAACTATGGTAGCTCTCCTGGTCTGGATGGCTTCACGAACTCCTTCTTTCAAAACCTTTGGAATACTGTTCAAGGTGATTTTTGTGGGACTTTTAATAATTTTTAAAAGTTGGTAAACTAACATAAGGAATTAATTTGAAATTAATTATATTGATTCATAGAGTTGACAATGTGAATGATAGTCATATTTTCAAACCTATGGCTTTTGTCAACACTATTTACAAAATTATTGGGAAAATTAGCCCTAATAAGCTTGATGGAATTTCCAAGATAATTGTGTCTTCTAATTAGTTTATCATTATCAAAGGTATAACAATTCATGATTTCCCGATCAATACCTCTGAATGTGTTTACCTTCTTGGGAAGTCTACTAGAAGAGGAAATATCTATATAAAAAGATTATTTCAAAAAGCCTTTCACAATTTATATTGGATATTTATTTTCAAGTTTTTAACTAGTTTTCTATTTTATGATACTTTACTAAATGGGTTAAAATTCATCTGAGCTTAGCCTATATTTTATTTATTATCAATGGATCTATTGAAGGAAATTTTCATGATCCATAGTTTTTCTACATGTTAATCCTCTATCTTCTATCATTTTTTATTGTTATAGAATAAATAAGTAGGATTCTTTTCAACATGGTTAATGAAAACAAAATAATTCCCATTAGATATGTGAAAGGAAATCTTACCCCGGTCATTTATTATATCGTTATGAAATTATCATTTTCACTCAAGGTGAAAAAAGAAATATCAAGAACATTAAAAATGATTTCATTAATTTTTAAAGTCTCTGTAAAAGTGATTAGTTGGAGAAATCCATTCTTATACTTTGGAAAAAATATTCCTACAACTAGAATAGTGGACACCATTATTGTGTAAGAAATTAGAGAAGGTGCATTTCCTTTCAATTACCATAGAATTCCACAGTTTTGGGGAAAACCACATGTCAGTTATTTTTATCACATTGTGATCAAAATTATAAATCATCTACCTTATTAGAAAGGCAATATAGTTTCAATGGAAGTTAGTGTTGGTCATGTGAATGTAGTGATTGTATCAAAATTTTCTTACCTGATCATGTTTTATTAATAGATGGTTTCCCTCATAAAAATATCAATACTTCCATTATTTTTTTTCTAGAGTGGAAGCATATTTCAGAGAAGACGTGGTTATCATTTGGAAATAGTGTTTTCAACTAATTGATTATGGGGTGCTTGTTATTAAAAATATTTATAGTTTTTATCAATAATTGTAGGCTTTATTTTTGTGGATGATCATCAATGAGAAGTATAACACACTTGATTTTCTAATATACTGGTTCTTGAAAAGACTCAAAACTGGGAATCGTAATTGTATGGACTCTTTCATTTAGCATGCTCATAAGGCCTCTTTTTTAAGTATTGATGTTGATTCTCCCTGGATTTCCAAATATAATTATTCCCTCATTTTTTTAGATAAATAGATAGGTATGCATCTTTATAATGCTATAATATATCATGTTTCATCACTTGAAATAAATGTGTCGATAAAAGAGAAAATAGATATTTCTTTGGATTATTTACCAATTAAAATTAAGGATCTGGTCATGAATTACGAATTTATTATTGGAGATGATTTTTTATTTTTGGAACCTAACAATAATGGGAGGATTTACTCATAGTGGTTCTATCAAATGGAAGTAAAGGGGTAAAAAAACATATGTGATATAATCTTGAGAAAATGCTGGATACTTATATCTAGAATTTCTCTTTTATATATAGTTACATATTCTAAACTTCTTACTAATGAATTTTTATAGCTTGTAGGAATTAACCTATGATCTAGATCTATTCTATGTCACCAACATAGGGATGATATTGATCATTTTTTCTTAATTGTGCAATTGCTGCTGTGATTTTTACTATGATAGTTAATTATTTCAAGGTGATAATACATTTTAAAGTGAACATAAGAGGCCATATTTCCATTTTTATCATGATACCACTCTCCCAGTAAATGATGAACTTATTTCTAGTGGATAGATCTAAATATATTCATCTCATATGGACCATCTAAAACAACTTAATACAAGATAACACACCTTTCCATCTTCTATCAATGATGTTTTAAATTATGGAAGCAGTGAAAAATGAAAATGGAATCCAAAATGGTTTTATGTAATAATTCGATATATGATATCACTATGCTCAAATGTTATGGCATCAAAAGTAACTATCAGCCTCTTTTTGGTACACTTGAATTTATGTGGATATGTTTGTTTCTCGGATAGATCAAATATAACACAGATAGAGATTCAATAGGAAATCTTTATCTCTTTAGATATGGTGTGATCTTTAGAAATCATTATGGGGAATCACTGGGCTACAGCTATTGTCCTTGTAGAGTTTCCACAACTCTTTGTGCTTGAATGAATGGAATTATCAATGTGGATTAAATGAAAATGTAATTTGGTTGGTTTATTTTTTTTCTTGAATGTGATTCCACCACCATTTTGGTGGGTATCAAAAATGGATCCATTCATCTCTCATATTTATTGAAAGGTGAAGTAATTTCTCAGACTCCCTTTAATCCATGAATGACATCATCACACATGCATATCATTAAGAAAATTTCTTATATGATGGGATTAAAAATAAATAGATAAATGCTTCTAAGTTGACCTTACTCAATGACATACATAAAGGAATGGATTCGTTTATTACAAAGGATTATTGTAATTTTTTTTAGACTTTTAAAATCTGTCATTTTTTAATAAAGAAGGCTTTTCCATTTGAGAAATCTCTCATTCCCATAAAAAAATAATTTCATAAAAATCACAAAATTCACTCAAAGATAATTTTGACATGAATATTTCAAAAATAAAGTTTATTTAGTGAAATAAATTTTCTAAAAGTGAGATAACATAATTTTATTATTATTTTTAAATAATTACAAATAATTTTTTGAGAAAAGAATTATTTTCAAATTATATAAAAACTATACTAAAAATTAAGAACATTTTTATAAATGTAAATTGTTTATCTAAAACCTCTATAGTTAATTTTTAATTTTTTATATTTATACCACAAAATGTATTTTTAAGATTGTAACTGTCAATAATAACAATTATATTATAGAATGGATTGTTAGAACTTAGGGTTTCATGAAACAAAGTCTATTAAATATATTGGAGAAAAAAAATTCATAAAATCTCAGGTTGTCACTATTCCACTAGAAATTATTCCTTCCCTTGAAGAGTACACGAATATTAAAGGACATTTAGAGATTAAAGAAATGTAGTGAAGAGACCCATTATGAGTTTTGGGAGAGATTCAAGTACCTAACAACCTCCTTAAAACATCAACTATTCAAATATTATCAATTTATAGTATTCTTTAACTAAGGGTTTATGATAACAACTCTAAGAAACTTGATTCTTTTTCTAGAGGATCTCTTGAACACATTTCACATTTTTATGTTTTATAATTGATTGAGATGATCTCAAAATATTCCCAACAATTAGGTATAATAACTGCAACTAGATGACTTCATGTGGTAAAAGGTTCCAATTAAAAATTACAAGAATACAAATTTAATGAAATAAAATCTCTTGTGAGAAATCTAGTTTTGAACAATGTATAAAAAACATCACCAACTAAATATTCAATAATTTTATAAATTTTCTTCTCTAAAGTGAACTACACTGATGGGTTTCCATAAGTTAAAGGAACTAAAATCTATGATAACCTATACTAAAGACCATACTAGTAGAAACTATAATGAAATATTGTATTTAAGGAATATTTAAACACTAAATTTGTACCTCGTAACCAACAGAAACAAAGAACACCATTCCAATAAGTTTTTCAACTATCTATCCAGCCACCACTCTTTCAAAGAATAAATTCAAAAACATCTATAATTTACCAATAATGGAAGACTCAATAACCTTCCATGAAGTAATTTTTAATACCACATGTTGAGTCTCACAACCAATCTTATCACTCACTAAACAACATTGAATGGGATTAAAGGAAATTATAACTACGTCTTTTTCTTAGTAAAGGACTTGAAAAAATAAGTTTTATGTTAAATTATTGATCAATAAATTTGTAAAACCAAAGTAAATGGTATTTACATTTCATTGAGGATTGTAAAAGAACAAATAAATAATAAAAAATCCCTATTTGAATCTAATTATTTTATCATATAATCCACTAAACATAAATAATCTATCCCCAAAAAAATATTAATAAGGAGAATTATAAATGGGGCACCCCATTTGAAGAAGGAAAAGGAAAATTTAAAAAAATAAAATACCCACATCAACCCGAGCAACCATTTTATTCTAGAGTAAATCACCCAATAAAATCAGTGATGTGACACTACCAAAGGAGATTTTGGGGATATTCACAAAGGGAGATATCATTATTCCTTTTCTAGAATCCATTCAATAAATCCTAAGGTATGAAAAATTTATCAAAGACATTTGCATAGGGATGAATATATTACATGGACATGAAACAGTAAATTAGGGTAGATATGTATCTAACCTTGTTACCTAAAAAATAACTTTAAAATACTGAGAACCTTGTACATTTACTATCCCTTTCACTATTGAAGAACTCAATTTTTCCAACGAGCTACATGAATTGGGAGAATTGATTAGTTTAATATATTAATCAATTTTTTCCTTATATATATATATATATATGTGATCCCATACCCAACTAAGTATTTATACAACTAGATTATCAAACCACTTTCTATCCCATTAGAGTTATAAAGAATGTTCTAGTATGTGTACATGGATTTTTTGTTCATGGATGACTTCTACATTCTAAACATTGTGGAAAAAAAGATGAAGTTCATTCCTTTATTATTCTACATAGGTTATTTCATAAGACTACCAAAGTGATAATGAATGTTAACAAAGGGAGACTTTTAGTGAATTTTATATAATAACAGTTAATTTAATTAATATAAATTCAATGAAATACACCCATAATAATTAAAATGTGTTTACATTGGACTATTTTGATCTACTTTGTTATTCCAAAGAAGAAATTTAAATTTTTGATGACATAATTTGATTATGAGAATCTATATAAACACCTAATCTTTCTTATGAATTTATTTTTAAATATGAACTAATTCTAAAAAATATTTTATGTTCTGATGAAATTTACTTTGATGATAGTTACATTCAATATTTTTTCAAAAATTTCATTAACACTTATACTTTCCATGTATAGGTTTAAACAATGGAAGAAACTAAGTTGTGAAAATTACTAGAAAAACCCCTCCAAAGTTGAATTGAATAATTTTTATGCAATATAAAATATGATAATAAATAAATAACAAACTAATATTAATAATTCCAAATAATTTAACACCCAATAAATATAACAAACTTATATAAAATTTGAAGCTAAACATTAGGGAAATAGAATAGAAATTAGGAGACATTATAAGATTTATCCCTAACTTCTATGTGTGTTGGATTTTACAAGAATTTGAATATAAATATGTGAGACAAACCCAAATGCATCTCAAGATAACCCTCTTAGAAGTTGTAAAAAATAATATAGAATGATATTTTGGAGATGGAATAATATGATCAATCTTGGACTCCCATCAGGTATTCCTTATTAAAATTATCCAATAAAAATATGGATACCAAATTGTACAAAATAATAATAGTGAGTTAGTTCCCATAAGGATTCAACATAGTTAGAGAGTTTTCATTAACTAATAAGAATTGATCTATGTTACCTTAAAAGAACACTTCCTCATCCACTTTGTAGACTAAATGTAATGACTAAAAATTTTATAAATAATGTTCCATATGAAATTTATTTAAATTCATTATTATATGTTATGGGTATATAAAAAACATGAAATTTCTTGGTTTTTGTTGGGAATAAATCCATCAAGGTACCATTGAAGCATTTTTTAGGTAATTTTTTTGGTTGTAAATGTGGGCCTCCATGTTGTGTTTTTTGACAAATCAGACCACGGTGTCCAATTTGTTGACAAAGGGGGTTTTCATGGTGAGTTGTTGAGTTCAAGGGATTTTATAAACAATCCATGATTGATTGAAGAACATCAACAAATAAATGGATGTTCTAGAGGTAGTAGAAAAAGAGTTGACACAAGGTGGCATCGTATTCCAGTATATTCAAAATTTTTGGGCAAGAAAATAGGAAAATGGAGAGCTGTAATTTTTGAAAAGGGAGGTGCACAAAAAATTAGTGCAGTGCACGAAAAATTAAAGTGGTGTGCGAAATATTGTCATGGTGTGAGAAATAGAGGAATGATGTTTTTCGCACAAGAGGTGTTTCAATATTAGAAGCTCGAAAATTGGAAAAGGCATGAGGTGCGTAAAATATTGGAGTAGTGCGCAAAAAATAGTTTTGTGCGGAAGATTTGTTTTCTATGATTAAAGTTGATCACACACTCAAGAATGGTTTTTCATGCAGGTTTTGTTTTTCCAATAAATATTAAGTGACCCCGTCTTTAGAAAGAGCTCAAGACTTAGAGGGAATCTGATCTCTTGCATGTGAAATTGGAATATGTAAGAGATTTGTGCATAAACGTCAAATTTGGGTGTAAAGTCAGGTGTTTTCACATAAATCATAGGTTTCCCATAAAAAGAATGTTTCATGAAAAGATTAGGCTATGCGTGAAGTGGATTTTGTGCGTAAAGAAAAGGCTATGTGTAAAAGAAGGCTTTTCCATGTAAAAGAAGTGTTGACATATAAGAGAGGTGTTTCACGAAAATTGGATTTCTATCAAAAGTAGGGAATTGTGTGCGAGGCCTAGTGAAGGTTGTACATAATAATTAGAGTTTTTAGGTACACCCAGTGAAAAGAGAGATCATCTATAGGTGGAAGTTGAACATCAATAGATCATCTATCAACAATGGAAGAAGTATTCATTTGTGATAATGAAGGGACCTAAGAGTCATTAAACTATGACTAGATCCTTCCTATAGTAGTGAGAAAAGGAAGAATAAGAAGGTGATCCTCTCCACTGGTAGTGATCTAGAGAGAGAGACACAAGGAGTGACCCTTGGGAAAGCAGTCAGCTAACCCTAAACTTTTTAAAGGCAGTGAGCCTAGGAATAGAAGTGATCTAGACTGAACATTGTAAATTTGCAGTGATCTTAAGTGGATTTGGTACACTGGCACATTGCCATTGTATGCTCCTTGGAAGTAGACTAATGCGGGTGATCCAATTAAAAATATTTTGTCTGCATACTTCATTTCCTGCATTGCATCCAAAGCATCATCATCAGATAAATAAGGAATGAAAAAGATAAATGTTAACAACATAATAGCAAACAATGTGACCCTTATAATATAGAGGTCAAGATCTAGTGGGGCAGGAGAAATTTTGAAAAAGATTATCCATACCCTGATTCACCCTCCAGCTCAGGGTATCTAGGCCCCTTTTTGTCCTAAGAGTTTTATTATATATTATTAGATCTAAAATACCATTAAAAATCATTAACATTGATAATATAACCACTGATTAATGATCATATGACTAGTATAAATATAAGGATTTAAAAAATCCATTTGAGACAGAAAAAGGAAGTGATGTCCTCAACCAGTAAGATTATACCCTATGAAGACCATTTATTAAAGATTACAAGGGAGATAACATCATTGTGATTTTACCTTGACCAAAACCAAGATGATATCCAACAACTTAAGCATTAGAAAAACTGTTAATAGGACAAGTTCAAGCTCATAGATATCACAACCCAAACCATATATGCTGAAGCACCCCATGAAAGTCCCACCATTGCACACATTAGATTTAAGGATTTTCTAGTGTATTAAAGGGATATATATCAATAACCTATAAATATGATTATATTTATTATTTTTTATATAATAATGAATATATTTTTATCATATTTTTGGTACTTTATAAACAATATTTATTATGATAAAATAAAACACAAATAGTGTTTTAGGGTAATATTAAAATTAAATTATGGAATTTATTTTGATGAATTAAAGGAATTTTTAAATAAAAAATAATTTCATAAATATCATTATTAATAATTTTATTTAAAATATTAATGATCATATAATTTTTATGCAGTTAAATGTAATTTTTACGAAGGTTCAAAAACTATTATTATAAAAAAACCTAACACTTATCAACCAATGTATTTTTTTTAAATGTGAAAATACACATATATAGTATATTATTTAGATAAAATTAATATTATCTTTGGAATAATAATGTTGAAATTATCAAATGGTGATTTTTTCATAATTTTTGGAGGTAGTCAAATTTTTCAGTAAAAATTAAATACAGTATAAATAAACAATGCGTATTACGAAATCATAATGAAACAAAAGTGATTTAATAAATAATATAAATGATATAAACAAACAAATATATGTTTAAATTTTAAAATATTGTGATTTTATGTTAATTTTGTAAATTTTATAAATTCTTTTTAATCTCCAAAACCATTAATATATTTTAGACTTTTAAAATCATTTCTTTAAGAGTATGACTCACCTCTATATGCTAAGGGTAATATTTTAATATGTTTGGAACTTTTCCTAAAAAAAATCAAAATGTTTTTTTCCAGACATCAAGGTCATAAACCATGGGATCTTTTGTGGTTTTGGTTATTTTATTATATAAATTACAAAATCTATATTTGATAAATTATAAATAATTTCCCACTAATTATATATATAAACCCACCCAATATCCAATTTATTTTCACTCAAAACCCATATAGTAAAACATTACTCTACCATCCCTTATTAATATTTCCACAAAGGTTCCACTAATCTCTCAATAACCTCCTCCCAAACATTTGAAATCACAATCCCAAGGTAAGAGATACTTTCCTTATCTTCTTCATTCAAGATGCTTCATTATTTTATTCCTTCTATTTAAAATTCCTAATGTTGGGATATGTTTTTATATGTCCTTATTACTGCTCATTTTATTCAATTGATGATTTAAAACGTTTAATCTAATAATACCATTTTATTAATTTTTAAATAATTTCATCATACTCCTGAAATTTCACCATGATTTTTCTTACCAAACAAATGAATACTGAATACCCATACCTTCTTTCCTATCAAGGGTGTTCACCTTTATAAAATTATAATTATTTTATTGGGTACATTATTTTTTTTATTTGAAACCCCATGATCATGGAATAAAATTTTATGATAAATGATCCCATGTTGTATGATTTGTGTAGCACACTTAAGCATGAGAATGAAATGAATGTGACAGGTGTGGCCAGAATTATATAGATCTCCAATGCATTGGGTGATGTTTTTGAATCATGGCATGTCATGCATAATATTAAGGGGTGAACTTAATAAATCATTGGACATTTTTAATCATGGTGTCTTGTAAATTATCCTTGACATATGTTTATGATGTAGTGTTTTATGTTATTTCCATATGGCCTTTATGTTATCATGCTATAGCATGCCTCACTGTCCATGTTTGTGATTATCACCCCTTTTAAGTCTCATTAACATGCCTATTGTCTAACATGTATTGATTTCTTCATGTTATTCCAAATTTATTCCCTTACTATGATTTATTGCTCACCCCTTCATTATGTATGTCCTTAAGTTAACCCATGCAGTTTTAAGTATGAAGGAATATTATGAAGAGGCTAAGAAGGTTTTAAATAATGATGACGTATTACCTTTTTTAAGTTGTTATGTTATAAACCTAATTACCAAATACACTAGTCTTTTCAATCTTTCTGGGTTTATTTTGTGTAATATTATGTAATAAATCATTAATTAATTTATTTTAAAGAGCAGGGTTGTCATAGTTGGTATAAAAGGAAAAGTATAATTATTTTTGGGATTATGATTAAAAAACTATATAGAAAGACATAGTGATAATACTAAATAAAATAAAACATCCATATATTTGGGTAAGTATAGATTAATTGGTTTATAAAGCAAATACATCCCTATCTAGATATTACAAGTGGATGTGGCTCTGGAACATATCTACATAGGGGTAAAACCTAAAAACACCATATTGAGGTAGAATTGACCGATAATAAGTGTATGAAAATGGGCCTTTATACACACCTAGTTTGACACTCAAGGGGGGTATGCTTTATTAAATTCATAATATCATTACTAACCTTTATTAAGGGAACAGAATACCCATAAGAGTTCATTTAGGAAATAGATCATGTATAACATATATTTAAGCATAGAAATTCATATGTTAAGTAATTAAAGTCATTTATAAGTTTTCTATTTAATATAATTGAATTGACTTCTATATGTTTAATAGATTAAAAATCATAATCTCTAATTTTAAATTTATTCTAGAAAATGGTTGGTAATATGATTAATTATGTAAATAAACAATGTGAAGGGTGACGTAATAACATCCAAGACAATATTCCCAACACGATGGGTTCTAAAATTGTGAAATTTTTGATGATAATCTCTCAGCTGACACAGGTTCGAAATAGAAAAATAGATCAGGAAGAGTGACCAAACCCCCCTAAAAAAGAAATTGTTGTAATTGAGACCTTAAAGCAAAAAAGACATCTAAATTTTAATGGATCATCTGATCCATTAATTGTGGAACAATGGATCAACTATACTGATACTATCTTTTACATCCTTCAATGTTCCAATCGGGAAGAAGGTTATACTAGATTTTTATCGTATGGAGGGAGAAACCGATCAGTAGTGTTCACTGATCAAGAATAAAAATACCGAGGAAGATATAGAAGTTATGGAATAAAAGGAATTACAAAAACTTTTTTTAAATAAATATTTTCCTTAATATATTTTACATTAAATAGAAAGGTATTTTCTTACCCTCAAGAAAAAAGACGATTGATCTATCAGGGCATACAATGAAAAATTCAAAAGACTTGAATGATACACCTTAGTATTTGTTGTTACCATTGAGTACAAGGTTAAATGCTTCTTTGGTGGGATAAAACCTATTCTATGAAAATACCTAACGATCTATGACTTTGATAGTTATTAGTAAACTTTTTATTGTATTCTAAATGTCAAAATGGAGATCGATGAATCTCAAGTGTATCACAGGGATAAGAATTGTCAACTAGAGTTTAACTTTCAAATTTAGATGGAAAAATATAAATATTCTAAAAAAGTTCAACATACTAGTTGTCAATGGTGTCTAAATAAGTGCCTTGAAAATTGTGTAATGGGGACGAAAAAATACTTTAGGTGTGGGAATGAAAGACACCTTCCCAGCGATTTGTAACAGGATAAACCTACTAATTTGATGGAGGAAATAAATTCTTTGGTAAACCATCAATTTATTGTTAATTATTTCCACTACAAGTTACTGGGACACATTTTGAACCAGTTTACTTAGTTAATGGTTTTTAGAGATAACCAAAAATATCTAAGGCAAAAAGCGTGAGATTATACTATCACAACTGTTAAGGTGGATCCTGATAATGCAATGGTGAAAGGTATGATAGTTATTCATTCAATAATAGTGACCCTAATTTTTTATTATGGTTATAAAAATTCCTTCATATCACAAAATTTTAGTATTACTATTGAAACACCACCATAAATCATGGAAAAAGAGCTAACAGTGAAAATGAAAAATGGGGAAATTATTTCATCCCAAGTATATAATTCCTCCCATGTCAAAATTTTTTGGATAAACATCCCATTGAACCTTGTGATATATTCATTAGTGTAATTTGATGAAATTATAAGTAGGTATTTGCTTTCCCTATGTAGGCCCCACATAATTTTACATAATAATGAAATCACTCTCCGTATTGTGAATCAACCCATGATTCTATACAAGTTCAAGGAAGAGAATGAATCTTCTTTAGAACCAACATCTAAAACATGGATATTATTTCTCTACAGGTTAGAATATCTAGATAAAATGATTGAGTATAAGGAAAATATTATCTTTGAAGAAATTACCATTGTGAAGGAATATGAAAACGTGTTTCATAAGGAATCTCATAGTCTTCCACAGGGCCGATTGGTAGAATTTTCAATCAAGAATATACTCGGGTCATTACCATTTCCCAAGAATCTATAAAGAATGGATGTTGTGGAACTTGAAGAGTTAAATAAAAAAATATAAGATAATCTAGATAAAGGTTTCATACACCCAAGAACTTCACCATGGGGTGCACCAATCCTCTTCGTCAAGAATAAGGATGAGTTAATGTGCCTTTTCATTGATTATCATGAGTTAAAAAAGATCACTATAAATAACAAGTATCCACTTCCATAGATTGATGAATTGTTCAATTAGCTACATGGATAAAAATAATTATCCAAGGTGGATCTATGATCAGGTTTATCCAAGTTAGGGTAAAGAAGGAGTATATCCCCAAGATTGATTTCCGTATAATGTATGAGAATTATAAGTTCATAGTAATGCAATTAAGACTCACTAATGATCCAAAAATATTCATGGACATGATGAATTGAGTCTTTATGTATTACCTAAATAATTTTTTGTTAGTATTTATAATTTATATTCTAATATACTCCAAAATCAAGGAGGATCATGAGGATAATCTAAGCACTATGCTAAAGACCTTAAAAAAGATAAGATTTATGCCAAGCAGAAAAAATATGAGTTCTTGTTGAAGGAATTATCATTATTTTGGAATATTAACATAATAAATGGAACATTTAGGGACCTATAAATAATATAATCAATTTAATGATATAAGAGGAAAAAATCTGTGATAGATATTTGTAGTTTCCTTTGACTAGATATGTACTATCGTTAATTTGTGAGATATTTCTCATGATTTTCAAACCCTAAAACCAACCTAACTATAAAGAGAGTTATTTTTTATTAGAATGATTAATGTGAAGAGACATTCATGGAGTTAAAAAATAGGCTTATCATTGCACCTATACTTACACTACCAATAAGTGAAAAACATTTTGTATATTCAATGATGTTTTGAAGAAGGGATTTGGCTGTATGTTAATGTATAATGATAATGTGATAGTATATTGTTCAAGGAAATTGAGGGTTAATGAACAAAACTACCCAACAAATTATCTATAGTTGACTAAAGGGATATTTATATTGAAAATTTATCATTATTATCTATTTTGGTAGAAGTGTGAAATATATACCGATCACAAGAGTCTCAAGTATATATTCACACAGAATGAGATGAATATTCACCACTAATAATGGTTTGAGTGGATCAAGGACAATGACTTCTCAATCCACTAACATCTTGGGAAAGTGAATAAATTAGAATATTATCTAATTATAAAGGATCTAGAAATTTTAACAATGATGATAATTGAGAAGGATCCAGAAATATTAGATTTGAAAAGGATGGACAAGGGAATCATAAAAGAAAAAAACATCATCAATCATTTTAAAAATTATTTCTCAATCATCCCTTCTAGAGAGAATAAAGGATTCTCAAAGAGATGATGTGGGAATTAATAAAAAAATCTGGAGCAATAAGAAGTGGTAAAACCATGGAGTTCAATGTTAATGAAGAAGGAATTGTGAGATTTGGGTCATGAATATTTGTACCATCAAAACCCATGTTAAAGGTGTTATTGGATGATTCACATATCTCAACATTCTCTATCCATCTAGAAATCATAAAGAGGTTTTTATATCTCTAAGGGAACTATTTATGGGACAATATGAATAAATAGATCATGGAATATACATCAATATGTCTCGCATGTTAGCAAGTGAAGGCAAAGAGGAAAACATATAAGGGGATAATGCAACCATATCCCATACTTACATATAAATTTGAAAAAATCACCATGTAATTTGTCACTAGTCTTCTAAATACATCAAGAGTAAAGAATTAAATATGGGATATTTAAGAATGAGAATGTAATGGATGTGATGGGTTAACCCAAAATTATTTAGATCTTCAATGCATTGGGTAATGTTTTGGTCTCAAGATAAATCATTCAAGGGATTATAGAGTGAGCTTAATCTATCATGGTAATTTATCCATCATGATGTATTGGCAGTTATCCTTGACATATTTTTATGATGTAGTGTATTAAGTTGTCACCAAATTTTCCATCATGTCTTTATGTTATCATGATGTATCATGCCTCATTATTCATTTTTTTTATTATCATACCTTTTATGTCTCATTGATATGCATAATGTATAACAGGTTTTACTTTCTTCATGTTATTCCACGTTTATTCCCTCACTGGTATTTATAGATCACCCTTTTCTCATGTATTTTCCAAGGTTATCCCATTCAGTTTTATGTTTGATGGAATATTCTGATCATATTAAGAAGTTTTTCAATAATTATGATGTATTCCTTATTTGATGTTGTTATTTAATGTACTTAATTACCAAAGATAATAGAATTATATAACCTTTTGGTTTAATTGTGTTTAATCTTATGTAATAAATCATGAATTAATGTATAATAAAGAGAAATTTTCTTATACTAAATGTTAGAAAGGATAGATTAAAAGAATCACTATTATTCCCCTAATTGGTTTTTTTGGGTATTTTTAGGTTTCAATATCTCTATAAGACCAAGATAATACCATATTTACATATCCCTTTGGTACATTTTTCTACTGAAGGATTCCCTTTGGTGTTTTCAATGTCTCAGGTACCTTTCAATAGTAAATGGTGAGTATCATTTTAGATTTGATGAAGAGATGAATGGGAGAATTACTGGATGATTTTACTATGTATGACTATGTTTTTAGACATTCCATGAGATTTTGGATAAAAACTACGAGAATAAAATAAGAATTTTTTTAAACATTGAAAATACCAATTTATGGTGGAAAAAGGAAATATGTTAGGCCATAGAATTTTTATGTATGGGATTGATATAGACATGGAAAAAATTGTTCTGATTTCTACATTACCTTACCCCACAAGTATGACACATATTTGATAATTTTTAAAACATTCTCAGTTATACATGTTCTTTATTAAAGATTTTTAAAAAATTTCCTTACCCATGACTAATTTTCTAAATAAGGAGACTTGATTTATATTTTCTGATTCATACAAGATTTATTTTGAAAAAATAAAATTATTTATGATGTTGAATCCCATAGTCTACCAAAATAACCTAAATAAACGCTTTGAGATACTGTGTGATGATTTAAAAAATATCTTTAGTAGGTGTGCTACTTGAAGAAGTTGATGGAAAAACATGAGGAAAATACTACAATATCAAACCCATAAAATCAACCAAATAAATAAAAAAATGATAAAAAATGTTTTTTTAATTATTTATTACATTATAAAATTTCACATTTAATTTTTAAGGAAGTAAAGTAATTGTATACTCTAATATTGAGGAACTAAAGTAATTAATCGAGAAGGATAATGAAAAATCAGAATTGGTGAGGTGGATATGGCTGCCATAAGATTTTTAATTGGATATAATGAATAAAAAGGGCTATAAAAGTTTAGATTTAGACAAAATGACTAAATTTCCACACACTAGAGAGGTAAAACCACCAACTAAAATATGTTTGGATGAATACTTTTCTAGTAAGAAATAGTACAATGTCACCCAAGTGCCCAAGTAAGTTGATTTATTCTATTATATTTTCATATCATAGGTACCACCATATCTACTAAGAATAAAACTTTTAAATTAAAATATGATTCAAAATATTGTTTTTGGGAGGACCTTTACTTATGGAACATCTGTACCGACCAATTAATTATGAGATGCATCCCCACGGAGAAAAATTAAATATGTGCATACATTTTAGCATACACATGCATGTAGATGCAATTTTTTAACATAGATAACTACAAGGAAGTGTTGTAAGTAGATTTATTTTTTCCAAAAAAAAACTAATTATTCACATAAATTTTGAAAAGAGTACACATAATGATAGTTTACTAGTGGATTTTCCAAATGACATGAAATGTTCAAACAAACATTAGTTTTTTATCAAATATTTGAGGTTTAGGAATTATACTTTATCAGTCTATTACCCACATATTATTGATTATACTACATATAATTATTAATGGATTACATTTTAATGTGGATTGAAGAAAATTAACCACAACTAATTATTTGAAAACTATAATTGAATTTAAAAAATAAAACATTTTTAATAGGTCCGGAGTGACCTAAGAAATAATTAGTAACCAAGGTATACACTCATGAAACAATATAATGGGCTCCCTGATGAAAAATATTGAGTGAAATACAAGAGATCAACCACATAACACACATAAAAAAGTCCAAGATTAGGTTTATAATATAGCTATTAAGAGTTTTTGGGAGAAAGTAGTACAACCGACTAGAAAGGATTAGACTATGAAATTTGAGGATTACTTATAGGAATATAGAACTATCCATAAAACCCCCATTATTGTGTCCCATTATAGAATTATTTATGGGATGAATCGTTATATTCATGTTGAGTTGAAACATAAGGCTTATTGGGTCATGAATTAGGTTAACATAGAGTTTGGAAATGTTATATAGTAGATGAAACTACTAGGTGTTATAACTTGATGAACTATGAAGGGAAGCTTATTAGAATTAACTATTATATAAGGAGAAGTCCTAATATATCCACAACAATATTATACAAAAAATATGTAACCCCATGGGATTTTATGATATTATTTTTTCTTTAAATAAATTTTATTTCATTGATAAATTTCATTACGTGCAACACCGAGTTTAATCAAACCACAATATAAATATTATTATTTAATGTGATACTTATCACCTAAAAATTGGATTGGTGGGTTTAAATATGATTCAAAAAATAATGAAAATGTATTATTTTCAGATTTATAAAATTAATTAACTGGTTATAAATTGGTTATAAATAAAAATAAAATATTTTGAAGGTAAAAAATATGTTTTCCAGAAAAATATTTTTTAAAACAAAGATTTTTTCAATATAATTAAAATTAATATATATTGATCAATTATTTTAATATATATATATATATATATTTAATTAAATTTTTTAATATTCAATTAATGGTTATAATATGCATGGAATAAGAATTAATCATGTTTTAGGCTTAAAATGAATTTCTCAAAAAACAGATTTCATTTTAGATTTCAAACTTATTTTAAAATGAATTTATTCCATAAATAGAATTTGAATCCTTTAAAATGGAATCCATAATTTAATTATTATAATTAAAATAATGTAATAGGATCAACTTTATTTTAATTTATTATGAATAATAATCATGATAAAGATATGTCTCTTTAGTAAAATAGGTAAATGTAGGTTAAAACAATGGGGTAAAACATTAAAATCTATCTAAAACATGCCTTTATCATATTGAATGAGTGGTGTTTGACCTAAGATATGATTAATTAGTTAATTACTGTATTTTATTACATTATTTGGAATTTAGAAACCCAGTATTGACTATTGTAAAGATAAGTTATTTTTTATTTAAAAGAAAACTATTTTTGGGGATTTTAATTTAATGGATTGGTTGAAAGATTAAATTCAGTTTTGGAAATAAAAAAAGTTCAAAACATGATTTTTTTATTATTTAATCAAAAACATTAGTGTCAAATAACATATTTCTTGAATTCAACGTTAATTATTTTTACTCTTAAATCATCTATTTTTTAAAAAAACTGATTTTCATTTGTTTTGGGTTATTATATTGATATTAATTTCTATCGCCAATAGAAATTTAATTTGATAAAATAGATTCAAAATTTGGAATGATAATTTATATATTTTTATAATTTCCCATTTATATTTCTCAATATAAATTTTTTATCATGATAAATAGTTAAGTTATCATGGTTAATGATAAAATAGTTTTAAAGTGTTTGAACTTAGATATAAATATTATAATGTTACTAATTATTTTATAAATGTTACTAGTTACATTTATTTGTATCTTATAAGAACTTATATTTTAATTTGGGTTTATTTACATCCATTTTATATGATGATGATACATATATTATTTAATATTATAAGTAATTCCAAGTGTTATAGTTCCCTAACATATAATATGGAACCTATTCTCCTCTCTTATTCCTAGAGTTTGATCCTTATTGCCTATCCAAGCCCTAATAAGATACCGTTATATATTTCTTCCCCATTTCGGAGATATTATGTTCATACCGCAATACTAACCTTCCAATGATTATGCTGCAATCCAAAATAGGGTTCTCAAGGATGAGGTATAAATCTTAAATGAGAAATTTCAATTTTATTTCTTATTCTACCACCTATAAATCAATATTTTTAATTATAAAATAATTAATTCAATATATTTAATATAATAAATTTTTTATATGATAATTTAACAAACATTATACACATTCTTTCCATCCCATGGTAAAAAACGTCCCTTATGCATACATGTAGACTACCACCCCCATGAAGCGATGGGTTTCGTTTTTCATCAGCACATCAAATTGATGGTTATAATGATGTATTTAGTAAAAATATATTATATTCATGATATTATTCTTATATCAATAATCATTAATAATTATAAAATTTACTTTTTTTACATCCATTTAAATGTGTAAACATCACTCATTCGAATGTAAGGATTTTTGTCTCCATGAAGTGATGTAACTCATTTTTCATCACAAGTTTATATAAGTATCTATTAAATTTTATAAAATGAATAAATATTATAATAATGAAAGGATTAATATTATTTATATTATTTAACCATGATCAATGTACAAGGGCTTGAACATCTAAACTGAAACATGCATGAAAACAAAGCAGTAGTCACCCGAAACAGTGATTCTAATAAAGAAGTTTTAGTGAGTGGGTGAAAAGATGTTTTAAGTAAATCATATATTACATTATTTATATAATTATAGTCTAGTGATTAATTTATAATAAATATAAATTTAATATATAGGAGCATTTAATGTGTATAAATCAAGATTAGATATGAGGTAATGGTTTCCTGTCTCACTTTTATTTTTGTGAGACATATGTCATATTCACCACTTATTTATTTTGTGTGGTATATATAATTACCATGATATATTTTTTATTATTATCATTTATATTATACGGATTTTAAAATAAATATATTTTTATATTTTTCATGAGTTTCTTATTCATATAGTACCAAGTCCATAAGAGATTTATGTTTTGATATCATTTTAATCAGGATATATCATACCTGAATTTCAATTGAGGGAAATTATATAATTCATATATGATAAACCAAATTAATTTTTCTTGTACTATAGTTATTTATATATTTTTATGCATTTGTAACATTATACTCCCTTTAGTATATAAAATGATTGCGAAAATGTTTTTAATGAAAATCTAACCTTATTTCCACTTTCGTTGATGATCTTTTTATTCAATGTTCATGCTCTTCCCGACTATTTTATGAAAGTTCATACATAGACATGAAATATTTATAGAAACTTATATCCACTAACATAGAATTTATTAACAAATTTTTATAAAATAATCATTCTAAAAGTTTGGTGAAATAGTCATTTTTTGACTTTTTACAAAAGTTCGAAAGGAATGTTTTATTTTAATAAATAAAACATCAATATAATTTATATCCATAATGACCAATAAATGATTTAATGATTAATTTACATGTTTCCAGGGTTCATTTAAAATAAAATGTTTTCAATAGTATTTTGTAGTTTTATATATTTTAAATAAGCGATTTCAAAATCAAAATGGTATTTTCCTCAAGAAATATTATAGTGATCTTTTAAAAGAATTTTTCATTTATGATTACATCCTTTTATGTTAATTTTAATATACTGAGGATATGATCCAATGATAGAATCATTATTATTTCTATGGATGGTTTATGATTATGATGATGTGATGTTAACAAAAATTATTTATTTTTTATGGGTTATGCTATGGTGAATATTTTATGATGTTCTGTCATAATTATGACTTTATTTATGATTATGTGATTGGTGGGACTAAAAATATATTACCATCCAATTAATATGGTAAATAATAATATTTTATGATCTCAAAGGGGACATGAGATGTTATCCCAAGCCCAAAATAGGGTACACATGAGGTTATCCCAAGCCCAAAAGAGGGTACACATGAGGTTATACTAAGCCCAAAGTAAGTACATTGGCAGTTACACTACTACAAAACACACATTTAATAGTTATAGAATTTATCAGTGCTAGAAAAATGCACTGATAAAGTGCATACTTATCAGCACTAAAATAAGTACTGATAAAGGGAGCCCTTTATCAATGCTAAAAAAGTGTTGATAAAGGGAACCCTTAATCTGTGCTTTTTTGAGCACTAATAAAAGGGAACATTTTATCAGCACTCTATTTTAGCATTGATAAAGGTTACTTTTAATTCGCGCTTTATTTTTAGCATTGATAAATGTCCAGAAAAAGTGAAATAATTAGACAAATAAAATGAAAAAATAACAATTTCATTAATTATATAGTTATTATTAAAAATGAATAAACTGGATACACATACAAAAATATATATATAAAATTTTTATAAATTAATAAATAATTTATATTAAATATATATATATGTAAAATGAATAAAATGAAATAAATATTAAAAAAATGAAAATATTAAAAAATTAATTAAAAATTTATTAATGAAACAATATTTAATAAAAATGATTAATTATATAATAAAATTATATATTTATATTAATTATAAATAGTAATACATAATATATGTTAAATATAAATATATATATAATAAATAAAAAGTTAATTAATTTTTTTTCTTATTCATTTTTAATCTTATTTGATTTTAAATTTTAAATGTATTTAACGTCATGTGTTACTTTGATTTCACATTCATATATATATATATATATATATGTAATTAATTCATTTTTATATACAAATTCACACAGACATATATTTACACAATATATAGAAACACACACACCTAATATTTATTTAATTTATTCAAAATTTATTATATATTATAATTTTATTTTAACATGATACATTTAATATATAATTTTTTTAATCAGTCAATTTTATTTATTTAATTTTAATACTATTATAGTTAAGGTATTCTTTTTTTATATTTTTTATATTTATTTTATTTTTGAATTTGATCATTTCCTATTATTTATTTTTATATATTTATTTACTATGTTTTAGTATTTTCAATATGTATTCATATTTACTTCAATATATATATATATATCCATATTATTTTAATAATTTATATTTAATTAATAAAATATATACATTTTTTCAATATTTTTTAAGTGTACTTATTTTGAATTATTCTATTTCACTCATTTTTAAATTCATGTATTTAAGATTATATATCCTCTAATAATGTTAAAAATATAGTTATAAATAAATATATTTAAAAATTTATATTTACAATATTTATAAATTTATAATTTTATAATAATTATAAATAAATGTTTATTACTGTTTAAATATGTATTTATATAATTATAAATAAATAATTATATATATTTAAATAATTATAAAAAATTTATTTAAATAACTATAATTATTAATCATTTTTATTTCTAAAAAGAAATGTTAAAAAAACATTCATCAGCGCTAAAAAGAAATGAAAAATATCCCTTTTTATCAGTGCTTACCAATTTAATATTGATAAAAGAGATATTTATCAGCGGTTTTCTATAAGCACTATTAAAACTATTCTAATCTATTTAAAAGAACCCTAACTGCGACTTAGTAAGTAGTGATTCTTAAGATCTTATAGAACTCCTATGCTTCCATCGCGACTATTCTATGTTCCCTTAGATGAATCAAGCCTAGAAACTAATTTATGTTATTTTTTACTTTCCCTCTATCATTTTTTAATTTTTTAGGTTTTATGTTTTGTATATTTCTACCATTCTTAACCCTTATAAACCCTATATCCCATCTCTTCAAAACTAAAATAAAATGAGTGGTTCTATTTCATCTTTTCCCTCTATAGAAAATGGTTTTGAATAAAGAGAAGGATGTTTTCATATGGTAAGGTCAACAAACTTATGTGTATGGGCCTATATGTATAAATAAAATAGATTTTTCACCATGATCTACTGCAAAGGTAATGTTATCTATATCCCTTAGCATCGACACAAGACTTTAGTTGTTTGGGGATTGTGTATGAGGATATGCGATGACCTAAATTGGTAATTATTTGGGTATAATAGGTCAAAAATGTTACAAAATGGAATTAGAGTGAAACTAGGGATATTGGTATTTATTATAATCAAAAGAAAAAACATCCCATACATAATAAGTAATCCATGAATATATCTGTATACTATAATCATGATAGATACATGAGTAATCATGTGAAATATAGGTTGTTTTCTATTTATTTTTTCTTTTCCCAATCATCTCGAGTCTAATGCCTCTTATTTAGGAGTTGATAAGTATGAATTACTAAGAATATATGAAATGTCATGTTATTATGTGTCTTTTTTTATTTTTTTTTAGAATAAATTATAAATTTATATTAATAAAAACATGAATAATAAATAAACATCCTTTCCTTATTTATTTATTAGTGATGATTAGGTTTAAATAACTTATTAATGATTGTGTTTTTTAGTAACCCCTTTATCGATACTATTAGTTAGTTGTTTCATAATTATAATTAAAATAATGATTCTAAAATATTATAAATTTTATTTAATGTATGAAAAGACTTATTAAAAATTAAATGAATAAGAGAGAGGGGAAGGGGGCACATTTAAAATATATTATTTTGGGCCTATTTATAAAATATTATTGTTTTTTTTGAAGGGGAAAATTTTGTGAATATCTACATTAATATAGAATATGTCACCACTTTGACCCCTAGATATCCATATAAAGGATCCAATGAACATCCTATGTATTCTAGTAATTATATGTATCCTCATGTATTAGAGGAAATTTTAGATCTACTTCAAGCAATGTTGTATATTTTTTATTTAAGGGAACATATAGTTACTATGGTTCTTCTAATATTTTAGGGTAAAATATCATAATAATAAAATTAGTATTGCATTTAATATATTCATTTAATTTTTAATAGTAAAAAAATCCTGATCAATATTGAGTATAAGTTGAAAAATTCACCCTTTAAATAGATGTATGTTATTGGAGGGGTACGATGGTGGATTAAAAAAATAACAAAAATTTTAAGGTGAGGAATTCTTGAGTAGACAGAAGTGATATCAAATATAGGTGGGGTGGGAATCATTTTTTCAAGACCATTAGAGTAGAGGTATTCAAATTCCTCATCAATTGAGGAGACTTTTTGAGTAACTACATTAGTGTTGGTTCCAAGGACACTTTAATCCTTATTGCCTCTTTGATGTGAATCATTTCTATGAATGTGGTTAGTTGGGGAATATCCAACGGTCCTTTTGAGATATTCCTTCTAGAAAAGGTCATTAGATATGATTGGTAGATTATTTATGGATGAGTAGTCTATTAATGATTCTATACAAGGTTCTTCTATAGTGATAGGTACTATCCTACTACATTATACTCTTTTTGATGGTCTTAGGACCCAAAATATTCATATTATTTATTTATAAGTATCTTATATTTTTTATGGGATTGATATTAGAACATATTAATAATGTTATTAACATCAATATTATCTTTATGTAAACATATGCAAAAATTGTAATTAGTGCCAATTTTTTTATGAGTATCATATATATATCTCTATCTGCCATTCATATACCTACAGAATTCCACCCCTACTCTATAAACTCATTCCATATTCATATGAAATCACTATGAACTGAATCACTATCCATTGTTATGAAATAATAATACAAAACGTAATATTCATAATAAATATAAAAACATTTCATTAAAAAGTAATATGGGTTTCACAAATAAAGTTATGTAAATAAGGATTCATTTTGGTAAGTTATATATACAATACAATACATTTCATGCATAAAAGTCCATAATTGAATAAATCATTCTTGAAAAATGTTACTATCTTTAACAGATATATAATACTTCAATACTACAGTGAAACTAAGCATCACTACCTTAATTTAATAAATCCTTACACGCTTGATTTACTTTTATATCTTGATGATGGATTTGACTCCCCCATTCAAACTATCCTTCTTCCCATCATTATGGTTCCAAAGTTCCTTGATGATATAAATCATTCTTAGATTGTATTCATTAATATCTATGAAATCAACTACCATGATTTGAATACCGCATCTCCCAACTTATTATTCAACTATTTATACCTTTCATCCTCCACATTTACAACTTCCTAGAAAATGTAAAATGACCCTGAAAAATTAATCAAAACATAATGAATAATTTTTCTTGGTTTCATGATATGAATTTTATTATATGAATCACTCGGTTATTTTTTACAAAAATTCCTCCAAAATTAATTTTATATTGACTGTCGTAAAATTGGATCCTATTAAAACTTGACACTTATGCATACTTGAATGAGAATACTACTAAGATGAGTCATCTAATATGAATCTCGAAGTTATTCCTCCCACAATGAGAAGAGGTATCTGACCCTTTTTTATCTTTAGGATACTTTCTCTTGGATGCGTGGATAAATCATCAGTTGTCAATCTAGCCCATCCACCTCACATCAATACCGCCACAATTTTCTGTCTCCTTTAATACCTACCAAAAAATAAAAATTTTAAAGGAACTAAAACAATAAATGTTTATGTGTAGAAGTAAATGATTTCCAATAGAAGTAATGTGGATTTGAATGTTCATTGATTCATTTTTTAACTTAATATATTAGAATCCATAATTAAAATTTAATCTACATTATTTCTTAATGTCGGTGGAAACATAAATTTCATCTCTCGAATAGTTATTATTTCATTTTGATTCTTGAGACTCATCCTCTATCTATTATATGTTTCTTGAACTACTCTGAGTTGTAGTCATCTATAATGATCACTAGCACATGGTATAGGATGAATTTTGGTTAGATTAGTTCAAGAAACATAGCTTGATTTTCAAAAAAATTAGAGATAAATATAAAAAAATGCAATAATAACTATTCGAGAGCTATGTCATTAAGGAACATTGGATCCAAAATGATGGGAGGAAGGCTATTTTTAAAGAGGGAGTCCAATCAATCATCAAGAGATAGAATAAAATCAATTTTTTCTGATGGATTAAATAAAGGTAGTGAAGGTTAGTTATATTAGAGTATTGATTTATTATATCTGTATTCAAGATAGTAATAATTTCCATGGAAGATGCATGAAAATATGGACTTTATGCATGGAGTGTATTGTATTGTTTTTATTCAAGAAAAATTAAATGTATTACTATTCATGTAGTCAATTTATGATGCACCTGATGATGTTACCATTCCAAATGAATAATCGATTATTGATGATTAAACTACGTGATTATTAGGGGATCAACAACATGTTGATGAAAAAAACAATGCAACATCAATTTAATTATTAAATTTATGAAGTCAAGAAGTCAGGGTATAAAAATTCAGGATTGATGGAATCAACACGACCAAACTATTGAACCAAATAATTCAATATTCATTAGTTATCTTGGGGTCACATTGATAATGAATGTGCTGATTGATATTGATTTATGGTGCAACTTCCAACCTGCAATAAAGGAAATCCTTTGGAACGATATAATGGAAATGTAATAATATAATATATCTATTTTATTGAAAAACTATATTATAAAATGTTGATTTAACTTTCATTATTCCTTGTAGAATTCATTGATTTTAGAATATTTCCATAAGAAGTTTGTCTCAATAGTAACTAGAAAATCCCACAGAGGCTTATGGGATCTTCTTATGAAGTTACATATTAAAGATACTGAGGGGAAAATAATGTTCCACCCACCACATATTTATGAATACATTATAAAGTAGAAAAAACAGACTGCTTTCCTCAAAAGTCTCAATGAGAAATAATTTTGGGTGCATTGCAGTCGATAATATATTATTTGAAATTGTTTATTTTATCCAACATGATCCAAAATTTTTAATTTATGAAATAATAAAAGGGTGATGAAGTTAATGAATGTGCATCAAATCCAATGTACCCATAACACAAATCAAGGATAGGGTATTCTTTATTAGAGAAGATATTGGTATGTATTTTAAATTATCAATAAAAGTTTAAATATATAATTTGAAACAACATATGTTCATTTGTTTATTTTTAGATTGATGAATAAAAATTAAAAGCCACTTCCATCCCACATCATGTTCTCTAGATGGGGACTCATGTAAATAAGGAGGGTGAAATTGTTGACGAAAACATTAAAAGATTATGAGAAGTGCATGTAAGTATGAAATAATTATAAATAGTTTTTTATAACAATATTACATAAAAATATCTATTTATGTTCATAATTATTTATATGTTTTAGACACAAGAATGGGAAATGACTGTACCAGAAAAAAGATAATTTCAATATCTTTGAAGTGGCTTGAACAATATGGTCAATTTTAAGTATTAGGTTTTGGAGTATCTCCAAGATCATATTTAGAGAAGATAAAACCACATGAAGATACATATAATATGGTTAGATATTTGTAGACACAAATAGACTCAATTAAAGATATTATTTTACAGTCTGGTTTAGAAGACCAGTGTATAAGATAGATCAAAGCGAACCGACAGTGGATAAAAGTTATTCACATGAACCAAAATATCCCACTAGATTTAAGGTTAGTAAATCCCACAACCACATACCTTACCCGATGTAATAAATTTTTTCATTGACATTTCTCCTAAATGTGAATAAAACAACATATGATAACATTATATTACTAAAATTGTACAGGCTACAGTTGTATGTGATTTGTATCTGTCAACACCCATGTTATTCCATGTTGAAATGGGTACAATTTATAATATCTTGGGAGACCAGCTACACAATCAAGACCTCCCAAAATATGACATGGGAATGTGGATTGATGTAGATTATGAGCTTACTGTTGAGTTGCATGTTCCACTTGATGGTCTAGATATTACAATGGTCGAAGATGTTATAGGATCATTCCTTGAATGATTATCTAATCAAATAAAGATACATGAGGTACATAATTAACATTTTTTTTCATATGAAAACCATGTAACAACTGGTGATAAAAGGTATGAATTTTGTTATGATATTAAAAATGGATATAGAGGTTGATAAATGGAAGGTAGAATCAAGAAAATCTAGTGAATCAGAAAAGAAAACCAGATGTCCTTTTGAGAATAACTTATCCCCACTCCTTCCAATGAAACATTTATTATCATTACAAATTCATACCAAGACAACATTCAAAGATAAAATTTTTTTTATGTTGAATATGAAGAAAAAACATATGGATATTTCTTGACAGAAGGAATTGATCTCAGGACTCAAAATGATATTATCAAGCATGAATAGATGGATGTCCCAATTGTGAATACATACATAAGGTAAATTTTATTAATACATCTGTGCAAATAGTGATCTAATATGTTTATTAATTTTTATAACTATTTATATTTTTAAAGGAATTTATATCACAACTATATAAAGGTAAGATCATATAAAGCATGATTTGGATTCATTAATCCAATTATCATTGATATGGAAGAACATTCCTTGTATAGGGAAGTAATTCAGAAAAAATATGAGTTACTTGAAGAAATTAAAAAAAAAGAATCAAATGAAATAGTATTTTTTCTACATACAATGTAAAGGTAAAACTCTATATCTAATTACTTAAAATATATTTTTAATTTTTTCATTATATTATTGTTTTTATTTATTTAGGTTACATTTGATGCTAATAAAAATCAATCTGGACACCCCGAATATTTAGTTTTTGGATCCAATGCACTGATATGAAACCAACTTACCACACATGATCTGTATATTGAATATGTAAAACATTGAAATCAAATTTTTACAGATAAAATTTGAATTATTTATTTAGAATATTTTTTAATAATTTTTTTTATGATAGGGTGGTCCCTAAATACAGTCTAGATCATGGAATGAGGTTAGGGACTAAAGGGAAAAATCTTTTACATTACTATAAATGGAAACAAATTATGGTATATATAGAAATATTGAACTATCAAAACATTTCAAAAACATTTACTAATTTTGGTCACTTTTTGAATAGTTTCTAAATCAAGATAATTACATCGATTGTGGATATTATATTTTCAAATCTATAAGATAAATCATAAATCATAAAAATACTAGCATCCCCAAATAGGTAATTTCTAAATGTAATTACAATTTTGTAAAATATATTTCTTAATCAGTTTTTTCTCTATTTTCTTAGTAATATCAAAATTGCTGACAACCTAGTACTAAAAATAATCAATAAAATTGTTTAGAGACGAGTGGGGAGTGTAATTTTTTTCAAAATATAATATTACAACAAGTTTAGGTGAATAATTATAATGTTTGTGATCTAATACGAGTTATGACCAGTAAAATATATTTGGGGTGTGAAGCATTAGTGTCAGATTACTTCTATATTATTTATTGATCTCTTTCTCAAATAGAATTATAATGGAGTAAATAAATTTATTTAGAAGCATTGACCTACAAAAAATATATTTCTTGGAAAATCATTGAGGCGGAGGTGGTGGTGAAGGCAGTGGCGAAGGAAGAGGTGAAATAGGAGGTAGAGGTGAAGGCAGAGGAAAATTCTAAGGCATAGTCCGAGTTAGAGACCGATATAGAGGAGGGGGGATAAGTGAAGACCAAGGTAGAGACTGTGGTATAAGAGGATAGGAAGTGTTGGCTTACAGACAATAAAATTGTTCGACAATGAAGTAGAATGAGGTTGATAACATGATTGTGTTTGAGAAAAATTATTTAAAAGTTCACCCAACAGTTGTCACTTAATATAAGAGTCGTTGTGAAAGTATTTTAGGTGAATTATTGAAATAATGGTTTTACCAATTGTTTAAGTGATTTTATATAGGGTATTAATCCAATATTAAAATTGTATTCTGGTGGAAGCTTCAATTTATCCCCTAGTGTTATTGAAGAAACATTTGTACAACTCCCAATCCTTAAATAGGTATATAATACAAAATAAATATTTGAATAAATATGTTTTTATCTAACCACTGAAGTTACTAGGTGTATGAAATAACTACTAGAGGAAACCCAACAATGATATACTGTTCTCATCGATAAGGTATGGTTTCAAATTATTCATTATCAGTTTAAAATTGACATGTTAATACAAAAATTATCACTCACTAAAAACCCAGAAAATTTATTTGGATTATGTTGATAATTTCAGAAAATTATTTACAATTCATTTTTAATGTGTATGAATTAGTCTCATGTCAAACCCACACACAATACCACCTTTATGAATCAAAGTGCATGTTTTTAGTTTAAAATTACATTATAGTTAAAAAATAAATGTGACATACTCAAAACTAACAAAACACATTCTTATTATTTTGATACTTAAGGACAAGAATCCATAAGTCATTTGGGATTTGTATGAATAAGCCAAACCTCAATCCGATGCATGGTGTGACCGGTACGACTTCAAGTGTGCCTTTTTTATTGAAAATTAACATTAATTTTAGTGAAAAAACAACTAACATACTAAAAACCAAGAAAACACATTCGGATTATTTTTTTCATTAGTAAAATTATCCATAGGTCATTTTTGGAATATTAAAATTATCCGTACCTCAATCAGATTGATGGTGTGACTAGTATGACTCCAAGTGTGCCTTATGAGTTTAAAATTTACATTTTAATACAAAAAATTGTCACTCATAGAAAATTTATAAAATGTGCTCAAATTTTGTAGTTAATTTTTGGAAATGATTCATAATTCATTTTTTATGTGTATGAATCACTCTCATATCAAACTCACACATGATACCACATGTATGGATAAAAGTCTATGTTACCAGTTTAAAATATCATTTTAGTAAAAAACATAAGTGACATAATAAAAACTAATGAATAAAATTATAATGGTTTTGATATATTTTGAAAACAATCAAAAAGTCATTTAAAACATATAAGAGTCATCCTTTCCTCAATCCGACATACAGTGTGACTGGTATGACTCCAAGTGTGTCTTTTTATTTTAAATTAACATTAATTTTAGTTAAAAAACAACTAACATATTCAATACCAAGAAAATGTATTCATATTGTTTTGGTGATTTAATTAAATGACCCATAATTGATTTATAACATTTAGGAATCATCCAAAGCTCAATATAATGCACAATGTGACCAGTATGACTCCAAGTGTCTGTTATCAATTCAAAATTGACGTTTTAATAAAAAAATTATCACCCTTTGAAAACTGAGAAAATGCACTGGGATTGTCTTGATAACTTGTGTAAAAAGTTAATAATTCATTTGTGATGTGTATGAATCTGTATCATGTTAATCCCATACATGATTCCACCTATATGGCTCAATGTGTGTGTTTCTAGTTTAAAATTACATTTCAGTAAAAAACAAAAGTTGAGTACTCAAAACTTAGGAAACAAATTTTTACTGTTTTGATACTTTAGGAAAATGATCCATAATTCATTTGAGATGTGTAAGAATTATCTACACCTCAATTCAATGCATAGTGTGATGATTATGACTCCGAGTACATCTTTTTATTTAAAATTGACATTAATTTTAGTGAAAAAAACTGACATGCTCAAAATTAATACAACACATTTTGATTGTTTTGCTATTTTTTGAAAATGATCCATATGTTAATCTTGATGTGTAGAAATTGGATTCACCTAAATCTTATGCATGGTGTGACCAGTATGATTCCAATTGTGTATTTTTATTCAAAATTTACATTAATTTTAATAAACAAACTAACAAACTCAAAAACAAGAAAATGAATTCAAATTGTTTTGGTACATAAGGAAAATAATCCATGAGTAATTTCTGATGTGTAGGAATTATTCACACCTCAATTCAACTCATGGTGTTTCTGGTATGACTCAAATTGCACATTTTAATTCAAATTTACATTAATTTTAGTAAAAAAACAACTAACATACTCTATAATATTTTTTTTTCATGTATTTCTGTTATAATTTTTATTATTTAAATTATTTATTTTTATCTTTTTATGTTAATTTTTTTGATCTTTATGGTGATGTAGTGTGTTTTTATAGCACACTGGACTTATTTCTGGTGTTGTATTGTATTGTAGAATCACAGAACAATTTTCCCCCTTATCATCACTACTAAATGTGTTGATAAAGATATTATTTGTCAGGGATTGTATAAGAACCAATAATGGTATTCTTTAGCAGCACTTATTAAAGTGATGATAAAGGAATATTTATCTACTCTAAATAAAAATGCCGATAAACGATGTCTTTTGTCAGTTCTTTAATTTTCCATGATAAAGCTACCCTTTATCAGTGCTTTTCTAGCACTGATAAAATACTTGGACTTTTAACTGCAATGAGGTGTTCAGCGCTTTTCTAGCACTAATAAAGTCTTATTCTAGTACTTTTAAAGGTGAGTTTTCTGGTAGTGTTAGCTGAAACATAACATTTCATGAATGTATTAGTGGGTATCCTTTACATATTTTTTATATGATTATTATTATTCTACTCTTTATTCAATTCTTTTATGACATTAATCTTATTCTAATCTTATTATCTCATGGATTATTCGATTTGATGTAATTATGAATTATATCTTATGAAATCCCAAGATTTATTCCATCACTCATGATTATGCTCTATGAATTTGTTGGAATGTTTTTTAGAGGTTAAAATAATGTTATCATACTATTATAATCATGTTATACATAAATGATCATTGATATATTCCTTTTCTACCACAAATGGGCATGTAAATTCCACATTTATCTTATTTCCATTTCCCTAGGATATGAATAAAGGATTTAGTATGTTATGTCTAAGAAAGTTTTGAGATGTGAAGAATTAAGTGCGAGATAATGTTAATATTTTGTATACCAATATTTTATATATCCAAGTTTCATAATACATTAAAATTTATAGTTCTAGTGTGTGTTGTAAGGTTATGTAATGGATATTCATCTAATAAGATATAATATTTATCAATAAAAAATGGGTTGATACAGTTTATTTAAGATCATGGTTTAATTATTTTTGGAAAATATGGTGATAATATTCAGGATAAGCCTATGTATATGAGATTATCCTATGTCATGGATAAGAAAGGATCATGGTCTTCCTATAAATACATCCATATAATTATTCTACAAGTGTATTTTGTTTTGGTACAAATTCATCATGGGGTAATATCCTTGAAAAGAATTGGTTGAGTATATCCTGGACAGTATTATTGTGTACGATGAATAGGCCCTTCAAAAATCCTAGTTTAAAACTCCCGAATGATATTCTTGGGTTAATTTAAAATTTTTATACACTATTATGAAGGATTTGAAAATATATTTACCATGGATGAACTCAGTTAAACTTAAAATGTCATAGATAGAAAATAACATGTCATGATTTAGACATCCTATGAATGTTTTTCATGATTATATGGTTTCCCATTATGATTATTTCTGCTCACACTATGATTCTGGGTTTTAGTCAATAAATATAACCCAAAGTAATCATGTTTTTGATGAATTATATTGATAATGAAATGATTTTCTTCATATGTAACCAAATTTTATGGGAATTGGAATTAAAAATATCATTGTTATGCATAGGTATCATTCTCAATCCATGAATCATACTGATCTTCCCAATAATAAAAGTAGGGAACAACATTCTCTTGAGTACTTCATGTTGAACCATAAACCTTATTTTAGTGTCTCTTCTAATCATAAAGTATCTATGTGATGGATATATCCCATTTAAATGTTATTTTCTATTCTCTAGTGTTCATATCATAAAAGTGTAATTCTTATTATTTATTATTTGAAAATATAATTAGATGAATTGTTTACTCTTATCAAATACACAAAGATATAAAAAGAAAACAAATATATAGAGTGGGATGAGTTTAGGAGGTTATTTTTCAGTAAGTATTTACATCATATTATTCATACAAAATGGAGAAGTAATTCCTTATGAAAATGAAGAAGGATGGTGAGTCCATTAGTACCAATGAAGAAATTTTCACAAGAAATATGAGGTATGCTTCTATTATTAGAATTGAATAAAAATATAATAATGATCAATTTTTAAGTGGCATGAAACCAAGTCACTGAAGGCCATTAACTATAAGTTATTTTAGTAGTAATGAAGAAATAATTTGATTTAATACCAAGGTAGAAATGTTGATTCAAGTTAACCATAAATCTAATGGGTTTGTGAATAAAATTAAGATGTAATTAAAAGGAAATTATAGTAACAAAAACCATAGAGATAAGAATATGAGTATAGTGACTGATACTTTTTATACGTATATATTTCATCTTATTAGATTAATATTAATTATATAACATGAAAATACACATGAGAATTTTATAGTTATAGTGACTTTGGAAACATGGATTCATAAAAAACTAGTTTATAAGTGAACCACATCATCTCCAACTATGTTCTTCATAACTATTACCCTTATTATACATATCACACATAATTACTTTTCTTATAACCTAGGGAAAGGAAACTTAATAAAGGGTTTTCTCAAATGCCCAGTAAGGGTGAAAAAGAGAGATATCAATGTTCATACAACCATGACATGAACATAAAGATATGAGAACATTAATATTATATTAAAAACCATGCATTTAATATCAAATATCATAATCATGAGTCATGGAATAAATATTTGCAGCTAATAAGACATAAATCATATAGGAATCAAAGGACACGATCCATAAAAACATAACATTGGCATAAGACATTGATTTATGGCATACACGTAAGTATAGAAAAAAATTTACTATATTGTCAATGGTTATTTACAAGAGTATTATAGTGTAATTAGTTCACTCCCCAAACCATCATAATTATCAAGGTTCACTCCCAGGGCTATATCACAGTAGATAAAGTATCATACTGAACTGGTTTCAGTCCCTATTCAAATTTTTTTTATCACATGAGATATCAATATTTACCCAATAAATTTGAGGTATATATAATTATAGTCCCACATATCATATAATGAATATCATACATATGTGTGTCATAAGATCATAAAACATTTATCATATTAGAACCTATGAAAATAAATATATTTCATAAAAATTTCATCACAACATTCCCTATGTAAAAGGAACAAGTTTAATAAAAAAATCATCATAAAATAACCCATGTAAATGGACATTCTTTTATAAAAATTTCATCACAGTATAACCCTTGTAAAGGGAACAAGTTTCATAAACATTTCATTATTTGATCATAGCATAACCCATTGAGATAAAATAAGCTTTATAAAAATATATTCATCTTAATCATTAACTATATAGAGAAATAATAAGGATGGTATATTTGGATAATATCTATAGTAAAGGATAAGTAAAATAAAGGGTTGTTGTCTTTGATGAATATAAACAATATTACAATATTGTTAAACATTATTGAGGATAATATACTTTCCACTTGGAAAATCACTTTTAAGAAACTAAAAATAGTAAAATATTATGAATTTCATACTCTTTGAAAACATCCTTCGAAAATTATAAATGAATATTTAGATTATTGAATGGTCATGATGAAAAAATTTATGTTTCTATTGTATAAGTAAAAAACATTCCTTCTATATTTTTTTTTAAAATTTAAAAATAACCTTGTTTGAAACATGATAAGAAGATTAATTTTAATTAATTTTTTAAAAAGAGAACAATGTATAAAAGTGACTTTAAATAATAATTTTCGAATATATAAAAAATTGAAAATATATTTGGGAAACATGAAAATGGAAGAAATTGGATTTCCAAATGAAGAGAGAAATAAATCTGATTTTATATAAATACATTCTTTTGGTCACATGAGAACTTAAAGAGAGGAAAATGAATTGAAAGCATGTAAATACCAGATATAATAAAAGAAGAATAAAAGTAATGAGTTTCATAAGAGGTAGATCATAAGAATTAATAATCAAAAACTTAATCATAAACAATCCTGGTAAACTATAGGATTGTATCATAAAACCCTTACTATTTTGGTATAATCATAATTGTAAAACCAAGGAAAGAAATAACCACATATTAATATGTAAATATCTTATAAATTTCATTAGAGACATAATAAAAAGAATACATGGGTAGTATATAGACCACATAATGAAATAATGAATTGAATATGGAATAGAGATCATAGAAATAAAAGTGAGAAAAAAAATCCCTTATACAATTTGGTAAATTTTGAATTGTAAGACCCATGAAAGAATAACATTAAATAAAAATTTAAATATCATTATAATAAATAAGTTAAACATATAACATTTCAAAGGGGTAGTATATATGATACACCCAAATATTTAAAAATAGTAACATCACATTTGATAGAATATATAAAACGAAACACCAAGATTATAAGAGAATTTGATATCGGATTACATTATGATATATTGAATTTTAAATAAATTCAATCTATATGATATTTTATAATGTACATAATGTCAGGTTTTAATGAAATATGACACTCTATTAAAATATTATAATTTAAACATGTCCATTATAACCTAGATGTTAATATGAAGGGTATTAATAGTAAAAAATAAATAATAAAAATTATTTTGTTTACCTATTTATAAAATAAATTCAATGGTTATATATTGATTATAAATAAAATAAGTACCATTTTAAAGAGAAATAAATGTTTTATCAAAAGCATTATTTTTCTAAAAGGTGGATTAGTTGCACTTAGCACACATAAGTTAAAATTAATTTTCACCATTTTTAGAAAATTTATTTAATAAAACTAAACTTCATTTTTTAAATATATATATAACAATTTTCTAGGGGTTTATTTTTATAATTTCCTAAAAAGATTAATTTTTTGACGATTAGTGAGAACATTAGTTTTTATTGAAAAATACCTTTTTATTTAAATTATTTACAAAGTTCAATTATATTTTAAATTTGATTCAATTTTCATCAGTTCAGTTATATTAAAAATAAAATAATTTATATCATTGGAGTCAATTTTATATTTAACTTCAATATTAAAAAATTCTATACTTATTAGAATTTTATATTTTGAAAACAACTCTTTCATTACGTATGTGGTATAATTTTAAATTGAATTCAATCACTTATATAAATTGGATTTTGAAAAATAGATTCCATATTTTTAATAATAATATTTAATATTATCTAATAGGTTTTATTTAATTTTTTAACATAATGAATAGTGAAAATAATAAATATTAATTACCACGGTTTTGGTAGAAATGAGTTTACTTGGGAGGTTAAAATAAGAAGATAAGGGTTTAAATGACTTTCCATCTTATTATAAACCAATTAAATGGAAATATTTATACATTATAAACTATATGGTTTGATAATGACCCATTTTTTATGATTATTTAGTTGAAAAATGTGGGTATCAATTTTTCATTTCAAAAATTCTATGTGTGTCATCTCATTAACTCTTAAAAGGCCACCACTCTATTCATTTTTTCACACATCAAAAACCATTTGGTTAAGCCATTAAAAACCCAAATAAATTACATAATTAACTTCTCATATCATATTGGTATTATATTTATTATTAATCCATCCTAATAATAATTTAGGTATAAACATAAAGAGGCTCTCCAAATAAGAGGTTAATTTCATAAACATGCATATTTTTTTATTTCTTCTTCCAAATGCCGGGAAAAAGTATTAAAATATAATAATATAATAAAAAAATTATATCATATATATTAATATTTTATTATGATAATTTAATTACCCATATCCATCTCCACTTCCACTATATGATAAATGAAACATTCGATCGTGTGTACAACAGACAACTACCTCGTAAACCGATGTAATTTTTTACATCACCACATTTCAAGTATGGATATAATGATGGTTCTAAAATATTTATATGATATTTATGAAATTATTATACTACTTTAATTTTTATATCACAAAAAAATTCTTACATTCCATTCCATGGAGGATATGATAACTTCGATCGTGTGTACTATAGACTACCACCCCGTGAAGTGATGTGATTCATTTTTATCTAATGATTTACTAAAATGTAGTAAGGTTAAAGATAATGAATATATTAGATTTTTATGATCATAATATAAATATATAAATAAAATACCACATATAAATTTTTACCTTCTAATCTATTTGAATATAATAATGTCACTTGTGTGTACGTGTGGACTACCACCACCACATAGTGATGTGAAATGCTTTTATTTTTAAATTAAATGGATAGTAATAAGGCTATATTTTATTAATATAAATTATATAAATAAAATAATAATAGTTCTATAATGGTTAATTAAAAAATATTTTTCTTTCCTTTAATCCTTCATGATAAATGGAAACAATGTTCATGTGTACGTATGACCTACCATCTCCATGAACGATGTAATCAATTTTATATCTCAATCATTTATATATTAATCTAAATAAATATTTATTGAATTTATATGATATATGAACCATTTCATGACATTATTTTTATGATTTAACTATGATAAAATTAAAAGGAAAAAAATTATCGAACTAAAACATACATGAAGAATGAAGCAATTATTACCAAAAATAATGATTTTAACAAAGGGTTGATAATAAAACAGGGATAAAATAATATAAGTAAATCATATATGGATTGAGATATATGATTATGGTTTTTTCATATTTTTATAATAAACCTGTATTTATTATATAGGTTGTTTTGAAACATATGAATGAAGTCAAACCTGAGGTAAGGGTTTCTCTCTGTATTTTAACTTCCATAAGACATACACAATATTCACCAATAATTAATTTTTTGGTGTATAAAATACCTATTTTTATATTTCATATCCGGAATATATTTATATTAATTGTATTTTATGTTTCACTTGATGTTATTTCCTTCATGGTTCTTATGATTCAAAATTTACCAAAGTGGTAAGGGTCTATTTCGCAATCTCATTAGTATTAAAGATATTTTTTGGTTAAGTATCCCTTGGGTTAATTATTTGATATATCAATCATAAATAGAATCTATTTTCTCTATAATATTTATTTATGAATATTTTCAATTAATATTTTTTCACTCTTTAGTACTTAAAAATATTGTGATTTTTTTCTGAAAACTTGACTTTATTTCTCTCCTTAGTCTAAATTCTCCTTTCATAAAAACCCATGTTTTCTGTAAATGCTTTAAAAAAAGGTTTCTACATTTTTTAAATTCTTTATTGAATAATAATTTACTATTATTTTACTTTTTACAGAAAAAATATAAATTAATATTTAATTCCTTTTCAATAAAAGGTATTTTTGGATTTTACCAAATATTTAAAAAGAATATTTTTTAATAGTTATTGAACGAAAAAAAATTATTTCATCATAACCACTCAATTTTTTAAAGATGTATTGTATTAGGATGGATTGACCACTGAGAGGGGAGTGGTGAATTAGTGGTTTCATTTTATGAATTCATTTTCATTAAAATTAAACCTCTTGAACTTGTAAAGGTTCTAAATCCTCTAAATAATATCTCTAAATACCACCTCACATGTAGCAGTTATAAAAGAGAGAGAAGAAAATAATACATACATGGTTTTGTAGAAAATACAATCCTTACTGAAATATTTTATTCTCAGTGGTTACAAATTCTCCACTATCAAAAAAGTGAATAAAATTTCTATCAACTATAATGGAAATACTTCTACTCTGACTACAACAAAAAAACATCATTTTCCTTTGGACCCAACAAAAATAATTCTTGCTACAACTCTAAACAAGAAACTACTTATCCTCCTAACTCCAAACCAAATAATTCACCTTCCCTCAGCACTAACCAAAAGGCTTCACCTCTGTTCATGTATTGATCTACTATATGGTGATTCTATGAACTTTCTTCACAAGATTGTAGGAAATTACTTTCTTGTGTACCTGGTTAAGTATCTTCTACACCCACTAGTTGGGTGTATTGGTCTTTCTCAATAATTCTAATCACTTTTAATGAATATTTTCTACAGTGAAACTCTTGTCAGGATTATTCTTCATTATACTGATGTGCCACCCATACTTAGATATTTGAAATAAATGCACACAAAGTTATTCAATATTTTATGCAAGATCAGACATACACAAATCTAAGTTGTTTTCCTTTTGGAATTTTCAATTCAAACCCAAAAAATACACTACATACATGGAAGTGTCATGCATGGCATCCAAAATAATATCCTTATGAATCTCAAGGTTGGTACATATGCATGTAATTATTAATGCACTACATTACCCATTTTTTTCAATATTCACGCACCTCACTTAAATCTCATGAATGCATGTTATCACATGCATGTATATTCCATGTACCATGAAAACCCTTATTGAAAAGGGGTGTGTATACACTATCTACCTTATTTTTCATCATCCACTCCATGTATACACATACACACACTTTCCAACTTGGGTTTCATAAAACAAACCTTGTATATAAACACACACACACACTGTCCACCTTCAATTCATGTGTATGAATTCACTTTCTTATGTTCTCTTCGAGTAAGTGCGTGAGGTTTGAACTCATTTCTGTAAGATTCACAGAACATTCATGGAAGTATTTTAACTATTTGGGCTATTTATGTTTCTTATGTAGCATAGTGTAGGTGAAACTATCTCTCAATTCTGAAGAATTTTTTTTTAAGATAGGGAGATGTGTGTCATGAAATCTTAAGAAGATTTTTGGAATCTCACTTTCATTATGATACTATTGAGTGAAATGTTTTCATGTCATGAGGGTTGCATGATTCTTCTCATTTACACATGAAAAGCTATGATGGAGGGATTGTTTCTTCATATACCAAGATCTATTTATGTTGCTCTTATTTTATATGAAAAAATGAGAGATCTCTTAATGTGACACCATCACCCTTGTTTGAGGGTTCATTTATTTTTAAAGGTGATTATCACCAACTCATTGTAGTGCCTCTTTCCACATGTTATGTTGCATGAAATACTTATTCAAAAAATTTGAATACCCGAGATATTGTATTATTTGAATCAATATGGGAACTATGTAATTAAAAAAATCATGTCTCTTTTACATTTCTCCCTTGCATTGATATCCTCATTTGCGTGTGATGAGGATCACATGATTCTC
Organism: Viscum album; assembly: GCA_963277665.1. Taxonomy (NCBI): domain Eukaryota; kingdom Viridiplantae; phylum Streptophyta; class Magnoliopsida; order Santalales; family Viscaceae; genus Viscum; species Viscum album. The sequence goes on from OY728131.1 coordinate 1,199,341,238, forward strand.
ATTATCCCAAAATATTGAAATCATCCATTACTCGAATGTTGTCTGGAACATCATTTTCAGTCATCTGATGATTGTTCTTCATATTATCACATGTATGGCAAGCTTATCATGCTTTCATGGTGACCAAAGTATCATCATACATAAATCTCGATGAAAGAACACTCATTGAAAATGAAATCATGATCGAAAGTGGTTCGGCCAATGTTATGAAGTATAGGATATCTATATACAATGGTTAGAGATGAAGATGATGTCCCCATCTTGATCTAATGAATGAGATAAAATGATCAAGAGGAAAAGAATTTTTTTGAATTTTTAAAAATGGATGAACAAAAATCGGCATCCCACATCCCACATTGGTTCAATATTTATCTAGGTAGTAATTTATTAATTAAGGCATGCCACAACCATATCGACATTGACATGTGGGATCCGCACCTGCACTCCTCTACACTACATGACATCACAAGATTCGACCCACCGATACATGCTAGTGCACACTGTGCACCCACCTCCACTAAAATCCTATACATAACCCAAGAACACATTATACATGGGAATGCACTCCACTGACTCCATGTAGGCTGCCTATGGAAGGCCCTCACATTGGGTTGACTCATTAGGTCTCTAATGAGTGGTTAAGGGATATCCCTGGTGGATCACATGGTTTGGCCCATAAATATTTCAGTAAGTCCACCTTATAAATTACATAGAATAACATAAGTATCAAATTTAATAGCACCTTCCTCAATTGAAATTACATTCCAAACATTCTCCATTTTCTTTATTAAAAATAATATTTTTCATGGTCTTCGTTTATAGTAAAAAAAATTTAAGAATCCTTAGCACATATATTCAATCATTAAAGATCATTTAAAAAATCATAAGAGTTTAAAAAAGTATAATTTTCAGAGCTTAACATCCAATTAATATGAATCTATAATATTTTTCATGATATTTATTTGTAGTAAACAATGTGAAAATTCATTATCACATTTATTCAATCATTAAAAATTAGTCCAATGATAGTCAATGTTTTTTCCAAGGGGAATTATCCATGTTTAAAATCCAATTCCATTTGATGAATCCATAAAATAATAAAGGTATCATCACTTCTTCCAAAATCACTGAACAAATATTTATATAACATTGAAAACAAATGGGATACTAGGCCCAAAAATCTCACAGTTTTTATTTTTCTAAAATATCATTTTCATATATTAAAATTCAATATGTGTTCTCAACACATTATCCACCTTTTAAAATCAAATACAGAGGATAATTGGGGAATATTTATTATCTTTTTTATATGAATATTCCATGACCACTTTAAAGGGATGAATGATATTATATGGTTTTCTTAGAAAAAGTCTTTAGTTAATCAAATCTAAGTCTATATAGGCTAACCCAGTGTATAAAATAAGATAGATAAAACTAGGAATGTCTAATTAATTCATAAAATAGCATGTTTGTGAAATTATTATTAAAATGCATCAATTCTCATCCAAGCGGTCGAAAATATTTAAATTTATTAATAAAATGATAAATCGTACACAAACTTCAAAAAAAACATCAAAAAGATCATGTGAAAAAGATATACCTCCCCCTTTGCCTTTTTTGTTCAAAAACCAAACAATAACCATTAATTAATAAGACAATAAAATTAAGAATAAGGGAAGAAAGTGTGATTGGTATTCCTTGAACATTAATTTTGAATCTTTCATTTTTTTAAATTCATTCTCAAGGTTTCTCACCCTTAAGGGATGGACACTTTTCTTTGAATTTCATTGTATTATGTAGACTCCATGAAGTAAAATGTCATCCTATTGTAAAAAATTGATATCCTCAATCATGTACTTTAAATCCCTGCAATGTTAGTTAACAAAAGTATAAAATAATATGGAATAAAGACTTAACTCTTAGTTTTATATAAGTAACATTTAGACTAAGATATTCCTATCACTCTAGTCTATTATTTTCTTCCAATCTCAAAATTTTAAGATTTATTAGGACCCTTTTTTTGTTTTTAGTATAAATTTTTCATTCTTATTATATGTTCTTAATAACAATTTATTCCTTGGTATTTTAGATCTTAATGTTTCAAACTATGGATAACTTCTCATTTTTTTCTCATAATTTTCAGTGAACACTTACTATATTTTATATTTATCACGTTTTTTAGAATCTTATTTTTTTTATACTATTTCAACTAGAGTGACCAAACAACTAGACCATCACTCTTGAAATATTAAATATTCTTAGAATCTACACATGACTTTTCATTGGTTTTATTTTGTAACATATTCCCTTTTACAACATTGGGATCCTCTCCTTTTATTCTGGTCATTAACACCTCATCCTTATAACCATTTAAATTGAATTTACCAAAATCTTCTTCTATAATGTGAAATTTGTTTTGTGTAGATAGTTGTGGTTCAAATATGATCACTTGTTATATTCTTTTGGTTATTGTCCTCATATTCTCTTTGAAACTCACCCATGATTCTTTCACCATTACTCATAAAGACATGTAACCATTATGAATATTCTTTGTGACCGTGCATACCCGAACACAAGTAAAATCCATGAATAATTAATCTCTAATATTGTTTCTAGACGTATCCTAATCCATGTTGTTATTTTCTTGTTTTAAATTTATCGTCTCTCTTCTTAGGGGGTTGTTTCATCCTTGGAATATTTTTCTCTTTCCCAAATGTGTAAGATTTCCTCTCATTCTTCATGGATCTCATATCCTCAATTTTAAAATTCCTACCTACACTTTTAGAAGTATCATATTTATCAAAATGATTATGTTCACTTTTACTTTTCTTTTATATAGCTTGAGAAGTTTACCCCTTATATCACTAGATTTTTTAAATCCTATTTTGATTTATTCAACTCACATTTAATTGTGAAACATATGGCTTATGTCATAAATATCACTTATTCTATAAAAATAAACATATCTTTGAGTTCACATATCATCTTATCTTGTTCATTAATTTTTTTAATTTTTAATATCAATGTCACTAAAAAAGAAAATTCATTCTTAATCATCCCCTAAATTTCATTATCAAACGAAACTTGTTATTACATATTCATTTTAGTAGTTAATTTGTTATTTTTATTCTTATGTTTCTACATTATTTATTGATATATTTGATCTATTACATACAAAATTATAATTGTCCTTTAAACTTCCCGTCATGACCCCCTCCCACCAAAGATGCCCCTTCTGAGTTGGCAATGGTGAAAGGGAGATAATGACCCCTAAGTCCCACCTTTAGTAGGCCCTGGAGTGGAGACTAGCACCAAGGGTTAGAGTTTTCACAAATATGGGAGGCATTACACTTTTTATTATTTAAGATCTGGAAATAGGATGAGTCAAACACCAAAAGGAAAAAAAGGGAACAAGTGAATGAAAATAAACCCAAACCAATCCCACATGCATGTTTAAATAATTTTGAAACAAATTAAAAGTAAAAGAAAGCTCAAAAGTACAGTACCAAAAGAAACAAGTGTACAACAACCGCAACAACTCCCACTGTCAAGACTAGTAGGGTCCCGCACGACCCTGGTAGTCCTCCTGGAAACCTAAAAGTAAACGTAGGGTGAGCATACAAGTATACTCAGTAGGGAAACCTAAAGATCTTGTGCACAAGTGGGGAGAAATCCTAATGTCCCGTGAGAATAGTAGAAGAAAACAAAACCTAACAAGGAATTCTATCCACCCAACCTCACCAGCCACACTCACTAAAACACAAAACAACAGGTAGTAGTATATAAGAACAAGAGTATTGGGTACCCCGCACCATTTCCCACTATTTAGCTGCTCTTCCTAAGGGTGAACGTCCTGACGCTGCCACACTCTTCCTGCCCGCACACACCTGGGCCTCAAGAACCACATATCTCACCCGCACACACCTAGGCCTCACAAACCACATATCCCGCCCGCACACACCGGGGCCTCACAACCACACATCCCTCCTGCACACACCTGGGCCTCACAACCACATATCCCACCCGCACACACCTGGGCCTCATCCCGAAGGTTCTTGAAAAAAAAAAGTAAACTTGCCCGAAGATTCTTGGGATAAACCCACCCCAATCGAAACCTACCTGAAGAGTGTTCGGCACTAAGTGATCAACATGGGTGGGGTACGAAAAAACAGAAAGATATAGATATAAATATATATATATGTATACCAACACACAGCCCAAACTATGGCTTCTAAATAGAGAAACTGAGCATGTGCCTTGGCTCTGCTACTACGAATCATGCATACAAAAAAAAACCCCAACCCCATTTAGGTCTTCACGTTTCAACAAGATTAGTTTATTAGTTCCTTAACTACTGGGAAATTAACCACAACCAACCATATCAATCATTCATAAAACATATCCCTGCCATCCACAAATTATGTTAGGAAAACACAAGCAACACAACAAGTCCATTATTATTAACCAACCAAACCCATTGATTATTATTCCTATTTCATTTACCATGACCCACCATTCATAAACTCTTTTACTTTTATTTATTATTCACAACCCACAGTTTGTTTACATTCAAACCCATCCCTGCAGCCCCACTGCCAACCACCATAACCACAAACACACCAAAACTAATACATCATCATCCCTTGATACCATTTATCTCAGCCCTGCTCCCCATCACCAACATAGCATTCACACAAACCCACAACCAAGCCAACTGCAGCCCCACTTCTCACCTGATCCACAACCACCGAAAAAACACCCTTCGTATAAATAAACCCTAACCAGAACCCATATGTTTATTATTTCAGTTTTGTTCAACCGGGGTGATCACACAAGGGTTCTGGATTTTCATTTAATCAGCCAACTTTATGTGATTAACCAATTTCCACATTCCACAATGTTTCCATCCTTAAACGGTCTAGATAGAGAGGGCATCATTTAATTGCGCATGAAAAGGCCCCCAACGACCATGATTTCCAGTAGGCATAAGCCTATTCAATTCAAAACATAATATCACAGGATATAAATAATGTAACTACATTCACAAACTTCCCATCCCCGTTATATAAGCCATTTATTATCTTTATTAAACTAGTTCAAATGGGGTTCACATAAACTAGAGGACACCCACCCCGCATGATGCACAATTTAGAGAGATGAAGGTAAGATCTCTACCTCAACAGGTTCTGATAACAACGCTCCCCTGGATCATCTTTAGAAGTCGTACGTCAGCATTCGTCGCTTCTGGAAAAAACCGGAAAAACCTTCTTGGTTGGAAACTGTAAAAGAAAGGCCAAAGGGAATGAAACAAATCCAATCTCAGAAGTTCCGCCTCTTCGTTATGATCATGTGGCCACTGACGGATCGTAAATCGGAGCTCGGATGAAGAAGTTATGGAAGAAAAGAGCCTTCGAGTCTCTTGGGAGAGCTCTGCTGAAAGGAAAGGGGAGGAGAGGAGTGATTTGAAAAGGAGGAGAGGACCCCTCCTTTTATAGGAAAGAAAAACAAAAGTACACAACATGTACTTTCTAGTACACGGCGTGTACTCGACCATTTCACACGGTCACCACGCGGCTTCCAACACGGCCTTCAACGCGGCACGTGGCCATTGACTGGTCAACACACGGTTTGAGGGTAACACGTACATGGGGAGGGACTACACGGTGTGTAGTATGGGGTACACAGCGTGTACCCATTTATTTCACATGGTAAGGACATGGCCTCATCATGGCACATGGTCATTGACTAGTCAACACATGGTTTGAGGGTAACGCGTACGCGGGGAGGGACTACACGGTGTGTACCCATTTATTTCACATGGCAAGGACATGACCTTCAACATGGGGTATACCCGATGAGGGGGTACATAGTGTGTACTCACACTACACGGCGTGTACTTACAAAATTATGGAAAGTGTGGGAAAAGTCCATTTTACCCTCCATAACACTTCCTGACCTTTATTTTGACAAAGGGATGGGCCGGAGAGGTCTGGGCCATTACATCAGATACCTCTTAAAACATTCTCGTCCCTGAGAATTCAAAATCCAACTTAGAGGAACCCAACAAGATACCCCTTAGGGATCTCGTTATAACATGAACCCATCCAACAACCATAATCATATGTGTTAGGAATTCCTTCTCCTATGTTGAGATATTATCCGCTTTAGGTGGAACTGACTCGTCTGCACGGGTTTAATCACATCCTCATTAATGCGTCTCAATTAAGAAATGGGTATTCCCACTTTCATACATTAGGATTTTTTTCAACTTGCACTACTCTCCAACACCACACAACCAACACACTGCCCGAACACATGGTTTGGGGAAATTCATTCTCCTATGTCGATATATTATCCGCTTTAGGCGGCACTGACTCACCTGCACGGTTTCAATCGCATCCACATTAATGCGTCTCAATTAAGGATCAAGTTTTTCCCTTTCCCCACACATCCAGATATGTTACACACTACTAGAGAAGAAAGAAACAAAAGGTCTCACAACCGACAAGCCAAGCATTCCATATATCAAAGGTACAGAGTATAACATCAAAACAAAGCTCAGAAGAACAAGGAAAACACAAGTCAAAACAACTCCGAGTACTGAGCGTGTATCTGGGCCTCCCACTCCCAAGTGCTCCCCCCAAGGCTGCCATGCCTCCACTACACATGAACCAAGTTTATGGTTCATCCACATAGAAACTTCTCCTTATGATCCTCGATTCTGACTGGTCGTTCCTCGAAGGTCGCATCATCTCCCATACCTAACTCTCCCCAGTCGATAATGTGAGAGTCGTCATGTAAGTACCAACAAAGTTGGGATACATGGAAGACGTCATGAACTTTCTCCAACTGAGGTGGAAGGGCTAGCTGATATTCCACCTCGACGACTCACCTCAGCACCACGAAAGGTCCGATGAAACTAGGGGAGAGCATACTCCCCTTCACAAACCTCCTTTTCCCCCATCGAGGGGAAACATTCAAGAACACATGATATCCCACCTCGAACTCCAAGGGCCTCCTCTGATGATCAGCATAAGACTTATGTCGGTCCTGAGCTGCTTTCATCTTCTCACGCACAAGCTGGACTTTCTCTGTGGTGCTCTGTACTACCTCTGGCCCAAGAGCACCTATCTCACCAACCTCTTCCCAACAAATGGGTGAATGACATGGTCTTCCATATAAAGCCTCAAATGGTGCCATGCCAATAGTAGAGTGGAATCTGTTGTTGTAGGAAAAACCTACTAAAGGCAAGTGTCACACCCATCATCCTCCAAAATCTAGAACGCATGCTCGCAGTATGTCCTCAAATGTCTGGATAGTCCGCTCTGTCTGCCCCTCAGTCTGGGGGTGGAAAGTAGTGCTAAGGCGTATCTGGGTGCCAAAATCATGTTGTAACCCCCTCCAGACCGGTGAGGTAAACTGAGTATCCTGATATGAGATGATAGTCTTCAGAACTCCATGAAAACGCACCACCTCGTCTACGTACCTCTGTGTTAAGGTACTCACCGGGCCCGACTCCTTAACTGCTAATAAGTGAGCTGATTTCATCAATCGATCCACCACTACCCAGATAGAATCATAACTACCCTGAGCTTTGGGTAGTCCTGTGACGAATTCCATTATGATGTCATCCCATTTCCACTCGGGGACATCTAAAGGATGAAACAGACCACTAGGAACACGGTGTTCAGCCTTCACTTACTAACACACTAGGCACTTAGCCACAAAATCCGCCACTACTCGCTTCACCCCGGGCCACCAAAACTGGCCTTGGTACATTTTTGAAACTCCCGGATGTACCGCCAAGGATGAGATATGGAACTCACAGAGAACTCCATCACGCATCACCTCCGGAACAAACTACCTTCCGTGGAAAAGCATCTGATGTCATCTATCCTCTGACCATCCTTCTAGAGAATTTCCCTGATCGCCACGATCCCACATTACTTCTGCCTCAGAGTCCCCCCACTAAGACTCTTCCACCTACTGCAACAAGGAGGAATACACCGTCGTCTGAAAAAAATAGCCTCTAACGCCTTCTACCCTTGTATCCAAGTGCAAGGAAGCCAACTCTCCCATCTCTTTCCAAGAATCAGTGGATTCCTGAACCAATTATTTATGCGACTTCCTTCTTAGGGCATCACCTACAACGTTGCCTTTACCTTCAGTGTAAGAGATCTTGTAGTCATAGTCTCGGAGAAACTCGACCCATCTCCGCTTTTGCAAGTTCAGGTCACACTGGGAGAAGATATAACATAAGCTCTTATGATCTGAGAAGACCAAAAAGTGCTCCCCAAATAGGTAATGTCGCCACAACTTCAGTGTGAACACTACTGCTTCAAGCTCTAGGTCATGGGTGGCATAGTTACACTTGTGAGGGCGCAACTTCCTAGACCCATAATAGATCACACCCTTTATCTGCATCAGTACGCACCCCAAACCAAGGCCAGAAGAATCACAAAACACCTCATACAACAACCATTCCTTTGGAAACCTGAGTACTGGAGCACTGGCCAACTTCTCCTTTAGGTAGTCGAAGGCTTTCTGGCACTGCTCTTTTAATAGGAAGACCTGGTTCTTCCTAGTCAAAGTTGTCAATGGAGTAGAAACTTGAGATAAGTCTGAAACGAACCTCTGATAATAGCCTTCCAACCCTAAGAAACTACCAACTTCTACCACGCTCTTGGGTGCTGCCCAAGAAACAACTGCCTCTACCTTCGACGGGTTCACTGACACTCCATGCTGAGACACCATGTTCCCAAGGAAGTGTACTTATTGCATCAAGAACTTAAACTTTGACAATTTCCCATAAAGTTGGTGGTGTCGATGGACTTCCAAGACTACCCTGAGATGATCAACGTGATCCTCCTCTGATCTTGAGTAGATCCGAATGTCATCGATAAACACAACGACGAACCAGTCCAGAAACTGTTGGAAGAAAAAGTTCATAAGTCCCATAAACACAGATGGTGCGTTCGTAACTCCAAACAGCATCACTAAAAACTCGAAGTGCCCATACCTGCACCTGAAATATGTCTTTGAGATGTCGTTGTCCTTTACTCTCAACTAATGATATCCAGATTGTAGATCAATCTTAGAAAACCAACCTGCTCCCCTCAGCTAGTCTAAGAGATCATCTATCCTTGGAAGGGGGTATCGGTTCTTGACCGTTACCTAATTCAACCTTCAGTAGTCTATGCATAGCCTGAGACCACCATCTTCCTTCTTCATGAACAAAACTGGAGCACCCCATGGAGACACGCTGGGTAGAACAAAACCCTTCTCCATCAGATCGTCAATCTGAATCCATAACTCCCGCAACTCTGAAGGTGCCATCCGATAAGGGGCCATAGAAATCAAACGAGCACCAGGCTGTAAGTCTATCCCGAACTCAACGTCATGTTGGGGGGGGAGGGGGTAGAGTCACAACCTCCTCAGAAAAAACATAGGGGAACTCCCCAACACCCTCTGGGACATCCATTATCTCTATATCAGCTGAAACCATTGATAACCCGCCTAACAAGGAAAGGAGAGGCTTCACATGACGGCTTCCTACCTGATAGCTCCTCTCACCAATAAAAGATACACACTTCCCATCCATTTCAGAGAACACGAATCTTCTTCAGAAGCATTACATAATGACACAAATAGAAAACAACCATTCCATGCCTAGGATGACATCGTATGGATGCATCTGTAGCAAAAGAAGGTCCCCACTAGATCGATGCGGTCCCAACATCAACCCACATCCCCGGCAAACACAAGATATGCTGGTCTAGCCTCCAACTGGTGTACTCCACACCAGTGGTACAGAAATTCTCTCTACATATAGTCCCAAAGCATGGGCTAGACTAGGTGCAACAAAGGAGTGCAAAGCTCTTGAATCGAACAAAGCAGAAACGAGAGTACTGAACAAAAAAATCGTACCTCGCACCACCTCTGGTCCTGCCAGAGCTTCCAACTCTACTGCGTGAAACTGTCCACGCTCATCTCCTCTACCTATTTGATGTCAACCACCTCCCCAACCACACCCTGGTTGAGGTCCTTGGGGAGCACCATGAGATCGGCCTCCTCTTGCAAAGTCTTCCCTCAGAGGAGTAGGGTCCTGCTGCTGCTGGAAGGGCCTTGCCGGAAACTGGTGCTGCTAAGGCGGGCGCTGAACCTGCCCACCTCCACCGTACTAAGCTCGTGTCGGGCACCGACTCTGAATGTGCTCGGAACATCCACAAGAGAAACACTTCAGTCCTGGGCTCTTGAAAAAGGGACAACCACCTGAAGATCTGAACTGGAACTGCTGGTGCCTTCTCCCTATTGGCCTGAATCTGGAAGGTCCCATCGCAGGAGACCTTCTACTGACTGCCTTCCCCTTCTATGAACCCGGATAGATCCCCTCACAGGGTTCACCTACCTGCGAGTGTATCCTCTCTACAACCTCTGCCTTATTCTGCACTTCCAAGTACGTTGGAAGGGTGAAGGGGGTGACATCATACTAGATCGAAGGATGAAGCGCCTCCTCCAAACGTCTCGCCCGAGACTCCTCATCCAGAAAGAGATCCGGAGCAAAGCGTAGGAGATCCTTGAACTTGATCCCAAACTCTCATACTGACATACTCTCCTGCTGAAGGGAGAGTAACTCCTGATGCTTCTCCGCCTTGAACATGGAAGAAAGGAATTACTCTCGGAATTCTTTCTCAATGTCAGCCCACAAAACCTCTGTCTCTATCCTCTCTCCTAGGTAGAGCGTCCACCACTAACACGCCGCACCTCTCAGCTGACTGACTGCTAGGGGAACCCAGTACTCCCTCGGAGAATGGATCAAAGTAAAAGCGATCCATATCTCCTCAATCCACACCTCCGTCTCCATATCCGAAGTACTACCCTCGTACTTCTTGAGGGTTTTCCGCTGGAATGAACAGAGAGTCTTCTGCCACTAGCTATCTTCCTCCCCTCGGTCAATCCTTAACTGATCGACCACCTGAATCAGCTGGGCCTCGGCTATCTGAGTCACCCGGGGATGACGTCCAGGTGCCATTGATATATGGTAAAAAAATATTACCTAAGACCAAGTAGTAATGAAATTTCTCAAGGATTCAATTTATTTTATTCAATTTATTTCCCAGAACACACAAATCAAGTAAAAAATAATCATTATGATGCATGTACCTTCCCTATTGTCTCTAACCTATAATCAATGTAGTCTCACTTGGTTGTTTGTTAGGCTCAGAGTCCTTGTATCGGATCACAGGGGGGCCTAAAATCCCATGTCCTAGCCAGTATTCCCTGGCCTATGTCACGCACCAAGATCAGCCAACATTGTTTCCCTACCATCACATGAAATCCTCACTGTGCCTAACTCCAAACTCCATCCCATCTCTCAACCATCACCTATGATACCATTCTGTAACAACCCCCTCCCCCCAATGATGCCCCTCCTAAGCTGGCAATGGTGAAAGGGAGATAATGAACCCCAAGTCCCGCCTCCAGTAGGCCCCGGAGTGGCGACTAGCACCAAGGGTATGAGTTTTCACAAATATGGGAGGCATTACACTTTTTATTATTTAATATCGGGAAATAGGATGAGTCAAACACCAAAAGGGAAAAAAGGAACAAGTGAATGGAAATAAACCCAAACCAATCCCACATGCATGTTTAAATAATTTTGAAACAAAGTACAAGTACAAGAAAGCTCAAAAGTATAGTACCAAAAGAAACAAGAATACAACAACTGCAACAACTCCAACTGTCCCGACTAGTAGGGTCCTACACGGCCCTGGTAGTCCTCCTGGAAACCTGAAAGTAAACATAGGGTGAGCATACAAGTATACTCAGTAGGGAAACCTAAAGCTCTCGTGCACAAGTGGGGAGACATCCTAATGTCCTGTGAGAACAACAAAAGAAACCAAAACCTAACAAGGAATTCTATCCACCCAACCTCACAAGCCATGCTCACCAAAACACAAAACAACAGGTAGTAGTATATAATAACGAGAGTATTGGGTACCCCGCACCATTTCCCACTAGTTAGTTTCTCTTCCTAACAACAAACGTCCTGACGCTACCACACTCTTCCCGCCCGCACACACCTAGGACTCAAGAACCACATATCCCACCCGCACACACCTGGGCATCACAACCACACATCCCACCTGTACACACCTGGGCTTCACAACCGCAAATCCCGCCCGCACATACCTAGGCCTCATCCCGAAGGTTCTTGAAAAAAAAAGTATACATGCGCGAAGAGTCTTGGGGTAAAACCACCCCAATCTAAAACTACCTGAAGGGTCTTAGGTTTAAGGTCGCCTCAAGCCATCATAGCCTATGGAAGAAGGAGCAGGAAGGAGCTAGTAAATAAGGGGAAACCACCCTCTCCCATGAAATGGGAGTGTTCGGAAATAAGTGCTCAACAAGGGTGGGGTGTGACAAAACACAAAGATACACACACACACACACACACACACATATATATATATGTATACCAACACACAGCCTAACCTATGGATTCTAAACAGGGAAACTGAGCACATGCATCGACACTGCTACTACGAAACATACATACAACAAACAACCCAAACCCCATTTAGGTTTTCACGTTTCAATAGAATTAGTCTATTAGTTCCTTTACTACTGGGAAATTAACCACAACCAACCATATCAATCGTTCGTAAAACATTTCCTTGCCTTCAAAAAATCAAGTTAGGAAAACACAAGAAACACAACAAGTCCCTTTTTATTAACCAACCAACCACATTGACTATTATTACCATTTCATTACCATGCCCCACAATTCATTAACTCTTCCAATTTTATTTATTATTCACAATCCAAAGTTCGTTTACATTCAAACCCATCCCCGCAGCCCCGCTGCCAACCACCATAACCACAAACACTCTGAAACTCGTTCATCATCATCCCTTGATACCATTTATCACAGCCCCGCTGCCCATCATGAACATAGCATTCACACCAACCCACATCCAAGCCAACCGCAGCCCCACTGCTCACCCGATCCACACTAACCCACAAAATACCCCCTTTACATAAATAAACCCTAACCAACACCCACATGATTATTATTTCAGTTTTGTTCAACTGGGGTGATCACACAAGGGTTCCGAATTTTCATTTAATCAGACAACTTTACATGATTTACCAATTTTCACATTCCACGAAGTTTCTATCCTTAAACGGTCTAGAAAGATAGGGAAGAATTTAATTGCGCAAGAAAAGGCCCCCAATGACCATGATTTTAAGTAGGCATAAGCCTATTCAATTCACAACATAATATCACAGGATATAAATAATGTAACTACATTAAAAAACATAACATACCCATTATATAAGCCATTTATTATCTTTATTAAACTGGTTCAAATGTGGTTCATGTAAACAAGAGGACACCCACCCCGCATGATGCACAATTTAGAGAGACGAAGGTAAGATCTCTACCTCAATAGGTTCTGATAACAACGCTCCCCCAGATCATCTTTAGAGGACGTCCGTCGACATCCATCGCTTATGAAAAAACTCAGAAAAACCTCCTCGGGTATAAAATGGAAAGGAAAGTCCAAAGGGAAAGCAATAGATTCAAGCTCAGAAGTTCCGACTCATCATTATGATCTCGTGGTAGCTGACAGATCATAAATCAGAACTCGGATGAAGAAGTTATGGAAGAAAAGAGCCTTCGAGTCTCTTGGGAGAGCTCTGCTCAAAGGAAAGGGGAGGAGAGGAGTGATTTGAAAAAGAATAGAGGACCCCTCCTTTTATAGGAAAGAAAAACAAAAGTACAAGGTGTGTAATTTGAAGTACACGATGTATACTTGGCCATTTCACATGGTCACCACACGGCTTCCAACACGGCCTTCAACGCGGCACGTAGCCATTGACTGGTCAACACACGGTTTGAGGGTAACACGTACGCGGGGAGGGACTACATGGCATGTAGTATGGGGTACATGGCATGTACCCATTTATTTCACATGGCAAGGACATGGCCTCAACTTGGCACACGACCGTTGACTGGTCATCCCACGGTTCGAGGGTAACGCGTACGCGGGGAGGGACTATATGGCATGTAATATGGGGTACATGGTGTGTACCCATTTATTTCACACGGCAAGGACACGACCTTCAACACGGGGTATACCCGGAGAGGGGGTACACGACATGTACTCACACTACACGGCGTGTACTTACAAAATTTTGGAAAGTGTGGGAAAAGTCCATTTTACCCTCTAAAACACTTCATGACCTTTTTTTTGACAAAGGAATGGGTCGGAGAGGTCCGAGCCATTACACTTCCACTCAAATTATATTATTAACTCTTGATCATCCCTATTACTTGATGAATTAGTTCTTATATTTTCATGAGAATAGAATCCAAATTCATTATATGAATAACAAATTGATGATGAATCTATAATATGATTAATCAAAATATTTCTCTTCTTTATGTTTTAGTGTTTCTTCTTCTTATTCTTCATTTTTTATGATATATTTCATCATCTGATTCAGAATCTGATTCTTATTATAATTCTTCAACCTTATTTTTTAGACACATCATAACAAAATGTCTAGAGCTACCATAGTTTAATCATTTTTTCATTGTTTATTCTTCCACCACTATTTTCCCTTCCCAAACCCTTTTTATATAAGAGAAATAATGTTATTGACATCATCATCATCCTCATCACTGTTCAAATTTTCATATTCCTCATCCTATTCTTCTCTAAATTTTCACTCTCTTTTGACTTCAAAGGACATTTCAGTTTTTTCTTTCTTCTTGAAATTCATAATTTTCTTCACCTTATAAGATATGAGAATTTTGGGTAGTTCAACAAGAGAAAAATCATACATTTCTTCCAAATATGAGATATTAGAATAAAAAATATAAATAAAATTCATTATCAGCTTTTTGAAAATGATTGTGTAATCCAAATTTTCACCAAATCCTAGAATGTTTTTGAATATATCATTCACTCTAGTGAAATATTACAAAATATTTTCAACATCATCCATTTTTATTTCCTCAAAATTAACCCTCCAAAATTGATTTTTGGAATCATTAACTTTGAAATTTCCTTTATATATATTTTTGAGCTTATTCCAGATATCCTTAGAATTCTTGAGACCCATGAAATTTGTGTAGAAATTTTATATTAGAGACATAAAGATATAATTTTGGACCTTTTATTTGTCCCAAAATTTCTTTTATCAGCTTATTTCATGGAAGAATCATAAAAAAGTGTGTGGAAACCCCATGTTGTAGAACCTATCACTTCTAATACAACTGATATGAGGTAGGGTAACATCATATTAATATAGTTGTGATAGTTCTTTCCATTGATGGTGGGACCACCTCATCTATTTACATAATTAAGATACTCTATCTGTTAAACTAATTCTTCGATATTTAAAGGGAACCTAATCCTCTAATACCACTTATAATATCCTAGGTCAGATTGACCACTCGTATGGGAGGGGTGAATCAATGGTTTAATTTTATGAATTTCATTTCTTTCAAATTCAACCTATTGAAATTATTAAGGTTCTTGATAAACTCAATAAAATATAAAGATCTCATATCATGTTATGTAGTAATAAAAGTGATATCATCACATAGTATTTATAAGGTTTCTCAAAAAGCATTCTCCATACTGCAACTGATTATTCCCTTAGGTTACAGATTCTCTATTATCAAACAAGGGAATAAAATTGCTTTCAACTACACATGAAAGAATTATTCTTTAGCTCTAATGAAGAGACTATTTCTTCCTTTGGATTCAACGAAAATACATCTTTATTTTGATCCAACTGAGAGAATCCTTCACTTAGATCCAACCAAATGTCTTCTTATACTCCCAACACCAACCAGAAGGCTTCACCATTATTTAAGGCTTGATACATTGTAAGATGATTATATGATATTTCTCTATGATTTTATAGGATCTAACATAATATTGTACTTATTCAAGTTCCTTTGACAACCAATGGTTGGGACTAATGGTCTTTCTCAATAATTTTGATCACCTATAATGACTAGTTACCTTAGTGAAAATATGCTTGAGATAATTCCTTTTTATTCGGATGTCCTTGCCTCAAATAGATGTGTGAAGGTAATGAACAAAAAGTTATTCACTCATTTTTGAATGATAATACATTAACTAATCCAAGGTATTTAACTTCTTTAATTCTCAATTCAAACCCATTAAATACATTTCATGAATGGAAGTGTAAATCATGGAATCCAAAATCCTCGATTTGAGTATCTAAAGGTTGGTGCGTATGAATGTATGTATGAATGCACCACATTCTATTTTTTTTCATTATTCACACACCTCACTTATATCTCATATAGGATTATTACCACATTTATGTATATTCCATGTACTATTAAATTCCTTCAAGCAATGGGTGTGTATATAGTGTCCACCTTATATTTCTTTGTGCACGCATTATATGCATACACAAACAACCCAAATTGTGTTTCTTCACAAACACATTCTAATCACACACACACTTTCCACCATTTTTTTCTTCACACACACCTTGCATAAAAGCTAAAACAATCTACCTTCAATGAAAATTTATGCATGTATAGTCTTACATGATATACACGCAAGTTCTTGTGGTGTTCACTCCCTGGCACAATATTCACAAAACCATCATAAAAACATTTCATGTGTTAGGGATATTCCTTTTCCTCCAATAGTATAGTTTCTATGATAGTATCTCGCAGTTCTCAAGATTCTTCATTCAATCTAGGGAGATTCATATCATGATATCCTAAGATTCTTTGTAGAATCTCACTTTCTTCATAGAACTCTTGAGTGCATTGTTTGCATGTCAAGAGGGTCACATGATTCTTCTCTACCGTGTAAGAAAAACTATATAGGAGGGATTCATTCTCCATGAACCAATAAATTTTCTTAGGGATCTATTTTTATCTGAAAAAATTAGATTTCTCTCAAAGTAACTGTAGCACCCTCGATCAAGGGTTCTTCTCATTTTATATGAGATGATCACAACCTAGTTTCACCAACTCTCTCCACATTTTATGCCCCATAAGATAATTTTTCATGTCTTTTGAATTCCCAAGATCTCATATTCTTTAAATCATTTGGTAAAATAGGTAATTCGAAAAATCATGGAACATTTTAATTTCTCCCTGGTGGTGATATACTCACTTTAATGCGATGAGAACTGCACGCTTCTCATTTTCCTGAAAGCTTAAACCCATATTTTATTCAAATTTCATATGAAACATTATTTTTAGTTGTACAGTGATTTTGATTTACATTACTATCTACATAAAAATAATATCATGCATGCATGGTGATTTAAGGCTCATCATCTTTTAATCATAATGAAAAAACACTCACGGTGAGCCCAGACTCCATTAAAGGTGGTTCAACCTATGTTATGGTGTACAAGAGATCAAAAAATGGGGGTTGTGGAAGAAAATTTCAAACCTATATTGATTTAATGGACGAGATAAAATGATCATACATTTTGGAAGAAGTATGTTTTTCAAAATACAGGTGAACGATAATCTGCATCTTTCATCCCATATCGATTCTATGTTCGTCTGGGACGAAATTTATTAATTAATATATGTTGAAACTACATCAATCTAAATATGAGGGATCAACAACTGTATCTCACTACCCTTCATTCCATCAAAATATTTTTCCCACTAACACATGAAATCATATACTGTGCACCCACCTCCACTACAGGCCTATACACATCCCAAGTACACCTTATACACAAGAATGCACTTTATTACCTCCATGAGGGCTACCTATGGTAGGCCCTTCTATGGGGTTGAACCCGTGGGGTCCCCTAAGAGTGGTTTTAGGGATAAATATGGTTTATCACATGGGTTGAACCTTATTTTTTTAATAATATCACGTTATAAATTATTTAGTAGAATCTAAGTATCAAATGAAATACCACATTCCTCAATTAAAATTACATAAGAAACATTATTTATTTTCTTTATGGAAAAAATATTTTTCATGGCCCTCATTTATTGTAAAAAATGTTAAAATTCTTTAGAATATGTCTTCAATCATTATTGATCAGTTCAAAAATCATCAAAGTCTATCTAAGAAGAATTTTCCACGTGTGGAATCCAATACCATTATATGAATCTGTTATATATTCATGGTCTTCATTTTTAGTAAATAATGTAGAAACTCCTTACCACATGTCTTCAATAATTAAAGACTACGTACAAAATCATTAGAGTTCATCCAAGGATAATTGTCCAAGCATGACATCTAATAGAATTAGATGAATCCATAATAATTCTTCAGGTATCAGCACTTCATCCAAACTTACAAAACACATATTGACACCACATTGAAAAAAACTG
This sequence comes from Viscum album, assembly GCA_963277665.1. NCBI lineage: Eukaryota > Viridiplantae > Streptophyta > Magnoliopsida > Santalales > Viscaceae > Viscum > Viscum album. The sequence continues at coordinate 1,199,359,617 of OY728131.1, forward strand.
AAACACTGGGCCAAAAAAAATTATTTCAATATTTTTCCAAAGTTTTTTTTCAAATAAATGTATTTTAAAAAATGTTTTTTAGATATAAAAGAAATATATTTTCAAATTTAAATAGTTTTTTTCCTCAAAAATATTTTTAATGGATTTTTTATGTAATTTCCCTTATAAATGACATCAATCATTTATTTTAATTATGATACAATGGGGATATTTTTTTTAATATCACTCTTACTCTTTTTTTATGGTTTACAATAATATTGATTAAGGATGTACAATTGTATTACCATTCACCATATTACTCTGTATGATTTATGATTATACTTATTTGATTGAGGTAAGTATTAAATTTTTGTACATTTTATTTTAAATATGATTGTCTATATTTATTATTCTTTACCGCATTCATATGATAAGTTCATTGTGCTAATTAAGTGATGGGTGAGGCTCGGTTATAGATTTCTTCTTGATACATCAACTTTTCTCTTGTAACCAATCAGTTGGTCAAATTATCCAAGTTTCTCCTAAAGATATATAATATCTCAATAAAGGTCTTTCCAATATGTTTCATATGTCTGAAATTATTAATTCAATCATTTTGAGATCAGTTATTAATGTACATATTATTATTCGATTAGTTAGAATATCCAATGATAATTTTCAAGATTATTTCATTATTTATATGGATTTATTTTATAGCTATTTCTTTCAACCATATTATGATCAGTTTATTTATTAAATGGAATGTGTTTTAGTTATATGAATTTCCATATTTCTTATTATTATTTATTCATGATATCATACAATATATGTTTACCCTTACTAAAATTTTTGTCCCACACCTTTCTTATGTTTTATTTTCCCCACAATACTAGGCAGTGTTTTATGATTGATATAAAGAGATATTCTAAAGGGAATAATGGATCTCTTAAATAAAATTTGTTTTGATATTTTATGTTTTCAAATGTATATAAGATTCATGTATGAATCTAGTTTACCAGACTACTAAACTACTTGGTACTTCAGGATGTGATTCCTTGAATCTGGTGAAAATGTAATAATGTAACCACTATCTCCAGGATACTAGATTTTAGGTCTTTACAATGAGTATTAAGGTAATTTTATAAGAGACCTTGGGAACTAGATTTAGGAAAACATATATTAGGGAATATGACCCTATGAATTACTTTAAGGGGAAGTCTATGTATAGAATAGAATACAAAAGTTTTGATAAGGTTGGGATTATTTGTTTTCCTAAAAATACATCCAATTGTAGATAATATAAGTGGAAATGGTTTTGACATAGATGTACCTAGGGGTAATAACTCTGAAAAGGTGTATTGGTCTTGAATCAAGCATTACTTGGTAGAATAAAAAATCCCTTATTGTGCACCTTCTTTGAAATCTCTAGGGGATATGCTTTTATTAATTTAACATTTAATTACAAACCATTCTAAACGATTTGAAAATATTATTTTGATTTTAAAATTTCTCAATGATACCATTTTTATGATTATGAGATTATCCATGCATAAAATTTTCAATTAATGCTAATTTTTTCACTAGTATCGGAGTTGTAAATTTTGTATCATAATTTCATGAACTAATCTGGGGTATGAAATTATTTAGAAATGGTGCATAGTGTAAGGAATCAAAACTGTATCAACACACATACCCTATGTAGGTGTTAGGAAAAAGTTTTGTTTTGGTCCTATTTGTTGTCAATCAATCAATATGTTGAAGAAGAAAATGATGTTGAGAAAGACGATGAATGTGAATTTGGATAAAAAGGTATTGAAAGAAAGAAGTTTCGTAGGTGATAATTTTTTCTGAAAAAGAAGAAAGGTAGTTTGAATCATTCTATTTTCCATAAATATTGTATTAGTTTCAAAACAATCACACTGGCCTTTTTTTGAAAATAATCAAATATATGTTATTAGAAAAATCAGATTCTTGGTTTCAAAAGAAAAGGACTTTGAAAATAATAGTACTCACTATATCCATAGTAATGATGTGTTGATCGTTATCTAGAATGATAGAATCAGTCTCATGGAAACAATTGTATTCAGTTGTGTTTTGAATACAATCAGACCCATGTATTCTGACATCTAGACACATGTATTCAGAATGTTTTTACTCTGGATGAGAAGACAAGAAAGAAATATGAATGAATGGAATGTTATGAAACTTTCCAATAGAAATATGATGATGATTTTATATTTTTTAATTCTCATAAATCATACATAAAGTTGTAGGAATTATGATTCATGTTTAATGAAATAAAGGGGTATGTAAAATCAGTGAATGTTGATGATGATCGAAGATCAGTGAATGATGATTACGATGGAAGAGTAGTGGATAGTGATAATGAAGGAATATGAGTGAGTGGTGTTGATGATGGAAGAGTAGTGGATGGTGATGATGATGGAAGAGTAGGAAATGGTGACTATGGTGGAAGATAAGTAAATGGTGATGAAGATGGAAGAGAAGTGAATTGTGATGACGATTGAAGAGTAGTGGATGGAAATGCCGATGAAATAATAGTGAATAGGGATGAAAATAGAAGAGTAGTGATTGGTTGTGGAGATTCCAATCATGTTTACATGGTAATGACTTCGTTTTAGAGTGCACTCACAATGGAAAAGAGGTCATACTGATTTAAAATATGTCATACTAGTGCCGATGGAAAAGAGGTCAGACTGATTGAAAAGAAGTTAGACTGGAAGTGATGGAAAAGATATCAGACTGATTGAAAATAAGTTAAACTGCTGCTGATGAAAAAGTGGTCAAACTGATTGAAATGAAGTCAGATTGGAGCCAATGTAATAGAGTGAAAGTGTCATGCTGATTGAAATAAATAAAAGAGTCATTCCAATAGAAATGTAATGGTTGTGAAAATGAAAAGTAATAGTCTTAACAATGGAAAAGATGGAAAAGAAGGAATGATTTATGTCAATGAAAAATAATTAAAGAGTCGTGTTGATGGAAAAGTAATGGTCGTGTTGATGAAAATTAATAGTGATGCTGATAAAAAATATAGAAAAGAGAAAAGAGTCATTTCAATGGATTAGGAAAGTGTCGTGCTGATGGATATGAGGAAAGAGTTGTGCTAATGGAAAATGGGAAAGAGTCATGTCGATGCAAAGAGAAAGGGAAGAGATGATGTCAATCATACCGACAGGGAAATGATTTTTTTTCATCAAACTTACAAGTGAAAGTGAAAGAAAATAAATGGCACTGATTAAAGAACATCATACCAAGAAACAATAATACTCAACAATCGTACACAAATTTATGGTTTTATCAAATATTTTTTTTTGAATTTTTGGAATAATAAATGGGTATGTTGATACAAATGAAAGAGTCAATGATTGATATGAATTTTGGATAAGATTCAATAATCTTTGAGAAACTTTGACGAAGTCAAAATGTATCCCATAATTTCATGGGGAAAATCATATTTGGGAAAATTGGAGTGAGCCGGATTTTTTTTTAAATTTACGCCAATAGCAACATATCAAAAGGTTGAGGTACTTTTTACCTTTTGACAATGAACACTATTCACAATAGAATAGAGAGATGCTTCAGGTTTCAATAGAGAAGAAGAGGTGAAGAGTATTTAGCTTGACTTTTTATTTTAAAGTGATCATCTTATGAGGTTGAATTAATGGTCTTCGATATTTCTATACTAGGTATTTTAGTTTTAGGTATCTCGGACTGAGGAAAGATCATACTAAGTTCCATCTAACTCAGGTTTTGAAGTTGTGCCGATTCATTTTTGCTCATGAAGTGGGGTCGATCCTGTTCGTATTATAAGGTAGTGTGGATTTTTTTTCATCTTTTCATGTTGTACTGATTCATATATACACCATTCAGCTTGAATATTACATACATGTTTTGAAGTTTTACTCATTCTATTTGTCTTGACTATTTATAGCAAGTATTAGATTGGTGACTATTCAATTCTATTGTATTCAATTGAAAGAAAATAGGACCAAGAAGAATTAGATTTGGAGTATCATACTCAAGGTAAATAGATAGATTGTTTTACACAGTCTAATAGGTTATTATCTTTATTATGGGTATAGAAAAGAAGAATTTTGTAACAATTGAATATATTTGGTGAATTGAAAAAAATTATAGGTAACATGAGTTTTTACAAAATAATTTTATTACCCTACTGTGCTAAGACGATGCACAATCACTAGTGGGATTTTTTCATAGTGCTACATGAGGGTAAGGGTATATCCTACTCGTTGTAATCCAATGATTGTTTTCTTAGTGGATTTTATGGTATTAAATCATTTCTAAACCATACCAAGGTGAACGATATACTTTTTTAATAGTGAATCTTGTAAAAAATTGTGTTCCTATGGATGTGTGTTGAGTTTGTTTTCCACAGGGAATTATGATATCTAATAGGAGGTGAAGGTTGTTTCAATTGAAAAGTAACACAAAATAAAAATAGTATCATTGATTCTCCCCTCCTCTTATCTATAATACAATACATTTATTGGTTACTTTCAAGTGGTATCAAAGGTAAGGTTCCCTTCACTATTCTTTACTGATGGAGAATTTGAACTTTGTGAATATTAAAGGTATTCCAATAATTGATGGAAATAATTATCATATCTAGAGAGATATAATGCTTCAATATCTCATGTCTATCAGTTATGTTCTTCTTGAAGGTGCAATAATAGTGTTTCCTCCCATTTATTATGAAACTCTACATACACCTATTGATAAGAGACATCTTGAGAATGATGGAAGGGTGAAAAATACTATATTGTCATCACTTTCTAAAAGGTAATTCATTAGAGTAAAATGTGTTTTCATAGCCAAAGATATATGGGATAAATTGAGAAACATATATGAAGACAATACAAAATTGAAGAAGAAAAAGATACAAATTTGTAGATTGAAGTATGAAGATATCAAGATGGATGATCATGAATCTGTTGTGGGATTAATTACTAGGGTAAAATACATAGTAAGTACTATTGTATTTCTTGTTGAAATGTTGGATGATTCTACTATAGTTGAAAAGATCTTGAGAATCCTACTTGACATATTCGATGCAAAAGTTTCATCCTTGGAAGATAGAGATCCTAAAATATTATCTCTTAATGATTTTCATAACACTCTCAATACTTACAAAATGATAAGGTAGAATCAAATGAAATTAAAAAATAAATTTTATAGATAAATATATTTCAAGGCTTATAAGACAAAAAGAAGATTCTTGAATAAGAACAAGAAGTTGAATATTCTGACTCTAAAAATGATGTTTTTAAAAATATTGATTCAATTTTCCTTGTTTTCTAATAATGTGAAAAGAGGTACAAGAAGGTATAAATGGAAACATCCCTTAATGTGTTTTGGAAGTGGAGCTAATGGGAATTTTATTTTAATTTTCCTCAAAGATGAAATGAAGATGAAAATGATGAAGAATAAATTGAAGATGAAGAAATAAGGATAAGATAATCTTATAAGAAAAAGGGTGACAAAGAAAGATTCTATTCTAAGTGTGAAGATAAGAGGTTATCCAAATCCAAAATGAGAATATTTTTTTCCAAGGAATATGATGATTAGTATATTACAAATGATGGTGAAGACAACACGTTCATTTCAATAGTTAATGAAGAAAGTTCCTCCTATAATGAAAGTAGTTGTGCTATAGAAGAAGAACAAAGTGAATCTGAATCCAAAAATTCCATTGAACATATTGGGGAAAATAATTTTATTTCAAACATTAATGATTATGAATTCAGAATCAGCAGTTTTGATGAAGAAGATACTCAACATGAGAAGCTTTTGAAAGAAGAATTGAATGAATGATTTAGAATGATCAGAAGGCTTGAAAAAAAACAAAAGGTTCGAAGATAAATCTTTCCCAACAAGAAATAAATTATGTTTTTTCAAATAGAAAGATATTATGGGGACATATATTGATTATTTGAAGAAATATCTAGAAGAAGAAAATAATCGTAATTAGCATTTGGAAGTGAAGCTCAAGGAAAAAGGAAGAAGAGTTGAGACTTGTCTAACAATAGTTATCTAAACTAGAATTGAGAAACACAAGGTTCCAAAACACTATCACTAAAATTAGTGGATGTTCTCAGAATGAGAAAACTAATAAGGCTCAACAAAAGTTACATTTAACGGGTGATAAGAAGAATGGAATTGTTTTTGAAAAGAAGAAAGCAGGGAATGTCATGTATGTTACCAAGACCAAAAATGATGGGAATTCATAAGTCTCAAAGAAACCGGATTATGAAAATGTTTTGAAAAGTTATTAATCTATAAATATTTTAAATACATCTAGTTCTGATATTTCAGAAACAAAAAGGAAGAATTTTATTGATAACAGAATGGTTGGTGTATTGGAAAAGATAGAGAAGAATGTGGCTGAGAAACACATTCACAATTTTAGAAAGTATCAATGTTTCAGAAGAAAATACTACCTTTATGGATATTTATAGTATTTTGGTAGATTTGTACATACATAGAATATGTGTTGGTTCAATGAACAACCATACTATTATTACATAGGTTATGGAAGGCATGGTTATAGGGGGAGTCAATTCTTTGAAAATGGGAAGTTTGGGAAGGTTGTGTTGAAGAAATATGAGAATAATAAAGTAATGATTGAAAATAGGTTCCAACCATTGGAAACTATCTATGGAAGGTGTGAGAAACATGGAAACCTTATGAAAGGATGACTTGTCTTGTTACAGGCACAAAAAAATATTCTTACCAATTCTCAGAAGCAAGATGTATTGGAAGTCAAGAAAGACAGATCTGCTAAATTTCAAAATAAATAGTGCTTAATTGTTTGGCTAGAACACATTAACCTGGATAAAAAAATGGGGGAATCACAAAATAAAGTGAACAAAGAGAGGAAGAATTAGAATTCTGATGATATGAGAAATGATAAAAAAACGTATCAACAGATGGTGAATATGATAAAGAAGGGAATGATATCAAAACCTGTTTAACTGTCTTAACAGAGAAAATATAGGAATGAACAACATTAAAAAAAATGATTGTAATAAAGATGTTTGTAAAGATAAAGAAAAGTTGTCATTCACATTTGAATATTCGAAATATAATAAGAAAAAATTATAAAACTAGAGAAGGAGGAATTAAAGGAATAAATCACTTCCAAAAAAATCTATAAAGAAGAAGAAGAAGGAAATGTCGAGAGAGGATTCCTAGTCCGATTTTCATTTCTAATAAACAATTGAGGTTCATCATTATTCCCAATATCATTATATACTTTTTCTAACATGTAGGGAATTGAAGGAGTGTAAATAAAAAAGATGTAATTGTTTATTCTCTTACTTTTCTTGCAAAAGAAAGTAACGCTGGGGTGAAATGTTTGTTTTGATAAGTTGTGTTTTTATACAAATGATCATTTTGATGTGTTTGTTGAGATGGGTGTAAGATACATTTTTCATAGAAAAACTCTTTCATGATTTTCCCCCAGTAATGAGAATTTTGAAAGAAGTATAGAAGGGTTATTATATGAATGTTGAGCCAAGGAAAACATTGATCACCAAGATTATACACTCTTTTTTTTACACCGGGTTTACCCACGCAGACTTATAGTTGTTTTGTTAAAGGTTATTTGTTTATAAAATCATGTGATACCCTTGTTAAAGAATCCCAACCTCTAGAAATGAAGATCAATTTTCTATAAGAGAGGAACTTATCATGATGGAACCTTTGAATTTGATTGTCAATAAGGGGGAGAGATAAGAGAATGGGGGAGATATAAAATAAATAAGGGGATCAAGAAAGGAATAAAGAAAAAAAAACAAATTATCTGGTTTAAGTGATTGAAGTGGGTATTGACCAAAAATACAAAGGGGGAGATTTTTAGGCCTACGTTGTATTTTGGGTGTATTTGTTGTCAATCGAACAGTATGTTGAAGAAATAAATGATGTTAAGAATGATGATTAAGGGGAATTCAAATTAAAAGGGATGGAAAGAAAAAAATTTGGTGGGTCATCGGTCTTTCTAAAAAAGAATAAAGGTATTCTGAATCATTCTATTTTCAGGAAATATTGTATTGATTTCAAAAAAAATGTATTGACCTTTTTAAAAAAAAGAATAAGATCCATGTTTTGAAAAGAATCAGATCCATGTTTTCAGAATAATTGTACTTGATAAGTAATCAAACTCACTCTGTCCATTATAATGAAGAATTTATTATTATATGGAATGAGAGAATTGTTCGCATGGAAAGAATTGTTTTGGGTTGTGTTTTTAAAACAATAAGACCCATTTATTCTAATAATTTGACTCATGTATTCAGAACTTTTTTTCTCACGATGAAAAGGAAATAAAGAAACTTGAATGAATGGAAAGTTATGATACTTTTTAATGTAAATGCAATGATTTTATGCTATTTTGAAATTCGCATAAATCATTAGTAAAGTTATAGAACTTATGACACAAGATTAATGGAATAAAGGGGTAAGTAAAAGAAGTTAATGATGATGACGATGGAAGAGCAGTGAATGGTGATGATGATGGAAGAGCAGTAGATGGTGATTAAAATCGAAGAATAGTGAACAGTGATAATAATGGAATAGCAGTGGATGCTACTGATCAATAAAGACCAGTGAATGGTGATGAAAACATAAGAGATGTGAATGGTGATAATGATGGAGGATTAGTGAATGTTATTGATGATAAAAGAGTAGTGGATGGTGACACCAATGGAAGAGTATTGAATAGTGATGCTGACGGAAGAGAAGTGAATGGTGGTGCTGAATCATGTCATAACGACAAGTTAATACCATTTTTTTATAAAAATCACAATGGAAAATAGTTCATTATGATGGAAAAGATGTTAGACTAGTGCTGAGGGAAAAGAGGTCAAGCTGATTGAAAAGAAGTTAGACTGGAGCCGATGGAATAGATATCAGACTAATTGAAAATAATTCAGATGGGTTGTCATGACCCGACTCTACCCGGGCTCGAGCTGCAACTACCCCAAGCCCGCCTCCATAGGCCAGGGACTGGAAACTAGTGCCGAAGGCACAACAACTCGGGGAGGCCTTTTCCTAACTACCTGTACACACACACACACACACATCACATTCAATGAAAAAGTGCAGAGTAAAAAGAAAAGCAAAGTACCAACTGCTCTAAGTAAACCACAAGTTCATTGACCTCTAAATAGTATAAAGAAAGTGATGAAGGTAAAATGAAAAGAAAACGGTCAAAACACATGATGAACCAGAAAAGTGTTAAAAACTGATAATAGGTAAACAAAAGAAAAATAGTTGGAAGGGTCCCCCACCTAGAACCTGACTCTGACAACCACACATGGTCCCAACTCCCAAACTCCTAAGCTCCGCTGAAGTCACAACCAACCTGTCCATCATCTGCAAGGGAACACTAGGTGCGGGAAAAGCCCAAGCATGGGTGAGTAAAAATACTCAGTAGGATACCCTGAAGGCTCGAGGGAGCAACAAAGGAGGTACCCAAGGGTGAGTAGTAGATAGAACGGGGGAAAGGTAAAGGAGTACAACTGAGAGTGTAGTAAAGAGTACAACAAAGAGTGTAGTAGAGTAACAGTAGAGAGTCTAACTCAAGCCAACAAGAGAAAGGAGGTAGACTCATCCAGACACAAGAAGCTAAAAACGGAGAGAAGATGAACTTCTTGTCATGTATTTTCTACCTATATCAAGAGAGTAGACTCATCCAACCACGAGAAGGTAGACACGGAAAGCACATGGCATACCCCGCGCGTCTTCGCCTCTCTTTGAAGGAGAGTAACCAAACCCAAGAAGTGGGTACTGGAACAAGGTATATATATGCTCTGTCAAGAAACTCGAACAAGACCGTAAGGGGATCTCCGTACCGTAGCTCAGACCAAGAAAGTGAGTAGCCAACAGTTCCATAAGTAAACACCATCGATTCCCAGCATCCCCACGTCTGCCCCAAACTGCAAGTCAAGGGGCTCAAATCACCACACCTTGACCCTATCTGCTTTGGGAAGCAATGACTCACCCGCACAGTTTTAGGTCATTTCACGAGGATGCGTCTCGGTGGGGAAAGCTCCCCTCGTACTTGAGAGTTCTGGGGGAACGTCAAACCACACCTCGTCACTGACCTGCAGTCGAGAGGTCTCCTCAAATTCGACAGGCGACCCCCTGCCCAGCACCGCTGGAGGGTAATCCCTAGAAGTCGACGGGTTCCCACTAGAGGGATACCCGACATGATTTGAGGGGTGCCACACAGCCCAGTCTTGTAAAAGGGAAATCCACTAGAGGGAGACCCGACTAAAGTTGTCGACGTGTCCCAATGCCCAGTCCCGTAAAAGGGTACTCCACTGAAGGGAGGCTCAGAACCGTCATCAGGGACCATTTCCCAGCCCAGCTGGAGGTAAACCCGACATCGGGGACCACTTCCCAGCCCAGCTAGAGGTAAACCTGGCATCGAGTACCACTTCCCAGAACCACTGGAGATAAACCCAGAACCGCTCTGGCCATCCCTGCTGGATGGAACTGCTCGGTGAACAACACTGTATTGGCCATCCCTACTGGATGGTAACCCACTGGCCATCCCTGCTAGATGGTACTGCTTTGGCCATCCCTACTAGATGATACAACCTTTTAGCCATCTATTTCCGACGCTTTCTCTGGGGTGCGCGCATCAGTCTGCAGAGGACGCGCAACTGTGGCCCTGCATTCCTGCTTTCCAAAGGCGGGTGGAATTCGTTCCTTAATCAGGGATGTTTGATCCTTGATCGAAACGGGATGATGGGATGTCGGTTCTTCCTTCCGTGGATTCCTACTCGGAACTCGTCACCTAGTCCGGGTCTCCCTCATAGATTTAATACGTTGTTCGTGAAACTCTTCCCAGTTCCATATCTTCATGGACTTCGGTTAATTACACTACTTCCGTCAAGACTTTCCATAGGGTCTTGACATGGTAGCGGCCTTCGGTCGGAGTAGATGGAAACATTAGGCATGTCGGGGCATCTCTGGGTGCATGGACATAGGGGAACCTGTATTCTTCCTCATAAGAGGGCATCTCAAGGGTGCAGAACCTAAGGCATGTATCTGAGGTTTTCCTCATCTTCCCATGTTTAACACAGGGTATTCCACGAGTTTAACGTCTTACGGAGACAGTTACACCAAAGGCGTGTCATCCGAGGTTTTCCTCAGGAAACTCATGTTTATCACGAGGTAGGCCGCGAGCTTAACGTATTACGGAGACGGAACGAGGGTGATCAGAACGTCTCATAGAGACAGATCAGATTGTTATATCCCAAAGGGAGAACACCTAGAAGATGTATGGATCAGAACGCCCAATGAGGATGGGTTTGAGGGGGTGCACTCCCTATAGGGGAGATGTCACACCATAATGGCTGATCTGAACACCACTGAGGGCGGATCAGGGGAAGTGCGCCCCAGGATGGTGGACACCATGGATTACCATTGGTTGGGATTGAACCTCTTGGAGGTTTCCTACGTACCCTGTGTAGAGGACATGGATCAAAACCCACGTAGTTCGAAAGGGTGATGAATCAGGGTGTACAGAGAAGACAACGACTCAGAGATATGATGGGGCTTACACGTGGAAAGTGGCCCATGCGCCGCTAGGAGCAGTGAGGAGGTGGATGGTATGATCCCACCGGGATGTGGTGGCCCAGGTGAGAATCTGGATGGGTGATGGATGGATGAATGAAGTGGAGGGGGAATGAAATGGGACCATCGAAGGGGCGACAGTGAAGCTGGGCTTGAGCCTTGAAAAGGCTTCCTACATATCCCTATGGCAGGGAATCAAAGTCCACATAGTTCAGGATGGTGCCGATGAACCGATGTGAAGGTGGACCTTGGTCTGATGGATATCATCAATGAAACAACATAAAGGTGGTCCTTGGTCTGATGCGTCAGCGAACCGACGTGAAGGTGGACCTTGGTCCGATGGGCATCGTCAGTGAATCGATGTGAAGGTGGACCTTGGTCCGATGGGTTTTGTCAGAGAACCGACGTGAAGGAGGTCGGAATGACTGGGTGATGGGATTGAACCTTATGGAGGCTTCCTACATACCATGCCTTGTCATGGATCAAAGACCACGTAGTTCAAAGGGGTTTCATCGGCAAACCGATGTGAAAGTGAACCTGGGGTTCCACTTTTGGGGGGTGTTAGTGAACTAGCGTGAAAAAGGGGCCTTGGTCCGATGGGAGATGGGCTTGAACCTCGTGAGGATTCCTATATACCATGCCTTGACATGGATCAAAGTCCTCGTAGTTCGGGTTGGTCACAACGGCTTGCCGTCGGATTGGAATTTCAGTTTAACGTCATGTTGGACGAAGGTGGAACTTGACGTGAATAAATGATGGGTTGGATTGAACCACAAGGAGGGTTCCTACGTACCATGCCTTGACATGGATCAAAGACCTCGTAGTTACAATGATGGACGTCGTCAGCAAACCGACGTGAAGGTGGACCTTGGTCCAATGAGATATGGGCTTGAACCTCAGGGAGGCTTCCTAGGTACCATGCCTTGACATGGATCAAAGTCTTCGTAGTTCAAATGGTGGAAGTCATCAGCGAACCGAGGTGAAGGTGGACCTTGGTCCAATGAGAGATGTACTTAAACCTCGGGGAGGATTCCTATGTACCATGCCTTGACATGGATCAAAGACCTCGTAGTTCAAAGGGTTTCATTGGTGAACCGACGTGAAAGTAGACCCAGGGGTCCACTAGTGGTGGTCTTGAACCTCTTGGAGGCTTCCTACGTACCATGTCATGATATGGATCAAATTCCTCGTAGTTTTGAGGAAAATAGAATGGACCTTGGTCCAATGAGAGATGGGCTTGAACCTCTGGGAGGCTTCTTACGTACCATGCCTTGACATGGATCAAAGACCTCTTAGTTAAAATGGGTGTGTAGTTTAATGTCATTCGGGATGAGGAAATACAGTTTAACATCATGTTTGGACGAGGGTATATAGTTTAACGTCATGCTGGATGAAGATGAACTCGACATGGATAAATGATGGGTGGGTGGGCTTGAACCTCGTAGAGGATTCCTACGTACCATGCCTTGACATTGATCAAAGACCTCATAGTTCAAAGGGGCTTCATCGGTGAACTGACGTGAAGGTGAACCCGGGGGTCCACAATTGGTATGTGTCGGCGAACCGACGTGAATAAATGATGGGTGGGCTTGAACCTCGTAGAGGATTCCTACTTACCATGCCTTGACATGGATCAAATTCCTCGTAGTTCAAATGGGTGTGCAGTTTAATGTCATACAGGACAAGGGCATACAGTTTAACGTCATGTTGGACGAAGGAATTGCCATGGATGATGCTTACTCTAAGCCCACGTGAGTCATGCTCGGTGTGAGAAACAAGAGGCATCAAGGACCTGACGACCACGTCGCGAAGGTTGCGTCCGTGAGAAGCGAAGAGGGGCTTACGCGTTAGGCGGCCCGTGGTGCTGGGACATACTCTAGGATGGAGGCCCGAAGAAAAGGATGATGATGGTTTCGGGTTTGAGCCTTGAAGAGGCTTCCTACGTATCCCCGTGGCAGGGAATCAAAGTCCACGTAGTTCTTCTGATGACAGCTTACCGCCGATTGGGGGTTTCAACGGCTTACCACTGGATTGGGTGTGAATGGCTTACCGCTGGATAAGGATGTGAACGGGTTACTGCTAAATGGGGTCACAATGGCTTACCGCTGGATTGGGTGTGAACGGCTTACCACTGGATAAGGACGTGAATGACTTACAGCTAAATGGGGTCACAACGGATTACTGCTGGATTGGGTGTGAATGGATTACCACTGGATAAGGATGTGAACGGATTACCGCTAAATCGGGTCACAACGGCTTACCGCTGGATTGGGTCACAATGGCTTACCGCTGGAAAAGGATGTCAACGGTTTATCGCTTCATAGGATAACAACGTCTTACCGCTGATTGGGATCACAACAGTGGATGAGGTTTACGCGAGGAAGCTGCCCGAGTGCCGCTATGGAGAGGCAATGGTGAATGGGGCTTACGCAAAGAAGCTTCCTGGGTGCCGCCAGGGAGCGACAATGGTGCATGGGGCTTACGCTAGGAAGCTGCCCAGGTGCTGCTAAGGAGCGGCAATGGTGAATGGGGCTTACGCTAGGAAGCTGCCCGGGTGTCTTCCTCATCTCTGGTAATGAGGGCATCCCAACTCACTCGTGGGTTGAGGCCTTCACCTATGTGCTAGTGCACAAGTGGAATATTGCCAAGGGGCATTGGAATCATGCCACTGTAATCATGGCATTATGCGTCTTATGCTTGGAGCATAAGGCATCTCTCGTATAGGTCAAGAGGCATCCTATCATTTGTTAGATATGGAGTACTACAGTTTATAGTCATGTAGATAGGACATTTATTATCTCATGCTAGGAGCATGAGGCATCTCTCGCTTGGAACAAGAGGAATCCTATCATTTTTTAGATAGGGATTACTACAGTTTATAGTCATGTAGATTGGACTATTGGAATCTCGTGCTTGGATCATGATGCATCTCTTGTTTGGAGAAAGAGGCATCCTATGTTTGGCACATAGGGATTACTACAGTTTAGAGTCATTTAGAAAATACTATTAGGCAGAAGGCGCTTAGAAATGGTTGGTGTTGGGTCTTACGCAAGGAAGACCGTTTCTGGTTCGACCTGGCATAGGATCCAAGTGATAGGGTTTGGAGGAGTTTCTTGAGGAATGGTTCGACTCAAGGTACTCGGGGAATTGATGATGAGAACCTCAAATCACGACATAGGAAACAAACCAAGAGGAATACATCAACTCAAGGTGTTTTATGGTGTGTGGAGGAGTTTATCAAATCATGGTATTCCATAGTTTGAAGGTGGGAGCACATAAGGGTGCAATGGAAAATCCTGGCATCCCGGCCCGAAATGTTTGCGGTGCGACTCTCCATTTTTCATGGGGGTATGTGATGGGACCGAAGCACATCACAGACCCCGAGTGGGGGGGCGGGGGCTCAGCCCCTGCAGTATGGACCGGTGGGCGCGAAGGTAGGATCCTCGCGAAGGATAGGTCTTCGCGAAGTAGCTTCGCGGAGCATGACCTCACAGAGCAATGGTCTCTTGCAAAGCAAAGGGGTCTCACAGAGCATGGTCTCGCAGAGCAGCATCACATAGCATTAGATCGCGAAGCATGGACTCACAGAGGATGGTCTCGTGAAGCAGCATCGTGGAGCATGGGCTCGCGGAGCATGGACTCGCGGAGTCTTGTCTTGCGGAGCAGCAACACGAACGAAGCTGCTCGCGGAGCATGGCCTCCCGGAGCCGCAATGCGGAGCTCCGCTCGACCGCCCAAGGGGGCGAAGTGGCCATGGCCGTCTGTCTGGAGAAAGGGGGTGAGCTGGGTATTTATAGGCAAGGGGAGCCGCGAAGCAAAGCTCGCTCGGCGCGAAGACAGAGATTGCTCCACGGCGGATCTTCGCGGCGTGTCGCGAACGTCAAGGCACTTCGTGGAGCCGTCCCGCCTCCTTTGCTTCGTGGCGGGCTCCCGAACATCAGGGCGTTCACAGAGCATTACCGCCTCCTTTGCTTCGTGGCGGGTCTTTGCAGTGCTTCACGAACGTCAAAACATGTTCATGGAGCTTCCCGCCTCATTACTTCGCGGGCGGCGCTCCACAATTGCGGAGGCGGCTTCGCGAATGGGATTTGCGAACCAGTTTTCCATCCAAACTTCAAATGTCCATAAATCCTAATTCGTAGCTCAGTTCGAGCCCTATGACCTACCAAATCGAAGCTTAATAAAAGTTCTACGATCTTCGATCATGTATGGAAGAATTTGGAAAATTTCAGGGATGCCTTTCCCGGGGTCTACACCATCCCTGCTGGAAACAACCTCCTGGCCAGCCCTGCTGGAAACAACCTCCTGGGTAGAGGATCGGTGCCTTCATAATGTGTTGGTCACACAGAATCCACAAGAACTCAACCAGGGAACACGAAGAAACTCTACCGGTCAAACCATCGAGAACATAACCACGGGAAAACCACTCACCTTGCTGGTCAAAACCATCGTGAACAAGACCAGGATGGGAAACCCACTCAACCCTGCTAGTCAAACAAATGAGAATAGAACCCGGGGAAAACTCAACCCTGCTGGTCAAACAAACAAGAACAGAAGGACCCTCTACATCGCGAGAGGTCAATGGTACGCAAAGCAAAACACGACATGCACATGGGGCCCACACGATGTGTGGCCCCAGGTAAACTACCACTAAGCACACAAATGTTCTCAAGTACAAACAAACACATGTACCTCCAAGGATTCCAGTATACTCCTAGAGAATACCACGTTTCCAGCCTAAAGGCTATCGTGCACATGGAACCCAAAATCAACGCGAAGGCGTAAATGTAAGTACTCCAACTTTTACCCTCATCGGCCCAGGCATGTCCAACTACATCTCTTCAAGCATTCACTTCACTCTCCCAAGAGTGAACGCGATCACACGCCAATGGTTCTCTTCAAACACTATATGAAGAACCTCCACCGGAGCACCCTTCATATTTCCACAATTAATAAGATCATGTAAGAGGCTCCGCTCACCTGAACAGATTACACCATTGTAATCCTTGCAGAAAAACATGCGAGATAGACTATTTACTCACCTCAAACAGATATCTGATGTAAAAGTCATCCAATGCCACTTTATGCCCGAATGATGTCCCGTGATCTCGAGCCTTGGCCCTGAAAACAGTGGGGCGCGTCGCACCATTGCAATCCCCTCAGGAAAACACGTAAAAAGGACTGCTCACTTGAGTTAAATGGATATCTGGAGAAAACGATGCATTCCGCCGCACCACACATGAGCGGTGCTTCGTGGGACCCGCATCCCGGTCCCAAATCACAAAGAACGGATCGCACCATTGCGATCCTCTCGAAAAAGTACAGGAGATTGACTATTCACTTGTCCAAAATGGACATCCGGTGATAAACCTGGAAATCACCGTAAACTCCCAAAACGGCCTCGTGGGGCCCACACCACTGTGTGGAATTAAAGTGGGCAGATTGCGACAATGCAATTCCCTTGGAAAAACACCCAAAACCAACTACTCGCACGCCCCAAATGGAAATCTAATGAAAAAGTTGTAAAGCACTCTACGCAGCTCGAAATATGGGTCGTGCGGCCCACGCCTCAACTCCGATTTCAACCCCCGAAACCACACGAGAAAACCTTGGCTCAATGCCAGGGTCGCAACGCCACTGACGGTGCCCGATTCGGATATCAGATGTGTTCGCGCCGCCCAAAACAAAACCCTCGGAAAAATGCCAATCCGCTTAAAGGCGTCTCATGGCACCGAGTCCCTCATCTCGGGAATTAAAATTTTCCCAAGACCATTTCAAAATGTCCATCTAGATCCATGGAACGTATTGCCGCTGACAGCACGTGAATCCGACACCTGGTCCTCATTTTATGGGTGTTTTAAAAATTTAGTGGACGGAAACAGGTGGGTTTAGCCGGTTCGGCCGACACACCATGCCCGAACTGGCCCGTACTTCGCGCGGGCTGGCTGCCTCGCCCGGACCGGCTGGAACCGGTCCGGTTCCACCTCCACAGGACCCGCAATATATGGGTCCTTGTCTGCCAGCTGAGGTCCAAAGACCCTGGTCCTCCTCCCGCGTCAACCGACCAAAGGGCCTGTCCGCCGCCCGTTCGCCAGTGCTGGCCCCCCCTTCGACCCCGGCCGCCCTGGCCACTCGCCCGCATGGTCCTCCGTTGCGCTCGCCCGGGAGCCCCACTTGGGCTCACCATCGCCGTCGCCAGGCCGCCCTGGCCGCTCACCCCCTACGCCGACCTCCGCTCACCGGCTGCCTCCCGCAGTCATTCGCCGACGCCTGCTGCGCCCGGTGCTTCTGCTGAAGACCCGACTACCGCCCTCATCCGCAGCGCCCTGTGCTGCCCTGCCGACATGGGAAGGCCGGACCGCCCACTGATCTGGCTAGATTCGTTGGAAAAACACTCAACACACCCGCATCTTCGGAGAATAACTACGGACACCTCGGGAAACAAAATTTAGATCCGAATAATGCGTCAGATATATAAGAACTTATACTACGATACTATGGGATTATCTCTAAGATCAAATGGAAATTCGATTCAACAAATTGAGATCGAAGTAGGTGCAATATTTAAAAAGAAACGAGAAACAAGATCCTACCTATTGGGCGATGCCCGTCGCTTCACGAGGGATCCATCGTCACCGCAACAGCTTGGAGAGGAGGATGGAGGATGGTTTTTGGAGGTGCTCCTTGGTTGAGAGCTCTTTTTCCAGGAGAAGCAAAGTGAGGATATGGGAGAGGATAAGGTTTAAAGAAAGAAAATTTAATTAAAAATATAATTAATTAAACCAGCAATTTAACCCGAATCCGAAACTCTTGGCGGGGTCCCGATTAAACCTCCCCTAGGGTAAACACCACATCTTGAGCACAACGGTGGTCTCGGAATTTTAATCCAAGGCCCTGTTCAAAAGTTATAAAATTTAACGTCCAAAGACGCTAAATTACGAAAACACCCATGGTGGCATTTTTCAGAGAAGGCACGCACCTGTGAAAGTTACACCCTTTCTTGGGTAAACGACACGCTCTGGACTCAACGATGCTCTTGGTTTTCCAATCCAAGAAACTGCTTAAGAGATACGCGAGTTTAACCATTAATCAAATAAATTAATTATTTTAATTATCCGTTTAACATTCCTTTAATGAGCGAGAGGTCCAAACGTCCCGTGCTGACATGTTTTATCTTGTTCCTTGGGTAAAAACCTCATTTTGGACCCGTCCATACACTCATATTTCTGATCTGGATTACTGTTAAGGAGTTATCTTATTTATTTGGCGTGCCCAGTGTGAACGCACTGAAAATTTAATTCCGGCCACACCGGGGCTCAGAATCGCACGCCGTTTAAAGGCTCTGCTCTAGAATAACATCAAGAATATTCCAATGTCTTTTATAACAAAAATGGGTTCTTACATCATTTCCTCCTTCAAGATTTTCATCCCCAAAAATCAAAACCAGGGAACAACTCAGGGTACTAAGCCCACAACCGACTTTCCCATACCCAGAAGAACTCTTGCACAGTGTTGCATCACCGCACATAGACCAAAGGGTTTGATCTGTTCACACGAGGTATTCCATTTCTGATGAAGTTCATAGGAGTATGCACACATCTCCTCAGGTAAGCCACGCATGAGACGTCATGCACCCACTCCAAACCTTGTGGTTAGTTAAAGGTGGTAGGGAACCTCACCATCCCTTCGCACGGTCTCGAACGACCCAAAGGATCTTGGGGGTAGCTCGCCTTCCCGAAAAAACCCCTACATCACACACCACGACTAGAATCACTGTTTGGACCTGGGGAAAATACCGGTGATTCCCCCCTTCAGAATATCTATATAGTGAAACACCCAAGGATATCTGATCACGCAAGGTTTCATAGTCGATGTTCCACGACCCCGACTCTCTTACACGCTCAGAGAGCGAAGGAGTCGACACCATCGACTAAAGAAAAAGGTCCCACTCCTTTTTACCTTACCAACATAGGGTTACACCGACACCCCACGCCACCCTGGTAACAACTCAAACAAGGAGCAGAGAGAAAATAATTTCACACACAGAGCCTAACAATTATACTGAAAAAAGTAGAAGAGTTGTAGTGTGTACCTCTTATCACCTCATGCTCTGCAGGATCATAGACATCCAAAGCTTGCGGCTATCCGTGGTCCCAACTGTCAGCTCCCAGAGCCTGACGTGGACCACCTAGTGGTGATGGGAAGACCTCGTAAAGTCATCCCCCAATACCATCTCCTCCTGCTCCTCTGCTAGCATGACCTATTAGGGCGCTACTCAGATCACTGTGCTGCCTCTGTCGTGGTGGTGCACCTGCTTCCTGCACGATATTCTCAGCATGCCTGGTCGGGTAGTCCTGTTCCAAGTGACCTCTCCCAACGCAAGCATAACACGGACTCTCTCCGAGCTACACTGGTGCCCTCTGGCGCCACTGTGGTGTATGACCATACTCCTGAGTCTGGTTATCGGAAATCCACCTGCGTCGAGGTTCTATCAGCCGACGCCCAATAGCTGCCACAAACGTCTCGGCTCTATCGAGCCTACTGCCACCACCAACTGTAGAACACGACAGGAAGCTCTCTGCCACCAACACCTTCTCTAGCACCTTGGAATATGTGGGAATGCCCAAGGGTATTATGACATCACAAATCTCTCTACGGACACCCTGCTCAAACTTCTGTGCTTGGAAGTTTCTGTCATGGACTAAGTCCGGGTAAAAGCGTGCACGCTCTGCGAAACTAGCCACATACTCGTCCACCGTCAACCCTCTCTGCTAAAACTGCAGGAGTCCCTTAATCCAAACGGAGTGCAAGAAGGAGGGAAAAAACTCTTCATGAAACAACAACTAAAAGTCACCCCATGAAAGCGATGACCCGTCAAGAAATTGTGTCAGCAGACTCCACCAACGCCAAGCTACTCTGTGGAAAATATTGGTGGCCAAATCCACCATATGATTTTCTGGCGTCTGCACAAGTCGGAAAAGGCGAACCACTGTCTCTAGCCAAACCTTTGCGGCCTGAGGGTCTAGATCATCACCGAACCTCAGCGGTCTCTACCGCTGGAACACACGGTGCACGCTCAACCTGTGCTCAAGCTTAGTCTGCTCTGCTAAAGCTGTCTGCTGCTCACCAGGTGGGGGTGCTGCTACCAGCCCACCCAGAGAAAGGGGATCGCATGATGGGTCCTGGACTATGGCCTCATAGCTCACAGGGTCGTCGTCACAAACCAAAGCTGGTATCCTGGATGGCTCTCTTCGCAGAGACATCCTGAATATTATCAAGGAGTGATGCGGTCAGATGAGCTTATGTGTATATCACAACGACAACAACGGTGGGGAGCTGACTCAAGAAGGATGATCAAATACTCAATCCTATGTGATACAAAAACCAATTTTTTCCTACAAAATCTGTCTTAGCTTTCCGAGTAGACAAAAGGGTTATAAGGGTCTTGGTGAATGGATATGTCAGCCACTACACCATCACTGGAATCCTTGGACTGAGAGCCGCTCTCGAGACACGTTAACACTATTGCCCTAAATCCCAACCAATTCATTTTTAAGGACGTCCGAACAATGTCCCAAGGAATGAACTGCCTCTGATACCACTTTGTCATGACCCAACCGTACCCGGGATCGAGCCACAACTACCCCAAGCCCACCTCCATAGGCCAGGGGCTGCCGACCAGCGCCGAAGGCACATCAAATTAGGGAGGCCTTTTCTTAAGTACCTGTACACACACACACTCATCACACTCAATGCAAAAGTGAAGAGTAAAAAGAAAAGCAACGAACCAACTGCTATAAGTAAACCACAAGTGCATCAAAATCTAAATAGTATAAAGCAATTGATGAAGGTAAAATGAAAAGAAAAAAGGGGAAAACACGCACCCAAACAGAAAAGTGCCACAACCTGGAAACATGTAAACAAAAGAAAAATAGTTGGAAGGGTCCCCCACCTGGAACCCGACTCTGAACACCACATGCGGTCCAAGCTCCCAAACTCCTACACTCTGCTGAAGTCACGAAAACCCTTTCTTTCATCTGTAAGGGAACACTAGGTGTGGGAAAAGCCCAAGCAGGGGTGAGTAAACATACTCAGTAGGATACCCCGAAGGCTCAAGGGAGCGAAATAGGAGGTACCAAAGGGTGATCAGTAGATCGAATAGGAGAAAGGTAAAGGAGTACAACTGAGAGTGCAGTAAAGAGTACAACAAAGAGTGCAGTAGAGTAATAGTAGAGAGTCCAGCTCAACCCAACAAGAGGAAGGAGGTAGACTCGTCCAGACACAAGGAGCTAGAAACGGTGAGAAGATGAACTTCTTGTCGAGTCTTCGTTACCTATAGAAGGAGAGTATACTCTTCCAACCATGATAAGATAGACACAGAAAGAATGTGGCATACCCCATGCGTCTTCACCTCTGTTCAAAGGAGAGTAACCAAACCCAAGAAGTGGGTACTGGAAAAAGGTATATATATTCTCTGTCAAGAAACCCGAACAAGATCGTAAGGGGATATTCATCCCGTAGCTCATCCCAAGAAAGTGAGTAGCCAACAATCGCAAAAGTAAACACCATTGATGCCCAACACCCCGCACGTCTTCCCCAAACTGCAAGTCAAGGGGCTCAAATTACTGCACCTTTACACTATCCGCTTTGGGCGGCACTGACTTGCACGCACGGTTTTAGGTTGCTTCGCGAGGATGAATCTCGGTGGGGAAAGAACCTATCGTACTTGAGAGTTCTGGGGGAACATCAAACCACACCTTGTCACTACCCCGCGGTCGAGATGCCTCCTCAAAGATGACAGGTGACCCCCTACCCAGCCCCGCTGAAGGTTGATCCCTGGAAGTCGACCGATTCCCACTGGAGGGAGACCCAGAAAGAGTCGACAAGTCTCAATGCCAAATCTCGTAAAAGGGTACTCCATTGGAGGGAGGCTCAGAACCATCATCGGGGACCACTTCCCAGCCCAGCTGGAGGTAAAACCAACATCGAGGACCACTTCTGAGCCCAGCTGGAGGTAAACCTGGCATTAGGGACCACTTCCCAGCCCCGCTGTAGGTAAACCCGGAACCGGTCTGGCCAATCCTGCTGGATGGTACTACTCGGTAAACACCGTTGTACTGGCCATCCCTGCATGATCATAACCCACTGGCCATCCCTACGGGATGGTACTGCTCTGGCCATCCCTGATGGATGGTAAAACCTCCTGGATAGCCCTGCTGGAAATAACCTCCTGGGTAGAGGATCAGTGCCCGTGTAATGTGTTGGTCACAGTGAATCCACAAGAACTCTACCAGGGAACACGAAGAAAATTTGTCGGCCAAACCATCATGAACAGAACCAGGGGAAAAAAACTCACCCTGCTAGTCGAAACCATCATGAATAGGACCAAGAGGGGAAACCCACTCAACCCTGCTGGTCAAACAAATGAGAACAGAACCAGGGGAAAAATCAACCCTTATGGTAAAAAAAATGAGAACAGAAGGACCCTCTACGCCGTAAGAGGTCAAGGGTACACAATGAAGAACACGACATGCACATGGGGCCCACATGATGTGTGGCTCCAAGTCAACTCCCACCAAGCGCACAAATGTTCTCAGGTACAAACAACCACATATACCTCCAGGAACTCCCGTATACTCTCAGAGTATACCACATTTCCAGCCCAAAGGCTATCGTGCACATGACACCCAATGTCAACGTGAAGGCATAAACGTAAAAACTCTAAATTTCCACCTCATCGGCCCAAGCATGACCAACTACATCTCTTCAAGCATTCACTTCACTCACCCAAGAGTGAACGCGATCAAACGCCAAGGGTTCTCTGCAAACACCACAGGAAGAACCTCCATCGATGAACTCTTTATATTTCCACATTTAATAAGATCACGTAAGAGGCTCTGCTCACCTGAACAAATTACACCATTGCAATCCTCACGGAAAAAAATGTGAGATATACTATTTACTCGACTCAAATGGATATCTGACGTAAAAGTCCTCCAACACCACTTTACGCCCAAACGGTGTCCCGTGATCCCGAGCCTCGGCCCTGAAAATAGTCGGGCACATTGCACCATTGCGATCCCCTCGGGAAAACACGTAAAAAGGACTGCTCACTTGAGTGAAACGGATATCCAGAGAAAAAGATGCATTCCGCCGTAATACACACAAGTGGTGATTCGTGGGACCCACATCCCAGTCCCAAATCACAATGAACGGATCACACCATTGCGATCCTCTCGAAAAAGTACACAATATTGACTATTCAATTGTCCAAAATGGACACCCGATGATAAAGCTGGAAAACACCGCGAACTCCCAAAATGGCCCTCGTGGGGCCCGCACCACCGTGCGGAATTAAAGCATGTAGATTACGCCAATGAAATTCCCTTTGAAAAACACCCAAAATCAATTGCTTGCACACCCCGAACGAATGTCCGATGAAAAAGTTGTAAAGTGATTTACGAAGCTCGAAAGATGGGCCATGGGGCCCACGCCTCAACTCCTGTTTCAACACCCGAAACCACACTGGAAAACTCTGTCCCAATGCCAGGGTCGCAATGTCAATGACAACACTCGATTTGGATATCAGATGTGTCCGCACCACAAAAAAAACCCCTGGAAAAATTCCAATCCTCTTAAAGGTGTGTCACGGCACCGAGGCCCTCATCTCGGGAATTAAAATTTTCCTGAGACCATCTCAAAAATTCCGTCTAGATCCAAGGAATGCATCTTTGCTGACGACATTCGAATCCGACACCTGGTCCCCATTTTATGGGTGTTTTAAACATTTAGTGGACGAAAACAGGTGGACCGGGCCGGTTCGGCTGCCCCACCATGCCTGAACCTGCACGTAGTTCGCATGGGCCTACAGCCTCGCCCAGACCGGCTTAAACCGTTCCAGTTCCACCTCCATAGGAATTGCAATATGCGGGTACTTCTCTGCCAGCCGGGGTCCGAAAACCCCGGTCTTCCTCCCGCGTCAACCGGCCAAAGGGTCGTTCCGCCACCGGCTCCCCAGCGCCGACCCCCCCTTCGACCTCGGCTGCCCTGGCCGCTCGCCCGTATGGTCCTCCACTATGCACACCCTCTACGCACACCCGTGAGCCCCGCTCGGCCTCACCCTCACCGTCACCAGGCCGCCCTGGCCGCTCACCCCCAGCGTCGACCTCCGCTCACCCGACTGCCTCCCGCAGCCGTTCACCAACACCTGATGTGCCTGGCGCCTCAGCTAAAGACCCTCCGTCGGCCCTCATCTACAACACCCTATGCTGCCCTGCCGACATGGGAAGGCCGGACAACCCGCTGGTCCAGCCAGATTCGTCGGAAAAACACTCAACACACCCGCATCTTTAGAGAATAACTGCAGACACCTCGGGATATGAAATTTAGATCCGAACGATGCGTCAGATAGCATAGAACTTATACTACGCAACTATGGGCTTAGCTCGAAGATAAAATGGAAATTCAGAGCAAAAAAAATGAGATTGAATTAGGTGAGAGAATTTAAAACGAAATGAGAAACATGATCCTACCTCTTGGGTGTTGCCCGTCGCTTCACGAGGGATCCACCATCGCCGCAACAGCTTGGAGAGGAGGATGGAGGAGGGTTGCTGGAGGAGGTCCTTGGTTGAGAGCTCTTCCACCAGGAGAAGCAAAGTGAGGAGAGGGGAGAGATTAAGGTTTAAATAAAGAAAATTTAATTATAAATTTAATTAATTAAACCCCCAATTTAACCCACATCTGAAACTCTTGGCGGGGTAAAGATTAAACCTCCCCTAGGGTAAACACCACCTCCCATGCACAATGGAGGTCTCAAAATTTTAATCAGAGGACCCGTTAAAAAGTTATAAAATTTAATTTCTGAAGCCGCTAAATTATGAAAACGCCCCAGGCAGCATTTTTCATAGAAGGACCGTGCTTGTGAAAGTTACACCCCTTATAGGGTAAACGACATGCTCCAGACTCAACGGTTCCCTCAGTTTATCAATCCGAGCAACCATTTAAGAGATACTTGAGTTTAACCATTAAACAAATATATTAATTATTTTAATTATGAACGTTCTGTTAATGGGTGAGAGGTCCAAACATCCCGCGACGACATGATTTATGTCGTTACTAGGGTAAAAACCACATTTCGGACCCATCCGTACACTCAGATTTCTGATCCGGATCACCGTTTAGGAGTTATCTCAATTATTTGGTGTGCCTAGTGTGAACACACTAAAAATTTAATTTTGGCCACATCGGGGCTCGGAATCACACGCCGTCTAAAGGCTCTACTCTGGAATAACATCAAGAATATTAAAGAGTATTTTATAGAAAAAAACCAGGTTCCTACATAGGTTCCCATGGAAAATATTTCAGACTGACTGAAAACAAGTTAGACTGGTGCCAATGGAAAAGAATGAAAGATTCAGTTTAGTTGAAAATAATTAAAAATCCATGTTGATGGAAATTTAATGGTCGTGCCGATGAAATGTAAAAGTCGTGTTGATGGAAAATATAGAAAAGAAAGAAAGATCCTTTCTAATGGAAATGAATTAAAGATTCATGTCGATGGAAATGTAATGGTCATGTCAATTAAAATTAATAGTCATGACGATGTAAGGGAAAGAAAAATATGAAATAGTTATGCCGATGGAAGAGGAAAAAGTCATACTGATGAAAAATAGGAAAGATTCATGATGATGGAAAAGAGGAAATAGTCATGTTAATGGAAATAGAAAGTTATGTGATGATGCCTATCATGTCAATAGGTTAATGAATTTTTTTCACCAAACTCATATGTGAAAGTGAAATAAAATAGATGGTGCCGATTTAAGACCATTGTACCGAGAAATAATCGTACTCAAAAATATTACCCACATTTTTTGGTTTTCTAAATGAAAAATTATTTTGAATTTATGGAATAAGAAAAGGGTATGGTAATACAAATAAAATATCCAATGATTGAGATGATTTTTTGGAGAATATTGAATAATCTTTGAGAAACTTTAATGAAGTAAAAATGTATCCCATAATTTTAGGGGGAAATTAAAATTTGGAAAATTTTGATTTAGAAGATTTTTTTTGGATTCCCACCAATTTTCACCTATAAAAGGATGAGGTACATTGTACTTTATGACAGTGGGAACTATTCATGAAATAATATAGACAAACTCTATGTTTCTAGAGAGAAGAATTGGTGAAGAGTATTCAAACTGACTTTTTTTTAAAGTGCTCATCATATCAGGATGAATTAAATGACTTTGAGATTTCCATACTGGGTATTTCTATATTAAGTTTCTCGGATTGAGGAATGATCATATTGAGTTCCATCTGACTTAGGATTTTAAGTTGTAAAAATTCTATTTGGCTCATGAAGTTGTGTCGATCATATTTGTATTATGAGGTTGTACCGATTCTATTTGGCTTGTAATGTTATACCAATTTATATTTACACCATTTGTCTTGACTATTGAATACATGTTTTGATGTGGTGTCAATTTTATTTGTCATGACTATAGTATGAATGTTTTAGGGTGGTGCCAATTCTATTATATTATGTTTAATTAAATGAAAATTAGACCGTGAAGAATCAGACTGGGAGAATTATACACAAGGTGATTGGACAGATGGTTTTACAAAGTCCTAAAGGTTCTTAACTTTTTTTAGGTAAGGAAAAGAAGAATTGTATTATAATTGAATATAATTGGTGAATTGAAAAAAAGAATATGTAACGTGAGTTTCTACAAAACAATTGTATTACCCTATTGTGCTAAGAAGGTGCACATGCACTAGTGGGATTGTTTTATAGTGCTACATGTGTGTAAGGGTATATACTAATCATTGTAATCCAAGGATTGTTTTCATAGTGGATTGCATGGTATTGGATCATTTTCAAACCATACAAAGGATTTAACAATTATTTTTGAATACTGAACCTTCCAAATATTTGTGTTATAATGGATGTGTGTTGAGTTTATTTTCAATATGTAATTGAAATATCTAATAGGAGGTAAATGTTGTTTCAATTGAAAAGAAACATATTAGAAAGATAGTACCACAGATTCACCCCTCCCCCTCTCAGTGATATAATACATTGACTGGGTACTTTTAGTAGGGATTTTTATCTTGGGAAAGATAATAATGATAGAGCAGGAATTGCCAAAATTATTATCATATTGAGGAAGCTGAATTAGGTTTTGAGAAATTACCTTTACTATATGGATCATCCTACTGATCAACCATGTTTTGTAACAATGATAGGTTGTTTTATGCTTCAGCAACCTCCATAATTCAATGGGACTACAAATCCATTTGTATATGATAAATGGATAAGATCCATAGATAAGATATTTTTTTGGGAATTAATGAAAGGTAGAAGGTTTTCATGTTATTTTATCATCTCTTATGAGATATAGATTAATGGTGGTCATTTATCCAAAGTACTAATGATGAAGAATAAATAAAAACCATGGAATGGAAGGATTTTTATATAATCTTCTTGGAAAATTATTTTCCCTTATGATCAATGAGTAGATATAGAGATATAATTCCATAGTCTAAGATAAAACGAAGATGAAAATATATCTATGTATGAAGCCAAATTTAAAAGTATATCAATGCATGTTATGGACTATGTATGTAATCTGAAGAGTAAGATTGATCATTTCACTAATGGGTTAAATAAAATAATTCAATGAGAATTAGTCACCCAATCATTCCCATCATACAAGGCCATAATATCATGTTCTATCAAGGTAGATAAATGATTCTCTTATTATTATAGATTAAAAAGAAATAAATATAAGAATAGGATGATAGAGAGAAAGAGGGACAAAAGAAATAAGATAAATAAGTTTTCCAACATGTGATTTTTTTGGATAGAAATATCTTGGAACTTTATTAAAGGGAATGATAGTTTTTAATGAGTGTATAGAGAAATTACTTCGTGATCATGATATTAAGGGCCAAAAATAAGTTTCCAATATTCAATACTACAAATATAATGAGATGGGGAACCACATAATTTAATGTTCCAAGTGTCAAGGGAATATACCCTAAAAGAAGCTAAGGGATCAAGGTTAAGATTATGATATTGATACAACCAAAGTGGAATGATTAATGTAATTGTATTTAGATTCAAAATTTTTTTATAAGTAATTTATCAATTATTATAATTATAAGAAATATAAGGATGGTAATATATTAGTTTTTCTATAAAAATTTAAAGACATGTATTGAATCGTACTGATGAAAAAAATGATATAGTGGCATGTCAGTTTTTTTTTGGATTACACATTGTTGTGGGAGGATAACCCGTTATATGTGGATGATGTTGAGATAATAATTATAAATAGATGATTATGGGATAATATAGGTGACATTTAATTCAGATACTTATTTATGTTTTCTTTGCTAGGGGTTACAACATTTTTGGATTTATATAATATATTATAAATCCTAATATTTTTCTGGAAGAATTCATGATTTTATTAAGGTTTTATGGTGATCAAGGTATTCACATATTTGTAATGTGACATTAAGAGACCATTTATATTGTCTATAGAATATAATATTGATTTAGTTACCTTCTGTAACGCCCCGACCCCCGAATCCCAGAGTCAGTGCATTATTAAATAACAATGGCATGATCAGAAAAGATCATGTCTCAAAAGACCAATTAGTTTAGTATCCTTGGAAGTACTAGATACATTCATAAATATTACATTACATCATAAAATGAAAAACTACAACAACATTTCTTCCATATACCACACTTATATCCCCTCAGACTATCCCTGTAGGTCAGTCATAAAATACTTATTCGCATCCTAGGAAAAATAAAACATAGAAAGGGGTGAGCTTAGATGCTCAGTATGGATAACAATATAGAAGAAGCTTTCATAAATAAGCATAAACATTTAAGGAAGATAAAACCAACGCCTTTTAAACTTTAACTTCAGCATAATATGGCAAAGATAAAATCAAATAATTCCATTTACTTACTCACAATGATATTCTACTAGTAGAATAATCACATGCAATTTCAAAAGCCACTTTCATAATGATGGAATGCATAATGCTATACTATCATAACCACATAGTCAAGGCCCTGTGGAAAGACTACAAATAATATTTTGTCAAGGCATTTTGCCAAGACACTAGTTTGTCTCATGAGACCTACCGATGCATCGAAGAGTTATAGTGGGCTCCACCCGTCACTTAATAAGTCCAATGCATTCCTCATATGAAAAGTTTTAAACATAACATAAACATTCGTATTAAAACTGGCATATGAAATGTCAATGCTTTAACCATAAACCAAAAATGGTATGAAATAACACATCCACAGTCAAACATATCACAAAACCTTCAAAACAATATGGAAGATTTGTATCATAATAAATCAACTTCAAACAAATTTAAAATCCATCAAATGATGTAGACATTGATAAAATCAAAACCTTTTTAGAGAAATATATCTTTCTATTTTGAAATCATTTAAAAGTCATGTAACAATAAAAGAATACATGTATATTTTAAAATGTTCTTATAATATTGTAAGGGAAGCTTTGATGATGTTATAATGGCAAGAAATAGCTGCACCCACCGTATAAGTTTAAAAAAGACATTCTTACATTAATTTTTTTCGAAAAGGTTAAAAAAGACCATGTTTGGAAAACAAATAAATGATTCCTTTATAAACCTCTTATAAAAAGTCAAACAAGGTTATAAATGACTTTACACCATAGTCTATAAAATAGTAAGAATGTTTTGAAATATATTTTTAAGAAACATGGATGTGGATGATAAAGAGGTCCCAATAGATACTTACGTAAAACAACCTTGGATAATAAAGAGATTGTGAAATTAACCCTTACCTTACACTTTTCCTTGGTCGAGGGTAGGTTAAACTCCTATATAATGGTGAAATAATTGTTATTAAATTATTGAATAATCATATACATTAATATAATATCATATATGATCTTTTAACATTGCTTTGTTATTAATATCTTAGTATTATCATTGTTTTGGGTGTTAATTGATTCGTTTTATTTTATATTCATTATTATGTGAGTCATATTTGTTATGGATGGGATGTTTTTTATTCATATCCAGAATGATATCAAGTCTTTAAACATTATTTTTAATCATCTAATGAAAATTATTCTGGAATTGATACGATGGGGAATGAATCTCATCGTGTTCATGGAAAAGGTAATCCGCACGTACGCACGAGCGACAATATCATTATCTTGATATTAAAATAATATATAATTGGATGGTATATCATATATACATGATAATTATCATGTTATATTTTATTATTTACATCAATTACACATCATTATTATACCCATCCAAATAATAATGTATTGAATAACAATTACACCATGATGTGGAGACGGTAAGACGTACGTATGCACGTATAGTGACATGTATTTCAATGGATGGATAGAATAATGAATTTGGTTTTACCATATTTATAATAAAATCACAGTATATAGAATATACTGGAGTTATTATTTTAGAATGGAAACAACAAATAAAATGTAAGTGGAAGAAGAAATGAACTTAAAAGAGGTGATGAAATATTTACTTCTTTTTTAGGTTATTCATTTTGATTTGATCAAAAGGGCTCCATAGGATGGATTTTTGACTAAAGGAAGGCCTCTAAGATGAAGTGAGGATATTTGAGAGGGTATTTCTAAAGATGTTGGATTAGCCAAATGGATTTTGAGGTGTGAATTAGAGAGAAGGGGGAGTGCCATTTTATAAGAGGGGTGAGGGGAACCTTAGGAAAAGTTAGAAATATTATTTTATAATAAAATAAATTTATTTTTATAATGGCTCAAAAATAGATTATTAAAATTATACGGTGTGTATGGGTCAAAAACCACTCAACCAATAGGTTTTAGACAGGTTTCAGTCACTATATTAACCTTATCATTTAGATTTAACTCCTAGTTAAATAGTTTGACATTTACCATGTCTCTTTGTATATTTATATTTTATGGTTAATAAACATACTATATACTTCAACTAGAACCCAAAGTGGTTCATTTATTATACACGTATCATTATATTTGTCTTTTAGATGAACCTTATATTTTTAAGAATAGAATATCAATTAATAATATAATATTTGTTTTAAAAAACTCTTTTATGTCATTTTTGACAATATTTGGTATTTTGGGCTTTCTAAATTTATAACAGCATTATTACTTCAGAAAAAATTCATCTAACCAACCCTAATATGTCATATTCACCTATAAAATTAATGTAATTCATAAAAAGTCTAAAATTACATTTATTTGGATATTTATAATATCAATTATTTTAATATTTCATTAATTAGGTTATTACTACGTGATCATTGTGTCATAAATAAATTAAAATATTTAATGTCTAAAATAAATAAATAAAATACTATTATGTAGGAAATATTTTTATCTTTATAATGAATATTTATATTAGAATTTATCTTATATATTACCCTATATTAAAAATGTTTTAGTTATTAAACTTTGATTTTAACTCTTTTAACTCTTCTTTAGATAAAATAATAATAAGTATCCAAATCTAATCCATGTGAACCAAAGAGGTTCATATTTTATTCCTAAGGAAGTTTTTATTTGAATTATTTTTATCCAATAGAATTGTGACATGTGTTAGGGTAATAATAATATCTTTTTTACCCTTAATTACCCTATTTACATTTAATCGTCGTAAATAAAAGTAAAAAGTTACTATTCACCCAAAAATATTTTCATTTTATTGAACCACATTTTCTTACTAATATCAACCATTTTTCTTGTATTTTTAAAATTCCAATCATAGAAGTGGTAAAATTATGTTTTATGTGAATTTGTAAATTCTCCTAGGAGGTGGGTAAAAGAATGTGAAACGTTCAATGAAATTTTTATATGTCTAAAATTATTATAAATTGACTCCAATGAATTAAATTGAACATATAAAGGTATTATGTATCTATTTTTACCTAAAATAAATTTAAATAAAATAAATAATTATTTAAATAAAAATTTGGTTTTAAACTATAACTCGGTGTTTTTCACTATTCATGAAAAATTGAATGTTTTCAAAATAATACCAAAAATTCACCCTAAGATAATTTTGATATCATGAATCCAAAAGTGAAGTCCATTTTTAAATATAAAAATCATAAAATTTCAAAAAATGGGTATTAATATTTATAACGGCTAGTTTGATTGGTTATGGTGTGTTAGAACTTGAAGTTGCGTACAACACATGCTACTTTATTATTCAAAGAGAAGCGTACTGTGGAAGCTTGAGGTGTTACATTCTCCCATCCTTCAAATAATTTTGTCCTCTAAATTTATAGAATATTACTGCATAAAAAGATGCGGGTATTTCTTCATCATAGGTTCCTCGGGTTCCCACGTTGCTTCTTCTATCTTCTAGTTTCTCCATAGAACTTTTACCAGACAAGTCGTTCAGTTTCTCACCACTTGTCCTCTTTTATCAAGAACCTTGATAGGCTATTCGCAATAAGATAGATCGGGTTCCAGTTCTAATTCCACATAGGTGAGTACATGCATTAGGTTAGGTATATATTTTCTCAACAGTGATATGTGGAATACATTGTGAACTATGGAGAGACTTGGTGACATTGCCAAATGGTAAGCTACAACCCCAATTCGTTCTAGAATCTTGAAAGGTCTGATGTACTCGGGACTCAATTTTCCCTTTTTACCGAAACGTATAACACCCTTCCATAGAGATACCTTCAAGAAGAAATGATCTCCTACCTTAAATTAAAAATCCTTCATTCGGTTATCGTCATAGCTTTTCAGCCTACTTTGATCTGCTTTGATGTGGGTTTGGATTACGTTCACATTTTCCATCGTTTCCTCCACCAGTTATGGTCCTATGAGTTTTCATTCACCAATATCATCCCAACAGGTTGGTGTGTGACATCTCTTTCCGTATAACGCTTTATATGGTTCCATCTACATACTTTAATGGAAGCTATTGTTATAGGAAAATTCTACCAAAGGTAAATATTGATCTCACACACCCAGAAAGTCAAGTGAGAAGGATTTCAACATTTATTCTAAGGTTTTAATAGTTCGTTCTGATTGTACATCTGTTTGAGGGTGGTAGGCAGTGATCAAAAGAAGTTCACCATCCAGGGCTTTCTAAAGACTTTTCCAAAATCTTAATGTAAAGCATGGATCACGATCAGACACAATCGATAGTGGTACTCCATGAAGTCTTACAACTTCATTAATATATAGTCTTGATAATCGTTCAAGTGGTAAATCTTCTCTTATAGTAAGAAAATTTTCTGACTTGGTAAGATGATCAAAAAATGACCCATACTGCATCGTTCCTTCTAGGAGTCTTTGGTAGTCCTGTGAAAAATTCTATCATAATATTATCCCATTTCCACTCAGGTATGGGAAGATGATTCATGACTCTTCCAGGCTGTTGCCTTCCACCTTTTACTTGTAGACAAACCATACATCTTGACACAAAATCTACAGTCTCCCTCATCATGTTGTCCCACAAAAAATGTACCTTCAAATCTCCATACATTTTGGTGCTCCTAGGGTGTATAGAGAAATTGAAGCTAAGAGCATCATCTAACAATTCCCTTTTAGGATTAGGAATATTGGGAACACAAAGTCTCTTCCCAAATTTCAAAATTTCATCTTCAGACACAAAGTCTTTCAATATCCCATCATTCACATCATTAATCTTCTTTTGAAACTCTTCATCACCAGTCTAAGAACTCTTTGTCCCTTCTAGTAAGGATTGTTTGGAAACCATTTGAAAAAGTATTGATGTTTCACCTTCTATGGTAATTTCCATATCCATCTTCACTAGATCCTTGAAAATATGATCCATTTAAAATGTCATCTTGTTCAAAACTCCATGAACCTTTCTTCTCAATGAATCTAACACCTTATTTTCCATCCTCGGGTGGTACTGTATGGTGAAATCATAATCCTTGAGTAGTTCTAGCCATCTCCTTTGCCTCATGTTGAGTTCTTTCTGTGAGAAAATATATTTTAAACTCTGGTGATCGGTATATATCTCAAATTTTTCACCATATAGATAATGTCTCCATATCTTCAAATAAAATATTACAGCTGCTAACTCAAGATCATGAGTAGGATATTTTTTCTCATGAATGTTTAGCTTTCGTGATGCATAGGCAACAACCCTATCATTCTACATAAGGACACAAACAAGTCCTTTCTTTGAAGCATCACTATAAATAACAAACCCATCATTCCTTGATGGTAGGGTCATGATAGGATCATTGACTAATATTCTCTTCAGTTCTTCGAAACATTATTCACACTCTTTTTTCCAAACAAATTAATCTCCGTTACATGTGAGCTTCGTTAATGGGTTAGCCAATCGAGAAAAATTATGGACGAAACATCGATAATAACCTGATAAACCAATAAAACCACATACCTCAGTTATACTTATCGGTGCTAGCCATTATTGGATTTCTTTGGTCTTTGAAAGATCAACATAGATTCCATCCTTAGAGAAAATATGGCCATGAAAAGAAATCTCTTGAAGCCAGAATTTACACTTCCTAAACAACCCATATAATTCATGTCTTCTAAGAGTATTTATGATAATGAGCAAGTGATTTTCATGATATTTGTAGATTTTAGAGTATACCAAGATATAATCAACAAATACCACTAAAAAATCATTGAGATATTCTTTGAAAACTCTATCCATTAGATCCATGAAGAGAGAGAGTGAATTAGTCAATCCGAAAGGCATTACTGTAAACTCGTAATGCCCGTACCTGGTTCGAAATGCTATAATTGGAATGTCTTCCTTCTTCACACACAACTGATGATATCTAGATCAAAGTTCAATCTTGGAAAATTATTAAGATCCATGAATTTGGTTGAATAAATCATCAATGAGAGGTAGGGGATACTTTTTCTTTATCGTTATATCATTGATCTCCATGTAGTCAATGCACAACCTCATAGATCCATCTTTTTTCTAAAAAAAAGGATAGGGACCCCATGGATAAACACTAGGGAGAATATATCCCATATTACACAATTCCTATAGTTGTTTCTCTAATTCCACTAATTCCAAAGTGGCCATTATATAAGGGGTCTTCGACTTGGGCCTTGAACAAGAAATTAAATCAATGGATACTCAATTTATCATTCTAGGGGATGTCCAGGTAAATCTTTTGGAAACAAATCTACTTATTCTTTCACAATAGTTACATCATCTATTCGAACATTCCTTTCCTCAAACACAGTTATTTCATTCTATTCATCCCCAATAATTGTATTTTGTTGAGCTACTGTGGGTAGATCTACATAAGAATTAGGTGGTGACATTTATTCTATAAAGATAAGGTGTTCTTTCTAATAATCATCAAAAATTGTAACCTCCTTTTTATTACAATAAATTTTCACATCATGGTCAGGAAGCCAATCCATACTGAGGATTATATCAAATTAAATCTTGGGTATAGTGATGAGATCATCAGATACAGAGCATTTATATGACCATATGGGAACTGAATCACAAAACATTGTGGCGAGGATACTTCCCTTTAGAGTTTTTACTAACAACTCCCTTGTTAAATAAAATTTGAAATATATAATTTCTTTTAGCAAACTAGGAATATATGAAACAATGTGATGATCCAAAATCAAATAAAGTATTTTCTAAACATAAGGAAACCATTAAATTACCTGCCACCACATCTTTCAAAGCTTTAACCTCAGTAGTAGTGATAACATAAGCTTGGCCTCTATCCCTTGTCCTTTTATGAGGTAAGTTCCCCTAATGATTAGGAAATTCATTTGCATAATTTCCCCTTTCTCTAAAATTGTATTATTCAACATCGATAGCCAATTTCTTCCCCTTACAAATCACGAGCTTGGTGGCCTTTTCCACCACACATGTAACAGACTCCCATTCCCTTCAGGCCAGTACCGAGGTGTTTCTTCCAACATTTACTGCAGGATAGATATTTTACTTTACACTTATTCTCCTTATTTCCATTTCTAGAGTGTTCAGTAGATCTCTTATTATCTTATTTTGATTTAATGTTGTAATACATAGAGAACACTTTTTATGTCTTAATAGAACATGGGAAAATATCTTCGTATAAAGAGAAGGATTGTGAGACTACTGATCGACAGAGAAATGGTTTTAACCCATCAAGGAAATGATCAATATTACTTCTTGGGTTATGTATATAATCTGAAACATGCCTTTCCAACCTTTTAAATTTATCTTTATACTTCATGACATTCTCATCCTTATTTTGCCTCAAAATCAGAAATTTCCTTTTCATATCTGCTCTATGGTCAAGAGGAAAGTATTTTTCTAAGAAAATCTCTTTAAACTACCTCAATTACATATTTGATACTTCATCATATTCCTTTGTGTTTTAAATCAATGACCACCATTGATCAACATCTCCACTGAGGTAGTAAACTGCCATGACAACTTTTCCTTTTTGCTACTCCCCAAGGTGTGGAATATTTTCTCTAAGGAATTTATGCATTTCCTAGATACTAATGTATTTTTACTCCCATTGAATGTTTGTGGGTTTTGCCTCATGAATCGATCTAATATTGATCCTCCACATTGTAGATCTGGGTGCTCTATACGGGTAATGTTATTATTCATAACCTGAGTGAGTTGTCCCAGCATAGTGATAAGTTGATAAGCACCAGTTGTATCACCAGCTCCACTATAATTATATTGAGTAGAAGTTCGATCTCTACATAGAGTGCATGCATTGATACGTTGTCCATTCCTTCCACTAGTCGCCATTTCTAAACAATGTCATACAGTAGATTAGTTTATGAATTGCAATACATAATGCCAAACTTGTAAAGAACTTAACATAAACTTAACAGTTTATAAATATAATCCCTAATCAAAAAAATGTTTTCTTTAGGGAAGTATATACGCATAAACCCTTAATAATTAGTTTCCATTCCCATTAAATACAATATAGATGATTTGTATCATAGAAAATAAACGTCAAACAATCTTAAAATCCATCCAAGGATGTAGACATAGATGAAATCATAACCTTTTTAGAGAAATATATCTTTCTATTTTGAAATCATTTAAAAGTCAAGTAATTATAAAAGAAAACATTTATATTTGAAAATATTATTATAATTTAGTAAGGGAAGCTTTGATGATCTTATAACGGTGGAAAATATCCGCACCCGCCATATAAGTTAAAAAAATACATTCTTACAGTAATTTTGTCAAAAAGGATAAAAAACCATGTTTGGAAAATGATGAGAAGATTACTTTATAAAAATATTATAAAAAGTCAAACAAGGGTATAAATGAATTTAACCAATAGTCTATAGAATAGTAAGAATGTTTTGAAATATATTTTTATGAAACAAGGATTTCAATGATAAAGAGGTCCCAGTAGATACTTACGTAAAACAACCTCAGATATTAAAGAGATTGTAATATTAACCCTTACCTTGTACTTTTCCACGGTCAAGGGTAGGTTAACCTCCTGTATAATGGTGAAATAATTGTTATTAAATTATACAAGAATCATATAAATTAATATTATATTATATATGATCTTTTAACAATTCATTGTTAATAATATCTTAGTATTATCACCGTTTCGGGTGTTAATGGATTCGTTTTTCATTATATTCTTTTTTATGTGAGTCATAATTTTTATGGATGGGATGTATCTTATTAATATCCAGAATGATATCAAGTCTTTAAAAATTATTTTTAATCATCTAATGAAAATTAGTCTTGAATGGATATGATGAGGAATGAATCTTATCGCATTCGTTGAGATGGTAATCCGTACGTACGCACGAGCTACGATATCATTGTTTTGATATAAAAATAATATATATTTGGATGTTATATCATATATAATGAATCATTATCATGTTATATTAATTAGTTATATCAATTACACATCATTAATATACCCATCCAAATAATAATGTATTGAATAACAATTACACCACGATGTGGAGACAGTAAGCCGTACGTACACACGTATGGTGACATGTCATTCAATGGATGGATAAAGTAATGAAATTGGTTGTACCATATTTATAATAACATTATAGTATATATAAGATACTGGAGTTATTATTTTATAATGGAAACAACAATGAAAAAAGAAGTGGAATAAGAAAGGAATTTGAAAGAGGTGTTGAAATATTTACCTCTTCTTCGGGTTCTTCCTATTGATATGATCAAAAGGGCTCCCTAGTTTGGATTTATGACTAAATTAAGGCCTCTAGGATGAAGTGAGGATAGTTTATAGGGTATTTGTGCTGAGTTTGGTCGAGCCAAATGGATTTTAATGTGTGAATTAGAGAGAAGGGGGGGTGCCCTTTTATTAGAGGGGTGAGGGGCACCTTAGGAAAAGCTAGAAATATTATTTTATAATAAAATAATTTTAGGTTTTTAATGGCTAAAAAATGAATTATTTAAAGTCTAAGGGGGTATGGGTCAAAAACCACTCATCCCATATGTTTTAGATAGGTTTAGGTCACTATATTAACCTTATCATTTAGATTTAACTCTTAGTTAAATAGTTTGACATTTACCATGTCTCTTTGTATTTTTATATTATGTGGTTAATAAAAAAAATATATACTTCCAATAGAACCCCAATTGGTAAATTAATGATAAATATATCATTATATATGTCTTTTTTCCAATCCTTAGATTTTTAAAAATAGAATATCAATTAATAATATAATATTTGTTTAAAAAAAACTTCTTTATGTCAATTTTGACACTATTTGGTATTTTGTTTTTTTCTAAATTTATAACATCATTATTACTTCAATAAAAATTCATCTAAAAAACTCTAATATGTCATATTAACCTATAAAATTAGCGAAATTCATAAAAAGTCTCAAATTAAATTTATTTGGTTATTTATAATATCAATTAATGTAATATTTCATTAATTAGGTAATTACTCTATCATCATTGTGTCATAAATAAATTAAATTATTTAAAGTATAAAAAATATAAATAAAATACCATTATGTAGGAAATCTATTGATATTTCTAATTAATATTTATAGTCTAATTTATATTATGTATAACACTATATTAAAAATGTTTTATTTATTAGACATTGATTTTAACTCTTTTAACTCTTCATTTAATTAAATAATAATAAGTGTCCTAATCTAATCCAATTAAACCAAAGAGGATAATTATTTATTACAAAGGTTGATTTTGGTCTAATTATATTTATCCAATAGAATTGGGGCATGTTTTAGGGTAATAGTAATATCATTTTTACCCTTAATTACCCTATTTACTTTTAACTACGATAAATAAATGAAAAAAATTACTATTCACCAAAAATTATTTTCATCTTATTGAAACAAATTTTCTTACTGATAGTAACCGCGTCTCTTGGATTTTTGAAATTCCACTCATAGAAATAGAAAAATTATGTTTTATGTGAATTTTTAAATTCTCCTAGGAGGCGGGTAAATGACGGTGAAAAGATCAATAAAATTTTTATATATCTAAAATTATTATAGATGGACTTCAATGAATTAAATTGAACTTATATAGGTATTATTTATCTATTTTTACATAAAATAAATTTAAATAAAAAAATAATTATTTTAATAAAAATTCGGTTTTAAATTATAACTCAGCGTTTTTCATAATTCATCAAAAATTGAATGTTTTCAGAAAAATACCAAAAATTAACCCTAAGATAATTTTGATATTAAAAATCCAAAAATGAAGTCCATTTTGAAAGATAAAAGTTATAAAATTTCAAAAAATGGGTATTACTATTCATAATGGCTAGTTTGATTAGTTTTGGTGTGATAGAACTCAAAGTTGCGTACAATACAGGCTACTGTATTATTCAAAGAGAAGCGTACCATGGAAGCTTGGGGTGTTAAACGTTACAAATTTTTGGAATTTGAATTTGTCCAGAATAAATTTGATGAGTATTAAGGTTTACTGTTTATGAAATGGATTTAGTTGAATTCAAGGAGTTACTATTAATGTATTATAGATTAATGTATTATATTGGATAACATTATCTACACGTTTTGTTTTTAGTAATGATAAGAGGAATAAATTATTACTCTTTTATGGATCATAAAATTTATTAAAAGTGAATTTCATTGCTTTTGGATTAAAAAATTCATTTTTGAAAATTCCCTTTTTGGATTAAGAGATGATGTGGAAACAGATTTAAGAAAAAAAATGGAAAAATTGATCCTATGATATAAAAAGATATAAATTAATTATATCTTCATACATTCTTAGTCTAGATGTTAAATAAATTCCTCAACACCAAAAAAATTATCTTGAAATAAAGAATTTATTCTATTACCTTCTTTTCTGATAAATCAAATTGTCCCATACCTCTTTACATATTTATTATTTTTTGGTTGTTTAATTTGCCTTGATCATTAAATTTATTATGATCAATGACCACTATCATCCTCCATAATTATTGGGAATTATGATTTTTTCTATGTCCATATTTTCACTTACCACATATGTTCTCTAACATGGAAACCATGTTATATGATTATTCCAAAAAACCTCTGTAATTCAAATTATTATTAAGAGAAGGTTTTATTTACTCCTTTTACACTGTGTGTTTCCAATAAAGGTATTTTAAAATTTCAAACCTCTGATTATTATGGTCATAATTAAATTTTGGGGCCACAATTTATTTTAAGAGCTATAATGTAACACCCTGATATTTTAAAAGAGGAACATCATATTTGATGTAATATATGACATACAACACAAAAAATAGAAGTGAATGTAACACCCCAATACTTTATGATATATTTATTTATTTTTAAATAAATATTGTTTATAGATTGAAATGGACGCAACAATGGGTTTGAAGATAACAAGATACTCTATTAAAATCATATTATTTAAACATGGACATTATAATATAGTCATTAAGAATGGGGGTATAAATAATAATAACAAAATTATGAAAAATATATGGTTTAAAAATGTATTAAATAATTTTAATTGTTATATATTTATTATAAATAAAATAAAAACAATTTCAAAGGAAAATAATTGTTTTATAAAAAAACTATATTTTTCTAAATGGTGGATTTATCATGATTTTCAATGATAATTTAAAATTATTGTTTAAAAATTTCAGATAAATTATTTGAAAAAATAAACTTTATTTTTTAAATACAAATAAAAAAAATTTCTTTGGGTGAAGTTTTTATAATTATAGGAAAATTTCAATTTTTTGATGAATAGTGAAAAATACTAATTTTTATGGAAAACTACCTATTGTTAAAATTATTTACAAATTTAAATTTTTTTAGATTTATTTTAATGTAACAGTAGTTAAATTATATTAAAATTTAAGAAATTTAGTTCATTTTAATCAACTTTATATTGAATCTTAATAATAAAACACTATATACTTATGAGAATACTCTCTTTGGAAAAGTGCTCTTTTGTCCCACCTACTGTTTAATTTAAAAATGACTTCAACCACTAATTTTAATTTAATTTGGAAAAATGGATTCAATATTTTTAATATTATATTATCTAATAATTTTAACATATTATTAAACCACAATTAATAGTGAAAATAGAAAAAATTAATTGTTGTGAATAAGGTAAAAATAGGTTTACCGGGGATGTTAAACTAAGAAGATAAGGGTTAAAATGACCTAAAAAATAATCTAAAACACATTATGTGGAAATATTTAAACCATATTACTTATATGGTTTGAAAATTACCCATTTATATAATTTTTCTATAAAAACAATTGTGGGTTTAACTTTATCTTTTCAAAAATTCCTTTTCTGTCCTCTCCCCCACTTATAAGGGCCACCCACTCTCCACCATCTTTCACACTTCGAAACCCATTTGGTTCATAAAACAACTACAAAATACATTTCCTAATTCTCTCTGCACATAATATAGAAATTATTTTTATTAGTAATCCCTATTAATAATTATTTGGGTATAAACATAAAGAGACTCTATGAATAAGAAATAAAGTTCTTAAAGGTGCGTGTTTGTTTTATTTATAAATAAACCACCATAAAACCTTATTAAAAAATGATAAAATAATTAAAATATTATTTCCTATATACTTAAGTGTTATTATTTTAATTTCATAACCCATATACATCTTTACTTCTATTAAATTTGTATCAAAACCGTCGATTGTGTGTACGATGGACTACCGCCTCACAAACTGATGTAATTCATTTTCCATAACCACTTTTCAAGTATAGAAGTAATGAAATATTTAATATATTTATATGATATTTATTAAATTATTAATTTTTTTTAATTATGAAACCACATATATCTTATTAATTTCTATTTTTTGGGGGATATTATAACATCGCTCGTGTGTATGGCGGACTAGCACCTCATGAAAGGATGTAATTATTTTTTCACATATGCTTTGCATAAAAGGAAATAAAGTTAAATTTAATGAATATGTGTGATATTTATGATATAAAAAAACTTATTAATATATAATATCACATCTAACTTTTCACTATCCAATCCATTGGAAAAGAATATTGTCGGTTGTGCATACGTGTGGAATACTGTCTCCCAAGGGCGATGTGAAATACTTTTCATTATATTTTTATTTGTATGGTAATAAGGATATATATTAATAATATAAATTTTATATATAAAATAATAATGATTCAATATCATAATAATGATTTCATCCATCAAGAAAAATGGAAACAACATCAATACATACGTATAGACTATCATCTACATGAATGGGGTTATCTATTTTCAATCTCAAACAGTTATTGATTAATTTAAATAAAAATATATCTAATTTAGATAATATTTATATCTGTTTTAAAATTATGGATATTATGAAAACATGATCAAATTAAATGGACAAAAAATTATCAAACAAAAACATACATGATAAATGATGCAATTATCACCTAAAACAATGATTTTAACAAAACGTTATTATTAAAATGGTGATTAAAGACTATATATATAATATATGGAATGATATATTTTATTATGGCTCTATAATATAAGTTTCACGACCTGGCCCCTAGGGCCTATGTTCTGACTACCCTATGTCCGCCTTCTATAGGCCAGGGGTTGGCGACTAGCACCAGAAAGGATTATCCCTAAAATGGGATGGAACTATCTCAAAACATGTACACACACAAACAGGGAACACTACTTACAAGTAAAACATAATTGAAGAATAAAGGTAATACCACAACTAAAAACCACCACAGAGTGTAAAAGTTAGTGTTGAATGTAATGAGGCCAGTATACAAGCCCAACAAGAAAGAAGGTACAAAAAAAGGGAAAATAGCTCATGAGATCATTCGCCAAGGATCCTACCTTAAGGGTAGGTAAAAATCATCTATATGGATCTTCACACCAACTGGTCACCTCCGTACACCATCTAGTCCTGGCTCCCATGTATGGGTCAATGCTACCCGTCATCTACACCTGACACAACAAGGTGCGGTCGATGCCCATGCAGGGGTGAGTATAACAATACCCAGTAGGGACCTTTAGACCCCCGAAGGTCTCTCATAATTTCACAAGGGGAATAACACAATGAATTATCTCAATAACAAAATATAAATTAAAATAAACAACTCAAACAATGTATATAACATAAAGAAT
This sequence comes from Viscum album, assembly GCA_963277665.1. Taxonomy (NCBI): domain Eukaryota; kingdom Viridiplantae; phylum Streptophyta; class Magnoliopsida; order Santalales; family Viscaceae; genus Viscum; species Viscum album. The sequence goes on from OY728131.1 coordinate 1,199,403,913, forward strand.
TAGAATAATGATGATTATTCGTATTGCTAATTCATCTTATTCCATTGAGATGTTCCACTGCTGGACCACGAATAAGTCACTCTTTCAGCGATCCACATAGGGTTGTAAGTCAATTATCCACACAAGGTTATAATTTTTCGATCCACACAAGGTCGTAAGTCACAGATCCACAATGGGTAGATCTAAGGATAGTCCTGAAAATGTCGTTCTACTACTTATCCACACAGGTTCGTAAGTCATCGATCCACACAATGTTGTAAGTTGTCGATCCACACAGGGTCATAAGTCGTTGATCCACAGAGGGACGTAAGTTGTCGATCCACACAGGGTTGTAATTCCTCGATCCACATAGGGTTGTAAGTTACTGATCCATGATGGGCCACTCTAAGCCTATTCCATGTCGGGATGTTCTTCTAATGATCCACACATGGATTTTATGATGTAGATCCACAAAGGGTTTTATGTTACTTGATAGCCAGCCAAGGATTCTCACACTTGGTGCACTAGATTTTCTAAGAAATTTCTCCTCAAGATATCAATCGTACCTCAACTTTCATGAAGTCCCAAAAAAATGTACCTCGATGAACCTCCATGTCATAAGGGTTCCAAAGAAATAGACGACACATCAATATGACACCCATTCTGTATGTTATAGGAATTTTAGGGCCCACCCAAAGTGGTGGGTCTATGGGCGAAGCCCACTGGGCTGTGGTATAGGCCCACTGGCCATGGGATCGGCCCGCTGGGCTGCAATACTGGCCTGGGCCACCCAACTTGGCATGGCTATCGGGCCGATGGCCAACTCGGCCCACTGGCTGGGCATGGATCACAAGCTAGGTGTGGGGGTCCACTCTCTTTTTGAATGTACATGTTGTATGTTCGGATCATGAATCAGCAGCACCAGTTTGCATCGATCCACCTAACTGGTCTATGTGGACTGGTCATCGGTAGGACCCACTAGCATGGGTCCACCCTTCTCACACCGCCGTGAATTGGAGCCATGCCACACTGTCATTGCAAACTGCGCGGCTTCAACACGGCCAATGATGTTTGGCCTCCCCCTTCGTCTATCGCGACACCTTACGTTGCCTCCGTGCCAGTGGAGCTTCCATGGGCCACTAGTGATGCTCTAGCGGTTCTATTTTCTTCTTGACTATGCCTACAAGACTTCTGGGACGTCTCCATCAATGTTTGTCCCCTGGTTTTATGTTGTCTTCGCATCGGTCAGTCACCCATAAAGAACACAATCAATACCGAAATCGGTGGAGGGTTAGGGAATTTTTCGGTTCGGCCTGCGCCCTCCACATTAGCATCATAACATGGAAAGTGTTAAACATAATAAAAAGGATATGAAACATAAAACCTCTAAACAAAACCCCAACCTCGAACATGTTTGAAGATGCTGTGGATGAGGGAGATGAACCCACATTCTAAGGTGTTCTTCATTGCCTATCCTTGTCCGGTTCGAAACCTCCAATAGTCATTAAAGCTCCATTCTACATTGGTGGAAGATTTCATCGACACTTCGTCAGAGGTTCCTTTCATGATTGATGAAAACCCATGCCCATGGTTTGTTAAATAGAAGAGAGGGTACCACCAATGTTGCATTTCATTAATGTGGTTCATTAAGGAACTCCAAATAATGTTCAATTAATTCAACAAAAATCCTGGCCACACAACCCAAGTGTTATTTCCTTAAATTAATTCCATTAAAGTGTGATATTACACTACTGTCCTGTCACCATCTCTCAATGTTTTCAAGGAAAGAATAAAATAACTTTGGTGTTATTTTTTTTAATGTCCAAAAATTAAATTTTTTGTCCGACCCTTGCTGGTCAAAGTTAAGATTTTCCTTATTGAATCTCAGCACAGTGAATTCAACGGTTCCCTCGTACTTTTATTCCAATAAATGGTTCAAAATATAAAAAATTATACTCCCACATTTATTTAATGTACCTTAAAAAAGTTCAAAATTCCATTGTGGGCTCTCCAGGCCTTGGAATCACATGCCGTCAATTTTTTTAGACTTGTAAAAATTCCAAATAATTAAAAACAATTATTTGGAAATTCCATGTCTTAAAATCCTCCCCACCATAGAGATTTACGCCCTAAAAATCCACAACAAATCTAGGGGAAAAATGAAGGTAATGAGCACGTATCTGAGCCTCCCGCTCCGATGTTCTCTCCTAGTGGTTCCTGTGCTACCACTGAACTCGCACAAGAGGAATCAACCAGCCATGAAGGACCGCTCCTGTTGATCTTTTATCTCCATTAGGAACTCTGTGAACATCCACCTCACTAACTCAATTGAGTATCAGGAAATGCTTGATTAGCCTTGGAGATATCTTTCTGCCCTAGAAAAATCTCCACAATCCTCTTCAGGGTGAGACCCATAGAAAGACATGGTATCCCACCTCAAACTTCATGGGCCTCTGTCTCCTGTCTGCATAAGACTTATGCCAGCTCTGTGCAGCCATCCTCCACTCCTGGATGATTTCACCTTCTTAGTGGTAGAATGTACCACCTCTGTACCTAGAAGTGCTGACTCCCCTGAGTCTATCTAGCATAGAGTTGATCTGCATGGTCGCTCGTACAAGGCCTAAAACGGTTCCATGTCGATGGTGGAGTGATAACTGTTGTTTTATGAGAACTCCATCAGGGAAAGTTGGTTCTCCCAACTACATCCAAAATCAAGGATGCAAGCATGAAGCAGGTCATCAAGCATCTATATGGTCTGCTCCATCTGACAATAAATCTAAGGATGAAAGGCAGTGCCCTTGTGTAGTTGAGTCCCAAACGCCTCCTGTAATCCCTTCCACAACCGGGAAGTAAAAACAAGAACACGATCTGAGACAATCATCGATGGTTCCCCATGAAGCAGTTTAACCTTCCATACCTATAGGCGTCCCAAGTCCTCTACTAATCCCTACTCTTGAATGGGTGGGATGTGGGAAAACTTGGTGAGTCGGTCAATGATCACCCCAATAGAATCGTGGCCCTTAGATGTATGTGGTAGCCCTGTCATGAAGTCCATGGAGATTCCATCCCACTTCCACTTGGTCACATCATGTGGCTATGTCAATCTTGCTGGAACATGGTGCTCGGCCTTCACTTGCTGACAAGTGAGGCATTGTGAAACAAAGTTTGATACTACTTTCTTCATCCCTAGCCACCAGTATTGACATCAAAGGCCCTAATACATCTTCACCACACCACTATATACTGACAAGGTGGATGTGTGGAACTCAGTCAACACCTCCTCTTGTATCGTCACTCATCCCATGGTGTGTCCTCTAAAAAGGATGACGTGCTCCACACCTTCATAAAATCATTTAGGAGGCTATCCTATTGATATTTGAGCACGTTGGGTCTCGCAGTCAATGCCTCTAAGCTGAGCCTCCCTGACTCACTGAAGGAGTGGGGGAGTGACTATTATAGACTAGAGGTAAGCTTCTCCAATACTATCCACGGAGGATAACTGCAACGTGGCTAGCTGCTCTATTGCCTCACTCAGCAACAATAACCCAGACCTCCTATTTAGTGTGTCTGCCACCACATTCCTCTTTCCAAGAGTGCAGAATATCGTAAAGTCACAGTCCTTGAGGAACTATATCTATCGTCGTTGTCTCAAGTTTAGGTCCTTCTATGAGAATATATACCTGAGACTCTTGTAATGGGAGTAGACATTGCACTGTTCACCTATCAAGTTGTGCCTCCACATCTTCAAGGCAGAGACCACTAATGCTAACTCCAGATCATGGGTAGCATAGTAATGCTCATACTGTCTCAACTGTCATGAGCTATAGGTGATCAACACTTAATCATGTATCATGAAACATCCTAGTTCGGTCCCTAATGCATCTTAGTATACTACATACCCAACACCCTCTTCTAATATCTTCAAGATAGAGGCACTTATCATTCTCAACCCCAGCTCTTGGAAACTAAGCTATGATCTCTCTGTCCACAAGAAAGGTTGTCCCATATTTGACAAAGATGACTAGGGTGATTCTACTCTAGAAAAGTTAGGTAAACATTTCTAGGAGTACCCAACCAACCATAGAGAACTCTACACCTCTGTCATAATCATGGGTGGATCCCAAGAAAGCACTACCTCTATCTTTGCTGGATCGACTGAAACTCCTGCCTCTGAGATAACATGTCCTAGAAAGTGGACCTCATATATCCAGAATTGGAACTTCGAGAGAATTCCATAATGTTGGTTCTATTAGGGTGTATCCAAAACTATCTGTATATGCATTGCATGATCCTCCTCCAATTCTGAGTATATCAATATTTCGTCAATGAAAACCACCATGAAGAGATCTAGATAAGGCTGATAGATCTTGTTAATGATCTCCATGGACACTACTGGAGAATTTTTCACACTGAAAGGAATCACCAAGAACTCGTAGTGGCCATACCAAACTCTGAAGGTTGTCTTCGGTACGTCCTCATCTAATACCCTGAGCTGATGATGCCCTTATCTAAGGTCTATCTTCAAAAACCACCATGCTCCATTCAACTGATCAAAGAGATAATCAATCCTTATGAGTCGATACTTGTTCTTCACAGTCACATTATTTAGGCATGTATAGTCCACACAAAGCCTCAAACTCATGTATGCCTTCTTGGTGATCAAAATTAGGGCTTCCCAAGGAAAAAGACTTGGCCTTTTGAACCCCTTACCCTGCAAGTCCTCCAAATGTACCCTGAACTCACGAACATCCACGGGTCCATCTGATATGCTGATGTAGATATCAGTGTTGTCCCTACGTACAAGTCAATGAAGAATTCTACATCTATGCGAGGAGGTAGTCCCAGAACACCACTAGAAAAGAGATCAGCATAATGGTCCACCCTAATAGGATAACTCGGACTCCCCTCATCCACTACACCGAGGGTGAGGCTATCCAACTAATGAGTGATCGGCTTCACCCTCTTCTGAGAAATTCCATACCTAGCTGCAAAGGTTCCCTTCTCACTGGGGAAGGAAAAAATGGTCCCATCCTCAAAGTCACAACACACTTTATGCCTAAAACAGTCGATCTGAGCATGAACTATGGATAGATCATCCATACCAAAGATGACATCGTAAGGCCTCGATGATGCTACTATAAGATCTCAAACGAAGCTCTCACCTCCTCAAATAATCTCACACTGCCGGTACTGGTGCGTAATCATATAATCCTCTCCCATAAAAGTCTGTAATCATAATTATCAAGATAATGGATCTACCAGAATCTCTGAGATCTGAATGAGAGCCTTGGTAATAAAATTATAACTGAAACCTGGGTCTATAAGAAATGCAACTAGGGTGTATTAGACACAAATCGTACCTTGAATAATCTCTCGAGCATTGTGGTCATAGGCCTCAGCTTCCTGAAGCCAAGCTCATCCCTATCCACATACCCCCGGAGGTCGGTGTGGACCACCTAGATGTGGTGGTTGTAGAACCTCAACCTGCCACCCACCTCCTACTCCTCTACCTCGTTCGCTGCTCTGTGGACCTCCCAACTCAAATCATTGCCTATGCCTTGGAAGTCCCTCGACCTTCTGCTGATCGTTGGAACTATGGGTCGGGAATTTTTGAGCCATGTGACTCTGCCAGCCGCACGGGTAGCATAGTATGCTTTTCTGCTGACCTCCTCTGTCCCATGAGCTATGCATCTCCGACCCTACATCATGGGGTCATCCACCAGAAGGTCTATCCCACTTGGGATCCTATGCCATCTGCCTACTGTTTGATGCAGATGAGTCATCCAAGTTTCATCTAGTGGTGGCTCTCGCTGTTAGTGCCTGCTCAGCAAGGAAGTTCTCTACCAGAAGTGCTTGATCTACCACTCCTGCCTATGTTGGTATGTTGAGTGATATCATAGATTCCCTAATCTACCATTAGAGACCCTTCTCAAAGGTCAGGTCCCTAAAGAAAGGGTGTCATACCATGTTGGTGGAGTAGTGGGAGTGGATGGTGAATCTCCCTAAGTACTAGGGTCACCTCATCATGCATCTAGGGCCTCATGATCCACCATATCTCAAGAATTCCCTAGAAGAGAGTAGGATCTAGTATCAACATCTGGTCTACTGGTGTCCCAACTAGGTGGAAAACTCTAGCCACTGCTTCCATCCAATCCTTAGTCGCCTGCATATCTATCTCGCCTTGAAAAACTAGAGGCCTCTGATGCTGGAACTCGAGCATTGCTCTAATTCGGCATGCAACGTCTACTAGTGGTGTTGGTAGCAACTACATCCCTATGAGAAGTGGTGTTGCTAGTACACCGTGTGAAGGTACCATCGCCCCAAGAGTGCCCTGCACCGATGTCTCATCACTCCGTGAGTCTTCATTGCAAACTCTATCTAAAATCCTGGTTGGAAATCTACGCGGTGGAATTTTGTAAAGAATCATATGTGACACAATTAATAAGTTATTCTTGGTGAGCTGACTCAAAATATATCCAAAGAAATAAAAACATTTTAAAAAATACACGCAATCAGTGTTTTCATGTACAAAATCGGAAATTGGAATTCTAGGTCCTAGTGTATGGGAAATTCTTCTACTACACCAAAACTGGACTCCCTAAATATAAAAAAATACTCAAGACAGTTATCACTATCACTACTACAACAACGGGCTTTATCAGTGCTCAAAATGGGATTTAAAAGTGATATAATAGCATTGTAAAGATAACCACTGATAGGGAGTTCCCTTTATCACCGCTAAAAACATGCTGGTAAAGAGAGACCTTATCAACGCTAAAAAGGTGCTGATAAAGGGCTTATTTATCAGCACTAAAAAAGTTCTGATAAAGGGATCATTTATAAGCACTTATTTAGAGATGATAAATGCCCTTCCTGCTATAACAAAAAAAATCTGAAGCAGCACACCAAAACAAGACCTACAAAAAATAATCATATCAAAAAGTATAACCATACAAAATTAACACATAATTTATAAGGTAATTATAGAAAGAATACACATACAACAAGTATACCCATACAATAATTATACCCATACACCATTAACACATAATTCATATGTTAATTAAATACATAAAGAATTCAATTTAGAATTACGGGGGTTGGGGGGTTGTTCAGTGGTTTGGGGTGGCTGTCCAAGGGGGTATGGGGTGTCCAGGAGGGTGGGGGTGTCCAGGGGGCTAGGGGTGTCTAGGGGTTTGGTGAGGGGGGGTGTCCGAGGTGGGGGGGGGGGGTGCTATCCATGGTGTTGTCCAGGGAGGGGGGGGGGTGGTGTGGTGTCCAGGGGGTTGGGGGGCTATCTAGGGGGTGGGGGTGTCTAGGGGGGTGGGGGTGGTCTAGGAAGTTGGGGGGCTTTCCAAGGGTGTGGGGTGGTGTCCAGGGGGTGGAGGTGGCTGTTCATGGGGGTGGGGGTGTACAAGGGGTATATAGGTGGTGGGGTGGTGTCTAAATGGGGTGGGGGATAGATGTATAGGGGGTTGGAGGTGATTTCTAGGGATGGGGTTGTCAAGGGGGATGAGGGTGTCCAGGGGGTAGCGGTGTCCTAGGGGTGGGATGGTGTCCAGGGGGTGGGGTGGGGGGTAGTGTCCTGGGAGTGGGGTGGTTTCCATGGGGTGGGGTGGGGGGGGGGGGTCTTGTAGGTTGGATGGATATCCAAGGGTGGTGGGGGGGGTGTACAGGGGGTGGGGTGGCCGTCCATGGGGGTGGGGGTGTCTGGGGGGGGGGTGGGAGTGTCCAGTTGGTGGGGTGTTGTCTAGGAGGGGTGGGGGCCGTCCAAGGGTGGGTGTTGGGGGTGGGGGGCTCTAGGGGGTTGGGGGTGTCCAGGTGGGGTGGGGGGAGGGGGATATCTAGGGTGGTGGTGGTGGGGTGGGGTGGGGGAGGGGCTATCCATGGGGGTGTCCAGGGGGGTGGGGTCATGTCCAGGAAGTTGGGGGGGATTTCCAGGGGGTGGGGTGTCTAGGGGGTGGGGAGGGGGTGTCTAAGGGGTTGGGGGTTTTCAGGGGTGGGGTGGTGTCCGAGGGAGGGGGTGGTCCAGGGGGTTGGGGGGCTATCCAAGGGCGGTGGAATGGTGTCCATGGGGTGTGGTTGGCCGTCCATGTGGGTGGGTGTATCTAGGGGGTGGGTGGGTGGAGTCCAGGTTATGGGGTGTTGTCTTTGAGGGGTGGGGCCGTCTAGGGGGTGGGGGCCATCCAGGGGGTTGGGGTGTCCATGGGGGTTGGGGGTGTCCATGGGGGTGTCTAGGGGGTGGGGTGGTGTCAATGGGGGTGGTGTGGTGTCTAGGGGGTTGGGGGGGGGGGGGTTAATTGTTTTGATGGAATGGATTTCATGGATTTTAAGATCATTGGTATTTTTAAAATGGTTTTGAAATAGTGTTTATTTCAATAGTATGTGTCTCTTTAAGAAAAAATGAATTCTTTTTGTGTGTATGGTAGGAAGGGGGATTTCCGTACGTCAGTTGTTGTTTTCACATAAAATTATGTCCATTTTATACAAAAGAGAGACAATTTGAGTGATGTCGGCCACACTGTGCCTCAGATTGAGGCAGGGTTGACTCGTACACATCACAAATGACCCATGGGTTGTTATCCTAAGGTAACAACACAATCCAAATGCATTTGGTTGGTTTTCAGTATGCCATTTGTTGTTTTTACTTAAAATTCTGTACATTTTATACAAAAGGAAGACACATTGAGTGATACTGACCACACATTGGCTAAGATTGAGGCAGGGTTGACTCGTACACATCACACATGGCCCAATATCATTCACATAATGTATAAACATAATACAAACGCATTTGGTTGGTTTTCTATACATCAATTGTTGTTTTAACTTAAAATTCTGTCCATTTTAAACAAAAGAGAGACACTTTGAGTGATACTAACCACACCATGCCTTAGATTGAGGCATGATTGACTATTATATGTCAGAAATGTCCCATGGATAATTCTAAAAAAATATCAACCAATCCAAATGCGTTCGGTTGGTTTTTTGTATGTTAGTTGTTGTTTTCACTTAAAATTATGTCCATTTTAAACAAAAGAGAGTCACTTTGAGTGATACCGGCCACAACGTGCCTCATATTGAGGAACGTTTGACTCATACACATCAAAATGACCCATGAACCATTATAATTATGTATCAACACAATATTAATGTGTTTGGTCAGTTTTCCGTATGTCAGTTGTTGTTTTCACTTAAAATTCTGTCCATTTCAAACAAAAGAGAGAAACTTTGAGTGATACCGGGCACACCATGCCTCATATTGTGTAGGTATTGACTATTACACATAAAAAATTACCCATATATTGTTCTCCTAAAGTATCAACACAATCATAATGCATTTGGTCAGTTTTTTGTACGTTAGTTTTTGTTTTCACTTAAAATTCTATCTATTTAAAACAAAATGGAGACACTTTGAGTGATACCGGCCACAACATGCCTCAGATTAAGGTATGGTTGACTTGTACATGTTACACATGACCCATGGATCGTTATCATAAATTATCAACACAATATAAATCCATTTGGTTAGTTTTCTGAACATTATTTGTTGTTTTCACTTAAAATTTTGTCCATTTTAAACAAAAGAGAGACACTTTGAGTGATACCGGCCACACCGTGCATCATGTTGAGGTGGGGTTGACTCTTACATGTCACAAATGACCCATGGATAGTTCTACTAAATCATCAGCATAATCTGAATGTATTTGGATGGTTTTCGTTATGTCAGTTGTTGTTTTCACTTAAAATTCTATCCATTTTAAACAAAAGAGAGACAATTTGAGTGATACTGGACACATCGTACCTCGTATTGAGGTGGAGTAGACTCTTAAACTTCACAAATGACCCATGGATTATTCTCCTAAATTATCAACACATTACAAAATATTTTGGTCAGATATGAAGGTATTTTGGTGATTTTACAATTTTTTCTTATCCAAAGCCCAAAGAAAAGTGGTTCATCATTCTTTCATGTTGCTGGTGAATTTAATCTGTTAAAATAGAAAATTGACTCATTGGAGAAAGGATGTTTTATTTAATAACAATTAAAATTTTCCTATTAACATTTACAGACAACAATGTTTCATCTATTGATCTTTTTAACCCCTCTCAAGAATGGTTTCCAATTGTACACATCCCCAAGTCTGATCTTCATGTTATTTTTGTACAATCATACATCAGGTATGTGCCCCAATAATTATTAAAAAAATCTATATCATCTTGTGAATATGATGCTTTTCGACAGTCAGAGTATTAATGGAAAATATATAAATAAATAATTAATAAATAATATAAATTAAATAAAAGTTGTTTTTAAAAATACCTCTTTAGGGATGCTAGTTTGTTGATGGAAAACTATCTCTCTCATAAATTTACAAACAAAATAACCACAATCATTATTGTTTGTTTGATTTGGACACTACAAAAACATTGATCATTAGGAGAATAAGTAACTTGTTTTGATATGTGTTTGTATGGAGAAATTTTATTATATATACCCTGATATTGGTCCAGACATAGTATTTTTACACCTCCTTATGATTAGACCCAATCCTCATTACTTGTTTTAGAAGATATTGATACACCACCCTATCATAATATAATCCTCAGTAAAAGATAATATAAATTATATAACTTGATTTTTAGACCAAAAACGTAGGATCTAGTTTCATATAGATTCACAAACTCCATCATGTGGGATCAATTTTTTGGATATCCTTGAATTGAATCCTGAAAATAAATCATTGCAATATCCAAGTTCACCGTGATTAGCAGCAAATGCTTCCTAAAAACACAAAAAGTATTAAGTAATAAAATAAGTGAAAATATAATTGACATGATTTAATCGTAGAGTTTTAACCCTACATGGTTTGATTAGGAAGAGTCTATCATCTGTAATCTTTCATTCAAATGATTTCAGAAATCCACTCACTATTTCATCCTTTTTTGATGGCTCTAATTTCATTAGTTGTGTTGATGTGGTATGAGGACTAATGAGTCATAATTTTGGATCATGGGAAAATACCTTCAACTATTTTTCATATATACACCTTCCAATAATATAAAATGAATTGTTGATAATTAGCACAATATATCAGATTTTAGAAAATCAATTCATGAAAACATACCTCATTTACAAATTTAAAATTTTGATGCCTAGCCAACCGTATTCAAGGATCTCATTTACATTTTAAATAGCAACAAAATCTTGAATTTCCTCTCCTTTTATATTCTTTTCAAAAACAATTATATGACTACTACCATTTTTTAGCTTCATTTCCACACGAGTCTTCAATGATAGTAAATGTGGATAGAGAACAAGTAGTGTTATTGTGCATTCAACAGCTCTTTGGGATCGGTTGGTAAATCCTTTAGAAGATTTTGAGCCCACATTTCATGTCACCCGTTCCCTTTCACTATTTATAACAACATTCATCAGTTCAGACCTTTTTCATTAATTGTTAAAGGATTAGCTTGAAAAAATTGAAATAAATACCTCTTTGTCCACATGTACTCTTTAAAGTTGTGACAACCATGAAATGAATGTACCAATTTCCCTTTTGACCGTATGAATATCATCATCATCATCAAGTGGAATAGGTAGCTTTGAATTTGGATCATGAGCTACTGTAATAATCACTTTCATATGATCTTTTAAAAGTGTTCTATTATGAAACCTGTCCTATGGAATGTTGGACACCATATCCCTCACTACAAGGTGATAGGTGGGTGTTGACAGATATAAGTGATTATCATTATCACCCTATAAAAGACCAGTACAAGAAAAGTATTAGTGGTTGTCTGATTCGCATTTCATGGGAACAATTATTCGAATATTTATTACCATAGCTAAGATAGCTCTTTGAGAGGAATGGCTTGCCTCAAAGTTGGTGGGGGGCGGGGTGGGATCTTTACGCACTAGTTGTTACTGAGTTGTGTCTTCTCCTTGCTTCCTACCCGTATAAGTCACTAGAAACTCTCCCTTCCATTGAAATCACTCTTCAAGAGTTGCTAGTCTTTCTCTCATTCGTTTCATTTCTTCATCTCTATCATCCAATTCTTTTTTTCCCAAAATATACTCAGGGTGTCACTCGAAACCCTGCACCTCTGACACGACTGTATTGTTCTGGCCACTTCAAAGCCATCCATAGTAGGTCTGAATCCGCTATAGGAGTATCTTATTATTATGACTATCATATATAGAAAAATAAGTAATTATTATTATGTAATAGAAATTTAAAATAAAATTTTTTATCATGTCATACATACAAATATTTCATAAACTTTTTGTGTATTTTCATCTACGAGGTTCCCTTCCTTATTCACACATGCCTCCTTTTATAGCACATGATGCGAGATGAAACTTTCTTTGTCTTTAGAATAATCAATATTCATATAAATATAGAACGAAAATTATGATGTTGTTTCTTGGGACCTAAAAATATTACTGTGAATTTAAAATATGTACCATTTTTTCTAGTGAAGCATACCCTATCCTTGCTTTACGATAAGGGTATGCTGGTTTTGATGCACATTCATTATTTTCAATACTGAGTTTATACTTCATAAATTAAATATTTACAATCAAAGTGATGAATACACATATCCTCATACAACGTACTATTAGCTACAATGTGTGGGTGCGGTTTTATTTTACCTTTGGAATCTTTTAGGTGACATTTTGCGAAAATTGTGTGAAAACATCGATGAATCCTTCCTGTAAACCTTAGTACATAATTCTTATGTGAATCATATACTATAAATGTACTCTTCAAGGATTGATAAGAAAAAGATATTGTTTCATTATTTTGTTTTGTAAATTAAAGAAATAATATCATAATGTTACTGTAATTTCATCCCAGATCATAGCCTTCATCCTAGACACAACATGATGCCATGAATCTATGTCAATTGGCACGCATTGTGGAGTGAAAATTCCAATGTAACAACTAAACATATCCCTGTTGGGATTTACATGTTGGCCTAGGGCATTCTATATGATATCAAATTTGATCCCTTTGCTTCTTTCCTTATGAATTTTGGCTAACACCTTCAAACTATGGCGCACCCATGTTTTCTGGGATGTCGGTCTTTCATCCCCAACAATTTCATCAATTTCAGAATCATCTATATGTTCATCTAAAATGGTAGCAATGACATGTGATGATGGTTGTTGGACCTCAATAGTAGGAGCAACAACAGGTTCATAAACTTTTTGTTTCTCTACACTGTGAGAAACAACAATAGCAATAATAGAAGCAATTGCTTGGGGGACTTGTTTAGCCTCAAGGTTAGGAGCATAAAAACATTCAGAAGTCATTATATACAAATGTTTTTGACCAATTAATTTAGATTACATAAATTTAGTAATGATAAGATAATAAAAATAGATAACAAGATCAATATTATAAACAAAATATTACCTGTTTATTGAACTCTCTTTTTTTTGAAAGTATGAAGGGATTTGAAACCTCTAAGATGTCCTAGAAACATATTTTTAGATGAATGTTACAACCTAATTGATTTTGTATCTTCTTTACACACGAGACACCCTTGAGTTCAGTTAATGCTATAGCCTAAAAAATTTTCATAAGCAGGGAAATCATTTATCGTTTCATACAACATCGCTCTCAATGTGAAGTATTCACTTTTATAAGAATCATACAATATAACACTTGAATCCCACAATAACATCAAATCCTCGATCAAAGGATCCAAATAAACATCAATATCATTTTCTGGTTGTTTTGGTCCTGATATAAGCATAATTAACATGATGAATTTCAATTTCATGCATAAACAGGGTGGCAAGTTATAATTTACCAACATAATAGGCCATGTATTATGAGTGCTAGTTTGAAAACCAAAAGGATTCACTCCATCTATAGATAACGCAAGACGAAGATTTTTAGGTTCATTCCAAAATTCAGGACACTCATGGTAAATTATATTTCATCGAGAAGAGTAGTCTAGGTAACTCAATTTCCCATATTTTTTTCATTTCTCTACATGGCATGACAACTGTCTTGCAGTTTCTTCACTTATACATAGACACATAAACATTGAAATGATTGGAAAGTACCATAAAACTTTTGTAGAATTGGATTCATATTTCTTGTATTGGTAAGAACCACACTTTGGTCATTCTGTAAGTGATTTTTTCTCCTTGAGAAACAATATAAAGTCTTTCGGGTAGGCGTGTATTCTTTCATAAATCATACCCATCGAGCATATCATTTGTTTCGCTTCATATTTCTGGCTAGGAAGCTCATTATCTTCCAAGAGCATGTCATTCAAGAGATCTAGTAGTTTCCTAAAGCTGACATCACTCCATCCATTTCCTGTTTTCAATTTATACAACTTTAGTATAGCTAACTATGCGCTATATATAGTGAAATCAGCATACAGTGGAATCATTGCACAACTCTTTAACTTCTCAAACAATTTTGGGAAATCACGGAGTTCATATTCATTTGTCCTTATCATTTCCTTAATAAAATATGCATCATCATTGACATCTGTAATCACATCCTCTATACAATCTACTTCATTATCCATATTTGTAATCATTGATGATCTATAAAACGTAGTTTTATCCCATCCAATAGCTTTATTCACCTCATATACGTATTTATTCCCTCATTTATAACTCTGATCTATTATGTGACATATCAAATGTTATTCCAACTCCTCTAGAGTAATTTTTCTAGAATAACAACAATGTAAACACAGACAAAGGATCTGAGAAGGATCCATTGCATAATGCTTTGCAAAGTTGATGAACACTTTCACTCTATTATCATACTCTATTGACAAATGATTAGAATCCATGAAGTCTTTATTCAACTATATCTTATTTGAATCTCAAATATTAGTATTTATGATTCAAATACACAAAACGAGACTTCCAAATACAGTAGAAGAGAACCAATTCCTTATAAAAATAGTGATTAATAGAGTCTAACCATTTCCAATAATGATTTAGAAATCAACAGAACTAGGATAAACTCCCCCATCAAAATTAACCTACTTTCTAGCCCCCTTACCAATAGTTCTAGCACCCACCACCCATGCAGCAAAACATTAAACATCCTTTTAACCACCCTTACCAGAAACATCATTTATAATCAAATAATCACATTAAACAATCCAAAAATAGTGACAAAACTCAAATAACATGAAAAGAAGGATACAATTTTGATGAGAAAACTAATATAATAGATACATTTCCAAACACAAAGGGGTTCGTGGGGGAGACAAATAACCATGTTTTATACAAAATTACTATGGAATATCATAGGTTTTGTTACCAAAATTAACATAAGAAATAGAAAATTAAGGTTAGTGAACATAAATTCTATCACAAAAATCTAAAGGATATGAAGTAACTCTCCCTCACCATCCCCAAACTCATACATAGAACCACACTCGAAGGATCTATGAGATCCTTTTGCTTGCAACACACCCTTTTTATTTCACACTAGTTCACTAAAAACATAGATTTTTATGACACCTTAGCACATAAAAGGGCCTCAAACACACAATTAAAAGGACCCCATATACAACACCTATATAGTAACCACTTAGGAGTCACTTACTTGAACACATGCTTTTGGATAGCCTCTCAAGAACACATATCCATGGGGGAATTGTTAATATTTTTTTCAGGTCCAAATTCATACCAAATAGCACTAACATGGGGCTCTACCAACACCAACCATATACCTAGAAAATAATTGAAAAAATTAGGAAAAATACTTTCTTGTATGTATTTCTAATAGTACTACAAGAAAAGTATAACGAACCTAGATCGTACATCCAAACACTCCTGGAGCCTCCTGGTAAAAAGAATCCAATGACTACAACTATCCAAGATTCTAACCACTAACTTCCCAATATTGGAGTTGTATACATAGGGGAAGTATTAGTAGAATCAATACAATGTTCCATCCACCTCATGCTGCTCCCTGATATCCTCCATCACTTTAGTGCTGTACCGACCTCCTTTCTCCAGTTCCTTCCTCTACCTAGGATATTCGTCAAATGCCTCATTTACTATAGCATGGATTTTAAGAAAATGCAGTGTGATATATCTATACCCATCACAATAATGTTAAATTCTTTGGAGTAACATGCTATCCTTGAGGTACATATGAATGACAGTGCCTCTGAAGATAAGACTTGCATCAAACACCTATTGTGGGTGGGTGTTTCTAACCCTATATCTTAGAAGATAACTACCTTAAAAGATTATGATATGAATTCAAACCGTAGGAATAATCATAGAACACTAATATAGCCATCCAGATATTAGTATTACATGTTGAATTCCCCCAAACCACCAGAGGTCGGTCTATGAATTCAACAACATAAATTATTGGATTTAATAAAAATAGCAGGAATACAATTCAATCAAAAATGGAAAATAATGTATGACCTACATAGAAAGAGGGGATAGATATTAAATCACCCTTGGTATATACCTTAGTATGTGTATCCCAAAATAATCTCTACCTTATCCTAGTACACCACAGACTGTGAAATTTTCCATCATCTGTATAAGACATGACATATATGGGAATATCCCTTGTATGGATTAGTATTAAAATACCCAATAGGACACCCCAAAAACACCATATAGAAAGCATAGAGACTATTCATATCACTAAACATAGGTATTCCAAAAAATATATGAGACATAATGATAATCAAGGATATCCCAAATATACTCATAAAAGACTCTGAGTCAAAAAATGTCTCATACACTTCTAGTTTAGATCCACTCAAGGTTTCAAGGTAACACTCCTCCGAGAAGAAATGCTACCCAAGCTATAATTCCAATGATGACACTCATTGTAGAGGTCACACTCATCCGATCTATCCTAGAAGAATCACATAGGAAACTAAGAGTGTTACCTTGAGATATACACTCCATCTGACTAATAAACCATCATAAATATTTTCTCATGATATAAATATAGGGGGTCAACGACCAAGGCTTATTGGGAGATGCTAGAGTCTACTACAATAATCCTCCAAGATATGGGACAGACACTTGTGTAAGTGTTTGTTATTCCAATTAAACAAACCCAACATAGAGAAAATAGATTGGAAATAAGGTTTTCTTCAATCCTCTTAGAGGGATACAAGCTCCAGGTCACTAAGTGACATGTGGTCCAATGCTGAGGATCATATTCCATACTAACCCCCAAAAAAGTGAACTGAGACCACTCACTATAGAATAAGTATATTGAAAACTGAGAGGGTTCATCTAAGATACATTCTCCATCAGACTAATACACCATCTGAAAGGATAGATCTCTATAAAAATATAGGGGGTTAATTCCTAAGGATTGCTGGGGGACAAAATACCCTACTTGAAACATCCTCTAATATAGGAGATCAATGCCAATGTAAGTGTTTGTGATTCCGATTCTACAAACCTAATATAAGGACAACATGAAGGAAATGAGGATAGATTCGGGTCCCTTGAATGGATAAATTTTACAAGTCGTTGAGGGGTATGAGTTCCAATGAATGGGGCCTCTTTCCATAATAACCCTCATATAAGTGGAATAAGACAACTCAATCAAGAATAATGGAACCGACCAACACTAACCTGATCATTATGAAGATATAGAGGGGCCAACAAAATCAGACGAGGTAATGAAGCTTCATAAAGCTTTCATAAGAATGGACCAAGGGAACTGAATCCACCAATACTAGTCCCTAGAAGCTCAAAAATCTAAAAAAACTAAAATAAATGGAAGTACAACTCAAAACTATCCTCAAAGGAGGACATGAGGTGTTCCTAGGGGTTTACAGTGTGTCTAAAAAAGATAAGCAATGACCATGTATAATTTTCACATGGAGTTATTTGTGATTAAAACTATCGAATGTGCAATAAACATTCACCAATTATTTATTGAATCATTGGACAAATGATAATTAAAATGATGAACACATGTAGATCAGGGAGAGAAATTTCCAAAAATAAACCTAAAAAGAGAATTGTTTGACTTACAGAGAGTAGATAAAACCTACGATGGAGGGAAAGAAGAAGTGTCGAGTGGTCAGGGAGCCTTTTACGCTACGTTGGGAGGAGAAGGCATGACCTCTAGATGGAGAGGTGCATGGGAGGAGCCACCAACCATTTAGAAATAGAGGAGTAGGGTTCGCGGGGAGTAGGGTCCAGCGGGGAGGAGGAGAAGTAGGGTTTGTGGGGAGGAGGATCCACATAAGGGGTTCGTGGGGGAGGATAAGAAGTAGGGATAGCGGCAGAGTAGGGCTAGTGGTGAAGTTTCGGCAAAGAGAAGAATGGGGGGGGAGTTGTTGCAGTGGTACAATACTACAAGAGCTTGAGGGCATGATAAACAAATGACATTGTACGCCATATTTTGTAAAAACATGACTATGGTTTTATCAGTGATTTTTTAGCACTGATAAAGGGAATATTTATTAGTGATCATAAAGTGTACCCTTTATCAGTGATTCTCTATAACTGATAAATAAGTCTTTTATCAGTGCTAAAAAAGAGCTGATAAAGAATCCATTTATAAGAGCTTAAATTTGAGCACATATAAAGGGTTCCTTTATCAGTGATTTTTTAGTGCTGATAAAGGGCTTATTTATCATCACTTCTTTCTTATCACTGATAAAAGGTGGTGCTTCCCTTGTCCATTTTTTAGTAGTGTATTGATCCATTAAAATTATCATAGTCTTTTTTCTTCTGTATAACCAACCCCTTTGGCACAACATGTCATGACCCATCCCCTAGGGCCCATTCCGTGACTACCCCAAGTCCTCCTTACACATGCCAAGGGTTGGCGACTTGAACCAAAAAGGATTATCCCTAAAATGTGAAGGCATTTACTCAAAATATGTACACACATAGATAGGGAACATTGCACACAATTAAAACACAATGGAATAAGAAAGGTACAACCACAATTAAAAACCACCATTGAGTGTAAAAGTAAGTACAGAAAGTAAAGGGGCCATTATACAAGCCCAACCAGAAAGAAGGTACATCAAAATGGGAAAACAACTCCAAAGATCAGCTACCAAGGATCCTAACTGAAGGGTTGGTACAAATCACATCTATGGCTCTCTGAGTTAACCGGTTTCCTCCGTAAACCATCTAGTCCTGGCTCCCATGTCTGGATCAATGCTACCCAATGTGGTTACCAGACACTACAAGGTGTTGGTAAAGTTGGTGCAGGGGTGAGTATAACAATACGCAGTAGGGACCCCGAGTCCCCCAGAAGGTCTCACAAAATCTTAAAAATGAAATACCAGAAATCATGATCTGAATAAAAATGTAAAAATTAAAAGATTCATCTCAGACCAGATATATAACATAATGAAAAATAATAATGATGATTAGTCGTAAAGATAATTCATCTTACTCCATTGAGAAGTTTCACTGCTGAACCACGAAGAAGTCTCTCTATCACTGACCAACACAGGGTTGTAACTCACTAATCCACATAAGGTCATAAGTCGTCGATCCACAAAGGGTCGTAATTTGCCGATCCACCACAAGCCACTCTAAAGATGGTCCTCGTCGGGTATTTATTCTGCTAATCTATACAGGGTCGTTAGTCGTCGATCCAAACTGGGTCGTAAGTCGTCAATACACACAGGGTCATAAGTCTTCAATTCACACAGGGTTGTATGATGATGATCCAGACAGGGTCGTAAGTCATCGATCCACATAGGGTTGTAAGTCACTGATCCATGACAGTCCACTCTAAGGCTGGTCTATGTCCAGTCGCACTACATCTAATTCAAAAAGGGTCATTTTGATTCTGATCCACAAAGGGTCATTTGTTACTTGAAGCTAACCAATATATTCTTGTACTTGGTGGACTTGAGTTTCTGAGAAAATGCTCTTCAGGATATCGATCATTCCTCAACCGCCAGGAAGTCCCACAAACAAGTATACCAATGAGCCCCCATGTCATCATGGTTCCAACACAATAGACAGTGCATCAATTGGATGGCGAGTCCTTAAGTTATTGGCATTTTAGTGCTGGGGGCCAAGTTGTATTTGAGCCCAGTCCAACCCGGCCGTAATCCAACTTTCCCGAAAACCCAAGTGGAGTATCTCAAAAGGACCTCCTCATCCTAAGGGTTCTGAAACCACAAACATTTGGTCAAAAAAAAACATCTGGTTTATGAGATATATCTCTTTAATCTAAACTGGGCTGTGAGTGGGTCTGGGTCCGATCTGACCCGGTCGGACCGACCCGACCTGAATCGGCCTGCAGGTCACGGGCTTGGCCCACTGGCCTATAAGAAAAACCCGACCCACCCAGATAGGTAGAGCCCGTTGGGCCACTAAACCAACTCGGCCTGCTGGATAGGTTCAGCCCACCATTTGGGCATGAGGTTCCACTCCCCTCCTCAATGTACAAGTTGTCTATTCAGAACTTCAATTGGTTGTGCCAGTTGGCACCGCTCCACTTGGACGGTCTGCGTAGACCGGTCATCGGTGGGACCTATGGGTGGGGGTCCGTCCTTTTCCCACTGCCGTGACATGGATCCATGACACCTCCTCTCTGACGTTCTTATGTGGCGTGCCACCCAATTTCAACGTGGCTAATGATGGCTGGTCGCTCCCCTCGTCAGTCATGACGCCTTCGGGTACCTCCGCATCGGAGGAGCTTCTGCAGGACACCCGTGAAGCTCCGGTTGTCCAATTTTCTATTCAACTATGCCTATGGGCCATCTGAGATAGCCCTATCACTGTGTGGCCCCTAGTTTCATCTTTCCACCATATCTGTTGGTCGCCCATGCAGAACGCAATCAATACCGAGATCGGTGGAGGGTCCATGCCTTGTTCAGTTCGGCTCGCTCCCACCACGTTAGAATTATAACATGGGAATGGTTCAACATCATAAAAAGGAGATGAAACATAAACCCTTAACCAAAACCCCTACCTTGAACTCATTGGAAGGCACTGACGATGAAGGAGATAAACCCGCATTCGAAGGTGTTTGTTATCGCCCATCGTTGTCTGGTTTGAATCCTCTAACAGTCGTCAAAGCTTAATTCTATGTTGGTGGAAGACATCGTTGACACTTCATCATAGGTTCCTCTCATGAGTGACCAAAACCCATGCCCATGATTTTTTTTAAATAGAAGAGAAGGAACCACCCACTTTACATTTCATTAATGCGGTTCATTAATGAACTTTAATTAATGTTCCATTAATTCAACAAACATCATGGTTACGCAACCTAAGGGTCATGTAACTAAATTACTTCCATTCAAACTAGATGTCACACCCTGGTCCCACCACCATCTATAAATAGTTATAAGGAAGGAATAAAATATCTTTGGAGTTATTTTTTTTATAAAGTCCAAAAATTTACTTTTTCGTCTGACCCGTGCCGGTCGAAGTTTTGTTTCGCCTAAGAGAATACCAGCACTGCGAATTCAAAGGTGACCTCAGATTTTTAATTTGAGAACTACTTCAAAGGATAGAAAAATCCACCCAAACATTTACTAAAAATACCTTAAAAAAGATTAAAATTCCGTTCTGGGATCTCCGGGCCTTGGAATCACATACCATCAATTTTTGCAGACTCCTAAAAATTCAAAATAATTTTAAAAACAATTATATGGAAATTAAGGGTCTTTAAAATATGTATAATAAACCTATATTTATTATACATTAGGTTAGGATTCAAATGAAATAAGTTAAACCACAGGTAAGGGTTTTTCATCTCACTTTTACTTCTGTGAAATATACACTATATTCAATACTTATTCCATTTTTGGTGTATATAATTCAATTTTTTTATATTTTATATTGTGAACATATTTATCTTCATGGTATGTAAAGCTTATTTTATGTTAATTTCTTTCATGGGGCTTATGATTTAAATTTTACCAAAGTGGCAAGTTTTTATTTCACAATCTCATCATTATTCAAGATTGTTTTTTAAGTCTCCCTCAGGGAAATTATTTGATATTTCTATGATAAAATAAATATATTTTATTTTAATATTTTTATTAGTGAACTTTTTCAAGTAATATTACCATTATTTCCACCCTTTTTTTATTAAAATGATTAATGAAATGTTTCCAAGAAAATATGACTATTTCTCTCTTTCTTCGAAAATCAATTTTCATCAAAATCCATGTTTTATAAAAAAGTTTACATTATTTATTTTAACCTTGTCCAAATTATTTATTAAATAAAATTTTACCCATTTTATTCTTTTTACAAAAAAAATTAATGGAATATTCATTTCTTCTTCAAAATAAGTTCTATTTGATTTTTACTAAAAATATGAAAGGAATCTTTGTATAAATGTGTAAGATATGAATTTTTTTCCAACATCTTGAATATTTAATGTTTTAATGATTATTTTAAAAGTTATCAGAGGTTATCTTGAATGAAAATTATTTTCAAAATATTTTTTAAACTTTTTTTTAAATATTTTTTAAGTTAAAAGTTAATTTTTCTTGAAAATATATTTAATAAAATTTTTATAGAGTTTCTATTCATAAATTACATCAAAAAACTATTTTAGTTAGGATCCATTAGGGATATGTTTTATTATTATAATCCTTATTATTTATTTGGATGGTTTTGACTATTTTTATTGAGGACGTATACTTTTATTACCACTCCTTATATTACTCTAAGTGGTTTATGATTCTATTTTTATGATTGGGGTATATATTAACATTTGATTAGTTATTTTTTCAATATAAAAGTTTATGTTGATTATGATTCACCACATTCATATAAGGAATGAATTTTAATTAGTAATTTTAGATTATGGGCTGGTTACAAATAGTCGATTGAGGAATTGATAGGTCTCATAAGATAATTAATTTTTCCAAAGTAGATAGATTTCTACCTATAGAAGAAATATTTTTTGTGAATGTTCTTGAAAATATGTATCATATGTATAGAATTAAGAATTACCTCATTATGATATCAATTATTGATGTCCATTTTATTATTCGATAATAATCATATCCATGGAAATTTTCATGTTTATGTGATTATTTATATGGATTTATTTGTTCATAATTTATTTATTCTGTATTATGATCAATTATATTTTTATTTTATTATATGAACATATTATAATAATATTTAATAGAGTTACAAGAAGAAATAAAATTAATATGTGGGGTTATGCACTATACATCTTCTATGGAGAATCACTTTTTCACCCTATAGCCTTTGTAGAAGGATTTAATAATAAATCAAAGGACTCTAGGTTGTGGATAATGAATTAATAAAATGATTTTTTTAAGTATTGGGTGAATCAAAATTATCTATAAGTTTGAATAGTAGAAGAAAAGGGGTTCCCTTTTATAAGTGGGGGAGAGTTCACACTTTGAATTTTTTAAAGTAAAAAGATATACACATATTTTAAAATACTAAAAGGATCCAAAATGGATAATTAATGATACATTGATTATATAATATTTAAATATGTCCAAAAAAAGTAATTGGACAAATTTTGGGTCATTATAACCCTTATCATTTTATTTCAACCCCTAGTAAACTCATTTTTTCTTTAATTGTGGTAATTATTTTTTTTACTATTAAAATTGAAAAAATATTAATTTGAACTAATTATATAATATTAATCATGAAATTTAAAATTTGGAATCTATTTTTCATAATTCAATTCACATATGTTGTACAATTTAAATTCACATTAAACTTGTAAACAAGGTGAAAATGGTTTTCCAAAGAAAAAGTTTTCCAAAGTATGATACATTTTTATATAGAAACTTAAAATGAAATTTATTAAAATGACCAAAATTAGATTAATAATAATATAATTGAATTAATTTACTTTTAAAACATTTTAAAACTTGTTTTATATTATTAAATAATTTTAAAATTTGTTTCTTTTAATAAAACACTATTTTTCATAATTCATTTAAAATTTATTCTTTTCATAGAATTCAAAAAACATAACCCTAATATAATTTGGTAGGCTGATTCAAAAATTGAAGTTCATTTTGGTAAATAAGTTTTTTAAATTTATCACAAATAAATTATTTTATTTTATCACAAAATAAAATGAAAATTATTTTTTTAGAAGAAATGTGTTCTTAATGAATATAAATAATTTATTAAAAATTAATTTTTTATATTTCAATATATGTTATTTATCTAAAAAAATATAATAAATTTTATAATTTTGGTATTCCTTTTCATACTGTCAATTTTTATGACTAGGTTATAATGATCATGTTTAAATAATATTATTTATTGTATATTGTAGTTCGTTAAAACTCAACATTGTGCGTAACACAAGGTATAAAAGAAATCAAATTTATTTGAAAGAAAAAAATTCATAAAATATCTAGGTGTTACAATTATTCTTAAGTTATTCCATAAATTTGGAATCATACATTGAGGAAATTTTCTTGAGGGGACTATTAAATGATTTTTATATTGAATGGAAGGTTATAAGGAAATAAAATACCAAATTAACGGGTTGAAGTTAGCTAATGATATGAATGGAGAGAAATCAACATAGAATGCACCACCCACACTATAGTGTTTCATATTGAATGAGTATGGGAATTATAATAACTGGTGGTAAAATTTAAAGGTTAATTATGATGATCAATCTTGATATCCTCTTACGCCCTAAGAAAAAGAAAAATCTCATGTGACCACTATTACCATTGTTGGGTATGATAAAAAAGAAATAAAAGGTGCAATTACCTTCCAATGTAAAACTAATAATTTCTTATCTGATTCTATATTTACCCACACTTTTATATCTATGTATTTTTTTAAGGGTGTCAAATTACCTCCTCAACAATTATATTTTGAGTTATTGGTGAAAACTATTAATGGAATGATGACCACATATTAAGTATATAGTTCTTCTCTTATTGAAGTTTGTTGGAATTTTCTTCCTGAAATTATTTTAATTATCAATATAATTTAATTTTATATGATTCTAGGATTGAATTTTAATTGTATATATATATATCCCATATCAATATTTTAGGAATGAAATCTAGATTTCATATTCTTAATGATTCTGGGATCATCTATCAGCGTGGGGATGAATACAAACTTATAATGGAAATTAATTCTATCTTATGGGTCTTAATTCATATCTATAAAGGGTATATATCTTACATAGTTTGAGAGAAACTGAACATTTAGGATATTCCAATTTTATAGAGTTATTTCAATGTCTTTGTAGAGCTGTTCCTAGTCTTTCTATAAATTGTGAAGTTGAGTTTTCAATGGAATTTCCTCACGCTACACCAATTTCAATGACTCTGTAATAAGTAGAAAATATTGAGTTATAGTAATTGAATAAGAAACTCTAGTAGGATCTTGATAAGAGATTAATATCCCCAATTTCATCACATTTGGGTGCACCCATTCATTTTATTAATAATAATGATGGGTTAATAAATCTTTACATTTATTGTTAGGTACATAACCAGATCACTATCAAGAATAAATATCCTCTACCCTGTATTGCTGATTTTTTTTGAAAAATTATGATAATATTAATACTTTTCCAATAATGACCTTCATTTTGGATATAATAAATTTTTGGTTTAGAAGGAGGATGTACCCAAGGAGGCATTATATATAGGGTATGATCATTATGAATTTATAGTGATTCCATTTTTACTTACTAATTCCCGGGTTATATTTATAGATATAGTGAATAGAGTCTTTTGAGATTACCTTTTAATGTTTTTGTTACTATTTATAGATTATATTCTTATACATTTAATGCTTATGTAAGGTAATTAAGATCATTTGAAAACTATGTCTCAGACTTGTAGGAAGGATATATTTTTTGATAAATTTACCAATTCTGAATTTTAGATTTATAAAATTTTATTATGAGGTTTTATAATCTCAAGTGAGTGTATATAGGTGGATCCTTTAATGAGAAAACTTATTGAGAAATGGTTTTGATGAACCAAAGTAACTAATATATATATATTTATTAGGGTTTCTAGATACTACTGACACTTTTTTTGAGATATTTATTCTTACTATGTAACCCACTAAAAAATTTGACATACAAGGGGATTAAATTATTATGGACAAATGAATGTGAAGATATTTTCAAGGAGATAAAGAAAATGTTAGTTAGTGTACCTGTTATTAAACCAACTTGTAGTAGATAAGTGTTTTTTATCTATAATGATTCATCGAAGAAGGGTCTGAGATGCGTCATTATGTATAATTATGTAGTGATAGAATATTTCTCTCTTAAATTAAAAAGTCATTGCCAAAATTACATTGCTCAAAATTTAGAGTTAGAAGTAGTAATTTTTACATTATATATATTGACGAATATTCTTTACGGTAAACGATGTAATATATATACTAATAATAAATGATTTATTTATATATCCCCACAAAAAGTTGAATATGAACAAGAGAAGATGGTTGGAATCAATCAAAGACAATGACAGCTTAATACATTACCAACCTGAGAAAATAAATACGGTGGCCGATTTTATGAGTCAGTTAGAAAATGAATGTTTTTCATTCATTTTGATAGAAAGAGATCCAATATCTATGTGTATTTAGAAGATGGATCATGAAAAATTGATGTAAGGGGACAGATCATATCATTATCAAATGAATTTTCAACCATTTATCCACGTGATGATTAAAGAGGCTTAATAGGAGGATGTGGAACTGTAAAAGAATGTGAGAAATATTATTGAGTTCAACCATGATTGTTATGGAATGATAAGTATTAGGAACCGAATATGTTTCCTATCAATACCAAATATTATGAATGAGATAGTGGATGGATACCATAGTTCATAAATCCCTATTCCTAATCGATGTATTAAGATATATATATTTTAAAGAGTATTTCTTATGGGGAAACAACATGAGAGATATTATAAAATATAAATCTCAATGATTGGTTTATAATCAATTTAATGTTGATAGAAATAAGTTTAAGGGGATATTATTACCATCACCCATATCATAATGATGATGAGAAAAATTCACCATGGATTTCATTTCCAGACTCCCCAAAATAACAAAAATTCATAATACTATTTCTATTGTAGTCAGTCACCTTATGAATTAAAAACACATAATTTATATTGGATAATATTTATCACTTAATAAAAATGTCATTATATATTTTCATAATGTTTTAATGTTTCTGATAGTACCACATCCAATTATATCTAATCGATATCTATGGTTTAGGTAGAGGTTCTTGCATAGTCTTCAGCAGGCATTGGATATTATGTTGTGTTTCAATACTACTTATCATCCCAAGATATATTAAAAGTATGATAGGAATATTAAAACCCTGGATTATATGTGGATATCCTTTATTTTGTTTTCAGTTTTCAATGGTGGTTGGGATCAATAGCTTCCACTTATCAAATTTCTTTACAATAATAAATTTCACCTGACAATTTAAATGGATCCTTATGAAGTCCTCTATGAAAATAAGTGCATAATTATAACATACTGGGATAATTTTGGATAAAAAATATAATAATACTTAAAATATATTAGTAAATGGTAGAGAATGTAAAATCCATCCATAAAAATATCAAGGTTGCTCAGAGCCAATATAAAAATTAAGTAGTTGATCAGTAAAAAAATATAGATTTCAAAGTTGGTGAAAACAAATTCCTGAAAATTACACCATTTAATAAGTATATGAGATTTATAAAAAAGGAAATTTGAGAAATATGTAAACTTACACCTTCAATATTCTTGATTTATTTTGGATTGTATCTTGTCGCCAGGTGCTTCCACCAAACCTCTCTTAAGTTCACTATCAATTCAATTTATCTTTCCCAAGGAAGTACATACCCAATCCTTCTTAATTATTTATAATAGAGAATTTACTAGTAGATTATAATAATTTATATTAAGAAAAATTTATATAAATCTTGGATCATATGGATAAAGTGATACGGAAAAAGGCAACTCACCATGTTAATGTTCTCTGGAGGAATTGGAAATTTAAGGAAGCTACATGGGAACCCAAGGATACAATGAGATAGAATTATCAAAAGTTATTTTATTCAGAGTAAAGGAATTTTGAGGTAAAAATAATTATAAGGTGGTATAATGTGACACCCCCAGTGTTTAGGATATACTTCTCTTTAAATAAAATATATTTCTTTTATATCATGTTTTACATGAAACATCAAATTTATAAGAACCATGATATAAATATTATTATTTATTTTGATAGTTATATCTGAGATTTCAGATTGTTTTGATTGAATATGATTAAATATATTATTATAATTTATTTTCTACACATTTATAACATGAATTAATTGGTTATAATTGAAAATAAAACCATTTAGAGGTAAAAAAAGACGTTTCTTGGAATATTTTTTTTCATAATGTATTTTACCATAGAAAATTAAATCCATATCTATTTATGAAAATTTTATCAAAAATTATAGATTATATATTCAGTTAAATGTTTTAATATTCATATAATGGTTTTTACAACATATGTAATAGTAATAAATCCAGTTTTATGCTAAAAAATGCATTTTCCTAAAAAATCTCATTGTGTTTTGTGCACTTATTTTAAAATTAATTTATACCAAAAATAGAAGTTTAATATTATAAAATGGATTAAATACATAAATTCATCACAATAAATATAATTTAATAGGTTCAACTTAATTTTTGGACATTATGAATAGTAAATATGGAAACAAATCAACTCAATAAAAGAGGTAAAATATAGTTAAAATTGTGGGGAAAAGCTTTAAAATCACTCCTAAAAAATATTTAATACTATAAGATGAGTGTTTTTTGGACCAAATATATATTTAATGAGGTAAATAACATAATTTAATATTTTTTTGAATTTGGGGACTGAAGAATGACTTGTATAAAGATAAGTTATATTTTTTCAAATGAAACATTATTTTTGGTATTTTCATTTAATGGAACGTTTTTAAAATTATATTAGATATTTACATTTTAAAAAAGTAAAAAACTGTTTATTTTTTATTTTTTAACCAATAAAAACCATGTAATCAAAGATAGTACTTTATTTTAATGTGAAATTATTTTTACTCTTAAATGATGTATTTTCCTAAAAAAATATTTTCACAAGTTTTTTGTTTTTATATTTAATGGAATTTTTTCCATAAAAATAAACTGGAACTTATGGAATAAAAAAAATTAATCATCATTTCAAAAAAAATTATATGTTCCCTTTTATTTTTGGTTATATAATTATTATATTGTGGTAAAATTTATGTTATCGTGGTCAAGGTTAATTTTTTTTATTGTGGTTAACTAGATGGTAAGGATTAAAATATATCTGAAATTCATTTAAATATGAATAGTTGAGATTATTAATACCATATACAATATTATATTTTAATTTGGATTGAATTTTTTTACACCTTACATGTCTATAATATATATATATATATATTATATAATACTTTATGTAATTCAATATATATCCTTTTGCTCAATTATAAAATGAAATCACATCTTCTCCACTATTCACAATTATCGAGCCTTATATCACAACCAATACCTACCTTAATAAAAATCTATTTTTTTACACACATTACAGATATTCATCTCTAACTAAAATACCATGCTTTCAAGGAATAACTTTTAAAACAAAATATGTTTCTCAATAAAAAGTTATAACTCTTAACCGAGTACATTCAATTTTACTTCCTCCTATACCTACTCTAAATATATGGTATCCATTATAAAAAATGAATTCAGTAACTTAAATATATTGAATTATTATTATGATTATTTAAAAACAATTATTCATCTCTTTCCATCCAATGGTAAAAGAAAACATCATCTGTGCATATGTGGGGACTACCACCACAATGAAGTAATGTGTTTCATTTTTCATCACCGCTTCACATTAATGGTTATAATGTTGAATTAATGAATATATATTATATTTAGGTTATTTTTATAGTCTAATAAAGGTGAATTATATTTTATTTTATTCTTTTCCATCCATATAAATGTGGAATCATCACACGTGCGCCCTTATAAACCATCATCTCCACATAGTGATGTAATTCATTTTTCTTCCATGATTTATAATATTAGTTAAAAAGATTTTTTTAATGATTAAATATTATATTCATGACATGATTAAAATTATATATATTACAAAACCATGATCAATGTGGAAGGATCTGGAGTGTCAAATCAAAATTTGCATGAATAATGAAGCAGTTGTCACACAAAACCCCGATTTTTAATAAAGAATTTTTAATAAATGAGTGATAAACTATTATATTGAAATCATATATTGTATGATAAATATTATTATGGTAATATAAAATATTTTAAATAAAGTTATATATATTATAAACGAGTTTTGAATGTGTACAAAGAAATATAATACTTAAGGTAAAAGTTTTTCATCTCACTTTTATTTCTATGAGACATATATTGCATTCGCCACTTTTTTATTTAATGTAGTGTATATAATTCCAATGTATTTATTTTAGAATTATTCTAATCAAAATTATGTGGATTTAAAAATACATATAATGTTACCACTTTATTGAGGCTTTTATTCAATGATTACCAAAGCATTATGGGATTTATGTTTCAGTATCATTTTAAAAAAGGTTCATTATGCTTGAATTTACACTAAGTGAATTCATATGATCCTTATTTGATAAAACCCATGAATTTTTCTTATACATCATTTATTTTTATATTTTATATTTATTAGTACCATTTCCCTCTCTTTAGTACTTAAAATGATTGAGAAAATTCTTTTAAAGAAATATTGACCTTATTTCCTCTTTAGTTGATGAAATTTTTCTATCATATCCATGAACTTAGATGTCATATAAATAAAGTTATAAAATGTAATAGAATTTTTTGAAAATATTATTTTAACTTCCTTTTACTTTATATGTAATGTTTTAAAAAATAATCTTTCAAAATGATTTCATTTAACATATATAACATGAATGGAATTTTCAACCATCATGACCACTAAATTCACTGTTTTTTCATTAAATTATTCCAATTTTGTTTTCAAATAAAATTTTTTACTTTATATTTCAGAAATTTTTAGATTTTAAATAATTGATTTCAAAAGGAAAAGGGTATTTTCCTCAATAATATTCTAGTGACCATTTAAAGGAATTTTCCATCTATGAAAACATCATTTGATGTTGATAATGGTTTATTGAGGATACGATCCAATGATAACAACCTTATCATATCCCTAGATAGTTTATTATTATGATGATGAGATATCTGAAAAACCTATATTTTTTATATGGGTTATGAAATAGTGAATGTTTTATGATCTTATGGAATATATAAGAATGTATTTATGATTATGTAAAGGCTAAGCACAAAATTATAGTCCCCTATTGAATTATGTAACAATTAATGTTTTATATACTCAAAGGGTTCAAAAGAGTTTACACGAGGCCTGAAAGAGTGTACACGAGAGGTTATCCCAAGCACAAAAGAGGGTACACAAAGGTAATCCCAAGTCCAAAGAAGGTATATGAGTGGTTACCCCAAGCCTTACATGTAATGAATTTATTTTTGGGTATACATGACATAGTATGTATGTTATTATGTCTAATTCCAAAATTTCTGTCATTTCAATACTAAAAAAATGATGTTTTAAATCAATGGTATTTATCAGCACTAGAAAAAGGCCCTGATAAATGGCATCTTTATTAGTGTAAAAAAAGTGGTGATAAATTTAACCCTTTTTCAGGGCTTTATTTTTAGCGATGAAAAAGGGTACCCTTTATCAACATTTTATTTTTAGCAATAAAAACGGGTACATTATTAGCACCTTTTTAGCTCTCATAAAGGTCTGAATAAAAAAATGAAATAATAAAATAAAAAATTAAAATAAAAAATGAGTTTATTTAAAAAAATAATACAAATGTTATTAATTAAATAATTTTTGATAAGAATAAATAAATTGATTATACTATATATAAATTATAAATACTAATAAATAGTATGTACTAAATAAATATAAACATACAATTAAAATTAAACAAATTAAAATTAAAAATACGTAAATTGAGAAAAATATTAAGAATTTTATTAATTAGATTATTATTGATAATGTTAATAAATAGTATATATATATTAACAAATATAAATATGATTTATTTATTAAAAAATATTTAGGTTCTATATTTAGAAAATATTAGTTCATATTTAAAAATTAATATAACATAAAAACAATGACTAATTTCATAGAGTAATGGACATATAATTAAATGTCGTTTGATTTTTTAATTTAATATTGTTCAAATTTGATTTATATTGATTTCACATATACATAATTATTTCATTTTTATATACAACATACATAGAGAATACTTATCCATTTTTTCAATATTATTAAAGTGTACTTTTTTTAATTTATTCAATTTCACTCATTTTTAATATGCATACACATAAAATAAGATATTCATTAATAATGTTAAAAATATTTGTAATATATATATATATATTAAAATGTACATATTAAATCTATAAAATGACATATCTAAAATTACAAATAAATAAATAATTTTTAAAACATATTTATATAATTATAAATAAATAATTATATATTTTTAAATTTTTTTAAAATTTATAATAAATTTACATAAATTATTAATATATTTACTATATGTGAAAATATATATATATTAAATATAAATATACATGTATATAATTATAAAAATATATATAATGATATAAATATTATTTTTTAAAATGTATTTTTATAATTATAAATAAATAATTTTATATTTAAATACTTATCAAATTATAATTAATATATTTAAATTAGGAATATATTAGCCATATTTATATTTATATATATTGAATAAGTATATATATACACACAGATTTTTTATTTATAATTATAATTATAAATTTTTTAATAGAGCTTAAGTAATAAGTACTGATCTGAGGCTTTATCAGTGCTGAGAAAGCACTGATAAAATTCATTTATCAATGCTAAAACATTAGTACTGATAAAGACCTACATTTATCAGCACTATAATAATAAGCACTGATAAATGTTTTCCAATCTAATTAAAAAACCTAACCTATTATAAACCCGTCATGATATTAGAAGCTTTCCACAGAAGCCACTGATTACCAGTGCTCCTACTCAGTGAATCAAATCTCAAATCACAAAAAACCACTCGAATCACACAATCCCACTACCTTTAGTTTCTTGAAAAGCTTCTAACATCTAGTGTTCGGTAGCGGCTTATGTTTCTAAAAAACATTGAGATCTATATTTGAGGATCTTGGATTCTCTTCAACCTAATAAGGTATTTATGTGTTTTCCATTATATGTTATGATTTTATTTCTATATTTTTTATTTTGAGATATGGATATGAGGGATTAAGATTTTCCTTTGTAGGTTCTTATTTTCTTTCTCTATTTGTGCTCTTGTTGTTGTATACTGTTTTTCTTTTATTTATGATTGTTTGTTTTCTTGACTACTGTTTTGGATATCTTATTTTGTTCATTTAAAATTGTTGTTTTGAATCAATTTTATTCATTGCCTATATCTATACCCCAGCTTACTTCACTGTTTTGAGTCAATTTCCATGGTAGTTTCTGAGAAAATTGTTTTAGCAAACCAATTCTCAGTCTGATGATGGTGTGAAGAAGTAACTGATGGTTATTTTATACAATTCATGCAAGGGAATTTATTTATTTAAATTCTCTTTTAATATTTTTATGTAAAGGTTTTTCCTTAGAAATTTATTTTCTCAGAATTGTGTTGTTTTATTTTAAGATAAATCTTAGTAGGGGTCATACCATATTTATTTATTTTCAATGTCTCTCTATTTAAAAAATTAGTAAGATATTGTATTTATTTTACTATGTTGTGATATTCTGTTGTAAGGGATACATATATTTTTTTAAATTTATGTCTATTATATATATATATACGTGTGTGTGTGTGTGTAAATATATATCTTTCTTAATATTAATATGTGTTTTCATAACTTACAATTCAGTGGTGATTTTATAATTATTTATTCATAAATTATGGTTATGAATTTCCAGATTAAGAATGGATTATATTGATTTTAATTAAAAGTTATGTTTAAATGTGCATTTATTTTGAAATTATGTTTATTATAAATTTCATGATATATATATGTGTGTGTGTGTGTTTTTGTTTAAATGTGTATGGGATAGAGGTTGCAAGGGTTGGTGTGTTTTCAAAAGTGTTTCGGATATATCTTATTGTTTCACATTATTGCTTTATGAAATCTTCTTTATGGACCTCCCTAAAATATCAATGATGGGTTAATGCATATTAGAAGTCCTCCCTAGAATCCTCAGGTTTATACATTATTTTTTCCAAATAATAGAATGGAAGATATCAAATTCTATATATTAGATATTATTTTTTGGAAATCATCATGTTAGGTCAATATATACATTTCAGGTCTATATATAAATTTAATAAACAGTAATATAATTTATAATTATTTAACCAATAAATTTTTTTAAACCCATGTTACTTTCAAAATAATAAAATCAGGTAACTATATTTAATTTTTTTGAAAGAATTAAACATTCCAAAATTTAAATAATTTTATCTTATACACAATTACAAAAAATAATAATTATTTATAATAAATAGAATTGAAAATTTATTATTAATAATATATTTTTTAGTTTCATTATAAAAAATTGTATTATATATATATATATTATATATTCATCGAATAATATACTGTATATTTAAAGAAATTTAAATATGATAAATAACAAACACACAAACATATATATAATTATATTCAAATCAAGTTACTAATATAATACACACACATATATATATATAACACATATATAATATTGAGGTAGATTCACTTTATTTATCTTTGTATCAAATGAGAAGTGACCTCCATTTTATAATTTTAATAGTGTAAGGCATGAACCCCATTAAAGTTTATTGCATATCAAGGTAAGTGTGAATGATGTACACACCTATTTTGACATATTTTTTAATCATATAAAACCCGTTCATTTTTTTAATGAAATAAAACCTATTAAAAACGATTTTTATTTAAAAAATAAAATAAAAAATACTCAACCAATTATTCTATTAAAGTGTTTTTCAGATACTTTTTGATAAATTCAAGGTAAAAAATGGATGTAATTCATCATTAACTCTTCCTCCACATCAAATAAAATAAATTAATTTTAGTAACATACACTAGTCACCTGAAATTACAGTATAGTAACCCAAGACCCCCAGGGTGTACAACATTGCAGTTGCGTATTCGGATTCTTCCATCTCCACCCTCTCTATTTATTTTTCTCCCTTCACTCTATTATTTCTCTAGTTATGTAGAGATTTTATCTATAAGGAGTTGGTGGAAAGGGAGGAATCGAGTTAATAAATAGTGTCAATGGTGTAATTCTCACAAATGGTTGGAATTACCTCTTTTAAATAATAAAATGAATTATAATTGTCATCCTCATTAGCTTTATCTCCCATAAAGTTATTATTTCTTTTTTTTTTACCTTGAAACTCATCCCCCATATATTTTATTTTTCTTGTTCTACTCTAATAATTAGTCATCCCATCATTGAATACATATTAGAGTATTTCAAGAAACAAAGTATTATGTCTACAAGAGTTAGAGACTGTATGTCAAATAACTACATTCAATGATAAATGTTTGGGATATGAGATAATGAGGATAATAATTGTACTTCATTATGTTCTATAAAAGAAACAATGCCTTCCATTTTTGAGAATTAAACCATTGAAACTATTTATTAACTCTATTCCTCTATTGTATCCAAATACTTTTACAGAAAAACTCCACTCAACTAGAGAAAAAATAGAGTGAAGGGAAAGAAACAAATGTAGAGGGTGGAAATAGAAGAATTAGAATACACAACTATAGTGCTGTGCAACCCAAGGGTTTCATCTTCCTTTAATGTAATTTTAGCAGATGATTTTATATAACTAAAATTAATTTATTTTATTTTACATGGTGATAGATTTTATGATGAATTATATTCATTTGTATTCTCAAATTTATCCACAAGTATCCGAATAAAACTTTCATAAAATAATAGTTTGAGGATTTTTTATAATGTTTTTTTCAATAAAACTTGTTTTTAATAGGTTTTATTTTATTAAAAAATGATAGGGTGTTATATTATTTGAAAAATAGGTCTATGGAGGGATGTAATTTATTCAAAATTATGGAAATGATCCATAATTGATTTGAGATGTGTAGGAATCAGCCGAACCTCAATTCGATGCACAGTGTGACCGTTATGACTCAATGTGTCCATTATCAGTTTGAAAATGACAGTTTTCATTAAAAAATATCCCTCAATGAAAACAACGAAAAAACACTTATATTTTATTTATAATTTAGGAAATTTATTCATAATTCCATTTTGATGTGTAGGAATCTGTCTCACATCAAACTGATACATGATGTGATTAATATAGGCCAAAGTGCATGTTTCTAGATTAAAATAACATTTTAGTAAAAAAATGACAAACTCAAAATTGAGAAAACATATTCAGACATTATTGATACATTTGTAAAATTATCCATAATTTATTTGAGACATATTTGAATTATACACACCTCAATATGACTCATGGTGTGAACGATATGACTACAAGTGCATCTTTTTATTTAAAAATATCATCAATTTTAATAAAAAGGGAAACTAAAATACTCAAAACCAAGAAAAAAATTAATATTGTTTTTATACATTAGGGAAAAAATCCATAAGTATTTTTTGACATGTAGGAATTAGAAACACCTCAATCTGATGCACAATGTGTCTGGTATGACTCAATGTTTCTATTATCTACGTCAAATTGTCAGTTTAGTTCAAAAAATTTCAATCACTGAATACTAAGAAAACATGTTGTTATTTTCTTGATAAAAAATTAAAATGATTCATAAGACATTTTTGACATGTTGGAATCAGTATCATGTCAAACTGATACACGACGTGATCGGTATGAGTCAAAGTGTGTGTTTCTATTTTAAAATGAATTTTTAGTAAAAAAGACAAGTTACATACTAAAAACTGAGAAAATGAATTCATATTGTTTTGATACTTTATGAAAATGATCCATATGTAATTTGGAACATTTAATAATTAGATACACCTCAATCCAATTCACAGTGTGACTGATATGACTCAAAGTGCACCTTTTTTTTATTTGACTTCAATTTTAGTAAAAATGACAACTCACAAACTCAAAAACTAGAAAAAACATTCATATTATTTTTATAATTTATTAAAATGATCCATAAGTAATTTTTGACATTTATGAATTAGTCTCACCTCAATATTATACATGACAAGTCGGTATGAATCAATGTGTATATTATTAGTTTAAAATCAGTATTTTAGTTGAAAAAGCGTAACTCAGTGAAAACTGAGAAATCACACTTATATTATCTTTAGAATTTATAAAATTTATTTATAAGTTATTTTTGACATGTAGGAATCAATATAATGTAAAACAGACACACTATATGACAAGTATGAGTCAAATTACATGTTTCGAGTTAAAATGAAATTTTAGTAAAAAAGACAAGTGACGTACTCAAAACCGAGAAAACAAATTCGGATTATTTTGATACTTTATTAAAATGGTAAATAAATCATTTATGATGTGTAATAATTATCTACACCTAAATCTAATGAAAATTATGACTGGTATGACTTAGAGTGTGTTATCTCGATATATAAGTATCATTTTAGTTTAAAACGTGAATCACATCACCAAAACCATGAAAACAATCCATGATTTTTTTTCTTCATTTAAATTTTGTATTAATACTTTATTTTTCTAATTTCTTGGTTTTTTGGTGCTTTAGTGTACTATAATTTCACACTACACTGGTGGGGAAGTGTGCTGTAACATCACACTACAAAATGCCTCTTTATTAACGCCTTTTCCACACTGATAAAAAAACTCAGGCTTTTAATCTAGACACCGTAGTTAGCACTTCTCAAGCACTAATAAAGACCATTTTTAGTTATGTTAATGTACTATTTAGTAGTAGTTTTCATTTATTACATGATCATGTGAAAATGTTATGTGCTCATGGATCAATATCTTTGACTCCTTGGTGATTTTTTATATAAACTACCAAGATTTATGCCATGGCTCATAAATATATCCTATGAGCCAAATAGTATGGGTTTTAATGGTTAATATCATGTTATAATACCTTTATAATCATGTTACAATTAAATTATAATTTTCATCACTTTTTTTACTCATACTGAGCATCTAATATCACCCTTTATTTTCTTCCTTTTACCAAGGAAATAAAGAATGGTTTTAAGTATAATATTTATAATAAGGGTACTAGATGTCGAGAAATAAGTGAGAGATGATATAGATCATTTACATACCAGTTTTTTTTGTATTTATTTTTCTAATGACACAATGCCTTTATGGTTATGATATTGATCGTAATTTTATGTAAGGAATATTTATCTAATAAAATGTACTATTTTTTTAATAAAAGTACTATCTCTATTAATGATCCTTTGAATTTGGAGTATAATTACTACCGTTATCCTTAAGAATGAATCTCATTCCTAGTAAACTTCATTCCATATGGGATGATCCTTATATAGTAACTAATATATTCACATATTCTACTGTTGAGATCAATTTTGAGGAATTAAAGAATATATTTAAGGATGATGGTCAATGGTTGAAGTATTAACATGAATATTTTTTAATAAACTAATGTATGTGTATAATATCATCCTTATTATTATTTAATATACCCCCGAGTTGTCTCTTTCCCTCATAGTGGTCTAGATAATTTTTAATTTAAGTTTATTCTTTTCCTAAAATATGCATTTTAGAATTGATTGGAATTATGTTTGAGATAATTTGGGGGATAAGAGAATTAAAATATGTTTTAAATACTTTTTATACTCATCTTAATCAATTTTTATGTTTTTTTAGTTTAAAATAAAAAATTAAATTAAATTAAATTAATAAAATTAAAAATAATTAACAAAGTTCCACTGAAAAACCTTATTTTAAAGTGTGTATATATATATATATTTTATTTTATTTTTTAAAACATTTATTACTGTCAAAAATCTTGAGTTAAGTTAATTATTTCATAGGAAAATAATCACGATAGAGTAGAGAGAATAGATTAGTTGTAAAATTGTGAGAGTTTCATGACTACTGAGTGAGTTTTCCTGTTGTTTTCATGGAATCTGGAAGTGTGTTCATTTCAGTATTAATTATAGTTGAGTTTCTTGGGGGTAAACTAGTTATTTATAATATTAATAGGTTTATAAAATTTAATGGATTAAATTTTCTCTCAACATATTCCCAAAATATACAAAAATAAAATAAAAACACAGAAAACTCTTAAAAACGAATTTCAGCCACTCACAAATAAATGTATCTTACCGTACTTCAAGTGAAAAGGTTATTAATTTCATTGGAAAACATAATAAATTTATGAAATAATACCTATTTTATATTGAGTATCATGGGGATTGATTTAAACATCTAAATACAACCTTCAAAAAAATTCAATGAAAAAATTAAGTATTTCAAAATTAAATAAAGTAAAAAATATTAAAAATAAAAAACCTTTTATTTTCCCTCTAGAGGATTTGGGTATATAGTTCATATAGATAGGTATTATTATGATTATTGGACAATAATGTTTCACTAATAGGAACAAATACATCACCATCCTTCCAATAATCATCCAAATGTACAATTGGAAATATTTTACATGGATATGGTATTCCAATTCATCTCACTTTATGATGAAACATAAATCATTTTTTAAGGGTGGAAGAAATATAGAATCCCTTATATATTCCACTACCTCTGGGGCTACATCATTAAAATTAAAATATATTATCATTGGTGTTTCATCAAATGATTAATCTTGGGTGTAGTTTGTGAACAATATTATTTGAATAAAATAAAAAATAAGATGAATTAATACTATAATCCTCTCATATAATATAGTCAACAAGTGATGTAAGATTAGCTGATAAGGCCACATGGAACTCCTTATTTATTCCAATTATGAAATTGTTAAAGAGTTTATGGATATTTATGTGATCTAGTATGGGTGCATTATTTTATTCTTCAACGCTCTACATTGAATTTACTTGGATAGATGAATTTAAAAATATAATAAGTGAAAATTATTTCTAAATTATTTTTCAAAAGAAGAAAAAAGAAAATTATGAGTGTGAGAATATTATATCTCCCTATAACTAATTAGTTTTAGTTTCTTCTTCATTACTTAGTCCCTCCAATATATCTATTTTTAGAGTTAGAGACATTTTGTCAGTCTTCTACAAACTCTCTTCAAATACAACCACCTCAAATGTATCTTATCTTTCAAAAGTGATGGAGAGTTAAAATGGTTCTTGTATAACTTCCCCAATGATGAGAAGATCATTTTTCATGTTATATTTTATAATGAGACTAAAAAATGAATAAAAAAACTCTTAATCTTCCACATGTTAATTAGTATCCAAGGCCCCTTTACTAATATTTTATTTATATCTATAGAGTTTTGTCGGAATTAAGATCTTCATGTTTTTATTTCTAAACCTAAACATCTTACTTAATTGGTAAGAGAAATTGGGATACAATACCTCTATATATCTAAGTTATTGTGGCCCATATCTAGTGGTTGGATACTTGGAGGCACTTAGAAATCAATTTTTTTTACACTCTTGACTTTAATATATATTTTTAGAGTTACTATGAGTGGGATTTAATTTCATCATACAATTCTTTTTCATCCTACAACATAGATTATTTAGTCAATGCAAAAACTATGTTCTTGAAAATTAATCACGACAATTTTTAAATAATTAAATTAAAATAAAAATGTGAAGAAAAAAAATTAAAAAGTATTTATAAATTATGAAAATATAATTTTTGATCGGCTATTTCTCACCAAAAATGCTGCAAATTTGTTTACAAACATATTTTAGTATTTGAAATAAATATAATTTTTAATAATCATGGGGAAATAAAGTTATTAACTATGGTTTTGATGCCTCATACCCATGCTCCCAGGATTCGGTGGTAATAAATACATTATTGTTTATACCATCTTTGAAATAATATAGAGTGAACCGATTTTAGAAATAAATAATGAAAATATAAATAAAAAATATAGAGTTATATATATTCAATAGACTATTTAATTTTTGAGTTTTATGGTGTTAGAAAAAACCTTTAACTAGCTAATATCATGTCTTTCTCATAAAATATGAATTTTTTCAACTATATAATATTCTTCATCATATATTATAAGTTGTAAAAGTTTCCCAAAAAGATATCCATCAAGGATAAAATTATAGACATTTCATGTTTAATACTTTTTTTATATCATAGGGAAGTGGAAACAAATAAAAGGTGAGCTCAAACAATAAATAAGTGAAAATTTATATTATAAGTTTTCAATGAATAAACATTGAATTGATAATATGGAATGTCACAAATGATAAGAAAATAATTCCTTATAAATGATCAAATGAACTTCAAAAAAATCCATTTTTACCAATAAAAATAAACCCATAGACAACAATGCTGAATTCACAGCAGTGGAATGCATATTGTTGAACATATTGATCTATACATTTATAGCCTTTACCAAGACAATATTCTATCCATAAAGGTAATAACTGGTACTGTATTCTTGTCATCAATAATAAAATCAAGACATTATACATGAATTGGGTATTAATTCACTAAATACACAAAATTTCTATCCTATGAGAACAACCGATGCATTGGGGGGTTATATAATATAAGTCCCCACACGTCACATCATTAATGAAAGAACCTTCTATTTTGTAGAATATATTTTTTAGATAAATTTAATCTTTTTAATATTTGGTGTTACATGCCACCCTGATTTTATCTTAGGTTACACACAACACCATGTTTATCTTGTGTTATACACAACACTGATTTTATTTTGTGTTACATGAAACACTAATTTTAAATGAATCAAAACATATAATTAAAATATTATTTTTATAGTTATTGTATAACCTTTTTAATGGGGGTTATGGATAAGATTAAATAAATTATGAAAATATATGATTTGCACCTATATATAAAATCAATTCTTTAGTGACCAAATAATCATAAATGAAAATAAAAACTATCTTAAAATAAAGTAAATATTTTTCCTAAGAAACTATTTTATATGCACAAACTTGTTTTACCTAAATAAATTTAGAAAACACCATTTAGTGAATTATTGTAATGAAATTTAATATTATATATTTATTTACAGATTTTAAATTCATATTATGTTTTTTAAGAGAATAGATATAAATAAATCCAATTTTAGGCTTATAAAATGTATTTTTCTTCTAAAAAATAGTTTTGTCTCCTTTTGTGCTCATATTTTAAAAATACTTTCGGAAACATTTATGAAATTAATTTGAAAAAATTAACTCCACTTTTTTTAATTTTTATGTCAAAAATATATTAGGGTTTTTTTAGAAACTTCAAAAAAAAAGAATAATTTTTTTATAAATAATGAAAATTACAGATTTTTAATTGAAAATTTATTTTTTACATTAAATTATTTATGAAATTAAAAAATATTTTAAATTGGATTTAAATTTAAATGAGTTCAATTGTATACCTATTAATCCAATTTCTTCCATTTGAGTCATTTTCATATTGAATTTTGATATAATAAATTTGTAAAATTATAAACATTTTCTCATTGAAAAAAGCAGCTTTCCCATCACATTTTCAGAATTAATTTTAAATAATAATTTTCCACTTCTATTAATATAATTTTGGAAAATTTATTTAATATTTTGAATAATACTAATTCATATTAAATAAAAATTTAAAATTAATTTTTTCTCTCAAATGAATAGTGATAATAATACAAATTAATTGTAACAGCTAATGAAAAAATGGGTTAATAGGCGATTAAAATAAAAGGATAAGGGTTCAAATGACCCCAATAATATATAACACCCATTGTGTAGCCATATTTAGACCTTATATCATATAAGTTCTATAATGACCCATTTTTGAGCCTTTAAGAATGAGAAAAACATGGGTGCACCTTTCTTCCTTTCAAAAAATTAGAAGTGTGCCACTCACCTCACTTATAGAATGCCACACCCTATCATACCTTATTCACACCTTCAAGCCCTTTTTATCCATGTAATGACCAAATCACTTACCAAATTAAATATTATAATCCAAGAAGCCTTATTTTGGAAAAATATCCAACCTTGGAAGGATTTTTGCGCTTACCTAAATAGGTTACCCAAGGAAGAGGAGGTTTGAACATGTACAAATGAAGTTGAGACTTAAGGAAATAGATTTCTAGTCTCTCTTATATTTCTGATATACATATGAAAATTCATAACTTATTTCTTTTATGTGGTTTATATACTTCCCCTATAAAATATTCTATCATGAATCTCCACTTTTTTATTATATTAAGAGTCTTATTTTATTTTATGCTTTATTAGGTATTACTATTAAAAAGATTACTAAAGTGGCAAGAGTTTTATATCACAATTTTTTTACTTCTGTATGATACATTGTATATTCACCACTTGTTTATTATATATGGTTTATATAATGTCCAATAATTTTTATTATATTTATTCCCATGAAAATTATGGGTATTTAAATATCCATTTGAGGATCTCTATTTCACGGGGTTTATTATTTAAAATACACCTAAGCAGTAAAGGATATTTTTTAAATTTTTACTTATTTGATAAATATCTTATGTTATGTACATATCTTTTTATAAGGTGTATATACATGTCTTTTTACATGTAATATTATGAATTTATTTATAATCATGATATTCTATGTTTCATTTAATGTTATTCTTTTATGGGGATTTTGATTCACTGTTACTAAAGTGTTAAGGTTTTTATGTTACCATCTCATCATTTATCAAGATTTGTCAAGATTATGATCCTAATGATGAAATATTATGATCTAACTCTAAAAAAACTTGTGTATTTTCTTATCCTTTGGTTATTTCAAGATAATACATGTTTCTTTTAATTTTAATCTCATTATATACTC
This sequence comes from Viscum album, assembly GCA_963277665.1. Taxonomy (NCBI): domain Eukaryota; kingdom Viridiplantae; phylum Streptophyta; class Magnoliopsida; order Santalales; family Viscaceae; genus Viscum; species Viscum album. Next base: position 1,199,448,016 of record OY728131.1, read on the forward strand.
AAGAATTCAAAATGATGTTTTTTAGAAAAATCATATGTATTTCTCTCTTTAATTGAAAATTATTTTATTCAAAAACCATGTTTAAAAAAAATTATCATTATGAAAATTATTTATTAAAGGAATTTTTACACATGCTTAACATTTTTACTATATTTTAACGAGCTCTTCATATCATTTTTCAAACAATGAATGTATGGATTTTACAAAAGATGTGGATGGAATATTTTTTTCAACATGTATGACATGAATAAAATTTACCTCTATCATGACCATTATTTTCTTTGAAGAATCCTTTATTATTTTTCCATGTCATTTAAAACAAATTCACACTGTTTTTTGTTATAAAATGTTTTTTTTGAAGTGGAAATGATATTATACTCATGAATTATTTTAATTGTTTTTAAAGCTTCCTTTATAAAATTCAATGTCTATTTTGAAAAGATGTTTTATGAATTTTTAGTTTTAAATTTTTTTTTTTCAATTAAAATATTGTTTTCTGATGAAATGTTCTATGTGATTTATATTTGAAAATAATTTTTCATATAAGATGGTATCCTTTGATGTAATATTTCATTATTGGGGATATGATCCAAGGATACCATTATTTTTATTTAATTTAATGGTTTATGTTTATGAAGAAAAGATGATTATGAAACCTATTTTTCTTCCATCGATTATACCATGATAAAATCATTGTGAAACTCCCATATTTTTCCATGGGTTATGCTATCAGAATATGATATAATGGTTATGAAACCTATCTATTTTTCATAGGTTATGATATGATGAATTTTTTATAAAACACATTAATTTATAGGGTTATGATAAAGATGAATATTTTATGATCTCGTGGAATACATATATATGTTTCTTATTATGTGAAAGTGGTTGTGTTATAACTAAGGACGGTGGTTATGTTATAAAAAGGATGGTAGCTATGTTATAACAAGGGATGGTGACTACGTTATAACAAAGGATGATGGTTACGTTATAAAAAACATGGTGGGACCTATAACTCCCTCCAATTACTTAAGTAATTATTTATATCTCATAAGATATATAGTAATGGAACATAGAGTGAACCCAGTTTAGTAAAGGACTTTGTCCTCTATGATGTTCTTCTGAGTGAACCTTGAACAATGTGATTTTTCGATCAGTGAACCCATTCCACTATTATAGCCTTTGTAGTGATCCTTGAAAACTATGAAAATGATTTTCTATTCTTATTTGTATGCCAAAATTCAAAGTCTTATACAAATTTTATACTATCATGGCTCATTTTCTTTAATTTCTTTATGAATCCTGTATCGTGACATTTTAATATTTATGTCGTGACTCAAGATTATTATATTTGAAATGCAGGGTATGGTTTTCATATGTTATCTATATGTTATCATACCCTTATTTTCATATTATTCTTATGTATCTCCCTTGTTTAACCTTACTAAGCATATTAATTAACCCATTTTTAGGTTTCCATTCCCAAGGTTATGAAGAAAAGTTTTTCAGTAAGGTATTTTTGTAAAGATTACAAAAAGTGAAGATATTTTTGGGATATGTTTAAGATCATTCTGAAAATAATAATATTGTGTACCCAGTATCCAATGACACAAAACTATTACAGTTCTCAAGTGTTTTTGTTGTAATGTATTTGCTGCAAATCATTTTTTTTTTCATTTTCTAATGTTCGGTTCAAGGGTTGATGGTACCCATTACATGCCTTCAAAACTTCCAATTAACCACATCACAACATCCATATTAAACTAAAATTTCAAAAATCAACAACAAAAGTCAACCAGATAGCTGCCCTTGAGCCGCACTACACCTCGAACCAAGCACCCAGCCATCAAGCCCCTCCACCAAAGAGGATCGCCAGAGTAATTCCACCAGAACATCAATGAAATCACCACACATTCAAACCATTAAAATCATCCCGAAGATATTAACAAAAGAAACCATTCACCACTGAAGACTCACATAAGTTCATCAGGCTGAAAACCACACGGAAAAAATCAAACGAAAACCAAAACGCAACTAGCAAGCAGATCAACAGAAAATTAGAACAGAAATCAAAAGCAGCAAGTGTCAACCGGAGATGAGATCACAAACGAAACCAGATCTAGAAACCCTTGCCCAGAACCACAGAAGTACACAGAAAACAATAGAAGTCATACCACGAGGGATTTCCCAAACCCTATCCTCCAAAAACCTTGGGAAGCCTCCGATTAGGCAGAAATTGAGAACCGATCTTGCAAGGGCGAAATCCACCATCACTCTTCCCGCCATTGACCATCATCCATACATCTAGAGACCAAAGCTTCCTCAAACACAAAAAAAATCTTGACGCCTCTGTCCCTGGGATCCGCGAAGACAACGCTCAACCTCCATAGCCCAGGGTGAACGAGGGGTGGTTCTTGAGCCGCCGAGGCAGAGCTCAAGCGCAGATTCAACACCGTCCCTCCATGAAGAGACAGACCCCAGTGTGCGCAAGGTGAGCTGAAATAAAACCACCGCAACAAATAATCCACCGCCTCAAACCGTCAATGAAGGGAGATAACCAGCGCTGATCTGGGATGAGGGAAGGTGGTGTGTGAGATAAAAACCCTAGCGCGGAAAAGCCCCTTATGGGATCATCTATTTTTTAATGTATTTAATATTCATCAAAAATGATTTAATATCCATGTATTAAAATACTGGTTATCTATAGTTATGTCAACTTAATTCACTATATTAAATATTTGAATACCAATATAATTAAATATCAACATTCCTTAGTAATCAATAAACATCCACATTGTGATACAAACATATAAAATGTTACCACTATTCTAGTCAAAAAATTAACATAAGTCGTGTATAGAAAGAAGGTATATGGTTAAACAATACATAATCAATATTCATGAGAGGTCAATAAAAATATTTATCATAATAAAAACATAAATGATGAAATTTTTTCCCATTCAATAAATGGGATCACAAAAAAATAATCTATACAAATAAATAAGTTGTATGGTTTAACTATAAATATCCCAAGAGAAAAACAAGGAATGTCAAAGGATGTTGACATAGATGGAAAAAAAATTATAAAGAGTGAAAATGAAATATACAATTCAATACCATGAAAAAAGAGAAAATAATGATATAATGTTTAAAATAATAAGTATATACTCCATAAATTGAATTTTGGTGTATAATTCAAATCATTTCAAAAAAAAGATTTTTGAGATAAAACTCTTGTGAATTTGATAACCCTAGAAACAAAACATATTGAAAGAGTGAATATGAAGTGAAAACTTAAATATCATGAATATAAAGATAATCATGTAGTAATAAATCAGTGAGGTATTCATTACACCATTAAAGGAAACAAGATGAATATTTTGAAACATGTATCAAAAAAATAAATCAATTAGACAAAGAACCCTTACAATAAAGGTAGTATGAGAATCAAAAAAACATGATAGGGATACAATGAAATTCAAATATAATAAAATTAATGATATTCATTATCCATTTAGGAAATTAAAAATTTAATACACCATATTAAAGATATTATGGAGTGTGATATCCAATATATCTCATGGAATTGAAAATAGAGACAAATAAAACATAAAACTTTTGAAATTTCAATACAAATACACATGAAGAATATAATTTTAAATGAAACAATAAATATAAATAACAATTATATGATCATGATAAAAATATTAAAGGGTTAATGAATACACCATATAAAATAAAACATAGTGTATAATAAGAAATATGACATAGGGGTTAAAATTGAGACAAGAAACCCTTACCTTAATTCCTAACTTCCATTAAAGTGATTCAATATCTTGTATGAAAAAATAACTATATCAATATTCTATTTTATAACCTTATTAATATATGTTAACTTTTTTATTATCCATTTATTATCATTTATTATGAATATATTAGTATGTTATAACTAATTTTTACCATTGAGTGTTTGTAACTTTAATTATTCAATGATTGTTTTATAATATCGATATTAGTAGCCATTTCTAATACCAAGTTCATCATTCCTAGATCATTTAAGGTTCATTAATAGATAAATTATATTGTTTTATAAATATTTTATATCAATCCATATTTGTTTTTATATATTTCATGTGAAAATTGAATCTGTGTTAGCATATTTTGGTAATTTTTCAATTAAAGATGATATTTCAATAATAATTTAAAAGTAATATAAACTATCCATAATTAAAATAAAATAATTATTTAATTATATATATCATATAAAATTATAAATTATGTTCTCATGCCCATGAATTATATTAGTTTATATCTTTGTTCATGTAGTTTGTTGGATCGACCCAAACATGAATATATTATAATTAATATATGATTATGGTTCTAAAAGTGGTTTCTTTTGGAATGATATCTTCATTATAGAAGAAAAATGATATTATTCAGATATTATCAAGGTTTTTAATCATATTTTTTTATTTTTAATAGATATTAATGAAACTAGATTAAAAAAATTATATGTTACTTTAGGGAGGTGGTAGTTCGCATAACACACAATTAATATCTTAATTTCTCAACACATGAGAGGGAAATAATTATGATTATCATTTTTTTCATAATCAAAATTATATTATACATGTCAAAATTTATTCTTTATTTCAATTATTAAAACCTATTAAGAGTTTTGATGGTTAAATGGAATAATTTTAGTAAACAATTTAAAGGTATATGTGTTTAATGAAGGGATATAATTGTTCCCCTTTTATAAGAGAATAAATGGGAAGTTTTTTTAATACAAGTTATTTAAAAAAATGAATGATACTATTCACAATTAAATGGTACCAAAAGTGATAAATATTTATTTTTGAGGTGGAACAAGGTCTATCATTCATGTAACTACCATTTTCAAACATTTTATAAATATTTTTTAACCTTTTACAACTTAAATTTTACACATTAACCTTTTTACCTTTTACCTTAGTAACTATATTTTACCCTTATAATTTATATTTTATTAAAAATATAAGGTAACCCCAATTTCATAATTTGTATTTCATGAACCTAAATTTAGTCTAGATTTAATATAATAATTTTTTTAGGTAATACTAAATTAAAATTGGTTATATATAGAAAAAACTGTTTTTGTATAAAGATGATGTTTTAATCATTATGCATCATTAATAATATTTAGAATTTATTATTAATTAAATATGTGTAAATATAATTACAAATTTTTTTAAACATTATATTATTGTTATTTTTGAATATTTATTTATATATTTAATTACATAAATCTATACAGTGTTAATAAAATAATTCTTTGAAAATAGTAGTTTAATATTATCATGAACCATTCCAGATACCATATATTACATGATTGATTTGAAATAACTTTTTAATTGATTTTAAATATAAGATCTGATATGATTTGATGTGTGATTTGATAATCTTATAGAAATTGTGAAAAACATCAATTTCAATGATATCATAATTTTTGGGTATATTTGTTTTATAAAAAAATGTCTTGATTTGACAAATGATTTGATGAAATTGTTGATTGATGATTGATGAGAAAATTGGATTATATTTAATAATGATTTTAAAGGTCATGAATTTGATGAAAACCTATGGTTTGGATTTTAAATTAAATGGGATTCTGAATACTAAATTTGGAAAATTAAACTATGAATTATAAATAGATTCAAAATGATTAATTTTCCCATTATTTTTTGGTTGACTGTTAAAGCACATGTGAGCTTGGGTATTTAGTAGGTTATTATAAAAATAAATCTAGGACTATGCCTCCCCAGATTTGTATTGATGATGATAACACTAACTAAATGATGTTTGGAATGATTTATCAGAATGGTTCCCGTTAAAGGGGTGTTGATTTGAGTGTACAAACATAACGTGAGTTGTGTTGACGAATGAGAAATGTAAGGATCCTATATCCAGAAACTAATGTACCATATGTCCTATTATTATGGTGATTTTTTTTTATTTTCCTTTTTTAAACATTCCATTTATTTTAGAACTATTTTTTCATGCAAACTTTTTTATATAAGTATTTTATATAAAATGTTTATTTAATACTATTTTGATTTAACTACTATCTTTTTTATTTGATATATTTTGTTTTCAAAATATATGAATTCCATGACATTCCTTGTATTATTTAAATTTAAAGTATAAATGGTTTATTATTATGGAATTTCTTATAAAACACTTGGTGAGAACCTATTGGAATATTTATCTCAAACACTATTTTTTATTAGGATTTTGTACATTATCTTTTTCTAGGACAAAGAAAAGGGAATGTGCCACTTGGAGGTGGTTGATGTTTTTGTTACTTGGGACCTATAGTGATGAAGTTGACCAGTGTAGATGTGATGACCCTATTACATTGGATGTATAATATTTTTTTCATGATAGAGTTTACTTTTTTATTGACGTTTCTTTGGTTCTTGTTTTACCTATTTGATTCTGGAAATATCTCATTGATGAGTTTTTACATACTAACTTGTATATTTTATCATTAACTCTTTAGTGAAAAAACCATACTTTCATGATTTTTATGTGATTCTAGGTTCTATAAATAAACCGTTGGGGATCGGGAAATCCCTTCGTAATATTTTAGAAAATGATTGGGTATCAGTATACCAGGGATTCAAGATGGTTCATGTCAAAGTGGTATCAATGGTTCAGGTGGTGCATCATTCCTTGATGTTGATATGCAGTTGGGATGTTTTGGAAGATAGTAGGTAGGATTTTTCCTTATAAGGTATTTAGGAATCATTTCATAGGCATATATCATTGTATGAAATACTTAACTCAGAATGGGTGTTTATGAAAAGTATCCTTGATGGATTCTTTGATCTCATCCTATTCATTACCCAGTTTATCTATGTGATTTTATATCCCTATAAATCTTTATTTAGTTGTTTATATGAGTATCCTTACTAATGTTTTAGTGTTTTATTTTGTTTTTCTGTAGCATCAGTCATTTGAGAATTTTTTTAATAGGCTACATGAGGAAGTTACCAAAGAACCATAGTTAGTGAATCCATCCACAAATCAGAGTCTTTTTGAGATATTGGTGTATGTTTTGAATTCTCTGGGGTGGGCAGCAACACATGTTACCATTTATGTTCTGAAAGTGGAAGCTCAAAGGGATAAATCAAGATAATATATTCAAGATTTCCTTCATCATAAATCACCATCCTTACAAGGATTTAATTATCCTCAAGATTCATTGTATTGGTTGAAAAAGATAGATCTTATTTTTTAAATCTTGTAAAATTCATAATCTATTATAGTTATGTGTGCTTCCTTCAAGATTGAGGGACCTATAAGGAGATGAAGGGATTATATGGTGACAGTTAAGAAACATGAGGACTTGTAATGGAAACAATTTAGATTAATTTCCACTAATTATTCTTATATATATTCAATGATCAGGGTGAAATCCATGGAGTTTCATAACATCCATCAGGGTTCCAATACCATTATATAGTATATGAACCATTTTACTGAGATTGTTTAGTTTTCCCTTAAGGTGGTGAAAAATGAAAAACTAAAGGCTCAAATATTTCAAATTCAACATCATCAAGATATTTTATCTCAAGTATTTATGCTTAATCTCACTTCTTATATAGATGGGTTTGATAGAGTGTTGATGGATGAACTTGATCTGGCAAGTTAGTCAGGGTTGACGGGAGTTCCGTTTTCTTCTAGTGGCAGTTCTATGTTTTACTTAAAAGGAAAGATAAACCATGATAAGAATCATGGTGGATCTCGATATTAATAATCATCTAGGCCACCTATAGTTCCTATCAATGTCCCTTTGTATTTATTTCTTGGTGAAAGGGTTCGACAATTTGAATAGGTTTTTAGTAATCCAGACAATATCTATAGTTTATGTGGATTCATAGGTATCTTGTAGAAAATATACCATATTTTTATACTCTGTTATGTGGAACATTCTCAAATGTTCCAAAAATTACTATGGTGTAGTAATATTCCTTAAGAACTAAGGGGTTCTTGCAATAAGAATCCAGAACAGAGCTTCATCACATAAAGGAAGAGTCTCTAGATTAAACTAATGTGGGTTTAGTGATTGTGATATATACCATCTATATATCTACATATTTAGAGACTTATTTATTTGATATTGGTGTATCACAACCATTTATATCATCTCATATTATAAAACTACAAAATATTCATATGATTATTTTTTTCTTATGTGATGGATTTGAAAATTCCACTCAGATTGAAGAAAGAGTTGGGTCTTTGGTGTCCTTCTAATGTTTTTTATCTATAAGATATTGATATTACCTATAATTTTTTGGTTCTCAACAAGAAACTTCTTGATATAATTTTTAGGATGGATTGGATAATTTCTCATAAGGACTGAATTAATTGTTATCTTCAATGAGTCTCCATTGTCAAAATCATTGGGGTGTGATGTGTTTTCAAGGAGAATATGACCTATGATTGAGTAAGGAAAATATGTATTTTTTTATATTTTGGTAAGTTAATATAAGTGTTTTATTTTTTACATAAGGATATAATATTTTAGATATAACCTACCTCTATTTTTTCACATGTGTCCCTACATGTTTTCTTTTAACATTTCTAGTTTTTCATCGATAATAGAGGCATAGTTATCTATTAATATAGTTCTTGATATTATGCCAGAATCAATTCCATCTTACTATAGGGTACTGGTAGAGTTAAAATATTTTAAATATTAGTTGGATAATATACTTGAGAAAGTATTTATATACCCTAGTGTTTCATCATGGGTGATGCTTATTATCTTTATGAGGAAATATAATTGAACACTTCACCTAGGTGTTGATTACCAAAAACTAAATCAAATTGTAGTAATGAAAAAGTATAGGTTTCCATGTATTGATGATCTATTTGATTGGTTGAATGGGAAGAATTTTTTATCGAAGACTGGTATTCGATCTGGTTAACCCCAATTCATAATTAAATAATCTTACATTCATAAGACCGACTTTAGGAGTAGGTATGACCATTATAATCATCTAGTTATTCTATTTTTTCTGACCAATGATCATGAAATTTTTATGGAACTAAATAATAGAATATTCCATGAGTACCTTGACTCATTATTGACAGCCTTCATGGGGGAAATATTTATTTAATCCACAAATTAAGGGGATTATGAGCATCATTTGAGTCTTATTCTAGAAATATTGAGAAATTACCAACCTTACACAAAGCGTTCAAAGTTTAATTTTTGGGTTTTAGAAGTGATGTTCTTAAGAAACATAGTCTCATAACATGGTATTCAACATGATCAAAAGAAGGTATAATCAGATTTAAAATTATATTAACCATATAATGTTTTCAATATAAAGTGCTTCTTGGGATTGGTAGGGTAATACCACTGGTTTATTATATATTTCTTGATGTTGGATTCTCTGATGAACACTCTTGGTCAAAAGTATGTAATATAATTATGGGATGTGAAATGTGGGAGTTTACATCATAAGATTCAAATACTCTTGACTTATTCACCAGTGTTGACTCTTTCAATGTATGGGAAGGGATATGTAGTATTTTTTGAAACATTGTGTTTGGTTTTGGGTTCTGTACATATACAGGGTGGTCACGTGATCTCCTATAGTTTCAGCTAGCTTAGGCTACATAAGAAAAACTACCCGACCATGATCTTGAAGTCAAAACCATGAATAATTCATTATATATTTTATGGAATAATTTTTTCAAAAAAATGTTTACCATTTATTCCGAACCCAAAATATTGAATAACATATTCTCTATAAAGTATTAGCATCTCTGAAAAAGGAATTGGGTAGAGTAACCATAATCTTTTGATTTTTACATTCCAAATACCCTAGGTAAGAGGAATGTTATCACTGAATCATTAAGATGGAAACATCTAACCCAGGATGTGAAATAATCATCAGAAGAGTGGAAGTTGATGGAACTATTTACTAAGTTGATTTTGGGATTTTGGGAGGTCCTGACAGATGCTATTTTAAAAAATGTTCTATAGACATCCGATGTTCTCAAGACTCTATAAGAGAAAAATCTTGATGATGAATTTAGAGGAATTAGGGACTCTATTTATAGTTGGTATACCATTTGTGACTGGGTGGAATCTAATGTTTTTTAAACCAGAATGTTGTACCTTTTCCTATAAGAAAGGATGTGATGGGGGATTTCTATAATTCCGAATAGGTTTTGCACTATGGAACCAAAAATATTTTCTATGCTACATATTTATGATTATGGTTAATTGGTTTGATATGTGAAATCACATAACTTATTTTTCATTGGTAAAACTTCTAATAGGTTAATATTTAACACCAGAGACCTTTGGGTTTACTTAACCCTCTTCCAGTGCTGACATGGAAGTAGATGATATTTATATGGAATTTTTTATTGGGATGTCATGAACCCATCAGGGAAATAATGTGATATATTCTTTAATCTATATATTGTAAAAATCATCTCACATTATACCCATTTAAGATACATCCAAATTTGAGGATTTGAGAAATCTCTATATGAATGAGATTTTCCTTTTTCATGGAACTACATCTGCTATAGTTTCTAATATGGATAACTAATTTATATACCACTTATAGAAGGTCCTACAAGATGAAATGATATCTCATTTATTTTTTATCATAATATATCATCAATATAAGATTAAAAAAAATAGAAAAAAAACTATATAGATTATTGAATATATGATATGTGCTTACATTATTAACTTTGGCAGATCTTGGGATGTACATTTGGGATTAGTTGAGTTTTCATAAAATAATAGTTAACAATATGCTATTAGGATGGATCCTTTTGTTGAATTTTATGTCCATCTATGTAAATCTCAGTTCTGTTAGTCATAGATTGGTGAAGTTTCCTTGGTTAGACCAATTTCAGATTAAGAGATGATTGAAAAAATCTATGGATTCATCTGAGAGTGGTAATATAACAGAGGTGGTATAAACTGTACAATTGTCATCATTAATGACTAATGGATTTTTATAAATGTGATCAGCCGTTTTTTAGAATATAACCTCAATTGCTTTACTGGTATCATGGGAAATAGGGAAAAATACTATAAGGTCTGTGTGTCCTTTTGAGATTGTAAAGTAGGTGGGGAAAGTGGCTTACCATTTAGCATTACCACCATAGTTGATGTGAATCCAAAATGTGTTTCATGTATCACATATCATGAAGCATGTTTCTATCCATTTTAATGACATTATATGGTAAGATCTTGATATTGAACTTGATTTATCCATGAATAAGCATCTAGTCAGGATTATTGATTCTGAGAAACTTTTCTTCATCGAAAGACGTCACCTTTAGTCTATATCCCATCGTTTCATGGTTCTGATTCACATAATACATATGTGCATAAGGCACTAATGAGGTTGTAGTGGCCTCATCTCCTTGACACTGAGTTTTCTTAATAATAATTCTAGGAATAAAAATTTTTATGGTAGAGAGGTTGTATCAATATGTTACACATTTTTAGTTACTTTTTGACCCTTGTTTTGATTCCCCTTTGTTAGGATATTGTCTCATGGATTTTTTTCTAAAATTTTGAAAAAAATGGAACTTTTTGGGTAGTGAAAACATTTCTAAAATCATACGCCCCTAGTGTAAAATGGCTATGAAAAACAATAGGGGTTCTTAGTTGTCACATGTATACCCAAATTGTGTGACTCAAATAGTAGGTGTTCATGGTTTTTTAAATATATCACCATGACATTAAAATTTAAACATGATAATTTAATCCCCAAAAAATTATTTTAAAATCCAACGACCCCTATGTTTAAACCCAAATCACCATATTTCAACCTTAATCCAATTCCGCGATAATTAATGGCTCACAAGAGGTGTAATAGACTCATCTATCCCATTTTAATTATGTATTGAAGACCCATTAATTGTGTTTGATCTCCTCCAGGTAATTTTTTCTACTATCTTTCCCAATACACCTTTCTATCCTACATATAGGGTGATAGATCATCATGTTATTTATGTATCTAAGATTTATTTTCATGTATCTTGATTTTAAGTTTCATTCCTTGGTTTTCTTGACCTTCTTTATACATTGGTGTTCCTCATTGTGGGTGTTAATCACATGATATCTTAATTAAATATATGTAGTTTTATAAGGACTTACCCTACAATTGAAATCCTATATTTCTCAATTGATTTGAAATGATTTTTTAATTGATTTAAAATCCAATGTTTGAGATGATTTGGTGTGTGATTTAAAATTGGAATGGAAATTATGAAAAACCCCAATTTCAATGAAATTTAAAAATTTGGGTTGATTTTTTATAAAAATTATGGCTTGATTTGAAAAGTGATATATTGAAATGATTTATTGATTATTATTGATAAAATTGGCTTAAATTGAATTATGATTTTTTGGGGAATAAATTTCATGAAAACCAATGGTTTGGATTTGAAATGAAAAGGTATACTGAAAACTAAATTTTGGGAAATTTCACTATGAATGATTAAATGATTTAAAATGAATGATTTTCCCATGATTGATTAATTTATTGTTAAATCATGTGTCAGAATAGTCATCTAGTAGGTTATTATGTCAAGAACACTAGGTCTAACATCCTAGAACAAGATTTCACTGAACAAAACCATGATATTTGTTGACCACATCTCCTTAAGCACATCTCCATAAATTCTAGAGGCTACCAGCTAGTAGTGAGGGCCTAGGTATGACTATGGGGAGACTATTCCCTCATCAGCAGAGTGTAGCACAATGGATATAAAATAAGAGATAAGTAACAAAATAAGTAAATCAAACTATCAATATAGAACTGTACAGGAGGAAACATCCAAGAAAAATATTTAAAATTGTTTCCTATGAAATAACATATACAAAATATGATGTCACATATCATGTTTCTACAAAAAATATGAAATAGTTCTATAACAATACAATACAATACATTTCTTAAAATTAAAAAAAGACCAAAAACTATGAAGCTATCATCATAAGACTTAGCTCAGTCCCATGCTCCCTTTCTCTAATGTAGAATTCATGAACCTATAGTTGGGTTATTTCCCTTATCCATATCTATAATCATTTTTTTCTATTTGGGTACCGAACGATGACCTAAATAGGGTGTGAGATACAATCCCAGTATGCAAACACCCAAAGTTCTAATGCCATATAGTTAGTGAATATATAATAATAACATTATGCATGCATTAACAGAACATGTAAATAAACATTGTAAATAAACGACCCATAATGACCTGCGCTCCCATAGACACCCATCCTTTGCTAAATTCTTTATCCTTAGATGGTGTGTATCTAAATAAAAATTTGTGCCAATTCCATTTTATAAAAATGATTATTTAATTATAAAACCTCATTTAATTAATAATTCTAGAGACCTAGAACGTATCCTAGTGTTCCCCATCGTTATATTCTCAAGAGATGCATAAATAATCCATCACTAAGATATAATACTCTAATAAAATATAAGATTATTCATTGACTTGGAATAAAAATCATAAAAATCATCTTATTCAATGTTCAATTAAAATCCTACCTTGCGGGGCATGAGTGATTTGGTTAAAGGTGGTGGCATCCGGACCCCGAGGATCCGGGTTTGAGTCCTCACAATGAAATGTGCACTATATGCTAAAAAACCTCTAGTGGGCCCCTCTACCCCATTGGGAACTGGCCTAAGCCCAAGGGTTGGCCACCCTGGTCCTCATTGGGGTTGTGCAGCGTGCAGGTGGGGAGGCCACCCGAATACCTCGTTACCCAAAAATGATTTTTCCCATGGGGCATGGGTGGGTTGGTTAAAGGCGGTGGCATCCTGACCATGTGGTTCCGGGTTCGAGTCCTCGCAAGGAAACATGAAATATATGATAAAAAACCTTTCATGGGCCCCTATACCCCATTGGGAACTAGCCTAATCCCAAGTGTTGGCCACCTTGGGCCACATTAGGGACATGTGGCGCGCAGGTGGGGAGGCCACCCCAATACCTCATTACCCAACAACACGTTTTTCCTACGGGGCACAGGTGAGTTGGTTAAAGGGGGTGGTGTCCTGACCCTGAGGTTCTGGGTTCGAGTCCTCACAAGGAAACACAAATTATATGATAACAAACCTATCGTGGTCCCCTCTACCCCATAGGGAACTAGCCTAAGCCCAAGGGTTGTCCACCTTGGGCCTCGATGGGGATGTGTGGTGCGTAGGTGGGGAGGCCACACCAATACCTAATTACCCAAAAACATGTTTTCCAACAAGCACGTACCCTAGTGGTACAAACTCCTACTTGGCATCCAAAAGAACCAGGATCAAATCCGGGTAGGGACTAATTTCTGGGCTACTATAGCAGCACTGTAGTAGTTCACTGTACCAGCGAAACTATGATAGTGGTGACATTATAGTGGTTGAGGCACTGTAGCGGTGGTGGTACTGTAGCGGTGGTGGTATTGTATCAGGGACTGTAGTAGCTCAGGTACTATAGTAGTACTATTCTCCGAGGGGCCATTTGGGCCAAAAAATGGGCTTTTAAGCCTAGTTTCATGCCACATGGCCTTGGGCCTTTAGGCTATGTTATGGGTCTTCCTCTACTCATTCTACATAGGTATTTTATTTAAATAATAAAATGAGGCTTCGAACCCAACTTTAAAAAAAATTATAAACCTAAGCCCACACATGGAATTCCTTATTTGGAATCCAAGTATATCTTCATGTGTAACATAAACTAAAATCTCATATGATCATCCTAGGAATTCCTCATGGGAATCCTGGTATCACTCTAGTTTTGGTATAACATCACTTCCATTCAAGACCATCATTGGAAGGCCAATAAGGGAGATGAAGTATCACCCATGGTGTGTATGGTAAACTTCCCTCTCAGTCCATTCTCAGAAATCTACCAGGGTGTCCCAGTGTCACTCATGCATAAGTAAGGTATAATCCAATAGAGTTTATACATGGAATTCATGTAAGATCCCATATGTCACCCAAGGTGTTTAACATACATGCATTCAAGAGAAAAATACCATTTAATCATGTCAAGGTCATTACCAATAACATTTCATTTAAAAATCACCTCATAAGGAGATTCAAGGCATGGGATAAGCTGAAATTCCTAGCCTCTATTTAACTGACATGGGTAGATCAATATATGAATAATCTCAAGCTAAATAAATACATTACATAGAAAGATCTTGGGGTCATGGTCATTCAATTCCCTCTCTTAAATAAAATCAATTCACAATTCAATTATTATTTCAATTAAACAAATAATAGCCCATGTAAAGGGGTAATGGTACACCTCAAATGTAGTTCAAGTTCAAACCACCCACGGTGGTCTAATTAATTAACAACACACCTAAAATGGCCCTAAGGCCTTATTTTTTATTGATTTTGTTAACCCCATTTCACGGGACGAGGGGGAACCCTTACAAGGCTCATAGGCTCAGAGATTACATTACTCGTAGGTCTTAGGGAAGATACAGACTATACTTGGAACTCCTCCTCCTAGCTTTTTCATTGTGATATCAGCAATCCACCATCACATGGATGTTTTTCTAGGCCTCCCATGCAAGCACCGGATGGTCCCCATGGTAATGTCATACCCCCTATTTCTATGAATTCCTCTTAGATTATTCTCCGGTGAGTGTGCCTGCTCTGAATTTTCATCTAGAGTCTCCTCCTTGTAGAGTTTGTTTGATTATTTTCACACAATTTTTGGTTTCCTGAAGGCCTTGCGGTGTCCTTAATTCCTTGAGGTTTCCCAAAGGCCTGGATGTGTCCCAAAGGCCTTGAGGTGGCCCGAAAGCCTTACTGGATCAAAGGCCATGGGTGGGTCGAAGGCCTTAAAGGACCTGAGGCCCAAACCGGTGGCCCAAAAGCCCAAACAGATGAATAGTTCCAGATGCTATAGTACCGAATAGTGCCTACTATAGTACTACTATAGTACTTCTACAGTACTGCTACAATACCCCTAGAAATATGTCTCCACCCAGGTTTGAACTCGGGTCTCTTGGATGCACTTTCCGAGTCCTCACTAACTAGTTTGGGGATCTTGTGTTAATTAACAACACACCCAATAGGTGGTTCCAATTCAAGGTTCATAAAATTTAAAAAATTATCAATGATCTCATTAATTACATTGATCACACCTATTTATTTTTTGAAAATGATTAAAATCCATTACAATGGAATGTCTCTGCGAATTGGGTGCAAAAGAAAATGAAATATATATAAACACTTTAACTTTTAAGTAAAATCTCAAGACCACCTAATGTGGGTCTATAGTGGATTATTTATCTAGTATTATCACCTGTTTCGACTCAAATTAGAAGAAAAATAAATAACACATGAGAACCATTAAAATAGGGAAAATTATCTTGCACATAAATAACACAGCAGAAACTAAGATGAATGAAAAATGGAATAAAGTGAATTGATATCTTATTGACACAGATCCAATGATACAAATGATTATTTATTCCAAAATCGGATGGAGGGTCTATAGAAAATCAAAGAATGAGCTTAAAGAGAAGATCTAAATTATTGGTTTTGATTTGTGGGAGAAGAAATGATAATTATGGTAGAAAGAAGAATTAAATATGTGAATTTTAGTAATTTCATGAAAACCCTAGGTTGCACTATTTTCCCACATGGTTGGCCAAACCATGTTCCAATCATGCACCCTTTGCTGAAGAGAAGGGTAACATCCCACAGTTAGAATAACTATGTGCAAACCATATCTCAGCCATTATAAAAAACTATATACATCATCGCACGACTGTGTGCCTAAAATAACATAGTATATCTAACTATATGAAATGTAGGACTCCACTATCTAGCCTCATACAATTTGAAGTTACAGTTCATCTTACTCTGTACAGTTCTACAAACTCTATGTTAGGCCTATTTCACCCCAACAAGATGGGGTATGGGATCCAAACCAGTCATGTATACCACTTTTTCCTCCACAGCCTCAATAGGTATTCACATTAGGATGTTAATAAGCATGTAAACTAAAAATTGACAGAAAAATGATTTTCTGCCTCCATAAATAATTGGGTTCTTACAAAATTCCCCCCGTAATGATATTTTTCCCTGAATTAACCTCTTAAGGGTGGTCAAGAAACAATAGAGAATAACTCTAGCCATTTTACTCATACATCAGCCTCCCTCTCCCAGGTGTCATCCTATAGATGATCATTCTTCCAAAGAACCCATACTAGATGAAATGACCTGCCTCCGAGAACCTTCTTGCTGTGATCTAAAATATAAATAGGATTCTCTTCAAAGGATACATGTACCTATAACTCATCCTCCTCAGGATGAAAGTAATGATATGGGTCTAAATTATAAAGATGTAGTTTATATACATGGAAGGAATTTTTAGTGTCCCAGTACCTCTGAGGTAACTACAAATGATAGGATACTAACTAGAATCTCTCTAGAATATCAAATGTCCCGATATATCATGGTGAATTATTACCCTTTATCTTGATTCTCTTATGTCCCAGCCTCGATGAATAACGTAAAAAGAATTGATCCCTGACCGTGAACTATATAGTTCGTCTTTGGTGATCATCGTAAGATTTCTATCGAGACTGTGTAGTATCCATCTAATTCTGAATCAACTAATCCTGACTTATAGTCTCCTGAACCAGAAATTTCCCAAGCATTATTTCATCTCATACCTCAAAGCATCACAAGGTGATCAGAATCACATACCATACAAATCCTCAGAAGGCAGAATCTGAATATTAGTTTGAAAACTATTATTACAGGATAACTCACCCAAGGGTACATGATGCTCCCAAGAGCCCCTAAAATATAAGAATCATTCCTACAACATTCCCTCAAGAAAATGTATCATGCACTCTGATGGACCATTAGTCTTGGGGTGGTATGCTTTTCTCAGAATCACCTGTGTACCCAGTCACCTCTGTATACAATTATAGAAAAATTATGTAAATGGGTGTCCTTATCTAAAACAATAGTTCAAGGCACCCCATAAATTCATACTATCTCATAGATATACAACATCCCAAGCTCATCAATTGAAATGGGTTCCTTGATAGGTAGTAAATGAGAAAACTTTGTGACCCTATCAACAATAACCCATACGACATCATTACCATGAGTCGACCTTGGTAAACCTATCACAAAAACCACCATCGGTATTAGAGATGTAAACTTACATACATCATGGTGACACCAGGATGCACTGCCCTAGTTGAACCCTAAAAGCATAGAATCATCTTCTCGCATATTTATGTTAAACCCTATACATGACCATGTATACATAGGATCACATCCTCACCTATAGTCCAACTAGGAGGAGGGTCATCACCTTTCACACTCTCTCGTAGGACTAGGCCTTCAGAATCTGATAGCTTCCTCATCATCAATATATCTAGAAAGTTATAGGTAAGAGCTATGGATAAAATAAAATTCATCCCCTCACTATCCTATACCTCCAAGTGTATCTTAGTAAAAAAATACTTGAGATTACACTCTCTATTGGCCTGCTAAACTTCATGTATTGGAGTCCTCCTTCTCAGGGAATCAACTACTTCATTTCCCTTTTTGTGTGTGTAGGTAAGAACAATGTCAAAAAGAATATTGGTATTAAGCCCACCTTCACTACCTCAGATTCATATCACACTCTCTAAATATTTACTTGGTAATTTTGTGGTCCGTGTACACCACAAAACACTTTCCATGTAAGTAGTGTCTCCAATAGTGCAATCTGTGAACAATAACAGCTATCTTGAGATCATGCATTGGGTTGATCCCTTTGGCCGGACTCAGCTACCAAGACCCTTATGACACAACTCTACCCCCATTTATAATAACTTCTCCAAGATAGATACTGTATGCATTAAAGTAAACAATTTAACACCTTTATAGCTTGGAAAAAATTAGTATCATAATAGAATACAATCTACATTTCAACATTTAAAAGGATGAATCACAAGAATATGACAAAAAAACATCACACTTTTTTTATTCAGGCTTGTAAGTGGAACTACTAAGAATGAGAAGTCTTATATGAGGTAACTGTAATATCTATCTATCCCCAATAAACCCAATAACGCAAAAATTTTCTTGGGATTCTCCTAGGAAACTAAAACTCTCACATTCAATAGGTCTGTTAATACTTCTGTCTCTAAGATAATGTGACTGGGGAATTGAATTTGATCTATCTCTAAATGAAACATTGTGTGCTTAGAATATAACTTGTTAACTCTTAGTTAATCTAATACAATCTACATATGTTTCTCTTGGTCATGTCGAGTGTGAGAATACACCAAGATATCATTCATGGAAGCCACCACAAACGGATCCAGATATGGGTGGAAAATTCAGTTCATTAGTTCCATGAATACTGTTGGACTGTTTGTGAGGCCTAAAGGCATTACCAAATACTCGTAT
The DNA here is from genome assembly GCA_963277665.1 of Viscum album. Classification (NCBI taxonomy): domain Eukaryota; kingdom Viridiplantae; phylum Streptophyta; class Magnoliopsida; order Santalales; family Viscaceae; genus Viscum; species Viscum album. The sequence goes on from OY728131.1 coordinate 1,199,467,491, forward strand.
AGACCATAATGGTTACTGAAGGATGTATAAGTTATATATGATGGTCTAACATACACATAATGACATCTAGATCTAAAATAAATATTTAATAACACCTGATATCTACAGAGCTGGTTGACAAGAACATCTTTCTACAAAATAGAATACATGTTCTTAACCATTAGTTGGTTCAATTTATGATAATCCAAAAATATCCTAGGGGTATCATCTACATTTTTCACAAAAAATATAGGTGAACCCCATATATAAGTATTGGATATGATAAAACACATTGCCTCTAAATTCTCTAGCTGCCTCTTGAGATCCTTTATCTTGGTGGTATCTATCCTATGAGGAATTATACCAGTACAGCTCACGACACTAGCTAGATAAAGAACAATACTTCTCTCACTAGTGGAAATATTGAAAATTAATATGTAAAAAATCCCTTAAAATGGTCAAACACTAGAGGGAAGTCAATCTGAAATATTCAATGATCATCCAGATATAAACACACAATATAGGTTCTAATACCACCTAGCCCATAATGCTCAGGTCTAGATCAACTTTCATTGACATATCATTCATCGTTGTGAGTAAACTGTTCCCCCTCTAGTGATGTGAAGGTCACCCTATAATTATAATAATTGATGAAATCATGAAAGGGGACCAACCAATCCATCCTGAGAATGATGTGAAAACCTATCTCTTGAGGAAAAAGAGTTCCAATATAAAGTGACACCTGCCAATATCAATGGGTAACTCATTGTACAAGCATACATCCTCTACTAAAATTACCAAAAAATTATCAATCTTCATAAATCCATCGAATCCTAGAACACTAACCATAAGGATATCTATAATGAACATAAATATAAATATATGATAAATGCATATATTGAAAAGAGTATATTCTAAAGTAGAGGCTACCAAAATAATACCTCTCTCTGTAGAAGGTTTAGGAATCTAATCCATAGGGGTTTGTTGCACTTGATATACCTATCTATATTCATGGACCTGGGATATATTCTGGATAAACTGAGAAGATTCTCTCAACTATCACTAAGAAATCAGGGTTTGCCTACCATGACAATGACCACCGCCTTAGCCTGATCGGTCACCTGTACCCAAGATCCCTACTTAATGAAAAGATACTGACCCTACTCTTGTATATGGATTTAGTTCATAACCTATCTCAATGGGTACCAAAGGAAACGTTTTGAAAGATAATATTATATGGCCCATCTTTCCACAGGATCGACCCTAGAATGGGGACCTCATACAATGAGGTCTCATATGTCCTGGTCTATCGCACTGGTGGCAGCTCACCTGGGTACCTGAGTTTGTGTTCTAGCTACTAATATCACTGCATGTAGTTTCTAGAAGACTCTTCCTTCTACTGACAGATTTAACTCAAGAACAATATGATGAACTACTATAGATCGCACCCCTATCCAATGTTAGGTTCTGTTCTATGATAAGCACTTAGTTCACTATTCTAGAAATGGTAGTCATTTGAAAGACTTCCACCTTCTATCAGTTGTCTTACATTATACAATCCATGAATCTCCTAGATTTAGATAACTTTTCATTCATTTGAAAAGGTGTGAAGCACTGGAGCTTAGTAAATTGAGTCGAATAATCCATAACTGATAATGTGCCTTCCTATTATTGCATGAACTCTTGGGCTCTATTGGCCCTCAACATCTTAGGATATAATTAATCATATAAGTCCATATGAAAATCCCTCTAGGACATCTAACTATGAATATTTTCTAAGTAATGAAATCACACCATCTCTTGGCAGAGTCATGCATCATATAAGTAGAGATATTTACCCTTCTCAAGAGGAATATCTAGATGCTTGAATATTGATATCATGGACTCTAGTGATAACTCCATAGCTAGTGGTCTTCCTTTCACTAATAATGTAGGTGGTTACTTCTACTAGAACTCAAGAATCAAATTTTCTATAGTCATGGTAGGTCGTGGTGCTTCCTAAATCGCATGTATAAACTGTATAATGCCTTCAATGAACTATGTATAAAAACCTGTGTATGGTACACTCACTTTTTCATCAACTTAAATTACCGAAGGATCAACTAGAAGACCATGGCCCACCAACTATAAACCATTATCGCCATCACCCTCCTGGAATGTGACTGGAGGACATCCCGATGGAATACCTCTACAAATTTATTCCTCATGACACATATCATGATTATTATCAAAGTTCAGAGCTCAAAGTAAAAATATAGAAATTGGATAGGTATAATATTTCCTATATATGAAAACTTCCCTCAGCTTGATCCTTGAGTCAGTTCTGGTTGATGTAAAAATTATATAAAATCCATAGATATTTCTTACTTCCCACTAATAAGGTCAACTCTAGGTCAAGTTATCTACTATAATCATTTTCAGTTTCCATTTAATTTTCACACTCACTTCCATTATATGACCATTTATATTAAATGGTTGAACCAAATAGTTTACCAAATTCTAATCCCAAAGGTCCCATTATCCCCATGAACAAAAATACGGTGCCCACTTAATCTACACCATAACATGTTTTAAATTGTATATCACAATAGAAGATATAAATATCACGAAACCTATCAAAAAAACATGCAACAATTAAGGCATAATAAATTTCATTGGATAATGCATGTCATGTGATTCTTATAAAGTGACTAAAATGATCCATGAGATGGAATACCGTTATCTCATTGGGTTGAAATAATGTAGAATCTTCAATACTCTCTTTAATCTCATCACACATCATGTACATCACCAATGGTCGAATCAAATCAATTATATTATCTAAAATTTAGAAAATATAAATTTCATTCTAGGAAATTTGGATTTTTCCTTTACATGTTTTAGCTACTCCAATGAAAAAATCATTACCAAATTCCTATTCCTTCATTTCCCTTTTTATTGTCTGTAAATAGTAAAGTAAACCATAAAAGTCACTTTGATACAGGTTGATAATGTTATAGACCCGAATTCTACTCAACAATACCCCAATACTGATTAGACCCATAGACTTAAACACATCTCCCCAAATGTTGGAGGGTACCAACCAGTAGCGAGGGACAAGGTTTGAGTGTGGGGAGACTATGCCCATATCACTAGAGTATAGCATAATGGATATACAATAACAGATAAATAGAAAAATTAGTAAATCAAATAGTCAATAGAGAACTACATAGGAGGAAACATCCAAGACAAATATATACAACAATCCCAGATGTAATCTCATAAAAAATGTTTATGTAACATGTCAGGTTTCTTCAAAATAGCCCAAAAGTTTCGATAACAGTACAATACAATACATGTGTCAAAATACCAAAAAGTACAACTACTATCTAGCTAACATCACAAACTATCATCTCGGTCTCATGATTCCCGGTTCCTAACCAGAAATCAAGAACCTATAGCATGGTTCTTTCCCTTATCCATACATGCAATCATATAGTCTGTTCAGGTACCCAATGACAAACTGAATAAGGTGTAATATAAAGACCTAGTTGAAACCCACCCAAAGTTATAATGTCAAATAGTCATTGAATATATTATAATAATAATAGTGTAAAGGTAGTAATATAACATGTAATGAAAAACTATAATCAAACAACCCATAGTGGATCGGGTTCTTATAGACACCCATCCTCTTCTACCTACTTCATCCATAACTGGTCTGTCTCTAAAGAAATTGTTGGTCCTATGAAATTTTATATTAAAGTTAATTTAATTATGCAACCTCATTTAATTAAGAAACTAAGACCTTCCTTGTCATTCCTTATTTGAAATCTAGGTATCACTCTAGGATTAACATGAACCAAGACCTCACAAGACTATCCAAGGCATTCCTCATGGGAATACTGGTATCTTTTTAAGTATGGTATAACATCAAAACCAATTGATTCCATCATTAAAGGTCCTCTAAGGGGTCCCATGTATTACCTAGAGAGTATATGGTCAACTCCACTCAGATTCCATCCTTGCCAATCCATAAGGGAGTCCAATTGTCACTCAAGCATAAGAAAGGTAGAATCCAATTGAGTTCACCACGACGTTCATGTAAGAACCTATGTGTCACTCAAGGTGTATAAAATACATGCAATAAATAACATCAATATAATTTATTCATGTTATGGTCATTACTAAGAACTATTCATTTAGAACAAACCAAAAAAGGTGACTCAAGGCATGAGCTAAGATCATAAGGATTTTCCACTGTTTAAATAATATGGACATATCAAGATAAAAATAAACTCAGGTTAAATCAATCCATTACATAGAAATAGGCTAGGTTCATGGTCATTCTGTTACAACCCAAGCTTCCACGGTATGCTTCACATTGAATAATACAGTAGCGTGTGTTGTACTCAACTTTGAGTTCTAACACACCACAACCAATCAAACTAGACCTTATGAATAGTAATACACAGTTTTTGAAATTTCATAAATTTTATCCTTCAAAATGGAATTAATTTTTGGATTTGGAATATCGAAATTAGATTAGGGTGAATTGATGGTATTTTTATGAAAACTTTTAATTTTTGATGAATAGTGAAAAACACCGAGTTATAGTTTAAAACCGAATTTTTATTTAAATAATTACTTATTATATTTAATTTTTTTAAGTAAAAATTGATACATAATACCTATATATGTTAAATTTAGTTCATTAGAGTCAGTTTATAATAATTTTAGATATATAAAAATTTTATTGAACATTTTCACCATCTTTTACCCACCTTGTAAGGGAATTTGAAAATTTATATAACACGTAATTTTGCCGCTTCTTTGAGTGGAATTTCCAAAATCCAAGAGAAATGGTTTATATCAGTAATAAAAATTTGGTTCAATGAGATGAAAATAATTTTTGTGAATAGTAACTTTTTACTTTTATTTACCACGGTTAAAATTAAATACGTTAATTAAGGGTAAAAATGATATTATTATTACCCTAAAAAATGTACTAATTCTATTAGATAAGTATAATTCGACCAAAAACAACCATAGGAATAAAATATGAACCTCTTTGGTCATCTTGGATTAGATTAGGACACTTATTATTATTTTATTTAAAGAAGAGTTAAAAGAGTTAAATCAAAGTTTAATAACAAAAAAAATTTTAATATGGGGATATACAAAAGATAAATTATACTATAAATATTAATTAGAAAGAAAAAAATATTTCCTACATAATTAAATTTTATTTATATTTTTTAGACATTAAATAATTTAATTTATTTGTGACACAATGATAATGCAACAATTACCTAATTAATGAAATATTAAAATAATTGATATTATAGATATCCAAATAAATGTAATATGAGACTTTTTATGAATTCAAATAATTTTTAAGTCAATATTAAATGTTATGGTTGTTTAGATTATTTTTTTTGAAGTAATAATTCTTTTATAAATTTATCCAAAACAAAATACCAAAGAGTTTCAAAATTGACATAAAAGAGTTTTTAAAACAAATATTATATTATTAATTGATATTCTATCCTAAAAATCTAAGGATCAGCCAAAGGACTTATATAATGATAGGTGTATAATTAATGAACCACTTGGGGTTCTATTGGATGTATATAGTATGTTTATTAACCATATAATATAAAAATACAAAGAGAGATGGTAAATGTCAAACTATTTAACTAAGAGTTAAATCTAAAAGATAATGTTAATATAGTGACCCAAACTTGTCTAAAACATATTGGTTTAGTGGTTTTAGACCCATAACCACCATGAATTTAAATAATCTACTTTGGATCCATTATACACCGAAAATTATTTTTTTATAAAATAATATTTTTATCTTTTCCTAAAGTGCCTCTCACCACTCTTATAAAAGGAAACTCCCCCTTCTCTGTAATTCACACCTTCAAAGCCATTTGGATCGGAAAAAATCTGCCCAAATACCCTCTAAAAACTCCTAACATCATCTAATAGGCCTTAATTTAGTAATAAATACATCCTATGGAGCCCTTTTGATCAAATCAAAATAAATAACCTAAAGAAGGGGTAAATATTTCATCACCTCTTTCAAGTTCCTTTTTTCTTCCACTTCCGTTTTATTTGTTATTTAAATTCTAAAATAATAACTCTAGTATCTTATATATACTGTGATGTTATTATAAATATGTTACAACCAAATTCATTATTCTATCCATCCTTTGAATGAAATGTCACCATACGTGCGTACGTACAACTTACCGTCTCCATGTCGTGGTGTAATTGTTATTCAATACATTATTATTTGGATGGGTGTAATTAGGATGTGTAGTTTATGTAAATAATAAATATATCATGATAATTATTCTTTATATATGATATAATTTCCAATTATGTATTATTTTAATATCAAAATAATGATATTGTCGCACGTGCGTACGTACGGATTACCGTCTCCACGAACGTGATGAGATTAATTCCCCATCGTATCCATACAAGACTAATTTTCATTTTATGATTAAAAATAATTTTTAAATAATTGATATTATTCTGAATATGAATAATATACATCCCATCCATAACAAATATGACTCACATAACAAAAAAGAAAAAGGAAAACGAATTCGTTAACACCCGAAATGATGATAATACTAAGATATTATTAACAAAGAAATATTAAAAGATCATATATGATATCATATTAATGTATAATATTCTTTTATAATTTAATAACAATTATTTCACCACTATACATGAGGTTAACCTACCCTCGACCAAGGAAAAGTACAAGGTAACAGTTAATTTTACAATCTCTTTATTATCTGAGGTTGTTTTACGTAAGTATCTACTGGGACATCTTTATCATCCACTTCCATGATTCTTAAAGATATATTTCAAAAAATTATTACTATTTTATAGACTATGGGTTAAAGAAATTTATACCTTTGTTTTAATTTTTATAAGATGTTTATAAAGGAATCTTTTTGTCTTTTTCCAAACAAGGTCCTTTTTAACATTTTCAACAAAATTAAGGTAAGAATGTCTTTTTTTAACTTATACGATAGGTGAAGCTATTTTCTGCTATTATAACATCATCAAAGCTTCCCATAAAGTATTATAATAATATTTTCAAATATATATGTTTTCTTTTATAATTACGTGACTTTTAAATGATTTCAAAATAGAAAGAGATATTTCTCTAAAAAGGTTTTTATTTCATCTATGTCTACATTCTTTGATGGATTTTAAGTTTGTTTGAAGTTGATTTATTATGGTACTAAACATCCATATTGTATTGAAGGTTTTGCGATATGTTTGACTGTGGGTGTGTTATTTCATACCATTCATGGTTTATGGATAATGTATTGACATTTCGTATGAATGTTTTAATATAAATGTTAATGTTATGTTTAAACCTTTTCATATGAGGAATGTATTTTACTAAGTAAGTGATGGGTGGAGCCCGCTATAGATCCTCAATGCATCGGTATGTCTCATGAGACAAACTAGTGTCTTGGCACAAGTCCTTGACAAAATCTTATTTGTTGTCTTAGGACAAGGTCTTGACTATGTGGTTTTGATAGTCTGACATTATGCATTCCATCATTATAAAAGTGGCTATTGATATTGCATGTGATTATTAGACTAGTAGAATATCCATGTGAATAAGTAAATAGAATTATTTGATTTTTATCTTTTCCATATTATGCTGAATTTCAAGTTTAAAAAGGCTTTTGTTTTAGTCTTATACATCATGTTAAATGTTTATGATTATTTATGAATGTTTCCGCTATATTGTTATCCTTACTGAGCAACCGAGCTCACCCATTTCTATGTTTTATTTTTCCTAGGATGCGAATAAATATATTATGAATGACCAATAGGGATTGTCTAATGTGATTTGAGTGTGTTTATGGAAACAATGTTGTTTTAGAATTTAATTTTATGATGTAATGTAAACCTTATGAATGAATCTAGTACTTCCAAGGCTACTAAACTAATCGGTATTTTGAGAATTGATATTTTATGATCATGAAAATGTTATGTAATAATGCATCGACTGTGGGCTTCAGGGGTCAGGGCATTATAGTTGGTATCAGAGTAAGTTTAGTACAAACCGTGGATGCTAGATTTAGATAAACACTGATTAGAGGACATTACCCAAAGATATACTTTGAGGATTTGTATAGAAGAACTTCCAAGAATTTTGGTAATGTAGGGATTTTGTGAGTTCTCCAAGAAATACATCCCTGTTTGGATACGAGCAGATAGAGGTGGCTCTGGCATAGATGTACATAGGGGTAAAACATGAAAACACCACTTTTAGCAAGACTCTAACGGGAACTGGTGCAGGACAATGGGCCTTGCTGCACTTGTGGTTACGACACTGCCAAGGGATATGAATAAGATAATTCTCATTTTCATTACAAACCATTATGTGATGATTATGAGTATATACTTCCTCAATGAAAACATTTTTATGATTATAGATTATATCCATAAATAGTTCTATTTATGTTATGTTATTTACAAGTTTGGAATTATTTATTGCGATTCATGAACTAATCTAATGTATTCAATTGTTTAGAAATGATTCCTAGTGGAAGGAATGAAAACCATATCAATGCACACACTCCATTTAGGGGTTTCCCTCCTTCTCACGATAATTATAGTGGAGTTGGTGATACAACTGGTGTTGCGAATCTTATCACTATACTGGGACAACTCACTCAGGTTATGAATAATAAACTTACCCATATAGAGCACCCTGATCTAAAATGTGAAGGATCAATGTTAGATCACTTCATGAGGCAACAACCACTAACATTAAATGGGAGTAAAAATATATTATTAGCTGAGAAATGGATAAATTCATTAGAGAAAATATTCAACGCCTTGGGGAGTAGCGAAAGGGAAAACGTTTTATCGGAAATTTACCACCTCAAAAGAGATGATGATAAATGGTGTTAATTGATTAAAAACACAAAGGAAGATGAAGAAGTATCAAATATATAATGGAGGGAGTTTAAAGAGCTTTTATTAGAAAAATACTTTTGTCGTGACCATCGAGCAGAAACGGAAATGAAATTTCTATGTCTGAGACAATAGGAGGATGAGAATGTCATGAAGTATAAATCAAAATTTACAGGGTTAGCGAGGCATGTTGTAGATTATATACGTAACACATGAAGTAATATTGATCGTTTCTCATATTTGTTAAAACCATTTCTCCATCGAGAATTAGTCTCACAATCCTTCTCGTCGTATGCAGATATTATCTCATGTGCTATCTAGACAGAGAAAATATTTTCTAAGCCTTATGACATTAGAGAAAATCCAGAGAAGAAGTGATCTGATGAATACTCTGGAAATGGAAATAAGGGGAAGAAGGAAAAAGTTGAATATCCATCCTGAGTAAATGTGGGAAAAAACACCCTGGTACTTTCCTGAAGGGAATGTGAGTATGTTACATGTGTGGTGAAAAAGGCCACCAAGCTCGTGATTGCAAGGGGAAGAAAGAGGTAGTCGATGTTGAATGCTACAATTGTTGAGAAAGGGGGAATTATGAGAATGAATTTCCTATGAGTCAGGGTAACTTACCTCAGAAAAGGCCAAGGGATCAAAGACAAGATTATGTTATCACTAATGCTGAGGTTGAAGTTCCGAGAGACGTGGTGGTAGGCAATTTAATGGTTTACTCAAGTTTAGAAAATTATTTATTTGATTTTGGATCATCACATTGTTTCATATCTTCCTAGTTTTCTAACAAAATTAGATATTTCCAATTTGATTTAATAAGGGAGTTGTCAGTCAAAACTCCTAAGGGAAGTATCATCGCAATAATGTTTTGTGAATCAGTTACCATAAGGGAATATTAATGCCCTTTATCTGCTGATCTCATCATCATACCCATGATTGAATTTGATATAACCCTCAGTATGGATTAGATTTTTGACCATGATGTGAAAATTTATTGAAAGAAGAAGAAGGTTATAATTTTTGATGATGACGATAAAGAACACCTTATCTTTAGAGAAAAATTATCACCACCTAATTCTTATCTAGATCCACCCCCAAAATCTCAACTAAATTCAATTATTGGGGAGGAAGAGAATAAAATAACTATGGGTGAGGAAAACAATGTTCAAATAGAGGATATACATATTGTGAAAGAATATGTTGATGTGTTTCCAAAAGATTTACCTAGACATCCTCTAGAATGAGAAATTGAAATTTCCATTGATTTAATTCTTGGATAAAGGACCATATGAAAGACCCCTTATAGAATGACCACATTGGAATTAGTGGAAGTAAATAAACCACTAGATTAATTGGGTAATAAGGGATTTATTTTCCATAGTGTTTGTCCATGGGGAGCCCCTGTTCTTTTTATGAAGAAGAAAGATGGATCTTTGAGATTGTTCATTGACTACAGGGAGATCAATGATATAACAATAATGAACTAGTATCCCCTACCTCACATTGATGATTTATTCGACCAACTTCATGGATCTCAATACTTTTCAAAGATTGAATTTGATCTGGATATCATCAGTTGTGTGTGAAGAAGGAACACATTCCAAAAATAGCATTTGGAACCATGTATGAGCATTATGAGTTTAAAGTAATGCCTTTTGGATTGACTAATGCACCCTTTGTTTTCATGTATCTAATGAAAAATGTTTCCAAGGAATATCTTGATGACTTTGTAGTGATTTTTATTAAAGATATCTTGGTATATTCCAAAAGCTACAAAGATCATGAAAATCACTTGTGCATTATCCTGAAGACTCTTAAAAGTCATGAATTATATGGTAAGTTTAGCAAGTGTGAATTCTAGCTTCAGGAGATTTCTTTTTCTTGGAAATATTGCCTCCAAGTATGGAATCTATATTGATATTTCTAAGACAAGACCAATCCAAGAATGGCCAACACTGACAAGTTTCACTAAGGTATGCCGTTTCATTGGTTTAGAAGGTTATTATCAACATTTTGTCCATAATTTTGCATGATTTGCTAACCCATTAACCAATATCACACTTAAAGGGGTAAATTTTGTTTGGAAAAAAGAATGTGAAGAATTTTTAGATGAATTGAAGAGAATATTATTCAATAATCCTATATTTTATCTACCATTGGGGAATGATGGGTTTTTTAATTATAGTGATTCTTTAAAGAAATGACTTGGTTGTGTCCTTATACAGAATGATTGGGTTATTGCCTATACATCACGACATATACAAATTCATGAGAAAATATATCCTACTCATGATCTTCAGTTAGCACCTATAATATTTTCTTTGATGATTTGGATACACTATCTCTATGGTGAAAAATTCAAGATATATAATGATCATAAGAGTTTGAAGTATATTTTCTCATAGAAATAAATCAACATGAGGCAAAGGAGATGGCTTTAATTACTCAAGGATTATGATTACACTATACACTACCACCCAGTGAAGGCAAATAAGGTAGAATATGATTTGAGAAGAAAGGATCATGGAGTTTTGAACAAGATGAGAGTTGAAAGGGATCCTATTTTTATAGATCTAGTAATGATGGATATGGGATTTACCATGGAAGGTGAAACATCGATACTTTTTCAAATGGTTTCCAAACCATCCTTACTAGAAAGGATAAAGAGTTCTCAAATCGGTGATGAAGAGTTTCAAAACAATATTAAAGTTGTGAATGATGAGATATTGAGTGACTTTGTGTATAAAGAAAGAATTTTGAAATTTGGGAAGAGGCTTTGTGTTCCAGATATACCTGATCTAAGAGGGGAATTGTTAGATGATGCTCATAGCCTTAATTTCTCTATACACCCTTGGAGAACCAAAATGTATAAAGATTTGAAGGAGCATTTTTGGTTGGACAACATGAAGAGGGAGATTGTAGATTTTGTGTCAAGATGTATGGTTTGCCAACAAGTGAAATCTGGAAGGCAACAGCCTCGAGGACTCATGCAACCTCTTCCAAAACCTGAGTGGAAATGGGATAATATTATGATGGACTTTGTCATGCGACTACCAAAGACTCCTAGAAGGAACGTTGAAGTATGGGTCATTGTTGATCATCCTACCAATTCAGCACATTTTCATGATATAAGAGAAGATTTACCACTTGAACGATTAGAAAGAATATATATTAATGAAGTTGTAAGACTTCATGGAGTACCACTATAGATTGTTTCTGATCGTGATCCACTTTTTACATCAAGATTCTAGAAAATTCTTCAGAAATCCCTGGATACTGAACTTCATTTGAGCACTGCCTACCACCCCAAAACTGATGGACAATCAGAACGGACTATTCAAACCTTAGAATACAGGATGAGATCTTGCTCAATTGACTTTCAAGGTACGTGGTATCAATATTTACCTCTATTAGAATTTTCCAATAACAATAGATTCCATTCAAGTATTCAGATGGCATCATATGAAGTGTAATATAGAAAGATATGTCATGCACCAACATGTTGGGATTATGTTGGTGAAAGAAAACTCGTAGGCCCAGAACTTGTGGAGGAAACGATGGAAAATGTGAAGGTAATCCAAAACCACATCAATGCAGATCAATGTCGGCAAAAGATATTTGCCGATAACTGAATGAAGGATTTGTAATTTTAGGTAGGAGATCATGTTTTCTTGAAGGTATCTCCATGGAAGGGTGTTATACGTTTCAGTAAGAAGGGTAAATTGAGTCCCAGGTACATCATACCATTTGAAGTTATAGAAGTAATTGGGTCTGTAACTTACCGTTTGGAAAAGCTACCAAGTCTCTCCGAAGTTCACAATATATCCCACATATCACTGTTAAGAAAATACATGCCTGACCCAACGCATGTACTCACCTATGAAGAATTAGAACTGAAACCTGATCTGTCTTATTGTGAAGAGCATGTCAAGGATCTTGATAAAGAGAACAAGTGTTGAGAAATCTGATGACACATCTGGTAAGAGTTCTATAGAGAAACCATAAGATGGAAGAAGCAACGTGGGAACCCGAGGAACATATGATGAAGAACCACATACGAATTTTTATGCAGTAATATTCTAGAAATTTCGAGGAAAACATTATTTGAAGTATGGGAGAATGTAAAACCCTAATCTTCCAGGGTACGCTTCTCTTTGAATAATACAGTAGCGTGTGTTGTACGCAACATTGAGTTCTAACACACCACAACCAATAAAAATAGCCGTAATGAATAGTAATACCAATTTTTTGAAATTTTATAAATTTTATCATTCAGAATGGACTTCATTTTTGGATTTGGAATATCTAAATTATCTTAGGATGAATTTTTGGTATTTTTCTGAAAACTTTCAATATTTGATAAATAGTGGAAAACACTGAGTTATAGTTTAAAACTGAATTTTTATTTAAATAATTATTTATTTTTTTAAATTTATTTTAGGTAAAAATAGATACATAATACCTTTATAAGTTAAATTTTATTCATTGGAGTCAGTTTATACTAATTTTATATATATAAAAATTTTGTTGAACTTTTCCCCATCTTTTACCCATCTCCTAGGAGAATTCACAAATTCACATAAAACATTATTTTACCACTTCTGTGAGTGAAATTTCAAAAATCTAAGAGACATGGTTTATATCAGTTATAAAAATGTGGTTCAATAAGATGAAAATAATTTTTGTTGAATATTAACTTTTTACTTTTATTTACCATTGTTAAAAGTAAATAGGACAATTAAGGGTAAAAATGATATTATTATTACCCTAAAACATGTCCTAATTGTATTTTATAAGTATAATTCAACAAAAAACAACCTTAGGAATAAAATATTAACCTCTTTGGTCCACAAATATTAGATTAATGCACTTATTATTATTTTAATTAAAGAAGAGTTAAAAGAGTTAAAATCAAATTTTAATAACTCAAACATTTTTAATATAGGGTTATACATAAGATAAATTAAAATATAAATATTAATTAGAAATATAAAAAGATTTTATACATAATAGAATTTTATTTATATTTTTTAGAAATTAAATAATTTTATTTATTTGTGACTCAATGATGATGTAGTAATTACCTAATTAATGAAATATTAAAATAATCAATATTATAAATATCCAAATAAATGTAATTTGAGACTTTTTATGAATTCCACAATTATATAGGTTAATATGACATGCTAGGTTTGGTTAGATGAATTTTTTTCGAAGTAATAATGCTGTTATAAATTTATCAAAAACAAAATACCAAATAGTATCAAAATTGACATAAAGGTGTTTTTAAAACAAATATTATATTATTAATTGATATTCTATCCTAAAAATATAAGGTTTGGCCAAAGGACTTACATAATGATATTTTTATCATTAATGAACCACTTGGGGTTCTCTTTGAAATATATAGTAAAGTTATTAACCATATAATATAAAAATACAAAGAGACATGGTAAATGTCAAACTATTTAACAAAGAGTTAAATATAAAATATAAAGTTTTCCTAAGGTTCCCCTCACCCATCTTATAAAAGAGAACTCACCCTTATCTCTAATTCACACCTTCAAAGCCATTTGGCTCGGCCACAATTTGTCCAAATACCCTATCAACTATCCTCCCTTAATTCTAGAGGCATTCCTTTATTCAGAAATCCAACCTAAGGATCCCTTTTTATCGAATCAAGAGGAAGAACATGAAGAATAGGTAAATATTTCCTCAACACTTTCAAGTTCTTTTCTTCTTCCACATCCTTTTTCTTTGTTGTTTCAATTATAAAATAATAACTCTAGTTTCTTATATAAGCTGTGATGTCATTATAAATATGGTACAACCAAATTCATTATTCTATCCATCCTTTGAATGCCATGTAACCATACGTGTGTATGTACGGCTTACCATCTCCACGTCGTGGTTTAATTTTTATTTTTATTTATAAAAGGTGGGGGAAGGCCCAAAAATATTTTATTAAAAGAAAATGTTTGGAGAGACATCAAGCAAGACAAAATCAAAAGCAAACAAAACAGAACGAAGTTTTCAAGAATGATATTTCTGCTCGTGCGTACGTAAGGTTTACCATCTCCACGAACGCGATGAGATTTATTCTCCATCATATACATTTAAGACTTATTTTTATTTGATGATTAAAAATACTGTTTAAATATTTGATGTCATTATGGATATGAATAAGATACATCCCATACATAAAAAATATGACATAGATAACAACGAATATAAAGGAAAACGAATTTGTTTACACCCAAAATGACGATAATACTAAGATATTATTAACAAAGAAATATTTAAAGATCATATATGATATCATATTAATGTATATGATTCTTGTATAATTTAATAAATATTATTTCACCATTATACAGAAGGATAAACTACCCTCAACCAAGGAAATGGAAAAGGCAAGGGTTAATTTCACAATCTCTTTATTATCTGAGGTTGTTTTACTTAAGTATCTACTAGAACCTCTTTATCATCCATATCCATGTTTCTTAAAAATATATTTCAAAACATTCATAATATTTTATAGACTATGGGTTAAAGTCATTTATACACTTGTTTGACTTTTTATAAGTTTTTTATAAATGAATCTTTCTGTCGTTTTCCAAACAAGGTCCTTTTTAACATTTCCGAAAAAATTAAGGTAAGAATGTCTTTTTTTATCTTATACGGAGGGTGTGGCTATTTTCCACCGTTATAACATCATCAAAGATTCAAATACAATATTATAAGAATATTTTCAAATATAAATGTTTTCTTTTATAATTACGTGACTTTTAAATGATTTAAAAATAGAAAGAGATATTTCTCTAAAATGGGTTGGATTTTATATATGTATACATCTTTTGATGGATTTTAAGTTTGTTTGAAGTTGATTTATTATGATACAAAACTTTGATATGGTATGAAAGGTTTTGTGATTTTTTTGAATGTGGATGTGTTATTTTATACCATTAATGGTTTATGGATAATGTATTTACATTTTTTATGCCAGTTTTAATACGAATGATTATGTTATGTTTAAAACTTTTCATACGAGGAATGAATTGGAATTAGTAAGTGACAAGTGGAGCCTGCTATAGCTCCTCGATGCATCGTTAGATCTCATGAGACAAACTAGTGTTTTGGAACAAGGCCGTGACAAAATCTTAACTTTATTCTTGGCACAAGGCCTTGAATATGAGCTAATGATAGTCTAGCATTATGCATTCCATCATTATAAAATTGTCTATTGATATTGTATGTGATTATATGAAAAGTTGAATATCCATGTGAATAAGTAAATGGCATTATTTGATTTTTACCATTTCCATATTATGCTAATGTTTAAGTTTAAAAAGGATTTTGTTTTAGTATTATATATTGCCTTAAAATTTTATGCTTATTTATGAATGTTTCTGTTATATTGTTATCCTTAATGATCATCTGAGCTCACCCATTTCTATGTTTTATTTTTCTTAGGATTCAAAGAAGTATATTATGACTGACCTGGAGCGATAGTCTGAGGGGATATGAGTGTGGCCTACGGAAACAATGTTGTTGTAGTTTTTCATTTTATTATGTAATTTAAACCTTATCAATGTATCTAGTACATCCAAGGCTACTAAACTAATCTGTCATTCAAGACTTGATCTTTTGTGATCATGCCAACGTTATGTAATAATGCACCAAATCTGGGCTTCTGGGGTCAGGGAGTTACACATTCCATCCATTATCTTTAATCAATTCAATTTATAATTCAATTATGATAGTAATTCAATAATTCACATCCCTTGGGATGGGGAAATAAAACACATAAAAGGAAATTCAAGTTCAAACCAGCCATGGTGGTCCAATTAATTAACAACACACCCAAGGGGTTGTTACAATTCAAGGTTAACGACCTTTAAATAATTATAAACAATCTAATAAATTACATAGGTCTCACATATTAATTTTAAAAAAGGATTAAAATCCATTTTAGGGACATCACTATGAAAATTGGGAACATGGAACAATAGAATATATATAAACAATTTGACATTTAAGGAAAAGAACGATACCACCTATCATAGGTCTGTAGTGGATTGATCATATAATATCATATCATGATTCAACATAGACTAAGAGTAAAATGAAGAATGTATGAGAAAGATAAAAAATAAAATTTAAATTGCACCTAAATATCACATCGAATACCAATAAGAATGGGGAATAGAACAAAATGAATTGAGATCTTAGTCGTATGGATCCAAAGAGGCAAATAGTTCTTGATTCCAAACTCAGAAGAAGAGTCGGTTAAAAATCCTAGAATAAGCTTCAATAGATGCTTTAAAATTCTATGTTCTCCATGTGGGAGAATAAATGAGAATTAGGTTTGAGTTAAGAATAAAATGAGTTTATTTTTTCAAATTCACCAAAACCCCTGTGCTGCATGGGTTAGATGCACGATTGGATAAACCATGCACCAAATATGTGACATTTTTTATAGGAAAGGGGAACATGACACAGTTTTATTTCATATTTTGAATAAACATGCTCATAACATGTCTCAAAAACTGTCATAAATTGCAGATATGGCCGCCTGGCTGTGCACCTCAAATCACACGGTTTATCTAATTGTTCATCCTATAGGACTCAATTTTATAGCCTCACATCGTTTGATGTAACCATGCGGACTACCCCACATAGTTTATGAAAATGATGCATCCACCATATTTCACCCTAATGTCGGGTTCCAAGATTCAAACTAGTCCCACACACCCCCTGTTACCTTCATGGACTAAAAGGGCATTCACTTTAGGCCATAAATAAGCATTTAAACTAAAAATTGATGAAAAAAATATTTTTTACATTTATAAAGAACTAAGTTCTAACACTAGGAATTTAACTCTCAAGAAATAGATTGAAGATGACAATACTAACTAAACCATATTCCGCATGATTTACCATAATGGTTCCCCTCAATGGAATGATGATTTGAGCGTGCACACATAATGTGTATCTTTTATCATTCATTGTTTTTTAAGTTTCCTCTTGATTCTTTTATGATGTTAGGTTCTAGTATCAAACCCATGGGGATCAAGAAAATTCATCAACTTATGTCAAGGTTGGATTAGCTATTAGTATACCATTGTATCCAGTCTGGTTTGTGATATATAATTATCGAATTAATTACTTTTAATCCCAATTATCATTATTTTTTTTTCTTCTGAAAAATCAAATTGATCATATATAATAATTTGATCATTTTTATCTCAAATATGAAATAAATTTTGATAGATTTATCTTCTAAGAGTGATAAAATATAATTTTTAATATAAGATAATTATAACAAATTGGGAGTATAATATTACTTAAGTTTATAAAATGAGAAAATTAGGTTTTACAAATCAAACATAGTATTTTTGAATGAATTATAATAATTTAAAAATTTATAATCATAAAAAAAATGTGTGAATTTGTTTATATAATTATGGTTTTAGAAATGTGATGATATTAGAAAAATCATTATTTTTTTACTATTCAGCAAAAAAAAAACAATTATTTTATAAAAAAATAAAAAATTCACCTAAGTCTAATTTTGATATTTAGAATTCAAAAATTTAGTTAATTTTTTAAAATTAAAATTATAAAATTTGTATATTTAATTTTTAAATGAAAACTCGTTATTAACAAAGATAAATAATTTCTTCAAAAATGCCTCGTTAAAACATCAAGTGTTTTCAATAATATATTTTATGAATTTTCTAATTGATTAATATGTTTTAATTTACTAGTTTTTTTATTATTAAATATTAATAATAATTAATACATTCTAACTCATTTTATTTTAGGGTTTTGTGTGGAGAAATCTCTCAAACATATTAGGTCTTAAATGAATATATAAATTTTTCTAAAAACATTAGAATGACACAGTCTCCCCCTTAAATATATTACATCCTATATATTACCATTATCAATTACTAATTAAATTAGTCAAGCGTATCAAAAATATTGACATCATTTAAGATATAGTTTTAAATGAGGGGTCTACATTAATATCATAGGTATGGTTAAGAAGCACATTTTACCCTTATTATGTTAACTGGTTGTTTCATCTTTCCATTGAAACTTGTTTTATTATAACCTCCTTTTAGACACAGGAAGAATCTTCCAGTTTTATTGATACATTCCACTAGGTGTTGATTCCCACATTTTTTTCTTTTATAAAATTGAATTGTATTTCTATATTCTTTTTTATCTCCAAAAAATTCCTGAGACTCCCTTATTCTCTTCTTTGGTGTGTTTGGAAACTCAAATAAGTTCAAATTATAAATCTTATTTTCTTATACATGGTTTAGAATTATAAAAATATTTCACACTCTATATATTATTTCATTAGGATTATCTTAGGTAAAATCTCAAAATTTTCCATGATATTTAGTGTTAAGTCCTTTCCTTTTGGATTCAACCATTATAAAAATCATAATGAGTTAACATGAGGGATGAACACCATAAAAAAATATTGTAAGATAATTGAATAAAAAAATGAATAACAAAATTTCATACTCATATAAATTATTACATTAGATTTAATTTTATCCTAATGAACAATTGGATAAAGATAAGTTTAATTAGGTTGAGTTCTCTTATACATCTTGATCTAATTTTAAAAATAGATGCCACAAATTACCTTAATTTCTCTAAATATTATAAACCAAAAAATCATTTTAATCTATTATCTAAAAAACTAAACTTACCCATTATCCATAAAATCATATGGAAATTAATATAAACCATAACATATAAATAACTTCATTATAATCCAGTTAATCCATGGTCATTAAACTGATAGGGTCTCTAAATAATATATTTAAATCCTTCATCTTGGTTTATAAATAAATTTGATTATCTATAGAATATCATGTTAGAGTATCTCTACATGCATATAGTATTAGGCCCACTCACTGTGAATTGAGTGAATATTGAGTCCATTATCATCCTCATTTTTCTAGGGTGATTTCCACAAGGTTCATCCCTACCACAACCACTTTCCAATATCTAGATAGGAATTCGCTTTATAGGAAAACACCGAATATATACATTTAGAAAACAACGAGATTTTATTCTATATATGTAATTATCCATTAAAATTATGCCTTATATATATTCATAGGGTTTCAATAAATTTTTCTTATAATATTCCATAAAAAATATTAAATATTCAATATCACCACAACATCAAACATTATACCAGCCTAAAGAGTTTTCTATACCTTAAAATTATGATCAAATTTAATTATAAACCCTTAATAAATCCCCCACTAACATCCTAAACTATATATATGACTGAACCACCCTTTGATACGAAATTTGATTCCCCACAAACATGACTATCTCAATTTTATAAATTAAAGAAACAATTCAATAAAAATATTTTGAAGACCTTCTAGGTTTAAAGTTATAGTTATTTAGAAAAAAACATTTAACTAATAAATCCAATGTATTTACCAACAAGTGGATATATTTTCCTGAATATAAAACATGAATAAATCCCAAATATATACTTAGTATTTACCAGAAAAACCTCCAATAATAGTAGTCTTACAGATATATCATGTGTAACAAATTTATTTATTACCTATGGAAATAGAAACATAAATAGGGTGAGATGAATTTCTAAGTAAGAAAAATCATATTTTAGATGTTATCATATCTTAAACATGGATTGAAAAATATGGTAGGAAACAAATGACAATCAAATAGTTCAATATAATTGGTCAAATGAGATTGGATAAAATCCATGTGTATCAATATAGATAAACACATGGACAACGATAACCGAATTTAAGGTGATGGAATGACTATTGTTGGAAATATTGATCTTTACCATCAAGGCTTAAAACAAGATATTATTCATTCTATCATGTATATATCTAGTACCTCATTCTTTCCATCAAGTCCGCAACCAACACATCATGGTTTCATTTATTTTGAATAAACAAAATACCCATACCATTAGTCTCGTGAGACCAACCAATACATTGAGTGACTATTAAATATTAGGCCCCACCCATAACATATTTAATTCTATTACATTAAGCATATAAAATATATAATATCAACATAATTCATGATAAATGTCCATATTAGTCTATATACATCTATATTTAGATATAATCATACAAAATGGAAACACTTTTCTTGTCGATATATTATTATAAGACATCCATAGAATGAATAATGATGATTAAAAAATTTAATCAAAATTACTTTCTATTAGTCTATTAAAAATCACATCAGAATAAAAACATACAATACTTTAGTTATTTCCTAATAAATACACTAGATAACATCATAAAAATCCATCTGGAGAAATAATATGTATGGTTGAATAATACATATATAAGGAGTAACAAAAATAATGTCAATGGAAGTTAAAATAGATAAAAAACACCTTTGAAAGAGTTAAATTGAAATAAAACACCCAATAGTACGAAAAATAGATAATCTTAATATAATGTATCAAATAGGAGGTATATAAAATATATAAAATTCATTGGTTGTATAATTCAAAAAATTACTCAAAGAAGGATATTTTCAGCTGGAACACGTTAAAAATTGATAACTCTTGAATAGAAACTTTCTAAAAGATGGATCATGAAGTAAAACATGGAATACCTTGAATATAAAAAAATATAAATATAAAACATCCCTAAGGGCATCATTACACCATAAAATGAAATATAGTGATTATTTTGAAATAGTTTTCAAGGATATAAAACATAAAGACAATAAACACTTAGATTATAGGTATTGAAAGAATCAAAAGAATATGAGAGATATATCATGAAATTAAAATATAATTTAATAGAATATATTCATTATACTTGAATTAAATATGTATTTGAATAAAACATATAAAATTATTTATGGTGTAAAATATCAAATATGTATAGAGGAAATAAAAATAGGGACAAATAACGCATATAAATTTAGAAACATTCAAATAAAAACCCATTTAAGGATATATTTTCAAATGAAAAATTAAATAACATGAATAATCAGAGGATAATGAAAAGAAATATTAAAGGTGTAGTGGAAAAATTATTAAAAATAAAACACAATGTATAATAAGATATGTATCAAGAGATGAAAATTAATATATGAAACTCTTACCTTAATTTCTGGCTTCCACTATAACACTTGAATCTATAATAAAAAATATCATAATTTTATTTTTAATAAAATTATTAATATATATAATGTTTTATAAAATTTATTTATGCCCATTTATTAAAAATATTGTAGTTTTTTATATCTTATTTATACCATGAGTTGTTAATAACATTTATTATTTTATGCATGTTTTATAATGTTGATATCAGTACCCATTATTTGATAAAAATTTGATAATTAAAATTTAATTTAAATTAATGTAATAGATAAATTTTCTTATTTAAATATCTTTTATATCATTCCATAAGTGTTTTGGTTATATTGTGTGAAAATGGATTCAGTGTCAACTTATTTTTGTAAATTTAGTAATCGAAGATGATATTTTAATAATAAATTAAATATTTGATATAAAACTCAAAAATAGAAATAAAATATTTAATTACTTATTTATACCATATATCACAATTTGTTAAGTTCTAATAGTCATACATGTTATTATTATATAGCATTTCTCATGTTGGTGGTTAGACTAACCTAGACATGCACATGCCATAATTAATGGATTTGTATGTTTATAAAAGTTGATTATTTTATAATAATAAAAATATCATATAATAAAAATGAAATTATTTAGATATATTAAATATATTGAATAATTTTTTAATAATATTTCAATAAATAATTATGAAACTATATAATTTTTTGGTGTTACATCATTGTGGTTGTAGTGCGCACAATGCATAGTTAACATTTTCATTTCTCAATGAATTTTATGGAAAGAAGATTGATTAT
The DNA here is from genome assembly GCA_963277665.1 of Viscum album. NCBI lineage: Eukaryota > Viridiplantae > Streptophyta > Magnoliopsida > Santalales > Viscaceae > Viscum > Viscum album. The sequence goes on from OY728131.1 coordinate 1,199,490,369, forward strand.
AATTTTTATATTAATAAAAATAATTATATTATATATTTAAATTTGTTTCATCAATTAAATCCTTATAACCAATTAATAGAGTAAATGGTGATAAATGGAAGATGTCACCACGTGTAGGATATAGTACTCACAAATGCATGATCGATGTTATTATATTTTTCTATTTGGATGCTAATGAATAAATAATGGTTGATGGATTAATATAATAAAACACGATATACTAATGATACCGATTTCATTATTCTGTTACAGTTAGGATATGTTTTGAAAATAATTATTGAGAAGAAAAGAATAAGGATTATATAATACTAACTTTGGGACCTTTAACTTACTATTGAAAGTATCATCAGAAATAAAGGGCCAAGGAAAAATAATTTAGATCACAGGCTTAAAAAATTGAGATATTATAATAAGATGTGAAAAAATGATAGAGTTTCAGGATGAAATTACATGGTATATATGTAGAATTAAGTGATTAATGTTTCCCCCTATTATAATTGAAAATAGAAAACTTTTGTGAATACCAAATATTTTTCAATAATGTCATGACACTATTCCAGATTCAATGGATCCAAAAATTATAATTAATAGTATTTGGGGTAGGATAAAGTATATAAATAATCTAACAATCATTTTAACACATGTTAAAACAATTTTCATGCCTTTTACCATTATATTTTTACACCTTACAATTTCTATTTTTACCTTGGTAACTCATTTTTACCCAAGTGATTTAAATTTTTTACTAAATAAAAGGTAACCCATACAACCAAACATGGGATTCCTTAAAATATAACATAACTACATTTAATAAAATTTAAAATATATATAATATATTATTAATTTTTAAATTAAAACATTTTAAATATAAAAAAAATCATTTTGGTAAAAAATTGAGATTCTTACCATTATCTGTTATTGATAATATTTAGCATTGATTACTAATTAAATGTGTATTAATATATTAATATATGAATATAAAAAATATATTTGTTCTATTATTGAATTTTTTTAAATTTATTGTTTTAAATAAAAACACAATTTTTTAATAATTTTTTTTAAAATAACAGTTTTACCATTATAGAAATAATTATCATAAATCCTAGTAATAAGAATATTATTATTAAAAAATAAATTTATCTAATTAATAAATATTATAATGAAGATCTCAAAATTGAAATAAATTTTTTATATTTAATTTCAAAAATTGATAAAATCAAAATTTTAATATAACCAAATAAAAACAATTTTTATAGGATAATATTACTTAAATTTACCAAATATTAAATATATGTTTTGGAAATAAAAGATAGTATTTTTAATATATTTTTTTATTTATATATGTAATTTTTTAAAGAAATTTTCTTCAATAACAATTATGTCATTAATGTTTTTCTAAAAGTCATGATATTAGCAATATAATTATTTTTTATTATTCCCATAAAATCAATTATTTTAGAAAAATCTCCAAATATAACATTATGCCAATTCTAATATGATGAATTCAAAAATAAATTTCAATTTTTAAAATTAAAATTAAAAAAATTATTGATTTATATTTTAAATTAATATTGAATATATACATAAGAGATAATATTTTATTTAAAAATGCATTTTTAAAATATTAAGTTCTCTTAGTAATATTTTACATAAAATTTTCAACTGATTAATTTTTTTTTCTTGATGTTTTATTTAAATACCCAGCCTTAAAACATTACATAATCATGAATTAAATGAATAATTCACATAGAAGATCTTTTCAGGTTTAGAGTTTTAGAGAATTTGGACATAACTATTACATCTCAAAAGATTACAAAGTAGACACTTCTACTAAGTTTCCATTAAATAAAAACTCTTAAAAAGAAACATGTCTAATTCCATGTTTTAGATAGCATGTCTTTCCTTGATCCCATCCTTGACCCTATTCATCATTAAGTCCTGTGGAGAACATTTCAAAAACTTGGGATGAGCATTAAAAAGCCCAGTAAAGGATACACAAAGAAGGAAAACTGTTAGTTTTTCAAAACAACAAGTAAACCATGAATACTTTATCAAAGTAATACTTTTCACCTTTATAAATTAGTAAATACTCTTCACTGAATAAAAGATCACTACTTATTCTTTATAACCAAAAGATTACCATAAAACCATATAAAGAACACATAACATATTAAGGTAACTTGGGACACAAACATACTTAAATGGAATAACCATATGGTCGACTTCCACACATATCACTACATGGAATAGCTATACGGCCGACTTCCATTCCCAATGAATTGGAGGTTATAATGTAACCACCCGTCCTGGTATTCACGACACCACCCGTCATATGGATTATCACGTAACCACCCGTCAAATGTCCAAGTACCATTATAAAATCATAAGACATAAAACAAATATAATGGAAAGAAAACATTTCCACATTTTGATCACAATATAACACTTAAATATGTTGATATAAAAAATCCATTATAAAAACCATTTTTCAAAACCAAAATTCATAAAATAGTATATGTTATTTTTTTTAAAAACATTACGGCTTATTAAGGAAGCCAAAGGTCAAATAGTACTCACGGCGGTGGAAAAGGTCATTATCACCACGTACATTAAAAGAAACATTTCTTTTTTTAATTTAGTAAAAAGATTCGTAGAAAAATATTCCCTCTGAATGAAATTAAAAGTCAAAGGTGCTTATACATCGTATAAAATATAGTCTTGTATTAAAACAAAATATGCCTCAATGAAAGGAGATTGAGATGAAGTCCCATTCAAAGACGATATCCTTAGATTAAAGATAAATCAATTACTTAATTATGTGTGAAAAATATAAATTCACTCAATAAAAGTGGATATTAAGTGTAAAAAAATCAAATTAATTCACACATATTCATATAATGACATATTCAAGGAGTAAAAGTTTGACCTAATGAATTGAAAATGAGTTAAGAAGTTCCCTTTCAAAAATTCGACAGCCTAACGACATCACTTTAAAATTCAGAAAATGAGTTGTTGAGAGAGAAAATGGTATCTCATCACATGGACATAAAATTTACATCAATAATGATATAGAAGAACATATCCTAATTTAACAATATGTAAATTAAAATACCCATAAAAAAAGTCTTTTAAAAAGAGGAGGGTGAAAGGTCCCCTTACCGATTTGGGTAACTTTTGGAACGTACACCCCATGGAAGAATAGTCATACAATGAAGATGTAAATACCCATAAATGAAATTATATTATATAAAGAGTATAATAATGTGCCGTACATACACCACTCAAAGGAAATGGTGGCAAATGTAGCATAAATTTCACAGGAATAAAAGTGAGATGAAAAATCCATTACGAAAACTCGGCAGCCTAACAGCACCACTTAAACATAAAAAAATGGATTGATGAGATAAAATAGGGTCTATCATCATATGAACATAAAATTTACAGTAATATGAATATAAAATAACATCCCACAACATAAGAAAAAAGAGTTTAAATTAAATGACATAAAATATAATACTTAAAAAGAAAGAGATAGGTAGGATCCCCTACCTTATGTCCGACTTGCCTTGTTCGTTTCTTTATATTCATGAATAATAAACTTTGGTCAATTTATAATTTCTTAAGGAACTCCTTTAAATATTATTATTCAGTTCATATCACATATTATAATGTTATAATAATTGGTTAATAATGTTAGTTCATATCAGACGTTTTTGTCGATGTTCGGTACATGAGTCAAAATTGAAATTGTTGGAAAAGAATTTTCCATGTAGTTATAGGTAAATAATCACCATAATAGTATTAATTATTTAAATATAATATATATTCATTATATATTCATTTTATACTATTACATAACATTTGGACATAAAAAAATGAAATGAAACGTTCATGGAGATGGTAGGCCGTACGTACGCATGAACACTACTTTCATTTCTTTGTCATATTAATGGAATTAAAACTAAATGAGAGATATATATATATTATAATTCCAGAATTATATCCATCATTTAGATTTAATATATGACATATATATCCATTATATATATGTACTTATAATAGTAAAAAACATTTGGAGATAAGCAATGAAATGTACCATTCATGGAGATGGTAAGCCGTACGTACGCATGAACGCTACTTTCATTTCTATTTCATAATCTAATGGAATGAAAAAAATAATGATACATAAGTATATTATAATTACAGTATAATATAATATATAACATCATTATATCCATCCTTTATACATCCCACATATGGTATTAATGATTCTAATCACTTTGAGGGGGCGATAGTCCGCACTTCCTAAAATGAAATTACCGTGTTTACCCATTATGGAAACCATAAAGGTATGGAATAAATGAATAATACATAAGAATAAAGAATAAATAAACATAATGTATATATCATATATAAATACAGTGACATCTTAATTTCCCCCATTAGAGGTGTTAAAAGAATATTGTACAATCATCGTTTCGTGAGGCAGTAATTCACCACCCACAGAAACATTATGTTCATTAACCATTAACTGGAGGTGTGTATGATTGTAGCTCAAATATTATTCATAACAACATCATAGTATATTTAATATACTGGTGTTGTTACAAAAGAAAGGAATAAGAAGAGTTTAGGGGGTTGGACAAGCAAAATAAAACAAAAGAACATCAGAGAAGACTTTACCATCAAATCAGATAACTTTTTTTTATTTGAGCTCAAAGGCTTTCTTGGAATGAATTCTGCCCAAAGTGAGGATTCTAGGAGTAATATTGGGATGTGGATAGACAATATGAGGATATTTTTGACGATCCAAGGGCTTGAGAGGTGTGGGTATGGAGGTAGAGGTGGGGGGCCTTTTATAAGAGGGTGGAGGGACACTCTTGGAAAGTAATGAAAAGTTACATTATTATAAAATGATTTTCGGATATCAGAGGTCCCAAAATAATATATTTCTTGTAAAAGGTGATAATGGTTCTAAATCCACCCATCCAATAGGTTTTTGACAAGTGTTTGTCTTAAATTTTACATTATCATTTCATTTTATTTAAATCATTCATTAATGAGGTAATCGCTGCATCATCATGGTGTCATTAATAAATTAATTTATATAATGTCTAAAAATTATAAATAAAATACTATGATGTAGGAAATATTTTTATATTTCCAATGAATATTTATAGTAAAAAATATGACTTGTATAACCCCATTTAAACCTTGTTTTAGTAAAATAATACATGTTTGTGATGTTTTTATTTTAACTTTAAATAAAAAGTTATTAATGTCATTTTCTTACCCAAGTGGCTGTATGGGGTCCCCAAGTTGACCCATGGATTTTCTTGGTCTTCCATGACTCATAAAATAATTTTAGGACATGTGTCAAGGTCATTTCATATTATTATAACATTATCTTTACATTAAATTACACTAATTACCTTTAATCGCGATTAATAAAATTTAAAAGTTACTATTCAACAAAATTATTTTCATCCCATTGAACCAAATTTTACATCCTAATGACAACCATGTATGTCGGATTTTTGATATTCAAATCACAGAGGTGGTAAAATTTCATTTAAACGAAAAATCAGTGGTGATATTCAAATCAGTTTTTTTAAGAACCACTTAGTGGTTTTAATATTCATCAAAAAATTGAAGTTTTTCAGAAAAATACCAAAAATTCACCCTAAGCTATATTTGAAATTTTGAAATCAAAAATGAGTTCTATTATATAAAATAAAAAACATATAATTTTCATTAATAAATTTAATAATTAATTCCCACCGTCAAAACAAATAGCATGTTTTTAAGAAAAAAAATACATCAAAAGATTGACACTAGTTTAAGTCCAATTTCAATGTTAAATTAATTCCAATGACCAGCATTGGATTAAATGGTAAAAATATATTCTAACTAAACTTTAAACCCAATTAAGAAGATAATATATCCATATAAATAAATCATATTAAAAGGATGTTTTGAATTAAAAGACAATATTTTCACTAAAAATGATCTTTATCAGAAAAATAAAAAAAATCTACACAAAGTAAATTTTGATGTCCAGATTCTAAAGAAGGATTTTATTTGGAAAAATATAACTTATAAAATTTTCAAAAAGTCCATTTAAAAAGGGGTCTCTAATAAAAGGCTGTTAATCGACCTTTTAAATAATATTAGAATATGTACACGTAAAATTGGATTCATTCACATTTTAAGCCTCTAACATTTATTGGATAAATGTAAAAATATTTGAAAAACATATATAATAATTTTGTAGTTAGTTCTTTTCATTCCCTCCATTAAAACATCTAGGTGTTAACTACCATTTAAAATAATATTATTTTATTATTAGAGTTCAATTTTTGAATTCAATGAAACTCGTTGTTGTGTATTGGGTACGCCATCGAGCATAGCGTTCCCTTTAAATTAATATTAATATTTTATTCAAAAATATTAATAAATATGAAAATTTAATATTATTTATTTATCCAGGATGTTACATCCTTCCCCCCTTTTAGGAATTACATCCTCACAATTTTAAAATTGGGCTTGGAAACTTCATTGAATTCCCCACTTTAGAAAAGGAGTAAATTAAACTATCACTTTAAAAGAAATAAAGAAAAGTACCAAGGTCACCCGAGACAATAGGTACAAGGATTCCATGAAAACATGGATATGGAAGCAAAAAACAAAGGGTTAAGTTCTGATGGAGAGTGATAGAAACATGTTTTTGAGAATATTAACCTCCAGAAAACCACAAACTTGTGATGGGTTAAACAGTATTTGATTCCCCAGTAGGAAAAATTAACCGAAAACATTTTTGTTTTAAGTTACTTTTAATTAAGGAATTTATTTCTGAACATAACTAAAACATAAGGAAACATACTTAATTTTTCTTGTAAACTTTCATCTTTTACTAGATTTCTAACACAAACTCATATTTTCTCCAAACGATGAGTATTCAGGATGACTTGTTCACATTAAGAGTGCTATAAACAACTTCGAGAGAATCACCCAACTCACAATAGAGAAATATATATTTCCTATTTCTTTAGACCTTAACCAAAACCAAAAATTGTTAGTACAAGATCAGATAATACCCAAAAAGGATAAACCTTTATAAAAATAAAATCTATTCTTAATCTCCAAAATTTGTCCAACCAAACCCAGAGTTCAACGAAGACCATTCGATAAACAATTTGTCCATAAAATTCTTCAATGTAAACCAAACTAAGATTGAAACCCAAATATTTGAAGGATTTAATCACATAGTCTTACAAGGTAATTATTAACATTTATCTCCAAATAACATCAATTGCTCTTAAAATCTCATATTGAAAAGTAATTATCCTAATCATATATCCACCATGATAGGTCAATATAATCCCAGAGAACCCAAAATCAACTTATTATTGATTAATAAAATTATATAACTAAAAATAATTTTTCATACTAACCAGGGACTTCACATAGTCCAGTGGTAGGAGATAAATACAGGTCGCACTTTGGTTGTGGGTTCGATTTCAACAACTTTTTCCGACGTGACGGGTTCTCACACAGTCTGAGTGTTGTCCTTTTTCCAAAACTACATAAATCTCAAAACATTCCCCAAAAAGAGATAAAATCATCAAAAATAACCATAACATAATTTAACCTCAATTTTAACTCATGCCTTTCATTTTCCATCATAATTACCTCAAAAGTAAGCATAATATAAACCCAAATGGTTCTTTATAACTAAGTCCACAAAAGAACCGATAATTATTCCTTGAATAAAACTTTCATATATCAAACATCAGGGTTACACATACTATAAAAAGTCTTGTAATGTAACCCCATCATCAAAAGAGACTTAATAATTTTAATAATTTCACCATCCTAAAATATACCATAACTGTTGAATCCCTTATATGTTGACTTCTTAATCATTCAACATTTTTCATGATCCATTAACTATTCCATTCCAACTTATTCTGAAATAATTATTTCCTACAAACAAAATCATGAATCATATCCTATGATTCTCAAATAGGAAAATATATGTTAAGAAATAATCCATACCTTTGATTGTTCATTTTCAGTTTATTCTTTCTCAATTGGAATGGAATTAGGTATTGGTAAAAGAATATTTGTACAATCTTGGTTATCCCATTCCCAAAACTTCTTCATAGGACATGTGTTTGCCTAATGACCATGCAAACCACATTTAAAACATTCAATTGATCCCTCAGAAAGAACTTCTTTCCCTTTCCTTGAGTAAACTGGATGATTCCTTTTTCTATGGCAGGTTCTTGCTTCATGACCTTCATTTCCATATCTATATCATCTTCCTGTCCCTTTGAATCATTTTCCTAGGTGTTTCTTTCTACATCTTTGACACATAGGTTTTTTTAACCTACATACCTTTATGATTATTACCTGAACTTCCGTAGGGATTTGTTTCTCGCACATATGATGCCTTATAAAAATCACCAAGTTTTAGGTGGTCAATCATGACTCCAGATAGTTGGTTGAGGATAAAAACAAGATTTCTCATTGCATCTCCCATATCATTCAGTTGCTCACTCAAAAAACTGTCATTGTTTCCTTCACATCCACTGTTACTTTGGTGCCTGCTAGTTCCATCCATTTACTAAAACCAAAAAGCTCAGTGTGATCATATCAGTAAAATTATCATATAATAACGAGGAAGATAAAAACTAAGATATAGTTATCTAAGTTATCTCAAACTCATTCTAAAATTCAAAAAAAAATGAATCCATCTAATATACTACCCATTATGGTTATACACAACTTGTCACTTATGCTTATACAACACTCTAACCTCTAAAGTTATCTTAACTGACCTCTGATACCAATTGTAAGGACCCGACCATAAAACATTACATAATCATGAATTAAATGAATAATTCACATAGAGAATCTTTTCAGGTTTAGAGTTTTTGAGAATTAGGACATAACTATTACATCTCAAAAGATTACAAAGTAGACACTTCTACTAAGTTTCCATAAAATAAAAACTCTTAAAAAGAAACATGTCTAGTTCCATGTTTTAGATAGAATGTCTTTCCTTGATCCCATAATTGACCCTATTCATCTTTAAGTCCTATGGAGAACATTTCAAAAACTTGGGATGAGCATAAAAATCCCAGTAAAGGATATACAAAGAAGGAAAACTATTAGTATTTCAAAACAACAAGTAAACCATGAATACTTTATCAAAGTAATACATTTCACCTTTATGAAGTAGTAAATACTATTCATTGAATAAAAGATCACTACTTATCCTTTGTAACCAAAATATTACCATAAACCCATATAAAGAACACATAACATATAATGGTAACTTGGGACATAAACATACTTAAATGGAATAACCATACGATCGACTTCCACACATATCACTACATGGAATAGCCATACGGCCGACTTCCATACCCAATGCATTAGAGGTTATAACGTAACCACTCGTCCTGGTATTCACGGCACCACCCGTCATATGGTTTATCAAGTAACCACCCGTCAAATGTCCAAGTTCCATTATAAAATCATAAGACATAAAATAAATATAATCAAAAGAAAACATTTCCACATTTCAATAACAATATATCAATTAAATATATTGGAATAAAAAACCCATTATAAAAACCATTTTCAATACCAAAATACATAAAAGAGTATATCTTATTTACTTTCTTTTAAAAACATTACGTCTTGTTACGGAAGCCAAAGGTCAAATAGTACTCACGGTGGTGGAAAAGGTCATTGTCACCGCTTACGTTAAAAGAAACATTCCTTTTTGTTGTTTAGTAATACACTTTAGAGAAAAAGATTTCCTTTGAATGAAAAGAAAATTAAATGGTGTTTATACAATGTATAAAAGAAAGTCTTGTATTAAAACAAAATATTCTTCAATGAAAGGAGATTGAGACAAAGTCCCTTTCAAAGACGGTATCCTTAGATTAAGGATAAATAAATTACAAAATTATGTGTGAAAAATATAAATACACCCAATATAAGTGGATATTAAGTGTAAAAAAATCATATTAATTCACACATATTCATTGAATGACATATTCAAGGAGTATAAGTTTAACCCAAAGAATTTAAATTGAGTTAAGAAGTTCCCTTACAAAAATTCGACAGCCTAACGACGTCACTTTAAAATTAAAAAAATGAGTTGATGAGAGAGAAAATGGTATCTGATCACATGGACATAAAATTTACATCAATAAGGATATAGAAGAACATATCCCAACATAACAATATGTAAATTAAAAGACCCAAAAAAAAGAAGTCTTTTAAAAAGAGGAGGGTGAAAGGTCCCCTTACCGATTTGGGTAACTTTTGAAACGTACACCCCATGGAAGAAGGGTCATACAATGAAGATTTAAATACCCATAAATGAAATTATATTACACAAAGAGTATAATAATGGTCAGTACATACACCACTCAGAGGAAATGGTGGAAAATGTTGCATAAATCTCATGGGAATAAAACTGAGATGAAAAAACCAATACGAAAACTTGGCAGCCTAACAGCGCCACATAAAACTTCAAAAAAATGGATTAATGAGATAAAATAGGGTCTCTAATCATATGAAAATAAAATTTACAGTAAAATTAATATAAAATAACATCCCCAAACATAATAAAAAGGAGCTTAAAGGAAATGACATAAAAGAGAGTATTTAAAAAGAAAGAGGGATGTAGGATCCATTACCTCAAGTCTGACTAGTCTTGTTTGTTTCTTTATATTCCTGAATAATAAACTTTGGTAAATTTATAAATACTTAAGGACCTCCGTTAATGATTATTATTCAGTTGATATCACATATTATAATTTTATAATAATTGTTTAATAATTTGAGTTCATATCATACGTTTTTGTCGATGTTCGGTACATAAGTCAAAATTGATCTTGTTAGAAAAGAATTTTCCATGTTGTTATAGGTACATCATCTCCAGAATAGTATTATTGATTTAAATATCATATATATTCAGTATATATTCATTTTATACTATTCCATAACATTTGGACATAAAAAAAATGAAATGCACCGTTCATAGAGACGGTAGGTCGTACGTACACATGAACTCTACTTTCCTTTCTTTGTCATATTAATGGAATTAAAAATAAATGATATATATATATATATATTATAATTCTAGAATTATATCCATCAGTTAGATGTAATATATGACATATATATCTATTATATATATGTACTTATAATAGTACATAACATTTGGAGATAAGAAATTAAATGTACCGTTCATGGACACGGTAAGCCGTACATATGCATGAACGCCACTTTCATTTCTATTTTATACTTTAATGGAATGAAAAAAGTAATGATACATAGATATATTATTATTAAAGTATAATATAATATATAAAATCATTAAATCCATCCTTTATACATCCCACATATAGTATTAACGATTCAAATCACTTTGAGGGGGCAGTAGTCCGCACTTCCTAAAATGAAATTATCGCGTTTACCCATTATGGAAACCATAAAGGTATGGAATAAATGAAGAATAAAGAAGAATAATTAATACATAAAAATAATTTATATATCACATATAAATACAGTGACATCTTAATGGCCACCATGAGAGGTGTTAAAAGAAGATTGTACAATCATCGTTTCGTGAGGCAGTAATTCGCCACCCACAGAAACAATATGTTCTTTAACCATTAGATGGAGGTGTGTATGAGTGTTGCTGGAATACTCATCATAAAATATTCCTAGTATATTTAAGATACTATTTATGTTACAAATTAAAGGAATAAAAATATTTTAGGGGGTTGGAGAAGCAAAATAAAACAAAAGAACATAAGAGAAGACATTACCTTCAAATCGGATAACTCTTTTTGATTTGAGATCAAAGGCTTCCTTGGAAATACTTTTGCCCAAAGTGAGGCTTCAAGGAGTAGAAGAGGGATTTGTAGAGACAATATGAGAATAGTTTGGACAAACCACGGGCTATAGAGGTGTGGGTAAGGAGGTTTAGGTGGGGTCGTTTATAAGAGGGGGGAGGGGCACTCTTGGAAAGTCTTGAAAAGTTACATTATTATAAAATGAATTTCGGATATCAAAGATCCCAAAATTATATATTTCAAGGAAAAGGTGATAAGGGTTATAAATAAACCCATCCAATAGGTTTTTGACAATTGTATGTCTTGGATTTTACATTACCTTTTCATTTTATTTAAATCGTTCATTAATGAGGTAATCGCTGCCTCATCATGGTGTCATAAATAAATTAATTTATCTATTGTATAAAAAGTATAAAAAAAATATTATGATGTGAGAAATATTTTTAGCTTTACAATTAATATTTATAGTAAAAAATATTACTTGTATAACCCCATGTAAAATTGTTTTATTAAAACAATATATGTTTGTGACATTTTTATTTTAACTTTAAATAAAAAGTTATTAACGTCATTTTCTTACCCAAGTGGCTTCATTGGGTCCCCAAGTTCACCCATGGATTTTCTTGGTCTGACATGACTCATAAAATAAGGGTAGGACATGTTTCAAGGTCATTTCATATTATTATTACATTATCTTTACATTAAATTACACTAATTACCTTTAATCACGATTAATAAAACTTAAAAGTTACTATTCACCAAAAATTATTTTCATCCCATTGAAACACATTTTACATCATAATGACAACCATGTATGTAGGACTTTTGAAATTAAAATCACAGAGGTGGTGAAATTTCATTTAAATGAAAAATCAGTTTTTTTACTACCACATAGTGGTTTCACTATTCATCAAAAATTGAAGTTTTTCAGAAAAATACCAAAAAATCACCCTAAGATATATTTTATATTCCAAATTAAAAAATAATTTCTATTTTATGAAATTCCAAACATATTTGTTTCATTAATCAATTTAATAATTAATTCTCGTTGTCAAAACAAATAGCGTGTTTTTAAGAAACAAAATATATCAAAAGATTGACACTAGTTTAAGTCAAATTTCAAAGTGAAATTAATTCCAATGACCACCATTGGATTAAATGGTAAAAATATATTATAACCACACTTTAATCCCAATTAAAAAGACAGTCTATCCATATAAATAAATCAGATTAAACGGATTTTTTGAATAAAAATACAACATTTTCACTAAAAATGATCTTTATCAGAAAAATAACAAAAATTTACACAAAGTAATTTTTGGTGTCCACATTATAAAGAAGGATTTTATTTGGTACAATATAACTTATAAAATTTTCAAAAAGTGGATTTCAAAAGGGTTCGCCCTCAAAAGGCGGTTAGTCATCCCTTTAAAGAATATTAGAATATTTACGCGTAAAATTGGATTCATTCACATTTTAAGCCTCTAATATTTATTGGATAAAATAAAAAATATTTGACAAAAATATATAATCATTTTTTAGTTAGTTATTTTTATTCCTGAAATTACAATGGCAAGGTGTTAACTACCATTTAAAATAAAATTATTTTATTATTAGAGTGGAACTTAAGATTTCAAAGAAACTCATTGTTGTGTACTGGGTACGCCATCGAGTATAGCGTTCCCTTTAAAGTAATATTAATATTTTATTCACAAATATTAATAAATATGAAAAGGAAATATTCTTTATTTACCTAGGATGTTACATTTTATTATTATGAAATTTTATTAATAAAAATTATTTCATGAATCATTCTAGTTTTATGTTTCTGGTGGAGTTGTATCTTAAATATATAATTATAAAAAATCAGTATGTTATAAAGGTTATACCTTATGGATCCTATTTTGGATCACTTATTTGTCATTTTCCATTATTATATTTTTGATCCTTTAAAATATATTGATCGAATGGGAAATAGTGAGCTATTTTTTTGATATGAAAAAACATAATATAAAGGGAATAATGAAAATACAAAAACATTCCATATTTCTAACACCCAAAGAATTTATGAAATATTTATCTTCAAATATTTGTTTTGGATATCTTGAGATACACGCAACCCCAAGTTTAAATGAACTGTAATATAGTATAACATTATAACCTAGAAATTAAATTTATCGAAATGAATAGGATTAACTAGTTTATAAAAAAAAAGTATGGTTCACACATTTTTAAAATAAGTTCTTCTATTACTAATTGATTATAAATAAAAAATTAAATGATTTTAAAGGAGAATAGGTGTTTTATAAAAAAATATTTTATAAACCAAATGTATTTTTATCTTAATAAATTAAATTAATCACTATTGGTGAATGATTTTAGTTTGATTCATTTATTATATATTCAATAATTTTTTTTAGAACTCAAATATTTTTTCTACTATTCATGGGATAAGAATAAATAAATTTTTATGCTTAAAACTATTTCTTTTTTGAATAGCCGGTTTCATCACATTTTTCACACTTATATTAAAATTAATTTCATTGACTTATAATTTTTGAATTTGATTAAATTAATTCCATATATTGAATCATGATGATCAAACTTTTTAAATAGTTCCCTCTTATTTTTAGGCATTATGAATTGTAATTGTGGTAAACAGTATCACAATGGTAAAGGGTAAATATGAATAATATAGGTTAAAAATAAGTTATATGGTAAATATTTTTCATCTAAATTAAAATTGTATGAAGGTAATACAACCCTTAGAACCATAGTTTAAAAATTTAATATTATAGGTGAAACTTTTCCATGAAAATGACCTATATAATGTTTTAATAATAGAAAGATTCAAAATGTCACTCGCTTAGTTATAAATATATATCATGAGTTAATATTGAGATAAAAGAAAATTATGAGTGAAAATTAATGGTAATTTTGTTCATAGTGAAATTATATTCATGATAATAATTTATTTCTATATTTTGGTGATTAAATAATTACCTTAAATGCTTGTACAGTGCCAACACAATATTTATTCAAATAACAGAAAAATAAAATAAATGATTTAAAAAATATTGAATGTAGTATAATCTAAGTGGGATATATTTTTCCACTAAATTTATATATAATTATAATAAATTAATATTTTTAAATGAATTAAATTTTAATTTAATTATTGTCTCGGTGTCTTTAAGGTCAAATTAATGGAATAGTTCCAAAATTTACATCAATGATATTTTATAATAAATTATTATTTATTAAATTATTTAAAATTTATAAAAATGTTATATTAGGAAATGTGAATGGAATATGGTTTAAATAATATCCATATTCCATTTATGACACACATTACCATTTAAGATAACATTCTTATCAAATTATGGTTAAAATAGGTGTTACTGCGGTTAAGGACATAAATAATTAACAAAGGGATTAATAAAAATATAAGGTTTAAAAAGATAAAAAAACATGTATAAATTTAATTATATGATTTAATTTCATCCCTAAACAGTTTTTATTATATTTCATGTTTATTTTAAAAAAAGTTTCTAGAAAATTATTTTATTCTATTTTAATATTTTTTGAAATTTCAAGCATGTCCTCTACCTACATTATAAAAGGACACCCACCATTACTCTTCCTTACAAAAACATTAATCCATATAGAATTATCATACACTAAAATATCCCTTATCAACCTTCATATCAACATTATAGAGGTTTTGGTGTTCCCAGAAGACCAACCCTTGGATCTTTAATAGGACATCTGAAGGTGTTCTTTCAAATAACATGTAATAACCTTAACTGATCACTTTATTTTTTACATATTCTTTACATCTTATAAATTTATGATATTAATAATAAAAAAATAAAGGTAGTTATATAATTATACTAATATTTTATTATGATTATGAACTTAGCATTATCTACCCTATTTCCCCACAAATGGGAAGTGAAAGTTTCTCTCATGCATACATATGACTTATCATCGCCACATAGTGATACAATTAATTTTCCAACACAATATTTCAGGTATGGTTAATCTAATAGGTTTAGTTTCAATATAATATGTTAATGAAAAAATTATACTTATGTAATTATAATATCACATATAACTTCTTGCCTTCTGATCCTTAAAAAATAATAACGGTGCTGATGTGTACGTGTGGGATACTACATCCACGAAGTGATGTGATTTGTTTTTCATTTTTGTTTTACAAGGATGGTTTTACAGATATATATAATTAGTATACATGATGTATACTATTTAATTATTATTATATAATGGGTAATTATTATTTAGTTTTGTTTTTTTCATCTGTCGATAATAGAAATCAACATTCACCCATACAAACTACCTACCGTCTCCATGAATGGTGTAATTCATTTATATATCTCTATCCATTATAGATAAATATATATATATAATGAATATATATGATATTTAAATCATAATTAATATTTTTTATATTAATAAAACATGACAACTGTAAAAGGATTAGAATTACAAAAATGATATACTTATGATAAACAATACAATTAACACAAAAAAATAACGGGATTAATAAAGAATTTTTGATAAATTGGAGTAGAAATTTCATAATGGGATGACATATTATTTTATATATATTTAAAAAATTCTATTATATAATTATAATATATTTTAATTTATTATATGGGAGTATATTGTTCTTTAAAATCATGTGTAACTCGATGTAAGGGTCTATCATCTCAAATTATCATTTTTCAAACATATGCTATGTTATGAAAATATATCATTTTCTACTCTCTATGTAATCAAGAGACTGAAAGAATATTTTTAATGAAAATCCAACATTAATTATATATTCGATAAAATCTCCTATTACTTCCATCCAAATGTTTTCTAAAAATATTTTTAATAATTTATTTATTATTATAATATTAATTTTTAATTTCATTTGAACCCATGACTGACTTTAAAAAAATTATTTAGAAGGAATATTTATGTCATTTTCTAAATGAGTTTCTTTTGGAATTTTTACAAAAGTGTGAAAGATGTGTTTTATTTTAACTTATACGACATAAAAGAAATTTTCTTTCCTCATGATCACTCCATAAATTTAATAATTATTTATAATTTTTAATGATTTTATCATATAAAATGTTTTCTTAAATATTTATAATATTTTTATATGTTAAATAAGTGGTTTAAAATTAAAAAGTATATTTTAATTAAGAAATGTTCTATGTGATCCTTAAAAATATTTTCCATCCATGATAATATATTTTTGATGTTTTATAAGATTTGCTATAGATATTATCCAATGACACATTCTTTATTCCTTATTTAAGTTTTTTATGATTATGATTGTAAAATGTTTATAAAAACCATTTCTTTTCCACGGGTTATGTAATGATGAATTTTTTTTATGTTTATGAAACATGTTTCTTTTACATGGGTAATAATATGATGAAATGTTTATGAATACCATTACTTTTTGATTGGTTATGATTTTATTGGTATTTTATGAACTTATGGAATGAATATGTATAATTTTCATTATGTTTTAGTAGGATCTAGAATTATATAGTCCTCCGATGCATTGGGTAAAGATTGATATCTCCTGAGATAAATAGGATTGGAATAGGAGGTGAACCTGGTTTAGTAAGGAAATATTTCCATAATGATTCTCTTTAGAGTGAACCTTAACTACTATTATGGTTTGGTGAGTGAACCCAATACACTATTATAGCATAAAAAATAAACCTTTACCATTAAGGAAATGATTTTCTAGCCTTAGGTGCATTCCTTAAACTCATGTCTGATGCCTTTGTTAAAGTCTCATGGTTCATTTTTTATTCATTTATGATTCATATCTTATAAGCATCTAATAATTACTACATTACTAAAGATTATGATCTATGATATATATATCATTATATTTTAAAATTTAATACTCATATTCTCATACCCTTATGATAATGTTATTCTTAAGTGATCATTGATATCTCACTTTTTATCCTTATTGAAAATTTTAGTTCATCCTTTATTACATTTCATTTTCCCCAGGTTATGAGGAATGGTACTAAGTATGATTTTTCTAATAAGGGTGTTAGTTATGAATTTTTTAGAGGGAGATGATGTAGTACACTTATGAAACATCTATTTATGTATCAATGTTTCCAAAGATACTAGGACAATATCATTCGGGAATAGATCATTATGTTATATATTGAATTATAATATTAAAATATGTAATATATAATTATGAAAGGTGTGGTTTTCTATAAAATTAATGGAAGTGAACCTAAGATAAAAAATAATGGTATACCATTACTATTTTCAATTAGTGTCTTCATTATTTTCATTTACCAAATCAATAAAATTCGTAATAGAAAGATTATTTTTTATATTCCGTAATTTAATAAACATAAAATATCATTAAAGCAACCAAATACATAAATACAATAATTATTGAAAATGAAATATGTATCTTAATTTTGTATATGAAACTATCATAAACCAGACTCCATCATTTGTTTTTTAATGTTTTAACTCACAACTATCCATCATATAAAGGATAAGATAAGAAAAGAGAGGGGTAATTTTATAATGGAAGAGATAATATGTAGATATTTTAGGGAAGGGCATAAATACCTATCACTTTTCCCATAAAATATTAATACTCTCCAAAAAAATTAAATTAATTAAAAAAATAACATAAACCATAGCCCCTCAAAGAATAAAATCCATGGGATACATACCCCCTATCATGATAATTATAGGGAAATAGTTGGAATAAATACAAGAATAAAAGGATATATAAAATAGGAAAATGAACAACTTCTATATTAAATCTATATAGGAGTAAAATTACAAAGAAACAAACACTATTATACTTTATTTCCATGGTAGAGAGATACGGGATTCAAACTCTCATACCATTCAGGGTCCAAAGTCCTTACAATGGAGAGAATAATATATTCAAATAGAAATTATTGGGGTGTTTACAATAAAAATATACATTTATGGGTTTAATTATTTATAGATCCTCGGAATGAGAGATAAAGGTTTCAAACTCTCATACCATTCAGGGTCCAAAGTCCTTACAATGGAGAGAATAATAAATTAGAATAGAAATTATTTGGTTTGTAGGGGTATTTATTAAATGATATAAGTTGAACATTTGTTGTGAATCAAGAAATTTTAGAGTTAAATGTATTTTTAAAAGGATTTTTCATTTTGAAAATTATATTACCTTACGATAACAATTTTTTTATTTTGAAAATACCTAATTTTATGATTTGTATATTGATATACTTTTTTGATCCATTATATTTATATTTTAGTTCTTCAGTCATACTAAATTCATATCAGATACTCATTTTTTGAAATCAGTATAATAGATTGTAGTGGGAAGTGATTAAAGAATGAAAATTGTACTTTTCAATTAAGTATACTTATATATGTTCATAATATATATAGAAAAATAATTACTCAACTATTGGAAAATGATCCTAAATAAAAATGGGTTCCAATTACATTAAATTATAATAAACTAATGATCTATTTCACACCTCATTAATATATTGTTGTGTGGGCATTAAAATTTTCATGATCATTAACATTCTAGTTATAAATTTTTTCTATAAACTCTTAGTTATTATATAGACATTAAATATTACTTCCATGCCCATGTTTTTACTTCCTACTAATGTTACCCTATATATAAACCTGGATATATGTTATTCTATATGACCTTCATATTTCACTTCCCTCTTTTGAAGAGGATATTTTTTATCTTTTTTTATGATATGGGTTTTTCACAAAATAATTTTTAGCAATAAAACCCTAGATTACCGATAAAAAAAATAAAATTTAGAGGATTCAATTTAATATGTGGGATGTAACTACTTTAATTTTTAAAATAATAACAACATGTTTGATAGCATATATGACACACAACCCAGAGCATAAATGACTATGAAATATTATAATCAGTAAAATCTAGCCATTGAATTGATGGGTACAAATAATAATGATAAAATTATAAAATTTATATTTAAATTACTTACTAAATGCTAATTTATTGATTAGTTCTTCAAAAATAAACATTCAATATTTTGTAAAGTTATATTATGATCCAAAAATATGTTTCCATTAAAAATGTATTTTATTTATTTTTAATAAAATATTATTTTTAATTTTTTTCTAATTTTAGTAAATTAATTTTAAAAAATAATCTTCATTTTTGAAATAATCATATCTAAATTATCATTTGGTGAATTTTTATAATTTTATGAAAAGATCAACTTTTCAATGAATAGTGAAAATACTAATTTTTATTGAAAACATTATATTTTTCAAGAATATAAAAAGGTGATTTTTTGTTAAATAATTTAAATGTTAAAATATTTATCTTATTATATTAATAATCCAATTAGTTTTATTAGAATCAATTTTAGTTTTTAATATAGTATAAAAACATTTTTATTCATAAAATGGAATTTTTTTGAAATACTATTTTTATGCGCGCAATGTTTTTTATCTTAATCAATGAAATTGATTAATATTGGTAAATAAATTTAATGTAATTGATATATTATATAAAAAATAAAGAAATTTAACATTCATCTAATATTTTATTTTTGTCACGGTTTTAGAATAAATCCAATTTTATGCTTAAGCTGTATTCTTCTAAAAATATAATTTTCATCACATTTTTTGTACTTATTTTAAAATTAACTGCTATAAATTTTAAAAATTTAACATATAGAAATTTACTCTATATTTTTAATCAGTTGTTTTAAATTTGTTAAATAGGACCCAATTCTTTTTCTCAACAATAATATTAACCTTTGTAAAATTGATCACCTATGTAAAGGGTAAATCTTGTTAATTAATGTGAAACCTATGTGATAAAGCCATAATTTTTCATCCAATTTATTATTGGATAAATTTAATTCTAACCTTATAACCTTAGTCTCAAAATTTATTTTTTAAATGGATACTTTTCTTGGAAAATGACTTATAATATTTCAAGAAAAAAAGGTTTCAAAATATCACACTCTTAGTTTTAGAAATATAATATGTGATCATATAGGGATGAAATAAACTTATGAATGAATATATACATATATTTTGTAAATAATTAAATTATATTAATTATTGTAATTTTTTTTTAATTTTATGTCATTAAATAATTTTCTTAAATGTATGTGTAGCACCAATATAGTATTTATTCAATTAAAAGAAAAATAAAATTAATGTTTTCTAAATACTAAAAGTAATATAAATTTAGTTATTTATAGTTTTGCAAAAATATTTTAGATTACTATAACATATTAGTGCTGTGTAAGATGATTTTATTTGAATTAGAATTTTTTTATCTTTTATGTTAAATTAAAAGAATAGTGTCAAAATTGACATTAATAATATTTTATCACAGTAATATATATTTAAAATATTTAAAAGTTATAAAAATATAGAAATAAGACAAGGTGGATTATATATGGTTGATAATTTTACCTGTTGGCCATTTATCAATCAATTTTTTCCTTATAAGTAAAATTATAACCCTTTTAGTGTAAATAAAATGTTTCCTTAGTTAAGGTAAAACTTTATTTATCAAAGTGGTTATTAAAAATATATATTGCTTAAAATACCACATAAAACTATTTAAAAATTATTTTTTGATGATATTTATACCCCATACTATATGATCTTCAAATACTAAACCTTTTGGAGTCATTTGGGATAGATAATTAAATTATTATTATTTAATATTTTATGAAATTCCAATCCGGACCCTTATCTAAATTATAAAAGTAAACTCTTCATTTATCATATTCACACTCATATGAACCTTTTAGATCAACCATAACTTGAAAAAATACACTATAAAAATAATTATAAACATTATAGAGATTTTTCCCCAAAATACAATGCATAGGATTCTTGAGAGAATATCTAAAATAGTTGTTTCAAAGTAGAGTAAATCACTTTACGTAATCAAATTCTTCTTAATTCATCTTTTATGTCCTAAAAATATGTTATATTGTTCATAAAATAATGACTTATGTATCCTCAATATAAATATATGTTATTATTATGATTATTATTAAACAACATTTATTAGACCTCTTTCCATCAAATGAGAAGTGAAGGTATCGCTCATGTGTATGTACTGTTTATCGTCTACAAATCGATACACAATTCATTTTCCATCACAATATTTTTAGAGAAACATGGAAACATTTAAAAGAATGTTAAAAGTATTTAGTGGTATTTGGAGTGAACTATGGATACTATTATGGTTTTTATATTGAATCCTATGATTATAATTGTCTTTAAAGTGAGACCAAACTACTGAGGAAATGATTTTCAAAGCTTATATATATGCCATAAACATATTCCTATGTTATACTGTGATTTCTCATGTTCTTTGATTCATTTATTATTAATTTTTTATTAACATTAAATATTTATTCCATGACCGAAGATTATGATCTATGATATGAGGGGTATATTTTTAACATGTTATACTCATGTTCTTATACCATAATGCTCATGTTTTGTTCGAGTGATCGTTGATATCTCACTTATTTAGCTTTATTGGGCATCTCAGATCACAAATTATTATGATTAATTTCCAAAGGCTATGATTAAATGTATTAATTTGGATATTTCAAAAAGGGTTCTAGTTATATTGATCTTTTTGAGAGATGATATAGACCTTTTATGAACTGGTTGTTTTTGTGTCGAAGTTTGTAAATATACTATTACTATATGGTATTGGTGTTTATTTTTATGATATTTATTTAATATTCTTATAATAATGAGCAATATCAATATATGAAAGTATAATCCACTATATGAGATGAGTTAGATGCAGTATGTGCAGCCTCTATACCTAGCCTACCCAGATCTGGAACCTCCTTGTTTAGACCTTACAGTGTACTATGATTTGTGGCCTGAGGATCCCCATGTTTGTATTATAGTATACCAAACTGTAAATCTTCTGGGAGGATTATGTACATCATCATCATGTTTAGTAGGGTTTGGTAAGAGTATAAGTACATGATATTTCTGATTCAACTTCTCATATTACACTACCCGCTAAGGCGGTGCCCATAATTTTATAGAGTATCAGTAATTTTTTACTTTGGCCAAATAATCTTTTTCATCAGGTGACATATGAGGTATACATTTTTTTTCAATTTTTAATTTATCATGAAATAAAAAATTACTTAGTATATTTTATTAAACTTAAATTATATGAGTGTATTTTATTAAACTTAAATTATATGAGTGTATCTAAAATTTAAATAATCTTAACAATGGAAAGGAAAATTAAAAGTTCAAGTGATTTCAGACGCTCCCCCGAAAGCTGATTGGGTAAGAAAGTTATGACATGTTTTTCCTATATTAGAAAATTATTATAATTTTTTGACGACTTTAGATATATTTGGATGATATTACATGTTAAATATTTTTAAAAACTACATCATGGATTTTATAAAGGGTGATTATCTCAGAGTACCTATGTTGCAGTTGTTTTCAATGTAAGTAAATTTAAATTTAAATTTATTTTCTTTAAGTTAGTATATGTTATATTGAATTAATTAATTAATTTTAGAATTAGGCATCCAAAAATTATTTTAATCTAATATTATTGTACTTATATAATGTTTTTTTACCCAAAATAAATTTCAATAGAGGTGAAATACTTGAACCAAGAAGCCAAAATTGAATATGAATATGAAAGATTAAATAGCATGTAAATCACATTTTGGTTTTTTATATTCCATGACTCACAAGAAAAAATATATAACTATGAACCACTATTCATTATATTATTAATAATTATTAAAATTTTATATTTTATGGGACATTGGATGTTTTGTGAATTTTTACCAACATAATGTAAAGTATATTTGTTACTCTCTTTTTTGGGTGGTGTTTAAATGAGATTTAACTTGTTTTTAAAGAAGTGAGTTATATTCTATTCATACTGTTCTTCAATATTAAAATTTTCATTTAAAATTAGTTTTGATAATTAATATTTTAAATTAAAATAGATCATCGAATATGTTCCATAGAATACACTATTTAACATTGGAACTATAAAAAATTGAATATGTGAAAGTTGAAGTATCTAACTCTTATAAGAGTGAATACTTAATTTTCTTAAAAATATATTATCTTATTTTTAAAATATTATTTCATAAATTTAGGGAAATCACTAAAAATGAGATATTGAATATGGATATTATTTTTTCGATTCATTTATGAGACAATCAAGAACAAAACAATAACATATTTTTAAAAGGATAGTTTGATTATAAATCTTATAATTTAAACAAATATATTATTTTTAAAATTTGTAACACATTATTTTATAGGTTTTCATTTATTTTTTATCTATATAAATTAAATGAATTGATACACATTCAAAGTGTATTTGAGGAATATTTTTAATGTTTAACAAATTTTTGATTTTTAGTTTCATTTATCTATATATTTGTAATTTTTTTATTAAATTTCTTAATTAGAATATTAGATCCAGTATTTTTCTACTTAATACTGTTACCTTTCATTGTATTTTTTTTATTTTTTATGTGTGTTTTCATTTTATTCACTAATTATTAAAAAAATCATCATCATTTAAAAAAACCAACCTCCAACAGTATAATTTATGGATTTCTATGTTTATTTTAACGAAAACTAATTTTGAAATCCTTTCAGGGGGTCTTTCCACATAATTTTCATCGAAAATAATAATGGAAATCCACATATAAAGGCTTTTATTGACAGTTTCTGGAAAAAATGAAATTGAAAGGCTTCTATATTTCATATATTAGAAGGGGTTTCAACATTATTTAATAAAAAACAACATGAAAAGTGCCACTTTCAATTTATATTATATTAATAATGCTTTATTTCTAATGTTTATTGGTATAAAACTAACATTAAAGATTATTTTACAATAAAGATTTATTTATTTTACAATACTCCCATAATTTAATCATTAAATTACCAAAATGATCTTATAATACCCAGAAATTAAGGTTTAATGTATTTTAGGATTGTCTACTCACAAACATTATTTGAAAATAATTGTGAACATATTTACATAATCAAAATACACTAGATAACCTTCCTATGAAATTAATATCAAAGAAATAAAACATGAGACGTTAAACCCTTAACTTAGTTCTAAAATTATTGGAAAGTGATTTAACACCTTGTATGAAAAAATACACATCTTAATAACCAATGTAAAGACCCGTAAATTTCATGGATTTTTTTTCTTAAATTCTTTGGGATTTTAGGAGTACACAGATTCCGTGGCCCGATGTGCCTGTAATCAAGTTCCGAAGTTTAGCTCGGGTATGTTCAGTGAACGAATGAGGGGATTTTTCTATATTTTGAACCGGTGCTCAGAATTGAAATCCAGGGCACCGATGTAACCGCAGAACCGTTATTTTCTTAAGAGGACCTTTACCGAAGATGCGTCTGCTTGGAAGGAGTTGTTAAAAAATGTGGATTATATGAAAAGTAAAATAAAACTATGTTACAATTTTATTTCTTTTTCTAAAGTGGTTTTAATCTACATGGGGAATTTGGGCTGGGACCCACAAGTTTCTAACTACTCATGTTAGGATATTTGTGATGTGGGGCCCACACGATCCCCAACCATTCATATTCCCAAACCCCTTAACTCTCCCCCTTTAAACTTGTTAAACCCCCTTGTAATTAAGTGGGTGACTTCTCCTCTCCCCACCTTCCCCACATTAAATCATTCCAACACACTTAATAAATTAAGAGAGTTATGTGTTTGAATTTTAAAATTTAAATGCATGGAATGAATTAATAAAATAAGAAGAGAATTATTTTATTTTTGGGGTTAGCTTGTTATGTTATAAATTTGGGAGAGAGCTCTATTCTCTTTAAGAACTTCATCTCCGTTATTGAAGAACGCCAAGACTCTGATGAAGAACATTGACTCGGCGGCCCCAGATTCTACTTCCTTTTCGTCCTCTATGGCAAAGAAGGAAATAATGATGTAGGAATTTGCCACCGAAATCACACTTTGTTCTCACTGTGATAAAAACAGGAGACGCTGCTTCCTCCTCTGACGCTCTCCGTCGACGTCTACGATACATCACCATGTGACGCCATCAACTGCAACATTGACGTTCATCATCATTTGTCGAGGCATGGGTTATCTTCGTTCAAGTTCATTGTAACATTATTCGTTGATTAATTTGGCCGAATGTTAACAACGTAATGGGAGGAGTTCGGACTACACAAACACGACCGATTTCTCATCCCCGTTTTATTGTTTATCAATAATTACGTATGAGACGAAGGCGGTGCGGTGCCAACACACCGTGCGGGAATAAAGGGAACCGCGGCCGGAGCGGGCCGCGGCTGTGGTGCGCAGTGCCTTCATGCCGCGCCGGTGAGGCTGAAGGAACCGTTTCTGGAGCAGGCCACAATGGTGGTGCGCGGCGCCATTGCGCCACACCGATCGAATGAGAGCCATGACCTAAGGCCGCAGCGGTCTTCCGCAAGGGCGTCCGGCTTCGGCCGGCTGCCGGCGTTCTAGGAGGCGGGACCCCTGCGGGTCCCATGGTGGCTCAACTAGCCGGCGGTTATGGCCGGCAATTTCCAAACAAACCGGGGGGGGATAACCCCCCAGACCTGCCTAGGGCGGAACCCACCAGGGGGGCCACCGTTACCGAAACAAAGGGGGTCATGCCCTCTTCGCACCCCGCTCGGCCGTGAGCCGAGCCGCGGCCAGCTTCCGAGCCGGTCCGCAGGCTATACCAGCCGGGCCGCGCCAGCCAGGCCGGCCCGCCCCTAATTGAGCCGGACTCGGACCCGGGTTGGGTTGACCCGGTTCGGGCCGACCAAGGGGTATTGGGCCTGGTCGGACTGGGCCCAAACCCCCTATCTTCGAACCAGGTCCGTTCAAACACCCATATCTTCAGCTACATACCTCCGATCGATGCACCGTTAGTTGTGTAGGTATCCTTAAATCGATTCGGTCGTTTTGGTATATTACAATCATATTTTCAGTGAAGTTTGAGTATGAGATGGTTGGTTCGAACTTGAAACCAACCAGGCCCTCGGAGCAGAAACGCTCATAGCATAAGGAACGGACGTCCGATTGACGTGTCATCAATTACGTTGGATTCCTATTAGTGAGAAGGTTATTTTGGATTACTCCACTCAAGGTTTGGGCGTAGCTGGAGTATGTTCGAGTTGTTTTTATCTTAAAAACCAACCGGGCCCCTGGGACGGAAAAGCCAATATCTCTCAGATCGGGTGTCCGATTGACATGTCGTCTGTTGCGTTGAGTTCCTATTGAAGAGATGGAACTTCGGGATACATCAACTCTATAATTCATGACAGTTTATGTATCGAACCCCTTGGCTCATGGAGCAGACCCTCCCAGAATCGAGCGTGCTGTGTGCAGGAACCCTAGAGCTGGCTGCGACTGCGACGACGATGACGACTGTACTTGGATCCTACGTGGGTTCGACAACGAGGACGACTGTACTTGGATCCTACGTTTGTTCGGCAGTGAGGATGACTATAGTTGGATCCTACGTGGGTTCGACAGCAATGGTTATTGTACTAGGATCCTACGTGTGTTCGACAGTGACGACTTCTGTACTTGGATCCTACGTGGGTTCGGCAGGGGAGATGATTCAGAGGCTACATCTATCATCTCCACCCTTCTTCATGAGTAGTATACCTGTGTGAGCTGAGTCTTGAATTTCAATCATTATCATCGATATTATTGACTTTCTTTCCTGTGTGGATTGTGTTGTGTTTTCCTATGTGGACTGGGTTGTACTTGGGCTCATGAGTTGGAGTCAAACTAGAAATGATGACTTAGGTATATGTTTGGGAATATACCTAAGTAGAGTTGGTTGATACTTTGTTTTTTTATCCTTCCTTTGTGGTTTATACTTTGTGGATTCTGCAAGACATTTAGGGGTCTCAGAGCCCCTACTGAGTATCGTATACTCACCCCTGCATGGGCCATGCCCGCACTACATTGTGTTGGTTGCAGACGACGGACAACGCTGATCTTGGTTGAGGCTTGTGGAGTGGGACGGTACCCGGAGATGAGGAGACCATCTGTACCCACCCTTCAGGTGGGATAGCCGGAGGACGACTCGGTGGTTGCTGATTTACTTTACTATTGCTGTGATTTCTTTCAGTTGTACTGTACTTTCAGTTGGGTTTGTATCCTGGCCCATTTACTTTTCAACACTTACTTTTTTACTCATTTTACTTATTGTTTACTTCATATTCCGTACTCTATTGTATTACTTTACTTATATAAAGGCAATGCCTTCCCATTTATCAGGATTTATGCCTTTGGTGCTAGTCGCCAGCCCCTGGCCTATGGAAGGAGGGATTGGGGTAGTCACGACATGGGCCTCGAGGACGGGTCGTGGAAATTGGCATCAGAGGAGTTAGTTCTACTATAGAACTCAGGACTCTGATAATTTCTTATATGTGAAGCAATAATGTTTAGATTATTGAGTGTGGTTATTAGTCCAGGGAGTCCAGTATTGGTGCGGCGGCCGACGTATCCATACACCCGGACCCTAACTTCTGATTTCTGACTCAGTGCATGAAAACATTGATTGCATGTGTGTTTCAAAAGTTTTCTTTGTGATTAATTTGTGTCAGATCACCAGGTATATTTTATTAACAATGGCACACCTCTTTCTTTTCAGGATGTCCCCATGACGACATCCAGCTAGGGTTCCGAGCTTTGTGATAGATGCAGCCCACCGAGCGACGAGGCCTCGGTATAGGGCCCCATTACAGTAGAGGCAGCAGCGGTACCTCTACCCGCCGAGCCACCGATACCACTAGCCCTAGAAGCGGAGAGTGCACGTCGCCTGAGTGCACTGCATGAGTTTAAGCGTCAGAGGCCACCCAGGTTATGTGGGGAGACGGAACCTCAGGCAGTCGAGGATTTGCTGGTGGATTTTGCTCGAGTCTTCAGATTAGTAGGGACACCGACTGACCTCATGGTGATCCATGCGGTGAGTCTCCTACACGCTACAATAGGTAGATGGCGGAGCTTGATTATCCAGGTGAACGAAGAGGCATCTATACTTTGGATGGACTTCGAGAGCCTCTTTCGCTTTGAGTTCATTCCAGCCACCCTCAGTGCGGTGCGCATCTAGGAGTTACTACAGCTGCGACAGGGCAGCATGACAGTAGCCCAGTACATGGCGAGATTTACCGACCTCTCACGCTACTCCACGGACATGGTACATTACCCATTCATTCAGGCCCGAACCTAAGAGTAGGTACCGAGGCATGAGATCAGGGCATCGATGATCTCCCTCAGCATTACGACGCAGGAAGGAGTACTAGAGCGATCCCTTCTTGTGGAGAGCTTTCTTGCTGAGCCTACACCAGCAGTGAGACCTACCGTATGAAGACACGCTGCAGAGTCTTCTACAGCCGACAATAGACAGATGTCGCAGAGGTCCAAGAGGACCATACCATCAGGTGGATGACCTAAGGATACTGGTTCAGAGGTGCGGGGCACACGCAGCAGAGCCAATCATACGAGAGGCAGGCAGTGCTATGCATGCGACGGGTAGGGCCACATGGCTCGTGACTGTCCAACCCGCCATGCAGAGGAGTAGAAGACGGTTGAGGGACTGCCCAAGAAGAGGTAGAGGTTCGACCATGGCGGTCCGCATGGAGTAGTCAGACGAGGTAGAGGAGCTGACCGAGCAGCAGGTGGTGGACTATGTTTCGGGGCTCTACCACCACCACCACCACCAGGAGGTTCACCCCGACCACAGGGAGCTGGCGGAAAGAGGCAGGCTCAGCTTCAGGAAGTGGAGGCTTATGACCACGGCACACCTGAGATGATTCGAGGTACTATCTGTGTATACCCACCATTGCTTTAGTTATTATAGACACAGGAGTGAGTAATTCTTTAATTGACGCTGCCCTTGTTCAGAGCTCGGAGATTCCGATGGATCCATTGGCTCGATCCTTACGGCTAGAGACTTCTACGGGAGGATACTAGATGATTACGCACTGGTGCCGGTAGTGCGAGCTTACTCTATGAGGCGAGACCTTCAGCTGAGATCTTTTGGTAGTGGCATCGAGGCCTTACGACATCATCTTGGGCATGGATTGGTTATCTATGGTACATGCTCAGATCGACTATATTAGGCGCAAGGTGCGGTCTGTCCGCACCGATGGGAGTAGGTTCACATTCACCAGTGAGAAGGGAGCCTTTGCAGCGCATGATTTAATCACACAGAGGAGAGGAAAACCGATCACTCATCAGTTGTCTAGTCTCATCCAGGGAGTAGTTGATGTGTGGAGTTTGAGTTTCTTGTTGTGGTGGATCAATATGAAGATGTTTTTCTTGATGTCGTTCCAGGACTAACTTCTTGTAGAGAGGTAGACTTCTATATTGACTTGTACCCCGGGACAACCCCGATATCTACTCCAGCATATCGGATGGCTCCCACTGAGCTTCGATAGCTACGGGTATAGCTGGAGGATTTACAGGGCAAGGGATTCATCCGACCCAGTGTTTCACCCTAGGCTTCTCTGATTTTATTCGCCAAGAAGGTGGATGGAAGCTTTCAACTATGTGTTGACTACCGTCACCTGAATCAGGTGACCATAAAGGACAAGTATTCACTCCTGAGGATTTATGACCTCTTTGATCAACTCAAAGGAGCACGATGGTTCTCGAATATAGACCTCTGGTCAGGCTATCATCAGCTCAGAGTTGGAGATGAGGATGTGCAGAAGAAGGACATCAGGTGTCGGTATGACCACTATGAGTTCTTGGTTATGCCTTTCGGCATAACCAACACTTCAGAAGTGTTCATGAGTCTCATGAACAAGATATTCCATCCTTACCTCGATCGGTTTGCCGTAGTCATTATCGACGACATTTTGATTTACTCGACTACTGAATAGGAGCACACCTACCACTTGCGGGTTGTACTAGACACACTTAGAGAGCACCAGCTTTATAGTAAGCTCTTGAAGTGTTAGTTATGGATTCGATAGGTCCACTTCTTGGAGCACATCATCTTGGAGGCGGGTGTTGCAGTAAATCCTGCGATGATCAAGGAAGTACTAGCTTGGAAGCCACCCAGGAGCGTGATTGAGGTGCGGAGTTTCCTAGTACTGGCTGGGTACTATCAGAGATTTGTGCCAGACTTCTCCAGAGTTGCAGCACCACTTTCAACTTTGACAAAGAAGGGGAAACCCTTCGTGTGGTCAGATAGATGTCAGTAGAGCTTCCAAGAGCTGAGATAGAGACTGACCAGTGAACCCATCTTGAGGTTACCAGAGGGGGGAGTAGGGTACGTAGTTTACTGCGATGCATCAGGGACCGGACTCGGGTGTGTCCTGATGCAGGAGCGGGCAGTGATCGCTTATGGTTCATGACAGTTGAGGCAGCACGAGCAGAACTAAACTACCCATGAGCTATACTTAGCCGTAGTGGTTTTCACCTTAACGATGTGGCATCACTATCTGATGGTAGAGTGCTTTACAGTCTACTATGACCACCAAAGTCTCAGGTACATCTTCTCATAGAAGGAGCTAAACCTAAGAGAGCGGCAATGGATCGAGTTCCTCCAAAACAATGACTTTGATATAGTCTATACTCTTGGGAAGGGGAACGTAGTAGCTAATGCTCTCAGCAGGAGGTCGGGCATTCAGCTACTTAGAGAGGCTACAGAGTAGCTAGCCGCATTGCAGATATCCTTTGTGGATAGAGATGGGAAAAACTTCCTTCATTCCCTCACAGTCACTCCTCCAATTCTTCAGCGGGCCAGAGAGGCACAACATGGGGACGTTGACTATGAGATGCGACATGCTTAGATATCCATAAGATAGGGACCTGATGGATTTTCTGTAAGAGGAGAGCATGTAATCCTCTTCAGGGGACGTACCATGGTATTAGTTGCATTAAAGGAGGAGGTGCTGATGGAGTTTCACACTTCCCCATTGGCGGTACATCCAGGAGTAGCGAAGATGTACTAGGATTTCAGATGACAGCACTGGTGGCCGGGTATGAAGAAGGTTGTGGTAGAGTTTGTTTCACGATGCCTCACTTGCCAGCAGGTGAAGGCAGAGCACCAGGTACCAGCAGGCTTGGTAAAACCCTTAGAGGTCCTGGAGTGGAAGCGAGATAGGATATCTATGGATTTCATGACAGGAATTCCACGTACTTCCAGAGGACATGACTCCATCTGGGTGATCATGGACCGACTCACCATGTCGGCCCACTTCTTACCTATCATAGAGCAGGGCTCAGTGGAGAGCATGATACGACCCTACATTCAAGAGATTGTACGGCTTCATGGCGTGCCATCGTCTATCGTCTCTGATCGAGATGATTGCTTTACTTCCCGGAATTGGAAGGGGATTCAGGAGGAATTTGGGACGAAGAAACTCCTTAGCACCGCCTTACACCCTCAGACAGATGGCCGGATGGAGAGGACCATTCAGACACTCGAGGACATGCTCCGTTCATGTGTCCTCATCTTTGGTCGCAGCTGGGAGGATCACCTACCCTTGGTGGAGTTTTCATACAACAACAACTACCACTCCACCATTGGGATGACACCATACAAGGAATTGTACGACCGACCTTGCGGATCATCTCTGTGCTGGACAGACCTTGGAGAGTCAGCACATGTAGGACCAGAGATGGTTCAGGCTATGACAGAGAAGGTGCAGATCATCCAGGAATGGATGAGGACTGCACAGAGCTAATAGAAATCATATACTGATATGAGGTGGAGAATACTAGAGTTCGAGGATGGAGACCACGTTTTCATACGGGTCTCACATAGACGTGGATTACAAGGATTTTCCCAGGACTTCAAGTTATCTCCATGATTCATCAGACCATTCTAGGTCCTCAGCAGGATAGGCGAGGTGTCTTATCACCTGGATCTTCCACCTCAGTTTCACCGGGTGCACGATGTCTTCCACGTATCTTAGATGAGGAGATACGTGCACGACCCGACGCATATCGTTGACCACGGGGATCTAGACATCAATGACGGGGCGACCTTTTCGGAGGTCCCGGTGGAGATCAAGGATCGACAGAAGAAGGTCCTACATGGATGGTCGATTCCACTAGTGCACATCAGGTGGCAGCACGAGAACCTCTAGGAGAGCACATAAGAGCGGGAGGCTCAGATGCCTGCATAGTACCCTCATCTGTTTCTGTAGTTTACTATGTAGCTTTATGGGGATGTAAAGCCCTGAGGTGGGAGGAATGTAAAGACCCGTAAATTTCAAGGAAATTTTTTTCTTAAATTCTTTGAAATTTTACGAGTACGCAAATTCTGAGGCCCGGTGTGCCCGAAATCAATTTCCGAAGTTTAGCTCGGGTATGTTCAGTGAACGAATGAGTGGGGTTTTATATCTTTTGAACCAGTGCTCGGAATTGAAATATGAGGGAACTGATGGAACTGCAGTGCTTGTAATTTCTTAAAAGGACCTTTACCGAAGATGCGTCTGCTCGGGAGGAGTTGTTAAAAAACGTGGATTAAATGAAAAGTAAAATAAAAATGTGTTACAATTTTATTTCTTTTTCTAAAGTGGTTTAAATCTACATGGGAAAGTTGGGGTGGGACCCACAAGTTTCTAACTTCTAATTTTTGGATATTTGTGAGGTGGGGCCCACACAAGCCCTTACCATTCAAGTTCCCAAACCCATTAACTCTCCCCCTTTAAACTTGTTAAACCCCCTTGTAATTAAGTGGGTGATTTCTCCTCTCCCCACCTTCCCCACATTAAATCATGCCAACACAGTTAATCAATTAATAGAGTTATGTGTTTGAATTTTAAAATTTAAATGCATGGCATGAATTAATAAAATAAGATGAGACTTATTTTATTTTTGGGGTTAGCTTGTTGTGTTAGGAATATGGGAGAGAGCTCTATTCTTTTTATGAACTTCATCTCCTTCGTTGAAGAATGCCAAGACTCCGACGAAGAACATCGACTCAACGACCCCAGATTCTTCTTCCTTTTCCTCCTCCACGACAAGGAAGGAAATAACGATGCCATAATTCGTCTATGACATCACGCTTTCTTCTCACCGTGATAAAAAGAGGATACACTGCTTCTTCCTCGGACACTCTCCGTCGACGTCTACAAAACCTCACCATGTGATGCTGTCAACCGCAACACCGACGTTCGTCATCGTTTGTCAAGGTAGGGGTTATCTTTGTTCATGTTTAATTTAATGTTCCTTGTTTCTTAATTTGGACGAATGTTTCCAACATAACAGGAGGAGTTTAGATTGCACAAACACGTCGATTTCTCCTCCCTGTTTTATTGTTTATCAATAATGACGTATGAGGCGAAGGCGGAGCAGTGCCGTCGCACCGCGAGGGAATGAAGGGAACCGTAGTCGGAGTGGGCCGCGGAGGGGTGTGAGGCACCATCGCGTCATGCCGGGGAGGCTGAAGGAACCACGGTCGGATCGGGCCACCACGGTGGGGCGCGGCGTCGTCGCGCCGCGATGGAGAACCCGAGGGAGGCCACGGCGGAGGGGCCCATCGCCGTCATGCCGTGCCGATCGAATGGGAGCAGCGGCCTAAGGTCGCGGCAGTCTTCAGTATGGGAAGCCGGGATCAGCCGGCGGCCGGTCTTCCAGGAGTCGGGATCCCCGCGGGTCCTGTGACGGCTCAAACGGTCGGCCGTTATGGCCGACCGTTTCTGAAGAAACTGGGGGGCATAACCCCCCGGACCTGCCTAGGGCGGACCCCAACAGGGGGACGCCATTTCCGAAACAAAGGGGGTTTCATACCCTTCACACCCCTCTCAGCCGCGAGCCGAGCCGCCACTGGATTCTGAGCTGGGCCGCAGGCCGCGCCCAGCCGGGCCGGGCCCTGCCAGCCGCGGGCCGGGCCGTGCCAGAAGGGCCGGACCGCGCCAGCCGCGGGCTGGGCCAAGCCAGCCGGGCCATGCCAGGCCATCCGGGCCAGGTCTCGCCCAATTGGGCCGGACCCGGTCCGGGTCGACCCAGTTCGGGCTGACCCAGGGGGTATTGGGCCGGGTCGGACCGGGCCCAAACCCCTATCTTCGGACCAGGTTCGTTCAAACTCCCATATCTTGGGCTACAAACCTTCGATCGACACATGGTCAGTTGTGTAGGTATCCATGGATCGAGAAAGTCATTTAGGTATATTATAATAAATATTTTGGTGAAGTTTGGGTATGGGTGTGTTGGTTCGCACTCGAAACCAGCCGGGCCCTCAGAGCGGAAACACTCATAGCTTAAGGACCAGACGTCCAATTGATGTGCCGTTAACTACGTTGGATTCCTCTCAGTGATACAGTTCTTTTGGCTTACTCCACTCGAGGTTTAGACACACATGTAGTATGGTCGAGTTGGTTTTAGCTTAAAAAAAACCGGGCCCCTGGAACAGAAAAGCCAATATCTCTCAGACCGGGCTTCGGATTGACGCGTCGTCTGTTGTGTTGAGTTCCTATTGACGAGACGGAACTTCAGGATACATCTACTATATACATTGTGACAGTTGATGTATTGACCCTCATGGATCATGGAGCAAACTCTACCGGAATCGAGTGTGCTGTGTGTGGGAACCCTAGAGTTGGCTGCGACTGCGACGACAATTATGACTGTACTTGGATCCTACGTGGGTTCGGAAGCAAGGACGACTAAACATGGATCCTATGTGGGTTCGGCAGCGAGGACAACTGTACTTGGACCTACACGGGTTTGGAAGCGATGGTTACTGTACTAGGATCCTACGTGGGTTCGGCAGCAACGCCTTCTGTACTTGGATCCTACATGGGTTTGGCAGGGGAGATGATTCAGAGACTACATCTATCATCTCCACCCCTCTTTGTGAGTAGTATACATGTGTGAGTTGAGTCTTGAATTTCAATCTTTATCATCGATATGATTGACTTGATTTCCTGTGTGGATTGGGTTGTGTTTTCCTGTGTGGACTGGGTTGTACTTGGGCTCATGAGTTGGAGCCGAACTGGAAAAGATGACTAAGGTATATGTATGGACATATACCTATGTAGAGTTGGTTGATACTTTTTGTTTGTATCATTCCTTTTTGGTTTATCCTTTTTGGATTTTGTGAGACATTCGTGGGTCTCGGGGTCCCTACTGAGTATCGTATACTCACCCTTGCATGGGCCATGCCCGCACTATGTTGTGTTGGTTGCAGACGATAGACAACACTGATCATGGTTGAGGCTTGTGGAGCGGGACGGTACCCAGAGGTGGACTATCAGGCATGGCGTACACGGAGCATACGACCGGACCCGAGGAGCTGAGGAAACCATCTGTACCCACCCTTTAGGTGGGATAACCTAAGGATGAATCAGTGGTTGTTGATTTAATTTAATGCTGCTGTAATTTCTTCCAGTTGTACTGTACTTTTAGTTGGGTTTGTATTCTGGCCCATTTAATTTTCAGCACTTACTTTTGTATTCATTTTACTTAGTGTTTACTTCAGATTGCGTACTCTGTTGTGTTTCTTTACTTATATAAAGGCAATGACTTTCCATTTATTGGGAATTACTCCTTCGGTGCTAGTCGCTAGCCCCTGGCCTATGGAAGGTGGTCTTGGGGTAGTCATGGCAGGGCCCCCGAGGACGGGCCGTGACAACCAATTTCAGAAACTTATTCACCCCTATAGCCTTTTATAAACAATATTTACAATCCTTTTTACTAATATATTAGTTAGTTATATATTATTTTCCTTATAATTTGTTATTAGTTCTATTTGATTTGATTTTACTAAATTCATAGTGGTAGTGTCAATTTATGTTTATAGATACAATGCTAACATTTTCATGGTCATTAAATGTTTTGGAATATTTTATTTTTGATTTTATATAATGTCTTGTGTTTATTTCATATGTATTTTAATTAAAACTTGTGCGGATAAAGTCACTAAAGAGATTATTTTTGTGATTTTAGGATAAGAGCACCAACATTAATTATTTTATTGTAATTAAATTGTTTATTATTAAAAAAGAAATTTAAGTGGTTTTATAATAAAACAAAAAACTAATTTCACATAGAAAAAACTTAATTAATAATGAATGAATAAAAATAGTATCTATTATAATAATATTTATTAATTTTAAATATATTAAATTTGGGTTTTTTAAATTCAATATAGTAAATTTGAAAGTATAATTTCACATAAAAATTTAATTTTTATGAATAATTGTGATAATTTTTAAGTTATACTGACTTTTTAATATAGTCATAAATACTAGTTTTTTATTAAAAAATTTATTTTTCATTATCCAAGTAAAAATTAATTATTTTAGAAAAAAACCAAAAATTAACACTAGGATAATTTGGAAATGAATAATTCAAAAAATTATTTGAAATTTATTAAATTAAAATTTTAAAATTTATAATATTTACTTTTAATGTAAAATTAAAAATTTATAGAAAACTATTTTTATTGAAATATGGTATTTTAAAACATTATGTGTTCTCAAAGTTACTTAAGAAAAATTTCAAATTAAAAGAAAATTAATATATTATTTAGTATATTTAGATATTATATATTATCATAAGAATATTTTTAATGTTTTTGATTTAATTTACTAGTATTTTAAACAGATAGTTATTAATTAACAATCATTTTTATTATAAAATGTAATAAATTAAATATCTTTTTAATGTATGAATTTTTAATTTATTGGTATTTTTTTTATTTTTTAGAGGTTTTTTTATTCATATAAATTATTAATATTTTTTATTAAATTCTTATAGCCTCATTTTAGTTTGGTGTTAACTATGGAATAAGCTACCTAAAATATAAATAATTTAGAGAGAAATATATTCCAAAATAATAGTTTATTACATTTTCCCCCATTAAATAATCTACATCATCAAAATTTAAATTATGTCTTACAAATATAAATAACTAAGGGTATATGAAAGATAAAGTTGAATAAAGATATAATTAGAAATGATTTAATTATCTTAAAATATCACTTGAGACTAGAAAATATATATTTTCCCTAATTTTAGACAAATATTTATACTACAAAATATTTTTTCTACATAGAATTCCTTATATGGTTATGAGTTTGAGGGGTTTATAGAGGCTATTTTATTTAATAAGAATATAAAAGGGTACTCCAATTCCATTATCACTTTTAGAGGCTAAAATATGTATCTAATCATGGACCTAAGTTCCCTCAGTGAATATTAAGATTTATAATCTCATTAAATTATTATACCTAAGAATAGGAATGAAATATTTATTATAACGAGTTTGAGAAATGAAAAAACATTTATGTAGTTGTGGATTTTTGTCATATAATATTGATATGTCACTCTGAATATATTTTGTCAAAAACATTGGACATGGTCTTAGTTGAATGTTGGAAATCATGAATGGTTTCATAAATATGTAAAAAATAAAATAATTTCTAACAGAAGATAAATATATGATGCCCAGATACACCTTTCTGTATCTTTATAAGGGATGAAAAGTCCATATTTTGATTAAGACATTATGAAAAATTGATAATGTCCCTTTATCTAAATAAAAAAATGAGTAATATGAGAATTTTGAGTCCTTGAAATATGGATAATGAAATTTTAAAAATAATAATTATAACAATTAATAGGAGTATAGTTGGATAAATTTTACATGAGATGAATTTTAGAAAATGAGGTAGGTTTACACAAACTATATTTTTCAATAGTGATTGCAATTGAATAATCTATATAATAAATGTAAGTCCTATGTTATTTAAATCCTTCTAAGTTGATAAATGACTATTAATCTATTTAAACAACTTAATTAATATTTGAAAAGAACTACCTAACACCTAATTATAATGTTATTATCTACTTATTATATCCAGTGATCAAATAAAATATGATTAGACAATCATGAGTGGTCAATAAAATCTAAAGAGAATTAAAGTAAATATATATATATTTAGAATTGTCTATATTCTGAATTTTTATGTTACAAAATATTTTGGTTTCATTAAGTAATTATATATATAAAAATAATTTCCTAAATAAAGAAATTTGAGATGGAACACCCTTAAAACATTGAAAATGAAAGATTCAAAAGAAAATGAGAGGGTTATATAGAAATATATATTAATATTTCATTCAATGGTATATATTTAACATACCTAAAGTAAATTTTGTAGTGAATACACTATATAATATAAAAAGGCTGTGAAATATCAAACATATCTCATGGATTTGAAAATTGAGAGAAAGAAACCATTACATAATTAAGAACTTTATAATTTAATACCCATGAAGGTTTGAATAGGAGATAGATTTCTTAAATCCTTATAATTAATTAATAATTAATATAAACTAAATATAGGGCAAACATATACAACATCAAAAAAAGAGAATAAATGTTGATTACACATCACATAATATAGAAAATACATTTAAATGAAAAACCCATAAAATTTTTGAAACATTTGAATGATAACATCCAAAGAGAAAACATGAAATTTAAATTAAAACCACATTAATTTTAGGAAACATTTTATATAATGCCTTCATATGTCATAATATACATCACATCAATGAAAAAATGTTGTATATACTGCATGCATGTTGATGAAATAAAAAATGAGATGATAATATCATAACATAATTCCTGAAATCCAAGAAATATTTTAACCTATCATATAATGAAAATAAAAAAATTAATAACCAATTTCTAAACCATATTCATATATATATATATATATATATATATATCCTATTATAAAAATAATTTATAATAATTTATTATAAATATATTAGTTAGTTATATATTATTTTCATTACTATATGTTATTAGTTTCAATTGTTTGTATAATACTAGTTTGATAATGGTGGTGTCAAATAATGTTTATAGATTTAAATTTCATCAATATGACATCATTAAATGTATGGGAATATATTTTTCATGGTGATCTAAAATTTCCTAACTTTACTTCAAAAGTATCTTAGTTATAATTCATATTGATAAAGTTAGTGACAAGCTTATATTTTTAATTTTTACAAACAACTATATTAATAATTATTTAATTATTGATAAAAAATGTCACAACTATTATCAAAAAATTATTTCCTAATTAATTTCATATAAAAACAATTTTTAATTTTCCATAGTTTCATGTGCTATAAATTTACATTACTGTTCAAATAGGTTTTTAAACCATCTTGATAAAATAATATTACATAATTAATTGATAAGTATAATTATCCAATGATTTAATAATTATACCATTAATAATTACATATAATAATATTATTTAGATTTTAACATGTTGTTGAATCATATTAGTTGAATTTTTGATAAATAAAAAAATTAGTGTGAAAAAATAAATACATCACTTTTGTGGAGGCGGAAGTTCGTATGTACTCATGGGAGACAGATTCATTTTCCGTTGACTGGGAGGAAGATAAGTATTTTTTTTTATAATTTTAGAAACCTAATAATTTAATAATTATCATAATTATAATTTATGTGGCCTCTCGATAACAATCCATGTCAGGATGTAATGAAAAATCAAACACATCATTTATAGAAGAAGTATTTCACGCATATGCATGACTACATTATCATTTTTCAAATGGTTTTGGATGATGGTCGAATTTGGGTCCTACATTAGTATAATAACATTTAAAATAGTTTTAATAATTATTTTATCCTTCATTTTTGGAAAAAATATATTATATAGGGTTGAAGAGGAAAACAATTAAGATAACATGGTTGAGAACATTACCTCTCCATGTCGTCATTCTACCATGAGTAATAGATTAAGGCTTTATAAGATGGTATTGTGTAATATCCAAGGTTTATATGACATGGGGAGAGATTTTAGTAGAGACTATTTTATAGTATTATTTGAGATAATTCTTCATAATGAGTATAGAAATGGGGTGTAAGTGAGATCGTTTTATAGGTTAAGGGAATGAATTTTTCTATGTATAAATTGTTACTAGTAAGAGTGCACACGTTAGATATGAAAAGTTGAGGAAAAGTATAAAATAATTGATTAGGTTATGATTTATGGTTGATAATACCACCATAAATAATTTTCACTCATATTTTATACACGTTTTAATGGTTTTTACTATAATAATTTATAGATTTAAAATATTTGGATTTTACTATGGTAATGAATTTTTACGTTTGTAATTTAATTTTTGTACTTAAAAATAAAATAAGACTTATTATTTAATTTACACTAATAAATTAAAAATATGAAACCAATATTATCGAATAAAATTAAGGAAAAATAAATTTAACATCAACACTTCTGACACATAAAAACCTGTATTTAGAAAATGAAAAATTTTAAGATTAAATGTTTTATTTTAGACAAAATTATCAATATTTTTGAATTTAATGAAATAAAATGGTTTATTTTTTTACCAAAATATACTTATATTAATTTAAATGATATCTAAAACCAAATTTCACCTAGCGTATTATTTTTTGTAAGAGGAAGATTTATATTAGTTTTTATTAGAAATATATTTCCTAATTTTTAGAATGTTAAACACGTGTTTTATAAATTCTTCTTAGTATTTTAAATGTATCTCTTCACTTTATAAATTCATTTTTATCATGTAATTTTTTATATGTTTTTAATTTATTCTTACTATAAAGACATGAACTCAATATTTACATATTCTAGTATCTTTGAACTTGAATTTACAATAATAAAATACAAATGATATTTTCATTTTAGAGTTTTAAAGAATTAGAAGAAACACATACATAGTAATACTATACATTACATGTGGATACCTATAATCTGTATCCTTTTTTCCCACCAAACAAATCTACTAAAAATAATTGTGATTTTGTTTCCTAAAAAATATTTACAATTTTCATCTTGACCTCATCCTTGTTTCTACTCATTCTTAAATCCCTATGAAAAACATTTTAAAAATTTGGTATGAGCATAAAAATCTCATCATGGCACATAAAAAATAACGAAACCATTAGTTCAGATAAAAACCTAAAATTCCATAAAAACTTTTTTTAAAAAGTTACCTTTTACCCCAATTGGTATAGTCATTGATTTAAAATAAATGATATGCAGATTAATTTTTGAAATCAATTATTTCCATGAAAACTCATAATCAATCATAGAAAATTTATAGAGGAAAATTATGACATCATTTCCACATCACTCTTACAATCACTCTTAATAATGGAATAACCATACGGTCGACTTCCGTACCTAATGCATTGGAGGTTATAATGTAAGCACCCATACTTTTTTTTTTCCGAAACCACCAATAATTGGTTAATAATGTAACCACCCATCATCATAAAAATTCTTAATAACTATAACATGGACATAAATCGTGAAATCTTCCAGCATAAAAACCTTCATAAGGAAAATAACATTTTCATTCTTGAAATCAATTATTTTTAGAATAAATATCATACATAAGAAAGAAATAATTTTCTTTGAGAATTAAAAAATGAACCGGTAAATGAATCATCAAATAATTATGGAATAATTATGATGATAAAATATTATTATATCGTATAAGTTATTAAACGTTCCTTTTTTTAAACAAGTCACAAAGTACATCATTTGGAAAATGAAAAACAATTCAGCTAATATCATTTTCTAAAAAAGTAAATCTTGGGTAAAATTGAATTTAAAAAAGAATACAATAATTATAAAATCATTCCTCAATTTTTTTTTTGGAAATCAATCACAAGGATATATATGAAAAATATAGTTTAAAGTGGAACATTAAAATTATAATTTATAAAATAAATTCCCTTACCTTGAGTCCGATTTGTCACACACATTCTTTATCTACTTGAATAATAAACCCATGTTAACTATTTAATAGATGAAAAACACTTTTCAAGATAATTATTCCATTTATTTCACATAATTCATTGTTATATAAAATTACACAATTAATTAATTTCAATTAAGATATTTTGATGATATTCGGTTTATAAATCTAAAATGACTATGGTATGCTAAATTATGCTCAAAGAGGTCATTATTCCATCATCTTAAAAAT
This sequence comes from Viscum album, assembly GCA_963277665.1. Classification (NCBI taxonomy): domain Eukaryota; kingdom Viridiplantae; phylum Streptophyta; class Magnoliopsida; order Santalales; family Viscaceae; genus Viscum; species Viscum album. The sequence goes on from OY728131.1 coordinate 1,199,533,350, forward strand.
AATATTCATGGAATAATTATCAATTTTATGAATTAGTTATAATTTAAAGTCTTATTATTAAATATGGTTATGGAAAATGATCTACATTACAATCAATGAGATGGTAGACTGTATGTATGCATGAGTAGCATTTCCATTTTTCAATGGTCATTATAAAAATTTGGTAAGCATAATTTAATCTTAACATAATGATAATACTATATTTAATATAACATTAATTCTTTAAAAATAATTATAAATATCATTTATGTTATGTGCTGATTAAAAATGAATCACTTCGCTTTGTGAAGGTGGTGGTCCACACGTACGCACGAACAACGTTATCATTTTTTAGTGCATGGAAAAGTAATAATAGAAATTATATATTATATTTTTATACTGATAATTATTTCATTAATGTAATATATACTAATTAAATATATAATTATAAACAGTCTTGATTGATGATGATGGAAAATGAATTAGATCGGTTCATGAGGTGGTAGTGTCTCGTATACACGAACAATGAATTTTTCCCCATTTTATAGAAGAGGTGTTAGATATAGGTTATTATATTAAAATAATAACATATTAGTATATTAATTATAAATTTTATTATTATTTTATAATGGTTGAAAAATATTTTAGGGAATTGCAAGAAGAAACAAAACTAAAACATCTAGATGAAAACTCTACCACTTCTTTGAAAAACATACTTTTCATAAAACCCTAAAATCACTAAGATTGCTATTATGAATAAAAAACCTCTATAATTATAGGATATATTATAGGAAGGTATTTTCTTAGGTATTTTTTAAAATAAAGGGGGTTTTAAGTGTAAAAAAATGTGAAGAAGAGGAACTCTTTTATAAGAGAGGGGAGGGTCACTCCTTGAATTTCTCAAAATAATCAAATATAATAAGATTATTATTGAAAAAATACATCAAAATGGAATATAAATGTATTATGTTTGAAATTTTAGATAACTTATTATCCTATTTTTTCTTATTTCTTATTTTTATTATTTTTAATTAAATTTCAAAAAATTACTTCTATATAATATCAGTATTGTAAATTTTGATACTATTCAGACATTGAATTTAAAAACATCATGAAAATAATTAAAATAAAAAAAATACTTTATAATATCCTAATAATGTTATGGTAATATATATAATTCATTAATTTAATTTATTATCTAAAGATATATTTATTTTATTTTTTTATATCATTTATTTTATTTTTCCTTATATTAAATAATTACTACATCAGTGTTGTGTAATAATTAAAGGTAATTATTTCATCCCTAAAAATAAAAAATAAATTACCATGATTAATATAAATATTTTTTATTTTATTATAATTTATATAATCTAGCATATCCATAGATAATATCAAATTAAAAATATAAAAAAAATCAAACAAGAGTGTGGCATGCTTGACTTTTATTAAAATAAAATACTGTAAAGGTCATAATCTAGTCCAAGTGGACCCAAAATATCATTAATTAGAAAATTGTACGATTTTGGCTGATATATACTCATGTAATAAGATGTTGGTATGCTTTTTGATATTTTAGGGTTCTTATCATTTTATTTATAACATAAATTACCTGGTTTACCCATTACTGTGGTGACCGCAATTACTAAATTTACTATTCATATTGACACAAAATTAAAGGGTCATAATTTCTAAATTTGGACCAACTATTTCCAAATATTTAATCAACTTTACAAAGTTCCAAATAAATAATTTTCTTAATTTAATTGAAAATTAAACTCAAAAAATGAAACGAAAAACAACTTTTCAGAAAAATTCTCTTTTAAATACAAATTGTGTAGATACTAATTCTTTGTATAAAATTCATTCAAATAACCATAATTTTTATATATTAAATTCAAATTAACTAAATAAAATTTTAAATTAACTCAAATAATAATTTTACTATATAAATACTTTTAAATTAAATACAGTTTTCAAGAAAAATTAGTATTTATCACTGTTCATATAAAATCAATATTTTCATTAATTTATCAAGAAATAATCATAATATATTTTTTCATGATGAATTTAAAATTTTAATTCATATTTTCAAATTAAAAGTCTATAATTTGAAAATTAACATTTTAAATTAATTATTATAAGAAATGAGTTTGATAAATCCATTTTCATTTTTATTTTAAGAATTACTTATAATATTTATAAAGAATATAACTACATAATTCATTATTAATAATAAATATTAAAATTATTTTTTATATCATTATATGATTGTTTACATTCTCCCCCTTTTATAAATTGTATCCTCAAAATTTTGAAGTTGGTCTTCGTAACCAAAGTTCAAGAATTCAAAATACCGATGTTGAAATCTCTTATCATAAAAAGGGTAAATAAGCATTTCACAAAATAAGTGAGAAATGGGATATTATAAGTTCATCTAAGTTGAAACATACTAGGTTTCCAAATAGGATATCATATGTAATGTCCAAGAATTTATGTGAATTTTTTATTTCTATGGAATTATTTCGAGACTAGGCACTAAGACGATGTGCGATTCTGAGGCCTAGAGGGCTCAGAATGATTCATCAAAAAATGCGATGCTTTAAATAATAGGCTAGATTGGTTTTGTTGAAAATTTGGTATATCTCTTAAACGGGTTCCAAAATAAAAAATCTGAGGGCATGATTGCGTTCAGGATGACATGTTTACCCTAAGTGAAAATTAAGTTTAGTCAGTGCATACCTCTATGAAAAATCCCAAAAATAGAATAACTTTAAATAAAATTATAAAATAAAATAATTTTATTTTTTGAATGGTTATAACTCACAAACGAATAATAATATTAAAAATATAAGACCACCATTGAACATGTGATGGTATGGTTTCCTTAGGCAGATACTAATATTGGCTGGTGTGAGCCTACAATGGAAGTTATTTTTTGGCCATAAATAAAATAATTAAGTTACAATTATTTTATTTTCAAATATGTATAACTCCTAAATGGTAACTCAGATTGAAAATATGAGTGTACCATTGAGATCAGGGGGGTTTGTTCCCTTTAGGAAGAGCCTAAACTTGACCAATGCAGGTAGATGGTGAATGTTAATTTTTGAATTTTTAATGGGTTATTTAAATAAATGTTCAAGTGATTTTTTCTTACGTATGAAGCAGTTCATGGATTTAAAATCCAAGGGCAGCGTTGAACTCAGAATAATGGGATTAGCCTAGAAAGGACTTGACATTGGTCGGCAAGGGCTGAATGGAAAAGATTATTTTTGGACTATTTAAGGAAAATAAATAAATAACATATAATGTTATTTTATTTATTTTCACAATAATGAGTGGTGACACGATGACATTACGGTGCAATGATGAGATAGCGATGAGACATATTAATGGATTATTTAAGAAAGTGTTACATCACTTTAACGATTCATAACAGTGAAGTTGTTTCATAAGCGAAACAATGTATTGACATGACATCATAGTGTAATAGAAACATTGCGATGTGTTTTCCTTTTATTTAGGTTGACGCATTGGTGGAATGAAAAATTACACTGGGAGGACTCTCTAAAGAACAACCGATGAATCTCTTATCCAATGAAGAATTAAAAACACTAATAAACGTCAAACATCTTTGACATACCACGAAGAAGGAAATCAGAATCGACAAACAACGTCGACGTCTTCAAACCTCAAGGATGTAACGTTGAAAAAATGAACATAAAAGAGGAAGGGGTGTAATTTTTTCTAGTTCTTCCCCATTATTATTATAGAACCAATAAACGCAGGTCAACCCATAAACAGGTTGATCCGCGAATCATACGTTTATGCGGGATGATATCTTTATTTTGATATTTTCATTATCTAGGAATTGAGATTATCATTAGTTGATTTAATTGGAATCCACAAACCTCCCATGTTTATAAACCTATATTATAGAGTGTAAAGGGCTGACACAAACAAGGCCTCAACACCTCTGTCATGTGTGATTATTATGGCTATGTACTAAAAGTTGCAGCAAGAGGAATCCAGGTCTAAGGCAGGGATGGAGGTGACCCTGGAGGCCCCAATTCACAGAAAGGTCGTAAAATGGACACTAGAGTAAATCTAGTGGCCCGTAGGAGGGAATACTAGCACTCCGGTGGTGGGGGCGCACAATGGCGACCATAGGTGGAGGACGGAGACACACCCGTGGGAATAACGTGATGATAAGTGGCTGTTGAGGCAGATGGACAAGGTGCCAGGTGGGCACCCTATGGTGGGGGGTCCTATTTCCAGGCCACCTCGGTGGCTGGTAAGCCGCAGTTGCCCGCCTGCGGATGAAGGAGCCCCACGCGTCTGCAGGGAAAGAAGGAGTAAGGACACGTCCAGCTTACTCATCCCAGGACCACCCCACTGGCCACTCATGTGGTCGGTCTTCAGGCTAGTGGGGCATCTCAACAGCCGATGGGTCATTCCCCCAGCCATCGGGTCAGGATGGACCCGTTCCCATCAGGCCGGATCCACATCGGTGAGCCAGAACAATTGCATAATTGGTCGGTCCCATGCCAAGTAGTCCTGATCCATGTCGGCATGCCAGATTCACGATGGAAAGTCAGACCAACGACTTTCAGGCTATGCCAGACAAGACCTGGTCGTTGGGCGACCAGGTGGGCTGGACCCTCGGCCAAATTGAGATGGGTCCCACAAGGCCCATCGGGCCTGGACCACTGGCAACACCGGACCAGACCGTCCCATACATGAATTGGGTCAAGTCGAGTTGGTTGAGTTAAATCGGGGTATTTGGGACCCCTGGGATGGTATGGTCACGTTGGTCTGACCGGGTCAGACCATACCCAGACACAACCAGCTCCGGTTTACTAAAAAACTAATAACTCACAAACAAGGAATCTTATTGACAAGACGTTTTCAGATTTGGGATCCTCTCGACGAGGCATACATTTTGGAATGCCTTGAAGAGACATTCTTAGATCTTGCGATGTAATGAATGTCCTGATGAGTGGTCCTACCTGGAACACATCATAAGGAACCCTACGATTGGATGAGACCAAAATACTTCTGACGTTTGATACTACATTACTCAACTATGTCCCTATGGGAAGAAATTATATGGTGGAAAGAACTTCTATGTAAATTTTCTAGACCATGGTATGCGACGAGGAGTACCTCAGTTGAACAAGATTAGTGGTAAGAACTTCTTTGTGACTTTGCAGGCCCACTGTATGTGATGGGGAGATATACCAAAGTAGTCCAAGGTTAGTGGGAATAAAATATCTAGGATTTCTCAAGACCATTGTACTTGATATAGGAGGATTTCTCTAGTAGAAAAGGTTTTCAATGATGTGACTGATGTTTCTGCAATCACTACTCTAAATGTATACTTGGTTTGAGATATCTTGTGTTTTGTGATTTACATTGAGGATTGTTGTGTGGTCTTCCCTTTTTGTTTTGGGGTCCCAACTGAGTATCACGTTGCTCACCCTTTCACGGGATATTCCCACACATGACATATCCCATGTAGGTGATCAGCATTTCGACAGAGACTATGGTGAATTTGGACCCAGAGGTACTCAGGGAGGCCAGACCGACCTATGCTACGATTGTGGACATTGTGTCCTAGGACCCAGTGGGGACCAGTAGGATCAGGTAAACATGACATTCTATTTTAACTTCCATTATCTACAATACTCTCATGATTAGGTGGGGTTTTCCACAGATGACCATCAACGTTTTTTTGAATCTTTGATGTTTTCATTTATTTTATTGAGTTTGTATTTTGGCCCAATTATTTTAGTTGAACTTGTACTCATATATTGTTTAAGTGGTACTTGTTCCCTTTTCAATGTGTGGTACTTGGTTGGGCATGTATGTGCATAAAGGTACTCAGGATAATTCCTCCCATTTGTATGTTGATTCCTTCAGTATTAGTCACTAGTTTTTGGCCTCTAGGAGGTGGGCATGGGGTAGTCACGATACATTCCTTGAGGGGTATGGGTCATGACAAAGAGGTATCAGAGGGAGTTTGGTTCTGCTACAAATACTTGGAGTATATGTTTGTTTTGGGGAAATGGTTTTAAGTGTTGTGAGTTCGACTTGTAGATTTTGGGAGTCTAGTGTTGGTGCTCTGACCAACGAATCCATAGGCCAAGTCCTTGAATTATGTTTTCAACTCAATATAGGAATACATTGGTTTTATAAGTGTCTCTTTATATTATATTGAATAAGTGTCAACTCACCATGTATAATTTTTAGACTGTGGTTCATCTTGATTCTCTTTCAAGATGAATCCATGTAGACAACCAGCTAGGATTCTAGTGCGTGACCATGAGGATGGTCCACAGAGTGATGATGCCTCAGAATAGGGACTATTTCTTGAGATGGTACCTTCGGGCAGTGTACCAGTAATACCACAACCTATTGGTTTGTAGTTACTACCTGCGATATAGCTATAGGAAACATATAAGCTCAATGCCTTACATGAGTTTCAACGAAAGATACCCCTCAGGTTTCAAGGTGATCCCAACTCACATGCGGCTAAGGAATTGAATGAGGTGGTGAAAAAGTTTCCATCTATATAGGGAACCATTAGATTGGATGGAGGTTTTAGAAGTTAGCCTTATATGTGGCTCAGAAGGGAAATCATAGGGCTTAAATTACCCCGATCATACGATGAGGTGACTTTTCCGTGGAAAAATCTTGAGAACCATTCTCAAAGAAGGGGTTTCTTTCCAATAAAAAGGCTAAGTGGTTTTTGTTCACATGATCTTATATAACTTTAGTTGGATGAAATTTCAGTAGCTGAGTATTCATTTAGACGTACCGACCATTCTGGGTACTTACTGAAAATGATACGACCAGTGCTTCAGGGCTCAGACCACTGAGAGAAATGTGTTTTGGGACATCTGATCCATCACTATTCCTCATTCCATTTCCACTTATGTTTGTGTGACAGAGAGAACACTTATTTTTGAATGTTCTTTGGAAAAGCAGATAATACTAGTGAATGTCAGCAGTGGAAAAGTAGGAAACTGATGTCTTTATTTGAGGCTTGGACCTGTAAAATGTTTTGGGAAGAGGAATTGATAGGGAAAAATTATACTATAGGGAAGAAGATGTTGAAGAGAAAGGGAGAGTATCTGGAGATGGTATGAATTTTGAAATGTTACAACCACCACCACAATGCGGTCCCCACCAGGCTCAGGGAGCTGTAGGACAGAAGAAAGTAGTAGAAGCATGTGGTCAAATAGTATGACCTAACAGATCTGGAATGATTCGAGGTATGGTCTGTGTATACTACTAGCAACCGCATTAATAGATATAATTACTAATAATTCTTTCTTGTCACAAATCTTGTTCATGACCAAGAGTTTCTAGTTAAATTGTTGACGTGATCCTTATTTCTAGAGATACCTATTAGAGGATACTTGATTATCAAACTTTTTCCGATAGTGTGATCATACCCTTGAGGAATGAGTTTCGGTTGGAACCTCTTGGTGGCAGCGTCAAGGCCTTGCGATGTTAGTATGGGTATGGACTAGTCATCTAAAATTCATGTTCATATTTCCTATTTTATGCAAAAAGGATGTGGTATATACTCAATTTTGGAATGGGTTTTCTCTTGTTCTATGAAAAATGAAACTCAGGGAGCACGAAATAAACTCATGTATAAGAGGGTGCAGCTGATCACTCTTTATTCAGCCAACCTCACCCTCATGGAAGTAGATTTTTTGAGTTGTCAGTTCCCAATATCAGAGGTGGAGTTCGGGAACATCCTTTCAAAGGATGTTTCCAATATTTCATCCCCACAGGGTGAGGAACTTCTGTATCATTCTACACCCTAATATGGCACTGTTATCGGTATCCGTATATCGAAGGGCTTTTGTAGGGCTTCACAATTAGGGGGCATTGGTTGGGGACTTATAGAGGAAGTTCATAGTAAGTCCTAGTGCAAGAGGTTATGTGTGGATTACCAAAATGTTTACCAAGTGTCCATGCAGAATGAGTACCTGATACCAAAGGGTCAATGTCCACATACATCAGTTAAAAGGGGTATCCCTTCGCATGGATGGAAACATGCCCATAGGTTTTTTATAGTTGAGACAACAACTATGGTTCGAGTTCCTGTTGGACTATGACTTTGAGATAGTCTATACTCCTAGGAAAGGAGATGTGGTGGAAAGATGCACTCAGTAAGAGGTCGGGTTTACAGCTACTGAGTGAGGTGATTGAGTAACTAGATGCAATTCCGATATCATTTTTGGATAATAATGGGGAAACATAACTTTAGTCAATGACTGTCACTTCCCCATTCTAATATTGAGTCTAGGTGGAACAGTTTGAGGATGTTGACTATGAGGCCCGACATGCTTTGTTCTCCCCATGGCAGTCTCCCGTTAGATTTTCAATAGGTGGGGAGCACATCATCCTTTTCAGAGGAAACACCGTAGTACTAATGACGTTATGGGAGGGGTGTTGAGGGAGTTCCATATATCCCACTTGGTGGTATATATTGAAGTGGATAAGATGTAGCAGGACCTCCGATATCTGTACTGCTTGCCGAGGATAAAGAATGCGGTGGCCAAGTTTGTTTCACGATGCATCACTTCTCAGCAAGTGAAGGCTGAGAATTAGGTCCCAATAGTATTGTCCTAGAAATTCAAAGTGCCAGAGTAGAAATGGGATGAAATATTGATGAACATTATTATGGGGTTACCAAGCACATTCAAGGGATATGACTTCATTTGGGTGATCATTGACTAACTCACCACGTCGGCTCACTTCCTACCCATTCGGGAGTATGAGCCAGTAGAGGGCTTGTGATGCCTCTACATCCAGAGGATAGTGTGGCTTCATAGGGTGTCTTTGAAAATCATCACAGACTGTGTTTCATGCATTACATCCCAGTTGTATAAGGGTTTGTAGAAGTCGTTTGGGAGTCAGTTGTGCTAGAGCCCAAATTTTCACCCACATACTGATGGTCAGATGAAGCAGACTATACATACCATAGAGGAAATGCTTCATTATTGCATCCTTGATTTTGGTTGTAGATGGAAAGACTACCTACCACTGTTGTAATTTTCATACAACAACATATATCACTCCACCATTGTTATGGAACCATTTGATGCCTTGTACGGGCTGCCATGTAGATCACCTCTATGATAGATAGACCCAGGGGAGTCCACACTCATGGGTTCAAAGATGGTATGGGCTACCACTGAGAAGGTGTAGATCATCCAGGAGCATATGAGGACATCACATAATCTACATAAGTCTTATGATAACAGGTGATAGAGACCCTAAGAGTTTGAGGAGGGAGACCATGTTTTTTTTTCAGGTCTCACCCTGAATAGTATTGCAAAGATTTGGATGGGATGGAAAGCTATCTCTGAGTTTTATCAGACTATTAAAGATTCTAAGCAGTGTTGGCATGGTCATATACCACATAGACCTTCCCCTATAGATACACCAGGTGCACAATGTTTTTCATGTGTCACAACTAAGGATGTACCTGCATGGTCCATCGCACATCATCGACTAGGGAGAGATGAAAATTGATGATGGGGAGAAATTTGCGGAGTTTGCAGTGGAGATAGAGTATCGAAAAAAGTGGGTCAATTGTGGACATTTGATTCCTCTAGTTCACCTTCAGTGGCAGCACAATAATCTTCATAAGAACACATGAGAGTGGGAGGATCCGATTCTTGCTCTGTACCCATATTTGTTTGATTTGCCTCTATTTTGGATTTTGGGGATTTAAATACTTAAGGTGGGGATAATGTAATTTCCTGGAGTTTCTGTGTATTTGTTAATACCTATGTAATTATTTCGAGACCAGGAACTAAGACGACATGTGATTCTGAAGACCTAAGTGCTCAGAATGATCCATCAAAAAAGTTATTCTTTAAGTAGCGTGTGTGAGAATTTTTTTATGAAAATGTGGTATTGCTCTTAAATAGGTGACCTAATCAAATATATAAAGGATACATTGTTTTTAGGATGGATATTTTACCCTAATAGAAGCTTAGGTTTATTCCGCGTATGCCTCCAGTGAGAAATCCCAAAAAATGGAATAACTATAAATAAATTATTTAAATTTATTTATTTTATTTTTCATATGATTATAACTAATTAATGGTTACTCAGATTAAAAAAATTAGACTACTGATGAACTCATGAGGGTAATATTTCATTAGAATGATCATAACAATGGTTGGCACGTGCCAACAGTGGAAGTTTGTTTTTGGCAGTAAATAAAATAAATAGGTATTTTTTTTGTAAAATAATTATAACTCTTAAATGGTTACTCAGATTGAAAATTTGATAGTACTATTGAGCTCATGGGGGCTTGTTCCTTTTAGACAGAGCTTAACCTCGACCAACGTGGGTTGAGGGTGAATGTTAATTTTTGAACTTTTTAAGGATCATTAAAATAAACGCGCGAGCTAGTTTTTCTACCTTTTGATCCAATGAGTTGATCAAAAATACGAGGGCACCTATGAACATGAAACACTAGTATTCACTTATAAATGAGTTATCTTCAGCCGCTAAGGTCCGATAGAAAAATTTAATTTTCAGACTATTTGAGAAAACTAATAAAATAACATCAAATGTAATTTTATTTCTTTTCTCACCGACGAGCAGTGACATAACGATGTTGCACTGCAGTGATGAGGAAGTGATGGTATTCTTTAATGGATCTCATTAATGGATCATCAACATGTAGTGTAACAATGATTTAATGACGCATAATAGCGATGATGTTTCATCAGTGAAACAATGTAATGACGCAATGTCGTAGTGTAATAGAAACATTGCGACAAGTTTTCCATTTATTTTGGTTGAAGAATTGGAGAAATGATGAATTAAACTTTGAGGATTCTATGATGAACCACTAACAAAATTCCACTACAATGAAGAACAAAAAACTACGAAAAATGTCAATCATATTCGACGCACCTTGAAAAATGGAGTCGGAAGTGACAAACGACATCATCATCTTGAAACCTCAAGGATATAATGCTGCAACGACGAACTTCAAATAGGAAGGGGCTTAATTTTTTGAATGTTATTCCCCATTCGTATACTAGAAATAACAAACACAGGTCAACCCATGAGCATGTTGATCCACGAATCGTGCATTTACGTGGGAGGGTAACTTTATTTTGGGAATTTCAATATCTGAGAAATGAGATTATCATTTTTTTATTTAATTTGAATCCCCAAAACTCCCATATTTATAAACCTCTAACACATAGGGAGTGGGAAGACACAATAAATGATTGAGAACCTATGTCATGTTCATTAATTGTGGTTGTATTTTCAAAGTGGCGGAGAACTGAGAGGCCCATAGGTGTAGAGAAGTTGGAAAATGGATAACCAGAGAAAATTTGGTGGCCTGCAAAAAGAACCGTCATTGCGCCAAAACCAGTGGAAGCATGAGAGTGTGGCTCGTAATGGAAGCCATAAAAAGTGGATGAAGGCATGCTCATCGGCGTGTCGCGGTGGAAGGAGACCGTTGCAGCAGAGCGATGTGGCGTCAGGAAGGCACTGCCTGGAGTGGAGACCTATGCCTGGTTGGATGGAAAGTCACGGTTTCCCGACTGTGGCTGGAGGAGTCCCGCGCGTCCATTGGGAATTAATGTTGATGGACGCGGCCAACTGCCGCATCCCAGGAACACCCCACTAGCTGCTCAAGCGGCCAGTCTTTGGGATGGAGGGCCGTGTCCTCAACTGGCAGGCCGTGCCCCCGACCACCAGGTCAGGCCGGTCCCATGCCCAGTAGGCCAGACCCATGCCAATAGGCCAAATTCGCACTGGTGGACTAGACCTGTGCCCTTTGAGCCTAGAAAAACTAGACTAGGTCACCGGGCAACCCAACATGTTGGACCCTCAGCCAAACCAGGTCGGGTCCAGTGAGGCCCATTGTGCCCAACCCAATATCCAAGCCTGATAGGACTGACTCAGACCTAAACTGTGTCATGTAAACTTAGTTGAGTAAAACTGGGGTATGTGGGACACCCATGATGGGTTGGTCGGGTCAATCTGACTGGGTTGGACCGATCCCATAGGCAATCTATCCTTGTTCACTAAAATGATAATAACTCGCATGTCAGGCATCCAATTGATGATCTGTTTGCTCTATTGGGACCCTATCGATGAGGAAGAAATTTTTTTATTCCATGAGGATGATTTAATTGATATTTACATTCGAAAAATGGATTGAGGAGTAGCTCTACCATGAAAAATTAATACGGAACCCTGCAGTTGGCTTAGACCTGAACACTACTGACTTTTGACTCTGTATGACTTGATTATGGCCTAGTGGGAAGCATATCGTCGTGACTTTGCCGGACCATGGTATGCGACGAGGAGGAGTACCTCATTTTCCAAGATTAGTGGGATGTAATTCTATATGACTTTGAAGGACCACAATATGTGATGGTGAGGTGTACCTAAGCAGTCCAAGGATAGTGGGAAGCACTTCTCCGTGACATAGTAAGCTCAATGTTCTCGATAGAGATGGAGTTGTCCTGCAGCCAAGGTGTTCGATGATGTGACTGATGTTTCTTCAATCACTACACTAAATGTATACCTAGTGTGGGTTGTCGTGTGTTTTAATCTTTACATTGAGTAATGTTGTGTGGTTTTCCATTTTTGATTTTGGGTCCCTACTGAGTATCTCATTACTTATCACTACAAAGGCTCCACCCACTCATGACGTGTCCTGTGTAGGTGTTCAGTGTTTCGAAATAGACTTTGGAGGATGAAGACCCAGAGGTACTCAGGGAGGCGGGACTGATGCGTGTTAAAACGATGGACTTAGTGGGCTAGGACCGGGTGGGCCCCAGTAGGATCTGGTGGACAAAACATTTTACTTCATCGTCCAGTAGCTATATAAATATCAGGATCTTGTGGAGTTTTCCACAAATGACCATCTATGTTTCCTTATTTTACAATTTCTATTTTCAGTTATTTGGTTGGGTTGTATTCTGGACCACATGTTATAGTTTTACTTGTACTTAGCTATTCTTTTAGTGAAACTTTTTCCCTTTTTAGTGTGTGGGACTATTTTGGGTGTGTGTGTGTGTAAAATTACTCAGGAAAATACCTCCCACTTGTAGGTTGACGCCTTTGGTGCTAGTCGTTAGGCCATGGCCTCTGATAGGTGGGCATGGGGTAGTCACAATAAAGGCACTAGGGGGAGTGTTATGAAAACATAAGTGGGAATTGAAATCATGGATACAGATGAATAATATAACTCCCAAGAAATTATTGAGAGTGATAGAGAATATGTTCTGGAGAAATTTAACCATTGCAAAATCATAAATTTGTGATAGGTTAAAAGGCCGTTGATTTCATGGTAATAAAATTAAATAGATAATGTTTTCATTTAAAAATACTTTTCTTAGAGTTGAATTATTAAATTAACATCCATACTAAGAATATAGAGAAATATACTTACTAGACAAGTATAATTTTATCCTATAATCAATTTCATCCACAATTTCTTTTTTTACAAATGATGAGTATTCAAGATGAATTTTTATTTCATAAATAATTAGAATAAACATTTACAGATCATAAAATACACTAAATATTGATTATATATTCCTCCTATAATTAATAATTAAAAAAAACCAAAATGTTTTGTGCATGTTTTGATAATTCCCAAAAATAAATAAATCTTTAAATGAAGAAAAACTGATTTTAATCAATGAAATACAACAATAATACCCAATGTTCAACACATATAATTCAATAAACAACCATCCTTACAATTACAAGAAAAATATTATAGTCTATTATAGAAACCTAAAAACAGAAGAATTTGATAACATAGTCTTCGAAGATTAATTTTAACATTTATTTCCAAATATAATCAATCATTCATAATGTCTAATTCAAAAAATGTATTTTCCCAAATCACATAATATCCAAGATATGATAGTCATTTATATAAACAACCCAAATCACCATAAATACATAATAAAATCATATATTCTTCCAAAATATAGTTCAAAAATTATTCCTCAAATAAAGTCCCGTAATATTGTGTTTACCATAATCCTAAAATGTTCCCCAAAAATTATTTTTATCTTCCTCTAAAAAAACAACAATAACTTAATTACCAAGTCAATTTATAATCATATGGTTATCTATTTGTAAAACATATGTTCCCAAAATAAACTTATTATTCATCTATCAAATCGTTTAAGTAAAAAAAATTCCATAATAACTTGGACTTCACGTAGGTTAGTGGAAAGCGGTTCACCCTTATCACCCTTCGCAAATGGGTTCAATCCTCATGAAAATTCTAGATGAAATGGGTTGTCTCGTAACCTACAGATTGTCCTTTTTATAAAACTATATTTATATAACCCTTAAAACATTCCTAGTAATGTGATAAAAACCTAAAAATAACATTAATATATTAAAAATTAATGAATCATTTTAACCCCAAAAGTTATCTTATACCTTTCATTTTTCATCCCAAAATGTAATAATCTATAATGACCTGAAAAAAATATATTTACCTAAAAATATCATCATTCACCTTAATATTTCACAACATAATGCCTCAAAACTGGTTTATAATATAATGAAATTTTGTTCAACATTAATATTTTAAACCCATGATGGTATCCATCACTCATAAGATAACCTCACATGAAAAAATTCTAATCTACAAAGTGGTATAAACCCTCCTATGATACCACTTGTATGGACCCAATCTTAATTATTATGTATTATAGTGTCTATGAATGAGAATTCACAATATTAAAATCCAAAGGATATTTTTTGTTCAGGTTTTTAAGGAATTAATACAAACTCTTATGAAGTAAACCAATACATTACATGTGGACACTTATACTCAGTATATATATTTCCGACAAAAACATGATTAAAATGAAACATGATAACTTTTCATGAAATATATTTATAGTTTTCATCTTGACCTCATCATTATTACTATTCATCTATAAAATCTTGTGAAAAAACATGTTAAAAACATGGGATGAGTACAAAAAAACTCAGTAGGGTAAATAAATAGAATAAAACCACTAGCCCAGTGAAAAACATGAAATATCATATAAACTTTTCTTAAAAATGTAACTATTAACCCAATAGGTATAATCATTGATTTAAAACAAATGATATCCAACTTATATTTTTAATGAAATTATTTCCATGAAAAATCTTAAATAATATTATAATGATAATATTAGTAACTTGGGATATAATTTTTATATAACTCTTACATTCATGCCTTCAAATTCAATAACCATATAGTCAAATTCCATAGCCAATGCATTGGAGGTTATAATGTAACCATATATACTTGGTTTATCATGGAAAAAAATTATTTGTTAATAACATAAACATCCATAAACATAACAATACCCAAGAACCATAACAGAAACATCAATCATGAAATCTTGCAACATAAAAACATTCCAAAGAAAAATAACCTTTTTATTTTGAAATCACTTATTATTAGAAAAAATTGTGAACATTAAAAGTAATACATTTTATATGAAAATAAACATATAAAATGATAAATAAGTATTCAAATAATTAAGGTTTCATGATGGTTTAAAAATTATCTCATTTCGTATAAGTTAGAAAACAACCCTTCTGTATTTTTGTTTGAAAAGTCATAAAGTCCCATGTTTGGGAGAAAACAAAATGATTCATTTCAAAAAAATTTAAAAAAAGTAAAACCTGGGTTAAAATTACTCTACAAAATAATAAAATAATGATAAAAAAATATTTAAATAATTTTTTACAAAAAATCATAATTATAATGAAGAAAAGGAGAATTTTATGGTAATAATTAAAAATATAATTTTTAAATGAAAGTCATTTCCCTTATATCAGATTCATCATGCATGTTATATATATTTATGAATAATATATATACTTTATTCATTAAATATATTAATAAACATCTTCAGGTTCAGTAATCCTTTATAACACTTATTTAATTATTATATGTAATTATATAATTGATTACATTCATTTCGGTAATTCTGATGATATTCAGTTCATAAGTCCAAAATGACTTCTATATGTGGAATTATGCTCAATGATATAACTATTACATCATATAAAGATTAATTTTCATGCAATAATTATCACTTTTAATCATTAAATACACTTTTAATTCCAATTACTAATGATGGTTAAGAAAAATTATTTTCTTTACAATCATGAAGATTGTAGGCCATAAGTACGCACGAGTAGAAATTTAATTTTCCAGTGATAATTATGGAAGGAATTAAATTATTATTTTATATTTCAAGAATTATAAACATATATGAAATATCATATTATTTTTTAAATATACTTATATATTTCATTAATGTGATTTGATGATGAAAAAAAATTCACATTTCTTAGTGGAGGTGGTAGCCTACACGTATGCATTAACGACACTATTATATTATATTAAATGGGAAATTAATAATTTATATGATATATAATATTTTAATAATGATAAATAATTCAAAAAAATGATATAAAAATATTAATTCCATCATTATAACCATTCTGGAGAGACTGTGATGAAAAACAAATTATATCGATTCGTAAGGCGGTAGTCCGTCATACAAATAGAAAACATATTTTTCTATTTGATAGAAGAGGATATGGATATAAATTATTATGTTAATATAATAACATATAAATATATCTAGGATTATTTTAGTATTTTACCGTGGTTTAATAAGATTTTATAGATGTGGAATAATAATAAAATAAAACATATAGATAGAAACTATACCACTTCTTTAGAAAACCTATTTTTATTAAAACATTAGGACCAATAAGATTGATATTTTATCTAAAAATATAAATATATAATTAGTGTAGTTATTCTAGAAATGTATTTTAGAAGGATTTGGATGAAAAGGGTTTTGAAGTGTGAATAAATGAGAAGATGTTCTCTTTTATAAGATGGGTAGGGCACTCTTGGTATTTCTCAAAATATTAAAACACAGTAAGACTATTATAGAGAAAAAATGCTTCAAAATGGACAATAAATTAATATATGATGATATTTTTGACAAAATATTGTTCAATTTTTTATTTTTAAATATTTTTTCTGTGTTTATATAATTTAATAAAATATTAATCATATAAAATATCACTATTGGTCAATTTTTTTACTATTCACTACTTGAATTTAAAAACATCATTACAATAAGTAAAACTCATAACAACTATTTTATTATATCCTAAAAATTTTATTTTAATCTAAAGAATTTTTTTATTTCATTAATTATATCAAATTATATTTCTTTTAATATTTTTTAATATCATTTATTTCATTTTCCATTATTTAAAAAATTACTCCATCAGCGTTGTCAATGAATTTAATGTAATTATTTATTATCTAGAAAATAAGAATAAATTATCACGATTAAGATAAATAATTTATATTTTATAATACATTTTTTAGTAAAAATTATCCTTTATATAACACTATATGAAAAATATTACACATATTTTAAAAAAGAGTGTGACATGTTTAAATATTCATTAAATAAAATACTCTAAAGGTAATTATCTCATACAAGTTTCCCTAAAGGGTCATAAATTAGACCCTTGGACTATTATTAGCTATATATACTCCTAAAATAAGATTTTATTTTTCTGATTTGGTCATTTTAGGGTTCTTAACATTTTATTTTCAACTGAAATTACCTTATTTACCCTTTACCGTGGTAACCAAAATTAATAAAGTTACTATTCATATTTATAAAAAATAAAAGGGTCAAATTTAATAAATGTGTACCCCTATATTATGAATATGGGACAGAATTTTCGAAATTCAAAACATAAAAGTTTCAAAATTTAATTTAAAATTAAAATGGAAAAACACTAAAAAATGTTTTTAAAAAATATTTCATTTTTAATTAAATTTTTTTAATACCAAATCCATGTATAAAATCCATTTAAAAATAATAAATATATTATTTTAAATAAAAATCAACAAATTAAAAATTAAAACTATTCCAAAACATAATTTAACCTTGTAAATACTTTAAAAGAAATTAAAATTGTAAATAAAATTTATTATTTTTTATTATATCTAGAATAATACATATTTTCAAAAAATTAGGAAAAAATCATCATAAGATAATTTTTCCATGAAAAATTAAAAAATGAAATTTATTTTTTAAAATTAAAATTTTATATTTTTAAAATTAAATGTTTAAATAAAATCTTATAAGAAATTAGTTTAATAAAACCAATTTTTATTATTTAATGAATTACATAATATATTTATGATGAATATAAATACATAACTTAAGAATACTAATAAATAATAAAATGATTTATTGTATCATTACCTTTTTTATTACACATGGTTCTTGATGTTATCATAAATGCTATGTTTTTAGTATAAACATTATTATTTACTATTTAGCTAAAAAAATTATCATCGAAAAATAAAAAAACAAACTATGACAATTTTAAAAATATTGATTCAAAAATGATGTTCAATTTTGAAAATTAAAAATCTAAACATTAACAAATTATTTTTATAATGAAAAAAAAAATATTTTTTCTGAAAATTTTTAATATTATGAACTCTCAATATTATTTCATAAAATTTAAAATTTTATTTAATGTTTTTATATTATTAAATATAGTTAAATACTATATATTATCATAATAATAATTTAATAGGGTCCAATTTAATTTATCAACACATCAAAAAGTTAATTGTGAATGAAAAATCCTTTTAAATATTAAATTCTATTAATTATATATCCTCTTAATATAACCATTTTTAATTGATTAATACATTTTTATTTTATAGAGTTATTATAATTATTTTAAATTTTTTACTGATTTTTAACACTTATTTCATGACTCATTTTAATTTTTTGTTCTGTGTAACATAAGATATCAAACATAGTATTTTGTGAATGAGAAATATATTCCAAAATATAAATATGTTACATTCTCACCAGTTAAATATATTTAATACTCATAATTTTAATTGAATCTCACTAATAAGAACAAAAATGGGTATCTAAAAAATATAAATTATTTAATATATAATTCTAAATGAGATATATAACTTATTATCTTAGGTAATACTATAAAATACATCTCATCAAAAATTTTATGTATATATTAATATTTTCAACCATTTTTCCATTCTAGTTTCCCAAAAGGTTATAATATATAAGATATTCAAGAGGCATTCCTTTTTTAAATGAATATCACCCAGTACTCTAATTATATTATCAATTTAGGGGCTCAAATGTGAATCATGTTTTATCAATGTGTTCACAAAGTGCATTATTAAGTTTATAAATTTTCAAAATTACTGTACCCATGTACATATGAGAAATACATGTCATGATAAAGGATATATGGGTATAGAAGTGAACACCCTTCAAACATGAAAATTTAATATAGAGAAATCAAAATGAATTTCATTGAAATGAAAACATGTTTATAAATGTTATATGATTAGAAAAGAAAAAAAATAGTGATGGATAGTAATTATGATTGGATAGAACATTTAATAATTCCTAATAATAAATATGTTGAATGATATAATTTACTAAATATAATTGATCAAGAATTAAATATGTCAAAATATGTATACAAATATGAATAACATTATTTTAGTGTCTTTGGAAAATTGATTTATAAATAAGAAAAAACATTAAAATTTTGAAAAATATATATTTATATATAAATATTTTATAAAGATTATTTAATAATATTATTGGAAATAAACAATAAGAAATATAAATTTTTTCATACAAAATATAAATCAAAGGAATGATATGTTTATGGGGATATTATTAATAGATGTTCTTTTCACATATTGTCAAAAAATACACATACAAAAGGTGTTAAAATTTTCTTTAAAAACAATTAAATTTAATTAATAATTATATAAAATTAACATACACTATTATTGTGGAATAAATAAAGAATTTAAAAGAATCATACAGTGAATATATACATTAAAGAGAAAGATAGTCGGTTAAAAAAAGGGTTAGGATCAGTTTATCTTATAAAGGGTAAAATAAGATCCAACGTGAAAATAAAATATTGAGAATTCATATCAATACCCATTAATTTACATTATATAATATAATTATATAGTTTTTCAAGATAAATTATTAAAAATTCCCATTGATGGATTATCTTTCAATCAGTATATGAATTTGAAATTCAGATTGGCTCATTAATCCGTAAGTTTTGTGTAATATTTTAATCAAAAACTTATTAGAGAGAGAGAATGATGGAAAAAATAAATGAAAATTATTGAAATATAATTCATGATATAGTTAATAAAATGGAATGTTATATATGGTAGAAATGACATTGGTTGTATAAAATAAAACTTGTCTCAAAGACGAAAATTTGAGATGAAACACCCTTACGACATTTGTAACATAATAATCAAAAGACCATGAGAGTGATTTCATGAAATGGAAATTAAAATTTAATGAAATATATTATATATATGATGATAGAAATAAATAGTTCAATGACTATATTATACAAAATAAAACATGGTGTGCAATATAAATCATGTATCATGGATTCCAACATTGGTACAAAGAAACCCTTAAATCATCATTATATATAAAATTGACAACCCATTCAAGGTAGAAGATGATATATATTATTAAAAACATATATTTAATGAGAAATTATGATAAAAATACATGTATAATATCTACACCAAAAATAGAAACATGTGGGGAATATAGATCATATCTCAATGATGATAAACTGAGATGTAAAAACCCTTAAAACATTTGTAACTTTTGAAACAAAATCACATCAAAGGAGATAGAATGAAATTTATCTTAAAACAAAATAAATTATAGTAAAATTAGGATAATATAAATTCATATGGAATATTATAAAACACATTAAATAAAACAAGTGGTGAAGATTACATGCGTCCCAAAGAAAGAAAAAATGATATGATGAACCCTTACATTATTTATTGAATTTTATGATAGATATTAAACCAAATATATACAAAAGAACTATATTAATGACCTATTTAATAAACTTATACACACCCATATGATTTTATAAACTTCATTTATAATAATTTATTTCCTATATATTTTTTAGTTATATTTTATTTTCATCATTAGATTTTCTGAGTGTCGACTTTTTCTTTAGTATTAGTTTGGTCATGACGGAGTTGATTTAGGATTATAGATTAAAAATTCATTATTAATATATAATTATGGTTTTTATTAGATTTATAATGATGATATATAATGTCCTATGTTCATTTCATAATAATTTTAGTTATGATTTTTGATAAAGAAGTCAGTGATGTGATTGTTTTATAAATTTAAACAGATAAACGAATGATACATAAATAATAATAAAAATATTAATATAGAATTTAAATAAATATAAAAAACATCATTTCCCCATGAATGATTTATAATATAATTAATTATGTTTCTATACTCATTAATGATATAAATTTATATCATTTTTTATGTAAGTGGTTTACCATACTGCATAAGAACTTGCTATCATTAATGGATAAACATTATTATGAGGTGATTTTGTTATATTATCCTTATTGATGAATCAAATAATATTATTTATATTTTATGAAGGTATTGAATCATATTATAGGATATTTTTTTAAATAATAAAATACTACATTGAAGAAAATACATCACTTTTGTGAATGTGGCAGTCCTCACATACATACACGTGACATGTTTATTTTCTATAGACCGGGATAATGATTGGGTATATTTTATAATTTAAGAGATATAATAATTTAATAAATATAATTTAAATAATTTATTTCTAATTTTACAAACATCCATATAATGTAGTAATGAAAAATAAATCACAACATTCTTGTATGTAGTAGTCTGCACGTACGCATGATGACATTTTCATTTTTTGAATGGTTTTAAAGGACAGTAACAATGGTATTATATTATTATAATAAAATTTAATCATATTATTAATATTTATGTTATCATAAAATAATATATATAATAGATTTTAGGGGGTAGAAAAAGAAAATAACTAAGAGAGCTCGGTTGAAAAAATCCACTCACCCTTTGGATGTTTCCCCTAGGATAACAACATATGGCTCCTTAGTATGGTCTTTAGGAATGTCAAATGATTTAAAGAGACAAGGAAAGATATTAGGAGATAATATTTCATAAATTTGGTCAAGATAATTCTTTATAATGATTATAAAGAAGGGTGAGGAGGTGTGATAATTTAATAGGTGAAGGGAATGAAATTTTTGTAAAAATAACATTTTAATATTAGGAGAGTACATATTTAACATAGTATATGGAAAACAATTTAAAAAATTTATAGGGGGATTATATAAAGTGAATAATCCATCAATAATTAATTTTAAGATTTTTTTAAACATTTTTTTTCTTTTACACTAATATTTTTCACTTTTTTCTTTTTTGGTTTTTACTATGGTAATAAATTTTTACTTAAATAGTATAATTTAATATCAAATAAATTAAATGAGCCTTCGTAAAAAATTTTGACCAAAAATTAAATATATTAAATAAATTGTAAATAATAATGTTTCTATTTTTATGATAAAATAATTTTATCATTAGTGTACGTAATGCGTAAAAATTTATTTTTAGAAAAGTTTTATCTTTAATAAGAAATGTTGTGTTTGGAATAAAATTATAAAAAATTTAATATGAAATGAATTAATTGGTTTATTATTAAAAAAATATATTCATGTCACATTAAAATAAATTTAAAACCTAATTTCACCTAGTGGGAAATTTATTTAAAGATAATGAATAAAATTTGTTTTTATTTTAAAACCATTACTTAATTATTAAAATATTAAACTTTGGATTTCTAAATTCAATATAGAATTTTAGAATTATTAGTTTAACATTAGAAATAAATTTTCTACATGAAAAAATTTGTATAATTTTTCGTGTTATAATTCTTTATATAGTCATAAAATCTATTCTTTTAGTGAAAACTTTATTTTTACTATTCACATAAAATACATTATTTATGATAATCCCAAAAATTATCATTAAGATAATTTTAACATAATGAATTAAAAATGAAAATTCATGTTTTAAAATTAATTTTTTTTAAAATATTAAATAATTATTTTAAAAGGAAATTTAAAATATAAAGAAAAATTGATTTTATTGAAAAATGACTATTTTCATTATTATGTGTTCTTAATATTTTTTTTCTAATTTATAATATAAATAATGTTAATATTTTTGTTAATGTATTGAAATATTATATGTTTTCAAAATAGTCATTAAAAAGTGGTCAATTTAATATATTAATAATTTCAAAAATTAATTGATAATGAACAATATTTATAAATATTTAATAATATTAAATATATGTTCTCTAACTTTAAGGATTTTTAATTGATTAATGTAATTATTTCGATGTTTTAATATAATTATATTTTTTTATTAATGTCTATAAAATATGTCACTACTCCTTTTTGTTCTGTGTAGTATGTGAAATAAGCTATCAAACATAGTATTAAGTTATGGAGAAATATATTAAAAAATTATGGGGTTCTACAAGATATACAATGGATTATTGTTGATGGGTTTTGGAGACGATTCAATGGTTTTGGTGATTGATCTTTTATCTTCCATTCTTACTAATATATAATTGAACATTTAATCAATGTAGGGGATTTATTTAATCCCCTTTTTATTTTATATGAATCATTGATATTAACATACTTTCTCATATTTGGGTGATATTGGAATCAACCTAAAAATGATAATAATTAAAATTCAATGTTGAATAAAAATTGGATCATTATGATCACATGTGAATTTTTCATGTTATTGATGTGTCTTGTTTTTATAAATTGTGATTTATCTATTTGTTATAGTTATTTTTATTATATAAAATTGGTAATATGCTTTAAATTAGATACATAATGCAATGATAGAATGATGAAAATAATAACGAAAGAGGAATAGAAATTCCATAATGTAATTCCCTAAAATTAATGAAATATGGAAGTTGTTATTTTTTTATGTTTTGGATAGATTCATAGTTATATATAACAATTATTTATAAGTAGTCTATTACTCATATATCTATTTATAACTAACTACTTAATTCAATATGGTATTGTAATGGTTTTTTATGATAATTGTTTTGAGTTGAGCGTTCAAGTGCATGTTTATTAAAGGATTTTATCCCTTAATGGTATGACCTAAGATAAACCACGCCTTTTCCCTACTGGAATTAATTTTTTTATTTATATGCATGTTATTTTAAAGACTTTATTTGTTTTTTTGTCAACCTAGATATTTTTTTTATTTAACAAACAATTTTAAGGGTGTCCCATGGATCTATAGGTTGATTGATATTGGTGATAGTGGCATGGATCATGTTGTGTATAATGGTATCAAGGATTACGCCAGGGTGTCAAGAAAAATTAAATACCTGGGAATTATTGTTGATTCTTTCTTGATGCTTTAAATTAATTGGTTAATTATTTAATGGTTCTATGTTATTATTCTAAATAGATTGATTTAGTTTATCTCTATAGACAAAAGGGGTATCTTTAGTTTTCAAAGAATAGGATGAGTCCTAGAGTACCTTGAAATTATTAAACGATAAATTCATTTAAATGAACTCATGTGATTTATTTTTATTTATAGTAGTAAGGATTAATTAATTTATATAAATGATAACCATGGGTTGGATGAATATAATTATCATGGGAGAACATAATGTAATTATGTAATTGTAAAATTATAAAAAAACATATAAGATTTTGATGAAATTATATGGTTAAGAAAAACATATTGATAGACTAATAAATAATGGGTAAATTTATAGATAATTAAATAATAAAATAATCATTTCTAATTATTAAGTATGAAATAGGTTATGATGTTGAATCTTAATGGTTGTGTTCTTTTTTGAATCTTTTTTCCTAGATCATAGCAGTATAAACTGAGAGTTATGTGGGTTAATAAAAGAATTTTTGTATAATGTTGTTAGTATAAATGAGAGTGGTTTTTCGTGATATTATTCTTTAAATTTGATGATTTCATATGATTAAATTTATGATTTTGTAGGGAAACTAACAACCAAATGTATTGGGAGAGTGTTTTCTCCAATATTTAGGATAATGAGGAAATGTATAGAAAGATTCTACCTCTTCTTTACTATACCATTAGTTTTAGTATTATGTGTGGGAAAATATATGTTGTGATGAATCAGAGTGTATGGTTTGGACTCATATGATATGTTATGGCTCTAAATTTTTTCAAAATTTTTTATGTGGGATATTATTTCTTAAGGATATGACACATATGTCCGAAAAAAATCCTTTAAGGTAACTTTTCAGTGTCTCTGGGTTGATTGTTTATGTTTCTAAAGTAAGTTTCCAAGGTAAGTTGTGGATTTCCAAAGATATTTTTGACAAGTTATATAGACAAAAATCTAATTCAAATGAATGGATAATTTGTAAGTGGTATATAAACATAACTATACCAGATTATGAGATTTACGAGTGCTTACCAAATTTTTGGGGTCCATAATTTGGATGACGTAAAAAGGTGTGTTTGAAAAACA
The DNA here is from genome assembly GCA_963277665.1 of Viscum album. Classification (NCBI taxonomy): domain Eukaryota; kingdom Viridiplantae; phylum Streptophyta; class Magnoliopsida; order Santalales; family Viscaceae; genus Viscum; species Viscum album. The sequence continues at coordinate 1,199,558,946 of OY728131.1, forward strand.
ATGTATTTTCATGTAAATGAAAAAAAAATTTGTTTAATGGAGAAGGTGTTTTGAAAAGTTGCATTCAAGTGAACATTCAGGACCATCTCATAAAAATACAAAAAAGGAAAGTGTTGTGCACAAGTTTTGCAACATTTTGAAAATTTAAGTTGTGAGCAAGGGTGAACGTTTCCTGTAATGTTTCATAAAAATGACGATTCAAGACCATCACATAAAAATATAGTGAAGTAAAGTGTTGTGTGAATGTTATGATTTATTAAAAAATTAAGAGTTTTACGACATAGTAAGATTAGTGCATGCCCAAAAAATATAGATGGAGTTACATATTTATGGAGACGTTAAAACATTAAATTTATGTTTATAAGTAAAGTTGCGCACAAGTTAGGAGTTCTTTGAAAAAACAAAAAAAATTGTCTGTGTAATGGAAGGTATTCAAGGAATTTGTGTGCATGGTCATCCATGTCGATAAATAAGTGGCTACCTCTCTCATTCCAGAAGCTCAACCCTTACAAAATATTAGGGGTATGAATCATTTAAAAGTTTCATGAAACCATTTATTTCATAAAATAACAACTCAATTATTAGTAGAAAAAAATGTACCAGTGTCAATAAGACCAAAGGAGTTCCACAATAATCCAAATGTCACGTGCATGTTGGTAATTTCATGAAAAAAATTGAAAAGTTGCACACAAGTGGCAATTCCATGAAAAAATGCAAACATTTCATGCAATTTAGAATTCTCCGTGAAAACAAAACTTCATGAAAGTTGGTGTATATTCATGAATACCATGGAAAGGTTTTGTGAAATTCCAAGTTGTGTTAAACTATAAGGATTTGCCAAAATAATCTGTGGAAAAGGAGTATTCACCATGTTGATAAAATTGGAACCTATTGATACACTAAATGAGGTGTAATAATGATTTATTCAAGTGGAAAATGAATAATATTATGAAGTAACAATGAGAAAAAAAATATTTGATAGAGTAGTGATATTTCAAATTATGATTGGTTACAATCTAGGATGTATAGTGAGTTCTCTCCAAACTTCATATAAGTAGTGCACTTTAGTGGATTTGGTATATAAGCTCATTTTCTTTATATTATCCTTGGACGTATCCCAGTGTAAGTAAAACATGTAAATATGTTGTGCCTCATGCATGATTTCATTTTTGATCATATATTTCTATGGGAAAGGGATAGAAAAGTGTTTTGTTTAAAAATAAAACAAGAGTTGAAAGGGTCATAGTTTTAATATGTCATACCATAATTCAGGCCCTCTCATGTTATTTAACCTAGTTGGGATATCAATTAGTATTATAGGGAAAGTCTAATATCAGTATTTCTCATCCATGGGTTTCAATGGAGGTTTCCAATCATAAATGGATTCTAATATTCAATGGTAACAGTTTAAAATTATGTAATATTCATAATAATCACTACCATCAATCTTTATGAATGAATGTCCTTATTATATCAATGCATGGTATTTTGACAAGTGTGGAAAATTACACTTTATCAAAAGTCGATCGAAGGGAATTAGATGCTAACACAAAATTAATCATTTCCTTAGGGGGTTCCCTATCCAATGAAATCTATATGAATATAATTTAACGTAATTAATCACATGATATGTGGGAGAAGTTTATAAATAGTTATAAGGGAGGCCCAAAAGTTATAGAAGAAAAATTTAAGGTTCTATGGAACAAGTATAAGGATTTTGGAATGCACCCTAATGAGTCAATCCATTCTTTCATTTATTTAGAGAATGTTGTTGTAGAATAAATGCAAGTTCACAGAAAAATACTCAATGATATCAATATAAAAAAGGCCATCCTAAGAATAATTCAACCTTATTTCAATCCAAATGTATCTATACTAGAAGATAAAGATCCAAAGTTGATGTCACTGTAGATCCTACATAGTAATATTGTCACATATGAGATGATAAATAAAGATATTAAGTATGTGAAAAAAGGTAAGTCCAAATAGGTGGCATTAAATTCCATCAAAAATCATTATAATGACAATGGTTTAGAAGAGGAGGATACATATGAGGATATGTCATTTAATTCCAAAAATCTGCAAAGTGGAAAAAAATTAAAAAGGAAACATTCTCTTGCATGAATTCTATGTGGAAAGATTGGAATTCCTACTAAAAGGTTCCGCAAGAAGTTTCAAGATAATGTTGAGGATGAATTTTAAATTCCGATGATGAGTTATTCAGCCTATGTGAAAGGTAATAAAAAATATAATAGAAATTTCATCAAGAATAAGAATATTCTTTTATAAGAAAATTTTAGTAGAAAAGAATCTAAGGTGGAAAATATAGATTCCTTCATGGATAATATAGAAAATTTTATGGTTAAAGTTTTAGGTAGCTCCTAGACAAGGGAAGAAATTGAAAATGAAGAAAAATAAGTTGATGGAAGAGTTGATCTCTAAGCTGATTCAGAAGATTCTCTTGAGGAGGTAGATTTTTGGATATCCAAAATAAAGATATAAAATATAGTGGTTCATGATGCCAAACTCAATATGTATCCATTGGAAGAAGATAATTCTGATCTGATGGAAGAAAATAAAAATATTAAGTCTTTAATTCCAAATAACTCAGAAAAGTTTATTTTGTAAATTCTCAAAGTTTATGAATAGAAAAAAGTGATTGATGGTTTGAATATCACAGAAAAAAGTCAAAAAATGTATTGAATAACTAGAAGAGTAATTCATTGATCTATGAAGAAAATTTGAAAATCAGGTGAGATTCTTGACTCTAGATATGATATCAAGAAATTAGATTATGTGGGTGACAAAAAATATGGAATTGGATAATATAGGTCTAAAGAAACAGTAGCGACAGAAAAATCTTAATCATAAGGGTAGTATAGGGCTTGATCACAAACATAACTTTGTGATGATCGATGTCATATTACAAGAACCCACTCCGAGTTTGAAAATTTATTTGGGTATAAATTAGAATCATAAGACTCATAAGACCTAAGGTGGAACCCATCCTGCAATAATGTATTGGAATACACCTCATATCAGGTATAATTTGTAGAGACCCGAAGCTTGACGTACATTGATATTACATTACTTTTGCGGAATACATAGTATATAACAAAAACACACACACAAGGATCGTAATAGTTTAGTGTCTTTGGAAACTCGGAACGTAATCCTCTAATCGTGGTGAAAGATCTTCAATATCTCCCATAAAGATCTTCCTTTTTTTACCTAAAACCTTTCTTTATATCCTGGGGAAAAGAAAACATAAAAGGGTGAGCTCAAATGCTCAGCAAGGGCAAATAAAGGAAATAAAAATCATATCATATCTTTTTAAAAATCAAAACCTGCAAAAGAGATCATAATATCTTAACATGGAATAAATCATAGAAGTGAAAATGAGATCCCCATAATCATAACATAAAACTTGAAACTTTGTGGCATGCACACATAATCATGGAAAATCATTTCTTGTTAGTCATGACTCATTGCCAAGACTATCTTAGTGGACAAAGTCCCTTTCTGAACCGAGTTCACTCCTCGTTTCAGTCCTGTATCACTGAAACGAAATAACCTTCCGTTCCAGCCATGTCTATATCATGAGATATAAAATCTTTACCCAATGCATTGGAGGGAGATATAGGTCCCACCCATCTTATAATGAATCCTTTCTTATGTGTGCCACATAATCATAAATCATACATCATCGCATAACACATGTAACAAAAATGGGATTCTTGAAACATCATGACATCATAAAACAAATCATATAAGATAAAAATATTTCCATCACAACATAATCAAAACAATCTAATAATAGGGATAAAAATAGAACCCTTTTATTATCTTAGATGGAAAATAATTTTGATAAAATACTTGAACTCCATTCTTGAGGAAAACATCCTTTCTACTTCAAAAACACTTTTCCTTTCTTAACATGTCATACAATTTTAAACTAAAATAAGTTGATTAAAAATAAACTTGAAAACTTTTAAAGGAATATTCTTGGAAATAATGTTTTAAAAATCCATTCATGCCGTATAAGTTAAAAAAAATTCTTCGTACTTTTGTCGGAAAAGTCAAAAAGTACCTCGTACGAAAAAACGACAAAAGATTCCTTTCATATTCTTTACTAAAAACTCACCGAAGGGTAAAATTGGATTTAAACTAGTGTATGTGGATGGAAACAATATTACATATTTAGGGAACATGGATGTGGATGATAAAATACACCCCAGTAAATACTTACGAATAAACAATCTCGGATCAAAATGAGATTGTGATATTTCCCTTACCTTAGGTCCGATTTGCTTCGTATGTGTCCGAACCTCCTGTATAATGATTTAAATAATGTCATTGACTTATTAAAGAATCATATTCATTGTTATGATATCATATATGGTTCACTTATGACATTATATTACCTGTTCTTTTGTAAATTCCATGTTAAAGAAGCGTTTTGGGTAAAATCGTTTCATTTATCGTAGGTGTTTTGACTTGTTGTTCTTGACATTATTATTACTTATATCATGATTTACTTACTTATAGAATATAAAATATGATTTATATATCATATATATTCAGTATATATATATATATAATAGATAGATAAATGAAATGAAAAACACCGTTCATGGAGACGGTAGTCCGTACGTACGCATGAACGCTGTTTTTCTTTCCTTATTGTCTTGAATGGAAGTAAGTAGATGACATACATATATATATATACATAAATCCAGTAGCTTTATAATGTCATTTCATTATTATTTCTTATATATACTTTATAATCATTCCTAAATGGTTAACATGGAGAATGAATCTCATCGCGTCATGGAGACGGTAGTCCGTACATACGCACGAGCGATGTTATCGTTTCCATAAATATTGAATTGAATTGGAGTGGATTATACAATATATCAGAATCAATATGATGTTTTAATAACTATGTATAGTTATTCTTTACACCATTATACCCATTCATGTAAGGTGGTGGTGGAAAATAGATTACACCACGGCGTGGAGACGGTATTCTGTACGTACGCACGCGCGGTGATTTCTTTTTCCGTAGGATGGATAGATGGTGAAATAGGGTTGTTTCATACTTATAATAACATATCAGTATATGAGTGATACTGATGTTATTACTTAATAATGAAACAACCTAAGAAGAAGAAGTGGAAGAAGAAATAAAGATGAAAGAATTGGTAACGATAATTACCTCTTCTTTGAAGCGCCTCTTTGAGACCTCCTCTTAGGGCACTAAAATTTGTCTTTGAGGAAGACCAGAACCACTAGGATGTTGCTAGGGAAGTGTAGAAGAGATTTTGGCAGGGGTTGGCCGAGCTTGAGTGCTCAAATTTGTGTGAGGAGGAGGGGGAGGAGGTGTCCTTTTATAAGGGAGGAGAGGGGCACCTTAGGAATACCTCAAAATATTATTTTATATTAATGTCAAAATCGGTTTATAATGGTTCCAAAGGGTCTTATTTAGAAGCTAAAGTGTGGATGGGTAGAAATCCTATCAACCAAGAAGATTTAGACAAGTTTAGGGTATTATTTTAACCTTATCAATTAGATTTAACTCTAAGTTAAATAATTTAACTTTTACCATGTCTTTTTGTTTTCTTTCACTATATGGTTAATACACTTACTATAACATGCCAAACGAACCCCAAATTGTTTATTATTAATATATATATCCTTATATAAGTCATTTGGCCGAACATTATATTTTTAGGAATAAAATAACAATTAATAATATAATATTTGATTTAAAAACTATTTTGTGTCAATTTTGACACTATTTGATATATGATATTGTGAAAGTCATAACAGAATTATATGTTCGAACCAAGTTGATTAAATCAACACTAATATTTCATAGTAACCTATAAAATTAGTGGAATTCATAAAAAGTCTCAAATTACATTCATTTGAGCATTTATAACATCAATTATGTTAATATTTCCTTAAAAAGGGTAATTACTGCATCATCGTTTTGTCATAAATAAATTAATTTATTTAAAGTCTAAAAATTATAAATAAAATATCATTATGTAGGAAATATTTTTATCTTTATAATGAATATTTACAATCTAATTTATCTTATGTATAACCCTATATTAAAATTTTTTTAGTAAATAAACTTTGATTTTAACTCTTTTAACTCTTCTTTGAATTAAATAATAATAAATGTCCTAATCTAATCCAAGTGGGCCTAAATGATAATATTTTACACCTAAGGTTGTTTTTGGTCGAGATACACTTGTCCAATAGAATTAGGACATGTGTTAGGGTAATATTAATATCATTCTTACCCTCAATTACCCTATTTACTTTTAACCGTGGTAAATAAAAGTAAAAAGTTACTATTCACCAAAAATTATTTTCATCTCATTGAACCACATTTTACTTACTAACATCAACCGTGTCTCTCGGATTTTTTAAATTCCATTCATAGAAGCGGTAAAATTATGTTTTATGAAAAATTCAGTTTTTTAACTACCACTTGGTAGTTTCACAATTCATCAAAAATTGATGTTTTTCAGAACAATGGCAAAATTTCATCCTAAGCTATATTTCATATTCCGAATTCAAAAATGAAGTCTATTTTACCAAATTCATAACATAGAAGTTGCATTAATTAATTTTATAATTAAATCCCGCTATTAAAACAAATAGCGTGTTTTTAAGAAACAATATCTATCAAAAGATTGACACTTGATTATGTCTGGTTTAAATGTGAAATTACATCTAATGACCAACATTGTATTAAATTGTAAAAATATATTCTAAATATATATTAAAACCACTAAAATTAATAAATTATCACTATTAATTATTTCGATTAAAAAAGTCGTTTTTAATTAGAATTTAGTAATTTTCACTATTCATCAGAATATGAAAGTTATCAGAAAAGTACCAAAATTTCACCTTATGCTAAATTCGATACTCCGAATCCAAAAATAAAGTCCATTTTTAGAGCTAAATTTTCTAAAATTTAAAAAGTGGTTATTACTATTCATAACGGCTAGTTTTAATAATATTTTAATAGCATATCGTTGTTTCGTGAAACTCAGTATTACGTACTACACGCGCTATCGAGGAAGGTTGCGATTGCGTGTAATGCAAGGCAAGTCAAGGATGCGTGTTGTGCAAGCTCCTTTTGGTGTAGCGTACAACACAAGACATTAGTGAAATAAAAAAGAATATTTTTCATAAAATCTCGGGCTGTTACATTCTACCCCCCTTAAAATGAATTTCGCCCTCAAAATTCGTCGGGGTTATAAATAGTTTACTATTCGAAAGTTTATTTAATAGAAACCCACATCGTAAAAATGAATACCAAAACTTGGCTTTAAAAACTAAAGTATGAAATGTAACGATTACCCAAATAAACTAATCACTGGGTTTCCACATAGGTGAAAATATGGATATGTTCTGATGGAGAGTGGTAGAGAACATGGCTATGGAAAATCCAGTAATCACAAATCCATAAATTTGTGACGATCTAAGGTACCATCTGATTCATCAGGTATAAGATCACTAGGACAACATTTTTTGTTTTCAAGATCGTTTCACTAATGTTAAAGAATTTGAATTAGAATAAATACTTACTTTATTTTGGTACAATCTCACTGTTGTTCGTGCCTTTTACAATTTCCACTTCATCTCTTAAATAAATGAAGTTGAATTTGTTATTCATGAAGTGTTAGTAGATAATGTGATAGAATGATGGGTCATTCCATCTGTCTCAGACAAAAGGTTAGCAAACTTATATACATAAGTCGATCTATAGTGAGATTAATCACATATGGTTCCTAAAATGGACTTATACTTCATATATCATACTGCTTAATATAATAAAACTAGTTTCTACTAAACAGGGACTTCCTGTAGGCCAGTGGTAGGCGATAAAGGCCGGTCGCACTTCGGTTGTGGGTTCGATTCCCACAGCCTTGTCCGAAGCGATGGGCTGTCGCCCGTCCTGCAGGTTGTCCTTTTTCTAAAACTACATTACTATAACATCCCATCAATAATATCGAAAAAAACTTCTATCCTTAAACAATACTAACTTATGTCCATTCCAATCTTTAGGCTTATCCATAATACTGCAGTCCACTCTCATAACATAGTGAAAACGATTACCAGAGATTTAACACCATCGTCGATCCCCATATATCATAAGATATGTTTTGTTGGTCACATTCCAAACATTCAAAGGCCTTAATAATGTATTCTCTTGAATACCCATTGAACCATAGTGAAAACTTGAATTCAGTTAAAAGTTAACACTTTTCACATACTAAAATCCTCAAAATTCTATATACTCAAACCATGATATCACTTAGTCCTTATATCAATCATGAGCTCATGAATACTGTCAAACATTTCATTTTCTCTTTATCCCTTCATTATGCACATATCATCTACATTCCAAAAATATCTGAATAACCTTTCATGGATACTTGTACCATTAATCATACACTTTCAAAACTCAAGGAAGGACAACAGTGTAATAATCCTTAGATGTCTCTTTATTCCATAGTACCATGAGATTACTTATACAACATTACACATGATAAACATGTCATCATTCCACTACATTCTTAAACCATTGACCGAGCTTCAACAATTCTTTCATCTCACATATCATTTGTAGTCTCTTCATCATCATCAACATAAATACTACCCATACGACCATACTGATTCTCTTCATGAGACTTTCCCTTAGGGCATTGGTTTGCATAATGCCCGTAAATTCCACATTTAAAATATTTAACCATTGTTGATGTCATAGCAATACCATTATCTTCATCCCTGGTGTTAACTGAACCTTTTCCTTTGCACTTACTGGCTTTGTGTCCTTCTTTTCCACACCCAAAGCATCTTCCAGTTCCTTTGAAACATTCTCCTTGATGCCTCTTCCCACATGATTTACATAGGGGAAATTGAACTTTCTTTCCTCTATGATCATCATGAAACTCCATCTTTCTCTTATTAGCCGAGTCAGGAAACTTACCAAATTTTACTTTATTGATCATATTATGAGATTTCTGATTCGGCATAATAATGATGGTTGGACTTCCAAATCCCATTTCATTTGGTTTCTCATGAAGAATATCATTCCATTGTCCATCATATCCTCCATTATCGTGAATCATCTTGTTTCCAGCCACTTTCTAAAACCCAAAAAGAATAGTGTGAGAGGCCAAAAATCATGCGAGGGAAAACAACATAATAAAGAGGGAGTACCTTCAATATCTAATATCTTAGGTTTAATTCTATGATCGTTAGCGTAGTTCTAGTACTATAACCTATACGTATACTTAACCTTAGGGACATCCCTAGACATACCGTAGAAATATCTCTAGGGATCTCACTAACGTTTTCGCATCCTAGTTTCCAAAGGTTGACTAAACCTTTCCTCTGATACCAACTGTAGAGACCCGAAGCTTGACGTACATTGATATTACATTACTTTTGTGGAATACATAGTATATAACAAAAACACACACACAAGGATCGTAAAAGTTTAGTGTCTTTGGAAACTCGGAACGTAATCCTCTAATCGTGGTGAAAGATCTTCAATATCTCCCATAAAGATCTTCCTTTTTTTTACCTAAAACCTTTCTTTATATCCTGGGGAAAAGAAAACATAAAAGGGTGAGCTCAAATGATCAGCAAGGGCAAATAAAGGAAATAAAAATCATATCATATCTTTTTAAAAATCAAAACCTGCAAAAGAGATCATAATATATTAACATGGAATAAATCATAGAAGTGAAAATGAGATCCCCATAATCATAACATAAAACTTGAAACTTTGTGGCATGCACACATAATCATGGAAAATCATTTCTTGTTAGTCATGACTCATTGCCAAGACTATCTTAGTGGACAAAGTCCCTTTCTGAACCGAGTTCACTCCTCGTTTCAGTCCTGTATCACTGAACCGAAATAACCTTCCATTCCAGCCATGTCTATCTCATGAGATATAAAATCTTTACCCAATGCATTGGAGGGAGATATAGGTCCCACCCATCTTATAATGAATCCTTTCTTATGTGTGCCACATAATCATAAATCATACATCATCGCATAACACATGTAACAAAAATGGGATTCTTGAAACATCATGAAATCATAAAACAAATCATATAAGATAAAAATATTTCCATCACAACATAATCAAACCAATTTAATAATAGGGATAAAAACAGAACCCTTTTATTATCTTAGATGGAAAATGATTTTGATAAAATACTCGAACTCCATTCTTGAGGAAAACATCCTTTCTACTTCAAAAACACTTTTCCTTTCTTAACATGTCATACAATTTTAAACTAAAATAAGTTGATTAAAAATAAACTTGAAAACTTTTAAAGGAAGATTCTTGGAAATAATGTTTTAAAAATCCATTCATGCCGTATAAGTTAAAAAAAATTCTTCGTACTTTTGTCGGAAAAGTCAAAAAGTACCTCGTACGAAAAAACGACAACAGATTCCTTTCATATTCTTTACTAAAAACTCACCGAAGGGTAAAATTGGATTTAAACTAGTGTAAGTGGATGGAAACAATATTACATATTTAGGGAACATGGATGTGGATGATAAAATACACCCCAGTAAATACTTACGAATAAACAATCTCGGATCAAAATGAGATTGTGATATTTCCCTTACCTTAGGTCCGATTTGCTTCGTATGTGTCCGAACCTCCTGTATAATGATTTAAATAATGTCATTGACTTATTAAAGAATCATATTCATTGTTATGATATCATATATGGTTCACTTATGACATTATATTACCCGTTATTTTGTAAATTCCATGTTAAAGAAGCGTTTTGGGTAAAATCGTTTCATTTATCGTAGGTGTTTTGACTTGTTGTTCTTGACATTATTATTACTTATATCATGATTTACTTACTTCCAGAATATAAAATATGATTTATATATCATATATATTCAGTATATATATATATATAATAGATAGATAAATGAGATGAAAAACACCGTTCCTGGAGACGGTAGTCCGTACGTACGCATGAACGCTGTTTTTCTTTCCTTATTCTCTTGAATGGAAGTAAGTAGATGACATACATATATATATATATATATACATAAATACAGTAGCTTTATAATGTCATTTCATTATTATTTCTTATATATACTTTATAATCATTCCTAAATGGTTAACATGGAGAATGAATCTCATCGCGTCGTGGAGACGGTAGTCCGTACATACGCACGAGCGATGATATCGTTTCCATAAATATTGAATTGAATTGAAGTGGATTATACAATATATCAGAATAAATATGATGTTGTAATAACTCTGTATAGTTATTCTTTACACCATTATACCCATTCATGTAAGGTGGTGGTGGAAAATAGATTACACCACGGCGTGGAGACGGTATTCCATACGTACGCACGCACGGTGATTTCTTTTTCCGTAGGATGGATAGATGGTGAAATAGGGTTGTTTCATACTTATAATAACATATAAGTATATGAGTGATACTGATGTTATTACTTAATAATGAAACAACCTAAGAAGAAGAAGTGGAAGAAGAAATAAAGATGAAAGAATTGGTAACGATAATTACCTCTTCTTTGAAGCGCCTCTTTGAGACCTCCTCTTAGGGCACTAAAATTGGTATTTGAGGAAGACCAGAACCACTAGGATGTTTCTAGGGAATTGGAGAAGAGATTTTGGCAGGGGTTTGCCGAGCTTGAGTGCTCAAATTGGTGTGAGGAGGAGGGGGAGGAGGTGTCCTTTTATAAGGGAGGAGAGGGGCACCTTAGGAATACCTCAAAATATTATTTTATATTAATGTAAAAATCGGTTTATAATGGTTCCAAAGGGTCTTATTTCGAAGCTAAAGTGGGGATGGGTCGCAATCCTATCAACCAAGAAGATTTAGACAAGTTTAGAGTATTATTTTAACCTTATCAATTAGATTTAACTCTAAGTTAAATAATTTAACTTTTACCATGTCTTTTTGTTTTTTTTTTCACTTTATGGTTAATACACTTACTATAACATGCCAAACGAACCCCAAATTGTTTATTATTAATATATATATCCTTATCAAAGTCAGTTGGCCGAACCTTAGATTTTTAGAAATAAAATAACAATTAATAATATAATATTTGATTTAAAAACTATTTTGTGTCAATTTTTACACTATTAGATATATGATATTGTGAAAGTCATAACAGTATTATATGTTCGAACCAAGTTGCTTAAATCATCACTAATATATCATAGTAACCTAGAAAATTAGTGGAATTCATAAAAAGTCTCAAATTACATTCATTTGAGCATTTATAACATCAATTATGTTAATATTTCCTTAAAAAGGGTAATTACTGCATCATCGTTGTGTCGTAAATAAATTAATTTATTTAAAGTCTAAAAATTATAAATAAAATATCATTATGTAGGAAATCTTTTTAGCTTTCTAATTAATATTTACAATCGAATTTATCTTATGTATAACCCTATATTAAAAATGTTTTAGTAAATAAACTTTGATTTTAACTCTTTTAACTCTTCTTTGAATTAAATAATAATAAATGTCCTAATCTAATCCAAGTGGGCCTAAATGATAACATTTTACACATAAGGTTGTTTTTGGTCGAGATACACTTGTCCAATAGAATTAGGACATATGTTAGGGTAATATTAATATCATTCTTACCCTCAATTACCCTATTTACTTTTAACCGTGGTAAATAAAAGTAAAAAGTTACTATTCACCAAAAATTATTTTCATCTCATTGAACCACATTTTACTTACTGACATCAACCGTGTCTCTTGGATTTTTGAAATTCCATTCACAGAAGCGGTAAAATTATGTTTTATGAAAAATTCAGTTTTTTAACTACCACTTAGTAGTTTCACTATTCTTCAAAAATTGATGTTTTTCAGAACAATGCCAAAATTTCATCCTAAGCAATATTTAATATTCTGAATTCAAAAATGAAGTCTATTTTACAAAATTCATAACATAGAAGTTTCATTAATTAATTTTATAATTAAATCCCACTGTTAAAACAAATAGCGTGTTTTTAAGAAACAATATCTATCAAAAAATTGACACTTGATTATGTCTGGTTTAAATGTGAAATTACATCTAATGACCAACATTGTATTAAATTGTAAAAATATATTCTAAATATATATTAAAACCACTAAAATTAATAATTTATCACTATTAATTATTTCGATTAAAAAAGTCGTTTTTAATTATAATTTAGTAATTTTCACTATTCATCAGAATATGAAAGTTATCCGAAAAGTACCAAAATCTCATCTTATGCTAAATTCGATACTCCGAATCCAAAAATAAAGTCCATTTTGAGAGCTAAATTTTCTAAAATTTAAAAAGTGGTTATTACTATTCATAATGGCTAGTTTTAATAATATTTTAATAGCATATCGTTGTTTCGTGAAACTCAGTATTACGTACTACACGCGATATCGAGGAAGGTTGCGATTGCGTGTAATGCAGGGCAAATCAAGGATGCGTGTTGTGCAAGCTCCTTTTGGTGTAGCGTACAACACAAGATATTAGTGAAATAAAAAAGAATACTTTTCATAAAATCTCGGGCTGTTACATAATTACTATTGAAAGATGAGAAATTATCAAAATGTATGTTTCATATCCAAAATGTATCAAAGGGAACAAGTGAAACAAATGTGGAAAAAAATGTTAAATATTTAGAGAATAATTTTTATGGTCAGTACTTCTAGTTTGGAGGATATAGACACATGGAAATATATTTATCATCAACAATGTAGAGAAATGTTCCAATGTAAAACCAAATTGATCGTACGTAGAAACTAAATGAATTATCAAGTGAGATAATAACAAAAATTTTATTTTCAAATCTGAAATATGAAGTTGGTCCATCATAACTTGAGTAAGATCATTAATATCATGTGACAACAGGTATGAATTTAGTGACATAAATCAAAAAGAAAAGATATGAGTAGGTACTGGTTATATAGATTTCCCTTAAAGCATCAAATCACAATGGTGTATAAATCATTGATAGTGGATTAACCTCCCATATGGCAGGATATAAAGATATTGTTATAGGAATAAAATATGAAAAGGAAGGTGTTGTCAAATTTACAAATGATTAAGGCTTAAGGATTATGGGCTTGGGAAAAAAAATTTAGGGGAAAATTTATGAGCCGTGTTAATGAATTAGTTGTCAATGATATCAATCACAGCTTTCTTAGTGTTAATAAATTGTGTAACTCAAGTCATGATATAAGATTTACTAATATGTTATGTATTTTTAAGGGAGTAGATGGTACAATTGTTTTATTGTGAGGGTGAATGAATGAGAATCTCTACATTGTGAATAGAGAAGAATATGTGTAATTTTTATTTAAAGAGTAGGAAAATAAGTTGCGGCATAAATAGATTGGCCATATTTTCGTACCAGCCCTGGAAAATATTATCAAATGTGATGTATCTCGAGATACCCCCAAGATATCATGTGATCATACTCATACATGTGATTTTGGTTAACAAGGGAATATTATAAGAAATAAATACAAGGAAAAAGAACAAAAGATAACAAGAGATCTTGAGCTCGAGCATGCATATTTTTTTGGACCTATCTCTCCATGATCCATTGATAGGAAGAGTTATGTTATACATTTCATTGATAATTTTAGTAGGATGGCATAGATATTTTTCATTTTCCACAACTAATACATGTTTAGTAATATATAAAATATAGGTGGGAATCTAAAAGGATCCTTTGATAAAAAAATTTACATTTTTGTTCTAATAATTATATAGAATTTCCAAACAGCTAAGTGAAACATAATATTGTGAAACAAAGGATATGGTATCATGTTTTTGTTGTGAGAACTCCTCAACAAAATAGAGTGGTTAAGAGGAGAAATTGTATTATAAACCACATCACCAGAATAATGGTTATTGAAAAGAACATACTAGAGACATTATGGATGTAACTAGTTGTGACACTAGTTTACATATCCAATATGGATTTGATATGACCAGAAAATGAAAATAATATATATAAAATGTGGTATTGAAAGAATCCAACATTGAAATACATTTGAAGCTTCTACAGTAGGTGTTTTATTCTCTATAAGGAGAATCCCAAGAAATTTTAATCCTGTAGAGATGAAGGGAAATTCCTTGGATATTCTAAAAAAATAAAACCATATAAATGATTCATAATGAGGCTACAATAAATAGTTGATAGAAATTATTTCCCTATAGTAGAGAATGAATATAATATAGAGAAACATAGTGAAAAGTTACATATTGACAGTGGTGAGGATTTAAGAAACTATAGGGGATTATAATTAGAAAAAATTGATTTAGAAAAGGATACTAATGATGATAAAGAGTAATTCAAATAAATATTTTCACAGAAGCCGAGGAGTTAAGATAAATTAAAAAAAATTTCATTGGTGATTAGGAAGCTCTAGTTCAAACATGGAGAATGAAATATTTACAGTTGGTATCCTTTTATCTCAGGTAGAGTTTAAATGTTTTTATTAAGTATTTGTAGATGAAAACTGGGTTTAGTATATGAATGAATATGTTGACCAAATTGATAATAATTAGACACAAGATATTGTTTTGAGATCGATATATAAGAATGTCAATGGGACCAAATGGGTTTTCATAACAAGATAAATTAATATATAATAGTAATTCAAAGCAAAGCATGAATACTGTGAAAAGGGTACTCCCAGATCATAGAAATTTATATTGATGAGAAATTTTCACCTATTTTTAGACATGAGGCTATTCTTCTATTCATGGTCATACTAATGTGATAAAAATTAAATGAATTATAGATGGTTTTCAAGTTAGCATTTCTAAATGGGAATCTAGAAGAAGAAGTTTATATTGATCATCCAGTTTATTTTCTCATTTATGAATATGAGAACTGAGTTATTCTGATAAGGAAGGTTCTATATGGGTTGAAACTAGCACTGTGACCATGGTATTCAAAATTTTATCAGTTCCTAAGGATGCTTTGATTTCATTATAGTGGATTTTATTAAAAAATTCACGTCAAAAATGATAGTAATCATAGGATTATGGTGGTGGTGTATTCCAATGACAAAATATTTGACTGATCAGATAAAGAATAGTGAAAATAATTCATATAATTCATGAAAAGTGAGTTTGAAATGTAAAAGGTTTGGTGAACCGTCCCTTTTTCTTAGTCTAAAGGAAATATATGTAAGGAATACCACATTTATTTCTAAATCCAAATATTCCAAGGAGATTTTAAGAAGAGTTGGAATACATGTTCCAAGGAGGTGAAGACCTCGGTGTCTACCCAAATGAAACTATCATGATATGATGAAGGAATAGTGGTTAATGTCACATAATACAGGTAGATCATTGGCATTATATTTTTCATAAAAACAAAATGACCTAATATTTCTTTTCACTTGGCAAGAGGCATGGTATCAATGTTATCCCAAAGAAAGACACTTTATTGTAGTAAACAATTATACCTTAAAATATCAAGGGCATGATGGATTTCAGTTTGCTGTATAATGAAAAATATCCTCAATAGTTATTAGACTATACAAATGAATATTGTTCTGGATTAATAGATTATTTAAAATCAACATTTGGTGGTGCATTCTATCATGGAGTATTTTTTATTTCATGTATAATAAATAAACAATATTGAATCTCACTGAGCACCACCGAAGATGAATGTATCATGGCTACTCAAGATTGAACACATTTATTTTGGATGAAGCAACTACTTGATGATATGGTATTTTACATGAAGTCTCTAATCAAAATATATTATGATAATTCAAATGATATAAATCTATGAATAAATAAAATCCATTACTCAAGGACAAATCACAATGAAATCAATTTCCATTTTATCAAGAAGAAGGTGGATCACATGCTTGTGAAGTTAGAGTGTGTTCTTATTGAACTATTGGTTTTCAAATTTTTTGACAAAGGCCTTATCCAAAGATGTGTTTGAGTGGAATTTTCTGCCTTTATGAATTCATTAGACTTCTTATACTTGAAAAAAGTGGATATGGGACCCCCTTTCCTTGAGGTATGGTGTGATTTCCCTTATGTGTTGATATGCCTTATTTATAATATTCTATCCACAAAGGAGTGACATTTGGGTTCATTTACAATGGGATATAAAATGTTTTGATCAATTTAGGGGTAGAATATGATAGGGGGAGCAACAAAGTAAGAAGAGTTTTAAATTTAACGATGCTAAAGATGACCAATCACAGGTTATATAAAACGATAGATGTGTTTTATGATGAAATTAGTTGAATGTAATGTGAGTGAAGTGAATAATTGATGAAATTTACATGATACTCTTATTTCTCACACCAAACATGGAATATGTGGGCACCGAATGAGTTTTGAATAAATCTTTTATTTATATCAAGAATCATAAGAATTGAATTTTGGAAGAAAATAGAAGAATATTTAACATGGTAGCAACGAGTGAAGAGTTTTCAACAAACCCAAATAAGTAGATTGTCCGAAGAATTCCCTCAATGTAATTTTGTGATGTTTTCTATTGACTGTGTCTATTAAAAAATAAGGCTTCCAAAGTCATTTGGGATGTTAGAGAGATATTTATTATAAGGCATGTTGACATAAGTCAAATACCAAGGAATAAATGCATTGGAAGTGGTAAAAAAAATTCATATAAAAGATAATTTTCATTACAGTGTTTTATAAATTTTTGGGGTCTATAATTTGGGAAATGTAAAAATGTGTTTTGGTAAAAGGAAGTATTTTCATTTAAATTAAAAAAATTTTGTGCAACAGTGAATGTGTTTTGATAATTTTCATTAAATTGAAGATTCATTACCTTCACATAAAAATAAGAAAAATGAAAGTGTTTCATGCAAGTTCTAAAACATCGCTAAAAAAGTAGTTTCATGCAAGTGTGAAGGTGTTTTTCAAATTGGTGGAAAAGTGAAGATTCAAGACCTCCACATTGAAATACAGGAAATGAAAGTGTTGCATGAAGGTTCTAAATTATTGTGGAAATTATATTTTTGAGACACATGAATTATTTTTCATACCTAGGAAATATAAATAGATTTACATGCTAAAGGATACATGAAATCATTGATGTTTTGAGCTCATATAAAGTTTTGAACAAGTTGGGAGTTCCGATACAAAATAGAATAACTATGTTCAAAGTGGAAGGCATGCAAGTATGTTTTACATAAGATCAGTCATGTCTACAAATAGGTTTCTACCCCTTTCTTTTCATAAGATTAATCCTTATATTTTATCAAGGATATAAAACCTGAAAAGGTTTTGTGAAACTATTTCCTACACGCAATAAGCACTTAAGTATTAGTTGTGCGTAAGAAAGGGACTTATGTCCATAAGACCAAATTAGTTTGATGATAATACAATTATTGCATACAAGTTGGAAATTACAAGACACAATAGAATTTTTTTTTTCAAGTTTTAATTCTATAAAAAACGGAAAAGTTGCATCAAATTGGGAATTTTATAACAAAATAAAAAAGTTGTGCACAATTTGGTAGATTTTAATGAAAGTCAGCAATGTTTTCATGATATCCAAATTTTTGTAATACTTTAAGTATATTCCTTGTAATTTAGTGGTGATGTGGTATTCATCAAGTAGATGAATGTAGAACATAATGATACACTAAATGAGGTGTAATATTGATTGACTAAAATGATCAAATAATAAACTTCAGAAGGAGCGTTAAGAACACATTAATTGAGATGAATGTGAGATTTCAAATTTTGATTTGTTTTAATTTTAAGGGCATAGGGATTCTGATCCAATTTGTTTAAAAATAGTGAACTTTAGTGGATTTGGTACATATCCTCATTACTGTACTAAGCTCCCAGGACTTGGCCTAGTGCAGGTGAACTAAGTAAAATTTGGGTGTCATTTATATGATTTCATTTCTATTCATACATTTCTACATGAAAGGTATATAAGAGTTTTTTTAATAACAAAAAAAAGATCTAAATGGGTAGTAGTTTTAATAATTTATACCATGAATAACCCCCCATATTAGTGTGTTTAACCTAGTTGGACAAAAAATACACATAAATGTTCTAGTTGTGACTACAATTTTCTTGGAGTGTACATGAATATGTTATACTGTATTGAGGTAAATTCTTATTAATGAGTTTTTATAGCTTATGACCGTATACTTTTTTATGGGATGTAGGATGTGATCTTGGTATGATAAATAAGATCTATGGTCTTGTATAATTTATCCATTTAGGGGGATACAGGTTGTAAAAGGGATGGGAAAATGATTTCTATCATTGGGGCATGAGATTAATACAACGTTGGGGAAGTGGAAGTGGGGTAACTTTAATATATTGGTGTTTTTGTGTGTTTTTATATGGATAGTTTACTTATATATGTTACATGGGGAGAGAGCCTTATTGAGGATATGATATAGCTTTATCAGTTTAGGTAATTATATGGATTCATTTGTTAATTCCCTCAGCTTTAATATGCCTATTTCATATTTTTCCACGATTTGTTCCAAGGAGAATTCAATTTAGTACACATATAATCTCACCCTATATATATAAATTGATCTTAGGTCTATATGAGATATTTGATGATTGTGTAGGGTTTTACTAGTTTACAAAATTTTTTCAAAATATAATAGAGTTAACAATCACTACCTATGATTTTCTTTGGTTACCTATCGTTGTTTCTATTATGCTTGACATTACATTCAGGTATTGGGATTCCTTATTCATTTACGCATTCTGTTTACTGGTGAATTTCATATTTTCAATTACCCAAAAATTTATATATTGATGGTAATTACATTCATTATAAGGATCATATAGTCTCCATGTTAGTTATCAACCCATTTCTATTTAGTGACAGATTTAATAAGCCATCATCCCTCTCTTCACTGCCAGTTTAAGAGAGGTACAAATGAAGAGGTTATAATGGAAGATTGGTATCAGAGATGATTATTGAGAGATATGATGGATTTTAGATAGAGTGACTGGTGATGGTTTCAATTTTATGCATTGAATCAATATCTTATATACATAGT
Source organism: Viscum album (assembly GCA_963277665.1). NCBI lineage: Eukaryota > Viridiplantae > Streptophyta > Magnoliopsida > Santalales > Viscaceae > Viscum > Viscum album. The sequence continues at coordinate 1,199,579,057 of OY728131.1, forward strand.
ACATGTTATAATCATGGGAGATGAACAAGGAAATTGTTATTTAAGGGCCTCTATAATCTGACACTCGAACCATATAATTATTGAACATTATAAGAAATTTTTTGTTTCTTATGGCATAGAAAACAAGGTGAGGATAATGAATCATAATTTTTTGTATCTATTTTTTAATTAGGTAGACAATGGAGATAATTATAAAAATCAATTAATTAATAATCCATAAATATTCTATATTTTTTGTTTAGAAAGTTACTAACATTTTATTTTTTTGCAAGAATGGATCTATGTTGATATCCTTAATATGTTTATTCTAGTTATGTTTATAATGTAATTCTAGAATATCATCATCAATTTAAGTTTGATGATGATGATTTATAGTGGATAACACTCTCAGAGATCAATATTATGTGTTTTTAGAAGTACGAGGGCTGAATTTTATATAAGGAGACTGGGGATTGGTTGGTGGAGGTCGATATATTATTTAGTTAAATAATTAATTGGATAGAGAAATAGGTTTTATTGGCTGTAAAAACATTTATGGATGAATCTTAATAGTGGTGGATCCTATCCCTCCAAGATTAAGAGGAGTCAAGTCTCATATGAACGATGTTGCATGATCAATTTTAGGCTAGGATTATTTATTCAATCAAGAAGGCATGCCATTTTCAAGAGATAAAAACCCCTTTTCAAGGGAGTTATATTGTTTGAGAGTTCATTATCTAATATAACATCCTCTTATGTTCTACTTCAGACCAACTACTAGATGATAAGGCTATAGAGAGGAATTTTGAGGGGGAGTTCCATATGGAGATCCAGTGTTAAGTCACCTTGTTTGTATTGAAGACATACCTAGAGTTGAAGGTGAGATTATAAGTCATAGTGAGATTAATATCTAGTTGTAGATCATTTGTTGAGGGAAGACATCAAAATTATTCTGGTAGTAGTTTTGTGTATTTTTTTTATTTTTATTGTCATAAAATATTTTAGAGAGAGGGGTTTCTATCCAAACCTTCTCCATCCCATTTTAGAGGGGTTATTAGTTATTGGATACTATTTAATGAACCAAGAATGGTTTTTTATATATTTTTATGCTAGGGAAATTAGATGATATATTTTTTTATTGTCATTCGAACTCATCATGGTTCTTGAATCCATTTTCAAGCTCTGCAGTTCCAGTAGAATCCTCCGAGGTAGCAGTAAAACGAGGGTGATATATATATTTATTACTAGACAGGGGAGAATGTAGAAATATGAGGACCCCATGAAAACAATCATCCTATGGGATTATGACTAGAGTGTGGTTTTGTATTTGGTCTCCATAAGATCTAGATATTTCATGGAGAAAGATGTGGTTGGATGCATTCATTTGTTTCTAGCATTAAGAGAGTTAGGCATCATGTGAAAAACTATCTTCTATTTTATATAGGGTTCTATGAATTATTTGATTAAAGTTATATTCCATATTTTAATTATCCATACCTAATTTTATATTTTTCACATGAGGTAGGGAGGTATCCAATTCCCTTGGGGTTGTCTACACCAATTGATGGGTGAGCTATCATGTAGTAGGTGTTCATGGATTTTTGAGTTGATATTAGGGAAACATCGCTGTTGTGGAGACATCCTATTTGTTGAGATAAATATTTATAAAATTATATTTAGAATGTGTTGGCTATATTATTCATATAATATTAATGATTTCATTATAAGTAACTTTATATTATATAAAATTATTTGAGATATTGTTGTGTTTTTTGAAGAGAAAGACACTCGAAAGGGTTAGATGCATGTTGAGTCCTTGCCTTCCTTAATGGTCGTGTTGATTTTTGGTTCAATAGAATATTATCTATTTGTGTTTCCCAGTATTATAGAAAAGTTCCATGATGTATTTCTAGAAGATGATGACTATTACCCACTCAATGAGATATTTAGTGTGGTATATAGTAACAACTAAGCATCACTATGATATCAATTTCTCTATATAGGATGAACTATTATCAGTGACATGATCTATGGATTCAAATTGATGATGTTATATATAGAGGATTTAATTAAACTAGTGTTTAAGTTTGGGGCACTGTAGTTATGTTTAGGGAAAAGGAAACTATTTGTCTATATCTATGTATTTATTATTCCATCCTAAACTATGGAATATCTAATAACCATTATCCCCTCTTGGGGGATTGTTATTTATGTGATCAATTAAAGATATATAGGTAGTTTTGAATATCTATTTGATTCCAGGATATGATAAATGAATGTAAAGTAGGATAATATCCCAAATATGTGTTTTAGATGTCTTTATAGGCATTATTATTTCATTATAATGTCATTTAGTGTTATGTATTCTATATCAATTTTTGTGGTGATAATTAATGCAGCATTCCATGAGTTTATGGATTGATTTATATTGATGATTATTAATGACATATTTGTGTTCAATAAGTCTAAGGAGGATCTTTATGATCATCTAATATTTTTTTTGAGAGTTATTCATCAGGAATAAATATTCTAGAATTTGTTGAATTGTGAGTATTGGGACGATTATGTCTATTTATTGGGGTTTATTTTGACTCAACATGGATTAATCAGGGATCCTTATCAGGTTTAGGTGGTTGTTTCTTAGGTAACTTCCAATAATGTTTCAATGTGTTGAATATCATTGTTAATTATAGTTATAAGAGGAGGTTCGTCTCTAACATCTCTCAGATTGGAACTCTTATAAAAAATTTGACAAAATTATCTTGAATTTGTGTATACCTAATAGTTATAGGCCACATTAAAATATTTTAAAGAGAATCTAGAAAGTTTCCTGGTTCATTGGTTTATATAGAGGTGATTTCATTCATGGATTTTTGATAACATTTATATCTTCACTTGGTGTGTGTTCTAATGTAAAATATAGTAGTTATATCTTATGGATATTATAAGTTATATCCTTTGGAATATTACTATACCACCCATGACATTGATATTTTTATATTTGTTTTTTCACTGAATTTGTGGTAATATTATATTATTTGTTAGTGCTTTGGGGTCTTCATATGTCATAAGTTTCAAAGGTACGTCTTCTCCCATGGAAATATAAACCTGTGTTAATTAATGTAGATGGAATTATTATAGGATTACGAATTTAAATTTTTCTATACAGTCAAAAAAGGAATTTTGTGGAAGATAGTTGGAACTGGATGTCACACAGTGATTTCATGGGTGAGTCTGGTGATGTTATAAGGGTGACCATGTAGCCTTATAGGAGGTAGCCTGATATGGGATTTATTTATGGTATATGGTCTCTTTATTATGTTATAGTTCATTTGAATTTATAATAGTAGGTAATGGAGTCCCAACTCTGAGATCATGAAGTAGAGGTTTTGAAAGATCATATTTTATTGGAAATTCCCTTTAGGGATGTATGGATGGTCAATATAGGGTGTTGTTTTCAGAGAGGTTGTGTGTTTCTTTGAGGACATGTGATGTGTTTCTCCATGAGTTCCCCCATTCACTCTTCATGTTACACACTATTATGAAGAAGATATGTCTTGATATTATAAGTAACCTTTTATGGCCTCGTATGAATTGGTTTATTTTAGAGTATTGATCTCATTTTATGGTTTTTATAGGGTGTAGAATGACAAACTTTTCTTGATGGGTTGTTTCAGCTGCTGGATGCATCCTAATGGAAGTAAGAATTCATTTCGATAGACATCATCTCTAGGTTTCCAAAATATCATGAAGGTTTTTATGTGATATGGGTAATCATGGACCTCTTGACAAAGTCATCTGAATTCATAGTTTTTAATGATTCAAGATCAGTGTGAGTGTTGTTGATGAATTATCTATAGGTGGTTGTGATGATTCATGAGGTTCCCAAGATGGCCATCTATGATAATGATCTCTAGTTCACCCCTATTTTTTATGTGTCTATTTCATAATTCAGTATCACTTTTTTCACTATCACGTCATTTCATGTATAGATGAATAGTTAGACAAATCAAACTATCTACACTGTAGAGGGCATGTTTCATTTTTTCATTATTGGAATTTTTAGGTTTATTGGTGATGAACCTACTATTAGTGGAGTTTTTTAAAAATAATAATTATTACTCCTATATTATTATGGCCACATTGAATGTGTTATAAGAAAAACTTTATCGATCTCCATTATGTTGGACCAAGGTAATAAAATCAATTTTATTGGAATAAAATTGGTGTAGAATATAAAAAAAGCTACATGTAATTCATTTGTAAGTTATGGAATCATAAGATCCCCAAAATTCCTATGATGGTCATAGGAGGAGGCCTCTTGAGTTTTTAACTTGAGATCATGTGGTTTTAAAGTCATCTCCTCATCATTTGTAGTGATTTTTTTGTTATTGGTGTATGTGTTCTCCCATATTTGTTGGATCTTCTAAAATGATAATACATGTTGGATCTATTGTTTATTGGATATAACATCCACAAAAGATGATCTAGATTCATGATGTCTGTCATATGTTATATCTTTATCAATATATTTATAATTATTCACACATTATTAATTATGGATAGATATATATTTAACAATATTTGACCTTCAAATAGTAGCCTTTTGAGATATATGAACATTGGTAGAATATGTTATGCGAGTGTTCTACCAACTTGGTTTATGTCCTGTAGAAACATGGTTGTGTATAGGAGATAACTAAAAAGATTTTTTGATGTTAGGTATATGTTCTCAAATTTTAAATGTCTGGTCATTGATTAAATGATCTAAAATAAATTGTCATGTCTTATGAAAAATTTATTGATTCTTCATGTTTATGAATTATTGACTCATGATGTATTGGCTATGTTTTTGTTTCAGTTATATCCTTTAGTGTTTTCTCGTAAGATGGTTTTTTGACCCCTTTATTTAATTTATAGTTTTTCAATTATCTTGGATGAGAAATGTTTGATAGGTATTATATGGAATGGTTCAGTTATTTTATCACACACCTTATGTATAACTGGGGCACAAAGGTGTTGTGAGGGCATTCAAATTTTTTTTGAGGCTAGATAGGTGTTCTATCCATGTTGAGGGACACCACACCATATTAGTGGATTTGGTGATAAATTTTTTGGTAGTGTATATGATATGAGTAAATCATAACCAATTTAAATCTCTATTAGAAGCTTGAGAAAATGTCATTCCATTTTAAGAATGTTGTTTTGAGGTTTTTCATGTTCCACTTAGTGAACCATGGTGTGTGAAATGTCTAGGGTGCCCATTATGGAGGCCGTAATTAGGAATTAGTAATGGGAATCATAGAAAAAACTAAGGTATAAGGTGTTTTTTGATGTAGAGGACTAGGTTTTAGGCATGGTAACCTAGTCAGCTTCCGTACATGACATGATTAGACAACCATGCATATTCTATTGTCCATGAAGTATGTTGAGTTATCCCTATAGAAAATCGGTGTGTAGAAATTATGAGGTCACTTGGTATGTTGATGTGTGATGTCGAGCAAGGTTAAGCATGAGAGATATATATGAAATGACTAGTTATATTTACCTAGGCCTTAGTAATTTTTTTCATGTCTTGATGAGAATTACTAATTCCTTTCGCTATCTCTTGGTGCATGTCATGGTTGTAGTGAATGATTTTTAATTTGGATTTTAAAAAACATTATTTTAAGGGATATTTGTCCTTTCAGAAATTGGGAAAATTTTATATCCTTTGATCAAGAGTGAAAACAATCATTTTTACAGTCCACTAATCCATGGTCGAGTCCTTACAAGATTCCAATATAAAAAGATGTTTGACTTCCCCTTGGTTTATGTAATTCCTTGTTCCAAATTACCCAGTCTTAGATGAAGTTCCATATAACCTCAATCGTGCCTCCCTGTATGTAGGATTTTAGTAACTAGCAACAAGGATCTGAGCACCTACAATGGTGTGACTATACCCATAGTATCAAATGGAATACATAATAAATATACAATGAAATTAATTATAACATATTAATGGGAAATTATAAGTAAATTAAAATAATGCTATAATAGACAGCATGGAATGTATATGACGGCATGAAGGAAGAAAACCAAGGACCAAGAAGTGTTAGGTCACATGAGAGTATATGAAAAATTCTGAAATTAAACAAAAATATTGAAAAACACTATATAGTCCATCCCTACACCATCTTTGAACTCCATGTTACATCCCCACAACCCCCTATCACTAGGCCCATAAAATTTCATGGATAATTAATAAAGAAGTTTGCACTGGCATTTATATTCCCATTCAGGGTGTGAGTATAATTCAAGTAGGATACCACCAATGAAGCCTTAACATTAGATTACATGCATAACAAAAATAGTTCATGATGAGAGGTAAATGCGTAATAAAGTAACATTAAATCATGTATCGAGTAGTCATGAGCAAACCAAGCTTCAATGAACATAAACCAAACCTAGTTCATACTCATTCTAAAATAATGGAAATAATATAAGTCAATGCCATGGATCAACCACAAGGACACCTCATATATCTTTGAGTAGCCATAAGGTGTACAAGTCTCTAAGTGGGACACAATTCCATCAAGCCCTATCTTTATCGAGGATCGGGCCGCAAAACAATTATACCCTATCTTGTCCTCATGTTAGTCCATAAGGATGTCACATTTTAGAACTTAATTAGGTCCATACAAAAGGCCTTCATACCCATTCCATGTATCACAGTCTATCATTGTCATTGTTTCATGTTGGACATGTACCCCCTTTAAGGACTAACCAACACACGACACACAACCAATCATTTTCAATGAGATGTGAATCCTAAAAAGAGAATATGTTCACACACAAAAAGTCATAACAAATATAGGAAGAATATATTATATAAAAATTTAATATCAGTATCAATACATGCACACATGATCAAAATCTAACATGGGTCTCACGGGCTACACAAACACACACACGTGTGATCAATATCAAACATGGTTCTCACTGGATATAAATTCACACACATGTGATAAAATAAAACCATTGGTCCCAATGAACATAAGTACATTCTATAAAATCATTATAACAGTCATATACAATGGTTCTATATGAAAAGATGATTCCCTAATCAATTACATTGATGTCAACATTAATATTTTTCGAAATTCAATTCTGAAATCTCTCTCACACACCAACCAGATAACACCTGTATAGAAAGGTTCCTGATAACTAATTACAATCCAACATGATATGAATTATAGGATAATATAGAAGAAGAGAATCAATACAATATGGTAAAATCATATCAACTTACCTGATAATAACTACCAATAATGTGGGATCTTATTTTGGCTGAATAATCGATCATGTCACTCCTAGAATATTGACAGGAGAAGAGTTATTGACATCCCCATGAGCCTAGATAGACATTAAAAATCCCCTAAAGGAATGAATCAACCTATTCCACTAGTTGAAGAAGGGTTAATGTCAAATGTTAAACCCACTTTTATTATAGAAAATGTCTTTATCCTAGAAACTCACAAGAGGAGGAGGATGAATATATTAAAAAAGGTAAGATCCAAGTCTATAGGGCATTAAATGACCTTCATTGAAGATCACATGTGTTTTAATTTTTAAATTTTTGAAACTGAATAATATCATTGGTAGAATTGTTATTTACAAATTTCTAAAACATACACCAATATGGCATAGTGATGCCCACTATACCTACGGTGACCTCAATTGTGCTCTACCCAATAGCTCCACTACAGCGAGCCAATATAACATATAAGAAAATCCATACCCATTTTGGAATACCCACACTATAAACCATGGGTTTTAGGCCACATTGGAGATAGTACATAAGAGAAATCTCAACACTCCTTGCCTAACATTTGTATTCATATTTCCCATTTCACACAGCTGGGTTTATGGTATGAAAATACCTACAACACAGCATGGTCAGGCTCTTAGGGTACCCTAAAATACCCAAAACCCGTATATATGCCACTATAAACCTCCAAATCATCCTAAATACAATTTAAAACATATCAAGGATTAAAACTATATTACATTAAAACTAAGAGTTTGAAAAATCATCCTCTCTAACAAATTCATGAAAATGTGAATTTCCTATAGTGGTATTACTCAATAAAATTGTGTCATTAAGATCAATAATAAGACTCATACTCCCACATATCCTCTTGGATCCATCCATGAATCCAAAATACTAAAAAAAATTATACCATATTACCCCTAAACACCTTGTATCTCTAGCAAATAATTTAAATCGAGTGCCCCAGAATTGAAGCAGCTTGTTTCCACACATTGTCCTTATAGTCGATCACATGCACATGATGGGGATCATAACTCTAAACCTAAGAAAAGTGAAAATTTTTATGAATACATAGATATCCTAGAGGAAGTTACATTTGGTAATACATAGTTATAATATGTTTTCTGACCTCAAATGGTTCCACAAACCATGGTTCCATCTTCCCTTTCTTCCATAAATGATTATGCCCCTATCTTGGTGAAATACATAAGAAAACCTCATCTCTCATGAAGAACTCTAACAATTATCTCATAAAATGGTCATATGTTTTTTTATACTATGAGTGGTAACCTACCACATCATGATAAACAACACCCTCTTTGAGGTCTCTTTCACCACACTAGGTAAATTTTTTTTCCTAACCCGTATTCTGCCAACACAGCGGTGAGAGACACAATTTATCATAATGGGACTCAAAATGGTCAATCTAAATTGAATCCTAGAATCTGTTATTGTAAGAGAAATTCACCATGTATAATGATAATTCGATGCTCCATTAAGGTCCACAACACATTCCTAAATAAATTCCTCTAGCATCTGGATTACCCTCTCAACTATCCATCAGTTTATGGATGATACATTTGACCCCGTTTCAGATGATTCCCCAAAACCTTCAACAATAATTACCAAAACAATAGTCAAAAATGAAATAACCTATTTAATATGGTAATTTAAGAATCTCCATGAATTCATATAATTTATAGTACATAATTCTTCAGAAACTAATTAGTAAATATAATTTTTTATATTTGTTTGAGGTGTCAAAAATTCATTAACTTTGAAACTATCTCCGAAATGACATCTTGACTTATCGGGGTCATGGGAAACCCCCATAAGAATTCCATTGTCACTTCATCTAAATTTTTAATATTCAATAGAGGTTTCTTATTTAATCCTCTTAGACATGGGTTCTCTACCTTGATCCTCTGAAAGGTTCATAAATGAGAGACAAAGCTTTTAAGTCTCTCTCCATTCTCTACCACAATAAGTTTTTTCTGATATCTTAATATATCTTCATTAAAACTAGGTTAATGCCTACTGAGTGTAATTTGAGTCTTTTATCAAGACCTCTCCCTTGGAAGAAGGAACCACTAATCTCCAATGAATAAATATCGCATCATCACTATCCATTTACCATCCTTTAACTCGGTCATTTTCTATCAATGATTCCTATATCACTATGCACTCAGAATCTAATTCCTAAATAGTATTTACACAGTATATAAAAGATGAATTGAAAACTAAGGGACACATTATATTATCCCTCAATACATATATGTATCTACCAACCATCCAACCAAAAATCTCACCAACCACTATTTCTCTACTGAAGGTCACTCTCTATGCTCTTGTATTTTCCCATTAAGACTGTCTGAAATAACATTACATTTCCCCAGATCATAGGGCATATAAACATTGAAAATTTTAAGATAATTTACCCAAATAATTTAATATATATTAATGTATCACTAAGAAAAGTTATAACAAAAGATCATATAGTTTTAGTATATGAAATATCCCTCACCGATGGAATCAAAGAGATAACACTTCAAATTATAGACCAAAATTGCAGAATCTAAGTTATTAGTAGGATAGTTCCAATCATGGGGTCATAGATGGTGAGGCACATAATACACACAATGATCCCTTTGAATAATTGAAACTCTTAAAAACACATGAGGCATCATAGATTCCATATATCAAATCCGAGGATCTAGAAAAACTAGGATTTGAGATTTCATTTATTTTCTTTTTAGATCTAGAAATGCCACTTCTCACTTGTATATCCACTCAAACATCACTCCATTATTATTAATTCATGCCATAGGTTTCCTCAAATGAGATAATCCCTATATGAACCATATTTAATACCTAGATAAACCATGGAATATCCCGATATCAAACACATTTATAGGGAATGATCAAGACAAAATAACCTCTACCTTATCTGAGTCAATAAAAATTACTGTATCAAATATCACATGCCCAAGGAAAAATACATTGTGAATTGTGAATTTAAAATTTGATAGATTTCAATATATCAAATGTTCTTAAATTGTACTCAATATAATCTAATGTTTTCAAGCATGAATCTCTGAGGTTCAGATGTATATGAAGACATCATCAATAAATACCACAAAAAGGATACAACATGAAAATTGATAATCCCATTCATGAGATCCATGAACACTGATGGTGAATTTTGTTGAGTATATAAGGGTTTCTTTATGACTTTTTCATTCCTTCTTACATGGGGGAGACTGTTAATTCAATAAGGTTACCTTCTGACTTTACCGTTCCTTGTTGTTTTGAAAATCAAAAACACCTTATCCCAAGGAAATTTTTTTTTCACCCTGAGTTTTACTTCTATATGGAAAAATTTCTTTCCCCAAAGAAATTTATCATTATCAAGTTTTCATTTCTCATATCCTAATTTTTCTAAGTGTAAAATTTGGTTTGAAACCATAACCTTGTAATCCTATAAATACATAGATAATAAGCATTCTATTTAGAATTTGAATTCTCAGAATTCTGATTATGAAATCTAGTTACGAACTCTTCTGAGTTCTGACTCTGAATTCTGATTATGAAATATGGTTAAAAACTATTTATAGTTCTGACATCAAATTCTGATTATGAATTCTAGTTACAAAACCTTTTGTGTTCTAACTCTGAATTCTAAATCCAAATTCTGATTAAGAACACTTTTAAGTTCTGACTCTGAATTCTGATTACGAATTCTAGTTACGAACTCTTCCAAGTTCTGGCTCTGAATTTTGAATCAGAATTCTAGTTACAAACTTTCTGAGCTTTGACTCTGAATTTTGAATCATAATTCTGGTTACGAACCTTCTGAGTTCTAACTCCGAATTCTGAATACAGATTCTAGAAACAAAAATCTCCGAGTTCTGACTCTGAGTTCTCTGAATTCATACTCTAAACTCCAATGAGTTCTTACTACTGAATTCTCATAAACTCTAACTATGATCTTTTTATGTTCTGGTTCCAAATTCTTGTGAATCTAGATTCTGAATTTCCTTAAAATTCAAACTCTATAATTCTACAGTGTTTAGGTTCCAAATTCCTAGAAAACAGAATATGAATATCCTTATATTATAGAATCTGAATTCAATTTTTGTTAGACTCTGAACATTCATTTGATTACATTCCGAATATCATATTTTACTTATTCTTACACTTTTTTTGTTATAAAATGATGTCGTTCTTTTAGTTAATTACTAACTGTTGTTTGAGTGACACATGTACAGGTCCCTCCGAAATTCAATGAAAGATATGACCGTTGGTGGAGGGAGGCGACCGTTGAAGTCGTGCCTATAAATAGGAGCTCATTTTAAAGAGGTCATGAATTTTGGTAATTTTGGAATTTTTGAGGCTCATAACTTTCAGAAATGATTTCTAGAGAGAGAGTCTCTTATAAACTCTCAGACATCGTGCAAATAGTTTGAACATCTTGTTCAAACTTTTATTCGTGCATTTTTTCTTATTGTAGAGGTGCAATTTCCTTGAAATTAGAGACTTCGGTTTGTGAAGTTACAGTTGCCGATTTCCATACCAATCGAGGGCTTGCGGGGATAGCAAGACAAATACCAATCTTAAAATTGAGGAATTACCTAGGTTTGGGTAAGACAGACTTTCCTGAAAGTATAAATCAAGGGACCTTTTATCCAGGGTTGTTGGATACCCTTCTCTTTGGGATAAAAGAGTTACTACTTGTTACTTTTAGTATTTCTATTTTGTTTTCTGCTTTATTTGAAGTTGCTAAGGAAAGTATAATATTCTTATACTTACATATACTTGTACCCTGATTATATAGGATTCTATACACTTTAAGGTAGAATCTTAGTCATATTAAACTTTTTTTTTAAGTTTCATTTCCGGAATCACTTTTCTTTAATCAAGCAATTTATTAGATCATAGAGGTGTTGTGAATGTTTGTTACGCAAAATTTATTTAGTTATTTTTAAAGTATACAATTCACCCCATCTTTTATTTGAGCATCACATTACTACATATTAGATCCAAAAATTATTATCAGAGGTTGGAAACCCCATATTCTGAACCAATACAACAATTGGTATCAGATTAGGTAACCTCTGAATTAATCTCATGATTAGATTCAGAAGAGAATTCTTCTTCTTATTACTTTCATAATTGAATTTCTAGATTCACACTTTTTCGGAAACAGTTTTTCGGACTCGTATTTTTCGGATTCCTTTTTTCTTAGAGATACGCTGGTTCTATATTTTCCTTACTTACGAATATTCTCCTTGTTTACGAACTTTTTCTATTAACAAGTTTTTGTGGAAAGAATTTTCTTTAAGATGGTAGGAATCAATGTTGGTTCCATAGACAATCTCAATCCAACTAGACCACATATCTTTGTTGGAAATGATTATGAATATTGGATAGATAACATGAAAAATTTCATTATCAATAATGGAGTTGATAATTTTGTTATGCTCCCTGGAGGATATAAAATTCCTGAAAAAGAAGTTAGTACCTTTACCAATCATGAAAACAATGAATATCAACTGAATTATAAGGTACAAAATAATTTGCTTTGCTCCATGACTAGAAATATATATATCGAAATTTAATCTTGTGAAGTAGAAAATTGTATTTGGAAGAAACATGAAGTTACTCACTCTGGAACTTCCAAAGTGACTGAAACTAGAAGAGCCATGCTCAGAGCTGAATATCATGGTTTAGGCTTTCATTATAGAGAAGCCATATGTAAGGTGAAACAAAGATTCATGACTATTGTGAATAATTTACAATCCATGGGTGAGAAAGGATCAGATGATGAATCTCTTGTTCATAAGATCATAGACATCATGATGAATGAATGGGAATCCAAGAGGATTGTTATTGATGAAAACAGAAAGGTTACTTAGATTTCCATAGATGAACTAGTTGGAACTCTTCTTCTGCATGAGACTAGAATGAAGAGAGATGATGATAATGTAAAGACGAAGAACGGAAATGGAAGTCTTGTTTTTACTACAAATTCAAATCATATGAAAGCTAAGACTCCTGAGAGAGTCACTAGATCAAAATCAAATGAAGTTGTTATCCAATATGAAACTAGTGGATGTGAATCCTCATAAAATGAATTAACAAATCTTTCTCAAAGGATGAACAAGATATCAGGATAAAGGAACATTCAATCTAGATACAAGAAGAATGAAAGGAAATATAAGAACTATTCAGAAGTTACATGTTATGAATTCAATAGTGCTGGACACATAAGACCTGATTGTCCTATGATTAGGTGAAAAGAATAAAAGTAAAGTTATTGAGAAAGAAACAAAAAGTAGTATTACAAGGATAAAGCTAAGAAAGTCTTGAAAGGTAATGACACCAGGAGTTCTAGTGGTGGTGACTCTTCAGATGAATATTCATATTATGAATCTTCTGAATAGAAGAATCTTGGTCTAATAGCCAAACTACCTATTGAAAATCATTGCTTTATGGCTAAGGTACACAATGTTGAATCTATGACCAATATATCATTGAATTATAATGATAGTAAATAATATAACTCTTTGGATTAATAATCTTCTTTTGATGTAGATAATACTTTAACTTCCTATGAGGAAGTTTCTAGGTTTTCCAAACTCCTTGAGATTGAGAATTCAAAACTCATAAAAAAATGATAAGGGAAAATCTATGAATACTATTATTACTAAGGAAATATCAGATCTTTCTAAAGATATTTAAAAGAAAAATATTTATTTTGAAAGTATTTTAAAAAATCTCGAGGAAGTAAGTTCTGAGAAGAAAAAACTTTCTAACGATCTAGAAAATGTAATTTCTAAGAAAAATGTTTTCTATCCTAGCTCTAGTTCAAAATCAAATTTTTTTGAAGACAAGAACTTGGTTATCAAACTCAAATCCAAACTATTTTCCTTTAAGAAGTGTTTTTCAATCATTAACTTAGGAAAGGAAAATTTTTATAAAATGTATTCTCAAATCCAACCTCTAAGGAATAGTTCTGGTTTTGGTTATACTAGTTCTAAACCGATTATTAGTAACAATTACTTTGTTCCTAAAAGTTCTCTATTATGTACTAAGGGTCGGTGTGGTGGATATTGGGCAAAGAATTGTTCTCTAAACAAAACCCATACTTTAGGATTTCATAAAGCCTATTTTTCTAAAAATATGTGGGTGCAAATTTTTTTGATTTTAATGATTTCCGGATCCAAGAAAGTTTGGATTCCAAAAACCTAAATTTTTCTTATTTTCAGGAAAATAGAGAAGGTACCAAAAAAAATACGTGGTACATGGATACTGGATGTTCCTGGCATATGATTGGTAACAAAAACTACTTTGAAAAGATTATAAAGACGAAAGGAAGAAAAGTAACTTTCAGAGATAATGCTCAGGGAGAAATTATTGGTATATGTAACTTAGTTCTTCTTGAAAAAAAATTGATTTCAAATGTTTTATTTGTTAAGGGTATTAAGCACAACCTCATTAGCATAAGTCAATTATGTGATGGAGGATAACTTGTGAATTTTACGAATGAAATGTTCTTAGTACTCAATTCCAAGGAAGAGTTTATTATTTCTTCCTATAGACAAGAGAATGTTTACACACGAAACATAAACGACCTTAGGATCCAAGAGCTAACTTGCCTCAGTGCAATGGAAAATCATTCTTGGTTATGGAATAGAATATTAGGACACTGCAACCTTAGGATCTTATGAAAACATTAAAATAAATGATTAGTTGAGGATCTACCAGATCTTAGATTTTATTCTTCCTAAGTTTGTGACCCTTTTCAATATGGAAAACAACATAAATCAAGTTTTAAATCAGTCAGGGAAGTTACAACAACTGATGCATTACAGCTAGTGCATATTGATCTTTTCGGTCCAACACAAACTGGAAGCATTGGAGGAAAGTACTGTGTATTTGTTCTAGTTGATGATTACACAAGATTTACATGTTTCTATTTTCTATAAAAGAATTCTGGAGCCTTATCGTATTTCAAAAGTTTCAGATCACAAGTTAAAAATGAGAAAAACCTTCCTTTTATAACTATTCACAGTGATCATGGGGGATAATTTAAAAATTATGATTTTTAAACTTTTTGTAGTAGAAAAGGCATTAATCATAACTTCTTAGCACCCAGAACACCTAAACATAATGGTGTTGTTGAAAGAAGAAATAGAATTCTTTAAGAGATAACAAGAACCATGTTGAGTGAGTATACTGTAGCCAAACATTTTTGGGCTGAACCTACAAGTACATCTTATTATAATATAAATCATGTTTTTATTAGAAAATTTCTTAATAAAACTATTTATGAGTTATCGAATGGTAGAAAACCTAGACATTCCTACATTAATGATTTTGGTTACAAGGTATTCATTCTGAATACTAAGGATAATATTCATAAATTCACAACAAAATATGATGAAGGAATTTTCTTAGGCTACTCCACAACTTCTAAGGCTTATAGCGTTTTGAACAAAAACACAAGTACTATTGAAGATACAGTACATGTGAAATTTGATGAAACTAATCCTTTTGTTTTTAAGAAACCCCAACCTACATCCTCAGATGTGTTTTCAAAAACTGATTATCAACTTTTGATAGAAGATCTTTCTGATAAGGAAAATGACCAAGAAGATACTTCAGAAACATTTACCCCAGAATATTTCCTAACATATATTGATGAAATTGTTTTACAAAACCTAAATCAGTTGTCTCTAAAGAATCAACCTAGTGATAGCATAATTTTTTATGTGAATTAACCTATAAATACTCGAAGTTCCTTAAGAAATTAAGTAGAGCACGTATCATTTCATTCCCAATTAAAACAAAAAATCACTGGTGAGGCTTTAGGTGATGATGATTGGATTAAATCCATGAAAGATGACCTAATGAATTCTCTAGGAATAAAGTACGGATCTTGGTTGAAATACCTAAAAAAACTCTGTAATTGGAGTAAAATGTGTCTTCATAAATAAGTGTGATGAAAATTGAATCATTGTATGAAATAAATCTAGATTAGTTGCTAAAGGCAATAATCAACAAGAAGGAATAGACTATAAAGAAACCTATGCTTCAGTAGCTATACTTGAATCTATTCGTATTTTATATGCCTTTACAGCATTCTTCAATTCCAATATTTTTCAAATGGATGTGAAATGTGATTTCCTCAATGGTTACGTTCAAGAATAAGTTTTTGTTGAAAAACCTCATGTTTTTACAAATATAAAACATCTTGATCATGTTTTTAGACTTACCAAAGCTTTTTATGGGCTTAAATAGGCCCCTCGAGCTTGGTACTATAGGTTTACATGATTTTTTCTCAAAAATAATTATGTTAAAGGAAATGAAGATTTAACCCTTTTTATAATGAAAGATAAGAAAAATGTTTTGATTGTTCAAATTTATGTCGAAGACATTATATTTGGTTCAACTCAACAATCCTTAATTGATTCTTTTATGGATCTAATGAAATATGAGTTTGAAATTAGTATGATGTGTGAGTTAACATTTTATCTTGGTTTCCAAATTTCTCAAAACCAAAAGGAATCTATATATCCCAACATATGTATATTAATGATCTTCTTAAAAAGTATGGATATGACAACACTAAAAGTATAAGTACTCCCATTGGTACCCCAAACACACTTGATCTTGATGAAGCTGGGAAACCATTAGATCAAACATCTTTTAGAGGTAAGATAGGAAGTTTACTATACTCTACATCTATTATTCCAGACATAATGTTTTTAGTATGCTTATGTGCACGATATCAATCCAATGCAGAGTAATCTCACTTAAAGGCAGTGAAAATAATTTTTCACTACATAAAGGGAACCATGGATTTAGAACTCTTTTATACTTCTAGAAATAATTTTATTTTAAATTTTTTTTGGATGTTGACTTTGGTGGAATTCAAATGGATAGAATGAGTACATCCAAAACTATCATTTCTTAGGAGATTCATTAGTTTCTTAGTAAAGAAAGAGGCAACACTTAGTGGCACTTTCCACTACTGAAGCTGAGCATGTTGCAGCTAGAAGTTGTTGTGCTCAAGTGTTGTGGATTAAACACACACTCACAGACTATTGTATCAATTTTACCAAAACAAATTTTTTTATGATAATACTAATTCCATTTCCCTTAGTAAAAACCCTACACATCACTCTTGTGAAAAGAACATAGACATTAGTCATCACTTTCTTAGGGATCACACACAAAAAAGAAAAATATCATTGTTTAATTTATTGGAACGCAAGATCAACTTGCTGATATTTTCACAAAATTTTTACCCTCTGATATATTTGAATACATTAAACATAATTTAGGAATATTAACCGTAAGGTAATCTTCCCTGTTAAATTCTTGTGGAATCAAACTCATTATAGTAATAAAATTATTTTCATAGGGGGAGTACATTTTCATGTATGTTTTCAAAAAAAATCGTAGTGAAGTTTTCATATTTTTTGTATTGAAGTTTTCATATTTTTTATAATGAAGTGTTTCATGTTTTTCATAATAAAGTGTTTCATGTATTTTTTAATGATTTTTTTCATATTTTTCGTAATGAAGTTTTTCATATTTTTTGTAATTAAGTAATACATATTTTTCATAATGGAATATATTTTTCGTAGTCAGTTTTGTTTTCTATAATTTTTGTAATAAACATTTTCTTAATGAAGATTTTATTAATGAAGATTTTCGTAATGATGATTTTCGTAGTGAATATTTTCGTGATGAAGATTTTTGTAATGAAGATTTTTGTAATGAAGATTTTTATAATGAAGAGTTTCATAATGAAGATCTGTGTACTCATTTTATTTTTCCATACTAATGTTTTTTTTGGAATCTAAAGTCCTTCAAGAATAATTTTACTCAATACGAATAATTCCCCTGACAATCTGAAAGGTATGATTCTTTCTTGATTTTTCGTAATAACCTTTTTCTTACTTTTAGATTCTTTTGAATTTAAAATTTATCAGATTCTAGTTTTCATAAATCCAAATGTTTTCTTAAAAAAACCTCAAAATATTGGATCTTACCAAATTTCCCATGCGTCCATCATTTCAACCGTAAGATCTGATTAGAAGAATTCTCAACCATTGGATTGAAATGGAAAGATGAACCGATGATTCAACAACTATAAAAGGGGACCCCCGATGGTTGTCCCACATCTCTTATCAATCCTTTGCGTGTCAATGCTATGCCCCTCTACAAAATCCCGTTCTGAACTTTTCTTAATGTTTTCTCAAGTCCGAATGTCTGGAGAAGATCCCTATCAAGATATGTCTTCTGTCAAGCCGATTTCGGAATGGAAAATATACAGGGAGAGGTTGGTGAATCCAAAATTCTTCAACAAGTATGACTCTATTATCTCTAATAACATCAACCTTAATAGATGGGAGAGTGTATCCATATCAAAGACAGGAGCTCAGGATGTTGTGTATTCAGATCTACTCATAGAATTTTATGAATCAGTTTGTTTTTTCAAGGAAGATGGTAGAGAAAAAATTTCCTTCAAGAGTTATGGAAAACATGCACTTTCATACACCAAGGCTGCTAGCTTGGTAGGGTTATCTTATTAAGGATAGGTAGAATTTTGTTCCCACAAGCTGCCAGATGTTCAAGGGAGTTTTGTAAAAGTGAAGGCTATGAAAATTCTTGGACTTACAGATTCAAATACCGCAAAGATCTCTCACTTGTATACCAACAATAGGATCCCAGAGTTATGGGTCCAGGATTTTATCGTACCAAGAAAGGGTGACAAGGACACTCTTAAGAAAAGTGATATGTATATCTTAGATTTTTTTGGTAAATCTAAGAAAAATAAATCTGATGAAGCATATTCTCTTCACGATAGATAATATCAAGAATGGGAATCTGAGAGCACAGATAATCATGTATCCTTCCCTACTCTCCAAGTTGACAGTACGATGTCTTGAATCATTCAAGATTCCTTGCAGTTCTAAGCTGAGCAATTGTAAAGTGATGTTAGTAAGTGATGAATCTTTCAAAAGAATGAATGTTGGCTTTTCTAAAGATTCAGGAGAGTTTTATGATCTACTAGTGGAAGAGGCAAAAGCCATTCCGAAAAATTAATAAGGGGTTGAACTGTCTAAGAAGGATAGAAAGAAAATTGAAGGAAGTAGAAGCTAAAGATGAAACCACTAAAGCCAAGGGATTTCAATCTGCACCTATGAATCCAAAGAAACATAAATCCTATTTGGATGAGGTAGTTTCCTAATAGTGGGAGGATAGGAAGAACCTGAAGGAAGGATAACCACATTTTGGACTAGACCCTACAGAGGCCAAATCATTGAAAGAGAAAGCTACTGAAGAGATTGAGAAGGAAGCCCAAGAGACGAAGCTTAAGAAGAAGATATCAGAGGTAGATATTGTGAAAAATCTCTTGAAGGCTATTTAACTATAATCCAAGATCATTCCAGTATAGAAATCCTTCCTAGTTGAACCGTTACATGAGAAACCGGGGAAGAAGAACATGTCTCCATAAAAAACACAAGAAAAGGTTGCTGAACAGATAGAAGCTGTTGAAGAAGTGCAAGAAAAGGAATAAAATAGTAACTGAACTAATGATCTGATTAAGAAAGTTGAAGATTATCATAATAAGGAAAGTGCTTTCGAAAAATTGTCAATCCAGACTTCTCAAGATGTATCTTCAAAACATGCTACCCCAGGGGTTGATGAGAAGGCTTAAGTGGAACATAAAAAGTTATCTAAAGAAGAGAGTCATAATAATGACTTCATTCTTCCTGAAGATGTTGAGGTAGGAGCCTAGAAATAAAAAATTGATGAAGATAAGATTGTTCAGTTGTCTGAAAGCAAGCATGAGTCCCCAGATGAGGAAGCTGTTCTGAAAAATGACAAGGGGAAACAAGTGGTTGTTGATACCCCAACCAAAGAAATTCAATGAAAGAAGAATGATGGTGCATCTTATAAGAAGAATCTAGATGAGCTAGATGAAGAAACATCACCAAGTAAAGTGTCAAGTTCAGAGTCATCTGATCTAGGACATGATTTTTTCATTCAGTATCTGAAGAAGATAGTGGACACCATTCCAATATTTCCAAAAATTAACTCCAGATACTAGATGCTTCAGCATAGCATGAATCATAAATCATACATCGTATCCATGTTTATGGATATGTGTGTAAAGTTTGAGGCCAAAAACAATAATTTCCTTCTCAAATATGAAGACCACAGAAAATATTGCAAGAAAATGACCATTTGGTCGAAGAAGATCGCTAAAGATGTGAGAGAGCTTGATCAATTTCAAGAAGATGTCAAGTAAGCTTTTGATAGTGAAGAAACCAAAATCAAGTATCTTACCAATAGCTTTGAGGAAAAGATAAATATTGAGAAGAATACTCGGATTCAAGATGTCAAAGATCTGAATTGGAATTTGAATTATGTTTTCCAAAGTTTGAAAATAGAATGGGTTCTTTAGATCAAGATTGAAGAATATCTAGAGAAGTAAGATGACTTGATGAAGGCTCAGGTAGAGGATCTGAAGGCTCAAGATGATAGGATCGAAGCCTTAGAGAAGCAATAAGAGGAGGATCACAAAGAGATAAAGACGCTGAAAACCATCGTGAATAAGCTGATACGCAAAGAAAAATAAGCAAAATAGATCTGAATCTGATCTTTTGTTGTATCTATTTTTCCCTGTAAAAATCCTTCCAATCTTAATGAAATTGCGGTTTCTTGTTTCTTCCTGGATGTTAGTACTAATATTTCAGGTACCATATTTTTCTCCATTCCCTTAAACTCATTTTTAAAATCACAAAGGGGTAGAAGGAAAAAAAATTCTACATAAAAGAAAAAATATCCCTATGTAAGGGGGAGTTTATCAAAGGGTGAGTTCTCATTACGAATATTTACAAATTCAAATGAAAAATCTCATTCCAGAAATCTAGAATGATCATTATAGTTACAAAACCTAAGTGGGAGTTAGTCGTATTCACCAATGTTCGTATATAAAGGTAGATAAGTTTTATTTTCAATGTATAGAAATTTTTTTTCTAAGTACTTATATTCTTTTTTTGTAAGTATGTTTGTGCTTTCCAAAAAGGGGGAGATTGTTGAGTCAATAAGGTTTTCCTTATAACTTTTCCATTCCTTCATACTTGGGAGATATTGGTATGTCAATAAGGTTTCCTTATGATGTTACCATTCCTTCTTGTTTTGAAAATCACATACACCTTATCTCAAGGAAAATTTCTTTTTTACTCTGAGTTTTATATCTATAACGAAAACATTCCATCCCCAAGGAAATTCCTCCTTATCATGTTTTTATTGCTCATATCATAATTTTTCTAAGTGTAAAATTTGTATTGAATCCAAAACCCTGGAATCTTATAAATACATAGATATAAAGCATTCAATTTTAGAATCGGAATTCTCAGAATTTTGATTATGAATTCTGGTTACGAACTCTTCTGAGTTCTGACTCTAAATTATGATTACAAATTAGGGTTACAAACTCTTCAGAGTTCTGACTCTGAATTCTGTTTATGAATTCTAGTTACGAACTCTTCAGAGTTTTGTCTCTGAATTCTGATTACGAATTCTGGTTATGAACTCTTCCGAGTTCTGACTCTGAATTCTGAATCAGAATTCTGGTTACAAACTTTTTGAGTTCTGACTCTAAATTCTGAATCAAAATTTTGGTTATGAACATTCGGAGTTCTGACTCCGAATTCTGAATACGAATTATGGATATGAGCTTCTCTGAGTTTTGACTCTGAGTTCTCTAAATACAGACTCCAAAATCCTTTGAGTTATGACTACCAAATTCTCAAGAACTCTGACTCCAAACTTTTTATGTTCTGGTTCCGAATTCATGTGAATCCCTATTCTAAATTTCCATAAAATTCAGACTCTGGAATTCTATAGAGTTCATTTCTTGTATTCCTAGAAAACAGAATCTAAATATCCTTGTATTATAGAATCTAAATTAAATTTTGGTTAGACTCCGATCGTTCATTTTCTTACATTCCAAATATCAGATTTTAGTTATTCTTACACTTGTTTTGTTATAAAACAATGTTGTGCTTTCAGTTACTCACTAACCGTTGTTTGAGTGACACATGTACAGGTCCCCCCTAAATTCAAGGAAAATTATGACCGTTGGAGGAGGGAGCCGACCATTTAAGTCGTGCCTATAAGTAGGAACTCATTTGAAAGAGCTCAGAACTTTTGGTAATTTTAGAATTTTTGAATCTCATAACTTTAAGAAGTGATTTATATATAGAGAGGCTCTTATAAACAATCAAGATTCATGTAGAAAGTATGAATTGCTTGTTCAATCATTTCTTTGTGAATATTTTCTTAGTGAAAAGGTGCAATTTCCTTGAAATCAGAGACTTCGGGTTTTGAAAGTCAGAGGTGCCGATTTCATTACAAATCAAGGGCTTGCGAGGATAGCAAGACAGATACCAATCATCAGATTGATGGCTTACCTGGGTTTGGGTAAGACAAACGTTATTTAAAGTTTAAATCAAGGGACCTTTTATCCAGGGTTTTTGGATACACTTCTCTTTGGGATAAAAGAGTTACAACTGGGTACTTGTAGTATTTCTATTTTTTTCCAATATATTTTTAGTTATTGAGGAAAGTATAATATTCTTATACTTCCTTATACTTTTACTCTGATTATATAGGATTATATATTCTTTAAGGTAGAATCTTAGTCATTGTAAACTTTTTCTAAGTTTCATTTCCGGAATCACTTTTCCAGAATCAATCATGTTATTAAAGCTTAGAGGTGTTGTAAATTTGGGTTATGCAAAATTTCCTTGAGGATTTTTTAAATTATAACATTCACCCCCTCTTGTATTTGAGCATCTCATTACTACATATTCGATACAAAAAATTTTCCAACCCAAAAGAGAAAAATGGTACTCACACTGTCTATATCTATTCCTAATCATTGTATACAGAATATCCTCCTCTCTGCCTTGATGTAAGTCATATTGTAATCATAGGTAAATCATTGAAAATCACTAGAATCTTCGAAACTAATCTAAAAATCATCAATCCTTGAAAATGGATATATATTATTTTATTCAACATGTTCAGCATCATTTTTTCTATAAATATATTAACAATTCCTCTAAAATTCTTTTCAAATAACATTGGAACACATAGAGAGGATTTATTGGTCTGATAAAACCCTTGACCTTATAATCTTAATGTTGTACCTTCAATTTCTTCAACTCAGTCAGTGACATATGATATAGAGGTATTGATATAGGTTTCTCCCCTAAAATTAGTTTGATATCTGTGTTAATTCCTATGGAATGAAATCCTTATAAAAACTTAAAACTAGAGGAAAAGAGGAAGGATATTCTGATGGCTATTCCCGAAGAGCCAAGATTACGACCTATATTGTAATAGCTTCGATGTGGCTCTTGTATAGTCCCATTATACCTGACCTAATATTATATTAACAAATCATCACAAAATTTCCTCCTTGGGCATAGTAAATGATACATTTCCCCCGTATCAGTTGATGAGCACCTAATAACTAGTGAGCCAATCCATTCCAAATAATACCTCGATGCTAGTAATTTTATGATAATAATGTCCCATAGCTATTCATAGTCTAAAACAACTAAATTATATTTTGGACATCTCTAAAAATGATCTAATATGATCCCTAATGATGTATCAAGATAATATAACTCAAAAGACAATTTGACCCTTAATCCATGTCCGTCAACACAATGAGAATACATGAAAAAATAGAATATCATATAACAAAAATGTTATAAGATGGTGTATATATTATCAAGACCATACCTTTAATATCTGATGGCCCATCTTCAAAACTAGTAGGAACCTAGTCCACCATAAACACTTTAAAAACAAAACTCTACGGACCTAACCCTTATACATGTAACATGGATGGGTTGTTGAAATATAAGGGGTTCATGTCTAATAATAAGAACCTCAGCTGCAAACCTAGTTCATAGTCTATGTATTCTCTTAACCCCTATGAGAACATGTTTATAATTGCCTCAAATAAATTTTATGAAGAATCTTCATCTTTAGACATTGATAATTCATTATATTATCACCTAGAATTTTTTTTTCTAATTCATACTCCGTCCATAATTGATACACTAATAACATTCTCCTTTAACAAAGGAGGATGAAGAAAAACTACTCCACTCCAATTACGGTCCACCACCATAATGCATATACCTATCCTTCCTCTTGTTACTACAAAAAGAGGCACCCAACTGTAGCACTTAAAGGTGTACCAGGAAACCCACCAAAGGATAAAAGAATACCACCATCCATATCCTCATCTATGCCTTTATTAATCTTGAAGGGCATATGAATCTCCAATGGATATTCCATCTTGTCAAAGGTTATGAAATGATGCATAAAATCTAGTTAGAATATTATCTAAAACATTCAATAATTTTATGAATCATCCCCAGGATAGAGTATCAAGGATAATCAATTCCAGGAAACAAGTAGAGTAAGAAGAAAATGAAAAATATATTTACTTGTAACATCCAAACTTAGGTTCCATTGAATAGATCCTTGATCTGGTGGGTCACATGGCCTCAAGCACATCTCCCCAAATGTCAGAGGCTGCCAACTAACAGTGAGGGATTGAGGTGTGTCTGTGGAGAGACTATTCGATCCATTTAGATTGTAACACACTGGTAGAATTCATACAGATCAAGAGTGTAAGCATCATAATAATGAGTAAATATAAGTAATATACACTATGAACACTAGATCAGTAACCCGCCATAATGGAATCATAATAATTATTAAACCTGAGATAAATATAAAAATGATAGATATATATATAAACAATAATTCTAAAATTATTATCATATACAAAACGATATTTCATGTCACTTGTCTATAATTAAACCAAAACATGTATACGTACATCCATATAATATAGGTATCAAAATACCAAAAATACCAAAAGCACTAACTTCGCATAGTATCATGAGACTTAGGTCGGTCTTGTGCTCCCCTACTCTTAATCATGGAACAAACTCAAGCATTGAACTATGGGCACTTGACCCAGTCCCTACCTACATCCATATAGTCTATCAGGGTACCCAATGATGACCCAAAGATGGTGTGAGATACAATACAAGTAGTTCACCAATCACATCATCTATAACAAATCATGGCTGTGAAATACAAGCTTCAAAGTAAGAATTATATATCACTAGTACTTTATAAATGAAACAAGTTCCGGTGGCATATGTAAAACAAGTAAAGCGAATATTTCTTTTCTAAAAAGGCTCCCTAAAAAATAATGGTCAAGATCCTATAATATGAAAGTTTTAAAACAATAGGAAATAAATACCATGGAAATATCATATATTCAAAAATGTCAAGAAACCACAGCTAGACTGTATAACACATATATCATATCCACTATGGCCATGTTTTACATCCTTTATACCTTATTAACCTTGGATGACCTATATAAACAAGCATTTAATATTTACCATGGATGATCCATACAATTTGAACTGCCAGACCCCTTAGGTCCTGATACAACATGTAGAGAACTAAGGCACCCTTGTTGAGTCCCAATTGAATCTCAATGAAAACATTATTATAGTTGAATTGGGGTCCAAATAGCATGTCAACAAACTATGTCCACTAAGATCCTAAGCAAGCCATATCCAAGTGTAAGCAAGGCCCAAGGAATCCCACAGAATCAACGCCCATGGATAAATGTAATCCAAGTCATCCACCACCATTTTCATGACCCTTGGTGTAGCACGCCCATGGAATCATATGCAATCATTCATTATTTATTCCATTTTTCAATTCACAATCATTCAAATTCCCAGAGCTTAACAACTCATATAACAATTCACATTTAAATAGTTAAACAATCACATCATGTATATCATATAAATGGAGGAATACAATCTCCTTATATATCATTTCAAAACACAAAAATTATAATTGAGATTCCTATAACAAGGAAATATCAAACACACAACCCTTAGGTGGTTTAATATTAGGAAAAAAGGGTACATGCCATGGGTGGCCTACGTTGGAGAAATAAAATCCAAAAAACTTTATAGAACAAGTGGGTATCCATAACGTGTTCCAATTTATTAAATTTAATTACTAAATTCATTTATTGGGGATACACAAGAAATTATTTTGTGCTGGCATAATATCAACTTGATCAATAATGTATCAATCCACATGATAAATATATAGACCACCTACCGTAGATCCGTAGTACATTTCTTATCCATTATCAAGCTTTGATCTGGTTCAAATCAAGAGAAACATGAAGAATGAATGTAGAAAATATAAATAGGGCATATTATCTCTCATCTAAATAGAATATTCTATACCAAGGAAAATGAATAATGATATAAGAGGAGTGAATTACCCACCAGTGTGGATCCAATGATACTGAAGATGTTTGATTTTGAGTTTAGATGGAAGAATTAGATCAAAAACTATAAAGATAACCTCAAAGAAGCTCTCAAGGACTTACAGTTATGTAATGGAAGAATTATGAAATTAGGTTTCAAAATATTAAAACTTAATGGTAAAATGGTTATTTTCCCTCAAAACACTAGGCTTCATGGTTTAGTCGAATGGTTGAAAAAACTGTGGGCCAATTGTGTGCCCTTCACTCTGTGGAGGGGCACCTTGCACGGTTAGTGCAAATTAAATTCATAACCATGTAAAAATTGTGTCTCAAGCTCTATAAAAAATTACAGAGGCCCTCTCACAGTCGTACAACCACTCTTGCATTGTCTCCTTAAACTGTGTGCCTCCTAATAGAGTCCTAGACCACATCACATAGTTAGTCATAACTGTGTGGCCTAACCCACATTGTTTCTTCTAATCATGCGAAAAACCTTGCTTTTTCAAAAAGATGGGTTTTGGACTCCAAACAATCATTATAAACCCCTGTTACACCCATGAACTCAATTTGTACTCACATTAAGCCACATAAAAGCATTCAAATAGAAAAAAGAATCCATACCCCATAGGAAAACCTGGGATCATACAATAATCCCCCTTAAAGAACCTCGTGTAGGAATTTCCATCTCAAAGGTGGTCAAGAAATATTTGAGAATAGCTCCACCCACTAAGCATGTATGTTAGACTCTCTCTCCCAAGTCTCATTCTTCAAACAACCTTACTTCTATAGCATTGTAATAGAAGGACTAACTAGCCTTGTAGAACCTCTGTGCTTCTATCAATGATATGAATAACATTACCATCAAAGGATACATTTTCCTGTTACTCAACCACCTCAAACAGAAAAGTATGAGAAGGGTCTGAATGTTAATGGTGTTTGCTGATATATGTAGGATATGTTGTGTATGGATCGATATCTATGAGGAAACTTCAACTAATATGCTACCATCCTGACTCTAACTAGAATCTCAAATGGTCCAACATAACATAGTAAAATATTACCTTGTTTCATGATCCTTTTCTGTCTCATCCTCTGTGATAGACATGAAAAAATCTGATCCCCAACCACAAACTCTAGAAGTCATTGACAACAATCAATATAAGATTTTTGTCAAGACTGTGTAGTAACCATCGATTTTTGAATCAGGTAGACCTACTCAGATGTTTTATTCATGAGACATAGTCCCAGTAAAGTTATCTCACATACTTTTTTCCATGAAAGGGGTGATCGACATGGCCTAGGGTGAAAAGCCTCATAATGTTTTTTTGTATGGTCTTCTAATATCTATCAAAGTATGTGAAATCAACCAGGGGTATATTCCTCTCACAGGAGCCCCCAAAATCTAGGACGCATTATCCCATCATATTCTCAAGCACTTTTATCGAACACTCTCACTAGCCATCAATATGAGGGTGGTATGTCATGATTATAATTACATGTGTACCCAACATCCTCTACAAAATATTCGAGAAAAAATATGTAAACTAGGAATCCTTATCTAAAATGATAGTACATGGGACCCCTTGAAGTTTTACTATCTCACAGATATAAAAACTCTCAAACTCATCTGCATTGAAGGTCTCCTTAATAAGTATTAAATGAGCAACCTTCAGGAGCATGTCGATAATAACCCACACCACATGACTTCCTCAAAGTGACATTGGAAAAACCGACATTCAATCCAATGTGACATAATACCATTTCCAATTATGGATGGGTTACTTCTTTAGATGTTCATTTGGTCATTGATGTTCCACCTTCACCCACTGACAGTTGGAACATCTCGTGAAAAAACTAGTTACCTCACATTTCATACCTAGACACAAGTACTAACATAATAATTCATGATACATCTTAGTAAAACATGGATGTACTTCCCAAATTTTGGCATGTAATTACCACATCATTTTCTCACATATATCTAATGGAACTCTAACATATCCATGGATACACATAAT
Organism: Viscum album; assembly: GCA_963277665.1. Taxonomy (NCBI): domain Eukaryota; kingdom Viridiplantae; phylum Streptophyta; class Magnoliopsida; order Santalales; family Viscaceae; genus Viscum; species Viscum album. Next base: position 1,199,607,795 of record OY728131.1, read on the forward strand.
GTTATCCTCACCCACACTCCAACCTTGAGAATTGTCCTCACCTACCAGAGTCTTCCATAGGAATAGGCCCTCATGATATGATAGATTCCTCATCCTCACTCTTTCAAGAAGGTTATAGGTCATAACTATGTATTAAATAAAAGCCTACCCTAGACCATCCTTCACCTCCAAGTGCATATTATAAAAGAAATAAATAATTTTAAACTCAAAATTGGCCTATTTAACTACTTGTATATGAGTAATCCTACTCAGTGCATCAACCACACCATTTCCTTTTTTCAAGAGTTTAGAAATTCTTGAAGTCAAAATAATGTATGAACTCAACCCAAATTCACTGCCTCAATGTCATAAAATATTGTGAAAATATGTACTCGAGGGTTTTGTGGTGCAAGTACACCACAAAAATCTCTCAAATAAATTGTTTGTCCATCATTACAATGCATGAAGAACATTAGTTAAATTGAGATCATGTGTCTGGAAGTTCCTCTCATCTAGACTCAGTTGATGAGACCCATGATCCATGAATCTATCCCCTATATTAGAACTTCTCCTATCCTGATGCATGTCTCTTCACAATACACAGTATAATTATTACCCTGCTTTGGAAGAATCTTGACTGACACTAAAGTCAATCTCCCTTTCATCTCCTGAATGTTTATCTCATAGGCATCTGACCACAAAAACATCACACCATTCTTCATCAAGTACTTCAATGGGACTTCTTATTTTGACAATTCCTATATAAAATGCATGTAATATCCATCAATCCTCAAGAAAAATTGTATGTCAATGATGGTCTTGGGATACTCCAAATAAAATACAGCTCTCACCTTATATGGGTCAACTGATACTCCTATTTTGAAGATAATATGACTGAGGAATTGAATATGATCCATCTAGAAGTAGAACAATGTGAGTATATAATATAAATTATTCCCTATCATTCTATCCAAAATAATCTAAATATTTTTTCCATGGTCATTTCTATTGTGATAATACACCAAGATAACATCCACAAAAATCACCATAAACAAATCCAGATAAGGATGGAAAACTCGTTTTATCGACACCATGAATACCACTGGTCCATTCATGAGATCGAGCATAATAACCCAATATACGTATAGTCCATACATGTTATGAAAATTTTTATGAGGTATTTCTATAGTTTTTACACATACATTGTGATATCCCAAATTCAAATCTATTTTCAAGAATACCCAAGATCATTAGAGCTAATAAAAAAATCATTTATTCATGGAAAGGGATATCAGTTCTTAACCATCAACTTTTTAAATTTTGAAAGTATGCACATAGGCTGAGGGGATATTCCACCCTTTTTACAAAAAATTATGAGAAAACCCCATAGAGAAGTACTGGTTCATATAAATACATTTTTTTCTAAATCCTATAGCTTCATCTTGACCTCCTATAACTCTATAGAAATAATCCTATAAGGGTGAATGGATACCAATGAAACTCCTGGAACTAGATCAATATAGAAAAATACCTCCCTCCCAAGAGTTAAACTGGAATTTTTTTTCTAGGATCACATCCCATAAATGATCAACCACGGGAGGAAAGTCTGATTTATGTGCTCCTTAATCATCCAGATATAGACTCGCAATCTGGGTTCTCATACCACCCAACCCATGATGATGTGGTCTATCTCATCTCACCTAGACACACCATTCACCTTGTGAATAAAAAATCTTCCCTCTAGTGATGTGAAGGTCACCCTATGATGAGAGTAATCAACATAGGATTAATAAGTAACTAGCTAGTACATTCTATGTATGATGTCAATCCTAATCATCTCAGGGAAAGAAATCTCCCAAGTAAACTGACACCCACAAACCTCAAGGGGGAACTCCCTGCACTGGCGTACATCCTCCATTTTTATCCCCATCAGAGTTTTTAGAGTCATAATAACCTTAGTAAACTAAATAAAAATCCAAATGATTTCTAACATTGGTATAGATATAAAACTATGTGATGTGATTGTGTCAATAAGGGAAGGTACAAGAGTATAGAATACAAAGATCATATCTCTCACCATATACTATCTAGTGATCCGCTTCTCAGGGGTTGGCAGTACAAAATATATCTATATAGAATCGTAGACCTATGACACAACCTCATTTCATAGAACATTCCCACTCTATTATCATTGTACAACTGGTGTCTTTCTCCCTCAACACAAGCACCACCTCAAAATTTACAACAAGTAATGCTCCATCATCTAGCCCGACATAGAGCTAAGAAACCTTCTCCCAAACTTGGCATTGAATCTAAACCCCAAACACTCACTACTGGAGGGATGTTCCAGAAAAAATATTGTATGTGGCCCATCCTACCATAATCTCGGCACTCAATTATGTCTCGATTACACCGATTCCTCACGTGTCCCAATATTCCTCATTAATGAAATAAAACTGAGATACGAGCACTCATAACATGGATGGCTGCAATGTCCTGAATATTCCATGTATTATTTTGATATATTATATTGATTAAATTCAAGATTAGGTGGTGGGACATTGTTCAATTGTAAGGTCTGGTATTCCCATAATAAATGTCTGAATAATATTAATATATTATGTAGCACACACGCACAATGTTTCTAAAAAATTGGAATAAATTCTAAAAGGGTTCCTCGATTAGAAATTAAAGGGAATTATTGAATTCAAAGTAGCGTATTTACCCTTGGCATGACTTAACATCAGCCAGCGTGGGTCGACTATGAAAAGAGGTTTCATGAATTTTAAGTGAATAAAATAAAATAACGATTTATTTTATTTTTTCTATTTCATAGATGTAGAAACATAAAAAAACTTCTTTTTTTTTAATTAAGCCTTTAGGTATGGATCTTGGGTTAGGCTCATAACCCTTGAATTATCTTGAGGCTCTGGAGATAAACTGTAGAGAATTTCTCTTGATGCTTATAGTAGAGGTTTGGGTTATAGATCATTCTTGACAGATCTCACCAGCAACAATCAATCTTCAATAGTGAACCATCCAATTCCTGGGTAGGATGCTTTATATTGGATTTATTTCCCCATTCTTAGATTCAACAATGAATGTAGACCAACAAATGAATAGGTTGATCTACACTTCGATAATTTCTTACGGTACGGGATTAATTACAGGATTGTCATGGATTTAATATTTTAGAATTGAATATTTTTATTTAATGATCATTATACAAGAATAGATCAAGGACAGAACAAACAAAGGTTGAGGTTCCTTCCTCATATTTTTTCCTTGTGTTTTCTCTACCCCTTTTTATATGATTGTTCTTGCTTCTTCCGCATGTTTATGAAAAAATTATCATTGAAACATATTTATTATAACAATAACCTGAAATTGAAGATCTAACCTTAGAATGGCCTAATGAAGGTGAAACAGTGACAATGAAAGATGAATCAGACTAAATAGGACGAAACCGTTCTTCGATTGGTTTGTATCAGAACTGATTTAAATGGATTTTCAAGCCTTTGATGTCCCAAAACATATGGATTTAGAATTAGGGTGATGAAAAGACCTCACAAATTGAGTTTCAAGGATAATTGATTACAATATTTAGATCTGGATCATCATCCGCGGTGCATAATGGACGAATTAAAGATTATGGAAAACCCCAATGAACAAGGTTTGTAAACTGGGGTTACACGTCATGTGGACCCCAATGAGTGAAGTTTAAGGTTTTAAGAGATTTATAGATTTCGCACGGTGTGTGACCCCAATCACATAACATGTAGGCCCTTGTTATAGACTCAACATGTATCTCAAGAGATACACGAATATGAGGTGAAGTACATGGCTTGCCTATACGGTGTGTACTCCCCCACATAGCTTGTACTAGACTAAGTACATGGGATAACACATGTACCTGTACTTGATTAGAATATACACGGACTGACATCATGTACTAGCACAAGGTCGGAGTACACAGGCAGACCCCGAATGGGAGGACACGATGTGTGACTCCATCGATATGTCATGTACCCATCTTATACATGACACAGTTTTAAATGGAAAATTTCGTTGTACACAGGAAGTACCCGGGGTCACATGACATGGCATGTGAATGTACTACATGTTTTGTATACCTTTCTACTTGTCTTGATTATATTTCCCTCAGTAACTTGGACATGTTTTGTTAGGATTCATTACCCTATATCTTTCATGAAGGTAGGTATGAATGATTTAAAACTCATAAGGATGTGATCCTTTTAGATGGACTTCCTAGATAGAGTTTTTGGAATCCCCTGAGAGGCCTAGAGTAGGATCCTCTATTAAATTTTCATTCCTTAGGTAGAGTCCTCAGTATTAACGTGACCAAATTCATTGATTGTTGGTCCTTTACATAGCAGGTTAATCTAGATGGAGTTATTGGTATTAACCTATGTCCCCTATTGTGATCCTCATATGTGGTATCATATTCATTTTATATCTATCAGCATATCTCTGTCATGACGGTTCCCAAAGAACAATACTTCTCGGACAGACATTATTAGTGTTATTGGACTCAAGAGTGTGTTATCCCAGATGAGTGCTTTGTGGAATATTCGGATTGAATCACCAGTGATGGTATAAAGTGTATGTGACTTACCTTTATATTGTGTGTCTTGGATAGAGTATATCTAGATATTTTCATATGTGTTTTGGACATATACTTTTGTAGAGCTGACTATATCTTTCCTTTTGTGTATTTCTTTGGGGTTCCAGGGTGTCCTACTAGGTATTTTATTAGTCACCCATACATGGGGTTTTTCTAAACTTGTTTTGTCTTTTGAAGATGAGTGACCTTTTGACGGAGTCCTTGGTGGACCAATACCAGACAATTCCTTATGAAATTAGAAAGACCGAGGTTTGTTCCTACGTCTACAGGTGGTAGTCCCATTACTTTCTTTTACAGGTTGTACATGTGGTTACAGACTTCTTTTTGTCAGTATTATATTCAAACCTAGTTTACATTAATTTCTTTACTTTCTATCATACTGTGTTGGTTGGGATATAGTGGTATGCATGCATTGTTTACTTAGTGGTTTTTACATTTCAGCATTTTATGAGCTTGGAAATGTTTGTGTGCATACAGGTACATAGGCATTGAATCCCATGTTAGCGATGATCCTACTAAGTGATAGTCATCATCCCCTGACATTTTGGAGGAAATCATGGGGAGTCATGACACGAGTCCCACTAGGACGGGTTGTGACACTGGTACCCATATAATAGGAAGCCTAAAAAAGTCACTTCCTAAAGTCTCTAGACAACTTGGTTGAGTGGATGAACTAACCTACTATACGCCCTCTAATTTACTAAGGTTCCTCTTCATAATCACTACCTAATTCAATTTCTAGTAATAATTTTTAATAGGAAAATTATGTCATGATATCAAACAGCATGTCAGAGGCCTTCCTTGAAGAATCTCTCCTTCAATATCTCATTAGTATGGTATATCAATGTAAAACACATATTCTCTTTAAAGAGTGTTAAATACTCCATAAATATCACCGTGCCCTACTCTAAGAACATGAACTCACTATCCCGCTATATTATCAGAGTCTCAGGTAAATATCAGTCATAAAATCTAGTTCGGAAATACCACTAAAACATATCACACAGTGCATCAGCCGAGTTCAAAGCATCCCACCAGTGCTTTGCAGCTCCCCAAAGTATATATGTTGTGAACATGACTCCTCTCTAAATAAATGTATCCAAATGATTAAATATTGGAAGAGTAGTCTCAATACATAGCTCATTAGCCTGTATCCCTCCATCCTCTAAGAAGATGGGGTCCTATTACTATTGGAACACCTACATCAGTACTTCCATAGATGAAGAAAATTGTAGTGCCCCATGAAAATTATTCAAAAAATGTAAAAATCTCAATGAAATGTGCATCATCACCTATGTATTGAACAGTTCCAGGGTCTAAATCTAGAACTAAAAGAAGATTATACAGTAGCCCATGGCCCACCTCCTCTAGGTAATGTTCATTGCCACACTCATGGCATACGACTGGAGGCCACTATGGTGGAATGTATCTACATTTCCAAACACACGCCTAAAAAAATATTGACCTCAAAAGTTCAGAGCTCAAATTATAGGATAAGTCAAAAGAATCATATAATTATGTCATAAATCATAGCCTTCTCTGCAATCCAAGACTAGATAAGAATTTACAATCACTAAAATCAATAGAGACACTACTTAATACCCACTCAAAAGTCAGGTCAAGGCCAAGATCTTTGTTTCACAAGTTCAATTTCCATTTAATTTCATATTCATTTCACATTTAATTTTTAAATGGTTAATCCAAATGGTTAACCACTTATGATTCATAGGGTCCCATTCTCCTTATAAGCCAAAATTTGGCATCCACTTAATCCACACCATAACATGTTCTAGTCCATGCGATTCTAGGTCCATGACTCAATGTGCCACAATTGGATGCTTATGGTCTCTTTTGTAGCATAATAAAGGAAAACGTAATTATGTTATGATAGGAACTATAATTACCAACCATGCGTTCTAATTCCTTGAAAAACCAAATATAGAACAATAGGTATATATATCATGGCACATAGCACAAAATAATGAAATCAATAAATGAAACATATATTTTATGACATAATGCATGGAATTTGAATCATATAAAGTGCCTAAAATGACGTATGAGATTCAATAAACACATCTCATCGAGTTTCAATATAGTATAAGCCTCAATCATATCAACTATAACATCACAATTTGAGTGAATAACCCAATGGTGTAATCAAATCAACTATAGTATTCAAAATCTAGAAAATAGTAATTTACATTTGAGTCAATTATGGTTTTTACTTTACATGGGTGATCTACTCCTAGAAATAGCTTGTTAAAAAATTCTTCTTCTTCCTAATCTCTATTATATTTTCTAAAAATAATAAATCTAGAAAAGTAATGTTCTGATACAACTTTGTAACATCTCAACCTAGGTGCCACTGAATGTTTCCCCAAACCGGTGGGTCAAATGGATCGAAGCGCATCTCCTCAAATTGTATAGGTAGAATACTATTAGTGAGGTCCAAGGGTGTGTTTGTGGGGAGACTACTATCTTTTAACAGAGTGTAACACAGTGGTAGAAATCATACAGATCAATATAATATGAATTATATTAATTAATAAACATCAAGAATAAGAACTATGACAATAGGAAGAGTATCCTGCCATAGAAGAAGGATAAAAATTATTTAATAAGAGATAAACATCCAAAAGATAGATATATATAGAAAAATTCTGTAATTAATATCATATATAAAATTATATGTCATTTTATGTGTCTACAATATAGTTTTCAAAATAACAAAAATACCAAAACCACTAACTCCACAAAGCATCATGATACCCACCTCGGTCTTGTGCTACCCATTTCCAAATCATGACATAAAGTCAATCTATAAACTATAGAATATTTCCACAATCCCTACCTATATCCATATAGTCTATTCAGGTACCCAATGGTGGCTTAAAAAGGGTGTGATATAGAATCCCATTGGGTCAACATCCACATTATCTATAAAAAAATCATAGTTATACCATATAAGCTAATCTATGTGCAAAGTATATTAGAAATGAAATAATTACCCATGGAAAATGTTAAACAAGTAAATTGAATTTATCTAGCCTAACAAGGCTCTCTGCAAAACAATGGCCAAGCTCCAATAACAAGATAGTTGTATAGAGATTAGGATTACACACCACAAACATGCCTTATATCCAAAAATGATAAACAACCACAAACACATTATATAACATGTATATCATATGCATTGCGACCATGAGAAAAATATTTCATACCATATCAACCATGAACACTCCATATAATCAAGAATGTTATATTTACCATGCTTGAGATATACAATCCTAAGTGTCAGACCACATGGGGTTGGATCTAAGGTCTAGAGAACCATGGAATCCTCATCCTGTCTTTGGAGACTCTCAATGGAGACTCAGTTTGACTTGAATTGGGTTCTAAAGATCATTTAAATAGACCATATCCACTATAATCCCAAGCAAGCGAGATCCAAGGTGTAACCAGTACCAAGGCATACCACAAAATTAATATCCAAGGAGAAATCTCATCCAAGGGACCCATTACTATTTTCATGACCCGTTGTGCAACAAAAACATGGAATCTTATGAAATAATTCATTATTCATTCCAACAGTCAATTGAAATGAATTAAAATCCCATGATTTAACCCACTCATATAACAACTCATATTTAAATAATTAAATAATCATATCATGTATGACATAGAAAGGGTGGAAAACAGTCTCCTAAAATCCCATTTCAATAATGATTGCTTATAACTTTCTTCCTCTAACTAGGTAATCTCAAACAAACACCCCTTAGGTGGTTCAACAATAGTAAAGGTCAAGGTTACACCCCATGGGTGGCCTATGTTGGGAAACAACCTCCAATAAACTCTATGGAACTAGTGGTAATCAATAATAGTTTCTAATTTGTTCAATTTTTCATTTCAATACATTTTTTGCACAATTATAGAAATTCTGACATGCCCAAAAAATATAAAATAGCTCTATAAAGCATCAAAGAACATGGTAAAATTATAGACCACCTACTAGAGGTTTGTAGTAGAGTACTCATCTAGTATCAAACTTTGATTTGGTGAATATTGAGAGAGAAATTAAGAATAGATGGAGATGATAGAAATATGTAATATTAGTTCTCATCTAAATAGTGCATTCAATACCAAGGAAAATGAATAATGATATAATAGTAATGAGGAACTCATTGGAGTGAATCCAATGAGACTGCTGACGTTCGATTCCGAGTTCAAACGAAAGAACATGACCAAAATATATGAAGATGGTATCAGTAGAGAACTCAATTCCCCATGGCTATCTAGTAGAATAAGAATGAAATTAGTTTTTAGAATATAAACATTTTAAAGAAAAAATGGTCATTTTGACTCTAAACAATGAGGATCACAGTTTGGCTGCACTATTGGCCAAATTGTAAGCTAGATGTGTTCAATTCCCTGTATGGAGGGGCACATTTCCTGGTTAGTGTGCATGGTTTGTCAAACTAGGAACAAACTTTGTCTCAAACTCTATAAAAAACAATAGAGGCCCTTGTATGGGTGTGCAACCCCTCACACATTGTTTATATAAGTCATGCTCCTCATAACAGAGGCATGGAATACCTTGTACAGTTTGACATAACTGTGTGCCCTGTCATGTTTTTTTCCAAAACCTGGGTTTTAGACTTCAAACAAGCCCCATACACCTTAAATACACCCATTTCTCCAATGGGTAATCACATTAATTTAAAAAAGTCATTAATAATGAAAAATGATATGTACCATATAGGGAAACTGATGATATTTCATTGATGAAGCTATATAAACTTTTTAGCATGGCCTAGCTTCATCACACATGGAAAAAACTCCTTAAAGAAAAGATTATTTAAGGAAAGCAATATAATATCCTCACATACTCATTCATAGATCACAACGCCCCACAACATCCTAGAGGGGATCTGAAGAATTAAAGTATCTATCATAACCCATCAATCCTTTGGGGATTCCACAAGACCAAAGATCCACTTGGTAATGTTCATTCATTCAATGACATCCTGAGGTCCCTTGGTTCCCTTATAGGATGGAGGATTATGTAGCTAAAAGTCCCATGCATAATTAACAACTGTTCTATAAACTCCTCCTCCATTAAAATACACTATATTTAAGACACTAGGTTGTATGGTTTCTACCAACAGAACTACTAGAGCATGTGCAAGACCATGCTCATCTGCATGCTCATGTATACCTAGTGGTGGAATATGGGCATTCTCTTTTGTGGGGTAATTATAACAAACTTCAATTAGTGGTATCATCAAAAAACTTCTAGGAGATTTTATTTCATAATTTCAATAATTTTTTTATAATTTCTATAAAAACTTATTTATGATAACATCATACACAGTTTACAGGAACACATAATGGATTTTTATAAAAAAACCTATACTAGGAGGTTAGCCAATATAAGGAAGAATAACCATCTAATTTAGTCCTAAGGATCATTAAAAGTTCTCTATATGTACAAATTAGTCACAATTATATATATATATAAACAAGAATTCTCAGGCTGAAATAATATAAATTTCATCACACTGTAATATAGAATCACAAATCAACGATCTAAGAATTTAATTAAATGAATTAACAAGGATATCAAGAAACAAGTAAATATATATGACATGTGATCATACTTTCCTAGTCTGGAGGCATGAACACATCCATAAACCATAAACTATAATAGTATAGAATAATCATGATTAATATAAAATCATTAAAACACAACTATAACAACAGTTCCATCAATAGTAAATCAGAGGCCTGTCACATAAATGATGGAAATGCACATACGTGACTCCCTTACCTAATTTATAAAGATACTAACTCCCTTTTAAAATTACTTAATATATTAAAGAATAAATGTAAATAAACACACATTTCATACAATATTTTAATATCCAAACCTCAATCACCTAGTCAGTGCTAGAGTGCCACATGGCCTCATGTACATTTCCTTGTACACATGAGGTTTCCAACTAGAAATTAGGATAAATAATCATTAGTGGGGAGACTACAACCACATTATAAAAAGGGATACATCATAAATTTATCAATAATGTAATTACAATATAATATTGTAACAATGGATGTAAATAAAAATAATGTTATAACTGATAACATGACAAGTATCTCAGTTTATGCAAGAAAAAAATCTATGGACCACCAAAATACCTTGTCAAATAAATGAATTAGAAAAAATATGATAGTAAATAAAGACACTAAATCTATATTATAGGATCCATCATAGTACTACCTTTTAACCCTACGCTATATCTCTGCATCTCCCTACATTAGCTCATTTCCCTTTCTTGGATCCTTGATCATCAAGTCTACATGTTCATCGATATGTCCATGCATAGTGTGATTGCAAACCTAATAAGACAATATGAATTCATCCTTTTCAAAAGTTAAAATTCATAAAGGGTTTATGTCATGAGGATATGTAAATGTGAAAGAAAGAAAAAATCAATCACATTCTTAGTAGTTATGCATTAACCGATATAAACTCATTACCATAAGAACTATCATAATATAAGTCGTGATCATGGGTCGACCATAAGGGCACCTCATATATATATTTCAATTCACAAGGATAATGTGCCTCAGTTTAGGAAAAAAGGCCATAAAACCTCATTACTATCATAGGTTAGGAAACAAGACCATTTTACCCTGTCTCTACAAAAGGTTTGGCCATCAGGCCAACATATCCTGACCCTGCCTTGGGTCAGGTGACACTACCATCATACCCCTACCCCATGTATTTGACCATCATCATTAACATCACATGTCACACACACTACACCCATCAAAGAGCTAACTAAGACATGATAGTACACTTGTCATATATTACGAGAAGCCAAACCTCTAGAGGACATACATTCATACACAACATGGCATAACACATATAAGCATAACATGGAATATGAAGTATGAGTATTATTATCCACACACAAAAAAATTGAATAAATTATACCAAGTTGAAAATAACCTATGTAATACATTAATATCATGATATAATTAATACATCTCCCAAAAGTCACACAAAAAATGGACTAGAATCTTTAGTGTCATGGAATTTATCTACATAAACTAATTATTTTATTACACTTGCGAACACTTCTCCTTAATCATGCACCTATATACCCTTTTATAGATGTATCACATGATATAATCATCCTCATAACATATATATTTAAAAAATAAGAAAGGGGTGATCTCATATGCTCAGTAATGGAAAAAAATATCATAACATAAAGAAAAACATGATGAATATATAAATATCATTATAAATGATCAAAAACCTTATATGATATTCCAAAAACAGGTTAGAGTTATAAAAGATAAAAAAATATCATTAAGAAATCCTAGAAGACATGAACCAACTGAAAACACATCTCAATAGTCTTATAACATTTGAGCATGACATAAAAGTGTGGAATACTTTAAAAATTAGGAATAATTGGAAAAACATGAAATTTGAATGGAATAAAAAAAATATTGAGTTTTTATAATAACTTGATAAAAAATCATAAATTTGGAAGAACTATAAGCATATGAAAACATGTGTTAGAAAAGTCATAATTCCCATGATGATGTGAACAAAATCATTAGGTCCATGCCTAAAAGTGTGAGTAAAACCATCTTGATCATACCTCTATGAAAAAACTCATCATGTCCATGCTTGACTATCATATTATATATAGCCATAAAACAATGAATTTTAGTATAATATAAGACCCCACCCATAATAAACCTTATATAAGTGTGCCACTTAAAATCAATAATCATCATATCTTAAAGAATCAATGATAAAATAGTTTTTTTTTTCTTATACATCAAAATGGGAATAATTAACTTTTCATAAAGAACCCATGGAAAAAATGGGTTTACTAACACATCTATATGGTACGAAGTAACATCACGAATTAAATTTCTTGACAGATAAAACCTAATCACCCAAAATAATCACATAATAACGAAACATATAGGGTATCAAATGAAACATAACTCTAGTGGAGATAGATTATTTTAAATATAGAGAGTAAACAAAAACCAAATGACAACATATTTCTTGAAAATAATTTGAAACAATTGATAAAAAAGTCATATTTAAGAGTCCTTGGATTTATAAAAAAACATGTGAAAAGAAAAAAATCAAGAAATTATATTTTAAATAAAAACCCTTTCTCTAGAAATAAATATAGCACATCATTTAAAATGAAACACATGGAAAATATATTACAATAAGAAATAGTATAACTCAAAGAAAATAGTTTGAGATACCAAGTCCCTTATAATTACACTAGATTTCCATGGAAATTATTTAACCTCCTATATCATAAATATAAACATATTATTTACCCATTTATTCTTACAGATTTGTATTATACTCTTCATTAATAACAATTCTCTTTATGTATATTATTGTTGTAATCTCTTTTCAACATCGGGTGTTAATATCTTCAAATGTTTTCATGTGATTTATAATGTTGATATCATTACCTACTCTTTTAAACCAAGATATAAATTTAATATTCTGTAATATATAACATAAACCCATTTTGAAAAGATCTTATATCATTCCATAGGTCTTTTAGTTAAGCTATGTCAAAATTGAATGGATGTTGGATTATTTTGTGGATTTCAGCAGTTGAAAATGATACATTAATAAGAAGATAAATACATAATATAATATTTCCATAACCAAAAAAAATCTAGATTTTCCTATTATATTATAATAATAATAGTATTTATATTCCCATAGTTATCTATGATAGGTGGTCAAGCCGATCGAAATTGAACACGCTTTAACTCGATTAGTGTGTATGACATTTTATTTAGTTTTTTTTGACATATTCTTTGATGTATTTTCTATGTTATTTAAGTCAATTTAGATAATAATTAATTAATTATAATATATTGATTATTTTACAGTGTAATTAGTAATTATATAAATTTTTGTTTGTTGTGTTTATTTTTATGTTCAAATTTTCCATGATCCATGGGGCGAAGTCCAGTGGTCACGCCTTTGTTGTATATATGATGACGAGTTGATGAGGTTCTAGTTTTGCACCTTTACATTTTCAGTTTTCATTCCTTTATACCCCCACTCCAGGACCTATCTTGTATGTTTAAAATTTCCCTTTCTAATTCTTTTTATTATTTATTTATTTCATTTCTTAATTTTATTTTTAAATTTTAATTCCTAGTTTTATAGGCTAATTTCTTTATTCTTTGTTTTAAATATATATTTCATTTTTTCTCGTGTTAATATAGAAATTAATTAGCAAAAAGTTTAAATTAATTTTTAATCTCATATATAAAATTATTTAATTTCTATTTAAATTTTCCCTATAACATGTTGTAATGTTTATTTTTTAATTAATTAATTAGTCACTTTTTTTTAAAATAAGTGAATTTAAATTTGTTTTTTGATTTTCCTTTTGTATTTAATATTTTATAATTTTTGATTAATAATGTGAATTCAATTTTGAATTGAATAATTAGAATTTAATCTTTTAATTATATATGATTTAATGTTTAGACTTTCTAATCCTTTAATTTTAATAGTGCCTGAAGACTATTGACTATAAGATGAAAAATTGCTTCGACCCCATTCTAAATTTGACTTACCAAACTTTATTAATGGAGGAGACCATGCCATGTCATAACCAAGATATGAATTATATCAAATACATTGAATAATACATATCTAAGCTAGTATGAACCTCTATTCACACTAAAGATCCAGGAACGCGATGATCCCACACTATTTGATTCCAATCATGGTTGAAGTTCCCTAAAGAAGATGAAGAATGTTGGATTGGTGTAGCCCGATCCGGTTGGGATGAATGACTGTGGCCCATATTAGAGCTGACCGACCGACACCGACCTGGAACTATAGTAGTGCAGACTTCAGTGTCAAAAGCATTGTAGCTCTTTTGACTTCCAACCGAATCCTACTGTATCACATTTGACTTTGGTGGAAAAATTTCATTGTAGTAACATGTACTTCCAACCACATGTCACTATAGAAATGTGGAATTTATGAGGTTGGTGAAATATTTCTTCGTCTTCTACATTAGCCCATTTTGGTCTAGGGTTTCGATGAGTGTGTGAGAGATCATCTGTAAAATTATGTTCTCAAATTATAGTGATTTTTTACCTCTCTATGGACGTAGGGATGATTCTCGAACCACGGATATCCTTATATTATTGTTCTTGTTTTTTCCACTTTTACTCTTCTGTGTTTTTCTGTTTCTGTCACTGCGACTCCCAACATTTTCGCATCAATGCTGGTGCATTAGAAGTTAAGGTCGAAGTCTCCATAGTTCACATAAGTAGTAATCAATGAATCCTAAACCATTAAACTAGGATTTCAATGATGCCACCACCATCTGATGTCATAGCCGCCTCGTTCCAATTTTGATGACCTGCGCTAATGTTGAAGAGTTTAAAAAAACTATAATTAAGAAGATGGAGACAACTACAATGCTGATTGAGAAATCAAATATCGAATTTGAGATGGATGAAGAGTTGTAGATGAACCAAAATAAATCTTCTCAAAGAATCTTGAAAAACAATATGGAAATTGGGGTAAATTCTAAAGGTATGATACATGAGTTGAATCTTCCCAAAGAAGCACATATAAGGAATTTGGCACTGCTCGATCGACCATCGGTTGAATCTGATCTATATAAAATCATGACGAGGATGATGAGGTCACGCATATGACAATTTCAAAACCATAAAATATTCAATGATGAAGATGTTCTTGACTCAACTTGATTTGGATGATCACTATATACATGATATATTAATTTATATATATTTATATAATTTAAATTTTCACCATAAATTTTCACTAAAATATTTCAATGCATATTATCACTAAAAAAATGTAGTTCAAATTTCCACATAAATTTTCAGATCATATTTTCAATACATGTTAAAAAACATCATATATTTTTTAATCCAAATGGATGATATATTTACTTGATTGAAAATCTATAGGTAGAATTTCCATAAAATAAAAAAAGTATTAAAAATTTCATTGTCAAAAAACAATTCCAATGTAAATATAAAGGAAAAAAATTTGAAGTACAAATTTACACCACATAAATTTATTATAAAAATATACTAACACATTAAAAAAATGTGAATTTTAATTAGGGATTTGTATTTAATATTTAAACTATAATTTTTTCTTGAAAATTTCAATTGTGAAATTTTACTAAAATTTTTAGTGCATTTATAATTTTACTGAAAAATTTATTAGAAAATTCCCACTATAAACTTTTAAACTGAAACATCCATTTTTTATTAATAATAAAAGAGTTAAATAAAAACATTTAAGGGGAAAATTTAATTTAAACTGAGTTCATTTCCACAAACGAAGTTCTTACACACTTGTTTTAAGGATCCAAGGCAATGAATAATACAAATTCCCTCATTTGAACTAGTGTGACTATATAAAACTTTGGCACCAAAATTAACTTTCTCTCAATGTATAGATGATCTCAATGGCTTGATTCAAAATCAACCTGCATCCCCTAATAAGATAAGTGTGATCCTAATGACGGTTTGTCTTATTACAATTGAACCCAAATAGCAAAAAGGAATCAGTTTCAACCGTATTAATATTGAGGTTATACAGGTCACAGAGCATGATACCACTATGCTTGGCTCTCACCCACACAACAAAAAATTTACCACGGCTATAGATGATGGTGAAGTTGAAAGAAATAGATCCCCATTAATCATGAAATAGACCGCACCCTCACATGTATTCATGATCACAAGATCTATCTTTGTTCAATTTAAGACCCAAGCAAGGAGGAGCCCATCAAACCCATCTTCCTAAGGTTGAGTTTCCATTCTCCATAAAAGGAAGATAAGACCTTGACATGATGCCCCTTAAAGAAACCGAATACCCTCTTACAGGTATGAGTGATTCAAATCCCGCCACTAGAGACTTGTGGTGAACCTTCATCCCAAGAAATTAGGTCCTTTATTCGATTCTCCTAGCATTTCTAGCCTCCCAAACGGTCCAACAAACCACTAAAAACACTGATTCATGAACTATGATTCCTCTTTGCCCTTAATCAAAGCCTTGAAAATAGAAATAGAGGAACTCCTATAAGTGCCCCCCTGTGATGTGATCCCCATGAAATACATGATAAATTACTTCAAAACAACCACCCAAACACCATTAAAATAGAGGTGATAATTGGTTTTAGAACAAGATCTCTCACAACACCAGCAATTCAAAGAAATATTGACTCATTTATTTTGAATGTTGTCATATATGGGTACTTCATCATTCTTAACACGCCAGACCAAGAAACTAATGTAAACAAGAATATTTTTTGCACAAAATTTCAGAAGGGGCTTCATCATGCCCATGGTTTTAATGTAACTATAAGAAAAAAGTATTGCTACAAATATCCGAAAGAAGATTCTGAAAAAACGAACATGTCAGGTTCATTCACTAGTTAAATATATTTGTTCAAGGATTTCTAATCCTCATTATGCATTGAGTTGATGAAGTCTTGGTAGCATATTGCCTCTCTATATGAGATATCAGGTAGCAAACACCCCAATAATAAAAGAGATTCAATACCTACCCAATTATCTATCCAGTACCTCACATCCCAACAACCCACCACCCTATACACCTTCTCTGTAAGAATTTCCATACGATAAATCATAATTCATTCCAAGCTTGATATCCTTCTAGGACATTAAGACTAGTCTCTCTAATAAAAAACATATTTATCCCACATAAATCTATCCCAGAGAGTATTACCATCAATAATTTCCCAGGTAACCATAGCCTGAATGATCTGCATGGAAAATGTGACACTACACAAGTCAATTCCCCAACTTCAATTGGTTTCACTACCATACATTAATAGTCCCAATGACATCTTCCATCTTAATTTTCATCCCAAATTAATGCTATTAAAATCTTCTCAATCATATTGATGGTTCCCTTATACAGCTTTATTATCAATAATACATCCATGGGTATTGAGGTGATAACACTATTCACCAGAGTTACCCTCCCTCTAAATGATAGAAATCAATTTTTCTACTTTAGGATATGTCTAGTAATTTTGATGATGATGTTATTGAATATAGCCTTCTAGATAACCCAATTCCATGAGTCTCTTAAAAGAGTAGAAATATCTAAAATCCTATATGGCCCTGCTTGAAAATACCTATATGGATTTCTTCTCATTATCCATAGTAATTATGTTGAAGTATCCACTAACTAAAAAAGCTAAGTTGCTTTCCTTAAAGTTAGATAAATGCTACTAGAGTTCCACTATTTCAATAATATCACAATATGTATAAACAAATGATTAGAGAAATATATTATTCCTAGATATTACCTTTGTAGTGATGTATTGAGAAGAATAATCCATGATTTCCATGACTGAGTTCATCTTCCAAAAAATCAACACGTGTTTTATTAACAGGTTGAGAAAAGGGAGAGGAATATCAGGAAGTTTAACCGACACCGTAGCTGAGCAAGAATCCTTCTTGGAAAGGACATGTCACAACCACATGTAAAGGGAGATTCTTCATCTCCCGAAGTGTTGTGCCTCCATAGACCGTACTTTTATCTTTACTACTAATAGAATGAAAATATATTTATATTTAGTATTTAATAATTTTTTTGGTTAAAATTTTATATAATAAAAAATGTTATATAATAAAAATGTTAGTAAATATAGAATATTTAATTAAAATATATAGATAATATTTTTATTAAATGTTATATAAAATTATTTTCAAAATATTTAAAAATATACTAACATAAATTAATGTATCAAATTTATATTTATCTTTATGACTAATATTTTATAATAATATTTATTATTATATATTTTATATTTGTTTTTGTTAATAATATTTTATAATAACATTTTTAATTAAACATTTTTTAGTTATAGTTTTTTTAAATTGTTACAGGCGAGTAATGGCATCATGGTCCACCCATTTCAAATTAATTAATTTTTTTATCAAGAAATTTATCCAAAACATGAATTAGGTGCCAAGTTTTCATTTTTCTAGGTGGGGGTTATCCCACCATTTACATACCGCTTAGGTCTACACACATACCAGATATGATATTAATCATCCCATCTCTTTTTTTGTTTCATATATGTGTTTAGTTTGAAATTAAATATTTTTTTACATTATAGAGTTGAAAATGCCTTATGGGGGTAATATTTATGATTGGTGAATTTAATTAACAAATTTATATTTTCCCTTTATTACTAAATTTTTCTCTAAAAAATTATTTTTTATTTTTCATTTATTGGTTTAAAAATAGTAGAATTAATTAGATAGATTGATTATGATGCCATTTCTTAAACTTTATTCAGAATTAGATGATTCTTGAATGTGGGGAACTTAATGAATAATCCTTATACACCATAAATCTCTTAAATATGTAAAATAATATCATAAATTTATAGGATGTTCTTGTAATTAGGTTTTCCCTGAAAGAGGAAATTATTTTAGA
Source organism: Viscum album (assembly GCA_963277665.1). Lineage (NCBI taxonomy): Eukaryota > Viridiplantae > Streptophyta > Magnoliopsida > Santalales > Viscaceae > Viscum > Viscum album. Next base: position 1,199,626,982 of record OY728131.1, read on the forward strand.
CAAAAAAATTACATTTCCCCATGATCTTCATCAATTTTTAATTTTTAATATCATTTTCAGTATTGGAACATTTTTCCTATCCTCATCTCGTTAATAAATTAGTGTTACATCCTTTATTGTTTTCCATAATTTAATATCTTAAAAATATTCTAGCCACTACTATTTGGTGTTTTTGTTTTCAATCTTTTGGTCTGCATGATCATAATTTTTGTTCTCTGTGGTTTCAACATCCTATACAATACTATGAAATAGTAAATAGGAGTTTTATATTGTTAATCTAGAAAATATTTAATAAATTACATGTCATGTTTTTGGAACCATTTTAGGGGAATGGATTCATGAGAACAAGTTTAGAAACATTAAAAAACATTAAAAAATTAATTAAAATAAACTAAAAACTACTACCTATAGAAACCATGTTTATTAAATATGTTATTATATTTTCTTATTGTGAGATATTCTTTACTAAAAATAAATTTTTATATTGCTTGTTGTAAGTTCCCCAGATCATCTTATGAAAGTTTAGAACCTTTAATTCCAATAATAAATAGACATATTAGTGCCTTAAAAAAGAAAAACGATATCAAAAATAAAAAATCTGGGTAAGAGAGTTCCTATTATTAATGATGAGAAATATTTTTAACCAGAACTCTTTCTACAAGATAATGAAAATCCTCGGATGAGGGAGTATTAAATCACTCAAGTGTTTATAAATAAATTATTCATTATTCTTTCACATATCAATTAAAAATTTTATATTAAATAACCTCATTTGTAACCATTTCTGAAATTTTATGGTTTATCTTTTGAATACTCGCATGTCTTCATTAGATATTTTTATAATATTATGTTGTAATGACCACTATAAGGGATCATTGAAAATGATTTTATGATAAGATTTTTCATTTTTTCGTTATAGGGAATGATATAAATTGGATTATTATTATACATGAAAACATTTTTGAAAACATGGGTCATGTTTATAATTATTTTTTGATGAAAGATTACCCTAAAAGAGTTAAGGGAGAGTTAATAACCAAAATCACAAGTTTTTATACAAAGGATAGAGAAGTCTTTAATGTAGATTGTGATAGATTTAGAGACCTTTTTCAGATGTTTCCACATCACCAACTTCCATATATTATTCTCATGGATAACGTCTATGAAGTATTTTACAGTTTAGGAATGAATTTTGAAGATCAGTCAGTTGGAAGAAATTATAATGAAAAAACTAATGAAGTGTAGGGATAAATTTTCAATAATTTTAGTTTGAGTTCTCAACAAAAAAAATCTATGAGGAAAAGAGTGAATATAGGTGGAAATAATGATAGTTTAGTGATAGATTCAAATTCATAATTATATGAAATAAAAGATCAAATTAAATCCATATTGACATAAAATTCAATACAATGTGTTAATCAAATAAGACATAAAAACCAAAATTAAACCATTAAATAATAATTTTCACTATGTTTTTTGTTTTGGAATGCTAAATTTCAATCCTAAACATTGTTGTGAAATATAAAAAATATGAAAATATCAATTTTATGGGATATGGTAATAGGATTACTAATATTGATGATCCCATATCGAACAATTATAATACTATCTATAAGAAACATCTCAAACCCTATTAGATATAATAATTTTTTTAGAAAAAATAATACCCAAGAACACCAAATCATCCTAGAAATCAATTTCAAAATTGAAAAATTCATATGCCAACAAATTCCCAAGGTAATTTTCAGGGACAAGTACTTAAATAGATGATTTTTTTGTTAAGTTGATTTAACTCACAAGAGGGTAAATTTGACTCTCAAAAGGATCAATATGTTTCTGAAAACGCTAATGATAAATCTAAAATAGACAATATCAATATGAAAATGTGTCAATAATGAAGATACATGACATCTAGAGATAATGGAAAGAAACCACGCACAATATAATTTTACCCTTAGAAAAAAATACATAGATGTGGTTATAATAAGTTGTTTAAAAACACAAATAAAAGTAGTCAATGAATCTAGGACAACTAAAAATACTTAAATAAGGGAATTGTTATGTTAAAATCCACACAAATATGAAATTTTAAATGAGATAAAAAATCTTGAAAATCGTCAAAATCTCACTATTTCACCTAAAATCCAGATGAAATTTTTTCTAAAAATCAGAATAACAATGAGAAGGATAAAATTATTATATACATTGGGGAGACACATTTTAATTTAAAGGAATATTCCCACACATAACTTTACCTAAAAAATTATTACCAAAGAATAATATCATGGGTGAACTAATCTAGTTCCATGTGATTTTTACCCATATCCAATTGAATATTCCTTTCATACAAGCCCTTATTCAGATTCCTTCATATCTGACATCAATAAAAAAATTATTTGAAACAAAAAGTATATGGAAGAATTTACTTCATAAATCCTCACTAAATAGTATAGTGTTTTCTTTAAAATGAAAATAATTCCTAAACATAATAACCTATTTTTTTTATTTCCTACACCTTAGTGAATAAGGGAAAACTCAACTGTATGAATGGTTTAGGTGCTAGTATAAATCTACTTCCACTAAAACTATTTCAACAATTGAGATTTGGAATCTTTAAACCCACCAGTATTATTCTTCAATTGGTCTATCATTGGTTCACACATCCCATGGGTAGAGTGTATGATTTTTGGGATAGAGTTGGAAATTTAATTTTAACAACTGATTTTATTATGTTAAACATGGAGTGTGACAATTAGGTTCCCATTATTTTGGGTTGGCCTTTATTTTCCACTAGAGGACCTATAAAGATGTGTCTAAGGGATAGTTAATCATTATGTCTAATGAAAAATTAGATGAGTTCAATGTGTTTAAAAATTTTAAGGAATTTTATTTTAGAGAAAACTAATCTATGGTTTGAGTTGTTAGAATATGGGTACTCATAATATCATCAAGAAAAATTTGACACATAATCCTTATTTTAATAAATTACTATAGAAGTTAAAAATTTAGTTTCAAAAAATATTGAATAATATCAGAGGGAATGTTTGGAAAATATTCCATAATTGGATTTTTTTCTGGCTCTCAAGTGTGTTGTTGAAGGATAATTTTGTATCTCTAGACAAAAAATATTTTTTAGGGATCCTGAGACAGACTTCCCTTCGTGAAACAATAATAAATAAATTGATATGGTTGAGGTATATTTATTAGAGAAAATTGATGATTATTATTTGATAAACATTATGAAGTCTGATTTGGAAACACATGAGGGTGAGATTTCCATTTTGGATAGCATTGAAGAGAGATTTAGAACTGGTTATCAAATTCAAAATATAACATATTTCCTAACTCATTTTAAGAAATATGTTGAAAAATTGGACTTCCCATGCCAAATAGTATTCAATCAGATGAATAGGCACCAACTATAGAGTTAAAACCACTCCCAACACACCTAAACTACAAATTTTTAGGTGAGAACTCAACACCGATTGTTATTATTAATGCTAAACTAGAAGAAATATAAGAGAGAAACTTTTGGGTGTTATAAATAATCAAAATTTAAATAGGTTTGTACATAGATATCATAAAAGGTATCAACCCATCATTATTCTTTCATAGGATAACTATTGAACCATAACACAAATCGAGAGTGGAGTGTCAAAGAATACCAAACCCGAACATGAAATAAGTTATGAGAGAAGATGCAATTAAGATTTTTGATGCTGGGATTATCTAACCCATTTAGAATGGTTATTGGGAATTACCTATCCATGTAGTCTCAAATAAATAAGGATTCATTGTAGTAACCAATGAAATGAATCATAAAATTGAAGTTAGAAGACAAAAAATGGAGAGTTTGTATAGACTATAGGAAACTCAATTCATCCATTAGAAAGGATTATTTTCCTATTACATTTTTATATTAAATGCATCAAAATCAAGTTGGGAATGAGTTATTTTTTTTTCAATGGCTATTATGGTTACAATAAGACCCATTTAGACTTTAAAGACCAAGAAAAAACCACTTTCATATGTATATTTGAGACATTTTCAACCATAGAATGATATTTTTATGGTGTGGTATCTTGACCAACTTTCAAAGGCGCATGATTAGGATATTTCCAAACATGTTAGAGAGAATTATTGAAGAATTTAAGAATCATTTACACATTGTTGGGATCACTTTTAAGATTATTTTATATAATATGGATTTGGTTTAATAGAGATTCATAGAGACAAGCTTTGTTCTAAATTGGGAGAAATGATAGTTTATATTCATTAAATGGATATTTATTATCCAAAAGGTCTCTAGGATGTTAAATTGAGGTTGATAATGCCAAGATTAATGTAATTCAGAATTTACACATCTTGAAAATGATAAAGGTGGAAGAAGTTTCTTAAAGCATGGTTGTTTTTACTAGAGGATTATTAAATACCTTTCAAATATTAAAAAGCCCTTATTTTCACTATTGTTTAATTGTGATCTCTTCTTATTTGATGAAAATTCTTTAGAATATTTTAATTTAATTAAGTAAATACTTAATTCATCACATATCATATATGACTCAGATTGGAAGGTTCCTCTAGAAATTAATAATTATGAAGTGATATGGCTATTGAAGCTATTTTAGGATAGAGGATAAAATAATAGGTTACAAGTGGTGTATTATGCTAATTTATCTATAGATAATTCTCAATGTAATTATACCACTTCAACGACGGATCAGTTGGATTTTTCTTTATAGAAGTTTAAGAAGTACCTTTTATGTATTAAAGTCATAGTATTCTTAGAAAATTTTTCCATAAAGTATTTTTTATCAAAGAGAGAGGCCAAAACTGGACTTATTAGGAGGATTATTCTATTATAGGTGTTTAATTATAAGACTAGATACAAACAAGGTGCTGAGAATGTTGTTGTCGTTCATATTTCTTGGTTTTGCAATACTCAATGTGAAGATCCCATAGATATTAATGCCAATTTTCTTGAGGAAAATTTACTCACCATTTCAGTCAAGTAATCTTCTTGTTATGTAGAGTTTTCTAATTTATTAACATTAAGTGACTTTCATAAATATTTTACAAAAAACCAAAGGAATAAATTTCACTATGAACAATAGTTCTATTTTTTGGATTATCCTTTGATTTTTTGTAGATGTGTTGGTGAAATTATTAAGAGGTGTGAGGTATGAGAAAAAATACTTCCCATATTGGAGAGTTGTCATTCGTCTCCTTATAGAGGTAATTATAGTGGAGAAGGAATGATTTAAAATTCCTTCAAGATGGATGTTAATGTCCTACCATATTAAAGGATTCTATGAGTTTTTTTGTGGTATTTGGTAGGCCTCAGAGATTATGAAATTTGGGAAAAAGAAAGAGATACAAGAATAGTCCCCTATCATGTGTCTTGAACACCCACTATCAAAGTACCACAAGCTTTTACAAGAGCTCTTTAAACAAATTTCCTACAAAATAGTCAAATAAAAACAGACTTTGGTACTGAAATTTGTTTGGGTTTGGTATTATTAGTAAATAGATCATTAGGAACCCACATTTTCTTTATAGGTTTCTTAAAATTATTATGTTATGTGATTGAAAAATAAACTATATTAGGTCCATAAAATCTTGAAACCATATTTATTGTATCAGAATTTGACATAGAAGAATGTTTTTCAGTATTGAGAGTAATTATGTATGTCTTATATTTGGAAACAAAATTTTTTCTTCCAAAATTTCTTTTACCAGGTTGATAGACAATTCTAGTAGTGTGTTAAGGGAAATATGTTTACCTATAATTTGTACCAAGGTTTCGTTACCATTTGTAAACCATTTATGGTCCTTTTTCAATTTCTCATCATATTTCTTTAGTTCATTGTTTTCTATGAGTAATTGAACATTTTTCTCACTTTCTATAATAAGTTTGGATTTAACAGTTGAGGTAAGAGCATGTTATTTATTTAATAACTTGTATTTATCTTTCAGTTACTTACATGTCTCTTCAATCTTATTATAGTACTCAAACATTTCTTCATTAGACATATTTTCAGAATCACATTCATCTTACGAATAATAGGAATTGTGTAGAAGAGATTACAGTGTTACCTCAAATGTGTTTGTCACAAAACACATTTTGGCTTTGTGGTCCTATTCATCATGTGAGGATTCTGAGTCACATGAACTATCCTTAGAAGAACTACACATTGCTTTCATTACATTTTTATACTTTCTATATTTGTCCTCAAATTTCATTTTATACTTATTCTTAGGACAAGCATACTTTATATGTCCCTTTTTCTTACATTCATAGTATATTATCTCATTAGACTTGTTACTTATTTTAAAGTCTTTCTCCAAGATTACCTTTTTATCATTTCCTCATATGAAGTTAAGCTCTTAAAAAATTTCTTCTTCTTTAAAATTTATTAAATCTTATGGCTAATTGATCCATATTCTCATCACTGTAAGGTGATGATTGTTCACGACTGGAACATTCTATCGAGACATTATCTTTCTCTTTTTATTTATGCTTAGATGTGGTAGTCTTGAATGCAATATATTTTATTTTGGGTTCATCCTCCTTTTCCATGTTGACTTTCATCTCCTATTCATACACCATTAGTTTCCTAATTAGTTCTTTGACATTAAATTTGTGGATGTCACATGACTCTTTAATAGAGACAGAGGTTCCTCTACACATATCAGGTTGGCATATGAGAATCCTCATGATTTGTTCTTTGGTAGTGAATTCTCTTCCAAGAGAATCATTGTGTTTAAAATTTCATTAAACATAAGATATATGTCAGAAATAGGGTCATCAGTATTCATTTTAATGTTATAATATTTAATATTATATGTTTTGAGTCTCATTTCTTTAACACTATAAGTTATTTCATGTGATATAGACAAGGTATCCAAAATGTCATGGGCAGTTTACATGTAGATATTATGTAAAATTCATCATCTTCTAAAGAGAAATATAAATCATTCATGGATTTGAAATTGTTATTTTAGGCAGTTTTGGTTGGGTCACCCCAAGTAATTCTATTAGTGGCAAGAATTTTATACTCATCTTGAGATATGTCAGAAATTAGTTCATCAGTATTCATTTTAATGTTATAATATTTAATATTATAAGTTTTGAGTCTCATTTCTTTAACACTAGAAGTGCCTTCATGTGATATAGACAAGGTATCCAAAATTTCATGGGCAGTTTACATGTAGATATTATGTAAAATTCTTCATCTTCTAAAGAGAAATATAAATCATTCATGGATTTGAAATTGTTATTTTAGGCAGTTTTGGTTGGGTCACCCCAAGTAATTCTATTAGTGGCAAGAATTTTATACTCATCTATAATTGAATACCAAATTTCAAAGCCCAAACATTCTCATATCATTTTAATTTTAATTTTCCACTATGAATAATTAGTCCCATTAATGAATGGTGGTCTGTTTGTTGAATCCCCTTTTGGTTTATTGCCTATAATAAAGAAATACTTCTAATGATCTAGAAATTTAGAATTAAAAGAAATTTACAGATCATTAAAGTACAACTAAAAGCACAGTTGAATATTTTTTAAAAAATAGTCTTAACATGAATAGAAAATCCTCTAATACCAAATGTTGGTTGGAATAGAGTACTCTAGAAAGGGGGGGTGAATTTAGTATCGAAAAAAATTTCCGTTGAATTTTTTTATTAAATGTTTCCTTAATAAAAATAAATATAGCCCATTCAATCAAGGAAGTATAGTTATAAAAGTTTGATTGTCCAAATAACCTCTCAGAATATTGACTAATACTTAGAAATATCAGTATGAGTTACTGATACTAATTTAGATGTTATTCTAATAAGTCAAAAAATTATTACTTTTATCCAAGATTAACTATCAAAGTAATATCTAGTGATTTATGAATTATACATTACAATAGACAAAAACTAAATTAAATAACACAGCGGATAAAACAAGTGGTTCAGTCTTAAGATGAGACCTAATCTACTCAACTTGGTGATTACCTACCACCAAGTGGTTTATATTAATAAACTCTTATCCAAACTCTAGATCAGGGTAAAAAATACTGCATAATACTGCCCAATTTAAAATAACTCTTCAACAATTCATTGTGGGTATAAACTACTAGGTCACACAAGGACCTCTTCCACACTTATCTGTGGGAGTAAAAAAATGTAAAAAGATTTAATAGGAAGGATATCTTGTATCCATCAGTTTAATGCAGGAGACAATGTGTGGTTTTTAATACAGAAACTGATCGAAAGCTAAAATAATACACCATATAGAAAAGATGATGAGATAAGGTTAGAAGTGCTCTGAGTGTTATTGTAGGCAACTCTGGACATGTAGGATGGAGCAGATACAAGTATCAATTCCAATTGTGAGAAACATAGTATCGCAAGTCTGGTGCTCTAGTTTCCAATTATATCTTACTCATGTTCTTTGTGGAGTTGGTATTGTGAAGAGGTTATTGGCTTTGATCTACGATATTCCAACAGTTTGATTGTAGAGTGCTTCGAGTGTTCATCAGATGCATCTTGTTGCATGTATCTGTTCTCTTCACAATATTTCTTGCTTTTCGGCTGTTCTACTATTGTGTATTTTTCGGTATGGCATATATTATCTATTATGTTTGAGTGAACATGTTAGAGCCAACATTAAACATTTATTCTACACCTCCTACCTCATAATGTCAGGTGACATGTCTACAATGAAATATTAATTATGTTAGTGCATTTAAATAACTCAAATATGACCATTATAAATTAAATTGAAAATGACAAAAACATATTAACGAATGGTGTCATATTCTATATAGAAATAGTGTCACATGGAAACGGTGTCACCTGGAAACCTCATCTTCTTCTTTTCCTTTGAGCGATGAGAGAGTAATGATGACATTGTTATATTAAGATTAGGAACCAATAGCACAAATGCAGTGTTAGGATCACAGTGTCTGGGTCACGGTGTCTGGTTACAATGTCTGGGTCATAGAGTTTGTTGACGGTGTCTATTCATAGTGTCTGGTCATGGTTTCTGGTTATGGTGTCATGGTCACAGTGTCTGGTCATGCTGTCTGCTCATGATGTCTGGTCACTTTGTCTGGGTCACAATGTTTGGTCATAGTTTTTGGGTCATGGTGTCTAGTCACGGTGTCCGGTCACTGTGTCTGGGTCTATTGCTAGAAAACTATAACTGATGGTAGAATCATGGTTTCTTAGACATACCCAAATATCTGTACACAGACATAAGCAGTAATATGAACAGAATTAATTAGACTAGATCATTTATAGAAGGCTTTAATTATAGAACAAATTAAATATTGTTTTCAACAATAAAACATGATTTGTAGGAATTTAAATCTTGGGTATATTTATTTAAATAATAAATAAACCAATAATATCTATAAATGATTTGAAAAAGATTAAATAGGACCCGTAATATTTACATGATCTATATGATTTTTGATCATTAAAATGTGATTAAAACATGAGGTGTCCAACAAAATGATCTTAATGATATTCTATTCTTTATAAGTATATAATAATATATTCAATAAATATAACAAAAAATTGACCATTGTATTCTTTGAATACTCTATTCATTAAATCTATAATGATAGTAGGAGAATTGGTATGTCTAAATGGAATCACTATAACATCATACTATCCAAACCTCATATGAAATGTTATTTTGGAAATATCTTTCCTTTTACCCTACAAATGATGGTATCACGATAATAGGTCAATCTTTGAAAAATTTTGAGATCCTTAGAGTTTATCAAATAGATAATCAATGCATGGTAGATGATAATTATTCTTGATCATGATTTTATTAATCTGCAAATAAAAAATACAGAGATTCATCAATCTATCCTTGTTTTTGAAAAAGTGGATTGGTTCACCCCACAATGTATCATTGGGACACATAAAAACCTTGTCTAATTTATTTAATGTTTCATCTTTAACTCATCTAATTCAATGGAATACAATATCTAAAACTCATCGAGATAGGAATGGATCCTAGTATGCATTAGATTGAAAACTCAACCTCAAACTATATGTGATGAACGTGCAGTTCATCAAGAAATACATTAGTATATTTTTATATATTGGGAATTTTTGAATATTGAATTCCTCCTAAATAATCTATTTTAATATTCTATTTTTATTGGGTACTATAACTTGCATTATATGATTTTTTCCATTTGGAGTTAATAATGATCCATCCATTGATACATGATAATATGATGATTTTGGATTTGAAATGAGACATCCTTATCACAATAGTTTTTATGTTCATTATAATGGGAAAACCAATACATATATAATATTATGTCTAATTCTACCAAAGGAAGAAAAATTATATTTTTAGGAAATATTGACCCAAAAATCTTAATTAGATTATATTTATAAATCTAACATGTGATCATTATTACATTTGGGTTTTTCACCGATACTTCAATATACATTTCATGGTATAGTTAATTCATTATCCAAGAAAACTTGGTTGATATAAAATAATTTGATAAACCAAAATCAAATAAGGTATTAGAATATTTAGAAAAAAGAACAAGTGTACCTCACATCATTTCATTATCCCCATACACCACAGCGATAGTGATAATAGATTACCTTCATTTATTCCCGAGATTTGGTGGTTTCTAAGGACTATATTCTTCATTAGCCTAAAATATTTTTTTATTTTATTCACATAATATTCCAAATCATTACAATTGAAACATTATAGTGCTGGAAGAACATTATTATGGACCTCCTTCCGTTTTATTTTTTAATCAGCCTCTTAGCCTTATTTTGATACTTGTGGACTTGATGTCCTTTATTTCCACACATTAAACAGTTCCCAAATCCCTTGATACAATTAATTTATTTCTTCCTCCCTAATTTCTTGCATGTTGGAAATTACTATTTCTTCTAACCATGTGTTTTATCATTAGTTCTAACATGATACTTCTATTTCCTTATCATTTTCCAAGAATATATAGAGTGTGTAGTTTCAATATCAACCTTAAGAGAACATTGAAAAATATATTCATTGATTCCAAAGTATCTTTTGGATGACACCAATTTAAGACTAGTATTTAATATATAAAAAATGTTAACAATTTTTTTCTTAGTATCAAATATAAAATGGTGGCATACCTCACAAGTGTTGTGAAATTTTCTTCAAATGATCTAGTTGATTTATCCTTTTTTTACCTCAATATTTGAAATTGCTACTCTATTTTTGTGGGAAGAGTATGTGGATAATACTTAGTGAAAATATCCTTATTTAACAATTTAAATTATATACTGTCTATATACTCATTTTTCATGGTATTCTTAATGAGAATCCACTACTAGTCAATATTACCTTTTACATGATAGACTTCTAGAATGATCTTTTCATGGTTTAGTCACTTGACAATGAAAAATATATTTTCCAATACATTAACTCACTAATAAATAACTAGTGTATTAGAAAATATGCTAAAATAGGTTGTAAATTTCTTAATAAATGACTCGATAATGATTCTATTGCTCTTTAGTGTGTTTTATAGCTTAACATGATATGGGTTTTATCCCACAACTTCATAATTTTGGGAGATTATTCTTATTATATTTTTTATTCCATCCTTAATCTCATTAAATTTATCATGGGTAAAATATCAAAACCTTCCATTTCAACCATTGTTAACTATGTTATTTTGGGTTCCTACCATTACATTGAAAAAAGAAAAATTGGGAATTACTATACTAGAATTAATAAAAGTACATAAAAGGAACTATAAACATAGATAGTGGATTTCATAAATTGAATACATAAGTTAGCCTATGAATCTATATGTTTCAATATAGGTTATCCTTGATTATATTTATAACTAAACTGGTATATATATTTAAATAATTCATAATGGAATGTGATGATAATTTTATCAACCAAATAATATATCTAGAGTATCAAACATGGTGTACAATTTGGCATCTTTATTATGCACCATTTAAATATAGAGTTAATATCCTACATACCCTCTTTGTGGTTATCACACCATGGTATAAATATTATAGTACCTTTATTAAATTTTACTGTCCATATAGGGATGAAATTTCTAGGAGAACCACACAATAACTACTTTAACAAAACCTTAGAATTTTATCATATACTTATAATCCACCAATATAATATTCCCCAGGGTTTTCACTGAGTTATCTAAAATAATCTCAGAAAATAAGTAATCCATACTATAATACAAACTATAGTGAACAAATATAATCATAAAAAATAATATATTAATTATATGATTTAATTAATACATGACCCAACATTCACATCAACCAAGTATTAAAAGATTTAGTATCATGTAATGTAGCTACAAAAAATAATTTATTTAATTACATTTGAAAAAAATTATCCATAATCATACTATTTTAGAACCTTTTATAGATACATCACATTATATAATCATCATTATAACATTGGTATTGGAAACAAAAGAAAGTGATGAGATCATATTCCTAGTAAGGGAATCATGTATTATAAAATGAAATAAAACATGAGGAATACATAAATATCAAAGTAATGATCAAAAGATATTAGATGATAATCATATATCATGTTAGAGTAACATAATATCCTAAATGATCATTAATGAAGCATAAAATATATGACCTAGATCAAAACACATCTCAATAGACATATATAAGTTGAGAAAGACATAAAAGTGTGGAATAATTAAAAAATAAGGCCTAAACTAGAAAACATGGCATTTCATTCAAATAAAACTCATCTAAAAAATTCAGTAAAATTTTATGAATAATATGGAAATGTAGAAAAACCATAATAATAGGCTAACCAATGTGACAAACTCATTTTACCATTCTTATGTTATCAAACTCAATATGTACAATCTTTAAAATGTGAGAAAACATATCATGACCACCCTTTTGTGAAAAAATCATTATGTACATTCCTTACTATTTCATGAGATATAAACAAAAAAAATAATTGGACGGTGATATAGGGACGCACAACTCATCATCCAAATATATGTGTGCCACTAAAAATAAGTCATCATCATATCTTAATGAATTGTTGGAAAAATATTGGGTTTCCTAAATATCTTAATGAAAATCATTTATTTTTCCAAAATAACCCATAGAAAAAATGGGTTCCATAAAACATCCAAATGGCATAAAATAACATCATGAATTGGATTTATTAATAATGAAAACATAATATCAAAAAATAACGACATCCTAATAGAAATCATAGGGTGAAAATTGAAACATAACTCCATTTTAGATTGATTATTTTGAACATATATATTAAAAATAAAACTAAATGATTAATGGGATTTCATGAAAACATTTTGAAATAATCAATGAAAAATTCACAGTTCTGAGTCAATTTTTAAAAAATAATATTTTTTTCCATTAAAGTAACATAAAATAAAACACTTAATGAATCATTATTTAAAATAAAAAAATTTTCCCCAAAAAAATAAAAAAGAGGAAATCAATAAAAATTAACTACATATGAAATGTTACTCAATAAAAAATTGTATAACTCAAAGAAAGGTGTTTGCGAACCAAGTCCCTTACCATTACCCTTGATTTAAATAAAAATTTTGTTACCTATTGTATAATAAAGTTAAAAAACTTAATTATATATTTATTTGTTCTTATATATTTATACTTATACTATTTAATAATAAAAATTCTCTTCATGTATAAGATTGTTGTAATCTGTATTCAACATCAGTTCTTAATATCTTCAACCATTTTCATAGGCGTTATAAAATTGATTTCATTACCCTTTATTTCATTAAAAGGTATATAATTTATGATAATATAATATAGATTAAAATATTCTAAAAATGATCTTATATCATTCTATAATTGTTTTAGTCACATTGTATGAAAATTGAACTGGTGATGGATTTCATTAGTAATTTTAGAGAACAAAAATAATACCTTCATAATAAGTTAAATACATAATATAAAATTTCATTACTCATACACCAAAAAATATTTTATTGTTATATATATTATAATATTAGTATTTATTCTTCCATACTCATCCATGATAGTGTTTTATAGAGTCATTAATGTAAGAGGTTAAACCGACCCAAACATGAACACACTTTTACTCGATTGATGGGTATTTCTAAAGAGGAATTTATTTTGACATAATGTAATTATAATATAAGAATGATGATATTAATTTTATGTTTCTATAATGGTAAGATAGATTTCTTTATTTGTGAAAAAATAATAAAAAAGGAACAAAATGATTTTTCATTGAGGGGGTAGTCTGCACAAACACACGATTGAAGTACCTTTATTATTATTTGCACATGGAAATGAATAAAAAAGGTTTGTAAAATTAATATAAAAACATATCAGTATAATAATGATACTAAATTAATCTTTTTATTATGGTGATAAATTATTTGGAAAATTAAGATTATGAAGAAAAACATAAGAAGATAATACTTATGTTGGAGACTTGATATTTATATGGATTACTCATTAGAATTAAAAGGATTAGGATAATTTAGTATGACCAGGGTCTTATGTTCATGGTATAGGGATATAGGGATAATAAAAATTTAGATTTTAAAAGAATAATTAGGTTGTTATGTGTATATTTTAAGGGTTTAGGTGCAATGTTTTTATATTTGATATTAAGTGCACTTTAGAAAACACCGCTACATTTTTCAATAATGCAATGTACTTTGCAAGGTCCCATGGATAGAAAATGGAAACAACACAAGTTAAACATGTATTGATAGACCCAAACAAAAAATATTCAATTTAATTAATGTTTTATAAATGTGTTAGGACAATTACACAAGGTTAAACTCAACTTACCCCTTTACTTTTAACATGAAAATTAGTTTTTAACCTTAGTAATTATCATTAATGAAAAAAATTAAAATTAAAAATATTAAATAACTTGAATATAATAATTTCAATCAATAATAAATTTTACCAAATAAAATTTCAATTAGTATAAAATGTAAACGTTCAATTAAAAATAGTTAAACGTGTAAAAATATTTTTTTTCAAAAAAAATGTTATTAAGAATCTAAATTTTTTTATATATATATATATATATAAATTATCATTGTTATAGATTTTATAGAATAAATTGCTTTATTATGAATTGAATAAAAATAATTAGTCTTTAATGGAAATCAAAAACCAAACCTCACCTTGAATATAATTGATTTAATGAGAAGTCCAAAACCATTTTTTATATTAATGTAACATTTTATTTTACATATAAGAATATTTGGAATAGGTTTTATATGTAAAAATTATTATTTAAGAATGAATAATGTTATTTATTAATTTAATATTTTATTAAATTAATGGTTTTGAATTATTATATGTTATTATTACATAGTGATTAAATCACGGAAATTGTAATATCCATCAATCCTTATTGTTTTGATTAAAAATATTCCCATTAAAAATTTCACAAAATTTAATAATAAATAAAATATGATATTGTAAATTGAAATATAGGGATTATTTTATCTAATTAAAATTATAAATTTTGGAAATTTTTATTTTAATGGAAAAATATAAAAATGGTTTTATGGAAAATACTCATTTCCAATATTAACTTATATTTACTATTTATATTTTAAAGGCAATGATTTTTAAATTATTAACTTATTAATATTATTAGTAATGATATTTGAATATGTTTGACCTCAATAAAGTTGGTTTTTTTGTGAAAGAAAAGTTATCAAGCATTGTGTTATTTTTTTTAACAAGATCTAAAATCTCAGGACATTACGCACACACATTATCAAAATTAAACATGGGTCTCAAGGGATGAACATTTACACCCTCATGTGATAAATTTTAATCATGGGTCTCTTGTGATATACACATACAAACATGATATAAAAAAGTGTGTCTCAAATCAAACATGTTCATACCATCATATCATGCCATCAATAATATACAATGGATATATATGGTAAGAATATTACTACAAAAAAAACACAAATGTTAACAGAATGATATACTAAAAGTAAATTCCAAAATATTTCTAATAAACAAATAGAATAAAAATCTCATGATAAGGGTCTCAAATCCAATTCCAATCTTATATGACATGATTTCTAGAATGAGACTAAACAAGTGAATTAAGCCAAGAGGGTAGATCCTCATCAAATTACCTGAAAATAACCATCCCCAATGGTGTACCTTTGTCTGTTCAAATATGAGATAATTTCACTCCTAAAACATTGACTAGAGAATAGTTCATGAGATCCCCATTAACCATGATCATCGTGTACATGTTGATGAATTAAGGGATCACACTAAGAAACTAGTTAGAGAAAGAATAAAACCAAAATTTGAACCCTAATATCATCTGAAAAGTGTATAAATCCAATAAATACTCAATAGGAATAAGAGAATATATTTAAAAATGGTGAGAAATGTTCCCTCGAGGAATTAGATATTCATAGTTAATGATCAAACAAATTTATCTTTTGAAATTCATGAAACCCATGAATCCCAATGGCCAAATCTACCTTTTCATGTTTCATAAAATGGTGACAAAAATGTGTTGCGACACCCATTATGCCCATAGTGGACTCAATAATTATATAACAATGAGAACTATAATGGAAAACAACTACAAAAATTAAAGTAATGTATCTCCCAATTAGGAATCACCATACCTTTCACCATGTCATGGTGATACCGCCATGGATATGGTCTATAATAAAACTACAATACTCTATGCTCGAGTCCACACCCATCATAGGATTTTGGTATTTATTATTTCACATTTGAAGGTTCCATCCTTTGAATGGCCTACCAAATGGAATGATTATACTTGTGGTGTACCCTAAGATTCCAAAAACCATATATAATACACTAACATCCTCCAACTCATCCAGGATCGAAGATATATAATCATAAGGATCAAAATTAATTTCCTTTAAAATTAATTATATTATAGTTCAAATTATATCTTTTTCATTTAATCTATATTTGATCACTATCCCTCTCCCCAATCTCTAGATGAATCAATTAGAGTTTAAAAACCCTATAATTATTGGAAAATGCTTCTCAAATCACGGAACTCTCTATTATCCTCTTCTCATAATAAAAAGTTTATATTTATTTTGGAAGTTCATTTTTGTGGGTTTACTCTATTACAAGGTTTTTATTCCAGAGATGCATGATAATAGATTGAAGTAGATAAGTTACATTGGTGTTATATTCTTTTTGTATGTTGATCCCTGATCATCTATTTATTCTCAAAGAACATTGAACATCTAATTAGGGTATGAGATTCATTATCTCTAATTTTGTTTTATGTAAATGTGTGATATTATCATAATTTATTTTTTAGGTAATGGTGGAATCAACATAGAAAAGATAATAAAAAAATTGAATGTGGAATCTAAACTAGGTCACTATGATCACTTATGATTTTTTCAAGTTGGAAATGACTCATTATCCTGGATAATGATCTATTTATTTTATGTGGATAGTATTTTTTTATAAAATGAATTATATTTTTGAAATTTGATAAATAAAAAAAATCTGGAATGATAAAATTAATAATTAACCAAGTATGAAAATTTATTATTGTTCTTCCCCAAAATTTATAAAATATTGAATTTATGCTTGATGAATTTTTATGATTGATTGATAACCATAGACAGTTGTTTTTTAGAAAAATTGTTACTATTGTGCACACGAGTAATATATTGGATAACTATAAAAAATAATGAAATGGATGTTTTATAAATATAAATTTGTTTGGAAGATCATACCTATCCATGTTTGTTAATAGCTCGTATTCCCAAGTGTTTGGGCCTTAATTTCCTCATGAGGGTGCCTTTTTATACATTGTATGTTTTATCTAGGATGGTATATAATTGATGTGTTTGGCTAAAAACATGGAATTATTGGTATTTAACATATAATGGGCTACATTTCCCAATGTTCTGGGGGTGGTTTGATTCCAATTATACCAAGACAGAATGTGTTTTGTGAAATGGTGTTAGGGATGACATTGTGGCAGTTGCAATGATTGAAACACCTGAAATGTCCCATGATTTTATAAGTAATTTCCTTAATTAAATATAATAAGAATAATATGTATTTCATGAAACAAAAAACTAAAATAATCGATGAATATTAGACAATAAAATTAAAACAAGAATAAAATAAAAGTATCTAAAAGATAGTAATAAAATATAAACACATACACTCCAAGCCGGAAGAGTTCATTATTTTTTAATAAAATATGTTTTCTTAAATATTGTATATTCATTTAAAAAATAATTTTATATATATTATATTTTTAATTAGATGAATATATTATCATTTTTTAGTTTATATTGTCAAAATTAGCTTAGAATAAATTTTGGGAATTCTTATGAAATAAAATACTTTTAGGTAAATAGTGAAAAATAATGATTTTACCAAAATTACTAATATTATGTGTTTATAATAAGAAATAAATATAATTATATAGTTTTTTTAATTTATAAAATTTTTATTTTAGGATTAATGCTATTTATTGTCAAAATATTGTTTTAAATTTATAAAACCTATTTTTAATATTTTATAAACATAAGTAATATTTTCCTGTAAAGGAAACTATTTTTTTTGTATTTGATTTTTATTAAATATTATTTTCCTAAAATTTGGTTTTTGATTTATTTGAAACTGTTATAAAATTTCTTTTCTAATAATCAACCAATTAATATCATAATAATCATGGATATGAAGAATTCTATACAACATATGAATTTTTTATCATAAAAATATTTTTTTTCTAACAATGGGTTTTTTCACGTTACATTCAATAATTTTAAAGATAAATTTTAAAAATTAATAAATTTTATATGATATAATGCATTTTATATTTATAATTACAAAATAAAAAAAATTTAATGGGGGAAATTTTTTATACATTAAAATAAATTAAGTAGGTAAATAATGGTTACCATAATAAAATATAAAAATTTAAAAGTAATAAATAAATGAAAATAAGGATTAAAACAAATTAAAAATGTTACATTCCAAAATTTTAAAATGAAATACTCTCTTCAATAGAGTATGAGAAATGTAACATCAAATTTAAAGGAACAAAAAAATATTATTATTTAAATGTGAACATTATAACCTTTCTATTAAATTAGTGGGAATGAATAATATTAATCATATTATGAAATATATTATTATACCAAAAATTTATAATGTATTAATTAATTATTTTCAAAAAATTACATGATTTTTATTACATTTGTTTTATTATTCAAAAAATACTTTTGATTCAAAAATGATTTTTATTTGTTTTTATGGGTGACTATTATAAATAATTTATGGATATTTTCAAAATTTATTTTAAAAAATAAATTTACTTTTTGAATTCTGTGCGTCAAAATATTATTATGATTAGTTGTTGATAATTATCTAAAAATATAGATCCTTCATCAAATGGTTAAATAAAGTAATTTTTAGTTAAAAAATAAGTTATTTTAATATATTTACAAGGTCAAATTATGTTTTGGTTGAGTTTTAAATTTACATAAAATTATCTTCAATTAAAATAACACAATTATGATTTTTTAAATTTATTTTATAGCATAATTTATTATCAAAATATTTTATATTTTGAAAGGGAATTTTTAAGGAAATACTAATTTTCATTGTGTTTTCTTGTTTAATTTAATATTAAATTATGCAATGTCTATGTTTTATATATTGAAAAAAATTTCTATTATTTTAATCATTAGGTCTAAATTTAGTAATTATTTTTCTTCATTTTTGGAAAAATGATTAATATCTATAGTAATTTTTATTACCAATGTATAGAGTAAATCGGGTAATTTAAGTTAAAAATAAAATGATTTGAAATACCAGAAGACACAAAACATGCCTAAATCTTATTTTATGAGTTTATATCGACCATAATCATCTATGTTTCTAATTTATGACCATTTTGGGCCACTTAGATGAGATTATGACATTTATAGTATTTTATTTAAAGAAATGTCAAACATGACACACTATAGTTTTAATAAGTTTAATATTTTTAATATGGTTTTATATAGAGGATATTGTTAGGTCCGAATAATACAAAGATAACACAAGATGGGGGGTGAATTGTGCCTCTTCGATTATCATCCAAAATTTTGTTTTGAATTTTTTTTTGTGATTTATTCAAATATATTGGGTTTTTCTTCTACAACAAGAATGAGTAGTGGATAATAGAATAAAAGAACCCAAAAAATTTATAGTGTTTGGGGAACAAATATTACCTTTTCCACTCCACCAATGCTCTATTTTATAGATTTTTTAATTTAAATTGAAATTTTCTTTTTTTACAAGACCTTAAATCCATAACTAAGTGTAGGTAGTTGACAGCTTTATGACAAGGCAAAACAGAGCCTTCTGGTTCTTTAACAAGACACTGATTATCCACGATTTAATACAATAATTTGTCACTTCACCACAAATGAGTACGAGTATTTGATACTACAATAATTAAAAATAGTTTTAGTTTTTGATGGATTGGGTTGATATTTACAGTTGCAATAGTAGAAACTATCATTGGATAGATATACTTCCTCATAAATGAATTTCTTCAAGAAGGAGTAATTATGAAGCGATTCTGGTGGTAAATGATCTTTAATATGAATACCAAAAAACACTAGTAAAAATATTACAATAGATCATGGTTATAATATGTATATCTTCAAAGTGAAACCTCTTTGAAAAATAAGATATTCAATCATTTTTTGTAGTAGATCTATTTAAGATATGTACCAGAATGCCTTTGAATGTCAAAAAATATGATTTCAAAAGAAAATATTTATATCAACTATGTTTTTAGAACTGATTATAAAATATATAGAAAGAAATAAATATATTTTTTATTTTAAATCCAATAAAATCACCTGATATTTTTTAGATATTCAAATTTAAAATTAGTCAAGTTGATTTGTAACTTCCCTTATGAATTGGAGTAAAATTTACCAATGAATATAGTTCTTTGAAATAATCATAAAAATCATTGAATCAGTCATAAAAAATATTTGAATCAACCTAAAATTCTATCAGGACCATTGAGGAAATCTCAAATAAAATCGTGAATCTAAATATCCTATGTATAAAAGTCTAATGTAGGGTTCCTTTATGAAATGAAAAATTATTAAATGTAGGGTTCAACTATGTAGCTTCATTTTTTGAATGAAAGGTTGACAATGTAAGGTTGATTATAAAAGTATGGTTGATGACCCATATGTTTGTTTCTAAAATGTAGTGTTCCTTAATTACATAGTGTTCCTTAACCATAATTTATTATCAAGAAAA
This sequence comes from Viscum album, assembly GCA_963277665.1. Taxonomy (NCBI): domain Eukaryota; kingdom Viridiplantae; phylum Streptophyta; class Magnoliopsida; order Santalales; family Viscaceae; genus Viscum; species Viscum album. Next base: position 1,199,648,354 of record OY728131.1, read on the forward strand.
AACGTGAGGTTCCATCTAAATTTATGGTTCTTTAACCATAAATTTCTGATAACTTAGGGTTTATTAACCATGCATTTTGTTCTGAATGTAGGGCTCATTCCTTATGTGATGTTCCCATTCATAGGGTTCATTACTTACATTATGTTTAACAATTTATGGTATGAACAATGGTTCTAGAATATATTAAAATGCATTCTAAACACTTTATCTAATTTTCATTACGAATTAAAATCTAGAATATAATTCTATAAAAAATATTTTACTGAATAATAATTTCTTGAAATATTCTTAATGTAATATCATTAGTAAAAAACGAGGCTATTTTTGAGAATCAAAATCAATTATGATTTATAGATTATTGTTGAGATAATACATGCCTAATAATCCCCCTTTTTTGATAATAACAAAACCCCTAAAATAATTAATAGAAAATATAGGATTTTGTAAACACATTTAATGAAAAAAATTTAAATATTAACATTATAAAAAAAATATTTTGATTTCATAGAACTATTTAAAATGAAAATATATTTAAATAAAAAATATATATTTAACATAAATGTTATGTTTACCCAATTTTATCCCCTTTTGTGATATAAAAAATAAAGTATAAGAAAATGTATTATAACACTTTCAATTTTGCACAGAAAAATATATGATGTTTTTAATGTACTATTTGATAAATACAACATTAATTCTAGTAAGAGTGATAAAAATATAATAAACAAATGAAAATAAAACACAAACTATAAAATTAAGAAAGTAAGTTTATTATAAAAACAGTACAAATACAATAAAGGTTTTTGCTCAAGAAAAAGGTTTAAATAGTAGGTATGGTAGAAGGGGAAAGAGTTTAGTCAGGGGGAGTTCCTGGTGAAGGTTCTGAATAAGCCTTAGTTTCTTGGAAAACCACTTTAAATTATTCTATTAGAACATGTAATTCTTCTGTTAAATGTTCTTCCATATTGTTTATCAAACTTCTTGAATCTTGAATGAATTTATAATTTTCAATAAAATTTGACCGAAATAAATAGAAACAAATTAAAATTACAAATAAATTAATTTTAACAAATTCATTTAAAATTTAATAAACCTAATTCCATCATAATAAAATGAGAACCTGTAGAGGGAAGTGGTTTATTGAAAATATCAACTTATTGATATTCAATATCAAAAAATTCTAAAGACATATAATTTTTGACAACATGGTCTCTTAGAAAATTATGCCTTATATCAATATACTTAGTCCTAAAATGACTTATATGGTTTTTTTGAAATATTTTTTTCAAAATTATTATCACATAAAATGGGTATATTATTTAAATTTTGTCTCAATTCTAGTAGAATATTTTTCATCAAAAATACTTGTTCACAAAAACTACCCACGAAAACATATTCTACCTCAACTATTGATATAGGAACTGGGTATTAATTCTTAATCAGCCAAGCTACTAAATATTTTCCCAAAAAGTGATAGGTTCCTGAATTACTTTTTATATATAATCTAAAACCTCAAAAATCAACACCTGAATATGAAATTAAATTCAAATTAGAAGTTTTTGGATAATTAAGAGATTGATAAATAGTTCATTTTAAATATCTAAAAATTATTTTAACAACTATAAGGGGAGATTATTTTGGATTTTACAGAAATCTGGCACATCAACATACTGAAAGGATAATTTCTTCTCTAATAGCTTTAAGATAAAACAGACTAACAATCAAACCTCTATATAACTTGTTGTCAAATCATATTCCAGCTTTATCAAAATCCATTTTTATATTAATATACTTAGATGTTTTTTATGTCTTGTTGTTCAAAAGTCCAATTTTTTTTAATAAATCATAAATATATTTACTTTGATTTAAAACATTTCAATAATTAATTCGATAAATCTATAATCCTAAAAAGAAATTAAGTTCTCAAATCATACTCATTTCAAATTATTTTTACATTAGTCTTGAAAAATCATTACAAATATTTTTATTTATTGAATTGAAAATAACATCATCAAAATTAATTTGTAATATTAAATTATTAGAAAATACAATTTTCTTAAAATGTGTCGGATATTCCAATCCAATGGTAAATCCAATTTTTTAAATAGTAGAATTTAATTCTTCATACCAAGCTCTTGGTGATTTTTAAGGGAATACAGAGTTTTAGTAATCTTAAAAATAGAATTTTATTTTTGAGAGTTTTCAAAACCAAAAGATTATTCAACATAAAACTACTCCATTAAATATCTATATAAAATTGTTGATTTAATATTCATATGATATAATTTATAATTCACATGAGATGAATAATAAAAAACTATTCTAATGTATTTTAATATATATACATGGAAAAAGGGCTCATCATAATCTATACCTTATTCTTATTATATCCATTTTCTACCAATATTTTTTTTATAGTTATGATATCCTGATCATCCTATTTATTTATAAAAACCGTCTTAGTTCCTATTACTGAATAATTGGTTAGTCTTTATACGAAATCCTACACATCATTTCTTCTGAATTGGTTTTGTTATTTTTTCATTGCTAGAATCCAACTCTCATCTTATAAGGATTCTTTAATAGATTTATGTTAAAATTGAAATAAAAAGGAATAAAATTGAGATAGGATTCCTAAAATTATTCTATTTATAATTCAGTTATCAAAATCTCCTATAATAGTTTCTAGAAGATGGTTCGTTAGGGTTCTAGACTATCTAGGAAATACGTTTTGAGATTATTTAGTTTAACATTCTTATGAAATGGACTAAATTTTATTTATTTCATTTTAAAAATCATCATTAGAGAATTCATGTCTCACGTTGAAAAACAAGTCAGTTATTTCATCAATTTGAAATTTCTCTTTAATAAAAGGGTCAGTTACATCAAACATCACATGAATTGATTCTTAAACAATCCTTTACATTATCAAATACACTATAGGATATAGAAGTATAATAATATCCAAATAATATTCCTTCATAATATTTTGGACTGAACATACAATTTGTTTTCTTAGTATTGAAGATATACACCATTTATCCAAAAACATTAAATTACTTTACATTAGGTTTTTTTATTCAAAATTCCATAGAGTGAATTTTTAAAAATAGGTCTTATTAAAAATATATTTATGATATAGAAGACCGTGATTACAACTTATTCCCATTGATAGGTAGGAATACTGTATTCATTTAGTATAGTTCATTAAATTTCTTGAATTTTTCTATTTCACCTTTCAAAAATTCCATTTTTTGAGGTGTTCTTTGTGTAGAGAATGTGTGTTTATTACCTTTATTTGAGAAAAAATAAATGAATTATTGATTCTTGAATTCTCTACACTGATCACTTATTAATGAAATTATTTTATAACCCTTTTCATTTTAAATAATATTACAAAAACAATCAAATACATCAAAAACTTCACTTTTGATTTTCAGAATGTATACCCATGTAAATCGAGAATAATCATAAACTATAACACAAAAATACGATTTAACATCCAAAATTGTTACTCCAGATTGTCCAAAATAATCCATGTGAATAAGTTCTAATGAATTAGATGTAGTAATTTTTTTAATTGATTTGAAATAATATTTTTAATATTTTCTAATTTGGCAGGAATCGTAGAATCTATAATTTTCAAATTAAAGTCTAGTAAAATCAGAAACTTATTATTTCTTAGAAAATTTATGTAAATAATATATATTACAATGACCATTTATCCTATTACATATCCATGAAACATTTTTCATAGTTTTTAGAGAATTAAATTTATGATTACACATGGAATTTAAATCGAAAGTATAAACATTATCAGTTATAGGTTCTCTAATCATAGACATTTTATCTTCAAACACAAAGAAGAATTTTTTAGAAAATTCAACATAAAATCCATCATCACAATGTTGGGAAATAATTATAAAGTTATTCTTTAGACCTTGAACTTATAATACATTATTGGTTGAGATAATCATTTAATATCTAAGTGTTCCAATAACAACAATCATTGTTTTTTCACTGGCACCAAAATTAATTTGACCTCAATCTATTAGACATAATGTATAGATATTTTATGATTCTCCACTCATGTTTCTAAAATAAAAGCTATCCATATACCATATAGATTTTATATTCTTATGGCATGTTTCTAAAAAAACATTTAAACATGTGTTTTTTTGGTACCCATAGTTTATTAGGTCCTACAATGTTAGTAAGGAGTGATCTTGTAATAAATATTTTCCTAATTTTACCATAATTTACATAACTTGCTTCAAACTGTTTTTAGATATAAAAGAATTATTAGTAAAACTAATTTGTGGATTTCCAAAATAAAACTTGTTAGTGAAATGATATTTTGTTCCACAATAATAACATGTAGAATTTTTTGAATTAGGCACAACGTAATTCTAATATTGTTTTGAATTTTCACCCTTACTTCTGATTCCAAATTATTTTCTTTTAATTACATTATTTCCATTAATTTTATTTACAAAATTTTATACTTTAGTAAAAATAATATTATTACTTTTATAGGATTCCACTTCATTTGAAAATTCATTTATTATTTTTCTTTATTACAATAGTTTTATTTAGAAGAATTTAATTTTTTAACAAGTTATTGATGTTTTTTTAGAATGGTGTATCCTTCACATAAAATAGAATTGTAATAATTTTTCAAGGACTTATTCATCTTTATTAAAGAACTATATTTAACTTATAATATTGAATATTAGGAAGCTAATTTATAATTTGACAAACTATCAATACTAGAATCAAAAGAGTAATAAGTTGGTACCTCATTTTCTTCGTCAAAAATAAAGCACATGTTGGCTTTAAGATTTTGTGGATATTCTTATGACTCATATTTTGAATATATGTTGCAGTATTTAGATACACTCCACATATGTTTCATGTCTCTTTTTCTTTATGATCACAATAAAAATTCTCTAGATATTTCTTTATTTTCTTTCATTCATCATTCAATGGAGGGAAATTAGGTCTGACGTGATGCAATTTTTTTTGCATTCATGGCATCATACTTATCTAGGTTTATTTTTATCCTACCTAATGGTTTTTAAGAATCCTCATTTCATCTTGTAAGAATTTATAAAATTTCTACCTATTGAGATAGTTCTATTTTAGAATCTAAGGAGTAGGAATTGTTGCCTATTTTATCTTTTTTTATTCTATGATTATAAGAATTTACTTTTAGGGTAGTATTTTCCCTTTTCACTACAATATTATGATCTTCAACTTCAGTTTGATTTTTTTTGCTTCGTACATCATCAATGTTCAAATATATTCCTTCATATTCAAATTTTTGACATGTGATGACAATCAAATATCATTATATATTCCATTACAATTAGAGGGAAGTAATTTAAGTACTTTTACCGCTTGATTACTTTGATTGATGGTATCTACCCAGGTAGTAATATTGCTTACAATATCTGGTATCCTACCATTCATTTGTGTGATACTTTCACCATAAAACATTATAAATGTGTCAAATTTTATATTTTAATTAGGACATCTCATTTTTCTTATATGGTTTGTTCCTTTATAAGAAACTAAAATAATTTTACAAATTCTATAGATAGTAGGACATTGCGATACCCGATTAAGCTCATCAGGTCATAGTCCACAGATAATAGAAGTCATTACTTTTTGATCGATTTCTTATTCAACATCTGTTTCAACAATACAATTCAATGGATTTTCATTAATCACATAAAGAGTTATGATCCTTGAATAAAATTTGAATCCAAGATTATTTAGATATATAATCATTCCATATTTCTAGCATCTATTATTTTACCCATTGAATTATAGAGAACATACCATAGAAATTACTTCCCTTGGATCATCCATTGACATTTACTTTGTATAGGCCTTATTATTTTCATCTTGCTCTATATTTTATCCCCAAATCACTCCTTTGATACCTATTATTTGGTCCGAATAATACAAAGATAACACAAAGGAGATTGTGTCTTTTAGATTATCTTCCAAAATTCTAGATTTAAAATACTTGTGTGATTTATTCAGATATGCAGTTTTTTATCATCGATAATAAGAATGAGCAGTATATAATAGAAAGAATGAATAAAAAAATATATAGTGGTTTGGGTCCCAAATATCCCCTAGTCCAATCCACCAATGCTCTATCAGAAATATTGGTGAATTTTAATATAAATGTCCTATTGTCCCAATACCTCAAATCTGTAACTGAGTGCAGGCAGTTGACACCCTTAGAACAAGGCTAAACAGAGACTTATGTTTAATTAATAAAAAAATTACTATCCATTGATTAATATAATAATCTGTCATATAACCCGAACTGAGTACGATTAGTTGATACTCAAATAAATCAAAATACTTCGATTTCTGGATGGTTTGGGTTGATCTTCAATGTTTCCGCAACAACAACTGATAATAGATTGATATTATTATTCATAAATGAAATTATGCAAGGAGTAATTCTTATAAGATATCAGTTGCAAATGATCTTTAATATTAATATCAACTAACACCGTCACAAATATTACAACATCATTAGGATTAAATATGTATATCTTCAAAGTATAGCTTCTTTTGTAAATAAAAAAGTCGATAATTTATTGTTGTTGATCTATTAAAGATATTTACAATAATGAAGTCCTATATATGAAAATATTATTTCAAAAGAAAATATTTGTATCAACTATGTTTTCAGAAGAACTCTCAATAAAATATATTGAAATCAACAACTTTCTTTGATATTCTAGATCCATGAAAATCACCTAATAGATCACAAATATTCGAATTCAAAAATAGTTAAGGGTATTTGAAACTAACCATAAGAATATGAGTTGAATTATCTGATGAATATGGTTGTTTGAAATAATATTAATGAGCTATGAATGATATGTAAATAGTCATTGGATTATCCTGCAATTCAATCAAGACTGTTGCATAAATCATAGATAAAATCATGAATTTATATATCAAACTTTGAAATGTCAAATGTAGGGTTCTTTCTCAAAATAGAAAAAATAACATAGGGTTTAACTATGTAGTGTTCATTTTCTAAATGTAAGGTCAAAAATGTATGTTTGATCATAAAATTAAGGTTGATGATCTATTCATTTTTCTCTCAAATGTAGGGTTCCTTACATACATAGGGTTCTTTAACCACACTTTCTTGTCTTGGAAAGCAGAAGTTTAAATCCAAATTTAAGGTTCCTTAACCACAATTTTTTGATAATGTAACGTTGGTTAACCATATGTACTATTCTGAATATTGGTTTCATTATTTACCCATTGTTCCCAAGCATAGTGTTTATTCCATACATTATGTTTAATAATGTAGGGTATGGATATTATTTATTGAATATATTAAAATGCATTCTGAAAACTTTAATGAATATTCTTAACAAATTAAAAGATTTAATATAATTCTATAATAAAAATTGAAATAAATTTTAATATCCAAATATAAACTTAAAGTAATATCATTAGTAAACCAAACAAGGGTATTTGTGAGCATCAAAATCAATTGATATTTTAAGAGTATTGTTGAGACAATACATTCCCAACATATATGATCAATTATATAGATTATTTATAAATTTGAAATATTTATATTAATCATGGTAAATTATTTTTAATTTTTAGTGAAGAAATAATTTTCTTAAATTATTTCACAATACTAATACAATAATTAATTAATTAATGGAAAAAGGAAATCAAATATTTACAAATAAGAAATAAATATAATTTTAGATAAATAATGTGATAAAATAATTTTCAATATTACCTTGACATTTTAGGGGTATAAAAAAATATTTGTGTCTAAATATAGATGTTTTATTGATATTAGTAAAGTCAAAGTATTGAATAGTTCAAAAAATTGGCATTATGGATATTTTATAGTAAAGAATTTTTTACTAAATGTTATAATTTAATAAAAATACTGAATTTATTCAAGTTATTTGGATAAGGTTTAAAATATCAAAAATGTTCCACTTATGGGCCTTTTATCATTTTAAAGTAACTACATTTACCTTTAATGATTAAAAATATATGTTGTCGTGGTAGTAGTTAAAGGGGTTATATAAGGGTTAAATTAAAAATATAAGGGTATAAATATAGTCAAAAAAATGTCTAATTTTTATTTTACTAGGGTATTTAGACCGATAATAATATTATGTTTTAAAAAATTCACTTCTTTGACATTTGGGGTTGAAAATTAATTTATATTAATTGGTCATTTTTAGAAATGACTAGAGTGACCCTCCCCTCTATTATAAAAGGGCATTGATTCTTCTAAATATTTCAACCTTAGACATATTTAGTTCAGAATGTATATACTACAATACATTAAAATAATACCTACCCACATTCTTTATGTCTTGGTTTCATAAGAATCACAATCTTAGAGGTTTTAGGGTGTTATGTAAATGAGTTTTTCGAAAGGAGAGGTATTGTTTTTATCTGCATGTTTTAGTTTTGTTTTTTTCTTCCACATTCCTCAACACTTCATAAAAAATATTATATAATTAAACCTGAATATTAATAATAATAATTTTTTTTACATTAATTTTAAATAATTATATATATATATCCTCTTCCATAAATGGGAAATAAAATCATCATTCATCTATATGACAGACTACCACCTTGTGAACCAATGCAAACCATTTTCCATAACCCTCCCTAAATACATGTTATAATGATGTAATTAATATTTATAAATTATATTAATTACATAGTAATAATTATGAAAAAATTATAAATCATTAAAATTATTTCATTTTCATACACTAAAAAATAATAAAGTCATTCGTGCGTACATGTGGACTATCACTTCCCCGAAGTGAAGTGATTCATTTTTCATCACCACATTATATGGATGATATATATAAGTATATTTTAAAACATAATATTATATATTTTATATGAATATAATTATGGAATTATAAAGTAACATTTACTGTATTTCTATAACGATCTTTGAAAAATGGAAAAGTTACAAATGTGTGTGTATGACCTATTGTCTCCATTACTATAACATACTACATTTTCATAACCATATTATATGGGAATATTTAAAATTATAATTTATGAATAAAAATTATAATTATTTCATGATTAATTTTTTATTGGATAGAATACCGGCCTCTTTGACCACATGCAACCTATCGAAGTCATTCTGGACTTATACATGAAATATCACCAAAACCATCGACATGAAAATAAATGATTAAGTAATTTTTTTAACATGGTTATAAGTGATAGTAAAATAATAATAAACTCTAAAAAGGTTCTTTATAATGTTAATAATTATCCTATGTTTATTATTCATAAATATGAAGAATGTATGTGATGATTCCGACATACGGTAAGGGTATTTCTTTTAAATACATTTTTTACATTTCCCCTTTCGATACTTTTTACCAAAGTACGAAATGAATGATTTTTAATATATAACACATGAATGGAATTTAACTTAATCATGGAACCTTAGTTATTTGAAGTTTCATTTTTAGGTTTTTATATTTATATCCAAATTTTTTTTCTTTATTATATGCACAGTTTTTAAATATTCAAAATTATTTTGTAATGAAAAATGTATTTTTTTCATCTAAAAGTGTTTTCACATGGGTTTACAAGTTATTTCAAAGGATTAATGATGAAATGGTTCAACAATAAAATTATTTATTCATTATTTGGTACGTTAAAATTATATGAAAAATAGGTGATCCTGATATAACTTATATGATTGGTTGAGACCCATTATTGCTCACGCATGAGCCCGATATAGCCTATATATTGGGTGTGACCAGCTCACTCTGGCTGAGCCCTTTATATATTTGGGTATGACCAGATTACAGTCAAATTAATTTGGTAGTGTATCATGTAGTTCAAGCTAAGAATGTGGAAGTTACCTAAGGGTTTCTCTTCTGGATATGACTAGGCTCTAGTTATATCTAACACAGTTTTGAAACAAGTTTTGAATGTGAGGATTTAAGTTGAAAATGGTTTTTATTAAATAGATATAATTTTTAATGTATTTATTTTTGTAAAAGTGCTACACCCCGACCACTAATACTCATTTACTTTTTTTTATTATTTTCTCGGTCTCAGTCTTTTAGATTTATGTTTGGGATTTAGACTTACTTTAATTTTTTAAATTTTATTTGGAAACCATAATCCCCTTTCTCCCTCACCCCTCCTTCATGTTGTTCCCCACCACTATGATATCTCCCTATTGCACAAACACCCTAGGCCACCACCTTCAATGGAATCCTCTCCAGCCGAACCTATTCCCCGACACCACCCCTCCTCTTCTCACCACCCCCTTACACCACCCCTTCTCTCTACACGCGCCACCTCATGGCTGACCGTCTCCTCTAACCTCCCCTCATCTAGACATCTCCCTCTCCAGCATGTTCCTCACTGACACTCCTCCCTCTGGCAGTTCCCCTTTGATAGAGCCACCCTCCTCTAACAACCTCATGGTAACTCACACCCTATCGGTTGACCTCCCCTCCGACTATAAATCCCCATCACACCACCCTCCCCCTACGATGAGTGGCTCCACTCCAGTGGACACACCCTCTCCCCCCTACTGTGAGTTTCCCTCTCTTACCCTCTCTATTTAATGGATTTTAATGGGGTTTTCTTTTATGACATAATCCTAATGGGTAGAGTTTTCATGAGGTTTGTTATTTATTCGAATCTAGGGTGTTTGATGGGTCCTCGAGGCTCATTCCTCCCTTGTCTGGAAGTCTTACTAAATTTTTATGCCCTTGGGCTAGGTGTTTCCATATTTTTCATTTCTGGTCCAACCCACTAATACTTGCATGTTTCTAAATGAAATTAAAACCTCTATGATATTTATGGCTAGAGTATTGTGGTGATTTCATGTTGGTATAATTAATTAATAATATGAATTCAAAGGGATTGTGTATTATGCCTTGGTTTTTGGAACTTAGGGTGTTTGTTGAAACACCTTTTTTTCATTTAAAGTGAAATTGATTATTGAGTGTTTTAATAAAATTTTATTTTTGATTCACACCTTTTTAATGAATATGGTAAGCCTGTTGGGGTGTTCTCATGGTATTTGAATTTATTAAAAATATTTTTCAAATTGATTTTTGGATTTTTCTTATGTAATTGTGCACCCAATGTGTTTGGTGAAATTATATGTGTTCTTTTAGGAAAAAATTCGGTGATTTAAGAAATGTTTAACCTCATCCAGTTGTGGTAAAATTTTCAGTTTTTTATTTGTAAATATGTGATTGTTTGGTATAATTGTGGCTCAGTGATTGTGGTAAAGTTTTTTGGAAAGTATCACATGGTTTTTAAAAAAGGGGTTGTTTATGATTTTTCAACTAAATGTAATGGTTAGGGTATTTTAGAATGTAATCAGTGTATTTAAAAATTATTTTAAAAATGGGTTCTTGGTAACCTAGAGTGGGTCCATTGGATGTTTTCACATCAACTAGTGCACTAAGTACACACATGAGAGTGCCCTAAAATGAAGATAGCAATTTAAAGTGGTGTTTTTCCATAAACATAGTCCCTTAAATGGATCATTTATTTTTGAATAATGATGTTTCTCTTGGATGATTTATAAAAGTAATTTAAAATGAAATCTCAAAAGGTATGCATGTTTGTCACATAGAGTATGATTGGTGAATGTTTGTCTTAGGGGACTTTTTGGTATCTTCTATGTTTAGGATATATTTTACCTTGGGTTTTGGAAATTTTTAGTAAATGTATTTGGGTTTGGAAACCCTTAGGGTCCATTTGGAATTTTATGCATAAAAGTTATTGTTGGAATTGTATCAATGAAAGTCGGATTTTAACTAGTTATAATGCCTGACAGAAAATTCAAAGGGATTTATAAAATGGTTTTGATATTTTTATGTTGTGGTGGCCTGATTGGAACTTTTTATGATTTCATATATGTATATATATGGAACCTCTATTGGAGGGATTTTCCTTTATTGTTATCTTATAGTGGTGTTTGTGTTTGGGGTAGGAAAGTGCAGAGGCGGTAGGTTAGGTGTGATGTGTGTGAGGGCCTCTCACACACATAGTATATTTTTATCATGGGATCCTAGGAGTCTTTTAGGGGATTTAGTGATGGTTGCTGATCAACCACGATTAGATATTTTGGTTCTTCCTGGATTGTAGATAGGACATTTGGAATGTCCTAACAGATTTGTTAGTTGAGGGTTGCTAGTTGGTTATATAATTAGGGGCCTCACTATACTATGAAAAGTGGTTCTGAACTATGTACATTCATGGGTCTTCTAGGGATGTTTATGAAATCCCATATTATTATATTTTTTTTCTTGTTAACATTCTTCTACATTCATTTTTTAGATTATACTATTATTTTATTTTTCATTCAACCCAATATTTTTGTTCTTAGATATTTGGTTTGGAATTTGTTGCTAAAATGATAATATATTTTTAAAATGAAATGTGGAATGTGTTATAATTTAAAATGTGGAAAACTATGTTTGTTTGATAAAATGTGAATACTTACTTTTTCTAAATATATTTCGAACTAGTGTTAATGGAATATTTTCGGAAAAGGATATGTATAAGCTCTTTGGTGGTTTCCAATTGAGCATCTCAATGATCATGGATACTTTGTTTTTTTGTTTCAAGATCCTATAGTTTTGATTGCTCTTGAAGTGATCATGGTTTTGTGCATTGGGGTGACCCATGAGGTCTCTTGAGTTATGTTTCATTTCTTAGTTTAATTTTTTCCAAATTATAGTTTGTTTAGTTTAATTTTCATTTTTTATCTATGTTTTATTTATGGGTCAAACTATTCCCAACGATTTATTTTTGATTATTGGCACTAGTTGCTTGCCCATGGGGATCAGGAACACCCTCTTTGTCATTCCACAGTCCGACTCGGGTGACTGGTTCCGGATCAACCCATGATGTTTCGTGAAAAATGGTATCATAGGGGGCCTTTATTATTAGGGGAGTATAGTAGATGGAGATTAGGACTTTCAGGACTTGGGAGATATGTTCGATAAGAGAGTAATGAACCCTTTATAATTCCAATCATTGAGTTTCTAGGGGTACCCCGGGATATGAGTCTTCTATTCCTGTTCTTTTTTGAGGAATGACAGTACATGAAATCCATTTTAACATCATTATTTCACATGGATTAGTGACCTGTGTGGAGTCTGAGAACATTTTTTACGATCCTATTATTTTTTTATACTTACTTGGGGTATGGATCACTACAATGTTTCCAGGTTAAGAATAGTTATTAGTTCACCATTCTGACCTTTTGGTGAATGTTTTGGTTCTATTTGGTTCTATTTGGTGTAGGTGTGTTTTTGAAGAAGTAAAGGGGTTTAAAAAATGATAATTATTCTATTTCAATTGATTTAAATGGGTTAGATGGTTTTGAAAATTTAAATTGTTTAGGTTTGATAATTTGTTCAATGTTTGGACTTGTTGAGAAATTGGTTGGGTCAAACCTTGGGATCTTTTTATGAGTATTTTCACATGTGAGGGTGTGTTTGGAATGTGTCTATTTTCACAGATGAATGGTGGTTGATAAACATGTGTGAAATGATTCAATGGGTTCCATGGGTGTTTATTTAAAATTAAAGGCTTGGCCTTGTTTTTCTAATAAGGTTTTGAAAAGAGATTTTTTGGTTATTCTTGTATGTGTTAGGATTATCATCTTATTGTTTTGGATTTGGATATTATTCCTAATTAAATTTTGGATTGATGTTGGATTTGGTGTTATGTTTCTCTTATTGTTCAAAAAATTCCACCTAGAAAGGTCCGCAAAGTTTCTAATGAGTCATGCCCAGTTTCTGATTCTACTGAAATGTTACATATCCATCATGATGATAGAGTACTGTTAGAGGTAGTGGAGTGGCTTGAAATATTCATTCGTGCCTTCAGGGAATTTTGAAATCTGGAATTTTTTAGAGTGTGGGCTACATTGCGTCTGTTCTAAGGAAAAACATTTGAATAATGGGAGATATTAACCCCACCATCATTGCATGTTGGGATGGCATGGGAAGTTTTTTATTCTGTCTTCATCTGATGGTCCATACCTAAAGATGATTAGAAGAAGAAAAGGTAATATCTATTGTTTATTCAATAAGTCCAATGGATGGTGAATCCCGGTATAGAAAAATTCAAGGAGCTATCTTCTCTTTGCCTGGAGGTCGTGTCATAGGATCAGATGATGAATTATCTATTCATTAATGGTATTTGTACATAGATCATGGAGTGGGTCCTTTATTCTAAGGACCATTGATTTGAGAAGCTGGTGGATGAAGCATTCTTGGCTGAGTTGGTTCGCAGAGTGAAAATGGTTGGAAATCTGGTGCCTCTTGTTGTTCTTGAAGGTTCCCCATCTTTCGAGGAGTGGATTCACGAGGAACCTATTCCTAAGGAGTTATCCTCATTGGTAAAGACTACAAGTTCATTAGACCTCTTTCTTTTCTTCCATCAGAGTGGTCGGTCTAGGCATTCAAATCCATCATGTCGCATCCTTCCGAATACCTTCCATCATTGTGGTCATTTTCGTCACCTAGAGAAGTTCTATAAGAATAATTAATCAAATAATGCTTTGTGGATGAGGGATTATCATACATGACTATGAGGTTGAAGATTCTTTATCCATCAGATCCCCAACTACCGGTCTCAGGGTGAATCTTGTGCACAGTCAAGGTTGCTAGGGGTATGTGAGACCTTGTCCCATTTATTTAACTTTCATTTTGGATCAAAGACTTTTAATTTTTCATTATTCTTGTTCTCATACTATTTTATATTCATATCTTATTGTAATAGTGTAGTGAACTTTATCTATCACAAACCAATTAGTTGAATCTATTCTAAGTATGGTTTTCATAAGCGATCAATTTTATTAAAGTGTGTTTGGACCTTTTATGAGATGGATTCAGTTTAGTGGCACTTGTTTGGTGGGGTTTTGTTTTTGTGTGATAGGTAAATTGTGTTTCTAGTTTGTTATTTAGTTGGAGTCTCTTTCCATGAGTTTTATGCTAATATATGGGGGGTTCATATCATGTGTGAAAAGATTATAGTTCTTTTGGTGGAATTGATTCACTTGTTATATAGAAGTTGGTTTGGATCGGTTGGGAGTTCATGCGTTTTCCCTCCCTAGGGTGGGGTGTTTGGGATTCATGTTTTCATTCTATTTGAGTTCTTGCGATGAGGAGAAACCCTATGTGTCCTCCCATCCTTCTTATACTATTTTTTCTTCTTGATTAGATGGGTGTGACTTTTGGAGTGAATAGTCACCCCAAGGTTCTTGTTTTCCCTCTATTGGTTTTGTTCGGGCACGAACTTGAGTATTGATTATCCTTTGTCTTGGTGTCTTTTTGGAGGTAAAAATTGTATATGGTGGACAGAATTGTCACACCCAAACCTCATATATTATTTAATTTTTTTATTATTTTCCCAGTCGCGGTCTTTTGGGTCGAAGTTTGGGTTTGAGAACTGGTTTAAATTTTTGATGTTTGAAATTTTTGGGGTGTTTTAGTGTAGCCCACATGAATCACATGGTTAGAAAAAACCATGCAGCCAGCCTAGGAACCCATGAAATCATTTATATATTGGGAAAATGGCTACATAGTTTGCACATGGTTGCTTAAGCTGTTCGGGGTGACTGTGTGGTTTCTAGATATTTAAAATAAATGAATTTAATAAAAATAAGTGAAACTAAAATAAAATAAGAAAGGTAAAACAAAATTCGGAGAATATTTTAATAATGATAATAATGAAATTATTGTTATTATTAATATTATTATTACTATTATTACTACTATTATTAATTTTTTTTAAAATTTTATTATTAAAAATAAAATGAATATTATTTTAATATTTATAATTAGGTTATTATTATTTGTATTATTATTAAAAAATTTAATTGTTTTCATTTTTATTTTTTTGGAAACCTTAATCCCCTTCTCCCTCACCCCTCTTGCATGTTGTGCCCCTCCCCTCGCTCTCTCCCTCTTGCACGAGCACCCCATCCCGCCACCTTCGTCTACACCCTCTCCGAACGGAACTCCTCCCCAATGTCTTTCTTCTTCCTTGAACTAACCCATTGCACCGCCCCTACTCCATGTACGCTCCACCTCTAAGTTGGCCATGTCTTCTGGCATACCCCCTGTCAGTTGTCTCCCTCTCCTGTGTGTGCCTCCTTGCTGCTACTCCCTCCAGAGGTTCCATTATCATGAATTTACTCTCCTATGGCGGCCTCTTACTCTCTTCCTCCTACTAACTGACCTTCCCTCTTGCCAAAAATCATCGTCACAACACCCTGCCCCTTCGGCGATGTGCTCCCCTCGGACGGTCTCACTATCTCCCCCTATGATAAGTTTCATACTCTTACCTTATATATTTATAGGATTTTAATGGGGGTTTCTTGTTTGACTGAACCCTAATGTGAAGAGTTTGTGTGGGGTTTTTTTCCTTTGAAACTAGGGTGTGAGAATGGTTCTTGAGGTTCAGTCCTCCCTTCTCTTGATTTTTTACTCAATATTCACTATATTGAGGTAGGAGTTATATCTTTCTTCCTTTCTGACACAATTTATTATTGCTTTCTTGTCCCCAATTAATTATAAAATGAAATTATATCCTCTAAAATATATATGGATAAATTATTGTGGTGATTTCTTGTTGTTATAATTAATTAAAAATATATTTTCCAATGGATTTTTGTATTATGCCCATGTTTTTTGAACCTAGAGTGTTTATTGGAATGCATTTTGTTCATTTAAAGTGAAATTTATGCTTGAGTGTTTCAATAAATTTTTATATTTTATTCTCACCATGTTAATTCATATGGTTAGCCTATTGTGGTATTTTCATGACAGTATAATTTATTAAAAATATATTCCAAAGTTATTCATTTATTTTTCATATATATTTGTGCACCCATTGTGTTTGATGAAATTCAACGTGTTCATTTATAATAAAATTGGGTGAATTGTGACATGTTTAACCTCATTATGTTGTGATAAAATTGTTGGTTTTTTATATGAAATTATGTGTTTGTTTTGTTAATTTTGTTTCTTGGTTGTTGTAGTCAAGTATTTTTTAAAGGCTCGCATAGTTTTTAGAAAATAGTTTGTTTATGATTTTGAAACTAAATGGGATGTTTGGGTTGTCATAGAATGTAAGCTATATTTTTAAAAATGATTTTAAAAAGGGGTTATTTGTTACATGGAGTGCGGACAATGGATTTTGGAACATACATGGGGGCACTAGGTGCATTCATGGATGTGCCCATAAATAAAGATGAAACTTTAAAGTGGTGTTTTCCCTTACACATTGGTCCCTTAATGGTTCTTGGATCATTAAATAATTTTTGTTATACTCGATGATTTCGAAAAGTGGATTAAAATGAGATCTCACGAGATATGCCCATTTGGATCTAAGATTATGGTTGGTGAATGTTTATATTAGCGGCCCATTTGGAACATTATAAGTTTAGCATATGTTTTACCATGGGTTTTGGAAATGGTTTAAAATTATATTTGATTTTAAAAACCCTTAGGGCCCATTTGTCATCTCAAGCATAAAAGTGATGTTTGTAATTGTATAAAATAATGTCAATTTCAAAATAGTTTGAATGCGCATCTAGAAATTCAAAAGGTTTTATAAAATTGTTTTGATATTTATATGATGTGATGGCCCATTTGACACTTTGTATGACGGTATATATATTTATATATGTATGTATATATATATTGGGAACCTTTATAGGTGGGATTTAACTTTTTGGGTTATTGTATAGTGGTGTCCATGTTTGGGAGAGGCAATTGCATTGATAGCTGGAAAGGCGACTCACGCATGTGAGGACCTCTCGCATATACAATATATTTTACCTTGGGTTCCTAGGAGTATTTTTGAAGTTAGAGTGATGGTTACTAATAAACCCTTATTAGATGGGTTGGTACCCCTGGATTGCATATAGGTTGGGTGGGATGTGCCTCTTGATTAGCTAGTTGAGGGAAGCCAGTTGGATGTAGACATAAGGGCTTCACCATACACTAAGAGGTAATTCTGAACCTAGTACGTCTAGGGGACTTTTAGGGTTTTTTAGAAAAGTACATGGTTACTATATTGTTTGTGCCTATTTAATTTTTTTCTACATTTAGTTTTCATCTTACATTGTTAATTGATTTTTCACACAACCCATTATTGTTTTTCTCAGAGATTTGGTTCTGTTTTTTGTGTTAAACAGATAATTTTTTTGAAAATGATATATGGTGTGTGTTGAATTTTAAAATGTGGAAAACCTTATTTGTTTGATAAAATTTGAATATATAATTTTATAAATGTATTTCAAACTATTGATAATATAATATTTTAGGGAAAGGTAAAGTATGGACTCTTTGTTGGTTATTTACTGAGAATCACAATGCTCACACCATCTTTATTTTTCAGTTTTAGGCTCCTCTATTTTTGTTCACTCTTGATGAAAGCATGGTTTTGTGCATCGGGATAACCCACGAGGTCTCTTGAAGTATGTTTCGTAACTTAGTTTAGTTCTTTTTCCCACTTCTAGTTTGTTCAGGTTAATTTTTATTTGTTTATATGTATTTTATTTATAAGACAAACAATTACCAACCATTTCTTATGCCTGACACTATTTTCCAGGACATGAGGATTGGGAATGCCCTTCGGGCTATGCTGTAGGTCGGCTCAGGTGACTGGTTTAGGGTCAACTAGGGATGGTTTTTGATACAAAGTGTGTGTTATTTTCATAAGGAAATAATTGTTTTCATATACTTAATGTTCATTGAGATAAAGGAAAAATTTTATTGGGTTTTCAAGTTTTTCAATACACAAGAGGTTTTCTTATTTTTATGTCCCTTAGTGAGATATTTATGCTCATCCCAGATTTGGAAAAAAAATCCCTGGGTTTATGGATGTGTAAGATAAATTAAAGCATCAAGTTAAATGTTTTCAATATTTTTCATGTAAATAAATCATTTTTTGTTTTAAAAGTTTTATATTATAGAAAAATGGATATTTATTTAAAAGTGTTTGATTTTTTAATGAATGAGTTTTTATGAATTATTTTGTCCCAATTATCAAACAATCGAAACCTAAAATATATTTGGTAATGAATTTATGTTAATTCTAGTCTAAATATACTAGATTATGTGATGTTTATGGATGGGTACTTATAGTTGGTATTAGATCAGGGTTTTGATAACTTTTTATATTAGGATATTTTTATGAGAGGTTAATTTAAGAGTTATAGATAACACCATTGTTTTATATGTTTAAGGTTTATCATAAGTTAAATACCTAAGAAACCCCTATTGAGGATTTATGTAATATAATTTTGAAGTGATTAATTAAATATTTGGATGAGTTTTATTGGGTTTAGTTATATGTAACCATTTTGTTAAATGTGAAGTTATACTTGAAGAAGAGTACATTTACATTTTGGGAAAATAATTTTAAAATAATTAATAAACTTTAGGGTTTATATGATCTCTGATTTTGAGGTAATTATGAGTGATTTCATTTTGTGATGAAAGAATAAAGGTATGAGATAAACATTATGGTGAAAAAAGTTTATTTAATTTTTAATATATTATAATTTTTTAGGATTATTCTCATATTTCTAGGAATATTATAAGAATTAATATTTTAGAGAAAGGAAAATCTACAGGTTAGTAGACAACCATCTATGTCCGTTATGGCCGCGGGGATTGAACCCACAACCAAAGTGTAATAATGGTGTATCTTAAACCATTTCCCTATATGAATTCTTGGTTATTATGATTTTTTCTTATTTAAACTCTCTGAAAAATATTTTTTAAGTTCATTTTGTAGAATATATGTTTTTTCATATAGATAAACATGGCCTCAGAAAATGATTTGGTGATAAAATGATTAATGTTTTTTCAGATACAGATAATTATAATTTTTTGGGGAATGATATAGGATTAAAGTATATATAATATTTTTATATTTTTATTCAAGGTGTCAAGGTTGAATTACCTTTTTATAATGTGGATTTTTATTGATCAAGATTATTTTTGGAAATGGTTATCATATCATGGAGATTATATGTTAGGGTGTGCATATTCTGGTATGAGACTTTATGAGTAATTGATTTTATGTGTATATAAATGATAAAATTAATATTAGAAGACCATGTGACCAAATAATTAAGATTTTTTGGATTCAATCACAGTATGAAATATTCTTTTAGGGATAGTTTTTTTGAATTACCTACGTTGACATTTGGGTATTAGTATTGAATTTTTGAGATTAAAGTAGTTTTTCTTAGTATAAAGGTTTATTTATTTTGGGAATTATATTATGATGTTATTGAAATTTTTATTTTGGTGAATGTGTATAGAAATGAGGAAAAAATTGTTTTTCTTTTTTGGGTTTTATGATACATTGATGTTTATTCTTGTTATCTAGGAATTAAAAATTCATCTTGAAGCCTCATTATTTGGAGAGAAAGGTGACTTTGTGGTGGAAATTTATTAATGGATAAAATTATATATATCATGTAAATATATATATTTACGTTCATAGTATTTTTAGTAAAATTACTATTCAACTTTAGGAAAATTGTTTTGGAACACAAATGTTATCTGTTGCTTTTCTTATCGAGATATCAATGGCATTTTAACCCATCTAAAATTTATGATTTTTTTGATTATTAAATTTATCATGAACATAATCTTGATCACTATATATCAGTCATTGGGATATAGTTTTCTCATCCATGTCTATATTTTCACATACTACTTTTGTAATCTGATTTTGAAATCTGGTTATGTGTTATTCCAGATTACCTTTATACTTCCCATTCCTCACTTAGTAAGTGGATTTTTTATTAACCCTTTTTACGATGTAGGAATTCAAAAACAATATTTTGAAAACTCAAACCATGAGTCCCATTCCAAAGTTTAAATTGAGAAGTCTAAATTTATTAAGGGGGGAAAGAGAATTTATATTTCTTAGATTTTGAAAGGAAATACTATGTTCGATAGTGGACAAGATATGCAACATCGACCTTAAAATAACAACATAATCTTATTATTTAAATGTGACTATTTTAAACTAGCTATTAGATTGGAATGAATTAATAGTATTGATAACAATATGAATTATATAATGGGACTACTCATTTATAATGTATTAATTAATTATTTTTAAATATGTACTATATTGTTTGTAGTATCTTTTTATTTATCAACAAAATTCCCTTACATAAAAAATGAGTTTTATTGTTTTTTAAGTGCGATTCTTGTAAATAATTTATGGAAATTTTAGAAAATTTAATAAAAATAATAATTTAAATTTTTAATTCAAAATGTCTAAATTATATTAGTATTAGTTTTTGATAATTTTCTAAAAATATTGATTTTTCAAGGAATAGTGAAAAACAATGATTGTTATTGAAAACTGTATTTTATTTTACCAGAAAGTTCGATCCAAGCAAGCTTGGACCACCAAATTTATTAATAAAATAAAAGTGCAGAAACAGGAGAAGGAAGAGAGAGAGATTACAAGTCAAAACATTCATAGTCCCCACCCCATACCCGATCGTGTCATCAGCATCAGCTGATTCCCATTCTGATTGGGTCTCGTATTGTTCAAGAAACTTCTTATAGAACTTCCGTTTGTCCAGCTGCTCCTTCGATAGCTTCTCAATCTCCTTCTTGGCAGATTCCATAGTGGTCACGGTCCTCGGAACTGCAGAGTAGTCCTTCCTTGGTTTCCTTGAAACAGGGGCAGATCTGACACCCTCATTGTCAGAGCCTCTTTTCTTTTCCCCTCAGACAATATCACTATATGATATCGTATTTGCATCCATACCTCTTCCCTTGGTCTCAACATGAGAGGCACCCCCTTTGCAAAGGGTTAGGTCCCCAACTCCAGGAGTGGATTCCTCCTCCCTTCCTTTCTCAGATGCAGAGGAGGAGGGTTGTGCATTCTGATGTGGAGGATCAATCACCATCATAGCGGGGGCTGTACTCAGAGTCTTTTCAGAGGGAGTCTCTTGAGCTCCAATATGATCAGAAGATCGAGGCGGAGAAACATTAGTTATCACCTCTTTCCCATTCCTATAAAGCGGCAGCTCATGAGTGTCAGATTCCAAAAGAGGGTCATTGTCCCTAGTGTCAGGCTTTGGTGAAGGCGGATCCTTTAGATTCACTTTACGACGACATTGATTGGAGGGGTGCCCTCGCAGTCCACATTCTTTACAAGAAATGTTTTTACGACATGACTCCAAAGAGTGCCCCACAGCCAAGCATTTCGTGCAGAAGAGGGTTTTGTTCTCATATTCAACATCAATCAGAATTTGATCAGAGGGAATAGAAAGCGTAACCATGTCAATGAGAGTGGACCTGAGGTCAACTTCCACCAGAATTCTGGCAAAGTGCCCATACCTGACATCTGTCGTCTCCTTATCAAGACGGATGGGTGTTCCGATTGCCGTTCCAATATCATGCAATATTTCTCGATGCCAAAGAACCCAGTTCAGCCCATGAAGACGAACCCATACCTGGGCGAAGACATTCTTAGCACTTGATACATTAAAATCCAATGACCATTCATGCAGATGAATCCAACCCGACTTTAAGAACATGGATCCAAAGATCCAAGCTTTCATCTTCACATCATCTGATGGAAATAAACAGTTAAAGAATCCTCGACCAAGAGAGACACATTTACAGTTGTCAAAGCCCCACAATGTCTAAATCCTTTGGAATAAATCTTCACATTTCCATGGCAAAACACCTTTAGGAAGGACAACACGAGCAATCAAAGAGTTCTCCCCTAGTGCCAGTCGTTCTGCAATGACACCAGCATTAGCCTCCACATGGGCAAGAGAACACTTTCGAAGAATCCTCTTATGGTCCTCTTTCTTAGACACAGGTGCTGAAGCTTTCATGACATCCACGAAGGATCGCTGCCCGCGCGATGCTCCCAAAGAATATCCAGCCGAAACCCTAGCTTCTGCCATATCTCGAGGTCGGGAAGCAACTGGGCTAGCCGCCCTTGCCTTCTTCTTCACATCCACATCCAGCCGATCAGGACCTTGAAAAGAACCATCCCGTGACCTAGCAACGTTGGTCAGAGGCTGAGCCGCACAATCCTGCTCCTGCACATACCCAAACAGCCGAACTGGTGATCGAAAATCATCCCTTTCAATGGATCGCCTCTCATCGATCCGGTTGAAACCAAGAAAGTGCAGAAAAGCCATAAAGGGAGAAAAACCAAGATCGTGTGCAGATCCAGAACCGAATCTCCGCGAAAGAAGAAATTTTGTAGATCACTCAGCAAAACCAGGGAAGCCGAACGCCAAGAAACCCGACTCCGAAACGTCGAGACCTCCAAATTTGGAGTCAAGACGCCGAGGAAGAAAAGGCGTTGGAGCCGAATCGCCGAGACCTCCAGCTTTGGTGCTGGACCACCGAGGACGCAAGCCGTGGAAATCTGAAGCAAATCGAGAAGAAAATGCGATGCCAAGATCCACTGGGTACCGCCGAACTAGAGCTGAATCTTGGAGAAGAACGAGATGCCGAAACCCTAGAGCCTGCGGGTTCTAGAGAGAGAGAGAGCGGCCTCTCTCATCCCTTCTATCTTCACTGTATTTTATTTTATAGTATTTAGAATGTAAAATTATGTTTTGGATTGATTTTAAATTTTAATTGGTTTTATTATTTAAAATAATCCTATTATGGGGTTTTAAATTGTTTTTATTCATAAATTTAGTAAAAAAATAATTTTCTATTTTAAATGGTCATTTTTCAGAAAAAAAAACTTTCTTTCGTTGCGTATTTCTAGTTTAGTTTTTAATTAAATTATGAATCATTCATGTTTTTAATTTTGAAAAATGAATTAAATATTTAGAATCATCATATAAAAATTTAGTAAATAAGTCTGTTTTATATTTCCACAATATGAATAGTAATATTAGTAATTTTTATTATGATGGTAAAGGGCTGATAAAGGGATTTGGGTTAAATTATGATAAGAACATCCAAATGACCCAAAACCATACCTGAATATTATTGTATGAGTATATATTGAACATAATCATCAAATGATATAATTTATTATTTTTTGGGGCCACTAAGATGATATCATGACCTTTATAGTATTTTATTTCAAGAAATATCATATATGTCACACTCTAGTTTTTAATATGTGTAATATTTTTAATATGGAGTTATCCAAGGGATATATTTGACTACAAAAAGTGTTTTACAATTTATTAGATTTATATTTTTCATGGTAATTTGTTTATATTTTTCAATGATGTTATAATTATCGTAAATGATTGAATAATGTTGATTTATTAATTAATTAATTAATAGAATATTAGAATAAAAGATATTGAAAAATATTAAAATAAATATAATTTATGATAAATAATTTAATAAAATAATTTTATATTTTCCCATGTCATGTTTCAGATATAATAATTTTTTGTCTAATTTTAATTTATTTATTGGTATTATTAATGAAAAAGTAATTAATAGTTCTAAAAATTGTCATTATGGGTATTTTATAATAATTAATATTTTATTAAATGATATAAAAATTTCAAAAACATTAAATTTAGAAAAATTATTCATATAAGGTTCATAATATTAAAAACTGTCCATTCATGGTTTGTTTTCATTTTATAGTAACTATATAGACCCTTATAGAGTAAAAAATCCTTATTGTCCTATAAAGAGGTAAAGATGTTAAATAGTGGTTAAAATCAAAACATTAGGGTCTAAATACCGTAAAAACTTGTAAAATAATTTTTTTATGAAGTTAGATCTATAAATTCTAATTTTATATTCAAAATTAGAAACATTTGATCCATTTTTAGTTAAAAATTAATTTATATTAATTTAATATTTTGAGAAATGACAAGAGTGCCCCTCTCCTCTATTATAAAAGGAAATATCCTCTTCTCAATATTTAACTATTTAAAACCAATTTGGTTCATCCAATAAATTCTAAAATACTTTTTTTCTAGAATTCCACGACATATTATATGGGATATTTTTAGGTATAATACCAATCTTTTAGGTCTTAAGGTTTTATGTAAAAGAGGTTTTCCAAAGAAGTGGTATAGTTTTCATCTGCATGTTTTTGTTTTGTTTCTAATTTCAAATATCTCAATCCTTATTAAACAATAATAATAAAACAAAGAAATGTATATTAAATATAATAAGTTTTTTAGGTTCTTTTCACAATTTATATCCGTCCCCCTTCCATCAAATTGGAAACAAAATCATCATTCATGTGTACGGTGAACTAGCTGCTCATGAACTAATATAATTTTTTTTCTATCACCATCATTCAAGATATGTTATAATGAAGAAATTAATGTTTATATATTATATTAATGAAATATTTATAATTTTTAAAATTTAATATATCATTTTACTTCTTACATTTTCGTGCACTGAAAAATGATAACGTTGCTCGTGCGTACGTGTGGACTACCACCTCCATGAAGGAATGCGATTTTATTTTCATCACCAAACCATATGGATAATAAAAATAATTATATTTAAATAAATATTATTATATATATTATGTTATAATAATTAGGGAGATAAAATATATTATTTAACTTATTTCCATAATGATTGTTGAAAAATGAGAACGTTACTCATGTGTACATATGACCTACCATCTCCATGATTGTAACATAATTAATTTTTCATAACCATAATTAATGGGTATATTTATAATTATAAATAATGTATAAAAATTATTATTATTTTATTAATATTATTCTTAATATGATGGAATAATGTTCTCTTTGAACATAGTCAACCTATCAAATCCATTTTGGACTTCTTTAACAAATATCACCAAAACATCTATTGTGAGCATATATGATTAAGTAATTGTTATAACATGGTGATAAGTGGGATGACAGGAATAATAAAATTTAAATATGTTCTTAATCATGTAAATAAGTATCATAGGTGTTGTTACTTAATAAAATAAATAACATACATTATGATGGAGACTCTAATCAAGGGACTTTCATTTAAATATTATTTTTTAAAGATCCACATTCAACTATTTAAACTAAAGTAAAAAATAATGGTTTTTGAAATATAAGACATGAATGTAATTTCATTCCATCATTATTCCCCAAATATTTTAATTTTCCTTTTTTTATATTTCAAGTATCTTTTCAATGAAAATAGATTTCTTATTATGTGTGTAGTTTTTCATTTTTAAAAATTGATTTTTAATGAAAAGGGTGTTTTGATATCCAAAAGTGTTTTGATAAGGGTTTAAAAGATATTTTATAAGGTTTTATAAGAAAAAGGATCAATAATAATAGGTTTTATTCATTATATGTTCCTTGAGAATTATATGAAAAATTTGTGAGCCTGATATAGATTTCACGATGAGATAAGCCCTATTATAGCTCACATGTCATCCTAATATAGCTTATATGTTGGGTGCACCTAGATAGTGTTGGGTGATACTATTATGGCTCTTGGTGTTCCTAAATATAAGTCTAATGAATTGGGTAATGTAACATTTATTTCAAGGAAAGAATTAGGGAGTTACAAAAGGCCCTATCATATGGATTTAACTGGGCTCCGACTATTTCAGACACACGATTAAAACGAGCTTCAAATGTGATGTTCTAAGTTGAAAAAAGAGTTTTTATTTTATTTCATTTTGTTTTAATTTTTATCATTTAGAAAAAATGAGATTTATTTTCATATGTAAATGATTTATATAATACATTCAAAAACCATCATGATAAAGGTAAACATTTCATGGGTTTTCATGTTTTTCACCAATCGAACAGTTTTTTTTATAATTTTTAATGAGATTTTTGTGCTCACCCAAAATTTTACAATGTTTTTCACACGGTTTATGGATGATTAAGATAAAAAAAATGTCAATTTAATTTTTTTGATGATTTTTCATGCAAAAAATCATGTTTTATTTTAAAATTTTAAAATTGTGGGAAAATGGATACATATTTATAAGTCTATACTTTGTATATATATGGGATTATTATGTAAGTTTTTATCATAATTATCAAAAACTCTATACCCAAAAGATATTTTGGAATGAATGTATTTGAATTCTAGTCTAAAGGTACCGGATTAAGTGATGTTTAAGGCCAGGTCCTTACAAATAACATGTTTTACGTTAAGTTATTAATATATTTTTTATCTATTATTATCCTTAAATCTATTCATTTTTGTACCCACATGACATGTGAAACACTTTTTTTCATTATATTGAGTTGTAATATTTTAAATATTTCAGTCTCACTACTTAAAAATGGGGAATATCATCACACCTTCAATACTACTACACGAATTTTGTTTCTACCTAATACTATTCATATTATCTTTCCATTATAACATTATTACATTTCAATGAGTCTCTAGCCACAATATATTATCTTAATATCTCTATTTCTATGTTGTATTTCTATGGAAAGCCTAATTTCTCAACATTAGTACTTTAATTTTCCTAAACATATTTCTATTATTTCATGCAATAAAAATATATTTTTCTAATTACTATATATTGAAATTAGAATTTTTTATATATTGAATTTAATTTTTATAAGGGAATATCTATAAACAACATTTTTCCTTTTATATTAAGAAGAATCCCTTGTCAGTTGTGCATTATGAAGAATACCTCTACTAGGAGATAAGGTATCCCAATTTTCATATAATTTATTTATATTTATTAAAATATATTAAAATATTATTCACCACCTAAAAAGTAGATAAATTATATCATTATGCTTATGTGAAAATGAAATGATTCCAAAATAAAAAATAATAATCATTCATTAAATATAGTCTATCCTTGTTTTGGTCGTGATAACCACTTACATGGAAAATTCTGTAAATAATATCATTGATACTAAATATATATTATAAATAAATAAATAATTATTATTTTTGTTTTATAATGGTAACATTAATATTAAACTAACTAATTAATATACCATCGTTAGCTTGTTAAAAATATCCGAAATATTATTGTTGGTAATTTCATCTACATTATTCATAACTAAAACTCTCATACATATAAATTAAAACCACATAAATTACCATGAATAATTAATTAAAAACCTTAAATTATATATTAATTATGATATTTTAGATAAAAATTAATACCAAAAAAACTATTATGAAATTTGCCCAAAATGAGAATGATTACTCACACATGATACTGAAAATAAATAACAATTACTTAATATAAATATAGATAATAATTATAAATGTGTTTTATATAAGGATATATATATGAAAAAGATTATTAAATAGATAATTAGTGTATTTATGACTATTAGATAAAAGGATATAATGTGTTTGAGTTAGCAAGAATACAAGGTAAGGGGTTTTCAAGACTCTACTTATTTTCTCGAGTTATAATGATTCCATTTGACTATGGTTTTATAAAGATGTATTTTAATTTTTCTATGATTATATTATAATTACTCTTCTCCCTAGAGAAAGTGAAATTTATAATTCAAATATTTAACATGATGGATATCCTTCTCAAAATTATATATTTCTTGATAATAATTCCCATATTCTTTATAGAAGTTTTTTTCCTTATATATATTTTACTTTTCCACTAATGTTATTCCTTTTATGTGGAAACCCAAATATGAGTTATCATTGGTGACCCTAAAATTTATCTTCTCATATTTTAAAAATACTTATTGTTACAATTTTTATGATGTTGGATTTCAATAAGTTATTTTAAAATTTTGAAATAATTTTCATCCTTTTATAATAAAATGCTTTATAATCCACTTCAAATTCCTTTTTAGTAACCTTTTTATCATTTCAAGGAGATTTTATTAAATAATGTTTTCACTAAAAAATATCAATTTTATGTAGTTTTAACTTTATAAAAATGAATTTTTAATAAGTTCTAAAATCTCATCCTTTAATACAATGATTATAATTTTTTTTAAAATATTTTGATGTGTTCACTACAATTATCCAATTAGTTATATAAGGATTCATTTTGTGGAATTTATTTTTTCACGAATGCCCCTCTATATGTTCCTATGAAATTCTATTTTAGGGTGAGTGAATTTTGTGTATTAGTCATTTTTGTTCCTAAGTCAAATTTTTTTGATAAGATTTGGAAATGTTATTAAACCTATTTTTACTAACATGGGTTGATTATTATATGAAAGGTGAATGAATTTCATTAATATTTTATTTTATCAATTACATTTTTATATCCATGTTTTTTTCATGAAAATTGAATGATTTTAGTGTAAACATTTTATTAATAAATTTATATTTCCAAGTTTTCTTTATGATATGATAAGTATATAATTTCTATATAGCACACGAAATTATGTTTGAATGAAGGGTGGCGTCCTATATTACTCTCTAGAGTATCAGTTAATGTATTATATCTCATGATATAATATAGAACATGCCTTATTTAATATACTCAAAAATTTAATTGGCGATTCTTCTTATATATTCTCACAAACATAAGGGTGAGCCATCATAAATATGAATACAAATTATAGGGTGAGACTTCTTGGAAATGATTACAAACAAAATGGTGATACTTCTTGGATATGATCACAAATTAAAATTTAGGAGCTATTGGATATGATAATAATATTATGATACCTTATGCATATTTTTATTCCAACTAATAATTATTATTCTATATCTCAAGGACATGTTAAATGTCCATACCAAATTCCTATGATTATGATATATGGCTCACGTTTTTAATCTCATATCTTTGTACAATTTTTCAATGGTATATGTATTCACTTATATTTTATTATGTAATTAATCTTATATAAATCTAAATTTTATGGTCTTTTAATAATAAATTTATTCCCATCTCATTTTTTTCTTACACTTACGATATTACCCTTGATTAATTGATTAAAAGTTTTCCATTACTGAGAATTTGATATCACCCTTTCCTTATGTTTCTATTCCCTAGGTTATAAAGATGATTATAGATTATGATAATTTATAAGGGTGTCTAGTGTGTATCGTGTATGTAAAAATGTGAACAAGTGTTAAAGAATAAGTCTCTTCTATGTAAAATCCACAAAGACACTGAAGCTTCAATTCTTAGGATTATCATGATTTTTCTATGACATGTATTTATTATCTCAATAAAATGATATAAATAAATATTTGTTTAGATTTAGTTATTACAGTGGGATAAAATAATGATTTAGTTATTTTTTATTATTATATTTGTGGTTTTTTGGATTATAAGTAGATAACCTTAGTGAAAATCCTAGGGTATGTATAAGGGATAACTCCAAGTATAACATAATATCCTGAAGATTTAATAAGGTAGAGATTGTGTGGTTATCCTAGAAATTACATTCTCGACTAGATATTATATATTCACGAAATATTTGGAATATATGTTCCTAGGGGTAATAACCCTTAAAAGGATGTATTGGGTACTAAATCGTTCCTAACATGCAGTATGAAAAAGTTTGCTAACTACAAAACTGGTTTGACACCCCTAAGGATATGATTTGGGAATTCACTTTCAGTTTATGAACCATTAGTAAGGATTAAATCAAATATTTATTTTATTCTTAGAGGACTTGATATAATATAGACAATGAAATATCAATGAAAAATATCTGGAGGCATAATGACTTCATCTATAATATATAAATATTTTCCAATAAATTATTAAGGGAAGATATTTTGGGTGAATCCAGTTATTATTTCCTTTGTCTAATTTAAAAAAAATATTGGGTGTTTATTGTATTTACATTCATGAAGAACAAATCTATTTTCTATATGAAGATATCTCATTCCACATTCTGAATCATCTTGTTGTCAAATATCAATGCAAGGATGATCATGAAATCCATATGGAATAAAATCCTATAATCTAATTTATGGTACCCAATAATGATGGGATATTGGATCTAATGATCATGAAGGAAGTTAACATTGATAAATATCATAGTTCATAGGTGAATAATAATGTTTTTCTAGATGTAATTCTAGGTCTTCCCCCAGAACATGATGTTGTGTTTTCAATCAAACTCAAACTCGGGTCCATTCCTATCTCAAATAGTGTATATTGAATGATTGCCATTGAATTGGGGGGATGCAATATTAAAATAAAGGAGAATGATGAAAATGATTTTATATTCCATGGAGACTCATAATTCCCAGGAGGAAAACAACTTGGACTTGGACTCCCCTGTCGAGCCAGAGGAAGTGGGAATTGTTCATTACTACATTATATTCTCATCAAAGAAGGATAAAAACACCATAAATGACCTAGAAGGTTTCATACATCACTCAGGAGGCCGCGAAAGAAGAAAGCCTACTGTTTTCTACCTAGCCCTGATGTCACCAGGTCCTCATGTAAAGGGCAGTGTCCTCAGAAGGCACCCAAGCAGGCAAGGATAAATTCTACAAAGGAGTTTGAACCTCCTGCAGGGGAACCCTTAACTACTGACCTAGCAGATGAAAGTAAAAAGATGTTTGATTCAAACACTCCTCTAAGTGGAAGTGAACTTATGGAATTTGACGACTGGAAAACAATCCTTGATTAAAATTAAGATTTCTCGGATAAGAGCTTGAAGGTCAACACCACACAAGTGGAATTTGATAGGCTGGTATGGAGGAATGTCCTGGCCAATCTTCCCAAAGAGATGGGTGCATGGGGACATAAACAACTTGGAATCATGGCACGAGGATTCCACTGGCAGAAGATGACTATGGAAGAGATCATACAAACATGGGATAAGATGGTTTACAGCTTCAAAAACCTCCTTAATGCAGATCCGGACGAGAAATATCCTGACCTCCAATGCTCTCTTCTCAGGGCCAAGGTATCCAAAATGCTCAAACTGCAACTCTCTAATTCGGTTATTTCCTATCATGTTGTCTGAATGTTTCAAGTGTCTGGACTGGTGCTCACTTTTCCCTAAAGTGTTTTTCATAATAAAAAATATATATTTTGTGGAGGGATATCATATATTAATGGTTAAGTGGGAGTAATTGTTACATTCTAACACAAATCACTGGTTCCTAATCATAATTCCACATGACTTCATGTGATCCTCCCCGTACCCCAGAGGCTATCAACTGGAAGCATTGTTCTCAAGTAAAAATCATGGCGAGTCTATACCCTAAATCAATGTTTAAAATAACAATAGATCACTAAACAAGTTAAAATATACCTAAAAATTAACTATAAACCGTAAACATACCAACAATATTATTTAATGTGGAAATAATAGCATATAGACCCAATAGTTGAACAAAAATAATATCAGATCACCGAATCAGATCATCATATACATTAATAAAGTAGTTGTATGGTATGATTAAACAAATTAATCCTTTTTATGATTCTTATTTATAAAAAAAACTATATAGGAAAACTAAATGATCAATTTTCATTGAAAATTTACAACCCATAATGGTGAAGGTCAGTACAATCTCCCCACCATGTCACTTCTCATCCTTGCTATTTTTAGGTGGCCTGAAAAACGAATCTTCTAATCTATCTTGATCATAAATCAAATATAGTCCTCTTTGTTCCCACCTCAAACTCCAAAGCATTGCTACAAGGATAAATTTTAAACCTAATCAACTATTATACTCCCAATGTGTGACTTCAAGCACAACAACAACAAACTAAGATAAAAGATCGCTATTACCCAACATCAAGACTATTTTCATTGCATCCATAAAACTCAACATGCAGAATAGTATTTGATATATTATTTCTGAATCATCGTGGTGCTCCCCACCATATTAATCATCATAAGGAACAAGACCTTGATAGTCCAATGAAATTCCTTATTCTGTTATATTCTATCACACTCGATCAAATGAAAATCATGACTAACATGTTGATACCAACAACTCGCTCTCGGTTTCAAGCCAAACTAACAAGTCATCATTAATCATTGAAACCAAAATAAAATTTAATTTCCAATAATGTTTTCGATTATTCATAAACACCCCATTCATACTCAAAAACAATGATCTCATGGTGGTTCCAACCTTCTACACACCAGTTCATATGTATTCACCAATATGTTCACTTCTAGACGAATACCAATAGAGATAAAAATCCTAAAAAACTAACACACCATAAAACTATATGTCCCAATTCATTAATAATATTTGGAATAATTATATCAATAAAACATACTTACCAAATTCTGAGTCGACTTAAATGGAGTTTTTTCTATAGTTGGTTCACCAATATCATGCACCAAACACATGGCTCCCAAAAATCACACCAATGATCTCACTCTATCTTAGTTGAAATTGATTTCATTTTTATTCAATTCCCACATATGGTCAATACAAATTCTATATTTGTATCAACATCAGACATTCTACATAAAACTAGATACTCTCAAGTATATAACACATCAGTCCCCTGGAGTCACTATGATCTTTTTGTCGCCAATATTACAAAAGACCATGACCTTTCCTAAAAGAGATTTAATTTATCGTGTGATACATCAATGCTTTAAACCATATGAGTGTCAATATTTTCACCTCATCCACCTACATCAATATACTCTGCCCAAAACTAGTAATCATCATACAAAGTGACTAAATTTTATTTTCAAAACAATTATAATTTCCAATAAATCACTAACCATTGTACACATCTAGGTTTCCTAGAATGTAGTACACTTATTACAATGACCCATTATCAATAAGAAACACCTTCTCTAGTATCCTAGGAAGGTGATGTAGATTTTAACTGAGACATATCTCATTCCACCACATAAGTAATCTCACCAAACCACAACATTTCTATCAATGAAATATTGGAGTTGGTGGCCTAGTACCAACTACATTGTACATTATTCATTAATAAATACCTTATAACAACTTGATTTATCTTCTGCGTGACAATTCATGTGATAATTTCCTAAGGATAGATGTTTCATCAAGAAGTCATAACTGATCCCTACTATGATGAGAACCTGGAAGTGCCATAACAATGTGCTTAAACATATGTTCTTTGAATGGATGATGTTATTTGAGGGACACAAATTATACAGACCATTATTGGTGAGGACTCATAAAATATTGAGGCACCTTCTGATGGTGTGCACTCTTGTTAATATCTAGGAGGATATTATGAGAACGAGACCCACCAGTAGGAAATACACATTTCATAGTGTCATTGGATGTTCCTTTCTAAGGATGTGTGTATTGTTCCTTAGACATTAAGATTTTTATTAATTGGTACTACAACTCATGCACATAGATGTATTGAGGAAAACCGTGATGACATATAGATCACATCAAGGTAGGATATGTGGGGTGCATCACGAGTAATACCGCATTAATAGATAATGTGATAAAATATTTCTCCCTTCTGTTCCATAATAGAAGTAGATATCTCAGGCCCTTTGATGTAATTGACATAGCCTAAATAAATCAATGGACATGGAAAGGAATGGGAGAGTTCAATTCTAAAAATTCAAAGAAAGAATAATCGATCACATTGGTAAATGAAACTAGAATGTAACCTAGTTGATTTTAGATATCGTGACAGGGGGATTACATTAAATGGTAATCACTCATAAGAGGTGACACATCATTTCGGCGTTAACTTCTTTCTCAATGGGTGCCTTGGTGAGTTACTACATGATAACATTGGAATTTATGCAGGCTCTACCAAATGCCACTGAGAAAGAGGCCTAGAGGGTCACACACTATGTGTGTCCATGTATCTCAGTTAAATATTAATTTAAGAAGTTAAATAAATATTATTCATGATTGTGGTCTAATAATTATTTATGGATTTCTGATCACATTTATTTTGACACTAGTTATTCATGAGAATATATTATGGGAATAATAATATACTTATTAGCGAGTATTGCAGAGATATTTATTTTAGAAATAAGT
This sequence comes from Viscum album, assembly GCA_963277665.1. NCBI lineage: Eukaryota > Viridiplantae > Streptophyta > Magnoliopsida > Santalales > Viscaceae > Viscum > Viscum album. Next base: position 1,199,683,309 of record OY728131.1, read on the forward strand.
ATCCATTATTCAAGGTCTAATAAATGTGGTGGAGGAAATAATAAAATTGAAAAAAAAGTACATGCCATGTATATTAATATACACGTCATGTATTTTTTCTGAGAATTTTTAAGAAATAATATTATTTATTTAATTAAATAATATTAGTTTTAATTCAATGTGTGCATGTCTAGTAATAATAATAGTCATATGTTATTATTAATAATGCGGTATTGCTAAGAATTAAATGAAATGAATAAATTATTTAGGGTAATTAATTCATTTTATTGTTCTATGTAATTAAACTAAAAATTATATAATTCTCATTAGCCTAGCCATTTTCGGTGGTTGTGCATAATAGATTTGGAAAAGCTCACAATCCAAGAAAGACTTCCTTTCCTCCATTAACACTCTGAAGCTACGAGAGAGAGATCCACATCCACCGGATCAAGTCGATCGATGACGAACATCACAAGAGAAGGCTCTTCTTTGATAGCACCCAGAGATCCCTTCAGCATCTTCCAGAGATATGTAGAGCATGTCCGGATCACCGCTAGAGGAATCCTACAACAGGATTCTATGACATAATGATGGATCACATCATATCGTGACCGAAAACATCAACGATGAAAGAATTCCATCAAGGTAATTGTTTTAAATTAATTAAATTAATTATAACCAACATATGACAGTCCTATCTATGGTTATGGGACCCCCTTATTTATTTTTAGTTCTTAATTCTATTATGAAGATCTCGGTTTTATTATCGTGATAGATATCAGATTTATCATTGTTAATGCTAAAATTAATGTTGGGTATACCCACCAATGTGCTTCCACTACACCTAGAACCTACTAGTGGTATCATAGAAGTCATATTGTTTATTATAATTATTTAGTTTTCCATTGGTAATTTACACATTCAATAATTTATTTGTTTCAACTTAAGTCAATAATTCTGAAAATATGAATCTGGAGATATGTTCCTCCCCTTTGGTTTCTCATTCACTTTTTAGAAAAAACCTTTTTCTTTTAATTATGATTAAAATAAAATAGAGGATCTTATTTAGAGTTTTCAATGGCTCCTGGCCTTACAACACCAGAATACATGGCGGATATTCAGAAGTACATGTTGCGTAGTCTAGGTTCAATGCATCAGAAAAGTCCGCCAAATCAGTTCGTGTGTTGGAGAATTTCTATGTCTGAAATGACAATATATGCTGACTAGGAACTGGTGGCACACAGTTTATGAATTACACATCATGTGTTCCATTGAACATGGCGTGTAGTCCCTTCGAGTTAGGGTTGGACCATGTACCTTGTACATGGATTGCTCAGCTAGAAACCATGTAACGTGGATACTAAACGGAATTTGTCCCACCGAACACACCATGTACTTTAAAAATTTCCAAAGTACATCTACACAACATGTTCCCAGGCATGTAGTTCAGATGGATGGTGAATAAAATTACACGCCATGTAGTCAGAACTATACATTGTGTACTCATCCAAATTACATAGATTTATTAAAATTTTGTATTATATTATACAAACCCTTGAGACATGTTCCATAGTGCAGGCATAATGTTGGGGCCCAATATGTTGTAGGTGTTATATATATATATGTTTAATTTAACATATGCGTAATGTTCATTTCTACTCATTGGGTAGTTATGAAAGGGAATTCACCGAGTTGACTCCATGGTACATGTTACAAAAAAATATACTTTTAAATGAAATTAATTTGTTAAAATTATGATAGATGGAATTCTCATGGAATGTATGAAAAGGGTTTAAGAAAAATAGATTGATTAATTAAGGATAATTAATTGATTCGAGCATGATTTATCTTAAACAATAATGATTAATGAATTGAATGATATTTTTATTTATGCATAAATATCATAGAATGTATGGATGCTCATGATCTAGACCAAGACCTTTGTATGTGAATGATTTCTTATAATTTATTTATTTTAAATTTGTTGGTATTCGGGGCTTCTCCTAATTAATTTGTAGGTCTGGTGTGCCCAAGGTTTATTTAATGTAAAACCCCATCTTACCCCTCAACTTCGTGTAAGATAAAAGCATATGTAATGTATGGACCTCTCAATGTAGTGGATGCATCTCAAGTTAGGAGCCCAGGTGAAACCAATCTTAGGAGATACAAAGGTGAATAGGTGTAAATCTATAAACATGAACCCAAAAGGTTCAAGGTGTTTCTCCCCTAGGTATTGGGATAGTTTATCAAATTCTAGAAAAACTATCCAATAGAACAATCTCATGATCATGCCATTTATTTTATTTTTATTAGTTGCAAGGTTTATTTTTTATTGGAGGGTTGTCACGATCACAAAATTAATGTATTAAACAAGCATACAAGATGAAACTAAAATAAGACTGAATTATGTGTAAATATTATATTAGACATGATTAACCACATAAGTATATCCCACTTACTATTAATAAGCTTGTAATCAAAGATAATAAAATGGAAATTCACGTATAAGGATAAAATCCATCAAAGAAAATATCAAGTCGGTATAGCCTTCCATAATGTTGGTTAAATCAAACCATAGTTCAAAGTGGTTGACCAACACTAGTTGGGGTTCTTTCAATTATTGGGGAATTCAATTTCATGGTTTTGGGTTGAATTAAATTTTTTTGAATATATTTTTTACTGCCACAACATGACTTGGTGTGACCAAGAGGAAAAGGATGAGGAAATCCAAAATAAAAAAAATGAATTTAGGATTGGGGAGTCCACTTAGTGGATCAAGGAGATGAAAGTTAATGTAGTTTGAATTTGGAAGGCCTTCCTAACACCATTCATGTTGCTTGACCAACCCTAGTTGGGGTAATTTGAAGGGAAATATGGATCCTTTCCACAAGAATATTCAGAAATGGGAATATTCCGAAGTCAATGGTGAGGTCTATTGGATTTAGATAAAATAGTGAGAGACTAATAAATATTAATTTATTTTTTTATCAGTTTTATCATGATAAATTAATGAACCTTTTCTTGCCTTAATTTGTATAAATGGTAATAATAATGACTTTAAATATATCATTTTGAACCATAATTGTGAAGGAAAACGTTATCACCGACATAAATTTCCATGAATGGCAGAGGAGTTTACGCATTATCCATCACCATGAGAGGAAATTGTATGTGCTGGAAGAGCCTGTTCCAATTGTGACTAGAAGAGAGGCCAATGATGAGGAACTATATATCTATATGAAATATAAGGATTATGCCACATATTTCCAATGTTTCACGTTATTGTCCATGTCAAATGAGCTCTTGAAGAAACATGAAACCATGGACGCGCATAGCATGATGTATCACCTTAAAGATCTATACCAAGAGAAGGCGAGACAAGAGAGTTATGAGATCTCCAATGATTTATTTACCACTTATATTGGAGAGTCTGTGCCAGCGGGTCCTCATGTAGTAAATCTTATTGGCTACATTGAACGCGTGTACATCTTAGGTATAATGTTTTCGGATGAGTTGTGTACAGATCTCATCCTATCATCACTGCCCAAGTCCTTCTCTATCTTTATTGTCAACTATAACACGACCAACAATGAGAAGAGACTATTGGATCTTTTTACCTTGATTCGGTAGGTAGATATGGACATGAGGCATGACAAACCTGCAGTCCTTATGGTGAATATGAAAAGGAAGGACAAGGAAAAGGGTCCAAGTATTCATAAATGATATTAAGACCCTGAGAAACATCCCACAAAGAAGAGGAAGATCTATGGTAGGGCAAGTAATGGGTGGAAATATGTTTTGAATGTGTCAAGAAAGGACACTAGAGGAGGAATTACACCCATATGTGTGGGGATGCTAAAGGTGAATTTGTTATCGCGTGTAATATTTCCATTTCTACACATTGGATATTAGATACAGCTTGTGGGGCTCACATATGTATTCAAATGTCGGAACCAATTACATTTTTAATGATTTCCATAGGAGAGGTGGATCTTCAAGCTTACAATGGCGCTAGGCTAGGTGAGTTGGCCATTGGTTATAAATATATATTTTCCAACTGAGATGATTTTGGTTTTACATAACTATTGTTATGTGCCTAGTGTTACCAAAATCATTATTTCTATATCATATTTGGATATCGATGGATTTATTTTCTTGTTTAGAAATAAGGGACTCTTATTTTATAAGAAAAACAAATGTTATGGTATGACACATTTAAATAATGGTTTGTATGTACTAAATTGTGAAAACCAAGTTTTGGAAATCTATAACGAAACATACTCACATGACTCATACATCACCTTGTTGTGGCATCACCATCTCAGGCATGTAAACAACAAGCACATTGACAATGCTATGCCAAGATGGCTATTTAGACTCTACTGAGGTAAAAACATTTTATAAGTTTCATGCTTGTTTAATAGGAAAAATGACCAAGCTTCCTTTAGGAGGAAAGGGTGAAAGGGCCACATAGATTCAAGGAATGGTTCACACGGATGTGTGTGGAACATTTCTAGTAGAGGATAAAGGTGGATATTCTTACTTATTTACTTTTATTGATGATTTGAGTAGATATGGCTATGTCTACTTAATGAGGTATAAGACAGAGTCCTTAGACAAATTTATGGGATTCAAGAATGATGTAGCGAATCATTTTGGTAAGTAGATAAAGGGTCTTTGATCAGATCAAGGTGGATAATATCTTAACCATGAGTTCATTGATCTTCAACGGGAGTATGATATTCTATCTCAGCTCACTTCTCCTTATACAACACAGTGGAATAGTGTTAGTGAAAGGAAGAACCACACAATTTTGGACATGGTGAGGTCAATGATGAGTCATGAATATCATCCATTATCATTTTGGGGATATGCATTACAATCTGTAGCATACACATTAAACCGAGTACCAACTAGGGTAGAAAATGGAATTCCCTCCGAGTCATATAATGGAAAAAAACCTATTATGTTGCACACACGTGTATAGGGATGCGAGGTGTTTGTTAAGGCCTTCTCAGGAAACCAACTTGCACCCCAATAATAGGTTTATCTTTGTAGGATATCCCAAGGAAACAAAGAGATATTACCTATATAAACCTTGTGACAAGAAAGGGATTGTCCCCAGATAAGCCACCTTTCTTGATAGGGAGCACAACCTCGAAAAGGACTGTGGGATCATTATTGACATTGACGAAGATGATTCTCACGATACACATGAGTTTTTACAGGATCAATTTCCATTAGAAGTGTTTTTAGAAACACATGTACTTCATAGGAGATCTAGAGTGATAAGGGAACCAGAAATATTTGGTTTCCTAGTCACCCAGGATGGCGAATCAATATTGTTGGACATTGATTTTAACGCCCCAACCCTAGTTACCGAGAGTCGGTGCATTATTACATAAGATTGGAATGATCACAAAAGATCAAGTCTCAAAAGACAGATTGGATTAGTAGCCTTGGAATCACTAGATACATTCATAAAGTTTACATTACATCATAAAGTGAAAACTATAACAACATATTGTCTCCACACTCATATCCACTTATGATATCCCTGCAGGTCATTTGTAAAATACTTCTTCACATCCTGGTGAAAATAAAATATAGAAAGGGGTGAGCTCAGAGGCTCAGTAAGGATAACAATATAGCAGAATCTTTCATAAATAATCATAAACATTTAAGGCAATGTATAACTAAAACAAAAGCCTTTTAAACATGAACTTTAGCATAATATGGAAAAAATTATATGAAATAATTCCATTTACTTTCACATGGATATTCTAAGAGTCTAACAATCACATGAAATATCAAACCACTTTCATAATGATGGAATGCATAAGGTCAGACTATCATAACCACATTGTCAAGGCCTTGTGCCCAGACTACAAAAAAGATTTTTTCAAGGCCTTGTGCCAAGACACCAGTTTATCTCATTATACCTACCGATGCATCGAGGATCTATAGGGGGCTCCACCTGTCAATTATTAAGTCCAATTCATTCCTCATATGAATATGTTTAAACATAACATAATCATTCGTATTAAAACTAGCATATGAAATGTCAATAATTTCTCCATAAACCATGAATGGTATAACAATAACACATCCACAGTAAAACATATAAAAAAACCATCAATACATTATGGAAGTTTATTATTGTAATAAATCAACTTCAAATAAGCATAAAATCTATCAATGGATGTTGACATAGATGAAATCAAAACTATTTGAGAGAAATATATCTTTTTTTATATCATTTTAAAGTCACATAATTATAAAATAAAACCTTTACTTTGAAAATATTTTTTATAAGCTTATAAGGGAAGATTCGGCGATTTTATAATGGTGGAAAATAACCACACCCACCGTATAAGATAAAAACGCATTCTTACCTTAATTTCGGTGAAAAGGTTAAAAAGGACCTTGTTTGGAAAACGACAGAAAGATTACTTTCAAACCATTTTATAAAAAGTGAAACAAGGGTATATATGAGTTTAACCCATAGTCTAGTAAATAGTAAAAATGTTTTGGAATACATTTTTAAGGAACATGGATGTGGATGATAATGAAGTCCTAGTAGATACTTACGTAACAACAACCTCTGATAATAAAGAGATTGTAAAAATAACCCTTACCTTGTAATTTTACTGGGTCGAGGGTAGTTTAACCAAATGTATAATGGTGAAATAATTGTTATTAAATTATAAAATAATTATATACATTAATATGATATCATATATGATCTTTTTAACATTCCGTTTTTAATAATATATTAGTATTATCGTCGTTTCAGGTGTTAACTTACTCATTTTATTTTATATGTTTTGTTACATAATCCATGTTTGTTATGGATAGGTTCTATCCTATTCATATCCAGAATTATATCAAGTCCTTAAACATTATTTTTAATCATAAAATGAGAATTATAGTTGAATGGATATTATGGGGAATGAATCTCACCGCGTTCGTGGAGATGGTAGTCCGTACGTACGTACGAGCGACAATATCATTTTTTGATATTAAAATAATATATAATTGTATGGTATATCATATATAAAGAATAATTATCATTTTATACTTATTATTTACATCAATTACACATCATTATCATACCAATCCAAATAATAATGTTATTAATAACAATTACACCACGACGTGGAGACGATAAGCCGTGCGTACACACGTATGGTGACATGTCATTCAAAGGATGGATAGATTGCTGAATATGGTTGTACCATATTTATTATAACATAAAAGTATATAAAAGATGCTAGAGTTATTATTTTAGAATTTAAATAACAAATAAATAAGAAGTTGAATAAGAAAGTAACTTGAAAGAGGGTGGTGAGAACATTACCTCTTCTTCGGGTTCTTTCTTTTGATTTGATCAAAAGGGATCCTTATGTTGGATTTCTGATCAAACTAAGTACTATATGTGGAATTGAGGGATGTTGAGAGAATATTTTGGCAGGTGATGGCTGAGAAAAAAAGGCTTTGAAGGTGTTAATTATAGAGAACTGGTGTGCCCTTTTATAAGAGGGGTGAGGGGCACCTTTGGAAAATCTAGAAATATTATTTTATAATAAATACATATTCGGTTTCTAATGGATCAAAAGTGTATTATTTAAAGGTTAAGGTGGGGTTTGGTCTAAATCCACTCAACCAATAGGTCTTAGATAGGTGTGGGTAACTATATTAACCGTATCGTTTTTATTTAACTCTTAGTTAAATAGTTTGACATTTACCATGTCTCATTGTATTTTTATATTACATAGTTAATAAACTTACTATATACTTCCATGAGACCCCCAAGTGGTCCATTAATGACACAAATATCATTATATAAGTCCTTTGGCCAATCCTTAGATTTTTAGGAATAGAATATCAATTAATAATATAATATTTGTTTTAAAAAGTCATTTTTTTCAATTTTGACAATATTTAATAATTTATTTTTTTAAAGTCTTAATAACTTTATTAATTCGAATAAAATTAATTTAATCAACAATAACATGCCATATTAACCAATAAAATTCTTGGATGTCATCGAAACATTCAAATTATATTTATTTTAACATTTATAATAACAATTATTTGATTCTTTCATTAATATGGAAAACACTGGATCATTATTGTGTCATAAATATATTTAATTAATAAATGTCTAAAAATTATAAATAAAATACCATTATTTAGGAAATATTTTTTTATTTCTAATTAATAATTATAGTTGATAATATAACATATATAACCCTATATAAAAATTATTATTCTAAAAGATATATGCTTATGTCATTTTTGTATTTACTTTAACATGATTAATATAAAGTATCATTATCACTTACAAGTGGCTCCATGGGGTCTCAAAATCGACCCAAAGATGACCATGGTCGGATATGTATCACCCAATAGGGTTAGGACACGTTTTAAGGTATTTTAATATTATTATAATATTATTTATTTACTCTTATTTACCAGATTTACACTTTAACCACGGTAAATAAAATATTTACTAAAGTAATTATTCAAAATGTCTAAAAATAAAATTTACCTATTTACAAAATTTGGAACTCTTGTTTCTAAATATGGAATCCATTTTTCTGAATTTTAAACATAGAAGTGGCAGAAATTAATTTAAAATTAATTTCTATTGTCAAAACTAAAAACGTATTTTTTAAGAAATAATAATTATCAAAATATTGACACTTGTTTATGTCTAGTTTAAATGTGAAATTATGTCCAACGACCAACATTGGAATAAATGGTAAAAATATATTCTAACTATACTTTTAAACCAGTCAATTTTATAATTTATCACTATAAATTATTTGGATTAAAAAAGTTATTTTTTATTAAAGTTTAGTATTTCTCACTATTCATAAAAAATTTGAAGTTCTTTGAAAAATACCAAAAATTCACCCTAGGATAATTTAGATATTCCGAATCAAAAAATAAAGTTAATTTTGAATGATAAAATTTAAAAAATTTAATAAATTGGGTTTTAATATTCATAACGGCTAGTTTGATTGGTTGTGGTGTGTGTTAGAACTCGAAGTTGCGTACAACACACGCTATTGTATTATTTAAAGAGAAGCGTATTGTGGAAGCATGGGGTGTTACGTTCAACCCTCCTTCAAATAATTCCATCCTCAAAATTTATAGAATGCTACCACATGAAAATACTCGGGTGGTTCTTCATCATAAGATCCCCGGGTTCCCACATTGCCTCTTGCATCCTATGGTTTCTCCATAGAACTTTTACCAGACGAGCCATCCGGTTTCTCAGAACTTGTTATCTGGTATCAAAAATCCTAATGGTATCTTCTCAATAAGACATATCGAGTTCCAGTTCTACTTCTTCATATGTGAGTACATGCGTTGGGTCTGGAATGTATTTTCTCAACAGTGATACATGGAACACATCGTGAACATTCGAGGTACTTCGAGGCATTGACAAACGATAAGCTACAACCCCAATTCGTTATAGAATTTCGAAAGGTCTTATGTACATAGGACTTAATTTACCTTTCTTACTAAAACGTATAACTCCCTTCCATAGAGACACCTTAATGAAAACATGATCTCCTACCTGAAATTGCAAATCCTTCCTTCGGTTATCGGCATAGATCTTCTACCTAATTTGACCTGCTTTGATGGGGTTTTGGATTACCTTTACTTTTTCCATCATTTCCTCCACCAGTTCTGGGCCTATGAGTTTTCTTTCACCAACATCATCCCAACAGGTTGGTGTGCGACATCTCTTTACATATAATGCTTTATACGGTTCCATCTGAATACTTGAATGGAATCTATTTTTATAAGGAAATTATACCAGAGGTAAATATTGATCCCACATACCCTGAAAGTCATGTGAGCATGATCTCAACATGTCTTCTAAGGTTTGAATAGTCCGTTATGATTTTCCATTAGTTTGGGGGAGGTAGGTAGTGCTCAAAAGAAGTTCAGTATCCAGGGTTTTCTGAAGACTTTTCCAGAATCTTGAAGTAAAACAGAGATCAAGATCAGAAACAATCAATAGGGGTACTCCATGAAGTATCACAACATCATTAATATATACTCTTGCTAAACGTTCAGGTGGTAAATTTTCCCTTATAGCAAGAAAATGATCTGACTTGGTAAGATGATCATTAATAACCCACATTGCATCATTCATTCTGGGAGTCTTTGGTAGTCCCATGAAAAAGTCCATCGTGATATTATCTCATTTCCACTCCAGTATGGGAAGAGTTTGCATGACTCCTCCAGGCTGTTGCCTTCCATCATTCACTTTTTGACAAACCATACATGTTGACCCACAATCAGCAATCTCCCTCTTCATGTTGTCCCACCAAAACTTTTCCATAAAATCTATATACATTTTGGTGATCCCATGGTGTATAGAGAAATTGGAACTATGAGAATCGTCAAAATATTCCCTTCTTAGATCCGGTTTATCGGAAACACAAAGTCTCTTCCTAAATTTCAAAATCCCACCTTCGTACACAAAGTCACTCAATCTCCCATCATTCACAGCTTTACTCTTCTTTTGAAACTCTTCATCATCGGTCTGAGAACTCTATATTTTTTATAGTAATCATGGTTTGGCAACCATTTGGAAAAGTATCGATTTTCCCCTTCTGTGGTTATTCTAATATCCATCTTTACTAGATCCATGAAAATTGGATCCCTTTCAACTCTCATTTTTTTCAAAAACTCCATGATCCTTTCTGATCAAAGCATCTGCCACCTTATTTTCCTTCCCCAGGTGGTAGTGTATCATGCAATCATAATCCTTGAGAAGTCCAAACCATCGCCTCTTCCTCATGTTGAGTTCTTTCTGTGAGAAAATATACTTCAAAATCTTGTGATCGGTATATATCTCACATTTTTCACCATAGAGGTAGTGTCTCTAAATCTTCAACGAAATGATTACAGCTGCTAACTCAAGATCATGATTATGATATTTTTTCTCATGATTTTTCAGCTGTCGTGATGGATAGGAAATAACATTATCATTCTACATAAGGACACAACCAAGTCCTTTCCTCGATGGATCATTATAAATAATGAACCCATCATTCCCTGATGGTAGAGTCAATATAGGAGCATTGACTAATCTTCTCTTTAGTTCTTCAAATCATTTTTCACAATATTTTGTCTAAAAAAATTTAACCCCTTTTCTTGTGAGCTTCATTAATAGGTTACCAATCACGAAAAATCCTAGATGAAACACCGATAATAACCTACTAATCCAAAAAAACCGTGTACCTTAGTTATACTCGTTGGTGCTGGCCATTCTTGGATTTCTCATTTCTTATAAGTATAAACATAGATTCTATCCTTAGAGACAATATGGCCAAGAAAAGAAATCTCTTGAAGCCATAATTCACAATTGCGAAACTTCCCATATAATTCATGTCTTCTATGAGTCTTCAGGATAATGTGCAAGTGATTTTCATGATCTTCGCCGCTTTTGGAATATACCAAGATATCATCAATAAATACCACCACAATATCATCAAGATATTCATTGAAAACTCCGTTCATTAGATCTATAAAAACAGAGGGTGCATTAGTCAACCCAAAAGGCATTACTGTAAACTCGTAATGCCCGTACCTAGTTTGAAATATTGTCTTCGAAATGTCTACCTTCTTCACACACAACTGATGGTATCCAGATCGAAGGTCAATCTTTGAAATGTATTGAGCTCCATGAAGTTGGTCAAATAAATCATCAATACGAGGTAAGAGATACTTTTTCATTATTGTTATAGAATTGATCTCCCTGTAGTCGATACATAACCTCATAGATCAACATTTCTTCTTACCAAAAAGGAAAGGGGATACCCATGGAGAAACACTAGGGTGAATAAATCCCTTATTACTCAATTACTCTAGTTGTTTATTTAGTTCCACTAATTCCACAGTGGTCATTCTATAAGGGGTCTTCGATATGGGCCTTGAAAAAGGAATTAGGTCAATGGAAATATCAATTTCTTATTCTGAAGGATGTCCAGGTAAATCATCCAGAAACACATCAACACATTCTTTCACAATAGGTACATCCTCTATTTGAACATTCCTTTCCTCACCCAGAGTTATTTCATTCTCTTCCTACCCACTAATTGAATTTAGTTGAGTTACCGGGGGTGGATCTAGGTAAGAATCAGGTGGTGATGATTCCGCTGTAAATATAAGGTGGTCTTTATCATCGTCATCAAAAATCATAACCTCATTCTTCTTAAAATTAATTTTCGCATCACGGTCTGAAATCCAATCCATACCAAGTATTATATCAAATTCAATCATTGGTATGATGATGAGATCAGCAGATAAAGAACATTTATAGGCCCTAATGGCAACAGATCCACAGAACATTGTATCAATGATACTTCCCTTAAGAGTTTTAACTGAAAATTCCTTGTTAAATAAAATTATAAACATCTAATTTTATTAGAAAACTAGGAAGATATGAAAAAATTCGATGATCCAGAAACAAATAATACATTTTCTAAACTTGAGGAAACCATTAAATTACCTACCACCACGTCTTTTGGAGGTTCAACCTTGGCAGTAGTGATTTCAGAAGCTTGGCCTTGATCCCTTTTCCTTTTTTGAGGTATGTTCCCCTATCGCTTAGGACATTCATTTGGATAATGTCCCATCTCACCTTAATTGTAGAATTGAACATCGATAGCTTCCTTCTTCCCTGTGCAATCATGAGCTTGGTGGCCTTTTTTACCACACTTGTAATAAACTCCCATTCTCTTCAAGAATGTAATGAGGTGTTTCTTCCCACTTTTACTACAGGATAGATAATCAACTTTTCCATTATTCCCCCTATTTCCTTCCCCAGAGTGATCAGAGGATCTCTTCTTCTCTTGCTTTGCATTAAATTCGTAAGACATAGAGAATTACTTTTCTATCTTGATAACAAATTAGAGAATATCTTCGTACGACGAGAAAGATTTTGAGACTAATGCTTGATAGAGAAATGGTTTCAACCCATCAAAGAAATGATCAATCTTACTCCATGGGTTACATATATAATATGTTTTATGCCTCGCTAACCTTGAAACGTTAGCCTTATACTTTGCGACATTCTCATCCTCCATTTCCTCAGACTCAGAAATTTCTATTCCATATCCGCTCGATGGTCATGAGGAAAGTATATTTCTAAAAAAATCTCTATAAAGTCCCTCAATTCAATATTTGATACTTAAGCATCTTACTTAATGTTTTGAATTAATTCCCACCACTGATCAGCATCTCTAGTGAGGCGATAAACTACCATGGCAACCTTTTCCCTTTCACTACTCCCCAAAGCCTGGAATATTTTCTCTAGGGAATTTATCCATTTCTCAGCTACTAGTGCATTTGTACCCCCATTGAATGTTGGTGGTTTTTTTCTCATGAATTGATCTAACTTTGATCCTCTATGCTATGGATCTTGGTGCTCCATGTGGGTATATTTATTTTTCATAACCTGAGTGAGTTGTCCCAGTATGGTGATTAGCTGATCAACACTAGTTGCATCACCAGCTCCACTATAATTATCTTGAGAAGGAGGGAAATCCCTATATGGAGTGCGTACATTGATACAGTTTCCATTTCTTCCACTAGGCTCTATTTCTAAACAATGGCATACAATAGATCAGTTTATGAATCACAATACATAAAACAAATTTTTTAAAACACTTGACATGAGTTGAATAGTTTATGGATATAATCCATTATCATAAAAATTTTTTCTTTGGGGAAATATATACTCAAAAACCCTTCATAATGGTCTGTAAAGAAAATGATAATTATACTAAGCATATCCCCCGAAAGTGTCATAACCAAGAGTAAAGCAAGGCTAATTGTCGTGCACCAATTCCCGTTCGTGTCTAGCTCAAAGAGGTGTTTCCAGGTTTTACAACTCGGTACATCTATTCTAGAGACACCTCTACCTGCTCATATCCAGACATGAATTTATTGCTCAGAAAACTCACAAAATCTCTACAATACCAAAATTGTAGGAAGGTCTTCTATACTAATCATAAAAGTCCATCTTAGGTCTATGTGCTCTAATAAGAGTTTATCTAAATATAGCTTCCAATGTTTGTACTAAACATCCTCTAATACCAACTCTAGCACCTCGACTAAAGTTACCCAGAGTTAGTACATTATTACATAACATTGGCATGATCCCAAAAGATCAAGTCTCAAAAGTCCAATTGGTTTAGTAGCCTTGGAATTACTAGATACATTCATAAAGTTTACATTACATCATAAAGTGAAAACTAGAACAACATATTGTCTCCACACTCATATCCCCTTATACTATCCCTGCAGGTCATTTGTAAAATAATTCTTCACATCTTGGAAAAATAAAACATAGAAAGGGGTGAGCTCATATGCTCATTAAGGATAACAATAGAGTGGAAAATTTCATAAATAATCATAAAAATTTAAGGAAATGTATAACTAAAAAAAGCCTTTTAAACTTGAAATTCATCATAATATGGAAAAAATAAAATGAAATAATTCCATTTACTTATTCACATGGATATTCTACTAGTCGAATAATCACATGCAATATCAAACCACTTTCATAATGATGGAATGCATAATGTCGGACTCTCATAACCACATACTCAAGGCCTTGTCCTAAGAGTACAAATTTTTTTGTCAAGGCCTTATTGAAGACACTATTTTGTCTCATGAGACCTACCGATGCATCGTGGAGCTATAGCGGGCTCCACCTATCACTTATTAAGTCCAATGAATTCCTTATATGAATAGGTTTAATCATAACATAAACATTCATATTAAAACTAGCATACGAAATGTTAATACATTCTCTATAAACCATGAATGGTATAAAAATAACACATCCACAGTCAAACATATAAAAAAACTTCAATAAAATATGGAAGTTTTGTATCATAATAAATAAACTTCAAATAAGCTTAAAATCTATCAAAGGATGTTGACATAGATGTAATCAAAACTATTTGAGAGAAATATCTCTTTTTTTAAATCATTTAAAAGTTATATAATTATAAAATGAAACATTTACTTTGAAAATATTATTATATGCTTGTAAGGGAATCATCGACGATTTTATAATGGAAGAAAATAGCCACACCCTCCTTATAAGTTAAAAAAGGCATTCATACCTTAATTTTGTAAAAAAGGTTAAAAATGACCTTGTTTGGAAAATGATGGAATGATTCATTTCAAACCATTGTATAAAAAGTTAAATAGGGGTATAGATTAATTTAAACCATAGTCTAGTAAATAATAAAAATGTTTTCGAATAAATATTTATGAAACATGGATGTTGATGATAATGAGGTCCCATTAGATACTTACATAAAAACAACATTGGATAATAAAGATATTGTGAAATTAACTCTTACCTTTTAATTTTACATGGTCTAGTGTAGTTTAACCTCATGTATAATGGTGAAATAATTGTTATTAAATTATATAATAATTATATACATTAATATGATATCATATATGATCTTTTTAACATTTCTTTGTTAATAATATCTTAGTATTATTATCGTTTCAGGTGTTAACTTACATGTTTTATTTTTTATGTATTGTTACATAAGCAATGTTTGTTATGGATATGTTATATCTTATTCATATCCTGAATGATATCAAGTCCCTAAACAATATTTTTAATCATCAAATGAGAATTAGACTTGAATGGATATGGTGGTGAATGAATCTCATCGTGTTCGTGGAGACAGTAGTCCGTACGTACGCACGAGCAACAATATCATTATTTTGATATTAAAATAACATATAATTAGATGGTATATCATATATACAGAATAATTATCATGTTATACTTATTATTTACATAAATTACACATCATTATCATACCCATCCAAATAATAATGTTTTGAATAACAATCACACCATGACGTGGAGATGGTAAGCCGTACGTACGCACGTATGGGGAAATTTCATTCAAAGGATGGATAGAATACTAAATATGGTTGTACCTATAACACCTCATTATTTCTTAGTATGTTATTTCTTCAATGTAATTGAATGACTTGCACTACACGCAACACTGAGTTCAAGCGCACCACGACTTACCAAACTAGCCGTTCAAAAGTGGTTATTAAATAGTATTAACTGAATTTTTAACTTTATATAATCCTGATAATTATATAATCCATATTATGAGTTTCTTAGACATAATGTAGGAATAAATTCATTTTTATTTTTCAAAAAATGCAACTTTACTGCCTTTTAATGGCGAACACTTTTTCAATCCAATATTTGAAACTTTTATATAGTCAATTTGACAAAATAATCTTCTTATTTAGAATCGGGACATAAGAATTTAATTTCAATAAATTTTTGGTATTTTTATGATAACTTTAATATTTGGGTGAATAGTGAAAAACGCTATATTTTAACTAAAAATGACTTTTTTAATCAAAATAATTTATAGTGTTAAATTATAAATTTTAATTGTTTGTAAGTATAAATAGATTAAATTTTTACCATTTAATCCAATGATTGTCATTGTAAGTAATTTTACTTTGAAATTGGACATAAATAAGTGTCAATCTTTTGATAGTTATTATTTATTAAAAATATGCCTTTTGGTTTTGACAGCGGGAATTAATTTTCAATTAATAAATACAACTTCTATTTTTTGAATTTGGTAAAATAGACTTCATTATTGAATTCATAATTTCAAAATTAACTTAGGGTGAATTTTTGGTATTTTTCTAAATTTTTTTAATTTTTTATTAATAGTGAAAAACACAGAGTTATAGTATACAACCGATTTTTTATTTAAATAATAATTTATTTTATTTAAATTTATTTTAGGTCAAAATAGACACATAATACATATATATGTTCATTTTAATTCATTAGAGTTGATTTATAATAATTTTATATAAATAAAAATGTTATTGAACATTTCAACGTCTTTTACCCATCTCATATGAGAATTTGCAAATTCACATAAAACATAATTTTACCGCTTCTGTGAGTGGAATTTAGAAAATATGAGAGACATGGTTAATATCAAGGAGTAAAATTTAGTTCAATAATATTAAAATAATTTTTTGGGAATAGTAACTTTCTACTTTTATTTACCATCGTAAAAAGTAAATAGGGTAATTAAGGGTAAAAATGAAATTATTATTACCCTAACACATGTCCTAATTCTATTGGATAAATACAATTCGACCAAAAAAAACCTGAGGAATAAAATATGAACTTCTTTGGTCCACTTGGATTAGATTAAGATATTTATTATTATTTAATTCAAAGAAGAGTTAAAAGAGCTAAAATCAATGTTTAATAACTAAAACATTATTAATATAGAATTATACATAAGATAAAATCAATTACAAATATTCATTGGAAAGATAAAAATATTTCCTATATAATGGAATTTTATTTATTATTTTTATACATTAAATAATTTAATTTATTTATTACAAAATGGTGATGCATTAATTACATAATTAATGAAATATTAAAATAATTGATATTATAAATATCCAAATAAATGTAATTTGAGACTTTTTATGAATTACAATAATTTTATAGTTTAATATGACATATTATTATTGGTTATATGAATTATATTCTAAGTAATAATGTATTTATGAATTTATCAAAAACCAAATACTCAATAGTGTAAAAATTGACATAAAAGAGTTTTTAAAACAAATATTATATTAATAATTGATATTATATTCTTAAAAATATAAGGTTCGGCCAGAAAACTTATATAATGATATGTGTATCATTAATGGACCACTTTGGGGTCTATTGGAAGTATATAGTATTTTTATTAACTATGTAATATAAAAATACAAAGAGACATGGTAAATGTTTAACTATTTAACTAAGAGTTAAATCTAAATGATAAGGGTACTATAGTGACACAAACCTGTCTAAAATATATTGGTTGAATATTTTTCCACCCCTCCCCACCTTATACTTTTAATAATACACTTTGGATCCATTATTAACCTAATATGAATTTATTATAAATTAATACTTTACGTTTTTTCCAAAGAGCATCTCCTCCCCCTTATAAAAGGAAACCACTTCTAACCAATTCATCACACCTATCAAGCCTTTTGGCACATCAAAACTCTACCCAATTAAGCTCCCTACATCCCTATCCTCCTTCTAGAAGCCTTAACTTAGGCATAAACCACTTGAAGAGTCCTTTTTGGTTCAGACCAAATGGAGTTACCCAAATTAAAGGTAACGTTTTCTCTTAGCTTATTTTATTTTATTTTTATTCTCCAACCCCTAAACTCTTATTATTATTTTAATTTGTAACAAAAATAGTATCCAAAATATATTAGGATATTGTTATGAGAATTTTTCTAACTACACTTACACGCACCTCCATTTAATGGGTGAAGAATATAATGTTTCTATGGATGGTAACCAAACGCCTCACGAAACGATGATTGTTTAATTATCTCCTACCACCTCTTATGGTGTCCATTATGATGGAAATATAATTAAATATAATATTAATGATTTTTATTTTATATATAATCATATTTCATTACATTTTATAGCATACCATTATTCATTTCACTTTGTATATATATACGATAATTTCATTTGAGGAAGTGCGGACTACCGCCCCCTCAAAGTGATATGACTCATTCATACATACATGGAACATATAAAGGATGGTGTTAATGAACTTAAGTAACATATATAAGATATTATATTATACTGGAATAATAATATACCTATGTATCATTTTGTTTTGATTCCTTTTAAAATGAAAATGAAATCGAAGTAGCGTTCGTGCGTACGTACGGACTACCGTCTCCACAAACGCGATGAGATTCATTCCCCATCGTATCCATTAAAGAATAATTTTATTTGATGATTAAAAATAATGTATAGGGACTTGATATAATTCTGTATATTAATAAGATACAACTTATAGATAACAAACACGACTTGTGTAAAAAAACATATAAAAGAAAACGAGTAAGTTAACACCTGAAACGACGATAATACTAAGACATTATTAACAATGAAATCTTAAAAGATCATATATGATATAATATTAATGTATATGATTATTTTATAATTTAATAAAAATGATTTAACTATTATACAGGAGGTTAACCAACCCTCGACCAAGTAAATGTACAAGGTAAGGGTTTATTTCACAATCTCTTCCTTATCCGATTTTGTTTATACGTAATTATCTACTGGGACCTCTTTATCACCCACATCCATGTTTCTTAAAAATTTATTTCAAAAAATTCTTAGTATTTTACAAAATATGGCTTAAAGTCATTTATACCATTGTTTTACTTTTTGTATGAATTTTATAATGTAATCTTTATGTCATTTTCCAAACAAGGACATTTTTAACCTTTTTGGAAAATTAAGGTAAGAATGTCTTTTTTTAACTTATACGGCAGGTGAAACTATTTTCTACTGTTCTAAAATCTTCAAATCTTCCCTTACAAGCTTATAAGAATATTTTCAAAGTAAATGTTTTATTTTATAATTATGTGACTTTTAAATGATTTCAAAAAAATAGATATTTCTCTCAAATAGGATTGATTTCATCTATGTCAACATCCTTTGATGGATTTTAAGCTTATTTGATGTTGATTTATTATGATACAAAACTTCTATATTGTATTGAAGGTTTTGTGATAATTTTGACTATGGATGTGTTATTTTTACACCATTCATGGTTTATAGGGAAAGTATTTACATTTCGTATGCTAGTTTTAATAGTAATGTTTATGTTATGTTTAAACCTGTTCATATGAGGAATGCATTGGACTTAGTATGTGACGGGTGGATCCCGCTATAGCTCCTTGATGCATCAATAGGATCATGAGACAAACTAGTTTCTTGGCATGAGGCCTTGACAAAATCTTATTTGTATTCTTGGCACGAGGCCTTGTCTACGTGGTTATGATAGTCTAGCATTATGCATTCCATCATTATAAAAGTTGTTATTGATATTGCATGTGATTATTCGACTAGTATAATATCCATGTGAATAAGTATATGGAATTATTTCATTTTATTTTTTCCATATTATGTTGAAGTTCAAGTTTAATGGTCTTTTGTTTTTGTTATACATTTCCTTAAAAGTTTATGTTTATTTATGAATGTTTCCGCTATATTGTTATCCTTACTGAGCATCTGAGTTCACACCTTTCTATGTTTTATTTTTCCCAGGATGTGAAGAAGTATTTTATGACTGGCCTACAGGGATAGCCTGAAGGGGATATGAGTGTGGACTATGGATACCATGTTATTGTAGTTTTTCACTTTATTATGTAATGTAACATTTATGAATGTATCTAGTGTTTCCAAGGCTACTAAAATAATCGTTCTTTCAAGACTTGATCTTTTGTGATCATTCCAATGATACGTAATAATGCACCGAGTCTGGGTAACTTGGGTCAGGGCATTACAGTTGGTATCAGAGGAAGTTTAGTATAACCCTTGGAAGCTAGATTTAGATAAACTCTGATTAGAGAAGATAGCCCTAAGATAAAATTTGAGGATTAGTATAGAAGAATTTCATAGAATTTTGGAATTGTAGAGATTTTGTGAGTTTTCTGAGCAATACATCCTTGTCTGGATACGAGCAGTTAGAGGTGGCTCTGACATAGATGTACCTAGGGGTAAAACCTGAAAACATCGCTTTGAGCTAGACTCAAATGGGAACTAGTGCACGACAATGGGCCTTGCTCCACTCTTGGTTACGACACTCCCGGGGGATATTCTTAGCATAATTTTCATTTCCTTTACAAACCATTATGAAGGTTTTATGAGTATATACTTCCTAAATGAATTTTTTTTATGATTATGGATTATATCCATAAACTGTTCAGTCTATGTCAGTTATTTTACAAGTTTGGAATTATTCATTGCTATTCATAAACTGACCTAGTGTTTTCCATTGTATAGAAATGGATCCCAGTAGAAGGAATGTGAACTCCAACAATACGTATGATCCAAAGAGTATGAATGATCAAATCTTTCACAGTATTAAGCCAACATTTAGAATTGAAATGGTATCCCTTTTATTCTCATCTTATGAAGAAATAGTATCATGTGTTAATAATTTATGTAAATAATTCTTCGAGTCCTATGGCTTTGAAGGGAAGCAAGAGAAGAAAAGGATGGAAGAGAGAAAGATGGATAAAGGGAATAGGAAAAAGAAGAACTTTCCCATATGTGGTAAATGTGGGAAGAAACACCCTGGAACTTCACTTAAGGGAATGATATTTTGTTATATGTTTGGAGAAAAAGGACCCCAAGTATGTGACTACAAGGGTAAGACAATGGTTTCAAATGAACAATTCTTTATCTGTAAGGAGTTGGGAAACTACGCGAACTGATGTCCAAATCATCCGAGTATTCCCAAAATAATGCTATTAGATAATAATCAAGTTATGAAACTACCACAGATGAGGAGGAATGATTAGAGTTCTTATGTTGTTATCAGATATTTATGTCATTTGAGTGTTGTATCAACAATGTACTGGTAATAATAATTATGGAGTATATAAGGATTGTATTGTAGTACTATTTCATTAAGGACGTCAGATTGTGTGGAACCAAGAAAAGTGACTCAATAGAAGGTTAAATTTTTGGAAAATATATGGTAGAGAGAAAGATAAACCACAATATGGTTTTGATACTGAGGTAGTGATTTTGGAATAATACATGATTTATTTGGATATATCATATTGGATATTCTTGAATACCGTGAGAATGATTAATGATTTGTATATTCCATCATTGTTAGAGTTTGCAACATTTTTGGATGGAAGGAGTATATCCAGTTTTCTATAAAGAATAAGGGATCATGAATGTAATCAAGAAGGTTTTATGGTAATTCAGGATGTAGTAGTGTTTTAAAAGAATACATGATGAAGGTGTTAACATGTCATTATGTGTAAAAATGGAGCTTCATTATGTTTACCTTCCTTATAATTTTTGGACTGTGAGTTTGGACTGAAGTACTATAGATAATTCCAGTTTGTGATTATTTTTTGATTGCCAAAAAAAGGACAACCCGTAGGTCGAGCGACAACCCGTCACATCCGGCAAGGCCGCAAGACTTGAACCCGCAACCGAAGGGCCACAAGTGTGTATCACCTACTACTGGCCCACGTGATGTCCTGGATTGAATATTGTAGTCTTTTTTTAAATAAAATTTGGTATATGAATTATAAATTCATTTTTTAACCCTATACGAATAGGATAAATAGAATATTATCTTTAAGTTCTATTATCTTTTAGAGTGAAAGATGAGTTTGGGGTAGAAATTAGTTAATGGATGAGACTATATTTGTCAATTATATAGTTTTATTCTTCTATTATTCTATGAAGAAATTAATTGTTATACTTTACTGAAGGGATCTTAAAACAAAAAATGTGTTATCCAAGTACCTGATGTTTTGTTGAACCGATGGTATTTTAAATCATTATAAATTGATGAATTTAAGGCCCTCAATTTTACACTTGTTTGTGATTGATGACCTCAATCACTACCTATAATTTTTACATTTTTCCTCCTATTATATGTCTCTAATTTCCACAAATGTTCTCCTAATTGAGATCGTAATTTGGTGGTGACCCTTTTATTTCCCTTTACCTCTTATTAAGACTAAATTTTATTAACCTAATTTCTGATGTGGGTTTTCCCCACAAATGTATTTTCTATTTTCAACCATTTATTTTTGATGAAAAATTTTCAATTTTCAACGACGCAATTTATTGAATGAGGGAAGAATGTAACACCCCAAGATTTCTTAGTACGTTATTTCTTCAAAGTAATTCAATAACATGCCCAACACGCAACACTGAGTTCAAGCGCACCACGACCTACCAAACTAGCCGTTCAAAAGCGGTTATTAAATAGTATTATCTGAATTTTGAACTTTCTATAATCCTTATAATTTTAGAATCCATATTATGTGTTTCTAAGACATAATGTAAGAAAAAAAAATTCATTTTTACTTTTCAAAAAAAGAAATTTTACCACCTTTTAATGGTTAACCCTTTTCAAATCGAATATTTGAAACTTTTATATAGTCAATTTGACTAAAATAAACTTCTTCTTTAGAATCGGGATATAAGAATTTATTTTCAATAAAGTTTTGGCGTTTTTCTAATAACTTTCATATTTGGGTGAATAGTGAAAAATAATATATTTTAATTAAAAACGACTTTTTAATGAAAATAATTTAGTGTTAAATTATAAATTTTAATGGTTTTGAAGTATAAATAGATTATATTTTTATCATTTAATCCAATTATGGTCATTTTAAGTAATTTTACTTTGAAATTGGACATAAACATGTGTCAAACTTTTGATAGTTATTATTTTTAAAAATACGCCTTTCAGTTTTGATAGCGTAAAATAATTTTAAATTAATAAATGCAACTTATATGTTTTTAATTTTGTAAAATATACTTCATTATTGAATTCATAATATCAAAATTATCTTAGGGTGAATTTTTGGTATTTTTTCTGAAAACCTTTAATTTTTGATGAATAGTGAAAAACACTGAGTTATAGTATAAAACCGAATTTTTATTTAAATAATTTTTTATTTTATTTAAATTTATTTTAGGTCAAATTAGAAACATAATACCTATATAAGTTCAATTTAATTAATTGGATTCGGTTTATAATAATTTTAGATATATAAAAATGTTATTGAACTTTTCACCGTCTTTTACCAATCTCCTAAGAGAATTTGAAAATTCACATAAAAATTAATTTTACCGCTTCTGTGAGTGGAATTTCAAATATATTATAGACATGGTTAATATCAAGGAGTAAAATGTGGTTCAATAAGATAAAAATAACTTTTTGTGAATAGTAATTTTTTACTTTTATTTACCACGGTAAAAAGTAAATAGGGTAATTAAGGGTAAAAATGAAATTATTATTACCCAAACACATGTACTAATTCTATTTTATAAGTATAATTCGACCAAAAACAATATTAGAAATTAAATATGAACCTCTTTGGTCCACATAGATTAGATTATAATATTTATTATTATTTAATTCAAAGAAGAGTTAAAAGAGTTTAAATCAATGTTTAATAACGAAAACATTTTTAATATAAGGTTATACATAAGATAAATTCAATTATAAAAATTAATTAGAAATATAAAAATATTTCCTACATAATGGTATTTGATTTATAATTGTTAGACATTAAATAGTTTAATTTATTAATGACACAATGGTGATGAAGTAATTACTAATTAATAAAATATTAAAATAATTGAAATTATAAATATTCAAATAAATGTAATTTGAGACTTTTTATGAATTCCAATAATTTTATAGGTTAATATGACATATTATTATTGGTTATATGAATTATATTCTAAGTTATAATGTTGTTATGAATTTATCAAAACCAAAATACGCAATAGTTTAAAAATTGACATAAAAAAGTTTTTAAAACAAATATTATATTATTAATTGACATTATATTCCTAAAAATATAAGGTTCGGCTGAAGGACTTATATAATAATATTTTTATCAGTAATGGACCACTTGGGGGGGGGTCTTAGAAGTATATAGTAAGTTTTTTAACTATATAATATAACAATACAAAGAGACACGGTAAATGTAAAACTATTTAACTAAGAGTTAAATCTAAATGATAAGGTTACTATAGTGAGCCAAACCTATATAAAATATATTGTTTGAGTGGTTTTAGACCCATCACCACCTTAAACTTTGAATAATACACTTTGTATCCATTATAAATGGAATATGAATTTATTATAAATTAATACTTTATGTTTTTCTTAATGAGCCCCTCCCCCCCCTTATAAAAGGACACCACTTCTAACCAATTCCTCACACCTCTCAAGCCTTTGGCTCGTCCAAACTCTACACAATTAATCTCCCTACATCCCTATCCTCCTTCTATAATCCATAACTTAGGCGGAAAGCCCTTCAAGAGTCCTTTTTGGTTCAATCCAAAGGGAGTTACCCAAATTATTGGTAACGATTTCTCTTAGCTTCTTTTCTTTTATTTTACTTCTCCAACCCCTGAACTATTCTTATTATTTTATTTTGTAACAAAACCATTATCCTAAATATATTTGGATATTTTTATTAAATTTATTATAACTACACTTACACACACCTCTATCTAATGGGTGATGAACATACTGTTTCTCTAGATGGCAACCAAATGCCTCACGAAAAGTTGATTGTTCAATTATCTCCTACCACCTCTCATGGTGGCCATTATGATGGAACTATAATTAAATATGATATTTATGATATTTATTTTATATATAGGCTTTTGTAATTCTATTTTATATCATAACATTATTCGTTTCATGTTGTATATATATACGATAATTTCATTTGAGGAAGTGCAGACTACCGCCCCCTCAAAGTGATATGACTCGTTCATACATACATGGAACGTATAAAGGATGGTGTTAATGAACATAAATAAAATATATAAGATATTAAATTATAATAGAATAATAATATACCTATGTATCATTTGGTTTTGATTCCTTTTAAAATGAAAATGAAATGGAAGTAGCGTTCGTGCGTACGTTCGGATTACCGTCTCCACGAATGCGATGAGATTCATTCCCCATCGTATCCATTCAAGAATAATTTCATTTGATGACTATAAATAATGTTTACAGACTTGATATCATTCATTATATGAATAATATACAAACTATGGATAACAAACACTACTTATGTTACAAAACATATAAAAGAAAATGAGTAAGTTAACACTCGAAACGACGATAATACTAAGATATTATTAACAAATCAATGTTAAAAGATCATATATGATATCATATTAATGTATATGATTCTTGTATAATTTAATAACAATGATTAGACTATTATACATGAGTTTAAACTAACCTTGACCAAGGAAAAGTACAAGGTGAGGGTTTTTCTCACAATCTCTTTATTATCCGAGGTAGTTTATACGTAATTATCTACTGAGACCTCTTTATCATCCAGATCCATGTTTCATAAAAAAATATTTCAAAACATTCTTAATATTTTACAGAATATGGGTTAAAGTCATTTATACCTTTTCTTTACTTTTTATAAGAATTTTATAAAGGAATATTTACGTCATTTTACAAACAAGGACCTTTTTAACCTTTTAGACAAATTAAGGTAAGAATGCCTTTTTTTAAACTTATACGGTGGATGCGGCTATTTTCCACTATTGTAAAATCTTCAAAGCTTACCCTACAAGATTATAAGAATTTTTTAAAAGTAAATGTTTTATTTTATAATTATGTGACTTTTAAATTATTTCAAAGAAAGATATATTTCTCTCAAATAGTTTTGATTTCATCTATGTCAATATCTTTTGATCGATTTTATGCTTATTTGAAGTTGATTTAAAATGATACAAAACTTCAGTATTGTATTGAAGGATTTGTGATATTTTTGAATGTGGATGTGTTATTTTTATACCATTCATGGTTTATGGAGAATGTATTTAAATTTCATATGCTAGTTTTAATACGAATGTTTATGTTATGTTTAAACCTATTCATATGAGGAATGCATTGGACTTAGTAAGTGACAGGTGGAGCCCGCAATAGCTCCTCGATGCATCAGTAGGTCTCATGAGAAAAACTAGTGTCTTGGCACTAGGCCTTGAAAAAATCTTATTTGTAGTATTGGCACGAGGCCTTGGATACATGGTTATGATAGTTTTTCATTATGAATTCCATCATTATGAAAGTGGTTATTGATATTTCATGTGATTATTCGACTAATAGAATATCTTTGTGAATAACTAAATGGAATTATTTAATTTTATTTTTTCCATATTATGCTGAAGTTCAATTTTAAAAGGATTTTATTTTAGGTATACATTACCTTTAATGTTTATGTTTATTTATGAATGTTTTTGCTATATTGTTATCCTTACTGAGCATCTGAGCTCACCCCTTTCTATGTTTTATTTTTCCCAGGATGTGAAGAAATATTTCATGACTGAACTGCAAGGATAATATGAAGGGGATATGAGTGTGGATTATGGAGACTATTTTATTATATTTTTTCACTTTATGATGTAATGTAACATTTATGAATGTATCTACTATTTCCAAAGCTACTAAACTATTCGGTCTTTTGAGACATGATCTTTTAATATCATTCCAATGATACGTAATATTGCACCGAATCTGGGTGATTGGGGTCAGGTCGTTATAGTACCATATTTATAATAACATCACAGTATATAGAATATACTAGAGTTATTATTTTAGAATGTAAATAACAAAGAAAGAAGAAGTTGAAGAAGAAAGGAACTTGAAAGTGGGTGGAAAAAACATTTCCTATTCTTCAGGTTCTTCCTTTCGATTTGATCAAAAGGGATCTTTAGGATGGATTTATGATCAAATAAAGGCCTCTAAGTTAAAGTGAGGGAAGTTGAGAGAATATTTAGGCAGGGTTTTTCGGAGCCAGAAGGCTTTGAAGGTGTGAATTAGAGATAAGGGGGGAGTGCCCTTTTATACGAGAGGTGAGGGGCACCTTTGGAAAAGAAAAAAATATTATTTTATAATAAATTCACATTCGGTTTCTAATGGATCCAAAGTTTATTATTTAAATTTTAAGGTGGGTATAGGTTGAAAAACACTAAAAAATAGGTTTTAGACAGGTTTGGGTCACTATATTAACTTTATCCTTTTTATTTAACTCTTAGTTAAATAGTTTTACATTTACCATGTCTCTTTGTATTTTTATATTATATAGTTAATAAACTTACTATAAACTTTCAAAAGACCCCCAAGTGGTCCATTATTGATACACCTATCATTATATAAGTCCTTTTTCTAATCCTTATATTTTTAGGAATATAATATCAATTAATAATATTATATTTGTTTTAAAAAATTATTTATGTCAATTTTGAGAATATTTAATAATTGATTTTTTTAAAAATATTAAAAACTTTATTAATTGGAACAGAATTTATTTAAGTAATTATAAGATGTCAAATAAACCAATAAAACTCACTTATGTCATCAAAACATTCAAATTTTATATATTTTAACATTTATAATACCAATTATTTGATTCTTTCATTAATAAGGAAAATACTTTATCATTATTATGTCATAAATATATTTTATTAATCAATGTCTAAAAATTATAAATAAACTAAAATTATGTAGGAAATATTTTTATCATTTTAATGAATATTTATAGTAAAAAATATAGCATATATAACCTTATTTAAATTTTTTTTTCTAAGAGATATATGTTTATGTCGTTTTTGTATTTACTTTAACTTAATTAATACAAAGTGTCATTATCACTTACAAATGGATCTATGGGGTCCCAAAATCGATCCAAATATTTCAATGGTCAAACATGTATCAAAAAATATTGTTAGGACTTGTTTTAAGGTAATTTTATATTATTATAATATTATTTGTTTACCCTTATTTACCGGATTTACCCTTTAACCATGGTAAATAAAATATTTAACAAATTAATTATTCGAAATGTATAAAAATAAAAGTTACCTATTTACAAAATTCGGACCTCCTGATTCTAAATATGTAATCCATTTTTCTAAATTCAAAACACAAAAGTGGATGAAATTAATTTAAAATTAATTCCTGTTGTCAAAACAAAATGCGTGTTTTTAATGAAATAATAAGTATCAAAAGAGTGACACTTGTTTATGTCTAGTTTAAATGTAAAATTACATCCAATTACCAAAATTGTATTAAATGGTAAAAATATATTCTAACTAAACTTTATAACCACTCAATAGTATAATTTATCACTATAAATTATTTGGATTAATTTTTTTAATTAAAGTTTAGTATTTTTCACTATTCATCAAAAATTGGAAGTTCTTAGAAAAATATCAAAAATCCACCTTAGGATAATTTCGATATTTTGAATCCAAAAATTAAGTCCATTTTTAATGATAAAATGTTTAAAATTTCAAAAATTAGGTATTACTATTCATAACGGCTAGTTTGATTGGTTGTGGTGTGTGTTGAACTCGAAGTTGCATACAACACATGCTATTGTATTATTTAAAGAGAAGCATACTGTGGAAGAATGGGGTATTAAATTGATGATCCTCTCTCTTATAAGGAAGCAGTAGAAATCTTAGAAGCCAAAATATGGATAGATTCTATGAATTATGATATGGATTACATGTATCAAAACCAAGTCTGGGTTCCGATCAATAAGCAAGTTGATGTAAATCATATTGGATGAAAATGGGTATTCAAGAGAAAACTGGACATGGAAGGTCATGTTAGCACCTATTAAACAAGGCTAGTGGATAAAGGATTCATTCAACATCAAGGAATTGAATATGATGAAACCTTCTCTCTAGTGGCCATGTTTAAATACATATGATTCATACATGCCATAACATCTTACCATAACTATGAGATTTAGAAAATTGATGTCAAAACAGCATTACTTAATGGGAACCTTCAGGAAGATGTGTATTTGACAGAACCAGAAGGGTTTATGACACCATGTGAAGCCAAATAGGTTTGCAAGATGCAAAAACCCATTTTTGGATTAAAGAAAGAATCCAGGTCATGGAACATTCGATTTGATGAAGCCATAAAGGAATTTAAGTTCATTAAGAATGAATGTGTGCTATGTGTTTATGAGCGGATTAATGGGAATTCAATCATTATACTCGTAGTATATGTTTATGACATATTACATATTGGAAACGATGTACCCGTATTACAGTTATTTAAGGATTGGTTGAACAAGTGTTTCTCCATGAAGGACATTGGTGAAGCAACCTATATTTTAGGGACCAAGATCATTCGTGATAGATTCAAGAGGCTTCATGGACTAAGTAAGAGTATATAAATTGACCAGATACTGAAGAGATTTAGTATGAACAATCCAAGAAGGGATTAGTTCCAATTTCACATCGCCTACATATTTCTAAAAAAATGTGTCTTCAGACACAATAGGAGAAAGACATAATGAGTAAGATCCCATACCCTTTGGTGATAGGATCCATCATGTATGCCATGTCATTTACTAGGATTGATGTTGCCTATATACTAATCATGGTAGGTAGATATCAAAAAGATTGAGGAGAACAACATTGGACTGTTGTTAAGACAATCATTAAGTATATGTGAAGAACTAAGGATATGATCCTGGTTTATGGAAGTTAAGAAGATCTTTTCATCAGAGGGTATGCAGTTACTGGCTTTCAGATAGTCTAGAATGATCTGAAGTTGCAATCTAGATATGTTTTCTGTCTCAATGGAGGAGCTGTGAGATGGAAGAGTTCAAAGAAACCAGTTGTCGCAGATTCTACAGTGAAGTCTGAATATACAACAGCTTCTAATGTAGCCAAGGAAGCCATCTAGATTGGAAACTTTTTCTTGGAGCTTGATGTGGTGCGTAGTAGTAAAGATCCGATGACATTATATTGTGATAACATTACAGCAGTGTCTCTTTCAAGAAAACCAACTTCACATAAACGAACAAATAACATACTCCATAAGTATCACCTCTTGATGGATTTCTATCACAGGGGTGAATTTGTAATGAGTAGAGTGTCGACAGAAGATAACATGGAAGACCCCATGACTAAAGGCCTATCTCAGTATAAGTGTGAATATCATGTGGGAGTTAGCGGGTTAAATGTTATTAGTAGATGGATCTAGTCCATGTAGGAGTATGTTGGAGTTGGTGGCCTAGAACCAACTATTTTGTACTTTATTCATTAATAAATACCTTACAACATATTTATTTCTCTTCTACGTGACAATGCGTGTGATAATATCTGAAGGATAGCTATTCCATTAAAGGGTCATAGCAGATCCTGGATATAATGAGAACCCATAAGTTCCATAACACTGTTCTTGAACATATGTTCTATAGCTGGATGAAGCTATTTGAGGGACACAAATAATACATTCCATTAAGGGTGAGGACTCATAAAACATTGAGGCACATTCTCATGGTGTGTGCCCTTGTTAATATCTTGGAGGATATTTTGAGAACCAGACCCACTAGTATGGAATAAAAATTTTATAGTGTCATTGGATGTTCCTATCTACATATGTGTGTATTGTTCCTTAGACTTTAAGATTATTATTAATTGGTATTCCAACTTGTTCACTTAGAAGTATTGATGAAAACTGTGATGACACACTATTAGTTGTGGGGTAGGATATGTTGGGTGCATTGTGAGTAATACTGCATTAATTAATAATGGGATAAAGGATTTGTCCCATATGTTCCATAATAGAAGTAGGTATCTCAAGCCCTTTGATGGAATTGAAATAGCCTAAATAAATCCATGGCCATGGTATGAAATGGGCGATTTCAATTCTAGAAAGTCAAAGAAAAAATAATCGAGCAAATGGGTTGAAGGCACTAGGATGAAACCCTATTGATTTGAGATAACGAGACAAAATAATTAAATTACACAGTTTGTGTTCGTAGGAGGTGACACGTCATTGTGGCGTTAACTTATTTCTCTACAGGTTTCTTGACATGTTTCTAGATGATAACCATGGAGTTTTGGAAAGCTCCACCTAATGCCACTCTGAAAGAGGCCTAGAGGGTCACACACTAAGTGAGTCCAAGTATCTCAGTTAAATACTAATTTAACAAGTAAAAAAATATTATTCCCAACTGTGGTTGAATAACTATTTATTGATGCATGAACACATTTATTTAGACACTAGTTATTTGATAGAATATATTGTGGGTGAAATAATATATTTATTGTTGAGTAATGCAGTGATATTTATTTTAGAAATAAATAGCCATTATTCAAGGTCTAATAAATTTGGTGGAGCAAATAAAGAGAATGGAAAAACAAAAGTTCATGACATGTATATTAATATACAAGTCATGTGTTGTTTCTTGGAATTTATGAGAAATAATATTATTTATTTAATTAAATAATATTATGTGTAATTCACTAGGAACATGTCATGTAATAATAATAGTCAACTATTATTATTCGACATGGGGTATTTTTTCAAATTAAATGAAATTAATAAATGATTTCAGGTAATTAATTAATTTTATTATTCTAAGTAATTAAACTCTCAATTACATAATTCTCATTATCATATCCATTTTCAGTTGTTTTTTATAATGGATTTGTAAAATCTCTCAAGCCAAGAGAAAATTCCTTTTCCACTAACAACACTCACATGCTACGAGAGAGAGATCCACCTCCACCGGATCAAGGCAATCAAAGGTATACATCGCAATTTAAGGCTCTTTTATGCTAGCACCTAGAGACCCCTTTAGCATTGTATAGAGACACATGGAGCATGTGTGGATCACCACTAGAGGAATCCTACATTTGGATTATATAATGAAATGAAAGATCACATCATATCATGACCAGAAACATCATTGAAGAAATAATTTTATCAATGTAATTCTAGTCAATTAATTAAATTAATTATAAGCAATATATGATGATCCTATTTATAGTTCTGGGACTCCCCTATTTCTTTTTGTTATTCCTTCTATTCCAAATATCCAACATTTTATTATCATGACAGATCTCAGATTGATCATTGTTAACCCTAAAATTAATGTTGGGTACACCCACCAATGCAATTCCATTGCGTCCGAAACCTACATGAACAACTTAGGTTGACAACACAATGGTACCCCGGTCTATAATCTATATCATCTCTCACCATGGAGACATATACACTCACAATAGTAACAAGGTTTCTAATCCATGTAATATTCACACCAAACAGGCTAGTTTCTAACAATGGTGACCATGAACTAAAAATGTCAGGGACTTACCAGCACTATCTCTTTTAGTTTCATCAATAGAACTTGAAAATTTATGAAAAAAAGGATTTCTAACAGACCCAACACCTGGACCGGACCATGAAATGGCCCAATTGGCATTCTTGATCTCTTATGGGCTGGAAAGTAGTGTGTGGGTATAAAAAATTCACATTTTGGGAATGCTTTCACCCAAGGTAACAACCATGAAGAATTAACATGAATCTAACATCACATAACGAACCTTAACCACATCTGAAAGAAATAAAACTAACACATTTGAACATTTTACTATTAAAAAAACTAAAAATTCTAAAATGGGAGGGATACCAAGTAGACCACAACCCAAAAAACTCTATGCAATAATATGGTCATCTGAATCAAGCCACCACCACCCCCACCTGAATGATAAGAACTAGTACCAACTAGATCTATTTTTATAACTATGAAATATTTATTAGTTTCCTAGGTAAAAAATATCAAGGCCTATAAACACCTAAGGGTGTATGTCGAGTGTGATCCAAACTCCAATAGTGTAACGACCAAATGTTTTATTAGTTGAAATTCACTTATTCTAATTAAGTCATATAGTATAATCAAATAAATTCACAACACAATGCCACATCATGATTAAATGAACTACTAAATGATATGTGACATTTAAAAATATTTTTTCAACTTTTTTGTTTTGAATTTGAAAAATATGACATACATGGTTGTGATCAATAAGATGTTTGGAGTCCGATAGGAAGAACTTAATTTTTTGGTGAATAGTAACATACCCTTATGAATAGTAAAGTTACCCTTATGAATAGTAATATGACCCTTATGAATACTAAATAATCTAAGAAAATATTAACATTACCAATGAAAGTATAAATAAAATTTATCCATCTTATATGTGACAATATGATATTGTGGTTACTGTTGGTATGTCATAAATAATTAATTACAATTTTATGAATAACTTATTAATTTAAATAAAAATGAGTCTTCATAAAATGTATATATAAAATAATATTTTGATTTATTATGATCAAAAGATAATTTTATGAGACCTTAATTAATTTTTCACAGTGTTAGAAAATTTATTTTTTAATATGTATTTTTCAAATAAATTATGATTTTAATTAAAAATTAAATTTAAAATACATATAAGATTATTTTCATAAATTGGGTTCATTTTCTAATTCTACAGGTCAAAAAATGGTCCAGGTAATTTTTTTTTGATTTTTCTAAAATACATGGATTTTTTTGAATAGTGAAATTCGATAATTAATGAAATATGATATATAAATGAAATTATGCATCAAAATTGAGTCATGGATGATGTAAATAACTATTGGTTATAACCCACATTCTATCTTTTATATTTTTGGTCACAATAATCAATACCATTCATAGTATTGGGAAAATTTATTAAACTAATTATTAAAATAATTAGAACACCCTCCTCTCCTACACTATAAAAACCACCCTCACCCCAACTTCTATTCACTCTTCTCAAGCCTTGAGCCTAGTCCAAATTATACTCAAATATCTCCATATGCCCCTAAAACACTTTCATTGACCCTTGGTCTCATATAGAGTCCAAAACCTCTCCCCAAAAGAGGCTCTCAAGGAAGGAATATAGAAGAGTTAAACTACTCTATTCTTTCCTTTTATTTTATTTTTCATATTCCTTAGTTTTCATTACTATCCTCACCTATACTCATCAAAATAGTGTGATAAATACGATAACATACATGTAATGGAATTTTGTTATTCTAATGGAATAAATCATCATCATCTCACATTACCCCTACTTTTATACTATAAATTAAAACACCATCTGAGATGTGTTAATTCGTCACATTCAAGGATGATAGGTTTTAAATTTCTATTATCGTCTTCAAATATGATCATTGAAACATTTTTATGGAAAACAAATACAAGAATATATATATATTCTATCTTACCTCAGGTTATGGAATCTTTTTTACATATGATATTATTTTATAAAGAAAAATGTGTTCGTTGTGTTTAAAAACCACCAATTAACCAAAACGGTTATCATTAAAGTTTTACATAATGATTGACTTTCACACAAACTAACCAAATAAATTTTATAACCATGTAATATTCTGTCTGTTCAATAATAATATATAAATCCAATTTTGGAAGACTATTCTCATCTTACATGTTTATTCGTACATGTATATAAGTTAACCAATCAGTAAAACCAATGAAAAAAATTCTCCCAAACAATGACATTGTACCTATTAACCCATCAAAAAAGTCATGAATGAACATTAAAAGGATATTATAAATAAATTAAATGTATAATATTTTTTTTAATGTTAATTAATGAATGTAATCTAGTTATCTAGTACATTATGATCAAGTGAATGACACCACCATTCATAAGGAAAAGGATTCTACCTGAACCTCCATTAATATTTTGAGTTGTTCAATCATTATTTTTACCCAAATGATGTTACATATTCAACTTATTAACATCTATTAAATGATTTGTAAATGATATAAACTCAGGTATCAACATCAAATCATTATCTTTCATGGATACACATGTTATAAAATAATTCCCCCCTTAATACTTCCCAATAAGCAAACCCGTTTTAAGGGAACATGCTGGTATTTTACCCATATTCAAGTAAACTATTTAATCTATTTTTAAGACACCATTGTTTTTGTTAAACCAATATTTTTATCATGATAAAATTCTTGTTTCACTTATGGTATTATTAAAAAACTATTCCCTTTTATGTTTTAAATGACCTTTGATATTTATCATTAATTGCACTAAAATGTATTAATTATAATGTTTTTATGTACTATTTTTTACATGTTATTACTTCAATTTGAAGTCAATTTTCATCATACAATAATATTTTACTCTATGATTTTCAATCCATGATCAAATTATATTCCATCATAGACATTTTTATGATACTCCAATTTTTTATGCTTTATGACATTATTATGATACCTAATTCTTCAAATGGTTAACACTTATATTTTTGTATGATTGATTATGTATGACTATATATGTTGAAAGTATATTCATGAACATGTTATGATGGGTTTTCCTATATATCACTGAAATGAACTGGTTAAATTTGAGTCTCATGAGACGTTATGTTTAACTGTCTTGGTGGTTAGCATTGACACATGCTAACATGTGCAATGCTCTTGGTGGATAACCTTTACATGTGATCCTCTATGTGCAAAGAGAATTGGATCATACTAAGGCCATGTTTTATGATGCTTCCACATTATTATGACCCCATGTTTATAGGATGAAATGATTATATGTTATGATTCTATATGTTCTATTCATTTTTATATCATTATGTCATTTCTTATAACCCATGTGATATAGAATTATTATTATGTTTATTAACATACTGGGATTTTTAGATCATAAATTGTTTCTTGTTATCCTCATGTTATCCTATGAAAACTTATTAGAACAATTTATGTTAGGAGCTATATATGAGGATTAAATAAATAAATTTTTTATTTAGTCCCATGTTTTTAGTTTTATAGACCTAGTCTTCCAATATACTAGAATTTACAATCCTTGGCTTGTAATATGATCTGTTACTAAGCTTAAAATCATCTAATGTTATGTGTAAAAGGCATAGATCACTATAGTTGGTATCATAGGATGGTATAGTTATTTTTGGAGATTATTAATATATAACTTTAGAAATAACCATATGGACAAGACTAAGTATAAGAAAATATCCCAATATTTTGGTATGTATAGAGTAAGTGGTTTATCAAGAAAATAGATCCATGTCTGGAAATAAAGAAGTAGATGTGGCTCTGGAACATATGTATATATGTGTATGACCCAAAAACACTTCTTTTAGTTAGACTCTAATGGGAACCGGTCCACAATAACAGGCCATGCAACACTCTTGGATTGACACTCCTAGGGGATATTCGTTGGTAAATTCAAAACCTGAGTACAAACCATTATGAAGGGAATAAGTAGAGATCTCATAATAATATAATTTAAGAAATAGATCAAGGAAAACCATGATTTAAACATGGGGAATCACAGGTTAGGATATAATTCTCCTTTATAAATCTATCCTTTTATGTTCAAGTTTTCCTTTATTCTTATTAGTTAAGTATTAAATCCCACTAATTGTATGTTATTTTTCTTAGATGATGGTGGGAAATATAAGATCATGTTCCAACAATCAATATAATAGGAAATGTGATGATTTACCTATTGATATTCCAAGTATGATGGGAACATGTGATCAAAACATGATGACAGTACTTGCTCACCTGGCTCAAGTTATGAATAATAACCTGAATCACATGGAACACCCTCATCCTCCAAGGAAAGATAATATTGCTGTAAAATCCTTCATGTGACAATGTCCTCCCATGTTTAGTGTATCTTCCAATCCCCTCCTCATGGAACAGTGTATTAACTACATTGAAAAGATATTCTCCATCATTCGGTGCTAAAAGAATAGAATG
Source organism: Viscum album (assembly GCA_963277665.1). Taxonomy (NCBI): domain Eukaryota; kingdom Viridiplantae; phylum Streptophyta; class Magnoliopsida; order Santalales; family Viscaceae; genus Viscum; species Viscum album. The sequence continues at coordinate 1,199,720,629 of OY728131.1, forward strand.
TAATGATGGAAGTCTATCATTTTGTTGGGGAAGATGATTAGTGGAGGACACTGATCAACAATACATATCCCCGAGAGGAAATTGATTCCATGGTTTGAGAGGAATTCAATAAAATATTTTTAAATAAATATTTTCTCTAAACCCTCCATCTCAAGATGAAAAGAGAGTTACTCAGAATTAAGTAGAATGAAGATGATTCCATTGGGGAGTAAGAAGAAAAACTCACAAGGTTTTAAAGTTACACCTTCGGCTTTTTCATGACCACTGAAAGAGAGGTGGATCACTACTTTAGAAGACTAAATCTAAGTCTATGAAAAATTTTGGTGATTCCAAAAATTGATAGTTATTAGGAGATTGTTTATTCTGCCCTCAAGGATGAAATATAGATAAGAGAATCTCAATGGTCCCATGGGATCAATAAAAAAAGGATAAAATGCTGTCTAATATGGGTAGTTTGGAAAACAAATCCCATTATGGAAAGAAGACCGAACATACCACATGTTAAAATTTTGGGAAGAAGCATTCTAGGAACTATCAAAAGGGGACATGGAATTACTTAAAATGTGGAACAATGGGGTCTCTAGCAAAAAACTGCAAAAGGGATATAAAGAATCCCCCTAACATGGAAGAAGAAATGAAGGATCATATCAACACATAGCATGTTGTGAAGTGTTACAACTACAAGGAAAATGGGAATAATGCGAACAATTTTCCTAAGCGAAGGGTTGTTAGAGGAAAACCACAACAACCCCAAAGGAAATAAGGAAGGTCTTATGCTATCACTACTAATAAAATGGATATGGACAATGATTTGGGGATAGGTAATCTAGTTATTCATTTAATAATAGTGAACATACTATTGGATTTTGGTTCTATGCTTTTTTACATATCTTGCAAATTTAGTAGAAATATTCCAACACCACCTCAAAATTTGGAGGTTTATTTATCTATGAGAATATATAATGGGGAAATTATTGTGTCCAAGGTTTATAACACATCCCAAATAAATTTTTGTGGACTGAAATTACCAAAAAAATATTTTCATACTACCTCCGGTGGAGTTAGTATCTATTTTGGGAATGGATTTGATATATTTATATAAATCCACCACAAACTATTGGGAAAGGGAGATAACTCTTCACATCCCAGAGTATCCTCTAATCCTATACATGTATAAGGAGGAAGATGAATCTAATTCAGAATCATCATATCATGTGTGGATACTTTTTCCTTCGGAGGAAGCATATCTTACTCAAATGATTGAGACAAAAGAGATTATACTTCTCGAATATATGACCATATTTAGGGATTAATCTAATCTATTACCTAAATGGTTTTTTGGTATTAATTCTAATCAAGAGGTTGAGTTCTCAATTGGACTTATTATTGGCTCCCTAAATATATCAAATAAACCTTATAGTATTGACCATATTGATATGGAAGAGATTAAGAAGTAGTTACTGGAGAATCTAGAGGAGGGTTTTATATGCCTGAGTGCTTCACCATGGGGTGCACCAGTCCTACTTGTTAAGAAGAAGGATGGTTCTATGCATCTCTTCATTGATTATCATGAGGTAAATACAATCACGTTAATGAACAAGTATCCCCTACCTCAGATATGTGGCTTGTTCGATCAACTACATGGGAATAGTTATTTCTATAAGGCGGAGCTTTGATTAAGATATCACCAATTAATGGTGAAGAAGGAAGATATTCCCAAAACTATCATTCGAATGAGGTATGAGGACTATGAATTTATATTTATTCCCTTTGGACTCACTAATTCTTGAGATATATTCATATATTTAATGAATAGTCCTTAGATATTACCTCAATATATTTGTGGGAGTTTTTATCGATGATATTCTGATATACTCCTAGAGCAAGGTGGAACGTGATGAGAATTTGAATACTATCCCGAATACTTGGAAAATGGATAATATTTTTGAAATGTACAGTAAATGTGAGTTATAGATGGAGGAAGTATCATTCTTGAGCCATGCTATCACTAGAAAATGAATATCAATGGACCATTCCAAGACAAAGGTAATTTAAGAGTGGAACAAGCCAGCATCTGTAATGGAGTTCCAAAATGTTCTGGCTATAGTTGGGTATTATTGATGATTCTTGAAGAACTTATCATGATTGTCAAACCCAATGAACAAGACAACACAGAAGAGAGTAATGTTTGTCTGGACTTAAGAATTTTAGAATATCATTCAGGAGCTCAAAAATAGGCTTATCATTATGCAAGTACTCACACTCCCAATAAGTGGAGAACTATTTGTGGTGTACAATGATGATTAAAATAAGGGATCTGATTTTGTGCTGATGATAAATGATAATTTGGTATCCTACACCTCAAGGAAGCTGAAAATATTTTATCAAAACTATCCCTCATCTGATCTAGAGTTGGAATCTGGGATCTTTGCGTTGAAAACCTTATGGCATTGTCTCTATGGGGAGAAATATGGGATATATATTGATCAAAAGTGTCTCAAATATATATTCACATAGAATTACCTTAATATAATCAATCAAAGATTATAAATACTCCATCCACTATCATCCTAGTATCGAATATAAAGTGGTATATGTTCTATGTAGAATGAATTAATCATCTTTATCTATGATGAGAATTGAAAAAATCCAATCTACTTAGATTTTCATAGGATGGACATGAGAATAATTAAGGGAGGAACATAATTAATCCTTTCTCAAATGATTTCTCAAAAATCCATTAGAGTTAAAATAATGTATTCTCAATGAAAAGATATGTAAATTATGAAAATGATTAAAGATGTTAAAAATGAGAAATCCAATGACTTAAATATTGATGAGCATAAAATCATGGTTATAGATGCCGCCCAAAGGTACCCTATACCCGGTTCGTCACATGGGTTAAATTGAATTTACCCAAACACCAATGTCTGATAAATAGAATTGAGCATCTTGGGTGTGATAGTGGGGAAACTATGCCCTCATTGGCCGTGTAACACAGTGGAAACAAACAATAAACAGTAGAAGAGACATTAATACCATACAAAAGAAGTAAAAGATGAAAGACTGATAGAATAATATACTGCAGCATATATATATATATGTATATTCTTCATGTCACATGTAACTTGGAAAGCATCCGAACAAGTCAAAATACTGGAAATACAATACTGAAACAAGAGTATAGAAAATCGTAAATTTCAACAGCATCGCAAGCCTCATCTTAGTCCCATGATCTCTATCTCCAACAATAATAAAGCACCTAATATGGAAGGGTGCTTTACTTTATTTATACCTACAACCATAAATTTTTTTGGGCCCTAAAATAATGACCCAAACAGAGTGTGAGATGAATCCTAGTAGGCAACCACCAGAGAATTTTGCCTAACTGTCGGTGAATATATATAGTAGGAAATAAGAAAAATGAATTAATAAACAAGAAAGTACCCAAAATTAAACAATCATAATGTTTCCAACCACATTAATTTTCATTTATTAATTATTCAAAACGTTGAATAATGAAATCCAATGATCTAGCCTAAGCTATGTTTCCCCTGTGTAATAGAAAAATAAATATCTCAGAATACTATTTGACAACCAAGAAAGACCATATCCAATCTTGTTATTTGTCTTGAAAGACTCATCAAAATCGACATTCAAAATATCACATTGACCCTCTGGATGGCTCACACAGTTTACCCCTATGATCAAGTGTTCCACAAAATAATGACTCTGTGAGGAATCACTTTTCTTAAATTCCCCCTATAGTGTTATAATGATAAACTACATACTCTCCGAGTAAGAACAAAATGTCTATTACCCATGTGGTCATGTATCGGTATATTATAGACACTCTAAGGGAGCACTCACTCTCAATCCCTCTTATGGTCTTGCAATGTAAACATAACAAACACTATGGGGAAGCCCTCAACGTTAATTCCACCTATGGTCTAACTACACCAGGTTCTCACAACCTTGTGTAATATAATAATACACAAACGATATCCATCATCCCAGAGTAATATAATATACTAGAAGGCTAATTAGCTATAATGCATACACAAAAATTTAATAAGCAGCAATAAGTAATAAATTCCAACCCAAAATGGAAGGAAATGAAGCATGATCTGCCTAATAGGAAACCTAGACCAAATGGTAAAAAACATTCAAACAAGGAAATGTACCCATGAGGTGTCCTGTAGACATGATGTTTAGTGTAATATATCTATAGAAACTTTTAATATATCAATAAATCAAAGGCAGATGATAACATGGTTAAATTTTTTAACACGAAATAGCCTAATCATGGGTAATCTACACTTTAGCCTTTATAACTCAAAGAAAAACTATGAAAGGAAACAAACCTCCATCATAGGCATTGCATGATGAACACTCTCAAACTTCATCCCATGAATCAGACTAGAACATCGTAGATATACAGAAAATTCAAAAACAATTAACCATGGATAACTTGAGATAGAGAAGAATCTAGGAAGAGAGATTCAAGAAGAACCAATTAATCAATGAAGAAATTCCAACACAACCGACAATGTTTGATTTAGAGAACAGATGACAGATCACTATCTTAGAAAATATTCAATAATTCTGTTTGCTCCATCAAGAGGAATGATCAAAATAAGGTGGAAAAGATGGTTAGATGCGACCCGGTCAGATATCTCAAATAAAAAGAAGAGATCATGACCTGTTCATTTACTGTACACACCGCGCACTAGCCTCAAAGGACCCCCACTTTGAGTTGTCTACATGGCTAGGTAGTCGTCCATTACTTGGCCAGTACACTGCTATATACTACAACTAGGTACATAGTGTGTACATAAAAAATTTCAACAACTTTCCTTTTCCATAAAAAACACCCAAAATCTAGATCCATACCTAAAATGATGATCCAAGTTCTTACAATGAGGATAGATTTGTAATATTTGGGTGACAATTATGTCTAACATCTGATACAGAGATAAAGAAGGATCTCTTTAATGATTCACATCGATCCACCTTCTCTATTCACCCTAGGATCACAAAGATATATCAAGATCTCCGAGAGAACTATTGGTGGGACAATATGAAGAAGGATATTGTTGAATATACATCAAAGATCCTTTTATGTCAAAAATTTAAGATTAAAATACAAAAGTCTAAGGGGATGATGCAACCACTACCCAAAGCAACATGGATGTGGGAGAAAATTATCATGGACATTGTCACTGGACATCCAAAGTCATCTAGAAGAAACAATGTTATATGGGTCATTATGGATCTTCTAACAAAGACAAATCACTTTATAGTAATTTTTGGGGACTTCTCATTGGATCAAATTGCATGGATATATATCAAATTGGTGGTAAGGCTATATGGATTACCATAATCTATTGTATCTGATAGAAACCCAATATTTACATCAATGTCTGGTTAAAGTCTTCAATATGATATATGAACTGAATTGAACATCAATACAGCCTATCATCCTCAAACAGATGGCTAATATGAGCAAACTATTCAGACACTAGAAGATATATAGACAGTCTATTCTATAGGATTAAATATAGAATAGGACCAGTATCTACCACTGATCAAATTATCATACAACAATAGTTTCCACTAGAGAATCCTAATGGAACTAGATGAAGCCTTTTATGGTAAAATGTGTAGAACACTGGCATTCTGGGATGAAGTCGATGATTTTAAGTTGTTAGAACCTGAAATGGTCGAGGAAATGGTGGAGAAGGTGAAAACCATTAAGTAGCACATCAAGGCAGCCCAAAGTCAACATATGATTTATGTAGGAAATCAAGGACAAGACCTTGAGTATAGATTTGGAGAGATGGTATTCATCCATATATCTCCATGGAAGAAGGTCATGAGGTTTGGAAAGAAAGGAAAGCCAAGTCCTAGTTACATCAGACCCGTCGATATCCTTGATCGTTTAAAAGCTATGGCCTATCGACTAGCACATCCAACTACCATGTATAATGTACATGATGCATTCCACGTATACCTATTATGTAAGTATCTACCAGATCCTTCACATGTACTCTCTATAGAGGTGGTACAGTTGGAAAACAATCTTTCTTAAAAGGAGAATCCAGGGAAGATCTTGGATCATAGAGATAAAGTTATAGAAAACAAGCCTACTCACCTGATCAAAGTGCTATGGTGGAACCATAAGTAAGAAGATGAAACATGGAAACTGGGTGAAGCAATGAGGAAAATGTACCCACACCTGTTTATGACATAGAATGTAAAATGAAATATCAATGGTGAAATTTCATTAGGGGGAGACTGTAATGACGCAATGTTTTATCAATGAAAATTCACTTCTTATAATTATTTCATACAGTATAATAACATAAAATCACAACATAATTCCACATCATGATTAAATGAACCACTAAATTTTATGTGACCTTTAAATATATTATTTTCCAATTATGTGTTATGAATTTCGAAAATCTGACATACATAGTTGCTATCAGAAAATTTTTCGGAATCCGATGGGAAAAAATTAATATTTTTGGGAAAAGTAACTTACCCTTATAAATTTTAATTTTACCTTTATGAATAGTAATATAACCATTATGAATATTAAATCGACTGGGTAAACTGTAACTTTACCGATGAATGTATAAAAAATTTATCTATCTTATAAGTGAAAATATGATAGTGTTGGTTTTTTGGTAAGTAATTAATTTTTAATTATATATTTATGATTGATTTAATAATTGAAATGAAAATTTATTTTCATATAATGTATTCATAAAATTATATTTTTATGTGTTATGATTATATGATAATTTTAAGAGAACATAATTAATTTTTCAATGTGTTAGAAAATCTGTTTTTTAATTTTTATTTTTCAAGTAAATTATGAATTTAATTAAAAATTAAATTCAAAATGCATAGAGAATTATTTTACAAAAATATGGTTTGTTTTTTAATTATACACCTTAAAAAATGGTTTGAGTGAACATTTGGGATTTTTCTAAAATACATGAATTTTTAGTGAATAGTGAAATTTGATAAATTACGAAATATGCTAAATAAATGAATTTTTTCATCATGATTGAGTCATGGATGATGTAACCAGCCATTGGTCCAAACTCACATGATCTCATTTTTATTTATGGTCACAAGAATCAAGACTATTTTTATTCTTCAGAAAAAATATTAAACTAATGATTAAAATAATGGGAAACCCCTCCTCTCCTCTATAATAAAAACCACCCTCATGCCCCTATTATCGTCACTCCACTCAAGCCTTGTTCTTAGTCCAAATTCTACTCAAATATATCTCTCTGACCATATCCCAAATCTATTCTATCTAGTTTTCATTAAAATACCTCCCCCTAAAGAGGCTCTCAAATATGATATCTTAAAGCAGTAAATTCCTTTTTTCTTTTCTTTTATTTTCTTTTCATGTTTCTTTGTTTCCATTTCAAACCTCACCCATACTCATCCAAATGGTGTGATAAATCCAATAACATACATGTAATGAAATTTTTTATTCTAATAGAACAATTCATCATCACATCTTATTTCTCATTCTATTATACTAGAAATGAAAACACAATCTAAGATTTGATACTTCATCACATTCAGGGACAACAAGTTTTCAATTTCTGTTACCATTTACAATTCTAATCAGGCAAAAAAATTATTACTGAACAAGAATATAATATATTTATTATATCTTATGTATGGTTCTGGAATATTTTTTACACATGGTATTAATTTATAAAGAAAAATGTGTCTTTTGTTCTTAAAAACTAGAAATTAACTAAAACGATTATCATTAATGATTTATATAAGGATTCAACTTCACTCCAAATAAAAAAATTAATTTTATAACCATGTAATATTATTAATGATCAATAAAAACATATAAATCCAATTCTAGTCAATCATTTTCATCTTACATGTTTATCCGTACAGGTATACAAGCAAACCAATCATTACAACCATGGAAATAAATGCTCCCAAACAACAAAATTGATCCTCTTAATCGATCAAAAAGGTTATGAATAAAAGTAATAAGGCTATAATAAATATATTACATACAGAAGAGGTTCTGGGAATATTAATTAATAAATTTAATTTTGTTATTCAGGACATTAAGATCAACTGATGGAAACCATCATACTTAAGGTAAGGGATTCCACCCAAACCTCAATTATTAATTCGAATTCCTCTATATTTTTTCACCCTATTAAAGTTATTTATTTTTTCTATGAAAATATTCTAAATGATGTTTAAATCCAACAAACTTATGTATCAAGATCCATTCATAGTTATCTTTTGGGGATATGCATGTTATTAAATGATTCCCTCTTTAATACTTCTTGATAAGCAAACCCGTATTATGGAAACTTCTCGAATTATTACCCGTATTCAAGTACAATATTGAATCTATTTTTAAGAAAACTTTATTTTTAGAAAAAAAAATTAACATGAAGTCCTTTTTGTTTCACTTATAGTTTTATATAAAATATTATTCCCTATTATCATTTAAATGACCTTTGATATTTTCTTTTAACCGCACTAAAATGTTTTAATTATAAAGTTTATTAAATACTATTTATAAATGTTATTAATTTAATTTGAAGTAAATCTTAATGATAAATTCTTTTTTACCCCAATATTTTCCATAAACGATCTATTTACATTATTGTATGGACATTTTTAGATACATCCATTTGTTATGATTTAGGACATGATTATGATAACCCATCTTAAAATTGAAAACCCTTATGTTTATGGATTATTTATTATGCATGATTCCATATGTGGAAATCATGTTCATGAACATGTTATGATGGGTGAACCCAGATAGTGCTCCAATGAATTCGGTAAATTTGAGTCTCATGTGATGTTATGTGTAATAGTCTTGGCAGTTAGCCTTGACTTGTGCTGCCATGTGAAATGGTCTTGGCGGTTAACCTTTAGTTGTGCACCTCTATGTGAAATAAGCTTTGAATAATGCTAAATTCATGTTTTGTGTTTCTAAAACATTACTATGACTATATTTTTATATGATACCATGATTATATGGTATTATTCCATATGTTCCATGGCTTTTTTAATCATTATCTCATTCCTTTTAACTTATGAGCTAAATCTTTATTCATATGTTTATTCCCATACTGGTCTTTTTATCTCATCCATTTGTTCATGTTATCCTCATGTTATACTATAAATATGTACACACCCAATTGAATTTAGGAGATCATTATAAAGACTAAATAGATAAATGTTTTATTTTGTCCCATGTTTTCCATTTTATGGACCTAGTCTTCCGAGGTAATATACTTTACAATCCTTGGCATGTAATATGATGATTTACTATGCATAAAATAATGTAATTATATGTGTAAAAATATTGGGTTTCTATAATTTGGATGCAACTCAAAATAGATTCCATGCCATATCATCATAAGACAAATTAAAATTCAAATTATTCAAAAGAAAGGGATTGAAAATATTTTTAATAAATCATTATAATGTGATTTTTAAAGAAATACTGCTTGAAAATTAAAATAGAAACAAGGTCCATTGTATTCCAATGGTAACAAAAACACCATAAGATAACCATGGGTAATACTTAAATGTTGTAGCACTAGTGGGACCCTAGGAATCTCATACCTCAGTGAAACATGTCATAACAACCCCAAACCACAACATCCTTAAACACGAGACACTAGAGGGAAACAGATCCCATGGTATAGTTATTTTCTATCACAATAATAGATTTTTATTCTTGCAGATTAAATCCTACTAGATGAATCCAAGCATCAACCCTACCAATCCGACTAGAATACTAGTCCTAGTCTTCCCACCTAGATACCTAGGATTCCCTTTTAGGATCAATTTCCATTCTACATGTCACATAAATCACCACTTTCACATGCACAAACCAATCAATATGAAAACATAGGAAAACCACAATTTTCTATAAAAAACCACATTCTAATCTATACTCACACCATATATATTTCAAAAAATTCTTCACACCATTTACACATTTCATAAAATCCTATTTAGAATCACAATAAGGAGGGAAAAAAATGATACCCAATATATTTTATTGTGAAAATAATTGTTAAACTTATAGGCACCTCAAAACCTCTTGAAAAAATATTTTCTCACCACTCAGACAATCCAAATAAACATTAAATAATCAAATCAAGAATACGAGAATCATCTAGTAATGTAAAATCATGGAATCACCTACCTCAAGCATGGAATCATCTGGAATACGGTTGAAAACAATAGCCTCACCAAAAGAGGACCCTATAAAGGAAAAAAACAAACTTTAAACACAGGTATTAAACCTAAATATTCTTTATTTAACACATTTTATAGAAAATAACCCACTGGAGAGTGAATAATCCGTGAAAGATTAAAGACTCACCCAAGGAGAAAGACGAAAAAAATAAAGAAGGGGATAACATGATGAGTCCTTCAAGATGCAAACCAAATACAGCAAGAGGAAGGATATATAAGGGAGCCGAGGGAAGAGAAGAAGGTTCCAAGGGACAGAAATCCTAAGTGGGGGAGAAATGGGTCGGAATTGTGTTAAAATTGGTCTATCGTAGTTTATGAAATAACACATTTTTCATGACCTAGATAGGCCCCACAATTAGGCCACATGAATTTTCAAACCATGTGGTTACAATGAAGTTACTCTATAAAAATGTAAATAAGGCTTAAATATTTTATGGGGGAATATTATTTCATGTGTATTAGACTGTGCACCCCATACATAACCACTAGTATGGGAGAACAATTTCTACCAACCATGCACTGATCATGTGCCACCATCTGTCGAGTCCACAAAATCCAAATTTCACCAAAAATCATATGAAATTTTTGGAGACAAGATAATACCAAAAGAAGATATAAAATATATCAAAAAGAAATAAAAAATGTGAAAATTCTCCCCACCATAAAAACTTTCCACCATGGTAATGTAATTCCAAAGTCTGAACAGAGAACAAAAAATGGGAACTACACCTAAACCAAAGATTTCAACTCACATGTCTCGTTCTCATCATTACTATGATTCCAAATAACATAAACCAATGGTATGGAAATCCCACAAATAACTTTATACTAGGAATCAAAAATCCATGCTGATCGTTGGAACATAAATATATCATATTCTTACTCTAATTCCTCCCAATTCAGTACATCATACAGATCTAGATTATAACGTTTCATTTTCAAGACATATAATACATCATGAATTGATGTCAACTAAGATATAAAATATAACTAGTATGCCAAATTTCTAACTCTCTCAGAAGGTCCGAAATACCTTGGCGTTAACGGACCTTTCATACCAAAACGATGGTGGCCCAAACAAGGATCCACCTTAAAAAACACCTGATCACTGACTAATAATTCCAAGGCTCATCACTACTGATCAGTATTAGACCTATGGTGAATATACATAGTCAACAACCATTTCATGATCAAACATACTTTCTTAGATGTCTCTTTTCTGAGACTTGGACACAAAAATGAGGTTTCACCCAACTTTTCCGCATACAAAGGTGACCAGCATGGTCAACCATAGAGAACTTCGAAGGGATCAACCCTTATAGAGGATTCACAACTATTTTTATAGGAAAACATTACAAACCTCAAATGTCTATCCAATGAGGCTCCAAAATCCCACACACAAGCTCATAGAAAGTCTTCCAAGATTTGAATCACATGATCCATCTGACAATCTGTTTGTTGATGGTAGGCCATAGTCAACTTGACCTATAACCCCATTTTCTTATGATGGCCTTCCCAAAACCAAGAGGAAAAATAGGAATCCTTTTCCAAAATAATTTCTTATAGAACACCATGAATCCTCACTATCTCTAGAACATAAAATTGAACCAATTACTCCACTTTGGATGAATCCTTTATCAGAATGAAATGGGATGATTTGATCAGATGGTCAATAAAAACCCAAATCGTGATCATTCCCTGATGTGTTCGTGGTAATCCAATATTGAAATCCATGACGAATTCAACCCAATTCCCGTTAGGAATGTGTAATTGATAAAAAATGGTGGCCCTTTGGTTCCATTCATTAACTTGTTGACATGTATAACATCAAAATACAAAATAAATTATATCCTGTATCATAACCAACCACCAGAATTGATGATAAACATCATAAAACATCTTGCAGGTCCTTGGATGAACAACCCATTGGGACTGGTGGCCATATTTTATTACCACATTCTATAATGACAATGACGCCACTGTATGTACCTTGATGCAATGAATCCCATTTGAATAAAAATACCATTCACCAGGCACCTCCTCGCCATTAAAAAATAGTATAGAATACTAGAATATCTCATCAACATGGTAATAGTTCTAAATCAACTCCAAAAGGGAGGGATCCAATTGAAAACTATCCATTAATGCACCTCCACTAGTTTCTTCAGTCTTCATATGCATCTGGGAAAAGATCCCCATCATATTCCTTTCATCCCTAGACTCATTTAAATATTGTGATGGGATATTTATACTCAATGAATCTACTATCAAATTACCCTTTACTAGGGTATAAACGATAATCCAAATCCATCCCCTAATGGTTCTCGACCAAAAGAAGCTAAATCAAATTCAAATCAATATAGGAGAAAATGTATTCCAAGATCTCATGATCTATATAGACCAAAAAATTCCCCCGAAATAGATAATGAAGTGATGTCATTAGAGTATTCATCACTTTAGCTAATTCCATATCATGGTTTGAGTAATTATTTTCATGAGGTCAGAGTTAGAAATAACCACATGCCACCACATGAGTACATTTCATTATAAAAAATCCAAGACCCATAACTATGGAATCAAAGTAGACCATATACAAATTTCCATTCCATGGAAAGATCAAAATAGGGGTGGATGTTAACCAAATCTAAAAGTTATTAATATATTCCATACATTCCAGGATTCACTAAATATTTACCCATTTCTGGGTAAGCATCATCGTGGATGAAGCATGTAAAGAAAAATCTCAAAACAACAACCAGTAATACCATAACAGGTCCACAAATATTTTTATTTCAAAAATGTTTATCAATTTATCCCATGAAATCACTGCACTGATCTTCTTAGGTTCCAACAAAACCCCTCATTCTAAGATCACATGACCCAAAAACTTCACCTCCCTAATCCAGAAGGTTCACATAGAAATATTAGCATAAATATGATGATCAAAATGTATGCCAAATAGATTCAATAATTGCTGCTTGTGCTCTTCATCGGTTTCAGAGTATACTAGGATATCTTCCGTGAACACCATGATTAAAGAATCCAGGTATTGATGGAACACTCAGTTCATGAGTACCATGAAAAAATATACAACATTAATCAATATGAAGGGAATGACCAAATCCTATAAATTTAAATACTATCTTTGGAAATATGTCTTAGGAACATCTCTATTTCTGAATTTTACTTGGTGACAACCGGAACACAAGTCAATATTGGAAAACAACCTTTCCCCCATGACCAGATCAAAAAAGACATCAATATGGGGAAAGGTATATGAATTCTTAACTATTACCTTATTTATATTATTGTAATCAATGCATAATTGTAGAGATCCATGGAATGTCTTAGAAAAAAATCTAGTGGTGTGGCCCAAGGTGAGACACTCAGGAAAATGAATCATTTGGATTCAAAATCATCTAGCTGTATATTTAAATAAATTAACTTAGTGAGAGAAATATGATATGAGGGAATAGATATTATTGTGTCCTTGGCACCAAATAAATGGGGAACTCAATGTCATACTCTAGAGGATTACCTGATAAGACACATGGAAAAATGTTATGAACTCATCCACCAGTGGAGGTAATCCACTATCAAAGACATTATCAATATCCTCTAGTATAAGAAATGAGATCTAAAATAATAGGCTACTCAATTATGGAATCAGAGGTCTAGTGCATCCTAACAAAGGACTTCATTTACCATGGAAGTCCTTAGGGTTTCAATCACGTGCCACAAATCTCACTCACTGATGATAACAATCAATGTGATCATGAATAACCACCATCCAATCCATGCTGAGGATCATGTTAAAGATTCCCATCTAAAAAGGAAAGAAATACCATTCTAAATCAACCCCTAATGTATTGAGTTCATAAGACATACACCAAAAACCCTAATCTTTCATTATACCATGAGGCATCACCATGTCAATTTCATATGAAAAAAGCTCAGTTGGAAAGTTCAAAACATCCCTAAGACAAGAATAGATAATAGAAACAGAGGTGCTCATATCAAATAGAACAAAAACCATAGACTATATAATAAGAATATTACCTTGGACTATTATGGTTCCTACATACAATTCTGCCGGTGCTTGGTCCACAACATGAAGATGCCTCATCTATGCTTGAGATTGAGGAAGATCACTAAATTGCATATATTCCTTAACTTGAATCCTTCCAAAAGAAGATCCAGATCTACCACCATGATCACCAAACTGAGAACCCACCATCCAATATGGCTATGACTGGGTTAACATTTACCTAGTGTCTATATAACCTACACCACCATGATATGGGCATGCCACTTTGTAAACTGCTCCAAGTGACCCATGGATCCATAAAAAAGACATGGTCTTGGTGGATTTGAACACATTGAACATATCTTCCCCACCTTCTCACACTGATAGAGTAGAACCGATCTAGAATCTATATACGTAGACAAAAACATTTAGTAAGGAAACCTAGGCTACCACTTCCCCTCTTTTCCTACTTTTCCCACTTCATCTTATTGTCAAATGAGTTTCCACTATCTGGATCACCACTGGAACTACCCAAAAAACCTGGACCCTATCATTTGATCTATCTCCACTATTAAGGCATGATTAACCCCCTCATCATATGTATTCAACTTGAATAGTATGACAATGGATCATATATCCAACACCAACCCCATTTCTAACAACTAGTCCTTTAGATGATAATTAGACAATACCTCTGGTGGGAACCAAAAATAATATTCAAATAGGTTGGCATACCCCATCATAGTCTGATACCATAGGTGGAGATCTATAAATTCAGGGGTTTTAGAGAGGGTGAAGGTCTCAAAGATGTACTACACATTGAACATGATCATGAAGTAATTTTAACACATCTGATAATTCTCCTATATTGAACCGCCAACTCCCACCGCCTTTGACAGGGTCCTCCCAACAATAATGTTCCAAAATTTACCCTGAGTACCTTAGGAGTCTCAAGAATCTCAAAAATCATATCTATTTTCTCAATCCAGTTCTCTACCTAATAAGGATCTATGCTACCATAGAAGGTAGTAGGATTTCTCTTGATGAACATATGATCCTTTTCCTTTCATGGACCTTGTTTAGCTTCCTTGACCTAGGCAGCGTCAGGGACAACTCCTTAACCTATGTCTTGGACATCCCGAACCACTGCTTCCATAGTCTCTAATCAACCGGTGAGGGTGAACTCTTTATGGCCTCTTCCTACGGTTTCATTGGAAGTCTCCAGGGAGGAAACTTACTACATCATTCAACAACCATGAGAAAAATTATCAAAACTCCATTCTGAAAAAATATTCCAAATAAAATCAACTATTAATCATCTTTATAAATCAAAACCAAACCCAAAACAAGCACAATCCCATGTCTGACAACTTCACCCCCACATGGTGTCCATGCACAGTCTGCAACCTATATGTCTCCCCTAGAGATAAATCCAAAACAATACCAAAAATACCATGTTGACACAATGTATTTCATGAAGATTGTTTAATAGATACCCCACTCATTACTAAATCCTCAAGACCCAACATTTCTTGATCCTTTATATCTAGACTCTCCCAAATAAAAAGATCCCAAATAATGGTGAAACCAACTCTGATACCATGTTATCCTGAACTAGCCTAGATTTCCATCCAAATTGACACCTAACCTAGCTTGTGACTTGGCTCAAATAGAATTATCAATCCCCATATGTTAGAAACTAGTACCTATGTATCAATATTTTACTTTTTGGAATGATTTCCCCCAAGTTAATATCCATAAACAATTCACATGAATCCAACATCACATACTGAACCATAACCATAACTAAAAGAAATAAAACCAAAACATGTTACCACATTACAATTAAAAAAACCCAAAATAGATAAATAGGAGGGTTACTATCAAGAATACAACCCAAAAACATAGATCCAAAAAGTTTTCCATCAATCTCAAGCCACCGGCACCAAACCCAGTATGAGAGGAATTAATAGAAACCGAATCCACCATCACTACCAAAAAAACATCTTTCCTTTACCTAGGTGAAATATTAAAAGATCTAGATACACCCATGGGTGTATAAAGGGTGTTAGTAAAATCCCATTAGGATGCCACTCGAAATATATTCCATGGCATAAAATTATTAAAAAAATTAACAAGAATGTTTTCAAAGGAAATGAATTAGAATCATTTTTAATATATTTTTTGTTTGGAAAATATTTTAAGGAAATTGTTCATTGAAATTAAAATTAGAACGAGGTCCACCATATGCCGATGGTAAGAAATAAATCTCAAGATCACCATAGGTAACCCCTAAATTATCTAGAACTATTGGGACTATAGTAACCTAGTACCATTGTGAAACATGGTATAACAACCATAACCCACAATATCCACATCCATGATCCACTAGAGGGGAACACTTCCAAAGGTCCAATAGTGTCCAATCATCATCATATTATAGTTAATGTTGTAGTTTCAATCCATATAGAGGGAACTAGGCCTCAACCCTACTAATCCAGCTAGCATACTTGTCTTATTATTCCATCCTAAATAACAAGGATTCACTTTTTCTGTATTTCCATTCTATATGTCACATATTTTACCACATTAACATAAACCCACCAATAAATATGAACATACATGAAAAAATCCATTTTACATAAACAAACCCTTTTTAAACTCCATACACACACCAAATCCATTTAAAAATGTAGTTCACACAACTTACTCAACTCATAAAATCCCATTTAGAATTAGAAAAAAGAGATTACATATGAATCCCAATAAAATTCTATAGAAAAATATTTTTTCAACACATACGCTCCACAAAACCTCTTGAAAACAGATTTTGTACCACTCACACATTCCATAGAACACATTCAAGAAGTAAATCAAGCTTACTAAAATCATCAAATAATGTAAAATCATGGAATCACTTACCTCAATCTTGTAAATTTACGAAATATAGTGTAAAACCTCAACCACACCATAAAGGACCCTATAAATGAAATATCAAACCATAAAATCCAATATTAAACCTAGATAATCATGGTTCAACCCATTTTAGGTAAACCAACCCGATAGAGAGATAAGAACCCCTGGAAGAGAAATGAAGAATCCAAAAGAAGCATGAAAACAAAGATATAAGGGGCTTAAATGATTATTACATGAAGATAAAAAAAATTATTCAACACAAAAGGAGATCCAAGGGAGCCAAGGGAATTAAAGGAGGATAATAGGGATTTAAATCCATAGTGGGGGTTAAATGGAGTGGATTTGGGATAAAATTGGGAAGGGTTGTTTAAGAAGTTACACATTTTTAATTTTCAAGGAAATGCCAAATGATTGGGTCACAAAATTTTCCAAACTATGTTGGTAAACATGAGCCATATCTTTATTTAAGGAAAATAGGCTTCATAGTTTTCTGGGGGAAGACACAAACCCTTGTGGTAGATCATGCACCCTATATAGAACCCTAATTTGGGTCACATAGTTAGCCGCATGCCTGAGTGGCAGGTTGTGTTGCCAGGATATTGCCACTGTCCAGGGAACACGATATCTTCTACGAAAACACATGATTTATATTAAGTATGCACCAAAAATATGACACATACATCAAAGTCTAAATAACTCCCATGAAAGCTATGAAACCAAGATAAGACCAAATTAAACAAGAAAATACCTCAAAAATAAATCACATATGTTCTATGAACTTTCTCAATTGTCCTCTAACTTCCTTATTCCATTGAGTCTACCAACGCTTCACATAACCAACACATTAAGACTCAATAATAAATGATTTATCAACAAAGCATGATAATACCATCCACTTCTCAACACAAAGTTAATACCCTATGAGTCATGAAACTCCAATCTAAACTCAAATTCCAATTTATTTTTTTCCACCATAAGGATCTAGATCCACCATCTTGAGAACTCACAATGCTCCACTTTTTAAAATTCCACTCTTTATTACTAAGATTCACTATATGCCACTTTACAAAAAAAATTTAGCTCAAGTCATTAAGTATCCGCCCACATTATAACCCTCATAGGTTCGACTACCTAGGATAAACACTCACCACTCAAGGAGAGTTTCATTTTGAACCAAATGGTCTAGAAAACCCTAGTATTTCACGCAATTCCTCATGTATCCAAATGTATGAAAACCCAAAAATGAATCATGAGTACTAACAGTCATGGTTCTTCATACTATTGCGATTTTCAGAAACCTATAAGACCTTCCTTTTAGCCTTAAAAAAATTACTTAATTTCGCACATAATTTTCATCAACGAAAACCATCCCTAAGTAATTAACCATGAATATCCCCCACAAAAGGACTATTCCTCCCTCAGTTTACCATCGCATAATAAGTGTCATCATCTCTCTAGTCACCAAAGTCAAATTTATTAGGCCACAAGGTATTATACAAGACCTTAACAAGGATTTATTAGCGTAATATCCCCTGATATGTCACTTAGGCACGTACCTATAAATATTTTATGATTACTCCACCCATATACTAACTATGTCGAGATTCCATGGATGTCTAGTTCAATTTAACAAAATGCCACATGGTTTTATTTTGTAAAATCTATATACATTATATTTTTCACCTTAATCAATTGGACCTATGCATAAGAAACCAGTATAAGGTCCTTTAATAATAAAATTTATTCCTAAAAATGAACTAATAAAGTAAATTGCATCACCAATGCATAAAAGGACTTAAACATCATCATTGTTGTCACCATCATTTCTGTCCAGGTTCACTACACCATAGTCTCACTAGACCTGACATGAGAATTAAAAAAGAATGGTGTTTATATGAAAGAACATCACCATGAGAACACGTGTGTAATTAGAATAACAGTTATTTCCACTAATAACCCATGTCTTTTTTTCAACACAATAAAATACAAGTAGCATATAATTCATGAAAAACATATGTTCTAAATATGATTCGTCAAACACATCATGCTGATACATCCAAGATTAAAATCAATTTTTAATGAAAACCTAAAAATCCTTGTATGTCACATGATGTAAAAACATATGATCATAATAATTTAAATTAAGAACATCAATCTCATTCCCTGGTAACCAGTACTAACCTTAAGAAAGGTGTTCGTGATGCACCATGTAAAGTTTCATCACAAGCTCCAATACATGACTTTGTTTTCCCTTTACTAAATCCCAAAAGCATTAAAAACCAAATATCATCCTCGTATACCATTTTGTATCATTTCTTCTTGAATCACATTTTACGAGACGTAATTATACATGATCTCGGCCACACCTCCCTATAAACAAGAGGTTATCGACTATTAGTAAGTGTATAAAGTGGAATCATTGAGATATTATACAATCCCTCAAATTGAAAAATAACACTAAATAAAAAAATGTTATAATATAAAAATAGAGTAAGTGTATACCAGAAAAATACTCATAATATGAATGAATATGGAAATTATAATATTCAGTCTCAAAAGTCAAAACACAACAATAGATGATCACCCACTAGGATGATCATATATATGATCGAAAATAACAAAATTAAAAGTGTATTTTTACCACTCCATAAAACATATCATCCCATTATCTAGAATTATAGAGATATATCCGATTAGATGATCAAAACTAAGCCTCAACCCATGCTATACTTGAAAGAAGTGTGGGATCCTGGGGTACCCAAATTCCATGATTTTCCAAGAAGGGTGTGAGTGAAAATCACTATGGTACCACCCACATGGTCCTATACCTAGGAAGTATAATTCAATGAAAGATTATGTCGTACAATTAATATAAATTAAATAATAAAAACAAAAACATCATAATTATAACATATAATCACCAATTTACAATTAAGTAGTTAACACCCATACATGAAGTGATCATGTTCTTGCTATGTGGCTATATAGCATGAATGAACGTACTGAAGATTCATTACGGAAAAAATATGATTCGTATCCTATAACATCTTCTTGATGGGGTTGTACAAAATCTCAATAGATAGGTAAGTATAGAAGGGATATCTTAGGGAATTTAGAATAGGCATCTAACACATCTTCCTTGGGGAAATAGTTCATGAGGGACAACCTATAAACTCAACTGTAAGAGAGAAGAAAAAAATAAAATACATGATATAAATAATAGATCAAATATAATATAAAATAAATAATCTCTATAACTAGAACTGTAACACCCCTTTAATTTAGATTATATTTCTCTTTAAATTATTTTATTTCAATGATAGCTTACATTACATGTAACACCAAGTTTAAACAAACCGAGTTATACTATTACAATATTGTTATGTGACATTATTGCCTAGCTATTAGATTGGTGGGTATGAATAAGACTAAATAAATTATGATAAACTTATGGTTTCATATGTATAAAAATAATTCACTAGTTATCAAATAACTAGAAATAAAAACTAAAATAATTTGAAAAAAGAGAGATATTTTTTTCATGAATACCAGTTTTTATATATGCAATGTATCTTAATATTAATAAATTTAGTTAATAAATATTTTGGAGAATTATTTTAATGAAATGGATATATTATATATTAAATAAAAAAATTTATCATTCATTTAATAATTTTCTAATCTTGGTATACAAATTGACCATGTTTTATGCATAAAATATAATTTGTTCTATAAATCTATTTCTGTAACGTTTTGCATGATAATTTTTAATCTTATTTTTTCAACTTAAAGAAATTTAATATTTAAAAATATATTAATTATTTTGAATCTATATTTCCAAATTTGGTAAGCATTTCCCTTCTATTTTGGTTCAATATGAATTGTAGATGTGGTAAAATTTATCATTTCTGTAAAGGGCAAATCAGGTAAATATAGGTTAAAACTAAGTGATAAGGGCATAATTTTTCATAATAATTATTATTGGATCAAGATAATTTTATCAATATAACCCTATTCTCGAAAGTGGATTGTTTATTGGACAGTTATTCATGAAAATGGCCTATATAATATTTAGAGAAAAGAATGTTACAAAATATAACTCTCTTAGTTTTGAATATCTATTATGTGTCCACACACATAAAAAATTAACTTATGAACAAATATAAATGAATATTTTATGAATAATTAATTTATATTAATGATGTTACATTATGTTTTTGGTGAAAAAATAATTACCTTAAATTATTACACAAAGCTAATATAGTATTTATTAAAATAATAGCAAATAAAATAAATGAATTTAAAAAATATTAAAAGTCATATAAATTTAACACCAAATTGTGTTACATCAATTTTTTATATAAATTTAAAATATTAGTGATTTTTAAAATTAATATATTCTAATTAAAACATTTTATTAATGTGTTTTATGTCAAATTAAATGAATCGTGTCAAAATTAAAATTAATGATATTTTATTAAAATAATATTCTATTAAGTTAGTTAAAAATCATAGAAATATTTAAAGAGGAACAGGTTGAAAATAAATGGCCAAAAATTGCACTCCTTTTCAATTTAATAGTCAATAATTAACATATATGTAAAATTATAAGACATTAAGAGTGAAAAAGTTATTACCATGGTTAAGGTAAAAATGAGTTTACTAAGGGGTTAAATCAAATGACAAGGTTTAGAACACCACATAAACATATATAAATTCTTTGGGATTAATGTATTACAACCTAAGACTAATTTTTTTTCATATACTTCCATTTGGAATAATTTTTATATAAAATGATATAATTATATTTTATTTTTTTATTAAATCTCAAGAGTGCCCCCTAAATTATAAAAGGTTACCCCTACATTCTCTAATTAAGGCCAATTTGAGCCTTATAGATAAAACATAAACTACCAAAATAACTTATTAATTTCATTATAAAAATTATTTAGGTTTATTCATTACAAAATACCAATTGTGTGATCTTTAATATTATATATAAATGAGTTGTTTCAAAGAAGGTGTAATTTACTTAACTGATCATTTTCCTTTTAATTGTTATTTTAACTCATAAAAATATGTTATATTCCTAATGAAATAATAAATTTTTTATTATAAATATATTTAAATTTTATTATTATTATTAATCCACCCTTACACACCATCTTTCCATCAAATTTGAAGTGAAACATCGCTAATGCGTACATACGACTTACCATCTCCTCATAGTGATACAATTCATTTTCCATCAACATAATTCATGGATGGTTATTATGATGTAATTAATTATTATATATGATATTTATGAAATAATTATTCTTATACTATTATAATATTTTATATCACATTCTATTTTCTAATCTGTTCTAAAAACTAATGTCACTCATGCCTATGTATGGACTACCACCTCCACGAATTGAAGTGACAAATTTTCATCCCAATTTTACTTGTAGGGTAAAAAGTATATATTTAATTAATAAATATGATATATATGATATAATAATTATTTTTAGCGATGGATTATAATTTAAATTTCTTTCCACTCATCAGTCAAAAAGTTAAAATATTATTCTTGCATACGAACGACCCACCGTCTCCATGAACGATATAATTCATTTTTATCATTATATGTTTTATGGATAACTTTAAAAATATAAGTATAATGAATATATATGAAATTTATAAAATTATTAATACTATGTATATTATGTAACCATGATCAATGGACATGGACCAAAATGGCCAAGCCAAAACATACATGAACAACAAAGCATATATCTCACGGAACAATGATTTTAATAAATAATTGTTAAATAATGTGTGATAAATGTTATAAAAAAATATTATATGTTATGATATATATATATATTTGGTTTATTAATAGGTTTATAATAAATATATATTTATTAAATAGGTGTTTCAGACATGTATGCAAGTAGGTGGACTAGAGGTAAGAGATCTTCTTCTCACTTTTATTTTTGGGATGCACATGTCATATCACCCATGTATTTCTTTTATATTGTTTATGTAATACCCATGAATCTATTTTATGATATTTATTAGGAAATTTAGTTGGATTTACATATCCTTATAATTTTATTTCTTTCACATGGCTTATGATTCAAAAGATACTTAAATAGCACCAGTGCATTAACTCGATTGGTGAGGAATAAAAAAGTGAATCCAAGAAGAATGAGATCAAATCTGGGTAGATATATATTCATAGAGTACTATAGTAGTTTGGGATTAGATATAGTTTATTACTGTACTGGTTATAACTATTCATCCATTTGGGCATTCGGGCCACTGGTTTGGTACTTGATTCTTTTATGGCCTTCGGGCCACCCAATGCCTTTGGGACAGTAAGGATTTCATGAAACCTGAAGGAATTCAGGCCACATTAAGCCCTTGGGTCCCCCTAAAGACCTTCGGGTCACATGAAATTGTTCTTACATGGACCAGGAAGACTCTACATGGCATAGGATCTAGATTAGTATTTAGAACCGGTGCATTTATTAGAGAAGAGAAATCAGATTGGAAGAAAGAAAGGGTATGGTAATTTCCATCAGGACCAAATTGTGCATACATGGGAAGCCTAGGCATACAACTATATGAAGGGGGAGAGATGACATCATAACATAGATTTTGGGGATTATGAGTTCCAAGTAGTTATAGTCTAGATGAATTCCTCTAACAAAAATGGGCCATGTAAGGTTTTGAAGCCTATGTGACATGTAAGGGTTCTCCAAAAACACATAAAAAGGGGATTATTAAAAATTAATAAAAATGGAGACATTTTACCCATTTTTTGAGTTTTTAAAAATGTATTTAAAATGAAATTTCATGTCGTTTTATAAATGAGGTAATTTTTGAATTTTTAAAAAATAATGAAAGGAATGTTTTATTTCAACTTATATAATAAGAAAAAAATTTATTTCCACAATGACCATTCAATACAATAAATATTCTATTATATGTTTTATATGACATTTTTAGGGAAATTTTATTATCAAAATATTTTGTGAATTTGTAGTTTGAATAAATTAATTTCTAAAGTGAAAAGTGTTTTTTCCTCAATAACGTTTTAATGGTCTTGAAATGGGAATTCAATTCATTAAAGACAACAACCCTATATTCAACTTATGATTTACTGGTGATATGATCCAAGGATACAGTCCTTATTTATTATTTGAATGGTTTATATTTATAAGGGAAATATGATTATGAAACCCATTATTCTACAATGGGTTATGTTATGATGAATTGATGAAATGATTATGAATCTAATTTATTTTACAATGGTTATGATTTGATAAAATGGTAATGAAACCCATTTCCATTCATGGGTTTTGATTTGATGAATGGTTTATGATATTATGGAAAACATAAGTATGATCTTAATTATTTTATGGTTGGGACATGAATTATATATCCCTCCAATTAATTGATTAAAGATATTTATTTCATGATATTAATAGAACTAGAATGGGGAGTATACCAAGTTCATTAAATAACGTTGTACACTATAATATTCATGGAGAAACGTTACTACTATTATGTTTTGGGAAGTGAAACCAATCCACAATGATTGCCTTGGGAGTGAACCTTATAAATAATTATAGTTTCGGGGTGAACCCAATCCACTATGGTAGTCTTCATAGTGATCCTAGACTATTAAGTAAATTATTTTCTATGTTTATATGTATGCAATAATTCTATGGATTAGGTCATTCTTATCATCTCTTTGATCATGTTATTTGATTCCAAAATGATTAATGAATTATAAACTATCATGATTTATTCCCTGAATCAATATTATGATATTTATTATACGGGATACAATTTCAAATGTTAATATCAAGATCTAATTCTCTTATGTTCATGTTAGGATAATGTGATAATTAATATCTCCCATGTTTACCTTTATTGATAATTTGAGATTATCCTTTCTCATTCTTCTTTTCCTTATGTTATGAAGAATGATTTTATATATGATATGTTAATGAAGGGTTCAAGTTAAAAATAACTTTATTAGAGATACTTATGAATAAGTTACTTTTTGTGTCCATGTTTCCAATGACACTAGGTCAATTTTACCCTAGTGTGGATCATAATGTTATTTAATTAATATTCATCTAATAATATTTAATATCTATATATGAAATGTATGGGTCACTATAGTTTGAATTTGATAAAGGATTAGTTAACCTTTGGAATCCATGATGAGATACATTTATTGAGAACCCCAAGGAAATTTCTATGTATAGGATAACATCCTAATGATTTTTTAATGATCATGTATGTCCTTGGTTCAACCTAAGGTGTCATAGATTGAAAATACTGTGACTTTATGTAGACATCCTATAAATGTTTTTAATAATTATGTGGTTTTATACTATGATTATTATTTATCACACTATGTTTTTTGGTTTTAGTCAATGGATTAAACCTAAAGTAATCATGTCAACACTAAATGTGATAGAAAATGAAATGATTTTACTCCTAATGAACCAAATGATATGAGATATATAATGATGAATAAAATCAATATAATCAAAAGACATTTTCAAGCTATAAATGATGATGAATTTAAAAACAAGAAAAAGAAGGAACAACATTTTTTAGTCCTTCATGAGGAAATATTCTACCATATTTTAGTGTTTATTATAATTCACTAGTTTTTAAGAAATTAATAATTAATAATGCAAATATAATTTTCATTTTATAGTGTTCAAAAGAGGAAAATTCCAATTTGGATATATATCATTTAGAAGGAAAAGCAGATCAACAGTGGACACTTATCAAGAATATGAGGCAACAGGATGAAATTGACCCCATGGAGTGGGATGAGATTAATACCTTATACTTTAATAATTACGTTATTCCTATTCATTATATATAAATTGAAAATGGAATTAATTTATCTAAAACATATAGATGATGAATCCATTGGTTAATATGAGAGATATTCTATGAGACTTTCAGGCCACTCTTCTCGTATTATCATCCAACCTTATCGTATGGTTGATCGATTCTTCAGTGTCCTAAAACCATGTCTATGAAGGGTGTTATATATAAGAAATTTTATTAACTATAAATAAGATGGTTGATGTGACATCATGGTGGAAATGGAAATTGGAGTTTTTTATCTATCCAATAGTTTTGATTAGAAAATAAAGATCGAATTCATAGATTATTCTAAAAATCATGAAGAGAAAAAGATTATATTTAGTTTATAGACAACTTGTGGAAGGAAACATGGTTGAAATTGTATAGACGTGAAATGTAAATATTTTATGTTTTTAAAAGAAGGTTAATGGGTTATAAAATTCTAATGTGATGAGAATAAGTGATCTAATGATGTTAATGAAGTGAAATATCCCCAAAATAAAACACCAACACTCAAATATTTCAAATGAATGGTATATGGGAATTATTTTAACCAGTTCTCAAACCTGATGGATTATTATGAAAATTGATGTCAGCAACCCCTTTAATTATAGAGTCAATGTTAAATCACAGATGATCAATATTGGTGATGTAGATTACAATAATGAAGTGAGGAAAATTACACTAATTGTATACTATAGAACTATGAATGTATTATTTTACTACAGTTCTAAAACTTATTTTATATCTAAATTTTTTTATATATGTGTCACAATATGGACCCAATTATTAGATATTGAAATAAAAATTGAAATGCATAATGGTTTGATGATAACATCTCATGTCTATGATTCTTATCTTGTTATATATTATGGGAATGTTTTCCTATAAATCTTATTATTCTCCCTATGGATGAATTTTCTTTTATTTTGGTCAAGGGATTGATTTTTTAAATAAGGTCCACATCAATTTATAAGAAAGGTAAGTCATTATTTTTATTCCAAATCAACCGATGATAATATATTCATGAGATAACAAATATAATCTTCTGATTGAATTTACATCAATTGCATATATCTTGATTCCAATTCAAAAGTGTTTTTTTATCATAGATGGTTAGGGAAAGACTAAAAAATGAATATATTCATATTGTATGTGAGTTTGTTGATATATTTTCTTCATAATTTCTTGGTCTTCCACTAAATCATGATATTTATTTCTCTAAACAACTCATTTATAGTTCTATAGATATTCAAAAGACTCCATAAAAAAATTTCCTCAATTGAGTTGCAGGAATTGAAAAAAACATCATGAGAATATTTACATGGGATTCACTCATAAAAGTGAATCACCTTGGGTTGCACATATTTTTTTATTGAGAAGAATTATATAGCAATGTGACCTTACATTTATTATCGAGAACATAACAAGATCACTATCAGGAACATGTATCCTTTTTCCAAAATTAATGGTTTGTTTTTATCAATTTCAAGAAGATCAATAATTTGCTAAGACTGAAATTCATTCTTGATATCATTATATGAGGTTTATAGAGGAGGATATACCCTATAAAACATTCTAATAAAAGTATGAACTCTATGAATGTATTGCGATGCCATTTGGTTTTAGTAATTCCCCAGAAATCGTAATGGATTTAATGAATAGAATCATTAGAGATTACATTGATTAGTATGCATTAGCCGTATATATAATATTTTAATATATTCAAAGAGTATGTTAGATCATGAATATTACTTGTGTATTGTGTTGATGACACTAAGGAAGGAAAATATTTATGAAAATATAAAAAATTTAAATATAGATGAAAAAGATTCATTTTTGTGTCATATAATATGAAGTTAGGGTATATCGATGGATCCATCAAAGATGGAGGTTATTGAAAGTTGGGTCATAAAATTGATAATTACATTGATCCATAGTTTTCGTGGTATGGCAGGATATTATAGGCAATTTTTCTACGAATTTATTAATACTTCCTAATCCACACACCAAGTAAATTTGGAAGGGACCAATGTTCCTTTAGATAGATAAGTTTTAGAAAAGTTTAATGAACTAAAAAGAATGTTAGTTAGTCCACCTATAATTACATTTCCCTAATGGATATGAGTTTTTAATTTATAGTGATGCATTTATAAATGGGATGGGATTTTTTCTCCTTAATAACTATATGGTGATATATAATGCCTCATTCCAATTGATGGTTCAAGATAAAAATTAACCAATTCATGATTTAGTGTTATTTGTGGTAATTTTTTTGTAAATTATTTAGTGGTATTATATTTTTAGATAAATTTTTGACATATATATAGATCATAAAATATTAATGTAAATTTTCACATATAAATAATCGAATATTCCCCAGACAAGATGGACTGCTATGATTAATGATTTTGAATTATCATACATTACCACACTAGGAAAGCAAACAAGGTGGAAGTTTTTTTAAATCAAAAGGATCATGTTATCTTATCTATGATAAGGATCAAAAAAGATATAATATTTCTATATTTTTAAAGGATGGATATTGAAATATTGAAGGCATGGGAGAAATATTATCATTCTCAAGTGAGTATTCAACCATCTATTCAAGTGAAAATTAAATAGAGACATAAGGGAGATATAGAGTAACATAAGAAGGTGAGAAAATTTCATGAATTTAACATTTATTATGTTGGAATGAAATATTTTAGAAATCATGTATGTGTTCTTTCCATAACAAATTTGAAGAATGATCTATTGGATGTGGCCTTTATTTCATAATTCTATATTCATCTAGGAAGTATAATGATTTTTTCGGATCGAAAATAGTATCTATGATGGGATAGAATGAATAGAGATATAATAGAGTATGTATATTACTTCTTGTTATTTAATCAAGTAAATACTAAGAGAAATTAGTATAAGGGGATGTTAAAACCATTATTCATACCAATATAGAAACGATAAAACGTCACCACAAACATTGTTGTCAGACTCCAAAAAACTTATGAGGGATGTAATTCCATTTGGTTGTAGTAAATTTACATATAAATTAATAAGAATCCATTTAAATTTTTTAATTATTTCTATCAATATTATATTTATAGAATAATAATTAACTAAGTGGTACTGTTACATGGAGTGCCTTATTATAATGTATCTAGTTAAGATCTAAGGATTACCTTGATGTTATTGGATATTATTCATTAGGATCTGGATACAGAGATTAGTTTTAGTATAATTTATCATCCTCATATATATTTTCAATATTGAGGAAAAATTAAAACCATATATGATATGTTGAGATCTTGTTATATGTAATTTAAAGGTAGTAGGTAACAATACATTCATCTAGTTGAGTTTTTATAGAACTGTATCTTTTACTCGATCATTCAGATGGATCCTTATGAAGCCCTATTTGAAAAGAAGTGTATAAATATACCATGATGGGATGATGTTTGAGGAAGAAATATATTGGTACCTGAGATGGCTGAGGAAATGATATAAAAATTAATATCCATTATACAACACATCAATGCATCTAAGATTTGATTAAAATGTTATACTGACAATCGCCAACATGATCAATAATTTGATGTTACTGATAATGTTTTTTTGTAAATTTATCCCTGGAAAAAGGGAAGAATAGAAATATATCCCTATATATATATTTCCCCTATTATCATTATTTATTTATTATGTATGGTAGCTTGCCACTTGGCGTTTCATCCAAACCTCTCTTAAGTTCATGACATGTTCCATGTATCTCTCATGAGGATGTATATACTTGATCCATCACATGCACTGAAATTAGAGGTTATAAAATTGGAGCATGATATTTACTATGATAAAATGTTGTTATAAATCATGGTTCATATAGAAAAAGTGATATGAAATAGTAATAGTCACCTTTTTAATGTTCTCTTGAGGAATCTGAAATTCTATGAATATACTTGGGAACTAAAGGATGTAATGAAATAGAGATATTGTCATTCGTTGGTATGAGAATAACAAATTTCCCGAGTGAAATTCATTTTAAGTGGGTTATAATTTTTCACCCCAAGAATTTATTTTATATTTATTTTTAAATAATCTGATTTATCTAATATATTTCATTACATGCCACACCGAGTTTCAACGAACTGTGTTACAATATTGAAATAATATTATGTAAATGTTATATCCTTGAAATTATATTGGCGGGTATAAATAATAATAACTAAATTATGAAACATTTATTGTTACAAATTTATAAAATTAATCAATTTTTTATTAATTAAATATAAAGAAAAAGAAAAATCATTTT
Source organism: Viscum album (assembly GCA_963277665.1). Taxonomy (NCBI): domain Eukaryota; kingdom Viridiplantae; phylum Streptophyta; class Magnoliopsida; order Santalales; family Viscaceae; genus Viscum; species Viscum album. The sequence continues at coordinate 1,199,751,063 of OY728131.1, forward strand.
AAAAAAAGACATATTTTTCTGGAAAACTATTTTTATATGCCCAATGTATCGTTATCTTAATAAATTAAATTAATCTATATTAGTGAATGAAATTAATGAAATTAATGAAATTTATATATCATATAGTTAATAAAAAATTTATCATTAATTTAATATATTTTTATTCATAGGATAAGAATAAACCATATTGTGTGCTTTAAAATATTTTTTTCCAAGAAAAAGGTTTTCATAACGTCTTTAACAATTATTTTTTAAATTAGTTTCTTCTAATTATATAAATTGAATCATAAATAAATGATTTCATATTTCTAATTAGAAGGTCCACATTTTATAAATATCCCCCTTCTATTTTTTGCCAATATGAATAGTAACTATGGTAAAAATTATCACCTCGATAAAGGGTAAATTAGTTTTATCTTGGATAAAAATAAGTGATAATGCAATAAATTTTTATCATAATTCCTACTAGATGAATTCAATTTCAACCTTACCAATTTAGGGTAAAAAATTATTTTTAAAGGGGAATTTCCCATGAAATTTTAATATATTTTATTTAATGCACATAATATTACCATATGTCACCCTCATAGCTTTCAATATCTTACATGTGTTCACGTAGAGACAAAAGAATTTTAAAATGAATATAAATTTTTATTTTGTGAGTAATGAAGTTATATTAATTTTTTTTTATGTATTTATATTTTTTAGTAATTAAATAATGACCTTAAATTTTTTGTGCAATACTAATACAATATCAATTCAATTAAGAAAAATAAAATAAACAATTATAAAAACACTAAAAGTAATATAATTTAAGTAATTTATTGTGTTCAATGAATTTTGTAGATAAATATAAAATATAAGTGATGTTTAAAAGGATTAAATTCTTATCAATTTTTTTTCTTTTTGTCATCTATGTCAAATTAAATGAATAGTGCCAGAATTGACATTAATGATATTTATCAAAAATAATATTTTATTAAATTGTTTAAAGATAAAAACAATATTAAAAGATGTTTAGGATGGAAATATGTGGTCTAAAATGTTATACATTGGCTAGTTATGACTTAATAGTTAATATATAATAAAATTTTAACCGTTTAATACTGAAAAAATTGGTACTATTATTATGGTTTTAATAGGTTAACAAAGAGGTTAAACAAAAAGATATGGTTCCAAATACAAGAGAAACATATCAAAATTTTATTGGATTATAATATTAATACCAAATACAATCTTATTTTCTAATATATATCCATTTGGAATCTTTTTTCTATATAATGAATTTATTATATTTTAATCTTTTACGAAATTCCAAGAGCGTGCCACCCCTCAATTATAAAAGGACACCTTCATTCTCTTACTTAACCACATTGAGCCTTAAATATTGACCATACCCATCATAAATCCCTTAAAAATTTACTTACGAATATTATAAAGGTTATTTACTTCTAGAAAATTCCAACCCTATGATCCTAAAAAGGATATCTAAAGAATTTATTTCAAATAAGATGTAGTCGACTTAACCGATCACTTTCTTCTAAATTCATATTTTAACTCCTATATATCTAATATATTATTAATATAATTATAAATTAATTATCTTATATATATTTAAATGTTATTATGATTCTAAAACCATATTTTTAACCCTATTTCCATTAAATATGATGTGAAAGTATTGCTCATAAGTACATATGAATTATCATCTCCACATGGAGATATAATTCATTTCCTATAAAAATCTATCATGGATGGTTAATATAATGGAATTTAAAGTTTATATATTATATTTATGACATTATTATTGTTCTATAATTATAATATCATATCAACATTCTCACCTTTCAATCCGTTGGAAGACAATAATGTCGCTCATGCGTTTTGGAATTACCACCACCATAAAGATATGTGATTTATATTCAATTGATTTTTTTACTTGGATGTTAATATGGACATATTAAATTTATATATAATATATAATATGTATTATATATTTTATAGTAACACTTTTGGAATGGTGAATTATTATTTTCCTTTATTTCGTTCCATCTTTCAATAACTGAAAACAATGATCATTGTACGAACGAACTACCATATCTATAAATAGTGTACTTAATTTTTATATCGCAAAATTTTATAGATGAAATTAATTATATAATTATAATGAATATATATGATATTTATATATTTATTAATATTCTAATGATTATGGACCCTTATTCAATGTACAAGGAACATAACTAATGAACCAAAAAGTTCATGAAAAAAGAATAATATATCCCACGGAACAATGATTTTAATAAAGAATTATTAAATAATGTGTGATAAAAGGGTATAAGTGAATCATATATGGAATGATCAATAAGATTATGGTTCTTTAATATTTATATAATTAATCTATAAATTTTAAATTTCTAAAATTTGGAATGAAAGCGGAGTGGAAAAATAAAATGAGGGAGAAGGAAGACCCTTCCATCCAATGCTATTGAATCTAACCTGAAACTGCACAAATTTGAGGAGAAACAATGGAGGGAAGCTTCGAATGACCATCCCATATACATTCAAATAATTCAATGAAAAGGGGTTCCAAGACCCTCCTTTTAATTATAACAACCATCCTATCATGTTTGACATGGTGACACATGACATCATGTTGTTACTTTTTAGGTACCACTCCATGGGTCTATATTTACATTATAAAACATCATATTCCACCCCATAAATTAATCATATGATGGAAATAACCTATTCTAATCATTAATAGCCTACTATAATCCATTTTTATCAATCCCTAACCCCTTACCATACATCTAGTGGCCTATTGATACCTTGGGTAATCACCCAAGCCTTGGGCCCCATCCCAACACACAATTATGGGATGCTCAAACTCTTAGAATCTTATTATGGTTCATGGTTCTCAAAAATAACTATCCAAAAAAACTAAACGATTATATTTCCCTAGGATGTTTTATCCCATAATGGTGTGGTCCATTATAGATATTTCCAATAAAATATTCCATACAAGGTATAAACACTATAAATTTATAATTACGGTATTTAGACTTATGAATTATCACTCCATATTAATAGAACTAATGAATATATTCTTTAGATTCTACCTAGACATATTTTTGGTTTTCATTATATATGATATTTTTATATATTCAAAGATGAAGGAAGAACATGATTTTTTTTGGATAGTATTAAAACCCCTAATAAGGAAAAACTATATACCATGTTTAGAGAGTGTGAATTTTAGATATATATAATATCATTCTTGGGTAATTTATTCATAAGAGAAGGAATATCTATAAAACGTGTATTGAAAATTATTATCACGAAATGGGCTAAATAACAATAATAATTTTTTTGAAGTTTTCATAGGTTATCTAGGTAGTACATAACTTTTCTGGGAAAACATTTATGACTATCAAGTCCACTAACCAATTTATCATATATGAGAGTTAAGTTATATTTGATAGGGGAATGTGAAGGATGTTTTTAAGAACTAAAAAGATAATTGGTCATAACTCATGTACCTAAATCACCCTACTGTGGGGAAGGGTGTTTAGTAAAAAAAATTTCTTTTTTAAAGTTATTTGGATTCATCCTCAACATTAATAATATGTATAGAGTTTATACATCAATATAATAAATGTATCAGGAGAAAAATTACACTATTCATGATGTTGATTTGGCAATAGTGATCCATTAAATAATGATTTGGTGAAATTATCTCTATGGAAGAAAGTTTCATATATATACTTATCACAAGATCAGAAAATATATATTCACAATGAAAGAGTTGATATGTGGTAAATGAGATTATTGGAATTGTTAAAAGATTATGACTGCTCTATAAATTTCCACCTAGGGAAGGTAATTTTTTTTTATAATTCCCCGATATGAAAGACGATTCTACTACATCCATGATGAGGATAAAAAAGGCTTAATAATAATGGATTCGAAAAGGATGAATCTTGAAGTCATTATAGTATGAGAGAAATCCAATAATAATCAATTGACCACAAAACCTTCCATCAATAAAAAGATCAAATATGTCTAAATAGATGATGTAGACTTAGAAAATAAAATAGTGGGATTTTTGGAGTTTAATATTTATAAATATGGAGAAATAATTTTTTTCATCTTTGAAATGTGCCCCATAATTTCTAGAATAAGAGATCCAAAATTTGGATTAGGCTCATATATCATCCTTATTTATTTGTATGGGATTAAAAATTATGTAGAAAAATTTAAAGAAAATATTCAGGTGCCATAATAAGAGGAGGGAAATTTCAAAATATGTATCTCACTACTTGGTAAGTCAGCATGTTAATGTTGGATGAACTATGTCATAGGAGATGATGCAACCACTACCCATACTATTATGGAAATTGGATAAATTCATCATGGATATAATCATATGACTCTCCAAGACATCTAAATTATATAATTCCATTTCGGAATTATTTGTTATCATTATAAAGTTAGTGAATTTTAATTCAATCAAAGAAAACAACCCACTAGACAAACCAAACAAGATATTTATAACATTGGTGGAAAGGCTAGATGAAGTACCAATATCTATTATATCTGATTGAGATCCAAGTTTTTATATTAGTTTCTAGAAAATAATTCAATGAATACTAGATTAATAGTTGTTTTATCACTACAGATCACCATTATATTGATGGTTAGTCTAAGAAAACTAATCATACCCTTGAGTACATGATAAGATCCTAATCAGTGGATCTACAAGGATGTTGGGATAAATAAATTCACATAGAAGTGTTCTCATGTAACCAATTTTTCAACTATATAATGTAAATGGCACCATATGAGTTTTTATGTGGGAATAGATGCAGGAATATAATGTCATGGGATGAGTTTCTAGATTGGAATCTGATAGGGAATGGCCGTATCTAAGAAATGATATAGATGATTCGCACCATTTCATAGATTAAAAAAGTGAAAAATACTAGATATGGGTTATATGAAAAATTACTGAATGCATATGTAGTTTTAATATAGTGTGAAGGTGTTCCTTTGGATATCACTATGGAAGTGGGTCATGATATTTTAGAAGAATGGGAGGATAATAACATGGTATATTATTCCCTTCAATTGCACTGATCCGGTCATAGTTATTGAATATATCTTATAACTCCATCCATATCACTACCGCGTACATGATGTGTTATTAGTATCAATTTGAATGAAGTACATACTATAACCATCACATGTACAAAACTCAGATGTTGTCAACCTAGAACACGATCTCTCATATGAGGAATAACTAGTTGATATTATTGCTTGATGATTTAAATTATTTCATAATAAGACCACACATCCATTCAACACTCTATAGAGGAAAAATAAGTTTGAATAAGTTAAATAAGAAACCTAGAATGAAATAATAAAAAATTACCCTCACATTTTATTCCTAATTATAAAATTTCATGGATGATATTCCTTTAAAAGGGGTAGAATGTATGGAGTCTTGATTTTAGTAAATACTTTCCCGTTATTAAATATATTGTGAGTAGATTTTATTTTCGAAAAAAGTGAACTAGAACAACAAAATAAATATTATATTTGATAATTATAGAAGGAATAATAAATATTATAGATAAAATATGGAAATAAACAAGAAAATCATACACTAGAAGAATAAACCGTTCATTATTGTTTAATAAAAGAAGTTTTCATTATATATATAATTGTATTTTTAAAAAATATAAAAAATCTATAATTTTAATTAGATAAAAATATTATAATATTTCTATTTTTAATGTCAAAATTATATTAGTATGAGTTCTTGGAATTTTTCTAGAATATTTGATTTTTAGGTATATAGTTAAAACTACACTTTTTACCATAACTATAAATTTTATAACCAAATAACATGAAAGAAGGATAATTATATAATATCTTTTAGTTAATAAAATATGAATTTTAAAATTATAACTATATATTTTTAAAATAATATTCTTGTTTCATGAAATATATATTTATCATTTTATAAGATTAAGTAATATTTTCCAATGAAATAAACTTTTTTTTTTGTTTTTACATTAAGTTAAATATTATTTTTGTTAAATTAGGTATTTTATTTCATGGAATTCCACAAATATTGTTCAATAACAATTTCATTTATATCATGAAATCATTGAAAAGGAAAACATTACCCAACATGAAAAAATTTTAGCTTAAAAATACATTTTTTTAAAATGGGTTTTTACACATTAGAAGAAATAATGTTTAAAATAATTTTTTGAAACAATTCAATTTTATATTATAAAATGAATTATATTTTTAGAATAAATATTTCCAAATTATATAACATGTAATATATTTTTTCTACAAAATAATATCACTTATGTAAAAACTAGTTAGTACGGTAAAGTTTATAATAATAAAAGTAATAAATAAAAGATTAAAGGACATGAAAAATGATAAAAAAATGTATCTAATTGACTATTTCAGAAATTTAAAACCATATATATTACTACAATTTTTTATTTCTCTTTTTCTAAGCAATATGAAATGTAAATATATATATATATTTAATTTATATTGAGATTAAATATTTATATAAATTCCTTTTTGAACACTTATAAAAGGGTACTCTAACCACCCATTGAGGAATATTCAAAGAATTTGGTATTAACATGAAACTCAACCCCTTAAAATGTGATCTAATCCAAACATGAGAAAAATAATACATAAATATTATGATTTAAATAATACATCTCATAATCAATTTCCCATCCCATGGACCTAGTGGATTAGTCTTTATAAGATTAGCTACATAAACATCTTATCTTACAAAATTTGGGAATATTTATTCACAATTATGGTCATATAGAACGTTTCTAGACATATCAAATGATATAATCACCAGAATACCCAGGGGATTAGAAACATAAAAAAGGGGTGAGCTAAGATGCTTCATAAGGTTAAGACATGTCACAATATGTCATATAGAAAACATAAAGGAGAAAATCAGGAAAACATGAATATCATAATAAAATATAATAACACCATAGATGATAGTCATAAAACAAGGTAAAAAACATAATAATATAAATATATTATTACAAAATTGAAAAAATTATGATATGGATCAAAAAAATGTTAATAATCCTAAAACATATGATAAAAATATAAAAGTGTATAATACATTAAAAATAATATTTAATTAGGGAAACATGTTATTTCATGAAAATGAAATGAATATTGAAAATTTATCATAACATAACCAAATAACATGGAAATGTGGCACAACCATCTAAATATTAATACCTTTGTGACCAAAACAATTATTTCAACACCAATGTGAATAGACTCATTATGTCCACGCAAGAAAATGTGAGTAAACCCATAATAACCAAACCTATGAGAAAAAATTTCTTATATACATGAGTGAATACCTCACGAGAAATAAACATAATAAAATTCATTGGATGATGATATATGACCCACTTAGAATCATCATAAATATGTGAGTAACTAAAAATCAACCCTATCCACATCTTAATTAACCTTAGAAACATAATGAGTTTCATAATATTTCCAAAAACATCACATAAAATAAAAATAAATGATGAAAGGATTTAAAAAATACAATTTTAAAAATTGTATCATATGATAATAAAATATATATGACTATTTAGACATATATTAATTATTGGTAATCCTTGTAAGAGAATTATAAGTGAAAATACAAAAAAAAATTCAATACCTTTCAAACATTTTTTTCAGATGTGAAGTGAAAATTACTTTAAGAGAATTTATAAGGAGAGAAATAGAATAAAGTTTTTAAATATTATTATAAATAGTCCCTAATAAAATATTCTTTAATGTACATTAATTTTAGAAAATATGGGGTGTAAGATAAAAGATTTTATTTTGGATGGATAAAAAACAATTTTTTTTAATATTTTGAAATAACTATTTTTAAAATCCCACATCATAAAAATAATGTTAAAAATAAAATTTTAAATGGTTTGAAGATAAATATGAGAATAAAAGAGAATAATCCATGTTATATTAACCAAAAATAGAGGGTAACATTGGATGTAAGAACAATATGGACATAGATGAAATTATTCATTTGTATGAATGAGAGTTGTTTTTACCAATTACACTCTTGGATTTAGGAAAACATATTTTTAATGAATTATATTTTGATGATTATAATTAATTTCAAAAAATTAAAAAGGTAAATAAAAATAAAATTGGAGTGGTATATGAACAGAGAAAACATGAAATGTATATTCATGTATGAAATACGATGACATTACGAATCACGAATTAATTCAATTAAACTATTATTGAAATGGAAATGAAATTATCAAAGAATCATGAGAGAAAAATGATATGGAAATGAAAATACATTAATGGGAATATATATTGATATGTGAATGAAATTGTGCAGTGAATGCACCATATAAAATATGTTTTGTTTCAAAATATCAAGTATATCCCATGTAGTTAAAAATGAGACAAATAAACCCTAATATTTACTCTCGACATCCACAAAAGTGATTTACCCTAAAATATATCTAAAAATATATCATAATAACTAATTTAATAATGATATTAATATATAAATTATTTATAATATTCATTAATAACCATTTTATAAGTGTATATTAATTAGTGTTTACCTATTTTCCCATATAAGTAGTTTATAGTTTTGATCGTTTCAACTTGTTTTGTAGGGGTAGTGTCACTAAACAATTTTATCCAATTTTTTATCATTATGAGCTGATTAATTTTACTCTTATGAATGAAATAAAATGATTTGTGGTGTTTTAATTTTCATTTACTTATGTTTAATTCATCATCATGGATGATTAAATTGGTAATAGTCACACATCGATGATTTTTTTGACAAATTAAAGGTGTTTTACTAATTAGTGAGTCAAATATTGATGCATCCATTACAGAAACAAGAAAAAATATTTATTAAATATTTATATAGCATTATAATTTTTTTAATTTTTTCATCCTTATCTATGATATTATAATGCATCATTTTTCAAATATGTGGTCTCAAAAACTCAAAAATGAACATACCAGATTAAAGGATGATTAGGAGGTGATTTAATTTCAATATAATTATTTCAATATCATAATGATCATATTTATTGTTTATTAGAGTTATATATCATATTGTTATTGAATTAGAAGAGTAATTAATGAATATTAAAATATTAAATATTATGAATAAAATTTTTATTCTTCAATGTTTTATTAGTTGAGATTATTAATTTTATAATGATTTTTGACCATTGATATTATATAGGGTTAGTTATCTATTTAATACCATAAACATATGAATATCATAAAAATCATATTTTACATTTAAAAACATTATCATGTCTAGCCAAATAAGTTGTTATGAAATGACGATTTTAAATTGATTATTCGATAAAAATAGTAGTCCACATGTATGCATGGTTAACGATTTAATTTTAAATAAATCATGGGAAAGAAGTAATACAGTTTATCATTTCATTAAAAAATCATAAAAATAATAATTATATATTAAATTCACTGCTTGGGAGATCCATGTATGGTGGTGATGGACAAAAAATCTTGTTGCGTCAAGTACACGATAGGTCGCAAAACACCTGACTCACATTTTAATTTCTATTAATGGAAATGAGATTGTGGTTAAAGATAATATGATAATTATTTTAAATTTTTAGTATAATTATGATGCTTATTTAATCCTTATAATTTGGTAAATATAATTTTATGATGAAGAAATGTATACATAGAAATATGAAAGATGGAGGTGTGGCTAGAAATCTACACCTTACTAATTCAATTATCTTTTTTGAAAAAGGGATTAAAACATCGATGGGTAGTATTTCAAGAAAAAACCTCTTAAATTTGGATAAATGTGTTTAGGATAAGTTTAAATATATTTTTGGCCCATTTTAAGAAGTTTTTGTGTGAGTTTATGTAAGAATAAGAGATCCCCTTTGATAAGTTAAAAGGGATGGCATTTTGGTAAATACCCATAACTTTTTAATAATTTGAAATCTATCTATGGGAAAATGGATTTAAAATTGATAAATAATTGATATGATATGAAATAAGGAAAATTTACACCTAAAAAATCAATTTAAAACACTTTTTCCATGTGTTAATCCGTATACCACTTAGGTTACTCATTCTTACAATTTTGTAATTCATGATGATAACTAGTTTTTACCTAGGTAATTTATCTTTTATTCCCCAAAATAAAATCATCATTATTATATAATTTAGATTTTTTTGGTGAAAATTTAAAATCATTTTGTTCAGTTTTTATAGTGATAAAAATTCACATTTAAATAAAAATTAATATTTTATTAGAAACATTATTTTTTTTTGAAAAATATAACTTCTGTTCGAAAGGATGGCTATCGATGCTGGTTGTGATGTGTGGAGGTGCAACGCCCTTCGGTGATGGATGCACAATTTAATGCGGGGGTGGAAAGGATCTGGTTGCAGTGGTGCCAAGGTGGTGATGGCGTTCATCGTTGCGGTGCAATCAGATCTAAGTTGAGGACTGGATCTGTGTGGCGGCTGTGTTTCAGTGGCCCTTGGTGGCGCATGACGGACAGATGCAACACCCTTCGCAGCGGCTTCAGACAGGCCCTCTTAAGTCTCTTCAGCGGTCTCGTGGTGGAGATTTCCACCAAATGTACAGATCCAGTTGCCATCATTTTCATTCGGTCATATCGATGAGGTTCCAACGGCGATAGACGGATCCTTGGGCGGCGCTCCATGAATTAGCTATCAGGGAGGTCGGCGGTTAGTAGAGCGGTGCATCTGGGTGGGTTGGTGGATGGGATGGTGACGATCTGGCGGGTTGTGTCATCCATAGGTGAACCTCGACGGAGGAAGACATGTGGGTCCAAGGTCGATCCAGATCTGGTTGGGGGCTGTAAACTTCCGAGTTGCGATGGAAGTCAGAGTCTAGCTGTAATGTGCAGGTCTGGAGGCTATATGGGATGATGATGGGATGGCAGCAGCAATGTTCACGCTTATGGTTATTGATTTTGGATGTAAATTGTGTTGACTCTGATTTTTTAATGGGCTTTGTCTCTCTGGGCTTGGGATTTCATTCCATTGTAATGGGTTTTATACTGGTTTCTATAACGGGTTTGGTCCTTCTGGGCCTACAGGCTTGTAATGGGTTTTCTATTACCCAGTTCAAATGGGTTCTTGTTGTCTTTTTTCTTTCTTTTTTTAATACGAGGGTTTCCCCCCAACCCTTCTCTTATAACTTCAGTTCTAAAACTTAAATTATAAGTCTATAATTTTTTTAAAAAAAATTATAAATTCACTAATAAAATTAATATATTTCCAATAAAATGGTTTAAAAATACTAATTATTTCCTAAATACAAATAATGTCATAAAATTCATGTTAATTGAAAAAATAGTACTTTGCACTATTCATCTAAAAATAAATCTTTTTAGAAAAATATAAAAAATTAATTTTAATCTAACATTTCTATGATAAATCTAAAAATAATATTAATATTTTCAAATTATGATAATAAATTTTATAAAATAATAATTATCTAATAGTAATAAATACAATCAAAAATAGTTTTTATCAAAAAAATTATTTTGGTATATTAAATATTATTTTTATACCATAAATTAGTAATTAATATTATCTTAACATACGTTATTATTATTCAATAAAAATAAACCTATTTGTGTGAAATAAAATAGAAATTTCATAATAATATATTTTTTAACCATAAAATGAATTTTGAAAAAAATGAATTTTCAAATATATCCACATATATAAATATTTTAATACATTATTTTAAATCCAAATTCAGTTAAACATAACCTTTTATGATCTATAATGAAATTAATTATTATATAATATATAGTTATATTTTTAGGTAGTGTTTTATCTATCATTGACCTTGTGGAAATATCCATGAGCTTCAACTGCTCGGATATATAGTTTTTCTCAAACAGTAATTGCCAAAGTTTTACTTTCTCCTGGTCATGGAAAGCCCCTATAGTAACTACCAACACTCCATGTGTGTATAAATGATATTTATAACGATTAATTCCAATTATTAATTCCATTTATTATTACATTACATACATATTTGTTTTAAATGATACTTAAATTTATAACATATAACTTAGTAGTTCGATTTAATATTCGAAATAAATCAATTTTTTTTGTTTTAGTAAGTTATACTGTGTGAAACACACTATTTAATATATTATTCAAATAATGAGATTATATGGTGAAGTCACATTTTGTTACATATTATCCTTCCTTTATAACGCTATTAATTTTCCATGAGCCTCTGGTCACAAGATATTGACTTAAGATATACTTTTATTCGGAGTCCTCAAAGGTAAATCCTAATTTATCAACATGAATACTCTATTTTCCTACACTTATATCTTACCTTAAAAATAAAATTTTATAATTTCTATATAATTGTATTATTATTGTTGGTATACTTAATGTTATTATGATAAGGTAGTAACTATTAACCAAAATTCCCTTTTCTATTAAGAAAAATCAAACCATAATTTGTAAAAAGTGTGGACTACTGACTCCACAAAGTAATGTCTCCCATTTTTTTATAAAATTTAATTATTATTTATTATACCTTATAAAAATTGAATTAATCACCTTAAAATTATGTAAATAATATCATTTTTTCTATAATAATAGCATTTATCCAAAATAATGCACCTTCGAAATCATTATCATCTATTAATTATGGTATGGTCATGTTTTCGTCCATCTTAACACCTATACCAACAATGAAATAATTAAATAGAATGGACTACTATGTTAACTTAATTAATAATGATATAAAAATATAAATAGGTAAATAATGATTTTTTATGGAATGATAATGTTAATATTAAACTCATTACTTAAGATACCACTATTCATTTGTTAGAAATCGAAGATACATAATTATTGGAAATATTATTGACATGAAAAGTAAATAAAAATATCAAAGAAAAAATTAAAAATATATACAATATCATAAAACATAAATTATTGTTGCTTATATTGTCTAATAATTATCAAAATTGGGAAGTCAATGAATACTGACAATGATATTACACAATTAGTATAAAATGGTCAATATTACTCACACCCGATATCGAAAAACACTAATAACTATTTAATATACATTTATGTAATAATTATAAATGAGGTATAGAAAATTTTATAGATAATAATAATTTTATAAAATATTCAATTAATATTTTTTTGTTTATTTTATAGGTTGATAAAGTGCATTTGAGTATGCGGGTGAAACTTTATGGATATATATCTTTTTTATAATGATTCTATAATGCATCCTCTATCTAGGTAAAATTAATTTTTTTTATTTCTAATCATTACCATGATGGATTTATTTATCTATATTATTTTATTTTTTAGAATACATTCCGTCCACTTTATTGAATGTTTCCCATCATTGTCCATGTTTTCCTTTCCCACAGATGTTTTTTGTAAAAACCCTACTATGTGTAATCTTTTGGTGACTATAATCTTTTACGTACCTTATTTTAAAATTTTGTTTTGTTAATTTATTAGGACATGGGTTTTCTAAAAGGAAGTTCAAAATATTTAAACTTTTTACACCATTTTTTAATAAAATACTGTATTTACCCTTTTAAATTTATTTTCGGTAACCTCTATATATTTTTAATTGAAATTTATTAAATAATGTTTTTAAATATAATTTTGTCCAATGATTTCCCTTCACCTTTTCCAAAATTACATTGTTATTATATATGAAACTTTTATATTATGATAATGTTATTAATATTTTCTAAATTTTTTTGTATTGTTTTACTACCATTTTCATCATTATATTAAAAGGATTTATTTCTTGGGAAATTATTTATTTAGGAATCACCCTCTATATTTTTTTACAAGGTACTTGTTGCGGTGAGTGAAATTGTTATATAAATAATAATTTTTATTGAGGTCAATTTTGATGGTAACATTGAAAAATGTTATGAAAGCTTTTTTTTATTTCCATTTTTTATATATTATATGAATGTCGAATGATTTTTATTTTGAATTTTAATGAAACCAATTTTCATTTCAATTGTTTCTTTATTAAATAAGAATTATTATTATTTAATCATTTATTCAAAACCATTTTTAATTTTTGGTTCATTATGGTGTGATTAAAGGTTGATTCTCATGGGGCACACATGTGTATGGATAAATAATTTTAGTGGATCAATATTACCACTCATTGAATTCTAAAATTTTCAATTCCTTATGATAATTTTTAGTGTGATTCTTCTTAGATATGTTCACAAACCAAATGGTGACATTTTTTGGATATTTTCACGAAATTAGGATGATCCTTCTTAGAAATTCTCATAAAATAAAGGGTGAACACTACTGGAAATCATGGTTTTCCCAACAGTTGTATACCAACGGTTCAAAATAACTGTTGGTATAGGTGAACTTTACCAACAGTTTGCATTAACCGTTGGTAATGATATATAAAAAATGATTTTTCCCAACAGTTTGATGAAACAGTTGGGAAAGATTGGAAGAAAATTAGTCATCCCAACGGTTTCATCAACTCATTGTGAATGATGTGAAATAGATCAGTTTTCCCAACGATTTAATGAAACCATTGGGAAGGATTTCCCCCAAATACAGACCACCTGATCCCCCACTCAGCCCGATTATAGGCAGAACCTAATCGAGCTCCTGAATTCTTCTCGGTCGCGACACTCCTTTGAGCCAAGATCCATCTTCAATCAAACAAAATCTTCTTTCACACTTCAAATTAGTAAGTGTTACCTTAGTTTTAGCATTATTCCTCTATTTTTTTGGTGTTTGATGTTTTTATTTAGGCTAAATTAGGGTTGCTGTCTATGGAACCCTTGGATTTGTTTTCTGTTTTTTGTTCTACACTTCAAACATGGTAAATGGTTTTCTAGTGGGGTGATATGGTACTATTGGTGCAATTTATTTTAGTTGAAAATTGGATTTTGATTTGGATGAATTTATGTTTAAATTTGAGGTGGGGGAGGGTGTGAAGATGGGGTGGGGGAGGATGTCGAGGGCTATCCAAGTGGGGTGGGGGGGGGGGGGTTGTCTAGGTTGGGTGGGGAGGGGGCTGGGTTGTCCAAATGGGGTGGGGGTAGGGGTGTTTGGGGTGGGGGAGGGGCTGTCTGGGTAGGGTGGGGGAGGGGGCTGGGTTGTCCAAATAGGGTGGGGGTAGGGCTGTTTGGGGTGGGGGAGGGTGTGCTGGTGGGGTGGGGGAGGGTGTCCCGGCAGGGTTGTCCAAGTGGGGTGGGGAGGGTGTGCAGGTGGGGTGGGGGAGGGGTTGTCTAGGTAGGGTTGGGGGGACAGGTTGTCCAAGTGGGGTGACGGTAGGGCTGTCCAGCTGGGGTGGGGGTGGGGGGGGGGTGGCTGGGTTTTCCAAGTGGGTTGTGGGAGGTAGGGGTGTCCGAGTACGGTGGGGGGCTGAGTTTTCCAAGTGGGGTGGGGGTAGGGCGGTCGACGTGGGGTGGGGGGGTGTTGGGTTGTTCAAGTGGGGCGGGGGTAGGGCTGTCCAAGTGGGGTGGGGGTAGGGCTGTCCAAGTGGGGTGGAAACCCTAAATTCAATGTTTTAATTAGATATTTGGTTTGTTTTATTAGGGATTAGGTGTATGAGGAATTTCCATTCCTATTATGGGTGGTTTTAATCAAATGTTTTGATGTTGGAACCATTTCTGATGTTGTTGTCTTTATTTAATCTCATTTCCCCTAACATAACATTAAATTCTATATCACATTTGGTTTTTGTTTTTTTAATTTCCAGTTAAGTTATTTGTGGTTGATAATTGTCTCATGTTAATTGTTTTCAATGGTTTGGTGTGGAAATTGGGTATTTAATGTGACTTTTCCAAGTGGGGGTGCCTTGAGAATACTCTAAATATTTGTTAAAAATGATCAAAGGTATTTTATTATATAAAATGGATTTCGAAAGATATTTCAGAAATGATTTAATCTTGAGGAAAGTGTTTTATTAAAATGATAATTTTTTTAATAAGGCTTGTGTAATTTATTTTGTTATAGTACACTTGTTATGTGACTATGTTTGGTATTAAGTAACACATGAGATAACTTGTGTGCCAGAATGTGTTGTGAAAGAGATTCCATGGTTGGTTCAAGATTATATTTATGTTTTGAGCCTATTAATGAGTTGTTTTAAAGATATTTTGAGATATTTACCTATTTAATCATTCTGTTTACACAGCGTATGCAACCTCTACCCTCATTTAATCAGTGAACTCAAGTCATTAATTAAATCTTTCATTCTCACTAGCATGTAAGAAATTGAATGATGTAAAACCATCCTCACATGATTTCTTACGTTAGATATTGTCCAACATATGAAATACGAGCTTTTGAATTCATCAGTTAACCAGGATCATATATTCCATTTCCCCCAAGATGACTTTACTAATATCATTTTATGTTCAATTAAATATAGTTCTCCTTATACGATGTATATTATGTGTCCTACTTGGACAATACTCACTTTTATGAGGGTGGGGTGCTTTTTACTACCCATTATGGAATGTGTAAACATCTATAAATATGTTAGATAAGTCACAAGATTAATTCAGTAATGTTTTTATCATTGACATACTTTATTATTAATCTCAAATTTAAAAATAAATGTGTTTGTCTATACTTAATGAAATATAATCTTTTTAGAAGCCATGAACAACCTATTAGTGTAGAATCCTAAATTTTTTTCACCCATAGGGTGAGCATGACTTGGGGAAGTAATTGGGTAACGAAAGTTATGCCCATAGAGGTTCCAATAATGAGTTATTGAACATGAGTGAAGGATTTTGGATGCCTATAAAACATGATGGAACCTGAGGTGTGTGCCTCTTATAGACCTAATGAAAATGAATATAAATAAATTTTAATTTAATTCATGAGTACTTGTTCTTTACATTACTTTAATAGTTCACTACATCGACTAGAAACTTCAACCTTAATCGTTTACTTAAATGTATTTTCTATTAATGTTCAATCCTATTGAATTGTTTATGACAAAATGACTTATATAAATTCTTTTTACAGAATGAAATGTAGTTTGATGTATGAAACCGATTGGATCTCAAGAAATTTTCAAAACAAGTTGGAGAGATTTATAGATTTTTCATTTCACAATGCTTCAGATAATGGTCACATACACTGCTCATGTTCCAATTGTGTTGGTAGACCTTGGTTGAGCCATGAAGAAGTCAGCTACCACATAACCAAAATTCGTTTTCAAGCAAACTACTTTTTTGGTATCACAATGGGGAGAAAATGAAATCTCAAATTCGTGATGATCGAAATGAAAGGATTGGAAAGGAGAATTTGTTAGATGATCAGTTTCTGTTTATTCGTCATCATGAAAAAGAATGGATTTTGACTCATGAAGACTTTGATATGAGGACAGCTGATGCATCTAGTGAAAATGATGATGTTGATAGGGTGAAAAATTTGAATGATGCTGCCATGACTCCAGTATATCGACAATGCGATAAAATGAAAAAGATGGAATTTTTAATCCGATTGTTTCATGGGAAAACTATGTATGGGATTTCTAATATAGTAATCGATTAAATTCTTACCCTCTTGAAGGATTTACTTACAAATGATGTAGATATTCCCTCAAACCACTATATGGCATGGAAGTTAGTTGAGGAACGTGGATTTTCAAGAAATAAAATTCATGCTTGCCCAAATGATTGTAGTTTATTCTGGGAGGAAGCAACTGAATGAAATGATTGTATTAAATGTGGCACATCCCACTGGAAGTCAAAATCTGATGGAACACCATCCCGCATTCCACAAAAAGTAATGTGGCACTTTCCATTGATCCTTAGAATCCAAAATCTTTTTACATCTGATGAAATATCAATAAAAATGAACTGGCATGATACCAAGAGAAAGAAGACTAATGATGAGTTGGTTCATCCTGCAGATGGATTTTCATGGAAGAGATTTGATGCTCGACATCCTGATTTTGCAGCTGACGTGTGTAATGTGAGGCTGGGTCTTTCATGCGATGGTTTTAATCCATTTGGGCAGATGATTAATTCACACAGTACATGGCCAGTTTTTATACATATTTATAATCTTCCCCCATGGTTGTGTATGAAAAAACCTTTCACTTTCCTGAGTCTACTCACATCTGGTCCTTCTGATCCCGACATTGATATTGATGTATACATGGAACCTTTAATAAAAGAGTTGAAACTTATTAGGGATGTGGGTGTGCGTTCATACGATGCATGTTCGAAATACATATTTTAGATGCGTATTGCGCTTATGTGGACGATCAATGATTTTTAATCTTATGCAATGATATCTGGATGGAGCACGAAGATTTCATGTCGAATTTTTATGAAGAATACATGATCCACAAGACTGAAACATTGTTGTAGTTTCAGTTTTATGGGACATCGGCGATTCTTTCCAAAGGTTCATCCATATAGAATGAATCATCGAAGATTTGATAATACCATAGAGACCGATGATCCACCTCAGCGTATGTCTAGAACTGATGTTCTTAATGAATTGAATGATTTCAATTTTTCATTTGGGAAGGATAAAATGATATCTGGAAAGAGAATCAATGATTCCACTGAAACCTGTTATAATTGGAGGAAGAGGAGTATCTTTTTTAATTTTCCTTATTGATCAACCAATTTGATACGTCATTTCTTAGACGTAATGCATATTGAAAAGAATATATGTGAAATGTTGCTTTCTGTTCTTCTAAATGTCAAGGCGAAGACAAAAGATGATTTACGATCTCGGCGTGACTTGGTGGATTGGGGCATCAGACAAGAATCGAATCTTGTGTGAATCGGTGAAAATAAATGGCAACTTCCATGTGATTCTTATGTGATGACACATACGGGAAAAACAATTTCTAGAAGTATTATAGACTATTAGAGTTCTTGATGTCTATTAAAGCAACATATCTAAACGGGTCAACAGTAGAGATTTGAAGCTAAAACTTTTGAAGACTCATGATTATCACGTTCTACTGCATGAGTTGCTTCCAATAGCAATCCGTCATCTTTTGTCCAATAATTTAAGGGTGGCTGTTATTCGGTTGTGCCATTTGTTAAGAGAAATTTTTGCTAAGAAGTTGTCCAAGTCTTTCTTGCAAAAACTGTTGACAGATGCCCCATTAATTTTGTGCGAGTTGGAGAAAATATATCCTCCATCATTATTCACATTCATGATGCATCTGACTGTTCATATTCCGACTAAAATACTTCTTGGAAGACATGTTTCTTTTCGTTGGATGTATCCAACTGAATCAAATATGGTCACATTAAATTCTTATGTCTGAAACAAAAATCATCCCGAAGGTTCTATCATGAACGGTTACTTGGCTCAAGAATGTATGGATTTCTTCTCAATGTATTTGTTTGATTTTACTACAAGATTTAACAGACCAATGAGAAATGATGAAGAACAGTATGAGAAAATTTAACCTAGTTTTCCATCACTTCCTCAAACAGGAGGAATTCCTGGATCATATACATTCAAGACATTAATCCATGAAGAGTAAGAGATGGCACATCACACAGTTTTGTTCAACTATGATTTGTTCAATGACTATATCAGGTATCTAAATTGATTATGTATATCTTACATATATACCTGTTAAACAATTTATTTTTTTATCTACAGGGAACATAAAAAAATGATAAATAGGAAGCATCGTTCTTTATCTTTGAGAAGGAGAGAGACTTTGCATAGAAAAGAGTTTTCTTCTTGGTTAAAATTGAAAGTATAAATATTACTATTTAAAATAATTATATCAATATTTAATTAAGTTTAATATTCATTTATATTGCAAGTATTTAGTTTGTCTGATGACACTATCTCTAAGGAAATAAGATCTTTGCCTTTTGGTCATAATATCGTGGTTCGTGACTGTAAATCAATTGTTATCAATGGGTACAAATTTATTGTCATTTAATGATCAAAGAACATTAGAACACAACATGATGGTGTTATGGTTACTGTCACAACATATTGTTATGCCAGTGCATCAGATAGTAGACCGTGATTTGAAAATGTGGGTTATAAAATGACATCCAACCTAGCCCATGACATGGCCCAAAGGGCGTTCCAGATCCACATGGGCTGGAATCTTGTTTTTTTGAATAAAACATATTACATGGGAATGATTTTACCTATGAGAATAATCCATAAGCAACCTAATATAACAATTAATATCATCATGATGGTTAAACACATCCAAAATAGATACAACTATCAAATGTTAGACAATTTCATATTTTCAAATAAAATAATATTCTAAAAGGGGAGTAAAACAACGACATAACCAAAAAACTCCATGCAACAAGAGGTCCAACATCCCCATTACACATACACCAACACCTTCTAGAGAAGGAACTCTAGGAAGTGGATACTCTTAACGATGATATATAATTTTTCCTTTATTATTGTTAATCAAATAAATTCTATAGATATCAGATGGTGTATGTATGGTGAGAACCAATTTCTAATATAAATAAAAAAAAGATATTACATTCCCTATAATTGAAAGAAAAATTAAAATTCATCTTTTCTGAAAAGGAAGCTATAACTTCTAAGGGAAAAATTTTTATGGGAACCCAATATTTAAATTTCAGTGAATGGTAATGTACACCATTTGTTGATGGAACACATTACATCCCAAGAGCAGCATGTGTAATCCATAAATGATATATAATTTGTTCTACCGTTGTAACCTTGTACCTTATTAAACATGGTATAGAAACCATAAAACACAACATCCCCAAACACCATCCACAATAGTGGACAACATCCTATTATCTACTAGTCTCTAATAATCATCATTGTCTTGTTAGGGTTATACCATTTATCTTACTATAGGGAACTAGGACTCTGACACATTGATTTGACTATTGTATAAGTCCACATATTCCCATATAGATTATTTGGATTCCCATGATGATGAATTTCCATTTATAATTTCACATGCACCACCTATTACATGTTCACTTGATTCAAAATATTATACATACATGAATGAAAACAATTTTCACAAACACAAATTCAACATTGAAATCACCAGTACAATCTACCATTTTCAATAGAAAATATATTTTAAAAAACCCATTACACATACATGTATGTCCATTATTTAAAAAAGTAACGAAAACAAAACATTTTCATTTCAAAAAACGTCTTTTATTTCAAAAACTCCAATAAATTTTCCAAAAACCTGATAAAAACCACCCACATAATTATATGAAACCAATTAGAAGGAATAAATAGAATTCTAAAATAATAAATTGATGTCAATAATGTAACAACCTACCTTATGATTGGAAACTTCCAGATTTTAGTGTAGAACCAGAACCAATGCACAACAAGGCCAAACAATGGCATGATCATACCTTGACCATCATAATTCAATCCTAAAAATTCATACTAAACTCTTATTATGTCATCCAACATAATAGATAAATATAAAAAAATAAAGAATGAAAATGAGACCAAGAGGAATGAATAAAAAAGGATTCAAGGGACATACATGATGTTACATGATGATGAAAAATAATAATCAAAAATAAAATCGATATGTAAGGAAGTTAAGAGGAGAGTGAGAGGCATCTAGGGCTACCAATATTTATTTGGGAAGAATTAGTGGATCTAAGTAAAATTAGTTAATGGAAAACCAATAATGTTCATATTTTTAATGACCTACACAAGCTGGATGGTTTTTCCACATAGTTTCCCAACTATGTGGAAAACATGCATTTTCTCTATCCTTATTTAAAGTAAGAAATAGTATTGTTCAGAGGAGTCGACACGCCTATGTAGTACACTGTGTAACTCAGAAAGAGCAATTTTTCCTAATGAATGCTTAGTTTATTGTCCGGGAGGTATGTTATGTGTCATTGATAGTGCCACACTCTACAGAACAAGGTCTCTCATAGGCTACCACATAGTTTCAACTAACAATGAGCCAATTGTGTGACACTTTTCATTGATTAAAAAACACCACTTGTAACAAACAATAGCCAGTAGATATAATGATAAAAGATAAAAACAAAATAAAAATGATAATTCCCCAAGAAGAAACCACAAATATGATATTTTACTCCACCATGATGAATTTCATCCCATAAAATATGATCTCAAAGTCTGATCAGTGAATCGAAATGGATATTGTTCATAATCCCAACTTATCCAATCCTAAGTCTCATGCTCATCATTACTATGCCTCCAATGAACAAGAACTAACGATATAGACATCCCATGGAACACTTTTTATTAGGAATCCTCAATCATTACAAATATTTAAAACAAAGAAAAGTCAGGTTCCAACTGCAAATAATTCCAATTAAACACCTGAGATTAAATTGGATTAAATTTTATCAAATGTGGGACATATAAGACATTATGAATTGACACAAACTGATATAGAAAATGAAACCGGTATTCCACCATAAAAATTGACTCCAAAATCTAAAGATGTCTGACATAACTTTGTGTCAGCTTTGCATGATTACCGAGAACACAGTGACCTAAAAGAGGTTCCAATATATAAAATACCCTCTCACCAACATTTAATTTCAAGTATCTTATTCATTTATTGCATAATATTTATTATAACTTGAAACTATCAACAATTGCTACACGATTGATATTACCTTCTCATATTTCTCTGGTTTAAGACTCGTTCCAAATAATTAGGTCTCACCAACCAATGTAAATTATAGGGTATACAGACATGGATGACCATTATTCTCCGAAAATGTATCGATCCATATCAAGGATTGGAAATTGTTATTAAAAAAATTCACCAACCCAAAAATGGGTTTCTCAGGAGTCCTTGAAATCAAACAAACATTCCTAAAGAATGTCATCAATTATATGATTCACACGAGATGTTTGAAATTATTTTTTAGGATGGTAATTTATAATCAACATGACATGAAACCCCATGAACTTTTGAAAAAATCTCCAAAATAAAGGTAAAATGGGGGGTCACTATCTAATATGATCACTGATGGAACAAAATGATGTCCCACTACCCAAGAATATACATACAACCTAACTCATCCACAATATATGAATCGATTATTTGAATGAAATGAGATGAGATGTTCTACTGTCCAATCACTAGAAAAATTTTAGTTCTTCAATGGAGTGTATGTGGTAATGAATTAATGATATCCATGAAGCGTATTCCAAATTATAGATAGGAATACATGGTGTTTGAAGATAAACAAGGGTCCATGGGTACTCTTCTTTAACCCATTGGTAGGTATAACACCAAGAAACAAATTTATATATGACCCATCTCATGCTTGTCCACCATAACAATTACAGAAACACAATGATCATAATTGTTTAGTGTCTTTGGAAACTCGGAATAAAATCTTCTAATCGTGCTGAAAGATCATCAACATCTCCCAATAAAGAGCTTCCCTTTTTCTTCATACCTAAAACCTTTCTTTATATCCTGGGAAAAAATAAAATATAAAAGGTGTAACACCCGAGACTTTTATGTTATATAAATCATCAAAGGAATCTTTTTCTACACAACACTTGCTTGGCTTGCTTTACACGCAATCGCGACCTTCCTCGATAGCTTGCGTCGTACGCAATACCGAGTTTCACTAAACAACAATATGCTATTAAAACTAGCCGTTATGAATAGTAAAAACCACTTTTTGAAATTTTATAAATTTTATTTTTCAAAATGGACTTCATTTTTGGACTCAGAATATCGAAATTATCCTAGGGTGAAATTTTGGTATTTTTTTGAAAACTTTCAATTTTTGATGAATAGTGAAACCACTAAGTGGTAGGTTAAAAACTGAATTTTGCATAAAACTTAATTTTACCGCTTCTGTGAATGGAATTTCAAAAATCCGATAGACACGGTTGATATTAGTAAGTAAAATGTGGTTCAATGAGATAAAAATAATTTTTTGGTGAATAGTAACTTTTTACTATTTTTACCACAGTTAATAGTAAATAGGGTAACTAAGGGTAAATATGATATTAATATTACCCTAACACATGTCCTAATTCTATTGGACAAGTGTAATTCGACCAAAAACAAACTTAGGAATAAACTATGACCATTTAGGCCCACTTGGATTAGATTAGGACATTTATTATTAATTTATTTAAAGAAGGGTTAAAATAGTTAAAATCAATGTTTAATAAGTAAATCATTTTTAATATGGGGTTATACATAAGATAAATTCGATTTTAAATATTAATTAGAAAGCTAAAAAGATTTCCTACATGATGGTATTTTATTTGTAATTTTTATACATCAAATAATTTAATTTATTTATGACACAAAGATAATGCAGTAATTATCTTATTAATGAAATATTGACATAATTGATAATATAAATAAAAAAATAAATGTAATTTAAGACTTTTTATGAATTCCAATAATTTTATAGGTTACTATGATATATTAGTGTTTATTTAATCAACTTGGTTCTAACATATAATTCTGTTATGACTTTCAAAAAAAATCATATATCAAATAGTGTCAAAATTGACACAAAATAGTTTTTAAATCAAATATTATATTATTAATTGTTATTTTATTCCTAAAAGTCTAATGTTCGGCCAAATGACTTAGATAAGGATATATATATTAATAATAAACAATTTGGGGTTCGTTTGGCATGTTATAGTATGTGTATTAACCATATATTGAAAGAAAACAAAAAGACATGGTAAAAGTTAAATTATTTAACTTAGAGTTAAATCTAATTGATAAGGTTAAAATAATACCCTAAACTTGTCTAAATCCTATTGGTTGATAGGATTTCGACCCATCCCCACTTTAGCTTCGAAATAAGACCCTTTGGAACCATAATAAACCGATTTTGACTTTAATATAAAATAATATTTTGAGATATTCCTAAGGTGCCCCTCTCCTCCCTTATAAAAGGGCACCTCCTCCCCCTCCTCCTCACACCAATTTGAGCACTCAAGCTCGACCAACCCCTGCCATTTTCTCCTATCCACTTCCCTAGAATAATCCTAGAGGTCCTGGTCTTCTTCAAAGACCAATCTTAGTTCCCTAAGTGGAGGATTCAAAGAGGCATTCCAAAGAAGAGGTAATATCCATTACCGATCTTTTCAATTTCTTTCTTCTTCAACTTCTTCCTCTTTAGTTGTTTCATGATAAAGTAATAACATCAGTATTACTTACATATTGATATGTTATTATAAATATGAAACAACCCTAATTCACCTTCTATCCATCCCACGGAAAAATGAAATCACCACGCGTGCGTACGTACAGAATACCGTCTCCACGCCGTGGTGTAATCTATTTTTCCACCATCACTTTACAAGGATGGGTATAATGGTGTAATGAGTAACTATTTATGATTATTATAAAGTAATATTGATACTGAAATAATATATATATACTCCAATACAGTTCCACGATCATAGGAACGATATCATCCCTCGTGCGTACGTACGGAATACCGTCTCCACGATGTGATGCGACTCATTCTACATGATCATCATTACGTAGTAATTATATAAATGAATTGAATGAATAAATATGATATATGTTACACTAATATCATTCTGGATATAATGTATCTATAACCTTACAAGAAAAATAAGAATTTATTCGGCAAAACACGCATAATAACAAAAGGCAATAAAGACCCGAGTAACAAATACCAATGAAATATTACTAACAAGAAGCTAAGAATATGACCATATATGATATCATATCAATATGTATGATTCTGGAATAAGTCAATAACATTATTTAAACCATTATACAGGAGCTTCGGACACGTACAAAGCAAATCGGACCTAAGGTAAGGGAAATATCACAATCTCATTTTTATCCGAGATTGTTTATTTGTAAGTATTTACTGGGGTGTATTTTATCATCCACATCCATTTTTCATCAATATGTAATATTACATCCATCCACCTACAATTGTTTAAATCCATTTTTACCCTTCGGTGAGTTTTTAGTAATATGTATGAAAGGAATCTTTTGTCGTTTTTCGTACGAAGTACTTTTTGACTTTTCCGACAAAAGTACGAAGAATGTTTTTTTAACTTATACGGCATGAATGGATTTTTTAAATTTTTTTTCCAAGAATCTTCCTTTACAAGTTTTCAAGTTTATTTTTAATCAACTTATTTTATTTTAAAGTCGTATGACATGTTATGAAAGGAAAAATGTTTTTTGAAGAAGAAAGGATATTTTCCTCAAGAATGGAGTTCAAGTGTTTTATCAAAATTATTTTCCATCTAAGATAATAAAGGGTTCTGTTTTAATCCCTATTATTACATTGGTTTGATTATGTTGTGATGGAAATATTTTTATGAATTCCTTTATCTTATATGAATTGTTTTATGATGTCATGTTGTTTAAGAATCCCATTTTTATTACATGGGTTACGCTATGATGTATGGTTTATGATTATGTGGCACACATAAGAAAGGATTCATTATAAGATGGGTGGGACCTATATCTCCCTCCAATGCATTGGGTAAAGATTTTATATCTCATGAGATAGACATTGCTGGAACGGAAGGTTATTTCGGTTCAGTGATACAGGACTGAAACGAGGAGTGAACTCGGTTCAGAAAGCGACTTTGTCCACTAAGATAGTCTTGGAAATGAGTCATGACTAACAAGAAATGATTTTCCATGATTATGTGTGCATGACAAAAAGTTTCAAGTTTTATGTTATGATTATGGGGATCTCATTCTCACTTCTATGATTTATTCCATGTTAATATATTATGATCTCTTTTGCAGGTTTTGATTTTCAAAAAGATATGATATGATTTTTATTTCCATTATTTGCCCTTGCTGAGCATTTGAGCTCACCCTTTTATGTTTTCTTTTCCCCAGGTCAAGAAGATGGATATTAAGTAGAATATGCTAAAAGGGACCCTAGATATGATGAAAAAAATGGGAGACACTGTAGAAGATTTATGAACCAGTTGTTTATGTTTCCCTGTTTCTAAAGACACAATACCTATACGGTCCTTTGTGGTTTTGTCATATGTTGTAATAAGTGTGCATCAATTTTTAAGTATTAACAATGTATGTAATGTATGGGTCGTTATAGTTGGTATCAGAGGAAAGGTATAGTCAATCTTTGGAAACTAGGATGTGAAAGCCTTAGTAAGAACCCTAAGGATAAGTCTAAGCATAGAACACAATATTAGTGTTTTAGAAATGGCCTTGAATAACCTAGGATAAGACCTTAAGCATGAAAATTTTATTCTTGAATTATGTGGTTTTCCTATTATAATTAGTGTTGCTCACACTATTCTTCTTGGTTTTATTCAATGGCTGGAACCCGAAGGAACCGTGTTAATGCGGAATGCGATGGGAAATGCAATGATTGTCCCCCTGAGCAACCAAACGATATGGGAGCTGGAATGCAAAATCTTGTAGCCATGCTCACACAACTTTCTCAAGCTATGAATCATGCAGGACTTCCAAACGAGCAAAGGAAGGAGCAACATTCTGTTGAATCCTTCATGAGGCAGCGTCCACCTTCTTTCAGTGGGTCTACTGATCCATTAGTTGCTGAACAATGGATTAGTACTACTGAAAAGATATTTTCAGTTCTTCAATGTTCTGAACATGATAAAGTCATCCTAGCAGTGTATCGTTTGGAAGGAGATGCTGATCAATGGTGGAATCTTATTAAGAATATGAGGCAAAGGGATGAAATTGAGTCTATGGAATGGGACGAGTTCAAGAACTTATTTTTCAATAAGTACTTCCCTCGTATTCTCCGAACAAAGATGGAGAAAGAGTTTCTTGAACTGAAGCGAAGGGATTATGAATCTGTTGGTACCTATGAAGCAAATTTTACAAGACTTGCAAGGTACGCTTCTGGTATTATTATCCAACCTGAGAGTAAGATCGATCGATTCTCCAGTGGCTTAAAACCAAGTCTTCGAAGGGCGTTAGCCATAAGGGACTTCAATAGCTACGAGGAAATCGTTTGATGTGCTCTCAAAGTCGAGATGGAGATTGGAATAACCCATCAGTCACATGGGTTTGATAAGAAGAGGAAGATGGAATTCAAAGAAAAATCTAAAGAGCACACGGAAAAGAAGATGAGTTTTTTCCTTATGCTCAAAGTGTGGAAATAAACATGGACGAAGTTGTCTTAAAGGGACAAGTAAATGTTTTAAATGTGGAAAGGAAGGTCATTGGGCATTTGAATGCCGTGATAATGGGAAGAAGATGTCTAATGACGCAAACAAAGGAAGGGATACACAGAATGAACCTACTACACTTCAATGTTTCAAGTGCAAGGAGATCAGGCATTATGCCAATCAATTCCCAAATCCAAGGGTTGATGATGATGGTCGACGTCAACAAAATCTTATGGCTAAAGACAAAGGAAAGTCACATGCAATTTCTATCAGCGATGTGGAGTACGATAACGAAGTGGTGAAAGGTACACTTACCATCCACTCTAAAGTAGAAAATGTTTTATTTGATTCTGGATCCACCCACTCTTTTATTTCTAAAGAATTTTCTTAGGGTATCACCGTATTACCTCAAAAATTAGATGTTGAGTTAGCTGTGACAACACCTAATGGCACAACAGTCGCATCAAAAGTTTATAATTCTTCTCCGATCGAAGTTTGTGGGAAAGTGCTTCCTGCAAATCTTGTGATCCTTCCTTTAGTGGAATTTTATGTGATTCTTGGCATGGATTGGCTTTCTCTACATGGAGCTCATATCAATTTCCAAATAAGGGAAGTCACATTTCATATTCCAAATCAATCTACGTTCGTCTATCAATGCAAGGATGCAAATAACCTTCCAGTGGAAATTCCTTCCATCTTATGGGTCTTGATTCCACTAAATGAAGTTTATTTATCTCAAATGGTTGGTGAGAAACTCACGATTAAGAATATTCCCATTGTACGGGAGTTTGATGATGTCTTTCCGGAGGAATTACCGGGTCTTCCACCAAATCGTGAAGTTGAGTTTTCAATAGATCTCATACCGGGTGCTTTGCCTATTTCAAGGACACCTTATAGAATGGCCCCAATTGAGTTACAGGAATTGAAGAAGAAACTCCAAGAGAATCTTGATAAGGGATTCATACGCCCTAGTGCGTCACCTTGGGGAGCACCTGTTCTTTTTGTTAAGAAGAAAGATGGATCAATGAGACTCTGCATTGATTATCGAGAACTTAACAAGATCACTATCAAGAACAAATATCCTCTCCCACGCATTGATGACTTATTTGACCAACTATGCGGAGCTCAATACTTTTCCAAGATTGATCTTCATTCAGGGTATCATCAATTAAGGGTCAAAAGGGAGGATATACCAAAGACGGCTTTCCGTACAAGGTATGGACACTATGAATTTATAGTGATGTCATTTGGTCTTACTAATGCCCCTGCTATCTTCATGGATCTAATGAATAGAGTCTTTAGAGACTATCTTGATCAATTTGTGGTAGTCTTTATAGACGATATTCTTGTCTATTCAAAGAGCAAGGAAGAGCATGAAGATCACTTGAGAATTATATTGAAGACCCTGATAAAGGAGAAGCTTTATGCCAAATTTACCAAGTGTGAATTTTGGCTTCAAAAAGTTGCATTTTTGGGTCACATAATATCAAAAGAGGGGATATATGTGGATCCAGCAAAAACAGAGGTTATCGAAAGATGGTCGAGACCAACAACAGTAACTGAGATCCGAAGTTTTCTTGGTTTGGCTGGATATTATCGACGTTTTGTAAAATATTTTTCACGATTATCTAATCCACTCACCAAGTTGACTCGGAAAGGAGTTAAGATTGTCTGGACAGAGGAATGTGAAGAGAATTTCAAGGAGTTGAAAAGAAGGTTATCCAGTGCACCTGTGCTCACACTTCCTTGTAGTGGAGAAAGGTTTGTGATCTACAGTGATGCATCCAAGAAGGGATTGGGGTGTGTTCTTATGCAAAATGATATGGTGATATCTTATGCCTCACGACAGTTGAAAATCCATGAGCAAAATTACCCAACACATGATTTGGAGTTGGCTGCGGTAATCTTTGCATTAAAGATTTGGAGGCATTACCTTTATGGTGAAAGGTGTGATATTTATACTGATCATAAAAGTTTAAAGTATATTTTCACACAAATGGAGTTGAATATGCGTCAAAGAAGATGGTTGGAGCTGATTAAGGATTATGACTACTCAATCCATTACCACCCTGGGAAAGCAAACAAGGTGGCAGATGCATTAAGTCGACAAGACCATGCTAGTTTATCCATGATGAGGATCACAAAAGATCCAATATTTATGGATTTACAAAGGATGGATCTTGGAATTATAATGGAAGGGGACAAATCTTATCTTTCTCAAATGAATGTTCAACCATATATACATGTGAAGATTAAAGAGGCACAGAAAGAAGATGTCGAGTTACAAAAGAAGGTGAGAAATGTTCCTGAATTCAACCTTGATTGTGATGGGATAATAAAGTTCAGGAATCGGGTTTGTGTTCCTTCCATCCCCGAATTAAAGAAGGAGCTGCTCGATGAGGCTCAAAGTTCTTCATTCTCTATTCATCCTGGAAGCACGAAGATGTATAGGGACCTGAAAGAGTACTTTTGGTGGGATGGCATGAAAAGATATGTTGCTGAATATGTCTCTCGATGCTTGGTTTGTCAACAAGTTAAATCTGAGAGACAAAAGTCTAAGGGGATGTTACAACCATTACCCATACCCGAATGGAAATGGGAAAACATCACTATGGACTTGGTTATAGGACTTCCTAAAACATCCAAAGTCAATAATGCAATCTGGGTCATAGTTGATCGTCTTACAAAGTCTGCACACTTCATTCCTATTAGAGAGGATTTCTCTCTAGATCAGCTTGCCAGGATATATGTAAAGGAAGTCGTAAGATTGCATGGAGTACCACTTTCTATTATATCTGATCGGGATCCGAGATTTACCTCGAAGTTCTGGCGAAGTCTTCAGCATACTCTCGATACAGAGTTGAGTTTCCGCACTGCTTATCATCCCCAGACAGACAGTCAGTCTGAGAGAACAATTCAAACCCTAGAAGATATGTTGAGAGCTTGCTCTATGGATTTCAAAGGAGGTTGGGATCAACACCAACCTTTGGTGGAATTTTCTTATAATAATAGCTTTCACTCCAGTATTCAGATGGCTCCTTATGAAGCTCTCTATGGAAAGAAATGCAGGACTCCAACTTGCTAGGATGAAGTTGGGGAAAGAAAGCTATTAGGACTGGATCTCGTTGATGAAATGGCATAAAAGGTCAGATCTATTCAACAACACATAAGAGAAGCTCAGAGTCGACAGAAAAGTTATGCCGACAACCAAAGAAAAGACCTAGAGTTTGAAGTGGGTGATAAAGTGTTCTTACGAATATCTCCCTGGAAGAGGGTTATGAGATTTAGAAAGAAGGGGAAGTTGAGCCCTAGATATATCGATCCTTTCGAAATACTGGATCGTGTTGGGAAGGTAGCTTACCGATTGTCGCTTCCACCGAATCTCTCTCAAGTTCACGATGTGTTCCATGTATCTCTCCTGAGAAAGTACATACCAGATCCTTCACATGTACTCAGCTCAGAAGTTGTACCGCTGGAGCATGATCTTTCTTATGAAGAACAACCGATAGAGATTCTGGATCGTAGTGAAAAAGTCCTACGAAACAAGACCACTCGATTGGTGAAAGTTTTATTGAGGAACCACCAACTTGAATAAGCTACATGGGAGCTTGAGGATATGATGAGGGAGAAGTATCCTCATCTGTTTGTTATAAAGTGACGAATTTTGAGGGAGAAATTCTTTTTAAGGGGGGTAGAATGTAACACCCGATACTTTTATGTTATATAAATCATCAAAGGAATCTTTTTCTACACAAAACTTGCTTGGCTTGCTTTACACGCAATCGCGACCTTCCTCGATAGCTTGCGTCGTACGCAATACCGAGTTTCACTAAACAACAATATGCTATTAAAACTAGCCGTTATGAATAGTAATAACCACTTTTTTAAATTTTATAAATTTTATTTTTCAAAATGGACTTCATTTTTGGACTCAGAATATCGAAATTAGCCTAGGGTGAAATTTTGGTATTTTTCTGAAAACTTTCAATTTTTGATGAATAGTGAAACCACTAAGTGGTAGGTTAAAAACTGAATTTTGCATAAAACTTAATTTTACCGCTTCTGTGAATGGAATTTCAAAAATCCGACAGACACGGTTGATATCAGTAAGTAAAATGTGGTTCAATGAGATAAAAATAATTTTTTGATGAATAGTAACTTTTTACTATTTTTACCGCAGTTAATAGTAAATAGGGTAACTAAGGGTAAATATGATATTAATATTACCCTAACAGATGTCCTAATTCCATTGGACAAGTGTAATTCGACCAAAAACAAACTTAGGAATAAAATATGACCATTTAGGCCCACTCGGATTAGATTAGGACATTTATTATTAATTTATTTAAAGAAGGGTTAAAATAGTTAAAATCAAAGTTTAATAAGTAAATAATTTTTAATATTGGGTTATACATAAGATAAATTCGATTGTAAATATTAATTAGAAAGATAAAACGATTTCCTACATGATGGTATTTTATTTGTAATTTTTAGACATCAAATAATTTAATTTATTTATGACACAAAGATGATGCAGTAATTATATTATTAATGAAATATTGACATAATTGATAATATAAATACCAAAATAAATGTAATTTAAGACTTTTTATGCATTCCACTAATTTTCTAGGTTACTATGATATATTAGTGTTGATTTAATCAACTTGGTTCGAACATATAATTCTGTTATGACATTCACAAAAATCATATATCAAATAGTGTCAAAATTGACACAAAATAGTTTTTAAATCAAATATTATATTATTAATTGTTCTTTTATTCCTAAAAATCTAAGGTTCGGCCAAATGACTTAAATAAGGATATATATATTAATAATAAACAATTTGGGGTTAGTTTGGCATGTTATACTAAGTGTATTAACCATATAGTGAAAGAAAACAAAAAGACATGGTAAAAGTTAAATTATTTAACTTAGAGTTAAATCTAATTGATAAGGTTAAAATAATACACTAAACTTGTCTAAATCCTATTGGTTGATAGGCTTTCGACCCATCCCCACTTTAGCTTCGAAATAAGACCCTTTGGAACCATTATAAACCGATTTTGACTTTAATATAAAATAATATTTTGAGATATTCCTAAGGTGCCCCTCTCCTCCCTTATAAAAGGGCACCTCCTCCCCCTCCTCCTCACACCAATTTGAGCACTCAAGATCGGCCAACCCCTGCCATTTTCTCCTCTCCACATCCCTAGAATAATCCTAGAGGTCCTGGTCTTCTTCAAAGACCAATCTTAGTTCCCTAATTGGAGGATTCAAAGAGGCGTTCCAAAGAAGAGGTAATATCCATTACCGATCTTTTCAATTTCTTTCTTCTTCAACTTCTTCTTCTTTAGTTGTTTCATGATAAAGTAATAACATCAGTATTACTTACATACTGAGATGTTATTATAAATATGAAACAACCCTAATTCACCTTCTATCCATCCCACGGAAAAATGAAATCACCGCGCGTGCGTACGTACGGAATACCGTCTCCACGCCGTGGTGTAATCTATTTTTCCACCATCACTTTACAAGGATGGGTATAATGGTGTAATGAGTAAATATTTATGATTATTATAAAGTAATATTGATACTGAAATAATATATATATACTCCAATACAGTTCCACGATCATAGGAACGATATCATCACTCGTGCGTACGTACGGAATACCGTCTCCACGATGTGATGTGACTCGTTCTACATGATCATCATTACGCAGTAATTATATAAATGAATTGAATGAATAAATATGATATATGTTACACTAATACCATTCTGGATATAAGGTATCTATAACCTTACAAGAAGAATAAGAATTTATTCAGCAAAACACGCATAAGAACAAAAGGCAATAAAGACCCGAGTAACAAATAACAATGAAATATTAATAACAAGAAGCTAAGAATATGACCATATATGATATAATATCAATATGTATGATTCTGGAATAAGTCAATAACATTATTTAAACCATTATACAGGAGCTTCGGACACGTACAAAGCAAATCGGACCTAAGGTAAGGGAAATATCACAATCTCATTTTTATCCGAGATTGTTTATTCGTAAGTATTTACTGGGGTGTATTTTATCATCCACATCCATGTTTCATCAATATGTAATATTACTTCCATCCACCTAAAATTTTTTAAATCCATTTTTACCCTTCGGTGAGTTTTTAGTAATATGTATGAAAGGAATCTTTTGTCATTTTTCGTACGAAGTACTTTTTGACTTTTCCGACAAAAGTACGAATAATGTTTTTTTAACTTATACAGCATGAATGGATTTTTAAAACAAAATTTCCAAGAATCTTCCTTTACAAGTTTTCAAGTTTATTTTTAATCAAATTATTTTATTTTAAAGTCTTATGACATGTTATGAATGGAAAAACGTTTTTTGAAGAAGAAAGGATATTTTCCTCAAGAATGGAGTTCAAGTGTTTTATCAAAATTATTTTCCATCTAAGATAATAAAGGGTTCTGTTTTAATCCCTATTATTACATTGGTTTGATTATGTTGTGATGGAAATATTTTTATGAATTCCTTTATCTTATATGAATTGTTTTATGATGTCAGGTTGTTTAAGGATCCCATTTTTATTACATGGGTTACGCTATGATGTATGGTTTATGATTATGTGGCACACATAAGAAAGGATTCATTATAAGATGGGTGGGACCTATATCTCCCTCCAATGCATTGGGTAAAGATTTTATATCTCATGAGATAGACATGGCTGGAACGGAATGTTATTTCGGTTCAGTGATACAGGACTGAAATGAGGAGTGAACTCGATTCAGAAAGGGAATTTGTCCACTAAGATAGTCTTGGCAATGAGTCATGACTAACAAGAAATGATTTTCCATGATTATGTGTGCATGACACAAAGTTTCAAGTTTTATTTTATGAATATGGGGATCTCATTTTCACTTCTATGATTTATTCCATGTTAAGATATTATGATCTCTTTTTCAGGTTTGGTTTTCAAAAAGATATGATATGATTTTTATTTCCTTTATTTGCCCTTGCTGAGCATTTGAGATCACCCTTTTATGTTTTCTTTTCCCCAGGTCAGGAACATGGATATTAAGTAGAATATTCTAAAAGGGACCCTAGATATGATGAAATAAATGGGAGACACTGTAGAAGATTTATGAACCAGTTGTTTATGTTTCCCAGTTTCTAAAGACACTATACCTATACGGTCCTTTGTGGTTTTGTCATATGTTGTAATAAGTGTGCTTCAATTTTTAAGTATTAACAATGTATGTAAAGTATGGGTCGTTATAAAAGGGGTGGGCTCAAATTCCCAATAAGGGTAAACATAGTGAACATAAAACAATCCATAAACATTTGAATGCAAAAACTTGAACATAAAATCTAAACATCAAAATCTTGAGCAAAGACATGAATCTTGGAAGTACGTAAGGCATACATCATAAGAGAACATCAATCATGATAAAATATCATGGGAATAAAACATGTAACTGTGGAAACCATTAAGCACATGATATGATTTCCATAGTAGCCAAGGCATTGCTTCCAAGACCATCTTAGTGGACAATGCCCCTTTTTGAATCGAGTTCACTTCTCATTCCAGTCCTATATTACTGAACCAGTTTAACTTGACGTTCCAGCCATGTCTATCTCATGAGATATAAATCTTTACCCAATGCATTGGAGGGAGATATGGGTCCCACCCATCTCATAATTAAATCATTCTTACTTATGCCACAAAATAAACATACTTCATTCATAATAACCCAACAAATAAAATGGGTTTCCTAAACATAATCCCATCATCACATAATCCATATAAAAGAAATGGATATCATTTCATAATAAGAAAATTGAAACCATGTAAATCATAGATACATTATACTTGAAACATACACATATGAAATAATGTCATCTTAAATGGAAAATGGTTTTGATAAAATAGTTGAAATGAATTCTTGAGGAAAATATCCTTTCTTCTTCAAAATCATTTTTTTCAAAAAATGCCATGAAATTTTAAAAGAAAAAGATTTTGTTGAAAATAGTCATGAAATATTTTGGAGGATGCTTCATGAATAATAAGGCATTATGAAACCGTAAAAATCCGTTCACGTTGTATATGTTAAAAATAACATTCTCCTCGTACTTTTGTCAGAAAAGTCAAAAAGTACCTCGTAACGTAAACAAAAGAAAGATTCCTTACATACCATTAGTAAAAGTAAAAATTGTTAAAAAGGACATTACACATACATAAAAACACTTTTATAAAACATGGACATGGATGATAACAATAACCCCATTAAATACTTACGTATAAGCAATCTCAGATAAAAAATGAGATTTGAAAAATTATCCCTTAAATTAGGTCTGATATGATTCGTACGTATCCAAACCCCCTGTATAATGATTTAAATAATGTCATTGACTTATTACAGAATCATATTCATTGTTATTATATCATATATGGTTCACTTATGACTTTATATTACCCGTTCCTTTGTAAATTCATGTTAAAGTAGCATTTTGGGTAAAATCGTTTCATTTGTCGTTCGTGTTTTAACTTGTAATTATTCATATGATTACATAGATCATGATTACATACATCAAGAATGTAAAACATTATTTATATATAATATATATTCAGAATAGACATATATATAATAGATCGATAAATGGAAATAAATACACCGTTCATGGAGACGGTAGGTCGTACGTACGCATGAACGCTGTTTTCATTTCCTTATTGAATTGAATGGAATTAAGTATATGAAATAAATATATATGTAAATAAATCCAGTAGCATTATTATGTCATATATTTCATTATTACTTATTATATATACTTTATAATCATTCTTGAATTTTTGACATGGAAAATGAATCTCATCGCGTCGTGGAGACGGTAATCCGTACGTACGCACGAGCGATGATATCGTTCCCATGGAATTGTATTAGAGTGTATGTATACTATTTCAGAATCAATATAACTTTACAATAATCATATATAGTCATTATTTACACCATTATACCCATCCTAGTAGGTTGGTGGTGGAAAATTGATTACACCACGACATGGAGACGGTATTCCGTACATACGCACGCGCGGTGATTTCGTTTTCCGTAGGATGGATAGATGGTGAAATAGGGGTTTTTCATACTTATAATAACATATAAGTATATGAGTGATATTTATGTTATTACTTCATAATTAAACAACTAATGAAGAATAAGTATAATAAGAAATAAAGTTGAAAGAATCGATAACATACATTACCTCTTCTTTGAAGCTCCTTTTTGAGACATCCTCTTAGGGCACTAAAATTGGACTTTGAAGAAGTCCAGGACCTCTAGGATGTTTCTATAGAACTGGGGAAGTGAAATGGGCACGGGTTGGCCGAGCTTGAAGGCCCAAATTGTGGTGAGGAGGAGAGGTAGGAGGTGCCCTTTTATAAGGGAGGAGAGGGGCACCATTGAAAATATAAGAAATATTAGTTTATATTAAATCCCATCCTAAAAAACTCGAAAATGACTCATATACAATGATTATATGAGATTGTGTTGTAATATAATCAACCAATAAAATTTAGACATGTTAGGATTTTATTTTAAACATTATCAACTTGATTTTTCTTTATTTGGTCAATTTAATTTTATTTTTTGTAATAATATTCTAAATTTCAAATTATAACAAATAATTACTTATTTGTTGTTAATTGACCATAATTGGATACTTTGAAACATTTTAGACTATATAAATTTAAATTTATAATTTTTAAATATTTTTGTGATTTTTAAACAATTTTATAATATGTTATTTTTGTAAAATAACAATAGTGTCAATTTTGACACCATTCATTTATTTGAATTTAAATAAAATATATACAGAAGATATGTTCGAAATAAAAACATTAATAGATTCATAAAAGGTAATATGTGTCTATGAAATTAGTTTATCACATTAAATAGTTCATATAATATTTATTTAATTATTTTTTAAACCATTTATTTGGATTATCTCTTAACAAAATAATTATTACATCATTTTTGTATAATTATTTAATATACTTATTTGTTGTATAAAAATTAAAAATAAAATCCAATTATGAATATAAATATATTTCCTTTCATAATAATACGTTTACTAGAATTTATCATCTTAAAATAAAAATATTTAAATTGTTATCTTTATTAAAATATGAATGTGACAACTTTGGCATCATTTAAAATAAAATAATATAAGTGTCATAATCACTTTTATAAGGATCAAAATGGTCCAATATTTGACCATTGGATGGTTATGGTTTAAATTTACATGGACAATACGTTTTGGTAAAGGTGTTGTTATTTTTATGATCACTACTAGTTTAATAAAAACTATATTCTTGATTTTTCACTAGATAAACAATTTCTGCATTACTATTGTGTCACAATTAATGATAATTATTTAATACTTAAAAATTATAAATAAATTCATATGATGTAGATAATTTTATTAGATTTCTGGAGACTATTCATGATCTATGTTTCATGAAGTTTATCACTAAATTAAAATTATTATAGTTATAAGATTTATGAAAGTGACATGTTGTCACTTTCTTTGGTTTTAATAATAATTAAATTATTTTCATGGAAAAAAGTCCATTAAATGATTCTAATCCGACCCTTAGGTGATATGGTTAGACTTGTAGTCATCCAATAGGATTTTTACAGGTGTTGGGGTAATTTTATAATCTTATATTTACTTTTAATTACGTGATTTACCTTTAACTAGGGTAAATAAAATTAACCTAGTTACTATTTATAATGCCCAAAAAAATTAGCTTATAAACATAATTTGGAGCCATTTATTCGAAATATGGAATCCAGTTTTCCAATTTCAATACAAAAATGTTTCAGAAATTAAATTAAAATTAATCCCATTGTTGAAAGAAAACGGGTTTTTGTTTAAAACATTGCAAAAGATTGAATTTATTTAACATAGGAATTCAATGTATAATCAAGGCTAATGACATAAATTATATTAAATGGAAAAAATATATTCTATTTATACTTTAAAACCATTCAATATTCTAATTTATCCACATAAGTTATTACGATGAAAAAAGTTGTTTTTAATTAAAATATAGCGTGTTTTTACTATTCATTAAAATATTAAAGTTATCAGAATAATATGAAAAATTTATCCAAGGTAAAATTTTACATAATTATTCCAAAGAATAATTTTAATTTGTAAAATTGAACTTATAAACATGTCAAAAAAAAGATTTAAAGTGGGTGTGCCATCAAAAGGCATCAAAACTGCATTTTTTAAAAAATACTTATTTTACCCAAAATATTTATTTTGTTCACAGAAAATGTTTTAAAAAATTTATAAGATGAATAATAATGTTATAAAATTCAAAATTTGGTTAATTTTATTCATAACGGCTAGTTTGTGAAAATATTATAACCATATATCGTTGTTTAGTGAAACTCGGTATTGCGTACAACAGACGCTATCGAGGAAGGTCGCGATTGCGTGTACTGAAAGCCAAGTCATGGTTGCATGTATTGCAAGACTCCTTTGTTGGTGCGTATAACAAAATCCAACCATATTTCATTTATACATTGAATATATATATACACACACTCAATTTTGTGTAGAATAACTTCTATCAAATGAACTTGAAATTGTGTGTAACACGATCCCAGAATTTTGTTGCGTATACTGCAAGCTAATACGGTGTTGCATATAACACAAGATAATCATGGTGTAGCATAAAACACATGACATCAAATAAATTAAAAATAATACTTATCATAAAATCTTGGGGTGTTACAGTCTATCACATGAATAATAAGTTATGGTGGACAATCATGAGATGGGTCATATATAAATTTGTTTCTTGGTGTTATACCTACCAATGGTTTAAAGATGAGTACCCATGGACCCTTGTTTATCTTAAAACACTATGTATTCCTATCTATAATTTGGAATA
Organism: Viscum album; assembly: GCA_963277665.1. NCBI lineage: Eukaryota > Viridiplantae > Streptophyta > Magnoliopsida > Santalales > Viscaceae > Viscum > Viscum album. The sequence continues at coordinate 1,199,791,302 of OY728131.1, forward strand.
TGCTTCATGGATATCATTAATTCATTACCACATACACTCCATTGAAGAACTGAAATTTTTCTAGTGATTGGCCAGCAGACCATCTCATCTCATTTCATTCAAATAACCGATTCATATATTGTGGGTGAGTTAGGTTGGATGTATATTCTTGGGTAGTGGGACATCATGTTGTTCCATCAGTGATCATATTAGATAGTGACCCCCCATTTTACCTTTATTTTGGAGATTTTTTCATAAGTTCATGGGGTTTCATGTCATGTTGATTATAAATTACCATCCTCAAAAATAATTTCAAACATCTCGTGTGAATCGTTTAATTGATGACATTCTTCAGGAATGTTTGTTTGATTTCAAAGACTCCTAAGAAACCCATTTTTGGGTTGGTGAATTTTTTTAATAACAATTTCCAATCCTTGATATGGATCGATACATTTTAGGAGAATAATGGTCATCCATCTCTATATACCCTATCATTTACATAGGTTGGTGAGACCTAATTATTTTGAACGAGACTTATACCAGAGAAATATGAGGAGGTAATATCAATCATGTAACAATTGTTGATAGTTTTAAGTTATAATAAATATTATGCAATAAATGAATAAGATACTTGAAATTAAATGTTGGTGAGAGGGTATTTTATATAGTGGCACCTCTTTTAGGTCACTGTGTTCTCGGTAATCATGAAAAGCTGACACCAAGTTATGTCAGACATCTTTAGACTTTGGAGTAAATTTATATGGTGGAATACCAGTTTCATTTTCTATATCAGTTTGTGTCAATTCATAATGTCTTGTATGTCCCACATTTGAAAAATTTTAATCCAATTTAATCTCAGGTGTTTAATTAGAATGATTGGAAGTTGGAACCTAACTTTTCTTTGTTTTAAATATTGGTAATGATTGAGGATTCCTAATAAAAAGTGTTCCATGGGATGTCTATATCGTTGGTTCTTGTTCATTGGAGGCATAGTAATGATGTGAATGAGACTTAGGATTGGATGAGTTGGGATTAAGAACAATATCCATTTTCATTCTCTGATCAGACTTTGAGATCATATTTTAAGGGATGAAATTCATCATGGTGGAGTGAAATATCACATTTGTGGTTTCTTCTTGGGGAATTACCGTTTTTATTTTGTTTTTATCTTTTATCATTATATCTACTAGCTATTTTTTGTTACAAGTGGTGTTTTTTAATCAATGAAAAGTGGCACACAATTGGGTCATTGTTAGTTGAAACTATGTGGTAGCCTAGGAGAGACCTTGTTCTGTAGAGTGTGGCACTATCAATGACACATAACATACCACCCCGACAATTAACTAAGCATTCATTAGGAAAAATTGGTCTGTCTGAGTTACACAGTGTATTACATAGGCATGTTGACTCCTCTGAACAATACTGTTGCCTGCTTTAAATAAGGATATAGAAAATGCATGTTTTCCACATAGTTGGGAAACTATGTGGAAAAACCATCCAGCTTGTGTAGGTCATTAAAAATATGAACATTATTGGTTTTCCATTAACTAATTTTACTTAGAACCACTAATTATTCCCCAATCAATATTTTTAGCCCTAGATGCATCTCACTCTCCTCTTAACTTCCTTAAATATCGATTTTATTTTTGATTATTATTTTTCATCATCATGTAACATCATGTATGTCCCTTGAATCCTTTTTTATTCATTCCTCTTGGTCTCATTTTCATTCTTTATTTTTTTATATTTATCTATTATGTTGGATGACATAATAAGAGTTTAGTATGAATTTTTAGGATTGAATTATGATGGTCAAGGAATGATCATGCCATTGTTTGGCCTTATTGTGCATTGGTTGTGGTTCTACACTAAAATCTGGAAGTTTCCAATCATAAGGTAGGTTGTTACTTTATTGACATCAATTTATTATTTTATAATTCTATTTATTCCTTCTAATTGGTTTCATATAATTATGTGGGTTGTTTTTATCAGGTTTTTGAAAAATTTAATGGAGTTTTTGAAATAAAAGACGTTTTTTGAAATGAAAATGTTTTGTTTTCATTACTTTTTTAAATGATGGACTTACATGTATGTGTAATGGGTTTTTTAAAATATATTATTTATTGAAAATGGTAGATTGTACTGGTGATTTCAATGTTGAATTTGTGTTTGTGAAAATTGTTTTCATTCATGTATGTATAATATTTTGAATCAAGTGAACTTGTAATAGGTGGTGTATGTGAAATTATAAATGGAAATTCATCATCATGGGAATCCAAAGAATCTATATGGGAATATGTGAACTTATACAATAGTCAAATCGATGGGTCAGAGTCCTGGTTCCCTATAGAAAGATAAATGGTATAACCCTAATAATACAATGATGCTTATTAGAGACTAGTAGATAATAGGATGTTGTCCACTATTGTGGATGGTGTTTGTGGATTTTGTGTTTTATGGTTTCTATACCATGTTTAATAAGGTACAAGGTTACAACGGTAGAACAAATTATAGATCCTTTATGGATTACACATGCTGCTCTTGGGATGTAATGTGTTCCATCAACAAATGGTGTACATTACCATTCATTTAAATTTAAATATTGGGTTCCCATAAAAAAATTTTCCCTTAGAAGTTATAGCTTAATTTTCATAAAAGATGAATTTTAATTTTTCTTTCAATTATAGGGAATGTAATATCTTTTTTTGGATTTATATTGGAAATTAGTTCTCACCATACATACACCATCTGATATCTATAGAATTTTTTTGATTAACAATAATAAAGGAAAAATTATATATCATGGTTAAGAGTATCCACTTCTTAGAGTTCCTTCTCTGGAAGGTGTTGGTGTATGTGTAATGGGGATGTTGGACCTCTTGTTTCATGGAGTTTTTTTGTTATGTGGTTGTTTCACTCCCCTTTTAGAATATTATTTTATTTGAAAATATGAAATTGTCTAACATTTGATAGTTGTATCTATTTTGGATGTGTTTAACCATCATGATGATATTAATTGTTATATTAGGTTGCTTATGGATTATACTCATAGGTAAAATCAATCCCATGTAATATGTTTTATTCAAAAACACAAGATTCAAGACCATGTGGATCTGGAACGCCCTTTGGGCCATGTCATGGGCTAGGTTGGCTGTCATTTCATTACTCTCTTGGATCTGATAGAAGCACAAACGTTATAGGAAAGATAATAGAAATGAAACTAAAAATAAGAGGAACATATAAAACCATCTCTAAAAGCAGTGCCTTGAGTGCCGTGATATTTTTTTTGAGTGTTTAAACGGCCCTTAAAACATTGATATTTATAGAGTTTTATCCGACCGTTATAAAAAAAACTATCCGTTATAAGTTTTCAAATTAAAATTGAGAGATGGATTATGATAATCGTTGATATAAAATAAATTATGAATTAATACTCAGAAAAATATAATATGAAAATATATCATTCTTATTTTAACATATATATAACGGTATTATTATTATTGATATATATATATAAGTGTTATTTTTAATAATAAATACATTTAATTGATAATTTTTTTAACAAATCCATATTGTATAAAATTATAAAATTTAAGAATAATACATGATTTTTATACTAGTAATAAATTATTTTACCAAAGTTACTTCATACAAAAGGAAAACTGTTTTATGAACTTATAAACAATAATTATTAAGAAAATGCATGAATTATTATTATTACCATGATGGTTATTTTATATATGACTATTCATGTATAAAAAAAATAAATATAGGTTTTTGTATACATATATATATATATGTTTATAGCGAAATCATATATATATATTAAGATGATTTATTTAAACAATTAAAACTGAAATGAGAATTGATATAAAAAAATTGGTTTTCAATATCAGGTAAATCGCGAGCAGAGGGTTCAGCTTTTGGGATGGTTCGTCGCATAAAAACCGAGCACGGGGTTGAACCAGGAGTCCAAGAACGCAATTTCGAGATAGGTAGGGCTACGTCGAACATCGATTGAAGCATGGGCGTCGTCCAGCGGTCGATTGCATATAGGAGTCTGTCAGGTTTCCTTTCGGCATGAAGGCGAGGTCGAACCATGGAGCAGCAAACCGAATCTGAGGCACTGCTGGCAGTTCACATTGAGTCGTGAAGGTCCAAGCAATGTCGTGGTGATGAGGTTCAAGCTCGGATGAATTTCAATTCAGAAGATTAAGCGCGGACCGAAGAACCATATCCAATTTGCGTTTAGGGTTTTGGTTTTGATGTGGTAAACCTATCTCGTTTTTGATATTTGGATTTGTGAGTATGTTTAATGACCAAAATCACTTGAAAAATCGACTCAATAGTTATGCGTTTTTTCTTTTATCCACTTTTCCTTTGGAAATCGACGCCTGCTCAATTCTTCTTATCCGATTACGACGTATTTTGCAAGTTGGAATAATTATTCGATGAATTTTATCAGTTTGGACAAGTGCTGATTTGTTTATTATTTCCTTCAATCCTTCTTCAATATTATCATTATCATATTGATTTTTTTATGTACAAGTGTCAAAGATCTTTCAAAATATCATGTATCAGGACTTAATTTTACATTGGCAGCATTCAAATAACCTTGCTATCATTTTCAGTAGTTTTGTGTCAAAAAATCACTTAAATTTATCATTCCTCTAGTTTCAAGACCTTTTTTGGAAGAAGCAATATATAAATTATATATATAACGCTTTTCTATGAAGCATTCAATCAAAACCACACATTTGGATTTATCACGTCCTTCTTTTTGAAATGTTGCACCTATAATGATCCTCGAACGAGAAAAAGAATAGGGGTAGTCTTTGATTATATCCCTTCTTTTATTTTCAATTCTGAGAATTTGAGAGTGATTATGGGGACAGTAGGAAGGTGAGGGCTCTGCAGGGGGTCTTCTGCACAATAATTACATAAGGGAGTCTTTATTTTAAGCTACACATTTTTCTGATTTGCAACAATTTATTTTCCCTTGATTTCAACATGTATTTGAATCATCATGTTAAATTAAAATGTTTTATTTTCAAATACCCATCCTCTTTAAAATTTAATTATAATTGATTTATTTAATTAAAACATTCATGTTTATGTTTATCAAAATTATGTTCAATGTTGGTTTAGTATAATGGGTTAAAAAACTATTTGTTTATCATGATTTTAATTTTATGGGTTTGTGAGTATGGGGGATTTTCTACACATTTAAATCCTCATAAAAATAGATTATTATTATTCTTTTTATTTTATTTGAAGGAATTTTTTCTTATGTTAAATAATATGGTTTATATTTTGTGGTTTTGGGTATCGAAAAATTATTCCTACAAAGGTTTATTTAATGATTCTCTTAAACCAATATCAGTATGTTTGATGTTTTAGACATATTTTTAGGTGCTCTAATAAACCGTTCTAAAATTTTTAGAACAATTTAATTATTCTATGTTTATGGTTCTATTTTTATAATAAAAATTTATTTTAGAAGGAACATCGCTTATAAAATCAAGTGAATAATATGTATATATATATACCATCATGATGTGCAAATATATGATTGTTTTAAATAAATTAATAGTCATGTAATAATTCACATATGAATTAATAAATTAATAATATCATAATTTTATTATGTCCCACACATGTCATATAAAAATCAACGTTATGGCCATATATCGATAATAGTTTATGAAACTTTATACATCCATAAGCATATATATAGGTATATACACATACTTGTGAACATTGGATAAACTCTACAAAGAAATGAATTTTAATGGAATTGGATGAAATGTTTATAGACATGTTAAAATTTTAAGTTGCCTTGTACATGTTTATATTTATAATTTTACTCATGAATGAAATGTTGATTTTTTAAAAAAAATATCATTTATAATCTTTGGTGCATTCTCATTATTATTTTATGATTTTGAATTTAAATTGGTTTAAGTCATTTAGTTATGAAAACAAATCATTGATATGTCATTTATTATTTATCAATGGAAGATCAGGTATGTTGGTGTTCATGTACATGCCATGTGTCGTGAGTTTTTGGGAATCAATACCCACAAGTGTTTTTCAATAAAAATTCACACACACACACAGATATATATATATATATTTACCCTTATATATATATTAGTGGAAATGATTATTTAAATGAACTGACATGTTTAAAGGTAAAAACTTCAGTGAGAAATACTATATCTACACACACACACACACATAGACATATATATATATATATGTAAAGCAAACATAAAACGTTTTTGAAAGATATAGGCGCTTGTTCGTTTTAAAAATAGATGGTCCTTATGGAGTGAACACATCCTTTGCTAAGTGGGTAGGCCCAAGACAACCTTCAACGAATTAAGTTTCCTCAAAATGATGTTTTGTTTTCATGAATTTTGCTTGATATTTTACAAAGAAAATCACTGGAATAGTTTAAAAGTGTTTTCAAAGTATAATTATTTTTCAAAAGGATTATATTATTTTATAAATGTTGTTTTACATATGAAATTACAATTGAAAATTTTCAAATGTATTATTTAAAGGATATTTTTATGAAAGCGATTTATCAATGGTTTTCAAAACCCCTTACTGAGAATCTTTTGTACTCACCCCAAGATTTGAAATGTTTTCACATGTATTATAGGAGATTATCGTAGATGCCGTCGCTTATGGAGTTAACACGCGCATAAGCATAGTGGAAAAATTTATTAATTTTTTTCATCTCTGATAATGTAAGGTTATGTCTAATCTTCCAGAACCAAGACCGGTAAAAAATTCTCATTTATTTAAGTGCTGTGTAATTTTTTTATTCTTTTTTTAAAAAAAATCATAGCATTTTTCAAGCACCGAGTCCGGAAGAGCGGGCTCAGGGTGTTATAATTGGTATTAGAGGAACGGTCTAGATAACTCTGGAAATTTAGAACCCCTTGATAAATTGACTGTCCTTCTCAGTCAACATTCTTCTTTGTAATTTTTAGATGGAATGAAGGAGAACTAAAACAAGTATCTTAGGCCTTCCAGATGAATTGCATGATATGATCATGGAAAAATCATGCAAAGAAGAATCTGAGCCCTATGAAGCCATGCAGCTTTCCTGTAAAAGACTCTATAATATATTAGGCACACCTGATATACTTCGTTTTCATCGTGGTGCTGGTTTCATCTTCAAAGATATCAGGAAGATCCAACATCACTTCTATCGACGCCAAGGGGCATATTACGGTGGAAATTTTAGGTGTTTTAAAATGATTGAGAAACCATAATAAATCTCAAATTTTTATAGAGTAGCTAAAGAAGGAAATATTCACGTAGAATTTATGTGTCAACTTTTAATCTTTTGCTTCACAGGATGAATTTATGATGAATTTGAAACATTCGAAGATGAAGCAATGATAATTTTATATAGGAATCAAATTCAAGATGAACTTCTCGGATACTATATTGATTATCATTCCTTCAGGACTGTCTTCCGGTGCCTACGCCCATACAACACCTCTTGCACTAGTTGCATTTGGGCAAAGGAAGTGGAAGATTTCATAGCCACATTAAACTTTAATTTCTTAGGAAGACATGGAAACCATGGAAGACAACTATATAGACTTTGAGGACATCATGTGAGACTCAGAATAGATGGGAATTAAGAGAGATAAGTTAAAATGAATTTTGAGGGCAAAATTCTATTTAAGGGGGGTAGAATGTTACACCCTAGGTTTAAAATTATGTTTTATGTTTTTCTAATGCTTCCATGATGAAATAAAATAAATTCCCAAATAAAAATATATAATTAGAGAGCAATTTATTCATACAAATACCATAATAAATCCTTGACACACAATAACTAACCCACTGAACCCACTGCTATCGATAACAAAACAATTGGAAGACCCCCAAGAAACACAATGATGTCGATAGAGTAGTTATCATCTCTTGGATCTGATAGAAGCACAAACGTTATGAAAAGGATAATAGAAATGAAACTAAAAATAAGAGGAACATATACAACCATTTCTAAAAGAAGTTCCTTGAGCGTCGCGATATTTTTTCTCAGTGTTCAAACAGTCCTTAAAAAATTTATATTTATAGAGTTTTATCTGACCGATATAAAACAACTATCCGTTATAAGTTTTCAAATTAAAATTGAGAGAAGGCTTATGATGACCGTTGATATAAAATAAATAATGAATTAATACTCACAAAAATATAATATGAAAATATATCATTCTTATTTTAACATATATATAATGGTATTATTATTATTGATATATATATATGTGTGTGTGTGTTATTTTTAATAATAAATACATTTAATTGATTATTTTTACAACAAATCAATATTGTGTAAAATTATAACATTTAAGAATAATACTTGATTTTTATACCTATAATAAATTATTTTACCAATGTTACTTCATACGAAAGGAAATATGTTTTATGAAATTATAAACTTAAATTATTATGAAAATGCATGAATTATTATTATTACCATGAAGGTTATTTTATATATGACTATTCCTGTATAAAAAATGAATATAGGTTTTTGTATACATATATATATGTTTATAATGAAATAATATATATATATTAAGATGATTTATTTAAATAAATAAAACTGTAATGATAATTGATATAACAGGGGGTTTTCAATCTCGGGTAAATCGCGAGCAGAGGGTTCAACTTTTGGGAAGGTTCGTCGCATAGGAACTGAGCACGAGGTCGAACCAGGAGTCCCAGAACGTGATTTCGAGATAGGTAGGGCTATGTAGAACTTTGATTGAAGCATGGTAATCGTCTAGCAGTCCATTGCATATAAGAGTCCATCGGGTTTCCGTTTGTCGTGAAGGCAAGGTCGAACCATCGAGCAGCAAACCGAATCCTAGGAACTGCTTGCAGTTCGAGTTGAGTCGTGAAGGTCCAAAAAAGGTCATGGTGATGAGGTTCAAGCTCGAATGAAATTCAATTCTGATGATTAAGCGCAGATTGAAGAACTAGATCCAATTTGCGTTTAGGGTTTCGGATTTGAAGAGGTAATCCTATCTCATTTTTGATATTTGGATTTGAGAGTATGTTTAATGACCAAAATCTTCTAAAAAATCGACTCAATAGTTCTTTGTTTTGTCTTTTATACATTTTTCCTTTGGAAATCGACCCCTGCTCAATTCTTCTTATCCGATTACGAGGTATTTTGCAAGTTGGATTAAATTATTCGATGAATCTTAGCAGTTTGGCCAAGTGGAGATTTGTTTTTTATTTCCTTCAATATTATCATTATCATATTGATTTTATTTATGTACCGGTATCAAAGATCTTTCCAAATATCATGTATCAGGACTTAATTATACATTTGCAGCATTCAAATAACCTTGATATCATTTTCAGTGGTTTTGTGTCAACAAATTACTTTAATTTATCATTCGTCTGGTTTCAAGACCTTATTTGGTAGCAGCAATATATAAATTATATATATAACTCTTTTCTATGAAGCATTCAATTGAAACCACACATTTGGATTTATCACGTCCTTCTTTCTGAAATGCTTCACATATAAAGAACCTCGACTGAGAAAAATAATAGGGGTAGTCTTTGATTATATCCCTTATTTTATTTTCAATTATGAGAATTTGAGAGTGATTGTGAAGACAGTAGGAAGTTGAGGGCTCTACAGGGGGTATTATGAACAATAATTACGTAAGGGGATTTTTATTTTAAGCTATACATTTTTCTGATTTGCAACAATTTATTTTCCCTTGATTTCAACATGTATTTGAATCATCATGTTAAATTAAAATGTTTTATTTTCAAATACCCCTCCTCTTTAATCATTAATTGTAATTGATTTATTCAATTAAATCATTCATGTTTATGTTTATCAAAATTATGTTCAATGTTGGTTTAGTATAATGGGTTTAAAAAAAACTATTTGTTTATCATGATTTTAATTTTATGGGTTTGTACATATGGGGGATTTTCTATATATTTAAATCCTCATTAAAATAGATTATTATTCTTCTTTTTATATTATTTCAAGGCATATTTGCTTATGTTAAATAATATGGTTTATATTTTGTGGTTTTGGGTATTGAAAAATTATTGCTACAAAGGATTCTGTAATGATTCTCTTAAACCAATATCAATATGTTTGATGTTTTAGACATATTTTGATGTGCTCTAATAAACCGTTCTAAAATTTTTAGAACAATTTAATTATTCTAAGTTTATGGTTCTATTTGTATAATTAAAATTTATTTTAGAAGGAACATCTCATATAAAATAAAGTGAATAATATGTATATGTATATATATATACCATCATGATGTGAAAATATATGATTGTTTTAAATAAATTAATAGTCATGTAATAATTCACATATGAATTAATAAATTAAGGATATCATAATTTTATTTTGTCACATACAAGTTATATAAAAATGAATGTTATGGCCATATATCGATAATAATTTATGAAACTTTATACATCCATAAGCATATATATAGGCATATACACATACTTGTGAACATTGGATAAACTCTACAAAGAAATGAATTTTAATGGAATTGGATGAACTGTTTATAGACATGTTATAGTTTTAAGTTGTCTTGTACATGTTTATATTTATAATTTTACTCATGAATGAAATGTTTATTTAAAAAAAATATCATTTATAATCTTCGATGCATGCTCATTATTATTTTATGATTTTGAATTAAAATTGGTTTAAGTCATTTAGTTATGAAAACAAATCATTGATATTTCTCTAATTATTTATCAATGGAAGATCGGGTATGTTGGTGTTCTTGTACATGCCATGTAACGTGAGTTTTTGGGAATCAATACTCACAAGTGTTTTTCAATAAAAATTCACACACACACACGCACAGATATATATATATATACACCATTATATATATATTACTGGAAATGATTATTTAAATGCACTGACATGTTTAAAGGTAAAAACTCCAGTGAGAAATACTATATGTATATACATATATATATATATATGTAAAGCAAACTTAAAACGTTTTTAAAAGATACAGGTGCTTTTTCATTGTAAAAATATAAGTTCATTGGGGAGTGAACCCATCCTTCGCTAAGTGGGTAGGCCCAAGACAACCTTCGACGAATTAAGTTTCCTCAAAGTGACATTTTGTTTTCATGAAGTTTGCTTAATATTTTCAAAAGAAAATCACAGGAATAGTTTAAAAGTGTATTCAAAGTATAATTATTTTTTAAAATGATTATATGATTTTATAAAGGTTGTTTTACAAATGAATTTACAATTGAAAATTTTCAAATGTATTATTGAAAGGGTATTTTTCTGAAAGCGATTTATCAATGGTTTTCAAAACCCCCTACTGAGAATCTATTGTGCTCACCCCAAGATTTGAAATGTTTTCTTAGGTATCTTAGGAGATTATCATAGATTTCATCGCTTATGGAGTTAACGTGCACAAAAGCATAGTGGAAAAATTTATTAATTTTGTTCAACTCTGATAATGTAAGGTTATGTCTAATCTTCCAGAACCTAGAACTGTAAACGTTTCTGATTTCATTAAAGTGTTGTGTAATTTTTTTATTCTTTCTTTTAAAATCATAGCATTTTTCAAGTACCATGTCCGGAAGAGCGGGATCGGGGTGTTATAATTAGTATCAGAGGAATGGTCTAGATAACTCTGGAAATTTAGACCCCCTTGATAAATTGACTGTCCTTCTTAGTCAACATTCTTCTTTGTAATTTTCAGATGGAAGGGAGGAGAACTCAAACAAGTCTCTTAGGCCTTCTCGATGAATTACTTGCTATGATCATGGAAAAATAATGCAAAGAAGAATCTAAGCCCTATGAAGCCATGCATCTTTCCTGTAAAAGACTCTATAATATATCAGGCACAGCTGATATAATTCGTTTTCATTGTGGTTCTGGTTTTGTCTTCGAAGATATCAGGCAGATCCAACATCACTTCTATCAACGCCAAGGGGCATATTACGAAGGACTTTTTAGGTGTTTTATAATGTTGGTGCAACCAGAATAAATCTCAAATTTTTATAGAGCAGCTGAAGAAGGAAATATTCGCGCATCATTTATGTGTCAACTTTTAAGCTTTTGCTTCACAAGAATAATTTATGATGAATATGAAACATTTGAAGATGAAGCAATGAGACTTTCTTATAGGAATCAAATTCAAGATGAACATCTCGGATACTATATTGATTATCATTCCTTGAGGACTGTCTTCCGGTGCTTACATCCATACAACCCCTTTTTCACTAGTTGCATTTGGTCAAAGGAAGTGGAAGATTTCGAAGCCACATTGAACTTTAATTTCATAGGAAGACATGGAAACCGTGGAAAATAACTATACAGACCTTGGGGACATCATGTGAGACTCAGAATAAATGGGAATTAAGAGCGATAAGTGTAAATGAATTTCGAGGGCAAAATTCTATTTAAGGGGGGCAGAATGTAACACCCCAGGTTTAAAATTAAGTTTTATGTTTTGCCAATGTCTCCAAGATGCAATAAAATAAATTTACTAATGCAAATATATATGTAGCAAGCAATTTATTCATAAAAATACATTAATACATCCTTGAAACACAATAACTAACCCATTAAACCCACTGCTATCGATAATAAAACATTTGGAAGACCGCCAAGAAACACAACGATGCCGATCGAGTAGTTATCATCTCTTGGATCTTATATAAGCACAAAAGTTATGGCAAAGATAATAGAAATGAATCTAAAAATAAGAGGAACAAATAAAACCATATCTGAAAGTAGTGCCTTGAGCTCCACGATGTTTTTTTTCTGAGTGTTTAAATGGTCCTTAAAACATTGATATTTATAGATTTTTATCTGACGGTTATAAAAAAAACTATCTGTTATATGTTTTCAAATTAATATTGAGAGATGACTTATGATAATCATTGATATAAAATAAATAATGAATTAATACTCACAAAAATATAATATGAAAATATATCATTATTATTTTAGCATATATATAACGGTATTATTATTATTGATATATATATATATATATATGTTATTTTTAATAATAAATATTTTAATTGATTATTTTTATAACAAAAAAATATTATTTAAAATTATAACATTTAAGAATAATACTTTATTTTTGTACCAGTAATAATACGAAAGGAAATATTTTTATGAAATTATAAACTTAAATTATTACGAAAATGCATGAATTATTATTATTACCATGAAGGTTATTTTATATATGACTATTCATGTATAAAAAAATGAATATTGGTTTTTGTATACATATATATATATGTTTATAACGAAATAATATATATATAGTAAGATGATTGATTTAAATAAATAAAACTGAAATGATAATTGATATAAAAAATGGGGTTTCAATCTCAGGTAAATCGCGAGCAGAGGGTTCGGCTTTTGGGAACGTTCATCGCATAGGAACCGAGCACGGGGTCGAACCGGGAGTCCGAGAATGCGATTTAGAGATAGGTAGGGCTACGTCGAACTTCGATTGAAGCATGGGCCTCGTCCAGCGGTCGATTGCATATAGGAGTCCGCCGGGTTTCCTTTCGGCGTGAAGGTGAGGTCGAACCATGGAGCAGTAAACCGAATCCGAGGCACTGCTTGCATTTCGCGTTGAGTCGTGAAGGTACAAGCAAGGTCGCAGTGATGAAGTTCAAGATCAGATGAATTTAAATACGAAATATTAAGCGCGGACCGAAGAACCAGATCCAATTTTCATTTAAGGTTTTGGTTTTGATGAGGTAAAACTATCTTGATTTTGATATTCGGATTTTTGAGTATGTTTAATGACCAAAATATTCTGAAAAATTGACTCAATAGTTCTGCATTTTGTCTTTTATCCATTATTCCTTTGGAAATCGATTCCTGCTCAATTCTTCTTATCCGATTACGACGTATTTTTCATGTTGGATTAAATTAATCGATAAATCTTATCAGTTTGGCCATGTGCCGATTTTTTATTATTTCCTTCAATCTTTATTCAATATTATCATTATCATATTTATTTTTTATGTACAGGTATCAAATATCTTTCAAAATATCATATATCAGGACTTAATTATACATTGGCAGCATTCAAATAACCTTGCTATCATTTTTAGTGGTTTTGTGTCAATAAATTACTTTAATTTATCATTCATCTGGTTTCAAGACCTTGTTTGGTAGCAGCAATATATAAATAATATATATAACTCTTTTCTATGAAGCATTCAATCAAAACCACACATTTGGATTTATCACGTCCTTCTATCTGAAATGCTGCATAGATAAAGAACCTCGACTGAGAAAAAGAATGGGGGTAGTATTTGATTCTATCCCTTATTTTATTTTCAATTCTGAGAATTTGAGAGTGATTGTGAAGATAGGAGGAAGGTGATGGATCTGCAAGGGGTCTTCTATACAATAATTATATAAGGGACTCTTTATTTTAAGCTATAAATTTTTATGATTTGCAACAATTTATTTTCCCTTGATTTCAACATATATTTGAATCATCATGTTAAATTAAAATTTTTTATTTTCAAATACCCCTCCTCTTTAATCATTAATTGTAATTGATTTATTCAATTAAATCATTTATGTTTATTTTTATCAAAATTATGTTGAAAGTTGGTTTAGTATAATGGGTTAAAAAAACTATTTTTTTATCATGATTTTAATTTTATGGGTTTGTGTGTATGGGGGATTTTCTACACATTGAAATCCTCATAAAAATAGATTATTATTATTCTTTTTTATTTTATTTCAAGGCCGATATTTTTATGTTAAATAATATGGATTATATATTGTGGTTTTGGGTATTGAAAAATTATTGCTACAAAGGTTTCATTAATGATTCTCTTAATCCAATATCAATATGTTTGATGTTTTAGACATATTTTTACGTTCTCTAATAAACCGTTCAAAAAAATTTAAAACAATTTAATTATTCTATGTTTATGGTTCTATTTGTATAATTAAAATTTATTTTAGAAGGAACATCACATATAAAATCAAGTGAATAATATGTATATATATATGTACCATCATGATGTTAAAATATATGATTGTTTTAAATAAATTAATAGTCATGTAATAATTCACATATTAATTAATAAATTAATAATATCATAATTTTATTATGTCACATACAAGTCATATAAAAATCAAAGTTATGGACATATATCGATAATAGTTTATGAAACATCATACATGCACAAGCATATATATAGGAATATACACATACTTGTGAACATTGGATAAACACTACAAATAAATGAATTTTAATGGAATTAGATGAACTATTTATAGACATGTTATAATTTTATGTTTTCTTGTACATCTTTATATTTATAATTTTACTCATTAATGAAATGTTTATTTTAAAAAAATATCATTCATAATCTTCGGTGGATGCTCATTATTATTTTATGATTTTGAATTAATAGTGGTTTAAGTCATTTACTTATGAAAACAAATCATTGATATTTATTTTATTATTTATTAGTGGAAGATCGGGTATGTTGGTGTTCATGTACATGCCATGTGACGTGAGTTTTTGGGAATCAATACTCCAAGTGTTTTTCAATAAAAATTCACACACACACACACACATATATATATACCCTTATATATATATATATATATATATATATATATATTAGTGGAAATGATTGTTTAAATTCACTGACATGTTTAAATGTAAAAACTCCAGTGAGAAATACTATATGTATATACGTATATATATATATATGTAAAGAAAACATAAAACATTTTCAAAAGATACAGACGCTAGTTCGTAGTAAAAATAGAAGGTCATTGGGGAGTGAACCCATCCTTTTCTAAGTGGATAGGCCCAAGACAGCCTTCGCCGAATTATGTTTCCTCAAAATGGTGTTTTTCTTTCATGTTGTTTTCTTAATATTTTACAAAGAAAATCACTGAAATTGTTTAAAAGTGTTTTCAAAGTATAATTATTTTTCAAAAGGATTATATTATTTTATAAAGGTTGTTTTACAAATGAATTTAAAATTGAAATTTTTCAGTTGTATTATTGAAAGGATATTTTTCTGAAAGAGATTTATCAAAGGTTTCCAAAACCCCTTACTGAGCATATTTTGTGCTCAACCCAAGATTTGAAATGATTTCACAGGTATCTTAGGAGATTATCATAGATTTCATTTCTTATGGAGTTAACGCGCGCGAAAGCATAGTGGAAAAATTTATTAATTTTGTTAAACTCTGATAATGTAAGGTTATGTCTAATATTTCAGAACCTAGACCGGTAAAAGATCCTCATTTCATTAAAGTGTTGTTTAATTTTTTTATTCTTTTAAAAAAACAAAAAAAAAATTCAGAGCATTTTTCAAGCACCGAGTCTGGAAGAGCGGGCTCGGGGCGTTATAATCATAGTTGAAGTAATTCCAAGACATATTTTTGATGATGGTGATGATGTAATTGACACTGTCTCTAGTGCCATTAGAACAAATCCATTTATTTATTTTGATGACACAAATAGCTCAATTTTTAGAGTTGATTGTGAACCTGAAGTTGTGGTTGAAAATATATAGAATCATTCATCCATGTTCTCAATTATTTTTGTTTACCTTGAGATGGGTTGTTAAGGATGGTAATAATAAAATTGATTTAATATTGATCACAAATATATTTTATATGACTTGAACGTTTATTTTAATTTTTAATGTTTATTGGTTGCAGTTTTATTTGAATTGCATTTTCTAATTTGGAATTGAACTGTATTCAAAACTAGTCAAACAATATTTCTATCTTGGTGAACATTACAACTTTTATGATTTATTAAATCCATTCAAGCTCTTCTAAAACAATTGATAGCTAAATTACAAATGAATCCCCCTATTCCCTTATATATTTAGTTTTTTGGGTTATAAATTAGTTTCCTTTTTCTAATTAATTACATATTTGTTTTCAAAAGCAGGAAATGCAGCCAATTAAAGAGAGACGAAGGAAAAAATGATGGAGAACAATCGTCGAATGATAGAGTTGAGAATTCCATAATTAGTGCATACAATGAGTACTTTATTTCAAATAGATATATTTAAAGAATATATAATGTCATGTGATTAATTTTTTTGTAAACATTTTTGTAGGATCCACCTATACATCGACAGTTATTCGATGAGGAGCCTAGTACTAGTCTTAGTACTCAGGCCAGAGGTACGAGGAGGGTTTGTACCAGAGGCGGACGAGCAGATGCGCGTACCCGACTAGACCCTACCCCTCCCACTAACATGTCATTCTTCCCACATTCTGATCTCGGTGTGTCATTAGGGACACATATGATATTTATCCATCCCATGTTTTCGCTACCTTCTGCACCTTCTAGCCCATCATTTTCACATCCCATGATTATTCCCACTCCCCAGTCAGAATCCGGTCAGACAGCCCCCCAAACACCCCCCTGACAGCCCCCCCCCCCCCCACCCTCCTCCCTGGACCCCGGATAGCCCCCCCAGACAGCCCCCTCGAACAACCCCCCCCCCACCCTCCTCCTTGGACCCTGGACAACCCCCTAAACACCCCCCAGACAGCCCCCCGTACAGCTCCCCCACCCTCATCGTTGGTCCCTGGACAACCCCCCGGACACCCACCAGACAGTCCCCTGAACAGCCCCCCCCGGATAGCCCCCCAGACAGACCCCCACCCTCCATGATTTCATTTAATACTAGAAAATCTATAATATATATTTTATTTATTGTCATCATGATAATAAATTTAAATCACATTTACACATCTAATCAATATCAGAGAGTCTTAGTATGTTATAAAAGGGATGTATTCATTGGACATGGAATTGTTAGCTCTAAAATATTTCATAGCATGATAAACTAAAATCTAATCCATACTAAGAATGAT
This sequence comes from Viscum album, assembly GCA_963277665.1. Classification (NCBI taxonomy): domain Eukaryota; kingdom Viridiplantae; phylum Streptophyta; class Magnoliopsida; order Santalales; family Viscaceae; genus Viscum; species Viscum album. The sequence continues at coordinate 1,199,809,204 of OY728131.1, forward strand.
ATAAAAATATTCAATATAAATTTCCACAAGATTTTAAGTAAATACCATTCCACTAATAGACACATGAGGATTCTCATAAATCATGTTTACCTTAATATACCCACAAGGATTTTTAGTAAAAGTTGTATCTTCTATTAATTTTATGATATTTTCATATTAAAAGAAAATTTTTCATAAATAAATTAATTTAATGACCCATAGTCAATTATTTTATTTGAATAATGTGAATAAACAACTAACATACCACTTTAATTGTGTCTCTTTTGTTTAAAATGGACTGGATTATAAGTGAAAAGAACAACCGACATAGGGAAAACTGACCAAACGCATTCGGATTCTCTTGATAACTTATCACAACAATCCATGGGTCATATGTGACGTGTACGAGCCATCCTAGGCTCAATACGAGTCACGATGTGGCCGAGATCAGTCTAAGTGTCTCTCTTTTGTTTAAAATGGACAACATATTATGTACATACAGAAAACCGACCAAATGCATTTGAAATGTGTTGATGCTTTATGACAACGATCTGTGTGTCATATGTGACTTGTAAAAGTCAAACTCGCCTCAATATGTAGCGCAGTTTGGCCGACACCATTCATAGTGTGTCTCTTTTGTTTAAAATGGACATGATTATAAGTGAAAAGAACAACTGGTATACGGAAAACCAACCAAAATCATTTGGAATCTATTGATAATTTATCACAACGATCCATGGGTCATATGTGATGCGTACGAGCCATCCCAGGCTCAATCCGAGTCACGGTGTGGCCGAGATTAGTCTAAGTGGCTCTCTTTTCTTTAAAATGGACAACATTTTATGTGAAAACATCAACTAGCATATAAAAAACTGACCAAATGCATTTGGAATGTGTCGATACGTTATTACAACGATTAATGGGTCATATGTGACGTGTAAGAGTCAACCCCTCTTCAATACGAGGTGCGGTGTGGCCGAAACCACTCTAACTGTGTCTCTTTTGTTTAAAATGGACAGGATTATAAGTGAAAAGAATAACTGGCATACAGAAACTGACCAAAAGCATTCGGAATCTGTTGATAATTTATCACAATGATCCATGAGTCATATGTGATGTGTACGAGCCAACCAATGCTCTATCCGAGTCGCGGTGTGGCCGGGATCAGTCTAAGTGTCTCTCTTTTGTAAAAAATGGACAAAATTTTAAGTACATACGGAAAACTGACCAAACACATTCGGTTTCTGTTTAAAATTTAGGAGAACGATCCATGGGTCATTTGTGACGTGTTTGAATCAACCTCGCCTCAATCTGAGACGCGGTGTCACTGGAACCACTCAATGTGTCCGTCTTTTGTTTCAAAAGGACATCATTTTAAGTGAAAAACATCAACTCGCATACGGAAAACTGACCAAACACATTCCGACTGTATAGATACTATAGAACAATGATCCATGGTCATATGTGAGGTGTACAAGTCAACCCCACCTCAATATGAGGCACGGTGTGTCTGACACCACTCTATCTCTGCCTCTTTTGTTTAAAATGGACAAGATTATAAGTTAAAAGAAAAACTGGCATACAGAAAACTGACCAAAAGCTTTTGGAATCTGCTGATAATTTATCACAACAATACATGGGTCATATGTGACATATACGAGCCAACTCAGGCTCAATCCGAGTTTTAGTGTGGCTGTGATTAGTCTAAGTGTCTCTCTTTTGTTTAAAATGGACAACATTTTATGTATATACGAAAAACCGACCAAACACATTCAGTTTTCATTGAAACTTTAGGAGAATGATCCATGAGTCATATGTGACGTGTACAAACCAACCCCACCTCAATATGAGACGCGGTGTGGCTGGAACCACTCAAAGTGTCTGTCTTTTGTTTCATAAGGACACCATTTTAAGTGAAAAACATCAACTGGAATATGGAAAACTGACCAAACACATTCGGATTGTGTCGATACTTTTTCACAACGATCCATGGGTCATATGTGATATGTACGAGTCAACCTATCCTCAATACGAGGCCCGGTGTGGCTGACACCACTCTAACTGTGTCTATTTTGTTTAAAATGGACAAGATTATAAGTGAAAAGAACAACTGGCATACAGAAAACTGACCAAACGCATTCAGAATCTGTTGATAAATTGTCACAAAGACCCATGGGTCATATGTGATGTGTACGAGCTAACCCAGTCTTAATCCGAGTCATGGTGTGGCTGGGATCAGTCTAAGTGGCTCTCTATTGTTTAAAATGGACAGCATTTTATGTGAAAAACATCAAATGGCATACGGGAAACTGACCAAACACATTTAGAATGTGTCTATACTTTTTTACAATGATCCATGGGTCATATGTGACGTGTACGATTAAACCCCACCTCAATACGAGGTACGGTGTGGCCGACACCACTATAACTGTTTCTCTTTTGTTTAAAATGGACATGATTATAAGTGAAAAGAACAGCTGGAATACAGAAAACCAACCAAACACATTTAGAATCTATTGATAATTTATCACAACGATCCATGGGTCATATGTGAAGTGTACGAGCCAACCAGGACTCAATACGAGTCACGGTGTGTCCGGGATCAGTCTAAGTGTCTCTCTTTTGTTTAAAATGGACCACATTTTAAGTACATACGGAAAACAAACCAATGCATTCAGTTTCCATTGAAACATTAGGAGAACGATACATGGGTCATATGTTACGTGTATAAATCAACCCCGCCTCAATATGAGATGCTGTGTGGCCAGCACCACTCGAAGTTTCTATCTTTTGTTTCGAAAGGACATCATTTTAAGTGAAAAACATCAACATGCATACGGAAAACTGACCAAATGCATTCGGATTGTGTCAATACTTTTTCACAAATATCCATGGGTCATATGTGAGTTGTACAAGTCAACCCCACCTCAATACGATGCACGGTGTGGCCGACACCACTCTAACTGTGTCTCTTTTGTTTAAAATGTACAGGATTAAAAGTTAAAAGAACAACTGGCATACGGAAAACTGACCAAATGCATTCGGAATCTATTGATAATTTATCTCAATGATCAATGGGACATATGTTATGTGTACGAGCCAACTTGGGCCCAATCCGAGTCGTGGTGTGGTTAGGATCAGTCTAAGTGTCTCCTTTTTTTTTAATAGGCAACATTTTAAGTACAAACGGAAAACAGACCAAATGTATTCGGTTTCTGTTGAAACTTTAGGAGAACGGTCCATGGGTAAAATGTGATGTGCACAAATCAACCCAGCCTCAATATTAGAGGCGGTGTGGTCGTAACCAATCAATGTGTCTGTATTTTGTTTCAAAAGGACATTATTTTAAGTGAAAAACATCAACTAGCATATGCAAAACCAACCAAACAAATTCAGATTGTGTTGATACTTTATCACAACGATCCATGGGTCATATGTGACGTGTACGAGTCAACCCCGCCTCAATAAGAGGTGTGGTGGGGTCGACACCACTCTAATTGTGTCTATTTTGTTTAAAATGGATATGATTATATGTGAAAAGAAAAAGTGGTATACGGAAAACCGACCAAATGAATTCAGAATCTATTGATAATTTATCACAATGAACCATGGGTCATATGTGACGTGTACAAGCCAACCTGGGCTTAATCCAAGTCACGGTGTGGACGGGATCAGTCTAAGTGTCTCTCTTTTGTTTAAAATGGACAACATTTTACGTACATAAGGAAAAACGACCAAACACATTCGGTTTCCATTGAAACGTTACGAGAATGATCCATGGGTCATATGTGACGTGTACGAATCAAAACCGCCTAAATATGAGATGTGGTGTGGCTGGCACCACTCAAAGTGCCTCTCTTTTGTTTCAAATGGACATCATTTTAATTGAAAAACATCAACTTGCATATGGAAAACTGACTAAACGCATTCGGATTGTGTTGATCCCTTAACACAACAATACATGGGTCATATGTGATGTGTACAAGTCACCTCACCTTAATACGAGGCGCAGTGTGGCCGACACCACTCTAAATGTGTCTCTTTTGTTTAAAATGGACAGAATTATAAGTGAAAAGAAAAACTGGCATACAGAAATCTGACCAAACGTATTCAGAATCTATTGATAGTTTATTACAACGATCCATGGGTCATATGTGACGTGTACGAGTCAACAGCATCTCAATCTGAGGCATTGTGGCCTGGATCACTCTAAGTGGCTCTCTTTTGTTTAAAATGGACTACATATTAAGTACATACGTAAAACTGACCAAACAGATTCTGATTGTGTTGATACTTTAGAAAAAAGATCCATGTGTCATATGTGACGTGTAAAAGTAAACCCCACCTCAATCTGAGATGCGGTGTGGCCGACACCACTCAAAGTTTCTGTCTTCTGTTTCAAAAGGACATCATTTTAAGTGAAAAACATCAAGTGGCATATGGAAGACCAAAAAAACGCATTTGGATTGTGTCGATACTTTAGCACAACAATCCATGGGTCATATGTCACATGTACGGGTCAACCCCGCCTCAATAAAATGTGCGGTGTGGCCGACACCACTCTAATTGTGTCCCTTTTGTTTAAAATGGACAAGATTATAAGTGGAAAGAACAACTAACATACAGAAAGCCGACCAAACACATTCATAATATGTTGATAATTTATAGAAACAATCCATGGGTCATATGTGACGTGTACGAGCCACCATTGGCTCAATCCGAGTCGCGGTGTGGTTAGGATCAGTCTAAGTGTCTCTCTTTTGTTTAAAATGGACAACATTTTAAGTACATACGGAAAACTAACCAAACGCATTCGGTTTCCATTGAAACTTTAGGAGAATGATCCATGGGTCATATGTGATGTGTGATAATTATCCCCGCCTCAATCTGAGACATGGTGTGTCAGGAACCACTCAATGTGTCTATCTTTTGTTTCAAAGTGACATCATTTTATGTGAACAACATCAAGTCTCATATGTAAAAATGACCAAACACATTAGGATTGTGTTGATACATTAGGAAAATGATCCATGGGTAATTTGAGACGTGCATGAGTCAACCCCGTCTAAATCCGAGACGCGGTGTGGTCGGTACCACTCTAACTGTGTCTCCTTTTCTTAAAATGGACACGATTATAAGTGAAAAAAAAACTGGCATACGGAAAACCAACCAAACTCATTCGGAATCTATTGAAATTTTAGGAAAACGATCCATGGGTCATATGTTACATGTACAAGTCAACTGTGCCTAAATCCAAGTTGCGGTGTGGCCGGGACCACCCAAATTGTCACTCTTATGTTTAAAATGGAGAACATTTTAAGTACATACGGAAAACTGACCAAACTGATTCTGATTGTGTTGATATTTTAGCAGAACGATCCATGGGTAATTTTTGATGTGTAAGAGTCAATCCCAACTCAATCTGAGTCACGGTGTGGCAGGTCCGATTCAAAGTGTCTCTCTTTTATTAAAAATGTACTTAATTTTAAGTGAAAACAACAACTGACATATGGAAAACCGACCTAACGCTTTCGGAATATGTTGATACATTAGGAAAATGATCGATGGGTCATTTGTGATGTGTATGAGTTAACCTCGCCTCAATCCGAGGCACGGTGTGACCGGCATCACTCCGGGTGTAATTATTTTGTTTAAAATGAACATCATTTTAGGTAAAAATATATAGTATATGAAAAACCGATCAAATAATGAATTGAATTCCAGATTCCACATATAATTGTCATCTAAATTTTAAATTGAATTCTAAATGAATTATGTATGTTTATAATTACGTTATGAATTCTAATTTAATTATGGATGTGTATAGTTCCGGGATGCATTATATGCTAAATGTGTATAAATTTGTTCCTTATATGTATGTGTTAGTTGGTTATTGCAGGTACAATAATTGTGTATGTATGTGTTAGTTTATTGTAGGTACAATAATTGGATTGAAAATGAGATGGAATACACAAAATGAGACCTGCTGTGCAAATTGCACAAAATGAGAGCTGCTGTGGAAAATGAAGGCTGCTGTGGAATTTGCACACCATTGGCTATGCCAACGGTTTCAAATCATTGGCACAGCCTCTCTGAGTTTTTTTACAATGGTTCATAGAACCGTTTGTAAAAATTCATTCCCAACGGTTTAGAAACAGTTGGGAAGGAACATAGTGCTTGGTTTTCCCAATGGAGCCAAACTGTTGGGAAAAACTATCCCAACGGTTTGGAACAACTGTTAGGATAGGTTAATTTTTCCCCAACCTATCCCAACGGTTCACTATAAACCGTTGGGAAAATCATTCCCAATGGCTTACTTCCCTACGGTTTGCATAACCATTGGTATAACATATACCAACAGTTCTGCAGCCTTTCCCAACGGTTCAGAACCGTTGGGAAAACATGTATATCCAATAGTGGAACCTACATAGATATGATCATGAATAAAAGAGTGATCCTTCTAAGATATGATCAAAATAAAAGTAGTGGTACTTATTGGATATTTTCACAATATTATGATACATTATTCATATATTAATCCCAAATAACCATTATTATGCCATGTCTTAGTGGTGTTTTACATTTCAATTCTATATTCCAATGATTATGATCCATGGCTCAATATTACTATATCATAGTTCAAAATTATTATTTTATGACATATGATTTCTCAAATATGTTCTTATATCATGAACCATGGATAAATCTAATGGATTACATATTTTTACAATAGTTACTTTTTCATGTTCTCATGTTTTTTCTTAATCTTATAATCCAACCATTGACGACATGATTATAAGTTTCCCGTTATTGATCTTTTCTTCTCTCCTATATCTTATGTGTACATTCCCCATGTTATAAATATTAATACAACTTTTGATATGTATAAATGATAATATAGGTTGGGTTATATTTATATTAATGTTATCAAGTGTTGTAGAATATGTTCCTTATGTTATTAGTCCACAAAGGCATGGAATCTTCTTTTTTTTGGATTTTTATATTATTTCGTTAGAAGTAATGTTTATCTTAGGGGAATTATGTAAAAATAAATACATGTTTATATTTGTTTTTTATGGATCCATATTCATGTTTTAGACTTGGTTCACTAATATGTAACCTGACCCGGTAGCCACATAGACTCAAGCACACCTCCACATTTCTATAGGTTACTTACTACTTGTGAGGGTTTATGATGCAATGGCAGGGAGACTATAACCTCATTATCAAAGTGCATAAAAGATATTTAACAATTATTATAAGATGTGGAAACATTATAATGAATAAACTATAGAATCAAAACTCAATCGGATAAAATAATAATCAAAAGTATAGTTTTCTTAATAATAACAGAACCACACTCATATACAATGTTATATCATGTATTTATGCAATAAAAAATGAAATCAGGTATACATTGAAGTAGGCATTAAATATAATACATGTAAAAAAAATGGGATAAAAATACAAAAAACAATCTAATATTCATCCTGATCACCCACTTATTCATATGCTTCAAGGATGTTATCTTAACAGATAATCAGGCATCCATAGATTGACACATGCCTTTTCCCTACCTACATCCATGAGAGATGTTCTTATACTAATTTATGACCCAAACAAAAAGTTAGTAAAAATAAGTAGGAACCACCAATGATGTATATTATAATACAATAATTTTACATTAAACTAGAAGTGAGATTGAATAATGAATGTAAATTATTAATTTAAACTGTAACCATGTAATATTGGGTTCCTAGAGGAAAACTACATGAATCTACCTGCTTCAGCCTAAGATGAAATATCTTTGATCAAGTGTCACCATATATATTTATAAATGTTTTTATGTATATATAAACTATATATGTACTTTCATATATAGTTATATATAAATATATGTAGTATTATCTAGGACCTAAGGTGTAACCAACACATCAATTCATAATCAAGAGAGTCTAAATCTATAAATAAGGGTATCAACCCAAGAATGTGATCAGAGATACAGATGTCATAATATCCATCATACTAATGAGATATGTGAAATTCTATATCCAACATCCCCAAGGGGATTCTCAATCATTATGTTCAACATCTGAGTAAATGATGTGAAGTGTTTTGTCCAACATCACACATCAAGGGAGCATGAGAATCACGTTCAACACTATCCTTAACCATGCCGCATATTCTGTCAAAAGTTCATGCAATATTCGTAATAAATTTTTCATATAATGATTTAATATAAGAATTTTTTTTGTTTCAACTGGTAAAAATTTATAATAAATTCATGTGACCTAGTCATACTATTCAATTCATTAAATTTTACCATTACTTTTCAATAGGATTCAAGACATGAACATTTATAATGTTTTTTGGTCACACTATCATTTATAATGACATGGAAGTTTAAATGATCACACTTAATGTGGTGTAACTAGTTGAGGAATATGGACTCTAAAAATGGAATGTGTATATGGAAGCATTTCTGACATAGATAAGAATTTAAATTAAGGTAAGAAATTAATTTTCAAGAAACAAGAAGAAGGTTCAGTGTGTGGAATCATAAAAATGAAATGAAACAACTATATTTTAGAAAAAATGAACTATACCACCTACGATTTCATGGTCGATGACTCCTTTCCTAGTATAAGAACCAGATTCAAGATAGAGTGGAATAAATCATAAGAGTAAATATATACCCAAAAAATAGGGCATATTAAGTTTCATGGGTTTATCATTCAATATGGTGAGAAAAATAAGAAATGGGAGGAATAATAATAAAGGTATTATTGTTATCTATACAACAAAATGAATAATGATTTATTACAATTCCAAATGAAGGAGGAGGTTAAACGCCTATGGAAGGAGGATAAGGGGAGATCAAGTTACTATGGGAGGTTCTGTTAATGGACAGAAAATAAAAAAGGAGTATAATTATTAAATAAATAAAATAAAAAATGTAATATTTAGATATTTTATGATGGTTCGTGATTTTATCGAATGGTCGGACAAACTGTGCACCAATCATGGAACAACACTATCTAGGGTGTCACCCCCTCAAATAATCTAAGTGTAGAGTTGGAAAAACTGTGCACCACCCATACCGATCCTCGAAAAATATTTGTAACAGAACCAAATATCCATGAATCATAACTCACATAGTTTCTGAAACCATGCTGCACATCCTCGGGTCCTTAAATTTGAGTAGCACTGTTACTAAAAACTGTGCGCCAACCAAGCACCTCATATTTTTCTTCCAGAAAACTAGAACACCTAGCTGTTAAGAAGTCCCAAATACGCACTAAACATTATTTAATCAATTGGAAAATTTAAAAGAGAAAATAATTGGTTGATATAGAAAATTTAAGGATCTGTACTTTTATGAAAATTTGATATCTTAAAACCTCCCCTCCAAAAAACAACTCGCCCCCAAGTTTCCCTTTTGAGGGTTGTTGATCAACATCTATGAATAACTGTACCACTGAGATCCAACATTTTCCGATCAATTTTAGGTCTCATCTTCTACATGCTCATGATATATTGACATTAATATCATTTGAAGTAACCTTCCTTGGAGATCCATCTTTCTCCGATCAACAATGCATATAGGAATCTCCTCAAAAGAAGCATCATAATCCAACTCAAATTCCTCAAGATCCAAAGTGTGAGATAGGTCAAAATGTTAATGGTGTATCTAAGATATATGGAAGATTTCATTGATGGTCTAAAACCTATGAGAATGAACTATATGATAAGACACTATCCAGACTCTCTGTATAATCTCGAAAGGCCCCACATAATGAGGTATTATCTTACCCTATCTCCAAATCCATATATTCCCTATACGAGGAAAAACATGCAAGAAATTTTTTTCTCTAACCTCAATCTCTAATTGTAGGTGCTATCAATATGTATAATAATTTCACATTGACTGAGATGTATTCATACACTTCTTCATAATTTATACCTTCTCTGATGTCTTCTAATTGTGATGACGTCCCAATAGTACTTCCTCTCCTACCTCTAACCAAAATATCGGTGAATGGAATAGCCTATTGTATAAGGCCTCATAAGGATCCATCTTTCTTGTCACTTGGATGGGGTTATTATAAAAATTTTAGTTAGAGTTATATGATTCTCTAAAAGAACTCCAAAATCATGGACACATTCTTTAATTAATTCCTCTAATAAAAGAAGCACATGTTTAGACTGATCGTTTGTCTGTGGGTGATAGGTTGTGCTCAGAAGCACATGCGAACCCAATGCCTTTTGCAAAACCTACTAGAACCATGATGTGAAGATAGAATCTCTATATGATAGGCTTGTGTGAGGAATACCATGAATATTGAAAATATTATAGGAACAGATTCTACCTAGTTTTCCTAATAAAAGGCCTCTATAATAGGTAGAAAGTCGGAGAATTTCTTATCCCAGTCATTGATTCCCCATACAACTTCACTTTCTCAAGATAACCTGGATAAACCTATCATAAAATTTATAGTGGAATCATCATATTTCCAATCGGAAATGGGTAATGGATGTAAAATCTCGTCTAGTTTCTAGTGTTTCATTTTCTCCCACTGATAGGGGAACACTATGTAGTTAAGAAAACTATCAATTCTTTTATACTGGGGAACCAATACTTGCAGAATAAGTCACAATACATCTGGTTATGTCCTGAATGTACATCCCAATAAGAGGAATGCGACTCCTAAATAAATTCCTATAAGATTTCTATATGAACCCAGACTTGTCTATGAATGTATAAGATATACTCCTCTGCAATTACCCCACCAGTAGGTGGGTGCTCAACTGAAATACTCTTTCATATTACCATAATGTGAGGGTTAGAAATATTCCTATTCTTCACTCAATCAAAAAATGAATAGGTTATTCATAATTATAAACAAATATTCTTCTAGTGTCTCTATTAAACCTCAAAATGCATCTTAGAAAAGAGCATTATCAACTAATATTCTCAAATAGAATTATGAAATGATTTTGTTTAAGTCCTTTAGCTCATTTAATTAGTCTAACATTCCCATTCCTAGGATTATATGCTAGCTCAATTTTGAATGTTTTCATGTATTCCACCCACCTTCACTGTATGAAATTTAAGTCATGTTGTGTAAATATTTATTGGAGGAGTTTGTGATCCATGTATACAATAAATAATTATACCAATAAATAGTTCCTTCGACAACATAAATCATTAACCTCAAAAACTAGATTGAGATCATGCATAGGTTAATTCTTCTTGAGTGGTATCAACCAACATGAACCATACAACATGAATCAATCTCCCTGTATAGGAACAACCACCAGTTCTATTCATGATGCATCATAGTAAATCATATAACATCTACACTATTGTTTAAAAATCAAGATCCTTCTTTAATTCAAACATCCTTTCAACTCTTTAAATACTTTCTTACACACATCTAAATATAAAAATTTCACACCCTTATTTTTCATTCCCATAATAGTTGCTATAAGTCTTGAAGAATCTAGTGTGAAGAAGTATTGACAACCTTATATCCTCAATAAATACTTAAAATCAAAAATTCTATTAGGATTCTCTGAGTAAACCATAACTAGCACCTTATCTAGGTCCATTTATACCCCTACATCTTAGATTATTTGACCAAAGAAGTGAACGTTTATCAATCTAAAAGTGGAAATTTTTATCATAACATAAAACATGTTATCTTTTAGTGTGATCAATATGATATTTTAATGTTTGTAAGGGTTTTTCTCAAGTATGTTAGTACACAAATATGTTATCCATGAAGACCACAAATAATGAATCTCGATATGGGTAGAAAACATAATTAATCAATTCCATGAAAACAATGCACACATTTTTGAGACTAAACGACATTACAAAATACTCATACAATCTATATATACAATGGAATTTTATACTGAGTTTATTATAAGGCATGAATCATACCTAATGATATCCCTACATAAAATGAGGCTTTTACAAAATTGGATCTCATCAGATATGATTAAATATGTTTTCTATAAAACATAAAGGATACTATTTTGTTATTATAAGATGATTTAGTTTATAGTAATCCACAAAAATCTTGAGGGTTTTATCTACCTTTATAAAGAAAATCATAGGCAAACCCCATCATCAATTTTTGTGTCATATAAACCCCATAGCTTCCAATTCATCTTTCTAACACTTGAGCTTCTATAGATCAATAGTATCTATCTTATAAGGATGAATGGATACAAATGATTCTCTTGGTATTAGTTCAATAATAAAATACACCTCTATCTTAAGGGGTATTCTAGAAAATTCAGCATGGAATATGTCCCTAAAACATTCCACTATAAGATGGAAATATATAAACCACATTCCGTTTTCATCCAAAAATAGGCTAGAAATTTGGGTTGTCACTCTACCTAGCCCATGATGCTCTTGTCCATATAGACTCACCTAGACATCTAGTTCTACATTGTGAATAAATCTAACACCCTTGATTGAGGTGAAGGACTCCCACTAGTGATAGAAATCAACAAAAACTTGATAAGGGACTGACCCGTACATTCTAATAATTATATCAAAGCCTTCCATATTGAGAACAAAACGATTCCATATGAAAATATAACCACCTATCTTAAGGGGGGATTCCCTACACCTATGTACACTATCAAATCAGATTCTGAAAAGAGTGTTAAGAGTCATTATACAACACAATAACTCTATATCATTTCTATACATTCCAAAATAGATGTTGATATGAACATATCTCAAGAACCTATAACAAATAAAGCACACACATAAGTAAAAGCTACCAAAATCATACATAATATGGTAGAAGGTTGGACACTCATCTCCTGAGGAATAGGATGTACTATATATTTTAAGCAAGATATACGACCCTGAGATATATCCCGACTAACTGATGTAGGCTTTCTCTACTAATGTTGTAAATCAAAAGTCTGTCTTCCACAACCTTGACCACCTCCTCGACTTTAATGATTGGTAGTACCCCAGAAACCCACCTATAATGGTGTTACAAATCCCTCTCTTAATGGTGGAGTTGGTTTAGATCCTATCATAGTAAATATAGATTTAAAGTTCCTATAAAAATGATGAATTTTCCATATCCTACTGAAATATTGACACTCAATAGGTATCTATTACATCGAGGATTCATGTGTCCCATCATCCCACATATATGACATATCATGTAGCTATCTATTTTAGTTTTTGGCTCTGGATTCCTTCATGAGTAGACTCTTGGAATCTTTTCCAGTCATTAGATTAAATACTCCACCATCTAGCTATTGAACCACCCCGAATCACACCATTTAAATATCTAAAAATCCACAATGTGATGAGGGGCTATCTCTATATCTCTTAAATGAATTTCAATAAGAATATATTTACATAAGGCCTAATTAAATATATGATCCCATCCTCAAACCATATTGTTGTCATCCACTGATGACTAGTGACATTAAGTGTGAAATGATGGAGCTCTGTGAAATAAGATGAACACTATATCATGACCATATCACCTAGGTTAATTTGTGAAAATTCTACAGTCCATTTATCTATATTTTTTTGTAGAAAAAAGGATTCATATAAGGCCTTATAAAATTCCATCTAGAACATATCCCAATGTGGGCCATCTTGGGTAACAATGTCCCACCATATGTTGGAAAAATACCATATCATGTAGGTTTCAATATTGACCCTCCATTCTAGAGTCATCTCTACGTGCTCAAATATAAATAATATGGATCCAAGCCCAGAATTAGCTGCGTTTGGGCTACCTACCCATCAGAACATATGCGGTTGCTACAAATAAAACTCTCATGTCATCATTTCCATAATAGGGGTAGGTCACATAGCTCCAGACATGGATTTCATAAGTCACCAGAATATCTCTTAAAACTAATAGTTAGTTCCCAAATCATGGATTAACTATAGGAGGTAATGCCGGTGTTTTAGGACCCATAACTCAAGAGCATGGTCAACTCCACCCTCATAGTGCAACACTCAAGGCCTCCATGATGTAATATTTATAATAATTAAAATTCACACCTAGAGTAACGTTTGATAGAAGTATTATCATAGATAGAAGAATAATATAGCTAACATCCTTCCCATGTAAAGTGTCAACACCCCATTTCCTGCTGATAGACATCGAATTAGGTGATATAGAAGATCAAAAGGATCATAAGAGACACTCCCTATATACCAAAACTATGGTTGGGTCAGGGTCAAGGACTCACATCATAGAGTAGAGTTCATATTACATGGATTTTTAATTACATGGTATAAAGGAAAACAACCTTTAAATTTCAATTGGAAGATTCATTTAATGAAAACCATTTATTTTGATAGTTTAAATTTATTCTAAGGTATACTTATTTATATGTGTATATATATACCATAGTTAAGTTAGATGAGTCACACTTCCTAAGTTATAAAGTAAGATTATTTATAAGTTACAATTGACACATCATATAACTATAACGTAAACCTTACATAAGGTATTAAGAAGAAACAAGGCATATATGATGATTTTATTAGATGAATCAATATTACCAATTTATAAAAGTAAATGATTTCTAAATTATAATTAGATTTCATGTTATAAAAATCAACTAATGTTTCATCTCATGTAACTATGTTTTCATAGCTCAATCATGGGATAATTAGTTAATTATGGTTCCACCATCATGTTATAAAAGAAAAAACCATTTAGGCTGATTCTAATACATTAATTAATCTAGATATTTTATTCCTACAATAAATTTAATCACATTTCCCAAATATAATATTCATGGATCCAACCATATGTAACAAAAAAATGCATGAAATAATATAAATTTTTCCTGATATATTAATGGAATGTGAATCCTTAGGGGTATATAATTATACTTGAGACAACACTTCCATTAAATTGTTAGACCCGGAGCATTTATTTGATGGTAATAGAGTTTGGTTTGTTTTTTTTTTGTCCATAAATAGTGGGTTGATCATGGTGTTTTCAGGAAAAGTGATCTTATAGTATAGGCCAATATCATTGTTGAAGGTGGCATCATTTTCCGGTCTTTTCCGAATTTTTGGGCCTCAATATCGGGATGTTGTTTTTAGGAAAATAAGGACTTATGGGTATGAGTGAGTAGTATGTGGACCATGAATCATGGTTTCTAGATGACATAGAGATTATAAAAAATGTTATTTCCATATATTAGTGTTATGTGGCCCATGAATCATGGTATGCAGACCTTGTAGGGGAAATCATTTGTGGGATGATAACAGTTCACAAAAGGAAAATGGATCACGGGATGGCTCATCATTTGCGAAAGTGAGGTGATGATTTGTGGATCCATGAAGCAATTAATTCATGTATGTGATTAGATATCGTGATGGAACGAAGATTTTACATGAACTATAGAGGAAAAATAGTTCACATGAGGAGATGATTACGTAGTGAAGGATGTACCACATCGAAGATTTGAGGAAATTATATTAGCGAGAGTTTTTGATATATTTTCCTATCTAAGGACTGATAATCCCATCATTACATAAATAGGTTTTCATTAGAAAATAACTTATCTCAATGAATAAATTTGGATAAGTCAAAAAGATTTAGTGGGGAGTCCACGAAAGGGAAGATATTTGTGACAGAGGATTCTGTGAAGGGTGAGTAGTCCAGGGAAGATGGAATTATGTAGAAGAGAAGGTTGTACATTGATACATTTTGTAAAGGAAGTACGTGAAGGTGGTACACCGAGGTGGTATTTAAAGGTGATATGTGGAAGCAACTAAAATCTATGGAAGATGAAGTAGTCCACAAAGGAGAGGTGGTCCATGAAACACACTCACTACTTAGTGCAATTCATTTCACCAAAGAAGCATGCCAGTTTGTAGAGGAATAGTTCATGAACTATAAGTGCATGGAAAAGTGGATTACATATATGGGAAAAGGTGGGACTTCAACAAATAATCTTTCGATAGTTGAGTATATATTATTTAATTAATATGATAGGACCTACTGGTCTATAAACCGTGATTGGATTCCTCCCAAGGTAGTGAGCTTTGGGAAGTAAACAAAAGTTATATAAGGGATACAATGATCTTTACAAAAAATATTTTAAAGGCAATGTGCCTAAAATATAGTAACTATGCCTAATAATTTTTAGTCTACAACTAGTGAAGATTAGTAGATTTAGGTATGACTGACACACTGTTCTCATTTTCTCCACATACTATCCCTTAGTGGTGAACCAAGTAAACTTACTATGTTGAATATTTTTGTGTGATAGTTTATTTACTTATCATTATCATAAGATAGGGTTAATAGGTTTCTACTAATGTGGGAAAAATATCCATAAGTTTTGATGAAAAATTTGACACCCTCATTCAACTCTCCCCTCTCAGGGTGTTCTGGGGTCCTTAATCCATTTCAACAATGGGTAAAATATAACATTGTAATAGTAATAAATTCAACAAATTTTGTGTGCCATCCAATGGTGAAATAAGTATAAAAATAAAGACATAATTTTTGAAAACTAGTCCCATCCCATGAAAAATGGATTTTTTCAAGTATGTGGGTCAGCTAATCCAAGGCACAATCTTATTACTAAATTCATTCTCATCCTGCTATCCTTTTTTACTATCCCCTAAATAGTAAGTAAAGAAAATGAAACTTTTGATACCACTTTGTGAAATCAATTATATAATTCAGTCCTAATTAACCTGTACTTGTTGCCACATGGCATCAAGCATGCCTCCATGTATTTCATAAGGTTCTAACTATCAGTGAAGATATGTGATGGTATAGTGGGGAGACTATACCCCCATGAACATGTTTAAGAAAACACAAATAATAAAAATAATAATAATCAATAAAAATAGTGTCATAAATAAATTTTATAATAAAAATTCATCCAAATTTACTAATAATCAGTAGGAAAGTCTCAAACATAATAATAGAAAAAGAGTCATAAACAAAATAATGGAATTTATATATCATATAGAAAAATAAATCAAGAATACATGATAGTTGGAATACAATAAAACGATGTAAAATAAAAGAGAATAAATCAAGTGTTATCCCATAAGAATCATGATCATTGGATTTGTAATATGATACCATGATCCTATTTTAACAGATAATCATGTGTTTATAGGCGGACGCTTCCCTTTTTCCCTACATGAATTCTTGAGACCTATTCAGGTACCAATCAATGGACTAAATATGGTGTGAGTAAAACATAGTAGTCCACCACCAATAGTGTCTTGAAGAATCCAAATATTTTACAATAAGTGAGAATATTCATGGCATAATGAATGTAATTCATTATTAAAAATTATAACCAAGTCGGACATGATTCTTAAAGAACACCCATATGACATTATATACTTTTACCTAAGCTATAATATCTCTGAGAAAGAGTCACCATATATATATATATACATATAACTATGAATGTATATATATTAACTATATATGTACTTTAATATATAGTCATATATATATAGATAGATAATATTATCCAGGTCCTGAGATGTAACGAAGGGATCCATGCATAGTCAAAGGAGTCTCAAGCTGTAGATAAGGGAATCAACCCAGACATGTGATCAGTGATATAGATGCCATCATATCCATCATGCATAAGAGTGATGTAAAATTCCATTTCCAATATACTTTAGGGTTGTCTGAGGCTTTTAGATTAATGTCCAAATAAATGATGAGCAATATCAAGTTCAATACCACACATCAAGGGAGTATGAAGCATTATGTGTGATGATACACATAACCATGTCTCAATAGATTTTATAAGGTTTCAAAATATCTATAATAAATCATGTATGTAATTTTTAAATATAATCTGGAAGATTGATTCAATCATTTATCATTTTAGATAATTTTCACGTAATATTGGAATTACATTCACTTGATCCAATTTAACAAATTCATTTTAATAGGAGTTCATGCATGACCTCCTTGAAGGTAGTTTACTCACATTATCTTTTTTGAAGTCATTAAAATTTAAATGATAGTACATAAAGTGATTTCAAAAGTTGAGGGATACTACCTTTGATTATGGAAAGGGCGTATGAAGCATTTCAGAAATTAATAACAATTTAAATTAAGGAAAGAATAATTTTAAGGCAACACATGGAAGTTCCAACATGGAATATCACGATTCAAGATATTAAACAACCACATCCCTTATCATGGTAGATTAAAACAAATCTAGTTCCATATTAATAATTGATCTATAATGGACGAGAAAATAATATGAGATGAATACCTTGCAAATCGGTATATTATCTTGCACAGGTTTACCATTCCATATGGAAAGTTAAATGAATAAAGGTAAGAATTATAATGTAGGGCTTACAGGTAGTTATCCAACACAATAAACAACATATAATTTCTATGTAGGATGTAGGAGAAGGCTTAAATCCCATGGAAGGAGGATAATGGGAGTTAGAGGTGTTGTGGGATGTGTTGTGTGCAGAGAGAAAAGAAAAAAGGTGGAGAATTATTAAATAATGCATAGTCAAAATAGAATTTTCACATATTTTAGGAGGGAAGATGGTTTGGATTCATGGTTAGACAAAATGTGTGCAACCATGGACCATCATTATATGTGGTTTCACCCCATCCAAGTTCATATCCACACAATTTAATAATCCATACACTTCCCATTTGGCTCCTCTATAGTTTTTTGTTGGGGGCTTGTATGGTTGTGCAACATGACTCACACAATTTCTCAATCCATGCTCCACATCATTGGGGACACATGTTTGAGCTTCATTATTACTAAAATCTATGAAATAAGCATAAAGATCTTCTTTTTTCTCAATAAACAAGAGTTATCAGCCTTAAATGAGCCTAATATACTCTTAAACCCTTCCTTAAACTCTTATAAACTTACAGAAAGATATGAAAGAGGGTTTAACTAAAAATTTAAGGATATATACCTCAATTAAAATTCAATATCTTACATTAATTATTTATAATTGGCTCTTGTATGATTTTTTATTTTAAATGGATTGTTATTTTTTTGCACCATAGACCCACACTCCTAGAACTAGTGATGAAACACATTCTTCAAACACTAACATTGATACCAACTGTGGTAGCACATGAATGTAATTATCCCAATTAAATGAATTTATATAAAAATTGCATTAAATAGCTTCCTAATACCTTTTAAGTTTAGTGTTTTATAGAATAATGAAAAAAATTAACTAATAGAACCCATATATTTTTTAACTATTGTATATTTTAAAAACCATATAAGAAAATTTATAACCCATTATAAGTATTCAACCTCTCACATTAACAACCAATATAAAATACTCTTATGGACATTGTATATTTTTATTCTATCTATAACATGGGGAAATAAAATCATATTAAGCGTTGATCTTGAACCCTAAATAATGGTAAACATAAGATATAATAATTAAATAACATAAGTGAGAATATGGGTATTATCAATAAAGATAAAAAATCATACTCAACATATTAAAAATCATAAATCATGAAAAAAGGATTAGAATAAATTAATTCATAAATAAAAATATGGTGTAATAATTATTAAAAAAACATGATCCATGAGGGAATAAAATATTTATGATAATAATAATAAAAGTATAAAAAAATATTTTAAATATATAAAAAGTAATAGTATGGGGAAAAATTACTATCATTATCCACACAGTCAGTGCACACACTCATGAGAAACTAAAACATACTCATGAGTACTTATCTCATGATATATAAATCCTTAAACAATGCATTGGAGGGTGATAAAGGAAACATGTATTCATTATCCATATATATGAGGGCCACATTAAAATCATTCACCTATTAGAAAATAACAATCCCATGGAATAAAATGGGGGTTAAATTTCTCATATCATAAGGAACCCTTGAAAAGAAAACATGTTTAATTTTTCATTTCCTAAATAAACCATGGAATTAAAATGGGTTTTATATACTTTATAAAAGGAATAATATAATTAAAACATTCATAATTCCATTAAAAATTGTTACATTATATTCTATTAGAAAACAAACATGTATCTGAATATATTAAATAATGTTCTTGGTAAATACCCTATAATAAAGATAATAGAGCATATGGTATTTTAAAATTTATTTATAAAGAGTGAATGATTAATATAATAATGTATAGAATCAATTAATTCATGGAATCTAGTTGAAATCCCTTCCATTAATGTAATGGAAAATAAGTAAAACACAATACAATGTCCTTATAAGAATAGTTTTTCATATTCGTGGTCGCTGGATGGGTATGATAATGGAAGTGATAGATCATATCATTAATATAAAATAAGATTATATAATCCATATTCAGAAATAAGGTGTATGGATAAATTTTAAAAATATCATCTATTAAGAATAATTTAAGTTAATGGTAAATCAATTCTATGAAAAAACTATACTTTTTAAGAGTTAAAAAAATCAATTTGGAAATAATAATTATCCATGATCATTAGAAATATTATGAAACAAAATATTTTATAAATCTAGTAGAAAAATAATTCCTTTTAGAAAACCTATAAATGTATATTTAATGTTAAATATAAAATTAAAAAGGTGATCAAAATATGTCCTCACATGGAATAAAAATGAAAATTTTGTTTTTCGAAATAATTTCTAATATTATCGTAAAAAGAAGATGTTTTGGATTACATTGAAAAGTCATTTTCAAAAAGGTGAAGTATTTTTTTACAAAACATTTACTTTTAAAAAGTAAAATTCAATAATATATCTTTGAAAATAAATAAATTTTTTCAAAATAAATATCAGGTGGATGATAAAATATTTGATTTTTAATCGATGGAAAACACCTCAAATATTTTGAAATATCTTTATTGAATACCCACATCGTAAAAAGTGTATTACCGTTTTTTAAATATGAGAACAGAAATATATATTTCAAATGGGATATATCTTAATTAAGATTATAATAAAATAAAATAACATTAGTTGGGAAAAAATTGAAATAGAGGGGAAACCATCATTTAAGATGGTCAAAATTATTTTGAACAATGATGTACTTTTTATAATGAAATCTTATCTAGGTAAAATATTTGAATTTAATTCTAATTTTACACTATATAGGAATATAATTTGTTATTATTTAAAATCATAGATTGGAAAAACACCTTCATGGATGAAATAATTCCAAGAAGAATAAATTTAACATAATTAAGGGATTTGAGTTAACAAAACCTATTATGGTAATGGAATCATAAGAATCCAAAGAACACAGGATAGAGTAAAAATTAAATGGAAATTACAATATCATGATGTTAAATATATACATTATTCATAATGGAAATTGGGTATTTAATACTCTATAAAAAGAAATTTTTGTGCCGAATATGAAACATGCATTGAGAAATTTAAATTTGAGATAAAGATCCCCATACAACTATTGAAATATTCCAGTCAAAACCACTTAATTTCAACTGAAAAATTTAATAAAATTAATAATTGGAGGAACATGATACACAATATTAATTTTATATTTGATACACTATTTTTAAGAAAAATTCATTATTATAGGAAATATGTCTCAAGGGCTGAAAAATTGAGATAAAAAACCCTTAATTTGTTTCCTCGATTTGTTGAATATGATGTAACCTCATATAAAATATAAATAATTATATTAATATTATATTAAATAAAATTATTAATATCTATATAATTTTATAAACATTATATATAAATATTCATTAAATTTATATTAGTTAGTTATTAACTATTTTCAATATTAAGAATGAGTAATATAGATTGTTTTGAAATATTTTCATAAACATGATATTATGCTACTTTATTATCCCAAAATCAATCATTAATATATAATAAATGGTACATTAATTTAATATTTATAATAATTTATAATCATAATAGTGTATTTTAGGGATGTTTTGGTGATGATTGTTATAGGCCAGATTGGAGAAATCATGTTTCAGTGATTTTTAACAAATGAATAGTGATTTCGTAATTAGTGAGTTTAATATTAAAATTTATATAAAATAACCGAGATGAAACACTTATTTGATTATTTATATCATGCATTATCAGTAATTATTTTCTCATTTCCATCCATGATATTATTTTAGCATTGTTCATGTAGGTAGTTAGACTGACCCCAACATAAATGTACCATATTTAATGGATGTTTATGGTTATAAAAGTAGATTATTTAATAATAATATAATAATTAAATAATAATAAATGTATTATTTTTATAATTGTAATGTTTTTAATCATATTTAAGGATATATTAATAAATAATAATCAAACCACTTGAAACAAGAGATACATTACTTAAAAAAATGTGGTTCTGCACACAACACAAGATTAACATATTCATTTCAACTAGAATGAAGGGAAAGATTATGGGTTATAATTTTACACATAATAATTATATTTATATTATATATCTTTATTTTATTTTTCAATTTCATGATAACATTTAGTGAATACTGGAACTGGTTAAAAAACTGAACTTTTCGCTTCGTGGAGGCAGAAGTTTGGAAAAGAATCCAATGATGGTGCTGTTTTTCATAATATAAAAGGGGAAATGTGATTAATAATTACTCCCTTAAAATAATATAGTTTTTATACAAACAATAATTAATTAATTATATTTGAATAATAAAATTTCATTTGGAATGTATGAATGAAAAGAAAAGAAGTTAAAGAAACAGTAGTCAAATTGAGTACATGAGATTTTCTTTGGAAGACTCCTTCGAAATAGAGGTCTTAAGCCAATATATTTCGGTCAAATGATAAATTAAAAGAAATGAAAATAATTATAAATAATAAATGTAATATTTTTAACAATAAAATAATTTTCATAGGATGTCCTTAAAGGGTTGGTGAGAGGCCCTATTTATAAGTACTGAGAATAGAATTATTTTAAATATGTCAACATAATATAATGAAATTAATTTCTTCATATATAAATAGTACTCAAAACAGAATAATAATAAAGTGGGAGATGATATAAAATTTATAAAATCTTTATAATTGATTTTAACTATTTATTAATCATTTTCACAGGTAATTTATTCTTAGAATTTTCACTTTTACCATTTTTGGTTTTACTGGGGAAACTAATATATACCTAAGTAGATTTAATTAATTTATAAAAAATAAAATGACCATTATTAAATAATTACTTCCAACTAAATCAATATATTAAATCCATTTTATCGAATAAAATTTCCAATTGTAAGAAAAATCAATTTTAACATTAACACAAGTAATACAAAAAACCAGTTATTAGAAAAAGTGTATTCTTAATCATAAATTTATTTCATAGAGTAAAATTATTATTTTAATAATTTTTATGAAAGAACCTTTTTAATTATAAAATATATAAATTTCATGTTTCTTTAAAATCACCCCGAACAAAAATTTGACCAAAATGGTAATTTTTAAAAAAAAATACAAAACATAATTTTTATAGGTAAGTATTACTAAAGTTCTTAAAATAATACTCCCTAGTTTTGTATATTAGATAATGTTTTTTTAATAAAATTATATTTTAACATATTAAATACATAATTTTCCAATTAAATTTGTTTATACCATTCTAGGTATTATTTATATAGGTATAAATTTACTGTTTTGGTAAAAACAATATTCTACTATTGACCTAAAATTCAAATATTTTAGAAAAATATGAAACAATTACCACATTATAATATTTATTTATTGAATTCAATATATAATTTAATTTCTTAAAATTAAATCTCCAAAATTTTCTATTTATATTTAAAAATAAAATTCAAATATAAAGAAATTTTTTTCGTCAAAATTGACCATCTTAACAATATTTGTTATAAATAATATTTCATATAATTTACACTTAATTGAATGTAAATACACTATTTATTATATTTTAATATTATATATTATCATATAATTATTTATATGTGTATGATATAATTTATTTATACTCTGAATCATTATTTTATAATGAACAATATTTTTTAATGTTATGTCATTATAAATATTTATCTTATAAATTAAATAAATTATAATTCAATGTTATATTTTAATTTAATAGAATATTTATTCAACTTACAATTTCAAAATAATTTTCATATAATATTTCATCGTTTCTTCATCATTTTTTTATTATTATAATGGTCTGCTGACATAGTATTTATTTAATGAAAATAAAAGTCAACTTTCAGGTCATTATATTTATGATTTTTGTATATGATTATAAAATACTTGATGTTGTTTGGATCTACGAATGACAAGTGAATATTTGGGTTTGGTATCTTAGGATGAGTCCTAAACTCCACAACAATCATGGAATAAGAAATTGATTTAAATGAACACATGGTATTGAGTTATATTGATGTTAATAGCGATAAATTTATTATATATTAATGAGATCTATGGGATTGTTGAATATAATTCTATAGGGTGCATGAAATAGAAATTTAGAGTTGTAAAATGATTACAAAAATCTTTTTTTTGATTAAATGAAATTTTTATACCAAAAATAATGATGGGAAAAATAAATATAGGGTGGTTTATGGATAATTATATAATGAATAATAATTTCTAGTTACTAAAGGGAAATGGTTAAGGTTTTTGAATCGTGATTCTTGTGTGTTTTCTTGAAATTTTTTTCTTTCACATTAGTGGTGGAAAGTGGGTGTCAGGTTGGATGAAGTATTCAATTAATTTGATATCTATGTAGTTTCTCTTAGTATGGTTGTGTCTGATAGTATTCTTTATATTTTTTATTTTAAATTATTAACTGCCCAAGTTAGTAGGGGAACCAATGGAAAAAAAATTTAAGGGGAGAGGTGCATTTTATAAAACTTCTAGGATAAATAGAGAATGGATGGATTATTTCTCACTCTCCACCACTTTCCCATCAACTATTGTATCATGTCTGGGAATATCAGTGGTATGAAAGATTATAGTACAATGGTATAGAATCACATGGGATATGATATAAATACTATTTTATTATACATTTATTCATTGTATATAATGTATTGAGTGTATAAAACGAACTTGTATTAGGATATTGTGACTACTGTTTCCTATAGGTTTATATGACAATGATTTACTTTGATGATGTGTAATACAAGTTCAAAGGGCTATAGTGGATTATTGAATTTTTCTTGGTTTTGAGTTGCAAGATGAGACCTTACATATCACATAGGTTGTAGTTTTTTATATGATTTTTAGTTTAATGTAGGCTGAATTATAGATGGTATTAGCATAGGGTATCTGGAATAAGGGTATGATAGCTACGCGCCTGTGGGAAAGTTATGTAACAGCCCAAGATTTTCTGAGATAGATTCTTTTTAATTTATTATATGTCTTGTGTTATATGATACACTAATATTATGTTGTGATATATGCTACAATATATTATCATTAATTATACACAACACTATTCATGACTTGAGTGACATGCAAGATTGTCCTTCCTCGATAGTTTGCGTTGTACGCAACAACAATTTTCAATAAACAATGATATATTATTAATATATTATTATTTAATGAGAAATAAACTAGACCATATGAATATTATTAACATAATTTTTAATTTTATAAAAAATTAACATTCAAATTATGTATTTTCTAGAGCATTATAGAGGAAAAAATTCAAAGTTTCAGATAAAAGAATTATTTTTTAAACAAATGTAGTTTTTCACCTTTTGATGGCCATCTTTCCTTGGTTCACCTCTCTTTGAATCGTCTCCTCCCCACAGATGGGTTTTCTTGGTGCAACGATTTCGCCATGTGTAAGGCCTTGTTTGTGCGAAGGTGACTTCTTTTCATTAAGGTTGACGATGGGTCTGGAGTGGCCTGGGGAGGGGGGGTTTTGTTCCTTGTTTTCCTTGTATTGTTTTTAGTGTTAATGATTTTCTCGTAGCGGTATACGCTTGATGCTGGCAGTGCTAAGGTTTTTCTCGCCATCACCTCATCCCTGTGGTGGAACTTCTTCGGATGCCTCAGGTGTTCTCCGCGGCAATCTTGGGATTCGTCCACCTTTCTGTGGTGGAACGCTTCAAACTTCAATGACTCTGCTGGTCTCATCCGCGGGCATAAGACCGGTTTGTTCAACGACATACTCTACGGAGCATTCAAGGGGTTTCTCTTGGTTCTGAGTTGTTTATATGTGGAGGTCTCTCATCATATGGAGTTCATCACCTGATTTGTGGTGGCTAAGTACTCTGAGGGTTTGCGAGGGTTTTCTTCGGCGGTTGGGGTGGCTGTAGTGGGGTTTTCCTTGGTTTATTTCCAATGTTCTTTTGATTGTTATTGTGAAATGGTGATTCCGACCGGTTTCAGGGCTGATGGTTGTTGATGGTGGCAACAGAGATGAACTCCGGTGAATATGGTGTGCAGTCGATGGTTTAACACTAATGGTGGTGACAGGGAAGCAGCTCGGAAGGCTGGTCGGGTTCTTGTGTTGTTCGTGAAGATTGTGGACGATCTATATTGTCTCGCCGGTGGCTTGTTGTATGATTTCACATTGAATGGTGGCGTGTGGTGATGATTCTCGAATCGAGTCTTGGCTTTTTGGTTAGTGTGCGGTCAGATGAGCTGACAGGTGTGTCGTACGGTGGATGGTGCACGGCTCGAGGCCCTGCTTTGATTTTTCAAAATTTGAAATTTGAATGTATTGGATGCTTGGTTGTGGTGTTTTGGATGCGGTGTTGTTCTGTTTTGGGTACTGGTAACCCTTAAACCGGCAATTATAAATTGAAAAACAATTATTAGCGTGGGAACTTCTTATTTAGAATAGGGACATAAAAATTTACTTTGGTTTAATTTTTGGTATTTTTATGATATAATTCATATTTTAATAAATAGTGAAAAAATACAACACTTAGTTCAAAAAAACCATTTCGTCTAATTTATTTATATAGATAGATTAAAATTTCAATTTTTTTAAAGTGTAATTGGATTATATTTTTATAATTTAATCCAATTCTGGTCATTGGGAGTAATTTCACATTTATGTTCAATATAATCACAAGTCAATCTTTTGATAGTTTTTACTTTTAAAAAACTCGCTATCTGGTTCTGACAATGAAAATTAAATTTAAATTAAATTTTTATTAATTCTGCATTCTGAATTAATAAAAATGGATTCTATATATGGAAACAAAAATTATAAATTTTTTAAATAGGTACATTTTATTTTTGGATAATATGAATTGTTGCTGAGTAATTTTTTTATTTACCACTGTTAAATGGTAAATTAGGTAAATAAGGGTAAAAAACAATTCTATAATAATATAAAACTAACCTAACACATGTATTAATTCTATTGGATGACATATGTATGACCATGGTCATCCATGGGTTAAATTTAGGACCCCATGGATCCACTTGTGAGTGATAATGACATGTTATAATAAGTAATTTAAAGTAAAGAGAAAAATATCATAAACATATATCTTCTTACAAAATTTATTTTTATATGGGTTTAAATATGTTAAGCCTTTTACTATAAATTTTCATTAGATATATAAAAGTATTTCCTGCATCATGATATTTAATTTATTATTTTTAGACATTAAATAAATAAATTTCATTATGACAAAATGAGGATATAGTTATTGCTTCATTAATAAAGGATTAAAATAAATAATTTTATAAATATTAAAATAAATATTAATTGACATAATTTATGTCATAAAATAATTTTATAGGTGAATATTACATGTTACTATTGATTAAATTTTTTTTAACGAATTAGGTTGTTATGAATTTGAAAAAAAGCCATGTCTGAATAGTGATCAAAATTGACATAATTCATCACATAAAATATAAAATAGTTCATTTAAAGATATTAAATTACTAAAATTATAATATTTGGAAAATTGGTTAAGATAAGTCTAAATATTTCATTAATAGAATTTTTTTGGGTATTTTTACATGATATGTTATTTACATTAACCCACAATTGGTAAATTACATGATATCACTATAATATTAAAAAGTGTAAAATAAGTGTTAAACCAATAAGATAAGAAAAAAAATAATCAAAACATATATAAAAATTACAGTTTGATTAGTATTAAAACAAAAAATAATATCATATTCGAATAAAATGTGTTTTGGAACATTTGTAATTCAAATTTAATTTATAATAAATTAATATTTCAAGACTTTCCAAAAGTACCCAGCACCTCTTCTATAAAAGGGAACTTCTTCATCTCTTTACCTAACACTTATTAAGACTTTTATTTTGAAAAATATTTATCCAATACTATTCCTAGAATCCCTCCAATCCTCCTAGAAGCCTTAATTTTGGCCAAAATCGAACCAAGGGAGATGATACTCTAAAAAGTGGTTGTTGTTTTTTCACATGTTTCAAAATTATTTTTTTCTTCCACTTCCACTTATATTTTTTTTTCCATAATAAAGTAATAAATATTGTAGATTATACATTCTTAGATGTTACTATAGTTATTTTAAAACATTATACCTCCTTTTATTCATCCTATGAATAACTTTATCACAATGTGTGTGTACGTAGGACTTACCATCTCCACGTCGTGGTGTAATTTATTTTTCAACAATACATAAGTTGTATGGGAATAATGATGAGTATAATGGATTTAAAATATGCATATAAAATTATAATTATTCTTTATAATTAATATACCATCCAATTCCATACCATTTAACCATTAATGGAAGGATTTCATCGCTCGTGTGTACATGTGACTTTCCATCTACACGACATGGTGAGATTCATTCACCAAAATAACAATTCAAGAATCATTATATAGTATATATAATAAATATGAATTAAATATTATAAATAATAATTATAACTCATTTTTGTATATATATATTTCATTTACATGCCTCCATTCAATTCAATAAGGAAACAAAATATTGTTCATGCGTACGTTCGACCGACCATCTCTATGAATGGTGTATTCCATTTCATTAATATATTGATTATATATATTTCTATACTGAATATTTATGATATAAAAATCTTGTTTTACATTTTTTAAGTACTTTAATAATGATCAATGTTATAATATCAGTAATAACAAGTCAAAAAATGTATGATAAAAAAAATGATTATTACCCAAAACGTTATTTAACATGGAATTGATAAATAAGTAGGTAATATAATGTCATAAGTGAATCATATACTATATCATTGAAATTTTTATAGTTATGTTAGTAGTTATTAATATTTCTAAACCAATTATAAAGGAGTTTTTGACAGATATGGATGAAATCATACATAAGTTAAGGGATAATTTTTCAATCTCAGTTTTATCTGAGATTGTTTATATATAAGTATTTATTAAGGATATATTTATCATCAATGTACATGATTCCTAAAAATTATTTCCTAAATTTTTTACTATATTTCAATTTATGGCTAAATTAATTTGTATACATTTTTTACTTTTACTACATGGTATGGAAGGAATTTTTATTTCCTTACCATGTGAGGTATTTTTTGACTTTTCTGGAAAAAGTATGAGGAAAATATTTTTTTAACATATATGAAATGAATGTATTTTTTCAGCTTTATGATGCCTTATTTACATGAATAATCCACTAAACTATTTAAGGTTTATTTTCCACTAAATTATATTACTTTAAATTTGCATTGCATTTGGAGAAAATAAAATGTTTCTGAAGATATAAGTATATTTTCTTCACGAATTAAGTTCAAGTGTTTTATCAAAATTATTTTCCATCAATGATGAAACTCTTTAAATAGGGTAATGTTTCTATACATATTATTATAATTATTTTATTATTTTCATTATGTGATGATATTTTATATGTATTATGTTTTAATGGAATGATTTATAAGAAACCCATTTTATATCTTGGGTCATACTATGATTAATTATTTTTCTTTTTGTTGAACATTAAATAATGATTTCATTATGAGATAGGTGGGACCTATATATCCCTCCAATTAATTTTGTAAAAATTTATATCTCGTTATATAAAAATCAATAGAATTACAGTTAAATTTAGTTCAGTAATATATGGATGGAATGAAATGTAAATCCGGTTCAGTAATACAAGGTTGGAATGACATGTAAACCCGATTTATTAATGGACTTTTCCCACAATTATGGTATTAGAAACAATTCCTTGGATACTATTGATGTAATATTATGTTATTATTTGTTTTCCTCAATTCCATGCTTTATGTCAATGTTATTTTATAATTTTTCATGATTCCATTATGATTTATTCCATATAAACTTCCATGACTTATTTCATGACTCAATATTTTGGTATTTAAACTTAATGTTCCTGTTTTTACATTCTTATGTTAATGGTTAGTTTTTCCTTCTAAATGATTACCATTATTGATAATTTTAGCTCACCCCTTTTCATGTATTATTTTCCCTTGGATATAAAGGTTTTAGGTAGGAAAACTAATGGGGAAGATCTTTATGGGAGATATTGATGATATTTCATCAAGTTAGAAGAATGTGTGTTGAGCTTCCAAAGACACCAAACTAATATGGAATTTGGGAGTCTATTTATGTACAATATTATGTATTCTAAAAAATAAATTTAATTTCCATGTACATCAAGAATGGGTCGCAACAATTGGTTTCATTGTAAAGGTTTAGTTAACTTTTGGAAACTATGCTACAAAAACATTAGTGAGATCGCATGAGATATTTCTGTGGTTTGGCTTGGGATTTCCATAAGGGTAAATACAAAAACTGTTTATAGTCCTAGAATTATGATAATGATCATGAACAACCTAGTATTAATCATAATATGTTAGATATTTATGGCACTCCCCCTTGATTATGTGGTTTTCCAATTATGATTTTTGACTCTTACACTATTATTTTTTTGGTCTTAGATAATCGTTGGAACCCAAAGGAACCATATTAATGCTGGATGCGATGAGAAATGTAATGATTTTACTCCTGAAAAATCAAATGTTATGGGTGATCGAATAAAGAATCTTGTTTTTGGGACCACAAATTATGCTAACTCCTAAATGACCAAAGGTGGGAATAAAATTCTTCTGAATCATTCCTAAGGAAACATCCACCTTATTTAGGGGAATGAAAAATCCATTTGTCATAGAGAAATGGAATTTTACCATTGAAAATTTATTTTTCATTCTCTTTTGATCATAACATGAAAATGATAAGTTGGGAATTTATTTCATGTAAGGTAAAGAAAATCTATGGTGGAAAATTATCAAGAATACAATGAAATAAGATAAAATTTACTCTATGTATTAGGTTGAATTCAGGAATTTATTTTTCCGTATGTACCTTTCTTATATTCAAATTACAAAAATGGACATTTCATTTTATCATCATTCTCATGGTTATGATAAAAAATAAAATATATAATTCAAAGGGAACTATGAAAATTATTGAGAAAAGAATATTACATTTTCTTTATTCCAAATGTGTGGAAGGATACATGGTGGAAATTGTCTTAAGGGAACTGATAAATGTTTCAAGTGTTGGAAAAAGGTTATATAGCATTTTACTTCTTGGTTAATGGGAATAAATCAAAATCTCCAAAGAGTGAACCTCCAACAAATTCCGGTTACATGTGCAAGGAAATGGGGGATTATTTAAACCAATTCCCTAATACAAGGGTTTTGGATGAGTATCAATGCCAATAACAACATAAGGCCAAATAAAAAGGAAAATCACATACAATCACTATTGGTGATGTTGATTATGCCAATGAAGCGGTGGAATGATTATGTTTTTATGTAATGGGATTCCAAAAATAGTGTTGTAGAATATATTTTATAGTATTATGGAATATTTAAATTTCTATGTATTGGTCTATTGTGGGTTTTCATATGTATATGGTATCAACAACTATGAAAAGTGATTGAAATATTTTTCAAAATAGCATGATATGGGCATAATGTAGGGATAAGGAGATAATGAGGTTTTTGATAGTATTAATGACCTCATGAATAATATAAAGAATAGTGATATCATAGTTGGAGTATATAGAAATTTTTTTCTTTTTGGTGTGTACAAAGAGTTAATTTTATCAAAATTCTTTTTTTTTTCTATACGGTTCTACCATAATTCATGTTATTATCATGTTTTAATAGAATATATGGTCAAGGTATTCAAATGTTTGGAATGTGACCAAAATTAACTACCTTATGAGGTATGGGATATTAATGTTATGTCGATTTAGTTCAACTCTTTCTAAATTTATATATTTTCAGTTTTTAAAAGGATTGTAATATTATACATTTATTAATAGTATAAGTAATTTTCTATTTTAATTTAGTTATATTAATGTATTATATCTCTATAGGTGGACATTGGCATATTTTATTACATGTGATAACCTTTTTATGGGACATATGGAATGACCTATCACTCTATCACATGATCTACTAACACATAAATGATGATAAATTCAACTTTATTTAATTAAATAAGAGATGAAGTGTGAATTGTTGAAGGAACAAACAATGGTGAGATTTTACCAAATTCAGGTAAGTATTTATTCTCATGAAAAATTATTCAAATTTAGGGAATGAATCTTGAAAAACATAAAATTGATACCTTAGTACCTTCTTATCCAAAAAATAGATGGTCCTTTAAATCATCTCAGATTTATTGATTTGTGGTTGTTAACATTATCCAGCCTATTTTCTCCGATGTGGAAACCCAGTGAGGATTTACTCTGGGTAACCATTATGTTTCTAAATTTCATTTTTAAAATAAATTTTTAGTATTCCTTTTTATGATTTTGGTTTCTATTATATAAACTTTCAATAAGTAAACTTTTATAACCCTGATGAATTTTGGGGGTAAAATTCACTTTAAGGGGGGTATAATGTATCACCCTGAGATTTTATGAGATTGATTCTTTTTAATTTATTTTATGACTTTTTTTGTACACTAATCCAATATTAGATTTTTTTCATTATGAAACACTTTATTATATTGTAGTATACACCTCACTATTCTAGGCTTGTATTACATGAAAGACTGCCCTTCCTCAATAGCATGTGTTGTACGCAATACCGAGTTTCACTAAACAGTTATATAGTATTAAAATGATATTATTTAATGGGATATAAACTATCTATTATGAATATTATTAACCAAATTTTTAATTTTAGATAACATTAACATTCATATTTTTTATTTTCTAGAACATGATATAAGAAAAAATTCAATTTTTCAGATAGAATATGTATTTTTAAGGCATTTTTGCTGCCTTTTGATGGCGCACCAAATTTAATTATTGTTTTACCACTTTTATATATTATATTTGACAAAATAAACTTATTTTTTGGAATAAGGACATAAAAATTATTATTGGTTTTATTTTTCGCATTTTTCTCAAAAAATTCATATTTTAATGAATAGGGAAAAATATTCCATTTTAATTAAAAAATCCATTTCATATAATTTAATGATATAGTTATATTATCTTTTTAATTGACTTTCAAGAATAATTATGTTTTATTTTTATTATTTAATCAAATTTTGGTCATTTTAAGTAATTTTGTAATTTATTTTGATATAAACACGTGTCAATCTTTTAATAGTTTTTATTTCTTTAAACCCCTCTTTCTATTTTGACGAGGAGAATTAATTTTTAATTAATTTATATCAATTAAGTGTTTTGAATCTAGAAAATTCAATTCCATATTTGGAATCAGAAGGTCCAAATTTTGTAAATAGGTACCTTTTAATTTTGGATATTATGAATAGTTACTTCAGTAATTATTTTTATTTACCATGGTTAAAGGGTAAATCAAGTAAATTAAAGTAAAAAATAATATTATAATAATATAAAACTACCTTAACAAATTTCCTAATCATATTGGATGACATATTCCAGACCATCGTCATCCATGGGTCTTTTTTAAGACCAAATCGATCCACATGGGAGTGATAATGACATGTTATAATAAGTAATTTAAAGTATAAAAACATTAACATGTATGTTATTACTAAAATAATTTTTATATGGGGTTATATAATTGATATCATTGACAATAAATAGTAATTATATAGATAAAAATATTACCTACATCATGATATTTTATTTATAAATTTTAGGAATTAAATAATTACATTTAATTATGATAAAATGATGATGTATTGATTGCTTTAATAATAAAGGATTCAAATAAATGATATTGTAAATATTAAAATAAATATTATTTGAAACAAATTGTGTCAACCATGAATTTTATAAATGAATATTAATGTTATGATTTATTCGTTGTTTTTTTCGATAGACTTAGGTTGTTATTAATTTTTTAAAAAGCCATATATGAATAGTTACCAAAATTTACATAATTAATAACTTAAAATATAAAATATTTTATTAAATGATTTTAAATTCCTAAAAATATTATATTTGACCAAATGGTTAATATAAATCCCAATATGTCATAAATGTCTTTTTGTGTGGGTATTTTGACATGATATGGTAATTTAATTAACCCATAATGTGTAAATAACATGATATCACTATAAGAATAAAAAAGGTAAAATAAGGGTTAAATATAAAAGATAAAGATAAAAAATAATAATAACGTGAAAAAAAATTATTTAATTATGGGTATTCAAAAAATATATTCTTATTTTAGAATTAAATGAGGCTTGTTCATTTGTTATTGAAATTTAATTTATAATAAATTAATATTTCAAGACTTTCTTAAAGTGCCCCTCACCACTTCTATAAAAGGGAAATTTTCTTCACTATATCTCACACATCCAAAGCCTTTTATTTTAGAAAATATATATTCAATACTCTTCTTAGAATCCATACCTTCCTCCTAGAAGCCTTAATTTGAGCCTAAAGGCATTTTAGGGAGACCTTTTGTGCAAATCAATAAGAGATACTTGAAAAATAGGTAACTGTTTTATCACATCTTTCAAAATTCATTTCATATTCTACATCCACTTCTTATTTTGTGTCCATAACAAAATAATAAATATAGTGACTTATACATTATTAAATGTTACTATAGTTATGGGACATACTTATACCTATTTGTATCTATCATATGAATAACAATATCTCTATGTGTGCATACGTACAACTTATTGTCTCCACGATGTTGGGTAATTTTTTATTCATAAATACCTAATTTTGGATGGGCATAATGATTATTATAATGTATATAAATAATAAATACAACATTATAATTATTCTATATAATTAATATACCATCCAATTCTATACCATTTAACCATTAAGTGAATGATATCGTCACTCGTGCATACGTACGACTTACCATCACCACGACGCGATGAAATTCATTATCCACATTAAACATTCAAGAATGATTATAAAGTATATATAATAAATAATCCTGAAATATATGACATAATATTTCTACAGGATATATATATATATATATATATTTCATCTACTTTCTTCCTTTCAGTTCAATAAGGAAATGAAAACAACATTCATGCATACTACCTACCACATTCTCCATGAACGGTGTATTCCATTTCACATATCTATATATTATATATATTTTTATACTTAATATTTATGATATATAAATCATGTTAAAAATTATGAAATTAATTAAATAATTATCTATGTAATATTATCAAGAATAACAAGTCAAAATACATACAATAATTAAAATGATTATTACCCAAAACATTACTTTAACATGGAATTGATATACATACGGGTAATATAAAGAGATAAATGAATCATATATGATACCATATAAATTAGAATGGTTCTATTAAAAGTTAATAATATGTTTAAACCCACTATACATGAGTTTTTGATACATATGGAATAAAGCGTACCTAAGGAAAGTGATAATTTCACAATCTCATTTTTATCTGAGGTTTTCTATATGTAAGTATTTACTCGGGATATATTTATCATCCATGTCTATGTTTTATAAAAAAAAATTCCTAAAATTTTTATTATTATTCTTTGTATGTTTAATTTAATTTTTATCATTTTTTACTTTTACAACATGGAATGGAAGTAATATTTTTTTTATCATACGAGATACTTTTTTCCATTTCTAGCAAAAGTACGAGGGGAATGTTTTTTTAAAATATATGACATGGATGGATTTTTACAATTTTATGATACCATATTTCCATGAAGCTTCATATACAATATTTCATTTTTATTTTCTACTAAATTAGTTTCTTTTAAAATTTCATGGAATTTTGGGAAAATAAAACATTTTTGAAAAAGAAAGGATAGTTTCATCAAGAATTAATTTCTAGTGATTTATCAAAATTATTTTATATCCATGATGACACTATTTAAATATGGTTTGGTTTATATTGCTATTATTACTATTATTTTATTATTTTAATGATGGATGATACTTTATTTGGATTATGTTATGATATAATGATGTTGAAACACTTTTTATTTCTTTTTTTATGCTATGATGAAAGATTTATGTTTTTATGGAACATGTATGAATGATTTCATTATGTGATTAGTTGTACCTATATCTCCCTCCATTGAATTGGGTAAAGAATTATATATCATGATATAGACACAACTACAACAAAAAAATAAATCAGGTTTAGTAATACTGGACATGCATATCAATAAATCAAGTTCATTAATACATGGATGGAACAACTTGTAAGCCCGATTTAGTAATGGATTTTTTCCACTATGATGGTCTTGGAAGAAATTACTTTTCTACTATGGAAATATTATTACGTGCTTATTTGTTTTCCACAATTCCATGGTTTATGTAGATGTTATTTTATCATGGCTCAAGATTCCATTATGATTTATGCCTTACGAACTACCAAGACATATTTCCTGACCCAAGATATTTATATTTAAACATAATCGACAAGTTATTTAAAATCTTATTTTTATGGTTATCATTATGTTTTATATGTTTACCCATACTGAGAATTTGACCTCAATCCTTTTCATGTTTTATTTTTCCCATTATATAAATACTGGTTTTTGGTAGGAAAACTAATTGGGAATTTCTTTCTGGGATATATTGAAGATATTTCATCAAGATAGAAGAATGTGTTATAAGTTTTCAATGAATCTAAACTAATATGGTCTTTGGGCTTCTATTTTTGTAATGTATTACATATTCTAAAAAAGATATTTAATTTCTAGGTATGTCATGCATGGGTCACTATAAGTTAAATTTTGGTACCATTCCTTAATATTTACGTTTTGATATAGAATTCTATTTTCTATGAACTACATGTTGAGACAACCATATTATGGATAAGAAATAGGTTTACCCATTTAGGTTGTAATTTTGTTTCATTTATTATTTAGAAATAATATTTCATGAGAGGATTTTGGGAGGATTTTACTACGTATACTTGTATACACACCCTATATATAGATATGCACTATTTTATGGATAATTGGAGTTTATTCATGATATAACTATTCATAACTATCTAATTAGTTTTGTTTTAGAGTTTTATGATATTTTTTCCACTTCATATGATCATTATTAGTTCCTTCGAGTAGTTTCTATTATGTATAAAATTAAATTCATATATTTGTATTTTTTCTTTATTTATATATGGGATTGATTGGTTTATCCTATATTGTCCCTTATCCTTAAATTTATATATTTAGGGTAATTACACAAAATGTATGGATTATAATATCTCTCTTATAGTCCCACAACCATGGAATATCGGATTCTGGATTCAGGGGTCAATATCCCTCTCTTCACATATATCATATGAGGTGTACTAGTGAGAGGGGTGGGGGTGGGGTGTGGGGGTGAGGTTCTTGAAAATATCAATTTTATGAAAGGAGATTTCAAATTCATTCAGAGTTGAATTAAATATTAGTATAAATTTTCATTATCATATTGATGGAAAATTATAGAAGAAAATTAAATTTTTTGAAGATTTTCATCTATTGTATTCATTGCATTTTTAAGGGGGTGTAGATAAACATATTTCATTGTTTGAATATTCCAATAATAATGGGTTTTATTATTTTATATAGTTGGAAATTTATGATGAATTGAATGGAATGTATTTTCGCATGTTTGGATGATGTTGTGGATATGGAGGAATTATTACTTGAATTCATAAATGAGTTGGTTATAAAAGTGAAATTTTTTACACATCATATGAGGCCAACTCAATGTAAGAAAAATAACTATTAAAATAATTAAATGATGCATTTTTTTGATTTAGGACATTGACTTTTCTTAAAATATATCCATGTAATGGTGTGATATATTTTTGATTGAAAAAAATTAAGTACAAGATTTATTGTTTCATATGTGATTCTTGATAATGTTTGATTAGTGGCCTATCGAGTAACCTTTCATCCCATTTTTTATCAGGATCAAAATTAGTTTCATGTTCTTTATTAAGAATATATATATATATATATATATGACGTGTCTCATATATTTACTGATGAAGAACTATAGTTGGAGGAGAATATTTTTTATAAGGAAAAATTCCTTCTGATTCGTGAACATAGAGAGATTGTGTTGAAAAATATGGAAAAAATTTCAATTAGAGTTACATATTAAAATTAATATGGATTAAGTAGAAATATGATAACCTAATGAATCTATGAATGTAATGTATAAAAACATTTTCACCAATGAGTAAATGTTTTTATGATCTAATTTATTTAATATGAAAAAAATGAAGTATGCCTATATTTTTAAATAATATTTATTATTTTTAGAATTCTAATATAAAATTTAAAAATATTTATTTTCAAAAATTTCCATTAAAAATTGAAATTTAATTCATTGTATATAAATATGTCCATTTCATGTCATAATAGTTAATTTAATGATTGGAAAATCAATATTATTTATTTTTTAGAATTTATAAGATTATATTATTATTATTTTTGATATTTATATTAGTTTTAGAAATTTTTAATTACATATAATATTTTAAAAATAATTGAAAAATATGATGGCAATATACGGAATGAGAATATTTCTTTTTGTTTAAAAGATATATATAGTTTTAAAAATATATATATTTAATATTTTATAAGTTTTAATTTAAATTTTAAACTATAATAATTTTATATTGATTTCAATAATATTAATTTAATGTTTGTAATCATCATTTAAAAATAGATGAAATGTAGGTTGTTATGAAAATATTAAAAAAGATATGAAAGTGTATAGTAATTGTAATGTAAAGTTTCGATAGAAATTTTCTAAATAAAATTTAATGATATTTTAATTTCAGTTTTAGGTTTTTATGTAATGAAAGTATTGATTTTATAATTCAATATTCTAATTCTGTATTATTATTATTTCAGGGACATAGTAAAGTATAAATTATATTTAAAAATTTATAGCTAGGAATTCTATTGAAATTTATTAATCATTTTTAGAAAATATCTATATTTTATTCAAAAAAATTGGAAATTTATTGAATGCGTTAGAATACTCAGGAATGTAAATGTAATTATTTTAAAATTTTATTATCCCAATTCTATTTTATTTTAGGTAGATTAATATCGTAAAATTCCTTTTAAAAAATCCATTGTTAAAGATTGAATTTGACTTTACAACTTATTATTAAATTCATTTCAAGAAAGTTTTATAATGATTATGAAAGAAATAAACCATCTCAAAATAATTTATATACATAAAAATTGTATTTTTTAACATCGAATATAGATTTTGATATGGTTTGAGATTCAGTATAACTTTTGAACAACTCATTAAATAGAGAGAATGAGTCATAAAATATATTTTCTACATATTTTTATTTTTTATATAAAAATATATTTAACAATATAGAATTATATGAAATATGTATTATAGGATATTATAAATAATATATGATATAATTATTATTAATTTAATAAAAAGTAATTTTTAGGCCAACCTAAATATAAAATTTCTTACACAATGCCAAAAAATTGATTGCACATCATATGAAAAGTTAATAACAGTTTCATAATGGTAATACTTGAAAAATATTTATTTTTCAAAAATAAGGTATTGATTTTGAGGAAAAATAAATTTAACTAATTTTATAAATTCAATTCAATATTTTAATATAGATTTTTAAAATTAAATTACAAGAACAACCCCAAATATATAAATAAAATTTATTTTTTAAAAATGAATTATTAAATAAATAAATATATCTCTATATGGATTCATATTTGATGATAAGGTATTGACCATATCCTTAGTTTCCAAAATTTGACCTTGTTTTCACTTAAAAAATCACTTTCCTAACCAGTATGGAATGAATATTGGATGAAATGCAGTCAAATCCTATCTATAAATAGGGCATTAACTCTATCATCTCCAAAAATTCATTCGATACTTTGATTTACCTAATTTCATATATCTATATACACTCCAATTTTATTTCATTTAAATCCCATGCACAACTAATTCCATTTGACAACAAATAAATTAAATCAAAGAAGAAAATTTAAAGACCATTGCAAATTTCTTTTTCAATTATACACTTAGTCCAATTTTTTATCTAAGTATAAATATACAATATTCTAAATTTATATGGTGTCTAATTTTATAAATCATTATAGTTTAATTATTATAAGTTAAAATAAACAAATAAAATTCCCATTATGCAAAATTTTTAATTCAATTTTATTTTATTTTCTATATCCGCTTCATTTTATTCTCTTTTCATTTCATTCTTCTTATGTTATACCACTATTGGATTTTATATTTATATAAATTTATTTATTTTCAATATATATTTTATGATAATTATTCAAAATAATTTATATCTATATATATAACCATATATATTCAATCTTTAATTAAGCCTCTACATAGTAATATGTTTTTTAATTAATTTTCTTATTTAATGAACTCAATTCCCCTGTATGGGAATTCACTCACTATAGAAGATTCTTTCAGTAATATAAATATATCTCTATCACAATATGCTACCATTTACATAAATGAGACATATTATATAGGTATATAATATCTGTGGAACTTTACTTCGTCTTTGGGGGGTGTTATTTATGTTAAAGTAGAGTTTCAATGTGATTAGGGGTGAATGGATTGTTTTTGGATTGTAGATCGCCAAAAAACCTATTCTGAAGTGGTCCAAAGATATTTTAATACATTTTGAGCAATTTTGAATGGTTTCTCAAAAATATTTTTTTAACGTATAATCCATTTGATTCCCTATGGTGGGGTTCATGGTAAAATAGATTTTCATTTTATTTATTCCTATATTTGGGGTTTAAATACCTTTTTGGACAACTTATTTGAATTCTAAATGATATAGTTACATTTTGGGAATAATGGATATAATTTTTGTTTAGAATGATATGGAAGTCATTTATTTGAAGGTGTTGTGCATTAGGGGAGGTTTGGATGGAATCATTTTCAAAAACTCTCATTTGAGAGTCATTTTAGAATTAATTCCATGGTTGTTGGATTTTCATGATATAGTTTCATTAGAGAGTCTGAGAAAAACCAAAAAGATGCGGCAGTTTTATCATGGATATTCATGGGTTTTGTCAATGATTTAGGGAGAAACACATGTTTTCAGTTCTTCTATACAATTAATGAATTCAACTTCATATACTACATCAATACATTAAGGGTGATTTAATGATGAGATTGTTGTTTTAATAGTTTATGATTTTGGATATCAATTAATACAAGGATGAAACATTCATTTTAGAGTCTTTTTATCCATTTTATAGTTTTGTTAAATTTAATTATAAATTCGCAAGGTTCTATCACATCCTCACTTATCTCACTCTATAAAAATTAATCAAACCGATTGGTGCAAGACCTCAATAAAATTTTACTATATATTAGAGGCCTCCAACTTGGAGAAGGGGGCTATATTGTCTATTTGAGAAGATTATTCCCTTATAACATCATAAAAATATAAAAAATAATAAACAACATCCACAATATTAAGTTATTAGTGTAAAT
Organism: Viscum album; assembly: GCA_963277665.1. Taxonomy (NCBI): domain Eukaryota; kingdom Viridiplantae; phylum Streptophyta; class Magnoliopsida; order Santalales; family Viscaceae; genus Viscum; species Viscum album. The sequence goes on from OY728131.1 coordinate 1,199,851,138, forward strand.
AATCAATAATTATAAATGAGGTTACAATAAAATGGAATATAGTAAAGGCCCAAACAACAATGACATACATACAATAATAGTTACCCACTAGGATGACCACATTTACCGAAATAAAGGAGTGAAATGAAGTTCAACTCTCTGATACTAAATCCCTGCCGAACCACATAACAATGTCTTTATAATCATATAACCCATCCCTCTTGATTAATCACACACCTAATTCCACCATATTCCTACAACCTAGTGAATGTCTACTCGAGTACCATAGTGTAATGGCAGCCCAAGAAAGGTGTGAGTATAAAACATAGTATGGTACAAAAAACATTGTCTCATAAAAATATAGTAAATATAGTATTTGTTTATGTAAGATACTCATTTGGATAAAAATTATCATAAATATAACCAACAACTAATGAAACACTTGAAGAAAAACAATCATATTCTGGAATGCTATCATAAGTTTTATTCATTAAGAACTATGGGCAGTGTAGCCAATACACAACTAAATAAAATGAATAATGTAAATAAACAATTGATCTCGGTGTCTGTAATCCTGATAAACCATACCTACATTAGTTAGTGTTAAAACATTCTCTGAATCCCATGTCTGAAGTGTCTTATTTTTAAAATAAGGGGAATTAGTATAAGGATACAAATTGGAAATACAAAATTTCTTGTCTAAAAATCCTACTTAATTATGTGGAGTGACAAGTTCATTATCCTAAACCAAGAGGGTGTGAAACATCATGTCTAATAATTCTTAATAAATGATGAGGAGTATCATGACCAACATCCTCAACCAACGAAACATGTGTTATTATGTTCAACAAATTCTAAATAAATGATGATGTGCTCCATTTATATCATCTCAAACCAATGGTTCATATAGTATCATGTCCAACAGTTACAAATAAATGATGAGGAGTGTGATGTAAAATATCCTGGAACAAAGGGGGTGTAGAGATTTATGTCCAATAATTACTAATAAAAGATGAGGAGAGACATGTCCAACCGATTTGGACATATTGTAATGGTGAATCCATAATCCTAGGGATAATCCAAATAAATTCTTGAGGATATCATCATCAATCCCAATGAATATCTCAAATCTAGGTCTCAGAGGAAGGATGTGCCCACATAACTATATCTAGTCATAATACATAGGATTTTCTCGGTGACACTAATGAGGTGGGGATCCAAGATGTACACGATAACATAACTCTATATCACCAAACAAGGGGGAATCCTAGGGAATTTGTGACTTTTAGTAACATTACCACTTGACCAATACGGCCCATAATCCAGATCCCAAGAACTACCTATGTGCATCCCTATCTTTTCATCATATCACAACAGACCAGGAAGGATGAGTACCATGAATAAAATCTAGAAACCATAACTACATCTACAGTAACAAAATAAATGGATAAATAAGCATGTGAGTGTTTAAAAATGCATAAACCCACCAATATAGCCATAAAACATAGGGCCTACATGTTTGGTACAAGTGACAAGATGAAACCTACTACCATCTATAGCTAAAACCCTTTAAGGACTAGGGTATGGTTGGTCAATCATTAGGGAACCCACTTGGCCCCATCATATAACAAAAAAAAGAGGCATCCTACTTTGGGATCCTCATTGTATATACATAAGATATGGTATCCCCCTTGAGATCCATTATGTCAATATAATCATCTCATGTCCACACAGGATGCACCAGGATGTCACATACCATGACATCATGAATAGGGTAACATGTCATTGTTAATAACACATCATCATGTCACTAAGTAAACTATTTATTGATGGGTCATGAACTAATCTTAGTGATATGGTCTCTCTCTCGAGGGGATGATCTACAAAACCCACCCAAACATTTTCTACCTATACTTTGTTCGTCTAATTCATGTACAAAGGTTGACATGACTTACTAATCACAGTACAACCTTTTAAGTGGTTTGGAGGCTACTCAATATCTCAAGGGACTAGGTCTCAACCACTTTAGGCCAAGGCCTTAGAATAACACCAAAAGGATATTATTGAACCCTAACATCCACCCATTATAAATAACTATTTTAATAAATTAAAAATATATTGGTATAAATTAATATGAAGGTTTTGACCCTAGGGGGTACCCATATATACATATAATACCATAATATGCATAGATACCATAGAGTAGGTATGAAAGAACACCTACCTTGTATGAACCTTACAATTTATTTTTCATATGGTAAGAAGCAGGTGCCGAGGCCTGTTCAATCTCATCTAAGACATATTGGTTCCTCCCTTATAAAAAAATCACCAAATTTGGGTAATTATAATTACAATATAATGGATTAATTAAACATAAAAACATTAAAATACATAAATCAAACTATCTATAAAGGTATAAAGAACAAAAACTTACTATCTAATCCCATCACACAAAAACCAAGACGAAACACTCAATAACCACCCACCAAATATCAACAAGATTTATTAAACAAAATAACTAAGAAACAGTGTCAAGAAAAATATACAAGAAATTCAATTTAGACCTTATATATTTATAAATTAACTAATATATCATTCTCAATTAAACGACATGTAGAGAAGTGGAGACAACCTCCTGAGTGACCTTTTTATTGGAAGAGTAAAACCCCCACCACAATTATATGATTCCACCATGTTATGGTGGAATTTAAAGAGAAATGATAATAGGATTATCCAAAACTAGAGGAAGAAAGATAAGAACACAACAAAGGCAAACAAACCTAAGAACTTACCCTTAGGATTTTATTACATATGACTATGTCTAACTCTATCTAAGAATGTGGGGGATCTCTCATGGTAATGGGAGAATGAGGAGGGCATGCATGAAAGAGATATTACGTAAATGTGGAAGGAAAATTGTTAAAAAATATTTAAGGTCTAGAGGGAGGAAAATGTAGTTTTTACTTTCTAAATAGGCTTATGGTTAGGATGTATAGTTCGAATAACTAGGCACCAACTATATGAGTTTCACTATCCAAACACATTCACCACATGTGATTGCAATGTATGGTTAGTTAATCCCTTAACCAACTATGCGAGTCCCAATGAAACTCTATTACAAATAGAATTGTTTTATTAGAATTTTTTTTAGGGTTAAAAAAATATATTCCCACAAAAAAATAGACCACATGTTTAGGTCGCACCATTAGTGCTCACCATATTCCATAGTCTACACTTTTCAAAAACACATACTTTAATCCCCAAACCCTCAAGATGATCTAAAAATATTTGATTTACCATATGAGCCTAAATCCATGTCTAAAAATATTATTTTAAGTGGTTTAATATCTTGGAATTATATTCTAATGATCTATTAAATATTCAACCCATATAGTAATTGAAAATTATATTTCCTTTTAAAAATATCAACTCAAAAAACATGGGATGTTATAACCTACCCACTATAAAAATTATCATCCCCAACAAGACATAGGGTACTCTAAAAAAACCTAATCTAACAGAGTCATGAATTTCTAATCAAATATCTATGTTTCATTTGTGAATGCTTAATGCACCCCCAAAACTACTATAAACTTATTGTGCCTAACCTATCAGAACCTGAACCAATACTCATAACTAAATTGAAAACATTAAGAAAACACTTATATGATCATGTTTAATCTTAACTCAGACCAAACCATAATATTACTTCTCAACCATCATATGGTTCCCCCCACAGAAGGTTCTTTGTTTCAATGGATAATTCTGAGCCATGATACTCTTACCATCAGAATTGACTATTGAGACATTCCCTTAGCATTCTAACCAAAATCCCAACATGTTTCCCAATTCTCTATATCTAATCACACGTAAGATAACATATATTGTTCTCCAATTTAATCTAAGTGTTGAAATTCCTATCGAACAATCTAAAACTGGTAATGTCTTCTTTTCCATGAAATGACATGAAAAACCCTTACACTACCCTGATATAACCCAAACGGTGCGCCTGATGTGGTTTCTCATTAACTACATCTAATTATTTGAGGGGAATGAAATTAAAACCAACTCTAGTCGACTATTCTGGTAAATGGTTAGCCTCAATGGCCGAAACATCACCAAAAGATGATTTTTATTCTATTATCAAAATGAAAAATAATTATCATTCTAAACATGGTCACTAAATCCTATAACAAACTTCTAGTGACATTTCCTAGAGAAACCACCCCCTTATTATTTATATCATCATTCCACAACACGAACATTGGAACATTTTTGATCCAACACTCTTAGATAATCAAAATCCATCCAAGGCTAAATGGACACATATAGACTCCACCTAGGTCCATATTCAAAGTATTACTATAATTTCCCTTGAAATATTTCCATACGCTATTCCATTTATCAATGAACATCTGAATTCCCAACTAAATGTCAAAAAACTAACCTCATAATCCCAAGACCATTATCACAACATGGTGATAAAATGTAAATCAATTTTCTTCTTCCAACCTTAGAATATTCCTTGTTGTTGCACCAATTAAATATTACCATATTACATATTTCCAGGGACTATCCATTACGATACATAATTACTTGCAAGGATAAGAAGCTACTCATTTATAATCATCAATGAAAAAGTAACCAATAATCCATTCATACTTTCTAAGAATGGTTCCCATGGAATTCATTGAAGTTATACTCATAATGGGGGTCACTATCCACAAACAACAAATAGTTCACTCTCTACTATATTTATCACCTTATACCATTCCTCTATCGCATATTCAAAGGATTAACTTTTATCAAATTGAAAATATATTGATATATATCATTTTATATTTGATTCTCGTTCGATATACCAAGGATTATGTCAAGATATTATGAATGATTATCTATATATTATATATATAAAAAGATATTTCAAATTATGACCACCTCAAACACATCCATTCAAATTACTTAAATCATTACATATAGTATTATTTAATTTACCCAAATCTCTTGATCACCATGCCCATAAGAAACACATTTCCCACCATCAATCCTCAACCCATAACCAGCTATAGTCCAATTAATGATTTAAATAGTAACACATTTAACTATTTTGTAAACATACTATATAAAAAAAACATAGTGAGTTTAAAGTCCCATAACAGTTGGTTATCACCAGAACAACACTTCTTTGAGCCACACATCACTAAGGAAAATCTGATTCTCCTATAAGACACATCAATATTAATAATCTAGAAATACCTGGGATCTTGTTTTCAAAATCTGGATCTCACCCAAGCCAATATTTATTCCATGTTCATACATCCCATAACTTAATTCTGTTCATGATCATTTAATTGTTCTCAGATAATGTTTCTAATAGTAAAAACACTAGTCCAGAGGGCTATGAACCTGAATAGTTTTACCCTTTGAAGCTTGTATTGACACCAAAGCATCAAAGGTTCTTTCAGAGAAGGAAAATTCATTATCATACATATATTAAAAAACCAATGAAACTACCATCCATGGGTCTTAATAATAGAATACAACTATGATCGCCACCTAAAGAGGCATTTATAAACATAGTTAAACCCCTATCATAGGTTTCCCTCAAATAGAAAAAATTATGACTCATGATGATCTGAGTCAAAACTAAGGGCCTCTATCCCTCCCAGCCAACTCTACCTACCATTTTTCCTAACATTTATACTTGATATATCCACCTATCTAAAATATCAAACCTCCCACCAATGTCACATCTCATGGGGTGTCACTCATGCACCCATCTCAACAAATGTAAACTAGACTTCCAATACACCCTCTCAAAAGGAGGCAAGGATAACAATAAAATACTAGAGTGGAAACATATCAGTATGAGTTCATTTATACATTTTTAGTAACATACTATAGAGGAAAAGACCCTTTATGTTTTAATTGGAAACCAGTTTAAGTGAAACCAATTTCTAACTCATATATGTTGTAGGATTATAATTTATTAAATATTTAAGGTATTACATAATAAGAATCATCCTACCAGGCCTTGATGGTCTCTATGAATCCTCATAAGGAACTATTCCATGGATGGTCACCTTATCAATTTGAAATGATAAGAACTCAAACTCACTGGGTATCAATATATGGTAATACCACTTCAAGGTTCTAGTTCAATATAAAAATTTAGGTACCTATAAATATTGTACTATATGATATGACTAGATTAGCATAAATAATGTTATGTTAAGGAAAATGATATATAATTGTATATGTGAAAAACCAATGTATGTTTTTATGAAAATTTAGTAAACCATATATAGAAAGGAATCAAAAACAAATGGTAAACCATAAGGGAATAAACTATCAACTTCGACCTATAAGCATTAATAATACATGTAAAACACAATTATACAAGGTCACTCCACTTCATTTGCACAAGGACTATGTTATCATCCTCTCTATCAAAATCTTACAAGATATCCACATGACATTCCATAGAAATGTAATGTATGTATATTTTGATCCATGTGAGTTGAATTAAACCAAAAATCAATATGGGAAAACACAGTTTAGGTTGTTGTTGACACTTTAAACAAATGAACAGAGTCATCAAAAATATAAATCAATCACTATAAGACTTGTAACTAGTGGACCCGATGTGGGAAATATGATTTCTAGGATATCAATTTCTATAGTTGTACAGCAGTTAAAATCAGTCACATGCCACTAATAAGTTGGCCAAGACCCCAAAACCCATACTAAATCAATAATCCAAATTACAGGTTCATTTTTAAATGTGAAAATCACAATGAATGAAATAATTAAAAACCAAGAACATCAATCCCATTTCCCATGGAAACCATGAATTCATATAAGATCAAGTTTACTCAATTAATTAGACCGATATCCACCATTGGATCTAATAATTTCCTAATAATACTATTTACCATGCTCTAAATAGTAAATAAATAGGAAAAGAACAGCTATAATACCAATTTTTCAAGCCCTTTTCTAGCTCATTCGTTGAATAATATCCAAAATAGTTGTCAAAAGGCCTTAACCATGATTCCACATATAATATATGTTGGAAAATAGTATCGAGGGCCATGGGTGTGTCTTTTTGGAGACTATAACTTATTTTAGTGTAAAAATAATAATATAAAAAACTAAACATCATCCGTAGAAGTAATTAATCAGATTATGAAAGTAATAAATATAAACAAGGATATCAAAAATGAAATACATTAAAAACCTGAATGAACATGTCATTTATATAATAATGTTTTCCCATTATGCCAACCACACATACATGGATACCAAAAATAAATAAAAATAAAAAGTTTTTACTACTAAATCTGAGTTGAACCACAAAAAATACTCTTTGTACGCATTCAAGATATCCTTCCAGATCAGTCATGGGCCTCAGCCCATCCTGTACCTATGACCAAGTGAATTTTAACTCATGAACCCCTTTATAGTGGATATCTGAGTAGGGTGTGTGTACAAAAATTAGTAACTATCAACGCACATGATCTTGTAAATAGATATAAAATGATCTCTATGTATATGAGAAATAATCATATGAAAAAAGTAATAAATATAACCAAATAATAATGAAAAAACTCAAAGAAGAAAGTCATACCACTATATACTATCATAAGTGTATGATTAATGATATGTGATTAACTATGGCAAGACACGTTGGATGCAGGTACTATAGTGTATAGTAGTAACGGTGTCACTGTAGCAACATCGGTACTATTGCAGTGAAAGGGAACTGTAGCAGCGACTGGGAACTGTAGCAGTGGTAGGGTACAATAGTAGTGGTAGGTTACTATAGTGGCAGCATGGTACTGTAACAGTGGTGGATACTATGCAGTATTATATCAGGTGGAGAACTCTGGAATTACTATTTACATAATGGGACTTGGGTAAAAAAATTGGGCCTACGGGCTATGTAATGGGATACAATGCCCACATGGATTCCGAGGTTTGTAATAGGTCTCCCTCTAAAAAATTAAAAGAGTTCTATTCTTTGATTTAAATAATAAATGGGACTTTTGTCCCAAACTTTAAAAAAATATTAAAATAAATAATGGAAAACCATAGTTGATCCTTGGCTCTATAATCCCAATCAATTTTAATTGCTTCGACTAGTGCAGGAAATGTCTATAAACCACATGTCATAAGGGTCTTATATTTTAAAAAATGGGCATCAGTCCATTCATCAATATTGGGAATACAGAATGGCATGTTCCAAATTCTAATTATTGATGCGGAATGAAATTTCTATCATCCTAAAGCAGGATAGAATATAGAATCATGTCTAAAAAATCCCAATAAACAACAAGGATTAGAATATCCAACATTGTGGACCAAGGTTTCATGAAGTGTTATGTCTAACAATTACCAATAAACATTGAAGAAAAAAATGTAAAACGTCCTTTTCCAAGGGGTATAAAGCATTATGTCCAATAATTCTCAATAAATGACGTGGATTGATATGTATAACGTTCTAAAAGAATGGGAAATGAATAATCTTTTCCAAAAATTCCCATTAAATGATGAGAAGCGCTGTCTCTAAACAATTTGTTGATGTTCTAAATGTGATAGTACCGTAATACTATGGATAATAATAGGAATAAATCAAGGATATTGTCATTATTCTCTTTTAATATCTCACTTCTAGTGGTCATAGGAATGATACACCCACTCAGACTTCAATGTTCATTACCTCGAGAATACTCCTGGTGACACCAATTATGCAGGGATCTATGATACACATGAAATCCTACCTTGGTATACCTATGTGGGGATGAATCCCAGTGAAAATGGTACTTCCTGTGTTTAGAAAAATCCATCAATATGGGTCATAATATGGATACCATGAAGTATATTTTGGAATCCCTATATTAGAATCCTATTTCATCATACCTAAGGGATGATTACAAGGAAGAACATATAAAAATAATAGATGCATAAATAATAACCATGTAAATTCATAAATAAGAGAGTGAGGGTTTATAAATTCCTAAAACCGCCACTATAAACACATCCCCTTGGGATTATATGTTGGGTACATGTTCCAAGGAGACACCTGCTACCATATCTAACTGAAACCCATAATGTATTAGTCCTGGGTTGAACAACCTCTAGGGAACCCACTTGGGTACCCAAGATAAAAATACTAAATATGCATCCTACTTAGGATACATGAGGTCTATAAATAATTTGATATATCCCAATTGGTGTCCTTTAAGATACTAATATGGTTATTGATCAACTACAAATGCACCTGGATGTCAAATCCCACCTCACCTTGAATAGGTTAGCACAAATTTACTAGCTACATAGGGTGATGCCATTAATGAAACCATGAAGGGATGGGTCAAGAACCAATCATGGTGCCAATGTATCACTCTGTTTTTAGGATGGTCTATTCAACCCACCAAACCATGGTATACCTAGGGTTTAATAATAATAAATTGATGTTCATCTACTATTTATGAAATAGATTTGGTTAAAATTAATAATAATATAGAGACAGTTACATAAATCATCATCAATTTTCTTATGTTTTCAATTATTGGTTGTTTCAATCAAACTGTCACTAAAACATTTAAAAAACCCTAATCCCTACCCCTCCACTACTACCTATGTGGGACCCTGACCCTTTCCCCTACCTCCTCTGACCACTTACTCTCCTCTCCCTAATGATGAAGTAGATCCCACAACCCTCATCCCCCACACCTCCTCCCATCATCTCACCGGTGGAGACCCCAAGACTGGACCCCAACACCATGACCCCTACCTCTAACCCCGAACTTCACAATCACCACCCCCTCCGACCTCCTATTGGGATGGATCACAGATGTGAACCCCCCATCCAATTCCCCTCACCGCGGATAGGTTCCCCTATTCAATGGTAACACATACGACCCCTCTGAGCACTCTCTTACTAGCTCATATTTAATGTGCTCAGTTAATATTTTTGTATCAATGAGCAGGGGAGGGGGTGAATTAGGGATATCATTTTATTTTATGTTTCCTTTATTAAGAAACAAAATTCACCGCCTATTAAAGAATTATTTCCATGATAAAAAATTATTCAAACACACATCTAGAGGAATACAAGTATTTATAAGGTTCACTATTAAACAAGAATTGCTATATCCATGGTATGGTTTGGAAATGATCTAAAACCACACAATCCACCTGAAAAAAGTCCATTTCTGGTGATGATAATTAGTAGGATATTCCCTTTCACTCATGTATCACTATGTATAAAATTCAATAGTGCTTGTGTGTAGAGACACGAAGCTTGACGTACATGGACATTAAATTAATTTTGTAGAATACTTATTATATAACAAAAACAGACACCAAAGGACCATAATAGTTTAGTGCCTTTGGAAACATGGAACATAATATTCAAATTTTGGTGAAAGAACATCAACATCTCCCTTAAAGATCTTCAGTTTTTTTTTCTTACCTAAAAACTTTCCTTATATTCTGGGGAAAAGAAAACATAAAAAGGGTGATCTCAAATGCTCAGTAAGGGTAAGCCTGGATAAAATAAAACAAATCATATACATTTGATCTAAAAAACATGAGCATAATGTTTAAACCTCAAAAGCTTGAGAAATGAAATAAAACATGGAAGTACGTAAGGAATAGATCATAAAGGAACATCAATCATGATAAAATATCATGGGAATAAAACATGTAATTTCGGTAACCATTAAGCACATGATATGATTTCCATAGTATCCAAGGCATTGCTGCCAGGACCATCTTAGTGGACAATGTCCCTTTCTGAATCAAGTTCACTCCTCATTCCAGTCCTGTAACACTGAACTGGATTAACTTACCATTACATACTTGTCTATCTCATGAGATATAAATCTTTACCAAATTAATTGGAGGGAGATATAGGTCCCACCAATCTTATAATGAAATCATTCTTACTTGTTCCACAAAATAAACATACATAACCCAATAAATAAAATGGGTATCATAAACATCATCCCATCATCACATAATCCATATAAAATAAATGGATATCATTTCATAATAAGAAGAGTGAAACCATTTAAATCATAGAGACATGATACTTTAAACATACACATATTAAATAATGTCATCTTAGATGAAAAATGGTTTTGATAAAACACATGAAATGAATTCTTGATGAAAATATCTTTTCTTCTTCAAAATCATTCTCTTTTCACAAAATGTCAAGAAATTTTAAAATAAAGGATCTTTTTGAAAATAGTAATGAAATATTTTTGAGTAAGCTTCATGAAAATAAGGCTTTATAAAACCGTAAAAATACGTTCGTCCCGCATATGTTAAAAAAACATTCTTCTCGTATTTTTTCCGGAAAAGTCAAAAAAGTACCTCATAAAAGAAATATTCCATAAATACCATGAAGTAAAAGTCAAAAAAGGGTAAAAATGACATTAAACAAACATGAAACCATTTTTAGGAAACATGGACATGGATGAGAACAATAACCCCAGTAAATACTTATGAATAAACAATCTCGGATAAAATGAGATTGGAATAATTATCCCTTACCTTGGGTCTGATATGATTCGTATGAATCCAAACCTCATGTATAATGATTTAAATAATGTAATTGACTTATTACATAATCATATTCATTGTCATGATATCATATATGTTTCACTTATGACTTTATATTACCCGTTCTTTTGTAAATTCAATGTAAAAGTAGCGTTTTGGGTAAAATCATTTCATTTATCGTATGTGTTTCGACTTGTCATTCTTGATATTATTACTTATAACCTGATTTACATAATTCCAGAATGTAAATAATGATTTTTATAATATATATATTCATCATATAAATATATATTATAGATCAATAAAAGGAATGAAATGCAACTTTCATGGAGACGGTAGGCCGTACGTACGCATGAATGCTATTTTCGTTTCATTATTGAATTGAATGAAATAAAATAGATGACATAAATATATATATACATAAATAAAGTAGCATTATTATGTCATATATTTCATTATATATACATTATAATCATTCTTGAATGGTTAATCATGGAAAATGAATCTCGTCGTGTTCGTGGAGACGGTAGTCCGTACGTATACACGAGCGATGATATCATTCCCATGATCATGGAATTGTATTGGAGTGTATTTATACTATTTCAGAATCAATATAACTTTAAAATAATCATATATAGTCATTATTTACACCATTATACCCATCCAAGTAAGGTGGTGGTGGAAAATAGATTACACCACGACGTGGAGACGACATTCCGTACGTACGCACGCGCGATGATTTCATTTTCAGTAGGATGGATAGATGGTTAAATAGGTTTGTTTAATACTTATAATAACATATTCGTATATTAGAGATACTGATGTTATTACTTAATAATGAAACAACTAAATAAGAAGAAGTGGCAGAAGAAATAAAGATGAAAGAATCGGTAACAGACATTACCTCTTCTTTGAAGCGCCTCTTTGAGACCTCCTCTTAGGGCACTAACATTGGTCTTTAAGACGACCAGAACCTCTAGGATGTTTTCATAGAAGTGGAAATGAGAATTTTTCAGGGGTAGGCCGATCTTGGAGGCTCATCGTGGTGTGAGGAAGAGAGGGAGGAGGTTCCCTTTTATAAGGGAGGAGAGGGGCACCTTTGGAAAAACAAAAAATATTATTTTATTATATAGTCATATTCGGTTTTTAATAGCTCAAAATTAAGTTATTTCTAAGATAAGGTGGATATGGGTCTAAATACTCTCATAAAATAGAATTGAGACAAGTTTAGGTATCTATTTTAACAATATCATTTAGATTTAACCTTAAGTTAAATAATTTTACTTTTACAGTGTCTTCTTGTTTTCTTACACTATATGGTTAATAAACATACTATAACAAGCCAAACGAACCCCAAGATGTTTATAATTAATATATATAACATTATCTAAGTCATTTGGCCGAACCTTATATTTTTATGAATAAAATTACAATTAATAATATAATATTTGTTTTAAAAACTATTTTATGTCAATTTTGACACTATTTGGTAATTGATTTTTTGTGAAAATTATAACTTAATGATTAGTTCGAACAAAGTTAACTAAATCAATAATAACATGTCATATTAACCTATAAAATTATTTTAATTCATAAAAAGCCTCAAATTAAAATAATTTGGGTATTTATAACATCAATTATGTCAATATTTCATTAATAAGATCATTACTGCATCATCTTTGTGTCATAAATAAATTAAATTATATAATGTCTAAAAATTATAAATAAAATACAATTATGTATTAAATCGTATTATATTTCTAATGAATATTTATAGTATAATTTATCTTATGTATAACCCTATATTAAAAATGATTTACTTATTAAACATTGATTTTAACTATTTTTACCCGTCTTTAAATAAATTAATATTAAATGTCCTAATCTAATCCATGTGGGCCTAAATGGTCATATTTTATTCCTAAGGTTGGTTTTGGTCGAATAACACTTATCCAATAGAATTAGGACATGTGTTAGGGTAATAATAATACCATTTTTACCCTTAATTATCCTATTTACTTTTAACTGTGGTAAATAAAAGTAAAAAGTTACTATTCACCAAAAAAATATTTTCATCTCATTGAACCAAATTTTAGTCTTTGATATTAACCATGTCTCTTGGATTTTATAAATTCCACTCACAAAAGCGGTAAAATTAAGTTTTATGAAAAATTCAGTTTTTTTAACTACCACTTAGAGGTTTCACCATTCATCAAAAAATGAAAGTTTCCAGAAAGATACCAAAAATTAGGCCTAATCTATATTTTATATTATGAATTAAAAAATGATGTCTATTTTACCAAATTCAAAACATATTAGTTGAATTAATTAATTAATAATTAATTCCCATCGTTAAAACAAATAGCGTATTTTTAAGAGATAATAACTATCAAAAGATTGACACTTGTTTATGTCTGGTTTAAATGTGAAATTACATCCAATGGAAAACATTGTATTAAATGGTAAAAATATATTCTAAATATACTTTAAAACCACTTAAATTAATAATTTATCACTATTAATTATTTCGATTAAAAAATTTGTTTTTAATTAAAATTTAGTGATTTTCACTATTCATCAGAATATGAAAGTTACCTGAAAAGTAGCAAAATTTCACTCTAATCTAATTTCGATATTCCGAATCCAAAAATGAATTCCATTTTTAAAGATAAGGTTTATATTTTTTCAAAAAGTGGGAACTACTATTCATAACGGCTAGTTCATAATAATATTGTAATAATATCTCGTTTAGTGAAACTCAGTATTGCGTACTACACATGCTATCGAGGAAGGTCTCTATTGCGTGTAATGAAAGCCAAGTCAGGGATGAGTTTTGTGAAAGATCCTTTTGGTGTAGCATACAACACAAGACATTAATGAAATTAAAAAGAATACTTTTCATAAAATCTCCGGGTATTACATTCTACCCCCCTTAAAATGAATTTCGCCCTCAAAATTCCTCGGGGTTATAAATGGATTACTACTCAAAAGTTTATTTAATATAAACCCACATCCTAAAAAGGAATACCAAAACATGGCTTTAAAATCTAAAGTATGAAACATAATGGTTACCCAAATTAACTCATCACTGGGTTTTCGCATAGGAGAACATAGGTGAAAATATGGATATGGAAGAAAAATCTAACCATCAAGTTCTGATGGAGAGTGGTAGAGAACATGGCTATAAAAAAGCCAAAAATCACAAATCCATATATTTTTGATGATCTAGGGTACCATCTGATTCATTGGATATAAGGGCACTAAGAAAACATTTTTGGTTTTCAAGATCATTTCCCTAAAGTTGAACAATTTGAATTAGAATAAATACTTACTTTATTTTGGTAAAATCTCACTGTGTTCGTGCCTTGAACAATTTCCACTTCATCTATTAAAGAAATGAAGTTGAATTTATTATTCGTGAAGTGTTAGCAGATCATGTGATAGAATGACGGGTCATTCCATCTGTCTCAAACAAAAGGTTATCAAAAGTTATTAAATATACATAAGTCAATCTATAGTGATATTAATCATATATGGTTCCTAAAATGGACTTATACATCATATATCATACTTCTTAATGTAATAAAACTAGTTTCTACTAAACAGGGACTTCCTGTAGGCTAGTGGTAAGCGATAAAGGCTAGTCGCACTTCGGTTGTGGGTTCAATTCCCACAACCTTGTCCGACGCGATGGGCTGTCGCCCGTCCTACAGGTTGTCCTTTTTCTAAAACTACATTACTATAACATCCCATCAAAAATATCAAAAAAAATTCTATCCTTAAACAATACTATCTTATGTAAAACATAATCCATTCCAATATTTATCCAAAATACTTCGGTCCAAGCTCATAGTATAAAGAAAACGTTTACTTGAAATGCCATCAACCAACCATCATTTATCCCCCATTATCTTGTTGGTCATATTCCAATCATGTGAATACCTTAATCATGTATTCTCTTGGAAAATGAATACCCATTAAACCTAAGTGAAAACATGAATGCTGTCAAAAGTTAACTATTTCCACATACCAAAATCCAAAAATTATATATACTCAAACCATGATATAACCTTCTCTTTATATCAGTCATGAGCTCATGAATACTATCAAACATTTAATTTTCTCTTTATCCCATCATTATGCGCATATCATCTAATTTCAAAAATACTGGTACCATTCATCACACAATTTCAAAACATAAGGAAATACAACAGTGTAACAAACCTTAGATGTCTCTTTATACCATAGTACCATGATATTACTTATACAACATTACACTTGATAAACATGTAATCATTCCACTACCTTTATAAACTATTTACCGAGATTTAACAATTCTTTCATCTCACATATCATTTGTAGTCTCTTCATTATCATGAACATAAATATTACCCATACGACCATACTGATTCTCTTCATGAGACTTTCCCTTAGAGAATTGGTTTTCATAATGCCCGTACATTCCACATTTAAAACATTTAACCATTTTTGATGTCGTAGTAATACCATTATCCTCATCTATGGTGTTAACTGAACCTTTTCCTTTGCACTTACTGGAATTATGTCCTTTTTTCCACACCCAAAGCATCTTCCAATTCCTTTGAAACATTATCCATGATGCCTCTTCCTACATGATTTACATAGGGGAACTTGAAGTTTCGTTCCTCTATGATCATCATGAAACTCCATCTTTCTCTTATTAGTCGAGGCAAGAAAATTACCAAATTTGAGTTTATTGATCATATTATGAGATTTCTGATTCGGCGTAATAATGATGTTTGGACTTCCAAATCATATTTCATTTGGTTTCTCATGAAGAATATTATTCAATTGTCCATCATATCCTCCATTATCGTGAATCTTTCTGTTTCCAGCCATTTTCTAAAACCCAAAAACAATAGTGTGAGAGAAAAAATCATGCTAGGGAAAACAACATTGTAAAGGGGGAGGACCCTCAATATATTACATCTTAGGTTAAATTCTAAGATCATTATCGTAGTTCTAGGACTATATCATAAACGTATACTTATCCTTATGGACATCCCTAGACATACCATAGAAATATCTATAGGGATATCACTAACGTTTTCACATCCTAGTTTCCAAAGGTTGAATAAACCTTTCCTCTGATACCAACTGTAGAGACGCGAAGCTTGACGTACATGGACATTACATTGCTTTTGCGGAATACTTATTACATAACAAAAACAGACACCAAAGGACCGAAATAGTTTAGTGCCTTTGGAAACATAGAACATAATCTTCTAATTTTGTTGAAAGATCCTGAACATCTCCCATAAATCTCTTCCCTTTTTTTCTTACCTAAAACCATTCCCTATACTTTGGGAAAAATAAAACATAAAAAGGGTGAGCTCAAATTCTCAGTAAGGGTAAGAATGGAAAAAATAAAACAAATCATATACATTTGAACTTAAAAACATGAACATAATGTTTAAACATCAAAAGCTTGAGCAATGACATAAAACATGGAAGTACGTAAGGAATAGATCATAAAGGAACATCAATCATGATAAAATAGCATGAGAATAAAACATGTAATTGTGGCGACCATTAAGCACATGATATGATTTCCATAGTAGCTAAGGCATTGCTGCCAAGACCATCTTAGTGGACAAAGTCCCTTTCTGAATCGAGTTCACTCCTCGTTCCAGTCCTGTAACAATGAAATGGATTAACTTAACATTCCATCCATGTCTATCTCATGAGATATAAATCTTTACCCAATGCATTTGATGGAGATATAGGTCCCACCCACCTCATAATGAAATCATTCTTACTTGTGCCACAAAATAAACATACATAACCCAATAAATAAAATGGGTTTTATAAACATCATCCCATCATCACATAATCCATATGAAATAAATGGATATCATTTCATAATAAGAAAAGTGAAACCATGTAAATCATAGAGACATGATACTTGAAACATACACATATGAAATAATGTCATCTTATATGAAAAATGTTTTTGATAAAATAGTTGAAATGAACTCTTGAGTAAAATATCCTTTCTTTTTCAAAATCATTCTCTTTTCACAAAATGTCATGCAATTTTAAAATAAAATGATTTTTTTGAAAATAGTCATGAAATATTTGGGAGGAAGCTTCATGAAAATAAGGCTTTATAAAACCATAAATATTCGTTTGTGCTCTATAAGTTAAAAAAACATTCTTCTCGTACTTTTTCTAGAAAAGTCAAAAAGTACCTCGTAAAAGAAAGATTCCATACATACCATTTAGTAAAAGTCAAAAATGGGTAAAAAGGACATTAAACATACATGAAACCATTTTTAGGAAACATGGACATGGATGAGAACAATAACCCCAGTAAATACTTATGAATAAACAATCTCGGATAAGAATGAGATTGGAATAATTATCCATTACCTTAGGTCCGATATGCTTCATATGGATCTGAAACTATTGTATAATGATTTAAATAATGTAATTGACTTATTTCATAATCATATTCATTGTTATGATATCATATATGTTTCACTTATGACATTATATTACCCGTTCTTTTATAAATTCAATGTAAAAGCAGCATTTTGGGTAAAATCATTTCATTTATCGTACGTGTTTCGACTTGTAGTTCTTGATATTATTACTTATAACCAGATTTACATAATTCTAGAATGTAAAACATGATTTATATAATATATATATTCATCATATACATATATATTATAGATCAATAAAAGGAATGAAATATACTGTTCATGGAGACGGTAGGCTGTACGTACACATGAACGTTGTTTTCGTTTCCTTGATGAATTGAATGAAATTAAATAGATGACATAAATATATATATACATAAATAAAGTAGCATTATTATGTCATATATTTCATTATTATTCATTATATATACTTTATAATCATTCATGAATGGTTAATCATGGAAAATGAATCTCATCGCGTTCGTGGAGACGGTAGTCCGTACGTTAGCAAGAGCGATGATATCATTCCCATGATCATGGAATTGTATTGGAGTGTATGTATACTATTTCGGAATTAATATAAATTTAAAATAATCATATATTGTCATTATTTACACCATTATACCCATCCAAGTATGGTGGTGGTGGAAAATAGATTACACCACGGTGTGGAGACGGTATTCCGTACGTACGCACACGCGGTGATTTCGTTTTCCGTAGGATGGACAGATGGTGAAATAGGATTGTTTCATACCTATAATAAAATATCCGTATATGAGTGATACTGATGTTATTACTTCATAATTAAACAACTAAAGAAGAAGATGTGGAAGAAGAAATAATGTTTAAAGAATCGGTAACAGACATTAACTCTTCTTTGAAGCGCCTCTTTGAGACCTCCTCTTAGGGCACTAAAATTGGTCTTTGAATAAGAGCAGAGCCTTTAGGATGTTTCTATGGAAGTGGAGAAGAGAATTTTTCAGGGTTTGGCCGAGATTGAAGGCTCAAATTGGTGTGAGGAAGAGAGGGATGAGGTGCCCTTTTATAAGGGAGGAGAGGGGCACCATTGGAAAAACTAAAAATATTATTTTATTATAAAGTCATATTTGGTTTTTAATATCTCCAAATTAAGTTATTTCGAAGATATGGTGGGTATGGGTCGAAATAATCTCATCCAATATAATTTAGAAAAGTTTAGGTTTCTATTTTAACCTTATCATTTATATTTAACCTTAAGTTAAATAATTTTACTTTTACCGTGTCTTCTTGTTTTCTTACACTATAAGGTTAATAAAAATACTATAACAAGACAAAAGAACCCCAAGTTGTTTATTATTAATATATATAACATTATATAAGTCATTTCGACAAACCATATATTTTTTTGAATAAAATAACAATTAATAATATAATATTTGTTTTAAAAAACTATTTTATGTGAATTGTGACACTATTTGGTAATTGGTTTTTGTAAAAATCATAACAGAATTATTAGTTCAAACTAAGTAAACTAAATCAATATTATCAAGTCATATTAACCTATAAAATTAGTGGAATTCATAAAATGTCTCAAATTACATTTATTTGGGTATTTATAACATCAAAAATGTCAATATCTCATTAATAATATAATTACTGCATCATCTTTGTGTCATAAATAAATTAAATTATTTAATGTCTAAAAATTATAAATAAAATACCATTATGTAGGAAATAGATTTATATTTATAATGAATATTTATAGTCTAATTTATCTTATGTATAACCCTATATTAAAAATTATTTACTTATTAAACATTGATTTTAACTATTTTAACCCTTCTTTAAATAAATTAATATTAAATGTCCTAATCTAATCCAAGTGGGAATAAATAGTCATAATTTACTCCTAAGGATGTTTTTGGTCGAATTACACTTATCCAATAGAATTAGGACATGTCTGAGGGTAATAATAATACCATTTTTACCCTTAATTATCCAATTTACTCTTAACCGTGGTAAATAAAACTAAAAAGTTACTATTCACCAAAAAATATTTTCATCTCATTGAACCAAATTTTAGTCCTTGATATTAACCGTGTGTCTAGGATTGTCGAAATTCCTTTCACAGAAGCGGTAAAATTAGGTTTTATGAAAAATTCAGTATTTTAAACTACCACTTAGTGGTTTCACCATTCATCAAAAAATGAAAGTCTCCAGAAAAATACCAAAAATTAGGCCTAAGGTATATTTGATATTATGAATTAAAAAATGATGTCTATTTTACCAAATTAAAAACATATGAGTGGAATTAATTAATTTGAATATTAATTCTCGTCGTGAAAACAAATAGCTTATTTTTAAGAGATAAAAACTATCAAAAGATTGACACTTGTTTATATCTGGTTTAAATGTGAAATTACATCCAATGACCAACATTGTATTAAATGGTAAAAATATAATCTAAATATACTTTAAAACCACTCAAATTAATAATTTTTCACTATTAATTATTTCGATTAAAAAAGTCGTTTTTAATTAAAATTTACTAATTTTCACTATTCATCAAAATATGAAAGTTATCCGAAAAGTACCAAAATTTCACCCTAAGATAATTTAGATATTACGAATCCAAAAATGAAGTCTATTTTGAAAGATAAAATTTATAATATTTTAAAAAGTGGGTAATACTATTCATAACGGCTAGTTCATAATAATATTATAATAATATCTCGTTTAGTGAAACTCAGTATTGCGTACTACACACGCTATCGGGGAAGGTCTTTATTGCGTGTAATGCAAGCCAAGTCAAGGATGCGTGTTGTGAAAGCTCCTGTTTGTGTAGCGTACAACACAAGACATTAATGAAATTAAAAAGAATACTTTTCATAAAATTGCGGGGTGTTACAATGTGATCCTTCTAGAACAAATGATGTAATACAAAGTCTTTGTTACAAACATCTTATAATGCTTATTTACATACTTTATTAAATTTAAACATTAAAAAAAATCTTTAATTTTTTTTCCTACAACATTATAATAACGTTTTTAGCATTGATATAATACTCAGTCCGATTACCCATTTTGATTCTCCCAGTCTGATTTTTCAATACAGAAAAATTTATGAATTTGATAGAATATGGTTAAGACAATTCTAAACATTTGTAAATCCCAAATAAAATTTCCCAGATCCATTTATCAATCTTGATATGATAATCATTTGAATACTATTATTAGGAAAATAGGAGGATCATATGAATATTTTTCAATATTTTATCTTCTCTTTTCAATTCTATCCAAAAAAAATCCTCAACAAATATAAAATCAGAAACATCTTCTCCAAATAAATTCATTGCTTCTCTTTCTTCAAAGATGAAAATTATATTGTTTAGAAAAGTAAAATAATCTTTTTTCCATTTATTGGTGACCCAAAAATGATTTTTCTGGGATTCCGGATTTATTTTCCCCTCAACCATGTTTTTTAAGTTTGCACATTTCCTTGAGTTTCATATACATTTTTACTTCGTCAACATTTCTTAACTCCTCTAGTTTCTTCTTGATCTTTCTCAAATATTCTAAACTCTTCATATTGCTTCTGAATTTCCTTAAAACATTAGCCTGAATATAATTTCCTTAATAGAATTACTCCCTTATGATGCTATATACCAAATTCTTGTTTGATGGAATATATACCATTATGATTTCTTGATTTGATTTCTTCATTCTGATGATTTGTACCAACTGATGAATAATAAACATCTTCCTTGAAATTCATGCTCCCCATTTCCATCATTTTTTATCTCATTCAATCTCTCTGAATTTTTATTCCAATTTAGATTATGATTTTTCTCATTATGATAAATAAAAATGTTAAACAAATTCTTATTCATCTTTTATATTAAGCCACATGAATGATAAACAATGTAATTAAACCTATTTGAAAAGGATAACTACATTGTTAATAAATCTCTAAATTTATTCTTTATATTGGTCATCACATTATTTTATTTTCTTTTCATTTATATGTCCCAAAAAATTATTCCTTCATTGATTACGATGTACTAAGGATTCTTATGGACAGGTATCAGCAGCTTCGAAAAATTATTTCTCATCTAAAAATGACATAAATTACTTTTCATCGCAAGCATTTCTGCCATTGATAGATATTATGGTATACCAAATTCAATGGATCATAATCAGTATCTTGGACTTCATTAACTACTTTCTTTCCAAAAACTCTTCTTGTATCATTACATCATACAAAAACATAGAATACATTTGTGATTAGATTCTGTTTTATCTTACTTACAAACAAATTTTTGTAACTTCTCTTTACTTCATAAAAATCATTCTTTATTTCATAGCTAGAATATGATTTACATGAGTATGATCAGACTAAATATGATCATCAGAATTCCCTTTATTTCATCATGATTTCATCACAAGTTTTTCAACATACTTATGATTTATGAGAACTCTAAGAAAAAAAAGTCATCTCATTTATAACATAGTCATGAAAGCTCTGATTATTTCCCATTACATTCTATTCTTCTAGTCCTAAACTAATGTGATTCTGATGATGTTTTTCATCTTTAAAACAACTTTTTAATACGACGGAATTTCTCAAACAATGTGATTCCAATTTTTTTGACTATGAAGTTTGGGATTATTTTTTCCAAAACCAAGTGTGGTGATTTGTTTTCTTATTTAACATGTTCATTACATTAAAAAATTTTGAAAACAAAAGAAAAATACAAAATATGATTACTTCCCTAATCAACTAAGTCCTAGAATAGATCACCTCCTTAGTGGAAACGTAGACCCCCCTTAAATGTTGCATTATCCTCACCCTAAATTTAATATTGAGTAAAATAACATAAATAACCATGGGTGATATAAAAGGGTATATACTTTGTTTTTTATTCACTAGAATGTAATTATATATGTAATCAAGGATTATAATATGTCATTTTTTATTTTTAATTAATTTTTTGGAGTTATAAAAATCATTAATTTTGATTATATTGTATTAAATATAAAATATAAATTCGTTAATTATATATGTCAGTTATGGAGTCCAGATCTTTTATAATTACATTGTATGTATTTTATAATAATGTATTCCACTTTGTTCAATATATATTAATGCCTTCAATTTTTTAAAGATAAGAAATTTAGATAATTTTCCAAATCATGACCAATTGGTGGTAGGGTTTGGGGTCACACATGGTTTCATCACCAACCCTAGAAATGTATCTAAGGATAAAGGCCTTGAAAATTAGATATTAGACAGTTTATAAATTAATCAAAATGAATCGTGTTTCATACAGATGTGATGAATCATTTAGTTTAATAAAATATATCAAATAATTATATTTTATTTTCGGTTAATTATTTGCATGCCTGATAATGAATTATTGGTTATAGTAACATGAACCAGAAACATTGTTTAATTTATTTTATTTTAATTAACATGATTTTTAATATAAATAATTATAATTATAATTTTATTTTTTGATGGGTCAAATGGCTAATTTTTTATCATTTTGTTTGAAAATAATGATAGGCATTATTCAAATTTATGACAACATCATGTTTTTTATGTTTATATCAAATTGAAGGGACATCATATTTGAATTTATGCGAACAGAGTTGATTTATATAATTCATGGAACAATATGAAGTCACAGTAATCTAGTTTAATATAATACAGAAAAACATAGTTTATTATTTTGGGTATGAATAAAATATCCTCATATCCAAATAAATTATAATTTTTATTCATATTTTTAAGTGGAAAATATTGGTATTAGTTAGATAATGGGAAATGGTTCATACATTGATCAATGAAGCTAATTTTCTAATGGAATGAAGAACACATAGTTACCGCACTAGGGTATAATATAAAATTATCTTTTGTTTGATTCATACCATTCATATATGTTTGTGGGAAATAAAAATATATTTGATTCATGATTTTATATTAGAAGTTTTTTATGATAAATTTCATTATTTGATTCATATTATTTTACATTATAGTTGTTATGAAAGAGTCATTAGCGATGTTCGGTGATATTTAATTTTGATTTTACTTATTTGATTAACCTTTTTATATCTCTATATTTGAATATATAGGGATAACAAAATCTTACACCTTATGGATAAAGGTTGTATTAATTTACCTCATAACACACCTTAATATGACAAGGGTTTGGAATAATTTTTAGATTATGAAATTGAAAACCCACCGGTGAATGATAGAATAAAATTTATGTGTCCTGATTGTAAATTAAATATATGGAAAAATAAAAATGATGCATATGAGAATTCAATATTGAAATAGTTTCCTACTCTATATGAATGCTGGATTTGGCATTGTGAATCAAATGTTATGGAAATTAAAAATAATGAAAATACTATCAATGAAATACAATGTGACCTAGCAAAGAAAAATTCAGTTTAAAAAATTTTAAATGTTGCATTTGGTTTTGCAGAATACAATTTCCAATATTTAAGTAGATCAATAGAACATTCAGTTTATCATAAGTAGTTTAATATTTCTCAAAACATCGGTACAAAAAATAATTACTTTTATGAGTTAGTTGAAGATGGAAAACATGAACTGTATAGAGGGTGTGTTTCGTATTCAAAGTTATCTTTGTAACGTCCCGAGTTTAGAAGATTCCTAGAGGTGCCCCATACCTAGTTGGTCACATGGCCTCAGGTTCTTTTCCACAAATTCCAAAGGCTACCGACTAGTAGTGAGGGTCTTGGGTGTGATAGTGGGGAAACTATGCCCTCATTGGCAGAGTAATTCAGTGGAAATAACCAGATAAGAATAGTAAAAGCGGTAAAAACATGCAATAATTAACTAGTAGAGGACTAAATGTAAGAAACAACTACATCACATATATAATTGATGCA
Organism: Viscum album; assembly: GCA_963277665.1. Taxonomy (NCBI): domain Eukaryota; kingdom Viridiplantae; phylum Streptophyta; class Magnoliopsida; order Santalales; family Viscaceae; genus Viscum; species Viscum album. Next base: position 1,199,876,061 of record OY728131.1, read on the forward strand.
TTATAATTATGTCTAGGAAATAATACAATCAAGTCACAATGTTGGAATATTGTACTAAAACCAAGTACAAAGAAAACAAATAAACTTCATCAGTATCGCAAGCCTTAGCTTAGTCTCATGATTTCCAACTCCACAACAGTCAAGTACCTAATGTAGATGGGCGCTTTCCCATATATACACATGCAATAATATAATCTGTTTGGGCCAAAAAGCCTGACCCAAACAGTGTGTGAGACGAATCCCCGTTGTCAACCACTCAATGATTCATGCTTAATAGTTGGTGAATATATATGGAAGGAAATAATAAAAAAGAGGTAGTAAACAAGTAAGTACTCAAAAGTAAACAATATTATAGTTTCAATAACATTCTTTTTTATATATCAAGTAAGAATCTAATAAAAAAATGCAACCCTCAGGGAAGTACCCAGAGTCTAACCCCTCTAGTTCAGCTTTAACAAAGACTCTCTGAGGAAGCACTCATCGACAATTCTCGATGTGGTCTCGTGTTGGTAATTATAGACACACTAGGGAAGCACTCAACATCCAATTACCCCTGTGGTCTCATAACGAGGAACTAAAGACACTCTGATGGAGAAAAAAGTACATCCCTCCTATGGTCTCAAAACATAAATGTAAAAAGACACACTGAAGAATCCCTCAGCATCCATTCTCTATATGGTCTACTAAACTGGGTTCCCACAACCCTGTGTATGACAATAGAGCACAAATGATATATGGAAGACAAAGTAAACTTAAAGAACTACTTAGATAATAGTCTACAACATCTCATAACATGTCCAATAAAATCACTCCATCCTAACTTAACTAGGCATGGAAAACAAAGCATACTAACAGGCAAAGCAATACCAAATGGTAAATATCAACCAGTAATGGAAACACATCCATGAGAAGGTAAATAACAATATTTAAAATCATAAATCCACTACTGAAGCACACGATAAATAGAAGGAAATAATAGGGATAAAAACCATAAACACATAATACCTCGAACAAGGGTATTGGTAACTTTTTCACATATAGCTCAAATACATACTATGGAAAGGCGCAAACCACCAATATCAACGTTATATAATCGATATACATCAACCATAGGCCTTGATTCTCTCTAGAATTCCATAGATATAAAAAATGCAAAAAACATTCAATAGAGGATATCTCATGAAAGTGGAATAATCATGGAATGATGATCTAGAAGAAAGAAGATATTACCATGGAGATTCCAATACATTTGATGATGGTTGATTTAGAGAAAGAATGGTGAGTCAGGGGCTCAGAGAAGAATAGCTGGTTATAAATACTCATAGACGAGACGAACGGTGAAGAAGGTATTTCTGTGAATGAGACGCGACCCCATTAAATTTAATGAAATAAAAGAAAAAGTACATGTTGTGTCATTTAAAAGTACATGGAATCTATATGCCGTTACTGGACCACACATTTTGTGGTCTCCAGGTAACCACACATGGCCATGTGCTCAGCTGTTACACGACCATCAAATAGATTCCCGCAGAAACCAGGTACACGACATGTACTTATATATATGTACACAATGTGAACTCCTGAAATTTCACAGAAGTCTCATTTTTCTCAAAAATAACCAGAAAAGGAATTCATACGTAAAGAGAAGATCCGGGTTCTTGAAAACAACACCCATTAAAGAAATTCACCCTCTAATTTCCTTTGCAAGGCGTCGTAGAAGAAGAAGCCTTAAATAGCTCTATCCACTGCGATTATACATCGACCTCCCTATTCCAAGTTTCATCATGTACTCACCCTTGATACCATAGCAGTCGCACTAGAGGAATAGACTTGACACAGAGAACCCTTGAACTATGATCAATAATCTGGACAGGATGCTCCTCGAACGATGCATCCACCTCCAACTCAACCTCTTTAGGTTGAAAGACATGAGACAGATCTGAGATGTAATTTTGCAACGGAGAAATGTGGAAAATGTCATGTATAGACAGGTACCTATGAGGTAACTATAGCCGATAGGCTAACATGAAAACTCTCTCCAAAACCTCAAAGGGTCCAACATATCTCATTGAAAGATTTCTCTATATGTTAATCCTCATGTGTCCCAACCTCGGTGTGACACGCAGAAAAACCTGATCTCCAACCTCAAACTCCAGAGGTAGTGTCCATCGATTAGCATAAGACTTCTGTCATGATTGGGCAGTATCCATCCACTTCTGAATCAACTCCACCTAATGTGTGGCCTTCTAAAAAATACGAGGTCCCAGTATAGCTACCTCTCCAGCTTCCATCCAATATAGGGGTGATTAGCATGTCCTACAGTACAAAGCCTCAAAGGTTCCATTTAAATAGTTTCTTGAAAACTATTATTGTAGGAAAACTACACAAGATGTAGGTGCTTCTCATATGAAACACAAAAATCATAGATTCATGACCGATTCATGCCCTCAAACACCTATATCATACAGTCAGACTGGACATCTGTCTAAGGATGGTAAGCCATTCTCATAAGTACCTATGTACCCAATGCCTTCTGGAGTCCCTGTAAGTCCTGAGATGTAAAACATGCATCCCTATATGAAACAACGGAGTGTGGAACCCCATATAGATGTAAAATTTACCATATGTACAACCTTCCCAGCTCATCAATACTGAAGGTCTCCTTGATTGGAAATAAGTGAGCAACCTCCATGAGTTTTTCAATGCAAACCCAAAATGCATCATTCCCTCGAGGTGACCGTAGTAAATCTATTATGAAGTCAATCATGGCATCATTACACTTCCTCTCAGGAATTGGTAACTGCTGCAAAATCCATGCTGGTCATTGATGCTCCACCATCACCTATTGACAGGTGGAACACCACATGAAAAATCCAACAACATCTCTCTTCAAACCTGGCCACCAATACTAATGGTGTAAATCTCAATACATCTTTGTGAAACTAGGATGAACTTCCCAAACTGATGAATTAAAGTCCCACATCAGCTCCTCGTGCATATTTTATAACACCCATATGCTTCCATAAAAATGCAAGATCTTATCTTTGTTTTTGTTCTATCTAGGAATTGGTTCATCTCTTGACAAACTCTCCCATAGGGATAGGCCTTCAGAATATGATAATTGCCTTATTCGTACTAGATCAAGAAGAGTAGACTTAACAGAAATAGAAGAAATAAAAATCTACCCATACCTATCGTGAACCTCCAAATGAATCTATATGAACAGATCCATAAGAAGCCACTCACTACTGGCCTCCTGAATTACCTGAATCTGAGTCCTCTAACCCAACACATCAGTCAATGCATTTCATTTCTGGGAGTGTAGGGAATCTCAAAGTCAATGAACAGAAGGTACCCAACCCACCTTTGCTGTCTCAGGTTCAGGTCACTCTGAGTGAAGATATACATGATAATTTTTTGTTCAGGGAAAGCCACAAAATTCTCTATCAGAAGATAATTCCTCCAATAGTTTAAAGAATTAACAACTATATCCAATTTGAGATTGTGTGTCGGGTAATTCCTCTCATGTGGCCTCCACTACTGAGACCCGTATGCAACAAATCCTCCTCCATGCAAAAGAAAAGATCCCAGCCTGATACCTAATGCATCATAGTACATAGTATAACACTTTACCGGCTCTGAAAATACTTGTATTTGTGATGAAGTAAACTTCTTTTTCAGCTCTTTATAGGCTGACTCACAAGAATCTAACACAAGAACTTCTCAAACTTCTTAGTGAGGCTCTTCTGTGGCACTAAAAACCATTAAAAGTTATGTATGAAACATATTTAGTAACTATCCATCCTTATAAAACCCATTACCTAGAATATATTCTTTGGTTGATCCCATGAATCTATAGACCTCACATTCTATGGGTCTACTGATACTTCTATCTCCAAGATTATATGACCCAAGAAATGAATTTGGTCCATCCAAAAGTGTAATTTTGAGAGCTTATCATATAACCAATTCTCTATCGGTGTACTCAAAACGATCTCAATATGTGTGGCATGGTTGTGTAGATTGTGCGAGTACACCAAGATAAAATCAAAAAACACTACCATGATGGAATCCATGTATGGATGGAATGCTCGGTTCAGTGGTTCCATGAAAACTGTAGGTACGTACGTGAGACCGAACATCATAAACACATACTTGTATAGAGCATTCCAGCTCCAAAAGAATATATGAGACATATCTGATGGTATAACGTGAAACTCATTATAACCAGATCTCAAATCAATCTTTGAGAACACCTGGGCTCCTCGAAGCTGACAAAACATATCATCAATCCTCAGTAAGGGATATCAGTTCTTGACCATCAACTGGTTTAGATTTTGATAATCCACACAAAGTCTGATGGTATCATCCTCCTTCATTGAAAACAGGACATGTGGACCTCATTGAGAAGTACATGGTAGTATGAAACCCTTTTCATCCAACTCCTCCGTCTGCTTCATGAGTTCCTGTAACTCTGATGTAGCCATCCTATAAGGAGAAATTGACACTCGTGTCACTTCTGGAACATGTTCAATAGAAAATTCCACCTCTCTCTCTAAAGGAAATCCAGAAAATTCCTTTGGAAAGACATCTATAAAATGATCCACCACTAGAGAAAATTATATCTATGAAGTCCCATGGTAATCCAGATATAGACTTTAAATCTAGGTTGTAACTCTTCCCAACCCATGATGCCCAGGTCTCGCTCTGATCGCTTGGACATCCCATTCTCCCTTGTGCAAGAAACAAACCACCCTATGTTGATGTGAAACTCACCCAACGATGATAGAAATCGACAACCACCTAAAAGGGAACAATCTAGTCCATTATAAGGATGACATCATATCATATAAAATCTATGCCAAAATTGTCTCATAAGAAGTGACACCCACCAACCTCAAGAGGGAACTCCTTGCACTATCTTACACTATCCATTATAGTTCCCAATGGAGTGTCCAAATTCAATATATTAGTGGAAGAAAAGATAAAGATACCATGGATCTCCACTACAAAAACATATATAAAGATATGGAAAGCCCATATATAGAAGGGAATATAAGATAAAACTAAGGTAACTAGAATTGTATCTCAAAATGTAGAGGGGCAGGGATCATGTTCCTACTGGGTCTGCTCCACTACGAATGTCTAACCTGTACTGCGACCTTGTGACCCTTCCTGACCACTATGAATGGATCCAATCTATTTTATCTGAACACCTGGTGATTGGATACCACAACCAAAACCTCTACCTTGGCCTGAACGGCCAGAAGAACTCCAGTTCCCTGACTGATGAGAAATTGGTGGTGCTGCATCGGTATGATGAGTCAAAATAGAACCTTTATCACAAGCTACTGATGAGAAAAACTGACAGAACCGCTGAAGATGTCCCATATTTCCACAATATAGACACTCCACTAGATCTCTCGGGTAATGTGGCCTTTTCTTCCTGCTCTTATCTCATTGGAAGCACACCACCTGGCTACCTGAAGTAGTATCCCACATACGATGATCTCTACATGTAGTCTCCTTATGGTGCTTCCTGCTGTCAATATGAGGGTACCAAATCAAGATGTCGAACTGCCCTGGCTAACAACTCTAGATTCTCCCAGATTTCACTCTATGATTAGCACCTGGATGACTATAGAAGCGATGGAAGTCGGCCTAAAGATGTTCACCTGAGATCGGATGTCGTTCCTGAGACCATCCTCAAACTTCATCACCATGAATAACTCATCCCTTCTTGGAATGGGTGTAAAGTGTTTCATATTTATGAAGTGAGAAGAATAATCCATTACTGAAAGAGTGCCCTTCTACAAACTCATGAACTCTCGAGCTTAATCATCCCTCAAAGTCTCTGGGTAGAAGTAATCGTAGAAGGTATGCTAAAACTCATCCCAATCCATGACCTGCTGGCATCCCGCATGTGAGATCACATCCCACAAACCCTAGGAGGACTCCTAAATAATATACATAGTGAGATTCACTATCCTATCTGGAGGAATATCATGATGCTTGAATATAGATAGCATGGATTTCAACCGTGACTCTGTTGCCTGAGGTCCTCTGTTCCCTATGAGGGTGGGCGGATGCTGTTATAGGAAAACTCGTGTCAACTCTGCCATTGATGGGGTAGGATATGGTACTCACCTAAAGGCATTCATGATCCACATGAATTCTTCTTAGAACCATGCATCATCAGCAGTATCTAGAATAAAGGTTGGTGCCAAGACAGTCACTACATGAGGATTTGCAAGAAGTCCTTGATCAGCCATGTCTGGTGTCTTATCACTGCCCTGTACCTGGTGTAAAATTGGAGGACATCTTGGTGGTATGACTCTCAAAGGTCAAAAGCACACCTTTGATCATGATTAATAAGGACTAATAAATAGAAGTGAAATAAAGGAACTCGGGAAACAAAGCATTCAGGATTTCTAAAAGGTGGATACACGACATGTAAAAATCCTACATAATATTTTCCCTTAAGCTTTGACATTATCGTGTAATCATGCCAACTCTGGTCGTGTAACACCCCCAACACATGGTGTGTTTCTCCACGAAACAATGTGTACTTGAATCATGTTCCCCTTCTCGGGTTCTTCTACATGACTAACCCATATGGTTTTCCTAGAACAAAACTACACATCGAATTTGTGATAGACACGACGTGTACAAGAAAATATTCACTAGCTCATGTTGTTAGTCACAGGATCGGTAACACAGTTGACTCTACATTGCGTGTTTTTTTCAGACACAACGTGTACTAACTACCCATTATCCACCCATGTCGTTTGTCACATAGATAGACACATGATCTATACACACCGCATGTTTTTCTGTTACACAGTGTATTCCACCAAAGATTTCCCAATCTCGTGTCTCTTCCCAGATAGCCATGACATGATTAGAGGCTACACAGTATGTACATACAGTATATGGCATGTACTTAAGAAAAACATTTTTGTCCCGAATAGAAGGATACATGGTGTGTATTTATAATTACACACCATCTATTCAGGGGTTTTTAAGACTATAAGCCTCATAAACTACCCTAAAACCCATAAAACACTAAAATGAACAATAAAGTGACGAATTCCAATCTATGAGGGCCCATAATCCTTGCGAATAAATGTTTGGAATCTTCTACGTTTCTTATATAACATAACAGAGAAATGATCCACCAAATTCTGGTTCATGAGGGCCCATAAAACCTCAAGAACCAAATTTTGGCATTCATTCAAATAAAACCTTACATATAAGCAATGCCATATAAAATAGAAAGTATTATATCAAGGAATCTATTACAACAATATGCATATCTATCACAACATCTCTCACAACAACATGCAATTAGTAATGCATCTTAAATGGAATGACAAGAATGCAAGACATGGGATCTCTAGTAAGTTCATATTTGTTGCATGGGATGGAACAACCTCATATATTTAGGTTAAAAATTAAATATAACCTCAATGATATCAATGATAACATCAAAAAACATGTGAATCACCCAAAGGTGACATCAAATCAACTGCAAAATTGAAAAATGATAAAACTTTGAAATAAATGTGGTAAATTAGATTTTCCCTATATACGAGTTAGCTACTCCTGAGCACATATTATTACCAAGTACCTATTTCATCATATCCCTGACTATAGGCTCCAAACAATAAGTTAAGAAGAAAAGAACCCCATTGATACAACTTTGTAATGTCCTAGTTTAGGAAGCCGCCCAAATTTTCCCCATACCCTGTTGGTCACATGGCCTCAGGTGCATTTTACCAAACTCCAATGGATGCCGACTAGAATTGAGGGCCTTGGGTGTGATTATGGGAAACTATATCCTCATTTGTAGAGTAATACAGCAGAAATAAATAGATAACAATAGTGGAATTAGTAATAACATGAAATAAGTAAACAATAGAAGACTAAAATTAAAAAACAACTCGAGCACATATATTAATAATGCATGAAACATATGTATATGAAAGTAGAAAAACATGTAAAAATGATGGAATACAGCACTAAACCCATGTAAAAAAGAAAACAAATAAACTTTAGCTACATCACAAGTCTCAGCTTGGACCTAGGCTCTCTAGATCCATAGAAGTCAAGTACCCGAAGTAGAAGGTCGCTTGAATTTATCTATACCTGCAATAATATAATCTGTTTGGGGCCAAAATCATGACCCAAACAAGATGTGAGATGAATCCCATTAGGAAACCACCCAGTGATATTTTCCCAACAGTCAGTGAATATATATGGTAGGCAATAAGAAAAAAGAAGTAGTACACAAGGATGTACTCAAAATTAAACAATCAATAGTATAAATTTCATTCATTTTCATATATCAAGTAAGAAGGTAATCAAAACCGGTAACCCTCTGGGATGTACTCACAGTCTAATCCCTATGGTTCATCATTACCAAAGTATCTATGAAGAAGCACTCACGTAAATTACCGTTGTGGTCTTGTATCAGTAATTATAGACATTTTGGGTAAGAAGTCAACGTCCAATCCCCATGTGTTCTTGTAACGAGGAACTAAAGACACTTTGAGGGAGCACAAAGTCCATCCTTCTTATGTTCTCTCAATATAAAATTAAAAAGACACTCTAGAGTATCCCTCGATTTCCATTCTCTATATGGTCTACTAGACCAGGTTCCCATAGCCCGGTGTAAGTCAATAGAGCACAAATGATATATGGAAACCAATGTAAACACCAAGAACTACTTGGATAAGAGTCTACAACATCTCACAACTTGTCAGATAAAATCACTTCATCTTAAAAAAACTAGCCATGGAAGACAATGCAGCCTAACAAAAAAAGCTAGATTAAATTGTCAATATCAACCAGACAGGGAAACACATCCATAGAAAGGTAGATAACCACATTTATAATCATAAATCCTATAATCAAGCACACAAATCATAATAAAAAATAAAAGGAAAAAAACCATAAACACGCAATTTCCCGAACGTGGGTATTGGTAATTTTGCACATATAACTCAATGAATAACTACACAAATGCACAAACAACCTACCTCGGCGTTATATGATCGATATACATGAACCTCATGCCTTTAATTTCCATATAATACCTTAGATATACAAAAATGTTTAAAATTCTCAACCAATGATATCTCACGAAAGAGGATAAATCATGGAACGATGCTATAGATGAAGGAAGAGCTTACTGCGGCAACTAAAAGGAAATTGATGATGGTTGATTTGGATAATGGATGAAAAGTTAGGGGACCAGAGAATAATCATCTTCTACACATGCTCTTGGATGAAATGAATAGAGATGAAGGTATTTCTGTGAATGAGATGTGACCCTAGTCCGTTTAACTAAATAAAATAAATAGTATACGACATTTATTTTAAAAGTAAACAACATGTATACACCTTTACCAGGCCTCGCTTTATGTGGTATCTAGGTCACCCCACACAACCATGTGCTCATCCGTTACACAGCTATTATATGACTACCCCCGATAACTGCATAGACGACATGTACTCCTGAAATTTCTATAAACTCCTCTTTTTCTAAAAAACAACAAGAAAAGAAATACATACCTGAAAAGATGATCTGGGTTATTATAGTCTTTTCAACTTAAGTTTTATCATATCAAGTGTCTCTATGTAATTTTTTTCAAATAAATTTCTTTGATTTTAGTGTTCCTCATGATGCATTATGTAAATCTAATATACATGCATCACTCTATCAGATGAATCAAGTCATCAATAAACCTACACATGATTCTACAAAGATTCATGAATTCCTTAATGATTGCATGTGTTATTAGGGAAAAGAGTCCAATAAATAATAACGATCATGATGACATATTTGTTGATGGAAATCAATGAACACTAGTGGGAGTATAAATGAAGGAAATCCCATGAAGAAAAATTAGAAGAAAACTTTGGAAAATTTATTAGGTTAATTTCTTCTGAAACCACACTTGAAAATATTATGAATTTCATTTAAGACTACATTTTACATGAAGTAGAATGATCAGGATAGTAATGATGGCTTGATGAGACATCCAAAATATTTCACATCATGTAATATTTTTGATTCGATGTATCCCTATTTTTCATCAGATCCTATTAATGTTCAGTTGGGATTGACTTTTAATGGTTTAACCCCTTTGGAACTTTAAGAACAAATTATAGAATTTGAAAATTTGTTTTGATTTCCCATAATCTACCTCCATGGATGTGTATGAAAAATAATTATTTTATTTTTTTAAATTATTCAGGGAATGAACATTCCTAAAAATGAAATTGATGTATATCTTCAACCACTAATTAATGAATTGTGAGAATTATGGGATGATGGCATGGAAAAATATAACTCTTTATTAATAAAACTTTTCAAAATGCATAATAATTTAATGAGGAATGTTAGGGACATTCTTAGACTAAAAAATTTATTTGGTTGAAACACTCATACTGGTTTGGCTTGACCGATTTGTAATCTTGATTTTTAACCTCAATGATTACCAAATAGAAGAAAATCATGTTTTATGTGTCATCATCGATTTCTTGATTATTATCATAAACTAATGTTTAATAAAGATACAATTAAATGTTTATATTGAAATGATAAATTCAACGAAGGTGTTATTTAGTTCAGAAATATCAGGACAAGTAATGAATTCCACCGAAGCATGTGTAAAATATCATCTGTTTAAAGATGTGGGGAAAGGGTTTAAGGAACAATATCCAAAGAAGCTGGAAAAAAAATGGAATAAAATTAGTACATTTTTCAAAAATCCTTATTATGAGTTTAATTTAATATATCATAATCATAACATAATGAATATTTAGAAAAAAATATATGAAAATGTAATTTTTACAGTGGTTAATGGTTAGGGTAAATTGGAGGAATACCTTAATGCCCATAATGATCTGGATTCAATTAATATAAAGAATTATATTTGGGGAAATGAGAATGGAATGTATCCTTCAGATATTTTTATAGTGAAAAATCTTGATAAATTTTTATTCCTTCAATCTATAAAGAATTTAAAAGTTCAAGATGGTCATTCAAGTAACATATCAAGGTGTGTTGACTTAAAACATCAAAAGCTACATGGAATTAAAATTAACAACTCACATATTTTGATGAAGTAGTTATTACTATTTGATTTTCATAATACATTACCTAAAAGAGTAAATGAATTTATTATTGATTTTTGTACTGTTTTCATAGAGATTTTTGAAAAAACTATAAATCCAACAAGGATTTATAAAATCCATAATAGATTTATTTTGAAACTATACCATTTGGAGACTTTATTTTCCCCCTTCATTCTTCACAGTCAGGATTCATTTGACTGTTCATTTGGTTAAAGAAGATAAAATTGGTTCCTCGACAAACTCTTGATGAATGTATAAAATTAAGAGGTACATTGATATATTTTTTATTTTCATTGGTATATTCGATTTTAACATAACATTGAATAATGTTTTTAATATGTTTTTTATTTTTTTCAATAGGCACTTAGGTCATTTGAAATCATATATGAGGAATAATACTTAACCAGAAGGCTCTATAGTAGAAGGTTATATAGATGAAGAGTTCATGAACTTGTATTCTATTTATTTGGATTGGATTGAGACTAGATTTAATCATTCTAGACATACAGACAACATCTTCACTAATTTTATTTCAAAAAATCTACCATTGATATTTCCAACTATCAGAAAACCAATTGGAAGGTGGTTAAATTGTACACTGACTGAAATGCAGTTTCTACAAGCACATAGATATGTTCTACACAATAGTTTTATTGAAGACCCACTTATTGAATAATTTCAAATACAAAAAAAGTGGTGAAAAATTATTCAACCTCAAGATGATCTGGAATTAACAAAAGCTATTAATTAGATGCTTGTTGAAGGGTTTAACTGTCTTTTATGTATATACTTATATTCATATTATTGATGTGTAGTTATTTTTTCTATGTTAAAAGTAACAGAAATATCTTTTTCTATAGATAATGAGTGTTGAAAATCAAGTTCAAATATCAAATGATTTGATGTTTTTCCTCTAGGTCTTCTACAGTAGGTTAATATATTTGATTCCTAAAATATTCATGGATTTAGGTTATTTATAATTTATCAGGAAGTAGACTTGAAAACTCAAAATAGTGGTGGATTTACATTTTAAGAAGTGTGGTACTATGGAAAGATGATTGATATAATTGAATTAAACTACCATAGCCGGTATTATGTTTTCTTATTTAAATGAATGTAGGTCAACATTGATAGGGGTATAATGAATGATTCCTTACATTTTAATTCTTTAAATTTCTCTCTATTGATAGATACTAGTGAGTGTGAAGAGCATGATCCATTTATATTGGCTTTACCAGAGAAGATGATTTATTATGTGGATGATGAAATACATGATGGTTGGAGTGACATTGTACACTTAAATTAGAGAGACTTATATGTTATGGCTGATGAAGATCAATTGAATCTTTGTGATAGTTAATATCATTAACTAGAAAATATTTAATAGTTTTTTCCTAATAATAACAAAAATCTACTTGAAATAGAGGGTGAAAATTAAGGACTCATCATAATTGAGGTTGATAATAATTAATATAATAATGATATAGATAATTGAATTAATAAATTTGTAGTGAAATTATATTATAATAACTCATCGATAAGTGTTTTGTACATATATACATTGTTCTAGTTTTTTTCAAAAAAAATAATTTTTCATTTTTTAAATATTTAATATTCCTTAACCATTTGAAAATAAAGAATGTCAAGAACAAAAACATTTCAGTATTCTATATGATCTGTATCTCAGAGCACGCCACCACTACCATCATCTTATGTGGATCCTAGTGATTTAATTATACCCGAGACTACTAGCGAACCATCTATTTCGACAAATGTTGTTAGTAGCGCACCATTGGATTCACCATCTAAGATGGATTAGTATATCACCCCTCCCTATAAGGGATATTGGCGAGTTACTATTATAAAATATTTTCATTTTTCAAAAAAGGATTATATTTTACTAATTCATTAATGCATTTTTCAAATAGATAAATTCAACAATGGATGGGATATAAATATGAACATAGAATATTTGTGAAACATGAAGGACATAAGGATTCTATTTCCATTTGATGAGTATGGTGTTCCTACCATTGATACTTCTAGAATATATGTGTAGAGTATTGGGTATCTGGCTTGGAAAAAAGTGATATTTCAATTTAATTTTAAATATTTGATGCATATTCATATATCTTAAAAAATTAGGTATTTTATACTCAAGTAAAGGTAATATTAATTTAATATTCTTCAATAACTTATTTAAAATACATGATTAAAATTTTTTAATATAAATATATACTGTTATGTTTTTTATTTCTAGATACTTTTCATTTTGATGTCGCTAACTCCATTTCAATCCCATGGACTTTGGAAATTACACATTCAACATCCACCAAAAAACTAAAGTGGAAATTTTATATAAAAAACAATCATTTTGAGTTATACTGACCACCTATTATTCTAGATTTATGTGTGGTTGATTCCTACTCATAAAATTAAATTCTAGATCATTATTTATATGTTTGAAAGCAATCCTAGCTTATATGTTTGGTTTTGTCTTAATAAATACTTAGAAAAAATGTAAAAGATATTAAAAACAAGTGTTATGGGGTCAAAACCTGGGAAATGATGTCATATTTCCATGATATCTTGGTACAATGACCTTAGATTTAATTTAGAAATCTAGGAACTGATAAAATGTCATTCTAAATGATGGGTTTCATGTTCTTTTCATAAACTCATTTTTAGTGTTTAAAGACATGAAAAAATTCATGGAATGGTCAAAACTAGGAAAACAATGTCAAATTATACTAAAATCAAGGGAAAATGACCATAGATTTAATTGTAAAATGTAGTAACCAAAGGCACATCATTATGAATGACTTTTTCCCATTGTTACCATAAATGTGTTTTACTATTTCAAAAAACTAAAACATGGTTGGAATGGTTAAAACTAGAAAAATGATGCCTGATTTTCCAGAAATTAGAGAAAAATTACGCTATATTTAATTTTGGAATGTTGTAATTGAAGAAATGTCATTCAAAATGATAGTTTTTGGATTATGGTTATAAACACATTTTTAGTATTTTGAATCTCTAAAACATGCATGGAACGGTAAAAACTAGATAAACGATAACATATTTCCAGGAAATGAGGGGAGAAACCCTGATTAGTTGACATTGAAATTTACACATAGGCGACATATCAATCCAATGTTTAGTGTAGTCAAAATTACTTGATTAACACTTATTAATGATACACAAGCCTTTAAAAACAAGTGACTAGGTGTTATAACTAGAAAAACAACGTCAGATTTCCCTAAAATAAAAGATCAGTGACTGTATATTTAGTTGTGAAATTTATGAACTAAGGACATGTCATTCTAGATGGATGTTTTCCTATTATAGAAGTAAATATGTTTTTATTGTTGTATAACACAAAAAATACATGGAATTTTCAAAACATGGAAAACAATGTCCTATTGCCTTAAAATCAAGGGAAAACAATAACATAGTTGTTTTTTATGCGTAATCATAGACAATACATCAATATGACATATTATGTGACCATATTTACATAATAATCACTTATAAAGGTACAATATCCTTTAAAAAAGTGTATGGGGGTCAAGACGTGGAGAAATTATTGGATTTCCCTAAAATCAAGGGAAAATAAACATATATTAAATTGTTAAACGTATGAACCAATAACATGTCATTCTAAATTAAATTTTGATTATTATGGCCATAAATTCATTTTTAGTGTTTGAAAACACTAAAATGCTCATGGAATAGTGAAAACTGAGAAACAATGTCGGATTTTCCTAAAATTAGGGAAATAACCATATATTTAATTTTAAAATGTAGGAACCAATGACACGCCATTCCAAATGATGATTTTCAAATTATGGTTGTAACCAAATATTTAGCGTTTTAAAACATTAAAACGTTCACAGGATGTTAAAAACCTAGAAATCAACATCTTATTGCCCTAAAATCAGGGAATAACCACCTCATATTTAATTATGAAATTTAAAAACTAACTGCATTTCATTCAGAATGGAGGTCTTCCTATTATGTTCATAAATAAATTTATGCATGTTTTAAAAACTAAAATGTATGTGGGATAGTCCAAACTAGGAAAAAAATTCTACTGTCCTAAAAAAATGGGTAAAATACCATTGATTTAGTTGTGAAAAGTAAGAACTGACAACACAT
Organism: Viscum album; assembly: GCA_963277665.1. Classification (NCBI taxonomy): domain Eukaryota; kingdom Viridiplantae; phylum Streptophyta; class Magnoliopsida; order Santalales; family Viscaceae; genus Viscum; species Viscum album. Next base: position 1,199,891,364 of record OY728131.1, read on the forward strand.
CATTTCCAATAACAATTTTCCCATTATGGATGTAAACATTTTGTAGTGTTTTAAAACACAAAAACGTGCGTGGAATGTAAAAAACTGGAAGAACTGTGTTTTATTGTCTTGAAATCAATGGATAAATATTATAGATTTAATTTATAAATGTAGAAATCAGAGACATGTCATTATGAATGATGATGTTTCTATTATGCATGTAAACCCATTTTTAGTTTTTAAAAACACTAAAATATTTGTAGAATGCTCAAAACTATTAAAAAATCATATTATCATAATATGTGGGTAAAATGACTGTAGATTTTGTTTTTAAATATAAGTGTTGATGACGGATCATTCTAATTGAAAATTTTCCCGATATTACCATAAATGCGTTTTTAGAGTTTTAAAACACTAATATGGGCATGAAACAGTCAAAACTAGGAAAATGAAGTCTTATTTCACTCAAATAAAAAGAAAACAACCATAGGTTTAATTTTTAAATTTATGAACTAATGCCATGTCATTCCTAATGGAATTTTTCCCGTTATAGCTGTAAATGCATTTTTAGTGTTTCAAAACACTAAAAGGTTTGTCAGATAGTCGGAATAATGAAAACAATGTTATATTTTCTTAAAAACAATACGAATAACTTTATATTTAAATTTTAAAAATAGGAACTAATGACACATCATTCCATGTGATGGTTTTCCTATTATGGTTGTGAACATATATTTAGTGTTTTAAAACACTAAAACATGGGTAGAACAGCCAAAAAAATATAAAATGACCTCACATTGATGTGAAATCATGGGGAAACCACTATTTAGTTGTTTCTAAAATATAGGACCTACTGTGATATAATAATAATTTTTATTTTTAAATATATTTCAAGAACTCAACATGTCACTTTAAAATAAATTAGAATATATACTTATCTCATTTATGTTTCAAGCACTTAATCTTATCACAAATATGTATGTGTCTATTTTCAAAGTATTTTTCATTATATATTATTTTTTATGTTAAAATTAATTTCTTTATTAACAAAATAGAGAATTATATGTTCATCATTCTGAATATATTCTGTATCTTTTCTCTTTCACATTTCATTTCCTAAATGTTTTTGTTTTCATTGTTAGTGGCATATTATTTTAGTAGGCAATAAGTTTGACCATTCCAATCTATGACATTTTTTAAATGAAATTTGTAATGGTTCTTATTTTCCATGGTAAGTTAAAATTTTATCAATTCTGATTTATTATATTGAGTTTTAATTATTGTTTCATTTTTTACAACTGATGAGACGACATTGTCAATTTTAGTTGATGAGATTATGTGGAGGTAGAATGATTCAATGAATTTCATGACATGGATGTATATGGGAATGAGTTCTTTCTGGACATATTTTATATGTATGTATTGATAAATGAGGTATTAGTTGATGTATGGGGTGAATGAGACTTAGGTTATGATGATCATTTCTTTTTGTATATGACTATGAATGTGATATATATATGAATGATGGGTTTATCATATATTAATGTTTTTATTTATACCATGATTTTTTTTTTATATTCATTGTTTTTTATTAAATATTTTTCATAAAATAAAAATAGATTTAGAGGCCGTTTGTAGTAACCGCCGCAAAACAAAATATATTGAATGTATTTAGTAGTGGTTCAGATTTAACACTGATAAAAATAACTATTGATAAATTCTTTTATGTTGTTAATTTAAGTTTATTTATATTTCTAGAAGATATTTGTTTATTAATTAATTGCCACTAACTAAACAAAAAACCGCCACTAAATTCTCTAAAAATGAAACTTTAAAAAACCCCCATAAAATAAAATAAATTGCCTTTAATTTACTAGTGACCATGAAATACACAACAATATTATGAAATGCTGCTAAAATATTTGGTGGTAGTTTATACCACTTCTAGAACACTAAATAACAATCCCTAATGAACCTTTATTTTCTATTGTTTATCCACCTAAACCTGTACAACGTCTGGAATGTATCTTCAATACTAGTACCAAATCCTAAAAGGTGTGGAGGGTACTTGATATATCATTGTAAATATTATTGTTTGCTAAATTCCAAGTAATTAGACTAGTGAATTGGGTTTTTATTTCCCCTAGATTTAATTAATTAAAAACATGTTTTTTAATAAATTAAAAAAATATATGTATAAATTAAACACAAGGCATCATTCTTGGGGATGAGCCAAGTCATACACATACTACCATAAAAATGAATTGATAGCATAGGGAAGGTTTGAATAACATCCAAACTTTTATGATACTTCCCAATTATTTGTCCATGTGTCAAAAATTGTTTCCAAGTCCTATTCAAGATCATATAAGACATACATAGTCCTATATCATAATCAAACCTTAATAATTTTACTAATTAAACTTATATTATTTATTAATTAATTAAACTCAGTAACTATACACATCTTAAAAAAACTATCTATTAAGGTATAATGCACAAAACCTCACTAACTGATCCCATCATAGAAGAACCTAGGCCTAATGCATGAAAACAACCTATAACATATCAACAACTATGAATTGGTCGTAATACCAAAGAAAATACAATAGAAAAAAACTTAAATTAAATTAAATTTAAACTTAATGATTTATAAATTCATCATGGAATCATACCGTAGAAAATAAAACAAGAAATTTTTATATATAGACTTTTTTGTTAGCATCTTCCTAAGAAGAGTAAAAACCATATCACAAGTATATGATTACACCATGATCTAATGAAAAAAAAATTAAAACACTAAAATAAAGAAGAAAATTTATAGGGATAATGAGAAAAAAACAACCGAGGATAATAGTATTGGAATATTTCCCCTAGGATTCTAATATATCTAATTAAATTTGATTTAGACTAATAATGAGGGATATCTCCCATGAATAAATGGAGAATGAGGGTGTGTGTAGGGGAGATTCTCAGTAAAATGAGGGAGAAAACGAGAAAAATATTTAAGTGTTATAGGGGGAAATGGTTATTCTTCAACTTTTAAAGAAGCATGTTGTTAGGATGCATGGTTTGTAAAACCGTGTGAAAATTGAACATGATTCACTATCTTAACACCTTTACCTCATAAAACTATAATGACCAGTTATTCAAACCACTGACTTACCATGGGAATCCCTCAATACTACTATACCAAACCATATTGTTTTATATGGCTCCATAACATAGTAAAATATACCATGAACCCTTACAAATTTTATCTCAGGTTAGGTCGCACAGTTATAACTAAACGTGCCGGAACCACATTGCATTGGATTAAATTTTCCAAAATTCAAAATCCCAGCCTTGAACCTTCAAGAATTTATAGAAACTATTGAGTTAACTTATTTGCCTAAAACCATGCCTAAAAAATTATTCTAAGATGTTAAAACTCTCAGAATTCTATTCCAAATCTCTAATAATGATTTCACTCGCACAGTAACCAGCAATCCATTTTCCTTCTTAAAATTTTAACTCACAAAATAAGGGATCTTAAATGTTAATTATTCAAGGTAAAATTTTCAACATATTCCCTTACACTCTAGATAACCATGTAATATTTTTTGTGGTACTGATATCCATGTTCAATGTTTTAGTTTTAGATTTGCATGAGAAATCCTTTTTAACTCATTATACCACTTATTTTATCTTTCTCCTATACCATTATTCATTTATCTTCACTTAAAACCACTTCTAATATATTCAATTAATTCATATAGTTTTATATAAATATTTTTGATGGGATTATTTTTCAACATCATTCATAAATTGTATTACGATTTAATGGTTATATATTCATCATTAATAATATCATTTATTTCAAATAACAAATGAAGTTAATTTTGAGGTAGGGGATTCAAAAATATCTTTTATTATAATATAAGAAGGTATATATTTATTATATAATATTTTTTATTGGAAAACGTTATGGTATCAACCTAAGAATATAATAAAATATAATTAATGTAATTTAATAGGAGATATGTTACACATTTGACTAAATGTTATTCATAAAATATAACATGTTTTTTCATAAGTTTTTATTATATAATAGTTATTAATTTTCTTGAACTTATTTTTTATTATTTTATTTAATATCCAAGGTTATCAATTAATATGTATTGATATCAATATGGAAGAAACAATTACTTTTGTGAATAAGAGCTTGGGAGATGGAAGAAAAATCCCTACTATTGTTTTATATTATATTGAGTGATGAAAAGTGGAAAACACATTTTGTAAGTTGTTTAAAGCAATTTATAATAATTTTATGAAAATATATTTTATTAAAATATTTTTTAAATATTTTAGGATTCATAAACAATTTATAATGATTATTATTATATCACTATAATGATGAAATTTGATAATTTTCCATCCTTATGATTTTAGGATTGAATGAAAAAATCTTATATGTTAATATAATTAGATGAAATTTAGTTAAATATAACATGAGGAGAATTAATAAAAGGTTAGAAGTTGGTTCTTGTGATTAGAATTACTATTTAATTAAATTTTTTTAAAAGAGGGAATGACAAATATATGACCTGGTCAAAGCCTGAATATCAACCAAAGTTGAAAGTGTATCACAAGGACACTCGACCAAGAATTTAGTTGGTAGTCAAGGTGGAAGTGTATTTGGATGTTTCAAAGATGTGGTAGATCCCTTATGAGGTTAATCAAAGGATTAAGAGTATATTAAGACTATATGGGGTGGTATAACATTATAATCATGTATTTGCAGGCCATGAGAATTTTTTCAAGTGGTTTAGAAGTTCACTTGATAATAAAAAATAGTTACTACCCTCTATATTTTAAATATGGTATTAAAAAATATTTTCATTGTTTATATATTAAAATGTGTTGGTGTATGATGGAAATGATGATATCTAGGTCATCTTATCTGCTAAAATCTTGTTCATTTTTATGGCCTATCTTCATTGAACAGAATATTACACTCTAAACATGTACAAATTCCCAATGATTATCATAATATTATTGATGAGATCATTAAAATTTTATATATACACATAGTAAAAAAAATTAATTAGAAGGAGTTAATGATTCAAGAATGTTTTCTTGAGTTCAGTGTAACAAAAAGAAATTTCATGGATACTACATTACAGAATTAGAATATTGAGGTTATTAAAAGTTATTTTAAGAACTATGTACACTTGAAGAAGTTAGATTTGAAGAACATAGTGTTTTTAAGGTTCATGATATTCTTCATAAGGATTATAAAAGATGATTATATGGTTGAATCATGACATGATGATAAACCTTGTAAGGTTTTTTATTTATTTAAGGGTGGTTAAAGTATATAGGAATAATTTAATGTAGTTCCTTTTAAAGTTATAAAAAATGGAGATCCACATAACCATGATTTCAAAGTTCGTAGTGATGAATCCATCCAAGAATAGGATTCATGCATAGTATGATTGTGCATAATTTCAATGGTTGGAACATATAAGTCACCATCTCATATGAATATATTATTAAATCTATCAAATCATGGTAAGTCGATCATCAATGACATAAATATTAAATTGAGGATTATCAGTATTCAAGTATTCAATGGATACAGAAGAAGCTACTACCAAAATTTGACAGGAATAAACAGAAGTATATATAGTTTTTTTATTTATGTGGTATTGATATATATATATATATATATATATTTATTTATAGTATCTATGAAGATAAAAAATGTTTTTTTTAATTGTGATATCTTCAAAATATTGAATTACCAAGAATCATGGTAATTATAAATTCAATTTTAATGTATTAATATTAATATATATAAGGATAAATAAATGAGGATGAATAAAAAATGATTATAATATATTATAAAAAGTTATATTATTGAGGTCTAAGATGAGAATAATAAGAACAAGATCTGATACTATAGAAACATGAGAAATTATTTAGTATCAAAATTAGAAAATGATAACCAATATTAATCATTAACTGTGTAGTCTTGGATCTAAGAAATAAAATTTAAAACCAATTTTTAGTTGTAAATTGATTAATAAAATAAAAACTGATGAAGAAAATGTTTGTGTAATCTAGTTAGAATAAAAGGAGAGTCTTGTATCTAGGAAATATAAATAAGAATCAACTTTCAGTTTACTACTATATAGAAGATGGTGAAGGTGATAATTTGGATAATGTAACACATGTTTGTGAATGGGGATACAAAGACCATGATTCCAATTAAAAACATGTTGGATTTTTCATTTTTGGTAAGTTTCCCTTAATATTATCCTACTATATTGAAAAATATTAGGATGATAATATAACGATCCAGTGTGATGGAGTAAATTGTTGAGATAATTTTAACATGGGAACTAGATATTCCTTCTTCATTATACTAATAGGTTTATTACATTTGTTCATGGTATCTCATTGTGTTTTGGTTGTCACCAAGGATTAAATTTTCATATTGAAAAATGATCCTTTCAAATATACTAAACTTCTTATTTATGATAGGTCAAATATATTTCATGTAATGGAAAATGTGAGAAAATATAACAACAAAAACATTCACATATTCATGTTTCATGGTAAAATAAAATGGATAAAAGATTTTTAAAAAGTCACTAACTTGGATTTAACCCTTTAAATATTTAATATATCACAAACTAGCCCTCTTAGTTGGTATTAGATAATGATTCATGTCTAATTAGATTCTATAAAAGGGAGATGTTTATATTTAATGAATTTAATTTCCTTTTAGAATTTTTTATGATTTTCTATTTTAGTTAACATCAATATATTTATGATAAGAATTTAATCTCAAAAAAATATTTATTGAATAAGAAAAAGAAAGAGAAGAGTTGAACGAAAAAACTATCCCATTTTAGTAAAGAAGAATAATGGTTAGTTCCATCAAAAAATAATACCATTGAAGATCGATATGATCTATAGGGCGAAGAATAGGTGTTTTAACCCACCATTGAGAAATAAATACTAATTTTACATAAAATGTATAATTCAAATTATATTATAATGAGGTAAGTGAATACTCTTTTGAAAAATGTTGTCAAGAATAACCAAACTTCATTTAGAGTAATTCTATAACTACACATATTTATATCAATGCATTAATGGACATAATCAATTCTTTTCAAAGTATTTTTTGTCTCTAAGTTGTGATATGTAGTCATAAATAAATCTTCTTGAAAAAGTGTTTGAAAATACTGAAAAACCATTAGAATTTATGTTTTGTACCTATATAAAGTTCTTAAAATAATATGGAGCTATATAATAACTGAATATAGAAAATGAAGGTATATTATTTATGTTTTCATATTAATTTCATAGAGTTGTTAATAAAATTGGTGAATTTAATAAGACTCTTTAAGAGAACATCTTTACATTTAAGGAAAACCAAATTTTTTTCATTAATGTTAGAAGTGGAAAGCACAAAGCCATTGATCATAAGATAAAATAATTTAATACATTTTTACAATATAAGGATATAATTAATGAATAAAATAATTAGAATATGAGAAAATGTTGTGAATAAAATATTATATTTCTTGAAGAGAAGATAAAGAATCTCAATATGGAATTTATTAATTAATAAGTTAACCTTTAAAATATGGAAATCAAACATCATAATTTTTAAAAATAAAAAAGTTTCATAAATATATTTTTAAGGAGAATTTTTATACGAGTAACTATAGTATATGTCAAGATTTTCATACCATCATCTAATGGACATTTTCAAGTATCCACAGTGAAATAAGTGCCATCCATTTTTATTTCTAAATATTTTTCAAAATCTATTTCTATAAAAATTCTATGTATAAATATCATATTTTTTAAATAATGGATGAATAGAAACGATTATAATTATAAAAAAATATAAATTCAGAATATAGTAATGTGTGTGGGGGATAGTTTAATTATATAATCTCAAATAGTTAATGGAAAATCACAATAACAATATAGACTATATTCTAAAATGTTAGTTTTCTTGATTTATAAAAAATGAAATCAAGGTTTGTAGGGAATTATTAGTGATATTGTATGTTTGGTTACATAAAATGGGATTTTAAGTAAAAATAAGTAATTATATAAGTTATATTGATTAACATTTCAAGCATTAGTATGCTAGAGAAGAAGTAATATTCATAGATAAACAAGAAAATATGTTAAACTCAAACCGATTTTCAATGAGTTTAAATAAATGTGATGGTTGTAATTGTTGAGTCAATAAGGTTTTCCTTATGACTTTTCCATTCCTTCTTGTTTTAAAAATCACAAACACCTTGTACTTAAGCAAATATTATTTTTACCACCATAAAGAAAATTTACTTCTTTAAGAAAATTTACCCTAACCTAGATTTTCTTATACATAGCCATATTTTCTTAAGTAAAACAACCAGATTCATACCCAAAATCCCCTAGCCATATAATGAAAATATTTGGAGCATTCTGTTTTTTGGATCCAAATTCAGGATATGATCTGAAATGAAGTTTTAATCCGAATTCTAGACTCTGAACATTCAGGAGTTTGACTCCGAACTCTTAAGCAGTTCGACTCCGAAATTTTAAGAAGTTTGACTCCAAACTCTTAAGTTGTTCTACTCCAAACTCTTAAGTAGTTCTACTCCGAACTATGAATTAGTCCGACTATGAACTCTGAAGAAGTTCGACTCCGAACTCTCAAGTAGTTCGACTCCGAACTCTCAAGTAGTTCGACTCCGAACTCTGAAGTAGTTTGACTCTGAACTCTGAAGAAGTTCGACTCCGAACTCTCAATTAGTTCGACTTCGAACTCTCAAGTAGTTCGAGTCTGAACTCTACAAGTTCATATTCCAATCTCTGGTGAAACCAGACTCCGAATTCCTATAAAACATAATCCGAACATTTCTTAACATAGACTCCGAATTTCATTTTGGTTAAACTCCGAACTTTTAACTTTATTACACTTCGAAATGTTGATTAGCTTTTACTTACATATGCATCATTTCAAAAGGATGTCGTACATTCAGTTATACATATTTTGTTATAAAACGATGTCATCTATTCTATTTCTAATTAACCGTTGGATGAGTTACACGTGTACAGGTCCCTCCGAATTTCATGGAAAATATGACCGTTGGAAGAGGGAGCCGACCATTGAAAGCTTGCCTATAAATAGGATCTCATTTGAAAGAGCCCAAAAACAAGTTGATCGATCTAGAGAACACACGCTATTAAGGTGATTTCTAGAGAGAGAATCTTTTCATGCCCTGTGCGTACTGAACCGCTTGTTCAGATTTCTTTGTGTGACTCCGAATGTTGGTGATTACATTCGAGGACTTCCAGGGATAGGAAGACAGAGGTGCCGACTACCTTGAATTTAAAGGGCTTCCTTTCTGAGGAAGACAGAGGTTCCAAATACCTTGAAGTTGAGGGATTGTGGGGATATCAAGCCAGAGTTTCCGATCTTAGTATCGAGGGCTTACCCTGGTGCGGGTAAGACATACTTTCTTGAAAGTATAAATCAAGAGACCTTTATCCAAGGTTGTTGGATACCCTTATCTTTGGGTTAAAAGAGTTATTGTTTGTTACTTGTATTTACTACTTTTTTGTTTCTGCTACATATTGTATTGTAAGGAAAGTATAATCTTCTTGTATTTCCTTACACTTGTACTCTGATTAGTTTAGATTCTATACGCTTTAAGGTAGAATCTTATATTGTAAACCATGGTTCCAATTCTCCAGTTGGTGATCAGAGGTGTTGTAAATTTTCTTAGTTTAACTTTGTTAAAACTAGATTTTCCTTGTCTAAGGAAAACAAAGTTATCCATAACCAACTTTAAAGGTTCCAAAAAGTGTACAATTCACCCCCCTCTTGTATATTGAGCATCTACATCATTATTTCGATCCTACAATTGGTATCAAAGGAGGTTTCTGAAATACTCGTACTCACGTATAAGTTTTTCTTGCTCATTTTCTTTCCGATCTTTATCATTCTGAACATTTTCATTCTGAACATTATCATTCCGAGCATTATCATTCCGAACATTATCATTCCGAACTTTATCATTCTGAACTTTATCATTCCGAGCTTTATCATTTCGAACTTTTTCATTCCGAACATTGTGGTTACAAACTTTTTCTACTAACTAGTTTGGTTGCCCCATTTGTTTTAGAATGACAGGAATAAATGTTGGTTCTATTAAAAATCTAAATCCCACAAGACCACCAATCTTTGATGGTAATGACTATGAGTACTGGAGAGATCGAATGAAGACTTTTGTTATCAACACTGGAGTGGACAATTTCTTTAAGATTAATTGTGATTATAAAATACCTGATAAAAAAGTTAGAACATTCACTAACCAGGAAAAGCAAGAGTATCTACTCAATTATAAGGTACGCAATACTTTACTATGTTCAATGACTAGAAATATATATAGCCAGATTTCTTCTTGTGAAGTATCTAATTGTATCTAGAAGAAGTTAGAAGTTACACACTTCGGCACTTCTAACGTGATTGAAACTAGGAGAGCTATGCTTATAGATGAATACCATGGATTCAATTTTCCGTATGGAGAACCAATATGAAAAGTTCAACAGAGGTTTATGAATATAGTCAACCACTTACAGTCTATGGGAGAAAAAGGGTTAGATGATGAATCCCTTGTAGATAAGATAACTGATATTATGCCCAATGAGTGGGAATCAAAGAGAACAGCTATAGATGAGAACATGAAGGTCACTCAAATTTCTCTTGATGAGCTATTCATAACTCTTCCCCAACATGAAACAAGAATGAAGAGAGATGCTGACAACATCAAAAAGAAGAATGGGAATGGTACTATTGCTTTTACAAAATTATCAAAACATATGAAAGCTAAGAGTCCTGAGAGAGTAACCAGACTCAAGTATAAGAAGGTGGTTATTCAATCAGATTGTAGTGAAAGTAAAGTATCATAAAATGAGTTAGAAAATCTTGCTCGAAGGATGAACAAGATAGCCGGCCAGAGAAATTTCCAATCCAAGTATAAGTAAAAGGAATGGAAAGAAAGGAAGATAGAGAAGTTACTTGTTACGAATGCATGAGAGATGGACATATTAGACCAGATTTCCCTCTACCCATTAAGAAAGAAAGGAAAGAAAGAAATTCTGAAAGGAGTAGGAAGAAGTATTACAAAACCAAAGATATGAAAGTTCTGAAAGCAAATGACACATGGAGTGCCAGTGTTGGTGATTCTTCAGATGAATCTTCAGATTATGAATCTTCAGGAAAGAATAATCTTGGTCTTATAGCCAGATTACCTATTAACAATCATTCCTTTATGGCTAAGGTATGAAATGATGAATCATTGACCAATGTATCTTTAAATTCTAATGATAGTGAGCATTATAACTCCTCAGATGAAGAATCCTCTTCCAATGAAGAAAATACATCACCTACATATGAATAAGTTTCTAGGTTTTCTGAACTTCATGAGATTGAGAACTCTAAACTCAATAAGAAACTTGATAAGGAAAACTCTAGGAATTCTATTCTTACAAAAGAGATATCAGATCTTTCCAAATATCTTGATATGAAAAATTCTGATTTTATAAGTATTTCAAAAAATCATGAGGAAGTATGTTCTGAGAGGAACAAACTTTCTAAAGAGTTAGAAAAAGTAATTTCTAAGAAAAGTGTTTTCGAGCCTAGCTCTAGTTCTAAATCTAATTATTTTGAAGATAAAAACATGGTTATCAAAATCATGTCTGAAATTTTTTCCTTAAATAAGTGTTTGTCGAACTTTACTCATGGTAATGAAAATTTTGATAAAATGTATTCTCAAATATGAACTTTACGAAACAAGTCCAGATTTGGTTATACCTAGGAAAAACCAATTTTTAGTAACAACTACTTTGTTCCACAAAGTTCCCCATTCTGTACCAAGTGTCAATGTGGTGGTCATTGGGCAAAGAATTTTTCTTTAAATAAAATCCAATTTCTCAATTTTCATAAAGCCTATTTTTCTACGAAAGTGTGGGTTCCTAAAATTTTGTCCAGGATCCAAGAAAATTTGGATTCCAAAAGTCTAATTCTTTTCTTGTTTTCAGGAAGATAGAGGATGTACCAACAACAATACATGGTACATGGATAGTGGATGTTCCTGGCACATGACTGGTAACAAAATCTATTTTTAAAAGATTATCAAAACGAAAGGAGGAAAGGTAAATTTCGGAGATAACGCACAAGGTGAAATTATTGGTATTGGTAATATTGTTCTTCTAGGTAAAACTTTGATTTCAAAATTTTTATTTGTTAAGGGTCTTAAGCACAACCTCATTAGCATAAGTCAGTTTTGTGATGAAGGGTACCTTGTGAATTTTAGGAATGATAAGTGCTTTGTACACAATTCCAAGGATGAATTTATTCTCTCATCTAATAGGCAAGAGAATGTTTAAACTTTGAACTTAGAAGACCTATGGAGCCAAGATTTACCTTTCCTAAGTGTAATGGAAGATCATTCCTAGCTATGGCATAGAAGACTAGGACATTGTAACCCTAGAAAATTATGTAAACTCTCTAAGAAGAAACTAGTTATGGATCTAACCGAGCTTAGATTTGATTCTTCCAAATTTTGTGATCCTTGTCAATATGGAAGGCAACATAAATCTAGTTTTAAATCAATTGCTGAAGTCTCAACGACTGATGCATTACAGTTAGTGCACATGGATCTTTTTGGTCCAACAAAAACTTGAAGTATTAGAGTCAAATACTATGTGTTTGTTCTAGTTGATGATTACACCAGATTTACTTGGGTATATTTTATAGCAAAAAAGTCTGAAGTTTTTTCTTAATTTAAAAGTTTTAGAGCACAAGTTAAAAATGATAAAAATTTTCCACTGAAAAGTATTCATAGTGATCAAGGAGAAGAATTTCAAAATTCTGATTTTGAAACTTTTTGTAGTAGGAAAGGTATTACTCACAATTTTTCATCCCCTAGAACTCCTCAACAAAATGGTGTAGTTGAAAGAAGAAATATAATTCTTCATGAGATAACTATAACCATGATGAGTGAATATTCTATAGCTAGAAATTTCGGGGCTGAATTTGTAAGTACTTCTTGGTATAAAATAAATCGAGTTTTGATTAGACCTTTTCTTAATAAAACTCCTTATGAGTTATGGAATGGTAGAAAATAAAGACTTTCCTACTTCAAGGTTTTTGGTTGAAAAGTATTCATCCTGAATACTAAAGATAACTTACATAAATTCACACCAAAATCTGATTAAGGAATTTTCATAGGTTATTCCACAACATCTAAGGCTTATAGAGTTTTTAATAAAAATACTTGTACTGTTGAAGAAACAATGCATGTAAAATTTGATGAGTCTGATCATTTTGTTTTAAAACAATCCCAACCTATATCCTCAGATGTGTTTTAAAAAATTAATTGTCAACCCTTAATAGAAGATTCTTCTCATAAGGAAAATTTTCAAGAAGATAATTCTGAAATATTTACCCCAAAAGACATTCAACTCTATGTTGATGAACAGGTTCTATAAAACCCAAATCAAGTGTTTCTTAAGAATCATCCCAGTGATAGTATTGTTGGTGATGTAAATCAACAGGTAAGGACTATAAATTCCTTAAGAAATGAAGTAGAACATCTAGCATTTCTTTCCCAATTAGAACCAAAAAGCACTGATGAATCTTTAGGTGATGATGATTAGATCAAAGCCATACCAGATGAACTAAATGAATTTGAGAGGAATAAAGTCTGGTCCTTGGTTGAAAGACCTAAGGAAACTTCTGTTATTGGAGTAAAATGGGTTTTCAAAACCAAATGTGATGAAAATGGATTCATAGTAAGAAATAATTCTAGACTCGTTGCTAATGTCTATAATTAGAAAGAGGGAATAGATTATGAAGAATATTATGCTCCTGTAGCTAGAATTGAATCTATTCATATTCTACTTGCCTTTGCAGCATTATTTAATTTTAAGCTATTTCAAATGGATGTGAAATGTGATTTTCTTAATGGTTATGTTCAAGAGGAAGTTTTTGTTGAACAACCTCCTGGTTTTGAAGATACCAAACATCCTGATCATGTTTTTAGACTTACCAAATCATTGTATGGTCTTAATCAAGCCCCCCGAGCATGGTAGGATAGACTCACATGATTTTTGCTTCAAAATAACAATGTTAAGGGAAATGCAGATCCAACCCTTTTTATAAATAAATATAAGAAAAATGTTTTTATTATTCAAATTTATGGTGATGACATCATATTTGGTTCAACTCAGCAATCTTTAACTGATTCTTTTGAAAGTCCAATGAAATCTGAGTTTGAAATGAGTATGATGGGTGTGTTAACTTTTTTCCTTAGTTTTCAAATTTCTCAAAAACCAAAATGAATCTATATATCTCAACATGAGTATATTAAAGATCTTATCAAAAAGTGTTGTTATGAAAAAACTAAGAGTATAAGTACTCCCATTGGTACCTGAAACTTTTTAGATCTTGATGAAGCTGAGAAACCAGTAGATCAAACATCTTTTAGAGGTATGATAGGAAGTCTACTTATCTTAATAGCTAGTTGACCAGACATAATGTTTTTAGTGTGCTTATGTGCAAGATATCAATCCAATCCCAAGGAATCCTACTTAAAAGCAGTGAAAATAATTTTTCGCTACCAAAATGGAACCATGGATCTAGGATTACTTTATACTTCTAGAAATGATTTTGTTCTAAAAAGCATTTCTAATGCTGACTTTGGTGGATGTAGAATGGATAGAAAAAGTACATCCGGAACTTGTCATTTCTTAGGAGATTCATTAGTTTCTTGGTCCTGCAAAAAAGCATCATTCTGTATCACTTTCCACTACTGAAGCTGAATATGTAGCAGCTGGAAGTTATTTTTCTCAAGTGTTTTGGATGCAACACACACTCACACACTATGGACTAAGTTTTACTAAGACTCAAATATTGTGTGATAACACATGTGCCATTTCCCTAAGTAAGAACCCTGCATATCACTCTCCTACAAAGCACATAGATATTAGGCATCACTTTCTTAGGGATCAAACACATAAAGGAGATATCATTCTTCAGTTTATCGGAACGCAAGATCAACATGCTAATATTTTCACAAAATCATTACCCTCCGATATATTTGAATACATTAAACAAAAGTTAGTATTGGTAACAGTAAGGTAATAATTCTTTATTAAATTCTTGTTGAACAATTCCCATAATAGTAATAAACTCCTCTTTATAGGGGGGTACATTTGATTGTTAGTAAAAATAATTTATATAGTGAGTTTTTTTCAAACTTTTCGGATGTGAAGTTTTCGGAATTGAAAATTTCTGAAACTAAAATTTCCCGAATGGGAATTACCGGAACTGGAATTTTCAGGACTAAAATTCTCAGAATGAGAACTTTTGGAATGGAAATATTCATACTGAAAACTTCCGGAATGGAATTTTCATACTGATAAGTTTTGGAATGGAGTGTTTCGTACTGACGTTTTCATAACGATGTTTTCGTACTGGAACATTCATTTTTTTTATTTATTTATTCAAGAAGAATATTTCCAATTATGGAAAACATTTCTAGTCAATCCGTAAGCGATGATTTTCTTACTTATAGTTTGGTAATCAAATTTTTCTTACTGGTATTTTCCTTGTTTTTAAAAGTTCAGATTCTAGTTTTTCCTCAAATCCAGATGTTTTCTTTAAAAACCTCAAAAGATCGGAGTCAAGTTTTCCTTGTGGGATTGTTCTCAACAGTCAGATCAGATCAAATCTTTTCAACCGTTAGATGGCTTTTGGAAGACCAACGATCACATTCTTTTCCTATATAAAGGGGACCCCGAGACTCGTCCCACATCGGTTTTTCCAAGCTTTTGCGTCTCGAAGCCCTAATGCCCTTCTTAAGGCTGGTTCCGAAATTTGTAAAGCCAATCTGAATCTTTCAGATTACTTCACTCTGAATGTCTTTTGAAGTAACTTCTCAAGATATGTCAACTATGAAACCAATATCAAAGTGGTTAGTCTTTAGGGAATGATTAGTTCAACCGGATTGATATAAGCTTGATTCCCTTATTTCATAGAATATTATACTGAATGGATGGGAAGATGTCTGCATAGCAATGTCTGATAAACAGGATCCGGTTTATAATGATTTGTTGATAGAGTTTTACGAGTCTATTTCCTTCTAGATGGAAGATGGCAGAGAGAGGTTTTCTTTCAAGTCTTATGGGAAGACTTATAAGCATTCTTACACCAAGGCCGTGAGCCTGGTTGGTTTATCATATAAAGGAGAAGCTGAATTCTGCTTTCACAAACATCCTGATGTACAAGGGAGTTTCAATAGGAAGAAGGCACTGAAGTGTCTTGGGCTTAAGGATGATTCAACAATTAAGATTGCTCGTCTCACTCTGAACAATAGAATCCTTCAGGTATGGGTGCAAGGCTTTCTGGTTCCAAAAATAGGTGATAAAGACAATTTAAAGAAGAGTGATATCTATGTCTTAGATTTCTTGGTAAATCTAAGAAAGATAAATCTAATGAGGCATGTCTTCGTTATGATCAAGAACATCAAAGAAGGCATTTAAAGAGCTCAGATTATCATGTTCCCTGCCTTACTATCTAAGCTGATAGTTCGGTTCTTAGAATCCTTCAAGGTTTCCTGCAAATCGATGATCCGGAATTGCAAACACATGTTAGTTAGTGATGTTACTCTCAAGAGGATGAAGATGGGGTTTTCCACTGAATCCGGAGAATTTTATCCTCTGTGTGTGGAAGAGGTTGAAGCAGCTCAGAATGAATCACAGAATCCAGAACCATCCAAAAAGAAAAGAAAGAAGAGAAAGGTTAAGGAATTAGTTGCTAATGAAGTAATTTTCCAAGCTAAGGAAACTGAATCTGCACCTCCCAAGTCAAAGAAGCAGAAAACATATACAGATGTAGTGGCAGCCAAGTGGAGGGAAGATAAAGAGAAGAGGAAGGAAGGGGATCCTCAATTCGGATTGGATCCTGCTGAGGCTAAGGCCTTCAAGGAAAAAGCTGCTGAGGAGCTAGAGAGACAAGATAAGGAAAAGAAAATGAAAAAGAAGATGTCCGAAGGTGAAGTGGTGCAATCTTTGTTGAAAGGTACAGAGTTAGCTTCCAGAATGCTTCTTGTTCCGTAAACTTTTGGTGTTGAACCTTCTTTACCAGAAACTCCAGCTAAGAACTATGTCACTTCGGATAAATCCAAGGGTAAAGAAGTTGTTGATGAAACTGAGATGGATGTTTCTGAAGTCGTATAGGAAGAAGTTGAAGAAGAAGAAGAAGAAGAGGAAAGTGAAGATTTGGATACCCTAATCAAGCAAGTATAGGACTATAAAGATAAGGCTGAATCCGAAAAGTTAGTTACTCCAGGTAAGGGAGATGTGGAAGCTAGCAAGAAACATCAAGAAGAAGAAGAATGAAATGTGTTTTATGATGAAGATGAATCCTACGAGAGGAATTTTCTTGTGGAAGTTCAAGAAAAACAGAAACCAGATGAAGACCAGATCGTTCAAGTTTCTGAATCTGATGAAGTATCTCCTAATGTGGAACCCATTCCGAAATCTCATAAGGGGAAGAAAGCTCTCATGGAGAAACCTATAAAATATCTCATCAGGAAGAAATAGGTTGGTGGTACCTTTAGAAGGAAGCTAGTGCAAGTTGAAGAAGAGCAATCTCAAGAAGAAATTTCTGATTCAAAATCATCATCTCATGGGCATGATTTTGTGGTTCAATCTCTAAAGATGTTAGTGGACACAATTCTGAATCTTCCAAAAATAGATTATAGATTCCAGATGCTGCAACAAAGCATGAATCAGAAATCAGATTCTTTATCCATGGTCATGGATAAGTTTGTAAAGTTGGAAGCTGAAAAGAAATTTTTTCTGATCGACTATGATATACATAGAAAGTCTTGCAGTAAGGTAAAAAATTGGTATAAGAGAGTTGAATAATACTTGGTTGTGTATGATAATTTTCAGAATGACGTGAAAAAATATTTTGTCACAGTAGATAAAAAGGTTAAGAATCTTGAAGGTGAGCTGATTATTGAGCATAGTACCCAGAGTCAACAAGTGATGGAACTGAATGAAAAGGAACAATCTCTAGCTCAAAATCATATAAATGATAGAAATCTCCAGATTGTGCTTGAAAAAAGAGTTTTTCAGCAAGATGAGTTAATAAAGTTGCAGAAAGAAGCCTTGGAGGCTCAGGCAGAAGCTCTAAAAATCCAAGAATAAAAGGTAAAATCTTTGGAGAAGCAAGGTGAGGAAGATCAAAGGGACTTGAATAAACTCAAAACCTTGTTAAATAATCTCATCCCGAAGGAAAAGGAAGACAAATGAACCCACTCCGATCTTTTTTTATGGTTTTCTTTCCTTGTAGAAATTTTCCCAACTCTAATGAAATTTTATTTGGATGGATTTATCTTGTTATATACTAATGTTTCAGGTATCATAATTTGTTTTCCATTCCCTTCAATTCTTTTTGAAAATCACAAAGGGGGAGAAGGAAAAATAACTACTCCTAAGGAGGAGAAAGGAAAAATTTCGAAGAGAAATATCCTTAATGAAAGGGGGAGTTTCATAGTATGATGTTTTTCATTCTTACAATAATGAAAACTCCACTCCGGAAACTCAAAATACAATCCTTAGAGTTGCAATGCCTATGTGGGAGTTAGTTGTATTCAATTTTATCCATGAACAAAGGGAGATAAGTGTTTAATTTCAAAGTCTAATGAAAATTTTCAAAATCCTTATATGCTGTTTCGAAAGGATGTTTGTGCTTTCCAAAAAAGGAGAGATTGTTGAGTCAATAAGGTTTTCCTTCTGACTTTTCCATTCCTTCTTGTTTTGAAAATCACAAACATTTTATACTTAAGAAATTATTATTTTTACCCCCATAAGGAAAATTTACTTCTTTAAGGAAATTTACCCTAACCTAGATTTTCTAATACATAGCCATATTTTCATAAGTACAACAACCAGATTCATACCCCAAATCCCAGAGCCATATAATGAAAAGATTTGGAGCATTCTGTTTTTAGGATCCGAATTCTGGATGTGATTTGAAATGATGTTCTAATCTGAATTCTGGACTCCGAACTTTCATGAGTTCGACTCTGAACTCTTAAGCAGTTCGACTCCGAACATTTAAGATGTTCAACTCCAAACTCTTAAGTATTTCGACTCCGAACTCTTAAGTAGTTCGACTCCGAACTCTTAAGTAGTTCAACTCCTAACTCTGAAGAAGTTCGACTCTAAACTCTCAAGTACTTCGACTCTAAACTATCAAGTAGTTCGACTCCGAACTCCTAAGTAGTTTGACTCCAAACTCTGAAGAATTTTGACTCCGAACTCTCAAGTAGTTCGACTCATAACTCTCAAGTAGTTCAACTCTGAACTCTTAAGTAGTTCGAATCCAAACACTAAAGAAGTTAGACTCCGAAATCTCAATAGATCTACTCCGAACTCTTATGTAGTTCGACTCCGAACTCTGCAAGTTCAGATTCTGATCTCTGGTGAAACTAGACTCTGAATTCCTATAAAGCAGAATCTGAACATTTCTTAACACAGAATCTGATTTTTATTTTGGTTAAGATCTAAACTTTTGACATGCTTACACTCCGAAATTTTTATTAGCTTTTACTTATATATGCATCATTTCAAAACGATGTCGTGCATTCAGTTATACATGGTTTGTTATAAAACAATGTCGTCTATTCTGTTTCTAATTAACTGTTGGATGAGTTACATGTGTACATGTCCCTCTGAATTTCATGGAAAATATGACCGTTGGAAGAGGGAGCCAACCGTTGAAATTTTCATCTGAAAGAGCTCAAAAACAAGTTGATCGATCTAGATAACACACACTGTTAATGTGATTTATAGAGAGAGAATCTTTTCATGCCTTGTGCGTACTGAACCACTTGTTCAGATTGCGTTGTACGACACCGAATGTTGGTGATTACATTTGAGAACTTCCAGGGATAGGAAGACAGAGGTGCCGACTACCTTGAAATTTGAAGGCCTCCTTGCTGAGGAAGACAGAGGTTCCAAATACCTTGAAGTTGAGGGTTTGAAGGGATATCAAGACAGAGTTTCTGATCTTAGAATCGAGGACTTACCCTGGTGTAGGTAAGACAGACTTGCTTAAAAGTATAAATCAATAAATTTTTATCCAATGTTGTTAGATACCCTTCTCTTTGGGTTAAAAGAGTTATTGTTAGTTACTTGTATTTACTACTTGTTTGTTTCCGCTGCATATTGTATTGTAAAGAAAGTATAATCTTCTTGTTTTTCCTTACACTTGTACTCTGATTAGTTTAGATTCTATATGATTTAAGGTAGAATCTTATATTTTAAACCTTGGTTCCAATTCTCTAGTTGGTGATCAGAGGTGTTGTGAATTGTTTTAGTTTAACTTTGTTAAACCTAGATTTTCCTTGTCTAAGGAAAACATAGTTATACATAACCAACATTAAAGGTTCCAAAAAGTATACAATTCACCCCCTCTTGTATATTGAGCATCTACTTCTTTATTTCAATCCTACAGTAATTGGTATGGTTTTTGGGATGTATAATTCTTATATCTACATGTATCAAAAGAAAATGTAAAACTAGGACCACAAATTAGGATGAATAAAGTTAATACACCTTTGTATTAAAAGATAATGAATGTTTTGAATTATAATACTAGAAATAATCTTTTGAAGAATGGAGAGTAAATATTAGACTATATGAATAACAAAAAATAGGTTTAAATTAGGACCAATAAATTCAAGTTGGGTTCCACATCTGTAGTTGTTTAAATATAGAAAAAAACTTCAAATAATCCATTTCGATACTCTAATAAAGCTACTAATTTTAAAAAATAATTTATTTTGATTTACATAGAATATTTTAAAATATAATGAAGATAAAAGAAGAACATGTGAAATAAAATGTTAAAGTGAATGAAAACATTCACATAAAGAATATGAATTTCAAGACACATCATAAATAATGTTCAACTAAAGAGTCTTAGAAAAAAATTGTGGGAGGTTAATCAAATCTAGTCACACTAAAAAAACATTTAATTATGATTATAGTACACTAATAATTACTATGAAAATATGAAATTTTCACCAAATGATAGTTTTATGTTTATAAAAAATGTAAAGAGTAGTAACCAATATAATTAATATGTATATTAGAAAATATTATTACTAACCAAAGATATGTTAGATATAAAAATTTCTGTAGTGGCATTAATAATAGAGATTTTTTTTAGAAAATACTCTCAAACAGGTTAGTCACAATGATGAGGAATGATATCTACTTTATTAAATTATCTTTATATATTGAATTTTTGACTAAAATATAGGTAATTTACATTGATGAAAGTTATCATGTGGATAACCTAAGAAGATGTATATGTTGTTAATGTCAGTCCATAAAGGGAAGTAGGAAATATACCAGATTGATAATATATT
The DNA here is from genome assembly GCA_963277665.1 of Viscum album. Classification (NCBI taxonomy): domain Eukaryota; kingdom Viridiplantae; phylum Streptophyta; class Magnoliopsida; order Santalales; family Viscaceae; genus Viscum; species Viscum album. Next base: position 1,199,912,861 of record OY728131.1, read on the forward strand.
TAGTATTCAAAGAAGAATGTATTGAACAAGATCATCCTTGGTGGAGAAGTTAATGCTTTTAAAACAAAAAAACCACATAAAGTAATCCATTTTTGTGAATTCAAAGCTTCAAACATTATCTAATCAATCAATGGAAATGTTCCTCTATGATGATGAGTATTAGGAGTGTCTCTATAAATGGGATAAAATTAAATATGATCTTAAAGAAACTTCCAGAATTATTAATCCATGTAAATTTTAATATTATGGAAGGTAAATGTATAATGTTCATAAATAATTATTGTTTTCTTAATCTCCCAACAATGGTATAAATATTAGATGCTAACATAATTTGGAATTAATTGATTTATTAAATAACATAAATAGGAAGGGTTGAAAAACAATTAAGGTTGTTTCTGATGTATAAAACCTACACTTTTACATTTGTGATTTTATCCAGGGTGTCGTAGTGTGTAAAAAATTTAGGGTGATATATTTCATGAAAAATTTGTAATATATTTGGAATCATCAAGTATCACTGATTAATTTTTTTAGAAAGCTATAAATAATTGAATTAAATTTATTTTTTCTCTTAGAATCGTATTTTTTGTTTATAGATATATTTTATGTATTAATCAAATACTTGTATTCAAAATTGATAATGTATCAAATGGAATTAGTTTGGAATGGTTTTAAAATATTTATTGAATATGATTTTATAAAATATTATCATATACATTTAATATCATGTTAATAAAATGAAGCTAAATAAAAATTAAATTATATTTTATAAATGGATATTATTATATAAAATCAATTATTTAGAGAGAATGAATGGTACTCAAATTTAAATATTATTTTATGTGGGTTTTTAAAATAAATAAAAATAAAGATATTTTTAATCCCACTTTGTGTGTGATTTATTTATTGTCAATCACTATCAATGAATGTGAAATTATTTTTATATGGAATAAAGAAGATCTGGAGTACAAAAATTTCTTTGAATTATGTAGAAAAACCCTGAGTATTGAATCATATTTTATTAATATAATTCATGTAGGTAGAATAATTTTGAATCGGTTTGATGCTCCCACCTTGTATGTTTTTCAGACATATTGAAGAAAAAATATGTTTTAAGATTTATGTTTTTATAGGTAAATACTAATTAATATGAATTTATATTTATAATGAAAATTTTTGATGATGTTCTATGCATATGGTTTCATACTTGAAATAATTAATATTATGTGTAAAAAAACATGGATTAAGTGGTGTTTAAATGAAATAGGGGATAACTAAATGTTGGATGGAAGTTCGTTACAGTGTTTGGAATTACTATTATTTGAAGCAGTAATTCACATAATAATATATGAGAATGAAATTTCACTATAAAATACAACATAACCTCCTATGTATCCATGTTTTCACAAGGACACATGATTGGTCATTACAGTTTCAATACAGACATGAGTGGCTTTGGCGGTGATAAAAAGTGGTAGACACTACATAGGATAAAGAGTACATTGCTATAATATTGGGAATTATGATAGACATATAAGGTCTATGTGGGACCTTAAATATTTATCAAATAGATGATAAATCCTTTTTATAATAAATAATTGAAAGTCCCCATTATTTTCTATAAGGGATCGTGAAAAATGTGCACTATTCTGGGATTGAAACATGAACATGTTGTATTGAAATAATGACATCTAAGTTATCTTATCTATAAAAATCTAATTAATTTTACATCCCATTGTTAATTTACTATAATATTAACCTATAAAAGTTACTACATAGTAAAATATGACTAGAATATTATTTTCTAGACCATTATATGTTTATATGTTCATGTAGAATAAAATTTATTAGAAGTATCACATGATTCTGAAAGGTGTTCCTAAGTTCTATAGAAAAAATGAAATTCCATTGTCACTATTTTCTTTTTGAAGAATTATGAGGTGGTAATTATTTCTTGTATGTAATAAGAACATTGAATGAAATTGACAATAAAATAACATAGTGTTTTTAGTATTTTATTTTTCATTGTATATTTGAAAAAAGCTGATTGTAAGGTGAAATTGTGTAATGTTCATGATTCTTATATAGTCTTGATCAAAGTAAAAGTGGTTGATGAATACATGTTTTATATAATGGGAATACACCAAAGGGTATTTATGAATAGATATCCACCCAAGTGGATTCATTAATATAGATCCACATAAGGGAGATAAAAAAGTATATAATACTAAATTTTTCTCTATATATGTTAGTCTTTTGAATGACAAAAATATATGAATCATCCAATCATGCAATTATTTTTATAAATTTATAAATATGGGGAAAACATATATTTAATTAAATAAACACCACAATGATGCATATAGTTATTATAGTAGTTGATGAGGAATGATTATTTCACAACTATAAAATGGAATGAAACATTACAAGCACAAAAAAAATGTTTTTCATGAAGTGGTTTCTTCTAGTTTGTTTAAAGATAAGAAAATTTAAAAGAGAAGCTATGTGATTTTTATAATGTCTATATCTCTATAATTTTGAATTATTATGATTCATGGTAATTTAAAATATGTGTACATGTGGAAATGTGAATACATAATAGGAGAAATAAAGAATGGTGAATATGAAAAATTAATATTGCTACAAAAAACACATAAATATTATTCCAGTCAAATAAAAGAATAAAAAAGAGATCTGATACTATTCCATCATGATAAAATATTGATAATATAAGAATAATGATATATAATTGATTTTGAATATTATCAATAGATTATGATTTCAAAAGATATAAAAGAGATAACCAGTCCTACAATTGTGAACTAAAGAAGAAAATAATGAGATAAGAAGAGAAGTTATGAATGGTTTAGTTCATATAAAATAAAAAAATATCATTCATTTATAATAAAGAAAAAGTATCTTCTATCATTATTCTATTTTGAAGATTAAGAATAATGTGGCTTCTTGGATGCTAATAAAAAAATATTTGAAGAGGGAGAATAATATGGACTAGTAGATCGACAATTTAGATTTTTCAATTCATGAATGGGTCTCTTGTTATTTCCCAATTATATAGTAAACTGCTAGGATGTAAGTATAATGAAAAAAAGGATGGTTTAAATATTTAGGATACTAGTAATACATGCTCTCGATATTCCCTACTAATTATAATCATTGTTTAATAATAGTGGGTCATGTGATCCTTATGTGTTTTTTTTTCACAGAAAAGTTTTACTTATTATTTTAAAATGTGAAATTTAAAATATTAATATACATTTTTTGTGTATGTGGGTTCTGATGTGTTGTAATAAATAATGAGTGAATTAAATGATAACATGAGAAACATAAATGTTATAATAGATTGAGGTAAAATTAAATGTATAAAAAGGAAATAAAATTTCTCAATCACCAATTCACTCCCCCTTCCCTATAAGGTATCAAACACATCCCAAACCATTTCACTGAAATTGATTTTACATTCATAATTGAATAATAATAAAGTAATTTTAATGGAACAAATATGTGAATCATGAATTTAAAAAAAATACTAGATAAAAATTTAATTCCACCTTATGACTAATTCATTCTTTAATTATTTCCTCTTGCTATTTATTACAGACACTTACTTAGATATTTAGGTTAATTGATACGATAATTATCATAGGAATCAACATTAATAATTTTTTGAAATTTTGATCCTTTCTAGGATTTTAATTTTTCTCAATATCAATATAAGTTTATATGTATCAATTAGGTTGTATTGACATGTTAGAGAATATTTTTTTTGGTTAAATGTTGTAGTTTTGTAATTGATATGATGTGGTTGAGGATGTGATAGTGTGTTTGATGATGAGTAGTGATGGGAATTAATTTTTGGTTATCATAATTACAAAATGGTTTTCATGTTTTCGTGGTTGAATTAGTTAACAATATGAGTTATTTAGATAGCCAGAGACATGTAATAGTATATAGGATGTATAATTGGAATGATTTAATAAAATAATTAATAGATATGGTCTATAATAATTAGAATCCATATATTGATGAAGCATCAAATCAATGAATTAATAAATTAATGATTTTTTTAAATCTTGATTAGAATAAAATAAGATTGTACAATGAAGTATTATTAGTATTAATTTTTTGTTAGTTTATAAGTGGTTATTTAATTGATAATATTTCATAATAGTATTAATATGGAATAAAAAGTATGTAATGATAGTGTTTATTTATGATTATTAATGTCATTTATAATGTATTGGGAATATAATGATAAGAACAAAAATATGATTAATATATATATATAATTATATAATTGAATAGTTGATAATTAGTTAATGTGAAATGATTATGGCATAAGAATCAGATTATTGAGGTTTATTATAATATGTAGAAGTATAGGTTTTTTATTGTGGATTTAGGTGGCAATGTTTTTTTCTACGGTGATGACATGTATACCTCAAATGTATCTTATTAGATAGTTGACCATATATTTAGATTTTGTGATATTAAATTCAATATGGTGTTCTTATTGCTTACTCTATACCACTAAAGTCGGGTAATTAAACTGATACCCATATAAGGATACATGTTCTTGGTGTTTTCCTAAACATCAAGGATGTAGAGAAAATAAATATATATGCCTAACACTTTCCTTAGTATCTCCTATAGAAAACATATAGTATGTATAAATATAAATTTTTTGATATCATACTGTTATTTACATATAAATGTATGAGTTGTAATGGCTCCTGTTTTCATCATATATTTATATATTATTTGTAATTGATTTATCTTAATATATATATGTGTGTGTTTTATAACATTTTATTGTTTTTATGAATGTAAATAAATTTAATGTAATGGCTTAAGGTGTGTGTGCGTTTGTGTTTGGGGTCATTACATTCTCAAGGATTTGTTATGTGATATTGTTGATGTAGCAGTGATGTAGCTATGATTATATCAATGTAGATGTGATAAGGATATATTGTTTTGTGTCATTCTATGATATAACTAAAGGAAGTGATAGAAGCACTACAAAATTTGAAAATGGGCTATGTGATTGATGGTTTATATGGAGGGTTGTATGTGTGTTATCTTCTTTATTATATATCATTTTTGATAATATTTTAAAAATATATATATACATTACTTTGTTGAGTTATCATTGGTGAGGATGGAAACTTAGTTGACTTAGCTCTAGTAATGAGGTAATTTTATTTATTATTAATGAATGTTTTAGTGTTCTTATTCAATATTTCATTGAGTGGTTTTAGGAAAAATCTTACAAAATATACATGTATGATAAGAAATATATATTTCTATGTGTGTGTTTTTTATGGTGGTAGCATAGGGTTGGTGAATGGGCCATCCTATAATAGTTTTTTGTAGTTGTCAAAGTTAGCTGGTGTTCATGGAGTTACTATAGTAGGTACTATTCATAGTATTTCATTATTGAAGTTTTTAGTTATGTGTTATATTATATGAATGTGCGGATTGGTTATTTTATTATATTATGTATTTTATTTCAATATTTCCTTTTTAGGGAAATAAATACCATGTGTGTATTCTCATATCCCACGTGCTATTTACCAATTCTTGAAACTATAGAGTCGGGATTTTAAGATCATATACCTCTTTAATTCCAGCACAAAATTATTTTATGTAGAGTGGGGTCATGAAAAATTGGTATTAGAGATTTTGGATTAGTCTCAATTTAATGATTGGTGATATGAACTTGTAATTATAACATTATATTTGTCGAGAAATAATGTAGTCCAAATATAGTGCATTATATTGGAAAGGGATATTGGATATTACATAGGTGATTGGACCCATCTATGACCTAATTCATAAATATAAAGCGTAACAAATATTCATGGTTAAGTGACACTAATTGTGGTTTAAAAACCATGGTTTAGTTCTTGCATCATTCCTGATTACATATTTAATGTAATTATTCTTATGAAGTGATGTCAAAATGAAAAATAAAATATAATTTTCGATAAGATTCCAAATTTCTATTATTACATGTTCCTAATGATTTTATTGTAATTATATATAAATTTATTTTGGTTGATTCCTTAATGTTGTTTATTCTAATGAGGTAGAACGTTATGCCTCGACAAACATTCAAGAGACGTATCATTGATGCGTATTATATTTGGAGAAATTCACTCTATGGGTTTAAAAAATATAGAGTACCAAAGTATCAAAGATATATTTAGGATTTGGAGACTATTATACCATTATAATATCTAGTTATTTCTTTCATTTTGATTAGTTATTTAAAGAATAATTCTATTACACTATGAATTGTTTTTGTGTGGTGTTAATTTATATTAATGGATCGTATTTATTATTTATTATAAATAATTAATGGTCTTTTGTGATACGTTTTGTGCATAGTTTCAAGATAAATTCCTTTCACTATTTAATAGTTTTATTTTTGAAAATTATAGTTTATATCAAGTAGGAATGCTCTAGTTTAAGGGATTTTGGGATTCAATTTAATTACTTTCTTAGAGATGTTTATATACTTCTTATTGACATGGAATATTATTCATGGAATACTGAGACGTTATTGAATCTATTAAAATAGTTCTATATCACCCTATAAATTTTTTCGATGAAACTTGTTGTGGTATAAAATGCATATTTTATATAGAAATGTAAAACTCAAACTAGATCACATTTATGGTAAATTCTTCTAGAATTCTTGAGGTTGAGGGTTATAGATGAAGAGTCATAGTTTTATAATCAATCAATGTTTCAACTAGTAAGGATCTGTTATCATCTTCATGTTTCTTATTTCACTATTATAATTTGTTCTCTATCATCTACATGAAACCGATGTGTATTTTTATTTTTCTGTGTAGGTTAAAAAATAGAATATTATGTTTTGGATCTTCCTTGGTGGCCGGGATATAGATGGATGCCAATGATATGTATCGCCTTTACAAAATACCCTCTATTTCAGCATCAATAATAATACCAATTGTATGGTTCTTGAGGTTATAGATAGTTTATAATACATGGATAAGTAGTGGATATCCGTATAATTCCCCTTGTCCTCAAGGTTACAAGTCTGATCATGCTCAAAGTGGAAGCAAATTTATGTGTTAGCGAGGCCAAAGATATGAGAGATTTTAGACTTATAACATTTAGTCTATAAATCTAGGAACAACATTTTTCAAAAAGGATACCATCATTTGATCTTACAATATAGTTTATTTATTTGAAAATGGCCTTACACACTCTTTTATTGTATATTAATTATTACGATCTCTACGATTTAAGGGGATGATAAATATTGTTCCCTTTCTATTCACTATTAAATTTTTAGGTTCAATTAACTTTTATGATGTGTATAGTGAATGGAAACTAGTTTTGGTAAAGTATAAATAATCATAAGATTTAATAGTTATATGAATATTGATGACATTTCATTATTTTAATAACTTTTTATTTATCAAGGAATGTTATCATTGATACATTCTATAAGTGAGTTATGTTCTTTGAATATGAGGAATGGAATGTTATATTTTTTTTGAGAAACAAATTTATATGTACTAAAGATAATGTGATCCCTTTTCATCATATTATTTTGGGCTGTATTTATGATCAAGGGAGGCTGAACTAGTTGTTTTTCTGAAGGTTGTGAAGAGTTTCAAGATGATTTTTTCAAAGGGGTCGTAACTCCACCCCCTTGTTATGAAATCAAATTAGATATAGAGGTAAATAATGATGAATCTATGAATTTCATGTATTTATATAATATATCTATGTTTATGTTATATAATTTGAGGATTCATATTATTAATCTATTACAATAGTGCATCATTTAGACTAGTTTTTCTCTATGGGGTGTATCAGAGATTTTTTTGAAAAATGTAGTGATAAATTAATTGTTTTTTACTGAATACAATAAAATAATTACTGTGATATTTAAGAACACGAATCCACTCCTGAGGATTGAGAATTTATTTTATTATTTGGAAGGATCTAATCAATCCTAAATGATTAATTTCTAGTTAGGGTATCATCAAATTATATGTAAGGATGAACAAATCATAAAGACTAAATTGATGATTATATATATATTCTTTGATTTCATGGTAATTAATTTTTTCATCATGAATGAACCAACTATATTCATGGGACAAATGAAGTCTCCATTTTTTTGAATTACTACAGTATGTATTCAATGTTATAAGAATATCACGGTATGAGATATTATAGAAATTATTCATTATAACCGTAACTTTATAAAGATATATAATTATATGTTTCTAGATGGGGAAATTTATTTCCTTTTTAATTTTATTTCTCAACGTTGAGTATTTGTGGATCCTTTAAGTATTGAGGGGTTCATGTCTTGTGTAATTCTAGAAAAGGTTAGAAATTCATAATTTTACTAACCTTATTAGAAATTATTGGAGTTTCATGCATAATTCCACTAATATTGTAACTCATTTGAACCCCTTACCTAGAAAAGACTAGGATTGTGTATTTAAAGAATAATGTTTTACTATTTTAGAGTACATAACTAAGTAGTTGGTTAGTACTAATTTTTTATTAGATAAAGTGGGGAGTTATGATTGAGGTAATCCATGATTGACCACATCTTGGATTTAGATATGTTTTGATGTTGAAAATGGTTGTAATATCATATAAATCATAATATTTATACCCCCCAAGAGCATAATTACACTACCCATGAACAAGAGAAATCAGTAGTTCAATTTCCCAAGATGCTTTGTGGGAGCATTCATATGAGGGGGAACTGTGTACTATTCACACATCATAATAAATTGAAACATATATTCCCTTACAAAGATTTTAATATTATATAGTGATTTTGTATATAGTTTCTATAATATTATGACATTATTATCTATTAAAAATCAAATAAAGGAAATTTTATAGCTAATTAGTTTCAAAGGAGGTTATATGGTGATTTGTTTCATGAATTTATAGATTCATGGAGATTTATGTGAGAGACTCTATTAAATAATATTTTTTTGAGGAAATCTGTAATTATTAGACTATAATTTGTTAATATTATGAATGATAATGTGTATGTTATTCATGATTGGATGGAACCTTCTCAGGAACAACATATTTCTTATATTGATAATAAGAGTCTATTAGTGATCATCATTTTGGATCATGTGTTTTTCATGATCCTATTTATCAGGGGTTGTGGAGGTTTTGTTGTGGGAATAATATTTTTCCATGGATCATGAGACCCTTTGAGTTGTTATAGTTCATTGGTGAATAGTCTTATCTATTAGAACATTCTATACTTATGGGTTATATTAATGATGTTTTAAATACTTCATAACATCATCGATATCATCATGATGGCTCCCATGTCATTGATTTGGGTGTATTAAAAATTGAGGATGATACAATATTTATGAAGTGGCCTGTAAAATTTTGAGACCATTAATAAAAATCATTTCATGATTTTTCAATTCCTTTATTTAAAGTCTTATAGAGGTACAACGGTTTTTTGGAATATATAAGGGAACTCAAGTTGATGATTCATGTTAAATATCTTGATATATTTAATGAATCATTTATATTGAGATATTTATGATTTTATTTTATAAGGATATGATTGATTTGTATTCTTATTATGCTCTGATATGTTTTTTCTCTCCCGATGATTTAAAAGTTCTCATTTGAGAGGTATCTGATAAGGTGTTCGTTATGGATGATGAATGTCTTATTCCTAAGTTTGGTTCTGATTATCAAGGATGATATTTAATAGATAGATATTTAAATTAGAAAAATATACATTAAATTTTTATTTTTTAAAATTTTAGGGGTTTTAGAGATGTTGGATTTGACCTCAAAGGAGGTAGTGGGTGAAAGGACTACTTTTTTTTGAATTTTGAAGTCCAAAATGAATGATTTAATGTGGGGTAAAAATATTTTGGAAGGATTTGTGTGGTTTTTACGAAAAATTAATATTATAAAAGTAAATTCTATTTTTAGTACCATAGTGGTGTTATTTTCAGAACAATATTTCCATTTCAGTAGTTCGTATATTTGTGGTGGGAAATGGAAATTTTGGAGGTGTTTATTCCAATTTTTATACCATAGTTGTATTTTGGATGTAATAGATAAATTTTTTCATTATCTATCACATTGTGGAATCTATTTTTGAAATCATTATTCATTTCTAGATGTTTTATAGGAAACATCGTTTGAAATTATAGTTTTAAAGGTTGTTTATAAAATATACTAGTTGGAGGATTTTCATGTCCTAGTTTCTCTAAGAGAGTCAAGGTAAAATAGGGAGGATATAGTGAATATATGTAGATGTAATGCTGATATGTCTAGGAATATGTTTATGTAACTCAAATGGTCTTTTTCAAGTATGTATCATATAATTATATGACTTATCAAAGGTATAATAATTTCAAAAATATGTTTTGTTTGTTTTGGGTGGAGAATTGTTTAATGGAAAATTAGATGTATGGTAACATTCTTATTCTATAAATTTTATTGATATAATATTTCTTGTTCATATATTAATTATCTGTATGAATAATCCATGGTGAGTATGTGGACTTAATTGTCATTTTTTTATAACAATTTGCTTTTTTTTCTATTCAATGGGTATTTAGTATGCTTCGTCAACATTTTTTTACAAGAGGATTTTAGGAGGATTATACATTGTATATTTTTATGATAAAAAATATATATACATATATATGTATAAATTTATATGTATATATATATATATCATTTTTAGGACAATATTGGTGAACATTAATGAAGCTACTAGGTCACAATGGTTTTTAGTGTTAGATAGTGTATATAGAGTTACTGCCATATATTCCTCTCAGGGTATTTACTTTTTGGGGTTTTTATATATCAAATTACATTTATGTTGGGATTTTTTAATGTTAATGAGATTATTGGAGACTTTCATAAAACAATAGGATTTATTAGTGAAATTCCTCTTATATGTGTGTTCTTATACCCTCAATGCTATTTTCTAACCCTTGTAATATTATAGGAGAGATTTTGGGGGTGACACTCTTTTGTACAATTAGACTAGAAGGGGTTCTAGTGGTGGTCGTTTGTGATACATATACATAAATACATGTTTAATAGTATAAATATATGATTTCAAATAATTTCATTTCTCCTTAAATAATATATTTATGTTTGAATTACAATAACAAGTATAAAATCATTAATATTTATATTACAACTTCATAAAAATAATTTCATTTATATTTTTTAACTGTTAAGCTACGATGACACAAAATCTCATAATAAAATATATCATAACTATTAAAATGATAAAACATCAAGAACCATGATTACCTTTAATATGGAACATCAAATTAGGCCCGAATATAATATTTAATCTATTAAAATTGTCACATATTATTAAATAATACAAATACTTTGAATTAATAATAATGTATATGCCATTATAATTTATTTTTTATAAATTATAAGTCATATAGAAGAATCTTGGAAATAAGTTCTGGGTTTCTATTAAATCTATTTCTTTATTTTTTTTAAATTCATTCTTATTACACACTCTATACAGTTATCTATTAATTTTCTTTCATGACCTATTGTTCATCATTATTTATAACGATGATTATATTTTATTTTCTTCTCATGATGGAATTAGTCAACATAATATAATTATTTTATTATATTTTCATTGGTTCAAATTGATAATTCCATTTATGGGTTGAAAGTGTATGGTTTTAAATTTTATTACTCATGAAATAGTTCTTCGAAATTTTATATCAAGATGGGTAATTACTAAATACACCCCCCTACTACATTGGGTAATTATTTAATCCTAGAAGTATCCATATTGTAATTAACTAGTCATATTACTCTATTACAAGTGATTATAATTTATTATGATTGTTTATAAGTGACATAAATATACTATACCAACAAACCTTCATTATTATTGTAATCATGATTCCTTATGATTTTAATTTAAGGAAAATATATATTTTCATCAATATAGGATATGAACATGATTTCATTATTGAATATAAGTTTTGGCCATAAAAAATTAAATGTCATTCCTAATTATTTTTCTGTTATTTTCATTAATTAACTTATTTTATCCCATTTTAGACACATTACATAACATTATGTCATCATCAAAAATATTATAATTATTTTTATAGTGTTTAAGGATGATAAGAATGAGTAATGAAGTTTAAAATTCATGTTATTGATATCAGTTAAAAATGTATAAAATTTATTATTTAAAGAATTTTTTTTGTGGAAACAAGTATTCTAATTTGTACAGTGCGGGATTCTTATTTAATGAATTTCCCATATATATAAAAGTATAATACTAATGGTTATGGGAATGTCTGTTTTGGATTTTTTTTATGAATATATAATTATGGGATGGTTATATTCAATCCTTTAACGATACATTAATAAAATATCTACAAATTTTCCAATTAAAACTTCTACATAATATATATGTGCACACAGATTAATCAGAACAAATAATATATAAGATATTTTTTTAGGATGGCCCTGAAAATCTCTGATTGAGAGGTCCCTTGACGTGTATGAGAATCAAATTGATATAACATGATATTTATAAAAAGAATTTATTAAAACATTATATCACCATTATCAAATACATTAAAGGATAATCCTATATAATCATATAATAAGTATGCATGTTTGTAAAAATATAATTAATTATATCTAAAATTTAGATTAGTGACAATAAAACATACACCAAATTACTTACTTTTTCATATGTGAAATTAATGATTCAACCATCATATACACCATACCCAAAAACATCTAACTATAATTTTTCAGAAAAAATAAATATCAGGTATTGAAATAAAAACAATATACGAAAATGTTTAAACTTCCAATACATTATTGTGACATCGACAAATTGGTTTTACTTTTTATGTATTGATAATAACATTAAATATTGAACACTAATTTTCCAATTAACTAATTATACATTATATTTATATAATAGTGTTCATAAATTAAACTATTAACATTAAACTATATATATATATATATATATATATTATTTATACCCTTGTGATGTGAAACAAATGTGTTAAAATAAGTTCTCAACAAATAAAACCTAACTATATGAAACAACTAGATTGAAAAATTACATAATTTCATTAAATATCATATTTTTGAATAGAGGAAATTAGTTTTTATCTAATAGAAATTAATGCACCCTTTTTGTTAATAATTTTTTCTCCTTATAATTTCATGATTTAAATAAATATTTAAATTAGCATATTAACTATTTATCATATTAAAAAAACCAACATTACATTTTTATTTTAGTGTTATTTAACTCAAAATAAGGTAAAATTAGATTTCAATAATTTCACGTAATTAATTTTCAAAACATGTTTGATTTAATTATACACATACCTTATAATCCTAAATAGTTCAAAATTTATAATCATTACAATTAATTTTATATTATAAATCATTAAATAAGAAGTATATCAATAATATTTGTGATGATATTTTTATAAATTTTCTACATGAAAATGATGATTCCACTAATAATATTACTATTTACTCTTAAAAATTTTGACACATGAAATATTATTCCTGTGATGAACCAACCCAAGTCGACCCTGAATAGGTCACGTGAGTAAATACACAACAAGGCCTCAGGGGAATTCACGATCCATCCAGGTAGAGAACTAGTGTTTAGGATCAGAGATAATATAATGGGGAATGATTTATCCCATAATAAATATAAATTTGATTTAAATTATGAAAAAAATAACAAAACATAAAAAAATAATCCCTAAATCACTAACCCAAATATATACATAATCATATCCAGATAAAAAAGATATAAAGAAAGAAAGGAAAGAAATAACAAAACTGAAACCTGACATGATCTCAATGTGACTTCATGATTACAACCATCCATTAGATCATCCCACTCCACTGGAATACCTGAATAAAGCTAAACCTAAAAAATATCTTAGATCTACCAACACAAAGAGGCACACATATGGTTCGAACATAAACATCCCATTAGGTAAGCACCAAAAATTAATATATTTTCATTTCCCAAATAGTCCATATATGATATTTTTTGTTACATTTAAGTAAAATATGGATTTTGATATAAAAATATTTGAATTCATATTTTTTAAATCCAAATTTTAATACCAAAAAGGATAGTGCAAACACAATTTGAGGAAAGTACAAGATAAATGAAAATCCAACTAAAAAATACAAGGGTAAAGAAAATCATTCTATAAATGAATGAAAAAAAGTAGGTACGTGCATAAAGATACTATAAGAACAAGCATCCAAAGTGTAACATAATTAAATAGGAAAATAAAAATATGTAATCATGAGGTTTTCTAAAGCTTACCTAGAATAAATCCTAGGATGTACTCAGCCTAAAACCAAATTTTAGTATATGGTTCACCTATACAATCAATATCCAACCTAGCTCTTTTAAACTATCCTCACTATTCAAAATCCATCTTGAACTATACTCTTTCTAGGATGTTCTAATCTGTCAAATTGGGGCTAAAAAGAAATAATCACTCGACACTCTAGATGACATCTAAGAATTCCATGATAATAATATATTGGATAATGGGGAGATTATAACACTGTTGGAATTAAATATAACACACATATGCCACGGTACATGCCTTTTATAATCCGTGACACTGTTCTAAGTTGACCCTCTCATAGTAAGGATGACCATAGGGGTGTCCATTATACTATGAACCTTTTAATAGTGACAACTAGGAATACATGTAATATAAATTTAAAACCAATTTTTAAAATACCACAATGTTTTAACCGCGACTTAACCATTGAAAATACAAACCATTACAGATGAAAATATATTTCTTCTCAAAATAATTTCCAAAACAACGGTGAAAATGTAATTCATGCTCACAAGGTGCCAAAATGGTCTTCAATGTCTTGGTGTTACCAATCATTTTTCATAGTACCAATGATTCCAAATTTTGGATAACACATTTAGAAACTACATTTGATGTTATTTTGAAACCATTTAGATATTTGCGAAAAATTATAAGTTTTTATAAAAACCATTTCCGAGAAATAATAGAAAATGCTGAAGGAAGATGAGAAACATTATTTTGAAAACCATGGCCATCACTTATACATTTTATGGAGTTTAAATTTTAATTCATGTGAATATCTATACTTTCATCCCATTCACATATAGATATTCCAAATTCATAGGAATATTAATTGATAATCATATGAATTCCCAAATTTCCAACCAATGTAGCCCAAGAAGGATCACATCAAAACACAAGGATTCCCACACACGCACAAAATCAATAAAAAGAACTAAAACCCACACAAACATCTCAATTTAAAATACAAAAAAATTACCAATACCCAACCAAGGAAAAAATTTCCTAGATTAATTAATTTCTTTTTAAAATGCGAACTGTAATTTGATCAAACAGATTGTAAATATATATTTGTATAACATTGAATGTCCTTTTAAATAACATTATCATCAAATTGAAAACATAGAAAAACCATAATAAATCACTCTAGAACATCAAAAAAATGAATATCACATTTAATGATTTTATGAAATCTCATGAATCCAATGGCACTTTTCCAAACATAAAAGGATAGAAACACCAACCTCAATGGTTTACAAATGAAATTCAACTACAAGAGATGAACTATGAACAAGAAGCAAAAAACAACTTTCCATAAATTAAATCAACCCAAATAATCCTACCATAGCTCCTGGGGTTTGTCCAAGATGTATCCATGACATGATGAACAAATAAACATAGAGAGAGAGAGAGAAGAAGAAGAGTGGATAAAAATGACAAAAAATCAAGATAATCAAACATAGAAAACTTGGGTGGGAATTAGTGGTGGAAGTTTATCTAAGAAAGTATTGTCTTGGACTACCATTTATGAACCAAAATAAATAAATTGGGGATATATAGTAACCCAGTGCTTTTACCCCAACCATTAAATGATTTTATGTATAATTAACCATAGAATTATAATCCAAGGATTGTAAATTCTTTTCTCCTTGGAAGATTAGGTACAAAATTAGACACCATAAAAACATATTTTATTTAATCTCTATATTGATATCCTAGATTTCATTGATCTCATATATCTACATAGGTAAACCTAGTGAATACATGAACAAAATAGGTGATCAAAAAATCGTAATAATGCAACAAACATAGGAATAAAACATTGCACATGTGTGAGAAGGCATAAAGTGTTGTCAGAAAAGGCATTGAACATGACTAAATATATGGAAGAATAAAATTTATAAAAAGGGAACATATAATCATGGAATCACATTAGTGTTTAAAAAACTTATAACATGACATAAACATGAGTCTTGGCAAACCGCCAAGACTATATAACATGGTGGACTAAGTACCATAAAGGAATCAAGTTCACTCTTGTTCTCGAGATGGCGTCTCTTGATACAAAACATTACCCAATTAATTGGAGAAATACTTAGGGGAACATATCATAACATGTTCATGAATATATGTTCCACATGAATAATAAACACCAGGGTTAACCCTAGAATGAAATGGGTATCATAATCATGTAACAGGGCATAAAAATGACTATATATTAAAAGTTAACCTAAAAAATGGATTCAAAACATATATAGAAATTAATTATGAAAAATAGGCATGGATTATGATAATTGATGTCCAATTTATGTTCAAACATGTAAAATTTGTGTTTAATAATCATTATAAGTGAAACATTTTAGTGTGGTATAAGGAATAGATTAAAGGTTATTGAAAATGGAAAGGCATAATTATTTCCATATAACTAGAATTAATTTAACATATTTTTTCATGATAAAATGAATTATTTTAGAAAAAAATAATGTTTTATTAAATCATATTATTGAGAGATCTTAAAAATGGGTAAGAATTCAGGAATTTCTTATGAAACAGGTTTTCATTTTAGGAAAATTTGAGAAGGGAGACTCATTAAAAAATTAATCACCCTAAAAAATATAGATGATATGATATGGATATATGATTTTGAAAAATATGAACTAATTATATAAATATTAAATAAAATTATAGAAGAGTTATATTTAGTAAATAGTGTGAAAACACAACCCGAATGAAATATAGTGGTTCATAAAGGATCCCTTACCATATGTCCAAAACAGTTCTGTACTTGATATTAAGTTTCCGGATAATCAACATAGATTAATTAATTAATAATTAAATAAAATTTTAATTGATTTATTATAATTTTCATAACATAATTTATTTTTTTAGTTATAGTGTTCAATTTCATCATTCAGGAGTGCTTGTTTTCGTAGTTTTCCGGATCATTTTGTTTATATATGATTACAATGTTTCCCGTAAAAAAAATATAAATCAATAATTGAAGCTATAAGTTATTATTGAACATCCATAAGGTTAAATTATTTTATAAATCATATAGTTTTATTTTTTTGTTTATGAAACATTAGATAAAAAGTTAATGATACTCGTTTGTATAATCTTGGGTGGTTTTTTCTCACAACAAAATCATTTTGTTTTATTATTTAATATCATGTGTATATAATGACTCCGAAAAGTTAAATAGGATATAATACCTATAAAATAAGTGGTTTTATTCATAAAAATGGTTTTATGACTAAACTTGAAGGTGTTAATGGAAAAAAAATATTCCACCCTTGAAGGGGATAAATTAACACCCCATGAACGACGTTTTAATTTCTACAATAAAAGGGATAAGATAAGGGGTTTGATTATGGATTGATCAATTAGTGTAAAAAAATTTCTGTATATTTATGCTACTAGAGTTTTCATTCTATTTTTATGAGTATATGTGAAGAGATAATAAGAAAATAAAAGAAACTAAAAATAAAAAAAGAAGTGAATAATTCACCATTTGAATTTATCCTCCATGAGAACCACCATTGGGAAAACGTTTTGGTCTTTTAATGAGATCAAGAGATCCTGGATGTTGGTTAGAGGTCTGGGAATATATTTGAGCATAATTTGGACAAGGTCCACCTTTTTATAGGTTTGAGGAGAAAAGGTGGTGAGGGTGGTATTTTTTTGGGGGAGGGGTGTTTTCTTATTATGTTATTCATTAGTTTATTATTTTCGATCAATACTATGAATATTTTGATCATTATCACCATATATAATTAAATAATGAATGTATGTTCTAGATTATAGTGTTTAAATTATATATGACTCAATTAATAGTGTATTTAAATTTTACTGTATATATACAGTAAATTACCGTATTTTACTATTCACTAAAAAAGAACTATTTTAGAAAAATATCAAAAATTATCCCTAATAATATTTTGATTTGTAGAAATAAAAAAATGAAATCAATTTTATTAAAATAATTTTATAAAGATGTGAAATTTAATTTTTAATTAAAATCATCATTTACATGGAAAATACCCTTTTTAAAATTACTACTGATTTTGAAACACATTGAAAAATTAAGTATGGTCTCATAGAATTATCCTTTAAACATAAGATAACAAATTATTAATTTATAAATACATTTTATGGGAACAAATTTTCCTTTAAACTATTATATTAATTACATAATATTATTTACGTATTTATAACTTAAAAAACACCAACACTTAATTAAAAAATTTGAAAATAATTATATACTTATACTATGATATAATTATATGATACATTAATTTATAGGGTGGATAATTTTCGAATATAATCATGTTTCAGGTTACTATTCCATTAGTCCATTTACTATTCATAAGGGTCATATTACTATTCTAATGGTTATGTTGCTATTCCTTCGGTATATGTTTCTTAATGTCTATAAATACATCTTATTTTATTATTTATTCATATATAATGTTTGTATTGTGTTCTTAATGTGATTTATACTATATAAACAATTATATGAATGGAATTTTTATTGAATTTTTTTTGGGTCGTTAGATTCATCCCACTATATGAAATTTCTCCCTTGAAATTTTATTTTACATTTTATTTTATAAATAGGTGTGGGAACTTCTCCTTCATTGCTTCCTCAAGTTCCCATGTTGCCTGTTTATAGTTATAGTTATGCCACATTACTTTTATCTAGTTATTAGTCTTGTTTTGTTGAATTTTATCTATAAAATCCTAGATCTTCACTAGATGATCCTCATATGAGATATTATTTTCCAACTACACCACCTATGAATTAATTACATGTGAAGGATCTGGTATGTAATTCCTTAATAAAGATACATTGAATGTAACGTGTACTTGAGAAATGGTTAGTGGAAGTCCAGGTCGATAGGCCATATCTCTTACATGATCAATAATCTCAAAGGGTTCGATGTACCTGATACATAGCTTTCTTTTATTACCAAATATCATTATCCTCTTCCATGATGATATATGGATGAACACCATGAATCCTTCCTTATATTCGAGGTTTCATTGTTGATTTTCTACAATGCTCTTTTGTTGACATTGTGCTACCTTATTGTGTTGTTGAATAGTTTTCACCTTCTCCACCATTTCATCGTCCAATTCAGGTCTTAACAACTTATGTTAAAGGAATTCATGTAATCATGTTGGTGTTCAACATATTTTCCTATAAATGGATTCATATGGAGGCATTTGGATAATCGAGTGGAAACTATTGTTGTAAGACAACTCAGCTAGAGTTAGATGTGGGTTCTATAATCCATTAAATTATATAGAACACACTCTCAACATCTAATTATGTGTATGAATATTCCTCTCATATTGGACATAAATTTGAGGATGATAGATCATACATATGTTCAGCTCAGTGCTTAGATATTATTGAATATTTTTCTAGAACTTTGAGGTGAATGTCAGATCCCGATCAGATACAATCGATATTCGTACTCCATACAGCCTTAGACATTCTTTGGTATATATCTGTGCAAGTTGATTTAGTGATAAATCCTCTCAAATTGTGATAAAGTGAGTTGAATTTGTAATATCATTTATAACAACCCATATAACATTATTTCATTTAGATGTCTTCGGAAGTCTAGTGACAAATACCATGGTAATGTTCTACAACTTCCATGTAGGAATGGGAAGTGGTCGAATCATCGCCTTTCACTTTTTCTTTTCATACCTCACTTACTAACATACTAAAAACATTGATGAATACTCAGTGATCTCAGTTTCTATATTATACTACTAATAATTCTCTCGAATATCTCAATATATATTTGTGCTCCCCTAAGTGAATAGATAAGTTAAAGATATCTTCTTCATTCAAAAGCTCCTTCTTTATCTGTGGATTGTAAAGTAAAAGTAGCCATGTCCCATATCTTATAAATCCTTCCTCATCAATTTTAAACTCTGAGGATTTCCCCTTTCTCATTACTCTCAACTTCATTTAGATTTCCACATCATTTCATTGAGAATCCTTTACTTTCACCACAAGGGATGGTTAAGAAATAATTTTAAAAATGATTGATTATGTTATTTCATTAAAGATTCCCATGTGCATCCTTTCTATGTTTAATAAGATTGGATCCTTCTTAGTTATATTCATTAATAAATAAGAAGGATACTTTCTACTTAGTGCATCTTCTACATTATTTTCCATTCATGGATGGTAGTGGACTGATTAGTCATTATCCTTGATGATATCTAACCATATTCATTAGATCATATTAACCTAATTCTATGTGAATATATATTTGAGACTATTATGATCGGTATATATCTCACTCTTATTCCTATAGAGATAATGATTCCAAATTTTCCATGAAAATATCACAATTTGAAACTCCATATCTTTTATGGGATAGTTTTTCTCATGAATTTTCAATTTACTAGGGGCATAGGCTATCAATTTAATATTTTATATAAGTAAATAGCCTAATACCTTCTTCAGAGCATCATTATACACCATAAAGAGCTCCACACTTTTTAAAACATTGATTCAAGGTCTAGTGATAAGACACTTCTTCAGTTTTTTTAAAGCAATATTAACAGTCACTAGTCCAGACAGACATTACTCCTTTCTGAGTTATCCTGGTTACTGGGTTTGAAAATCATGATATGTTCTTCACAAATCACCAATAATGTCATGCTGGATCATGGATTATATGGATCTTCATAATATATATTGTCCTGGTCCACTCTTTGATTGCCTTTGTTTTTGAAGGGTCCATACATACCCCTTTAATGGTGATTATATTCTCCCAGAATGATACATCCCTCATCCTGAACTCACATTTTCTGTACTTTTCATATATTTTATCCATTAGAAAAGTCTTTAAAACATTATTCAAATTCTCTTCATGTTTATACTTTCTCTTGGAGTATATCATATTATCATCAATAAATACTAAAAAAATTTCTTTGAGGTAATCTCTAAAGACACTATTCATTATGTCGATGAAAATTTATGGATCATTAATGTTTCCTAAGAGTACACTTTGAATTAATAGTTTAGATACCTTGTTCTAAAATAAATATTGGAAATATATTCCTTCCTCAACATTAATTAGTGATATCCAAGCCGAAGGTCCACCTTAGAGAAAAAACTAGCCCCATGTAACTGATCAAACAAGCCATCTATTCATGGAAGAGGATACTTGTTATTTATTTTGATTTTTTTATCTCATGATAATCAATGATGAGTAACATTAATTAGTCATTCTATTGTATGAAGGGGACTGGAACACCTCATGGTTAATCACTCAGTCATATAAATCTCTTGTCCATATTATCCTATAGCTACATCTTTAGTTCTTCGAACTCAATGGTGGCCATTCTATAAGCTGTCTTTGAAATATATAGAGATCTAGGAATACATTTAATTGATAACTAAAAATCTAGAACAATTGGAAGACCAACCAACTTTTTATGGAAATATTCTGTGTAATCCCTCATGATAGGCATGTATTCGAGCATGATTCAACCATTTTTATCATTCATTTGAGCTAGATATGCTTGCGTATAAGGAAAAAATTTCCACACTAGATAAAATTATATATTCTAAGATTCTTCTTTTTATTCAAACTTGTACATGCCCAGAGGAAACTTTTTGAAGTGAAGAGTGATCACCCATTCCCAACATTCGATGTAGGATTTTTCTAAATATAGAGAATACATGCCCAAAATATCATCAAACTCAACCAAATAGAGTATGACAACATTTTAGGGGTGGTTTTTTTCCACAAAAAATAATTATGGAGGAGTTATAAAAATTAGATATATTAATTTCCCCATTCACTATTCTTAAAAATAACCAAACTTCCCAATTTTGGGATGGTTTTGGAATTATTATACTAAACATGAACGATATGATAAAATGCATAGAACTAGATTAAAATAGAATGTTCTCTTTTACTAAATGAATAATAAGTGTACCTATAACCACTTCATTTTCAAGCCCCACATCATCAGTAGTTGAATAATATTATCTTCCTTGATTCCTTGGTGGATATTGTTGTTGATTTTTTCCAATAACACATGGATTAGGGAAATGGTTTTCATAATGCCCATGTTCCTTGTTTTTGAAACACTACACTACAAGATGAGTGTTTATATGAAGCTTCCTTTATTATCCAACATTCGTTGGATTGTTCATATACCATAATTAGTTATTATCTATATGACATTATTTTGAACATTCTAAGAATTTATTGGTTCCCTTTAAGTAGTATAAGGATGCTTCTTGCCACATTTTTGACAACTGGGTTGTAGGGTCTTCTTTACTACAGGGGATTTATCACCCATATTAAACTCTATTTTTTTAATTTTTTCACTGGGCCCATGAGACCAATGAGAGTCTATGATATCCATTTAAACCTTTAGGGAATAACACAAAATATTCTTATAACATTCAAAGTCTCGAATCACCAACTCTTTTTATAGAATCAGCATTAGTCCACTAAAAAAGAATATTACCCTAATTTAAGTGTTCATGACAAAGACAAAAGCATATCATGTATATCTTGTGATGCTTTTTTTATACGAGAAAATATACTTGTCTTCCTTATACTTTGGTCTGAGGAATTCCCTTTCCATCTTGAGATTAAGGGTTTGAGGAAAATATTATTTGAAAAATATTTTCTTGATACCTTCTCATTCCATGGAATCAATTTCCTCTTCAAAAATTTTGTCCTTAACTAGTGTCTACAACCAATCAGCTTAACCATCAAAACGATATACCTATAGCACAAATTTATCTTCTTCTAAGTAGTATAGTACAAATAAAATCATCTAAATGGAGTTAAAACATTGTTCTGTGTAGAGGGGATGAAAAGATCAATAATACATGGGAGTTATTTTTCGCATGAAGGATTCTATGAAAAGTTGTTTTTCATGGGAGAAGTTGGGTGTTCAATAGGAATCATGTTATATTTTTAAGAAAGTATTATCATAATGTTTTGAGCACCATTTCTCATTATATTTGACACATAATTAGATAAATCATCACATTTCCTATCACATTGACCATTTTAATGGCATCTTCTATTTCCATACATTAACTATGAAAAAAATGTAAAATCGGGGTGATTTAATACTTAGATGATAAGAATATTAAAATATAAAAATAAAAATAAAAGGATAATCTTGTATGTGAAATCTATATCCAAACATTTGATTCCCTAGGTTTCAATCTAGGTTATCCGTAATCTATTTCCTAACATATATTCTTATTGAATCTATGATTCCCATTAATAATTGTTGGCAAATAGCTTATGAATTTACCAAATCATATCTTTCAATAGTGTCAAACCAGGTTCATGGTAAGTCCCATTTTCATATACTAGGTTACCTCGAGTTATGCCCTTAATACCTTGTCAGAGTTGTTACTCCTATATATATATATATATATATATATTCCAGAACCATGTCCACTTGTAGTATCATGACATGGATATATTTTCATGATAACCCACTTACTATATACTAACAAAAATTTAGATATGTTATCTTATACTGAGTCTTATACCAAAGGCCTCTACTATAGATTTATATTCCTAATACTGAAAATAGATAAAATTTTCCTCTGACACCAACTATAGTGACCCTATCCTTTTACACACATCTTTACATTATTTTAAGCATAATTATCCATCAAATTACAAGACAAGGATTTTAATGTCTATTTTATTTGGGATATTAGGTACATAATCAAACAACATGAAAAAATATTTTATTTAATCTCTATATTGAGATCCTAACATCCATAAAGATACAATATACATATAAGATAATCTAGGTAATTCATTTTCAAAAGGGATGGGCTGAAAATCCCAGTAAGGAAATTTGAATAGTAATAAAACTCAGATCATGGGTTAGAAGGAATAGAATGATGGACTAAAAGGAATGAAACATGAATTAATATAAGGAATAATAAAATTCATATCCTAGGAACATATAATCATAGAATCATAAGAATGTGGAAACAATATATAACATGAAATAAACATGACACAAGTCTAACTACCAAGACAATATAACTTTGTGGGAAAAGCCCCATAAAGGAATAAGGTTCACTACCTATCTCAACATGACATATCCTGAGACTAAACATTAAAAAATGAATTGGAGTTTTATTTAGGAGAACCCATTGAAACATGTTCCAGAATATGTGTTCCACATGATGAATAAACATATGGGTTACTATGGGAAAGAAATGTGTATCACAATCAGGTCATAGTGTATAAAAAACAAGACTATCCTCAATGATTCAATTAAATAATGGATTAAAATCATACCAGGAAAATAATAAGAGAAAATATGAATGGT
The DNA here is from genome assembly GCA_963277665.1 of Viscum album. NCBI lineage: Eukaryota > Viridiplantae > Streptophyta > Magnoliopsida > Santalales > Viscaceae > Viscum > Viscum album. The sequence goes on from OY728131.1 coordinate 1,199,937,667, forward strand.
TCATGATAATTTATGTCTAATTTAAGTGGAAACAAGTAAAAGGAGTGTATAAGAATATTTAAAAATGAATTTTTTTGGTACGATTAAAGGAAAAGATTAAAGGTTCTTGCAAATGGAAAGGAATAACGGTTAGAATAAAACTATAATTTAACTACGATTGTTTTTCATAATAAAATTAGTAAATTTAGAAAAATATAATGTTGTATTATGTCATATTATGGATAGAACTTAAAAATGGGTAGGAAATTGGAAAGTTCCCCTGAAATGAGTTTTCTTTTCAGGAAAATTGGGGAAGGGTACCTCATTAAAACATGCATTACACCATTAAATAAGGATTATATGATCTGGATATATTATTTTGTAACATATTAATATAATATTTTATCATTGAATAAAATTAACTAGGGGTTACATTGAGTAATTATAGAGAAAACGTAACCCAAAAGAAATACAGTGTTTCAGAAAGGGTCCATTACATTATGTATGAAATAGTTCTTCACATGATCTTAATGTCTTGAATAATAAACTTAGATTCATTAATTAATAATTAAATTACCTTTTTAACTTTTAATTGATTTATTATAATTTTAATAAGCTCATTTATGGCCTTTTTGATGAGTTATTGTGTTCAAATTTCATCGTTCATGAGTGCTCATTTTCTTAGTTTTCACAATCCGTTTTCTTATATAAGAGTGTGGAAGTTCATATAAAATGGGAATAGAAATACATAATTGAAGTTATAAGTTATTAATGAACATAAAAATGGTCAAATTATATTATAAATCATTTTTTTACATGGTATGAGGAAGAATCATTAGATAAACTTTTAGTGATAATTGTTTGGATTATCTTGGGTTGTTTTTACTCACAATGAAATTGTTTTTATTTATTTTTTGATATCATCTGTATATAATGATTAAAAAATATTAAATAGTCTTTAATACATAATTAATAATTTTTTATAAATTAACTTTTTTTATGAGCATATTTGAAGGAGTTATTGGAAAATGAAAAATTATCATCCTTGAAGGCGATAAATTAACACCTCATGAACGATGTTATACTTTCTACAATAAAAGTGAGAGTATAAGGGGTTTGATGATGGATTATTCTATTAGCATTTTTAAATTCTTGTATATGTAATGTAATGGAATTTTTATTCCATTTTTATGCGTATAGGTGGAGATTGAATAAGAAAATAAAATATCTTGAAATGAAAAAAGTAATGAGGTGTTTACCTCTTGAATTTAGTCTCCTTGAGAACCAATTTTTGGAAAAGATTTTGGTATTTTAAGGAAACCAAGAGAATCTATACATGGTGGATATATTTTAGAATAATTTTACTATAATATTGACAAGTATCAATGCTTGAGATGTGTGAGAATAATATATGGTAGGGGTGGTATTTATAGGGGAAGACAAGGGTGGTTTCTCATGATTTTATTAATTATTTTATTAATTTGGCCCAATAATATGAATAGTCTAAAAATTATCAACAAATATAATGAAATAATTAATCTAAGATTGAAATTATGGTTCTTATATCAATTATGACTCAAGGAATAGTGTGTTTAACTTATAATGTATATACTATAAATTATCATATTTTACTATTCACATATATTCAACTATTAAATAAAAATACCAAAAATTTAACATAACCATTATTTTACCTGTAGAATTAAAAAAAGAACTCCATTTTATGAAAATAATTTTTAAAATATGAGAAACTTAATTTTTAATTAAAATAATCATTTACTTGGAAAATTCTCATTTTTAAATTATTTCTAATTTTGTAACACTTTGAAAAATTAAATATGGTCTCATAAAATTATCTTATAATCATAAGATAGAAAATTATTAACGTATGAATAAGTTTTTGGGAAATAAATTTTCTTTTAAATAATTATATTAATTATAATATTGTAATTAAATATTTATAAATTACAAAAATTCAAACACTTAATTAATAATTTTTAGAACATTTATTTACTTATACCATGATATAATTGTATTATACCTTCATTTATAGGATGACTATATTTTATTTATATTTTCATGGGCATGGCTAATATTGTATTTCCTAGCTTATTATTCATAAAGTTCATATTTCTATTCTAAAGGACATGTTACTATTCCTTCGGTATAAGTTTCTTTACTTCCAAAAATACCTTTTATTTCATTCATTCTTCATTTATAATGTTTTTTGGGGTTACTAATATTATTTATACAATATAAAATAATTAAAAGCTGGGAATTTTCATTGATAAAAAATTTTAGGTCATTACATGAGGAGTATCACAGGGTGTTAAAACATAAGGGGGGAAAATACAGAGTTTCATGTTTTTAGGAATTTGGGTAAGTCACATGGTTTAGCTGCATGGTTTGACAAACCATGTGACAATATCGAGAACCTTTGTAGAAGAAATAGAAACCCTCATGGGTTAGAATAATGGTTTAGGAAAAAATGTGCCAATCATGAAAATTGTCGCTCTCAAAGATTTTAGACTCCCTTACATGGTTGTCACATAGTTCCCTCTAATTGTGTGCAATCCATGATCTGGGTCCCAGAAACCACAAACAATCCACATTGTTTCTCGTTTTTCTCATATGGTTTGGTCAAAACCATTCACAGATTGTTCTTAAAAACCCATAAAAAGAAAAAATGAACTAAAAATGAACTTTTATTGTTCTATCCACACAGTTTGTCCCTAAACAATTCACACTAATCATCCATAGACCCATAAATATCCTGAAACCACAAAAAATTAAAAAATATCCCTAAAAAACAACCTAAACCTCATTCAAAAAGGAAAAATACTAAGTTATAAATAATAATAAACTAAATAAACAAAAATATACAGAAAAAAAACTAAGGAAGGGGTGTGACAATTCTCCCCACTAAAAAAACATTCTAACCCTATAAAATAACCCATCCAAATAAGGAACAATGTTAAAAACTAAAACTAAATGAGGCCTAATAAAACAATGATACTCTGTGTGACCCTTTAAGTCTATATGTCACAGCCAACCAAATATAGAGAAAAACACAATAAGATAAACCATAATGATAAATATGTAGTCCCCCCCCCACTAGTTAAAGGAAGAATAACATAACTACACTAATATCAGATCTCCTTACATGAGGGGAACCAAAAAAAGTATATCAATCCAATAATCAAACCATACCATGATTCATCATTTCTATAAACCTCTATAATATCAAATATAGAACCCAAAAAAATGAAGGGTTGTCTACTAGAAGGGCGACCTTTCAAATAATCACATCCATAAGTAATATCTATAGATTTTTATAGGAATACAGGGATACCAAAATTCTTATAATAAGAATGATTTTTAAATGAAAGAAAACTATTACATGGATAATTTAAATCATTATGGCCGTAATATCTAGGGAAAAAGATTTTTTAACACCCTATATCAAATAATTTCTACCCTTGTCAAAAGCTTCACTTCAGGTCTTGGGGTTGGAACCATGGTGCCTTGAATCAAATGTTTCCCCACAGTCATGAGCTGGTATCCTCTGACTGAGAAATCCCCTTCTATAAAATCTTCTTCTAGAACATTATTAAGGGAAAAAAATAACCACATCATCAAAAAACAATTTATAGGATAATGAAAATATAGATTCAAATTTCCCAACCAAAAACAAATTAAGTACATGATAGGGTTTTCTATTGAAAGATAAGAAATAACTAACAAGGGTGAATCCTCAATAATGGGTTCCTATAGTACATACAGTTCCCTGGATGGAGAAGCCTATTGAGTGTTAATAGAAACTAGATTTAGAAATACTTCCGAGTGTGCTCCCAGAACCATCTCATCTATAAACTCCTCATCTATCAGATTCCTGAATAGAACTTCCCCATTTGAAAGATCATGCTCATTAATCATTAAAAAAAGTTCCCATATAAAGATAAGAAATTTCAACTAGTCCATTGATTTTATCTTCAGAGAGAGATAAACAAGATCTTTGAAATGATCAATATAGGCCTTTAGCATCCATTGAACTTGCTGAACACCTATGATCTGTAGATCTTTATGCACCCTCACCTCCTCAAGTATGAACCGCTGGATGAAAGTGGTCTTAAAAAGATCCCTCAAAATACCACCTTGAAAACTGATGGGATGAAAAAATTTCACTATTCAAAACACGATCTCTCAAATGAACCCTGAAAATCATACACCCTCATGGCCTTAGGAGTCTCCAAATACCTAAAACACCTTTTAATTTCCAAACAAACTCCAAAACCATTAACAATATTTAATCACCATGGACAACAAAAAAACTAATAATAAATTGAATCCACCACTCTATTGGGAGTCTTGGTATGGCCAATGACTAAAAGTGTGTTTTTAGGAAACTTTAGGACCTTTATATGTGAAAAAATATAATTAAAACAATAAGAGAAAAATAAAATCAATATAAAAACAAAACATAACCCAAAAAATAACTTTACAATATAAAACAACAAGTCAAATCAAAACATCTCAAAGAAAATCCAAAATCTTCTTTCAAAAATTAATATTTCAATTATAAATTCCAAAAACATTTTATTAGATGGAAGCCATCAAAAAATTAAAAAACATATTTTCAAATCCAAATCAACCAAAAAATATATCACTTTTAAAATAAAATATTGTCTTGAAATCATTTTTCTTTTGATAATCTTTTTCTAAAAAAAATTCACTCATAATTCACTCACATTTACTAAGATCAAAACAATATATAACATAAAGCCAAAATCCTACAAATTGAAACCATTGGTCTCGAATAACCTGGAAAAATCATTTATTAAACCCCAAAATAACCATTGGAAGTATCCTAAATTGTGCACATGGGATTCACATGGGTTGTTAGTCTATGGATACTCACTATGTGTGAATAGTTTCCCTCCATTTTAATTCCTCATTTAACAATCCCATAAAACAACACACTAGAAATATAAAACCAAAATCAAAAATAAAAACCCATCCAAAATAACCAACAAAACTAAAGGATCAGAATGAGTCAGAGTATTCAACACTCTTCCCACCCAACATCTTGGGTTCCTATAGTCCTACATCCTATCGACTAGACACCCTAAATAATATGGTTTATTCATATTTTTTTTTCATGAACCAACCTTGGTCATCCTCAAACTAGTCACCCGATCTGATTTATGAAAAGTTTCAATAGTCTTTATCAGCATACACATGTTGGAAACTAGTGCTGAGAATCAAAGATAATTCAATTGGAAATGATTCAGCCCATAATAAATAGAAAAAAATAAAGAAGTTAAGAGAACACAACATAAAAAGTAGAATCCATAAATAACAAAATGAAATAAACAAATAAATCGATCTAGATTCAATAATAGTAGAATAAAACTAAAAAACTCAAAGAAAATTTCAAACCAAAACTGAACCCAAGATGATCTACATGTGACCTTAATGGTCACCACCATCCATTAGATTACCCCACTCCACATGCATATCTAAATGAAATATGAACCTAAAAATAGCTCATGTAAACCAAAGTTGATTTTGATAAGAACTTTGTGATAATAAACAACCCAGTAGGAAATCACCATAGAATCCATAAATTTCCTTTATGAAAATAGTATATATATGATATTTTGTAATTAATTTTGGGAAAATAAGGGTTTTTAACATTTAATTATTCAAAATTATTGTTATTTTTTAAAACCAAATATAAAAACCAATAAGGTAAGTGGAAACATAATCAAAACAAAGTACAAGAGAAAGGAAAATCCAATGAAATAGAAACAACATGGTAAAGAAAATAAATCTTAAAATAGTGTAAAAAACTCGGGTATAGGTAGGTAACTTCAAGAATAAAAACTTACCAAAGTGATGTATAATTAAAAAGGAAAATACACATATGTAGTCATGGGAGTTTCCTAAGATCCCCTAGATAAAATACCTAGATGTTCATAGTTTGGACCCATCTACTAGTATATGGTTTACCTCCATAGTCAATAACCAACCTAGATACTCTAAACTAGCCTCACTAGTTTAAAATACCTCTGTAGAATCATTTTTTATGGGGTTATAATCTATCTAATCAGGACTAGAATTAAATAATCACTCGACCCTCAAGATGGAATCCATGAATCCCATGAATATATTATAAAGAATAATATAGAGGTTATATCACACTAATAATTAAATATATCTCAAGGATGCCAAAGTGTATGCCTTTCCAAATCCCCCAAACCATCAATGTTAAGATGCGATCATTAGAAGGGCGACCATTGGGGTTCCCTCATACATAGAACCTTTCCAAATTTCAAAATGGGCATACACATCATATGAATTTAGAACCAATATATAAAAATTAACAAAGTACCAACTAGGCCATATCATTTGAACATAAACACCCTTTTTAGTGAAAATACATTTATTCTATATGACATTAACAATACCAAGATATAAATATAATTAATGCTCGAAAGGTTCAAAATGGGAAATAAATGTTTATTATATACTAATAAAGTTTCAAGGTAATAAAAGGACAAATTTTGGATAAAACATTTATAAAAACCATTTGATGTTATTTGGAAACCATGTATCCATTTAGAAAACATTATGATTTTTGAGGAAAACCACTTATGTGAATGAATATAAATTGGAAAGAGAAGATAAGAAAATTAAGTTTCAATACCAAGGTCATCAGTTAGACATTTTATGGAGTTTCCAATTTTATGCATGTGCATATATATATTTTCACCCCATGCAAACACGAATATGACCATATTCACCAGAATATAAATGGATAACCAAATTAATTTCCATGGGTCCAATAATATTTTCATAAGAAGAATCACCTAAAACTCAAGGATTTACAAATAAAAACCAATCCGAAAAAGGCACCAAAACCCACCCAAAAATATACATTAAAAATCAAACCAAATTACCAAATTTAAAACTATGAAAAAACAAAATACACATAGACTTAATTTTATTTTAAAATTCTAGTTTGAATTTTATCAAAAAACTTGTATACATATATATATTAGTATAACTAGGAAGGTCTGTTAAAATATCATTTTCATAACTTTTAGAACAGAGAAACACCATAATAAATAAAAATGCATATAAAAAACATTAATATCACATTTATAAAAAATATAAGATTTCCCAATCATGAAATTACATGTTCTAGAATGGAAAAGGATTGAAACACTTACCTTAACACTGTATGAATGTGTCAAAACTCCAATAGAGGGTTGAAAAAAATCATAATAAGTAATATTCACATATTAAAATCAATGAAATAAACCAACATAATCAAACCATCACTCATAGGATTCATCCAAGATGGATCCCATCCCATAAAAACTATGAAACCAGGATATCGAGAAGAGGATGGGAGGAGAATGACCAAAAATCGAGAGAAACGTACCTAAAAACCTTGGAGGGGCATTAATGGGGGATGGGGATCCAAGGGAAGAGGGTTTGGGATCTTCCTTCATCTGCAAAAATCGAGAAAGTGGGGAGGAGGATCTAATGGGTTTAAAACATATGAGGGTAAACCTTTCGGTTTCATATTTTTGAGAATCTGGGTAAGTCAAATGGTTTGGACACATGGTTTGAAAAACCATGCGCAAATTGTGAACACCCTACAGAAAGGAAGGGAAACCTCCATGTGCTTGATAAACATTTTTGGAAAACAAGCCCCAACTATAAAAAAAAACTCTGTCAAAATGATAGACTCTCTTCCACAATTTCTAGACAGTTCCCTCAAACTGTGCGCAAGCTGTGTACCTGGTTCTAGACACCACCAACAAGACACACGATTACTCCTTTTACTCACTAGGATTGTGCCCAACCCTGCAATAACCCTACAAGAGAAACCATACAATAGAAAATTATCTAGACATAACATTTTCATCCACTTGCTACAAGGTGTCTCCATAAATCAAGCACACTAATCGTGTATAGAGCCAAAAAACCTAAAACCCCAAAAACTAAAAAATAATGTCACAAAACTCAACCCGAACCTCAATAAAAAATATCAAAAAACATGAAATAATTAAAAATACATGAATAAATAAAACCAAGGGTTTCGCGTGACATTAAATTTTATTTATTTTGGAGACTAAAATTCATAAAAATGCTATGTATTTTAAATTTATAATACATTACAATGTTAAATACATGATTGTGGTTAAAGGGTTATCTAAATATAAATTTAAAAGTTTTACAAGTCCTTTTCTGAAATAAAATATCTATAAAAAATTATATATAAAACAATAATTATTTTCTTAACAAAAAAAATGATTTTGTTCAAATATTTCCAATTTTTAATTATTATTTTATTTTTTTCATCAATAAGAAATATTAAGCCAAAAATTATTTTTTTCTAAAATGAAACTAAAAAAATTATTTTTTTTGATTAATAATATTAATAATGTAATGGAATTTGATATCTCTATTTATTAAAAATAAATAATTTTAAATTGATGCATACATTAATAATTTAGATTTTATTTATTAATTAATTCATAATTATACATTAGGTGGTAATAAAAAAGAATTATAAATAATGAAATACAATATCATTGAAATTCATTTTTGAAATTACTTTATTTTCCCCATAAATACTTAATGTATGGACTGTGGAGTATAATATGAGAATTGTTAATTATTTATCTTCATTGTTGATAAAGTATTTATCGAAAATTTATATTTCCATTATTCATTATTACATTTATTTGAATTATCAAATATATCATATCCTTAATTATAAATTTCCAGTTTAATTCATGTTTAGTAAATATATTATGCATGTTAATATATATAGTCATTATATCATGTAATAAATATTTCTTCAATGACTATTTTTGTTATGGAATGATTTATATATAATATTGTATAAATCTAAATTCATGTTCAATATATTTTATACTTGATAATTTCTATATTAAAATGATCATATTATCCGAACAATTAAAATGATGAATAAATATAACAAAATATAACTATTTAGGATATATATTATGAATTAAGTCATATCCCATAACAAGTATTTTTCCTGAAATATATGGACAGAATTGATAGTGACTCATTGGGGATAATAATAAATAAAATTAAATGGATCCAGAAATTTTATGATATTATTATTTTATGATATACAAAAATATACATGCTTTATCTAAATGTTATTATCAGTGACTACTCTAATAAAGATATTAAAGGATCAATAATGTATGATATTTTATCAGAATAATGATGTAACATACCATCTTAAATAACTATCTATCATACCTGAAACAACATTATATAAACCTAATGCTTGTTCCAAATCATCATAGAAAAATAGATGTTCCTATAGTATCATCATGGATATGGGAATGATTTACCCATTATAATAAACAAAGAATTAAAAATTGATTTCATTAGTAAATGATAAATGGAATGTCTATATTTTTGACTAAACATTCTATATTAATAATAAAATATAAAATTTAAAAACAGTCCAAAAACATGTAAGTAATAATAACATAAATTATTAACATAATATAATAAAAAATATTTTTCAGATCAAAAAAAAAGAAAAAATATTATAATTATTAATATGATATGCATGATATATGTATCCCAAAATAAATTAATTTAAATAACTAAATAGCAACATGTGACACACATAAACCACAATATTCCACTACCACCACAGTGCTACATATGAAACTATTTTTAACTGAAATAGAAAGGGAAATAGTATCTTGTACCTATAAGAAAAATCAATAACAATAATATACATGCACCCCAAATGATTAAATATAGGGAATAATAAAAAATCCAAATTGGTTAATAAAAATATTATAAATATTTATTTTTTAAATACAACCCAATAATACTAGTTTTATAGTGCATTATGAATTTATGAGGATGGGAGTAAATCAAAATATTTGTAATTTTCATATAATAATAATATTATTAAAAATTTAAAATTTAAAATTCAGTTATATAACAAAAAATAATGTAAAAATCTTCTTTGTCTCACTGTACCATTCATCATAGAATATATAACTAGAGATCTATGGAATGAATCCTTATTTCTTATAAACACCAATAAATAACTATACACATGCCCCTATTTATATTATAATCCAAAAATAGTAAATAATCCATGTTATAGAGATGATCCTAATCATTTGGAATTTTAACTTATGAAATAATGATACCAATCTATTGAAAATACCTAAATTGAACTAGGTATAGAATATTGATTTATTTATTGGGTTGAACCTTGTAATATATAATCTATATTTGTAATGTACTAATTAATAGAATCATATTTAGTTAATTAAGGTTCTTCATAATGTTTTATAAAATTAATGAAATCAATCATACCCATGAGACATTTAATACATATCAAATTTCACTTCAAAACACTATTGAAAAAAACACTTTTACAGAAATTCAATATTCCACACAACACAATTCCATGGTCTCATACACAATATCTTAATGAATAATAAAAAGGTTCATGATCATATATTACTCTTTATTATATAATGAAAAAGTTATTTTACATTGAAAAATAAAATAAAATAATTGTATTTTCCCTCTATAACTTATTATAAACACAACAATTTAATATTAATTTCATAATATTGATATATAATAATTTGTTTGGTTATGAAAAAAACCCACATATATATTGATAAAAATGTTAAATCCATGAGATTTCCTGTATAAAACATGTAATAAATCCATTATTGTAAATAAGGTAATTATTTTTCATGAAAATATCACAGGAAATTCCATTGAACACCTGGTGTTTAAAAATAGTATACTGTATTTTTTTTATAATTTCATATGAAATACGCTCATTTATCATTTGAAAATAATAAAAAATAAAAATATTTTACAATACATCACAATGTTTTAATTAATGATTAATATAATAGAATATAATAATTCAAAATTCCATGTTATCAAGGTTATTCCAATGAAAGTACATGTATATAATTCCCAACCATTTTCATCAATCAATTAATTTTTGTGAGAATTTTAATCATAATACCACGGTTTAAGTGATATATAATTGTCAAAAACTGTATATATAATAAGGAATTTATATAATATTACTATGTATTAATAAGAGACTCACTTATTTAAGACTAACATGGAAACATAACCGCTCCAAAAAATGTCTATATTCCTCTATGTAGAATCCACTAGTAACATTAAAAAATTAATCCTATATATTTTATTTTTATTTGTTTTATCATGGAGAAACTGTTGAGTGGATCTGTGTACTTTTAATTCTTATCTTGGTGTTGATAATATACTCAACCAATTTAGTTTTTTGAAAATATGTTTTTAGTGATTTCATATTTACTATGTTATTATGTTTAATGTATTTTTGATGATATAGTGACTGGATTCTTACTCACTTTGATTCATTTGAAAGATAAAAATATTTATTTCATTTTAACTATTTATATAGATAGTGAAATTTGTTTTTTATGGTGAAACATTTCCCCAAAACATTTATTTGTTCATTGAGACATTTAAATTAGTTAGATTAGGGTAAAAGTTTTATTTTATTAAAATATAATGATACAGTGCTCGAATTTAGTAGAACCATGTCATGTCTAATATTTGGAAGATTTATCTAAATTTCCTTTATCTATAAAGAAGTATAAAATGATTTGTTTAGTGATTTAAAAATCACCAATGTTTCTGAAACATTTCTGTGTATCATTAGTTGATATATTTCAATGGATACTATTTTTAAAAGAGTACATGATCTAAAAAATTACAAATTTCACAAATCATGGTAAGATAAATAGTCACAAAATTTATCATGATTTTTTTATTTACATATAATCTTAAAAATATCCATTTTCTCCTATTTTTAAAAAATATCGAGAGTTGTGGAAGTCTTCTAAAGGCATTTCTTGAATAATTCAAAAGTATTTAAAATTACCTAAATATATGTATATTATGTAGGGTGATGAATTTGAATTTATGTGGATCTAAAAAATTTGATATTTTTTTGATGGTAAAGTGAATGAATTTTTAGAGACATTCATCCAAACATTGGCATCCAAGTAAGGATTTATCCCTACATGGGTATTTGATGAACTCACGTTTATGTTGAATGTAATATTATTGATCTCTACATTTCTTGTGATGACCACTAGGTTTTATATGATGAACCTTATGTTCCATTATAGCTCAAAATCACATTTCTACAACCACATTAATGATAATCTTATTTTATATTGTTGTAAATTACATTGTATTTTATGATCAACTAGGATGATGAACTATAGTGTTACAAACAAGAAAAACATAGTATTGTAAAATATTTCACATTGTAAATAATAGGATGGTTATACACCTTACATAAAATTTGATCCATCTATAAATTTACTAGTGATCACCGTGATACTTGATGAAGCTTGATAAACTACTAACTAAGCATATGATGAGAGGATATATGGAAGAAAAATTTTAGATTATATTGGATGACGACTTGTATGATTAACATATGATAATGTATCAATACTTGGAAAAAAATATGAAATATATCCACTCTTTGATTTTTCAATGAAACAATCTATCTTGATTATCACTCAGATGGTGTAACTCAAAAAAGAGTTTCCATAATAAAAATAGCATGCATGATGATTCAGAATCTTTTCTCGTAAAAATACTCATCACTTCTAATTTTTCAAATATATAAGAGCCCAATATTATGATCTCTCAAACATGAAAATTCATCTAGTACCAGTGGCTCACTATATGTGGAACTAGATATACATGATCTTAAAAATGATTCTATAGATAATGTCCCATGACATATATGAGTTGGTCATTATTCTTGTAGATATGGTAGAATCTGTATACTATATAATGAATGTGATATTGATATATTGATAGGAGGAGTTTTCTCAAACCCATAGAGGGTAAAATTCATGAACCCAGTATATATATCTCTTTTAAACATGATATATTTGAGAATGATTTGTTAAAGAAGAATATAGGATTATATATATTTAGAAATATGAGAATATTTAATATTTATATATTTCCATAATTAAAAAAATTTATCAATTCAATTAGTATTTTCAGTATAATTGAATATTTATCTATTAAAAATAATGGATTGATAGAGGACCAATATTTTTCCGGATTAGGACATTTAAGATACAGCTTACGGATCTATACTTTTAATAATTTTATATACTGAATTCCAGTTGGATTATTCTCAATGTATTATCATCTCAATAAGTTATTATAAAATACTAGGATTGTGATCAATATTTTTCTGATGGTATGGGTATAGAATTTATATAATAAAATGATAGTGTAATTTTAGATTATTTTTCAGATAATTCATAGGAATCTAGGTTATTTAAATTCAAATGTTTTAATATTCATATAGATATTTTTGCTAAATTTTGGGGATTGTTTTATCTAATTTATAGGAAGATTTGAATTTTCATTTGAATATAGAATGGGGGATCATTCAGTGTAGATAATAAAATTTATGGTTAATTAAAATTAATTTTATGGAATTTATTTTAAAATGAAAATAATTCAACGATATTGTCATGTTCTTAATGATATTTATGAAATCTCTTAACTCAATTTATTTTGAATTTGAAAAGGAGAAAGAACAATTACAACTATTGTATATTTTTATTATTTATAAATATCTCTATGGTAGGTTAATATGTGGATGCTGTGAACACTTAATTTGATATAAAATAAAAAAGTATTATAATTATAAATAAGAACAAGGTTTATGTTACTTTTTATATTATATTACTATTTTTTAAAGGAGAAAAAGCATGCATAATATTGAAGTTTTTATTTCTTCAATTTAAAGATGAAAATTCTTGAATGATGTTTTATATTTTATTTATGGTATTATATTATTACATAATCTAATTAAACATTGATGAATTTATTGGTTTTTATAAACTTTACTTATGATTGTATTTATAGAATGTTGATGATGAAACTAGAAAACACATTTCATTAAAAATGAAAATGTTTCACTTAATGTTTTGAAGTATATAATTTCTAATTCATATTCTAAAAATTTTAATTTATGTTATGAGTTATTATATCTCACTAAATTTTTTGGAATTATTTACAATTATATAAACGAGAAATTAAAGAAGAATAATGAGAGGGAATTCATATGTGACAAATATAAAAAATAATATTAATCTTAGGATTGAATTACCTTTACCTAATGATTAAATAAAATATGATTAAAAAAATAAAATTCAAGAAATAAATGAAGGATAATTGGAGTTAATTAAAAGATTTAAGCATTTAATCCTCTTTAATTTATAATGTTGAGAATTAAACAAAAAATGTTAACTTATGTCTTATGGCTCATGTGGATGTTGTAAATTTATCTTGATCATATATTCATAACTATGAAATTTCTTATTTTAATGATCTTAATGAATATTCCTATGTTATTAAAGGAAATTTTTAATCCATAATGAAATCCCATATGATACTCAAAAAATCCCATGAATCTATTTTCATTTAAAAGGATTGTTTTTTAAAAACGTTTTCATATTTTAGATCTAAGTCTTATCAAAATTATTGTGCATTTAGGGAAAATAAAAATAAATAATTATTATATGATGCTGAATTATTTAAAAAATGTTTATATTATGGTTGAAATGATGGATAATAATCTATATCCACTTCCTGGTAAGAATAAAATTAATAAAGGTAGATATGATATAGGTAAAAATGGGTACATACCTAAATTAGATAGGAATTATTTTATTCCAAGTTATAAAACCAAAAGCTTATCTACTATTAAATGTTTTCATTATGGTATTACTAGATATTATTCATGAGACTATAATATTATAAATCCTAAATTTTGCGGTGTTAAGAATTTTCATTATTCAAATAATTTATCCAAATCTAAATTTGTAATTTCAACTCAGAATAACCATTTTTGGTTACCTAAGTCTTTAGTTTATAATAATTATAAATCCAAAAGAATATTGGTAATAAAAAGATATTTTATTTTATATTTTTAGGTTTATGTAACAAGAAAATATTATTATATAATTTATTTTATACATAAAATATAAGTAGTATTATTTAATTTTACAAATATTCACCATCACTGAAGTAG
Source organism: Viscum album (assembly GCA_963277665.1). Taxonomy (NCBI): domain Eukaryota; kingdom Viridiplantae; phylum Streptophyta; class Magnoliopsida; order Santalales; family Viscaceae; genus Viscum; species Viscum album. The sequence continues at coordinate 1,199,952,833 of OY728131.1, forward strand.
TCAGTAATTTAAAAAGAAGAGATCCTTAGAACAGGAATTTTCAAAATATATGAAGTATTTAATTTCTATTTTAATTTCGTAATTAAATAAATATTTTATATAATGGAATAAGTTCATTAAATTATTTATCTTTTATTATCCTATATTTTATTATTATTAGTCTTGAAATATTAAATCATTTTTATTCACTCTACTTTTTTCTGAAATATTTTTTTAAATGTTGACAGTCATATATTATTTTTAATATTTTATGTTCTAATATTTTAGTATATTAAAGGTTATTTTTATTATATTCATGTGTTTTAATGTATTAGTGTTTAAATTAATTATATGAATAACATTAATAATTATACTGGTTATTTGGGGGATTTATTTTTAAAAATTTATCATGTGTTTGAATATTTTATTATCATGACATGAAATAAATTGATTGATACATTTTTAACTTTTTAAAGTCTTTTGTTATTCATTTAATACTTTTTTAAATGTTTTCATGACTGCATGACCATAAAATTTTATCTTTTTGAAAGAATCATGATTTTAGGGGGAGTTTATATTGATGAATATATTGAGAATGTGTCATATATTTCATGTCTTTCTCATTAAGCTGTCTCTTTTCTCCTTACAAATAGGATGAGAGATGTTTTGGGATTTTTAATTATCAAAAAGGGGATATTTTTGAGTGGATCCTTTTCCTTTACATTCTCAACTTGGTTTTGATTATAACTTCAATCCATTTTATTTTTACTAATTAGTTATTTAGTGATTTAATACTTTATATATATTTCCCATTAATCGATATATGAATCTAAACAGATCATATTCTTATTCAATTTATTCCATTGTAATGATAATTTTATTACATTCATTTTATATATTAATGTCAAATTTTAAATCATTTTTTGATGGGGGATTAATTTTTTCTAAGCTACTATAAGATATATTTTAAATTGTAGTTTTTAGTTTAAGGTATCCAATTTATTTTGGTGATAATTAAGCTAAGATGATTTAAATCAAATAAAATTACCTGTGTTGGATAGCTTGGAGATTTATTTAAATTTTATTCATATATGTAGATGTATGAAATGGTCTCTTTTATGGTCTTAAAATTCACTGATGTTGTTGAAAAATTAATAGTACTCGACAGTCAAATGATTTTGATGGCTACTATTTTTCAATGTTTAGATGAGCTATAGAAATATGAACTATTTACAAAATAGTGTGATGCATAGCTAATAAATTTATTGTGATTGAATAAATTTACATAGATGTTTATAAAGATATTTTTTCTTGGATAAAGTTGTAATTGGAAAAAAATCCTAGAATTATATAATGGTAAGGTATAAATATTTTTAGAAGGTTTCATACCTATGTTTACCCCAAGGTTTGCCCCTATATTGGTATTGGATAAAACATACATTTATGTTTTAAAGTGAGGTTCAAGATACCTACATTTTGTGTGTGGATCCTTTTTTCTTATTATGTTGATACCTAGGTTTCATTTAATCTAACACTCATGTTTCTTCTAGAACATTAAAAATAAACATAATGTATATTGTTTTAAATCACACTTGTTTTCAAGAAAACACATGATGTGGAACTAATCTGTTTTTAACTATAAGACACCATTTTTACACCATAAAACATGGATGAATAGTATGGTTTCCAACATTTCATAGATTGAGATAATTTTGATAAAATTTTAGAGAATGTTTTGTTACTTGAACAAGTTAGATAATGTTTTTATCATGAGTATCACTAGTGGATATCTAGAATAAAAATGTCACTACGTGCAAGATGAAATCTTTCATAATGAAAATATTCTTATTTATCACAACATGAATAGAATTTAGAAGCTCTCTTCTCATACTATTTTTCATTCCAATTATATATCTTGATCATCACTCAAATAATTTAAATTGAACATGGGTTTCCAGATTCAAAAAAGCATGCATGTTGGTCTTGAATGAATTACTTAAATAGAGACTCATAAATTCTTCTTTTTCATGTGTATAGGATCATAAAAGTATAATTTCTCAAAATAGAGATTTCATGTAGAACTAGTAGATATTTAAATGACAATATGATGATACATTATCATGATAATTACATAGAAGATGTTGTTTCATTCCATATAAGATATGGTCATGAAACTCCTAGTTATGATAGACTTTTTTCCCTTTTTGATGAATTTAGCATCACCGAAATAATAGGAAGAGTTTTTTCTAACTTATAAAGGATTCCACATGTGAAATCAGTATATTTATCTCTCATTAACGTAAGATATTTAAAAATTATTTACAATTGAAGATAAAAGGATTATATATTATCATATATTTGAGAATATCAAATATTAGGATATTTCCAAAGATATCAGATTTCTTCCAATCAGATTTTTAGCATAAAATAATTTTGATTTAGTAGGAATATTTGAATTACGAAGGACCAATATTCATCATATTTTGGATATTTCCGAATGAGGTGATGGTGGTTTATTTCTAAAAATTTACCTTCTATATTTTTACAAAAATTATTATAAATGGTTTATTAGTAGGTCAATTTATCATAAATATCTAGATTGTTATGGAAGTGTTTACAAAGGTTTTGTTGAATAATTTAATGATCAAATTGATTATTTTTTTTATAATCATATTATATAGAAATCGTAGGAATCTAGGATTTTTAAATTAAAATATTTGAATTTCTAATTTATGATATTACAAGTTATCATGGACTATTTTAGCTAATTTATAATATTAATTGAATGGGTATTTAAATATATTTTTGAGGATAGTCCAAGGGCGTTTCTAAATTATCAGAATAATTTAAATTCATTTGATGAATTTTATTTCCAATAATATTTTTAAATAAAAATAAAACAATGATTCTATTATTTTTGTGGATATATCTATGAATGATCTGAAACAATTTTATTTTGAAGTTTCAATAGATAAAGATTCACTTCAAATGATATGTATTTTTTTCTCTATAAGTATCTCCCTATAACTTCTAAAGGTAGAGGGTGTAAACTAATTATCCAATATAATTAAAATATTATACATGTATAATGAAGAATATAGCCAGTGAGGCTTTGCATTTTTTACTGTAGAACTTTAAAGAATAATTAACCTACATGAAGTTGAATATTATATTTCTTTTTTTAATGAATTAGATGGAAAAATGACATTGAATATTTTATTATAGTATTATTTTATTATAGTATAATGAATAACGTTTAATAAATTATTTTTTGATTCAATTGTTTATTAATGATCATATATAATATTTAGTTTCAAGTGAAACTGTGTGCCAAATCTATTTCAACAATCTATATATCATCTCTTTCAACTGAAGTGTTACCCATTATACTCAGTAATTGTGGAGTTTTAGTATCTCATACTGAGTTATAGATATTGTGGATACCTATAAATGTACTTTGAGTACCTATAACATCATTTTTGAAATGTTTCAAAAGCATACACAAGGTTTTCAAAGTCACTAAGAAAAGGACACACTTAGTGAAAACCACTAATCTCATATATAGCGCATTTATGGATAAGACTATGGTATTTTTATGCATTGAACCACTATACATTATCACGTAATGACCATTATTTATATTATTGATCTTTAATTATATATAAAATATATCTACATTATAAAATTATTTAAACAGGGGAATTCTAATTTCATCCATATTTTTAAAAGGATAAATTTTAACCCCTCTTGTGTCTTTATCAACATCATTGCTGACAAACAAGGATCCCCTATAAGTCATGAATATTATTTTTAAAAAATTATATAGAGAAATAAATTAAAAAATAAATAAATAGAGTAAACGAAAAATAAAATGATAATAAGAAAAAGACATACCATAGTTCTCCTATAGAAGTAGAAACAAAATGATGCTGGATGAAATCAAATTGAGGTTCCCCTGACCCATTTCATGTTATATAAGAAAAACAGGAAAATAAGAGGGATAGTCATAAGTTAACCAAATAAAATTAATAATAATTATTATTATATTAAACTAAAAAAATTATAAAAATAGAATCCTAAAATATAAATAAAACATATTAATATTTCCACATTATAATATCCTTGATAATAACATTATCAATCACACCCATTGTTCATGAAACATTAATATATATATTTATATATAGTAGAACTAATTACTCAAAATATACTAAATATAATATCATTTTTTAAGAAAGGTGGTTACATGAATTGGTCAGATAATTCATGCATTAAAGAGATTTATTAAAAGAAAATGTAACAATAAAAGAAAGAGGTGTAAAGGGATTACAACAATATGGGATTGATGGGACTACAAGGTGAGATTTCCAAGAAGAATAATCAAAATATCATGTTACAAAATGCATTACTGAAGCGTCCTATCACCAACCTATATATGACCTCCACCATATAGGGCAGTCTAAGAGATCATTGTAGAAAATCAATAGCCAAATAGATGAAGTCTCCAACACAGATAAAGCTTCAACAACTCATTTCCTAGTCTCTAGAAATCATGTTCCCAAACATTAAATACACTCATAATAACATTATTAGTAGGAAAAAGTGTAGATAAAACAAACAACAATTCATTGAGAGAGAATTGTCTGCCTCCACCAAGAAAACAACAACAAAGATCATAGAAAACTGAAGCATAGAAATCCACCAACAAAGATCATTCTGCAAAAAAACCATCCATCAGCCAAGAAAGAACAACATCAAAAAAAGACTTATTCAACATTATTATAAAAAAATCACAAAATATAGAAATAAACTGTAGGGAAGCATCTCTAAAATAGATAAGTCCTCTTGATTGAAACATTCATTGATGATAAAAGGTGGTTTTACATGATCATTTAATCATATGACCTATTAAGGTTTAATAAATTCTAAATATTAAATGAAAAAATAAATGGATTATTAAATATAGTAGAGAAATGTGTGACATCAACTGAACCATAATAATTTTAATCCCCATAAAGTCCCCTTAAACTTTATTAAGGATAAAATAGTTTCTATTTGAAATGAAAACACCATTCCCTGTAAAGTAATAAATAAAGAAATATTTATATTACACACTTTATAATAAAACATATATCCACCTAATAACATACCATTTTTTAACATTCCCTATATGTGCACTGCCCAATACAGTGTATTTCAATATTTTATTCAATTAAAGACTATACACATATAATAAATTTCAAATTTTTATAAATTTATATAAAACACACATTAATAGACTCATTATTGAGTAAAATAAATAGTTTTACAAATAAATATTTTAAAAAATCACATTCAAATTTAATTTAGAAATAAAAAAATGTTAACCTATGGTGTAATTTAAAATAAGGGAAAAAAATTATTGATCCAATCTAAATATTCCAAAATTTCCACCAAACATGACTAATTTTAAAATCCAATATAAATATATTTTTAATAGTTTCTAATAACACATAATCCAAGAATAAACATATTAATATTTCCCTTTGGTAGAAATCATTTAAAATATTTTCATTATATTCGATTTGATAGCTCTATTATAAAAAATAGAAAATAAGAAAAGAAGTTATATATATTTAAAGTAATATTATAATTCCCAGCAATTTTAATGGAATTAATAATCTCTAAAGATCATAAAAATTAATTTGGAAATACTGTAAATGTTAAAACGGTGTACTTATCACAATACACAGTTTTTTGTGTGGTCTTTAAGTCATGTGTAAGGGTCTCATACAAAAAAATACCATAATATGGGGGTTGTGGAGGAAGTCTATTAGGATATTTCAATTTCAAATATCACTTTTAAACAATATTACACCATGATTAATATGAACTATCTTATATCCTTCATAATAAAATATATTAGTGATTGGCCGTATAAATAGAGACATAAGTTTTTTACTTGGTTCACCCACAATAGGTTAATCTAAAGAATACACAGACATTGATGTGTTTGTGTAATTAAAATACATAAGTAAAAATATTTTATTTACAATTTTTAGTGTTCACACCATCCCTAAATGTTCACAAAACATATAATATTTTTTCAATTCACAACTCTCTTTAATAAAAATTTTCACTTTTATTTAAATTTAAATTTATTGATCTTTAGTGATCAAAGAATTTGAATATCACCAAGAATAGTTTATAAATTTTATCTAATATTTTTTAATTGACTAATAACCACAATAATACTCAAAGATAAACACCTTGAATTATTCCATTTTATCATCTTTAATTTTTTTTTTAAAAAATAATATATCCATCATTGTGTACACACCCTTCTCTCACAATTCACCTTCTTCTGTTTTTGTACCAAAATATCTTTTGAATCCCCATTGATTTCTTATAAATTAATCATGTTTGGTCTTTATTATATAGAATTTTATACTGCCCATGTAACTTTAATATCACCATAGATATATAAAAAAATATTTTTTTTAAATGAAATAATAATTATAGCGTCATTGTTTTCAGAAAAAATGTAATTTAACTAATTAAATAAGGAATAAAATCAGTCCTTTTATTCCCCCAAATAACATATGCCAATATCTATTAAAATATTCTAGGATTTATTTCAATTAAATATTCACATGAGTCATCATTATATAAGAAAATTAATTCTCATGATATTTTTCTTATGTGGAAGGGAATCTTATGATATATCTATAAAGATTTTGTATGAAACTATCTACTTACATGTGGGATAAAAACCACAAAAATAATCTTATGTGTCAAAATAATACTTCATGTAAATATTATGTATTTCAATACATTTCCAAATACACTAGTTTATAATTTTATATTTTACCTATATTAAAGATCTCTTGAATAATGTTCAAACTTAGTTTTCATAATATATATCACAAAAATTAATATTTCATAATACCATATATTTATAAATTAATATTTGGTACTAAATGATCTTATTATATATTACTAAACTTAATATTACATAACTAGTTTATCATCTAAGATAATATTACATATCAACATGATATATCTTATCTAATTCTTAAAAATAAATGTTCCTCTTGCGTACCCTTTGAATCATTAGAGTTAGTGTTACATACTTTCAAAATATTTCTATGAAATAAAAAAAACCATTGACTTTATCTAGACTTCACCTCACTAATTTAATTCAATCCTTTATTAATTCATGATAATTCTAATATACCTCATACATTTCTAGAAAAAAAATCAAAATATTCTTATTATTTTGTTTTATATCAATCTCACCCATATTGTATAGTAGAAATACCTCATAATTTTTTTTAATAATGACATAATAATAAATGAATATATATCTACAACTAAAATAATTTAAAAAAATATCATATTCAATGAATCTATTAATAATCGTATTTAAGATCACATTATGAAATCTCAATGTGAGTAAAAATAGTTTAATTAAATTTCCACCAGGATACACTTCATTCATCTCTATTATATTAAAAATACACCATACAAAATAAATAACTATTTGAAATACTATTTAATTTTTTAGAAACCACATCTTAATATAATAAAAAAATATTAGAACTCAACCCTATTAACACCACTAGTTATATATTATATTATTTGTTTTCAATAAAATCCTCCAGAAACAATATTTTCTTTCCATTACAAAACAATTTATCGAAGTAAAACTTCCCTCCCTTTTTCAATTATGAGAAGAAAACACTTTGACACATATCCCCATCAATAATAGAAAGATCCATCTTATCTTTTAACAATGAAGAAAAATATAACACCCTTGAAATTTTATAAAACAAAAATGTAAATCAAAATCATTTAGACCATGAGGCAATACATATATTTTAATGAACAAGTTAATAAAAATACTTCTTATTGAACATATGAGTAGAATTAAACACACATTAAATGAGTATATAGTGCCTCGTATCTCTTAAAATAACATTTCATAATTTTGAACATAAATATCTCTAAAAATCAATGAAATACAAAGGACAAATATCATTTTTAAATTAGTATCCATATATAAATATTTTTTTAATAAATAAATAATTTTTATTTCCTTATTAATATCTTTATCCTAAAATTAACTATCTTTCATTCACTATAATTGTTATAGAGAGGATATACATAAAATATGGGCTGAGGCATAACGCTCAATAAGGGTATAAAATATTTTAAACAACGGGTGATATATTTATGGAGTCAGTAATCATAACATTAAATCAATAATGGTTAGGATAATAAACTATATCATAGAAACATGGACATAGAGTAATAGTTCAATATAAGAATAGTAATAATGAGATCCATTATAGTGTAATATGAATATAAATTGGGCCATTTATAAATTATCATTTCTAAGACAACATAATATTTCCCACCAGGAGCACTTTCAATGCATTAAACATAGTGTCTCATGAGATGAAATAATTCCATAATCAATTGGGGGATATATAACCCTAAGACATCCTGTTGCATCATATTACATCATGTATATGTGTTACTAATAAAAATAACCAAACATGAAGAATAAAAAAATAATTAACCCATGAGATATAAATGTGTTGTGTAATCATGTGAAAATGAAGGGTAATATGGTTAGAATATTAGATACAACATTCATTGGGACAAAATAAATATAGGATTTCATATATTAAAATGGTTTGAGGATATTAAGTAATGAAAAAGGTGGGTAACATAATTAGTATAATTTCTAAAAAACTATTAGATACATGAAAACAACCCCTTATACTATTTTTATGGTTCTATAAATGGAAGAAAAAAAGGATAACATAATTTCATAAATATCACCACCGAAGAGATAAAACAGGAATAGTGGAAAAGATTATGTACCTAAAATGTCGTATTTCTTTAGAACGTCATCTATAATATAGAATAGTAAAGTTATATTCATTATTTATTTAATTTAAAACCTTATTTATGTTTATTAAATATCTCATAATCAATTTTATAATTTTTTATACATTTACAAAATTTATAAATTGATGACCATTTAAGGGTTCTTAGATTCATAGTTCCAAAACTATGATGATCTACATGAAATAGAAAAAATGAATTATCAAATAAATCCATAATACTAGAAATGACATGGTGAATGGTTAAAAATATATTATAAATAATTTAGATTCAAATAGTGGTAGATAGTTTAAAATTATAAGAACTATTCTCAATAATATTATCTTAATAATTAAAACATACAATGATTTTTATAATATAATAAAAATAATACCTGCAAATTTTTACATTTCGAAACCTTATATATGATAATATTTTATTATTTTTTAATACTAAATTATGAAATAAATTGTTATGAATATACATTAGATTAATAGGTTAAATATAAAACGTGGCCATTCACTTATGTTGTGTAAAACTACAATGGAAGAAATAATTTTAAAAAAAAATTTAAAAAAATTGTATATAAACTAATGATCCATGATTTAAAAAAAATATGAGACTATATTAATTATTATAGTATAAAATTAATTTTATTGAGTAAATAATGTCACAAAATGTTTAAGGGATGAAATGAAATTTAAACAATGATTTTGAAACCCTAACATCGCACCTTAAGTCACTTCCTCTTGATCAAGACAAAAGAATTCAATATAAGTAATTCTAGTAACACCAATATATTTTGGAAAATAATGGGGAATAGGGAATGTGGAATGGGTTGTATGAGTATTGTTTATATATATTAGGGGTAGACCTATTTTGAAACAAATTATTTATTATTTTTACTTTTTTACAAAGACAATTCATAGTGTTGATTCCAAGGAATTCAGTTAATTTATTATTAAAAATGAAACATTTGTTGACATATAAACCATTCCAAATCAAAATATAATTTTAGATTTTTTTATTAGTGGTTAAAATTCAAATATAGTTTACTATTATAATAAAATATAACTTAGACATTAAAATTTTAAATATTGTTTATGGAATGAAAATATGATATTTAAATGCAATATATTCATCCTTAAATTCATTTTTAGTTTAAAATAGGTTTCATTAATTGTTATAGGATATTTATATCCTCATGATTTAATAAAAACAAAAGTATTAAGAAATACTGTATTTCCTTAATATTCAATATAGAATCATCTTAAAAAAATAAAAAAAATCATCTCTAAAAAAATAAATTTGTGATTCTATAAATGCGATCTATTTTATCAAATTTATGTTCTAGATATTATAAATTTTTATTAAAAAACGTCAATAATACATATAATCCAATTATATTTTAAGTAAATACTATTTCATTTTCAATAACCAAACACATTTTAGTTTATATTAAACCAAGATTATTAAATTGATTTTTAATTGAGAAAATATGTTAAAATATTATGTTTAAAAATGAGAGAATAGAATTTTTACAAGTTAATTAACATATTTATAAATAAGTTAAATCACAAATTTTAAAAATATAAATATATTTTACTTATAAGTTATTAATTTTTTGAATTTATTTTAAAAACTCATATTATTTATATTTAATTATATTTATTAATTGTAAATAATATTTTTTAGGAATTTTAAAATTATTATAGATCTTGTTACCATTTCAAAGGATTTTTATGTTCTTAAAAGTAATATTAACTATATAATTATTATAAAGTTTATCATTTTCTTCATTATTTATTAAATCATATTTATGTCAATGTTATTTATATATCATTTTAAAATACCAATATTATTAGTAAGATTTTGTTTTATTTTTAAAGTGTAGTTCATAGATGTGATAATTTTGAGGAGTCATGATGCTTGAGAATATCATGATTTTGTATTATGAAACACTTTTTTTCATTATCAAATTATATTATTTGAAAAGTATATACTATATTTAAAATTCATTTAAAATTTATTATGTTGATAAAAAATGATGCCATCTTTTTTATAGTGTGTGTAGTTTTTAGCAAATATTTTAACACTAATGTATTTATAGAGGAAAATATTTAACATTAAAACAATTCTAGATATTCTTCCTCACTTCATAAATTTCATTCTAAAAATTTCAACTCAATCACTAAGAATAATATATATGAGGGTATGTTTGATTACATACATATTTTTTTTACAATATCGCCTTTTAAAACTCGTGAATTTACATTAGTACATTGATGATATGAGTGGAATTGAATTATAACATATTATATCTACTATCCAAGATTTACATAGGTTACTCCTCATATGAGAGATCATGATATAACTATATAACATGTCGATTTAGTACATTTGAGTTTTCTGATATATACTTCTTCATGAGAGATATGATGAACAAATTTTGTAGGTAAGAAATTCTTTGTAGAAGGGAAAGTCGATACGACAAAACCCCAATATTGTTATGAAAATTAAAGAGGTATATAAGAATTTAAATTAACATCACCTTCTTCCTAAACCTCATAATTCTATTAAATGGATATATGCTATGAAATAAATTTTCTCAAACCAAAAACAACTTTTCTAGTGAAATATTTTTAGTAAAGTTGTTTAGTTTAAATTGAGTTTCTATGAAATATTTTTGATTGGTTTAAAGTTTCTCTATCACATATTTTATAATGTCTAGTCCTAATATACACCTTTCTATTAAAAAACTATGTATAATATAGTTCCAAATTTATTCCCATATAGGGATTCATACAGATCCATGTGAATGACCGTGTGGATGCTATTATTTTATGTGAAGAAAAATTGAGGGATTTTTTTATCTAATAATCCATTATATTCCTTAAATTTAGTTTTGAAAATTTCATAATGACTTATAATGGTCCATTAATATTTTTGTATCAATTTTAGATGATGCGCCATAGTAAAGTTCAATATTTTGTTCAATGCCTTATAAATACTCATACATAACATTCATGTGAACCTCACATCCAAATAAAAATTTAACAAACTAGGTAATTTTAATAGATATCTAATTTCATGGATTTTTAATATTCATGAATATGATTTTATAGGTTTATATTCATTATAATAATATTAATTGACTTTTTAATCAAAAAGTAAACAGTTTTATTCTTACAAATTAATTTATATTTATTATATGGGTTTATTTAAAATGTTAATTTTATCATTTTAGAATTATAATTTCAATAAAATAACAAAAAATTTGAGAACTTCATGTAAAATTTATTTTACAGTGATGTTTTTCAAGTTTTCTAAAAGCAATGATTTTTAAGTGAATAGTAAAAAAATACATTTTTCAAAAAATAAATTACATTTCTTTTCAGGTTTTTTTAGTGTTAAATTATATTTTTTATTGGAATAAAATTAAAATTATTTAATTTATTTTTCGAAAAAATAAAATAAAAACATATTCATATTTAAAAGGAATTTATCTGAAGAATTGTTTTCAAATTATTCGAATTGTTTATTTTAAAAGCAATTTCTTTCACTTTTTGAAACTGAATTTTATAAAACTAAATACATTTTTTAATCAATGTTATATATTTTTTAATGAATAATATTTCATTTATGGACATTATGAAATGTAACTTTGGTAAAATAATGTTATTTACCATGGTAAGATTTAAAATTGGTTAAAATGATTAAAATATATAATATAATAGTATAAAAGACCTAAATATTTTTCTTAAATCATATTGGATGATCCAATTTAAACCTTATTCTTATTATAATATAAGTCATTTTATAGTCAGTTTTATTATGAAATACATGAATGTATTGTAATATTTTGAAAAATTCAACGTGGGTCCTCTCCCCCACATATAAAATGACGACCCTTCTTCTATCTTCTCAACATATCAAGATCCACTTAGGTTAACCATGACCTTCTTATATCCATTTATAAAACTCCTCCACATTTCATAGAGGTATTTCTTTGATCATAAAACCAACTGAGGAAGGATTAATTTAGAAATATTAGGATATAGTCTAAAGAAGAGAAAGATAAATAATGTACGTGGAAAGTCACACTCAAGGATGGGGTCACATTACCATAAATTATCATTTTAAATCTTTAAATGATTTATTTTATAATTCATTTAATTAAATTTCAGTATCCTAAAAATTATTTAGTGATTATATTTATAAGGATGTAAATGAATTATAAAGGAAATTTTATGTCCCTTTCGATTTTATTTAAATGTGTTTAAAAATGAATATTTTTCATAATTTATATGTAATGTTTTTTAAAAATATAAAAAAGGAATTTCTTTTTTAACATATATAATATAAGATAAATTTACATTATTCATGACCGTTATTATTCGAAAACATTCCTATTCATTTTTTCATCGGTTTTCATAATAATATCATATTTATATTTATTTAGGGTGTTTTTGTTTTATGTGTTTCCAATAAAAGATATTTGTTTCATTATTTTAATATATATTAGAAAATTATTCCGAATATGTATTAAAAATGATAATCTATTATATTTTATGATGTAAAATATAGATTTTCTATGTTTCAATAATGTTATAGTCCTTTTAAATTTTCTATGATAATGGGTAATCCAAATATCATTGTACATTTCATTGGGTAATCATTATGTTATCGGAGGAATAAAATTATAATTAACAAAGATATTTATTCTATCTATAAGGGTTATTATAAAGAATCTATTAACATGTTTTTCCAAGGATCCTACATGAGAATTCCATTCATTCACATTATTTTTCATGGACATATTTGATTTCATAATGTTATATAATGAATTTTTTTTAAAATTAATGATTATGCCCATTAAGGTTAAAAATAGAGGTATATTTTTAATAAAATGATCTTCATGGGATCCAATGTTTTATATGAAACCATCATGATAATAATATTTTATTTTATGTTTTCATATAATTTTTGTATAATGAAACTTGGTAATAAATCTAATTTTAAGTTAATGTAATTGATTAACTGAGATCAATATTTATTTTGTTAAAGGATAATAATATTATATTATCTCATGATTTTAAATTCTACATTGAGAATTATTCTTTAATTTTATCTATCCCATTTATATGATTTTTATGTGCATCCCACATTTTATATGTTTTAAAATGTGTTTAAGAATGATTTGAAATAATAGTGAAGTGAAGTTATAACTCATGATGATTTTTCATGAAATGAAAATATGATTAATTTTAAAAGTATTATATTATTTAAAAAATTGATATTGTGTGGATGTTTCCAAAAATTATTTTTGGGGGTTTTTTTAGATGATTTAATAAAAAATTCTATATAAAACTAAACCTAAAATGATCTTATAGTATATAATAAAATGAATTCTGGTTTAAAAATGAAATTATAAGATGGATAAATATCATGATATAATATTTGGTATCAAAGTAGAGTTTAGATAATTTTAGAGACTAGGGTAATATAATAATTTATACATAATAGTTTCTAATTAATTTTTTTTCATGATATTGAATATGAATATTTCCATATTTCTTCAATAAATTCTTTCTATTTATTAAAAATTTCCACATTTGAAGTAAGGAAATCGATGTAAGAAGGCACAAAGGGTACAATGTCCTTCAAAATCAGCAACCTTAAGTAGGTTGAATTTGGATATAATATTTTTTATCTATAATGAATTTATTAAAACACTATATTAATGTTGGTGGTATCCACAAGGGCGAGAAACTACATTTAATAAAAAGGATCATGTCTGTTGTAGAGAATTACCGGAAGAAACACCCTCTAGTATTCAATGGATCATCCAACCCAATGAAAAATTAATAATGGGTAATAGAACTGGAGAATATATTCATATTCGTGGGGTTTTAAAAAAATAAAATGGTGATTCTTCTTATTTTTCTTTTTAAAGAAAAATATTGTCAATGGGTGTAAATCGTATCAAATATAATTAAAATAAGAGATATTCATACCATGGAATGGAATGAATTTATGAATATTTTCTTTGATAATTTTTTTCATAATCCTATTAAAAATAAATGGAATATAATTTAATTGTATTTAAAAATAATAAATAATATTTTCTGGTGATGTATGAAGAAAACTACACCTGGTTATCAAGGTACAAAATATATTTTATTCAAATTGTGAGAGTAAAAACAGTCAGTTTTACTAAGGATTATATCCTATATATCAAGGAGAATTAGATTATTTTGTATTTACATGTTTTGTGAAAATTTTAAGATATTCCAAGATGGCATAAATGGAGTTTTACAATGATCATATATCCTATAGAAACAAGCATAAAGAGTTGTCAATGTAGCAGGAAAATGAGAAGTTCTATCAAGGCAATTTGAAGGTAATAAAACCATGTTTCATTAATATGATAATTGTGAGAAAAGTAACCTTAGTAAATGTTCTATAAATTTAGTATTTTTTCAATCATATTATGATTGGATATTTATCCCATGTTTTAGAAGAAAAAGGATCATAGTTTTGATAAGAAAAATTATGAAAACTTAAGACTAAGATGTTTTAATTAAAATGAATAGGTTATTATTATAATATGTGTCCATAGATGGAATTAATGAAATGAAGGAATCATGATCAAAAGAATAAATTTGAGGCTAAATCAATTGTGGATACTTTGGAAGATGATGGAATATACAGTGATGTAGTGTTAGATACCTTACTTTTTTATTCATATTAGGTCACTGTCTTATTTGATTCATGGTCTATACATTATTTCCATTTAGAGATGTTTTTTGCTAATTTAAAAATATAAAGTTATGAAATGATGAATTTTTTTAAATACGTCTGGGTAGTGTTACCGAAAAATAAATTCATAAGACAATTTTATTTATTTATTAAATGTATTTACTAGAAAACCGTGTTATAATTCCGCTTGTAGAGTTTAATGATATTATAGGTTTGAATTAGATTTTTGTTATCATGATAATATATATATATATATATAATGATGTTTATTTTTTTGAATGGGTTTTAGTTTTCATAAAATAATGGCTTCAAATAATTGATAACAGATCTATAAAAAAATAATTTGATTAAATATTAAAATAAATGTTATCTTGAACATATTTTTGAGAAGGAGAGTAATAAAATTTGTAGTGTTCCTATAGTATATATATATATATATATATTGTTACATTTCATGATTAATTACATGGTATTATACCTGATTTGGAGATTTAAATAAGTATTGGATTAGTATATTATGATAAGACAATATCAAATCATTCTTATAAAATGTTTCATTTAGACCTTAATAGATTCAAAAACAATTTACAAGAGTTTCCTAATATGAGACTCATTTATCCTATCACATCACCGTAGATTTACCCTATTATTTATTTAAAAGAAAATGGTTCCAAATGGAATTTCATAAATTATATAGAATTGTATAACCTACATATTATGAATAAGTATTTATTGCCTCATATAGTTGAATTGGATGATTCTCTTTAGGTAGATCAAATTTTTTTGGAATATGATCCTAGGTCCCAATACTATTATATGAAGTGAAGAAGGACAAAACTCTAGATATAGATTTTATAACTAATTATGTGCATTATGTGTTTTTTATTATTCCATTTGGATTGAAAAATGGTCTTGCTACATTTATGGACCTTATAAAAAAGGTTTTACACGAGTTATTGGTTAAATTTTTTGTCGTTTTTATTGGTGACATTGATATATATTCTAAAATATATGACAATAATGAGAAGAATTTAAGGGTTTCTCTTCAAATATTAAAAGAAAATAATTTACATTGAATTATTAGAAAATATGATTTTTTATTATGGATGATTTCATTCCTTGGACTTAAAAAAAGGTGGAATAATAGATGATTCAACTATAATAAAAATGATTAAATAGTGTATATGGAATTAAATTTTCATAGAGATTCATAGTTTTTTATTAGTGGGTTACTAATGACTGTCTGTTGAAAACATTTTTGGGTTATATATCAAACAGACTATGCTTACTTGAGAAAGATTAAAATAAATTTGGATAAAAGAATGTGATGATAGTTTCTAGGAATTGGAAAGAAGATATGTGAATTCTTTTAGTTTTCCATTCCATACGAAAATAAAAAATTGGTTATTAGTATTCATTCTTCTTTGAGGGACACAATTGTGTTCTAATTCAAAATGATCAAGTAATTTCATATGTTACATGATAATTAAAACCACATGATCTATATAATCCTACACTTGAACATAAATTTTATATTGTTGTATATATTTAAAAGTATAGAGATATAATTTATATGGAGTAAAGATAGTAATATAAACAATTCATAAAATATTGAAGCATATATTCACTCCAACATAGTTAAACATTAGATTAATAAGATGGATAGAACCAACTATAGATTATTAATGGAAAATAATTAAATTCTAGGGAAATAAATCATAGTAGTTTAATATTTATATAATAATAAAAAATTATCCTTGACTATACTATATTTTGAATAATATTATCTCGTAAATGATTTGATGACTTTTGGAAAAAAAATAAGGCATATAGAACCATTATCTACATTGTTTTAGGTATAAGTGTAATCATTATTTATTTAAATAATCACAAAATCACTAATGGAATATCCTAGTTGGAAATAAAGTGTATAATTCTTCAATAAATTTAGGTTTTCTTAGATTAATTTGGATAAAGAAGGTGTTATCATATTTTAATGAGGTTGTGTGTGATAAGTGATTCCCATTTGAAGAGATAGTTATAGACTAAAGCTTTTAGTTCTTAATTATATGTTTATCCTGGTAGCACTCAGTTTTATAGATACCTTGAGAAATATTTTAGCTGGAAAATAATAAAAGGATATATTCCCAACATTTTTGGAAATTTTTGGCTCGTCAATAAGATAAAGAGAAATAAATTATTAGAAAAGGGGATGCATTAGAATTTTCAACTACCAATAAAGAAATGGGAAAATGTATCAATGGATTTTGGGATGGATTTAAACATATATCTTGATCTATTAATTAAAATTGTGCTATTGTTCATCAATTGACTTGATCTATACATTTCCTTCCAACTAGAGATAATATGTCATTATCTTTCTTGGTTGTATTTCAAGGAGATAATTAAGTTATATAGAGTTACTCTCTCAATTGAATTTGACTATGATCCCAAATTTTCTACTAAGGTATTGTATGTCCTTCAAATGTTGTTGGACATTGAATTAAATTTTAGTACAACTTTTTAAAAAAATATGACAGATAGTCAGAGGGAATAATTCACAAATCAATAGACATTATTTAAAGTTATTCTTAAAATTT
This sequence comes from Viscum album, assembly GCA_963277665.1. Taxonomy (NCBI): domain Eukaryota; kingdom Viridiplantae; phylum Streptophyta; class Magnoliopsida; order Santalales; family Viscaceae; genus Viscum; species Viscum album. Next base: position 1,199,971,048 of record OY728131.1, read on the forward strand.
ATAAGTATTTTTGGATTAATATTTTTCATTAGTTTAACATTCATAAAATAGAATTTTAATTTTATTATATATATTTCATCTGTTTAGAAATAATATGGGAAAAAATATTTATTGAATCTTTTTTGGATGAAGTCATTGAAAAGATTTTTTAGGACTAGTATTGGTAAAATAAATGGTTCGGAAGGTGAATATGATTGAAAAACATATAACGATGAAACATAGTTGGAAAAAACTATATGTAGATAACAAAAGGAAATATTTTTCATTCAAGGTAGGAGAATATTTTTTCGTAATGTATCTACATAGAAAAGTGTTATGAATTTTCGTAGAAAGGGAATATTATGTCTTTGATTTAATAGACCTAAATAAATGTTGGATAAAGCTAGATCACTTTTATATCTAGTTTCATTGATTTTTATTTTATCTTAGGTACACGATGTGTTTCAAGTTCCATTGTTAAGAACATATGTGCCAAATTCATCTCATGTCCTAATCCCAGAAGTAATTATGTTGGAAGAGAATATTGCATATGAGGACCAAACAGTTCAGATTATTGATCACAAAAATATCTCTCCATCAAGAATTTTATTCTTCAATAATCATTATCTTTATGTTTTCATGGGATTTCAAAATAATATATTAAAACCTGTTATTAGAGGAATATTTTATGATTTTTTAATGAAAAATGATGCATATACTTATTTTTAGGTGAATTATAATGTTCTTAGGTATATGCACTAAAAAGGAAATTTTAAGACATTTTATGGTTGATATGTGTGATTTTATCTATAACATTTATGTTTTGGTACTTCTAAATTATTTGTGATGATTAGTATTCTTGAAATATTTCCCCTATACATTGGGTCATGATTATATTATCTAGATACTTATGATGGATTTAACCATGTAGGTTACACTATTATAAGTGTTCTTATAACTAATCTATGAATTTGGGTTCCTAAGGATCATATATTACTTTTCTATGAATGTTATTGATTTTTTGTAGAAATAGTTTTAATTCATATAGCATGATAATGATTTTTTAAAATTAATGGTTTTACCGATTATTTGTAAAAAATAAATTTATTATGATAATTTATTTTATGGGATCTTAGGTTTTATAAGAAACCATCATCATTAGTATGTTTCCTTTATGTTTTATAATAAGTGATTTATAAAAAAATTTGAAAGTAAATATTATTTCTTGAGAAAGATGGTGATTATTTGATCCCAAAGAATACTATTTTAAATTAAAAGCATTTTATATGATTTTCTGGTTTTGATATGGAGTAATGAGTTTCTTTTATTTTTTTTGTATGTACATTTTTGTTCTTTTTGTGATTATCCACCATTTATAAATGTTTTTATTAGGGTCTAAGGATTATTTGGAATGATGAGGGATTCATAATAAACCTCATGTGTATTTTCCATGAATGTAAAATATGATTCATTTTTAAAGTAATAAATTATGGAAAAAATGTATACTAAGTGTATGTGTATAACTATTAATGTATGGTTTTGATACATATGAGTTATGACCAAATTCACTAAAACTATAATCCTTAAATATTATTTTAGAATGAAAAAATTTATAATTCTTGTTTAAAAATTATAATTTTATTTGGAATAATGATCACGTCCTTATACTGATACAATAAATATTGATATACAATAGAGCCTCACCACATATATATTTTATATATCATTTTAAATTGATCAATTGATAATTATTCTTGAATGATTATGAAGTGGTAAATCCTTATAGGACAGTCCCCTAAAAACCATATAGAATTATTTCACATTGATGACTTTGTAAGGCTAATGAAAATGTTCATGATTGTTCCATATCAAATATAAGTTTGTATATGTAATTGTTTTAGCATTCCTTTTGATTTTCATCATTATGTTGTAAATCACTGGTATACCAAGAAAATTTATGTATATTAAATAACCTCATTATTCATATTATCAAAATGGAAGTGATCACGAAGATTTCTATACATCTTTATTCTTATTATATTTATTGATAATCTTTAATTAATTTATTTTTTATAATACCAACTTATTTTTATTAGTACCAAATGGTCTATATAATTGTGTCCCATACCATGAAAATGCATCTACATTGATATTAAAATATGATATTTTACCCATTATTTTCACATACACATTCTTTTATATCCCCATACCATACCTTTGTAACACCATAATGTCATCTATAACTTATCTTTGAATAACCATTTTAGAAAATTAAGATGTGTAACCTTCCATTATGATTCCCATTCATAAGAAGAGCATCTATAAATTTAATTTATTTTTGACTATGTGAATGAATTAAAATTTAATAGTCATTAATCTTTATAAAAATATTCATTGGTAATTAATAATCACTTTTTATGTGAGTATATAATTTAATATTTTATGATAAGTATATATTACAAAATTTTATTACTAGATATAATGACTTAATATTATCAATTAAAAGGATACTACTTATACCTCTCGATTCTGAGTGATGTAATTCTTGTCATGTATGTTCAGTTATCATAAGGTAGGGGTACACCATTATTATTTTGAATGAGAATATATGAAAAACCTCTCATTGAATCATCACTATATATCAAATATATGTCCCTTCATGGGGTAGTGTGTGTGTAGGTAATATGACTAGAATTTTATTCCAACTAGTGAATATTTGTTAACATTCATTTGTCCTACAAAACATAACACCTTTCAAGTTATCTTGGTTCATGTGTACGAAAATCATGATAAAATTAACATAAATTGCAAATAGTACCCAATTTTTAATGACATCAAAATCGGTTGGTCATTGTCTTCATGGAAAATTTGGGTTATGAATCCAAGGGTACGATTTAAAAGCAATTTAAAAAACAAATTATAATTTTTAGAGATGGAACATCTTTATGATGTATTTCAACATACGTTACAATGTATTGGTAATTTTTAAGGATGTTAGGTGGAGTTTCAAGGATTTTGTTTCCATTAAATAATATGGAATCTTGTAATAGGTGGAATATTAAGAAATATCCCATGTTGTTTCACCATTATGGATACTAATAATGGGTGTGTCAAACAATAACAAAAGGGGTTTCAAAATATAAATATCTCAAAAGAGAGGATTATCCCACATCTAAGTTCATTCCATATGAAGCATTTTATTTTTTTTGTAATTTTTTGGTTTTAGAGTTCTTGAATGAATTATTCCACAATTTATGTATTATTTGATGAGGTGTTATTTGGACTTGACTATATATCTTCTCATAAGAGGTGTATTTCACCATAGGGATCACAGTCATGTTGTTATGGGTGTCCAATATTTCTATACTTTTTCCCTACGGAAGGTAATTGTGGCTTAAAATTAGGTTACGTGGAGTAATATTTCACCAGAGGTGAGAATTTCCCTCAGATCCACTTGGTCACTCCATAATATACTGTGTGTCTTTTTAGATTTTTATTAGTATGTTTATAAAGACACCCTCTCTCCATTGTTGGAATCTAATTCATTTAACCCTAATCTTGTATACCTCAATATTATCTACCTCTCTCAATATTTTTGTCTCTCAAATCCTTATCTCTCAATAGGTCTGAGTTTTGTCAGATTCTAAAGGTTCTTTTAAAGGAGGTTATTTTTTAACCAATTATAATTCTGATTTTCTATTCATTTCACAATTTTTTGTATGACCTAGTTTTAATATGCCCTTTGTGTGAAATAACAATTTTCAGAGAATATTGTTGGAAATAGACATTCAATTCAAAAATTAAACAAACATATGCTCGAGGATGGACATTATTTTCATATTTACCCATATTATATGTGTTTATGTTTTATTTTCATGCATGTGTTATTGGTTCCTGGTATTGGGAATTTTAAATAGTTGGTTGGTGTATAATATAGTGTTTGGTATGACAGAGATGAGAACCTATGGTATGAACTATGTGAACCTAACATGGTTCCGATGATTTAGTGAGGGACAAAATCTATTTCATTATGGTGTGTATCCTCTGGTGGTGTTTAATAGACCATGTAGTTATTTCTACTCACATATTTACTTATGAATAGACTTTGAATGGGATTTATAATTATTTTATGTTCTATATTATGATGGGGTCTATGAGTAAAATCCATAGAAAGAGAAGTGTATTGAGATCAAGAATATTTTAGGTGTTTTATTAAGGAGATAATAGTTTATATTAAAGAAATATTTCTTATGTTTTCCATTTTTGGTCATTATTAAATCACATAACAATTTTGAGTGTTCCATAAAAATCTAAATAAATGTAGGGAAATAGATCTCGTTGATTGGATGGAGTTCATCATAGAGAAGTAATCAGATAGAGAGTTTGAAAAGACATTTATTTGATAGTATTCACTATTCAATATAATAATATATTTCTTATAATTTAATCAATATATTCATTGTATATATTCAAATTTCTAAGTATAATGTTTTTATAATGGTATTCATGATTCAATGTAAGTTTTTTTTAAAGAATATGTTAGTATATCATTTTGAATATATGGTTTCTATAAAAATAAATGTGTTTTGGATAGAGGTATGTATGAATATAGATTAATGAAACATCAAAATTTCATCTAATAATGTATACAAATGATCAAATAAGGTCTTCTTGATGAATCCACCATTCAGCTATTTATGTATAGAGGATTCATAATGGAAGAAGGATTAGAGATGAAACTAAGAGAGAATATTGGTTGTTGAATATGAAAATAATCTCCAAGAAGAAACACAAATATGTTTCCAATAGAATCCATAAAAAAATTATCTACTAGATGGAGGGAAGAATAAATTTTACCCATAAATGATTTTTAGTTCTAAGTCAGTGGAATGAGGCTTCTATCTAAAGTCCTAAAAAAATATTTATATAAAATAATTTTTTTGAGTCAATTAGGAAAGGATTTCCTTACATATTCAATCATATTAGTAATATATATGGAAACTTAATAAAAAGGTTTCTGAGATGAATCTTTAGATAGAGTATCATTATGAAATACTAAGAAAAATAAATGTTTAAGGGTTTCTTGTCAAAAAAATATGAAGTCTACTAGGTAGAAGGTGATTGGAAAATGAAAAAAAAATATGAGGTTATACGGTAAAGAAGATACTCTAAAGAAGAGAAACAAAATGTTTGTGAGTCTCTCAATATTTTTTAAATTCATTAGATGTGATCATGTTATTTTTGGTGTTAAATGAAAAAAATAAACAGAAATGGAATATAATGATTCAACCTAAGATACATATAAAATTGGAGAGTCTATTGATGCTAATATTTAAGGAATTTTTTCTATGAATTTCAATTTTATCTATCATTAGAAAATGATTGAAGGTGTTTAAATGATGAAAGTGTTTAGAAGAATATTATAATTTTGAGAAGGAGCTCTACATTTACGTTCATGATACTCCCTATGTTTTAATAGAAATTATTCTTATATAATGTGGTCCATAGAGTACTAGTGATGGTTGTTTCTTGTAATATAATTCTTGATGAATTGAGATGCTAACTAATGATCCTGAGAGATATTATACCAAATCATAAGATATATTAACACTAAATAAAGTTGTATTAAACTGACTGTACCAAATAGTTGGTATCAGAAAAATAGTGTTAAGAATATATAAAATGTATGTTACTAGGAATAGTGGTTTTAGACTAATAATTGGAATAAAAAATGATTTCAAATAAAAAAATATACCAAGTTAATTATAAAAAGTATCAGATATTGAATATCAGATGCACTAAAACCAGATTGATAGGTAATATAAAAAATAAGTATGAACATAAATTTGATATAGATGTTTCTGAATGATACAATTTAATAAAATGAATAATAAGAATATCGTTTTGAAAGAAATGTTTAATTAATGATCAAGTAGTGTAGTGACATCATTGAATATTTTTTATGATGGTTCTTCTATTTTTTTATAAATTATTATTTCATATTTTCCATGAATGTAGAATATGCACTTTCAATGGACTATAATAATTTGAAAGTGATGGATATTCCGTTATTGTTGTAAACCACCAAAGTATTATATTCTAGTTTTAGTGTGCTATTAGATAATACCAAAAAAGAACTAGATACTCATATTGAGCAGTAAACCTTATAAATATGTTTGTCCTTGTGGGTGTTCATGTTTTATATTTTTTGTGGAGTAATTTCATAATAACTATTGAAGAATTTTTTTCCATAAAGAATAGAAATTATAAGAAGTAAAAAATCACTAATTTACATACAATCTTAGTGATCACATACATATTGGTTGGTCCATTCCATTAATATCAAATCAAAGGATAATTAATTGAATCTGTTTTTTATGTTTGAATAAAAAGAATGTTTCTATGTATGCTGGTAACTCTATTAATAGTATGGGGATTAAATTCATTGATGGAATGAATTGTCATATATAGTTTAGAACAATGGTACCCTATCTTTTATCCATTAGATATAAAATTATTAATGTTTATATGAAGGATTCAATCCTCCCATTAAGTTTGATCCCTAGTTACATATAATCAGATTTTGGAAAATTATGGGTGATAATGAAATGGAATACCTTTCCACATATCTAATGGAATATTTCTAAGGGTTAAATGAACTAGAATGGTTAATGTCATCTGGGAAAAGATGGAGAACAATTATGAAGGTATTATAAAAGTGAAGAAAGCATTATTATAGATCTGTTATTAAAGTATGAAGATATTAAAATGGGATATAATGAATCTTTTGGTGACTTCATTATAATATGAAATTAATTTATAAGAACTATTATAAGTTTTAGTGAGAAGATAAAAGTTAAGCCTTTCAAAAAATATTCTAAAAATTCTTCTATATTGTATTGACACTAACGAATCATCATTAGAAGATTGAGACACAAAAACTCTATCTTTGGATGGTTTATAAGAAATATTATCACATATGCACTAATAAGGTAAAATTATGTGATGGATAAAGAAATTTTTTATTGGTAAATCACTTTCAAATTTTCATAGAATCGAGAGTCTTAGAAATTAACAATGGAAGAAGATAATGACTTGAACACTGAAGAAGAGGTATGTAAAAAATTTGATAAATATATTCCATTACATTATATAAGTATAAAAAATTAAAATAGAAAGACAATTTAATGTTATCATTAATATTCTATGGATACAGATCCATTTTAAATTTTATTGAAATTTTTACAAGACTAAATAAAGATGAAGATAGTGAAGATGAAGTTAGAAATTCAATAATATCTCTAAATGAGATTTCAGACAAATAAATTTCCTTTACAAAATAGAATGATAATAGGTTATCTAAATTTAAAATGGAACACTTTTTGTAAAAATTTGAGGAAGATGATGATGTTGAAGTTCATGATAAAAAATGCCACAATAATTATGTTGAAAACACTCTTACAGAAAAAGAGAATAATGAGATGTTTAACAATGATAAAGAAGAAACTCTGACACATAATTAGATGAATAGTTGAATTAGAGGGAGATTATTATAAAAATAGTGTTGAGATAATGACTCTAAAATATTGTTTATCTGGAAATAGAGAATATAAAGATGAAAAAATAAAATAGTTTAGTAAAAATAAAGAAAATTTTAATGACTAAAAATACAATTTGTAAAATGAAATTAAGGAACTAAAAAAGATAATTGATGAAGAGAGTAAACACAAAATCATGCTTAATTAAAATAAAATTTTGATGGAAAAATAATTTAATCATGTTCAGTAAAAAATTATTATATTTGATCAGGGAATGAAAATAATCCAAAACTCAGTTTCATAAGTTGGTGAAATTTATAAAATTTATGAACATTAGAAGGACATAGAAAGATCATCCATAATTAATTACTATATGTTTGAAATTGTTCAAAATAATAAATCTTCAAGATCATATATATGTATCCAAAACTAGTGCATTATTCTTGTTTGAAATTTTTGATGAATAAATGTAATAGGAAAAGTCTACTATAACTAGAAAATTTTATCAATAAAAGAATAATATTTAATTATATTACGATTATTTAGTATAAAAAAATAAAATGATGATAATGTAAAATAGATACATATTTTTAGATAACATACATGTTATAGAGGAAAATTTACATTATATGGATTCTATTAGTTTGGGGGTGGCGATGGGAATATTGAAAGTATATGATGGTTCAATCATCAACAATTATAATTAATATTAGAGATAATAGAATTAAATTTTTAAGGGAGTCATCCTACTAAAAAAATAAAATATTAAAGATCCAATGTGAATTTTAAAAATATATATAAATATTTGAGATTTTTTTGTGAAATACGTGATCAACATAAGAATCATGATAATAAAATATTTTAAATGTATGTAGATCATGTTTATATGATAAATCTCAAAAGCAACATATGTTAGAATATAAAGGTATGTAAAAGGCCTTTGTTTTTTAAACTTTTATCAGAGTTAAAAAAGAAGATTGATCTCAGATATTGGAAGGTGGGTGTTATTCACATATATTTTAAGAATTAATGTTATTAATAAATTAGACAGGTTACAAAGAAGGGGTAGTGTCTTTTTGAAGTTACGAGTCACTCAAAATCAAAGATGTTTGATATACTATTATAAGAAAATAAAAGAAAAAATCCAGAAGTGCCGTATTTGATAATAGAAAAAAACTAAACTTTTTTAGTGTTTCAAAACACCATGAGAATAGAAAAAAATCTATTTTAAAAATAGATAGTTTTGTCATAAATAGTATTAATGATTGTAATGTTGTAAAATAAGGAAAATGAACCAATGGAAACTTATTTTAGGTTGGATATAAAATTTATCATTATATATGATCATTATTGAAGAAAATTAGTTATGGAACAAGTTATGTGGATATATTTCCTTGAGGAATATGATTATGTACTTATGACATTCCAAACAAGAAAAGACATATATTTTAGAGTTTTTTTATAATTTAGAAAAGTAATATCACAAAATATGTACATAATAATGAATAGATACACCAAATTAATAATATGGAGATTATCCATCCTAACATATATGGTCCCATGATAAATAATTCAGAAAATATATATAAGTAAATTATTTTAATTATTGATGATTTTACTCATATTAAATATATTATGTATTTTAAAAATAAATTGGTTGCTCTCAAAATGATTTCGAGTTTCATGTAAAGTGATAAATGAATAGAGATGTTATATAATGAAGAATCAAATTGATAATAGATCTAATTATGTAAATGTAGTGCTTTAAGATCTTCCTTAAAATCATGGCTTTGTTATGAAAATAGTATTCAATAAACACGATAAAAATGGATACACTGAATAAAAGAACAAAATACTGGATGAGATAACATGAACTATATTGATTGAACATGATACTTATTGATTCTTTTGGAGGAATTATATTAGAGTAGTAGTTAAAATTTAAAATAATTATTCTATAGAAAAACAATAATATAATTCAATATGATATTTAATATAAATAAACCATATGTTTGAAATTATTACGTGTGTTTGGATATACCGATATTAACAAAGTCAAATTTTAGAATATATGGATAATAAATTAGAGATGTGTTTAAGGTATTTTCCTTGGATTTCTTCCAAATGGTAAAGGATATTGTTTCTATGAAAAGAAAGTAGAAAATATTTTTTATTCCTTTGATTAAAAAGTTCTAAAAACTATTGATAACTAAAATTCACAATCAAATGAAAATTTAAAAAAAAATGAGGATGAATTTGTTACCATTTAGCATTATAAAAATGTTTCTAACAAAAGTGATGATTTAAAAACTATTCAGTATGAAGATATTAATTCATCTATAGCAGGAAATGAGGTTTAATTAAATTCATCTCATTCATATTTGAGGAAACAATTGGAGGTATACAATATCATTAGTGATAAGGGTAAAGAGGTTCAATCATGAAGACCATTAGGGATAGTCTCATATAATTTATTATATTCATAGGTTGAGATGAGATATGTTTATGAGTCTAGAAAGCATAAAAAAATTGAATAATTACATGAATGAACAATTTAATCAAATCTATAAGAATTATACATGGAAACCTATACCAAATTAAAAAGATAAGTATGTCATTAGAATAAAATATGATTTCAAGAACAAGATAAACTAAAATAGTGAAGTGCTATGAAAATTAAAAGGAATTGTTTTTAAGACTACTCATATGATTAATAAATTTATTATAATGAGACCATTCCCCAATTAAAATATTTGAAACAATAAAAATCATTTTTACTATTACTAGAGAAGGAATATATATGATATTATCAATGGATGTCATGTCAAATTTTCTTATTTTATGGTTAGATTTAGTTGTTTACAATGTGTAACGATATGGTTTCTCTATTGGTCTAAATTATTGTTATGTTTTTAAGTTGAAGGAATAATTTTATTGGTTGAAGTTTACTCTGGGGAATTAGAATTCTAGACATGGTACTTTCTTGATGAAATTGAATTTTAGAAAATGAGTAGTGGTTAGGAAACAATAAAAACTTTAAATCAAGAGGTTTACCTAATCATGATTGTTTATATTGATGAAATAATTTTTGTAGTGAATAGTGAAGATACATGTGAAATGTTTAACGAGTAGATAAAAATGTTATTTGAAATGTTTTTAATTAGATAATGGAAATACTTTCCCAGTTTAAAAATATCTCTAAAAAAGATAAAATTTACTTTCATATGAGAATTATTTTAAGGAAATATTTGATAAACCCATATTGGATGATTTAAGGTCATTTTATAAACAAATTTTAGTGGTTCCTTTTGGAAAAACATCGGTGTGGTAAGGAATTTGATGCTATTTTTTAATATCTATTTTGATGTAATATCTCACAACATAAAGTTTAGATTTAGTGTATGCTATTATGATTTGTGCTAGATATCATAGTGAATATAGTGAATCACATATATCATTTAAAAAAGTATCATATAAATTAAAGTTATAATTAATTTCAAGTTGAAATATTATATCAAGGAAGGAGTAATATATTGTTTTAATAAAGATGCACATTCAGAAATATATATTGATGATAGAAGATCCAAATCTGTTGGAGTATTAATTTTTTGAGATAGTGATATATAAGATATTATACAAGGAAAAAATTCTATAACTCTTAGCATTGTAGAAGTTGAGTATACAACTACCACTAAAGCCACAACACTATTAATATTAATGATTTCATAGAAGGAATATGTGTTGGTTGATATGAGTATTACACTTCTATTTTGTTATGATAATCCAAGTGCTATAAATCTCACAATGAATCCAATGAATCATTCTAGATCTAAGAACAATGATATTGAATATAACATCATGAAAGATCATTTTCAATGAAATTAAAAAAAATATCGAGCATGTTTATACAATGGGGAAAGGTACTAACATCTTCAATAAACAATTACTGAAGGAAACATTTCATAATATTTCGTTGATAATGGATGTTAAAACACACATTATCCAAGGATAAGGTATAATATGGTTATCCACTCTCTCATATTTTCATTTCATAATATTTTCAAAGGGGGATAAAATATATTACATACCATCAATTGGTAGGTGGTTTTCCTTTTAAAGGAAATTATATATTATGTGGGAGTTTTTAAAAGGGGTAAGATAGGATTTCAAATTGTGTGAACTATTTTAATATTTTTTTGATTTGGGTTATAGAAATGATTCATACATAATTCTATTATAATGATGTATGAATAGAATAAGTTATAAAGTTTCATAGACACTACTTTACATAAAATAAGATATTATTTCTTGAAGTTTATAGTGTCCTAAAATGAGTTCAAACAAAATTCATTGAATTGTTTTATAGTAATGCAATTCAAGAGTTTAAAGGTAGCATTGATATATATTACTTTGTCGACATCATAATATAAATGGGGTGACTATTGAGATCACATAGTTTTGATTAGTTTTCTTAATAAGGTGATGGTTTTAAGAAAGAAAGAGTTATTATGAGTTGTCTTCTATTGTCATTTAAAAATTGCATAACAATTTTGAGAATTACATTCAATGTTAAATGAAAAGAGAACAACAAACTCAGTTGATTGGAAAAAGTTCTTCAAAATGAATTAATCTGATGGAAAGTATCAAACAAATTTGATATGATTATATTCATTATTATATTAGACAATATATGTTTGATAAAGTAAAATAAGGTGATGCTTTTCTAACTATCGGACTAATAAGAATCATGTTTATACGAAGATATTTTTTTATTCTATCTACGGTTGGTAAAAGGAATAATTTGATTGAACTGAGAATGTATGGTTTTTGAAAAAATAAATATGTTTATTATATTTTATATGGAAAGATGTATGAACACAGTCTTGTGAATCTTACAATATTCATCACTGAATGGTCTGGAAAAGTATTCCAGATTAATCCATTAATCAATGGGATCTAAAAAGATGATTCCTAGAATATGAAGTCTTAATGATGTACCAGAATAATAAATATTGAATATATAGATAAAAGGATATAATAAGAAGCATAAAAAAAGGTTTCCAAGTGATTACATGAAAATTACATTAATAGGTATAGACAAGTAATAAATCTACCAAAATTACTTGTGATTTATTTGTTGGAGTATAAAGGATTTTGTGTGACATATTCAAATAGAATAACTGATTGTTCTCTAGACACTAAAATGTATTTGAATCCATTATATAGATACTTTTAAACAATTTCCACTAGACATATAATATATATGGTGGAATATCATAACATATTATAGGAATAATAATCAATTATATTATCTCAAAAGATTACCAAGTATAAGAAATAAATAAGGGTTTCCAGTCAGAAAAATTTGTGTTATAATTGATATATATAAACAGGACATGGAAAAACATTAAGAGGTTACCAAAGGAAGAGGTTATTATAAATATGAAGAAATCAAAGGTTTGTGATTATTTTTAAGTTTTTTTATAGTCATTTAATTGGATGATGTTTTATTGTATGTTCAATGCACCAATAATCACAAAGGCAATATCATGATTCAAGTTGAGATTCTTGGAAGTTTGATGTGTTGCTTGAAACCAAGGTTTAAGGAATGTTTTGAATGATGTTTTATTATTATCTGTATTTGAGGATGAATGAATAAATTAAAACAATGAAAGAGTAGAGTGGAATATTCAAAGCCCGAGTAAGAACATTGAATTAATTATTTTCTCATCTATTTCTATATTCAATGAAATTATTTCTATATAATGGGGGATGTTGGTGTGCTAGTTATGGGTGTTCTAGTTAAGTTAATTTATAGAGAATTGAGGTTCCTATATAATATATTGATATATTTTTTTCCAAATCAAGAAATTCTATAGCACTAGATGATGTTGTTCGAGATATATGGTGACAGTAAATTAGTATTAGAAAGATAGTGTCAATAGGATGTTAGACATTGAATATTGAACATAGATGTGTTAGACTAACTGTTGGTATCAAAGAGGCTGTCAGATAGAAGAAACAGATAGAGGGAACCTGATGGAGTTTCATATAAGGAATTCTATGTTAACAACTATTAGATATAGAGTTTATTTGATGAAATGGTTTTGATAAAAATTTGATATAAAAGTTCATTATTGTGATTTTGTAAATAAGTGAAGAGGAAGAAGAAATTATATAAATGCATTTGTGATAATTTTATATAATCACAAAGGAAATAATGAATCATGTTGGTGAAGTTTCATTTTTTGTTGAAAAAATTAATATATTATATTATCTATGTAAGAATCACATACAATATCATAGGAATATAACACTATGAATGTGATATATATTCCCTACTTAATGTAAACCAAAAATGAATAGTTTTTAAATTTTTCCTTGGATTATTTCCAAACCATTCAAATGAATTTTTACTCATATTGAGTAGTGAATTTTTTAAATATCAATTTTCTTATAGGAATATGTGTTTTTTGATTTCCATTAGAGTTATTTCATACTAACTAGAGGATAACGTTGATTCTTAATGAGTAAATATTTTTTTAAAAAAATATCACCAATTCACCCCTACCCATTTCATTGATCACACAAATCATGATCTATCCTATCAAAGTGCAAGGTGGGTTATATAGAATTTTAGTCAGGTGTGTCTTATATAGAATAAAACCGCTTATTTTTTATGAGTAACAGTGATAAGGATTCAATGGGTTGAATTATATATTCTATGATATGTTATTATTGTGCATAGTCGGAAGCACAAAAGGGGTTATTATATATGGTGTGGTGGATAATGGGTTGATAGGAAAAAATTATGGCATAACCCTTTAATTGGATTATTCTCGAGATAAATAGGGTAATCCTCATACATAGGGAATGATTGCTGCATATATGGACTCAAGTATCCTTTGTGAAGTGATACCTATGAGTATTTTAACTGTGATTACCCAATAGAGACAATATGGAAATAATATATTGGTTTGTGGGAAGTGTCAAAGAAGATGATCATGTGTTGGTATGAAATCATGGGTACTTGAAATATAAATGGAAATTATGAGGTATGTTTCTTATAGAGTTAGTGTTTAGGGAAAGCATATGAAAAATATTTTGAGAGGGTCTATATGAGTGTGACCAGTGGATGGTTTATGTGTAGATTATTTTAGAAGAGATTGAAAATACACATGGACTATTGTATTTCAATAGGTTAGGTTTTAGTAGTTGTGGTATATTGAGATAAGGAATGTTTATTAATGATTAGATATGTTTTGGGGAATCCTCTAGTAGTGTAATAAGTGTGAATTAGTTGCTATTAAGAGGGTAAACATTGGATTTTTATATGTTCTTGTGGTTGTGTTCCTCTTCATTGATATTGAGCCATTATAGGATAATGCTACAAGATGAAAGGAGTCACCCTAAGTGAGAGGTTAATGGCATAGAATAACTAGGGTGGATGGGATTTTTATAGTTTTTATTAACAAGTACTAACCTTAAGAGATATGGTCATGTTCTTTGTTACCCAAACTGAGAGGCAATTTATGACAAATATAGTTGTTATTGAAGGTACTAAGCACACAGTGGAAGCCCAAATGATGATATTTTAAAATTTTCTACCAATGATCGACATGAGGTCACAATCATCTATGATTTATTTCTCAATTAAAGCCATAGGACCCTTGCATGGTGAGTTTTAGTCATAAAATTTTAAACCAAACATACATGTTTATATCTAAATACGCGCTTGAATTTTCATTCCACATATAATCATATCTTGAAGTATATGTGTATAAATATTTCTAGATCATCCCCATGTGCTTTGAATTTTGGGAGTTACATCGATTATATGAATCTGGGTGCTAGTGTGGAGTTCTGATGGCTCATTCGTTGTCCTTACAATCACCATTGCTCTATTCTATCGATCTGCGAAGAACAAAAACCCTTCTCCTGGAACCGAATCATCTCTCTATATGAAATACGAGAGATAATTGGATAGTGAATCTTTCACCATTGATCAATGAATATTATATCACATGAGAGCTCTCTCCCTTATTAATAGTGAATCAATAAATATCCAAAATATAAACATGATTCAAAAAAAATTATTTCACTCAAAAAATATGATACAATAATACTAATAAATTGAATCATAAATATCATTTATATTTTTATCAATTTCATGTAATAATATAAATATATTACGTGATAAAACCCAATACATTAACTCAACTCATCATTCCCACTAATATTAAATGAACCATGAATATTTTTAATTAATATTCATTTAAATAATATAGTACATGATAAATAAATTCAATAAAAATTATTATTGAATAGAATAATTTAAATTTATTCATTCCTTTGGTGACTGTATCTCCTTGGACAAAACCTAGACCCCAGTTCTGGGGCCTACTATATTCAAAACACATATTCAATTGAATAGGGCAGTATTTTGAATATGCAATTATTTCTTACCCTTTATGCCTATATCTTGATAGTAGTTAATACCATTTGGAAACCTTGAGTGGGATCTAGAAACCCATCATAGCTCAAAAAATGATAATTAAGGTCAATTAAATGACAACCAACCTATGAACACAAACTTTGTAATATAATCTCTTTTTATTTAATATCTAATAAAGAAAAAAAGCAAATTTGTGTCATCATCCTTTTATTTATTTTTTATTTATTTATATAATTAGTTGGATTTTTACTCAACATCTATGACAATGGTATTATGAAGGTACTACCATCATGATCAACATGGTCCATGATATATAACTTCCATAACCTGGACGTGAAAAATTCTTTCTTGTCCATTCAAAAAATGCCCTACCACCAATGACGAAACAAACACAACCAACGTGAACACAATTTCAGTATCATGGTTTTTTATTGCATAAAATTACACTATTAAATAACACACATTATTAATGATATTAAGTAAGGACACCATTACACATATTCGTAAATAGGATCAACTAATGACACCCAAAACATGTGGTGTTCCTATTGTTGGGTCTGTCCCCATGATCTTACAACTATAGATCACCATGAGGGAACTTCAAGTGAATAAGTATCAATTATTATGATCCTCTAACACCTAATAGTAAGACATCATCTTTGACTACTCATTAATATGTATCTAGACCATAAAAAATTATTTAATAATAATGCCATGGTATCTTGTGGTTCTCATTATAGAAGGTGATCTACTGTAACATTTGATATGACATTTAATATATTGAAATTATCATTAAAGAGTGGACAAAAAAAATATCTACATGATAATGGTAAGAGTTAATCATTCATATATCTAATATAAATAAGATATGGTAATAAAAATTAATATTCATGTTTTTTTGGAAGTCACTATTACAATAGAGGTTCCTCACATTAAATGAGGGGGTGGTCGTATATGACATTTTATATTGTGAGGTATAGAAAATAACCTTGAGTGAGAGAGTGATAGTTAAATTCATTGTACAAGACATGGCTTGATACCCCAACTAAAATGTGAGGGTGGTGGTTTGATATTTTTTGAGTAATGAAATTGGGATGTGGTATGAGGATCTACCATTAGTGGCATCGTAGTGGTCATGTTTTATTAATTGGACCTCACCATGAGTTATGTGGTTGTGGATTTTTCTCTGTCGTGAGAATTTTTCTTCTACCAAAAGTGAAAAGAACATATGAGTTAGGTTTAATGGTGTCCTAGTTATCAGATGATGAAATAATATATATTCATTTGTTTATTCAATTTAACTTCCATGTATACACACACTAAATATTTTTATATATAATATTTTTACACAAGTGTTTCCATAGGAATATTATTCCCAATAATCCATTTATAGCATGGTGTGATTTAAGATCATAATGTTTAATAAGAAGGTGAATTTGTATTTTGAAAACTAGTAGGAGTAGTTGGATAATGATATTTGATACTATTTTGAGGAGAGACATTGTTCTAACATTTGAGACTACCCATATTTTCATAATTTTTTTATTTTGGGTTCTTATTTAAATAGTCAGTAATCCTTGTGTGTATGTGTGTACACTGAGCATGGGTATCCTTTTTTATAACATTTTTATATTTTTATTCTTTATGGTAAATGGTTCTCTATAAATAATTATTCATTCTTCTATTGTTTTATTTATTTAGGTATTTACATGTTATTCCATGTGATAGTGCTGTGAGTGTTATCTACCCATATAACATAGACATTCACCACCACTCTATATACTCTAGTAACAGAGAGGTGTACTTTAGGTCATGTGTGACCCCTAATATAGGATAATCCACGTTTATCAAGTATGGGTTACAAAGAATTATATGAAAATATTTTTTAGTTATCTTATAATTTAGGGACTTGGTAGTTAGAAATGGGATTGTATTGGATATTGGATGTGACACTAGAAGGATCTGTCAAAAACAACATTCCCTGATAAAAATAATTATTTCTAGTTGTATGAGGTTGTTATTAATTTTTCACCATTCATTGATTGAGTTTTTTATTATGCAATGGTCTATATATTCAACAATTTCATTTTTATTTTACTCTTAGATATATGAGGAAAGAGAATTTTTGTCTATTAATCTAAAAGGTCAAGAAAGGATGTTAGGATATGCACATGAATACTTGTTTCTATGAATGTTTTTCGAAAATTAAAAAATATACTTAATAGATAATTTTATTTGAAAATAGTTGTAGGAATATTTGAAAAATGTGTTCAACATAATTTAGACACCAATAATAACTTAATCAATTATTTCAAGAATAACATATTCTATGTGTGTTTTAAAACAAAAACTGATATAGTGTTTTAACGATTTTTTATTTTTGTGGCGATGTTCGAGTTGTGTAGGTAGTTTAGATGACTTACCTTTAGTAGGATAGTTTGGTTAGGTGATTTCATGGTATGTAATTTTTTTAGTCTATGTATTTTATGTATATGGTTTATTTTTTCTTTGGATGTTTTAATCTATGTGAGTCCCTTTAAATGGTTATGTAGCATGATTTTTTAAATTTTAAGGTTGGTTCAACACTACCTATAATGAAAAGAGGGTCCTTTTTATAAAATAATAATATATGTTATAGATGGTATTTATAATATATAGGATTAGATGAATACCCTATCTTTATTGGGATAATAGAGTGTATGATTGGGAGACTCACATATGTTAAATATGATATTATTTTATGCATTCCAAGAGAAATGACTTTTGACATTTAGTCTGTGGGGAAGGTTATTAGTAGGGTGAAGTATGTTTATTATTCATGTTGGTATTTGTTTCTCTATTTTTAGTAATGTTGTATGATCAAGCCTCATAGGGGTTGTGGGGAATGTGAATTGTTTTTTATACATTATAGGGTGATAGTGAGTGGGATTATTATTATTCTAGGTGCACAGAAATAAGGTACCTATTCTATCACAATAATGAGTAAATAATTTATGATTTTAACCATTGGAAGTGATATGTGGTGTCTATTATTTAGAATAATTTAGGCATAAACATGGATAGTTTAAAAATGTAGTCATAATTTTGGCCTCATAGAAAGTATTATGGGATTCAAAAAATCAGTAGGGTTAAATATTGGACTTATGGATTCATATTAGAAGGAAACTATTAACCTTAAAATGATGAGACATCAATTTCTATTTCCATGAGTTGTTGAATTTCATGTCTGGCAGTTTTTTGAGTCACAACATGATGCAATTTTCCCGTGAGATTTATTGAAACACTTTTATGTGGCCATGAGATTATATATGGGTCATTGAAGCATCTTACATAGGTGATTATCTCAAATCATGTAATAATGTATGATGATAATTATATTAAGGAATTTATATCATTGTAATTTACTTGTAAAACTACCCTAGTAGAAGGTGAATTGTGAATCTTCAGAATTATCAGTAGTGAGACTATATCATAAATGATGGTGGTTAGAATTGGTTTATTTTGGAAGTAATCATTCAAGGCTTTTGGAGGGGTTAGTGTTTCCTTTAAGGTTTGTTTCATTGATCAATAATTAAGAGTGGTTGTTTTGTAGAAATTTCATAGACATTTTAAATGGAAATAATGGTATTCCTTAATACAAAGTGCCTTGGATAGATGTAGAAAGGGATATCACTATTGTCAGAGATATAAAATTTTAATCTTTTTGTTATACATTTGGGAGGAATTTTTCATTGTATTTAGAGTTTCAGGATTTTGATATATAGTGTAAATGTTCTAGTAGGATGATTTAAAATTTGGTTCTATAGATAATAACCAAATCCTTTTGATGCTGGACGTCATGGATGGGGGTTATCAAAATCAGGAGAGGGATAATCAGGATAGTTTTTTGTCTGATGACTCAAAAGGGAAGTTCAAGGATTGATGTTATTAGGTTTAGTTGAGAAATTATTGAATAAGTAAATCTTGGTGATTTGTCAATATTGTTGTGTGATGTTGCTATAAAAATAATGATTAGAAAATTACATGGTGGGGAGAATCCAAATGGTTGTGTGGTCAATGAAACTATGCAATGAGGGTGATGTTCAGTATTAGGTTGTGAGATGTTGATCAAATTGGGTAGAGATATGGGGTTCAATACCATTCAAAATGTGATTAGATGGTTGATATCTGGTTCAGGGAGAACACAGTATTTAGTTATTAATTTGGTATAATGGATGTAGTTAGTGCATTAAAAAACAATGGGGTTGGGATATGATGTATAGATAAAATGTAACTTGTTACTAAGAATGTTAATGTACGGGTAATAGTATGAAGTGGCCTCCTACGATATGGAATTGAACATGGAATTAAATTTATGAAGAGCATAGACTCATGTTTGGATAATAAGATATTTTGAGGTGATTATGATGTTCTTTTGGGATTAATTTTTTTTATCTTATAATATGATGAAAAATCTTAAAGGAGTTCATGTGTTATCAAAATGTTTTTATATAGTAATGTATTATGTTTGGTATATAATTCAATAACATATAGAGTTAATTTGGTTTTTTAATAAATTTAGTTTATGTGTGCAATGACTATATTGTTTCATTTTTTGGTTAGTGGAGATGAGTTTATTGTTATATTTTTCATTAAGGCAACAACTTATGTATATTTCTATTTACACATGGTGTCCTTCAAGGAATTTTCTATCACTTAATCGAGTTGGTGGATGATTCATTGTAATCAAACATAGAATTTTTATTGTGAAGTGGAATCTTGTCTGGATGGATTTATCTAGTATTAGGGAATTAGCTAAGGCTCTACATGTGGACGTGAATCCTTTATTAAGAAATTTTTATGTCTCATGAATTAAAAGTCGTTATTATGATTGAAATTTCAATTTATCATCTTAGAGGATGTGGTGATATATGAATTTGGTTATGGATATGAATTTTGGTAGGTATTAAACCTATGTTTTTTATTTTTATGCATGTTTTTATGTCATTCAGGTTCTTAGCTTCATCATTTGAATATTTAAGTGATTTTTCTCCATGAAAACATAATAATTCTATTAAAGCTGGAACATAACTCTACATCCCATTGTATTATATCATAATTACTATAAGGAAATGATTTTTCTTAGTGTAACCAAATGGGTTTATCAGTGGTGCATTCTCATAGGAGATATTAGTACCACACCCACAATTTTGTATAATTATGAACTAAATTCAATCTATATTATATTTAAAATTTTAAAAAATGAATCACAATATATTTTAGGAGTTGTAAAAATTTGGGGGATGATTTTTAAGTTTCTACTAGGATGTGGGTTACACTATAGGGAAACTAATTAGGATATAATGTGTGGTTTGTATTTCCCTTCTAATACCCTAAGGAAGATTTTTGTGGAATGAACCTAGGGGATAGACCGAAATGTGTCCGCAGAGTTCATGATTGTGTCGTGATATAGTTGTTCATGCTACAATGTACTATTGTGGGATATTTTTAATGATTTTCATTATTATTAATAAAATTATTATGTTTTATCCTTTCTTGGACACTGAACCTTAAAACCTAAACCCCATCTTTATTTATCACCCTCACTCTATAAGTTTTATCTTCTCAAATTACTATCTCCCAAAATAGTAAACATATAATCTAAAGCAGAATACACCTCCCACCCAGGTTAAGTTAATACTTAGTCTTCTTCTCATCATTTCATGTTTTTCACTTCTATGTTAACATAACCCTCATTTATGGTCTAATTTTTAGACTTATCGATTTTATTCAAATAACATCAGTCTTAATTTTGATATCAGATTACTCAAATCCTATAGACTTGAGGTAAGAAGTTTTGTTCATATTTTACCATATGTAACATGTTTTGTTGTGATTTGAATTCATGTAATATGGGTTATGGGGTTGGGTATTTTTAAACGTGGATGGATGAGTCATAGATATTATGGTGTGAAAGGTTAGAACCTCTATCATATGAATTAGGAGAACCATGTCTGGTTTTGTGCATTTAGATAAATTCAATGACTATGCTTCCATAGATTTTGACCTCTACCTTAGTATAAAAAACCCTGAAGTGAATGGTACTTATATTCTATGACAACCCATATATTTAATACAACATATTTCATTAATTATAACATAAATTTCCACATCATAAAACCCCAAAATATCTTGTTGCCTAGTATATTTAAAAAATTTGGTACATGACATTAAAACATAAAAGAGAAATAAAACATGATTAATTAATACTCGGAAACATGCACTTATTTTCCCCAGATATTCAGAAACTGTATGTGATAACCTAGGAATTTACATAAGAAACGGGTTATCTATAACAACCATAAAGGGAATAAAAACATAACAGAATTGGGTAAAGTAGTACATGTAAGCCACTAGGCATATCATGGTAACACAAGAGGGGTGAGAGTCATAATCTTGAAAATGAGCAATGGTATATCATTATAACTTAAAAGATAAGTAGGAATATGGAAACAACATAAAACAAGACGTTATAAACATAAGCTAAGGATAACCACCAAGAAAACAAAAGATAGTGTTATTAGGATAACCTCCTATGAACCATACACAGAATATCATGAGATTAAACATAACCATAATCAGTTGAGCACTATATAATTCTATTCCCACCCATCACTTTCAAATCTTGTAAAATCAAGAGATGAAAACATTACCCACTGCATTTTAGGGCTAGATAATTTTGTACCCACCCGTCAGATTCATATCATATAGATGCATAAGTGTTCCACATAGACCAGTAAATATGGGATCATATTTCATCAAATTTAGTCCCATTATTATGGATTTTGGGTTAAATACATGGATGTTTACAATAAATTAAGTATAATTATATCTAGGTGGATATCATTCAATGAAAATTTTATGGATATTCACTACACAAATTATTGGTATGGAAAATCATAGTATAATTTCATCAACATAAAATTGGTACATAATGAGTCATTAAAGCGATTGATGAGAGTGAAAGGGGAATCTCGTCAGTAATAAATCATAAGGATATTTTTTGGGTTTTGTAATGACATATCCCAACATGAATAATTATAAAATAAAAGTCATAATAAAAATAATGTGCTTCAATAGATAGGAGAAAGAGATGATT
The DNA here is from genome assembly GCA_963277665.1 of Viscum album. Taxonomy (NCBI): domain Eukaryota; kingdom Viridiplantae; phylum Streptophyta; class Magnoliopsida; order Santalales; family Viscaceae; genus Viscum; species Viscum album. Next base: position 1,199,994,158 of record OY728131.1, read on the forward strand.
CATTACCTTGGGAGGATGATCATAAAATATTGAGATTAGCTTCTTAAGAGCATTGGAGAATCTAGGGAAGAATCTAGAGATATACAAGATGAGTAATTTTTTTCTCTAAGGATTTTGATCAAAGAGTAATGGGTGGTTGGGTGGGTTAATATATTTAAAGAGAAGATATTTTTTTATTAATTTCAAAGAATATGATTCAAAATTGTTTTGATAATGTAATCAAACCCAAAAAACGTCACTTTGTTTACTCGTGGTCTCTATCAAAGTGGAGTGGTTTTCATTATTTTAGAAGTTTAATAAGAGAACACAATAATATAATACCCTTGGTGATGTCAAATTGAGTCGTGTTTATATATAATTGATTTTATAACCTTAAAAAATGATATAGGTTTTGGAGGATTCATTAAGTGTTTTTAAAATTAATCAAATATCCTAAAATCACATTGTATTAAAGTTGAAAAATATTTTTTGTTGTGGATAATATTTATAGTATTCATTACATTACTTTTATAAATTTATAAAGTCATAGTAGTCATGGAATCATTATATTGTATTTACATTTTATCCAAAAATACAACTATCTGAAAAATTATGAAAAGTTCCCCATACGATAATTTAGACATGATGATTTAAAAAAATTATTTAATCAAAATAAACATCTTAATACTATAATTTATGTTTTTAAAGAAAACATTACTCTTTTAAGGAAAAAATGTGTGTTTTTTTGATAATAACGGTTTTTTAACCCTTATGAAAATTACATTTGATATCAAAAAATTATATTATCATTTTTATTTAATAATAATTGTTCAATTATAATATTTTTATAAAATATAATTTATAATAATAGCTTATGTTAAAAAAATGGTTTTCTTGATTGAAACTATATATTTCCAAAACAATACAATTTGTGTTTCATTGTATCAAAATATTTTTTTATGAAAATATTTATTTAATCATTTAAAAAGTAATATAAAAATATAAAACTAAATAATTATTTTCTAAAAAATAAAATCATTATTTAAAAAAAATCAAAATTCATACATCTAGTGTCTAAATACATATTCCTTTATTACACCTGTGAATTGCCTAAGGGCAGCATGTTTGATGGTGATATTTTCTTGAGGTGGTTCATCATACATTTTTTGGGTCATAATCATGATGAGCTTGAAATTATCCCACAATTGATTTTTCTCATGCTTTAATTTTTGAATCATGACTCGGTTTTGGTCAAGGTAAAACCCCAGTGATACTATATCCAGTAGATGCTCTGATAAATGGGCTTCATGGTGTACGATTCTACTGCATGAGACCATTAATACATTCATCAATGACAATTGAACTTTATCATATCCCTTAGTATAATAATATTAATGTTCACTACAAAATGGTTTTGTTATAAATTGTTATGATGATTAATGGTTTTTTCAAATTATATCACTTATAACAGTTTGAAATAACCAAAGTATTTTCAGGTGTTTTTTTAAATAAATTAACTGATAATGCATTTATTCATTAAAAAAAGAGTTTCATTTTTAAAATTTATGGTTATTACAGTCTTACCCCCTTCATAAATTTGACTATCATAATTTTTAATTCATACACTAAAATATATTTGGGTAGTTTTATTTCATCATCTCTTTCAGTTCCCATGTTTGTTCCTTAGACTCGTGGTTCTACCACAAATCTGTAACTAGGTGAGATGAATTATTTCATAGAACATTATTTATATGATCTAAGATCATTACTGGATGATCCTCATATAAGATTTTATTATCAAATGGTACCAGCTCTAGATTTAGAACATATGAGGGGTTGGGTATGTAATTTATCATGAGGGATACATTAAACAAGTCATTAACTTGTGATATCATAGGTGGTATTGTTAGTTGATAGGCCACCACTTCAGTGTGATCAAGGATCTAAAAGAGGAAAAAAGTAACTTGGTCTCACCTTTAACTTATTCTCAAACCTAATTACTTTCTTAAATTATGATATATAAAGGAACAATTTATCTCCAAACTCAAACTCTAGTTCTCGACAGTTATTTTTAACATATATTTTCTATCTATTTTTAGAATATTTCACGTGATTCTGAATTGTTTGAATCTTATTTATCATATATTTGATAATATTAGTCCCCATCAGCTTCCACTCTCCAACATCATCCCAGTATATCATATTATGGAACCTATTCTCATACAGATCCTTATAAGGTACCATTTAATTACTATATTGTAAATTATTGTTATATGAGAACTCTAATAGGGGAAGGTGTTGGCCCCAACATCATTTTAAATCCATGGAACTTGATCTTAGTATATAATCTTGAGTTTGAATGTTATTTTCAAACTAAACAACCTTTTGATGGAGATAAGATGTTTTGTTTTTTTTGTTTAGGAAAATAGTTCCTCCAACTTCCTAGAAGAATGTACCCCACACATCGAAGGAATTTCAACTTTCCCTAACTGTTACTTCCATGGAATCTCACTCCTTGGTGGTGATTTCAGATCCATCAACATTTGACCCTTACTCGGTGCCTCTAGCTGAAGAAACCTCACCTCTCCGGGGGTCCCCTGGAGCCTCTTTTCGACAACTAATGTCCTTCTAAGACACTCTTTGTGGCCCCTCCAGTAGTGTTTACCTTCCCTGCTTCCCAAACAGCGGTTCGTTTTCTCCTCATGTGTCGAGGGATCGATGACATCTATTGTTGGACGTCCCTACATCAGCGTTCATCTAGGTAGTATCTAGCTTTAAAAGGATGCTTGTTGTTTGGTATAGTTCGTTTAAACTATATCTTCTATCCTTAAAGAGGTTCATGGACTCTTGGGGACTGTAGGCTTCCACCCACATCTCAGTGATCCAAAAGTATTCGTTCTTCTTGGTGTCCATGTTGGAATAAGAATTTGTCCAGCAATGGTATAAAGCTCCCCACGTCTCTTCATATTGGTTATTTATTCTATCACGTTGGTCTCTAGAGGTTCATAGGAGGAGGTAATTCCCTTGTACTGCAATTTTAACCAGCCTTTTCAGCCTCCCGCTCCCCTAAAAAAATGGTGTTTTTCTTAATTCCAGCAATGAATACTTGGAAAGGTTTCTTTGCATGGATGAGTGTACCTTCCGTAGTGAGGAGACTCTGGTAGATAGGATTTTTGTTGAAATGGATCAGTCCCTTTCGATTCGGGATAATCATTCCCTAAATCTGAAGGACTCATTCTTCCAGCCCCAAGACATCACATACCCAGTGTTTTCTAGGTATATCTTGTCCTACTCCTCAAGGGGCATTTAATACAAATTTGAAGTAAATGCCACCATAAGTATCATCTACAATCTATATGTGCCTCCATGATAAGATATTGTTCCATACCTTCACATGAAGGGTCAGACAATGTCCTGGAGTAGTCAGTGTTGAGGGTCGAGTCCCTGGCTACTTGCATTGAGGCCTCAACCTGTCAACCTCTAGCTTCTACATCCTCCACTCCCCATCCTATTGGTTGGGCTGTTTCTCAAAGCCTGGCCATGGTTCCTTTTTCTCTATGAGGAAACTATCCTAATACATTGGGTTCCATATTTTAGTTTGGTAATCCATCCAAATGCTTTCAAACGGTGCCATGTAAGAATCCTTCATGGGGCTACCCTCATGCTTCATGGATCCCCTGCATCCACCTATCACTTTATATGCCCTCGATTTTATCTTTTGGTAAGGTTATTTGAATAAGTAGGGTGGCAGTTGGTTGATCATCTCCTCTCCGCTATAGGAGCAAGTAGGATCCAAGACGGGGGAAGTAAACCTCTCATAGTTACATCACAGTCTCAAGAAGTTAATCCCTATTGGAAGCCCAACAATTTGGCATAGTCACCATCAATTATGGTGAGAGGTAATTCCATTAAGCACATATCCCGACCTTGAACTCCATCGTCAGATCCACCTAACATCAGTCTAAGAGTTTTCAATAAATTGAGGAAGAAGAAGCAGCAATATTGAGAGAGTTCCTCAACCCTGATTGAAGTGACCTTGGTTCATGGGGCCAATGTTGGGAATCTGATCTGTCAATGATTCCTATCATTATATAGAAGTCCCAAAGAATTGGGGTTCAGGAAAAAATAGATATTGTGGCTTCAGAGTCCTAGAAACATAAGGTTATGATTTCCATTGTTCTTGAACACAAGCAGAACCATGCTAAAATTAACGAGTTCTCCTGGGAAGTTAAGATGAATGCATCCAAGCATACTCACCCAATCAATTGGAACTAATGAATATTTTGGAATATTGAATTCTATGTTGATATGATTCATCCCGGAGACCAACATATCATGGTCAATGTTTCGAGAAATAGGGGAAACCTTTTTGTAAACTTTTTTAGGGACGCTAAAATGTGAAAATGATGAAGGTGTTATAGAAGGATCTAAATGCATTCAACCCAGCGGACCTTCCATGGGTGGTGGGTGCAGATTTTAACATTTTCATGCATCCTAACAAGAAAAATGGGAGGGGATATTTTCTATGTAGGGAGATTATTTACTTTTCATTGTTTATGGAGAACAATGGTTTTAGGGATCTGGGGTATTTTGGAGACCCCTTCACTTGGTGAAGCAACTGTAGGGGGACCAATTTCTATTGGAGAAGGATATACCAGTGTATTTCCAATGTATTATTCATCAATATGTTTAAGAATACAATGTTTACTCACATGACCTGGAGCATCTTTGATAATTCTCCACTTCTACTCTCTATGACCCCAAGGGATGTTGGTCAGTAACGATTCACGTTCTACAATCAGTGGTTGATTAATATGGGCTTTCATGAGGTGGTACATGGAATATGGGGTAGACCAGCTCAAGATCATTTTTGGAAGGCTTTAAACAACCAATTTTGGTGTCTTGAGAATGATCTTCGGATGTGGGCCGGGAACCATCCCCATGTTGATCATGATCTAGAAATGATAAAATATGACATTGAGTACCTTGAAGATAGTCTATAGGAGCCCTAGGATGACATGATTTTTGGAGAGATCTCTGAGAAAAATAATTACTTAGTGGGACTGGTCTTGTCTCAGGAAATTAAGGAGAGGGAGTTCTTGAGGATCAAATGGATCAATGAAGGAAATAAGAAAACTTCATTTTTTATGCATGCATAAGGAAAATGAGGTATCTAATTAATCCCAACATAGCATCAGAGGATGGAACATTCACTGATGATATAGAGGTGGTCAAGGTAATTTCGGTCTCACACTTTAAGAAGATAATGGAGGGTGAAAATATTAACACTCCCAATGGGTGTCCAACTAGGGATGTGGATTTATGGTATGGAATCCCGTACCACATCTATGTCCATGAAAAGGCGTTACTGGAAGGTCTCCCCTAGAAGGAAGAGATTCATGTATCCACGATGAAATTAAATCCACTATCTACCCATAAGGATGTTTAACTTTCCTTATAAGATTCTCGAAAGAATTATCATTAGGCGGTTGTCCATGCACTTACCCCAATAGATCTCCCATGACCAAAACACCTTCATGAAGTACCGATCTATCCAGGGGTAGATCTCCCCAGCACAAGAGAAGCTAATAGATATTAACACCAACTCCCACGAATCCAAAATAGCCATCATGGTGGACATGAAAAAGGTGTATGATCGGTTAGAGTGGGGTTTCATCAAAAGGGTTATTTCCAATATGGGATTCTCTATCTGGGCTTGAAACCACATATTTAGGTGCTTCAGTTCCTCATAACTAGTAGTGTCATTTGGGGGAAAACTCTTGACTTCCTCAAGGAAATTTGCAACCATTATAAAGGTGATCCTATTTCCCTAAGAATTTTTATTCTTATGTGGGACACTCTTAGTAATTAGATCAATACAAATATGTCAAATGGTGATATACTACCATATCACAGGAAGCTGATCCTCCCCTCGATTTCACATTTGATGTTTTCAAGTGATAAAATAATTTTCACGAATGCAGGGAGGTGGTCTGTGTAGGGTATCATAAAGAGCATGGGGGACTACTTCCACAAGAGTGGTCGAATTATAAATAAGGATAATAGTAACCTATATTTACCAAACAAATTCATGCATAATAGGGTGATGAATCTAGGTAGCAGGCTGGTCTTGCGTGGCAGATCCATTCCCATAGAATACCTGGACACACTTATTTTCTATGGCAGGTTGTGCATTATTGGTATCGACCATCTGGTGAGAAAGACTGCAGGCTGCATTCTCAATTGTAAAAACAACCTCTAATATTTTGGGGGCTATATCACCCAAGCTTATAGTGTAAAATCATCCATCCCGGTGCATGAATATGCCTTTATCAAGATGCTGAATGGCGTGGTGAAATCCATTGACAAAATCCATTCAAAATTCATTTGGGATGCTTTTTCAGACTACAAGAGACACTGGGATTCTTGGATGAGGATAGAATGTCCCATTTTGGATGGAGGAATCGACATTAAAATACTTTTGGATACTATCCATTATATACACACGAACTATTCATAGGAAACCATCGAGGAACGCATGTTGTGGAAGAAGACCAAGGCCTGAAAAAACAACACCAATATGGACCCCTATTCAGCGCATGGGTTTCCCTTATGGTCCTAGGTTCGCATCAATATTCTATATCTCCAATATAACACATAATGGATTATAAGGGAGGGGAACATATGCTTCCAGAATTATAACTAGGGGCAATCTGCATAGATACCTAGGATGCCACCATCATATTTTGTTCAAGGAATCAAAACAATTCATAGCCATCTTCAGGTCTATTATTGACATCCTCCATGTGATTTGTTCAAATATATTGTTCTCAACATGGACCCAGACAGGTGCATCTTCACTCCTGCCAACATGGGGAATCTCAATTGTAAATATTACTGAAGGTTTTCCAACACTCATAACCATAGGGATAGATTGAAGGGTGTGCTGTGGTGCAACAAAATACCAATAAAATATAACATCCTTATAGAATTAGGAACCATTACATTCCCTCAGATGTCAACATAAAAAAGTTTGGAATCATCATGACTTGTTTCTGTCACTGCTGCAATTTTTGGCAAGAGGAAAGTATACATCATCTATTCTTTCAAGGAAACTTGGCATAAAAGGTGTAGAGTGAATTTGGGAACTTCAATGTGTACTCCTCCCATACTGAAAATACCCCATTCCTATAGAAATGTTTCATGGGGTCTGAAGGATTGGATATATGAATAGAGGAAAAAACTATCATTCTTAATGCGTTTTCTTGGTGCTTAGAAAAATATAGAAATTGTTCCTGATATGAGGTGTTCATCACTATAGGTAGGAATATTGTTGAGAAAACCATGATCATAGAGATCAACATGGTCCCTCATTTTGGTAACTAGAAGGAGACCCCATCCTTATGTCTACTACAACATACTACTCCAGGGTCTCAAGCTATCACCTCCTAGCTATAGGGGAATTGGATTTAGTGGATACCTCCTACAAGACCCATCAAACTCAACACAGATGGATCATGCATTATGGATGACATGTGGGGAGTATGTGTTGTTTGTGACTCTATGGGTAGTGTGGTCATGGATTTCAAGGTGCATAATGATAGTGGAATGTCCATCTAGGCGGAGTCTAATGTTTTCCTCACTAGACTAACTCTTTTTAGTTAAGAATAATTTTCACATTTCCCATCTAGAAACTAACTGTATAAATATCCATGATTCTTTTCAAGGAAAATGAAAATATCTATGGTAGATATTATACACCATCAGGAAATGCTAATCACTCTTTAACACAAATATCATTGTCACAAACTCATGGCGAGAGGGGAACAAAGTGGTAAAACACCTAGGTTCTTTGGAAGATCATCGTACCAATGTAAATTTCTTTTCCAATTTTACTCACTTTAAACCTAAGAGGATGAACATGATTTGAGGGGATTACCTCAGTCTCCACCACTTTAGCCCCCCTAGGATATGGACACCATTCTCACCTGTACTTCTCTCTAGAATAAAAATATTAAGGATGATGACGATGATAAGAAGTTCTGAAGCTCAGTCCTATATCCAATTCCTGATGAAGGATTATACAAAAAAGTATGGTAAAAATCATATATTGATCATATATAATATAGAGTGGAACTACATGAATTCTTACCACTTCTATTATCTATATCTTGGCGAGGTGGAAAAGTGAGATTTTTTTTTGAAATATATGAAATGAAATAACATGGTAAAGAGATAAACTACCACTTAGATGATGTTATTTCATTTAGGTTTCCTAGGGAACCCTATTATCATATCCATGGTTATATTTTCCCATTACCATACTATTACGGGAGACTGTTTCATCATAACCATAGAAATTTATTGTTCAACCTTTACTTATTTGTATACCATGCATCGAGAAAAAAAATATACAATATCCTTCTTTATAATATAAAACTATATGTTTTTATTCAAATATATATAAATATTAGTTATTCATCTATTAATAGATAATGATGTGCTATCCACATCAACTAGAATATTTCTCTTTAATTATCGTTTTGATGGGACACATATCTAGGTTCTAAAACTTATAAATCCTTCTTCAATAAAGATGAACCATAGAATATTTTATACCTTTTATTTCTTGAAAAATCACATTTACTTTACGTTATATATAAATTTTCAGTTTCATGGTATTCAACGCAATATTTAAATTTTCCTCAGGATCTTACTTTCCTTTTATGTTGATAAGATTATCATCTATAAATACTAACGAACTTTTATTGAGGTAACTCATAAATACTATATTCATCATGTACATGAATATTAATAAATCATTAGTGATTCTAACTGGAATAACTATGAACCTTAAATTCTCACACTTTTTCGGAAATTCCCTCATAAAAATATCATCTTTATTCACATTTAAACGATAAAATATTGACTAGAGATCCACCATGGAGATATATTGGGATCCACATAGCTAATTAAACAGGTTATATATCTACTATAGAGGATAATTTTTATTTATTATGGTCTTATTGATCTCATGATAATTAATAACGATTCACATTTATCAACCCGTATTCATAACAAGAGGTATCAGTGAACCCTATAGTGAAGCACTTGGGCGTATAAAACATTTATCCAAATTCTATTGTAATTATTTCTTTATATCCTCATGTTTAAAAATGAATATTATATATGGATTATTTGATATTGTAAAATCCCTTGGAATGATATTGATTGAGAACTCAACCTCATATCTAGAAAAAATATTAGTCAATTCATTATGAAACACATTAGGGTATTACATTACTATTGTAATGTCATCAAGAAAAATATTTTGTTTATTCTAAATAATTTGAGTTGGAAACACTTTTGTGAAATGTAATAATATCCATGATTTATATGTTGGTAAAAAAATTCAATCCATCCTCTTACTTTCACTTATATTGAATTAGAGTGAAATTTGTGACATAGTGGATAATTTCATTCTCTATGAAATGAATATTGGCTTTATACAAGGAAATCCAATCTATTCCCATGATAGAATCAAATTATACTAAAGGGCGTATCAATATGTTTTTATAGTAATTCGTCCAAATATTTTATAGGGGATGAGTTTTATGTTTGTGATAAAATAAGAGACCAATTTTCTATCTACACAGATAACTCAGCTTCTACATTTTTAGGGGTTGTTTGAATAGTTCTAAAAAACATTCATGATATGAATTTATCTTTAAAACCTATATCAAAAATTCAATTCAAAATTATTTAATGAATAACGGGAATACCTTTTACCATGATAGTTTTGGGATCCAACTTAGTAGTTATGATGGTATAAGCTCTCCCTTTCTCTCTAGGCCATGGAGATTGTTGTTGTCAGTGGTATTTTCAACCCTAGGATTTGTTCATTAATCCATAAAATGTTCTTATTATTTGAATTTGAAATATTGTAAAATAGGTTGAGGGTAAACTAAAAAATTATTTTCATACAAAACATTGGAATATTTTCCCATCGACAATCATTATATAGTTTCCCTTTCATCATACACCTAATGCATTTCCTCATTCCCCTCATTCAATTCTTACTATGTTTCTTCCCATAGTTTTTATAAGTGGGATGTGGTAATTTATTTCCAAAGTATATTTATCCATAATACCATTATAATTAAAATCTATTTTCTTCTTTTTATCCCATTGATAACCCTTGATTCAGTGATCTCTATTTTGTCTTTGAGGACACATGAGAGAAATTCCTTGTACCATTCATGTTTTCAAATGAATAAAACTATTTGTAGAATCGACTTTATCCTAATAATGAATAATTTAACATTATATTTGAATGTAATGAAAATTAAAATGGCGTATTGTGAATGTATTACAATGTTTTACTATTATTCCCTTATGGATTAATCATTCATATACTTAAGGATATGTAAATACATCTTTATTTTTCATTGCATAATAAAAAGAAATTATTTTCAAAACAATATTTTTTCAGAATTCCTTCCACTCCATCACATTGATCTCCTACTTGGGCATCATATTTTTGACCTACATCAACCATTTATCATATTCTCCTTCCATATGATAAGTATATAGTATCAACATTTCATTATTATTTAGTTTAAGAATGGAAAAGATATTCTCAATATAGTTGATCCAATTTTTTAATAAATACAAATATCCACTAAATGTTTACTACCTTTATCACATAATTGTCTCATTGAGGCTTTAAATTTCTTTTGGTATTTCAGTGTTACTATTGAATCAGGTTTTAGTTAAAAATAGGAGTTACCAAAGAATTTATTGTCTCAAATTTTTTGATCCCTTATCCCTTTGATTTGGAATTCTCATTTGGACAATCATCACATTTAACATCACATTTCTCTTCACACATATTATTTGCTTGGTTTCTCATATTTCCATCCATTGATATATAAAAAATTTAAATTTGGGATGATTATTTTAAAAATATTAAACACATAAAATTCAAAATATTAGCATTCATGGGATAACTCGTAATTTAAAAATATTCCTTATCCTAGAAATTTCTAGGTTTCAATATAAGTTATACACGATCTATTTTCTAATATAAAATAATAAGGTATTTTTTGTTCCCTTAATATTGGTTAGTAAGGATGTTGTGAATATACCAAAGCATACCACCCTAGAGTTTCAAACTAGTTTTTTACCAAGGACCGTTGTCATAAACCAAGTGCTTATCATCTCTATTTCAATGCACCATTTTTCATAGTTATTACCCCTTGGAACCTCTTTTCCAGGGCCACATCCACATATAGTATCCATAATAGGATGTATTTTTATGGAAACTTCTTACTCTATGATTTACAAAAATTCATGGATTCTTTCATATATTTATAATTATACTTATGGATTTCATTATATATTTCTTATCCTAATCCAAAAAATTATTAGACTTTCAACTTATAATAACGATGAAATCCCATATATTTAATACACCTTATTTCATATTTTTTTTACATAATGGTATACATGAGAAAACAAAAAAAAATAATGTGGCATAGTGTATTTGAGAAATTAGGTAAAATGATGAAAAACATTCAAAAAAGGTACATCATTAATTAAAACATCATAACATTCCCTTATGTTCTTTTGATCTTCTAAAACTGCATGGGATAACTAGGGGATGCATGTAAGAATGGGGTGAGATATAAATACTAGTATGGGAATAAAAAAGAATATAATATATTAAAGAAGTAAATGTAATCTAGGTGGCATATAATGGTAACATAATAGTGGTGTGAATCACAATCTTTATCAATGAGGCATGATATAACAAGATATAATAAATGAAACATTGGAACATGGAAACAATATAAAACATGACATCATTAAAAAAATCTAAGGATCACCTACAAGATAGAATAAAATAGTGGGATTAGGATAACATTCCATGAACCATATATGGAATCAAATGATATTATATAATTATAAAAAATCATTAGTGATATATATATTTTTGGGCCCACCCGTCACATTCATAACGTGTACATGCATAAGGTTGCCACATATATCATTAAACAAATGGTCATATTTGATCACATTTAATTCCATACATATGTAGTGTGGGTAACATACATGAAATTCCCAATTAAATCAATGATATGTTCATCTAGGTGAATAACATTGAGTGGAATTTGGATGTTTATTCACTACACAAATGATTGGCATAGAAAAATCATTTGATACTTTTCAAAGAATAATGGGGGTACATAAATATTATTAAAAGAGATTAATGAGTGTAAAAGGTTTATCAAATAAAATAGATATAATATTTAAATAATGTTTTATGTGTAAGAATATATAACAAAATGAAAAAATGGATATTAAAATGTATAATATAAATAAGTTCCTTGAATAAAGACGGGAAAGAGAGGATCAGTTTCTTTGATAGGACACATCTAAAATATTAAGAGATGTTTATAATGTGATTAGGAGTTCCTAGGGAGGACTTAATATAGTAAACGTACTATTAATGACATGATCTAATAGTTTAATGTGAAAAGGAATAAGAGGATGGGTGGGTTTATATATAAATAGAGTAGAGATTTATTTATTAATTTCCAAACATAGGTTTTGGAATATATATGATAAAGTAATAAAAAAACACACCTTCACATTTTTTTCCCATGATTTCTATAAAATAATATATCTTTTAATGATTTTATAAGTTTGAGATCCGAATACATTAAATTAATACCATTGGTGATGTAGAAGTCATCAATTTGTATCAATAATTTATTTTAGAACATTAAAATATAATATTGATTTTGGTGGATTCATTATGGGTTTATAAAATTAATCCATTAAAGATAAAAATTATTATTTTTAAGGGGAAGCATAATTTAGTTCATGGATACTCTTTATAGAATTTATTACATCACTTTGGGTCTTTAGGATGTCATAATATGCACTGTATAATTACAGTATATTTATGTTTAAACAAAAAGTATACTTTTTTGAAATTATGAAAAAATCAACATTGGAAAATATAAATGTTATAATTTCAAAATTATTATTTTCTTAAATCCAAATAATTATCAATATACAAGAATTTACACATTCAAAAAAATCCATAATTATATAGAAATACCAATTTTTTTATTATAATAGTTTTCCAACACTTATAAAAATTACATTTGACCTCATAAATTTATATTATTATTTATATTTAACAAATATTATTTTATATTGTTATTTTATTAAAATATAATTTATATCAAAGTATTAAATTAATCAAAAAGTTTGCCTTTATTATAAATATATATTTCCCAAAATTTCATTTTATATTTCATCTTATCATAAAAGTAATATCTATCGAACACATTATTTAATCATTTAAAATGTAATATTACAAATATCTATATAATAATTGTTTCCTAAAAAATAAAATATTCAAATTTATACTTTGGGTGGTTCTACGTACATGGTTTATGTAGAGATATCTATTAGATTAAAATTCTCTCATAAATGATTTTTATTGTTATTTATCTGTATAATCATTTCTTGGGATTGGCCAGGGGAAAATCATGGTGATTCTATATCCCTTAGAAGCATTGATTGATGGGATTATAGTGTACAATCCCAATGGTTAATGGAACATATTTTTTTCCTTGTGTCTCAATTGGAATTTATGCTAACCCTTAATATTTTAATAATAACGGTCATATAAAATTGATATATTATACGTGGTTATAATACTTAATTTTATGTTTAATGATATAGGTTATAGCAATATGGAATAACCAATGTATGCCCATGATTTTCTATAACTAAATTTAATGGTAATGAATTTTTTCATTCAAAAAGGGTGTTTTATTTATAAAATTTCAAAACATTTCATATTTAGATGTATGTTTACTATTTTGGGTAAATGTTAGTGGCTTTATGACCTCTCATAGAATGTAAGACATAGATAGAGGTTCTAATTAGTGATGTACTTGGGATCTTTCATGAAATGTCATCCAATGTGTCTTATACATGCGAAGAACTCTTTTTTTAGCCAAAGTGATGAAGATAGTGTATTTATGACCTCTCATATATAATGTGTCTTATTGGATTCTTTCTATACATATAAATGTAAGGGTACCTATTAATCGACCCTATTAGATATCTCTTGAGAATAATGGTTTTGTGAAAGGTCAAACTATCTATGGAGACATAACATTAGCATAGGAAATTGGTTGGGACATTAACATTAAAACTTGGGGCTCTAATGTGGACATTAAACAAGATATGAAAAAATCTGATGAACATTTGGAATGGGGATACATCAATAATGTTGTGGATGGTATGTGATTTTCTTCAATGAATGATGATTTTCTTTTTCGCTGTTATTATTATGCATGGTTGGAGTTTTTATGGGTAAAACATATGGTTTCATTAAATATACCTAAGGTCATCAATAGGGGGATCCAATTTATCCAATTATTTTTTATTTAGTTCAGATTTTCCTCAGTGGTTTGATTCATAGGGGCCTGAATCTTGGTGTTATTATTTTTTTAGTGGTGGAATGACTTCCTATTTTGCGTATCATCTGATATTTGCTGATGAGACTATAATTTTCTTGAATTATTCAAGTAGTTCTTTTAGTGTTTCGAATATGATCTTGGATGAATATTTTATTTTGACTAGTCATATCATTTTCAAGAGCTAGATCTATTTTTATATATCCAACACCACTACCTCATGATGTGTTTCTAATGTGGGTAATTCTATTAACATGCAGAAGGGTGACATTCCAATAGAATATATAAGGGCTCTCTTATCATTAGGAGGCTTTTAATTTCTGTTTTCGACTATATGATTAGCATATTTATGACCCTAATTGTTAAAAGGTAAATCTTTTTTATATCATTTGGGGGTATAATTACATTGATTAACAGTGTTCTTCTTTCATCTCCAACTCATGAACTATCTTTTTTTACAGTTTCTAAGGGTGTGATAATGAATATTGATAGAATTATTTCAAATTTTGTATGGGATACTAAATCTGATGGTAAGAGAAATTGGGTGTAATGTGATAGAATGGTTGGTCCTGTAAATGAAGGGGGGATTAATATCTGATTCCTTAATGATACTCTTAAGTGTATTCCTGCCAAATTAGCATGGGATGTTCTGGAATGTTGAATTCTATGGGGGAAAAACTAGGCATGGAAATTTAGTGGGAGATAGATAAATTCTGGATGTACATGGGTCACCTTTCTAGAATGATATTGGTTCCTGTATTAATCCCATTAAGAATCAATCTAGATGGCTGGTTGGGAAGGGTAAAATTTTGTTTTGGCACCATAACTGGAGTGGTGAATTAATGAGATATCCAAGCTATCCTATTTCAAAAATATCATTCAAGGAATATTTTCAACACCCATCTATTATTAGATTAGTTTTGGACATCAAAAAATAGACCCTTGTCAACCTTATTATTTTATCAACTGAAACTAATAAGTGTGTTTTCACTCCTTATTCCCTTGGATCTTTCACTATTAGAGATTATTCTAGGATCCTCAATTTTCATAATCCTTTGAATCCATGAAATAATATCATTTGCGTTAATGACATTCCCTTGAAATATAATTTCTTATTGTGGAGGATTAGGAATGGTTTTGTATCTACTAAAAAATGTTAAAAGATGTTGGATATACATTGTTTCAAGATGTGTATATTGTATGAGTAAAAAAGAAGAAATTAATAATAATCTTTTCTTTGATAGTGATTGGTATTTTGATATTTGGAGTTTCTTTGGTGAGTTTATGGCCTTTTTATCTTCATCTATGGCTAATATATCTTTTCTTGATTATAGGTTTCATGGTTCGGGTGTGGGGAGTGTTGGAAGATCTACTCGCATTGTAATTATACTAGCAGGATGTTGGTGCTTATAGTAGGCCATAAACTTGTATCTTTATGAAAATATTGGTTCAAATATCTGGATCATTAATTGAAAAATTAAAAATCTTCTTTCTGGTCTCATCAGGGATTTACGTAAATGGAGGGAGTCTCCTTCTCTGGAGAATCATTCTTATACATGGATGGATGGGAGTGCTCCTCTTTTTTGAGGCAATTGGGTATGCTGGAAATATTTTTCAAAGCATCTAAAGAATAATAGTGATGGTTTTTCTATTTTAGGTTGATGTCATGGTTGAGGTATTGTTCAAGATAGTTGTGGGTCTACTAAAATGGAATTTTCTATTGGGCTGTAGTAGGGTAATACTTTTTATGCTTCAGCTTTGGACTTGTTATTCGGTCTGTTCATTTTCAGGAAATATATGTTGGATATTACCATTGATGAAACAGACTCCATACAATTATATAATTCTTTTCATGATTATGGTACAACTTTTGGAATATTTATTATATTGTGAGATAGTAAAAAATCTTTTTGGATGATGACATCAGAGTGTCACACATCTAGAGGGAGGGAAACAAGACCATATACTATCTTGCATCATATGAATATCTTGGTATAGAAAATATTATTTTTCATGACTTTTATAGCTTGAAACCTGAAGGGATTAACATCATTAGAAGATATTCCCTTGGTCTCCAATACTTTAGACCCCCGTGATTCTTTTCTTTTCTTTTGTTCTATCTGTTTAGGCCTCTCTTTTTTTTGTACTCGTTGTTTTTTCATTGAATAAATAAAAAAATGTGTTGTTATGGTATAATCCTTGAGTTGGTTTATGAATTAAATATTTTTGGTATTCATTGTACCTAGCGAATAGTGGATTCATGGAATAAATTGATAATCCTTTATGGAGTGAATGTAATTGTAGTTTAAGTGTAACAATTCCACAGATCCCATACAAGCATAATGAATGGGATTATGGGATGTGGCTTGGGGGCAAGCATTCCATGGTTTGATATCAATGTATCTAATAATATAAGTTGAAATTATCATAATAGATCATTGTGACCTTTAGTGTTTAGAATATTACAGAATATTTTTGTACAAGGGTATAATTGAGTGTAATACATGACCTAGGTTGTGGATTTCTTTCTTCCAAGGTCATTAAAATTATCACTAGTTATTGCATAACTAATTGTTAGTGTAATGGAGTTTTAGTGTACTGATATATGACTGATACATTGATGATATGTTCTATTTTGGGACATCCTCTAATAGTTTATTATGTAATAATTAGTGGATATTTTGGAGTAAGGTATGGGTTGTTATGAAATGCTTGTTGTTTCAAGCATGTGTTGATATTGGGAAACGATATATGGAGATGAAACTAGATACAATGATACTTCATGAAAGATGGGGTGATTTAATAATCCCTTCATAGTGAGAGGGAATTGGAATATGTAATTTTTCTGATGATTTATACGAATAAAATAGTTATAACCATGGTTACCATAAGTGAAATGATGTTGACATACAATGCTGTTTTGAGACCACTAATTGACTGATAGGGAGGTGGTTTGAGATATGGAATGTGGTGAGGTATGAAACATAAACCTCTATGAGGGGGTGTTTTTAAGTGATAGGGTTCAAGAGAAATTGAGATTTGGCCCTAGGTGGGAGTGTTTTGGTATGAAATAGTCTCCAAAATGTGACCAAGATTGGGAATGAGGCCCTACCCAATGGTAAGGGTAGTTTTCGATACTTTGTTGTTGGTGTCACACTATGAGATTTTAGAATATATTTCTCCTTAATAAATTCAATATGTAAGAAACATTGGGATGAGAAGATATGAATATGAATGAATAGTGATTTATTAATATTTAAAATGATATAAATTATTATATAGTGAAATTAAATTGATAAAATTAATGTCTTTTTATAACGGTAAATTCCATTTAAGGAAATAACATTAATTCTTGAGAACCTGTTTTTATCTATTTTGTTTAATTATACATTTTTTTAAGTGTAACACTTTTTGAGAAAGTATATCAATAATCTAAATTTAAAAAATAATATTAATAATTAATTAAATAAATTAATAATAACCATTAATAAATTTCATAAATATAAAGAATAACAGTCAAATTATTCATGTTTAAACAGATATGTTTTTTTAAAAATATATTTTATTTATATTTGTTTTTTTATTTAAAGGATAATTTTATATTATTTTTAGTATTAAACATATTGTATAGTATTTTTATACATATAAAAAAATTAATTATCATTAATAAATTTATGGTCAATTGGTTTTAAAAAAATTATAATGTCATTTAAAGGTAAAATTAGATTATTTTCTAGAAAACTATTTTTTATGTTTGTAATGTATTCTAATCATAATAATTTACATTCATCACTCTTAATTAACAATTTAAATTAAATTTTTATATAACACATTAAATTGTAAAAATTTATATTCATTAAAAAAATTAATGGTCATGGAATGAGAATTACATTTTTATGCTTAATGATAGAATTTTTTCTTCTAAAATTGGTATATTTATGTTTCATGAATGGGTATTAGAATTAATTTTTTAACCAATATAAATTGAATCATTAAAATTGTATTAAATATTTGGAATAATAATAAATATTAATAATTAAATTATATTTATTTATTTTTTCATAAAAATATGTTACCATAGTAAATGTTAGTCACCACGGTAAGGGTTAAAAGGGTTAAAATGGGCGTTAAATTAAGATATAAGATTAATATTATCATTAAGACATGTCCTAATTTTATTTTTTGAGTGAATTGAGGAATTAAATAATCCTATATTTCTAAAATTATCTATTATACTTCCATATTCCCTTGATAGCGACTTTATATAATTTTATTGTGATGGGTTTTTTTGAGGGTTCATTTCTTTTCACATATAGATGGGTGCCTCCATTCATCACTTATTCATGCACATTGATGAATAAATATTGAACAACATCTACCCCAATTACTTCCCAAATATAATCTATAGATATTTGTGGCTTTATTCACACTAAAATTGAATCCTGTGAATGCTTAATGCCTATTTCGAAAAAGGATGCCCAATGAATAATTAGTCATCTTATCAGAATTTTTTCTTGTTTTTTTTGTTTAACTCATCTAAATATTATAAAAATCATTAAAAAATATAATAAGTTATACTATTGTACAAAACTATTATTATATATTTTTAATAATCATTATATTCCTCCATTATATATAATAGAGAATGAAAATGTCACTAATGCATACGTGTAGACTACAGGATCCGTAATGTGATATATTAAATTTTTTATCACCACATATAATTGATGGTAATATAAATGGATTTAATGAATATAATTAATAATTAAAAATTAAAATTAATTCAATAAATTTAAATTATTCTTTACCTTACTCAATTTATATCCATTGAATCAAAACAACAATCATGTATACAGTCAGACTACCACCTCCAAGAGGTGATGTAATTAATTTTTTATCACTACCTTACACATATGATTATAAAATGTTATTTTATTAATTAATATACTATTTATGAAAAGATTAAAATTATATATAATATGAAACCATTACTAAGATTAAATTACTTGAATTTATAAACAAAAACATAAATAGAAAATAGAAATTTTTTCACCTAAATTTTGATTTTTAATAATGAATTATTAATAAATGTGTTTTATAAATTATAAGGGATAGATATATAGTAATATAATGATGAATATGTTTTTTATTGAATTCTAATAATTTTAATTTTAAATATAGGTTGTTATAGTGTGTAAAAATCAATTCAGGACATGAGGTAAGGGATCAATTTAAAATATCACTTTTAATCAATTTTTTTTGTTTAATTCTAATTTTGAAGAATTATATTATACATCACTCTAAAACCACATATATTTTATTCTCATATTCTAATTTTTATTTAAATTTATTTTAATTTACATTTTCCCCCTCTTTTTTACTAAAATAAAAGAAATGTATGATTTAATGTATAGTCAACCATATCACTTTTTTAGGTTGAGAATATTTTCAACCATAACCATGTCCTTCAAAAAAATGTGAAATTTATTATATATAAATAAATATCTGAAAAAGTTACACTATAAAATAGTTTAATTTATTTAGAAATGATTTAAATGAATATTTTCAAACATTATTCATATAATATATATTACATTATTTACAAAATTGTAAAAAATACTTTTTTATCATTTAAAAAAATTAATGTATTTTCCCGTTGTCATGTCTTTTATTCATGATTTTACGAAATTTGTGATTTTACATGTCTTTAAAAATAAATTATATTCTTTTTTATCTAATAATTTTTCTTTCCTAAATGTTATCAAAAGATAAATTTATTTTCCATTATTTTAAAAATCAAATTTATAATATTTTTATAATGGTATTTTTATCCATTTCATCATATATTAATGTTTTTCACTCTTCACTATGGATATGATATAATGAAACTATAGAAATTAATTATAATTATGTATTACGACAATGATATTTTAATTATGTTGTCATGAATCATAATTCTTTCCTAAAAGTTAATAAGGCTATGACGAAATTATGGAAAATTTTATGATAATTTGAAACATATAAGTATGGTTTCCATTATTAGAAGGGTGCATCTAGATTTTATATTCATAAAATGAATTGTGTAAATATTTATATTTAATTTTATAATATTTAAGGTAATGGGATTTAAACTTAATACAATATAGTAATATGTTTAATATGCTTATTAAAAAAGGGAGTGAACCAAATCAACTATGTGACTCAGTAAATAGTGATAAATAAATAATGAATTTATTCTATAGGATTGTGATTTAATATAAACATGTGCAGCATGATTATGATTTTCTCTCATGGACCATGATCGTTTTTTTATGATTTATATTATTATGAATGATGTCTTTTCTGTGGTAGTTATTTGGTCAATGACTCAAGATTTATGTTTGATTACTTGGTGAGTATGTTTTCATATGTTATTTTCATTTTCTTATACCCTTATACTTATATTATTCTCAAATATTACCATTTATTAATTTCTTCCATTTTTACCATCACAAAACATATATTCTCACCATTCTTATATTTTTATTTCCCTAGGTTGTGAAAAATGGTATTGTAAGGACCCATTCTAAAACATTACATATACTAGTGACTTTTTACTAGAAGTAGATTTCTGAGATTATAAGGAATATTTGAGGTTTATAGATTCATGGAACTATGTTATTATTATTACCTAATAAAACCTGAAATTATAAAGTGGTCATTTATACTTACTATCCATTTTTACCATAATATAGAATCTTGAAAATAAAATATATTTTCTTTTAATGAAAAATATTCACAAAATTTTTCATGAATTATTCATTCCCATTACAAATACCTAAACCCTGTGAAAACATTTTGAAAATTAGGGATCGGTATATAATCTTAGTAAGGTTCAAGAAAATATGAAAGTAGTTAATCCCATGAAATATATGAAACCCATGGAAAACATTTTCTTAAAGATATACTTTTTACTGATAAAGGGAATATTATTTTACAAAATGATCATAATATAAATTTGGAAAAAAAATATCTAAATTAAAAATCATTATAAAGAAAATAAAATTAATGTATATTCCCTGGTACAACATTATAATATCACTATTACAGTCACTCTTACAAAAAGAATGACAATACGGTCAACTTCTGCCTTCGGAGAACCCCATGCATTGTAGAATTATCTGGGGTCACCCATCGTATAAGCTATAATGGGATCACCCATTATATATAATGAGGATAATACCTTCATGAATAATTTTCAAGGAAAATATATTGAATAAAACACCATAAAAATGCTTTTAAACCCATGTATAAAATACATTGGTATATCAAAATATCCATTTTCTTTTAAAAATTACATTTTAAATTAAAAAAATTGTACACATAATAAATAAACCATTTTATTTGAAATTAACCACGAAAAAATAATATAAAATCATCAAATAATTGAGTTATAATTAATGTATAAAATTTTATTCACTTCTTATATTTTATAAAACCAATAGTTTTGAATTTTTTAGGACGTGATGAATGGGGAAATTTAAAAGTTGATTTAATGGAAAGTCCCTTACATTGACTAAGAATCGTTACTTAAGTAATTTATCTTAATTAATAGTAAGCATAGGTTAATTATTTATATTTTTAAGTAATTTTTTCAGGTTTATTGTCCCTTTTATATATGATATGACCATGTTATATACTGTTACATAATCTTTTAATCTCAAATTAGGTGTTCTGACAATATTGGATATATAAGTCCAAAATGACTATGGTAGACTGTATATGGTCATAGAGTTAATAATGTCATAATATCAAAAATAATATTAATGAAAAAATAATATCATTTTAAAATGAGTTATAATTTATTATTTGAATAATAAATATTCTTCTAAAAAATTGAATTATGTTACAATCATGGGGATGATAGACCGTACATACGCATGATTAACCTTTATATTTTTTAATTATAATTATTGATGGAAGATATGTAATATTTAATCATTAAAGATTTATCATAATATAATAGATATCATATAACTCCATTAAATAAAATTATATATATCATATATGTGATGTGGTGAAGAAAAAATGAATAACATCACTTCATGGAGGTGATAGTCCACACGTATGCCCAAACAACGTTATCATTTATCTGGGAAGGGAATGGTATGAAGGTAAATGATGTATTATATTTTAAAAATGTTAAATAAGTATTTAATATAATATATAAGAATTACATCCACCACTATAATCTATCCATGAGAGGTGTTGATGGAAAAATAATTACATCGGTCTGTGAGATAGTAGTTCACTGCAAACACGAATGATGATTTAGATTTCCATTTAATAGATGATGATATGTATATAGATTATAATATAAACAAAAAAAATATAATAATGTAGATGATACTTGGGTTTTTATTATATCATGGCTAAAAAATAATTGAATTAGGTGGAAGAATAAATAAAACAGAAACAATTTATTAAAAATGACACCTCTTCTTCGAACAACCCCCTTTAATTAGCACCTTAAGAATACTAAGGATAATGGAATTTCTATTAAAATGCCTTATGAATTGGTGGATGGATTATATGAATGGAATTATCCAGATATTTCTTAACGTAAAAGGGTTTTAATTCTAAATAAATGAGACGAAGTGGTTCCCTTTTTTAAGAGAGGGGAAGGGAACTCTTGGAATTGTACAAAATATTTAGTTATTTTAAATTACAATTCAATTAAAAATGGTTCCAAAATAATTTGTTTAAAATATATGATGAGTATGGGTCTAAATTATCTCATAAAATATTTTTTTACCACTTTAGAGAACACTTTTACCCTTATCATTTGGTGTTAACCCCTCATTGACACCTTTTAAGCTTACCTTGATAATAAGATTTTTACTATTTCATGGTCTATATAGTTACTATAAATAGAAATAAACCCATAAATGGACCATGGTTGATATTATAAACAATATCCTAATAAATATTCCAAATATAAAACTTATTGTAATTTTATATCATTTAATTAAATATTGGTTATTATAATATATCATTAATTTCATTTTTAACTATTCATTACATGGATTTTAATAACACTAGAAAAACAAGTAAAATTAGAAAAAAAATTATATTTTATTAAATCCCTAGAAATAAAATTTAAACTATTAAATTAATGAAACAAATTATTTATCTAAAAGTAATTCACTTCTAATATTTATAATATCATTTATTTGATTTTTTCAGTAATAGAATAATTATTGTATTAGTGTTGTGTAAGAATTTAAGGTAATTATTTCACCACTAAAAAATAATAAAAAAACATATAATGATGATAAATAGTTTTTAAAAATATATTATTTATAACTAAATATATCTATTTTTCCCATGTTAAAAATATTATATTTTTAATAAATAAGTGTGTGACATTTTTGACTTTTCTTGAAATAAAATATTATTGAATTCATAATTTAATAAAAAAGAAAAATGTGCCATATCAATGAAATTTTTATGTTTTTGTATGATTTCTTATCATCGAATAATATTTAAATAATTATAGGGTCATTTTATAGTCTATATCATTTTATTTTTAACCAGGAATTACCCAATTTATTTTTTATCATAGTAACAAAATTCCAGAACTTACTATTTATATTGAAAAAAATAAATATAAACAACTTTATAATTTTAGACACAACTATTTCAAATATGGAATATGTTTTTAGAAAATATAAAATGTAGAAGTTTTAGTATTTAATTTAAAATTGAATATTAAAATACCAAACACAAAATAATGTATTTTTAAAAATTCCATTTTTAAATATTAAATATTGTTAAGTTTTAATAATGTATGAAATCTATTTAAAAAACTATAATTGGATTAATATTTTAAATAAAACCTTATAATACATAAAAATACAATTTGGTTGGAAATAAAAATTCTTCATTTTTTATTGACAAATTGATAAATATTTTTATAATGAATATAACTATATAAAATATTCTTATTTAATATACGAAAATGTATTCATCAAAATTATTAGGGTTATTAGATCATTCCTAATTTTGGAAATTTTTTTCTCAAAATATTATTACTTATTAAATAAGTTTGGAAATGTTTCCCTCATATCATTTTTAGACTTCCATTTTTCTTCTTTAAGAATATAGTTTTTTCATTAAACCATAAATTGTTGAATTGCATTATTTGGAAGTAATCTTTCTCTCTCTATGGTCATGAATATGAACATGTTGTTCCTCATAAGAAAAAATATCTTCCATCTGAACTACCTTATAACTCAAAATATTATATGAATTTGGAAAATATTTCCTCAACATTGAAACATGAAACACATTATATACCAAGAATAAACTAAGAGTAAAAACCTCTTGGTAAGAAACTAATCCAAATTTCTCCATGATATCATAAAATATTTTAAAAAAGGACTTAAAATACCATTTTTTACAAAAACCCTTAATTTTTTCCCTTAATGGTACTTTAACAATGAACATTATTACCTACCTCAAAGGAAAAAATATTTTCTCTG
The DNA here is from genome assembly GCA_963277665.1 of Viscum album. Lineage (NCBI taxonomy): Eukaryota > Viridiplantae > Streptophyta > Magnoliopsida > Santalales > Viscaceae > Viscum > Viscum album. The sequence continues at coordinate 1,200,019,164 of OY728131.1, forward strand.
GTTATCTATATAAATTTATTTCTGATATATGTTGTACTCATATATTGATAAATCAACTATACATTCTCACCCATTTTCATTAACAATTATTGTCCCATTAACATCATTTATCCTATTTAATCCCCAAAAACAATCATTTAAAACCACATTCCATATAATGCCTCAAATGTTACCATATGTATACTAGAATGAAACTCATTATTATAATAAAACTCAACCAATGAAATATATTTATCCTAAAACCCCTAGTTATACATTTTCTAATAATGAAGTTTGAATTCCATAGTATAAACCACCATTTATATTATCAATAATATTGAGGATGAAAAGTTTTACTGAAATTTAATTTAGTACCCAATGAATTGTGATATCATTTCTAGAAATTTGAAGCAAATCTTGGTTCATAGTCACAAAAAATAAAGAGATGAACTTTATATAACCTAACTATATACTTGATAAATATAATATAATGATGATAAAAAACATATTATCTATAATGTGAAGGAAATATACATATTTTTCTAATCAGATAAACCAAATCTCATTGTTATGTTGATATATATTTGTAAATCGCACTACAAAACCCATTGATATATTTTATCATTTACAATATGGAAATGGAAAAGGATGAAGCATTAACTATGGTAATTTTCATTATTCCTTAATATATTGACATGTCAATAATTTCATTGTAAATTTATAAAAAGATATTTTCATTCCATCAAATATTAAAACTTTAAAAGTTATTTGTACATTATATAGCTACCAAGATAAATAGATAATGGGAAACTATGAGCTTCACTCATCAATTCTATCATTAATTGGGGAACACCAATCAAACATAATCTCTTTAAAAATATAAAAAAATCCTTCTTTATCAATATTAATCTAAGGAAACATTAAACTATTAATGTATTCTATGTTTTCTTACAATGCATGATCCATATTATGAGCCTGCTTAATTATTTGAAAAAGTCGACTATATTGAAACATGAAAAAATAGAGGAAGTCTTTGAAAACAAAAGATCAATAATAAAATTCATCAAATCATAAATAAGGGTAATGTTATAAATTTAAAATGGTTAATGTAGAATTATTTTTATGATTCAAACTATTGTATGTATTATTTTCATTTCCATGATGATAATGAATCATGCAATCATAATACATGATCAATTCTAACCATCTCCTCTATCACATGGTCAATTCTATATTATTGAATATATAATTCAAAATTTTGTGATAAATATATATTTCACACATTAAACAATATAAATGATTCCTAAAAAAAATTCATTCAAAAAACCATAGAAGATTAACCCAAATCATGTGTATAGTAATTGAACATAGGAGGTTTCAAATGACATGAAGCATAAAAAATTACCCTATCAGTCAGAATCAAAACATCATGATGTCCCTTCAATTAAGAATCACTATAGATGAAAAATTTATTATCTATAGAATGTAATGGAAAATTTAGAACATTAACCAATGTTATTTTTAGTTCCTCAAAATAATAATCCCATTATTTTTTCAAGATAAATTTTACTCCCTTTTACGTTAACATAATCATTTGGCCGTATAGCTAAGAAACGTTATCAATAAACTAACCATATTATCCTCATAGACTATGAAATCTGTGAATCTATATCACTTTGGAAAGTATTTTTCTATATTTGAAAATTTTATTTTTATAAGAGTCAATAGTTTTGCCATTATCAAAAAAAATATGTCCATGGAAATAATTTTTTTGCAAAAAAAATTCACACTTACTAAATTTAAATATAATTTCTTTTATTTTTACAATTTTAACAAAATCCTTATGTTTTTGTCGTATTCCTCATAAATTTTAGAGTTTACAAATATTTCATCAATAAAAACAACCAAAAAATAATATAAATATTTTTAGAATACACTATTCATAATATCTATAAATATTACTGGTAAATTACGAAACCCATGGGGAATAACTAAAAGATCATAGTGTCCATATCTAGTATGATATGCATTCTTTAGAATATCTTCCTCCATATCCTTCAATTAATAGTACCCCAAAATGATATCAATATTCAAACAATATTATTCTTCCAATAGATGATCAAATAAATAATTGATATAAGGTAAATGATACTTGTTTTTAACAGTTATGTTATTGATAGCTCTATAATAAATGAAAATACTAAGCAAACTATCTTTAATTTTAATAAACAGAATAAAAGAACCTCAATATTGACTAACTGGATGAATTAAACCTTAATCTAGAAAATTTACAAATTATATTTTCAATTCAACATGTTCTAAATGATCCATTCCATTTGGGTGTATTTGAATTGGATTAGCATCACGTGCCGAGTCAATAGTAAACTCAACCACTTAATACTAAATAAAACATTGTAAATATTCAGTAAAAATTTAATATAGACATTCACTACCATGAAATAAATAATCTGTTTCATTTAATTATTTTAAAAAATCATGTGCTATGTAACTTGATGTTCCATTTCTAATAAATTTCTCACCTTTTTTAGAGGTAATTAAAGATATAAAACCATTGATCAAAAAATTATTTGCTCTAAAATATATCTTAGCATGATAATATGAATTCAAATCTATACCAAAAATAATTTCAAACTCTACCATGGTATGTTTAATGAGATTTTTCAAAAGGCCATTCCTTTGATAACAATATAATATTGCTTTAAATATTTGTTTCTTTAATATTTTCAAGTAGTGTTTTCAAAAAAAAATTCTATAATAATTTCATGATGTGATATTCTCAGTATTATATAAAATAATTCAAAAAAAATGAAGGAATGTGAAGATACATTGTCAAACAAGGTTTTGAAATAATTATAATAAATAAGTAACATACTTATCACCAGTTAATTAGATGGACCAACATCTACCATAGTAGTATAAAATGATTTTTCCACACCATTTTAGTTCTAATCTTTATGAAACCACACTGAGAAACAATCTTCGGAAACATGTATGAAAAATGACCCAATTGATTATAATTGATGCATATTACTATCAAACTATTATTATTCATCTCCTCATTTTGCTTTTAGTCATGAGTAATATTTCCAAAAATCCCACATCTATAACATATCCCAGATTTTACAAGAAATTCTCTCGAATTATTTTTACAGAACATACAATAAGATTAGAGTTTTATATTCAAACATCCATATTTCATTATTTGATTATTCCCCATTACCTAAATACCTATAATATTTTTAATCTTATCATAATGTGGAAAATAGGTGTCAGTATGATCCAACTCCACTTTCTTAGAACCTCAAACAAAATTCTAATTACCTTTAAATTACCATACGACTATGGATATTCATAAACATAGTTTCAAACTAAAATAAAATCTATTAATTTTTCTATCAATGTCCCAAAAATATATAGTACATACCTATATATTATTTTAAAATTGGTTTTATATAAAAATACTGAATAATAATTTAACTAATTAAAATCAAAGTATTGTTTCTTCATTATGTGTTGCATAGGTTTAGGAAGATATTTATCTTTAAAAGATATTATTAAAAGAGTTCTATTCCATGGAATCAATATCATGATTATCTCATAAATTCATAACCAGAGACCACTATCTATCATATTTACCTTCAAAATGATAATTATTTAGGGTAATATTTTGATATTAGAAACATACAACAATATTAAATATCTTTTCTAGTAGATCAATCCATTCTTCAAAGACTATTAGATCAACGATTCCATGGAATGTTGGAGGATTTTATCTTGTAAAGTGATCCATTTTCATCATGTATGTATGAAGTAGGTCGAGATGGTCTCTAGAATGGATTCTTTCACCATTTATAACATGAGTAAAAAAAATCCATTACTATAAAAACCTCTCAATTAAAACTCCAACTATTTCAAGATGCTGATTTTGAAGGTTATCCTCCTATCAGTTTCATCTTACTTCAAGTACCATATTTCCTTGGTGGAAAAACATCTAAATAGATATAATTTAGATGAAGAAAAATACTAATATTCAATTTATAAAATATCATAACCACATACTAAAATCTTGTAAGTGTATTTAATTACATTATTTTAAACAATATAATTATCTAAACCATATTTTGACAACATCTATAAAGTTACTTACTTGAAAATTACATATTTTATTAACTTTAGACTAGATATCACTTTATAAAAATTCAATAGAATAGTTTGGTTTTGAGTTTATAGAATTATTTCATAGAGCATTGATAAAAAAAACCGATAAATTTCAAGTTGGACCACTCAACTAAAAATCAAAATTTCCAGCAATATTGAACATTTAAAATATAACATGCTTTATTTCCAAAAAAAATATCACTGATTTTAGTCTTGACCTCCAATTTTTCATTACCAATTCAAAATACCAATATTTTTATAAAAAAATGAGTGATTATTACAAAATCTCAATAAGGGGGAAAAAGAAGAAGTCGGTAGTCTAGTAAAAAACATAAAATTCCCTTAAATTTTTTTAAAACAATCATTTGTAACCATAAAAGGTATATTCTTTCTTAAAAATATAATTCTATTACATATTGAAATAAAAATATTTCCAGGAAAACTCATTAGGAATAATATAAATGTCAGGTTGATGACTTGATACATCATTAACAAATCACACTTTCCACCACTCTAAAAAAAGGAATAATCATACGGTCGACTCTTAACTCTGGTGAATCCAATGCATTAGAGTGATATCTAGGTACACCCATCATATCAGCTATAATGGGATCTCCAGTGTGGTTTAATGGGGATAAAACATTAATAAATTATTTCAGAGGAATATATCATGAATAAAACCCTTGAAAACTATTTTAAACCTGCGTTGAAAATGATTTTCAATATAAAAATACATTTTCCTTTGAAAAATTACTTTCTAAAATCTAAAAATTGTACACATTATAAGGAAATAATTTTCTTTTAAAAGAACCTTAAAAAAATGATGCTTTAAATAATTTTGGAATTTCTATGGAAGGAAATTATTTTTCATGATGTATATGTTAAAAAAACATTCCCTTTGACTTTGTTAAAATGTTTTAGAAATAGAACCATAAACGAAGATTTAAACAAATGTCTCTTACCTTGAATCAAAATCATCTCATACTTTCTCTATCATCATGAATGATAAACATAGGATAATTATTTACATTATTATGAAAATTCTTCAAGTTTATTATTATCATTATGTCACTTATTACCTTGTTATATATAATTACATATTCATTTAATTTCACATTGATCATTTTGACAATATTCGATATACAACATCAAAATGACTTTATTAGATTGAATATGGTTAAAGAGTTCAAAATTTATCCATATAAAAAAATAATATTAATTAAATAATTATTACTTTTATACAAAAATTATAATTTGAAATCATACCACTATATTTGGTCATGAAAAATCAATTATGTTACAATCATGGATATGGTATGTTGTCATATGCATGAGTAACGTTTCCATTTTTCAATGATAATTATCTAAATAAGATAATTATTAGTTCATCATTAGATAATGTTAATAATATAATAATTATCATATTAATTATTAAAAATACTTATATATTCTTTCCATGTGATGTGGTGATGAAAAAATAATCACAACTCTTCATGGAGGTGGTTGTCGACACAAACACACGAATGAAATTATCATTTTTTAGTAAAAGGAAAGGTAAGATGTTAAATGAATTATTATATTTTAAAAATGATAAATATTTCATGAGTATACTATATATGCATTAATTCTATCATTATAATACATTCATGGTAGATGGTGATGGAAAATTAATAACATTAGTTTACAAGGTGGTAGTCGTTCGTACACACGATCAATGGTTTCATTTCCCATTTGATGAAAGAGAGGACGATATATGTTTTTATATTAGCATAATACTATATAATTATATGGATTATAATATTTTTTATATTATATGTCTGAATTATATTTTATTTAGGTGTAATAATAATTAAAATATAAACACTTGAATAAAAAAATTCCTTTTCTTCGAACAAACTCCTTTACATAGCACCTTAAGTCCACTAAGGTTGGTGTTCTCCCTAAAAAGGCCATTATAATAACGGTATATATTATATGAAGTTATATGGGTAGATAATAGACTAAAAATGGTTTTTATGTTTGATGAAATGAGAAACAGTGGTACCCATTTATAAGAGAGGGAAGGGGAACTAATGTAAATAATGAAAATATGAAATTAATATAAATTAATATTCAACTAAAAATGGACCCAAATAGATTTATCTGAAAAGTTGGATATATATGTGTCTAAATAATATTATGAAATAATTTTTTGATATGTTTAGGTCACATTATTACTCTGATGATTTTTAACCCCTTGTTAACCCTTTTTAAACATATCATGCCAGCCTTAATGTCTACTCTTTGGGAGAAAATATAATTTATAAAAATGGAATAAAGGGCCATAAATGGAAAGTGGTTGATAATTAAAACCATATCCCAATAAATTTAATAAATATAATATTTTTCTAAAATTTATATAATTTACTAAAATTTTATTATTTATAATATATCATTAATGTCAATTCCTAGAACTATTCATTAAGTTGATTCAAATTCCATAAATAAGACATGTAATTTTTTTATATCCCTAAAATTTCTTATTTATGTAAAAACAATTATCACATTATTTATCTCAAATTATATAACATTTAATATTTTTAATATCATTGTTTATTTTATTCATCACAATGAATAATTGCCATGTTGGGGCTTTGTTCGCATTTAAGGTAATTTTCTACTCACTAAAAATTAAAAATAATTTACCATGATGAAAATAAATATTTTATATTTTGTAATCATATTTATAATCAAAAATAAAATTTTTCCCCTTGTTAAAAATAATATTGTTATTAATAAAATGAATTTGTCATATTTTGGCTTTCATGAAATAAAATATTATAATAGTCATAATCACATCCAAATGGAAAATTAAATTAAATCAATCATTTTAATGATTATGCATGAGATTTAACCATCGAATAAAATTTATGCATGTGTTAGGATCATTTTATTTTCCTTATCATTTTTTATAACTCTTGATTACTCGATTTACCCTTTACCATGCTAAAAAATGAGAATGGTTACTATTAATATTAAAAAAAATAAAAATGTCCTATTAAATAAATTTTTACATAATTATTCCAAATATGAAATAAATTTTTCAAAAATAAAAAAATTATATATTTAAAATTTAATATAAAATTAAACTGAAAAAATTAATTGATAAAATATTGATTACAAAAATTCCTTTTCAAATATAATATATTTTTATGCAAAATTAATTTATAAAATTTATTTAAAGAAACATAATTGTATTATTTTAATTTGAAACGATCTTATGAAATTTAAAATCTAATATGAAAGAATATTTTATTTTTTAAGTACTTTAATAGAAAATATAATTTTTAATAAAAAGTCAATTCTTTTTACTAGTCATTGACAAATTCAATATTTTATTAAAGTTCTCAAAAATTCATTATATGATTATTTTTACATGAAGAATAAAAAATAATGTGCATTTATTCAAAATAAAATTATATTATATATAAATAAATATTTTAAATAAAACCATATACTATATAAAATTCCATTTTGGTAAAAAATAATGCTTCTTCCTTTATAACCAAAAAATTGTTTATTAATTTTCAATGAATATAACTCTATAAAATAAAATAAATTAATATATAAAAATTTTAACATAAAAATTACTTAGGCTGTTATATTTTTAGGTAGTATATGTATATAAAGGGTACTATGTGATAATAACATTGTGGGATATATTTATGATCTTTTAAAAAATAATTTTCAAATATATCTTATATTTAAATACACTGAAACATTATAGTTATTTAGTGTGTATTTTTGTTATATATATTTAATATTCATGTAAAATTATTCAAAATTTTGGTAGGGGATACTTGGGTCACCTCATTTGGTACTAATGTAGTGTTTAGTTATTTTGTATAATTTGGATTAGAAACCTTTAAATAGAATACTATAGAAAATTCTAAATAAAGGGAATATCCTAATTTTTTTGAAATATATAGATTATGTTGATTCTTAGAAATGAAATCTCTCTATGGATACAATCTTATTGATGCAGGTTCTATTATAAATTCACCTAGGTGCAATATGATGAAAAATATTGGTTATATATTAACTTTATTTCACCTAGTGTGTGATAGATACTTGTCTACACACCTAGTTTAACACTCCGAAGGGATTTGAATTGTTTAATTAATTATCTATTTATGAACCATTATGGTGGATTTATAAAAATTTATGTTATAAAATTTAGTAGAAAATTACATTGAAAATTATATATCAAAACCATTATTATAATGGGTTTATAAGAAGGTTTCATAAATTAAGACATCTATTGAATTATTTATATTATTATAGGGTTTCTAACATTTGCTATTTATGTTTGATTCTCACAATTTTTTTTGGATTTACTCAATATATATATATATTATGAAACGTGTTAATGTGATAACCAATGTAATGACTATTCTCATAAGAAACTTATTGTAATGTGTGATAGATAGTAATATCTTAGGGTTATAATCTCTCAACTCTCTCCATGCATGAATGGTATTAATAATCATACTGAATATAAAAAGTTTTAATTCAATGAATAACAACCCATTGTGTCCTTGTTTATGTAAATATCTAACATCTTTTAGTATGGACTTTAATCTAAATATTACAGAGAAATGGATCAATGTAATAGAAATGATATTTTTCATTATAATCATATCATATAATGGGTTGTATTTTCATATAATTCAACATTTTTTAGGGTAATATGACCTATGGTGGCTTCTAATCATAAGTATGAGGAAATATAAATAAATTAAAACATTTAAATGGGATGTTTTTAAGAACGTATAGAATCCCTCAATCTAAAATAGAGATGGAATTGTTGTAATTAAAGAAAAAAGATGGTGAATCCATAGGTACCTAGGGGTAAATATTCATAAGAAATTAAAGGTATTTGTTACCATTTAATCATCAAAAATGAATGTAAAATTAATCTATTGTTCAGTGGATTATGACCATTTCACTAAAATGAATTATTTATTAGTGAATTTGATATAAACAATTATTTTCTTCGATGTTGGAAATGGAGTGAAAATACTATAATTATTCTTCTGGTTATGTTATATGAAGTGGAAAATAGATTCTATAGTAGTACTAAAAAATCAAAATCATCTAGGAATGAAAATTATTTTCCCTTTATAGTGAAATGAATAAATGAATCTAAGAGAAAATTTCCTAAAGGGGAATGGAAAGGGTTTTATGTTATAAAAATATGTAAATGGAGAAAATTAATGCTTAATTAATGTTAATTAGTTAGCTAATGAAATTAATAAAGATAAATCTTAACTAAATGGACACCTACAATCCAATGATGTTATTACATAGAGTACGGATATTAAACAGTCACTATAAGAATATAAGTGTTAACGATGAAAATAAACATAAAAAACCTCCTAATAAAATATAAAAATTCATGGGGAATGAAATTCCATTGATAAAAATGTGACTTGAGAATGAAGTTGTGAATTATACCTTTATCATCCACTATAGAACTGTAATTTTATTATTTGATTTAGGTCCTACCAACTCTATCATGTCTAAGTATTTTTTTATGAGTATAAAAACATATATAAATAATTATATATAAATTTATCAATTTAATCTCCTTAGGGTGTGATTATTTAATTTTATTTCGATGTCTCTTATTTAATAGAATATTATGATAATTTGCTTCCTACAAATCTTTTTATTATCCCTATATCAAAATTTGATGTTATTTTTGTAATTGATTGTATCTATCTATATAGATCTCATTTGAATTTATGAGAAAAAGAAGTAAATTTTGATATTCTGAATTAAAATTTGATCATCTATGAATGTGATAATAGAATATAACATTTAATGGAAATTAATTCCATTATACGAGTATTACTACCTATTCATGATGTGTATTTATCTCAATTTTTTTGTTGAAAATCAATATTGAAGATATGACTATTGTTTTGGATTATGACGATTTATTTCCTAAATCGATTCCCAAACATTCCAAAAATCATAATATCGAGTTTTCAATATAACTCATATGTGGTGTTTACACATTTCAAAGACTACTTATAGAATGGTCCTAATTGAGTTTAATGAATTTATGAATAAATTCAAGGAAAATCAATAAATTAAAATAATATTCTTTACTAAATCACCTTGGGGTGTACTGATTATTTTTATTGACTAGAAAACTATGTCAATGTGTATTTTCAATGATAATCAAGAATATAATTAGTTCATTATCAAGAAAAAGTATCATCTAACCTATAATGAGGACTTATTTAATAAACTATATGAAGATCAATACATTTCCAAGATTTCTATTCAATCTAGATATCATATACTTATGGTAAAAATGGATAGTATACTTAAGATTCCATTCTATATGAGGCATGGAAATAATGAATTCATATTGATTCCATTAAAAATAAGAAATTCCCTCATTATCATCACTAGTCAAATGAATAGTATTTTTTAGAGATTTCCCTTATCAGTTTTTATAGTATTTAAATGTGATATGAATATATATTCTATGATTAAGAAAGAACCTAAAAACATATGGGGATTTTTTTGAAGACCATTATAAAGTAGAATTTATATTGTAAATTTATATAATGTGAATTATGACTAAGTAATGCTTCATTATTTAGTTAAACTATTATTAGTGAGGGTATATTGGTTGATCCATCTATGATGGATGTAATTGAAAAAATGGCCAAATAAATCTTGATGATTTAAATCAATAATATTTTGGGATTAGATTTATATTATCAATTCATTTTTATAACATTATCATTGATATAAAATCCAATAACCTTGTGGATAAGGAAGAGATCGATGTTCATTTGGATATATGAATGTGAATAAAATTTAAAATAATTGATGAGTCACTTCTTCCATGAACCAATGTTACACTAACCTAGAATGGATAACATGTTTTAATATACATTTATATATTAAATAATGTTTTGGAATGTTCTCTCATGAACAATTAAAATGTATTAGTGCATTCCCCATGCCGATTTATAAGAGATGAGTGAAACTACTGAAAACATGATTCAGAGTTAGGATATATAATTTGAATTAAAAATTATTAGAGAGTGTCTTTATGGTGAATGTTGTGATATATATGTTATTAATAAATTCATGGTGGATATATTAACCTATAATGAATTCAATATTCACTAATGGAGATAGTTAGAGGTGATTAATGATTATAAATTATTAATACATTATCACCTTGGGAAAGAAAAAGAAGGTGGCTGATGCATTGAGTCAGAAGGATCATGTTATCTATTCTATGATGAGGATTTAAAAAGATCCAATAGATATGGATTTTTATAGAACATACCATTAAATAAAAACTAAATGCGTGAAATCATATTTTTCTCAAATGAATTTTCAATTATCCATCCATGGGATTATATTAAGCGACTTTAATGGGAGGCGTGGGGAAACAAAATAAGGTATGGAATATTTTGATGTTCATCAATTACCCTGTTTGTAAGATATGGTTTATGAAATATATATGTATTCAATTAATAATATAATTGAAAAATGATATGTTTGAAGAAAAATATAGATCATAATGTATTTTACATCTGGGTAGTATAAATATGTTGACATATATCAGAGAGAAGTTTTAGATGTAAAACATAAAAGGGTCATTGTATAGAATGTATCTATATGCTTAATATATAAAAAATTTAAGGGTAAAAATTGTATGAATAAGGGGATGATGATTCTATTATCCATAACTATAAATAAATTAGAAAAAATCACAATGTATTTCATCATAGGATTCCCTATGACATCTAAAGTCCATGACTCTATTCGGGTTAGAGTCGATCACCTTAAAAATTCAATTCTTTTCACTGATTTCAAAATATATTCTTTTCTTAACTATAATTCCAACATTTACATTAATGAAATTGTATGATTTCATTGAGTAACATTATTAATTTTATCTCTTCAAGATCCATGGTTTAAATTAGTGATTAAGAGAGTTGTTCAAAATGTATTTAATAGTGAGTTGAACAATAGAACTGCATATAATCTGTAGAATGATGGCTAGTTTAGTAAGAACATTTGAACATTATAAAATACAATGGGATCATACTCTAATGATTTCAATGGTGGTTGGTATCGACATCTTCCTTAAGTCATATTTTCATCAAATAACATATTTTACTCAGGAATTCATACGGATCCTTATACGTCATGGTATGTAAAAAAGTATACAACTCTATAATACTTTGATGAAGTTAGATAAAAAATTCCATTAAGAATTATATTAATAAGACAAGTATACAAGAAATTTATATCCATTTATGATCACATCAGAGGAACCCAGAGTCAATAGAAAATATATGTTAACAATTGATAGGGTGATCTAATGTTTTTTATTGTCGATAAGTGTAATTTCATGTCTTGAATATCTCTCGACTATATCCTTAATGGTGGTTCCATTTTACCTCAAGATTTATACTATATATTATGGAGTTTTCTGAGTAGAATTGGGGGTCTAGGGTGGCACTAAGATGATACTATAAACCTTTTATCAAAGGTTCAAGATAGATACATAAAAAAACATCGTATAAAACTCTATAACCATCAGAGCATATAAAAAAAATATATCCAAATATAAATAATATGTTTTGGACAATATATATATTATTATAAATACTCACTCACCCACTATGATGATTTAATATAAAATAAAATTAATAAAAAAATAATTTACAAGATCATATAACCTACAACCCTAATAAATACCTCATCTAAAGATCTATTTACAAACCTACGCTATCTTATTTCATCAAACTTGGCCCATGACACAAACTATAGCTAATTAAAGTGAGAGTCTTCATGGGTAACCAAATATAGAAGGGTCTCAAGAACAGTGTGAGTACAATACATAGTGGGGAACTACCAATGTGGAATTGTACATAAATTTAAATTTATTAATATGTACGCATGACATGCAATGTAAAAATAATTAATATTTGTATAATAAATAAATAAAACCATCAATAATACATAATTTTCATCAATGATATAATTTCTATAAGATTTTATCATGCAAATTTACCATCCTTATTTCATGTTCCATACAATTATAAATACATTGTCCCATGAACTGATCATCTAAACACACCATAAATAGTGATGAGGTGTCTTTAAGAACATTGGGTTGACCGTGCCTCCAAATATAATAGACTCAGGTCCCCAAAATATATATAAGTAAACAAATCCTCCCATATAGGGGTTTTCTTAACCAATGAATTATATTTCATGTATCTAAGTCCTAGGTAATTCTCTTAGATATCTCATTCCCAATATATCGTATCATCCCTAACACTATATCTCTTGTATCCCCGCTAATAGTATCACATACCCCTGGGTGGTTTTCCACTTGTGGTATAACATAAATAAACACCACCATTTTTGAATCTTCCATACACTAAAATTAGACCTCCCCAGGGGAATTTTCAATCTAAAAAATTAAAAAATTCACCTAAGGATTCTTTCCAAACAAACCATTAAATAAATATGTAGTGTTTACCAAATTCCTTAACCCACCATTCCTGTATATCTAAGAACACCATTATTCCTAGGTCGAAAATATCCCATGGAATCTCACTCATTTTCCTATGTAAAAAAGCATAAAATAAACCCATCTATAGGTCATCTAGGTTATTAACCAATATAGCACCCAAAATGGGCCATTCTAGTCCCATCACAACCGTGGAACCCTACTTGGGTTTCTTATTAATCCAACATCCGCATATGGTCAACCCACCACATGGGGTTATAGAACTCCTCAACCTAGTGTCAATGATTTAATGATTATATGGTATCTAGTGGGATGTCATAAGGTTTACATGAGTGACCCCACTAAAGTCATGTTGAGCCTTCATAAAAAAGTGGCCATAAGTTTCAACCCAAGTTCACTAGGTTGTACTCAACCCAATCAAACCCATCAAGAGGATTTCATGATGTGGGGAATCATTACCAAGGCCACAACCTTTTCCATTGGGTAACGATGCAAAAAATCTAGTGCTCAAGGATATGTTTTATCTCATAATACTTCATTAAGATTTAGGAATACTAGTTTTAATTTAAATATCAATTACATTTTTTATGAATAAATTAATTAATTAAATAATTAATTGTGTCTAAAAAAGAAGAAACACATCACATGAACCATTAAAAAGTAAAAAACCACATGGAAATAATGCATACCCCCTGCCATTTTTAAAATCATTCAAATTTTACTTGACACCTAAAATATTCTTCTTAATCACATTCCAACCTCATACATGCCCACACATGTTCCACCATCTATTGACAACTAACCTGATGAATCTAAAACACACTGAACAAGTTACATTAATTAGTTTTAGAATTTATAACAAATCAATAAATATTTTATAATAAAAGAAAAAATTTGAAAATTCCCCCTTATATAATATTCCTACTAACGCTACAATCAACAACACTATAAATATCTATCTCATCCTATTATCACTAACCCAACCAAAATATCAAACACATTCTACCAAAACAATACAAAAATTAATTTAGTCTATGAATAAAAAATGTCAAATATTATCCATGGAATCATAACTCACCAAACCACTGGGTGACTAAGTGAAGGTAGGGCCTCAAAACATATTATTCCATGGTAGAGTGGAATCCATATAACAATAATATGATTCCACAATGCTCAGGTGGAATCGAAATCAAACATTAATATGAAATAATAATAAATTATAATAAATGGGTGGAGAAGAATAAATAATATAACAAGAGATGGAGTGTGACCTCAAAATTATAAAAAAATTATTATCAAAACCATCCCTTGGTCAAGGGGAATTACAAGATAGATGTGGGATTATCCTCTAGTCTACTTCATCAAGAGAGAGATAAGATGAGGGGATTTAACTATTAATGATCTAGTGACAAAATATTCATTTTCCAACATTTAATCCCACTGAATAACTAGTGGAAAATTTTAGAATGAATGTGCCTGTTTTTTTCCACAAATAAGCTACTATAGGGCCACCATCAAGCCAATGATGATAGGAATTAAGGAAGGAATTCTATAAAGTCTTTAGATCTAGGTTGGAGGAACCTTATAGCCTAACCATCCTGAGATACCACTAATGATCCATTATTCCTATCCATCACAAATTGTATATAATTTCCTGAATAAAAATCATCCTTTATGGAACTATAACACTAATAGTTCTACTCCAACTCCCAGTTTATAAAACAAAACCCATTTAAATCATAAATTTTAATCCATTCATGAATTTTTACACTTTTATTGACATTAGACGTTATAAAATCCTCAGTACAACGCATCTATTTACAATGATGTCTCTGTTTCTATTATATTATGTAACCCTACCATTTTCTATTATTGATTCACCATGAATTATTTACATTCCATTCCCAAATTCTAAATAATTTCCCTAATAAATACTGATATTTTATTGTTCTCGGTAACACCCAGATATTTTTGTGAAATATTATTTTAGAAATTATTTTAATATGATGATATTTTTCATTTCATATAACACTGAAAATATTTTCTTATATTAAATCACTAATTTAAAGATTCCATTAATATGAAACATATTTTTCATTATCTATACAAAACACTAAATTAATATACATTACACGCAACATTGTGTTTCTACGAAACATCATTTTATTGTTATAACTATCTAGGTGAGATAATTGTAACCTGGACATTAAACATAGTGATATTAATAGTATTAAATGTATTTCAAATATTTTTTATAATGTTTTTATAGAAATAAAAATATATTGATCATAAAAGATATATTTTTTTGGTAAATTTCTTATATATTTAAAAATACTAGTTTCTAAAATGAACTGCTTTTTATGTCCAATTTTAAAAAATGAAAAAATTAATTTCAGAAAAATTTATTCATTTGTTTTTTAAATAAAATTAATTTTTGAATTTATAATTTTAGAGTAAACTTATGGTGAATTTTTTGGATTTTTCTAAGAAATTTCAAATTTGGATGAACAGTGAAAAATATCGGATTTTAATTCAAAACTGTCTTTTCATATATTTTATTTATAAGGTTAAATTATATTATTAATTTGATCAAAAGATAAATTTTAACATATTTTTTACAATTATTCCAATTTATTTAATTTTAATTAGTTTCTCATTTAAATTGTGTATAAAAACATAGTAAATGTTTGGATGTTTTTACTTTAAAAACTCCCAGTGTCGTCCCGTCAGCCAGATTAATTTTAAATTAACATCTACCACTTCAATGATTTGAATATAGAAAAATGGATTCTTTATTTTAAATCATAATAAATTATAATATCTATCACAGTCAACCTTGTTTTTGACCCAAAATATTAGCTAAAGGGATTAGATTTAATTAGAACATTTAAGATAAAAATTAGGTTAATTAAGTAAAAAACCTTTCATTCAGGATTAAAAAAGACCTATGACCTTGTAAACCACCGATTGGATGGAAATTATTTTTCAATTAACTATAAATTATTGATTTTTTTAGTTGTTATGTCTTTTATTATCAGAAAAGTTTGGTACACATAACTTTTAAAAATGTCAAGTGTCATTTCCCTTCCGTATAAAAGGCCACCACCTATTTCTCATCTTCACACCTCTAAAACCACATAGGTTCAAAAAATATTTACCTAATATACATAAAAAAATAACTCCCTTCCTCTATGAATCATCAATTTGGACAGAAATATATCCAAGTAATCCTTTCAGCACCAACCAAAAGGAGTTACCGGAAAAAGATGTAACTCCTTATCTCAAGATTATTTCTTTTATTTTATTTATCCACACCATAAAATCTCTTTATTACATGATTTTATAACAATTTTTTTTACTATTATACCAAAATGATTTTATTCAAATTTTATTACCAATACTTACACACACCTCCATCTTATGTGTAATGAACACACTATTTATGTGCATGATGAACTACCCCTCCCCAAATGATGATTGTTCATTTTTCCTTTACAGCCTCTAAAAAAATATTATGATGGAAACATTGTTTATATAATTAATATACTATATTTATTATGTATTTAATTTTCTTTAATCCTTTTCAATAAAAAATAATTATACATTACTCATGGTGTAAATACGATAATTTAATTTGAGGAAGTGTGGACTACCGTCCCCTCAAAGCGATTTGATTCGTTCAGAAACTACATAGAATGTTTTAATTATAGGTTTAGTAAAATTATATGAAATATATGAAATAATAATTATAAATTTATTATAATATATATATACCCATATATTTCATTTTCCTTCTTTCTTTTAGTACACCAATAAAAACGAAAATAATGTTCATGTGTATGTACGACTTACCGTCTCTATGATCAGTGTACTCGATTATATATATATATATAAATATTCTATTTTTTATTATAAAACCTATATATGGAATATAATTTATATTTATATGATGCTATAAATTCTTTAAATCATTATATAATTATAAGGACCAAAAATATAGCAAATTAAGGCACTTACGAAAAATAAGGTGAATATTACCCAAAGTGAATCCTTGACATGGGATTATTAACATGTGGGTAATATATAGCCATAATAAAACCATATATGGTATTATATATAATAATATTTTTCTATAATAGATTTAAAATAAATTTATATTTATTATACAGGTGGTTTTATGAGTATGAAGTGAGTCAAGAAACATGGAAAAGGGATTTCATTTCACTATTTATTTACATGAGATAAATGTAATATTCACCCCCTATTCCTTTTGTGTGGTGTGTATGCATATAAACTACATATTAAATGGTACTTATACCAAAATTTATTGGTATTTACAGATCCATTATATTATCTATATTTTATGGGGTTTAAGTTTCAAAAGTTATCAAATCGGTAAAATAGTTTTGTCTCAATTTTCTATCATTGAGACTCATGTCTTGAAATGCACTTAAATTATTTATCGATGCGTATATACATCCATATTACATGTTATAACCTGAATTTCATTATTTTCCATTTATTTCAATATTTATGTAATTTATTTTTCTTACTGGAGAGTATGATCTCAAGTTTTCAACTGATAAAAGGTTATTGAAGCAATCTCATTGTTTTTCAGGATTATTTATCATTATGATTAATTTGATGAAATATTATGATATATATCTCAAGAAATTATATATTTTCATTATAATTTTTATTAAAGGTATATTTATATTAGTACCACTTTACCAATCATTGGTACAAATGATAATTAAGTGTTTTTTAATAAAAATATAATTGTATTCCTCTATTCGGTTGAAAATCTATTTCAATCAAAAACCATGTTTTAAAAAAAGTTTTAAAAAAGTTTTTAAAATGATACTTAAAGATAAATTCCATGGTGAGATTATTTTGAAAAGATATTATGGTTTTCAAATCATTATTTAAATGCTTTAAAAAATATTTTTTGAAAAAAATAATTTCAAATTTTTTATTTTTTATACTATATTTCAAAATATTCTTAATCCTTATTTATTAGTTTCTAAATTAAATTCAAATAAAATAGTTTTCAAAATGTTTTCAAGATTATTTTATAAGATCTCAAGTTAATGTTTTTCAAAAAAAATTCAATCTTTCTTTATAAGGTTTCAATGCATTTGTAACAAAATCGTTTTCAAAATGTTTTTAATAATTTTTTAAAATTTTGTAAGGAAAATGGTTTTCAAAAGGCTTTTGTTTTTTAAAAATTAATTTTTGATGATGAAAATATATTTTAATTAAGTAATTATTTTGAAATATATTTCCAAGTCATTTTCTATCTATGATGATATATGATGATGTTACTCATTCAATTTTAGGAAATAGTCCAAAGGTTCCATTCATATTGTTTATTTATTGGTTAATTTTTTGATGGAATGGATACTATGACACTCATTTAACATTCATGGGTTATATTATTTTGAACCCTTATTCTGTTAAAGGGTTAATATTATGATTAAATGATAATGAACCATGGATCTTTTCCATAGTATAATGTATGATTACATTTTAATGACACTAGTTTCTTTTTGCCGGTTTTGATATAATTATTTATAAATTTGTGGCACATGTTTGTATGATAGAATTATTAGATTGGTGGGACATATATCTCCCCCCAATTCATTTGTAAATTATTTATATCCCATGATATATAATAATATGGTGTTGGGAGTGGACCATGACTATATAGATGGACATGAGAGTGAACTATGACTACCAATATGGCATGGGGAGTGAACTCATTCTATGATAATGGCCATGGGGGTGAACCATGAATACCAAGATAGTATGGGGAGTGAACCCATACTAATAGAATGTTCATGGAAGATATGCATTTACTACTATTAAAATCATATTACAGGCTTATGTGTTTTTGATAATTCCATTTTTTATTCCTTTTTTATGATTTCATTAATTATGTTTTCTATTTTATTTGATTCTTGTATTATGAACTGCCAAGATTTATATCTTGATTAATGTATATGATCTTTGATTTCTATAGTATGATCTTATATTTTCATAATCATGTTCTCATACCCTTATGCTTGTTAATAAGCTTACATATCTCTCTTATTTACCATTTTTTAGCATTTGAGATCAACCTTTTTATTTTTCCTTCCCTGGGTTTGGAAGATATGTATTGTGTTTTATGATTCTAAGAAAGGTCATAGTCGAGAAGAATTTAGTGAGAGATAATGTTGCTCATTTATTTACCAGTTATTATGTTTCCATGTTTCTAGAGGCACTAGACTAATATGGTATTTGGGCATTTGTTTTTATAATGTTTTAATAATTCCGAAAAAGTTATATATCATCTATGTATAATAATATGGGGTTTCTAAAGTTGGTATTAGATCTATGGTTTAGTATGATTTTAGAATCTAAGATGATAAAACATTTCTAATATCCCCTGGGACATGTTTAGTGATAAGTCTATGAATAATGAAATGTATAAAAAATGTCCTAGAATTTTGGTAAATGATATAGTGATTTGTGTTTCCTAGAAATAAATCCATGTCTGGAAACTTCATGTTGATGTTCTTCTAGAACAAATGTTCATAAGGGTAAAAAATTTAATAACATGTTATGGTACTATCATGTGGTAATTTGGTACATGATAACATCCCTTGCAACTAACCTTGTTCGACACTTCAAGGAGATATGCTTTGGGAATTCACAAAATATTCACAAAAAATACTAATTGATTTAAATATATTTTTTCTATCAATAATATAATATGAACCTAGGGTGTACTAGTGTAGAGACCCAACCTTGAAGAACATGGAAATTAAATTACTTTTGTAGAAAACATAATACATGACACAAATAGACACCCAAAGACCGTGTTAGTTTAGTGTCTTTGGAAACTCAGAACATAATCTTCTAATCATGGTGAAAGATCTTAAACATCTCCCATAAATATATTCCCCTTTTTTAATTAACTAAAAACATTCTTTATATCATGGGGAAAATAAAACAAAAAATGGTTCAGCCCAAATTCTAATTAAGGGTAAACATGGAGAACATAAAAATAATCCATAAACATTTTAACGTAAAAACATGAACATAAAACATAAAAATATTGAGCAATGGCATAAATCGTGGTAGTACATAATTCATTGATAATAGAGGAACATTAACCATGATAAAATATCATGGGAATAAAATATGTAATTTTTGAAAACCATTATGCACATGTTATAATTTCCATAATAGCCAAGGCGTTGCTGCCAAGACCATCATTGTAGACAAAGTCCATTACTGAACTGTGTTTACTTGTCGTTCCCTCCCTGTATTACTAAACCATATTTTATTTTCCATTCTATACATGTCTATCTCATGAGATATAAATCATTAACCAATTAATTTAAGGGAGATATAATTCCCACACATCTCATAATTAAATCATTCATTCGTGTACCACAAATTAAACATAAATCATTCATCATAACCCAATGAATAAATTGGGTTTTATAAACATCATCCTATCATAAAAAAATCCATATATAATAAATGGATATCATTTCATCATAAGAAAAATTAAACCTTATAAATCATAGAGATATTATACTTGAAACATAAACATATTAAATAATATCACCTTATATGGAAAATAGTTTTGATAAAACACGTGAAATTAATTCTAAAGGAAAATATCATTTTGTCTTCAAAATCATTTTCCATTATTAAAATTCCATGAAATTTTAAAAGAAAAGTATTTTTTGTAAATAATCATTAAATTGTGTAGAGGAGTATTCATCGAAATAAGGTGTTATGAAACTATAAAAATCCATTCATGTCGTATATGTTATAAAAAACATTCTTCTTGTACTTTTTCCAGAAGAGTAAAAAAATACCTTATATGGTAAAAAAAGAAAGATTCCTTCCATACTACATAGTAAATGTCAAAAATTGGTAAAAATTACATTAATCATATGTGGAAGAATATTAAATATTTTATGAAAAAATTTATATAAAACATGTAAATGGATGATAAATGTAACCCTAGTATATACTTACGAATAAACAATCTTAGATAAAAATGAGATTGCAAAATTATCCCTTACCATAGGTCTAATTTCTTCATACGTGTCCAAAACTCATGTATAGTGGGTTTAAAAATATTATAAACTTGTAATTGAATCATAATAATATTTATGATATCATATATGATTCACTTAGGTCTTTATATTACTCTTCAATTTGTCAATTTCATGCTAAAGCAACATTTTGGGTAACAATCGAATCATTTATCGTACGTGTTTGGACTTGTTGTTATTTATATTATTATTACTTTTACCATTATTTACATACTTACAGAATGTAAAAAATTATTTATAAATCATATATATTCAGTATATATATGTATAATAGATAGATAAATGAAATGAAATACACCATTAATAGAGACGGTTGGTCGTACGTACGCATGAAAGTTGTTTTCATTTCCTTATTGAATTGAATGGAGGTAATTAGATGATATAATTATATATACATAAATACATCAGAATTATTATGTCATATATTTCATTATTATTCATTATATATACTTTCTAATCATTCTTGAATGGCTAACATGGAGAATTAATCTCATCGCGTCGTGGAGATAGTAATCCGTACGTACGCACGAGCGATGATATTGTTCCCATAGTTATTGAATGGAATTGGATTGGATGATATAATATCATAGAGTTATTACAATTTTATAATAATCATATATAGATATTATTTCTACCATTATACCCATCCAAGTAAGGTGGTGTTGGAAAAACAGATTACACCACGGCGTGGAGACGGTAAGCCGTACATACGCATGTGCGTTGATTTCATTTTTCGTAGGTTGGATATAAGGTGAAATAGGGATGTTTAATATTTATAATAAAATATCAGTATATGATTGATACTGATTTTATTTCTTTATAATGAGCCCAATAAAATATAGAAAGCAGAAGAAGAAATAAATTTGAAAGAATCAGTAAAGGATATTACCTCTTCCTCAATGCACCTCTTCTTAACCTCCTATTAGGGCACTAGAGTTGGTCTTTGAAAAAGACCAGGACCTCTAGTAGGTTTCTAGGGAAGTGGATAAGATAAATGGACAGGTTTTGGCCGAGCTTGTAGGCTTAAAATTTTATGATGTGTAGGAGGAGGAGGTGCCCTTTTATAAGGGACGAGAGAGGCACCTTTGGAAACCAAAAACATATTAATCTATAATAAATTCAAAACCCACTTAAGAACCCCCAAGAAAGACTAAATTTGAACAATAGATTATATAGGGTTGTAACATCATCAAAAAATAACATCTAGAAATATTTTATGTTTATTTTAAACCTTATCATTTTGATTTATCCATATTTAATCTATTTAATTTTATTTTTGGTAATAATATTGTAAATTTTAAATTGTTATATATAAATTCTTATATGTTGTAAATTTTCCATTATTGGATACCTAATAACCTTTTCTACCATATAAATTTAAATTTTAAATTTTTAAATATTTTTCTGATTTTTTAAATAATTTAATAATATGATATTTTTATAAAATACAAACAGTGTTGATTTTGACACTATTCATTTATTGGAATTTAAATAAAATACACACAGAGAATATATTCAAACCAAAATATTTAATAGGTTCCTAACATGACATATTCTTCTAGAAAATTTTTTTAGTACATTAATTATTTAATATAATACTTATTTTAATATTTTCAGAACCAATTTTTTGATATTTCAATCAATAAAATAAATCCTACACCACTATTATTTCATCATTAAGGATAATTATTTAATACCTAAAAATTATAAATAAATTCTAATGATGTAGAAAATTTTATTATATTTTTTTAGAATATTTATATTCTATGTTTTATGAAGATTATCACTAAATTAAAATTATTAAACTTATAAGATATAAGAGAGTGACATGTTGTCACTTTCTTTGATTTTAATAATAATTGAATCATTTTAATGGTAAAAAGTCCATGAAATTAATCTATTCTGACCTTTAGGTGATATGGGTCGACTTTTATTCATCCAGTAGAATTTTGGAAGGTGTTAGTGTAATTTTATAATATTATTGTTAACCTTATTTTCCAGATTTACCTTTAACTGTGGTAAATAAAATGTACCGTAGTTACTATTCATAATTACAAATATAAAAGGTAGCCTATTAACATAATTTTGACCTACTAATTCCAAATATAGAATCCATTTTTTCAAATTCATGACACATAATATGTAGTAATTAATTTATAATTAATCTCATTGTCAGAAAAAATGGGTTTTTATTTAAAACATTGCAAAAGATTGAAATGTTTTTTTCTATGAATTCAATGAAAAATTAATGATAATGACATATATTATATTAAATGGTAAAAATTTATTCTATTTATACTTTAAACCCATTAAATAATATAATTTAACCATATAAATTATCTTGATGAAAATAGTTGTTTTTAATTAAAATTTATAGTATTTTTACTATTCCTCAAAAAATGAACGTTATCAAAAAATTACCAAAAATTTATCCAACATAAATTTTTATATACTAATTCAAAAGAAGAAGAATATTTTGTTAAATTTAACTTATTAACTTGTCAAACAATTATATTTAAAATGGGTGCACCATCAAAAGGCGACAAAACTGTATTTTTTTTAAAATACTTATTTTACCCGAAAAATATATTTTTTTCTCATACCATGTTCTAGAATATGTGTAAGATAAATTATTTGGTAATAAAATTTAAAATTTAGTTAATATTATTCATAATGTCTAGTTCATAAAAATATATCGTTGGTTAGTGAAACTCGGTATTGCGTACACCACACGCTATCGAGGAAGGTCGGTTTTGCGTA
Organism: Viscum album; assembly: GCA_963277665.1. NCBI lineage: Eukaryota > Viridiplantae > Streptophyta > Magnoliopsida > Santalales > Viscaceae > Viscum > Viscum album. Next base: position 1,200,043,767 of record OY728131.1, read on the forward strand.
CAACAGCAGCCAAGAATAGTGTTTGCTTATACAATAAGATAATATTGTTTTTTGTATAGAGCAAGCTAATATTGGTGTAACATACAACACAAGACATCAAATAAATTGAAAATATTATTTCTCATAAAATTTTGGGGTGTTAAATTCTATCCCCCTTAAAATGAATTTGTCCATCGATATTCATCGGGGTTATAAATGGTTTACTACATGAATGTTTATTTCATAGAAACCCACATCAAAAAAGGAATACTAAAACTTAATTTTAAAAAGTAAAGTAAGAAACATAATAGTTACCCATATTAACTCATCCATGGGTTTCCACATAAGAGAACATAGGTGAAAACATGGATATAGAAGAGAATTCTAACCATCAAGTTCTGATAGAGAGTTGTAGAGAGAATGACTATGAGAAAGAAAACAATCACAAATCCATAAATTTGTGATGATCTAAGGTACCATTTGATTCATCTGATATGACAGTACTAGGACAAAATTTTTGGTTTTCATGATCATTTCCCTAAAGTTGATGAATTTTTGCATATGTAGAAATACTTACTTGATTTCTGTGTAATATCATTGTTGGTAATTCCATGAAAAATTTCCACTTCATATATTATTTAAATAATTGAATTTGAATTTTTCATTCTTTAAGTGTTAGTAGATCATGAAATAGAATGATATACCATTTCATTTGTCTCTTTCACAAAAAGGTTAGCACAAGATATAAAATATACATAAGTCCATATATGGTGAGGTTAATCGTATATGTTTCAAAAAATGGACTTATAATTCATCTATCATACAATAAACTAATTTATACAAACCAGGTACTTCTTGTAGGCTAGTGGTAGGTAATAAAGGCCTATCACACATAAATTATGGCTTTGATTCCCGCATCCTTGTCTGTTGCGACGGTTTGTCGTCCATCCTCCAGGTTTTCCTTTTCTAACACTATGCTATTATAACATTACAGAATTAATATCGAAAAAAAGTTATATCCTTAAACAATAAAATCTGATTTCCAACATAATTCATTCCAATATTTAGGCTTATTTAAAATACTTCTATCCAATCTCATAGTATAATGAAAAAGATTACTAGAGAGGTCATCTACCAATCATGTGAGTATCATCAGTTATCCCCCATATATCATAAGATATATCTTGTCTATCGTATTCCAAACATGTGAATACTTTAATCATGTATTCTCTTGAAACATGAATTACCATAGAACCATAGTGAAAACAAGAATGCTGTTAAAAGTTAACTCTTCCCACATACCAAAATCCCAAAATTTCTATATACTCAAACCTTGATATCACTTTTTCCTTATATCAGTCATGAGCTCATGAATACTATCAAACATATTATTTTATCCTTATCCTTTCATTATGTCCATATCAACTACATTACAAAAAAAATTCAATCTCTTTTCATGGTAACTGATACCATATATTTATGGAAAACCACAATTGACCAATACCTAGATATTCAAATATACCATAAAAGTACCTCAACAACATTATTCTTGAATGAAAATACATAAACACTTAAATCCATCCTCTTCAATGATTGTAATGGAGTAAGTCCTTCATTGTTTTAGATGTAACCTCTTAGGTCAGAACATTGAGTTGGGTAATGTCCATGTTCTACATAAATAAGATATTGAACTCCATAACAGTCTGTCACTCTATGACCCTTCTCCCCACATAGATAACATATTCCCCAAAATTTGATGTATTCATCAAGGTTCTTCTTCCCTTTAATAGAAATCTCAAACATCCTTTCTTTATGCTCCTCACTATGAAAACATGCATAAAATTCTATCTTCCTCTTATTTTATGAATTAGGAATTCCACTAAAGTTCACCTTGTTAATCATATATCACGATGACTGATTCTGCATAATCACAATATCTTTCTTTCTAGGAATTACACAATTTTATATCTCACAGTCACCAATTTTTCCATTAGATTCAATGTTGAACCAATTCCTTCTGTTTCCATCCATTTACTAAAACCAAAAACCAAGGTGTAAGAAACAATTAAAATAACAAGGAAATACATAGTCATAAAAAGTCACTTATGGGATGTCTAACTTATCACACATTATTTAATCCATGACAGATTTGGTTCACCCAAAGTTATTCATAACCATCAAAAAAATTCTAGGAATATAACCTATAGGTTTATAAACCTTAAGGACATCCAAAGACATACCTTAGAAATATCTCTAAGGATCTCAGTATAGTTTTTGCATCCTAGTTTCTAAAGGGTAACAAAGCCATTTCTCTGATACCAACTGTAGATACCCATGCTTGATGTACATGTAAATTACATTACTTTTGCAGAAAACATAATACATGACCCAAAGAGAAGACCAAAGACCGAGTTAGTTTAGTGTCTTTGGAAACTCAGAACATAATCTTCTAATCAGGGTGAAATATCTTCATCAACTCCCATAAAGATATTCCGCTTTTTTCTTAACTAAAACCTTTATTTATATCCTAGGGAAAATAAAACATAAAAAGGGTTAGCCCAAATTCTCAGTTAGTGTAAACATGGAGAACTTTAAAAAAATACATACAATTTTGAACTTAAAAACATGAAAATAAAACATCAAAATCATGAGAATGACAGAAATCTTCGCTGTACATAAGGAATAGATCATAATGGAACATTAACCATGATAAAATAGCATGGGAATAAAACATTTAATTGTGTAAGACCATTAATCACATGTTATTATTTCCATAGTAGCCAAGTCATTGCTTCCAAGACCATCGTAGTGGACAAAGTCCATTACTGAACTAGGTTTACTTGCCCTTCCAACCCTATATTACTGAACCAGATTTTACTTTCCATTCCAGCCATGTCTATCTCATGAGATAAAAATATTTACCCAATTAATTGGAGGGAGATATAGTTCCCACCCATCTCCTAATGAAATCATACATTTATGTTCCAAAAATTAATCTTAAATCATCCATCATAAACCAATGAATAAAATGGGATTCATAAACATCCTCCCATCAAAACAAAATCCATATAGAATAAATGGGTATCATTTCATCATAATAAAAATTAATCCTTCTAAATCCTAGAGACATTATACAGGAAACATAAACATATTAAATAATTTCGCCTTAGATGTAAAATATTTTTGATAAAACAAGTGAAATGGAAACTTGAGGAAAATATCCTTTCTTCTTCAAAATCATTTTCTTTTCTTAAAATTCTATCCAATTTTAAAAGAAAATAATTTTTTTGAAAATAATAATTAAATTTTGTAGAGGAGTATTCATGAAAATAAGGAGTTATGAAATTTTAAAAATCTGTTCATGCCGTATAATTAATAAAAAACAATCTTCTTGTACTTTTTCTGGAAATGTCAAAACATACCTTGTATGGTAAACAAAAGTAAGATCCATTCTATACTACATAGTAAAAGTCAAAAGGGGTAAACATGACTTTAAACAATCATGGAATATTATTAAATACTTTTTGAAAACAATTCTCTAAAACATGGAAATGGATGACAAATGTAACCCCAGTAAAAACTTATGAATAAACAATCTCAGATAAAAATGAGATTGCAAAATTATCCATTACCATAGTTCCAATTTCATCATTACGTGTCTGAAAATCGAATATATTGAGTTTAAACACATTATAAAATTGTAATAGAACCAAATTAATATTTATGATATCATATAAGATTCACTTAGGTCTTTATATTACCCATCCATTTGTCAATTTCATGTTAAAGCAATGTTTTGGGTAATAATTGTATCATTTATCGTACGTGTTTGGACTTGTTGTTCTTGATATTATTATTACTTATATAATGATTTAAATACTTCCATAATGTAAAGAATGATTTATATATCATATATATTCTATATATAAATATATATGTATAATAGATAGATAAATGAAGTGAAATACACCGTTCATGGAGATAGTAGGTCGTATGTATGCATGAACATTGTTTTCATTTCCTTATTGAATTGAATGGAAGTAAGTAGAGGACATACATACATATATATATATATATACATAAATTAATTTGCATTATTATGTTATATATTTCATTATTATTCACTATATATACATTATAATCATTCTTTAATGGTTAACATGGATAATGAATCTCATCACGTCATGGAGACGGTTTTCCGTACGTACGCACGAGCGATGATATCATTCCCATAATTAATGAATATAAGTATAGTGGTTGATATAATATATTATAATTGGTACCATGTTATAATAGTAATATATATTTATTATTTCTACCATTATACCCATCCAAGTAAGGTGGTGTTGGAAAAACAGATTACACCACGACGTGGAGGCGGTAAGTTGTACATACGCACACGCTGTGATTTCATTTTTTGTAGGATGAATAGAATGTGAAATAGGGTTTTTTAATATTTATAATAACATATCATTATATGAGTGATACTTATGTTACATTATAATGAAACAAATAAAGAATAGGAAGTAGAAGAAGAAATAAATTTTAAAGAATCTGTAAAGGATATTACCCCTTCTTCGTTGCACCTCTTCTTAACCTCCTATTAGGGCACTAAAGATGGTCTTTGAAGAAGTCCAGGACCTCTGGTAGGTTTTTAGGGAAGTTTAGACGATAAATGGACAGGTTTTGGCCATGAATGAAGGCTCAAAATGTTGTGAAGAGTAGTGGGAGGAGGTGGCCTTTAATAAGGGAGGGGAGGGGCACCTTTGGAAACCTAAACATTATTAATTTATATTAAATTCATACCCCACATAAAAAAACTCCAAAATTGACTCAATTTGAAGATGATATGAGATAGGGTTGTAATATCATCATCCAATAACATCTATACATGTTTCATGTTTATTTTTAACCTTATCATTTTGATTTATCCTTATTTAATCTATTTAATTTTATTTGTGGTAATAATATTCAAAATTTTTAATTGTTATAAATACATACCTATATGTTATAAATTTCCTATAATTGGATACTTTATAACATTTTCGACCATATAATTTTAAATTTTAAATTTTTAAATATTTTTATGATTTTTAAATAATTAATAATATGTTATTTTTATAAAATACCAATAGTATAAATTTTGACACTATTAATTTATTTGAATTTAAATTAAATACACACAGAGAATATATTCGAACCAAAAAATTTAATAGGTTCCTAAAATGGCATATTATTGTAGAAATTTTTAGGATAACATTAATTAGTTCATAAAAAATTTATAATAATATTTTTAAAACCATTTACTTGATATTTCAGTCAATAAAATAATTCCTACATCACTATTATGTCATCATTAATCAAAATTATTTAATCCATAAAAATTATAAATAAATTCTCAAAATATAGATTATTTTATTTTATTTTTGTAGACTATTTATATTTGATGTTTTATGATGTTTATCACTAAATAAAAATTATTACACTTATAAGATATAAGAGAGTGAAATGTTGTCACTTTCGTTGGATTTAATAATAATTACATCATTTTCATGGTCAAAAGTCCATGAAAAGAATCTATTCCGACCCTTAGGTGATATGGGTTTACTTTTAACCATCCAATAGAATTTAGTCATGTGTTAGGGTAATTTTATAATATTTTTATTACCCTTAATTTCCAGATTTACCTTTAACTATGGTAAATAAAATTTACCGTAGTTACTATTCATAATACCCAAAAATAAACAAGTAGAATATAAATATAATTTGGACCTAATGATTCGAAATATGGAATCCATTTTCCCAAATTCAAGACACACAATATGTAGTAATTAATTTAAAATTAATCCCTTTGTCGAAAAAATTGGGTTTTTATTTAAAACATTGCAAAAGATTGAAATGTTTTTACCTATGAATTAAATGTAAAATTAATGATAATGACATAAGTGATATTAAATGGTAAAAATATATTCTATTTATACTTTACAACCATCCAATATTATAATTTTACCATATAAACCATTTTGATTAAAAATAATTATTTTTAATTAAAATTTAGCGTATTTTTTATATTAATCAAAATATGAACGTTATCAGAAAAATATCAAAACAATATCCAACATAAATTTTTATATCATGATTCTCAATAATATGTTTTTTTGTAAAATTGAACTTATTTACTTGTTAAAAAATAATATTTAAAAAGTGTGTGCCATCAAAAAACGGCAAAACTACATTTTTTGACAAATACTTATTTTACTCAAAAAATATATTTTGTTCTCATACCATGTTCTAGAATATGTGTAAGATGAATTATTTTGTAATAAAATTCAAAATTTAGTTAATAATATTCATAACATCTAGTTCATAACAATATATTGTTGTCTAGTGAAACTTTCTTTTGCATACAACACATGCTACCGAGGAAGGTCGCTCTTGCATGCAACACAAGAAAAGAATAGTGTTTGCGTATACTACAAGATAATATGATTTTTCATATAGCACAAGCTAATCCTTGTGTAGAATAAAACACAAGACATCAAAGAAATTAGAAATAATATTTCTTATAAAATCATGGGTGTTACAACTAGATTATGTAAGGTGTTATGATTTAGACATCTTATGAGTAACTAATTTCATAACGATGTGGTTTTATTTTATGATATGTAATACTCACTTTATTATTTTGGTTTCAGTTAATCCTGAGAACCAAAAAAATGGATTAATTATGAATGTGGTTGACGATTTGAAAATTAGTAGTTTAGTGGGATGATCACTGGACTGAAAGATGTTTTGATGATGCTTAATTAGTTTTCATAGAAATTTATTTATAGTATATACCTTATACAACTCTTTGAGCCACTAAAGAAGAGAAAGAAATATTTGACTAAGAGTTTAGTTAATTGATAACATATAAGAAAGAATATTCAATTTCCTTTATGTTAAGAATGTGGGAAGTATCACCTATGTTAATGTATTAGAGGAATAAAAACATGTTTTGACAATCGAAAAAAAGACACAAAGAAAGTGAATGTAAGGTGAAATGTGGAGTTCAATTAATAAAATTAATGAGAATATTGGACTCCCTATTTCATCATCAAATGTTAAGTGTTTTATGTGTGGAACAAATGGTCATTATAAAACTCAATCTCCCAAAAAGTAAATCTCTTAAAAAGAATCAGCATAGTGGGGCGAGTAATGGTTATATTGTGGATGATGGATAGACTAAATATGAAATGTGAAAGGAAAGAGGTATTGTGCTATAGGATGTGGATGCCTTATTAATAGAATAAGGATGAAATGTGTAAGATCCCGGTTTTTGAAAGGGTATGTATTCGTTATGTTTTGGTTGAATCCATTGTTTTGGGCTTCAAGGGATGTCTTATGATAGTATGGGAGGCCTTGGGGGTGTTCCGGGGTCTCGGGGCACGAAAAAAAGGAAAGCTAGGCAAGATAAGCTAGGGAGCACGACCTGCGCATGGCCAGGCCAAACCATGCAGCCTGCCCAGGTAAACCATGCAACCCTCATCCACCAGACAGTATCATGCTCATGGTTTGCGCACGGTTTGTCAACCCGTGCAGAAAAAATGTGCGGCCTCTTAATGTTAGTAAAAATTACAAGTTTTCCACTCTGGGCTTTTAAAACCCAACTCAATATTTTCCTCCATTCATCCCATTTCAATCCTAGTGATGAACTTGGCCGACCCAAGCTTCCTAAGGGTGTTTCTCCTTCGATTCTTGGCCGTTTAGAGCACCGTTTGTTCTGGATCGATGTTCCGGGTAATGTTAATATCATCCTTGCTTCTCTTTATGGTTTAGGGTTTGTATCTTCTCTCCCTCTTGTTATGAAGCTCTAAAAACCTATCTTTTGGGTTAGTTTTAGGTGGAAGCTCTAATGGTTGGTCAGATCGAGGTATAAGGACTCAATTGAGAGTGTGTTCAACTGTGGTTTTGATGTAGGTGGTCTAAAAATGTTATCCCATAGATTTATGGTGGATTTATGCCAATGTGGCTTTGCTCATGGTTTCCTTTTGGTGAGATTTGATTAACCTTGATGTTTTTGGTAATAATGATGTTTAAACTGGTTAATGGGAACCCTCACGATCCCTGTGGGATGTGTTGGGATGGACTTGAGCTAATTTAGGGACATCCATGGGATGTGCCGGCTTTTCACAGGTTTAGGGATTGTTATTAAACAAGTTACCTTGTTGTAGTGAATTGTAGAGCCCTTGATAATCATGTTGGCATGAATGGTTGAATCATGGAAATGATGAATGGGTTAAATGGATTAATGTGTAAACTGATAAAAGACTATAATGGGTAGGTTATGGGTCTAGTGACAAATGCTTAGGCAGTTAGGCATAACACACGGGAATTAGGTGAATGGTTAAATGGTGTGAAATGGTAATGTGTTAATGGGTTATGTCAGGATGTGTATTCCCATGTGGGGTGTTGTGAATAGTGTTTATCAAAGGGAAATGGTTTTGAAGGTTTATGTTTACTTATATATATAATCATGTGACCATGGCTTCTTATAGTGGGATATGACTTGAGGATCTATGCCCACAGGTTGATCTAAGACCGAGGTTCTAAACTCCAACCAAAATGCATGGGTTGGGAAAGGGGACTAAAGGTCTATAATCCTAATGGTTGCATCCACCAGGACTAAGGCTTTGAGGTGAGCATATGGTTGCTATTAGGAGGTTATTCCTAGTGATATAGGTTAATAATCTGTTTACCCTCATGCATGTGATTGTTGACCTTAGACCCATGTAACACAGTGTGCATGATTAACCCATAGAAATGTGATGAAATTGTAAGTGATGATAATTGGTGTGAAATGAATGGTAATGGAAGTGGAAGTAGCTTTGGATCTGAACTGGTTAATTGCATCATAATTTAATTACATGGGAATTATCATTCATTCTCCTTTTGCATGCACTACCTACTTATACTGGATTGTTTGTAGACACCGTTGGTGGTGGCCTACTGAAATGTACTCACACCCTGCTCGGGCCACCTTTGGGTACCCGAGCAGACTTCATTTTTACAGGTCAGGATAAGGGAAAGGGTCCTTGCTTGATAGTTGAGTGGACATGGGTAGCATGTGGTGGAGGATCTGGACTTGGAGTCGGAACCATTTTGGGGATATTGGTCATTGTCCTTATTTTTGGATTTTGTTCACTCTTGCACATGCAGTATGACATGACATATTTATTATTGGAAATATTTAATATACATTTTCATTGTTTATTGGTTATTGTTTCCACTATTTGGTTTATTTCTATTGTGGAATACTCTGATAAAAAAGGGTATAGTCTCCCCACCTGACCCCATAGACCCCCGCTACTAGTCGGCAGCCTTTGTCCTACGGGAGATGCGCTTATGATCATGTGACCACCCAGCTCAGAGCACCGGTTTAGTGGATTCCGGGTCAGGGTTGTTACAAAGTGGAATCAAAGGATGTCTTTCTTCTCCATATCTGAGGTCTTGTTATTTGGGATTGGTATCCAGGGATTCAGACGTGTCGGGCCTTGGTAATGAGCTCGTGCTTGGGAGTAGCTAACCTAGGTACGGGGGAAACCCAAGTCACCCTCGCTGGGAATTTTTGTTCTTGCTTGTGTGTTGTTACAGTTGATGATATTTCACCGCTGGGTGATAAAAATATGGTTTGATGGGACTGTTTTATGATATTTGGCGTGTGGCCATAAGGGCATGAGGGTTTGCATCCATGCATCATTGTAGGCACCTAGTGAGATAGGTGACATGCATTGTGTTATGCACAGGAACGAGGAGGGTGTGTGAGGCAGGAAGGTAGGGTGCATCATGCATTTCATGAAACCAAGAAATAGTGAGAAGAATGAAATAAAACGAGTGGGTAAATAATGTTTAATGAAATATAAGGGTTTGAAATTATGTGGAAAATGTTTTGTGAAATGTTGTGTGAGTTTGGTGGTTGTGCATGGTTGCGTACCCCTTGTGGACCACGACCCACAGTAGGGATGGTCGGGGGTGGGGGTTAATTTGAGGTGTTAATGTCGTTGAATTAGTATATGAAAATGGGTTGTTGTATCTAGTAATGATCTTTTGATGAATTCATTGACGTTATATGGTAAGTGTAATAAACCTCGTGCTTTTCAATGATGATAAATGCCACCACGACCTCGGTTTCCAGTTGGGAAATAAGAGGATGTTGATGAGAACACTCCTCCAGTAGAAGGGCATGAAAATGTGGTGATCAATGAAGGTAGAGAAGACCTGTTCCAGGAGAACATGGATCACCTTATGTAGATGATGGATCGAGACCCAGGGCGGGTTGCACCGAGTATGTTTGAACTGACCATGGAGTTCCAGCTATAGCACCCTCCGACCTTCACCGGAGAGGGTGGGCCAGAGGTAGTGCTGTTCTGGTTAGAGTCTATCCAGACGATACTGGATTAACTAGAGACCCCTCTCGAAAAGTGAGTGATGTTGGACGCTTATATGTTGTGGGGCCAGGCTAGGCGTTGGTGCGACATTTTGGCTCAAATCAACCAGGATGAGGGAATGTTGTGGAAGGTTATTCAGGAAAAGTTTCTGGAGAATTCTTATCTAAATACTTTGAGGCAGGAGGGGGTTGTAGAGTTTATGAGCCTGACTCAGGGATCGCTATCGGTGATGGACTATGCTGGTCTCTTCCCTGATTTGAGACAATTTTTCCCAGTGTTAGCAGGGGATAAGGCAGCGGTAGAAAATCATTTCTAGGATAGGCTGAGACATGAGATCAGGTCTCAAGTAAACATCTTCTTCTTGGAGAGGTTCGTATAGTTAGTAGATCAGGCATTGATCTTGGAAGGAAACTTGAAGGGAGATTTGGGTAGTGGGCTTTTGGTTTTATTGGGGAAGACGAGTAGTGCAGCTACCAAGGGTCGGAAGCGACGCCCTGAGAGCTCACAGCATGGAGGAAGTGTGAAATGTGGGTGGAAGAGAGGTTTATCCTCTCAAAGTAGAAATAAGGTGTTCTGCTATCAGTACGGTAGGCCGGGGAATATGCGTTGTCAGTGTCCTCAACCTCTAGTTGAGTTTCGTTCGTGCGGCAGGATGGGACATGTGCATAAGTTCTGTAGGAAACCTCAGTAGGGGGATGAGTATGATGGTGGAAGGAAGGTACTAGATACGGGAAGGGGATCACTTTCCCCGTATCAGGAAGGAAGTTGGAGCTCCATGGGCCGTATTGGCAGGGGTGGTGGACGTGGAACTCCAGGTCAAGATCGCTCACGCCAGAAGGGTAGTGCGGCATGGGGTGGTGAGGCTAGAGCCCAGAGTAGAGGGGCAGGCCAGCTTCAGGATGTTCAGTTTGTGCCTGGGGATGGCGATGCCAGACCGTCAACTATTCAAGGTACGATCCTTGTAGATTTTACTTTTGATAGTGCGTTGTCTAACCCATGTGCCACACACTCTTTTATATATGCTCAACTTGTGGTAGTGCTGGGTTTACCTGTGGAGGGGCTGTGTGGATTTATGTCAATTGACACCCTTTTAGTATTGCAGGTTGAGGATATCAAGCAGTGCAAAGGATGTTCCTTGGAATTTGGTGGTTATCATTCTCTGTGGGTCTTGTTCATTCTTGATATTTCAAGGTTTGACCTAATCTTGGTAATGGATCAGTTGGTGTTATATCGGGCGCACAGAGATTGTGACCATCATAGAGTATCATTCATGTTTCTTGAGGGTGACGCTTATGTCCGCTATGGTTAACGGGATGTTCGATCAGGGCGTGCATGGCTATTTTGTCAACAGATAAGTGGACTCATGACTCAAGTGGAATATCTCATGCTTCATGATGATGAGGGAGGGGAACAATATTATTTTCCTCCTGTGTTGGATCTATTTCAGGATGTGTTTCCTAAGGATTTCTCAGGGTTACCACCTAGGAGGGATGTCAGGTTCATGATCAAGTTGTTGCTGGGATCAGAGCCAGTTTCTATTCCACCATACTGAATGGAAACGTCAGAACTCCATGAACTAAAGGTTCAAGTTTAGGAGTTGGAGCATAAGGGGTTTATTTGTCCTAGTACGTCTCCTTGGGGATCTCCCTTTTTTTTCTCAAAGAAGGCTGATGGGTCGTTGAGGATGTGTGTTGACTAACGAATGTTGAACCAGATGACGGTGAAAAATCGGTACCGTCTTCCTAGAATTGATGGCCTGTTTGATCAGTTGAGGGGTGCATCAGTGTTCTCTATGATTGATCTGAGGTCAGGGTATCACCAGATTAGGGTGAGGCCTTCTGACATACCGCATACATCTTTCCAGAGTCGGTACGGGTTGTATGAGTGTTTGGTAATGCCTTTCATCTTGATCAATTCACTGGCGGTGATTATGGCCTTGATGAACTGGATCTTTCATCTATATATAGATCGGTTTTTGGTTGTCTTTGTTGAAGATACCATAGTGTACTCAAAAAATCATGACGATCATGCCCAACATCTTGACATCGTCTTGGGAATGTTAAGAGAGCATCAGCTATACACCAGGCTATCAAAGTGTCAATTCTGGATAGGTGAGGTGCATTTTCTGGGTCACATCATCTCAGAGTCAGGTGTTCAGTGGATCCAGATAAAGTGCATGAAATTTTATCTTGGGAGTAGCCTAAGAGTGTTTCTGATGTTAGGAGATTTCTGGGTTTGGTCAGGTATTACCGAAGGTTCATTAAGGATTTCTCTTGCTTGGAAGAACCACTCTCGGGCTTGACCAAAAAATTAATCAGGTTCGAGTGGTCTGAGGATTGTGAGAGCTCCTTCGAGGATTTGAAGAAGCGATTGATGACCACACCTATCTTGATCTTACTGGAGCCGGGTTACAGGTACATTGTGTTTTGTGATGTATCTGAAGTCTGACTTGGGTCTGTGTTGATGCAGGATGATGGTGTTGTGTCTTATCGATCATGGCAGTTGAGACCCCATGAGTGGAACTATCCCACTCATGATCTTTAGTTGGTTGTAGTATTGTACGCCATGAAGTGCTGGAGGCACTATATGTTGGGAGAACAGTTTACTGTGTTTACCTACCATAAGAGTTTAAATTACATATTCTCACAATAGGATCTGAATCTTCGGCAGCGAAGGTGGGTTGAATATATCTAGTATTTTGACTTTGAGTTGGTGTACACGCCGGGAAAGGGAAATAGTGTTACTGATGCTCTGAGTAGGAAGGTTCAGAATCAGGTGGTTCAAGAGTCCAACATCGAGTGAAAGGTGAAGGCTTTGTTTGCAGAGATGCACCTGGAGGTGTAGGAGGAGAGTGGTCAGGTCACTCTTTCTTCGATAATGATGGAGTCGGTGCTTTTGAGTCGAGTTAAGGAAGGTCAGCTTGATGACTCGGAGTGTTTGATCATGAAAGAAAATCATAAAGGTGGGGAGATACCTTCTGCCTGGTCCATCGGCATGGATGGTGTTGTTCATGTTTGTGATCATGTGGTAGTGCTAGAGTGTGTGCGGGAAGAGTTGATGTGTGAGTTCCATGCATCAAAGTGGGCAGTGCATCCTAGTTCGACTAAGATGTACTGTTATCTCTGAAGGCAGTTTTGGTGTCCTGGGATGAAGAAGGAATTTTCGAGCTTTGTGGCATGGTGCCTTACCTGTCAGTAGGTGAAGGCTGAGCGTCAAATCCCATGTGTTTTGTTGCATCAATTGACCATTCCGGAATGGACGTGGGATGATGTAACGATGGATTTTTTCGTGGATATTTTGAGGATGCTGCAAAAGAATGATGCAATCTTGGTGGTTATGGATCAGTTAACGAAAGTGGATCATTTCTTACTGATTCTGAAAACCTTCACAGTCAACCAGTTGGGTGAGTTATGTGTTTGGGAAATAGTGTGGTTACATAGTGTTCTGCAGACCATAGTTTCAGACCGAGGTCCGCGTTTCATGTCGCGTTTCTGGAAAGCGTTGCAGAAGGCGCTGGGTACGCAGGTGTTTTTGAGTAAGGCTTTCCACCCGCAGATGGACGGGCAGTCGGAGAGTACGATCCAAGTGTTGGAAGACATGTTATGATATTGTCTCTTGTACATTGGTGGTTCTTATGAGATGCACCTATCATTGGTTGAGAACACCTACAACAACAGTTCAGGCTACGACACATATGGAACCGTTTGAGGCACTCTACATGAGACCATGTACATCTCCGTTGTGTTGGCTAGAGGCCGATAAATCTAAGTTGTTGGCACCAAGTCTCATGAAGGAGACTTCAGAGAGAGTTAATTTGATCAGGAAGCGGATGAATATGGATTAGATTAGGTAGAAGTTGTATACAGATCGGAGGCATAGACCTCTTGAGTTTGGGGTGGGTGATAAAGTGTTCCTTCGGGTGTCTCCAAGGTTGGGTCACCATCAGATTCGAAAGCAGGGTAAGTTGGCGCCAGGGATGTGGGACCTTCTGAGATTGTAAAAAGGATCAGACCAGTGGGTTACCGATTGGATCTTCCACAATGGTATGGTGGGATGCATGATTTGTTTCATGTGTTGTAGCTTCGACGGTATCACCCTGACCCATCTCACATGGTTCATGTTGAGGATGTGGAGCTTGAGGCTGATGCGTCCTTTGAGGAGCATCCGGTTCGTGTGGTGGATCGTAGTGAAATGGTTTTTCGAGGAAAGGTTGTGACATTAGTGAGAGTACTATGGAAGTATGGGAAAGCTCAGGAAGAAATGTGGTAGTGGGAATCAGATATGCGGGATTAGTGGCCAGAACTTTTCTCTTCGGTGGACCAATGAGGCATGGGAACTCGACTCGAGGACAAGTCGTTATAAGCTGGGGAGGTTGTAAGATCCTTGTTTTGTGAAGGGTATGATTTCATTATTTTTTGGTTGAATCCCTTTTTTCGGGCCTCAAGGGATGTGTTCTGAAAGTATGGGAGGCCTTGGGGGTATTCCGGGGGCTCGGGGAATGAATGAAAGGAAAGCTGGCCATGATAAGCTATGGTCCACGACCTGCGCATGGCTAGTCCAAACTGTGCGGCTTGCCCAGGTAAACCGTGAAACCCTCCTCCTCCATACATTAGCATGCCCACAGTTTGTGCATGGTTTGTCAAACCATGCGGAAAAACCATGCGACCTCTTAATGTTGGGAAAAATTACATGTTTTCCACTCCGGGATTTTAAACACCAACTCAGTATTTTCCTCCATTCATCCCCTCTCAACCCTAGTGACAAACATGGCTAACCCAAGCTTCCCAAGGGTGGTTATACATTTATTATTGGTCGTTTAGAGTGTCGATGGTTTCAGATCGAAGCTCCGGGTAAGGCTAATCCCATCCTTGCTTCTCTTTTTGGTTTAGGGTTTGTATCTTTTCTCCCTCTTGTTCTGATGCTCCAAAACCCTATGTTTTGGGTGATTTTTAGGTTGAAGCGCTAAAGGTTGGTCGGATCGAGGTCTAAAGACTCGATTCAGTGTGCGTTCAACTGCGGTTTCTATGTAGGTGGTCTAAAAGCGTTATCCCATAGTTTTATGGTGTATTTATGCATGTGTGGCTTTTCTCGTGGTTTTTTGGTTAGATTTGATTAACCTTGATGTGTTTGGTAATAATGATGTTTAAAATGGGTAATGGGAACCCTCAAAATCCCTGTGGGATGTGTTGGAATGGACTTGACCTAATTTAGGGCCATCTATGGGATGTGTCGGCTTTTACCGGGTTTAGGGATTGTTATTAAACAAGTGGCCTTGTTTTATTGAATTATAGATCCTTTGATAAAAATGTTGGAATGAATAGTAAAATAACGGAAATGATGAACAGGTTAAATGTGTTAATGTGTAAACTGATAAAATACCACAATGCATAGCTTATGGGTCTAGTGCTAAATGCTTAGTGAGTTAGGCATTACACATGGGAATTGGGTGAATGGTAAAATGATGTGAAATGGTAATGTGTTAATGGGTTAAGGCATGATGTGGATTCTCATGTGGGGTGTCATGAATAGTGTTTTCCGAAGGGCAATGGTTTGGATGGTTGATGGTTACTTATATATATAAGCATGTGCACATGGCTTCATAGAGTGGGGTATGAATTGAGGATCTATGCCCACAGGTTGATATAAGACCGAGGTTCTAAACTTGACCATAAATCTACGAGTTAGGAAAGGGGACTGAGGGTATATTCTCTTAAAGGTTGCATCCACCTGGACTGAGGCATTGAGGTGAGGATATGGTTGTTATGAAGGGGTTAGTCCTAGTGAGATAGGATAACAATGTTTTTACCCTATTGAATATGATTGTTGGCCTTAGACCCATGTAACATAGTGTGTGTGATTAACCCATGGAAATGTGATGAAATGATAAGTCATGATAATTGGCGTGAACTGAATGGTAATGGATGTGTAAATGGATTTGGTTCACAACTTATTAATGGAATCTTAAATTAATTACTTGGAAATTATCATTCATTCTCCTTTTTCATACACTACCTGTTTATACTAGATATTTTGTAGACACTGTCGGTGGTGGCCTACTGAGTTGTACTCACACCCTGCTTAGGCCGCCTTTGGGTACCCGAGTAGACTTCATGTTTGCACTTCAGGAGAAGTGTAACCGTCCTTTCTAGATAGTTGAGTCGACATGGGTAGCACGTGGTGGAGGATCTGGACTTCGAGTCAGGACCATTTTGGGGATTTTGGTCATTGTCCTTATTTTTGGGTTTTTGTTCACTCTTGCACTTAGTATGACATGAAACATTTATTGTTAGAAATGTTTGATATACATGTTCTTTGTTTATTGGTTATTTTTTCCGATATTTGGTTTATTTCTATTGTGTATTACCCTGATAAAATGGGGGTATAGTCTCCCCACTTGACCCCATAGACCCCCGTTGCTAGTCGATAGCCTTTGGAATATGAGGAGGCGCGCTTATGGTCGTGTAACCACCTGGCTCGGAGCACCCATTTAGTGGATTCCAGGTTGGGGACGGTACAAAGTGTAACAATAAAATTTTTTACACATTTTGATTCAAGAATTATTAATCATGAAATATATATGTTTTTATAGTTTATGATTTTTTCTAATAATTTTCAAGTATAAATTTAATGGATCTCATAGAATAAATATTTGATTTAACGGAAAGGTGATATTCATAGAAAACACATATTTAAGTGTTAGATAACCCTTATTATATTCTTTATATGATGACATTTTTGTGGATATAGATATGTGGTATTTGAATAATTAAATTGGAAGGTACTAATTACCTTGGAACTAAAAAGGGACTTATTGATAGGTGGTTTCTGCTACAATGATTATGTTTACAACATTTTTGGATTTATGGAATAAATATAATATAAATTGAATAAGTAAGAATGAATGTTTTCAATTTTTATTTTTGGTAATTCAGGTAATTAAAATGTTTCAAAAGAATACATTATGAGGGTATTCACGTGTTTAGAATGTGGAAACCAAGAGTTACTTTGTGATATACAAGGGAATAAATGATAAGTTTATTTCATTGCTTTCAATCTATTGTTTTGTTTTTTAATCATTTAGAAGGGTTATAAGGATATCCATTTTGGAAAAGTTTATGTTAAACTTTAAAGGAAGTATTTATGCACTATGTTTGTATTGAAAACCTTGGTTAAAATTCTATTAAGTGATTTTACTTATTTCAAGGTTGTCCATCATATTTATAATTGAAATTATATTAACATGGTTTTAAAAAAGGACATCACATATATCTGGTGTCAACCAATCAATTTCTACAAGGCCATAGGTCGTGAACCCATGACGAAAATATGATAATGGTTACAGGCCTTCAACTAGCCTATATGATTTCCGTGTTAATGTATAATTTTTTTTGATGAATATATATTTTCTATGAATTAGTAGTGTTACTTTTTATGTTTATTTATTAAGGAATATTGATTTTAAGAGACAAATAGTTATACTTTTTATTCTTTTATCGGCCTAAAGATCACCAAAAAGCGTGTTTTAGTACTTTAGTCATCGATGTTATTTTCTATTCATCCATCTCTTGAAGTAATGGCTGAATAATAAATTGATAAATTCACATCCAAATAATTAAATTTCATAAACATATCAAGTAAGTTTATTAACTTATATTCTTGTTTAATAAAACAATTAATCAATATTATGATAAGTTCAAAAGAAAATGTTTGGTCCTAAAATGATAATTATTTTTGAACTGATGACCTTTTACATCATCACATATTTATGAATTTAAGGACCTCAAATTTTATTTTATCATTAACTTGTTTTTTATTGATGACCTCAACCATCCCCTTTAAATATTTATGTTTTTCCTCTATGTCCATCCTTCACTACCGACCTATGTTCTACTATGTGGAAAATTAGTTATAATTTTATTTGAGAAACTATTATAATTACCAATTTACCTTTTTAAGGTAATTTTTAGTATTAATTATTACAATGTGCATTTCTATGAATGAAAATTTCAAATATTAAAATTTTGATAACCTAAAAAAATTTAGAGGGTGAAATTCATTTTAAGGGTGTAGAATGTAACACACCAAGATTTTATGAAAGAGTTTTTTGAATTAATTTAATTTTTTAATATTTTTAATTTCACACAACACTAAAAATTATATTTTTATTTCAGATATCGAATTAAATCATTAAGTTAAAGCATCACAGACTTGTCTTGTGCTACACTAAATAATGAGTTTTCACAAAGCATTATTTTATTGTTATAATTATTTAATTGAGATAATTGTAAACTATTCATTAAACTTAGTAATATTAAAAATTAAAAACTACTTTACAACTAAATTTGAAAATGGTTTTATATAAATAAAACATATTGATGATGAATCATATTTTTTTGGTAAAGTCGTAATTTAACATAAAATACATTTTCTCAAATGACATGCTTTTAATATTCCACTGTAAAATTTAATAAATATAATTTTAGACAAATTTATGAATTTAATTTTAAATAATAAAAATAATTTTTGAGTTTATAATATCTATAATATCTTAGGAATCTTTTTTTTTCTTTTTATGAGAACCATCATTTATGGATTAATAGTGAAAATATAGGATTTTAATTGAAAATTGTCTTTTAGTATAATTTTTTTATAAAGTTAAATTACATTTTAATTTGTTTTGAAAGTTTATTATCGTCATGTTTTTATCGATTAATCTAATTTAGTTCATCATAATCAATATCACATTGAAATGTTCTATAAAAACTAGGCAATCGTTTGGACAATTTTACTTTAAAGACCTACATGGTCGTCCCGCCAGTCGGATTAATGTTTAATTAATTTTTAAAACATATGTGATTATAATTTAGAAAAAATTATTCCATAATTGAGAAAATAAATAAATATATTTTATAATAAGGTCAATGTTTTTTGAGATATCATATTAGTGAAGGTGATTAAAATTAATTACAATGTTTAAGAGAAAAATTAAGTTAATAAAGTAGTAAAACTGAAATTTAAGACCCAAAATGACATAGAAACTTTTCCAACACCTATTTTCTTTCCATTATTCTGATATTAAATTTATATTATTGATTATTATTTTTTTATGACTTTTTTAGGTAAAAACATGGGTACACTTAACTTGTTTCAAAAAATGACAACTGTGTCCTTTCTCTTCCCAATAATAGGCCACAAGTTCTTCCTCTTCTTCACACCTATCAAAACACTTATGTTCGGAAAAGATCATCCAAAAAAAATTAAAACATCCCTCCATTCATTCTTTAATTCTCCCATTGGCAATAAATCAATCCAAGGATTATTTTTTTGATCAAACCAAAAGGGGTTACTCATTCAACAGGTAACGTCTTCTCTCAAGATCCTTTCTTTTAATTTATTTCTCCACCCCTATACTCTATTTATTTAAACCATGTATTAAAATAATAGAATAATAAATATACTATTGTTTTGTTATTCTAATTTTTTTTATCTAAACTTACACCCACCTCCATCTAATGGGAAATGAACTTACTGTTTATGTGTACCTCGAACTACCGCCTCACGAAATGATGATTGTTAATTTTTCATTTACTGCCTCTCATGATGTAATTTATGATAGAAACACTATTTATTAATGTTAAATATTATATTTATTAGGCCTATATTATTATTTAATCATTTTTAAAACTTGTATACTTATACTATCTACTTGGTTGAAAAATAATAATTTTGTTTGAGGAAGTGTGCACTACCACCCCCTAAAAGCAATGTGATTCATTCATACCCTACATAGAATGTGTTATGGTTTATTGTAGTGAAATTATATCATTTATATGAAAATATAATTTTAATTTAATTATAATATATATATATATATCAACATATATTAAAATTTCTTTCTTTTCTTTAATACGAAAATAAAAATGGAATCAACATTCATGCATATGTACGACTTACCGTCTCAATGAATGGTGTTTTCTATTTCATACTTCTATATTATATTGAAAATTATAAGAAACCTATACTAAATTTAAATGATATTTAAATCAGGGTTTAAATTCTATAAACCATGATATATGTATATGTTCCACAAATATAACCAATTACGGCACATGGGAAAAATAAAGCGAATATTACCTGAAGTGACACCTTAACATGGAACTATTAACAAAAAGGTAATATAAGGTCATAATAAAACCATATATAGTAGTAGATATAACAATATATTTTTATGAGATTTTTATTATATTTATATTTATTATATAAGAGGTGTTTACAAGTAAAAAGTGATTCAAGACACAAGCTATGGGGATTTTATCTAACTTTTTATTTTCATGAGATACTTGCTTTATTCACTAACCATTCCTTTATTATGTTGTGTATACTACCCATGTATTTATTAAATTTTTATTATAAATAAATTAATGTGTATTTACATATCTATTATATAATATTTATTAAATGGTGTTTACGTTTCAAAAGTTTCAAAATTTGTAAAATAGTTTTTTTCTCAATTTTCATTCTTTAAGACTCATGTTTTGTGGGGAACCTAAATTATTTTTCGAGGTCTATAGAATTAAATTTTAGATGTCATTCCACGAATTTAATTATTTTAATATTATTTTAATCTACATTTCTTTTTCATGATTTTTTATGTTTATTCTTCCTTTGATGATATCTTATCATACATATCTCACGAAAAGTCCATATTTTCAAGATCCTATATATATTATACGCATATCCAGATATTACTACCATTTTTACACACTTTGTTATAGAATATAATTATTAAAATGTTTTTAAGAAAAAACATACCATATTTCTCTCTTATATATAAATTTTTTTATACAAAAACCAGGTGTTGAAAAATGTATTCATTTTTTTCAAATGATCTTAGAAGATCAATTTGATTGTAAAGTATTTAACTTTTTAGGGTTTTTTCAAGATTTCATTAAAACGTTTCAAATATAGTTTGGTAGAATTTTTTTTAACAAATGTATTATTTTTTATAATGTGTTTTAAAAAACTTTTAATCATTAGTTATATGTTTTCAATGTATTTTCAATGAAAATGGTTTAAAAATGTTTTCATACTTAATTCATAATTTATCATGTAAAATATTTTGATTTCTTTTTCTTATTTCGTTATATTTTTTCAAATTACTTTCAAATAAATAGTTTTAATATTATTTTCAGAATTATTTTATAATTTTTTGAGTAAAATGTGTTTTAAATGTATTTATGTTAAAAATGAAATTTTCATTAATAAATGATATTTTTACTCAATAAATGTTTTCAAAATATATTTCCATGTTATTTTCTATCTAATATGACATATATTAATGTTACTCATTCCCTTATTGGAAATTATCCTAATTATCTATTCCTATTATTTATTTAATGGTTTATGATTTGATAGAATGATCATTATGAAACCTATTTCACATTCATGGGTTATATTCTTTTAAAACCCACTTCTTTTCATGGGTTATGCTAATGTTGTAATGATTATTAAATCTATCAAATTTCGACAAGTTAATATATGATTACATGTTTATGACACCCATTTCATTTTAGGGTGTATGATATGTTTTTTTATAAATTTTTGGCCCATGTATGTATGATATCATTATTTGAAGATTTGGATATATATACACCTTAAATACATTGTGTAAAGATTTATATCTCATGAGATAGACTAAGATAGTATTGGGAGTAAACCATGAATACTATGATGTTCATGGGAGTGAACCATGACTACCGCGATGGTATAAGAGTGAACTCATGCAACTATGATGTCCATGGGAGTGAACCAAGACTACCATGATGGTATGGGGAGTGAACCCATATTACTAAAATGGTCTTGTCAGGGATACATTAGATACTATAGAAATCATATTATATACATACATGTTTTCCACAATTCCATGTTTTATTCCTATGTTATACTTTCATGTCTTATGGTCTTTATTCCCGTATGATTCATATCTTATGAACTTAAAAGATTTATGATATGATTCATGTACATGATCTTTTATTTTAATGGTAAGATATTCTATTTTCATGATCATGTTATCATACCCTTATTCTCATTATTTGGCATACATATCTCCCTTATTAATATGTATTGGGAATTTGAGTTCACTCATTTTTATGTTTCCTTCCCTAGTTTATAAGGATAGACATTATATTTTTTGTGTCTTAGAAGGGTGATTGTAATGAAAAACCTAGTGAGAGATAATTTAGATCATTTATGTAACATTGTATATGTTTCAATGTTTCCAAATCCACTCAACAAATAATTTATTTGGGTTTCGGTTTGTATAATGATTTAAGTCTTCCAGAAAAGTTATTTAACGTATATGTTTGTAAATAATGGATTACTATATGATCAACCATTGAAACATGAGACATTGTTCAATCCCATCACTAAGATGACACATTACCATCACCATCTGTTCTGAAACACTTTGGGTATCTTCATCCTATTGATAATATGGCTTATGGTTATTCCTATTATGTGACTTTGATCAAATAATAAAATTTACATTCTATAGATATTCATTCCATTATAATTACTTAGAGATGTATCACACCAAAATTATAATGATTCAAACTATTTTGGTTTGAATTACGTTCACCTGTTTTAAAATGATAATTCATGTCAATTTCGATACAAGTCCTCATTAATGATTTGAACAAATCAAGCAATATTTAAAAATAAAATCCATATCGATGAATACATTGCCTTTTCCATAAAATTCGTGGTTAAGACAAAAAAAATTCATGTCATATCCAAATGACCCACCTGATATGGATTCTGAGTCTCAATATCAATTTAAATGAAAACTAACACGTGTTTAACCTGCTCAAGCAGACAGTACTAAATACTGTCAACTACTAATTCCAATTCACTACTTCTTTCTAGGATCATAATTCCATTATTATTAGAGTAATACTGTGATTTTTTAAATATTCTCATAGAATATTGTACCTGACATCCAATGAGATTCCACAACTAGAACACCTACTAGAATAAACTTGTACTATGTTCCAAGTAAAATATTAAATAATTATAGATATTTTATATTTATATTATCATTTATTCTACTAGAGCTCATAGAAAATGGTTTATCTCGATCCATCACCCCAATAAAATTTACTTCTGGAATCCATCTACTCATTGTTATAAAATTTCCAACTCTACCATACAACAAATAGCCTTACAATGTAACTGACCCAACCCACACATATAGGGACATTCCATCATCAAGTGATAATGTTCTACCATCATCGAAATCATATCTATCATCACAACTCATCCAAAAAACTCAGCCTCACATGACAAGATTAATATTTTATGGATCTTAAATATTAGACTTTAATATTCATATTGTACTTGGAAATGGGTTTAAAACAACAATCTATCACATGTTCCCGAATGATAGGAATTCAATCCCTCCAATGTGTTGAGATTTGATCAACAAAGAGGGACTTGACATTAATATTCATGTGGTCCACTCCCCATCATATATATCTTCTTATATCGCCACTTATAACACCTAAGTAGGTTTTATCATAGTTACACATGTGTCACTCATCATGATCATTGTTCACACAACCATTATGATAACCCTGATGAACCTATAAAAATCCCACATGAATTGGTTATTACACAATAACATATCCCTCAATTATATCATTTCACACCATGGGGATACTTTATATTCTCATAGAAAACCCATAGGGTTGTGATTCTTAAAATAATACCATCAAAAGATCATTCATTGATGTGTATACAATGACTCACGAATTTGTAATCTAAAAGGCACCAAATGTCACCAGTGTGCACCACCTCCATATCATTTAGGAATCTTATTATCATGATCTCATGCCACCGAATCTGTATTCTTAGTGGAACTAGGCACCACTAATGTGTCTGTTTCCTTGATTTTAACATAAAATAATAGGTTTACAGTCACTTGACACTTGGACACTTAACCTGAATCCTTACTCCCATAGTCATATCTCATCATTATTTGGCTTTTAAACCTAAAAATCTTATTGTTCCCCATTACATATTAATCCCATCGAACCAAAATAATCCGAGATGATATCCTAAAAATTCCTAATGTCTTATCCATGTTAAGGATCACTATCAACTTCTATTGATGCTCATATTGTACATATGATTTAACCATCAAGGAATAACTTATGAACTCTTACCCCCATCAATCACCATGACATCATTTAAAAATATAATCATCTACCAATGACCTCACTGAATGGAAATTGACATTTGGAATCAACATTTTATAACACACAAATGAAAAATCCCTTCAAGAAAATCCATGATACCAAAATTCTAGAAGTTCTTCATCATGAATATATCTATGGAATATATTTTACAAACCATAACTCTGAGGGTTTATCTTAAGGATTAATCTCAAAATCCCATATGTACACATGATTTACATCTCTAATGAACTTCAAAGATAGGGAAAACCCATATCATGGGATACCCCGTATCATTATTACACAATAAATCTCTATGTCATAAGTAATAAATAATGGTATTTAAGTCTCCGGCATAGCTAAACTAATTAGGTCTCTCACAGTGGTCACATCCCACTAGGGATCATCGGTTCAACCATCTGAAAAACCATGACATTCAACATGCCAAAAAATGTACTCATTAGTCTCATAGCATAGAACATCTGCAATCACATGAAAAACTATTAGACCATGAAATCATAAATTTTCATGATCTTATCTACATGGGACTACCCTTAGAGAATCCCAATTTACTAGTTATTTCTAAAATAACCAATGACATTTCCCTACAAAATATATATCTGGAAATGCATAGTTACATGGTTTAGTTATAATTAATTTCTTTCCAATATATTTGGGAAAACACCATATTGTATGTTATTGAATCATCAAATAAACAAGCCAATAACATAATCACCAATGCGAGATTCATCATCAAAGCATCAAATAAATGTTCCATCCTAATCTTGGCACCCCATGTCCCTAGAAATGAGGGAATATATCATCCCCATTCCCATCAACGATCTCACCATTAGATCCACACGATCTATCATTTGAAGGAAATATATATACATGCCATTACAGCTAAGAATAATTCCGCAAAGTACATATATGGGAAAACACAATATTAGTGGTTTTGACACATTAAACAGCTGAACCTTTCATTAGTGATAAAAATCACTCTAGCAAACCCCAATATGAAATGATAATCCTATATATTGATGATAATGCATAACAATTCACCTATTTCCTCAATATTACAAGTTATAAAAATCAAATAACTCATAAATCATAATTATCTATCCTCATATCAGTCATTATATGTGACAATAAAGTCAGCCACAACTACAAAAACAAAAAACATTAATCTCTTACCCATGATATCCTACACTTCAACCAAAAAAAATTTCATGATGCACCAATTTTGGTTCCATAAAAACATCAGAAACATTCCTATTCCTCCTATGTCCATATCCCCAAATAGAAATAAAATAATAAAATAGTGCTCTAAATACCACTTTGTAACATCATGGTCCATCTCACTATGAATAGTAACTGGACTGGTGGATTCATGTGACATGAGAACATTCTCTTATACATCATGATTCTGAATTGTTGTGGGATTCTAGGGTGGATCAAAGAGGAAACTATTACCCATTTATTAGAGTGTTAATAACAGATAAATAACCAATCATTTTATAAAAATCTAACCAGCAATGAAAATAGATATATAAACATCGAAATAATTATAATATGATCTGGATAAAATAAATACTATTATACAGACCAGATCACCCACCAGTACAATAACATATATAATGAATGGGATATGAAATAAGATAAAATATTGAAACCCCTTAATCCTTTATCCATTCTAGATCACAATCTCTGCATACATTACCAAGCGATATTTATTAATCAAACATGGGAACGAACCAACAATTAATATAAAATAACTATGTTTCTGGTTGGGTACCCAAATATAAGCCCACTCTGAGCATAATGTTTGTAAATACATTTTAGGGAATCACCGATATGTTCACATACAAAATCAGAGATGTTTTAATATGTTCATGTGACATGTTCTATACAAATAAAATTATGTACATTAAAAAATAAAACCACCAATAATACATGCTTTTTCAGGGTGCGGAAATGTGATAAAACATGCCATGTGGACCATGCCATCCCATGAACCAAGTGATATACAATTTTTAATCCCTTTCCACATACCCACTATTGAATATTCCAACTATGGAAAATATTAGGGTGTCTCTTCATATGAATCAATGGTCATGCCTACAAATATAATATACATAGGTACTCTTATTATATAGATAATAATAAATAAGCACTTTTATAAGAGTTTTCTCAACCAGGTCATTATTCTATAAGTGTCATAGACTTTGTATTAGCATCTAGAATGCTTCATGAAACTATAATAGATGAACCATATCTTTATATCCGTGGTTTCCTCACCAACAGTGTCACAAACATTTCATACAACAGTTTTTTCTACCAAAGTAATTTCCCATAATTATCACATACATCCCATACACATGTACTCTTATCCATTGGTATCATATAGTTAAGAAACACCCATGGTATTTTTTCACCTATAATATTTATACCTCTCCAAGGATCGATTTCATGTAAAATAATAAAAATACCACAAGAATGTCATATTTCAAAAAAATCGTAAAAATAAACAATCAAGGGTTTTCCAAATGCATAAACCTAATATTCATATATACCTAGGGTTAACCTCTCACTAGGTTGAACAATATACCTATGATATAAATTTGTTCCCCCAAGTAAAAATATGTGGAAAACACAACTCTAGTAGTCTTTTAGGACACTACTAAACACTAAAAAACTTTTTTTGGTTCAATCATGTATTATAGAAGCTGTGACTTGTGAAACATATTTTTCATAGCTCAGGGATGAAGAAGAAGATCCATATGGTACAAAACTATCTCCAGCAGCTTGAAGATTTCAAAGGGCCAACAAAATATACATCTATATTATCTCTCTTACTCGGATGTTATTCTCCTAACTAATGAGTTTATCTCAATATAATTTTATTGTACATAGAAAATCCAAAGGTGTTCGCAAAAATTATACATATTTTCTTTTCGTACTTTTATTAGTGATCAATATCTTATAAATTAACTACACTATCTCATAGGTCTCCCAAACCACACCGAGGACCACAATCACATACTTACCTTCCAAATTTCAACAAATAATGAATGACATGGCCTCCCATAAAGATACATTTAAGGTTCCATGTTAATTGAATCTTGGTAACTATTGTCTTATGAGAACTCAACCAAGGCTTGTTGATCATCCCAATTTTCACCAAATTATTGGATAAAAACTCAGACTATATCTTATAGTATATTTTTCATATTCTTACATGAAACATAATTCTAGGGATGATATACAGTGTTTATTCATAGTTGAGACCCTAAAGATTTCTGCATTCATTTCTAAAAGAACAATGTAAAAATGTGTTTCATTCTGATAAAATGCTCACGAGAAATCTGTATGACTGTATGATCTCATAGATGTAATACATATTTTCTTCATCTATTTAGAGAATATCTCATATTGGTAAAAAATGGGAAACCTTCATCATCCAACCAACAATCACGTAGAAAATGTAACAATGCCATGGGATCCTAGGTAACCCCATAAAATATCTGATAATGGTGTCCTCATACTTCCACATAGGCATTAGACCAGGCTAAAAAAACCCACCAAGTCACTGGTGTCGAGATTAATCCTATGGTAGGTAAGGAATCAAGAAACAAACCCTATGATGTCCCTTAACATCCCTAGCCATGATACCTATTTCTTGAATAGATGTTACATATTTGTCACATGAGGATTTACCACCCATCTATTGGTGGGTAAATATCTCATCATCTTCTCAATGATTGAAAAATGGACTACTACTCTCTCATGTAACATTATCATTTCATCATTACCAAATTTACGCAATGTTATCAAATTAACACCATATTTCAATTCTAGTATCAAAACAAATTATGGGTCTTACACCTATCCATCCTTTATCTTGTTTGAATTTGAGGATTTAATCACTAATGGGGAACAAGTCATAAATCCCTTATCCTCAAAATAATTTTTCATCTAGTCATCAAACAACATTATCATGTGTCGTTTCTATAATAAAGTCCACTCATCAAGATCCTATTCACCATAAGTATTAAATTCAAGAGTATACAGAATGATGTTTCATTTCCCTATTGAATAATCCATCTTGAAGTTGATCATCTGCATATACTACATAAAAATCCTCTAACTCTGATTCTGGTCCCAATGTGTGAATATATAGCAATGGATTTTGTAGTGTATTTAAACATAAAATCTATCAACAAAGATATAGTTTCTCAATAAATTTAGACCATGTACAATGTATTGTTTCTGTATATCATGGGTAGAGTTTTTCCACACCTATGTTCATAGCTAATGAGACCCATATGCTACTAACTTCTCTCTCAACATCAATACCATTTCCTAACCAATCCATGATGTATAAATATTCTACATAACCAATTATAGGCATGGGGAGTTTCAGTAAAAGGTTTACCATCATCCTTTTCATCATCTAGGGGAAGGTCACTGAAATTTTATTTCACCACTAGAACATAACTACATTCTTTATTAGTTTATTCATGGGTGATGCTAATAAAGATAAGTCCTAGATAAACCATCATTAATATCCTACTAAAATTTGAAATATCCTAATCTAAAACACATTGTAGTGGAATCTCTAAAACATTACTTATTCCAAATTATATAGGTATATAGATATACTTGTCTAAAAAACCATATACCCCAAATAGTATCACCTTCCATATCCAAAAGTTTTTCTTATATTTCATGACATAAAGATAATGTTCACAAAGCGTACTCAATACTATCCTGAGGTGTTTGGAATGTTGTAATAGTGTATAAAAGTCAATGAGGATTTCAACAATGAACACCATATAAAAAATCCTAGGTAAGGATGAAATATTCCGTTTGTGGGGGCCATGAACAACACAAGAAAAGTTTTACGTTAAAACAACTACCATGTTTGAAGCACCTTTGTTGGAATGTCCACCTCTCTACCTTGAAAATACTCCAAATAATATTTGTTGATTTTATAAATTAGAATCAAATTATTTATAATTGGGTACCAACGAACACCACCTAAAAATATCCACAAGCGGATCAGCTAAAGAACCCATTCCAATGTATACTAGCCTCAAATGAAAAAATATCAACACACAAATACAAGAACCATAAATGAGCCTGACTAGGAAACGCAGTCCAGGACTGACCCACCCAAAAATAACAACCAATGAAACCAAATTATCAACAATGCTAACCTAAATTTCCTTAGGCCTCCCATATTGTATCTTGAAGATAATGAGTCTCATAATTCACTGCTTATGGAACCCACAGATCATGCCCATCATCATTATCATCGTGGCCCTGCATATCGAACTGTGAACCAAATGTGCCTTCCACCAGTCGTCAGAACATTCTATCACAACCCGAACCATGTCATCAAATATATAGGCACCAAACATGGCTTGTGACAAGTCCCCAAGGGTTTTACCTATCCCCATGGGTTGACACAAGTTACTGGGTATCACTTACCCTGGTTTGGGAGCTATTTACCCGAATATGTATACAAAAAACATCATAAATATTTGATAAACTGAATCTGAACAATTTATACAAACAAGGTTTATACAAATATCCATAATTGAATAAAAAAGTTAAAATTCAAAACAAAATGTCTAAATATACAAAGAAATAGCATAAAATTATCCCAAGTGACTCCAAATTTGAAGGGGTGATCACCCATATTCTGTCTCCACAACTCTGCCACAAGGATGTGAACTAACACCCTGAACCACCATCACCCAAATCTGTTCCTTTACCTAAGTCAAGAATAAAAAAGTATACATAAATCCAAGGGGTTTAGGTAGGATTATATCCTAATCCCAATAGGATACAACCCAATGATTCCAAAGTGCATTCAATAAAAGGTGATAAAGCAATCCGTTATAATATGCAATGAAAAAAAGGAAAAAAATTCAAAGAAATGAAACTTTCAATTGAAAATAGTTTTCATGATAAAACATTAATAATGTTAAAACATTTAAATGGCCACTTTAGATTCTATAATATACATCTATACACACCCAAATAAAAAATAAATTACCTTTAATCCATTGAGCAACAAAATCGGGAACACCCCTTGGCACTAGATAGTCTCGGGCCCCATGTACCACGTACCTCAGTGTAAATAACCACAGTAGAATCCATTCTCATACATGAGCCAATAGTAGGGAACATACTAATAACCTATTGGTCCCCAATCATCATCCATATAGTTTCATTAGAGTTGTCGTTATCCAAATGCTAAGTGAAATAGGGGAAAACCCATCCAGTCCACTAGCCGTACTAGTACATATCTGCCCCACCTTGGTACCTAGGCTTCCCCCTTTGTGGGAAAACAATTTCATCATGATACATAAATCAATTTTAATATAAAGCACCACTAATGGTCACATACAATCAATATATCATCTATACACATTTTAGACCATTTAAAACACCCAACAAAACACTTTTACTTTTAGTGAAATAATTTTTCAAAATCCTAAATTGTTTTTCACCCAAAACTCCTGGAAAAACCCTATTTGTTCACTAAGTGCACACTAGAATGTTACCAAAATATAAAAATAATCCTAATAAATTTCAATGAAAACAAAAATTAATTTTAGGGCAGACCCTTGCGAACCAAAAATGATAACATTGTAAAACATCTATTTTCACACAAACATGGCACTTAAAGTTCACATATACCACAAACACCATTAAAACCCACTTTCGTAGCAACATCCAAATGGTATTAACATTAAAAAAATATTATAATCCCTATTTCATATCATTAAAATCAATAATGTACTTATAGGGCATCCCCCAATAAACCAATAAAACATTTATATGAAAACCCCCCAATTTCACATAAAATAGGCATTTAAAATTCATTTTCAATACAAAAAACAACAAAAATGATTTTCAGAAATTATAAAATGATATAAAACATAAAATATGATAAATATAGCATGTTAGGATACAATAATTTCATAAACACGGAATCACCTATAAAGTAATAAAATCCCATAAATCCTTTATTCGAAAACCCAAATGCACCACCGCCGCACATCAAGGCAGGTAAAATAGACCTAAAACCAGATGTTTTGACCATGAAACACAATATCAAACAATAATTTCAAAACCCTACTTGTTGTACCTTAGTATCTTCGTGAATAAGGGATGAAACCCTTATCAAATGGGATCAAGAAGGATGGAAACCCACTTCTATGAGAGATCTTGAAGAAATATCCCAAAATACACGATTAGATGAATTTAAAAATTGACAAAAATTCATGTGAAGTTCCAAAAAGTATGATTAGGTCATGTAGGAACTGTAATGTGGAATATAGTGAGAAATGAAGGTGTTGTGATGGAAAGATGTTACCTCTTCAAATCCGAACGATTTGAGAACCGCTATGATGGCTTGTCCTTACTTACGATGCATACATTCTCCAAAGAAGGGGTAAAGGTAATGGGAGAGCGCCTATAGATGTTAGCTTCGAGTGGGAGGAGGAATCCCAAAAAATACAAAAAAATTATTATGTTATTTAATAAATAAAATGTTATTTTTAAAAATTGAAATGGGCTTCTCAGCATGCCCAATTCCGTAAAAATCCCAAATCCACCATGATTATGAAATATTAAATGTTCCAAATTAATATAGTGGTGTTAATAGTTTAGGGGAGGCCAATTAGGAATTATAATGGATGAAAAATGTTTAAATATGAATGAGTTATAAAGGAAACAAAATGTGTTTTTAAATTTGGAAATGGGCACACGGTTTGGCCCAAATCATGAAAACACATCCATTCCTCCAAAAAATGCATTTGAATCCCCAAAAACAATGAAATAATGGAAATTAAATTATAAATAAATTTAAAATATGTCATGGATGTGAAAATTCTCCCCATCGTCAAATACTTTTTTCCCCATAAATTCAACCTAAATCTTTATCAAAAAAACATGAACATATACTCTTCCTCGACCCATGACATTCACTCCCATGTCTCAGCTGTATCACTAACATGCTGCCAAAGAACCCTGACCTGAGGAATAGAATTCCCTCGAACAACATTCTCTTTGGATACCACTATTTGGACTGGCCTCTAAAATACTGTCAAGTCAGTATCTATCTCAAGTTCATCCCAACTCAGCACATGGGATGGATCCAGGTTGTATTTCTTCAACTGGGAGACATGGAAGACATCATGGATTGATGTCAACTGTGAAGGTAAATCTAACATATATTCCACCTTTCCAATATGCTTGATGAACTCAAAAGTGTCAACATATTGCGGCGTCAGCTTCCCTTAATTTATCAATCGACGATGGCCCATACGAGGGGCCACATTGATGAATACCTTGTCACCCACAGAAAACTATAGGTCTCGATGCCTCTGGTCAACATATAATTTATGATGACTCCGAGCTGTGAATAAGAGCTTTTAGATCAACTTGACCTTCCTAGAAGTCTCCTGCATAGGGATCGTCCCCAACAGTGAAGCCTCACCTACCTAAGCCTAGCACAGTGGGACTGACAAGGCCAGCCATAGGGTGCCTCAAAAGGATCCATTAGAATTAGGGATTGCTAACTATTATTATAATAAAACTCAACCAATCCAAAATGGCTATCCCAAGAACCTCCAAATTCTAAAACACATGCACAGAGCATGTCCTCCAAAATTTTATTCACGCACTCTGTCTAACCATCCATTTGAGAATAGTATGTGATGATCAACATAATCTGATACCCCAAATCTTTCTGAAGGCCTTCCCCAAACCAAGAAGTGAAAAAGTGGTCTCTATCTGGGACAGCTGTTGATGTCAAGTCATGGAGTCCCACCACCTTCTAATGATAAAAATGACCCAACTCATCCACATTAGTTGTATCTTTGTTCAGAATGAAGTGGACTAATTTGGTCAGATGATCAATCACCACCCAAATTGCATTCATACCCTGATCTGTATGAGGTATGCGAACAATGATTTCCATGGTCACTTCATCCACATCTAGGTAGGAATGGGTAATGGATGATGCAAATTGAAGGGCCATTGATGATATAATTTCACCTGTAAGCATGTGTAGAATCTTGACACAAAGTTGGATATGTCCTATCAGATACCTAGACACTAGAACCTTCGTTGTACATCATAATACATCATGGTGGCACCTGGATGGACAGAACACTAAGACTGGTGTATATATTGCCTCACCACCTCTTGTAGAGATAACGACACTACTAAATGGCCTTTGAAGCACAACATTCCCCCAATAGATGATTACCAATCAAAGGACATATCCCCACCATGAAAAAACTGCATCGGCCACTAAAAAATCTCATTACTAGGTTATTACCTTTGAATCAACACCAAGAGAGATGGAGTCAACTGGATGCTCGTCATGAACACACCTCCACTATGTTCCCTGATCTTCACATGCATCTGAGAAAAGATTCCCATCAAAGCCCACTCATCATTGTAATTTCTCAAAGCATGCACTAGAACTCTTCTACTCAAGGAATGGGAAACCACGTTACCCATGCTTGGGGTATAGACGATGTCAAAATCGATCCCCTAAAACTACTCAGTCCAAATAAACTATATCATGTTGAGGTCCATTTGTGATAATATATTGGCCAATATTTTGTGATCAGAGTAGACCAAAAGATTCTCACCAAAGAGTTAGTTCGCTAGGTCTTCAAAGCATGCATCACTACTTGCAACTTCAAGTCAGGGGTTGGGTAATTATTTTAGTGTTTTTGGAGTTGGTAAGATCCATACTCCACCATATGATAATCCTGCATAAGAATGCACCCACGAACAATACATTAATAATCAAAATAGACCACATACCCATTTCTATCCGGAAAAATCTGCATGAGGGTGGTAGTCAATAGCTACTTCAGCTCCTCGAAGGATGCCTGAAATTCTGGGGCCCATACAAACATCACCCCTTTCTAGGTGAGCGCGGTCATTGGTGATGTAAGCCGAGAGAAATTCTGAATGAATCGCATGTAATAACCATCCAATCTAAGGAAACTCTGTATGTCAAATATGTTATTAAGTTGCTCTCATGACATGACCACACTAATCTTCTTTGGGTCCACTAAAACCCCCTACTCTGAGATCACATGCCCCAAAAATTTCACCTCCCAAATCCATATAGTTTAATTTGACAACTTTTCATAGAGGTAGTGATCTTAAAATGTTCCCAACATGATCCTCAAGTGATGTTTGTGTTCCTCCTCAGAGCCAGAGAACACTAGAATGTCATCCACAAACACGAAAAAAATGGAATCAATGTAATGATTGAACACCCTATTCATGAGTGCCATAAAGACCACTGGATCATTGTTCAATCTGATGGGCATGAAAAAATACTCAATGTGGTCATACCTACTTTAGAATGATGTCTTTTGGATATCATCTTCTTTCACCCTGAGTTGATAGTATTCTGAACACACGTTTATTTTTGAGAAACACTATCCCCCATCAACTAATCAAACAAATCATCTATTTGGGTCAAAGGTTATATTTTCTTAATTGTAACATTATTCAGCTACCGATAGTCAACGCACAACCCAAGGTATCCATTATCCTTTTTCAAGAACAACACAGGAGCGGCTCAAGGAGAGACACTCGAGTGAATGAATTCTTTGGATTTTAAGTTGTTGAGCTATATCTTTAATTATTTCATCATGTTGTAGTCTGTGAGATATGAGAGAAGAGATATCAGTTTTCTTCCCAATGACAGATCAATCAAAAACTCTACATCCCAATTCGAGGAAAAACTAGAAAAATCATCCAAGAATGCCTTTGGAAACTCATTCACTACAAGAGGTATTTCTCATTCAGGGGAAAGTCCATCATACTCTAGATCGTGTGGTAAAATATCGAAGATAATACTTCCCAACTCTGGGAGTGGACGTCTTGTGCGACCTGATCGAGGATCCAATTTTCCACGAAAAACCTGACGACTCCCACCCGGTTCAGTAAAACTCACACAACACCTGTAGAAATAGATTTATAAATGGATGTGTACTAGCCAATACATGCCAATTATCATGTCCAAAAATATCTGTATCTATAATCAGGAGGTCTCACTCTATCTCGACCCCAGACACGGAAAGCACATAAGATGGGCACATGAGACCCTGCTCCTTCATTCCCAATGGCGTCACCAACTCCATCGTAAAAGAAAAAACACAGTAGGAAAATTCAGTGTGTCCAAAAAATAGGCAGAAATGAATGAAACAAAAGTACCATTATCAAAAATATCAATAGAAACAGAAGATGCGATCAAAATGGTACCAAAAATGTTTGACGGTCCCGCCTCTGATCCTGATGGTGCATGATCCACCACATGGAGATGACTTGTATCTGCCTGGGGATGACTACTATTATGTGGTTGTGCCCTGAACTAGCTCTTCCCAGAAGATAATCCAACCCTACCACCACGTCCTCCAAATTTAGATCCATGTGTCCTTGATGGCTCTGAACGTACTGTCACTCCTTTTGAAGCCGCTAACTCAGCCCCACTCAGAAGTGGACGTGTGACTTCGCATAGGAACTTTAAATACCATATACATCCACACTAGTAGAAATGATCTGGAGGAAGTGGTCATGTTGGTCAAATGTTCCCACACATCCCACACTTTTTGCACATGACTGATATCGCATCAGATGTCGTAGACGAAAACTGTCTGGTAGAGTGGGCAGAACTACGACCTCCTTTCATCACATATTCCTCTCGCTTCCATTCTTCTATGAGGAGATTCAACTTACCACATCTGATTCCAATCTTGAGAAACCAGCCATGACTTTCCGATCAATCTCCACCATGAATTCCTAATCAACAACCTCTGCATAGGTCATCAACTTGAACAAGAACACCTGGGAGTATATATCTGGTGCCAAACCATCCTCAAACCTCTGGGACTTATCTTGCTCATCGGAGATGATTTTAAGAGCATAACAAACCAACATAGTGAAGTGGTTTGCATAATCCATCATGTATAGATTCCCCTAAACAATGTCCATAAACTCTCAGGACCTAGCATAAGCCAACACCTTAGGGAAATACTATTCATTGAAGACAACCTTGAAATCTCCTCAACATATCTGCAAATTCCCCCCAGTTTGAATTAACAATTCTTACTACATGAGGCTGGGATCCACCAAAAGATAGATGTCACATTTCACCATAAGCTCCTCGGGTGTATCCATGAACTCAAACATGCGTTCTATATTTTCAATCCATTCTTCTGCTTCCTGGGGTTATATGCTTCTTCAGAAGGTAGGAGGCTTATTTTTCAGGAACTCTTAGGCCTTGTCCCTTATAGAACCATTCTCATCCTCTCTAGAAAGAGTTGGAATAGGATCTGGTCTCTATCATAGATCCTAGACATCCCAGACCATGACCTCGACTAGCCTCAGATCAATTGGTGTGGGAGGACTCTCTCAGGCTTCCTCCTATGGGCATATGGGAGCTTTTTGGGGAGTCATGTTGCTAAAAAATGAAACAGTGACAAAAAAATCAATACCAAAAATATGAAAATTTAAATCAAATACATAAAATACAAAAAAGAAAAACACATTACAGTAATAAAAGAAACAACAAATCTACCCATGCTCGATGTCCACTTGTGGTCTATAGCCCACACGTCTCACCTGGAGGTGAAGTCAATCAGACAATTCTGATGTCCCATGGTGACTCAGAGTCATCCATAAAAGGTGTGGGCCAGGAACCCTATACATGACCAAAACCCCAATCTCTGATAATCCTAGCTCATATCTATCCTGACTCATCCCAAAATAGAAATATTATCTAGAAACATTAATTTGATTTGATACTATTTTGTCACGAACCGAATCAGTTCTCCATAATATCATCACCAAACCCATCCCATGGAAAGGCCTGAAGGTCATTTCCCATACCCACATGCTGTAACAAGTTCCTGGGTATCATTTATCTTGGTTTGGGAATGATTTACCCAAATATGTTGACAAAACACATCAAAAACATTTGATAAACGGAATCTGAAAAATTCATACCAACATTGTCTATAGAAAGAACAAGACCTGAATACATAAGTTCCAATGAAATAAAAAAGGTAAAAAGACACAAATAAACAACATAAATACATCCCCAAGTACTCCACATGAGTTGGGGTCATCACCCACAAGCTTTCTCCATAACTCGGGCCCAAGGATTTGAACTAACACCCCAACCCACCGTCACCCAAAGCCATTCCTTTACCTGAGTCAAGAATAAAAATGTCAACTTACACCCAAGGAGTTTAAGAAGGGTGTGATACAAAGCCCAATAGAATATTACCCAATGATTCCAAAGTTCATCGAATACATGGTGAAAAAAGAAAGTAGTTTTAATTTTCAATAGAAAACGACAACAAATTCCCAGAAATGAAACTTTCAATTGAAAATAGTTTTCATGATAAAACATTAAAAATGTTAGCAAATTTAAACAGACGACTTAGATACTATAATATAATTCCAAAAACACCCAAATACAAGGTTAAATACAAAAAATTCAATGAGAAACCAAATTTGGAACACCCATAGGGACTTGACAGTCTCGAGCCTAATGTACAACATACCACAGTATAAAGTAACCATAGTAACATTTGTTCTCATGAACAAGACACTAGAAGGGAACATAACCATAACCTTGTGATCTCAAATTATCATCCATATTTTTTATTTAGAGTGTACTTAACCAAATTCTATGTGAAACTGGGACAAAACCCATCTATTCCACTAGTCGTACTAGTACATATCTGCCCCACCTTGGTACTCGGTCTTCCCCCTTTGTGATCAAACAATTTCACTATGAGACATAAATTAATTTTCATATAAAATACCATTAATGGTCACATAATATCATTATATTAGATATACAAATTTTATACCAATTAAAACACCCAACAAAACACTTTTATTTTAAATGAAACAATTTCTCAGAATCCTGCATTGTTTTGCACACAAAACTCCTTGAAAACCCCACATTGTGCACGATTTGCACACTTATAAGTTACCAAAATAATAAAGTAAACCCAATAAATTTCAATGAAACCAAATAATTAATTTTTGGTAAGTCCCATGTAATGAAAAAAATGACAACATTGTAAAACCTACAATTTCACAAAAATATGGCACTTAATGTTCACATATTCCACAAACACCATTAAACCCCATTTTTTCTGCAACAACCAAATGGTATTAACATTAAAAACATAATTTGAATCCCTATTTCAGATCATCAAATTCAATTAATTATTTTTAGGGAATCCCCAAATAAACTAATAAAATATATCTATGAAAAACCCTCAATTTCACATAAATTGGCATTTCAATGTCATTTGCAATACAAAAACCACTAGAACTAATTTTTGAAGCAATAAAAAAACAAGATAAACCTTTAAATATGATATATTAATCATGTAAAGAGACAATGATTTCATAAATTTGGAGTAACCTACCAATGGATTGAAACCCCCTGAATCCTTTGTGCGAAAACTCAAACCCACCACCGCCACACTTCTATGAAGGTAAAATAGACCTAAAACCAGAATTTCTGACCATTAAATGCAAGATTAAACCCTAATTTCAAAACCCTACTTTTGGGACATTTTGAAAATCAATAATATTGTATTAAAACCTATGAAAATGAGAGCATGAAAGATGAAAACCCACTTACATGATAGATCATGAAGAAATCTCCTAAAATAAACCAGTATCTGAATTTCAAAACATCCAAAAATTCAGTTGAGGTTAAAAATAGATCAGGTGGTCATTTAGAAACTGTAATGAGGGAATGGAGTGATAAATGAAAGAGTTATGATAGAAAGAAATTGCCTCTTCAAACTTGGATTATTTGAGAACCCTTGTGATGGTTTTCCCTAATTGGTGACACATACGTGCTCCAAAGAGGGGAAAAGGTAATGAGGGCGCTCCTAAGTATGTTAGATTTGAATGGGAGGTTAAACCACTAAAAAATATTATACAATGAATAAGTTATTAAAAATAATTATTTTCAAAACTAGAAATGGGCTTCCAGACAGGGCCAATTACTTAAATAAAAACCGAAATACTCCATGATTATTAATTGCAATATTGTCTTAGTGGAATCCAAGTATGAATTATAATGGATGAAAAATGTTGAAAAATGAAGGAGTTATAAAGGAATCAAAATGTGTTTTTAAATCTATAATTTGGCTCACAGTTTGGCGCAAATCATGAAAACTCACTCATTCCTAAAAAAATGTATGGGAAACCCTGAAAAAAAAGAAATAATGGAAATTAAATTACAAATAACTTTAAAATATGTCATGGATGTGACACAAACACTAGTTACGCTCACACACCCTCAAGAATTTTGAAAACAAACCAGCCATAGGCCAATTCCACTCTGCTCTATTTGGCCCTCTCCATGCCAAATTCCAGGAAGGAAACCCTATCCACTAGAACCATGACCCATCAGAGTCTGTTGCAACTCCAACTACAACCGGAACACCAGAAGAGCCAAAAGAAAACAACAGGACAAAGTAGAAGGCATCCAAACATAATGAGAAAGAGGGTTCCACCACACCAAGAATTCTTGAGGTCTCCATCTGTGGCCTCATTTTGACCTGAAATCAAGATGGTGACCCTGTCAAACTAGACAGAAGAACTATAAAAGATAAAACAACTGGTAAAGGGACCTACTAGAGACGAGTCTTCATACATCCACCATCCTCGTCTATGTAATTTCCTTGGGTGATAGAGAAAAAACTACCTCATTGCAATACTAGCAAACCTTAATGGTCGAGGACCAAATCATCGATCTCGAAAAGGACCTCATCCCCACTACACTCAGTCACAAATGGCAGTGTGGATTCATGGAAGCCGAATGGGTGAAGCAGTAGAGGGAAGAGGAACCATGCCGAGGGAAGGGTCCATCATTATATGGGAAGATAACATAAACCTAGAGGGGAGAAAATTAGGGAGTTACCCCTTATGGGCCTATAACTCACATCTAATCATAGCCTACTCAACAATAAATCTTAGAGAACTAATGAGATACCTATAACTAATTGAAAAGATCAACAATCCTATCCAAGGTATATCACTTCTTTACTACCACATAGATTATCATCGAGTAATCATTATAGAACCAAATAATACCTTCATCCTTCTTGAAAAACAACATAAGTTCCCCCATAGTGAAGTTATCAGCCTGAGAAATCAATTTCACTCCAATTCATCTAGCTTTTACTTGAGCATCATCCACTAGGTTGGTTCCAAATGATCCGTGTGGATACAAATGGGATACAAACCCTATATTAGATAGATCTCAAATTCAAACACTCTATCATGTGGAATTACATTGATATTATTAGTTAATACATAATAGTAGAGACCCAAAATTAGAAGAAGAGTTTTAGGGGATGTCAGTGATCTCACATAATGATCTAAGTCCATCATCTGTGATGTAATCATCCTGAGGTAACTCATATCTTGTCCATATCTTCTTTATATTTTTTCTCATTATATAGTAAAAAACACATCTCCCTTATATTATGTAAATGAAAACCATCTATGTTATTAATAATTGAGGGCTTCAAATATGTTCATCCATTCCATGTTGAAAATAACATTAAAGGTCAAAATTATGATAATCATGAATTCCTATAGGTTTCCATATCTAGAAGTAACTATAGGAAACTTTGGGAATCATTGGAGATGGTTTACTATCATGTCCATTGTTGTATCAATGGATGCTAACTCAGAGGATAAGTTGACTGGTATGTCAAGCCCAAAAACTACATGGGAATATATAAAGTAATGAGAATAAATTTTATGAAAAAAGGAATTAGATAAGTTTGATGCAATCAATATATTATCTTGAATAGTAGATGGACCATCTCTACCATCTACTGGTGTATTATCCATAGTTTACACATAGCCCACAAGAGATCTGTAGCCTTTTCCCTTAGGCGAATAACTAGTTTCATACTCCTACTAATAACCAAAGATAAATCTCTAGGTCCATGTTCATGTTTGACTTTGGCCAATAACCAGAATCATTAACACAAAACTACTATAGGTTTATTTTCCTTCCACATTAATGGAATAGGATCCTATGTGTTTTGAATACCTTATCATAGTTTCTCAGCTTCCCATAGTGGAAGAACTATGGGCCACTTGCAGAAGGTGATGAAAGAGACATAAGAATATTCAATTGTATATTGCTTCTCTATTGCACATCACTAATCTTACTCTTCCTTCCATTAAAAGAGGTACTCATGCAATCAGTTGGATTTCCACCAAATTGGACACTAAAGGGTATGTTAAGACTAACTAACCATCCATATTCCATAGTTTTCTCAATGGTGGAGGCCTTCTTTAGTACCTATTGGTATGAAACCAAGTTAAAGATCCAATAATGTTATTTAATGTTTTGTCAAATTCCTATCTCGGTCTTTCTTTCCTTATGATCTACAATACCATCTACAATCAAAGGAAATAGAAGAATCTTAGTAAAACATTAAAAGTAGAAAGATACTTTCTAGGATCTCTTCTTAAACTCAATTAATTTTTGCGATATATTGAGGTTCAATGTGTTGGGATATATCTTCCTAAAGAATAGTTCCTTGAAGGCCAATTGGGTGGGATACTCACATCATCCAAAAAATCCCATAACTCCCCAAAAATTCTTGGTGGGTTTCTATAACAGGACAAATTCAAGATTCACCTTACTATATATTTATTTTTCAACTAGATTAAAGATTCCTTCATGGATTTCCTCATTGTAATTGGCATCATGTGGTCTTCCATTACCTTGATAGAATGTAGAATGTAGCACATGGAAATCCCAAGCATAGGCAACCATGGATCTTGTTAATGGATTGAATGAATCACTGCTTGCGCTACTGGAGAAGGTGTTGGAACATGCTTTGGATCATCCTCCTACTCAGATTGTACCAAATGTTTATGCAACAACAGATCTATTTTAATAAGGAATATAAGTAACATAAACAATGCCTATCAAAAGTATGGGATCACACAAGATTCTCCTATACGTATACCCAACAACCATGTTATACACCTCCTAGTAAAAACCCTTTTATTTATCCCTACATGTATAGTAACATTCGTCATATATGGACTAACACAACTACATGCTCAGTCCAAATAATTAATTTTAATAAATTATATCAGGTAAAGGGAAATTATCCCTAAAAGATAACACAAATCATGGAATTTAATGAAAAATTCACTATGTATTACATTAAAATGTATATATATGACATGTGAAACTATGTTCCTAGGAATGGTGTAGGAATATAACAAAAATATCATAAATAAAAAAATTTCATCTGAATCAACCAAGGTGAATTTAATAAATGATAATAGAAAAAACATAATTTCCCCCACTTTATTGAAACATAGAAGACCTCTATATAAAATAGAAAAGGGGTTGTCATAATTCCACTACATGAGTCCCAACCATCATATCTATGGTCTACCCTATCCCAAATCAAGGAAAATATAAGAAATCAATTAGTGGGTTGGGGTCCTTTAATAATATTCTGTAACACCCGGAACTAAACCACTAGAAGAAAGATGGAGGGTCACATGACCTCTTGCATGCCTCCATTTACATAAGATGATTCTTGAAATCCATGTGGATTTATGTTCATCACTAAGCAGGAAATAACCTTAATATCATGTCATTGGATGAATAATAATAATAAAAAAACAATATAATAAATAATTATAGTACATGTTCAAAACTGAAAAGATAAAATATAGGACACAAAAGAACATGAATGGAATCCAAAGGAGAAATCCAAAAAGTTTAAATAAACTTTTATAAATACAAAAAAGAACTACGGGTATAATAAATTTGAAAAATGACTTCTACCTACTCCATACTGCTCTGATCATTGATCCACTATAGGGCACTTTCCCTTCAATGAATCACGAGTCATAAAATCTATTAAAACACTAAAATTACCAAATTATATGTTAGTAAAAGACTGAATTGGTAACCCCAAATGTTTCTATATCCATAAGGTCTCATGTATAATAAGTGTAAAATATTATAATAATAAATGTCTAACAAGCATAAAACATACAATACAAAATTGGGAAATCCTCCACTAATCATGAAACAAAAAACCCTTTACCATAAATGCTTTGGCTGCATGTAAGATGGATAGTGAGAGAAATAAAATATAATTAAAATAGTTTTGAGGATAGTAAAACAATATTTTAATGTAGTCATGGAATCATGCGTACATTCTACCCATCACCCTTTAGGAATCATGATTATTATGATACCTATATTCCTCTTGTATTTAGAAACTATTTCACTC
Source organism: Viscum album (assembly GCA_963277665.1). Classification (NCBI taxonomy): domain Eukaryota; kingdom Viridiplantae; phylum Streptophyta; class Magnoliopsida; order Santalales; family Viscaceae; genus Viscum; species Viscum album. The sequence goes on from OY728131.1 coordinate 1,200,087,789, forward strand.
AAAATTTACTAGGAATACTCAAGCACATGGAACTTAATATTTTATAGGAATTGTTAAGTGGGTATTCAACACAGCCTCTATGGAATCCTTGTATCTCCACCAATTATTGGGTACCATGTCACTACCATTAAAAGTTAGAAACACTTCCCATCATATAGATAAACATGTCCCAATAGTCCACTGATTCTGAGCACCAATAATGAAACATTCAAATCTAGGTAATATATATATTCAAGGTAGAGAACACATGGAAAGAATAGCATCATGATAAATAGGATGTAACACATAACTATATGTGATTATAATAAATCATGGAAACAAGGTTCTGAAGTATCTATCATGGTATCGAATATCACAATGGGTTTCACAGAATAGACAAACACCAACATGTCCTCAAATCATTTTTTTACAATTTTATGAACAATCCACTTTATGGTGAGGGGGAACCTAAAAAACTGGATACCAAATTAAAAACACCACAATCATTACCATCAATCAATATACACCTCAAAACATCGAATTTAAAATTCAAATTTAAAATTCAAAAAAGTGAACCCATTATCCAAAATATCACACATAGCAACCAAGATCTACCTCTATCTGCACTCCCTAATTTTCAATTAACCCTTCATCATCATCACATAATCGGTTATCACAATCCACTGGAATAGATATTCATCACTATTATTGAAAAATGAAAACCATCAAAATGGTAGGGGTCAAACTTCCAGACCTTCAAACATTAAACAACAGAGAAAAATCAACCTTTACAGTAACATATCATGGATTCACCTTTGAATCAACAAAACATAACATGTCGGTCATCACCAATGAGCATCTGAGAGATATGTTAATAATAATATGAAAAATACATTAATGGATCCACCAAGAAGTAGAGAAAAATACTAGAAAACACCTACGAAGAAACTCCAAGAAAATAATAGGAGAAAAAATTAACGATCCTAAAAAACACGAGGAAAATACTAACTCAATATATTCTACCATGATCATCCATAAACACCCCCCCAATCCTCCCACTCCACCACTATGCCTTACTGGAGTGGAGTACGACATAATTTTTTAGGAATAAAATGGTAGAGAAACAACATATGGGGACAAGTTGTGCAAAAAAAGGAACGATGTTGTGAGACTTCACCACCAATCCATATCCACAATACCGAATAATCCATCCATACCATAATGCTAACAATAGATGGGGGAAACCTGATGTGTTAGGCTAACAGGGTGGGGAGGAAATGTCTTCAAAGCCTTCCACAATGAAGATGCCAACGTCGATCCAAAATTATAGCACGAGGGGCACACAGAGGCATTATGAATGAGAAATTGAGAAACATAAGTGAGATAAGGTATAAAGAAAACAATATGTTGAATTCTGAAAGGAAATGGTGCTCATGAGCAATGGTGGAGAAATTGTGAAGGGTTTTAGGGAGAAACCCTATACCCAACATTTATGATCTCATGTATTTATATAATAAAACATTTTCATTTCTATTATTATTTATTAATGATATATTATATTTAATCTAAAATGGATGATTTTTCAGATAGCGTACTCAACACACAACAATGAGTTTCTGGGGAATCATACATTGCACACAACTTTGAGTGATAGAGAAAAATAATATATTATTATTATTATTTTAAATGGTAGTTAATTCCTAGACATTGTATTGAAGAGAATGAATAGAACTAGCCTTAATATGATTATACATGTTTTTTATATGTCTTTACAATTTTCAAATCAATTTTTGAGGCTTAAAATAAGAACTAATTTGATTTTAAGCTTGAAATACACTAATATTTTTAAAATTTTGTTTTACCTTATTTTGAAGGAAAAAACATTTTAAGTCTTCTTTTTTCACCTTTATATGATCTATTTAAATAATAAAATTCTTCTTTTTATTGGGAAATCAAAATTTACATTGGTTGAAATTTTGGTATTTTGGGGATAATGTTTATTTTTACAGAATAATTAAAAATACTGCATTTTAATTCAAAACTATCTTTTAATCTAATATATTTATATAGTTATATTGGTCTTTTAATTGTTTTTAAAGTGTAATAGGATTATATTTTTACAATTTAGTCCAATTATGTTCACTTAAATTAATTTAACTTTTAAATTGGACATAAACACATGTTAATCTTTTGGTAGTTATTACTTCTTAAAACCCTTATTTTTGGTTTTGACAACCTAAATTAATTTTAAATTAATTACTTCAAATTTTTTGTTTTGAATTCTGAAAAATGGATTCCATATTTGGAATCAGGTGGTCCAAATATATAAAATACTTACCTTTTGTTTTTTGGACATTAGGAATAATAACTTTAGTAATTATTTTATTTACCATGGTTAAAAGGTAAATCTAGAAAATAAGGTAAAAAATAACATTTTAGTAATATAAAACTACTGTAACACATGTCCTAATCATATTGGATTAGATATTTCTGACCCTGGGCACATTTGGGTTGATTTTGGAAGCCCTTGGAGCCACATGGGAGTGATAATCACATTTTATATTAATTAATTCAATATAAATTAAATTATATCATAAACATATATATTTTTTTAAAACAATTTTTATATGGGGTTATATAAGTGATATATTGGACTATAAATAGTCATTATAAAGATAAAAATATTTCCTACATCATGGTAATTTATCTATATTTTTTAGACATTAAATAAATTAATTTATTTATGACACAATGATGTTGTAGTGATTATCTTATCAATGAATGATTTAAATAAATGAGATTATAAATATTGAAATAAATTTATTTAGAAACTTTTTATACCATCCACGAATTTTTGGAATGTGTATAACTTTTAGTCTTTTAATTAATGATGTTTTTTTTGAATGAATCAAGTTTTTATGGATCGTAAAAAAGTCAAGATATGAATAGTATAAAAACTGACATTTTTGGGTTGTTTAAAAAATGTAATTTAATTAAATTATATAATAGTCCTAAAAAACTAGTATTCAGAAAAATTAGTTAGATAATGCTGAAAATGTCATTAATGAACTACATGTGGTTCTCCTGGAATTTTATAGTAACAATAGTTCCCATGAAATATGAAAATTCAAAAAGACATGGTAAAAGTTAATGTTTTAATTACGGGTTAATGAAAAAATATATGGTTACATTTGAGACCTAGACTTGTATAAAACCTGTTAGTTGAGTGTTTTGTTACCCAAAAACATCTTATACTTTAAATAAATTACATTGGGACCATTTTAGACCCAAAATCATTTTATAATAAAATAATCATTCTAGACATTCCTACAGTGCCCCCCCTTATAAAAGGCCACCACCTCTACCCATTTATTCACACCTCTAAATCACCTTGTCTCATCCCAATTATGACCAATTAAGCACCCAATATACCTACTTTCCTTCTATAATAAATAACTTATGATGAAGGCAATTCAAGAGTGCCTTTTTGCTCAAATAAAATGATGTTACCGGATTTAGAGGTAACGACTGCTCTCAAGTTCATTTCCATAATTTTACTTCTCTAATCCCTATTATATTCTTATTTTTTGATTTAATAACCAAAAAAGTATTCTAAATATACTAGTATTTTTTTATGATAAGGTTTCAAACTACACTTATAGACACCTCTATATAATGGATATGAACATATTGTTTCTGTGTACCACAAACTACTGCCTCACGAAATGATGACTATTCAATTTTCTCCTACAACCTATAATGGTTGCAATTATGATAGAAATATATTTATATGTGATATATATTAAATTAATATTGTCTCTAAGATTATTTATTTTTCATTTACATCATACCTTTTTGTGTTCTATATTGTGTAAATACGATAATTTCATTTGAGGATGGGTAGAATACTGCCCCCTCAAAACAATACGACTTCTTCATGCCATACATGTAACATATAAAAGATGGTGTTAATTAAGTCATGCAATATATATAACATATGATATTATATTGGAATTATAATATACATATGTATCATTTCGTTTTCATTTTATTAATATGAAAAATACATGAAAGTACTGTTCATGTGTACGTACGGCCTACCATCTACATGAATGATGCATTTAATTTATTATCTCCTAATTTTAAGGATTATTATAAATAAATATATATACATGATATATATGATATTTAAATTAAGAATACTATTCTAGGGATAATTTTATTTTGGCCATATGTACAATATGTAATTATATCATGTTCATTTTCAACTCAAGTACGGAATAACGACAAACCAACTAACATTATCATAAATAATTATGTAATGTTTATAATGTGGTAATAATTGATTTAAAAATAATATTAAACTTGAAAAATGTTCATAATCTATTATAAATTAACTTATGTTTGTTATCCAACATGAATAAGAAACATACGTGACGAGTCAGATGCATGGTAAGGGAATTTGTATCAATCTCCATTCATTTAGGAAATTTTGATAGTATACATATCCTTATTTAATATGGTTTATAATTATAACCTTTTTCTTTTATATAATTTCAATAATTTTTAAAAGGAATATTTTGTTTTACGAAGCATTCTACTAATTGACAAATGGAATGTTTCTTTTTAATGTACACAGTGATAATGACCATTCCACCACCAAGGTATTATTTGGTATTTTTCTTCTTTATCAAGATATGATTTTTTTAAAAAGAAAATAAAAAAAATATAGCAATTTTACATATTTTGGTATTGAAAATGGTTTTGAGAAAATATTTATTATTTCAATATTTTGAAATGATATATTTTTATTACATTGTGGAAATGTTTTCTTTCCTTTATGAATCTTTTATGTGTTATGAATATGTTACGGGTCTTAGGAATTATTTACATATACGAGAGGTTCTATGATATACCAAGGGTGGGTGAGCCTAATATCTCTCTCCAATGCAATGGTTAATATGACATATGTTAACATTAATGTTTTTCCTAAATGATTTAGGGAATACACTATGATGGGTATTTAAAATGTAACTCCCTATGTAGCTATGAAAGCTACAATGTAAGTTTGGTATAGATTCAACAAGTTATATTTATGATTTTTCATTTCTATGTTTTATTTATAAATCTTATGATTTCAAGCGGTATGTTTATGATCATATGTTTTTTGATGGAAAATTTTGATTTCTTTTATTTTTAAGTATTGGTGGACTAATGTTTTCTTTCATTATTTTATAACCCTTGATGATATTTTTATGCACATACCATGTTGTAGGAATTTTTTTCATAGGGTGTAATGAAATAAATATAAAGGAAGAATTCATGAATATATTTATCAATAAAATATTTCTTATTTTATTTTATGAGTTTTATTATTGTGAAAAAATTGGATAGATTAGAAGTGTCTACTTTGTAATATTTGAGATGTGTTGTAATTTTTATAGACTTATTATCCAAAAACCCTAAATCTAGAAATATTATTAATGTATAATTCTTGAATTAAATCAATATTACACAATTTTTATGACTAGGGCTATATAGTTGGTATTAAAGGTCCGTTTAGATAGCTTTTGGTGTTCAGATATTTTTAAATTAATATCAATAAATTATTTTTAATTTATGGTAATATTGAAATCCTATAGAATTTGAAGATTACCATGTCCCTTAGTCTATGATATATATATTTTCAGAATGGTTTTACATATAGGAAACCAAGAAAATAAGATGGGATGACATCAAAAAGGATGAAACCTTCCAAATTAGCAACCAAAAATGGTCAGAATCAGAAATGAATAGTTTTTTTTAGTGATGGAACAATTGAATCAGGCTATAAATGGTTGTGGTACCCATGCATGAGATCATCCATATTAACCAAAAAGGAACATGTATGTAGTGAAGCATTTCATGAGGCAACATTCTCCATCATTCATAGGATCATATGAACATGTGTGAGTTGAAGGGTGGATAAAAGCATTGGAAAAGAGTTTTGATGTCATGGGGTGTTCATAACATCACAAGGTTAGTCTCTTTGTTTATCATTTTGAAGGTAAATTCGGTAAGTAGTGGTCAATGGTTAAAAATATCAGGGATAGTAAGGAGATTTATGATCCTGATTAGAATGAATTCAATGTTATGTTCATTGATAAATATTTTACTAAGGCGGTTTTATGTAGGATGGAAAAAAATTCTCAGAATTGATATAGGTGGATGACTCCGTTACTTCTTATGGAGAAAAATTTACTTCACTAGATAGGTATCTTCCAAATTTCATATGGGATCATGATAGTAAAATAAATCCATTCTACTCAGAATTAATTCCAATGTATTGAATGGATTTATCTTCTTATATGTTCAAAATTTGTGAAAAACATGTTTTTTGTATATAGAATATTGAAATGGAGTTGTTCGATGATCATGTTTTCTTTGAAAAATAACAAAATAAGAGTTCGTGGTGGAAGATAAAAGGGAATAACTATTCAAAAATGGCTTAGGGTAAGAAACATAACTTTATAGCTTGTGAAAATTGTGGTAAAAAGCACACTAGATAATGGCCTTAGAATTCTAGTAAGTGAATTTGATGTGGTCAATTGGGACATATGGATCGTAATTGAAATGAAAAATATCATGGTAGTGGTAAGAAATAATCTTCTTTATAGTCAGTAAAATATTTTAAGTGTAATGAAATATGTCATTATGAACATGACTATCCGACTAGGAGCTCAAATGATGGAAAACAGCCAAACTACATGAATAATAGGGTGGTAAAATCATTTGAAACTACTTCAGAAGATGTTAGGATATCAAAAGAAGTAGTACCTGGTACATTGTTGGTTAATTCAGATTATTCTAATGTGTTTTTCGATTATCGGTATACAAATTCATTCATTTTTTTAAAAAAATTTCTATTAAATTGGTAATTCAATCTCAATATATGAATCCTTAACTTGTGGTCAAAACACCTGAAGGAAATGATGAATAAAAAAAAATTATAAGAACCTTCCTATACTTGTGTGTGGAATGAACATACCTAAAAAGATTTTTTTTCTATAGTATATGTTTATGTTATTTTGGGTATGGATTGGATTTCTCTTAATCATTATAAGAATGAATACATAACTAAAGAGGATTCTTTTCAGAAATAATTTTAGTTTGTGTACAAGAATGAACCGTTAATCTTGATAACATATCACAAATCTGAAAAACTAGTGTAATATGGAAATTAGTGTTACCTTTCAGATATTGTTTAAAATAATGAAACTATTCAGATTAATGAATTACATGTGCTAAATGAGTGTCTTGATGTTTTTCATGTTCATTTGCATGGTATAATACCTAATCGGGAAGTAGAATTTTCTATTGACTTAGTTCCTAAGGCTAAGAAAATTTTTAAAACCCCCTTATCAAATGACTAAAATTGAAATTTTAGATTTTATGATTAAATTTCAAGAGTGATTAAATAAAGGATTCATTTGACCTGCCACATCGCCATGGGGTTCTCTTATCTCGTTTGTTAAAAATAAAGATGGTTAAATGATGATTTTCATTGATTATAGAGAATTGGATAACATCACTATTAAGAACAAGTATCATTTGCCTCATATTGATGATTTTTTTTTATCAGCTCTAGGGGGATCATCTTTTTTTGACCATTGACATGAGGTCGGGGTACCATAATTTTAATGTAATGGAAGTAGACATTCCGAATACTGTGTTTTGTACTAGATATGACTATTATGAATTTTTAGTAATGTGTTTATGGTTAAACAATGAACCTATTGTATTCATGGATCTTATGAATTGATTTTTTTGTGAGTTCTTGAATAAGTTTATGTTTGGGTTTATTGATGTTATTTTGTTATATTATAAAACTTAAGAGGATCATGAAAGTTATTTAAGGGATGTTATGTAAAATTTAAAAGAAAAGAAATTGTTTAGGAAATTTAGAATGTGTTATTTTTGTTTAAAATTATTTTATTACTTGGTCACTTTGTTTCTAATGATGGAATAACTATTGATCCTGCTAAAAAAATTTATTAATGAATGTGAAATACCCACAAATATAACTAAGACTCAAAGTTTTCATTGTTTAGCAGTGTATTACTAGAGGTTTGTCAAAAAAATTTGCATGGTTATCTAGCCCTCAAATTATGTTGGCTTAAAAGGTGTTAGTATCAGTTGGACAAATGAATGTGGTGAATGTTTTCATGAATTGAATATAATATTGGTGAATGCTACAATTATGGCACTACCTTCTAGGAATGTTGAATTATTTATCAATAATAAATCATCATTGAATGGACGTGGATGTTTTCAAATGAACAGTGGTCAAAAAATTGTTTATGCTTCATGTTAGTTGAAACCTCATGAGTTAAATTACCCTATACATGATTTGGAATTAGCTACTATTTATTTGGCTTTAAATTTGGATACATCATTTGTATGGTGTAATGTGTGAAATTTATACTAAAAAAAACATTGAAGTATATATTTACTCAAAATGAATCGAATATGAGATAGAGGAGATGACTGAACATAATTAAGGATTATGATTTCACGATTTATTACCATTTATGAAAAGAAAATTGGGTGAATAACTCTTTGATTTAGAAAAGTAATTATATATTAACCATGTTAATTTTGTTACAAGATACTTTGGTTTTTGATTTGATGAATTTTGGATTAGAAGTTCTTGGTGCAAGGAATTACTCTTTTTTTCAAGTTTCAATACAATCCTTTCTATCAGAAAGAATTAAGAAAGTGCATAATGAAGACAGTGAGTTGCATAAAAAGGTATAATTGGTTAAGAAAGGTATGTTACATGATTTTAACATTTATAGAAACACTGTTTTGAGGTTTGGAAAGATATTTTGTGTGCCTTGTGATTCGTAGTTGACGAAGGATATATTATGTGAAGCTCATAGTTATCCATTTTTAGTTCATACTCATAGTACTAGGATTTATAGTGATCTTTGAGAGTATTACTTATGGGATAGAATGAAATGTTATATTTCTGAATTTACCATGAGATGTTTCATTTTTCAATACGTTAATATAGAGTGGTAGTTACCGAAAGGGATGCTTCATCCTTATCCAGTTCCAGAGTAGAAATGGAAAATATTTCCATGTATTTTATAGTGGGATTACCAAGGAATTCTCAAGATAACAATGAGATCTAGGTATTATTGACCAATTGACTGAAGCTGCTCAATTACTTGCTATTCAAGATAATCTATCTCTAGATCATGTTTTCCAATTGTATATTAAAGAGATAGTCAGGTTACATGGAGTTCCCCTCTCCATTGTATCAGATCATTATCTTGGGATCACCTATATCTTTTTGAAAGTCCTTCTGATATCCTTGGGTACTGAATTAAATTTTAGTACAATTTTTTATCCACAATAAGATGGACAGTCAGAATGAACAATTAATACACTTAATGATATGCTACACGCATGTTCAATAGATTGCCAGGGAATTTTGGACCAACATCATTTTTTGGTTCAGTTTTCTTATAATATTAGTTTTCATTCCACTATACATATGGAACCAATTGGGGCATTATAGGGAAAGAGATGCCGAACTCCATATTTTTGTTATGAATTAGGTGAAAGAAAGTAGATGGGACCAGAATTGGTAAAGGAGATGGTAGAAAAAGTTCAGTTGATTTAGAAGAACATGAGAACAATCCAGATATGGTAGCAAAGTTATAAAGATAACCAGAGTAAGGACCTTTCTTTTGAGGTTAGTGATCATGTATTTCTCAAGGTCTCTCCATGGAAAAGTGTAAAGCATTTTGGTAAAAAGGGAAAGCCAAATTCTGAGGTTTGTTGGACCCTATGAAATCCTAGAGAAATTTGGATTAGTTTCCCACATAGAGGATTTACATTGATGTTTATCTTAGGTACATAATGATTTTCATGTTTCAATATTGAGAATGAATTTGTCGAATCCATCACATATTTTGAGTCCAGAGGTAGTTTTGTTGGAAAATTATAATTCTTATGAGAAAATATATGTCTAGATTCTTGAATGCAGAGTGGAAGTGTTGTAGAATAAGTTAATTCATTAGGTAATGGTTTTGTAGAAAAACCATATGGTTGAAGAGACAACATGGTAATTTGAAAATTATTTTAGGTATAAATTCCCCCATATATTTTATAAGTGAATAAAATTACGAGGACACAATTCTCAAAATGAGGGAATGATGAATGATCCCAGGTATTTATAGAATAAAAATTTTATTTTATATTAATATTTATGAATAATATATTAAGATTACATTAAAGGGGATTAATTTCCAGATATCCTACTAAACATGCCATAACATATATCTTTTAAATCTTACGTTTCACACAACTTTGAGTTGTATAAAAAAATAATAAATTATTATTATTATTTTAATTCGTAGTTAACTCATATCAATTGTATTGGATGTAATGAGTATAACTAACTAAAATATGATTATAATTGTTTGGTAAATGACTTTACTTTCATCCAATTAATTTTTGAGGCTTAAAATATGAATGAGTCTGATTTTAAAAATGAAATACACTAATATTTTTAAAATGTTATTTTATAGACTTCTGAAGGGTAACACTTTTTAAATAAATTTTTTTTAAACATTATATTTTTTATTCGACCAAATAAAATTTTTCTTTAGAATAGTGACATTAAAATTTACATTGGATGAAATTTTGGTATTTTCTAATAATGATAATTTTTTTAATAAATAGTGAAAAATGGAGCATTTTAAGTCAAAACTACCTTCTAATATAGTTTATTTATATAGTTGTATTTTACTTTTAATTAGTTTTTAATTGTAATTGGATTACATTATTATCATTAAATCCAATTATGGTCATTGTAAGTATTTTCACTTTTAAATTGGACATAAACACATGTCAATCATTTGATAGTTATTACTTCTTAAAAATTCACTTTTTTGTTTTGACCGCAGGAATTATTTTTAAATTAAATACTTCTTATTGGGTGTTTTTAATTTGATAAAATTGATTCCATATTTGGAATCAGGATGTCCAAATTTGTTAAATAGGTACCTTTTATTTTTTGACATTGTGAATAGTAACTTTAGTAATTATTTTATTTACCATGGTTAAAGGGTAAATATGGAAAATAAGTGTAAAAAATAATATTATTTTAATATTAACTACCCTATGAAATGTCATAATATTATTTTATTAGATATTTCTAACCATGGGCATCCTTGGGACAATTTTGGGACCACATGGTGCCATAGGGGAGCCATAATGACATGTTATATTAATTAATTTAATGTAAAGAGAAATATAACATAAACATATATATTTTAGTAAAAAAATTTATATATGGGTTTATTTAAGAGATCAATTACACTATAAATAGTCCATATAATGATAAAATTATTTCCTAAATAATTTTATAATATTTATAATTTTTAGACATTAAATAAATAATGTTATTTATGGCACAATAATGATGTAGCGATTACATTATTAATGAATGATTTAAATAAATGAGATTATGTATATTAAAATAAATTTATTTTGAAACATATTAACAATAAATTAATTTTAAGGATGGTTATGACTTTTTATATTTAATTCATGATGTTTTTTATAAATAATTGATTAGTTATGGAAGTTTAAAAAGTCATGATATGAATAGTATAAAAATTCACATAAACATTTAAAAAAAACTATTTTATTAAATTATATAATTGATCTAAAAATATATAATTATGAAAAATGACATTTATAATGTTAGAAATGTCATCAATTAATAACTTGTTGTTCTATTGTCCTTTTATAGTAACTATAGTAACCATAAATTATGAAAATTCAAGAATACATGGTTAGAGTTTGTGTTTTTAACTAAGGGTTAAAGAAAAAATATATGGATACATTTCTACCCTATACCTGTCTGAAACCTAATTTTTAGAAGTTTTAAACCCATAATAATATTATATTTGATATAAATTACTTTGGGACCATTTTAAATCTAAATCAATTTTATAATAAAATAATATTACAAGGCTTTCCTATAGTGCCCCTCCTCCCCCTTATAAAAGGCCACAAACTCTACCTATTTAATCACTCCTTTAAATCCCATTGTCTTGTCCAACATTTTCCCAAAAAATCCCAAAATCTATCCCTTAATCGTAGAACCCTTACCATGAGAATATGGAAATTTAGAAAGGCCTTTTGTCTCAAATCAATAAAAGTTACCTGATTTAAAGGTAACATCTTCTCTCAAGATCCTTTCCTTTATTTTCCCTCTCCGCACCATATTCTATTATTATTATTTAATTTCCTAACAAAGAAAATTAAACTAAATATACTAGTATTATTTATGAGAAGTTTTTTAACTACAGTTACACCCACCTATATCTAATGGATACAAACATACCACCACCTCAAAGTGAATACAATAATTTTATTTGAGGTAGTGCGAACTACTCTCCCCTAAAAGTGATATGACTCGTTCATGAAATACATGGATGGTATAAAGGATTGAATTAATGAAATTATTTAACATATATAACTTATGATATTATACTTGAATTATAATAAATGTATGTATATTTTAGTTTCCATTCCGTTAATATGACAAATAAATGAAAGGATATTTAATGAGTATATACGACCTATCGTCTCCATGAATGGTGCATTTCATTTATTATATCCAAATATTATGGAATTTTATAGAAACATATATATACTGTTTATATATGATATTTAAATCATTAATAATATTCTGGAGATAATGGAATCATGACCACATGGACAATTTGTAATTATATCAAATTCATTTTCGACTCAAGTACCGAATAACTACAAAAGGACCGATATTATCTAAAATAATTATGTAATTTTAAAATAGGGTAATAAGTGATATAAAATGAATAATAAATTTGAAAATTGTTCTAACATATTTAGAAATTAACTTTATCTTACTATTCCAGATGAACAAGGAACATACCTGATGACTCAGATGCAAGGTAAGGGACTTTATCATAATATTTTTTCATTAAGGAATTTTTTGATAATATAAATCTTTTTATTTTATACAGTGTATAATTATACCCATTTTTCTTTTAATTTCATTCAAAATATTTAACATGGAATATTTTGTTTTACAAATGGTTTTACTAAAAGAAAAATGGAATGATTTTTAATGTACATGGTGACAATGACCTTTCTGCCACCGTGAGTATTATTTGATATTTTTATTTCATAACAAATCATAATGTTTTTAAATGGAAAATAAATACCATACACCTTTTTTATGTATTTGGGTATTGCAAATATTTTTTAGGACAAAATTTTTTATATCAATATATTGAAACGATATATTGTTATTATAGGGTGTAAATGTTATCTTTTATTTATGAATATTTTATGTGTTATGAATATATTATGGTTCATGGGAATTATTTACATATACATGTGGTTATATGATAAATCACAGGTAGGTGAGACCAATATATATATTTAATTCATTGGGTAATGTGACAAAGGTAAACGTTAATGTTTCTCTTAAGAGATTTAGGGAATATACTATGAAGGGTATTCCAAATGTAACTACCAATATAGCTATGAAAGATACAATGTAAGTAAGTTATGGATTCCACAATTTACCTTTATGAATTATGATGTCTAGGTGTTATCCATAAATTATATGATTTCATGATCTCTGTTAAAGAGATTATGTATTATGATTGAAAACTACGATTTCATTGATTTGTATGTATCGAGAGACTAATGTTTTGTATCCTTACTTTATAACCCTTACTGGAATATTTAGGATCATCCCATTTTTTTGAAATGTTTTTTAACAAGGTACGAGGAAGTATATGATAAAGAAAGAATTCAAGAATATTTTTATCAAGAAAATAATTCTTGTTTTTATTTAATGTCTTTTAATATTGTGAAAAAATTGGATATAGTATAAGTTTCTACATTGTAATATTTGATATGTAATGTAATAGTTATGTTATAATTCTCTTAAACTGTTAACCTGAAAATATCGTCATTAATAAATTCTTGAATTAACTCAAGATTGTGTAATGTTTATGGTTGAAGACTTATACAGTGAGATGAGTAATCATCAGTTATGCCTATATAAAACATTACTATGGAAATATTAGTAAAAAAATATATAAATATGATAATGAACATCCTATATCATATTTTTCAATGTCAATATTAAGCTTCATTAAGTAGATCATAACTTGAATCATGTTTTCACAAACAATGAAACATGAATGAACACTAGGGACTCCTACAATTTTTTTCAATCTAATATTACAAGAGATTTGGAGTAAGGAAAGAGGAAAAAGTCAATGGTTGGAAATAAATCTTACACTAGATCATCCAATATCAATAGGAGTCTTTATGTATGGTCAAAATGCATCTTGCTGGTCTAGAAGTCTCCATGATGTAATCATTACACTGTGATGCTGAATTGTAAAAAAGAATCCCTATGGAATAAGGTGTACTATAAACACACATGGTATTATAGTACGATGCATGAATAATGGATATAGAATTGGAATGAAAAACTATAATGAAAAACAAGTTACTATAGTGTGGAATGAACCCCAAAATGACTTCCATAATACAAAAGGGAAAACTGAAGCATTTAAAATCCCTAATAATGACCCGATGTAGTGTAGGGTGAGGACTATAGTGTGAATTTGTCTTCACAAACCTTAATAAATATAAAATGATACAAAAAAATAATATAATGATACTTGTAGTGTTTAATCAGTGTGTTAAAACATTTTTTAATGCCTCTTTAATTATAAAACAAAGGTCCCTCTTCAATTACAAAATTGATTCCCCAAATAAAAACTATAATGGTATATTATAAGGCTTAACAAATGAAGACCAATGTTTGGACCACCTATCTAAAACAAATACAAAAAGGTCTCTAAAATATGGTCTAGAACACGATGACATCGCCTCTATGATCATCCAAACATAGATAAGGATACAAAACAACCTCCATCAATCATCATCCCAATATTGCAACCATTTCTCATGCAGTGTTGAATTATATTTATAGTAGGGATACAACACTACCATAAATCATGTAGTGTGGTGCCCCATAATTTAAAATAAAGTTACCCAAAGAAGAACGAAAGTTTCCCTATGTATTTATACACTCTAAATCCATTTACCCAAACATGGATCAACTAAAACGATAAGGGAAGAATAAGAGAAAAAGGAATTCCATTAATGAATAAATTATTCTAGGTTTTAAAAACTACACTGAAATAGGGTATTGAGATGTCCTCTTCCTAGGAATAGTGGAATCTCTATAATAATCAATCAATTACACCATGCTATGATTAAATCATAATAAAAAACTATTTTTGGTTAAATATATATTTCCAGGGAACTATGTAGAATAATATGGGAGATCACCAGAGAAAGTGGTTCCCCTTAAAATAATGAAAAACACGGTCTAAACTACCCCTTGTTCAATGAGGGAGAGCTAGTGGGAGAGGGCCCACCCCTAGTCCATATGAGGAGGAGTGGGTGATGTGGTAGATATGTCCCCAACTTATGTTAGTGGGGGAAAATACTCATTTCCAATATTAATTAACTCATTTTTGTAGGTGGCCAACAATAGGATTTATTTAACACTATACATGCCATTGGTTAGTTTGTACTAGGCCACCACCTAGCAGGTTAGCCTAAGCCAAAATCCGCGATCTTTTTCTAGATAGAAGATATTCAACATAAAAATACAAATTCCATAAATCCCAACCACCCAATAATACCTCTAAAATTATATTGGGCCTCTATATTTTTAATTAAACCACATTTTCATTCCAAAATTCATTTTTAGGGCACATAAACCCCTAGATTTCCACATCAAATTCTAGGTAAAAAATCGATCAACACCGTATTTAAAATTTTCTAATTAACTTGGGAATATTTACATTATTATGGACACAAGAAATTGAAATAAGGTATTAATAAAAATATCTCCTTGTAAGAATATTATATTATTTTGAACGAAGTGAAGATGACTGCTAGATATATAGGTTCATATGAGATTCTTGATTTCATCTATATGGTAATTTTTTATGGAGAATCCATTGAACATCTCCAAATTTCATGATATATTTAACATATCTCTTTTAATGAATAGATTAATAAATCGTTCACATTTACTAAAAATAAAGGTTGTATAGCTATATCATGATCTTTTATATATGGAATAACTGGTGGATATTTATTAACTAATAGATAAAGTGCCATAAAACATGACCACTCACCATGTCAACGTTTTGTGGTGATATAATAAATTTCAGGATACTACATAAGAATCTGAGGATATAACTAGTAATATATATGCTCATATATTTCTATTATAATAATAGAATTTTAAGGAAAAAATTTATTTATGGGGGGGTATACTTTCACACCCAATGAATTAACTATATATTTCTCTATAATAAATTCAATGTGTTCAATAGATAATCATACGCACAACACCAAACAATATGAAATAATGGTTTATTAATACACAACATTAACACCATTATTATATTTTTAAATGATATTCATTAAAAATTTAACTTTTTGAAGAGTGTAAACTTTAAATAATGAAATAAGATTAATCCTATGAAGCGATTCTGATTTTTTTATTTATGTATTTTTTGTTAAATTTAATAATATTAAGGAATGATATAAAAAATATATTGATAAAGATGACGTAATAATTATTAAGATTTATTAAGGATTACCATAAATGTTTAATTAATGAAAATAAATAATAGTAAAATATTTCATTATTAAATAAAAAATGTTTTTTAGATACATCATTTTATTTATATAGTTTTTTAAATAAAATCTGATTTTTTTTAAATAAACTACTATAATAGTATTTTCTAGACATTTAAATAATTTAATTATCATTTAAACAAAAATTAAAAAATCTATAGAGATAATTACAAAAGAATATAATGGAAAACGAAATATTAACATAAATATAATTTTTTTCAAATGCGTAATGAGTTTTTATATCAATAATTCAAATTAAAAACTAATAAATAATGAAACTATTGAACATTTTATATAATATAATAAAAAAATATAAATTAAAATTTATTTAATTATTTGTACTAGTATATGAATGATAATGAAATCACTTTAATGCTTAAACATAAATATTTTTTTATAAATGTTTTTATGTATTCTTTTGATGAAATTATATTTAATATTTGATACATCCACATATAAAATCTATTAAAATTAATTTAATTTTTAGGATAAACATATTCAATATTATTTTAAATGATCATACTAATTTTATTAGTGATAAAAGTAAGTATATTTATATTACAACTAATCATATTACTAAAAAGTTTATATTTTATTTCCACTTTACCATGAAAATTTCTTTATATTATTTAACCGTTAAGGGTATTGAGAATGGTTTCACTCAACTGATATATAAAAGTGAATCACTTATCCGCACTTATTCACAAACATTAAGCACCATAACTCTCTAAGAAATAACTGAATAAATTCCTAAATATCTTATCCATGTTTTATAGTTATAGGAATCACCAAAATACCATCTTATAAAGGCTAAAGTAGTAATACAAATGAGGATATCTAAAGAAGAGGTAGTTTTCTTAACCGTCTTCTTCAATGTTTATTTGTCCATCCACCATCTATAAGGTTTCTATAACCAAACCAAAATAATATAATGAGTATCATTATTATAATAATGTGTTATTATGTTGATAAAATAGTCATTTTCTACATATATTATATCTAATGGAAAATGAAAACACTACTCATGTGTATGAGCATACTACCAACTCAATGAAGTGATGCATATAATTTTTTCACACCACTTATCATTGATGGTTATATAGATGAATTAAATGAATATATATGAGGTTTAAGAAATAATTATGATTATTTAATGATAAATTTTTTTTACAATTTTTTATATCTTCATAAAACATAAAAAAACACGCATTCATACATACGGTCTACTGCATCCATGAAGTGTTGTACGTTATAATTAATCAACACCAATCATGTATAGTTTTACAGTTTGAATAATGATAAAACATATTTATAAAATTATTAAGATTATGTATTTGAAAAAACAATGATCATAAGTGATGGATTGTAATCACTATACCTAAATTTGTTTGGAAAATACAATAGTTGAGACACAAATATACATTTTTAATGAATAATTATTAAGAAATAGCTAATTCAAAATAATATATTAATGATATATAGTATTAAAAGTATAAATATATTTTTTTAATAGATTTATAATATGTATAAATTAATTATACATCATGTGAATGTGTGTATGATGAAATTCAGAATAATATATAGTGTTTTAAGTTCCGACCACACATTTAATGAGTATTTTTTATGATTTAATAAACATTGAAGGAACTATGTCACGACCCTTCCTTGGGGCCCATGTTAGGACTACCCCAAGCCCACCTTCTATAGGCCAGGGGCTGGAGACTAGAACCAAAGGCGTAATCATGATAAAAAGGGAAGTTATTTCCTTAAATAAGTAAAAAAACAACAGAGTACGAAACTAGAAGTAAACACTAAGTAAATCTGTATACAAAAGAAAGTGATGAATGTAAAGGGACCAGAAATACAATCCCAACAGTAAAGTACAATCAACTGTAAATCTAGTACAACTGCAGAAACAAAAAAACAACTATTGAGTCATCCTCTGGGAATCCCACCTGAAGGGTGGGTATAGATGGCCTCCTCAGCACCCCAGGTCCATCAGTCCACTCCGTGAACGTCTTGCCAAGTGGTCCACCTTCGGGTACCGTCCAGCTCTACAACTCTATACTCCGATCAGTGTTGTTCGTTGTCTGCAACCAACACAATGAAGTGCGGGCATAGACCATACCGGGGTGTTTATAATGATACTCAGTAGGGACCCCGAGACACCTGAAGGTCTCCCAGAATCCACAATGGATAAACCACAGAAGAAAGATACAATCACAAAGTATCAACCAACCCTAGTTAGGTATATGCCCATACATATACCTAAGTTATCAATCACAGTTCGGCTCCAACTCTCGAGCCCAAGAACAACCCGGTCTACACAAGAATTAAAGTCAATCACCTTGAAGATAAATTATTGAAAGTCAATACTCACCTCACACAGGTATACAACTTTCGTAGAGTCATAGAGATGGTCAGATGTAGTCACTGATTTATCTAAGCTGTCAGACCCACAGAGGATACATGACCAGCTAAGTTGTTGGATCAACACATGATACAAGACCAGCTATTCTGTTAGTCCCACACAAGATATAGGAACAGAATTCCAAACAATTGAACCCACATAGGAATATAGTATAGTAGTTTTCACTTTCAAACCCACATAGGATTCTGGTGCAGTAGATGTCACTGTCGAACCCACGAATGATTTTGGTATAGTAGTCGTCGCAGCCAGCCCTAGGGTTCCCGCACAGAGCATGCTCAATTCTAGGAGGTTCCGCTCCTCAAGCCAAGTGTCAATACATAAAAAATGTCTTTATTTGATGTATCCTGTAGTTCTGTCTCATCATAAGAATCTCAACGCGATAGACGATACGTCTACCAGACGCCCGCTATGAGAGTAATTGGCATTTCCGTTCAAGGGGCCCGGTTTAATTTATGCTTGATCCAAACCATGCCATTTTCCAAATTTGTCCAAAAGTCACTTAGAGTATCCCAAAAGTACCAATTCATTGCGAGTGTCCCATTCCTGCAGACGTCGCATCGATCAGACACGCCGTCAAGATGATATTCACATTTAAGCGAAGACGGGCCCGGCCCGTCATGCACAGTGGGCTGGTGGGTCGGCCCGACCCAGCTTGGCGGGTCCGACCTGGCTGGCGGTCGGCCCTGCCCAGTGGGGTGTGGCCCACCTGCAGACTTGGCCCGTGCTGTGGGCCGGTCCAGTTCGCCCGACGGTGCCACGCGCAGCCTCCCCCTCCTATGTTCGTCCTGCCTTAGCCGGCCGGTTCGAACCGACACATACGGGCCGCGTTGCGGGCCGCGGTTCTCCCCACACAGCACCATGTGAGTGCCACAGTTCTCCATCCTAGCCGGCAGGTGGCCAGATGGTCCTTCCAGCTGAGCAGCCCGTGTTTTCGGGCCACGTTCTCCCTCCATGCGGTGCCTTCGTGCGACTCAACTCCTAAACGCGGGCCGACTGCATCAGCCGGCTAGTTGTCCCATGGTTTGGGCGGCCCGAGAGGCCACTGGTCTCCCTCCACGTGCCCGACATGCAGCCGACACCTCCAGTCTCTGAGGCCATTGCCTCTTATGCCCTGCAGTTCTTCTCCTACGCGGTGCAATGTCACTGCGCTCTTTCGGCTTTCCCTCCAACTTCAATCAACAAAAACCAACGGAGGGGCATCGGTCCATGTTGGTTTAGCCCACACCCTCTTCATAAGGTGATAAAAAGTAACCACCAACGATACCAAACAAACAAATAGGAATGAGGGTACCATTTATAGATTAAAAATAATCTAACCCCCTACCTCATATTGGTCATTGTACGTTGATGAGTCACTGAAGTCATGCGTCGCGGATTACGGATGTCGTTCTGTCAATGTCGAAGGGAGTAGAATTCGATGAAGAGGAGTCGTGATGACACCTTCGATGTACTCCAAAGACGGTGATGCTTCCCTTCCTTGCTCCGGGCGATGAAGGAATAACAAGATGCTCATTGTTCTTTGAAGATGAAAGGCGTTCATCATTGGAATATAATTATGTTCCTCCAAGATTTATCCAATGAAAGTTAAGCCAAAATATTAGAGATAGTTCTCTATTATTTTTATGGCACAACAACTCAAGAGTTTTCTTCCATTTTTTTTGGCAACACATTAGATTAATTGTAGAGGTATGGATTCAAAATTCAAACAAGGGAGTTGGAAAGTTTCAACATTAAATTGGGGGAGTTAGAAGTTTAAGAGACTCTCCAAATTAAATGTGATTTACATGGGGGTTCAAGCTGGGTTGAGGAGTTTGATGCTCATGTGGGACCTACCACAGAATATTCTCCCCTGGGAGGTTATGTGGGGGTGGGCCCCACCTCCAACTTCCCTTTGGAGAAATTAACCACCACCAAAATAAAAATTATGTCACACATAATTTTTAGTTAATATATTAAGAATCTCTAAAAACTAACTTCCATCCTCGATAAAGTGCAACTGCAGTAAAGGTATCCTTAAGAGAATACCGGAACAGTGATTTCATCGTTGTCCTCAGAATTCAATTCCGAGAACCATTTCAAAAGATATAAAATCCTGCACATATGTTTACTGAATGTACCTGAACAAAACATCAGAAATTGATTCCGGGCACACCGGGCCTCGGAATCAAGAGCAGTCAGAAACTACAGGCTCGCAAAATTACAATGTATTTAAAAAAAATTAAATGGAATTTTCAGGTCTTTACATTATCTCCACCATAGGGCTTTACATCCTCTTAAGCTATAACACACACTAAGGGGACAAATGGGGGTACTGAGCACGCATCTGAGCCTCCCGCTCCCATGTGATCTCCTGGAGGTTCCCATGCTACCAACGAATGCACACCAAATGAATCGACCATCCATGCAGGACCCTCTCTTGTTGATCCTAAATACCCACTAGAACCTCCTTGAATGTCGCCCCATCATCAATGTCCAACTCCCCATGTTTGATGATGTGGGTTGGGTCGTGCACATATCTCTTCAACTGAGATATGTGGAAGACATCATGCAACCGATACAACTGAGGTGCAATAGCTAGGCGGTAGGCCACCTCGTCTACTCTACTGAGGACCTGGAACGATCTGATGAATCATGGAGATAACTTGCTGCCTCAGCCAAATCTCTGTAGTCCTCGTTGAGGTGAGACCCATAGGAAGACATGGTCGCCATCCTCGAACTCTAGTGGTCTCCATCTCATATCAGCATAGGATTTTTGTATGCTCTGTGCAGTCTTCATCCACTCCTAGATGATCTGCACCTTCTCCATCGTATCTTGCACCATCTCTGGTCCTACAAGTGCTGACTCACCTAGGTCAGTCCAACATAGAGGTTATCTGCATGGTCGGTCGTACAGTTCCTCATAAGGTGTCATCCCGATGGTAGAGAGGTAACTGTTGTTTTACACAAACTCTACCAAGTGTAAGTGATCCTCCCAGATGCAACCAATGTCTAAGACGCATTCACGGAGCGTGTCCATGAGAGTGTGAATGGTCCTATCAGTCTGGCCATCCATCAGAGGATGGAAAGCGGTGCTCAAGCAAATTTGTGTCCTGAAAGCCTCCTGCAACCCCTTCCATAGCCTGGATGTGAAACAGGCATCTCGATCAAAGACGATCACCGATGACACACTATTAAGATTTATGATCTCTTGCATGTAGAGGCATACCAAACTCTATACTGAGCCATGTGCTCTGATCGGTAGAAGTGGGCCGACTTGGTGAGTCGATCTACGATCACCCAGATAGAGTCATGACCCCTGGATTTATGTGGTAACCCCATAAATAAATCCATGGATATCTCATCCCAATTCTACTCTAGGACCTCTATTGTATAAACCAATCATACTGGAACCTGGTGCTCTGCCTTCACGTGCTAACAAGTGAGGCATCATGAGACAAACTGTACAACTGAATTCTTCAAACCTGGCCACCAGTACTGAGACTGAAGTCCTAATACATATTCACCACTCCTGGATGTACCCTTAGAGGGAATGTATAGAAATCCCTCAACACATCCTCCTATAGTGAAACAGGTACCATGGTACGTCCTCTGAAATGGATGGCGTGCTCCCCACCTTCAGAAAATCCATCAGGTGCATGAACTGTTGATATCTGAGCACATTGAGTCTAACTGTCAACGTCCCCACTATGTTCCTCTCTGACTCACTGAAGATGTTGAGGAGTGACTTTGAGAAATGGCATAAAGGCTGGACCATCTCTATTTACAAAGGATATCCGCAACGCGGTTAGTTGCTCTGTCTCCTCTCCTAGCAGCTGAATGCCAGATCTCCTACTGAGAGCATCTGCTACAATGTTACCCTTCTCATGAGTTTAGACTATCTCGAAGTCATGATCCTGGAGGAACTCAATCCATTGTCATTGTCTCATGTTCAGGTCCTTATGCAAGAAGATGTACCTAAGACTCTAGTGGTCAGATTAGACTATAAAACGCTCACCCATTAGATAGTGTCGCCACATCTTCCAGGCGAAGTCCACTACTGATAACTCTAGGTCATGGGTAGCGTAGTTCTTCTCATGTTATCTCAACTACCGTGAACCATACATAATAACTGCTTGCTCCTACATCAGGACACACCTGAGTCTGGTCCCTGATGAATCACAGTAAACTACATACCCAATGCCCTCATTCATTAGCTTCAAGATGGGCGCACTGGTCAAACTCTGCCTCAGCTCTCAAAATCTATTTTGGCGTCTCTCTGACTGCAAGAAGGGTTTCCCCTTCTTCATCAAAGCTGAATGTGGTGATGTAATTCTGGAGAAGTCTAGCACAAATCTATGATAGTACCCAGCCACTCCCAGAAAACTCCGTACCTCTGTCACATTCTTGGGTGGCTCCCAAGAAAGTACTTCCTTGATCTTCAATGGATCCACTGAAAATCCTTCCTCTGAGATGACGTGTCCCAAAAAGTGAACCTCTAGAATCCAAAACTAGATCTTCGAGAGATTACCATAAAGATAGTGATCTCGGAGTGTGTCCAGTACTAACTAAAAATGGTAGGCATGCTCCTCCTCAGTAGTCGAGTAGATCAGTATGTCGTCGATGAAGACTATGATAAAGAGATCTAGGTAAGGTTGTAATATCATGTTCATGAGGCTCATGAACATTGCTCGATCATTATTTACGCCGAAGGGCATAACCAAGAACTTGTAGTGGCCATACTGACACCTGATGGTCATCTTCTGCAAATCCTCATCTCGAACTCTAAGCTGGTGATAGCCTGACCTGAGGTCTATCGTCGAGAACCATTGTGCTCCATTGAGCTGAAAATATAGGTCGTCTATCCTTGGAAGTGGGTACATGTTCTTCACGGTCTCCTGGTTCAATCGATGGTAGAAAACACACAGTCACAAGCTCCCACCCGCCTTCTTGGAGAACAAAATCAAAGATTCCATGGGTGAAACACTAGGTCAGATAAATTCCTTACCCTATAAGTCCTCTAGCTGTACCTGCAGCTCACGAAGCTTAGTGCAAGCCATCCGATATGTTGGAGTAGATATCGGTGTCGTCTCTTGGTAAAAATCAGTATATAAGTCCACCCCTCTGCGAGGAGGTAGTCCTGGAACATCACCAGGGAAAACAGCCATGTACTGATCCACCCCAATAGGAAAACATGGAATCCACACATCAAATGCTCTAAGGATGAGCCTAGCCAAATGATGTGTGATCGGATGACCCCTCCTCTGCATAAGTCCATCTTGCACTGCAAAGGATCCCTTCTCGTTGGTAAAGGTGAACCTAGTCCCATCCCTGCGGATACACCACAATTTTCACCTGATACAGTTAATTTGGGCATGAACTGTGTATAACCAGTCCATACCCAAGCTAACATCGTAAGGCCTCGATGCCGCTATGAGAAGATCCCAGCCAAAGCTCTCGCCTCCTAGAGTAAGATCACACTACCATAACTAGTGTGTAATCATCGATTCTACTGCTGTAGGAGTCTCTAGTCATAAGGATCGTGTAAATGGCTCCGTTAGAATCTCTGAGCTTCGAATGAGGGATATGGCAATAAAATAATGACTTGCACCTGTGTCTATAAGTACTGAAATAAGGGTGTAGTAGACACAGATAGTACCTCGAATCATCTCAGGTGTTGTGTGGTCATAGTCCTCGACTGCATGGAGCTGAGCCCACCTCTATCCGCCAGCTCACTGTGTTCGTGGTGGACCACCTGGTGGTGGTGGTGGTGGTAGAGACTCGAAACGTCGTCCACCACCCGCTGCTCGGCCATCTCCTCTGCCATGTCCGCCTACTCCCGGTGGACCACCACGACCGAACCTATACCTCTTCCTGGGAGGTCCCATTACCATCTTCTGCTCATCTGAATGGCGAGTCGAGTAGTCTAGAGCCATGTGGCCCTTCCGTCCACATGCAAATCACTGTCTTCTCCTCCTATTGTTAGCTCTGTCTCGTGTGCCCCACACAACTGATCCTGTATCCTGGGGTTGCCCACCTGATGGACTGGTCCACTAGGACCTCTGCGACAACTATCTACTGTAGGCTATAGAAGACACAGCTATGTGTCACCCTGAAGTTGGTCTCACTCATGGTGTCTTCTCAACAAGGAAACTCTCCACTATAAGGGCTCTCTCCCGCACCCCTGGCGGCATCAGAATGCTGAGGGGAATCACTGAAGCCCTGATCTCATGCCTGAGCCCCTGCTCAAAGTTCTAGGCCCTACAGAACATATCTCGTACCATATCTTTGGAGTAGCAAGAGAGGTCAAGGAACCTCACTGTGTTCTAAGCTAATGTCATACTGCCCAGCTACAGATGAAGTAACACCTGGATCCGCACCGCACAAAGGGTGGCTTCAACAAACTCCTAGCGGAAAAGACTCTCGAAGTCTTTCTAGAGTAATGATGCCTCGTCATGCACTGGGAGCATCATGCTCCACCATCTGCTTTCTACCGCATGCAGGAGACTCATAGAAAGGATCACAATGAGGTCGGTCGGTGTCCCTAACAATCTGGAAACACTCACGACAACCTCCAGTCAATCCTCAGCTACCTGTGAGTCCGTCTCTCCACAGAACCTAAGAGGTCTCTAGCACTAGAAATCTTGCAACACACTTAGGTGGCATGAACTCTATACTGCTAGAGATTGTGGTATCGGTGGCACATTGGGTAGTGGTATTGTTGGCACCTCCGCTATGATGGGGCTCTACATCGTGGCCTCGTCGCTCGGTGGGCTACCATCTCATAAGAAACTCAGAACTTTAGTTGGCTATCTTTGTGGGTCCATCATGAAAATAAATAGTTGTTCCATGGGTAAAACCATATACCTGGTGACATGACGCATTGTAATCATGAAGAATTTTTTTTTAAGGGAAACAAACACACAATCTGTGTTTTCGTGCACTGAGTCAGTGATCAGAAGTCAGAGTCCTGGTGTATGGATATGTCAGCCACCGCCCCAACACTGGTTTCCCTAAACTGATAACCACACCCAAGACACTTAACACTATTTCCGTTAAAAGAATCAGAGTCCAAGTTCTGTGCTAGAACCGACTCCTCTGATACATATTTTTCATGACCTGTCCTCAGTGCATGTGTCGTGACTACCACAATCCTGCCTTCCAAAAGCCAGTGGATGGCGACTAGCACCAAAGGTGTAATCATGATAAAAAGGGAATCCATTGACTTTAATAAGTAAAAAAACAATATATTAGTTAATTGGAAGTAAACACTAAGTAAACCTATATAAAAAATAAAGTGTTGAAAGGAAAGGGGCCGGAAATACAAGCCCAACCATAAAGTACAAACAACTGTAAATCTAGAACAAATGCAGAAAGGTAAAAAAGAAACTACTGAGTCGTCCTCTAGAAATCCCACCTAATATATGGGTACATATAGACACCTCATCACCCCAGGTCAATCTGTCTACTCCGTGTACGTCTTTCCAAGTGGTCCACCTCCGTGTACCGTCCAACTCTACAACTCTCTACCTCAATCAGTGTTGCTTGTCGTCTGCAACCAACACAACGAAGTTCGGGATTAGCCTATGTAGGGGTGAGTTTAATGATACTCAGTAGGGACCCTGAGATCCACGATGGTCTCCAGAATCCAAGAAGGATAAACCACAGAATAATGATACAATCATGAAGTATCAACCAACCCTACTTAGGTATATTCCCATACATATACTTAAGTTATCAATCACAGTTCTGCTCCAACTCTCGAGCCCATGAACAACTCAGTCCACAAAGGATGTAAAGTCAACCACCTCAAAGATAAATGATTGAAAGTCAATAATCAACTCACACAGGTATACATAATTCGTATAGTGATGGAGATGATCAGATGTAGTCACTGATTTATCTAAGCTGTCGGTCCCACATAGGATACAAGACCAGTTAAGCTATCAGACCCACATAGGATACATGAACAGATATTCTGTTAGACCCACATAGGATACAAGAATAGAGGTCAGAACTATCGAACCCATGGAGTATTTCGGTATAGTATTCGTTGTTGTCAATCCCATGGAGGATTCTAGTACAGTAGTTGTCGCTGCCGGCCCTAGGGTACCCACACATAGCACGCTCGATTCTGGGAGGTTCTCCTCCTCGATCCAATTGTTAATACATAAAATAAGTTATGTTTTCATGTATCCCATAGTTCTGTCTCACTATAAGAAACTCAACGTGACAGATGGGACGTTAATCAGACGTATGGCCTGAGAGTTATTGGCATTTCCGTTCTAGGGCTCGGTAGAATTTACGCTTGATCCAAACCCGTCCATTTTTCAAATTTGTCCAAAAATAACTTAGAGTTTCCCAAAAGTATTGACTCGTTGCGAGGGTCCCAGTGCTATAGATGGCACATCGATCAGACACGCGGTCTAGAAGATATTCGAATTTAAGCGAAGATGGGCCCGACCTATCAAGCCCAGTGGGCCGGCTGGTCCGCCAGTCCGAGTTCGGCGGGTCCGACCCGGTTGGGGGTCAACCTGGCTCGGTGGGGAATGGTCCGCCTTCAGACTCGGCCCGCGATGCCTGCCGGTGCGGTTCAACCAGCGGTGCCACCTCCTCCTTTGCCCCGCCGGCCGTAGCCTGCTGGTTCGACTCGGTGCATGCGCACCGCGTTGCGGGCCGCGGTTCTCCCCCACGGCACCTACGAGCACTGTTTTTCTTGAGCCCATCTGGCAGGTAGCCAGCCAGTTTACCCAGACAAGTGGCCCGCAGTTGTGGGGGGTGGTCCTCCTCTGCGCGACACCTGCGGGGGATGCGGTTTTCCATCCAAGCCGGCAGGTGGCCGACCAGTTCTTCCAACTGAGCGACACATAGTTGCGGGATATGGTCTCCCTTCACGTGGCGCCTTCGTGCACCACAACTCTTACAAGAGGGCCGACTGGATTGGTCAGTCGGTTGTCCCACAGTCTGAGCAGCCCGAGCGGCCGCCAGTCTCCCTCTATGCGGCCGGCATGCGGGCGCTGCTGTCGCCGCCACCATTGGTCTCCGACGTCGCCGCCTCTTTTTCCCCTTAGTTCTTCTATGGCGCGGTGCGATGGAACCGCTCCCTTTTTGATTTTCCTCCGATGTCAATCAAAAAAACCAAAGGAGGGGTGTCGGGCCGTGTTGGTTTTCCCCGCACCCTCCGCATAAGTTAATAACATGTGGCCACCAAAAATCCCAAAAAAACAAGGAGGAACGAGGGTATAATTTATACATTAAAAATTATCTAAACCCCATACCTCGTATTGTTCATTTTACGTTGAAGATTTGTAGAATACATGTGTCGTAGATGACATACAACGTTCAGTCAACGTCGGAGGGAGTACAGCTCGATAAAGACGAGTCGCGATGACGCCCTCGATGTACTCCATAGATGGCGATGCATCCCTTACCTACTCCGGGTGAATAAGGATGAACATGATACTCATTGTTCTTCAGAGATGACGTTCTTCATTGGAATAGAATGGTGTTCCTCCAAGAGTTATCCAACAAAAGATAATCCAAAATAATAGAGATAGTTCTATATTATTTTTATGGTACAACAACTCAAGAGTTGTCTTCCATTAATTGTGCCAACACATTAGATTAATTGCAGAGGGATGGATTCAAAATTCAAACAAGGGTGGTGGAATGTTTCAACATTAAATTGGGGAAGTTAAAATATTAAGAGACTCTTCAAATTAAATGTTAGTTACATTGGGGTTCAGGGGGATTTGAGGAGTTTGATGCTCATTTGTTCCCCACACCATAATATCCTCCCATGGGAGGTTATGTGGGGGTGGGACCCACCTCCAACTTCCCTTTGGAGAAATTAACCACCACCTAAATAAAAATTATGTCACACATTATTTTTAAATAATTTATTATGAATCCCCAAAAATTAACCTCCATCCACGGTAAAAAGAAACTGCGGTAAAGGTCTCCCTAAGCGAATACTGGTGATGTGATTTCATCAGTGTCCTTGGATTTTAATTCCGAGCACTGGTTCAAAAGAAATAAAATCTTGCACATAAGTTTACTAAACGTACCAGAACAGAACTTTAGAAATTGATTCTTGGCAAACCGGGCATTGGAATGAAGTTCCGTTAGAAACGGCGGGCTCGTAAAATTTCCATGTATTTAAAAAAAATTCTACGGAATTTTCAGGTGTTCAAAAATTATATGATTTTTTATCAAACCCCATTTATTTTATTATCATAAAATTCTTCCAATTGTTTTCATATAGAAATTATATTTTATCCACTATTATTATAGAAATAACTGAAATGATTGTTTATGAAAAGCTGATCGTATCCCTTATTTAACGATGATATTTTCTTCCCTCCAAAAATAGGATCATTAGAATTGTTTTATTGATGTTTTTCCCAAAACATAAATTTTTGACAAATTTATTTTCTATTATCATTAAATCACAATAAAAATGTATAAAATAAAACTTTTTATGCATTTTTTGTATGACTCAGTCTTGACACTCTTTTCAAAATTTTGGAAATAATTTTTTTATTATATATGTCATGAATATGATTTCCTTAATTATGTTATTTATTCATGATTTTTCATAATTCACATGTTAAAATTGTTTTCAAAATATAATTTTATTTCAATTTTATAGGAATTTCTATATTTTGAATGTTACTGAGTGAAAATGACTTATTCTCTTTTTTATTAAAGAATATTTCTAATAATTTTTTTAAATTTATTTTTCACCTATCATAGTATCATTTAAGGGTTTTCAAAATTCACAAGTAATATAATATTATGATTTCATAAAATTTATTTTTTTGATGGATTATGATGATTATATTTTATTAAATTTTTAATAAAATAATTTTCTTTCCAAATAGTTAATTAGGATACTATGATATATTAAATTATTTCATGGTTTTATTGGGAACAAATGAAAGGATTTCATTATGTGATTAGTGGAATGGAATACTAATCCAATGCATTGGGTAATGAATTGTATCTCATTATTTAATATTATATGGTATGGATATAAACCCAATCCACTCTAAGAACATTTCAAACCTTGTTTATGAGAATGTGGAGTGAACCGAATTATTTGGGCGACTTTGTCCATAAGGATTGGAATGGGAGTGAGAGATTACTATGTTATTGATATTAAATGATTATAAATTTCCCATACACTTATGCGTTATTCATATGATATATTGTAATGTATATTTTTTTGATAATTATACACTCTTATGACTCATATCATTGGTTATGTTAAGTCTTTTTACCAAGACTCTTTTTAATGGACAATAACACGATGTATATGTTTTGGTCTATTGTGATTATTTTATCACACCCTTATTCTTGTATATTTCTCACTTATGATCATTTTTTGATATATCACATTTTTATCAATGCATAGAATTTAATATCACAATTTCTTATGCATCCATTTTCCTTGGTTATAATGAAAAGTTTTAAGTATTCTATTTATAAGAAGGGTGCATAGTGTGAATATCATTTATAAAGATTTTGGATGAATTTCATGAAATAATGTTTTTATGTATTAATTATCAAAAAAAAACCTTTATGGTTATCAAGCATGAATTATTATGATACTTATTTAATATTCATCTAAAATGATATAATATTTATGTATGTGAGTCTTGGGTCACCTAAGTTGGTCTATTCTCCAATCGATGGAGATTGGTTACGATGAGAGACTACATATTACACATTAAATAGAAATAATATGCATGTTCAGGCATTTTGGTTATCAATTTATCACCCTATGATTTGACATGTATACTTATATGTATTTGGTATATTTCAAATGTGTACAGACACTACATATTTTCATATTTCAAAGGAACCCCATAAGTGGTACCCAAGTGATATTATTTATCAAACAATACATGGGTAGCCTATTTTGTATGAATATCATAATGCTTATTTTTCAGGTGAAAAATTATATAGGAAATATAAATAGAATATCTATGTGGGTATTTAGGTGGCTGGTCTGAGGATGGATTCATGATTTTATTGTGTAGTCTCCCCTTAGTTTAATCGTCTATTTTTATTTTGATTCTGATCATCCTAATAGGTTACTCTGATAATATATGTTAACATGTTGAGATTGTTTATCATTATATTTTAGCATATTAATATTTATATTTTTCATGGTTGGATATTATTTTCATATCCATTCCCACACAGAAATGTTAATATTGATTAATCTATTTACATATTATTTAATATGATGATACTGAGAGTATGGTATCATTATATTTAATAGATACCCTCTCTAAATTTTAGAAACCTCCTCTGTATAGGTATTTATGTTTGAGATCATTTATCACACTTGGATGGGGTTAGTGGTATAATATCTCATAACCTACACTCCCAGATTCAATACTGAAATCATAAACTTTACATTTCCATCTTTGATACCATAAAGGTGACCCCAACTTTCTCCATCCAAAGAATACTATATAAAATGTAAAAATTGGATCACATGCATTCTCAACAACATTTTACTTTTAGATTCATATATAATCTGTTCCAAATATTATATAAAAAATACTATTAAATTCGAGAGAGTACCTTTCTAACTATACCTTATTTTTTATATTCCATATTAGGTCATCAAGATCATAAATAATAAATACTTCTAGAAATAATTAACTCAAAATCATACTTAATAACTTGGGGAAAGAGAAACATAATTAAGGTGAGCTCAAATTCTTAGTATGGGTAATCATAATCATTAAAAAATGAATTTTGTCCCTATGTATAAGAAGAGCATAAGGGTGTGATGACATAATCAAAGTGTATGAGTGAATAAAAAAAGAATACATACCCATAAATACCTAAATAATAATTCATTAGAATTGGTATACTGATTTAATAAATTAAATATTCATAAGTTTCAATAAAATTGAGCTATATGATAACAATCACGGGGAAAGGAAAAATTATGAACTCATGGAAAGCATAGACAAAAAATGTTGGTGTCCTGGAAATTCATCTTCATAAAACACTTACAGAACCCTTACAAATAAAATAACCCTATAATCATCTTATAATATAAATATCTAGAGAAAAAAATCATTACCCATGGTATTGGAGCACTACCTGGACACATGCATCATATAATCCATATTGGGCTCATCCGATGCTATTTGGGCACACCCATCATATAAGCTATAATGGAATCAATCATCTCTATACGGTAGAACCCATAATATAAGATATAATTGGACCATGAAATAATTAATTGGTGTACCCAACAGATATAAAGTCCAAGAACTCCAAATGAATAAATTACATAGTGTTTTTATAATAAAACATATATAAATAATCAATATTCCTTTTATTAATCGATTAATCCATGAAAATTTAATGGGTTTCATTTAAATACCATTGAATCAAGATTAAGAAATGGAAATAAATTTGGTTAAATAACAATAACATTGAAAAATGGTTTACCAATGGAAAGGAAACAGGTTCAATAACAATCTATTTGAAACATGGTTAACTTATGAAAAAAACTAGTTCCATAAAAATCTCTATGAAACAAGATTAATCAATGAATGAAAAATGAATTTCATAAAAATATATTTGAAATAGTATTAATCCTTATAGAGAAATAATAATGAAGGTATGAATAAAACATATACCCATTGGAGTATGAATAATGTTTTTTTATTGATGAATAAAACCCCCAAAAAAATATCTTTAAAAACATGAGAAATATATCATTTTCATTTTAAAAATAAATTTTAAAAAATAAAAGATTGAAAAATATTCCAAAAAATAATTTATATAAAGTGAATAATTAGAACTTATAAATTACATTTTTAAACATTTAAGTTTTCATTATGGAGGGAAATTTTGTTCATTTCCAATTCATTAAAACAATGATTCCTATTCATATTTTTTTAAATGTGAGATGGGAATTTTTTTGAAAATGACATAAAGATTACTTTGACAAAAATTATATAAAGAAAAAATTACTTTAAAATTATATTAATAAATTACATGTAAGAGTTTAAGAACATTTTTTGAATACATTTATTTATAACATGGTTTTGGTAAAAAAGATATTTCTTTTTGAAGAGAGAAATGACGTTGTATTCTCTAAAGAAAATTATGAATTATTTTAAGTAAAAAAGCATGAAAAATAGTAATATTAAATGAAAATATTATTAATAAATATATTATAATAATATAAATGGGTTTATTAGTTAACAATCAAATACATTCCTTTAACTAAAATTCAACAAAAAACAATTCAAATAAGAACAAGATTGTGATATAAACGCTTACAATGATCATAAAACTGAAGCAATAATTACTCAATGAATTGATAATGTGAATAAAAAATAAATATATATAATAATATTATAAATATATCATTACATATTCAATATCAATTACACACATAATCATAGAATGTCATAGACAATGAAGGGGTAATATAACCAATTAAAACGTAACTGATTAATGAAATAATGTACAACATGGTTATTTTTATGTAAAATACCCCATCTATGAAATATTTAAAATTGAAACATAAATATCCATGAATTATTAATTAATAATGACATTTCATGTCAAAGAGGTAGTATATACAATAGATAAAATTAATTTTTAGCATAAAGTTACAATATGCCTCTAGAAATAATATTAAGACGAAATCCCCTTTAAAGACCATATCATTGAAGTGTGGATTAATAATTGAAATGTGTATATGTATAAAAGGAATCTCCCAAAAAACACTTCCTAGATTCTTTGGTTAACTCTTGAATCCCAAATCCATACACCTTCCATCCAACCTCATTAGATCATCCCAAATCTGCTGCAGGGATGGAAATGAACATGCACCCAACATCATCTTTGTCTTACTCTAATCACCCAAGGAACCCAAGATCATCACCAGTGTTCCCTATTCCCAATTGATGTCTCATAATCCCAATAATATTGACACCTACATCTCTACAATTTTGTACAAATCACGATCTCACCACCCTAAAAAACGAAACATGTCCTTTCCAGTTTAGATCCAGCCTCACTGAATGCACAAGGCGTGATTCATCTATTGAGGGGAAATCAACACATTACTCCTTAATTAATTGGATTAAATATAAATAAACAATTATTATTTTATGTGAAATAATATTTAAAACATACTGGAAATTATTAATTATATAGATTATTGAAAAAAAAAAATTATAAAAAATTAATATTTTCACTATTCACTGAAAATCAATATTTTTGGAAAAAAACAAAAAATTTAAACCATATTTAATTTCGATATTATGAATTGAAAATTGAAGTTAATTTTATCAAATAAAATTTTCAAAGATTCCACAAAATAATTATAATATATTTCGTCTTCAAGAAAATAAATAAACAACGTTTCTGGTGAAAACAAATTCTTGAAAAATAATATTACATTACTAAATATTGATTGGTTATTTTCTAAAAACATATCAATAATTTATATTTAGTATGAAATGTATATGTATATATATTTATATCCTAAATTAGTTAATACTATTTAAACATAAAAATTTAAAGTCTAGTTTATAACATTATTATATATCAAGCATCGTTTATGTTCGATGTTTTGTGTTGAATACACCATCGAACATAAAAATATCAAGGTTATATGTTCTAAAAGCTATCAAATAGATCATATTTATTTAAAAATAAATATATCGTATTGTCGTGGGGATCAACACATTCGAATAATCTCACTGTTGTATGTCTTTTACATTATCGAACACAATTTTCTTCTTTTAAAATCTCACAGTGTTACAAGAAGATAGTTTTAGGCTAGGGAATTAAAAAACTAATTTGAAAAAACTATTGATATCCATAAATATTTTTATTATGTCTCATTCATTTTTACACAAATCAAGTTGGGTTTCCATCCAACTGATGTCTGACCAGGTTCACAGCAAGGCCCGAATGGCTTTCTCGATTCCCACAGGCTAGTATAAGTACTTAGTTAACAATATGTAATGTTTGAGAATGATTTACGTGAGTGTATATATAAATGTAAAACCATCAAAAAAAATAAACTAAACTAAAATTGGATGTTACAACCAAATATTCTTTTAACCAAAACAATAATTTGAGTTATATATGTAAACTAAAACAAAAACAACAACTAGCACTAGGTATGGTGATGAAAACATTCTCAAAATCCACCACGAAAGATGTCGATACCACTCTCAAGCCAGCTCCACAATGTCATGCCATGAAGTTAGCTATCAGCCCATACCACCTCTTCCAAAGGCTTTACCCTAACTTTTATAAGACATAAACAACCTACTTACACCCAAAGGTGTAAGTAGGCTATGAGATAACTACCAGTAGGATGCCATTGAGAAAAAATTCCACACATAAATTTTAAATTCAAAATACACTTGCATGTTTAATAATTGAATGGAAATTGATTCTTGAATAGTTTTAAAGGAATTTTTTTTAATGAAAACAGTTTTAATGAAAAAAAAAATTAAAGGAAATAAAATTTAAAAAACACACAATTACTTTTATAATGACCCAAAAATCACAATGTATGTTGATTATGGGTGTGAAGTAGTCAAAGAGTGCCACATATGGGAGTGTACATGTTGAAACTAATAAATAGTGGGACCCTAGAACATTGCGTCTTGGTGAAATGTTGTATGGGAACAATGATAACCTTCATTATCTAGAACGGTCCATTAGTAGAGAACACACAGATAACCTAGTTGTCTAAAATCATCATTAAAAAGTTTAGTTAGTGTTGTAGTCATCAATCTATCTAAGTGAAACAAGGCCACTACCACCTTGGTATCATAAAAATAGTAGTCCTAGCCCACCCACATAGTCCCTTGGCTTCCCCATTTGGGCTTAAACATGTTTCAGGTTCACAAATATACTACATCCACATAAGCAATCCAATCACACATTAGCACATTTCTAAAACATGATCTGCACTGCTTAAACATTTTCATAAAAACTTTAAAAAATTTAATTAAAATAATTTTTTGTCCTTAAAATTATTTAAAAAATTAATTAAAACATTCATAAATAAATTTTAAAGAGTAAAACATGACTTTACACACAATACTAACCCAACCTTATTTCAAGACCAAAATAACACAACCCCACATCAAGAACACAATATGCATCCCATACAAAAAATAATAAACTAACTACGCAACTTAACAAAACACTATCAATTGACCAAATATAATGTTTTCAGCATAACCGCATTCATACCATAACAACATGATACTGAAAAAATCATACAAAAATTAAATTATTTTAAATATTAGTCTCACACCAAATAAATTGATAGAGGAACATGAAAAATAAATTATACATGCAAACTAATTCACCAAATAATCATTATGTACAGAACCACCTATTAAGCTTAAAAACCCCAAATTTATGAGGAAAACTCCAATATCATGGAAATTTTATCTCAAATGAAACATTTAGAACCTAAAAATACATCAATCTGGAAGAATTAAAACCAAACCAATCACAACACGAATCCTTAACCCGAAAAAATTCCAAATGGTAGAAATGAACAACCGAAGAAGAACGCACTTGTAGAGAGGGTATGGAAGACTAATTGAGTAATAATGGGGTTGTCATAGGTGGGTTGTGCTGGCCATAGTCTTACTGGATGGATATGCGGAAAAGGGTTTTGTGAAATAGAGGGGTTGTGCGCAACAAGGTTCCGTGTGGCAGTGTGCATGCAACTCGACGGGGCGGTGCGAGGTAGTTCGTCCGGAGCTGGGGCGATGTTCCATAGAAGAAGAGGAGGTGATGTCATAAGCTATGAAAGGCCATGAAGAGGAGAATAGAAGGCGTGGGTTAGGGGCTTCTTGTAGTGTGGTATGAGAGTTGGGGAGGAAGAGAGGAACGGGGAAAAGAAAAGAAAAAAGACCAAAGGAAATGAAAATAAAAAAGGAATAAAACCTAGAAAAGGTCTAGGACCACTTAATAAAAATAAAAATAAGTTAATAATTTTATAATTATTAAAAAAATTAAATATTGACAACCTAATAAAAATATTATTGAAAATAATAATCTTATTATAATAATGATTAAAAAAAATTCTAAAATACATATTTTCTCTTTTTATTTTTGCAATAACTTTTATGTTCATTCAGTTAATTATTTAATTAGTTTTGCATCGGGCAGCCCACATAGTGTTTTGGTGAAGCCACATAGCTTCACACGTGCCCTACCCATGTGTCAGGCACTGTCAATCCAAAATGATCATTTATCAGCAGAAGCACAAAAAATCTAATTTGGATTGGGCCGCACCTCAACAAACCATTTAAAAGCAAGATTAAATTATAAGATAAAACAAAAAATAAAATTATTATCGAAGTATGATGTTTGGGTGTGACAATTCTTCCCACCATGAAATTTTTTTCCCATGGAATGTCAACTCAATGGTTAATTAGAGAGTAAAAATGATTACTCCTACTCAAACCATGACTTCCACCCCCAAGTCACATGCACATTACTCCCATGATACCAAAGGATACAAACTAATGGAATGGACATTCCATGAAGCACCTTCTCTTAGGAATCCACTGATCAAGGTACTGATGTCGCTGATCAACATAAGATTTTGTGGTGACTCAAAGCTATCAATAAATATAACCTGATCAACCAGACATTGGCATGCATCTACTATATGAGGCTCAGTCCCAAAAGTGATGTCTCACCTACCTCATCTAAACATACAGGGGACTGACATGGCCGACCAAAGAGTTCCTCAATGTTTTCCCTTCATATAAAGGATTGGTAACTGTTGTTATAAGTGAACTTGACCAATCTAAAATTGTTATCCCACAATCCTATGAAATCCAACACACATGATTGAAGCATGTCCTCCAGAATTTGATTTTCCCACTCCATGTGACCATCTATTTCGGGATTGTATGCCATGCTCATTTTGACCTGTGTTCCCAAATCCCTTGGAAGACCTTCCCCAAACCGAGAGGTATTGTGAGAGTATTTTTCAAAAATCAATTGATGATGAAACACCACGAAGTCGAACAACTTCATGAATAAAAAAATCAGCCCAGATCATCAACATTAACAGTATATTTGATCAGAATAAATTGGGCTGATTTGTTCAAATGATCAATCACTTCCCAATTAGAATTTCTTCCCTACGGGAAAAACTTTTTTTTGTGCCAGGACAATCAACCCGTCACCAATAACCAATTATATGCGATAGGAAAAGGCACCCCGTCTTAAAAAACATACACGCGGATTGGCACGACTTGTGTGCCAAACCGCGTGAAAGTGTTTGTGGGATGGGTAGGCACGACCTGTCGCAGATACCGGGAGACGGTAGGAAGTAGTTTGGATGGTGGATCCCCCCTCGCTACTAGTTCGACCTCTGTAGGGTATGTACGACGAGTCCTGTAGCAAATAATCAACGGCTGTAAAAACCTATTTGCGACGGGATGTTGTCTCATCGCAAAATAGCGTGTCGTAAGGTTACTTTTTGTGACGAGGCCCGTCGCAAATAACGTTTTCACCGCTGACCATAATTAATGCTGCTAAAGGTATTTGCGACGGTCCCTGTCACAAAAAAAACAATTTGCTACGAGAATCCTGTCGCAACTAATCTAACCTATATACCCCATCCATTTTTCTTCCCTCCCCCTGAATTCCTTCTTCCTCCGCTTCTCTAAAATATAATTTTAAAATGAAATTTTTTATAGTTAGTTTTGTTTACAAATAAGTTTTGAAGCCATCTACAATATTAAGAGATCAAGTTTAAAGGTATTTTTGTTTTATATAATTTAGTATTTATTTCATTTCATTATACTAATTTTAATTAATGTTGATTAGTTTTAATTAAGTATGTTTTAAAATTTTTTTTCATCAGTATTTATTTGTAATGATAAAATTAAATTATTAGTAATAATTATTAGTAATTAGTAATAATTATTAATTTTTAAGGACAATTAGTAATATATATAAATAAATAGTGCTAATTAGTAAATAGAAGATTTATTCTGAAGTAATTAACAGTAATTGACACTAATTAATAATAATTAGAAACAAATAGTAATAATTAAAAATAAATAGTAATTAATATTTACAATTAGTAATAAATAGTATTAATTAGTAATAATTAATAATAAATACTAATAATTAGTAATAAATACTAAAAAATAGTAATAAATACTAACAAATAGTAATAAATACTAATAAATAGTAATAAAAACTAATAAATGGTAATAAATACTAATAAATTGTAATAAATATTAATAAATATAAATAAATACTAATAAATAGAAATAAATACAATTAAATAGTAATAAATACTAATAAATAGTAATAATTAGTAATAAATACTAGTAAATACTAATAAATACTAATAAATTGTAACAAATACTAATTACTAGTAATAAATACTAATAAATAGAAAAAAATACTAATAAATAGTAATAAATACAAATAAATAGTAATAAATACTAAAAAATAGTAATAAATATCAATAAAAAGTAAGAATTTGTAATAATTTGTATTAAATAGTAATAATTACTAATAATTAGTAATAATTAGTAATAAATAGTAATAAATAGTAATAAATAGTAATAAATAGTAATAAACAGTAATAAATAATAATAATTAGTTATAAATAGTAAAATGTATTAATAAATAGTTTTAATTACAAATAATTAGTAATAATTAGTAATCAATAATAATAAATAGTAATAAATAGTAATAAATACTAAATATTAGTATTAAATACTAATAAATAATAACAATAAGTAATAATTAGTAATAAATAGTAATAAATATAAATAAATAGTAATAAATATTAATAAATAATAATAAATAGTATGAAATACTAATAAATAGCAATAAATAGTAATGAATACTAATAAATAGTAATAAATACGAATAAATTGTAATCAATACTAATAAATAGTAATAAATATTAATAAATATTAATAATTAGTTACAAATAGTACGAAATAGTAAGAAATATTAATAAATAGTAATAAATAGTATTTAATAGTAATTAATACTAACAAAATAGTAATAATTAGTAATAACTAGTAATAATTAGAAATAAATAGTAATAAATAATAATAATTATTAATAA
Source organism: Viscum album (assembly GCA_963277665.1). Taxonomy (NCBI): domain Eukaryota; kingdom Viridiplantae; phylum Streptophyta; class Magnoliopsida; order Santalales; family Viscaceae; genus Viscum; species Viscum album. The sequence goes on from OY728131.1 coordinate 1,200,128,120, forward strand.
ATAGAAATAAATAGAAATAAATAATAATAAATAGTAATAAAAATCAATAATTAGTAATAAATAAGAATAATTAGTAACAATTACTAATAAATTGAAATAATTTCCAATAATTAGAAATAATTAGCAATAATTAGCAATAATTAGCAATAATTAGAAATATTTAGCAATAATTAAGAATAATTAAAAATAAGCACGAATAAATAACAATAATTAGAAATAATTAGCAATAAATAGCAATAAATAGCAATAAATAAGAATAAATATCAATAAATATCAATAAATATCAATAAATAAGAATAAATACCAATAATTTTCAAAAATTATGATTAATTATGATTAATTTTGATTAATTTGGATTAGTTATGATTAATTTGGATTAATTAGGAATAATTATGAATAATTAATAATAATTAGGAATAATTATGATTAATTAGGAAAAATTATGATTAATTATGAATAATAACAACTAATTAGGAATAATTTGGAATAAGTAGGAATAATTCAGAATAATTCATAATAATTAAGAATAATTCAGAACAATTCAGAATAATTTGTAATAATTCATACTATTTCGTAATATTTCGTAATAATTTGTAATAATTTGTAATAATTCGTAATTATTCATAATAATGGGTAATAATTGTTAATAATTTTTAATAATTAGTAATAATTGGAAATAATTGGTAATAATTGGTAATAATTGGTAATAATTATTAATAATTGGTAATAATTGGTAATAATTGGTAATAATTTGTAATAATTAGTAAAAATTAATATTAATTAGTAATAATTAGTAATAATCAGTAACAATTAGTAATAATTAGTATGAATTAGTAATAAAATCGGTTATAATAAATTGTACTAACTTGGCACAATTTTCTAATGGATTGTTAACACTCCTTTTCCTCGATGAATCTTCTCTTTAAACTCTCACTAACTCAAAACATTATGAAAAGTATGCTGATATATATATGCATATCCAAATTCATATGCACAGGTTTGAATATGCATTCGTATGACTACATTTTTCATAATGTATTCTAGCTGTGACAGTTGTAAGAAGAAGATTCATTGATGAAAAGGGGGCACTTTCATCAGAAAATAGATTTACTTGCATCTTTCTCACACTAAAATCATAATGAAAAATCTTCTTGGAGTTACACTTGTACATTATAGTATGAACGAGAAAGAATATGCGTACGTCCAAGAAGATTCTTTATTGTGATTTCAGTGTGAGAAAGTTGCAAGTAAATGAGCTGTCAGACAAAAGAGCATCCATCAATCTGTAGGAAATTGTGTCACCTATAACTAAAGTTATTTATTATAAAATAGTTGTAATTATTTATCTTCCTTTTTAGGATAGTGTTTTCTAATTTCAATTTTTCAAAAAGAGTAATGATTTTATAATATGTAGAACAATATTAAATACGGAAGTTGACCACATAAATTATTAGATGATCACACTTATATAAATTAGCACATAAATCTAAATAGTTCTAGTTTAAATCTTGTATATATTGAGGGTGTTGAAGATTTCTTATTATTTTAATCATCCAAACTAGAATTTCATTTAGAACGTACAATTAAGTGTCCTTGTAAAAAATGGGAACCAAAATCGTTTGACACATTTGAAAAGGTTGGAGGACATCTATTGTGGTTTGGTTTTCGACCAGATTATGTTTTTTGGTATCAACATGGTGAACTCAGTTCTAAAGAAGATATTAATAACTTAATTATTGATCCATCAGGATTCCAAAATTTATTATGTGATGTTTTTAATCCATCTTTTCAAAAAACTAAAACATAGGATGATATTGATTTAACTCTTGAGTTGGAGCCATCCGAATTTTATAAGTTGTTTAGGTCTACTGAGGATGCAATATAACCTGGTTATAAGATAAGAAATTTAAAAGAAGATGAAAAATTTAAGACTATTAAATCAGATAATGAAATGTCAAACAACTATTTTGATCAGATATTTTCATTTCATAAAATAATATTTCCTGAAGGAAATGTGTTTCTTGAAAATTAATATGGGAGCAAGTGGCTGTTTTGTAATCTGGGCCATATTTATCAAAAGATTTAGGCATTTGAAAATTATTGCATCTTATATTCTGGTGAAAATGTGTAGTTGGATAGTTGTCCCATATATGGACAATCAAGGTATAAATAAGATCAACTAGGGAGGTGTGGATTGATTCTTGTAAAAACGTTGAGATATTTACCACTTACACCCAGGTTTCATTGTTTATTTTTTCTCCGAACGCAACGTCAATGATATCGTTGAACAAAACCAATATTTCAATTGATAAAAGCTTGAATTTTCCATTTGATGGTGATTCATGGAACCATTTTGATCTAATGCTTCTGTCTTTTTCTTTAGAAGCCCAAAACGCGTGATTGTGTATTTTTACTGACGATTTTTGTCCATTTGGTTCTTATGGTAGTCAGTATTCATGTTGGCCTATCTTTATAACTCAGTAAAATTTACCTCCATAGATGTTTATGAAAGAGCCCTATATCTTTTTGACCTTATTAATCCTAGTTGATCCGAAAAGGAATATTGATGTTTATCTGTATCCATTGATTGATGAGTTAAATTCATTGTGAAGTAATGGTTCTAGTACATATGATGTTACTGTGAACAAAAATTTAATATTAAAAGCTGCATTTATGGGGATGATTAGTGACTTCCTGGCATATGACGTGATATCTGGATTGAGTACACATGGTACCAAATCATTTCCATAATGTATGAAAGAAATAAAATCCTTTATGGTCATCAGTGGATGAAAAACCTTGCTATTTTGACTATCATCGTAAATTTCATCCAACCAGTCATCCTTTTCAGAGGAACAAATCAAATTTCATAAAAGGCACAGTTGAAAGGGATGAATCTCCAAAAATTATCTGAGGTACAGAGTTAAAATCAGTTGTATTTTCATTACCTCCCATCACATTTGGGCCAAGATTAAACCAACATAAAATTCATGGCTTTAGAAAAGAACATAATTGGATAAAACGGAGCATTTTTCGGGATCTTCTATATAGGTATGATTTGTTGGTCTGACAGATGTTAGATGTCATGTACATTGAGAAGAACTATTTTGATAATTTATTTTATATAGTTTTGGATACACCATGTACGACCAATGATAATGTAAAGTAATGATTAGATCTTTCCCAAATTCACAGACAACCAACATATTAACAATTTCAAAATGTCAGATCATAGAGGTTGATGTAGCCAAAGTAGCTTCTACACATTCTAATGAGAGTAACTTATTATTTTGTCAGTGAATTATAGATTTGAGACTTCCAAATGGCTTTGCTTCTAATTTGAGTAGATGTGTTAAAAATGGTAATATTACCAAATTAAAAATTTATGATTGTCATGTTATAATGGAAAGACTTTTGCAAATTGGATTCAGAGGTTTGATAAATTATATGATTTGGGATTCAGTAACAGACATGCAATATTTTTTTTGAGGGATTTGTACAGTGACAAAAAACTATGATGGACTAAGTAAAATGGAAGAAGATGTTGTTGTCATTTAATGTAAAATGGAAAAAATCTTTCTTTCGACTTTCTTTGACCAAATAAATCATATAATATTACATTTTACTCATGAAGCTAAAAGTGCAGGTCCAGTACAGTTTTTATGGATGTACCCATTTGAGTGATGCATGACGAAATTGATGAAGAAAGTACGTAAAAATTCATCAGTTGAAAGCTCAATTGAAGCTTATTAGCAAGAGGATATTGCTTTTTTTCTACTCTGATTATTTTGAATCTGAATATACCTCAGAAAAAAACCTCATGGGACAGAATTAGGGGAATTTTGATTATTAAATGGATAATAAATTGTTAGTTTTTAATCATCTAGAGCTTGGATTTAGTGGAGTTCATGAACGATGGCTTTCTGATGATGAACATCGTAGATTTCATACATATGTTCTGTTCAACTGTGATGAAATGACATCATTTGTACAGTGAGTGCTTCTATAACTTATTCTATAATTTATGTTATAGTAAGTAAAATTATATTATTTTTTAGGTTATATGATAATCATATTAATAAATGTCTTCCAAAAATTACATAGCTTCTCTTGAAGAACGCAGACAGAAAAAAATTATCAATGATTTCAAAAACTTATAACATAAATTATTGATGGTTAAATATATCAATTTAGTTTATTATTTATTATATTGATAGGTGATTTAAAAAATTTAGGTGTCTCATCATGCTAATAAAATTGATAAGAAACTATATATATTGAGTAACCCACCATCCTAACTGGTTAAATCTTATAATGCATATGTGGTGAATGGTTTCTGATTTCATAAAAGTGCATATGGGGAATAAAAAAAATTAAAATGGATATTTCTTGAGAGGATCACATCATAGAGAAATTGATGTTGAATTTTATGACATGTTGGATAAAATTATTGAACCATGTTATCTAGGGAAAAATTATATAAAAATGTTTAATTTTGGTGGTTAGATACTAAGAGTGGCTTGCGTGTTCATCTAATTCATGGAATCATTGATATTAAATATAAAAGTATTCTTAAAATAAATGAAAATTTTTTAATGGTTCAACAGACACATAAAATATATTATGCAAAGTACTATACAACATCAGGAGACCTAAGTGATTAGTGGAGCATAATAAAAATGAAATTTTTGAAAAATCAGTTTACTCATGAAAAATGTGGTTTTGATGAAGTACAAGGAATTGAAATTGTTCAAGAGAATAATCAAAATCCATATTTTTTACAAAGAGAAATGAATATTGATGATGGAACCCAACAATTAAAGTTCGGCGGTGATAATTATGTGAATGATATTACAAATGAATTTGAAATGAAAATAGATGATGAAATTGAAACTCATATAGATATTGATGACGCCGATGATGAATATGAAGACATTAACATCGTTAGATATGAAGATGATGATGAAGGTAAACATTGACACAATTAAATACTTGTTATAATCATAAATAATACATATATATATATATATATATGAAATAGTTATTTTAAACTATCTACTAACAATAATAATTTTGTGTTTCAGATGGAACCGGATCTATTTCTTGTGTTGGAGGAGGCTGAGCTACCTTTGGATGAGGATGTTTTGGGATCATCTGACCCTCAACCTACTGGTGATTCAGGGGGGACACAGAGGGGGAGTGGTATTGCATGACTAATGATTCCTGACCCTATCCCTGAGTGATGTCCACATCTTGGTTTCGATACCCACATGCAGAGGTATGGTAACCTGTGTGTTTTAGTTATCTTTCATTAATTTATTTACATACTAAATGTTTGATTATTTTTTCTTTTTTCTCAATTTTGCGCATGTAGCTATTAGACAGGAAAGTGAAATCTTGCGCAATAATTTTTCTCATCCATGGATCACATGGTAACATATTCCTATTGATGTGCTGCATGGAATGTTCAATCATTGGATAGTACGTAATTAAATAATATTTATTTAGAAATTTATTTCACTAATAAAATGATATTATAAATTATTTTAAGTGTTTATGGTATCTCATTGATGATATCATATGTGGAGTTATCTTTGAGGAATGTGAGGTGTCTATGTGTGAGCATTTTAGTCAGATTTTTCAAAATTTGAGGACAATCATTAAGAAAGCTGGCGTGACAGTATTTGATGAGTCATGTATAGCCCACCGACTAGAGTACATTTCATCTCACGGTTGGGATGAATTATGTTTAAACTGGTTGAGAGGTGGATTTAAGTGGAGATATTCATTGGGCCAGAAGAACGGAGGGTGACAAGAGGTGACACATTGAGCTGGTAGCTATACATTTAGTACACATATAAAGCATCTGGTAAAAATCTTTTTTAAATATTTTATATAAAATTAAATATAAATTTTATATTTTATATTCATATAGGCAGTAGAGAATCCCGATATTATGGAGTAAGACGTTTATCAGAGGATGTATAGTGATCCACCTACTAGAGATATTAGAGGTGATCGCCAGCATCTGATTGTGGTCGGTATTATTTTTTCAGTTTGAAAATTAACATCATATTATATTTTACCTATTTTAATTTAAAATTGAAACTGAAGGAGTCATATCAATTCGTGACCTCTCAGACACGGGATGAGAGTCAGGCTGAGACAACTGATCAGACTAGTGCCCAATATTTCGATGAGGTGGCATGGATGTGGGTGACCAAATATGCCTCTAAGAAGGGCTTAATAGTCAGTATCAGCTCTCATTTGACTCTTAGGACTTATTATGGTATTGTTGCAATGTCGACGTCCATCTCGAGAGGAGCTCGTGGAGTGGAATCATCTTCTAGATCACAGTATCAGGAGTAGTTGCGAGCTCAAACTAGTCTTATAGAGAGTTTTTAGACCCATAAGGAAGAGATGCGTCAATAGAAAAAAGGAGGACGTGTATCAACGATAGCGGCATTAGCATGGGAAGATGGAGAACATGCACCGTCTGACTCATAGTTTAGTGATGATGTTTCATCCACCATCTCCTCCAGCTCTTCTAACTCCTTCAATAGACTATCCCTCCATTGTTTTTTTTGTTATGTTAAAAAATTTTAATTAAACATTTTTTTAATATGAACAATTTAAAGGTTTTTTTTATATTGGTGTGAATATTTCATTTTTTTTTATTTTTAACATTTTAATATTTTTTATTTATTATTAGTATTATATTTTTTAATGTTTTTTTATTTTACTAATAATATTAATAATAATAATATTTTATTATTTTTTAATATTGTTTTTTGCAAATAATGAGAATTTTAATTTTTTAATTTTTTTTTTATTTTAATATTATTAATATTATTTTTTCATTAATCATTATTTTATTTATTTATTATTTTATTAAGAATATGAAAATAATGAGAATTTTGATATTTTTAATTTATTTATTATTTTAATAATATTAATATTAGTTTTTTTAATCTTAATTATATAATTTTATATTTTTTTATGTATTTCCAATGTGCCATTTTGCGATGGGGTCCCATTATAAATAGATTATATATATATTTTCTAAAACTTATTTGCAATGGGTTACTTTCCCATCGTAAATATTTTTGCTATGGGCCTATAGCAATAGGTTTATACCATAAAGCTATTTGTGACGGCCCATCATCCTATCACAAATAATTTTTTGCAACAGCCCCATCACAATATATTCTTTTATATATAATGTAATTAATTAGAGATATATTTTTGACTATATCGCTTCCCATTTCCACTAGTACTTTTTGTGATGGGTCTACCACAAAAAAGACTAATTGCAAGTCCATTTTATACAATAGGCTATTTGCGACAGAACCCAGTCGTAAAATCATTTTTCCAACAGGATCCTGTCGTAAATAGCTAATATTCTAGTAGTGCTTCGTCGAGGGGTATGAGGCAAGCCAATAATGAAGACAATGGAAACCTCATCCCACTTCTAGGTTGGAATGGGTAACATATGCTGCAATTCAGAAAGTCTTTGATGGTATGACATCACATGATGAAAAATATAACATCTCAATACAAATTTAGCTACATCATGTTACATAATTGAACATTATAACTGGTGAAAGACTTCATAATTCATCATGGTAGTACTAGGATGGATTACCAATGAAGACTTAGGGCTATCTTTCATCCCCATCATCTGGAAAGGCAATGGTACCACTGCATAGATCATTAAGCACGAGATCCCCTCACAAGACAAAGACCAATCAGAAGAAGTCTCCCCACCATGTAGAACTGTATAGACTGTTAACATAGCTTATCACCGTGCTAGTCCCACTGAATCGACTATAGAAGAGCATGAGTCAACTGAATTTTTTGCAAAAATTCGCCTCAGTTGTGCTCCTTTGTCTATAAGTGCATATGGGAAAATATCCCCATCAATTTACACTCATCGCTAAGTTTATCAAAGCCCACATTGGAATTTTCTGGATCAAGGTGTTAGCCACCATAATACCCTTTGCAGGGGTGAATACAATATCAATTTGAAACCCCTTCAGATACATTAACCAATGGTGCTACATCAGATTAAGATCCTTTTATGAGAAGATGTAGGATAGGCTCTTATGGTCATAGAAGACCACATTTTTCTCTCTAAAGAGGTAGCGATTCCATGTCATTAGATAGTGCATCACTGATGCCAAATCCATGTCCTGAGATGTATAATTCATCCCATGCGGTTAGAGTTGGTGAGAATCATAAGCCATTACATGATTATCTTACATTAGTACACACCTGAGGCCCATGCCTGAAGCATCATAATAAACCATGTAGACTTTCCTAGTCACTAAAAAAATGAAAATTGGTGCATTATTAAACCGCTGCTTTAACTCCTCAAAGGATTCCTAGAACACTAGGCTTCAATCAAAGGTCACACATTTTTTGGTGATTGTGGTATTAGAAGAAGAATGCCATGAAAAATTCCAAAAAAATATCTTGTAATATCATACCAGGCCTAGAAAATTTTTGATCTCAAACGCATTCCTTATTTATTCTCAAGACATAACTATTGTTATCTTCTTAAAATCAACTAAAACCCCTTGCTCCGAAACAATGTGGCCCCGAAACATCACTTTTTTGATCCAGAAGCTACAATTCAATAGCATCCCATAGAGGTGATGATCCTATTGTGTTCCCAACACATTCCACAAAGGATTCTCAAGCTTTTCCATAGATCTTGAGTAAACCAAGATTTCATCCACAAATTAAAAAAATAATGAGTAGAGATACTAGTGGAACACACTATTCATGAGCACCATAAAAACAGTTGGAGCATTTTATAATCTGAATGGTGTGATCATATTCTCCAAGTGGCCATACCTTATTCAAAAGGCCATCTTTGGGATGTCTGCTTCCCTCAAACTGAGTTGGTCTTAACCCAAACCATGTCAATTTTGGAGAACCACTTTCCCCTCATTAGGTGTTCTATTAAATATAAATTTTGGTTAAAGTGTTTTTGTTTTTGATTGTTACCTTATTGAAATTACAGTAATCGATTCCCTACAAGAGAGAACCATTGACCTTCTTCATGAATAAGACTAGGGAGACCCAATGAGAGACTCTTGGGTTAATGAACCCTTTGGATTCCAAATATTAAACCTATATATTTAATTCCATCAATTAGTTGGGGGCCATGCGATATGAGGGAATAAATATAGGCTATGTTACTGACTACAATTTAATCGTGAACTCCACATCCCGCTCTAGGGGTAAGCTCGAAAAAATCATTCGGAAATACATAGAGAAACTCATGAACTATTGGAGATAATTCACCTAGAGAAGCACCACCATCATCCTCCATCACGATCGATGATAACTGATGAGTACGATTTACCAACTCTTAAAGTAGAGGTCCCACAAGACAGGACCGAGGAGTCCATTCCCCATGAAATATCAGAGGACTCCCAACAGGTAACAAAGAACTAACTTGCCACCGATAGAAATAAATATGCACTTTCAAGTGCACCAATAAATATATTATGAGGATCACATTAAGAAGGTCCATATCTATGGAAAATAAATCCATCTACATCTCAACTCCGGACACAAAAAGTTCACATGATGGACACCTAAGGCCTTGCTCTTTCGTTATACACAATAGTGTTACCAAGTTCAATGAAAAAGAAAATTTTTCTGTTGGTAGGTTTAACACATTCACAAGACAAGAATATATAAAAGTGACATATTCAGTAGTAGAAAATAAAACTATTTATATGGAAGATGAAATCATAATGGTACCACAAACAGTCGAAGGTCCTATATCATATCTCACTGGTGCTTGATCAAAATTATTCAAATACATGGTCCCTACATGAGAATGATTGCTCACAAATGGTGCTTCCCTGACCTAGCTCTGCCCAAAAAATGATCTGGTCCTGCCACCATGAATACCAAACTAATATCCCACCATCTAGGTAATCTTTGATTGAAATGTAACACCCTTGGAATCCATATATTATGGCCCACTATGGTATGGGAACATCACTCTACAAAAGCAATGCACATGCCTCATAATTCCAAATTGATAACTTGGCCTGGGAGGGAGGTACCTGCAAGCTATATCAGCTATGCCTTCTCACCCTAATGGCACAAAACAGACCCTACAAAAAAATCCATCAATTATGTCTACCAAGAAGGATGACCTAAGCTTCCACCACCATTCTTCCCTTACTCATCATGCTTCATCTTCTTCTCTAATGAACTTACACTTCCCACAATAGTCACCACTCCAGAGAAACTAAACATTCCTTTATGATCAATCTTGACCACTAAATCTTGGTCAAAAACCTCGGCATAAGTTTTTAGCATGAAGAAGAATACCTGAGAATAAATATCTTGTTTCAAACCCCTTTCAATCAACATATCCTTCATATGTTCATTGGTGAATATTTGAGGTGCACATCAGACTAGTTCGATAGAGAGGTTATCATATTTAATTATTGACTGATTTCTCTGGGAAAGGCCCACGAACTCCTGGTATCTATCATGGTCAAGGACCTTAGGAAAATACTAATTGTTTAAGATAGTCTTGAAATCGTTCTAGCTCATATGCTCATTTTTACCAGTATGAAGGACGGATTCCCACCACTTGTCACTAGTACCCTCTAATAGAAACGAGGAACATTTCACCCTATCATCTATAGGTGTGTCAAGTAATTAAAACCTATGCAATATTTTTACATCCACCCATATGCTTCTCGTCGTTTTCTGTTTCCCTAAAATATAGGAGTCTTGTTCTTGAGAAATTCTGGAGATTTTTCCTTCTTAGGACTAGACTCATCTTCTCTAGCTGGAGTAGGGGTAGAAGTAGGGGTCTGTCCTTGTCCCAAAGCCAGAACATCCTAGACCAAATATTCTACTAACCTCAAATCAAGAAGGGAGTGATAAATCTCTCATTCTTCAGCATGTGGGTGAAATGGATCTTATCTTGGAGGCATGCTCAATAGAAAGAAACATTCAAATAATAAAATCATTAATACATAACGCCTCAAAAATAAAATTTTATCAAGAGAAATAAACATCAGTAAACTATACATGCAGAAGAAATAAAATGAACTAACAACTTTCCTGTTGCCCGATTGTAATAAACTGGACCTTCTTTTTAGGTATGTTTTTTCTTTTTTCTTGAGTTTTTTTAGAAAAGAGGAGTTTTTGGAAATTTTTGAAGTACATGCCATGTAATTTTCAAGTACACATAATGTACTTCCTTACTTCTGGAGGTTGTGTGCTTGACATGTAATGGCCATAGACACAGTCATGTGGGGTGATATGAAGGCTACCTAAAGAGGATTATTGAAAGGGAAATTACAGGCCGTGTACTTCAAAATTACACACCTTGTATTTTAATATTTTTCATTAAATGGACCAGGGTCGCGTCTAATGGACAGGGGTGTCTACCTTTTTGGCCAAACCATTACGGAGCACCCACATGGTGCCGATATCTCCCTGATCCCCTGATCGCACATCCGTTCACAAAATCGACTGTCATTAATTGAGTTGGTATCACTGTGGTAATCTCTTCCTTGTCCTAGAGTTTTGTTTCCTATTTTCTCTTCTTTTTCGAGTTATCATGGGTTTAATAGTATAGACGTTTTCTTAGATCTATCGTGTTCCAATGAGATTCAAGCTTCAAGGTTATAGTATATTGATCTCCTAACCCCGAGGTAGGTGGTTTGTGCCTTTATGTAGAATTTCCTTGAGTTTTATTTGCAAATTTTCCCAATACCCCTGAACGGTGTACTGCGTGTTTACCGTTTTAGCCTGATTGTTTCCCTGCATAGCTTATATGCCTGAGTAGAAGTTATTGTTTGTGAATATAGAATTTTTATATGATTTTGATGTTTTTCCCATGAATTTTTTGACTATATTTGACCTTTAAGTCTAGTATGCATGTTTGGCAGCTGTTTCCTTTTCTATGCCTAGTATAATAGGATGATGTGCATGTTCTTCTATTATATAGTTGTGTTGTAGAATGCTAGCCAAGTAGTTCTTGAGGTTTACTTAAGCTGTTACATGATGCTACCCTTGCATGACTTACACAGGGCCACGAGAACCTGGTGTATAGACCATATGGATAATTGACGTTGAGGGCTTCTCTAGAGTGTCTTTAGAATTATACAATGCGAGACCACAAGGGGAATTGACATTGACTGCTTCCCTAGAATGTCTGTAGTTCCTCGATGCAGGCTATAGAGGGAATTGACATTGAGAGCTTCCCCAGAGCACCTTTAGTACTATACCAGCCTATAGGGGGAATTGACGGTGATTTATTCCTCATAGAGTCTATAATTAGCTGAGCTAGAAGGGTGAGATTGTGTGTGCTACCCAGAGGGTTGCTTGTACTTGATAGGTAGGACCAGAGTGGATAGGATATGGGTACATCCTAGTGGGTTACCTGTTGTGTTATCTATTTTGTTGTTTCATGCTATGTGGTGTTTTGAATGCTTAAACTGTGTATTGTTTACTGCTTAGTGCTTCCATGTTTATTGATTTCTGTACATTTACCAAATATATACTCACTAACTCTTAGGCACAGATCTTTGGGTGGTTGCCTACCAGGATTTAGTCTCACACCAAATTTGGGCCATGATTTTGGGCCCAAATGGATTATATTGCGGAAAGTATAGACAAGGTAAAGTACCATTCAACTTCATGTACTCAATTGCATTGGAGTTGGAGAGCATGAGACTAAGCCGAGGCTTTCGATGATGAGGAGTTGCTCATATATTTTCCTTTTGTACTTTGGTTTAGTACTATATTTAGCATTGTGACTTGATTGGATTATTTCCTAGACATATATGTATCATGCATCATTTATATATATTTATGATGTAGTTGTTTCTTTATCAGTCATCCAATGTTTACTGTTGTTGGATATTTATTGTTTCTGATATTGTGTGTTTTTACATCCACTGTTAACTCTGCCAATGAGGGCATAGTTTCCCCACAATCACACCCAAGTCCCTCACTGCTAGTTGATAGCCTCTATCATTCGGGGAAATGTGCATCTGTCCGTGTGAAAAACTGGGTATGGGGTTCCTCTGGGTGGCTTCCTGAACCGGGACATTACAAAGTGGTATCAAAGGGATTATTTTCTCTTGATTTACTATGTGAAGGCTATAGCCAGGGATAGGATGAAATTGGTACTTGGTAATAAGTTGTACCTTGGAGTAGCTATCCCGTATACAGGGATAAGCCAATCTACCTCGTTATTGAAATTTTTCTAGTTTTTCAATTTTACGTTTGATTTGATTTTCAGCGTTGGGTGATTCACAAGTTTTGTGCGAATACCGTTGATGTTATTGAGGTTCTATTTCTATCGCAACCTGATGAGATGAGGGTGTTCCATCTCATGAATCATATAGGAACTTGTTAGAAATCACATAACTTGCATTCTTGACATGCCATATAGAATGCATTAGCGACCTCATGTTGTTGTGAGAGATTTTGTGTATAATATGCATGTTGTTGTGATAGATTCCTTGATAGAAATACCTGCTATTTGATAGGGTATTTTGTGTATGGTTTTGTTTGAATGAATTTCAAAATTTGGTTCTTGAGGTGTTATGGGATACTATGAACCGAAATTTGGTATATCATTGCATTGTTTTCTGGTTTATAACATGTATAGGATTCCAAACATAGATTTGTGGGGAGTATGGGCCCTCACGGATCAGAATTTGGTACTTACAGTTCTTTTTTTTGGTATTTTCTAGGTTTTAGAGTATTTTTTGAGGCATACAATCTAGAAAAACTCATAATACACAACCATGTAATGTTAAGTACATGCCATGTGTTCTTATGTTCAGGAAGAAACAATTTTTCTTATGTACACGCCATGTACATTATGTACACGTCGTGTTGTCTCTGACCATATTGTAGGCCATTTGGGTGGAGACACGGGATGAGAAAAGTCTTGTGGAAATATGATGTTTCCGCGTTGGACACATTGTGTAGTATAATCCTAGGAACCCGACTATTTATCTAACAACACGGGTCAGTGGAGTCTCTTCTTATACACACCGTGTCCCCCTTGAACACACCGTGTAGTCTGACTCATGTACCCACCCATGTCATGAACAAGAAGAGTCGGTGTCATCCTTTCATGTACATGACATGTCTGTCAGGAACATACCATGTAGTTGGAGCTGTGTGTCAGGCAGTGTCACAAACAACATGGCCCAGGTGAAGCTTTTCCAGTACACACCATGTAAGAATTTTACTTGCTGTATAGTATTGCATTATGAGATCTATGTGGCTTTACCATATAGAAGAACTTGGGAAGAAAAAGAGGATACATGTTCATGGTGTGTTTTTTTAGAACACTACATGTGTTTGTGGTGTAACCCTACCATTTTAGGAAAAATTACATGCCCATGTGAATGACTTAAGGGAACACGCCATGTAGGTATTGTACACACCGTGTAGTCATGTTTTGTAAAACATGAATGTTTTCTTCCTATTGTTCTCTTCTTAAACTCCTTGTTTTCAGTGCTTGATAATTCTGATCTATAGTGTGTGATTGAACTTGCAGAGTCATGCCACCGAGACGTCCTCCAGTTGTACGCCAGTCTCCAGGCGGTTATCAGACACCGTACTTGGCTGATCAGGGACCACCTGCAGATCCTCCTGTTGTGCCAAACTTGGCACCAGCAATTATATCTGTTACTGGTGTTGATGTACAGTTCAAGGAAGGCTTCATGAGGATTATGGTGTCTTTTCAGGGAGCGCAGCCTCCTACCCCATCGATGGATGATTTGACGTGGGACTTCCAGCAGCAGCAACCTCCCACCTTCTAAGGAGAATGATGTCCTCATGCTACATAGTCATGGATTGAAGCCATACTGATGATCGTTGAGCATATGGAGATGTCTCCAGAGAGAAGAGTCTAGCTCTCTACCTATAAGATATGGGATTCCTCCAAGAGATGGTGGGATGTGATCTCACAGGCAGGTCAACATCTGGTTATGGCTTGGGAGAAGTTGCAACACACCTTGTATGACTACTTCTATCTGGAGACCCTGAGGGCCGAACGAGCCTGGGAGTTTATGAGACTTGAGTAGGGTACTCTTTCTGTTATGGATTATTCCTCATGTTTCACCGAGCATCAGCATTTTACACCCTTATTATGAGGAGATGGGTTATTCCTGGGAAGGAATTTCATGGATGGCCTCAGGTAGGACATCTGATCTCTGGTGAATATCTTCAAACTGACTTATATCTCTTCCATATTCAACCAGGAACTGATCAGAGAGCAGAATATAAGGGAATCCAGAGTTATGAGCTAGGGAAGCTCAACATCCAGAGTTAGTGCTCCACCAGTTGATAGCCTGAAGCACCGCAGGGAGACTACATGGGGAGATCCAAGTCCGAGGGATGCATCTTCTGGTAGCCATATGGTGTGCTACCACTGTCTAAGAAGAGGGAATATGTGGTCGTAGTGCCAGAGAGACCCGGTGGAGTGTCGATATTGTGTAATGTTGGGACACCTTCAGAATTTCTGTCATATCTTTTCACCAGCAGCTGGTGACATGGGTTCATCAATGACACCTCGTACAGGAGCAGCTCCGCCAGTTTCTCACCAGGCTGGGAACTAGATTTCTTCTAGCCGTTTAGGCTGAGCTGGAGGTCGTGGATGCAGTGGTCAGTCACTAGGCCACCAGTGACAGCAGGGTGGATCAGCTCAGAGTAGTCAGGTAGAGTCATAGGGCTGCGGAGCTGGACAGACATTTTCATTGAAGCAGACCCTTTAGGAGCAGGATCTTGGATCCTCTACAGTTCGAGGTACGATCCGAGTTGCCTCGGTTTTATCTTCTGTTGTTTTTAATAATGGTTATATGAAAACCTATATATCTATAACTGTTGTGGAGAGCCTTGGGCTCTATATCTTTTCTTTTGCCAATGTTTTGACACTAGACACTCCATTGGGGACCAGAACATCTGGTGTATGTCAGTGCAAGGAGTGCCCTCTTGAGGTTTCTAAGTGTCACTTCCTTTGGTATCTTTATGTTCTAGAGATGACATGCTATGCTTCCATTCTCAGAATAGACTGGATAGCTCCCTTCCAGGTGTACTTTGACTGTTATCATCATACAATGAGTTTCATATCACCAGTGGGTGGATCTTTTCATCATAAGGGTGAGTGAAATGTCCAGCCAAGTAGAGCGGGTCCAGAGCATCATGGGTTGGAGGCAGTTATAGTCTAGATTGCTATTATTTATCTGGATGGCCACAAGACTTCATATCTAGACTTTCCTCTAGTGGGGGATACTTTTATAGATGTATTTCTAGAGGACATTTCAAGTTTGTCTCCAGAGCGTGAGGTAGACTACTTGATGGATATTGTTCTAGGAGCGGCACCAGTGTCCATTCCTCCTTATAGGATGACTACACCTGAGTTGTAGAATCTCAAGAAGCAGTTGGAGGTGTTGTAGGCAAAGGGTTTCATCTGACCCATTACTTCTCCTTAGGGTTTTCATATTCTATTTTCAAATAAAGAAAAATGGTACCCTTAGGATTTGTGTGTACTATCAGAAGTTAAACCAGTTGATGGTCAAGAACCGATATCCCTTGCACAAGATTGGTGATCTCTTTGATCATCTTCGAGGAGGTCAGGTGTTCTCGAAGATTTATTTGAGGTCTGGTTATCATAAGTTGCATGTTAGACAATCCGATATACCTATCACTACCTTATAGAGAAGGTATGGTCTATACAAGTATATGGTTATGTCATTCGATCTCATGAACGTGCCTGCAGTTTTCATAGCACTGACGAACTGAGTGTTCCATCCATAATTAGATTCCTTCATAGTTGTTTTCATGGATGAAATCTTTGTGTACTCTCACACTCGACACGACCATGCTACCCATCTTGAGATCGTTTTGAGTACACTGAGGGAGCATCATTTATATGCTAAGATCTTAAAGTGTGACTTTTGTATGGACTAGATTCACTACATGGCTCATGCTATCTCAGAGGTAGAAGTATCAATAGACTCAAAGAAAGTGAGAGCTGTAGTATCCTGGGACCAGCCAAAGAACGTCTTTGAGGTGAATGATTTTCAGGGGCTGTCTGGATACTACAAACGTTTCATACTTGACTTTTAACACGTAGCAGCACTGCTGACAGGGCTGACCAAGAAGGGTGCAACGTTCATGTGGTCAGATTCTTGTGACTAAGCCTTTCAGGAGTTGAAAGGGAGGTTTACATCAGAACCGATACTAGTCTTTCCAGAGTCAGGAAAGATCTATACAGTTTTCTGCGATGCATCAGGTATTGGGCTGGGAGATGTGCTTATGTAGGGAGATGGAGTTGTTGTGTATGGGTCTTGGCAGTTGAGGCCATGTGAGAGGAATTATCTGACACATGATCTGGAGTTGGCATCTGTTGTTCATGCCCTACGCTATTCAAGGCATTATCTTCTGGACAATAACTTTGTGGTTTTCACCTACCACAAGAGTCTCAAGTACATCTTCACACAGTGTGATTTGAATTTGGGACAACAAAGGTGGGTTGAGTACCTTCACTCTTTTGACATTGAGCTTGCCTACATGCCTGGGAAAGGCAATGTTGTGCCTGATGAGTTAAGCAGGAGGACTTAGATACATGAAGTTCAGGAGGCCATCATTGAGTGGCAGCATATGGCTCTATTATCTAAGACACATTTGGATGTGCATGATAAACTGAGGAAACCTTTTATATCTTCTGTATCTTTTACCTCTACACTAATCGATCGGGTACGAAGGATGCATCTATCTGATTCTGAAGGCCTAGTCCTAATGGAGAATGTGTCCATAGTACCCTATTCCTGGATGAACTGTTGGAAAGGATGAGATCTTTTGTTTCTGAGGGCACCTATGCGTTCCGACAGACATATGTGAGGCGATGATGTACGAATTTCATTCCTCGGTTTGAGAAATTCATCCTAGAGTCACCAAGGTGTATCATCATATGAACCGTCAATATTGGTGTCCATGTATGAAGTGGGACGTTTCTGGTTTCGTCATGAGGTGTTCCACTTGTCTGCAGGTGAAGGAGGAGAATCAACAATTTGCATGGCTTTTACAGCAGTTACCCATTCCCAAGTGGAAGTGGAATGATGTAGTGATGGACTTCGTGACTGGTTTACCAAGGTCGCCTCTAGGGAAAGACACAATTTGGGTTGTCATTGAATGAATCAAGAAGGATGTACACTTCTTGTTGATCAAGAATACCTTCAGTGATGATGAGCTAAGATGGTTGTACATCCAAGAGATTTTATGTCTTATGGGAGTTCCACACTCCATTGTTTCAGACATGGATGCCCGTTTTACTTCTCGGGTATGTTAGGGGCTTCAGTAGGCTTTGGGAACACAAGTGATTTTGAGTACAACTTACCATCCCCAGACAGATGGCCAGTCTGAGCATATTATTTTGGTGCTTGAGTATATGCTCCGAGCATGCATTCTAGATTTTTTAGGTTCTTGGGAGAAGCATATACCTCTTATGGAGTTTTCCTACAACAATAGTTTTCAAGAAACTATTCAGATGGCACCTTATAAGGAATTATATGTTAGGCCATGCCGATCACCATTATGTTGGCTGGAGGTAGGAGTGGCAGCTTTACTGGGACCTCGTCTTGTTTAGGAAACCACAGATCATATAGAGTTGATTCATAAGAGGATGGATACTGCACAGTCTCTTCATAATTATTATGATGATCAGCAGAGATGTCCTCTGGAGTTCAAGGTTGGGGATCGGGTTTTCCTATGTGACACACCAAGGTTGCGACATAAGAGGATTATGAGACAGGGTAAGCTTTCACCAAGGTAAGTCAGGCCATTTTAGGTTTTTGAGAGAGTTGGGTAGGTTGCCTATTGGTTGTAGTTACCTAATAGGTACTGAACTATGCATGATGTTTTTCACTTCTCTCAGCTCTGACGTTACTTTTCAGAACGGTATCATGACTTTCAACCCGAGGAGGTTGAGATTGAGGTGGATGCATAATTAGAAGTGCATCTTATCAAGATTGTGGAATTCAGTAAAAAGGTTCTCCATGGTCAGTCTGTCCACTTGGTACGAGTGTTGTGGAAGCTCGGGTGGGTGTAGGATGAGACTTGGGAGAGGGAGGCCAATGTACGAGCTTAGTGTCCGGAACTGTTTGTGGTTTCATCTTCTACGCCGTGCTAGGGAAATTCAGGGATGAATTTATTTAAGGGGGGAAGATTGTAAGAACCTGGACCTTCTTTTCATGTATATTTTTCCTTTTTCAGGTTTTTTTTGAGAAAAGAGGAGATTCTAGAATTTTTTGAAGTACACATCGTGTACTTTTTGAGTACATGTCGTGTACTTTGTTGCCGTAGGAGGCCGTGTGATGGCCGTGTCATGGCCACACACACAGTTGTGTGGGGTGACATGGAAGCCACCTAAATCCGAGTACGAGAAGGAAAAATACACGCCATGTACTTCAAAAGTACACGCTGTGCATTTTTTTTCATTAAACGGACAGGGGTCACGTCTAATGGACATGGCTATGTTCTTCTTTAGCCAAAATGTTACAGAGCACCCGTACAATGTCGAGACTTCCCTGAGCCCACAATCTCACATCCATTCCCTGAATCGACCATCGTCGATTTCATTGGGATCCCAGCGGTATTCTCTTCCTTATACTAGAGTTTCATTTCCTGATTTCTCTAATTTTCTGAGTTATCGTGGGTTGAATGTTTTAAATGTTTTCTGAGAGCTACTGCATTCTAAAGAGATTCAACATTCGAAGTTCAAGTATATTTATCTCCAAACCCCAAGGATGGTGGTTTGTACCTTTCTATAGAATGTATTTGAGTTTTATGTGAAAATTTTCTCAATACCCTTGAACGGGGTATTGGGCGTTTACCGTTTTTTCCCAATTTATTGCCTTCTTTTCTTGTCTTCCCAAGTAGAGGTTATTGTTTTTGAATATGGAATTTTTCTGTACTTTGGATGTTTTTCCCGTGCATGTTTTTCCTGTATTTTACCTTTGGGTATAGATAGCATGTTTTGCTTCTGTTTCCCTTCCCATGACTTGTATTATTGGATGGTGTTCCTATTCTTCTATTGTTTTTTTGTGCTATAGTAAACTAGCCAAGTAGTTTTTAAGTTTTACTTGGGCCATTACGCACTGCTACACTTTCTTGAATTACACAAGGCCGTGATAACCTAGTGTATAGACTATAGGGAGAATTGATGTTGAGGTCTTCTCAAGGGTGTCTCTTATAATTTTACGATGCGATACCACATGGGAAATTGATGTTGAGTGCTTCCCGAGAGTGTCTCTAGTTCCCCGACGCAGGACATAGGGGGAATTGAGGTTGAGTGCTTCCCTAGAGTGCCTTTAGTCCAATACTAGACTATAGGGGGAATTGACGGTGAGTGCTACTCAGAGAGTCTATACATTAGCTGATCAAGAGTGGTGAGACTATTTGTGCTTCCTAGAGGGTTGCTTGTACTTGATAGGTAAGACCATAGGGGATAGGTTTTGGGTACTTCCCAGAGTGTTACCTGTTGTGTTACCTATTTTTTTGTTACATGTTGTGTGGTGTTTTGAACGCATAAACTGTGGTTTGTTTACTGCTTAGTGCTTCCTTGTTTATGGATTTCTGTAATTTTACCTGCCATATACTCACTAACTGTTAGGCACAGATCTTTGGGTGGTTTCCTACTAGGATTTTGTCTCACACCCTGTTAGGGCCATGCTTTAGGGCCCCACCAGATTACATTGTTGTGGGTGTAGACAAGGGAATGCAACCTTCGACTTAAAATACATGATTTCATGGCAGCTGGAGATCTAGGGACCAAGATGAGGCTTGTGATGCTAAGGATTTGCTCATATGTTTTCCTTTTTTTACTTTGGTTTAGTGCTTTATTTAGAATTCTGACTTGTTTGGAAGCTTTCTTAGACATATATATATCATACATCATTTATATATATTTATGCTTCAGTTGTTTCTTTATTAGTCTTCCGATGTTTACTGTTGTTGGATATTTATTATTTTCCCTATTGTGTGTTTTTTACTTCCACTGTGTACTCTACCAATGATGGCATTGTTTCCACACTATCAATCCCAAGGCCCTCACTACTAGTTGGCACCCTCTGATGTTTGTGGAAAAGTGTTGGATTCCATGTGACCAATCGGGTACGGGGCCCCTCTGGGTGGCTTCCAGAACTGGGACGTTAGGTTATGGAAATCCCACATCGAAGGAGGAGGAGCACGAAGCATCCCTTTATAAAGTGGTGTGGATACCTCTCCCATCATGAGGAATTTTCAGGTGTTTCCTAAAGGTTGAGCCAAGGGAAAAACAAAATTATGTGGGCTAGGCCCAAAGTGGACAATATCATGATCGTGGGATGGGCTGGACATTACAAATTGCATCAGAGCCGGTGTTTATTTGATGTGATAGTGAGGACGTTTGGCCCTTCTAGGGGGTGGGTTATGGGAATCCCACATCGAAGGAAGAAGAGCACAATGCACCCCTTTAAAATGTGGTGTGGATGCATCTACCATCATGAGTCTTTTTCCTAGGGGTGCCTGAGGTTCGAGCGTAGGGAAAAACAAAACCATGCGGGATTGGCCCAAAGCAGGCAATATGGTGATTGTGGGTGGGACTAGGCCATTACACAGATGTCCACGTGCAATCTTTAGTGAGCATGTTCTACCCAAAGGATAAGTGAAACAAGTATCCTGACATCCCATGGAGACTCGAGGTCTATCATGAGGTGTGAAGGGCAGGCATCCTACTCACAACTAGAGCTCTGAGTCAAAGTATTCCTAGCTCCTGTCTAAAAAAACTCACCCAAAATAATATAACTCAAAGGGTTCAACCTCATTTTATTCCATTTTGACATAAACCAAGTCATGTCTCCATCCAACCGATGTCTTACCCAGTCTGTAGCATTTCTTGATGGGAGTTCCCGATCTCCATGGGTTGGCAAGAGCGCCCGAGTATGAAAATATAAATTTTGGGAATGATTTACCTGATTGTATATATAAATGTAAAACAACCAACAAAATAATCTAAGAAATGGAAGTTACAAACAAAAATGCCTTTAACCAAAACCATAATTCAATTTATATATTTAAACTATAACCCAAACAACAACCACCACTATGTAGGGTGACCAAAACAAACTAAAAAACTACCTCCTAGCAAGAGGACAAAACCCTCAAACCATCAATACAACACCATGCCAAGTAGTCAGCTAGCATTTTGAACCAGAATTTCCAAAGGCTTTACCTATACCTGTATCAAACATAACGAAATCTACTTACAAATAACGGTTTAATTAGGGTGTGAGCTAACACCCACTCGGATTCCACTAAGAAAATATTCCATCCAGAAGCATTAAACGATGAATACCCTGACATGTTTAATCACTGAAAGGAAATTGATTCTTGAACAGTTTCAAAGGATAATTTTATAGTGGAATCATTTTTAATGAAAAAAACGTTAAAGGAATGAAATATTTAAATAAATACACCACTTATTTTATAGTGACCAAAAAATCACACCATATGCCAATGCTGAGTGTGAAGTAGTCAAAGAGCACTGCATATGGGAGAGGCCCTATAGGTACTAGTAAATAATGGGTCCCTAGAACCTTGCATCTCAGTGAAAAGTGGTATAAGATCCACAAAAACCTACATTCTTATGCACGATACACTAGTAGGGAACACACCCATAACCTAGTGGTCTCCAATCATAATTGAAAAGATTAGTTGGTGTTGTAGTTGTTAACCCCGCTAAGTGAAACCCATCCAATTTCACTTCTGTATCACCAACACATTAGTCCTAGTCCGCCCAGTTAGTCCTTGGCTTCCCATTTGGGCTCAAACATGTTTTTGGTTCTCAAATATTCAAAGTCCACACAATAAAACCAAATACACGATAACAAATACCAAAAAAATGATCCAGACATCCTAAAAAGTTTCATAAAACCATTACACAATTTAATTTAAAAAATTTATCATCCTTAAAATTATTTAATAATACATTTAAAAATTTTATAAATCAATTTTAAAGAGTATAACTTTACTATACACACAAATTCAACCCAACCTTCTTTCGTGACAAACAAACACAACAACACATCAAGAACACAATATGCACCACTTACATGAATTAATAAACTAACCTCCCAACTTAACAAAACACTATGAATTGAAAAAATATAATGTTTTTGGTAAAAACACAGTGATACCATAATAACATGCTACAATAAAAATAAAATAAAACTTACTTATTTCTAAAACTAGTTTAGAACCAAATCAATTGATTAAATAATAACCAAAATTAATTAAACATGAAAACTAATTAACCAAATAACGATTATGCATGGAACCACGAACCTCAATGTAAGAAACCCAAATATTTCAAAGAGAAACTTCAATCACTATCCATGAAAAACTTAAATGACACAATTAGACCCGAAAATGATAACATTGAGCCAAACTTAGTAAAATCAAACCAATTGAAACAAAAATCCTTAACTCATCAACCATCCAAATGGTAGAAATGAACAACTGAAGAAGAACACACATGTGAAGAGGGTGAGGAAGGCTAACCAAGAAAGATGGAGGCCTCCATAGTTTTGTCGCACAATCCATAATCTATTCGGAAGGTGGTGAGGCCAAAGGGAGCTGTTTGAAGGAGAGGGAGTGTGCAACAAGGCAGTGTAAGGTAGTGTGCAGGCGACTCGTATGGGTGGTGTGAGGTGGTTCACTAGGTGTCGGGGTGGTGCTCCAATGGAGAAGTGGAGGGAAGGGTATCGACTAGAAGAGGCCAAGGGGAGGAGAAGAGCTGGTGTGGGAAAGGGTTAGGGTCTTATGAAGCATGATAAGAGAGTGGAAGAGGAAGAGAAAAGAAAGTGGGGAAGGAAAGAAAAAAAGGGAAAAATAAAATGAAAAAGGAAAATTAAATAAAACCTAAACAAATTTTAACCACATAAAAATAATAATATTATTAATAAATTAATACTTTTATAAATACTACAATAATTTAATATTAACAACCTAATTAAAATATTGATGCTAATAATAATAATAATAATAATTATTATATTATTATTATTAATACTATTAAAACTGTTTTAAATCATTTTATTTTAATTTTCTCAATTTATTTTTTCATACACATTAATGTTCGTTTTGTTATGTAATTAATCAACCACACACCAAGAAGGACGTACAATGATCTGAAAAAGCCACGTGGCTTTTCATGTTCCCTACTCGTGCATCAAACATTTCCAAGCTAAAAAACTTGTTTATCATCAATAGTGTAAAAAATATAATCAGGACCAACACGTACCTCAAAAAACATTTTAAATATTGAAAAAATTATAAGACAAAAATAAAAATAAAAATATTACGGAAGTATAAAGACCATGTGTGACACATATATTTCCTCAGTCATTGATGGATAAATAAATATTTCTTATCTTCTGATAGCACACCCTTAGACTTTGAATTTATTTAACCTGAAGTCACATGTATTATACCTTTCATTCAACTACACCTTTTGTAATCTATTTATCATAATAATGAAAAGTTCCTCATTATCCTCTTTGTATTAAATTTTTTTTATTTTATAATCTACAAAGACCACAAAAAAATTTGCGGCAATCTACAAAGTATTTATAAATAAATTTTATAAATATTTTCATCTAATTAGTGAACAAGGATGAAATTACAAGTAACTCATACTATTTATATCATGTATAGATGGTATATATGTATCCAATTTTTTCGCCATTAATTGATGTTATAAATTTCAAGGATGTCCCACAGAGAATTCAATACCCCCATAAAGTTCATCAATCACATCAATAGTCTATTGTAAATTATACTTGCACTACCATAGATCCAAGAAAGGGTTGCACCAGATTTTATCTACACTACTCAGAAAGCACTGTTAAAAGGGGGACCTATATTAGTGCTAGCTAAAATCACTGATAAATCTACCATTTATCAGTGCTAAAAACATGATAAAAAAGATTTCAATAAAAAATATTATTAATTTATATGAAATTATTATATTTAGATAAAAAATAATTTTTATATTTGTATACATTGAATAAAGAATAATGTTTGTTATTAATATAAATATTTTAATAATTCAAAAAAAATATATATATATTAAATTTCATAAACAAATAAATATATTTATTATATTTATATATTTTTAAATATATATAAATATATTTTAAATATATATATATATTAATTATTATATGTAAATAATTTTTATTGATGTTTATTTATAAATAAATAAATATATATATATAAATAATCTAATAACTATATGGTTCCAATGAATTTTCTCTATTCATGCATTAATATAATTGATGTTCATACGTTATGTATTCATCATGATTTTTCATTTATACATTACACCCTCATTACTCTTTATGTTGTCCATATATACGATGTCTCATTTTTTTGAGATACATTCTTTACTCGATATACATGATTCATTAATGTTCCTATGAAGCTGTTATATTATCATTAATTCTTAAAATCATGATAAATATATTTAAATAATAAATATATTTTTTATATTTATAATTATAATAATTTAGTTATATATAATTAATTTTTAAAATATATTTATAAATATAATTATATATAATAATAAAAATATTGAAATAATTATAAAATTTCAATAATTGTTTCAAATGATAAACAATTTTATTATATTTTTAAATAATTATAAATATATTTGATACATATTTATTTATAATTATAATTAATAATAAATAAATATTTTTCTATTTATTATTTTCATTATAAATAAATATATACACTTGTTTTAATGTTTTCAAATGATATATATATATATATAATATTTATAATTATATATACACTTTTTATATAACAACAATAAATACATTTATTATAATTTTATAAACATATATATTAATATACATATATATATACATATAAATTTATTTATAATTATATACAAATATTTACCAATATATTTATTTATAAATATAATTATTCATAAATAAATGAATATATATTTAAATAATGAAACGGTTATAATAAATATATTTAAAATAATTATAAATTTACAAATATATATAATTATGTAATTATAATTATATTTATATAAGAATATTTATACATAAATACAAATAATTATAATTATAATTATAATTATAAATAATATAGATGTATGTATATAATTTAAAATTAAAATAAATATATTTATTATAAATATAAATACAATCATAAATTAATACATATTTATTCATAGTCATAAATATATATAAATAATATATATATATATAATTGTTAAATGAAAAAAATATTAATTATCTATATATATATTAATTATTCCATAATTATTAATATAATAGTATATTTATATTTAAATAATTACAAATTATAATAAATATATTAATTACCAATATATTTATTCTAAATATATTTATTATGTTGTTAATTATAATCATAAATAAATACATATCTATTTATAGTCATATATATAAATTTAAATATGTATGGAAGTCAAATAAATATATTAATTCTGTATAATTTTAATAATTTCATAATTAATTATTTAAATACTTATGAAATTATAAAAAAATATAATTAATATATTTATTTGTATTTCGTATGTATTTAAATATATTTATTTTTTATTTATACTTATTACTATAAATAAATATCTATCTATTAAATATATAATTATATATAAATATTTATTTATTTATAGTTATATATATATATTTATTTATTTATTTATGATACACATAATTTTATAAATATATATAAATATATAAATAATTTATCATCATTTTAGTTTTATCTGTGCTTTTTAAGCACTGTCAATGATATGCATTTATCAGTGCGAAAAAAAGAACTGATAAAGGCATGTTTTATTGGGGCGTTCTGTGTTAACGCAGATAAAACATACCATTATCAACTCTTTTTAGCTAAGTTAGATAAAAGGTTTACCTGCTTTTATAAATAAACCCTAAAAACCTCCTCCTCCTCTCACACGCTTGAAGCTATTGTGGAAGCCAAACCCTACCTCCTCCTCCTCCGTTGTATCCTCCTCCTCTTCCTCCTCCAATGTTGACTCCTCCTCCATCACTATTGATAACTCCTCCTCCACTGCCACTGGCGACTCCTCCTCTTCCTCCTCCATTGCTGACTCCTCCTCTTCCACATCTACTACCACAACCTCCAACTCCTCCTCCAACTCCTCCACTTCCACTTCTACCAACTCTTCTTCCATCTCCTCTACCAACTCCACATCCCCTAGCTCTCATACATAGGTTTCATGCTCCAGATCCACTTCCAGGATAGTGTTCATGATTTTTACATATATTTAATTCATTTTTGATATTATATAGTATTTTACATTTTTTTGTGTGGAATCTTATACCCCTAGTAACTTTTTCTATGATTAGTGTATGTTTTTTGAGGTCTGATAAGCTAGACTCAGAAGTTTTTTATTACTTAAGAGATGACCTATTTTCATTAGTTTCACTATCCATGTTATATATATGAACACGAGATAACCATTCTATAATCATAATATTATATATTATTTTGATTCTACAATAAAAAAATATTCCAAATATGAATTCTTTTAAGTGTTGGGACCATTCCTTCATTCTTTTAAAAATTAATTATTGTATTGTAATTTATCATCAATGGTACTGAAGTTTGTTTTATAATTCATGTTCCCAAATATATTGATAATGTGGTAATAGTGTAAAATCTATGTCTTATGTGTGGATATTTTACCAACAGAATGAATGATTTAATCCTAAGTGTTGTATTTATAGTCAAATGAGTTTCTTAGTTCTTATTTAGAGGTCAATAGTCTATAGTGTATGATTATCTGAATTATCATGATTGTCATCTTGAAATTATAGTGGATTGTTTAACTGATAAGATTCGGGTATATTTTAAAATAGTTTGATGATTTTGATATTGTTTAATGATACGATCATAGGTTTCATAAATATGAAAAAAAATCATATCACTACTATGAGAAGTTAAACAATTTATGTGATCATTTGGTCTTAACATTTCTTAATAAAGGCGTGTTCTATAATTCTCTCATTGATAGCAACATTCATTTTTGGACAATATAAGGATGATGTTTAAGGTTATTGGTTTTCTTCCTAATGTGTGTATAGATGATGAATTTCTATTAAGATAATTGGTTTTGAATCATAGTATAATATACATGAAATTAGCTTTCCCCTTTTTCTTTATCCCTACTGTAATAACCTAGACCTTCTTCTCAAGTTTCTTTTTCTTTTTTTGTTTATTATTGAGAAGAAGAGTAAAATCTAGAAATTTTCTATGTAGACGTCATGTACTTTATGAGAACACTCCGGGTACTTTCTTTCCACAGCAGGCCGTGTACTGGCCATGTAGTAGCCACAAACTCGGCCATGTGGGAGTGTCTTATAGGATGCCTAATGCGGAGTTTGGAAAAATAAAGTACACTCCGTGACTTCTCTCCAAGCCCCCGATCCTCCATCCAACCTCTGATTCAAACATCGTTGATTGAGTTGGAATCGCATCAGTGAGTTCTCTCTTCTTCTTGAGCCCTGTTTTCTAATTTCTATTCTTTTACATGTTATTTTGGGTTGAATGTTTTGGATGTTTTCGTAGATCTACAACATTCCAAGGATATTAAAGCTTCAATGTTCATGTATATTGATCTTATAACCCCGAGGTAGGTGGTTTTTGCCTTTCCATTCGAAGCCTTTGAGTATTATGTGTAACTTCCACCAATACCCATGAACGAGGTATTTCGTGTTTACTGTTTTACCCCAGTTGTTTTCCTACCATGCTTGAATGCCTATATAGAAGATTTTTGGATATGAATAGGGTTGATTGATGTGATTTGGATGTTTTTTCCCATGAGTTTTTCTGATTACGACCATTCGGTCCTATTTAGCCTTTTTCTGCCTTTCCTATTTTTTGTTCTTGTTGCTGTAGGATGTAGTGTTGTATTCTGACATGCTTGTTATGATGTAGATTTTTATAAATTTACTTTTGTAAGTTTACATTGGCTATATTACACTACTATGCTAGTTAACATACACAGGACCTTGAGAACCTGGTGTAGCACACTACAAGGGTAATTGACTAGGTGAGCTTCCTCAGAGAGTATTTGGGAACTTTTGGCTATAAGGGGGATTGACCGAGTGAGATTCCTCAGAGAGACAAGAACCACATAGGGATATAAGGTGAATTTACTGAGTCTGTTTCTTCAAAGAGTCCTTGATTTCCTTAGACTATGAGCGGATTGACCGAGTGTGTATCCTCAAAGAGTTGTCGATTTTAATCCCGATATGTTAGACTATAAGGGGATTTACGGTGATTGCTTCCTTATAAAGTCTAAGAACAACCTGGGCTATAAGGAGAATTGACCAAGTGAGCTTCATCAGAGAGTCAAAGAACATAGGGCTGTTAAGAAAATTGACTGGGTGAGCTTCCTTTGAGATTCCATGACAACCCTAGACTATATATGTAAGGGAATCTGTGAGATTCCATAGAGAGTCTTTCATTACCATATACTATAAGGGGGTTAACTGTGAGTGCTTCCTCAGAGAGTCTTATTATATTCATATACAGAACCAGAGGGGTTAAACTGAGTGTTCTACCCAGAGGGTTTCTTGTACTTTTTAGGTAGGACTAGAGGGGATGGCTATGAGTACTTCCCTGATTGTTACCTGTTTGTGCTTTAGCTGTTTGCTTCACTGTTGATTGATTTGAAAATGTGGATTGTTTACTAATTAGTACTTTCTTATTACTTCTTTGTGTACTTTTACCTTCCATGTAATAACTGAATATTAAGCATGGATCTTCAGGTGGTTTCCTAATGGGATTTAGTATTACCCTCTATTTGGGTCATGCTTTTGGGCCCAAACATATTATATTGTTGCACATATATATAAGGGAAATCACTCTTCTACTTCAGGCACTTGACTTGGTATGGGAGTTGGAGAGCATGAGACGAAGCATATTCTTGCAATGCTGGGGAGATATTTCTATTTTATATTGTACTTTGTTTTAGTACTATTTGTATTATATCATTGTGACTGGTTTGGTTACTTTCCTAGACATATGTATCATCCATCATTTATATATGTGTTATAGTTGTTTTATTATTCCAGCCTTCCGATGTTTACTGTTGTTGGATATTTATTGCTTCTGCTATTGTACATGTTGTTTACTTCCACTATGTACTCTTGAAATGAGGGAATAGTTTCCCCACTATCACACCCAAGGCCCTCACTATTAGTTGGAATCCTCTAGCGTTCGGGGAAATGTGCTTGAGGCGATGTGACCAACCGGGTACTGGGCGCCTCTAGGTGGCTTCCGGAACTGGGACATTACAAAGTGGTATCATAGGATTTCATTTCTCTAGAATTACTATTTGGAGCTTTATCCCGAGATAGGATGGATTATGTACTTGTTAATAAGCTGTTTCAGGGAGTAGCTACCCCATGTACGTGGAAAATCCAATCTACCTTGTTTATTGAAATTTTTCTGGTTTTTCAATTATTACAGTTGATCTGATTTCACCATGAGTGATTCACGTGATTATTGTTGTTATTGTTGGTGTTATTGAGGCTCTATTTCTATTTCAACCTGATGATATGATGGTATGTCATCTCATGCATCATATAGGAACTTTCAAGAAATCAAATTCCTTTCATTTTTTCCATGCCACATAGGATTCATTAGTATTTGCATGTTGTTGTGATTGATGATGTGTAGAATATTCATGTTGTTGTAATATTTTCTTTGATAGAAGTACCTGCTCTTTGATACGGTATTTTTTGTGTATAGATTTACTTGAATTAATGGCAAAATTTGGTTCTTGAGTTGTTATGGGCCCTCATGGACCGTAATTTTGTGGATAATTGCCTTGGTTTCGTTGCTATAACCTGTATAAGATGCCAAAATTTTATTGATGGGGAGTATGGGCCCTCACAGATCGAAATTTGGAACTTTAAATTCTTATTTAAGTGTTTTCTAGGTTCTGGAGTAGTTTCTAAGGCTTAATGTCTGGAAAAACCTTGAATACATGCCGTTTAAGGTTAAGTACACGTCATGTGTTCTTATATTTGGGAAGAAACAATTTTTATTATGTACACATTGTGTACATTATGTACACGCCATCTATTCTCTAAACCATGTCATAGGCCGTGTGGGCAGAGACACATGATGAGGAAAATTTTGAGTGAACACGACCATGTATCATCCATACACGTCGTGTAGTGTCGACCCCGTGCCCACCCGTGTCACTAACAAAAAAGGTTGTACGATTCATGTCAAAGACGCGTCGTGTGACATCCAAAAATGCCGTCTATTTTGACCTAGGTACATGGCCGTGTCACAAACAACACAGGTTGGTGTTACCCTTTCATGTACATGTCGTCTCCTCCTTGAACATGCCGTGCAGTCTGACCCAGGTACCCATCCGTGTCACGAACAACACATGTTGGTGTCATCCTTTCTCTTACACACTGTGTCCATATGGAACATACGGCGTAGTTTGATCTGTGTTTTAGGCCATTTCACTAACGACATGGGCCAGGTGAAGTTTGTCTAGTATATATCATGTAGGAATTTTACACGCCGTGTAGTCTTGCCTTAGGAGAGCCGTGTGGCTTAACCCTGTAGAAGAACTCATGCAGGGAAATAGGATTCAAGTACATGCCGTGTGTTAAGACAACATGTCGTCTGTTAAGACAACACTTTGTGTGTTTAGGGTGTTACACGACTAGTTTAGGCAGTAGTACACACCCATGTAAATGACTTAAGGGAACACACAGTGTAGGAAATGTACATGCCGTGTATTCATGTTTTGTAAACTTGAATGTTTCTTTCTCTTGTTCTCTTCTTAAAATTACTTGTTTCAGTGACTATTAATCTTGATCTAAGTTGTGCTCTTGAACATGGAGAGTCATGCCACCGAGATGTCCTTTTGTTCTACCATTCTTGGCCCCAGCGGTCTTCCGGATATAAGTGATGATGCACAGTTCCGAGATGGTTTGATAAGGTTCATGCAGACCATCGGAGGAGATCAGAACATGCAGAATGCATCTTCTGGTATCTAGGTGGTGTGCTACCAGTGTGGGAGAAGTGGGCACATGAGGCCACATTTCCCAAAAGACCCAGTGTAGTGCCGATCTTGCGGAAAGATGGGTCACCTTCAGTTCTTTTGTCAGTCCTTCTCACCAGCAGCTGGTGACAAGGTTTCTTCTATGACTCGTCATTTAGGAGCAGCGCCACCAGTTTCTCACCAGTTTGGGAATTGGATTTCTTCAGGCTGTTCAGGTCGCGGTGGACGTCATGTTCATAGTAGCCAGTCGTCCAATTTTTAGTGACATCAAGACGGATCAGCTCAAAGTGGTCAGGCAGGGTCACATGGTTGCGATATAGGCCAGAATTTTGCGGTGGAGCATACCTAGTAAGAGCAGGATCCCGAACCTTCTAACATTTGAGGTACTAACTTAGTAGCCTCTGTTTCAGATTCAACACTTTTTGATAAAGTGTCTTCACATAACATTATATCTGTTGTTGTCGTGGAGAGCCTTGGGTTCAACATCTTTTCTTCTGCTAATATCATGACACTAAACACATCATTGGGGACTAAAAAGACTAGTGTATGATAGAGTAGAGAGTTCCCTATGCATATTGGTAGATTTCACTTCTTATGGGACATCTGTGTCCTAGAGATGATAGGATATGATGTCATTCTCGGGATGGACTGTTTAGTTCCATTCCAGGAAGTCTTCGACTATTATCGCCACAGGATGAGTTTCATATCACCTAAGCATGGATCTTTTCTTCATAGGGGAGAATGTGATGTCAAAGCGAGAAGAGTGTGTCCATAGCATAATGGGTTGGGAGGAGTTATATCCAAGATTGCGAGTCTTTATTTGGATTACCAGGGGACTTCACAGCTAGTCTTTCCTCCAGTGGTGGATCATTTCAGAGATGTCTTTCCAGGGAACTTTTCAGGTTTGCCTCTGAAGCTTGAGGTAGACTTCTTGATTGATCATGTGCCAGGAGTGGCACCGATTTCCACTCATCCTTATTGTATGTCTACACATGTGTTGTAGGATCTCAAGAAGTAGTTGGTAGTGTTGTAGGAAAATGGTTTCTTCTGACCTAGTACTTCTCCTTGGGGTTCGCCTATCATGTTTGCAACAAAGGAAAATGTTACCCTCAGGCTTTGTGTGGACTCTCAGAAGTTGGACTAGTTCACGGTCAATAACCGATATCTCTACCCTAGGATTGATGATCTCATTGATCGGCTTTGAGAAGCCCTGGTGTTATCAAAGATTTATTTGAGATCCGGTTATCATCAGTTGCACATTAGACCATTAGATATACCCTTTATAGCCTTATGGATTAGGTATGTTCTCTACGAGTATCTGGTTATGCCATTTGGTCTCACAAACATGCTGGCAGTTTTCATGGAACTGTTGAACCGAGTGTTCCATCCACATTTAGATTCTTTCGTGGTGGCCTTCAGGGACGACATCTTGGTGTACTCTCACACTCAACAAAACCATGCTACACATCTTGAGATTGTTTTGAGTACACTGAGGGAGTAGTAGTTATATGATAAGATCCTAAAGATCCATTTTGGATGGATCAGATTCACTTCATGGGTCATGTTATCTCAATGTAAGGAGTATCAGAAGACCCAGAGACTGTGAGATCTATAGTTTCCTGGGTGCAGTCGAAGAACTTTTTTGAGGTGAGGAGTTTTCTGGGGCTTTCTAGATACTATAGATTCTTTATATAAGAAATGTAACTCTTAACAGCACCCTTGAGGTCTGACCAAAAATGGGGAGAAGTTCTTATGGTCAGATTATTGTGAGTTATCCTATCAGAAGATGAAAGGAAGGTTGAATTCAGCACCGATACTTTTATTTCTAGAGAAGGTAAATATCTATAATGTTTACTATGATGCGTTTGGTATCGGCTTGGGATTTGTGCTTATACAGGGTGATGGAGTCGTTGTATACGAGTCTCGGTAGTTGAGGCCACATAAGAGGAATTACCAGACGCACGATCTGGAGTTGGCAGTTGTTGTTCATGCCTTACACTCTTGTATACATTATCTTCTGGTAGAGAATTTTGTCATTTTCACATACCACAAAAGTCTCATGTACATATTCACTTAGCGTGATCTGAATTTGAGATAGCGTAGGTGGGTTGAGTACCTGCAGTACATTGACTTTGAGCTTTACTGTACTTCTGGGAAAGGAAACATAGTGGCTAATGCGTTGTGCAGGAGGACGCAGATATACATAGTTCAAGAGGCTAGTAGTGAGTGGAAGCTTATGTATCTATTCTCTTAGATGCATTTGGAGGTGCACGACAGTTAGGGGAAGATGTATCTTTCTTCTGTAGCTGCTACCACTACTCTTCTTGATCGAGTTCAAATGAGGAAACTCTCAGATTCTGAAAGCCTTGTCCTAAGAGAGAGTGTGATAGGATAGGACCCTATACATAGATGGACCATAGGAAATGATGAGATCATGCATTTATAGGGATGCGTATGGGAACCAGAAAATATACGTTAGGAGCTGATGCAGTATTTTCAGTCCTCATTTTGGGCAGTTCATCGTGGCATCACCACAATGTATCGTGATCTACACAGATAGTATTTGTGTCCAGGTCTGAAGAGGGACATTGATAGTTTCATCATGGGGTGTTCTACTTGTTACTAGGTTAAGGCGGAGAATCAGCGACCCGTAGGGATTTTAAAGTAGTTACCCATTACCGAGTGGAAGTTGAATGATGTCGAGATGGATTTCATGACCGGTTTGTCGAGGTCTCCTCGAGGGAATGACACAGTTTGGGTTGACATTGATAGACTCACGAATTTTTCTCATTTATTGCTGATAAAGGAGACCTTCAGTGTCGATGAGATGGGATTGTTGTATATCTGTGAGATTTTACGTCTTCATGGAGTTCCACACTGAGAAAGAATGCACGTTTCACTTCTCGGGTATGGCAGGGGCTTCAAAAGGCTTTGGGAACACAGGTACTTTTGAGTAGAGCATACCATCCCAAGACAGATGGACAGTCCGAGCATATGATTAAGGTGCTTGAGGCCATGAACCAAGCATGAATTATGGATTTTGGAGGATCTTTTGAGAAACATATACCTCTTGTGGAGTTTTCCTACAACAATAATTTTCATGCAACACTTCAGATGGCACCTTATGAGGATTTGTACTGTATGTCATGCTGATCACCTCTATGTTGGATTGAGGTAGGAGAGGAAGCATTGCTAGGACCTTGTCTTGTTCAAGAGACCATAGAGCAGGTAGAGTTGATTCAGAAGAGTCCTACTAATGCAATGTCTCGATAGAAGTCTTATGCAAATCAGCGGAGACGACCTTTGGAGATCGAGGTCGGGGATCAGGTTTTCCTGTGTGTCACACTGAAGCTAGGACATAAGTGGATTCAGAGATAGTTTATGCTTTCACTAAGGTACACCAGGCCGTTTGACGTGTTGGAGAGAGTTGGGATGGTTTCCTACCAGTTGTAGTTATCTTAGAGTTACCAGGATATGCACGATGTCTTCCATTTTTCTCAGCTTCAATGTTACTTTTCAGACCCATCTCATGTATTTCAACC
This sequence comes from Viscum album, assembly GCA_963277665.1. Classification (NCBI taxonomy): domain Eukaryota; kingdom Viridiplantae; phylum Streptophyta; class Magnoliopsida; order Santalales; family Viscaceae; genus Viscum; species Viscum album. Next base: position 1,200,163,823 of record OY728131.1, read on the forward strand.
CGAGGAGGTTGAGCTCAAAGTGGATGTGTCATTTGAAGAGAAAAATATCCAAATTTTGGATCATAGTTCAATGTTTCTCTATTGTAGGTCTGTTCCTCTGATACGAGTGCTATGGTAGAATGGGCAAGTGCAGGACAAGACTTGGGAGTGGATGGCCGATGTACGAGCGTAGTGTCCGGAACTGTTCGAGTCTTCTTCTTGTACACCGTGATAAGGAAATTCAGAGGCAAATTACTTTAATGGGGTAGTTTGTAAGAAACTAGACCTTCATTGTAGTTATGTTTTTTATTTTAAGGTCATTTTTTAGAAAAAGAGGAAATTTTGGATATTTTTGAATTACACGCCTTGTACTTTATGAGCACACGTTGTGTACTTTCTTTCCATTGCAGGCCGTGTGCTGGCCGTGTAGTAGCCACACACATGGTTGTGTGGGTGTGACTTGGAGGCCACCTATTGCAGAGTACAAAAATAGAACGTACATGCCATTTACTCAAAAACTACACGCCGTGTATTTTGTTTTTTTTTCATTAAATGCACCATGGTCACATATGACCAAGAGAACAACATTCTTTTAAGTCCTCTTTGTCTGAGAGAACCCATACAGATGTGACTTCTCTATGATCCCCTGATCCTTTATTTGACGTCCGATTAGAACAATGTTGATTGCATTGGAATTGCATCGATGGGTTCTCTCTTATACTTGGGCCTTGTTGTCCAATTCCTCTTCTTTTCCATGTTGTCATGGGTTGAACGTTTGGGTCGTTTTCTTAGATATAAGAAGTTATAATGAGATTCAAGATTATAATTTCAAGTATATTGATCTTCTAACCCCGAGGTAGGTGTTTCGTGCCTTTTTGTTTGATCTCATTGAGTTTTATGTGAAAATTCCACCAATACCCGTGAACAGGGTTTTGCGTGTTTACTGTTTTACGCAAGTTGTTTTCTTACCATGATTGTATGACTATGTAGAGGATTTTTTTATATTAATAGGGTTTATTTTTATGCATTGGATGTGTTTTCCCATGAATTGTTCTGTTTACGGCCATTCGGTCATGTTTAGCCGTTGGCTGCATTGCCTGTTTTCCATGCCTATTGTTGTAGGATGGAGAGTTAAATTATGACATTCCTGTAATGCTTTAGACTGATTATCCGAGTAGTTCTATAGGATTACTTTGGCTATATTACACTTCTGTTATCATTGACATGCATAGGGCAGTGAGAACCTAGTGTAGTAGAGTATAGGGCTAAATGACCAGGTGAGCTTCCTCAGAGAGTCTTTCAGAACTTTTGGCTACAAGGGGGATTGACCATGTGATCATCTTTAGATAGCATAGAACTACTTAGGGATATAAGGGGAATTGACCAAGTGTGCTTCCTAAGAGAGTTATTGGTTTCCTTAGACTATGAGGGGATTGACCAAGTGAGAATCCTCAAATATTCTTGGATTTTAATCCTGAGTTGTTAGACTATAAGGGGAATTGACGATGTTTCCTCCTCAGAGAGTCTATGAACAACCTGGGATGTAAGGGTAATTGATTGATTGAGCATCCTCATAGAGTCCTAGACCTTGGGGATATAAGGAGAATCGACCGGGTGAGCTTCCTCAGAGATTCCTTGACAACCCTAGACTATACAAGGAATGGACTGTGTGATCTTCCTCAGAGAGTCTTGCTTTACCTTAGACTATAAAGGGATTGACTGTGAGCGCTTCCTCATAGAGTCTTATTAAATACATATACAGAACTACAGGGGTAAGACCAATTATGCTGCACAGAGGGTTTCTTGTACATTTTAGGTAGGACCAGAGGGGATGGTTGTGAGTACTTCCCCGAGAGTTACCAATTTTTGGTTTAGCTATTTTCTTCACTATTACTTAATTTGAAACTATGGATTGTTTACTACTTAGTACTTTCCAGTTACTTCTTTCTGTACTTTTACATTCCATGTACTCACTGACTATTAGACACAGATCTTTGGGTGGTTTCCTACTGAGATTTTTTCTCACACCCTATTTGGGTCATGCTTTTTGGACCAAACATATTATATTGTTGTAGGAATATATAATGGAGAGCTCCATTATACTTCAGGCACTTGACTTGCTATGGAGATGGATAACATGGGACCAAGCATATACTTGTGATGCTGAGGAGATGTTTATATTTTATTTTGTACATTGGTTTAGTACTATTTAAATTCCAGTATTGTGACCTGTTTGGCTACATTTATAGACATATGTATCATGCATCATTTATATATGTTCTCTAGTTTTTTTATTATTCTAGTCTTCTACTATTTACTTGTGTTGGATATTTATTGTTTCCTCTATTGTATGTGTTTTTTACTTCCACTGTGTACTCTGCCAAGGAGGGTATAGTTTCCCAACTATCATGCCCAAGGCCCTCACTACTAGTTGGTAGCCTCTGTCAATTGGGGAAAATGCGCTTGAGGCCATGTGACCAACCATGTACAGGGCGCCGTTGGGTGACTTCAAGAACATGGATGTTGGACATACCATAATAGGAATGAGTATAGAGATTATTATAAGGAGCTTAAAATTTCAATCCCTAGTATTTGAAGATAATGTATCCCTATTAGTGTAGAGATTACCTAGATTAATGAATGGTAATATTTAGTGGTATATATTTTTCAAAAGTTTTATATAGTGTATTTTTTATTTTTTTAGGTCTTGTTCTATTATGAGGGTATAATTGTCAATTTACTCTCATGGATGACCTTTTAAGACGTAGCATCTTGTAAATTTTTATGCTCATTATTAGAACATCCCTTATCGTCAGTATTAATACCACCCCTTATATAGATACCCATACTAACATATATATAACATCTCAATAGATATACTATATTTATTAACTAATGACTTCTCTAGGTTATCACACAAGGGATAGCTTATGTTAATGATTGTGTCCTTAACAAGTGTGAAGAATTTATCTATTATGCCATATAATATGGGTCATATAGATATGAGAGATATGGATGCTCACATGAATGACTTCTAGGTGAATGGTTTCATAAAAATGACTATTACCCCTTGGGGTGCCTTATTTTTTTCTATAAAAATTCAAAGGATTCATTGAGAATTTTTGTGGACTATTTGAGGCCATTCTAAGTGATATAAATGAACATAAATCCACTAATATATAATTATGGACTATTTTATTAACATAGAGGTTCTAAAGTGTTCTCTAAGATTGATTTTATATTATAGGGTTAACCAGGATTCTTTCGGATTAGAAGTTATAAGAAGGCCTTAACTAAGAATGTGGTATGGTTATTTTTCATTAATGATCAGGTGATATTATTCTATGATCTTAACAAGATTTTGAGGAAAACACCAATCTCAAGTGGTAGATAGTTTTTCACATTGAAGATATGCGACTTTATGTTCATAAGTATCATGTCTAAGTGACACATATGTCTTTATCTACCACTTATTTACTCCTCAATAGTATTATGAGAGTAAACTATAAGATTCATTTTATTTATTCATGAGTGAAATGATAAAACTCTTACAACTTTATAATTTATAAAATGTTGTCTATTTTTTCATGTATCCTTTATAAAGTACCTCTCTTGGTATTAATATCTTTGGGAAAATGACAAAATGGATCTTTTAAAATGATTTTAGTGTATTTATATGTTTCTTAAAATATTATATGTGTTCAACATACCATTTTTGGCTTTAGATATATTTAAATTGTTTTCAAATTAATTAATTGGGATTTGGAAAATTATTTTTCGACACTGATTGGATTATTTTAAAAAGGGAATGTTTTTTTAAAGGGGAATTTGTATAAATGTTATGTTATTTTAATGAGATATCAACTATGATTTTATAAATAGTTTTTGAATGATATATAAAGTATATGATATTTTTCCCCAGGTTACTTTTTATATAAATTTTTTGATTATTTATTTTGTTAAATATTAATATCATTGAGTCTAATAGGATGGATATGAATAATGAATGGTTGGATGACAATCGTTTGAAAACAGAATATGAAGATGATGTGAAAGAGTTAGTCATGTCTACAAAATATCAGGCATATGACCATTCTCAAATCATTGGTTTGTTTTGAAGCAATTTTTATTCCTGAAAATTTAGTCTAGAGGAGTTGGGAGAACACATGATCTATCATGGAATAGATTGAAGATATAAATGTTTGGATGAACATGGAGAAAAAGATAATGTTTCTATTGGATAGAATATCACTACATTTTATGGATCATATGATATTATTACAAGTGTTCAAATTGAAGAATACCATATCGAGGATCTAATTGCAGATGTGAATGATGATCAAGATAATATGGATGAAAAGATAAGGATAGTTGAATATAAAAATTTTGATTCCGCAAAATTGTTTGATCAGTTAAAGAGTTGGGAAAATATTCCATTGTATGATGGTTGCACAAAAAATATATATTCTTCAGCCATACTGAAGATATATCATTTGAAAGTAGGAAATGATATCATGACCTGAAAATACGATGCCAAACACATGCTAAAATTGATGGGTATGACATCTAAAAAATACATGCCTACCTAAATGACTATATACTATTTCCCAAGGACCAAAAATCACATAGATAATCCCCAAAGTGTGGTTATTCTTGATACATGAAATTCTAATCCATTCCTATGAAATTTTTATGATACATTCCAATCATTCTAATTTTTATGTGGCTATATGTATGTGAGGAGACTGAAGGGAAATTTATGTGGCACAAATACGCAAGAAATAATGATGGGAAACCATGTCACCTGATAGAATCCTTTTAGTAGAAAATAATTGATCTTGAGTATCCTAAATGTAGAAATGATGTGAGAAAAATTCATCTTTCATTATCTATAGATGGAGTGAATCGTTTTGGATTTCAAATCATCTCTTATATTACATGGCTTGTTATGTTGGTAGATTATAACTTTCCATCATGGTTACACATGCAAAGAAAATACAACATTTTATCTATGATAATATCACGAGGAAAACAACATAGTAATTATATTGATGTTTATTTGTCACCATTGATCGAGGATATGAAATTATTATGGGATTCAGGTTTTACATTGTATGATTCTTACCTGGATTAGGATCTCACATTGAGATCCATGTTCAACTAGATGATAAATGACTGTCTGACTAATGTAAAATTTTCATGATATAGAATTAATGGAATTCAAGGGTTTCCCATATGTAAACAAGGTACAGAATCAATTAGGTTAAAACATTCATCAAAAACCATATTTCTAGGAAATCATATATTTCTACCCTAATTAAAAAGTACTGATCTTGGATGACATCATTTTATAGAAGTTTTGAAGAACTTATAACACCGTCTTGATTAACACGAGATCAAATATTTGAGAAAGTAAAATATTTCAACAATAATTTTGGTAAACCATTTTTGAAAAACTATACAAAACTTGTTTGAAAAAGAGACCTATTTTTCATGAATTTCCATAATAGAATTGTCTATACGTCAAAAAATTTTTAATGTTATGCAGGTTGAAAAAAACATATGTGATAGGGTCATCAACATATTTCTAAATGCACCGACAAAACAAAGGATGGAATTAAGGCAAGGTTGGACATGGTTGACATGGTAATACGAGAATAGTTGGTCCCTGTAAGGGGTGAAAAATGAACTTTTCTTCCATGAGTTACTTAAAAAAATTTAAGGAAGGAGAGATATCAGTTTTTCAACTTCTCAAATGATGTAATGGTTTTTAAAGGAATTTATCGAATATCAAGAACATCATGTCAATTACTGATTTAATATTAAAGGGTATTAAATCACATAACTTAAATGTTTTGATAGAATATCTAATTCCTATATTACATATCATTTTTCACATGAATCTATATCATACATAACACAAAATCTATTTATTCTTCTATTCTATTTGTAGCAATGATATAGACCTAGAGAAATTAATGACTATAGAATGTAAAATTACCTTCATACTATGTGAATTAGAAATGTTCCTCCCATAAACATTCGTTGATATAATGGTTCATTTGATAGTTTAATTTTTGATAGAGATTCAAATTTTTGGTTTAGTACTCTATAAATGGATGTACCCCATTGAACCATGTATGAATATTTTGAAAGGGTATGTCAAAAATTGAAATTGTCCAGAGGGTTGTATTGAGTAGTGATATATTTTTGATTAAGCCATAGAATTCTATACCAAATACCTATATTGTGTTGAAAGCATTGGTCTACTAAAATCTTGTTACACTGGATGGCTTGTGGGTGAAGGAATTTCTAGAAGAGATGTTGTCAAAATCAATATTCTAGATTTGGATAAGGACCAGCTTAACATTTGAATATCAGTTTGGAGGTTACCCCATATGATGAAAACAACAATGAAATTATTAGGCATTTGAGTCAATCAAGGGATGAAACATGGATATCAAACACACATAATAAATAGTTTATAAGATGGTTTTGGCCATATATTTTATGAGTCAGATATAAATAAAGATTAAATTTCAGAACGACTTCAAGGGAAATATGGAGGACTGAGTGTTTATGTATTACTATACAATTGTTATGTAACTAATGGTTATAGAATCTATAAAAATGAGCATAATAAAGATAGTACCAGTACAAATATTTGAGTTAAACTTGTGGTTGAAGTGATGCATGTTTATTGTAATAAGGAAATAAAATACATGAATATGTCATGCTTTGGCATCATCAAAAAAATATGGGGGATTGATTACACAACATTTGAAGGGATGATTTTTCAATTCAAGTTGGTTGTTAATAGATGTTATTTTAAAATAGATGATGTGTGATGCATGAATGTTGATTTTAGTAAGAAGGGTATAAAAAAGAACTATTTATAGTGGAATCATAAGTAGTGCACTTATTTTATGTTCTAGATCCCACAAATTGAAATTGTTATATTGTTCTATTATTGACCAAAACAACTAAAGCGTAAGATGAAAATTCTACCGAGGATGACCCTTTCATTGGGATGTCATAACATTTCACATCGATCTTAATGTAGATGGTGTTTTGTATGTCAGAAGAGACGACAATGAAGGTATTTGGATCATTGATAGAGGGGTCAAATACATTCAGCCTTTAATAAATAAATAGAGAGTTCAATAATAAGGTAACATTTTTTTGGAATATACATCATATTACGTAAAGTTATTATATGCTTTAAAATATATTTATTCTATAAATTAAATGATAAAGAACTTCAGTAGATAATTACTTCTGCACATGTTGGTGTCCCAAATGTGGCGGAAGAATATGTATCTCAACCAGTTGCTGCGCACAGTGTAGTGGAATGACCTTCTACAGGTGCTAGTGCATCCCATTCCCAAGGAACAATATTTTATCAACCTACTACTTTTCTTAGTGCATAGTTACAAAAACATATTCACATTGTGATGCTACCACTCCAGAGAAACATATTGGGGATGTTGATTTTGTGGCCATAGTTGGAGATGAAGTACTAGTGTCACATAAAAAACAAGAGTGCCAAGGTTTGATGGTTTCAGAAAAAATCATTAATGATATTGTCAAATTCATCAAATTCAAGGTGAGAAAAAATGCGTAGGGTCAACATTTTAATCCCAACAAGGACATGTTTAGTAGTTATATTGGAATCGTTACCCAACAATGCATGTCGATTAATATATATTCTTGAAACCATGTTATGATCGGTATTATGACACTTATCTGGGATTAGAATGTAGTGACATTCTGATATCATCTCTTTATTTTACTGAAAAATAAAATAATAAAACTTTGGTTTAATTTTCATAATCCATTTAAGAGTTCATTTATAGTTGATTAATCCCACAAGAAGTATGTATTAATTCTTTCTAGAAGGATTCATAGAGTATTTCACCTAGTTCTAACATTAAATCATCTTAAATATATTGACGAGAAAATAAAATTATACCCACCAGTTATGTATACACACCTCATAACCCAAGGATCATGGGATGAGTTTACCAACCATCATGTAGATGAGTCTTTTCAATACATTTTGGAGAGTAATATGATGTTTGATGAAACATGTATTCTTCACTTTGATTGAAAATTTTTTATTTATAAAATAGAAACTGAGTGTTGGAAATATGGAACAATACTAAAAATCAGCGTACCCCTACTGTAACTTAAGGCTGGGGTACACTTCACTTGAAAAAATTATAATGTATTTTAAATTAACAGCAATACTTTTATGTGACGTGAAACAACACAATAATTATGTTTCTCAATTTATATGTAGATTGATGACTCTAAATCCAATGCCACTTCTATCTCACACCATGTGCTATGGAAGGAGGAACATATAAATAAATATGGTATAATAATAGATGAAAATACACATAGAGTGAGGGAACATGTTTAAGTATTACATAATAATTTTTTTCATTATATTTCATTTAAATAAAAATGATCACTTATTTTAATAGACTCTATATCCAACATTGTTATAGGAATATGAAACACCTATTTTTGATGAACATAAACTATCTGTGTCCTTGAAGTGGAAACATCATAGGTGCATGTTTTGGGGTCGCAACACTGGCATATATTGAGAAAAAAAGAAGGATGATGAAAGTGAATTAGTAAAACAAATGAATTGAAGAATATATAACCGTGATGTGAAATTACAATGGTGGAGAGAGATGATGAAAACATTAATGGGGGAGATACAAAGAGAAACATAAACTCAAGAATATCCATCGCATGGAGATCCCACCCCACCCTCATGAGATATGTAGAAAGACACTCACCTCAGAGTGATTACTTAATAGATGTAATCAATGTTATAATAAATGTTTTTGTGAAATATGAATTATATAGAGATTGATACCTTTCCTATACTGATATTCTACATGGTGATAATGATTGAGATTTATATCTAACAACACCCTTCCATCACATTTCAGTGAGGGATACTATGTTTAATATTCAAAAGGACATTCTACATAACTAGCCACTTCCAACAAGTCATGTGTGATTTTCTATCATCATATCCCATGAGATGAGCCCTGATAAACCTATTCCAATTCATGAGTATGATATTAATATAGTAAAAAATGATATTGGAACATTAATCACATGGCCGTCACATCTTGTTAAAAATTATGCTGACAAGAAGGTATTCATTTCAATTTTACATTTCTAGTGAACACATTAACAATTGATGAAAAAAGTTTGAATTAATGAATTTTATTATAGACAGAAAAAGATAAGGGTATGAAATGAAAAAACACTTGAAAACCATTGAAAGTATCGACCAACTGATCAAAAATATTTACCAAAACTACCATTACCCCACCTGTTCAACACACTCATTTACTATCATTAAATTCTCATGTGGATACAAAGTTTAATGATTGTCAAAACCACATAGTTGAACTTAAAGAAAATATATATTCAGAAAATGATCATGAATTACTTTTTGTTAAGAGTGCAACTAAAATCCTCGACTATGAATGTCTTGGTGGCTCCATTGTAAATATATACATGATGAATGTTATCAAGATTTGATTTCCCAAAATTTGAACTAATTTGATAATTATGACTAAATACATTTAATATTTATCATAGGCGTATATATGAAAAACAATTGATGGTATTTTCCCATCAGAAAATGTTCAGACTCGTTAGTCCTCACATCAACTCTGTAGAACATTATAAAATAAAAACCAAAAATAATGATGAAATAGTGGAAGGTTTGGTCAAATACTGTTGAAATAAAAATTTCATATGAAAGACTCTATTTAATAACAATGATGCAGGGGTAAGACTCAAAAATTTAGTCCTATCAAATTTTTTTTTATTTATTTCATTAATTATTAATTTTTTCTTTTGTTTTTAGGCAGCATTGGATGCCCATTTTAGTAGATTTGGATAATCCAAATATTTATTTCCTAGATTAAATGCATAGATATCCAACAAAACATCCACATGTGGTGTAATTTTTTAAATCGTAAAACACTACATCCAACATTTTAGAACTAAACATCAATATTTATAACTTATATTATTTTTAATGAGGATTATATTATGATAGGGTGGGGTATCACTATCATAAAAATAAAGAAAGATTCTAGGGGATAAGGATGAAAACGAATACAAGTACTATAACTGGAAAAATACTAGGGTATGTGTAAGAATATTTCACTATCCAAACAAATATGAAAAAAATAAAAAATTATACTCAATGATTCTCAAGTGCTCAGAGCAAACCAATAGAAATTATTTCAATTATCATGTTTTCAGATTTATGAGAGAGATCATATTCCATGAGAAAACTATTATCCCAAAAGTGATATTTTCAAAGATCATTAATTTTTATTTTAATATATTTATTAATTATTGGTGTATTTTATTATTTCCTCTACAACTATGAATATCGAAAAGACTCATATTCACAAGATGATATTTATGTTCTTATAAATGAATAGGAATTATACCAAATGGAATAATGTACCAAAATATCATGAAGATGAGACTTCCATAAAAGTTGTGTATTTTTTCCTATTTTTGATTAATTTACATTTTTTAAGTATTACTCACAAGAGAATTTTTTTTCTTATATAGTTGGATTCTTTTATTCGAGTCTAGGTGGTTTGATCAAATATGATCTTTCTCATGAGATATAGGAATTAGATGAAACAACTGATATAATTACAATAAGAAAAAGGCTCATGAATTTATAATGCTGAATTCTCACTACTAATTTAATTAATTAATTTTTTCATTATTTTATCTACTATTTGTAAGTTAATTTGTATATTAGTTTTATAAAATGTTTTTATTTTTAAATATCCTTTTTGAAGTAATAATTTCCTTTATACTATCTATAAAAAATAGAAACAGAAATAACATGTTGAATGAATAGTATTAAATCTCAGTAATTCAATGAAATGTATGACTTCTCAAAAGATATGTCAGGAATATTTTCCTGAACAATGTACTAATCAGCCACATATCATTCAGACACACCTCAATCAGATACACAGTTTTCTCAGTATGACTCGATGTGTTAGTTTTTAGTTAATAATACTCATTGATCAATTAATTATAATGTCTTCTGAGAAACCATGCTTTGATCCATGTCTCATGATTATTATATATCATAAGAAGGGTATGAATTTTTAATGTTAATATCACCTTATAACATATTTATGTTCTTTTTATCCTTGTATGATCAATGATAACTCCATTTTTTATAGTTATTAAACATCTATGATCGCCCTTTATTTATTTTCACATCCTTAGTTTTTTAAGAATGGTTTTATAAATGATATTTCTAAGAAGGTTTCTAGTAATGAATTACTTAATAAGAGATTCTAAGGGACTAGTTCTTAATGTTTTCTGGTTTCCAAAATCAGTATACATAAACTATACTGGCATGGATGATTCTATTTTTTAAGGAATAGAAATATAGTAAGATGTGATATCTATGAATGAAAAGTCTTGGAAAATATATTTGGTTTTAGAGCAACTGACCTACTCAAAATTGACAAAAAATAACAAGTGACTGATATTACTCAAAGTGTGATTTTTTTTAAAAATTGGCACTACATTTTGTTACAAGAACAAGTGGCACACTAAATACTGATAAAACACTTTTAGATTATTTTTATATTTTAGGAAAATTATCCTTGAGTCATTTGTGATGTTTTAAAATCAGTAGCACCTCAATCGGATGCATGTTGTGGGTGATATAACTTTAAATGTGTATTTTTATATTAAATTGGCATTAAGACAATACTACAACTGACATATTGAAAAAAATAACAATTAGGATTGTTTTGATACTTCAGGGAAACAATCCATGATTCATTTTTCATGCTTAAGAGTCAACCACACCTTAATTTGACGCACAGTGTGAATGGTATAACTAAAAGTTTTTGTTATCAGTTTGAAATTAGCAATTTTTTAAAATGTGTCACTCATGAAAAACAAATAAAACACACCCCAATTTACTTTATAATTTACAAAGGTGATTCATAAGAAATGTTTTACAAGTATGAAGTAGTGTCATGCTGTACTGATGCATGATACGACCCATATGACTCAAAATGCATGTTTCCAGTTTGAAATGACATTTTTGTAAAAAAACACAACTGACATTCTGAAAAATGAGAAAATATAATTGGATTGTTTTGATAATGTAGGGAAATTATTTATTAATCATTTTCGATGTGTAGGAAATAGTCGCGCAATAATATGAATCATGGTGTGGCCATTATAACTCAAAGTCTCTCTTTTTATTTAAAACTGGCATCAATTTAAGTATAAACAACAAGTGACATAATGAGAACAATGAAAAACATTTTTATTATTTTTATATTTTATAAAATAGATCCTTTAGTAATTTTTTACTTGTAAAAGTCAACCACACCTCAATACGGCACACATTATGATTGATATGACTCCAAGAGTGGTTTTTTTTATTTTTAATTGATATAAATTTATGAAAAACCCACAAGAGGCAAATTGAAAACTGAAAAAATTTATTTGGATTGTTTTTATACATTATGAAAATGATCCAGGGGTCATTTTTTATGGGTAGGAGTGATCTTCACCTCAATACAATGAACAATGTCACCTGTATAACTCAATGTGTCTATTTTTATTTAAATTTGACATGAATTTATATAAAACGATCAAGTGACATACTGAAAATTGAAAAAAACATTCATATTATTTAGATACATTTGGAAAATTATACATGAGTCATTTCTGACATGTAGGACTCAGCCAAACCTAAATACAATGTATAGTGTGTCAAGTATAACTCAAAGTTTCTATTTTTTTTAAATTGACAGGAATTTATGTTAAAACAACATGAGACATACTAAAAATAGATAAACACATTAGGATTATTTTGATACTTTATGAAAATTATCTATGAGTAATTTCTGATGTTTAGGGATCAGACACACCTCAATATGATGTATAATTTTGATGGTATAACTCAAACTATCTATTTTTATTTAAAATTGACATCAATTTAAGTAAAAAATGTGTCATACTAAACACTGATGAAACACATTTTGATTATTTTCATATTTTGGGAATATGATCTATTATTGATTTGTGATGTGTAGGGAATAACATCACCTAAATATGATGAAAAATGTGTCCAGTATAACTCAAAGTTTCTTTTTTATTTGAAATTCATATTAATTTAATTGAAAATAACATATAACATAATGAAAACCAAGAAAACACATTCAGATTGTTTTGATTTTTTAAGAAAATTATCCATGAGTCATTTATGACGTGAAGGATTCAACCACACCCCAATCTAATGTATTGTGTTACCTGTTTGACTAAATTTTTCCATTATCAATTTAAAATTGGCATTTTAGTTCAAAATTTGTCACTCACTAAAAACCAAGAAACCACACACCTACTCTCTTGATAATTTAAGAAGGAAATTCATATGTTATTTGTGATGTGTATAAAGTAGTCTCACATAAAACTAACACACGATTTGATAGGTCTGACTCAAAATGTGTGTTTTCAGTTTGAAATGACATTTTATTAAAAAAACACAACTAACATTCTAAAAACCAAACAAAAACAACCATATTTTTTTTATACTTTAGGACAACTATCCGTGAGTCATTTTTTATTTATAGGAATCATAATAAAAATTAAAATATCCACGATGTTGCTGATATAACTCCCAAAGTTCATTATTTAAAAATGAAGTAAATTTTAGTAAAAGAATAAGTGACATACTCAAAATTGAGAAAACACATTCAGATTATTTTGAAATTTTTTAGAAAATGATCCATAACTAATTTGTAACATGTAGGAATCAACCCCACTATAGTAGGATGCATAGTGTGACCAGAATAAGTCCAAATGTGACATTTTTATTAAATACTGGTATTTTATTAATCTGTTCTTTCATATTAATGTTTAATTTATTACTTTATAATATTAATAACATAATACTTATTTTTTTTATAGGTGGAATATTAACATTGGGTTGAGATGATTTTTTCTATATCAAATACAATGGGATGACCTTTTTGATAGGAAATCACAACATCAAAATATTAAATATTAATTTTTTAGAATGTTTGTTACATAATTTTAAATGAAATTATATAAAACAATTAGTTTGAAATATAAATAGATATGTTTTTTATATACCATCGGTGGACATTTTTTATTGATGATGTCAATTAAATGTATATAAGAGGTCTTCTTCGATATGTTTTGTTTAAATTATAGGTTTTTTTCATATGTTCTATCATATAAACAAAACACTGCATGCGCCTATGCCTTTATCATCATTTTTTCTACTCATAAAGGGGACTCCCTTTATTATTACTGTGATTAACAGCACCTTTTTAGCATGATTAAAGGCCGCTTTTCACATTATAAATTCCCATATGTTCATTAGTATTGTTCATTATCATGATCTTATTATGATCACAAGGATCAATTCATTGAAACATTAGTCAATCCATGTACAAAACAATGAACACTAAATTAACACATGGAGTAACACTAGGGGGTAAAAAAGCCTTTCTTGCATTTATTTATGTTTATTATAGAACTCTTCTATTGTAATGTGATCCATTCTATAGAAGCACTTTGGTTTGGAAAGACCTCTAAAAAAATATACTACGAACTTACCCTCTATATTAGGGGGAATACTAGGGTTTTGTTTTGGGAAATATTAATTATATTCTCTAATAATAGTTATATATTATATGGGAATTCATTTATTTTATTAAATAATCATATCATGATTATCTATATCATAAGGCAATGATAACTATTCTTAATAAAGAGTCTTCCATGTATTTTGAAAAAAAATATTTCATTTTTATATATTTAGAGGATGGTGTAGTATACAAAATATGATTTCCCACTCACATGTTTTGATATTTTTTGAACATAAGAATAATAATTCCTTGCCCAGTATGACATCATATTATACAGAATTAAGAATGATTTTATTTTCGTCAATATTATTCACAAAAATTGAAATGGGGAAGAATTATATATGTGGGGTGAAATGATTGAAAAATATAGTGTTTTCATTGCTAGATCTACCCCATGATTAAATGTGGTGTCTAAATATTTATTGAAAACGTTGATAATATAAATTATTATGTAGTTATAAAGATAAATAATTCATTGGATGTTCATGAATACATTATAAGTGGACTTATCTCTATTTTATTTCATTGTCTAATAGAAGAAAAAAGTTAGAGTTTATAATAATTATATTAGAAATCATATCGATGGAAAATTATGAACATTGAAAGTGTAACTAATAATCCACTAGTTGATCTTATCATATTAAATAGTATGTTTCTATCCAGGTCAATTATAAATAATTTCCTATTAGTTTATCTAATTTGAATCCCAAATATTACAAGATGTTTCTTTGATACAAACTATAACAACGCACATATGCTACACATTATATTATTTTATTTTGAACACAAATATCAAGATAAAACTACTTAAAATATAAATATACCATCCTATTAGAAAATTAGAAACCTAATACCACATGATTTTAATGGAAATATATAACATGGATTTCATCATAATATTTTTCTATTATAGATCACTATATTCCTCTCCCCAGAATAGTTATCATGATGATATATATAAAACAAGGGGTGATCCAAAATAAATTGTAACACTGTAAACAATGATAAAGATGTAGTGGGTTAGCCAAAGAGTCATAATCATAACATGAAATAAATAAAGGGTAGGATGCTAAACAATGATATAGAAACATATAATAAGTGGATTATTTCCATATGATCATGGATACCATGAGAATCATAAGTACGTGACACAAACATAATGCATGTCTTAAGTCGAGGCTCTGGATGATTTATCATGACATAAATTTCAAGGATCACTACCCATTAGTAATAAATAATATTTAAATTTATCATATAACTACTATAACACCCTGATATTTTAAAAGAAAATAATATCTGATAGTGTATGAGATACACACCACCCGACTTAAATGAAACATGAAATATTATTATTATAAAATAGTCATTAAATAGGAATTTATTAATAGGATTCATCGCATTATTATATATATGTAGGACCTAATAAATTAAATTATATTTATAAATTCCTTTTAAATTATCATTGAATTTTTAGTAAAGTCAATCTATTCATCAAAGACATGTTTTCTTGAAAAATGTTTTTTTTGTGAGAAAATATTAAAATAAATTTCTGAAATTTTAAGAAATTTTATTTTATAAAAAGGATATAATTTTCCAATTTATCATGTCAATATAATAATATGGTAATTTTTTTTAAAATTTAACAAAAGGATTGATTTTTTTAATGAATATTGAAAAATTCGGATTTTTATTGGAATTATTATTTTCTTTTTAAAGATAAAAAAATAAAAATTATATTTTTAATTAGTTTTAACTTATAATTATTTCATTTGGATTAAAAATATCTAATTATGATCTTAATAATGAATTTTATATTTTAATTTTATATAAAATCGTGTTATACCTAAGAGGTAATGTTTTTTGAAAATATGCTTTTCGTTACGCTTTGCATTTTTTTATTAAATTAATTTATACCAATTTTAGAAATTAAATGATGAATATTGAAATATATTTTTGTAATCATTATTTAATTTCTTTAAAATGGGGTAAATTTATTTTTTTTCAAAATTAATAGTAACTAATTTTTTTTATTTTCACAGTAAAGGTAAAATGGGTTGATTAGGTTTGAAACTAATACAATAAGAACTCAAATAAAAAACAAAAACATGAATATATCAAATTGGATAAAATTATTTTTTTCATATTTTATCGAGATCTCCAATATATGGAATTTTTATTCTATTTTCCATTGATAATGACATTTATAATATTTCAGTAAAAGATAAATTCCAAAATATCAATCTCTTGATTTTAGTATCTCTTAAATTATTACATAATTTGTGGAAAGAGTATAAATTCAGTTAAAAATGATAATTTTAAACATAAATAATTTTATTTTAAAATAATAATTTATATAAAATTTTTAGGAAGTATATTATTAAAAAAAAACCCAAACCCAACGCTAATACATTATTTATTTAAATAAGATAAAATCAAATTAAATGATATTAAAAATATTAAATTTAATGTAATTTGGAAAAATTAGTTTGTATGATGAATTTTTATGATATATAATACATATTATTAATGTGTTAAATTTTTAAATTTTAATTATATATCTATCTTCATTTCATTAAAAGTCAAATTAAATGAATAGAGTTAATAATGAATTTAATGATATTTTTGAAAAAAAATTATTTTTTTAAAAATATTTAAAAATTAAAAAAATAATGAAATTAGGAAATTAGGCTACTATTTTCTTTTAAATTTCATCCTTGGAACATTACGATATGATAGTTGACTTTTAATTAAAATCATAACCCTTTAAGATTGAAAATTTTGTTAGCATGGTTAAGGTTAAAATTGGTTAACTATGAGGTTAAACTAGACGATAAGCTTTTCAATACCACATAATATTTTATGATTTATATTGTATGATGGTATTAAAACCATATAATACCATAACATATAATATATTTCCATTAAAACTCATTTGGAAAGAGAATTACTTCATTATACTTCAATATTTTAAGAAAAATATAAAAGTTCTCGTAACCCCAATTAAAAAAGGCACCCTATTCTCTTCACTTTTCACATTTTTTTATGCATCTATAAACAAGAAATTTACAACAATATCTCTTAAATATAACTATACACATTATATAAGTTACTTAATTACCAAAACTCCAACCATATGATCAGTAAGGAGACATCTACAGTTGTTCATTCAAGAAAGATGTGGTTGCCTTAACCAATCTCTGTTTTTACTTCTTATTTTGATTCATATATTTTTTTATTCCTTATATAATAAAAATTTAATCATAATAAATATACTTAAATGTTATTATTATTATGAAACCACCATTTTCTATCCTCTTTCCCATCAAATAAGAAGTGAATGTATCGCTCGTGCTTATATACATCTTACAATCTCCACTTAGTGATACAAATCATTTTTTCATCACAATATTTTATGGATGGGTATCATGATGGGTTCAATATTTATTAATTATATTTATGATATAATTATTCTTCTATAATTTTAGTATCATATCTAACTTCTTACCTTCCATTTCATTGGAAAACTATAATGTCTCTCAGGTGTACATGTAGATGACCACAACCCTGAAGATTTTCATTTTTCATTTCCATTTCAATTTAATGGTTATCGGGAAATATTTAATAAATATATATGATATATATGATATAATAATGATTATGGGAAGGTAAATTATTATTGAACTATCTTTCATTCAATGTGTTAAAAAGTGAAAATATTGTTCATGTATATGTATTACCTACCATCTCCAGGAATGGTGTAATTCATTTTTCTATCTACATCCTTTATAGATAACTCATGATATATCTATAATGAAAATATATGATATTATATATATTACATCCCATTACTTATATATATATATATTAATTTAGTATTATTGATTATTTATTATATAACAATATAAAAACACCTCCAGGACCATAGATGATTAGTGTCTTTAGAAACTGTGAAATATAAACAACTAGTTCATAAAACATCTACATTGTCCCCTTATTATTTCTTATAAAATAGATTTTTTTTGGAAAATATTAATTAGTAACCTTATTAATGACATGTGGAAATGGTACAAATAAAATTTTGAGCTTAAATTTTCTATAAGGTTAAATAGGAAAAACATTAATCATATCATAATCTTAAGAACATAACATTTGAAAATATTATCCTTCATATAAAAGATCATAATAGATTGTCTTGGGATAAATAATAAAAGAGAAATGTGATCCAAATAGTAATATAATAATGAATCAAATTTAATCTAATAAACACATAATCAAATAAAATCATTTCATATTACTCAGGTCTCATTGTTGAGACCATCCTATCTGAAAAAGTCCATTACTGAGCCGAGTTCACACCTCATTCCAGCCCTATATTATGGAACCAGATTTACTTTCCATTCCTTTAATGTCTTTATCACGAGATATAAATCTTTACCCAATTGATTGGATGGATATATAGGTCCAACCCATCCCATAATGAAACCATTCTTATGTGTTCCTCATAAACATACATCATTTATCATAGCATAACCCATGAAATAAAATGGATTTCTTAATCATCATTCGATCATAATCTAGATAAAATAAAATGATTTATTAAAAATAATTCCATCATAAAAACAATAAAATCAAATTAATAACATGTATATAAACATAACCCTTGGTCATCTTAGATGAATAATAATTTTGATAAAACACTTGAACTTAAATCTGAGGAAAATATCTTTTCTTTTTCCAAAACATTTTTGTCTCAAAATTCCATGAAATTCTTAAATAAAAGAACATAGTTGAAAATAATAATGAAATATTGTAGAGTAATATTCATGGAAATAATTTTTCATTAAGCTATAAAAACCAATTCATGTTGTATAGGTAAAAAACCATCTCCTCATACTTTTTCCAGAAAAGTCAAAAAATACCTAAATCGATAAAAAAAATATTCCTTTAATAACATTTAATAAAAATTCACAAAAGGGTAAAATTAACATTAAAAAAATATATAATAATTGAAATAATATTATATAATTAGGAAACATGGATGTGGATGATAAATAAACCCCCAGTAAATACTTATGAATAAACAATCTTCGATAAAAATGAGATTGGGAAAGTTATCCATTAACATAGGTCTGATATCCTTCATATATATCTAAAACTCTTGTATAATTATTTAAATAATTCAATTTAATTATTTGAGAATAAAAATAATTTTTTTGATATCATTTTGGATTATATTTCCATCCATTTGTTAGTAACATTTCATTGTCACTCAGTCTTTGGATATTAACTACTTTATGTAGTTATGGATGATTTTGCTAACAATTTAATTTTCCAATTCAAAGGATATAACTAAATAATTTACATAATGATATTATTATAATATATATCATATTTATTAATTAAATTCATGTATACATTCCTAGTTTAATGAAGATCATGTAGAATGAATCATATCACATCGTGGAGACGATAGGTTGTACATACACACGAGCGATGATATCATTCTCAATTTGTTAAATGGTATTAAAGTGGATGGTGTATAATTTTTAATAATTAATAACATGTTATAATAATCATATATAGTTATTTTTTCCATCATTATACCCATCTATGTTAGGTGGTGGTGAAAACAGATTTCACCACCGTGTGGAGACGGTAAGCTGTACGTACGCACATGTGGTGATTTCATTTTTCATAGGATGGGTAAAAGGTCAAATACTATATTTTATTATTTATAATAACATATAAGTCTATTATTGGTACATATTTTACAACTTTATAATGAAAAAACTAATGAAGAGGAATTAGAAGAAGAAATAAGTTTTAAAGAATTGCTAGAAGTGATTACCTCTTCTTCAACGTGCTTCCTCTAAATCTCATATTAGAGCACAAGAGTTGGTCATTGAAGATGAACATAAAATATAAAATAAACATAGGAAATTTCATAAGGAAACATATTGTGTTATGTCTAATCTTGAAGTCTCAAAATGACACGAAGAGGTGAAGGAGGAGGTTCCCTTTTACAATTGAGTTGGGGGCACTTTTGGAAACCGCATAAATAATAAATTAAAATAAAATCAATACATACCCAAAACCACCAAAATGTCCCAATTTAGAATATGAGATGAGATAGAATTTTAATATCATCCACTAATATATTTTGGACAAGTTATTTTTTCAATTTACACCACATCTTTTTAGTTAACACTTAGTTATTCTCTTTAATTTTAATTGATGTAATAACATTATAAGTATTTAATGGTTATAAAAATTTATGTTAGAGTTAATTAACCATAAATGGATATTTTATGAAATTTTAGACCTTATAATTATAAAATTTGAATTTTTAAATTTTTTAATAATTTTTCAATAATATAATAAAATTCTATTTTTATAAAACAACAATAGTGACAAATTTGACTCTATTAATTTATATGACTTTATATAAAATACTCACAAAAGATAAATTAAAAAATATATATTTAATAAACTCTTAACATGTTATAATATCCTATAGAATTAACGGAGCACATTAATTAGATCATATTATATTTATTTTAATATTTTAAAACATTTTTGTTGTTATTTCTATTAATAAAATAATATATTCATCACTATTGTGTCATCATTAGTGGTAATTATTTAATATGTAAAAAATATAAATAATTTTATATGATGTGGTTAATTATAGGAGACATCAATATACTATCTATAGTATATATTATTTCATATTTATCCATATATGAAAATTAATATATTTATAGAAAAAGAGATTATGACATTTTGACAAATTAATTAGTTTTTATTATATTCAAGTCATATTCATAACTATGTGTCCATTAAGTGATTAAATTTCAAATAATAGATAATAAGGGCCCAATTTAGTTATAAAAGAAAATTGTTATCATTGATAAGGTAATTTTATAATATTATTTTTACATTTAATTACCCAATTCACCTTCAACCATGGTAATAAAAATAACTAGCAAAATTACTATTCATAATGCTAGGAAATATAAGTAGACTATTAAAAAATTTGGACCTACTAATTTCAAATAAGGAGTCCATTTTTAAAAATTCAATACATAATAGTTTTAGTAGTTAATTTATGTTTAACTATGTTTTCAGAATGATAGAATGAGTTTTTAAAAATTAAAACATTTTCAAATATTGAAATGTTTTTACATATGAATTAAATATAAATTTAATGATAATGACATACATAATATTGAATGATAAAAATAAATTATATTAATACTTAAATTAAATTCAATATTATAACTTAACCAGAAAAATTATTTCAATGAAAAAAATTTATTTTCATTTAAAATTTAGCGTATTTTTACTATTAATCCAAACATGAAAGTTATTAGAAAAATATCAAAAATTAATCCAAAGTGAATTGTTTTTTCCAACATCAATTTTTTTTAATTTTTTCATATAATAATTAGTAGTTTTTTTAAATCTTGATTCAAAATGGGTTTATCATTCAAAGGTGTAAAATTAAACATTAAAAAATAGGTTTTTCAACATCAAATAGGGTTTTATTCATACCCAATGACTAAAAAATCATTTGGATGAATATTAAAAATATTTTATAATTATATAACACATAAATACCTCATTAATTTCATTACCAAAATTAATTCACACAAAATAAAAATATCTAATTGATTTATATTTTTCATAAATAATTGATAGCCTATTAATTAACATTGAATTTTCACAAGTTAGTAATAATTATTCCCTCTAATCTAATTTCTAGGATATTATAGTAATTTTTAATAAAGGAGTATCAAGGTTTGTCTAAACTCACCATTTAGTGCAAAGAAAGCTACTGAAGATTAAAAATTATTTAAATAAATTATTCCATAAATACATCAGTGTGTTACATTCTACCCACCTTAAACTGACTTTTGCCCTCAAAATTCGTCACTGGGAAAGAACAAACGCGGATGCTTCTACATCATCATACCCTCAAGTTCTCATGTAGCTTCTTCAAATTGGTTGTTTCTCCATAAAACGTTTACCAAGAAAGTGGTCTTAATTAATATAACTTTTTCATTATTATCCAAAATCTATATTGGTTGTTATTCATATGAAAAATCATGCTCTAGTGGTATGACTTATTAGCTTAGTACATGAGAAATATTGGGTATATACTTTCATATAAGAGATACATGTAAGACATCATGAACATGAGAGAGATTTTGAGGAAGCGTGAATTAGTAAGCTACCTTCACAACAAGATCTAGAATTTCCAAAGGACTGATACACCTTGGGATCAACTTTCCCTTATTTCCAAATATCATTACTCTCTTCCAAAGAGATATTTCTAGAAACAAAATAACACCCACTTCAAACTCTAGGTCTTTTTTTCGGTTGGCAGCAAATATTTTTTATCGACTTTGATATACTATTATGTGTTGTTGAATAGATCTGACATTTTCTTCAATTCATCAACACGATATGGTTCTAATATATTTCTTTCACTAACTTCATCCCAATGAGTTAGTGTTTGAACTTTTATCCATAGAGGGATTCATAAGAAAAAATATGAATACTAGAGAGAAAGATATTATTTTAATAAAATTACACCAATGGTAGGTGTTGATCCCAAAAATCGTTGTAGTCTATAAATCAAGCTCTCAACATGTCTTATAGAAATTTAATTGTACTCTAAGACTGACCGTCTGTCTGAGGATGATAAGCATTGCTAAAACATAACTATGTATCCAGAGCATGATGAAGAATTATCTAGAACATTGAGGTAATCCTCGGATCCCGATTAGATATAATGGAAATTAGTTATCCATGAAATATTAAATCATTCTTTACATATGTCCTAGAAAGTTGATCAAGATATAAATCCCGTCTAATAGAAATAAAGTGTGTCGACTTCGTAAGGCGATCAAAAATAAACTAGAAAACATTATTGCCTTTGGATTTTTTGGGATGTCCGATGACTAAGTCTATAGTGATTTTTTCCAATTTCCATTCTAGATTTTGTAATTTTTATAATATACCCTTATACTTATATCTCTCAGCCCAAAATTTCTAAAAAACCAACATCAAATGACATATTCAGCAACATCTCTTTTCATGACATCCCACCATTAGTACACTTTGAGGCCCATGTACATCTTTGTGCTTCTAGGATGAATAGAGAATGAATAACTATGAGCCTAGTCCAATAGATCATTCTTTAATTCTGTTTTGTGAGGAATACAAACCCAGTTCTTGAACCATATTATTTCTTGAAAATAAAGGTCTAATTAAGGAACATTTTTCACCTTCTTTTGTTGGTCTACATCTTTCTTATGCACCTCATCAACCAGTACTTGTAATGATGGTTTAAAATTCATTTGGGAAAGATAATTTTCCCATCATTCCATTAAAATTTTATGATCCATCATTTTAAAATCCATAAATATTCCTTATTTTGTGATTCTCATAAATGATAGTCTATCATGGTCTTATCGACATAATGCATCTACCACCCTGTTTTCATTACCAATGTGTTAATGTATTGAGTAGTTGTAATCTTTAATAAAATCAAACCATCTTCTTTGTCACATATTAATCTCATTTTTTATAATATACTTTAATCCTTTATGATCCGCATATATAACACACCATTCACCATAAAGATAACGACCCCATGTTTTTAATGCTAAGATTACCGCAGATAACTCCAAATCATGAGTTGTGTAATTATCATAATGGATTTTCAACTCATATGATGCATAAGCTATCAGTATATAATTTTTCATGACAAAAAATCATAGCCCCTTCTTGATGCATCACTAGAGATCACAAACCTTTATCCACTACAAGGCAGTGTGAGCATAGGTGCACTGGATTACCTTCTTTTTAGTACATCTAAATCCTCTTCACATTCCTATATTCAAATGAACATAACACCATTCCAAGTATACTTGGTGAGTGTATTAGATAATTGTGGGAAATATTTCACAAAACATAGATTATATCTAGCCCAACCAGGAAAACTTTTGACATTATTTACCATTGTTGGTCTCGAACATTTTTTAATAACCTCAATTTTTACTAGATCCACAAAAATCCATTATCTTGAGATTATGTGACTGAAAAATGAAAACTTGTGATTCCAAAATTCACACCTGGTAAATTTGGAATAAATATTATCATTTCTTTGGTTCTTCATTACAAGATTCAGTTGATCGTTATGTTCTTCCTTACTCTTTAATAGTAATGAATATAATATATAAATACTACCCCAAACTGATGTAGATAGTCTATAAAGACTTTAGTCATTAGAACCATGAAGATAGTGAGGACATTAGTAAGACCAAATGTAATCACCATAAATTCATAGTGTCTATACCTTGAATGGAAAGCCATATTTGGTATATCCTTTTTTTGACCCTTAATTGATGATATCGTTAATGATGATCAATATTAAAAAATTATTGAGCACTGCATATTTGGTCAAATAAGTCATTAATGTGGGGAAGAGGATTTTTTTAATAATGATCATGTAATGTTATTGATATTAAATGTATAGTTTCATTGATACATATTTATTCTTAAAAGATATAATAGGTACTCCCATATGTGATGCACTATGAAGAATGAATCCTTTATCAAGAATCTCTTGGAGTTGCTTCTTCAATTCCTGCAACTCAATTGGAGCCATTATATAATGTGTCTATAAAATAGGCATAACACCCGGTATGAGTTCGATTGAAAACACGAATTCATGATTTTGTGGATGACATGGAAATTCCTCCCAAAATACATCATAAAACTTCTGTAAAATGGGTGTGTTATTAATCATGAGCTTCTATATAAGAATTTGAGATAAATAACCTTCATTTATAGGAATCAAGATCCATATGATGGAATAAATTTTAGCTGGAAGGTTATATTAAACATTTCATCAATAGATAATCATAGATTTATCTTGGGAATGAAATGATACATTTGTTACTTTTAAATTTATATAATATCTATATATAGAAATCCAATCCATGCTCAGAATCACATCAACTACTTCTATAGGATGGACCAAAAGATTTTTATAATCACTTTCCTACAAACATCTACCTACAAATAATTATAAAATTTTGATTCAACCATTGTGCTGTTAAGAGTTGTCAAAGCTAACTCAACATCTAATTATTACTCTAACACGGTTTTACCCTTAGGAAATTATTTTTAAATAAAATTTTGGGTGGATCAAGAATCAAATAATACATTTTCTACCTTCTAGTGGATTGTAAGTGTACCTTTCACCACATCCTTACCGTACTGCATGCCGCCAATAGTGATTACATGTGACTTTCCTTGGTCTTTGGACTTACGAATTATTTGACTTTTACCATCAATAATAACCCTTGGACGGGGGAATTTATTGGTATAAATTCATTTATCCTTGCAATTTTAGAATTAATGTGTATGAGGTGCATTTTGGGTACCATTTTCTTTTTTCGCATCATTATAAATATTTTTTCCATTAATGAAACATTAAACCACCCGATGACCTTTTTTACACACTTTAAACATTTACTAGTAACTTTTAGATAATTACCTCCATGTTTTTCCACACTTTGAGCTTAAGGTAAAACTCATCTTCATTTCAATATGGTCTTTAGATTTTCTTTTGAATTTAATTTTCTATTCTTATCAAACCCATATGACTGATGGGTTACTAAAATGTCCATCTCATCTTTGAGAGCACATAAATCAATTTGATCATAGCTATTGATGTCCCTTATGGCTAATTTCCTTTGTGGACATGGTTTTAAGACACTAATGAATCGATCAATTTTACTCTCGGGTTGGATAATAATTCTAGAAGTGTACCTTGAATGTAACACCCTAAGATTTTATGAGAAATATTATATTTAATTTCATTGATGTCTTGTGTTGTACACTACCAAACGATTATATTTATGTCTATGGAACACCATATTAGCTTGTAGTATACACAACACTATACTTGGATTAATTTACAGGCATGAGCGACCTTCCTCGATAGCTTGCGTGGTACGAAATATCGAGTATCACTAAAGAATGATATATTATAATATTATTATGAACTATCCGTTATGACTAGTATTAAACAAGTTTTTAATTTTATAACATTATAATTCATCTTACACATTTTATAGAACATGGTATGAGAATAAAATAAATTTTTTTGGTAAAATAAAGATTTTTCAAAAAATGTGGTTTTGTCACCTTTTCATGGAACACCGAATTTAAATCTAGTTTTTTAGTTGTTTATAAGTTTAATTCGATGATATAATCCTTTTAATTTCAATAAGGATATAAAAATTAACTTTTGATAATTTTTTAATATTCTTCTATTAACATTCATATTTTGATGAATAGTAAAAATATGCTTAATTTTAATTTAAAACATATTTTAACATCGAGATAATTTTTATGGTTAAATTATAATATTTAGTAATTTTAATGTATATATACAATTAATTTTTACCCTTTAATATAATTTATGTCATTCGCATTAATTTTACACTGAATTCATAGGTAAAAACATTTCAATCTTTGACAATGGTTTAACATTTAAAACTCGTTTTCTTAACAACACGATTAATTTTAATTTAATTACTACAACTTCTATGTTTTGAATTTTAAAAAATGGATTCCATATTTGGGGTTAGTGCCTCCAAATTATGTCAATAGGTTACTTTTATTTTTTTGACATTATGAATAGTAACTACGGTAATTTTTTGTTAATACAATTAAAGGCAAACCGGGTAATTAAGGGTAAAAATAAGATTATAAAATTACCATAAAACCTGCCCAAATTTTACAGGATGAATAAAAGTCAACCCGTATCCCCTAAGGGTCGGAATATATTCATTTCATTGACTTTTGACTAAGAAAAAGATGTAATTATTATTAAAACCAAATAAAGTGACAACATTTCACTATCTTATATCTTATAGGTGTAATAATTTTAATTTAGTGATAAACTTCATAAAACATCGAACATAAATTGTCACCAGAAATATAATAAAATTATCAAAATCATTTGAATTTATTTATAACTTTTATGGATTAAATAATTATCATTAATGGTGACACAATAGTGGTGTAGAAATTATTTTATTGATTGAAATATCAAATTAATGGTTTTAAAAATATTAAAATAAATGTTATGAAAAAATTAATGTGCTCCATGAATTTAATGATGAATATGACATGTTAGTAATATATTAAATATTTTGGTTTGAATATATCTTCTCGATGGATTTTATTTAAATTCAAATAATAGAATAATGTCAAAATAGACCCTATTGATATTTTATAAAAATAACATATTATTAAATTGTTTAAAAACAAAACAAAATATTTAAAAATTACAAATTTAAAATTATATGTCCAAAAATTTAATAAATTATCTAATTATGGAAAATTCACAACACATAAGTAAGTATTTATAACAATTTAAAAATTAGAATATTATTACCTCAAATAAAATTAAATAGATTAATTAAATATAAATCAAAATGATAAGGTTTAAAATAAAATAAAAACATGTAGAAATTTTATTGGTTGATGATATTACAACCCTATATAATATCATATTTGAATTTGAGTCATTTTGGAAGTTTCTATGTGGGGATTGGGTTTATTAAAAAATAATATTTTAGAGGTTTCAATAAGTGCTCCTCTCCTCTCTTATAAAAGGGATTCTCCTCCCTATCCTCTTCACAAAATATTGAGCCTTCAAGCTCTACCAAACTCTGTCCATTTCTCTTCTCCACTTCCCTAGAAACATACTAAATGTCCTGGACTTCTTCAATGACCAACTATAGTGCCCTAAGAGGATGTTTAGAAGAGGTCATCAAAGAAGATGTAATAACCATTACCGATTCATTCAAATTTATTTCTTCTTGTACGACCTCTTCTTTATTTTCTTCATTATAAAGAAATAACATAAGTATCACTCATATAATGATATTTTATTATAAATATGAAACAACTCCATTTCACCTTTTATCCATTCTATGGAATACACAATCACTATGCGTGTGTATGTACGGAATACCGTCTCCACACCGTGGTGTAATCTGTTTTTCCACCACCACCTAACGTGGATGGGTATAATGGAGGAAATAATAACTATATAATATTATTTTAATATTATTCTAATTATGAGATATTATATCATTCACTACAATAATATTCAATAATTATTTGAATGATATCATCGGTCGTGCGTACGTGAGGATTACCGTCTCCACGACGCGATGACATTAATTCTCCATGTTAACCATTCAAGAAGACTATAATGTATATATAATAAATAATCATTAAATATGTGACATTATAATTATACTATATTTTCATTTATTTTATTTACTTATTTCCATTAAATCCAATAAGGAAACAAAAACAGCGTTCATGCGTACGTACGGCCTACCGTCTCCAGGAATTGTGTATTTCATTCCATTTATCGATCAATCATTTATATTTATATTCTGAATATATATTATATATAAATCATGTTTTACATTATCTAATTAAGTAAATCAGGTTATAAGTAATAATATCATGAACAAAAAGTCCGAACACATATGATAAATGAAACGATTTTACCTAAAATGTTGCTTTAACATGGAATTGACAAAAGAACGTGTAATACAAAGTCTCACTGAATCATATATGATATCATAAATATTATAATGGTTCTATTGAAAGATAATTATATGTTTAATCTCTCTATAAAAGATTTTTGGACATGTAAGAAAGAAATTGGACCTAAGGTAAGGGACAATTATTCCAATCCTATTCTTATCCGAGATTTTTTATTCGTAAGTATTTACTGGGGTTATGTTTATCATCCATGTCCATGTTTTCTCAAAATGATTTCATAAAATTATTACTATTTATCCATGTATGTATAAATTAATTTTTACCCTTTTTGAATTTTACCACAAGGTATATAAGAAAACTTTTTTTATTTACCATACGTTGTACTTTTTGACTTTTCCATTAAAAGTAGGAGAAGAATGTTTTTAAACATATACAGTATGAATGTATTTTTACGGTTTTATAACACCTTATTTACATGAATCTTTCTCTACAATATTTCATGATTATTATCAACAAAATTATTTTCTTTTAAAATAAAATTTCATTTTGGGAAAAGAAAATTTTTTGAATAGGAAAAGATATTTTCCTCAAGAATTTATTTGAAGTGTTTTATCGAAACTATTTTCTTTCTAAGATGAAATTATTTAATATGGATATGCTTAATTTATAATGTCCCTATTATTTTCATGGTTTAATTTTTTTATTATGAAATTATATCCATTAATTTATATGGATTATTTCATGATGGGATGATGATTATAAAACCCAGATTATTCTTTGGGTTTTAATAAATGATTTATGTTTATTTTGTGGCACACGATAGAATGATTTCATTATAAGATGGGTGGGAACTTAAACACCCTTCAATTCATTGGGTAAATATTTATATATAATGGGATAGACATTTCTAGAATGTTAAGTGAATGTTTTTCAGTAATACAGCACTGTAACGGCAAGTAAACCCAGTTCAATAATGGACTTTGTCAACTATGATTGTCTTGGAAGAAATTTCTTGGCTACTATGGAAATCATAACTTGTGATTAATGGATTCCACAATAATATGTTTTATTCTTATGCTATTTTATCATAATTAATTTTCCTTTGTGATCTATTCCTTACGTACTGCCAAGATTTATTTCATAATTTAGGATTTTGATGTTTAAACATTATGTTCATGTTTTATTAAGTTCAACTGTATATGGTTTGTTTTATTCTCTCCATGATTACCCTTACTGAGCTTTTGAGATCACCCTTTATATGATTTATTTTCCCAAGGATATAAAGAATGGTTTTAGGTAAGAAAACAAAATGGGAATATCATTATGGGAGATGTTGAAGATCTTTCACCATGATTATGACGATTATGTTCTAAGTTTCCAATGACACTAAAACATTACGGTCCTTGGGTGTATATTATTTTTATGTTTTATGTATTCAGCAAAAGTAATGTAATGTCCATGTATGTCATTCTTTGGGTCTCTATAGTTGGTATCAAAGGAAAGGATTAGTTAACCTTTTGTAAACTAGGATGTGTAATTATTAGTGAGATCCCTAGAGATATTCCTAAGGTATGTATAGGGATGTCCCTATGGTTATGTATATGTATATGATATAGTCCTAGAATTATGATAACGATCATGAATAGCCTAGGATTAAACCTATGATGTTAGATATTGAAAGTACTCCCCTTTATTATGTTGTTTTCATAGTATAATTTTTTCCTCCCACACTATTCATTTTGGGTTTTAGAAAATGGCTAGAAATTGGAAGATTCATGATAATGGAGGATATGATGGAAAATGGAATGATATTCTTCATGATAAACCAAATGAAATGGGATTGGGATGTCCAAACATCATTATTATTCCATATCATAAATCTAATAATATGATCAATAATCTCAACTTTGGTAAGTTTCTTGAATATGCTAATAAGAGAAAGATGGAGTTTCATGATGATCATAGAGGAATTAATGTTCAACTTCCATCATGTAAATCATGTGGTAAGAGGCGTCAGGGAGAATGTTTCAAAGGAACTGGAAGATTATTTGGGTGTGGAAAAGAAGGACACAAATCCAGTAATTGAAAAGGAAAAGGTTCGGTTAACACCATGGAAAAGGATATTGGTATTACTAAGACTTCATCAACGGTTAAATGATTAAAATGTGGAATTTACGGGAATTATGAAAACTAATTCCCTAAGGAAAAATCTCTGGAAGAGAATCAGCATGGTCTTATGATTAAAATTTATGTTGATGATGATGAAGAGACTACAAATGATATATGAGATGAAAGAACTGTTGAGGAATATAATGATGAATCTCAGTCAATGGTTTAAGAAGGAAGTAGAATGATTGAATGTTTATCAAGAGTTTTTTTGTCTAGGAAAATTAATCATACTATGGAATAAAGAAACATATAAGGATTGTTACACTATTATTTTTCATAAAGTATTTGAAAGGATATGTTGAATGGTATAGGTAAAAATGAAAGGTTATTTAGATATTTTTGGAAATCAGATGATATGATCATAATGAAGGGATACATAGAAAATAATATGTTTGATAGTATTAATGAGTTCATGAATTATATAAGGACAAAGTGATATCATGGTTTGCGTATATAGAATTTCTAGAATTTTGGTATGTGGAAAGTGTTAAATTTTGACAGCATTCATGTTTTCTCTACGGTTCTTTAGTAACTCATGTTTTATGTAAATACATGATTAAGGTATTCACATGTTTGAAACATGACAAACAAGATATATCTTATGATATATGGTGGATAAAACATGGTATTTACATGTTTGGTAGATGACCTCACTAGTAATATTTGTCATTATACTATGAGTGTAACATCCTAGGTAAATAAAGAATATTACTTTTTTATATTCATTAATATTTTTGTAATAAAATATTAATATTACTTTAAAGGGAACGCTATGCTCTATTGCATACCCAATACACAACAACGAGTTTCTATGAAATCTTACGTTGCACTCTAATAATAAAATAATATTATTTTAAATGGTAGTTAATACCTAGTCGTTGTATTGGTGGGAATGAATATAAATAACTAAAATATGATTATATATATTGGTAAAATATTTTTACATTTATCCAATAAAATATAAAGGCTTACAATAAGAAAAGAATTCAATTTTAAACATGAATACTCAAAAATTCACTAAAAGGTCGATTTATAACCTTTTGATGGGAAACCTTCTTTAATAAATTTTTTTCACTCTTATACATTATATTGGACTAACTAAAATTCTTTTTTAAAATCAGGACATCAAAATTTACTTTATGTAAATTTTTGGTATTTTTCCGATAAAGTTCATTTTTTAATGAATAGGAAAAATGTTGTATATTAATTCAAAACCTCTTTTTAATCTAATTTATTTATATTATTATATTATCTTTTGAATTGGTTTTAAATTCCAATTATAATATATTTTTACCATTTAATCCAATAGTGGTCATTGAAATTAATTTCACTTTGAAATTGTACTTAAACTAGTGTCAATCTTATGATATATATTGTTTCATAAAAACATGCTATTTGTTTTGACAATGAGAATTAAATATCAAATTAATTAATGAAACATATATGTTTTTAATTTTTTAAATAGAAATCATTTTTGAATTCGTAATATCAAATATATCTTAGGGTGAATTTTTAGTATTTTTCTGAAAAACTTCAGTTTTTGATGAATAGTGAAATCACAAAGTGGTAGTTAAAAAAATGATTTTTCATTTAAATCATACATTACCATTTCTGTGATGTGAATTTCAAAAATCCGACATACATGGTTGTCATTATGATGTAAAATTTGGTTCAATGGGATTAAAATAATTTTTTGGTGAATAGTAACTTTTAAGTTTTATTAGTCACGATTAAAGGTAATTAGTGTAATTTAAGGTAAAGATAATGTTATAATAATATGAAATGACCTTGAAACATATCCTAACCTTATTGGATGAGTCATGGCCGACAAATACAATCCATGGGTCAACTTGGGGTCCCCATGGGGTCACTTTGGTAGGAAAATGACATTAATAACTTTTTATTTATAGTTAAAATTAATATGTCACAAACATGTATTGTTTTACTAGAAAAAATTTACATGGGGTTAAAAAAGTAATATTTTTTACTATAAATATTAATTATAAATATAAAAAGATTTCATACATCATGATATTTTTTTTATAATTTTTAGACATTAAATAAATTAATTAATTTATTACACTGTGATGATGCAGTGATTACCTCATAAATGAACGATTTAAGTAAAATGAAAAGATAGGGTAAAATCTAAGTCTTAAACTTATCACAAACATATTATATTGGTTTATTTCAAAACCCTATCACCTTATCCTCGTAATATATTCTTTTGGGACCATTAAAATCTGAAAATAATTTTATAATAAAGTAATATTTTATTACTTTCCAAGAGTGACCCTCCTATTA
Source organism: Viscum album (assembly GCA_963277665.1). Classification (NCBI taxonomy): domain Eukaryota; kingdom Viridiplantae; phylum Streptophyta; class Magnoliopsida; order Santalales; family Viscaceae; genus Viscum; species Viscum album. Next base: position 1,200,197,617 of record OY728131.1, read on the forward strand.
TCTTATAAAAGGCCCCCACATCTACCACTTTACCCACACCTCTCAAGAATTTGGCTCGGCCAACCCCTGACCATTTTATCTCAAAAAATCTCTCTCTTCATCATTGAATCCTCACCTTAGTCAGAAATCTCTTCAAGAAACCCTTTTGATTCAAACCAAAGGGAGTTACCCGATTTAAAGGTAATGTCTTCTCTTATGTTATTTTGTTTTATTTTGATTATCCAACACCCTAAACACTTTTTATACCTTTATTTTGTAACAAAAACTATATCTTCAATATACTAGGATTTTTTTATAAGATTTATTCGAACTACACTTACACACACATCCGTCTAATGGTTAAAGAACATACTATTTCTGTGGATGGCGAATTATTGCCTCACGAAACGATGATTGTTCAATATTCTTTTAAAACCTTTAACAGTGGCCATTATGATGTCACAATATTTTACATATGATATATATGGTATTTCTGTTTTCTATATGCTTCTGTATTTTATATTTAAAACATACCTTTATTCTTTGCATGTTGTGCAAATGCGATAATTTCATATGAGGAAGTGTGGACTACCACCCCATCATGTGATGTGACTCGTTCATGAAATACATGGAATGTATATAGAGTGAAATTAATGAACTTATGTGACCTATATAATATATATATTATAATGGAATTATAATATATATATCTTATGATTAATTTTAATTCCATTAATATGAAAAAGAATTGAAAGTAGCATTAATGCGTACGTATGACCTATCGTCTCCATGAACGGTTCATTTCATTTATTTTTATCTCCAAATGTTATGTAATAGTATAAAGTCAATATTTACTGGATATATATGATATTTAAATCATTAATTCTATTCTGGAGATGATGTACTTATAACTATAGGGACAATTGTTTTCAAACAAGTTCATTTTTTACTCATGTACCAAACATCGACAAAAACATCGGATATGAACTCACATAATTAACTAATTATTATAACATTATAATAAGTGATATGAATTTAATAATAAACTATAATGGAGGGACTTAAGAAATTATAAATTGAAAAAAGTTTATTATTCAGGAATATAAAGGAACGAACACGACAAGTCGGACTTGAGGTAAGGGATCCTACCTCTCTCTTTCTTTTTAAGTACTCTCTTTTATGTTATTTCTTTTAAGCTCATCTTTATTATTTTTGGGGATGTTATTATATATTCCTCATTCTTTAATTTTTATGTTCATATTATGAGAGACCCTATTTGATCTCATAAATCCATTTTTGTGAGTTTTATGTGGCGTTGTTAGGATTCCACGTTTTCGTAAGGGAATTTTCTTCTCATTTTTATTCCCGTGAGATTTATGACACATTTGCCACCATTTCAATTGAGTGGTGTATGTACTGCCCTTCATCATTAATGGTAATTATTTAGTCTTTAAAAATTATAAATAATTTTCTATGATGTAGTTCATTATTTTATATTTCTAGATACTATCAATAGTCTATATCATATTCTATTTATCCATATATTAAAATGAATATACTTATATAAAATGACATTGTCACATTTTGTCACATTTAGAAGTTTATATTCAATACATGTCATATTCATATCTACGTTTCCATTAAGTTAGTCAATTAAGAAACATGGATTATAAGGGTTGAATTTAGTCATTCAATAGGATTTTTATAGGTGTTAAATTAATTTTATAATATTATTTTTACCTTTTATTTCCTGATTTACCTTCAACCACAATAATAATAATAATTACCAAAGCTACTATTCATAATGCCCAAAAATAAATGTAGCATATTAACATTAATTGAACCTACTGATTTAAAATATTCAGTTCATTTTTAAAATTTCAAAAAAATAGTTATACTAATTAAATTTATATTTATCTCATCGTCAGAATGAGAGAATGAGTTTTTTTAATGTTAAAACATTGCAAATGATTGAAATGTTTTAACATATGAATAAAAATTATAATCGATTCCAACGACATAAATTAAATTTAATGATAAAAATTAATTATATTTATACTTTAAAACCATTTAATATGATAATTTAACCATATAAATTATTTCAATGAAAAAAATTATTTACTATAAAAATCGAGCATATTTTTACTATTCATCAAAACATGAATGTTATGATAAAAATATCAGAATTTCATAAAAATTAAATGTTTATTTCCATATTTAAAATAATATGTTTATTTTTTCATATAAAAATTATTAATGTGTCAAAATCTTATATTAAAATGGGTTCTCCATTCAACGGTGTAAAATTAATGTTCAAAAAATATGTTTTTATTTATCATGATGGGTTTTATTCAAAACGTATGACAAAAATATTCAATGAATTAATATAAAATATATTGTATTAATAATATAATACATTTAAATCACATTAATTTCTTTACCAGAAGTAATTCACTCAAAAATAAAAATATCTCATTGATTTATATTTGTCATAAATAATTGATAGACAATTAATTCACAAAGCATTTTCATAAGTTAGATATAATTATTCTCACTAACCTATTGACTATGCTATAATGATAATTTTATAATCAGGGCATCCCATGGTTCATTTAAAGTCATAATTGTGTGAAATGAATGCTACTGAAGAATAAAAATTATTTAAAGAAAATATTTCCTAAAACAATCTGGTTGTTACAATATCATTAAAATTTTTTTGGAAATTTTGCAACCATGATTAATATAAATGGACTGGGATTTCCAAATAAAAACATGGATGAAAATTAAATCAATTATCACTAATAACACTTATTTTTAATAAAATTTTCTTAATAAATGAGTGATAATATGTCATAAATAAATCATAGCTTGTATGATATATGTTATTATGGTTTGGGAATAAATTTATATTAAATATATATGTATTATACACTAGGTTTAAATTCTTACTAAAAGGATGTTACTTTAGGAAAGGGATATATGTTTCAATTTTATTTTTTATCTGCATAATTTATTATTGAATTTCTATTTTAAAAATATTATGATACTTAAATGATAAATCCATTATTTTCTTGTAATATGATTATTAATTGACAATATATGGTTTTCATTTATTCTTCCCACTTTATTTCTTTGAGAAATAGAATTTATTTAAGGGAAACTAAATTTATTTATCTATTCTATCTAAAACCATTTTTAATTCCATATCCATGTATTCTTAATGATTTTTTAATAATATTTTAATATTATTTAAGGAATTTTAAAGGTAAATGTTTCCTATGTTTTAATTTTTTTTATTTTTCTAAAAGAAATATTGTTTTTTTAATGAGATCCTTTTTGACTTTCCCATAGAATTGTGTAATAAATTTTTTCTTTTGACGTATACAGAAGGAATGAAATTTTCCATAATCATGACAACTCAATATGTTGAAGATTCATTTATAAGTTTCCATGGCTATTCTATAATAACAATTTCCTACAGTTATTTTGATATATTTTATTTTTAAAAGTCATTTTCTATGTGGAATGGGTATTTTCATAATGAAAATTTTTATTGATATTTTAAAATAATTCTCTTATATGATAAAATAATTTGATGTTAAACATGATTTTCTAAGGATATGATCAAATGATAAAATCTGAATTCTCTAAATAGATATATTTCTATTATGATTATGATATACTTATGAAAATGATTTATTTTCATGGGAATTTATAGGTTTAATTGATTAAATGTTTATAAAACAAGTTTCTTCTTCATATAGTATGCTATGTTGTTATGGTGAATAACTAATGATATTTTTGAAAACAATTTTTTTGGTTATCATTATATGTTTGGTGGCATCATAATTATATATCCCTCCAATTCATATGGTAAAGTATTATATATCATGAAAAAATTTTGGGAAACAATTTAATGTGCTTTATCCACTATGGGAAACAAGTTGATGTGCTTGATACTCTTTAAGAAACAAGATAATGGGCTTGATAAACTATCGGAAACAGGTGTTGATGCCTAATATATTATGATTTTATGGTCTCAATATTCTACCTTGACATATGAAATGGTTTTTGTAGTCATGATTGTTCTAAACATTTATGACATGAACGTAAGGATCATTATTGATTTATAAATACTTATCACCCTTATCATTCATGTCTTTTAAAATGACAATTTTGTATTCCATGACTCATGTTTATGAAATTTCCTAGATTGTGTATGAACATTGAAATTTAATGTTACGATCTTACATCCTTATTTGTATCTTCTGCTTTCATATGATCTTAGATTGATATCTCCCATGTTTTCACTTACTAACTATTTGAGCCTACTATTTCATATGTTTCCTTTACCTTGATTTTGTAGAAATGCTTAAGAAGTATTTTTCAAGAAGGGTACTATGTGGGAAAAAATTATGATAGATAATGAAGGATGTATCGAAATAATATGCCTATGTATTTATTCTCTAGTGACACTAAACATTCATATTTGTGGCATGGAACATGATATTATAGATGGAACATTTATATAATATCTAATAATATTTTGGAATGATAATTTCATGTTATTATAGTTGGTATAAGATTGTAAGATCCTGACTACTCATGAATAAAATTAAATTTTATATATTTTGGTATTACACCCTTAGTTATAGATAATTATGTGGTTCCTAGGTGTGTAGGATGTTTCATGGGGTGTTTTGGGGGTTCGGGGCATGGTAATGGAGTTAAAGAGGCCAATATTTTGCGGAAGCATGGTTGAAACATAGTTGGTAATAACTATGTACCTTAACTGTGATGCCTATATAAAAGATTTCATGGTTAAGGAAAATGTTATAGATACCTCCAAGAAAATATTTTTCTTTGGGACCCTTCAAATTGTGTCAAGCGCACAGCCGCCGCATGGTTTGTAAAACAGTGTAGGTGGTAAGGAAAACCTTGTGGCTCAGTTTTATTTCTAGATAGAGGGAACCACAAGGTTGTCAAATAGTTACAACAACCATGTTGATAAATATTAAACCGCATAAAAAGTGTGATTTTACTATTTTTTCCATCTAGAACCTGTTTCTTTCTACCCCAATTTCATACCCCTCTTGACCCCCTATAACAATGGTGGAAAACCAGTAGCCTCCACATCCTTTATGGGTGATTCTCCTTCAATTCTTTGGATTTCCATGTTATTTTTAGTTATAATAGAATATCTGAGTGAGTATAACATCCCTCATTTCTTTATTTTGTGAATTTTGGCTTATAAAATATCCTTAATTCTTCCGAAACCCTAAAAACCTCACTTTTCAATAAGATTCTATACTTGGGTTTTAATGGGTTTTTTATTTCAAATCATGGATATAGGTTAAGAAATCAATCATCAGTAGACATGATGTATGTGGTAATAATTCTTTTACCCATTGTCTTTATGTGTTATATGTGTCTTTTGTTGTGATAATTCTTTTCATTGAGTTATTTCGACATCTTAGATCAAGGAATGTAATTTTGGCCTAAGATTGAGGTGAGAGACCCTTCACAGGCACCCTTGGGTTTGTTGACGATGTGATAACTATCCTAGGGATACCCATGGGGTATGCAGAACCCATAAAAATGGTGAAATAAATTGATAAACAATGAAATAGAGTAAATATGAGAGTGAATATGTTGAAATTCTTATCTGGTACATGGGATTAGTAAAAAGGGTAAATTTAATTTATCATATGTCTATATTTGTGAAATTCCAAAAGGTATTTTAAAATTGATTAAATATTTTTTTTCATTTTGATCCAGTTATGGTTTATAAATAAATAATATAAAATTTGAAAGCATGAAATGTTTTAAAAGGAGGTGTTAGACTCAAGGTGGTTTTGAATGTTGTTTTTTTATATTTAATATGATAATTTCAAATCTAGGCATCGTTACTCTTTTTGTAAAATTCGTAAATGATTAATTAAAATGTTTTGAAAGAGAAAAAAAATACGTGGGGTAATGGTTTATCTTCTCAAAGAGCAATACCCATGTTTTAAAGGGGAGGAATAAATATGATTTTAAATGGGTGTTTTGATCTGTGTGTTATCCTAGGTTGTAAAATGATGTTGATGTTGGTTTTTTACTAGTTTTTAATATGTTATAAATGATTAATCTTTTATAATAGTTATGTGTTTAATTATTTATGGTTTATATAATTATTTTTATGTAAAAAGGTTAAATAATTTTGCGAGCATTTACTGGTGGTATGTGGGGTATTGGCATAAGGTTTAACGTCCATGGGTCTGGTTAGACTGAGACTCTAAACCACACCTGTATATTGCATGATTTTCGGAGTTTTAATAAGGTTCTATTACCCTAATAGTTTCATTTGATGAGACTACATGGAATAATTCTCCATGGTGTGTGTATGTAATGTGTGTTTTGGATGTCAGGCCGAGGCTCTATACTTCCCAACATATGGACATGGTGTAGTTTTTGATGTCAAAATGTGACTCTAGGATTCCCCAACACAAATACAAGGCTTGATTATCACATTGAGGCTATAGGGTTTGTTGATAAATTAATATTTGTGAATACCCTTGTGAATTAAAGTGGATAAACCCCTATTCTATGGTCTAGGATTCTGTTTCAATGAGAGAATGATAGTCGGTTGGTTATCCCTTGAGAACACGATGAATAAAATATTTTACTAGAAATGTTTTCTAAAATGTGAAAGATATTTATTTTATTTTCATGTTTATTTATTCTACATTTATCCCTACATACAATTTTTAACAAACAAGTAACTACTTTAGAAACCATTAGAGGTGGCCTACTAAGTTGTAATCACACCCTACTCAGGCTTTCATGACCCTTAGGTACCCAAGAAGAAGATACTTTATTTATATTATAGGTTTAGGAAAGGGACCAGATGTTTGGTTTTGTAAGGGATGACAGGATGGAGCATAGGAGGTCAGGACTGAGACATGACTTGGGTTTGTATTTGGGTTCTTTTTATTGTTTTCGGTTTGGGATATGTTTTTATGACTACCCTACATGTAGTGTATTCATCAAATTGTTATAGCACATGGAACATGGTTAATTGTTGGCATTATCTTCGTGCTATCATTTTAGGTGTTCTTGATGTTACTTTTATCTATTGATACTATTTATGTTGTGGAAACATTGACATACATGTATTGTCTCATTATAGTACCTCTATAGACCCATAGTGCTATTCGACAGCCTCTTGCTTATGAGGAGTTGAGCTAGAGATCATGTGATTACATAGCTCGGAGCACCAGCTCAATGGGCACCAGGTTGGGGATGTTATATTGAGCATGGTTTCATTACCTTGAGAAACTATGAAGTTAAAACATTTGGGATAATGTTGGAGAAAAGTCTGAGTATTGGATAACATTATAATGTTTTTGTAATGATCATGGATTCCCTAGATTAAACCTAAAGGTTCATAGATTGAAAATGAGGTTTCACAATTTAGACACTCTAAAAATGAGTTTTTATGATTCCTGTTACACTTCTAAAAATAATGCCTTTAATAGCACTAAAATAGGACGTCGTTAGTAGAAAAATTGATGTTAAAATGAACAAGAATAAAATACCTTGGATTTTATCATCACTTGAAAAACATTGACAAAGGAAAAGAATATCAGCACAAAATAGTCACTGATAAAGGTAACCTTAATTAGATAAAGAAAAAGCACTGGTAAAGAGATCCTTTTTTAGCACGAGTAAAAATCTTGATAAATAATCCCTTTGTCTATTCTTTTAGTAGTGTTGGTAAATGGGCATAATATTGTAGTGTTTTGTTAAAATTATATCCCAACATGGCACCAAAAATAATAAAAAATTTGAAAAAATAAGAATTTAATTGAAATAAAATTTTCACGACAAATACAAGGAAAAAAAATAATATTGACATTTTTACCTTTGTTTAGACAATTATATGAAAATGTATAAATTATCATAGTCATTCAAAAACATTAATTTTCTGTTTTCTTTAGCCCCAAACCCTAGACAAGATTTTAGTAGCTGAATAATCCACCCCTGATTAGGAAAACACATGAACTTGTATAAGAAAACAATTTGTATAATAGTTATACTATAAAGAAATAAATTACTAACAAAGATTCCATTTTAATCTATAAACATATAAATTGTGTCATACTGAACACACCATGTATCAGATTGAGTTGTGTTTGATTCTTTCACATCATTATATTTTTATTCTCAAAAGTAGATTATATTGAATGGTATATCATATGTGATGATACAAAACCTCTATGGATAGGATCCATTTCAATAGTAAGGACTTTTTGACCACAATCTTTCAACTTTCATTCCATTTTTTGTTTTTCTTCAAGTATTATCTCTATGGAAATTATCCAAATAAGTATCAAATAAAAATGATAATGAAATTAATTAAGTTATATAAGATAAATGATGAAAAACACTATGAAATCATTTTATTAGTTTGGGCGATGTGTTGCATGTTTTAAACTCAAATGGAACATATATATTAAAAACACACACTTTTTCTCATACTGACCCCATCATTTGTTAGATTTATGTACTATCTATTTATATATTTAAAACATGAATTTTATCTCATCCAGAATTATCCAGATCATTAATGAAGTATTTCTATTTTTTTAGAGAGTGACAAATGTTTTAAACTAAATTTATAAATTTTAAACTGATAAAGGACACTCCTAGTCATACAGATCACACCAAGTATGAGAGTGTTGTTTGGATGAATCCAACATATTACAAATGACTTATCGATTTCCCCCTGGAATAATCAAAATAATATGAACACATTTTCTCAGTTATGAGTATATGATGTGCGCTTTCAACTAAATTGTCAATTTTAAAGTGAATGTACAAATTTCTAGTAATACATACCGGTATAATTGTGTGTGATATTGAGGTGAGGTTAATTCATACCAGTCATAAATGACATATGGATAATTTTACTAAATTATCGAAACATTCTGAATATATCTTATTAGTTTTGAGAATGTATATTTTTTTACTAAAAATTCATTTCAAACTGAAAACACGCACATTGATTCATACTGGCCACATAATATGTCAGTTTTATGTGAGACTAATCCCTACATATCCAACTTACATATCAATCATTTTACTAAATTATTAGGACAATATGAATGTGTTTTATTATTTCTTAATGAGTGACACACATTTTGAACTGAAATGATAATTTTAGACTAATAATGAATACTTTGAGTCATATCGAGAACACTGTTTATCCAAATGAGGTGTGGATAATTCCAACACATCAAAAATATGGATCATTTTCTAAAAGTATTAATACTATTATTATTTATTTTATTGATTTTGAGTATGTTTCTTGTCTCTTTAATTAAAGTTCCAATTTTAAATAAAAAATACACACATAGTGTTATATCAGTCACAACACGTGTCATATGCGGAGAATATCATTTTTATATATGAAAAATTACTTTTTGAACAATGTTCTAATGTTTAAAAATAATCAAAATTCATTTTCTATATTTTGAGTATATCGATTTTGATTCTTTTCTGAAATGTCATTTTAAACTGAAATCACACACTCTAAGTCATACTTTTCACACTATGATTCATATTCATGTGAGGAGGATTCCTACTTGTCAAAAATTACTTAAGGATCAAAATAATAAATTATAAAAACAATTTGAATTATTTTTATTGGTATTGAATATTTCACTTTTTTTTATAAATAACATTTTAAATTTAAAACATGAACATATAGTCATACTAGTCACATCATGTGTTGTATTTACACGAGACTGCTTCCAAAAAAAATTAAAAAACTACTTAGGAATTGTATTCATAAATTATCAAGACAATCTAAATGGGTTTTCTTTGTTTTCATTGAGTGAAACATGTTTGGAACAAAAATGTTTTTTTTAAACAGATAATATAAACTTTGAGTCATACTAGGAACACTATTTTTCAGATTGAGGTGATACTGACACCTAAAAATCAAAATGAACAAGGAATTATTTTCCTAATGTATTAAAAAAATATGAATGAATTTTCCCTATTTTAATTCTTCCACTTTTCTTTTATAAATAAAATGAAAATTTTAAAAATCAACAAAAGAATTTGTGTAATCAATACTTATCAAACCATGTGTTAGATTGAGGTGTGTATAATTACTACACAAAAATTTTATTTTTTATCATTTAACTAAATTATCAAAACAATCCGAATTCAATCTTCAATTTTTTATGTCACTTCTTTTTTCACTAAAATGTCATTTTGAAAAGAAAACACACACATTGAGTCATACCAATCACATTGTGTGTCAATTTGAAATTAGAATGTTTATTATATGAAAAAAGGATTATAAATAATTTTAATAAATGAGAAAGTTTATAGGATGTAATTTTCATAATTTTTATGGACTGGCACATATTTTGAAAAAAATGTCAATTTTAAACAGATAACAGACACTTTTATTATTAATGGGATCACTGGGTTCTGGATTTATGTAGGACTGATTCATATACATCATAAAATACTTATTAATAATTTTTACAAATTATCAAATTAATCTTAGTGTATTTTCTATGTTTTGAGTTTATCCCAGTTTTTTTAAAAATGAAAATTTTAAATAAAAAAAACATACATGGAGTCACACCGGCCACACCTTGTGTCATATTATGTTGAAACTGATTCCTATATGTCAAAAATCACTCATTGATATTATTTTATATTGTATGGAAATAATATAAATTCATTGTCTTGGTTTTCATTATTTCACATATGGTTTTTACTAAAATGTCATTTTAAACTGAAAACAAACAACATGAGTCACACCAGTCACGTCGTGAATGAGATTGATGTTAGAATGGTTTCTTCACAACAAAAATAACTTATGGATCATTTTACTAATGTATTAAAATGGTATGAATTATATTTGTTACTTTTTATTATTACACTTTTTTATAAAATTTCATTTAATACTAAAAAATCCCACAGGGATTCATACTAGTGAAATAATATATCATTTTGATGTGATTCTAATTCCTATAAATCAAAAATGACTTGTGGATTGTTTTTCAAATTTTTTATGACAATCCAAAGGTGCTTGATCATTTTTTAGTGAGTGACATACATTTTTAACTAAAATTTCAATTTTAAAATGATAACAAACACTCTTGGTCATATTGGGAACACTATATTTTAGATCTATGTGTAAACGATTATTAAACAACAATAATTAGTGTGGGACAATTTTAATAAATTTGAAAAACAATTTTAATGTTTCATCCTGGTTTTGAGTATGTGACATGTGTTTTAAACTAAAATGAAATTTCTAAACTGAAACCACACAATTTGAGTAATACAAACCACTCACACTATGCTTCAGATTGAGATTAGACTAATTGATAAATCTCAGAAATGACATATGGATAATTTTCTAGAAGTATCAAAAAAATCCAAATAATTTTTTAGGTTTTGATTTTATCACTTGTTTTTTAAGAAAAATGTCATTCCAAATAGTAAACATGAACTTCGAGTTATACCAGTCACATCATGTGTCTGTTGGAGATGAGAATCTTTCCTACTAAAAAAATATATTATGAGTCGTTTTCCTAAATTAGGAAGACAATATGAGAATGTTTTATTAGTTTTCTATGACTGATAGGTGTTTTGAACTAAAATGTCAATGTTATACTAATAACAGATGCTTTGAGACACATCAGTCACATCATGTATCAGAATTAGGTAAAAATGATTTATACATGTTTTATATGGATTTTGTTATGATGGGATGATGATTATGAAACCCATATTATTCTTTGGGTTTTGATAATTGATTTATGTTTTTTTTTGTGGCACAAGAAAGAATGATTTCATAATGAGATGGGTGGGACCTATATCTACATCCAATTCATTGGGTAAAGAATTATATCGCATGAGATAGACATGGATGGAATGGGAAGTGAATCTAGTTCAGTAATACAGGGCTGGAATGGAAAGTAAAACTGGTTCAGTAATGGAATTTGTCCACAATGATGGTCTTAGCAGCACTACCTTAGGTACTATGGAAATCATAACATGTGCTTAATGGATTCTACAATTACATGTTTTATTCCCATTATATTTTATCATGATTAATGTTCCTTTGTGATATATTCCTTACGTACTGCCAAGATTTATTTTAAAACTCAAGATTTTTATGTTTAACCATTATGTTTATGTTTTTTTAAGATCAAATGTATATGGTTTTTTTGATTTTCTCCATGATTTCCCTTAATGAGCATTTTATCTCACCCTTGTTCTGTTTTCTTTTTCCCAAGATATAAATAAAGGATAGGTTAGAAAATAAAAGAGGAATATCTTTATGGGAGATGTTGAAGATCGTTCACTATGATTATAAGATTTTGTTCCGAGTTTCCAAAGACACTAAACTATTACGGTCCTTGGTTGTCTATTTTTTTATGTATTAATATTCTGAAAAACTATTGTAATGTCAATTTTTTTTCAATCTTTGGGTCTCTACATTGAATGTTTTGTAATATTTTTGTAGGTACCAACATATTCTTCGTCCTTTTTCTTAAGTTCAAGGAACTCATTCTCCATCTTTTTTCAAATAATAAGAGGAATATACTTATTAAAAAATATGTTCCTGAACATTTCCCATTGTATGGGCTCCATTTCATACCTTTGACTAATATTTTGTATAATAACATTGATCAAATTCATATTACAAATGATATACTAATATGATGACATTATCATATTTAGAACATTGTAGAACTGAAAATATCTTTTTAGTGGTAATGATCAATTGTCCAGCCACTAATGGATCAGAAGACCCACCGAATGTAGGTGGAAACTACCAAATGAGGATCCAATGAAATGTTTCTCCCTTTTTTTGATTATTTGGAAGTATATAATGATTTGAAGTTTTATAATTTTGTATGATCATGGATATAAGATTATTCATTACATCTCCCATAGGATTTGGTTTCTCATGGGGAGAATCACTGCATTGCCTGTTGCATTTGGCATTAACAATGTTCCTTTGGGTTCAAGCCATTGACTAAAACAATGAAGAATAGTGTGAGAAAAACTAATCATAATGGGAAAACAACATAACTGAAGAATAAATTTCAATTTAGGAAACTTTAGGTTTTATCCTAGGTTATTCATGAACATCTCTAAATATCTTGGATAGGATTGTAACCTATACTTATACATATCCTTAGGGTTCATACTAAGGATCTCTCATCCTTGTTTCAAAAGGTTAACTATAAATTTTCTCTCATACCAACTATAATGGCACATAAATTACATGTAGATATTAATTCAACATTGAAAAATATTTATTACATAACATAAGAAAAACCATGCTAGGACCATTGAGGTTTAGTGCTTTCTGAAACAAGGAAATATAGACAACTAGTTCATAAAACAGAGACATTGTGTCTTGCTTATTCCTTCAAAACTAGACTCTTTTTTGAAATAACTTACTTAATACCCTTATTCATTAATTGGGGAAAAGAAACATATTAAATGGTGAGATCAAATTCATAGTAAGGTTAAAGATGGTAAATACCAATTGTATCATAACCATAAGAACATAACATTTTAAATTATTATCCGGATTATAATATATCATAATATCATGTCTTGGGATAAATAATAAAAGTGAAATGTTATCCTAATATTCATAACATTAAACATGATATTTCAGGGAATAAACACATAATCATGGAAAATAATTTCATATTAGTCAATGCTTGTTGTCGATACCATCGTAGCGGACAAAGTCCACTACTAAAATAAGTTCACTCTTCATTCTAGCCATGCATTACTAAACCATATTTACTTGTCATTCCATTCATTTCTATATCATGAGATATAAATCTTTACCCAATGCGGTTGAGGGAGATATTTCTCCCATACAACTCCTAATAAAAAAATTATTACATGTTCCACAAAAATAGAAATAATTTATCACTGAATAACCTGTGACATAAAATGGATTTCAATAACATCATTCCATATTAATCCATATAAAATAAATTGATTTCATAAAAATAATTCCATTATAAACTCAATAAAATAAAATTAATAATATGGATTGAAACATAACCCTATTTCATCTTATATGAAAATTAATTTTGATAAAAAATTTGAACATAAATCTTGAGGAAAATATACTTTCTTTTTTTAAAAAGATTAGTTTTCTCAAAATACCATGAAATTTTAAATGAAAAGAACTTAGTTTAAAATAATATTGAAATATTTAGGGAAAAATTCCTTTAATAATTTTCTTTAATCCCTAAAAACCCATTCATGTCGTATTTGTTAAAAAAACATTCTTCTCATACATTGGCTAAAAAATTCAAAAGGTACATCAAATCAATTAATGATAAAATATTTCTTTTATAATGTTTAGTAAAAATTATCCAAAGGGTAAAATTTACTCTAAAAAATGGTAAAATAATAGTAATATGATAATCTATTTTGAAAACATGGATGTGGATGATAAATAAATCCCTAATAAATAGTTACAAATAAACAATCTCATATTTAAAAAACATTTGAAATGTTATCCCTTACCTTAGGAACAATTTATTTATTATGTTTCAAAACCAAATGAAAAATGATATAAAAATGTAATTTATATATTCCTGAATAATAATAATTTTTATGATATCATATATTATTATATTATCTTCTATTTGTTTGTAACATTTCATTGTCACTCGTTATTCGGATATTAACTGCTTTATGTTATTATGCAAGATTTGTCCAAAAAGAACATGATCCAATTATTAGGTTATAGTTAAATCATTTAAATAATGATATTAGTATAATATATAACATATTTATTAATTTAACATATTTCTATAATCAGGATTTAATAACGATAATGTAGAATGAATCACATCACAACATGGAGACAGTAGGCTTTACATACGAATAAGTGATGATATGATTCCCAAAATTGTCAAATTGTACTGAAGTGGATGGTGTATAATATTTCATAATTAGTAAAATGTTATAACGATAATATATTGTTATTATTCCATCATTTTACACATCCAATTTAGGTAGTGGTGAAAAACAGATTACACCACGGTGTGGAGATGGTAAACTGTATATACACACACACATTGATTTCCTTTTTCATACGATAGTTAAAAGGTGAAATATGGTTTTTTATGTATTTATAATGACATATTAGTATATGATTTATACTAATATTATTACTTTATAGTGAAATAACTAATGAAGAGGAAGCTAAATAAGAAATAAGTTTGAAAGAATCAATTGAAGAGTTTACTTCTTCCTCGACATGCTTCCTCAAAATTTCGTCTTAGAGCACTAGAGTAGGCCTTTGGTGATGAACATAACATCCACAATTGAAAATAAGGACGTTGAGAAGGAAATGATCAGGGGATGGCCGAGCATGATGGCTCAAATAAGTTAAATAGATGAGGGATGAGGTGCCATTTTACAATTGAGGCAAGTGGCACTTTTGAAAACTCCATAAATAATAATTTATGATAAAATCAATCCCTACCAGAATAACACCAAAATGATGTAAATTAGAAGATTAAATGAGATAGGGTTGTTATATAATCAACCAATAAATTTTTTATAAGTTATTTTTTCAATTTAGAATATATCTTTTTACCTATCACATAGTTATTCTATTTAATTTTATTTGTGGTAATAACATTCTAAATATTTAATAGTTATAAATATTTACTTATATGGTGTTAATTGAAAAGAAATTAATATTTTATGGAATTTTAGACCTTATAATATTCAATTTTTATTTTTACAATATTTTCTTATTTTTTAAATAATTTAATAAAATGTTATTTTTATAAAATATCAAAAGTGTCATGTTTGACACTATCCAATTATTTGACATTAAATAAAATAAACACATATGATAAATTCGAAAAAAAATATTTCATATTCACCTAAAATGTCATAGCTACCTAGAAAATTGGTTTAGATCATTAATTAATTCATATTATATTTCGTTTAAAATCTTTAAAATGAATTTTGATATTTCTATTTATAAATTAATTTCAACATCACTATTGTGTCATCATTAATGGTAATTATTTAGTCTTTAAAAATTATAAATAATTTTATCTGATGTAGGTCATTATTTTATATTTCTGGATACTATCAATAGTCTATATCATATTCTATTTATCCATATATTAAAATGAATATACTTATATAAAATGACATTGTCACATTTTGTCACATTTACGAGTTTATATTCAATACATGTCATATTCATATCTATGTTGCCATTAAGTTATTCTATTAAGAAACATGGATTATAAGGGTTTAATTTAGTCATTCAATAGGATTTTAATAGGTGTTAAATTAATTTTATAATATTATTTTTATCTTTTATTTCCCGATTTGCCTTCAACCACAATAACAATAATAATTACCAAAGCTACTATTCATACTGCCCAAAAATAAAAGTAGCATATTAACATTATTTAAACCTACCGATTTAAAATATTCAGTTCATTTTTAAAATTTCAAAATAAATAGTTATACTAATTAAATTTATATTTATCTCGTCGTCAGAATGAGAGAATGAGTTTTTTTAATGTTAAAACATTGCAAATGATTGAAATGTTTTTACATATGAATTAAATTTATAATCGATTCAAACGACATAAATTAAATTTAATAATAAAAATAAATTATATTTATACTTTAAAACCTTTTAATATGATAATTTAACCATATAAATTATTTCAATGAAAAAAATTATTTTCTTTAAAAATTGACCTTATTTTTACTATTCATCAAAACATGAATGTTATGATAACAATATCAGAATTTCATCAAAATTAAATTTTTATATCCATATTTAAAATAATATGATTATGTTTTTATATAAAAATTATTAATTTGCCAAAATCTTAGATTAAAATGGGTTCTCCATTCAATGATGTAAAATTAAACTTCAAAAAATATGTTTTTATTTATCAATTCGGGTTTTATTCATAACGTATGACAAAAATATACAATGAATTAATATAAAAAATATTTTATTAATTATATAATACATTTAAATCACATTAATTTCTTTACCAGAAGTAATTCACTCAAAAAATACAAATATCTCACTGATTTATATTTTTCATAAATAATTGATAGACAATTAATTCACAAAGCATTTTCATAAGTTAGTTATAATTATTCTCTCTAACCTATTGACTATGCTATAATGATAATTTTATATTCAGGGAATCCCATGGTTCATTTAAAGTCATAATTTTGTGAAAAGAAAGCTACTTAGGAATAAAAATTATTTAAAGAAAATATTTCATAAAACAATCTGGGTGTTACAATATCATTACAATTTTATTTGGAAAATTTGGAACCATGATTAATACAAACGGACTGGGATTTCCAAACCAAAAGATGGATGAAAATTAAATTAGTTATCACTGAGAACTCTTTGTTGTAATAAAATTTTCTTAATAAATGAGTTCTAATATATCATAAATAAATCATAGCATGTATGATATATGTTATTATGGTTTGGGAATAAATTTATATTTAATATATATGTTTTATACACTAGGTTTAAATTCTTACTAAAAGGATGTTACTTTAGGAAAGGGATTTATGTTTCAATTTTGTTTTTTATCTGCATAATTTATTATTGAATTTCCATTTTAGAAATATTATGATAATTAAATGATAGATCCATTATTTTCTTATCATATGATTATTAATTGACAATATATGGTTTTCATTCATTCTTCCCACTTTATTTCTTGGAGAAATACAATTTATTTAAGGCAAACTAAATTTATTTATCTATTATGTCTAAAACCAATTTTAATTCCATATCCATGTATTCTTAATGATTTTTAAGAATATTTTGATATTATTTAATGAATTTTAAAGGTAAATGTTTCTTATTTTTTAATTATTTTTATTTTTTTAAAAGGAATATTCTTTTTTTTGAATGAGATCCTTTTTGACATTCCCATAGAATTGTGTAATAAATTTTTTCTTTTGACGTATACTGAAGGAAGGAAATTTTCCATAATCATGCCAACTCAATATGTTGAAGATTAATTTATAAGTTTCCATGGCTATTCTATAATAAAAATTTTCAATAGTTTTTTTGATATATTTTATTTTTAAAAGTCATCTTCAATGTGGAATGGGTATTTTAATAATGAAAATTTTTATTGATATTTGAAAATAATTCTCTTATATGATAAAATAATTTTATGTTAAACATGATTTTCTGAGGATATGATCAAATGATAAAATATGTATTCTCTCTTTAGATGTATTTCTATTATGATTATGATATACTTATGAAAATGATTTATTTTCATGGGACTTTCTAGGTTTAATTGATTATATGTTTAAAAAACAAGTTTCATCTTCATATGTTTTGCTATGTTGTTATGGTGAATGACTAATGATATTTTTGAAAACAATTTTTTTGGTTATCATTATATGTTGGGTGGAACCATAATTATATATCCCTCCAATTCATATGGTAAAGTATTATATATCATGAAAAAATTTTGGGAAATAATTTAATGTGCTTTATCCACTATTGGAAACAAGTTGATGTGCTTGATACTCTTTAAGAAACAATATAATGGGCTTGATAAACTATTAGAAACAGGTGTTGGTGCCTAATCTATTATGATTTAATGGTCTCAATATTCTACCTTGACATATGAAATGGTTTTTGTAGTCATGACGGTTCTAAACATTTATGACATGAACTTAATGATCATGATTGATTTATAAATTCTTATCACCCTTATAATTCATGTATTTTAAAATGACAATTTTGTATTCCATGACTCATGTTTATGAAATTTCCTAGATTGTGTATGAACATTGAAATTTAAAGTTACGATCTTATATCCTTATTTGTATCATCTTCTTTCATATGATCTTAGATTGATATCTCCTATGTTTTCACTTACTAATTATTTGAGCCTACTATTTCTTATGTTTACTTTCCCTTGATTTTGTAGAAATACTTAAGAAGTATTTTTCAAGAAGGGTACTATGTGGGAAAAAAATTATGAGAGATAATGAAGGATGTATCTAAATAATATGCCTATGTATTTAGTCTCTAGTGACACTAAACCTTCACATTTGTGGCATGGAACATGATATTATATATGGAACATTTATATAATATCATATAATATTTTGGAATGTGAATTTCATGTTATTATAGTTGGTATAAAATTGTAAGATACTGACTACTCATTAAAAAAATTACATTTTATATATTTTGGTTTTACACCCTTAGTTATAGATAATTAAGTGTTTCCTAGGTGTGTAGGATGTTTCATGGGGTGTTTTAGGGGTTCGAGGCATGATAATGGAGGTAAAAAGGCCAATATTTTGCGGAAGCATGGTTGAAACATAGTTGGTAATAACTATGCACCATAACTGTGATGTCTATATAAAGGATTTCATAGTTAAGGAAAATGTTATAGATACCTCCAAGAAAATAGTTTTCTTTGGGACCCTTCAAATAGTGTCAAGTGCACAGCCACCGCATGGTTTGTAAAACAGTGTAGGTGGTAAGGAAAACCCCGTGGCTCAGTTTTTTTTCTAGATAGTGGGAACCACAAGGTTGTCAAATAGTTACAACAACCATGTTGATAAATATTAAACCGCATAAAAATTTTTATTTTACTATTTTTCCATCTGGAACCTGTTTCATTCTACCCCAATTTCGCACCCCTCTTGACCCCCTGTAACAATGGTGGAAAACTAGTAGCCTCCACATATTTTATGGGTGATTCTCCTTCAATTCTTTGGATTTACATGTTATTTTTAGTTAGAATAGAATATCTGAGGGAGTATAACATCCATCATTGCTTTATTTTGTGAATTTGGGCTTATAGAATATCCTTAATTCTTCTGAAGCCCTAAAACCTCACTTTTCCATAATATTCTATACTTGGGATTTAATGGGTTTTATATTTCAAATCATGGATATAGGATAAGAAATAAATCATCAGTAGACATGGTGTATGTGGTAATAAATCCTTTACCCATTGTCTTTATGTGTTATATGTGTCTTTTTTTGTGATAATTCTTTTCATTGAGTTATTTCGATGTCTTAGATCAAGGAATGTATTTTTGGTCTATGATTGAGGTGAGAGACCCTTCACAAGATCCCTTGGGTTTGTTAACGATGTGATAAAAATCCTAGGGATACCCATGGGTTATGCAGAACCCATAAAATGGTGAAATAAATTTGTAAACAATGAAATAGAGTAAATATGAGTGTGAATATGTTGAAATTATTATCTGGTACGTGTGATTAGTAAAAAGGGTAAATTTAATTTATCATATGTCTAAATTTGTGAAATTACAAAAGGGATTTTAAAATTGATTAAATAATTTTTTTGGATTTTGATCCAGTTATGGTTTATAAATAAATAATATAACATTTGAATGCTTGAAATGTTTTAAAAGGAGGTGTTAGACTCAAGGTGGTTTTGAATGTTGTTTTTTTATATTTAATATGATAATTTCAAAACTAGGCATCGTTACACTTTTTGTAAAATTACTAAATGATTATTTGAAATGTTTTGAAAGAGAAAAAAATACTTGGGGTAATGGTTTATCTTCTCAATGAGTAATACCCATGTTTTAAAGGGGAGGAATCAATATGATTTTAAATGGGTTTTTTGATCTGTGTGTTATCCTAGGTTGTAAAATGATGTTGATGTTGGTTTTTTACTAGTTTTAAATATGTTAAAAATGAGTAATTATTATAATAGTTATGTGTTTAATTATTTATGGTTTGTATAATTATTATTATGTAAAAAGGTTAAATATGTTTGCGAGCATTGACTGGTGGTATGTGGGGTATTGGCATAAGGTTCAACGTCCATGGGTCTGGTTGAACTGAGACTCGAAACCAAACCTATATATTGCATGATTTTCGGAGTTTTAATAAGGTTCTATTACCCTAATAGTTTCATTTGGTGAGACTACATGGAATAATTCTCCATGGTGTGTGTTTGTAATGTGTGTTTTGGAAGTCAGGCCAAGGCTCTATACATCCCAACATATGGACATGGTGTTGTTTTTGATGTCAAAATGCGACTCTATACTTCCCCAACACAAGTACAAGGCTTGATTATCTGATTGAGGCTATAGGGTTTGTTGATAAATTAATATTTGTGAATACCCTTGTTAATTAAAGTGGGTAAACCCCTATTCTATGGTCTTGGATTCTGTTTCAATGAGAGAATGATAGTCGGTTGGTTATCCCTAGAGAACACGATGAATAAAATATTTTATTAGAAATTTTTTCTAAAATGTGAAAGATATTTATTTTATTTTCATGTTTATTTATTCTACTTGTATCCCTGCATAAAATTTTTAACAAACAAGTAACTACTTTAGAAACCATTCGAGGTGGCCTACTGAGTTGTACTCACACCCTACTCAGGCTTTCGTGACCCTTAGGTTCCCATGAAGAAGATATTGTATTTATATTATAGGTTTAGGAAAGGGACCAGATGTTTGGTTTTGCAAGGGATGATAGGATGGAGCATATGAGGTCAGGACTGAGACAGGACTTGGGTTTGTATTTGGGTTCATTTTATTGTTTTCGGTTTGGTTTATGTTTTTATGACTACCCTACATGTAGTGTATTCATCAAATTGTTATAACACGTGGAACATGGTTAATTGTTGGAAATATCTTCGTGCTATAATTTTAGTTGTTCTTGATGTTTCTTTAATCTATTGATACTATTTATGTTGTGGAAACATTGATATACATGTATTTTCTCTATATAGTACCTCCATAGACCCACACTGCTATTCGACAGACTCTTGCCTATGAGTAGTTGAGCTAGAGATCATGTGACTACTTAGCTCGGAGCACCGGCTCAATGGGCACCAGGCTGGGGATGTTACATTGAGCATGGTTTCATTACCGTTAGAAACTAAGAAGTTAAAACATTTGTGATAATGTTGGAGAAATGTCTGAGTATTGGATAAAATTATAATTTTTTTGTAATGATCATGGATTCCCTAGTTTAAACCGAAGGTTTCATAGATTGAAAATGAGGTTTCACAATTTAGACACTCTAAAAATGAGTTTTTAGGATTCCTTTTACACTTCTAAAAATAATTCCTTTAATAGCACTAAAATAGGACATCGTTAGTAGAAAAATTGATTTTAAAATTAACAAGACTAGAATACCTTGGATTTTATCATCACATGAAAAACATTGACAAAGGAAAAGTTTATCAGCACAAAATAGTCACTGATAAAGGTAACCTTAATTAGATCAAGAAAAAGCACTGGTAAAGATATCCTTTTTCAACACGATTAAAACTCTTGATAAATAATCCCTTTGTCTATTCTTTTAGTAGTGATGGTAAATGGGCATAATACTGTAGTGTTTCTTTAAAATTATATCCCAATATGGCACCAAAAATAATAAATAAATTTCAAAAAAGAATAATTTTATTGAAATAAAATTTACACGACAAATACAAGAAAAAATATAATATTGACATTATTACCTTTGTTTAGACAATTATATGAGAAAGTAAAAATTATCATAGACATTCAAAAACATTAATTTTCTATTGTCTTTAGCCCCAACCCCTGGACATGATTTTAGTAACTGAATAATCCACCCCTGATTAGGAAAACACATGAACTTGTATAAGAAAAAAAAATTTATAATAGTTATACTATAAAGAAATAAATTAATAAAAAAGATTCCATTTTAATCTATAAACATATAATTTGTGTCATACTGGACACACCATGTATCAGATTGAGTTGTGGTTGATTCCTTCACATCATTATATTTTTTATTCTCAAAAGTAGATGATATTGAATGGGATATCATATGTGATGATAAAAAACCTCTATGGATAAGAGCCAATTCAATAGGAAAGAATTTTTGACCACAATATTTCAACTTTATTTCCATTTTTTGTTTTTCTTCAAGTATTATCTCTATGGAAATTATCCAAATAAGTATCAAATAAAAATGATAAGGAAATTAATTAGGTTATATAAGATAAATGATGAAAAACAATATGAAATCATTTTATTAGTTTGGGTGATGTGTTGCATGTTTTAAACTCAAATGGAACATATATATTAAAAACACACACTTTTACTCATACTGACCCCATCATTTGTTAGATTGATGTACGGTCTATTTATATATTTAAAACATGAATTTTATCTCATCCAGAATTATCAAGATCTTTCATGAAGTATTTCTATGTTTTTAGAGAATGACAGATGTTTTAAACTAAATTTATAAATTTTAAACTGATAAAGGACACTTCTAGTCATACAAATCACACCAAGTATGAGAGTGTTGTTTGGATGAATCCAACATATTAAAAATGACTTATGGATTTTCCCCTAGAATAATCAAAATAATATGAATATATTTTCTCAGTTATGAGTATATGATGTGCGCTTTCAACTAAATTGTCAATTTTAAATTGAATGTAAAAATTTCTAGTAATACATACCGGTATAATCGTGTGTCAGATTGAGGTGAGGTTAATTCCAACCAGTTATAAATGACATATGGATCATTTTACTAAATTATCAAAACATTCTGAATATATTTTATTAGTTTTGAGTATGTCTCTTTTTTTACTAAAAATTCATTTCAAACTGAAAACACACACATTGATTCATACTGGCCACATAATATGTCAGTTTTATGTGAAACTAATCCCTACATATCAAACATACATATCAATCATTTTACTAAATTATTAAGACAATATGAATGTGTTTTATTATTTCTTAATGAGTGACACAAATTTTGAACTAAAATTCTAATTTTAGACTAATAATGAATAATTTGAGTCATATCGAGAACACTGTTTTTCCAAATGAGGTGTGTTTAATTCCAACACATCAAAAATATGGATCATTTTCCGAAAGTATTAATACTATTCATATGTATTTTAATGATTTTAAGTATGTTTCTTTTCTCTTTAATTAAAGTTCGAATTTTAAATTAAAAATACACACTTAGTGTTATATCAGTCACAACATGTGTCGTATGTGGTGAATATCATTTTTATATATCAAAAATTACTTTTTGAACAATATTCTCATGTTTAAAAATAATCAAAATTCATTTTCTATATTTTGAGTATATCGATTTATGATTCTTTTCTAAAATGTCATTTTAAACTGAAATCACACACTCTAAGTTATAATTTTCACACTATGATTCATATTCATGTGCGGAGGATTCCTACATGTCAAAAATTACTTAAGGATTAATATAATAAATTATAAAAACAATTTGAATTATTTTTATTAGTATTGAATATTTCACTTTGTTTTGATAAATAACATTTAAAATTTAAAACATGAACATATAGTCATACTAGTCACATCATGTGTTGTATTTACATGAGACTGCTTCCAAAAAAATCAGAAAACTACTTAGGAATTGTATTAATAAATCATCAAGACAATCTAAATGGGTTTTCTTTGTTTTGCATTGAGTGAAACACGTTCGGAACAAAAATGTATTTTTTAAATAGATAATATAAACTCTGAGTCATACTAGGAACACCATTTTTCAGATTGAGGTGAGGCTGACACATAAAAATCAAAATGACCAAGGCATCGTTTTCCTAATGTATTAAAAAAATATGAATGAATTTTCCCTATTTTAATTCTTCTACTTTTCTTTTTTAAATAAAATGAAAATTTTAAAAATAAAAAAAAGAATTTGTGTAATCCATACTTATCAAACCATGTGTTAGATTGAGGTGTGTATAATTACTACACAAATAATGTATTTTTTATCATTTAACTAAATTATCAAAACAATCCGAATTCAATCTTTAATTTTTTATGTCACATATTTTTTCACTAAAATGTCATTTTGAATAGAAAACACACACATTGAGTCATACCAATCACATTGTGTGTCAATTTGAAATTATAATGATTATTATATGAAAAAAGGTTTATAAATCATTTTAATAAATGATAAAGTGTATAGGATGTAATATTTATAATTTTTATGGACTGGTATACATTTTGAAAAAAATGTCAATTTTAAACTGATAACAAACTTTTTGATTATTACTGGGATCACTAGGTTCTGGATTGATGTAGGACTGATTCATATACATCATAAAATACTTATTAATAATTTTGACAAATTATCAAATTAATTTTAATTTATTTTCTATGTTTTGAGTTTATCCCAATTTTTTTAAAAATGAAAATTAAAAAAAAAACATATATGGAGTCACACCGGCCACACCATGTGTCATATTTTGTTGAAACTGATTCCTATATGTCAAAAATCACTCATTGATATTATTTTATAATTTATGGAAATAATATCAATGCATTGTCTTGGTTTTCATTATTTCACATACGGTTTTTACTAAAATGTCCTTTTAAACTAAAACAAACACCATGAGTCACACCAGTCACATCATGCAAGAGATTGATGTTGGAATGGTTTCTTCACATCAAAAATAACTTATGGATCATTTTACTAATGTATTAATATGGTATGAATTATATTTTTTACTTTTTATTATTACTCTTTTTTATAAAATTTCAATTAATACTAAAGAATACCACATGGATTCATACTAGTGAAATAATATGTCATTTTGATGTGAGTCTAATTCCTATAAATCAAAAATGACTTATGGATTTTTTTTCCTAATTTTTTATGACTATCCAAAGGTGGTTGATCATTTTTTAGTGAGTGACATACATTTTTAACTAAAATGTCAATTTTAAATTGATAACAAACACATTTGGTCATATTGGGAACACTATATTTTAGATCGATGCGTAAACGTTTCTTAAACATCAATAATTATTGTGGGATAATTTTAATAAACTAGAAAAACATTTTGAATGTTTCATCATGTTTTTTAGTATGTGACATGTGTTTTAAACTAAAATGTAATTTCTAAACTCAATCCAAACAATTTGAGTAATACAAACCACTCAAACTATGCTTCATATTGAGGTTAGACTAATTGATAAATCTCAGAAATGACATATGGATAATTTTCTAGAAGTATCAAAAAAATCGAAATAATTTTTTAGGTTTTGATTTTATCACTTGTTTTTTAAGAAAAATGGCATTCCAAACAGTAACCATGAACTCCGAGTCATACCAGTCACATCATGTGTCTGTTGGAGATGAGAATTTTTCGCACTAATAAAAAATAAATTATGCGTTGTTTTCCTAAATTATGATGACAATATGAGAATGTTTTCTTAGTTTTCTATGACTGATAGGTGTTTTGAACTAAAATTTCAATTTTAAACTATTAACAGATTCTTTGAGACATATGGGTCACATCATGTATTATAATCAGGTAAAGATGATTTATACATGTCACAAATAACTTATCAATCATTTTAAACTAATAAAATTCACTTTGGGACATATCATTCCAACCATGTATCTGATTGAGGTGATGCCAATTCTTACTCACCAATAATTAAATACTGATCATTCTGCTAAATTATGAAAACAAACCAAATATTATTTATTTGTTTCGAGTAATTTATTTTTATATTTTACTAAAACATAAATTTTAAATAAGGAGACACACATTGAGTTATTCCAGTCACACAGTGTGTTAGATTGAGGTGATAATGATTCTTATATGTCTATAATGACTTATGTATAATTTTTATAATGTATAAAGGCAATACTAGTATTTTTTGTTGGTCTCTCTCCCATCCCCTTGGGGAAAATGCCCTAAGTGGCGATGAATGCCACATTGAACCCTACACCATATGAGGAGGTTTGGGGATATCCTTATATTCTTCCAGGGATAATACTACTATTATTATCCCTTTCTCAAACCTATATTTTGTCCCATCATTCCTTAAAATCACACTCTTCCCTAGAATCACTGATCTATTTAATGGATTTCCTAATATTTCCCTTTTAACATCAGAATTCAGAGATGATTTTTCCTTCCTTATGCTGACTATAGTGGCTTGATTCATTTTTAACCTCCCGTTTTTCAATGATTTGGATTGATTTGTGTTCATTTATTTTTCATTATAGGGATGGAGATTGTTAGCCTCCTCAAAAAGTGATATATTATGTTTTGGTTTTCATTGAATGGGGATTTGATCACGGCTTAGTCTAGTGAACCTCGCACTTGCAACATGTCATGTTTCTCCATTTTTAAGTAGTTATATGAATTATATATAATGTTAGATTCTTCAATAACGGGGTTGTGGGTTTGTTTCCCGGAACATCCTCTTCTATTTCAAAACCACTCAATTATCTGCATGCTAGGAAATATGTTTGGGTATTTTTTTCATAGAAAATAGAACAAATTCTAGTTTCCACAATATATATTATTTTATTTTTGTTATGATTGATGTTTCTAAACAACTGGTAGAGTGAATATTGATCAATTTTGTGGAGGAATTATAAATTAAACAAGTAGTGATCTTCAAGACATAAATGTTATTTTCTTCCTGAAAATATCCAAGTCCTTAAATCTCTTCCTACCAAATCAATCGTAGGGAGGATTGTGGGAACGTCATTTCTCCTACTCATTAAATTGATAATTTTACTCTCATTTCCCAATATTATAATCATTTATAAAATATATAAGAGTCTAATGATTATCTACTAAAAATAGATTTGGGTCCTTTTTTACTCTGATCCAAAGTTTGCATGTTCGGTTCATAATAATCTCATTCCGAAAGGGGAAATAGCCCTGGATTCTATCTGAATAAATTTGGTATTTTTTAACAATTGAGGAAAGATCTGGATAACCAAAAATCAAAAGTTCAGGCTCCACTAGGGTCAGTAGATTTTGAGGGGCATGTTCTGCTTATTCATTGCATCAAAAAAATATAACACTGAATGATTCATCCTTTATAATGGTAATGTGACCTGGCCATGAACATACACCTAATTTAGTTATATAGTAATAACTTAAAGAAGGTATACATATAGATAGAATGTAGGTAGTATCATTACAAGAAACTGAATTTGGGGTGATCATGAATAGGTCAAGCCTGATAATAATCATTCCAATTATAAATCATGAAAACCTCTTTGAAATATTTTATATTGAAGATCTAGTCCTAGAATATAGTGAACAAGTACGGTCAGAGTACTCTAATAAATGTGATGGTTTTCCTGGGGAAGTGGTTGGTTATGAGGCATATATCCATGTATCATATGATAGTGTAAAGGAAATACTCATTAAATGGATTTATAGACTAAGTAGTATGAAGGGGTGAATGGGAAACCAATACTCTAGGAATTTCATTATGGTCAAGGAGAAGAAATAAAAATGGCATAAAACTTACTCATACCTACCAGAACCAATGGAGAAAAGATTTTTTTGTAAGTTTAAGACCAATGACTTGAATTGTGAATCCATTTATAAGGATCAAAAATCTTATTTTGGGTATCCTAAAGAGAAAAATAAGGGTAGTGGTATAATGGATGACCCTAAATTGATGCAGGGAAGAACTATGGTGGTGAACTATGAAAAAAATGATTTGGATGACTAGTGGTAGGAGGAAGGTAAGGAGTAAATAGGTAATGGAAATATATGGGCACTAATCATACACTTAGTGGATGAAATGTTGGACGAAGCCTAAATGATTATGGACTCAAAATATAATTCTAATATAATAATTGATACATTGATTCTAATAGAGACTAATAACGATCAATACAGGTGGTTCAATAAGAATGTACTTATTTTGACAATATGTTTCAATGATAGAAATTTATATATGGAGGATTTCCCTCCAAATTAGAGAAGATGGCTTATTTATTAGAATCCCATATCATGGATGAAGTTGATAGAAAGGTAAATTCCATTCAATTGAAATTATATGAGGACAATACATCTAGTAGGCTTAAACATGATTTAAATTTATTAGTGATCTCTTGTGGTGTTTGAGGCTTTGTGGTTTGTTTTATGGGGTTTTAATATTTTTCCTCAAAAGGGAATATAAAAGGGATTTTTTTTGATAAAAACAATCATAATGAATTTTCTTGGTTTTGAGTGAATAAATTATGGTTTATTTGAAAAATTCATTTCAAACTGAAAATGTGCACTTTCAGTCATACCATTATTACTGTGCACTGTATTGATATACGACTAATTACTACACATAAAAAGTGTCTTATGATTCATTTTTAAAAATTATCAAAATAATAATAATGGATATTATTTGTTTTGAGAATATGACTTTTTATTTTATAAAAATATCATTTTAAAATAAAAATACACACTTGGAGTCATACTAGTCACTTTATGTGTTAGTTTGGCATGAGTGTAATTCCTACACATAAAAATTGTCATATGAATTTTTTTCATAAATTACTAAGACTATCAGATATTGCTTTCTCAGTTTTCAATGAGTGACATGTATTTTAAACTAAAATGTAAATTTTGAACTAATTGCGGAAACTTTGATTCAAACAAGACAAACTGTTTATATGATTAATGTGAAAATGATTATTACACAACAAAAATGGCTTATAGTTCATTTTTATAATGTATCGATGCAATATGAGTTCACTTTATTGGTTTTGTGTTTTCAAAATTTGTATTATTTACTTAAACATCAATTTAAATCTAAAACCACCTAGTTTGAGTAATACCTACTAATCACACTGTGTGTTAGATTTAGGTGAAGATGATTCCTACACATTGAAAATGACATATGATTCATTTTACTAATGTATTAAAATAATATGAATGCATTTTAATAGTTTTAAGCATTTGAATTTTTTAATTAAAATTTAATTTTAATCTGAAATCATTCGCATTGAGTCATACCAATCACATCATATGTTAGATTGGAAGGCAGTCAATTACCCTACTTCAAAAATGTATTAGCAAAATTTTCATAAATTTTGAAACCAATTAGAATTTTGTTTCCTGATTTTGGAAATTTGATTCATATATTAAACTAAAATGACACTTTTCTATTAAAAACATGCACTGCACATCTTACCAACCACATCGGGTGTTAGATTGATGTGCAGTCAATTCCAACTTGTCACAAATGAGTTAGGTGTAATTTTTCTAATGTTTAAAGATAATTAAATTGTATTTCTTGGGTTTTGGATAAATCATGTGCGTTTTAAACTATAATAACACTTTATTAGTGAATAGACATAGTCCAAGACATAAAAAATACATCATGTGTTCGACTAATAATTGATCAATTCTTACCCATCAAAAACAAATTATGGAATATTCTACTAAAGTATCAAAACAATATGGTTTTTTCTTGGTGTTGATCAGGTAACCTGTGTTTTGAGCTAATGTTTACATTTTAAAAAACAACTAGTAGATAAAAATGATAATGAAATTAACTAAAAAATTAGATAAAATCGGGATTTAATTAAATAAATATGTATATGAAAGTAACATGTTCATGATGTATGTATAAATTATGACAATCTTTGGGGATCAACCTAGTTGAAAAGGCTCCCTCTAATCCCAAATCCCAGCGAAGTACTATTCCATCGGAACCCCAATATTAGGGGTTGATGATAAAATATTATAGAAGACTTGTATCTTGTGAAGGACGGTGCAATGAAAAATAAAACCATGGTTGAATTTACCACTGGAGATCACAATGTGGTCACAGTAGGTAGTGTGGTAAGATGATGGCATCATGCTATGGTGTTTAGAAATGACCTCGATCTATGGTGAATTATTTAATCGGTGGGAACGATGGAATATGATGAGTTGTTGTTAGTATGTTTTCTCAGTCAATTTTATTAGGTGATATTGGAAAAGCGATAGTGATGGGTGAATCTCAATAAAGGAAGAGGCAGAATGAGACACAAGAAATTTTATATAAAAAGTGATCATATACCTCCATTTAAAGCCAAATATGGATTAAGAAAAGCGGAACCAACATTGTAGGGATATTATATTGGGAAGGATGAGAGGATGTGACATTTCCATTGCAACTAAGAATCATGAATTTTCTCACGGGGAAATTCTCTCGATGTATCCAAGCAAAGTTGGTTGATTGATCAAGTTAAATATGCTAGGGAGTTACTGTTTTAGTAGTGCCAGGACTTAAGGGCCTTCAATGTCATGTACAATGACATGGGCCTACAAGGAATATAAGTCATATAAGGGTTACCCCCCAACCCTATTGAAATAAATATTATCCCAAAAATAAATAAAAATGTATGGCCTTCATTATTTTAGACATGTATACATTCTAACAACATGTATTATCCTCTTCCATTTCTAAACAAATCGGTTTCCTCCATTAAAGTTCTCTTTGAGAAATAGATAAAAAATAATATATAATAATTTTGGTACTAATAATTCACATCCTATGTGTATCTATAATGTCATATCCTATACTGGATCACAAAAATAGTTTATAATCACCTAATTTGATGTCGGTAAGCATTACAACACCATTTATGTTTCCCACTCACCACTAAAAAAATTATTTATAATTTTGAGTATTTATAAACATGAAAAAGATTAAGAATTGTTTTTAATGAACGTTTAATTACCTTTACAAATTAAATGTTCAAGGATGCTAATATTCTAAGGGTATATTATATCATCCATAAATATTAAAACATAATATCAAAAATCATTATAGTTATTTTGCTTCAAACAATGTAGAAACATTATCCAATATAATTATTTTTCATATACAAATTTTTAGAAATAGACTCTCTATATATAAATTCATTTATTTTTAATTTTATGTAATCCTTAGGCTTCTTATTTTCATTCACTAACATCATAAAATGATTTTTTTTTATTTTTAGTGATCTCTCTATCATAAAAAATTTCTTATAAAAATAAAAAATTAAACATATAATTCAATGTCAATCTAAAATAATTTGATTGTAGTATATAAAAAATTCAAAATACACATCATGAGTGATTTTTTATTGGAAATCCAGGCATGGATCCATAAAATAAATATTTTGGGTATCCATATTTATTGAGATCAACATTTAGTGCTTTCAAAAAATCCAAAAAATCATGTAATTCATAAAATAAAAATATACTCTATATGATATGATTTCTTTTTTGACCCCTACATTGTAGTCATAAAAACGATTTCTTATATTATTTTCTTGTCAAACACCTAATTAATCCCATCTTTTTTCTTATGAATTTCATTAAACTCTAGTTAAATTTTATTCGTAGAAATGATACAGAGATTAAGGAATCCAAACCATGCTTCGTAGGGATTTCTCTTTATATTTTTTTAATAAAAGTACCATGAAAAAAATATGAAATGTTTTTAACATTAATGAACATTTCATACCATTTTTTGGATAGAAATATTATAAAAATGTATCTTATGTTCTTATTCACAACTAAGACTCCAAACCATTCAAACATGACATTCCCATTTATAATATCAAGACCAATAAAGTCTATAATTAATGTTACAAATATTTCTTATTCATATATGAATTTAGGAAATATCAATATCATTAAATTTGTTGTATTTAAGAAGTTGTAATGATAATAGAAATTATAGTGTAACTTGAGGGTCGAAGGTACTTACTGAAGGACTTTTGTTTTCATGGAAAATTTACCATATTATCATGATTTGAAATTCGTTTTCTCCATTGTTTTACCTATTTGTGATAACATAACTCACTTGAGACCTTTTTTATTCAACAATTATAGGTTTTTTATTTTAATTTTTTTTTCATACCTCATGTATCTTTGAAATAATAAAAGACCATGTTACAATAGTTAATAACATCATTGACCATTATAATATCAAAGTCATCAAGTGGAATAAGAAAATTAGTGATGAGCTCTAAATACACTTCAGTCCCCACTCTCATGTGATATTTTTGAAGTTATTATTTATGTAGAATGTATCAAGGGATATTATACACCCTACCCCTCACAACAAGACCGTATATGGGTTTTTATATATAGAAATCACATACAAAATTAATGTGTAGAACTCTAGTAAAATAATGTTATAGGATGTTCATTGATTCAAAATTAGGGGAAAGTGTAATGAAAAAAAGGATTACCATAGGTAAGGTATGATGTTGAGTGGAATGTCTAGCCTCAAAGCTGGTGAGGTCAATATGTGATTTATGTGATGAAATTTGTTCAACAATTGGTTCTATTTGATCTTTTATCCTATATTAGTCATCCAAACTAGACATGAAAATACTGTATTTCTAAGCATCTATATATGCATTTCATTAATCATCTTATATGTATCCTCATTTAGTTTCTTCTTATTAAAATATGTTATAGGAGACACTAAAAAACATACATATCTAACAAAATCATATTGTTCCCGCCACTCCAATGATTTTGAAAGTTGTTTTTCTTCTAATATGGTCACTGCTGATTCTTGTGTCTGAACCATATAAAAAACATATGAACATAAGTAGATATTTTTATTTAATAATATTATAAAGAATAATGAGTAATTATTATTCCATACTTATACATATTTCCCATACTGTTTTTTCATCAACAAGTTTACCCTCCTTATTTACACAGGCCTCATTCTATAAAAAATGATGTGGGATGGAGGTGGCTTATGATTTTCATTCATTAATATGAATATTAAAAAATATCATATATTTTTTTAGTTCACGTGAAACATTTATTATTTATTTAAAATACACACCATTTTCTTCTATAGTGATGAATTCCCCATTCTTACTTCGCTATAGGTTTATATTGGATTTGATGAACATTGATTATTTTTATCACTACTTTCCCATTTTTTAAATTAACAATAATTATTTAAATTGGATAAAATAAATAATTTAAACAATATATTATCGACTACAATACACATGAAATGATTTGTCATCATAAAGACTGATGAAAACATTCCATGTTTCCTACTTTATAATGTGTGCATAATTAACTGGTGTGTGGGGACTTACTTTTACCATAGGTTCCCTATGATAAAACGTGGTTAGAAGATTTGGGAATCCTATATGGTTTTTTTCTAGTGGAAATTTAGAAATATTTATTATATATATTTAATAAATTAAATGAACTATAGATGGAATAATTAAAATTAAATAAAATTTTCATTATATAATTTTCTAATAAAATAGATAAATTTTGTCATAACATTACCTTTATATCTTTTCAAAGGATTTCCTTCATTATATTTATAACATAGCACTATAAAACTTTATCAATCAGCACATTCATCCTCAATGTGATCCCAATATAACTAATGAACATTGAATTACTAGGGAAAAATGGTTAACCATGTTGATTCTAGTTAACATAAAATTGTATACCCTTAGTTCTTGAGTTGATAATTTTAGTCAAAACTATAATATTTCATAAAACCTGATTGATTTCATAAACATGTTTTTTTTTCCCTAATAATTCTTCAATTTCAGCATCAACCACTTATTCTTCTATGATATAGGTAACTTCATCATGTAAATAATTAATTGTCTACATTTTTAGTCAAACATTTAATTTAGATTATGAAAATAAACTAGAGAATGCATAATATTATGATAAAAGACATAGAATATTAAAAAATAATATAACAGTATCATTTAAATCCCATTATTTACATTAATGGTTGAAGGTATTTTGATCCTCTATTAAGAATCCAAATCCCATCATTATGGTCCCCTATAACATATAAGATATTATCTACCTTAGGACTATAACGAAATGATTATGATCTCCTATGAATGGATCATCCTAAATTTAATTTTCATCTCAACCGACATCTATTTTAGTCAATAGTTTGATAATTGAACAATTCTTGTTTTTTGGATCTAAGACATAAAATACCTAAACTGTTTGGGATTCTATTATGAATGGCTCTTAATTATTTATATCCACACTAAAATTCACCTTCCTGAAGCCCATTTCATAAAATTTCCCTACAAACTTTTTTTAGACCATTTTCAATGGAAAATAGTCAACTGAAATGTTGAATAACCCAACTCATATATCTATTTAAAGATGCAGAAATATATTATATTTTCGTAAATCAGAGTTCTATCCTTATAACTAAATATGTGAGTCACTTCCACCATAAGAGTGAAGCCACTATTTTTCATTATACTTTTGTTATTGTGTTCTTTTATATAGATTGTATAATAATTAATAACAAAACCAGTGTAAGATATAATATTTTCATTCAGTCCCATGGCTAGACATCGAAGTCATTTGACATTTCAATTCATAATTTATTATAATTCCTTATAAAATTGATCTGTTAGCCTTCCAAGAAACTATTGGTTATTTTTATTTTTATACATCCTTCAGTTAGTGATGAATTAAGTTTTCAACGAATTTATTTATGGTCTTCATTACATGGATCAACATATGCACTATTATGTAACATTTAAAGGTGAGATTAATAGTAATATGGGATAGAAATTTTAACAACATATCTTCTAGAAATACCTTCTCTATTAAGGAATTAGTTATGATGAGACTTAGAAATACTAGTTCTATTATCATATGATAAGTAATCGATACATAATTCAACAGTTTATTCAATAAAATATCATTTTGAAATAAAAAATTCTATCCAATATCGATTAAAGATGTAACATTTCAAAATCATTATATACCGTTCAATGGGCGTATTTCTACCTATAATGGATCAAATTACATAATTGAAACTCTATAACCATGTGAACCATTTGGTGGACCATTATATCAAGGAATGATGGTTGGAATAACTACTCTTATTTCAAATAAATTGAAATTAACCTCCTTATTCAAGATTGAAATAATTATTTGTTCTATAACATTACTACATACAGCTTTGAAAAAGAAGTAGAATATGGTTAATAAAAGTCATGCAATTTTAGAAAAAATGCAACATAATATGAAGATTATCAAATCATGAATCAAAACATAGTATTCGTTAGATTTCAGTCCATATTGCATCAATTTATTCATTTATATGATATTATTTATATTTTATGAATATGAATCTAGAACTTTTAAAACATTCAGAAAAATGGAAATTTTAACCTTTTCTTATTTGGATAGAATGTATGTTGTTGGAGGAATAAAATTATAACTTTTATCTATTATCAGTGAAAACTTTTCCCTTATCCCCATTTCAGTCATGTCCCACCTATCCTTGATTCCATCTTTTATATTTCAAGGAAAACTTTGTAATTTCTTAATAACACTATCAAATACAATTTTGTAAATATATGGAATCAATAAAATTTCTAATATATAAACAATTATAGTACATAATTTAGAAAAATTGTTCTCTTTTTGCAACCGTATTTCATAATGTTTTTCAAAAAAGGATTACCAAAAATAGATACTATATCATATACTTTATCAAACAATTGATCAACCATTTGTGGAGATGTTATTATTTATTATTCTGTATTCTCATTGAATTATATCATCTTGGTTTTGATTTTTTATCACTGAGTTAAAAATTTATGATGTCCTAAAAAATATTTGAGGAATTTTGAAATGGAAATGAGTGTGTCCATTCTTCAAAAATGAGACAACCCAACATTTCTTTATTGTATTAGCCTTAAACAAAATTTATATGTTGTAAATTCAGTTATTGTACATACAATATTGATTTTAATGTGAATTTTTTACTTATATGATCATCATAAATTATAACACTTTTATCCCACATCAATTTCAGATATTCGATCAAAGGATCCAAATTCCCATCAATATAATTATAGGGTTGTGTTGTTATATATTTAATTAGAGACATCTTATTTTATTTGTGAGTCATGCATAACCACAGATGAAAGATAAAATTTAACAAATTAATTAGCCATGAAGAGTGAGTATTAATATTTTCTTCAAAAGGATTTTGTCTATATATATATATAATGAAAGACCTATATTTCTTGGACTTTTTCTAAATTTAAGATACTCATAATCTATTTTCCTCTAGTATGGAGAGTCTACTTGTTGATGTAGTTTCCCATATTTTATTCTTATATACAAATTTAATGTAAATTTTCACATGGTTTCCAAACATCTAGATAGTCTTCTAAATCATGGAATGATACAAAGTCCAATAACAATTTTGATCCACATGATTCACCTATCTTGTATCAATCCACACGACATTAATATAATTTTATTAGTGATTCATTGTCCTTGTGAATCAATTTGCAATCAGTTTGGTAAGCATGTTTTTTATAGAGATCATGTCCATTGAATATAGAATTTGTTTAACATCATAAATTCAATAAGAAAGTTCATTTTATTTTAGTAGCATATCATTAATCATAATATATAGTTCCATAAACCCTGTGTAACACATCCACTAATATATTTCAGATTATATAACATCAATATTTATTTTTTTTGTATTTACAACAATTAATATACAATGTTATATTTTCACAACTATTTAACTTCTCAATGAACTTTGGGAATTCATAAAGGTCATAATGAATTTAATTTAAATTTCTTAGATATGATATCTGAATAATTTACACTAATATTAATACCAAATGATCCCTAAACCACAGTGTCATCCCAATCGATGTGCGTGATCAGTTTTCCCAGTGCTTAGTCCAATATTTACAACATTGATTTATTCTATGACAAATTAAATTTTCTTCCATATATTCTATAATAATTTGAATCAAATAAAAACAACAAAATAAATATAGATAAAGGATTTCATAATGTAATTATTCATGATATATTGAAAATTTGATTCAATATTTAATTCCTTATTCATATTATTTTGTCATACAATTATTGTACATCCATTTTAAATTGATATTCATCTTATTATGTTCATAAAATATTCATTTTGTAAATTAAATAAGTATATACACATAAGATATTTATAATAAAAGGAGAATGTTATTAATAATTCATAAAAGGGGAACCCAACATTTGAATTTTATCAGTTATGATTCTTGAAAATTTATCATTTTACAAATCAATGATATGAAGAGAAACTACCTGGGCAAAACATGTGGTTGTCAGTCCGTGTTCTCGATTTGATGTTGTGAGGGAAAAATGTGGTAATAAATTTATTGTTAAAAAATTTATTTTTTATTGGATAGCATAACTTCCATAGAATGTTTTCTCTATCCTGTCATTTAATTATGACCTAGCATTAAATTTTTTTGTAAACATATCATTTGTTAAAATATACAAGGACATGTAATCATAAGATTTTGAAACAAGGTCTTGGATCGTGAAATATCAAGAAACGAATGGATGACACCATTATTTATGAAGAAAGTGATGTTGGATTCTAGGATTATCTATTTTTCGATAGATTAGTCTATAAAATATATTATAGGAACAGAAATAAATATATTTTTTCTATAAACCTCTTATGAACCCATGGTCAAAAATAGTAGATTTATCAAATGTGGTTATATCCAATAGAGTATACCTATTATTAACAAAATGCATACCACATGTATGATTATGGGAGATTTTAATAGACTTGATAAAATTCTTCCATTATTATCATTTCATTTTTGTTTTTGGTATAAATATGTTTTAAATTAAAAATTTTTATTGGTGGAACACAACCCATTCATAATGATATATAATTGATCAATATAAAAAAATTGTAAAAGGATTCATTGTAAAAAAACATTATATACAAAAGAAGAATATTATATTTCAGTTAAAATTACGGGAACATGAATCCTAAATATATAATTCCAAGAAACATAATAGTACATATAATAATAATCTAAAATTAATTCATTGATTATTGGAAATGATATTAAAAAATTAATAATTCACTAAAAAATAAATCAAAAGACACCCTTTATTAATGAATATTGAAATAAAAATTCCACCAATATCAAAAATAAATTGATTCCATTGTGAAATAATATTTCATTATATTTGTGTCTTTCAAAAGGAAAATAATATTGAATGATGATACTCTAATGTTCACTAAAAATAAAATACACCAAGTAATTATAGGGTTTTAAAATACATTTCTGTTTTAGTACATGAGAGTTAGTGGGATACATGGAAGACAATTAGAAGAATTATTTTATAACAATCCATTTAATAAGGAGAGATGCCTAAAACATGAAGCCAATCAATATCTATTGACCATAAAAACACTACCAACTTATCATTTACAGTCACCACCATACATGATAAGTGTGAAATGTTTTTTCATTACACAACCAGAATCTCCATGCAATTAAAGTGATAAATACTGATAGATGAGTGAAAATGAACATAGAGTGAGGGAGAGGGTGGACCAAAAATCACTCTTGGAAAACGTTATTAGGTAATGAATTTGTTGGGAAGATTGAGGAAAAATAATATTTATTGCTTGCCATCTGCTAAAACCATTTGGGGAATATTAAAAATAAAGAGGTTTAAGGGGGATAAATGGATCACAAATGATCACATTCCATGATTTTAAATATATTTATAATTTCAATATAATATAATTTTATAAACATTAACCTAAGAATAAATATAAGGAAACTCATTTATTTCAAACAAAAATTTTGAGAAAATTTAAATAATGAAAATTTCAGCATCAAAGGCCTTAAATCCTTTTTATTTTGAATAAAACATAACAAAAAATAAATGAAACCTTAAATTTAATTTATAACAACTTCACAACTCATTCAAATTCTCATTAGATAAAAATTAATGTATATTTGAACATAATAATCAGATTAATATACTCAAATGGGACTTTATTCAATAGTTATTACATGTACTCACTATA
The DNA here is from genome assembly GCA_963277665.1 of Viscum album. NCBI lineage: Eukaryota > Viridiplantae > Streptophyta > Magnoliopsida > Santalales > Viscaceae > Viscum > Viscum album. Next base: position 1,200,237,352 of record OY728131.1, read on the forward strand.
AAAATCCATTTTATAATTTAAATAAAGTTACAACAGGCTATAACTAATTATTTAATGCATTAAATTTTACAATAAGAAAAGTTTAATAAATAGATTAAAAATCCTTTATACTAAAACAAAATAGTTTTCAAAATCACTATACATGGTGATCATAAAATTTAAATATATGAATGAAAATAATAAATATACATTGATCAAACACTTACAAACATTTATAAAAGCATGATAATGAATTAATGTTTCTTGAAAACAATTGAACATATAATATTGTAAAAAAACCCAGTAAAAGGGAGTAATATTTTCAATAAATTATTTAAAAGAATCACATTAAATGATTAAATAATATATTTTCATAGTTTACAAATAAAATTATATGATTTAATCTTCATAAACTCAATTTCAAAATAAAAATATATTTAAAACCAAATCCCCCAATAAGAGAGGTTTGTAAATTTATAATAATAATTTTGAAAACATTTTTTCTATTACATAAAATAAATATTTTTAATTATAAATATTTTATAAATAAAATTTAAATTTTGAGATGAGGCTCCAAGAAATCCTTAATTAAACGATTATTAATTTTTTTTGGTTTTATAAAACAACCCAATGTTTTTATAATTAAATATTTCCATAATTAACTATATAAGTTTAATTAAAGGACGGATTTATATTTTTACTAACAATATAAGTTCATAAAATATAATATTATTTTTGTAACTTTATGTTATTTACCACAATCTATAAAATCATAAAATTATTGAGCACATTATTTTTGTTTGTATTGATATCTATTGGAATTTTTAAAATATATAATATTAATTATTCATATAGTAATATCAATGATATTTTTTTATAAAAAATAAAATTTCTAGGAAGATAAAATTTTCCATTCCATTCACACATCAATCAAAAATTAAAAAAATATACATTTTTGGCATTTTCATAAATATATTTGCAACCATAACTAAATTGGTAATTTTAATACACAATGATCTACATATCAGAGTTAAATTTTTATATCTTTTCAAGTATCTTTTTAATCTATTTATGTTTGACTTTATTCCTTACATATATTTCACCATATTTATGTACCATTTTCTAAGAAAATATGTTCGATTAAATTATAAAACTATTATAATACTATGTCAGAATGGGGTCATTATATATATCATGAAACACAATGAACTCTACCTTTTAAATTTGTATTAAAATGTATAAAAATTAAAAAAATTACATCTCCTCATTATTTATATTTCTCTATACACACCTATGATTTTTTTTGTGGTTTGTTTTCATAGATGTCATCATAAGCATCATATTGAAAACAAAAATAAGTTCACAAATCACAATAATGTGATATAATTCCACTCATGGTTGACCAATATCTATTTTCATTTTAATATACTTATGAAGTTCTACTATCCACGATTTGGTATTTTATTTAAATAATAATTCATTAGTATTTTAATAAATAATCTTCAATAGTTTTTATAATTTGTAAATGGATTTAGTGAATAAATATTATTTCATTAAATTTCATTTATTATATATAGTGTCCTATTAAAAAATCTTCATTAAAATATTTTTTTAAATTAACTCATTATTACAGACAAAAGATTTTATTCATTTTATTTACTGGAAAGACATTGAGGTTATTATTAAGGCTTGAAGACGATTGATGTTTTTTTGGTAGATTTATGAGGATACCATGCCAACACTATTCTAGATATTATATGAGATATTTTATTTTTGTATGGTCATAACTAATAAGGAATCAACTTGATTGGTGATTCCTTAAATTGTGTCGAACATTTTCTATATTTTAGATGATATTTCATGAAAAATAAAAAATAATAAATTTATAAATCATTGAAAATATATTTTTTATTATTTGAGTGTTAGTGGATAATAAGAAAGACGTTATTTAAATTCAGTCTATGTTATAAATCATGAAATATTTATTAATATATATTTAAACCTTTAGAAATCCATAAGAGATATTCTCTTCTACTATGAGGCAGTGGCGATGCTCTATAGTAGCAAGCCTAGGTAGTGGAGATGTTGATGACAACTAGTACATGGTAGTGCCTCAGAGCTCTTGGAATCGGGTGACACAAAGACTAGGAGGAAACCAATGGTCCTAGAGTGGGTTGGAAACACAAAAACTGAAACACAACCTAATGAACTGAGAAATACAAATGTGGGACCACTGAGCCAAGATAACGTCGCACTATTACACATCGCTAAACCAGAACAAGAAAGTAATGAGAGAGGAGGAGAAAAAAATTACATACCTTAGATTTGAGTCTTGATTCTTCTAAGATTAGGTAGATGTGGAGTGGTGACAAAACTGTTATTCTGTAACATCTTTAATAATGCGACCAAAATCTGTTTAGTTAGGGTTATTTTTAAAAGATAGGGGAGGGTTTTGTTAGCACTTAATTAATAATCATTGATAAAGGAGTTATTTTTTATCATTTTTTAGCACTGATAAAATCCATATTTTTTAGTTATTTTTTAACACTTATAAATATTTAGAATTATAATTATAAATATATATAATTTGAAATATATTTATAAATATTTGTATGTAATTATATATTACTATAAATATAATTATATAATTATATAATTATATATATTGATGTCATTATATATATATATCTAATATATATATAAATATAATCATTATTTAAATATATTAATTACAATTTAATAACTATTTAAATATATTTTTATGTGGTTATAATTATATAAATACATTTAAAAGATTTTTTTATTTATTTATAATTATAAATCTATAATTTTATAAATACAGAAAATATACATGTACATATATATTTATTTATAAATAAATATATTTTTAAATATATTTATATTTATTTATTTATAATTATAAATATATTTTTATCATTATATATATTTATATAAAAATTAAATATAAATATAAATATAGTAAATATATTTATTATTTAAATGTTTTCATTATAATTTTATAATTATAAATATATTTATATCATTATATATTTTTTGTATAATAAGCAATATATAATAATTATATCTAAATAAAAATGTAAATATAGTTAATATATTAATTATTTTAACATATTTTTTATATTTTTTAATTATTTAAATATATATATTTATAATTATATAAAAACTTTTTATAAATAATTCATATGTATCTATTAATAATTATAAATATATAATTTTATAAAAATAGTTATAAAACATTTATAAATATATTTTGTTATAAATTTTTATTTTCAAATATTCTTTTAATATTATTCATGAATATACCATCCTAAATGCATGAATGTTAAATATGAGTAAAATTGAATAATTAAAAATGAGTATAAATTAAAAATATTTAAAAAATCGATAATTTTTATTAATTATATAGGTTTTTCAAAAATAAAATAAAATATGGATATTTATTGAAATGAAAATGACTACACAATGAAAAAAACATAGAAATTTATTTTTATTAATTAAGTATTAGAAAGTGATTAAATTAAAATAACTTAAGAGAAAAAATATTAAAAATGAAAAAATAATACTAGCTATAATAATATTAAAAATAAATAAATAAATTTTACAGATGAAAAACATAATATGTTAAATATATTAGTTTACTAAATGAAATTCTGAAAAAAATATTAAAATTTGGAAAAATTACTTAAATATTTGGGGAATGTGTTTATATATCACATTTCATTATTTTTCTGAATATTTGTATATGTGAAATTAATTTATATATATATAAACCATTTTGATATATGTTAAAATGAACATTGACATTATATAAAATGTAGCATCTTTTAATGAAATAAATAATAAAAAAATGAATAAATTCAATGAAATATTAAAAATAATAATTAGTATATATTGAATAAAAATATAAAAAATGGTAAAATTTGTTGATTAAAAACATAATGTATATTAAATATATTACGTTTAAAAATATAATTCTAGAATGAATATTGAGAGTTGAATACATTTTTTCAACATTATGTGTGTGTGCGTTGTATATTAAAATGCATTACACATGTATATATATATACATGTGTGTGTATTTGCGGTCAATGTAACTCATTTTCGATATGTGTCAAATAGAAATATCAAATGAAATTAAAATTAATATCCATTACATAATACAATTTGACAATTTCATTAGTTAAAATTAATTTTTTAATACAAACCATTTTCACTAAATATATGACTTATTTAAAGTGGTCATAAATATTTTGTTTTACATAAATCATATTTTGGTAAATATTATATATAAACACACAAATATATATGAATATATTTATATATGAAAAATATTAAATATATTAATGAATAATTTTGTATAAAAACATTTAAAATTGAATAAGACATTAATTTTTTTAATTATTACATTTTTTACATCATATATTTTTATTTAATTTATATTATTTATAATTATTTATAATCAATAAATATATATATATATATATATATATGAAATTTATTTATTTTTTATTAATAACTGTTTCATTAATAATTTTTAAATAAATTTTCTATATGTTCATATTTAGTTGTCTTGGTTTAATTTTTATAATTTATGCATTTTGAATATCTATATTTAATATATACTATATATTAATATTTTAAATTTATATATATGTATATAAAATTTATTACTTATTTATAATAATTATTTAATTAATAATTTTTTAAATATTTTGTAGTTTATTCATTTTTAATTTTTTTTTGTATAATTATTTCAACTTGTTATTATTTTTAACAATTGTTATTTGTTAGTGGTTTATTTGTATTGGTATATAAAAAAAATTGGGCTATGAGTGGCCCGAGCTATTTATAATCATAGGTGAGGAGAGGCAGATTGGACGGGTCCTTGTATAGGGGTATGCTAAAGCCCATAAGAAGAATAGGGTTGGCCAGTGCCTAATTAGACACGTGGTACCATATGGAAGTGTTTGGAGAGTGAATGTGGGATACTATCCCCGTAATAAGATTTTGAAATTGGGATGTAGAAGAATCATATATAAAGAACCATGTAGTTATCTATAATTTTGATGTGGGACTAACATGTACGATCAAGATCATTATCAATACTAGAAATTGAACTGATAACTGTTACCCTTATCAGTGCTGCAAATAATGTAATGATATTCACTAACAATTTATATTGTACATTTTATAGTAGTGCTATGACTATTGTTTCCCACACAATACATTTTTTGGTCTTAGTCAATGGATTAAACAAAGGTTATTTGTGTTAATAATGATCAGTAGTAGAAATATTTTCCTAATTATCACAAAAATGAAATACAACCTAGAATATGAATCCTTGTGATTATACCAAATAAACTATCACATTATAAGATTAACAACCCCTACTTGGGTGATATTTGTAATGAACATAGAATGAAGGAATTTTTTGAATACAATAGTGGAAAAAAGATTTAGCTTTTTATATGTTGATTATATGGGAAAATCACTCAAGAGATCATCTCAAAGGAAAGGAAAAATGTTTTCGATGTGGAAATTAAGGATATAAATAATGTCATTATCTAGAAAAAATGAATAGTTCGATTGAGGAAAATGAATTCCATCCTTAGTTTTAATTTATATTTCTATATCAGAGTTGTTGGGAATATACGAATTATCCCGTACAATTCCCTAATCCAATGGTTAACTCCCAGACATAGGAAATAACTATGCCATGGCACTATTTTATGTGAATGAATTGAGGTGTTTATGTATTAAGATTCAAGAATATATTAATTACATATTAGATATAATAATCATAAACAAATAAGGATTATTCTATAGTGTTTATCTTTAAGTATTTGAAAACATTTTTGAATGGTTCCCATTACTAATAAAAGTGACTTAGTTGAAAGGTGATAACATTTAAATAAGATAAAGTGATTATTGACATTAAAAGAAAGAACAAGTGACCTATAAATCACGTAATTATTCTATAAAAATGTGATTTAGGTCATCTATTATTGTGTTAATTGTATTTTTGAATTATGTAATATATTCAATAGTCTGTTATGTCATTTGAGGAAAAAGACTTATGATATTTTTTTGATTAATATATGTTTTCATTTTAGGTTAAATTAGAATTTATGGAAACAGTTATGGGCTTATATGTTTATGGTTGCGAATAAGTTCAATAGCTTAGACACCCATTTTGGGGTTTTAAGTGATAATATTTTGAAGTCATTTGAATAATTTAACAGGTTTTATGAATAATTATCAATTGAGGTTTTAATAACACAATATGTTAGTATACGACTTAATTTTAAGTTTATTATCATATACTGGATAGTGGGATATATATAATCTTGTTGTTTGAAAAGTATTTCATCGACAATATGATATTTTTGGAGATATTTATGTTGATGCTGAGGATTATTTTTTTTTGTTTTTATCAAAATTTCGTTCATGATATTTCAATTAATGTCAGTATATTACATGATCATATAGTGATTCATCACGGTGATTAATTATATTTTGAGATATGTCTCATTGGGTGGAGTTATATGTAACTATTAAGGTTAAAAAGTGATTTAACAAGAGGGATTATTTGGGAATGACATAGTTAATATTTTAAAGATGTAATATAAAGGGTTTGATATAGCCATTTATTTTAAAACATTATTTAATTTTGAGGATATAAATTTAATTAAGGCTATGTAGATTAATTTTTTATTTCTTTTTATGAATGTTTAATCATTTTTTTAATCATATATCCTTGTGCAAACATTTTTTATTAATTCCTAAAAAAGGTGGAAAATCTTGATATACGTTTTCTGTCCATAAGATGATGGTTTAAGAGATTCATGAATGAAAAATTCATCTATATTACTCATAATATAAATCATCAGATTAGATTAAGGTGGAAACTGATTAAAGGATAAAATCATACATTCCATGTTTGTATATCTACATAATTTCTTAGTATAGATGGTGGAGAAATTCCTATCTCAAGGAAAAGGATACTGAAAATTGTTGTCTTATTACCTTCGATTATGATGAATTGATGGTGTTTTGACACCTAATCGATTTATAGTTTTAATGGTCATTAAAATTCTCACGATCATTCACTTTCATGTGATCAATGCCCTCTTTCACTCGCTATAATTAAATAAACAATCTGGTTTCCATCCATGTCTAAATTTTCACTAACCACTAATGTTCACCAATCTCATAACCTTATTATGTATTATTTCATATAACCTTCACATTTATCATTATCTCTATTTAATAAGAAGTCTTGTTAACCCATTTTATGATACGGTTTTTCCAAAAATGGATTTTTCAAATATCAAACCATTTAAAGAATAAGGTTCCTCGAACAAAATTCCATAGAATTTATTATTAAAAAAGTGGGAAAGTTACAAGATTATGAAAAATGGGATTTTTTTACAATATCTTCAACAATGTGAAACCATCTATATCATAAGGTTATCTGACCAAGTGAGATACCTTCCTACTCCTTTATTTTCTAGTCCATATTCTACCTTATTAGCCTCTCGATAGACTTGTGTAACAATTAAATTTCATCTCAAATGGGAAGCCACACATTCCATCCAATCAGTAGTGAGTCTCTATGAAATATGTAACATTCCAATACATATCGCTTGTACCATCATAGTGGAGTAACATTCCATGAATAAATTTTTCCACAATTTCTCCCCAGTAACGAAAATACCAAATGAAAACACCCTTAATTTCATCTTTAATAGGTGATGAAATACCACATGATCGTTATAAATATCCAAGAAACCCTATATTATAATCCCAAATCACTACACCACATAGTGATGGACTGGGGGTTCCTTTTGAAGATACATTATATTTTATTTTAATTCAATTGAACATGAGAGATTTAAAGAACTATTAAATAGTTCAAGTTTGTGGCTTGCAATTTCGAATGATTCCAAATTATCTATGAACCATGAAGTCCCAAAAACTGAGGTCCCAAAATTTTCAATTAATGCATTTTATTCCCTGACTGAAACATCAATATTCAATAGTGTTGATCACAGATAAAAAATGGTGCCCTCATGAGTTGAAACATTGAGTCCAAACCATATCATGTGAAGAAACACCACCACTTCCACCAAGAAGTGGTTTTGATGTTAAGGCGATAAGGTGGGTTTTTTAGAAATCTAACCAAGGGATTTCCAGGAGTCCACGACATTACTTCTTAACTAGAACAGTTCAAATATCACTTTCCATAGGGACGAGGAGGCTTCACCAGTTAAGAATTGGTGATCAGCATCCTCCATGTGCTTATTTCTTAGTGATCACCCGTAATATAGATAAATAAAGAACAATTGAAAATAAGAACTAGTGGGCACTCAATTGGGGACTAATCTCCGAATAAAAGTAAATCGTTAGGTCATGATCTTAGAATTGGTGAAGTACGACATATTCTCTACAATCCATTTAGTTCCAATTTATCTGTATTGATAGAAAAGGTATCTAGTTTGTATGTTATTCCTTATAGTTTCCCAAACTACAAAATCATCACCTGAACAAAAAAAATATATATAATGATTCATTTAAACTCATAAAAAAATAGTAATTGAGAGGTCTCAAAAGAAATCTATAATATATATATTATAATTAAAGAAAGATTCAAGAGGTTGAATATCCTTGTATGTTTCAGATGCAGAAAAAGTGTTGCATTGGATGGTGATATATTAAAATTTATTTTAATAATCGTTTCCTAAAACCTAGAGAGAGGATCCTGAACATCAAATTTATAATTAATTTATTTTATATCTAAACAAATAAATACTTGGGATTATGAACATCTTTCATTGATGATTATTACTTGTCTAAAATGGACCTTCAAGATTTCCTTCATTGCGCTTTTGAGGATCCAAGGGTAGAATCCCTCTAGTGGTGATCCACTTGTGCACCAATGGTCTCCAAGCAATGATACTCATTCCCCAGGTGCTAGTGTAGTGAATTAAATGTCTTGAATTGTTCATTCTCTATCACTTATTCATTTACCTTGACGAAATTATCTCTTGGCATTCTCATTCATGAGAGGGATAGATGGAGTGGAGTCAAGAGAGAATTCATTATGCACTACAATTATCTCTTCCCAAACATGGAATTGGTTTCAAATTATTTACACAATAGACATATCCACCTATTTATAGTGCTGGGATTTCGGTTACAAAATTTAATTGTGTAATAGAAATTAAATATAATTATAACCATTAATGAAATATGAAGTCACATAATACTATTATTACTGCTAATTTTTTGTGGTCCAACTTGCACAGAATGGATAATAATATTTACCGTCTCCTAAATAACTATTTTATCACAAGACATAGAATTGTTCTGTTCATACTCCTCTTATATTTGTTGAAAACCCAATTAACATTTTATTCTCTTAAATAAATATTTTATACATAAACTAGTAAATAAATATTTAGTAAATATTCATTAAAATTAATAAATATTTTTTGTTCACAGTCTACTGAATATGTATTTATTATTTTTTGCGATCAATATATATTGAATAAAATTATTCCTCATTAATGAGAATAATATTTATTCCATTAATTAAATTCTAATAGAATTTAATTGTGACCTAAAAAACACTTAATGTGTGGCCCTCTAAGTTTATTCTCATTGAAATTAGGTGGGTTTGCCTAAAGTCCAAGATTACTATCTAGAAATTAGTCAAGGAACCCAAGAGAATGAATATAATGTTGCAATGATGACAACCACATACTAACAGCCACAATGTAATATAATCTTTTTTTTCAAAATATATCATAAAGTAGGATTCATGACTATGTCATCAACCTATATACTCGATACATTAATATTTGACAATAAAAAATAAACTCATCATTACCCCATGGTCATAGAATTTAGGGTAGGATTCTATTTCAATCAAAGGTCCTAGATATAAAATTCCATAATGATGGAGGGGGAAAATCTTTCCATGACTTATCTATTAATAACAGGTCATTTGTGATGCACCCAACATACCCTACATCCCACTAATATATGGCATAAAGGTTTTCATCAAAACATATAAGTACATGACTTGTGACATGAATTAATTATAATATAAATGTATAAGAAAAATTACACATGGTTGTTTATAGGATATCTGATGACACCAAACCATGAAAAATTACAAATGGTGGGTATGTTATCAAAATCTCCCATTTTTGATCTTATAAAGTGAAAAATTCATGTGAAGAAGTATCATTTGCATTTGGTTACTCGCACCCAACGATCTATATACCATGTGTCCCATATTAGTATGTTATCCAACTATAGAACTATATTAACAATATTTTTATAAAACATCATGGTTCACAATTAATGTAGGTATATACTATGACCTTATCAATTGAAAAATACTCTAGGACACTATTACATTAATGGCATGTAGAATAATGAATAATATATACTAAGATATTTAATTGAATATTTAATACATAAAATATTCATGTAATCAAAGTAAAAATAGTTGGTTATAGGATAAAAACTCTAAAAAACTATTACATTGACTAGATCCAGTTGCCTATGAATTTTAGTCTGCTAGACCTCATATGATAATAATGTTTCTATTGAACAAATGATTTAGTCATGAGTTCCACCATATTTTCATCCATGTATATAATTCCAACTGCAACCACATATCATTGAGTAAAATGCATCAAGGGAGGATAATTTTTATGTATGTACTTTATCTAGTTATGTGACATTGTCTCTTTTGTGAGAGCCATAGCTGTAGTGTTATAAAAATAGAGTGTGATGTGATCTTTACTTCTAGGTACTAAATAAATCTCATGGTTGCAATTGTGAATCCAAACGTCTTCTATAGTTTCCTTAGTAGTTGAAATGTACTCAGAATCTACGGTAGAATTTGCGACCACAACCTCCTTTGAACATTTACAACTCAAAACACCTCCATACAAAGGGATGTTTTATCTTTTTTGTGACATCATGTCATCTTGATTGGTTTGGAAACTATCAACTTCATATCCTTTAATTACTAGTTCCTCATGTCATCCATAAAAAAGAACATATACTTAGTATACCTCAGATACTTAAGTATAGTCTTGACTGTCATCCAATGGCAGTCACCTCAATCAGATTGATATCTACCAACCAAACTTAATGTCTAGGTGGCGTATAACATAGTATATAGAATTTCCTACTTGACTGGCCTAGTCATGGATGTTTATGTAATCCTTTCAATATTATTTATTTTCTCATGGGCCTAAGGACACATTTTCTAGGAATGATGGATTCCATGTGACACTAGAAACAATCTTCATCCTGCAGTTTACTATACATAATATTTTCAGTATTTTTTCAATCTATGTAATTTGAGTTAGTCTGAGAAACCTCATAGATATATCATGATGGATATTGATAAAAATAATGTATTCTACCTCTCACAAGTATTTAATGGAAAATTATTTATTAAACCAATCCTTAATAAAACATAAGACTAGTATTTCATTTCCAATAAGTAATAAGTCATCAACATATACAATTATGAAAACGAATGCACTCCCACTAAACTAATTGTAGAGATAAGGCTCATATTTTTTCTTTATAAAAACAAATTCTTTTAGGGCTTCATGAAAATAAAATGTTCCTTGACTTGGATTCTTTAATTAATCCATAAATGGTTTTTAAAATGTGCATATCTTATTGGAATCCATTGGTGTCACAAACCCTTCAGGTTTTGTCATGTAGACATCTTCCTGAAGGTTCCCTTCATTAAAGGTTATATTGAAATCCATTTTACAAATCCCATAGTCATGATAAGACACAATTCCATGTATAAAGAAGATGAATTTCAACATTGCAATAGATGATATGTTTTCTTGGTAGTTAATGGTTTTGACGCTATTTAAACCCTCCTGTAACTAGTTGTACATTATAGGTATGGAAATATCCTTAAATATCCTGTTTTTTATTGATTACCCATTTACAACCAATTGAATATTTATCCACTTGAGGATCTACAAAAATATAGACATTATTTCGGTACATGGAATCCATTTTCAAATTCCAGGATTCTTTCTACATGATAATATCTATTCCAATTACCAATCCCTTATTTGTTAGAGGCTCATTTTTATCAACTAATAATGATTCAACAACCTCATTAACTAGAAAACCATACCACCCAAGTTCTCTAACATCACATATACTCCTATATAGTTCTTGTGTCTCTGAAAAAAATTTCTTCTCCGATGGAGCTTTTTGGAATCTAATCCAGTGCCATCTCTTGTATTCCGTGAGTATAGAATTCATCAATGTTTATCTCACTTTAACGATCTATTTTGGAGATGTCCTCCCTCTCTTGAAATTTCAGGTCTCTTTCAACTATTACCTTTTTGTCTGAGGGGTCATATATGTAATTTCCCCTTATTTATTGTGGTATCCTATAAAGGTACACTTTGTACCTTGGTGTGCAAGTTGGTTACCTGAAAAGGCCTTAACAAATGATTCACATCCCAACACATATAAATTCAATAACATGGGTTTTCTTCAACTCCAAAATTAGAATGAAATTTTGTTAATCAATTTAGTTGGTATATGGTTTAGAATATTTTACATTCTTTGTAACACATATTCCCTAAATGTTATTATAAGACTCGCATGAATCAGTATAAACTCACAATGTGCCACAAGGCGAGGTCTCTTCTTTCATACAAACCATTACATTGAGGTGTGAAAGGATAATTGATTTTTTATAAGATGCCCAAATCTTGTATGTAATAAATGAATTCTTGATTAAGATATTATCCACCATGTTCTGAATATAGTTTCTTAATATTCAAATCAATATGTCTTTCAACATCATTATTATATTCCATGAATGTATCAAAAGAATCAAACTTATACATCATTGATTAAATATAATCATATCTACTAAAATCATTAGTAAAATTTTTAATTTATGAGTAAACACCCCTTAATTAAATAGAAAATGGTCCACACAAATCAGTATGAACTAATTCAAGAAGTTATTTAACCCTTTTCACCATTCCAACAAAATTGGTATTTTTTCATTTTCCTTGTTAAAATGTGTGACATAAACCAAGTTATTTTATTTTGAAAGAATATAAATATCCATATTGATGTAATTTTGTCATTCATTTTCCTTATACATGGCCTAGTTGGTGACACCAATGTAGGGTGTGTTATGAGTCATGTGAGGTAACTTTGTTATCAATTTCCATTATTTGGTTCACATAATCCAACATGTAATGGTCATTATATAAAAGATCCTTACCAAAACAAATGATGTATTTATATAATAAGAAACCTTTTCATCCAATTTTTAAAATGATTCCATCCGTATCTTGTCTAGATACATAAATAATGATTTTTCTAACTGAAGGATCTTAATAAAAACCCTATAAAACCATGATTATTTTGGTTGAAAATGTGAGGTTATAGTCCCTAATAGCTCTAGCAAAAAGTTTAGATTTGTTTTCTACTCATAGATATACCTCCTCATGCCCAATTATTCTCAATTAATGGGTTCCTATATATGAATACACATGTGAGTGTGACAAAATTTATCCAATACCCAATTTTTATAAAAAGATGAATTTCACTTGACAAAAAATACACATGAAGCTTCCCCTTGCTTGTTTAGTTGTGTAAAATTTTTCTTATAGTGTCCCTTATTGACACATGTGAAACATAAATCATCGTGTTCAATTTCATCACCTTTGATCATCTACTTCTAAGAAGGGAGTGAATAAGGATTGGGATTTAATCAATTTTTTCCATTTTCAATTTTTCACTTCAAGGAAAGAAGGATTTTTGTTCTTTATATCTTTATCTACTTAGTGATGGATGTTAAGAAGATCATGAAGGGAATTCTCAATGTTTTTCATATTAAAATTCAAAACAAAACTAGATAAGATTTGAGGGATTGGTTCTTGAATGAGATCAGTGCCCAGTTCTTTGAGGAGTTTAAACCCTAGAACCAATAGGGTATCAATATAGTCAATGATATTGACTACGTGAGGGCCAAATAGGGAACCCTATACAATATTACTCTTAAATAGTTCCTTTTAAATCTCAAAATGTTCATATCTGGAAATCTCCTAGTAAATACAATAGAGGTGCTCAAGAATTCTGTATGTATCCATGTTTTTCGTGAGACAATATTACTTCACTAGAAATATATGAATGTATAAAAAATTGAACATTGATCGTGCCATTCAGTTGTTTTTCATAGGCTAGGAACATTTCATCACTTGCCTCTTGAGGAGGCAGATCACACATTATGGATTCTTGCACATAAGATATCCATTCATGGTGTAGAATGACGAAAAGGCATCTCAACCACTCTTAGAAGTTACTGCTAGTGAGAATATTTCTTTATCCAATATTGATTATCGGGATATAGGGTATGATGAGATTTTAATTTTATTCTACAGTTAAAAGAACAAATTATTAGTAGTTTTATTGATTAAAATTCGGAAATATAATTAATTTTTTTTATTTAATATCCCATTATTTTATCAAGTCTCAATATCCCTCACTACTGAACATGGAATGACTAGTTTCAAGGACACTATAGTTGAAAGGGTTCATATTCCCCTTCATATAACCCCAACAAGGGTTAGTCAAGATATTTTGAATGTATTTAGGTGGGAAAGTATATTCCAACTATGATAATGCATCTCCTTAATCTTTTCAGTGGACTCCCCAATCTAGAAATCCTAACTTGTATTTTCACAACACTTACCTCCAAATTACACATAGTCTAGCAATGACTATACCTCTTGGAGTAAAATGGTTATGTCAGCCCAAAACATCATAATAACTCCCACTATAAATGTAAGTTTCCAAAAAAGGGTTGGTCAACCACATAGTTCTATTGATTTTTGTTTCTAATCAAGTAAGAGAAGGCTTAGTCCTACTTAATATTATATTGGGGGATTTTATTTTGGTATTCACAACATTTTATCTTATTTTATCCTTTACATGCATTGTGAATATTTAATTTTACCTTTACATAATTAATTAAACATGTTTGGATAAAATAATTACTCATAGTCAATTTTATTTAAATTCAATCTTTACATATTAATTAATTTTTGTGATCATGGTCTTGCATCAATAAATACATTTCTATGGAATTAGATTGAAAATAAATAATTAATTAAATGACAAAACCACGAGCTTTTCCAATGGTTTATTTAATGAGAGGACATTAAATCAACCTATGACCTAGATAATATAACCTCTTATGTCGGAATTTGCATGAGCTAAAATATTCCACATGTGCACCTGTGTATCACTGAGTTGGAACCATTATCAATCTTTCTTGAACAATCTATATGTTCCATCGGATTCCCCAATAATTACAAATATTTATTACTCACACATAGGTGAGGGTAACCAAAGGATTGGTTAAAGGTAATTACATAAATGTCTTTATACATTATAGGTCCTACATAATAATGGAGGGAGGGATGACTCACATGCCATATTTTAATTTAAAATTTAATAATTTAAAAACCCTGAAATAAATTTATTTAAATAAATTTCAATACATGAATCGGTCTTGGTCAAGCTCATGATCATTCATACATAAAATGACTACACAAAAAGTGGTTGGATAGCATTTATTTCATTGTTAATTTTTTATTATTAAGATTAAAACACTTCTATTAATTAATTAATAAAATAATTAATTCCCTTTCATCTTAAAAATAATATTAAAATAATTTGAGATTCCCATCAATTTTGAATTTAAAGAAAATAAATGGCATAACCATTAATAACAAATTTATTGTTGTAAATTAATTGAGCATTTAAAATTCATTAAAATAATTATTATATTTTTAAACACACAAAAGTGTTCCAATTAATAAAATAAGGGCATATTTATAAATTTTTTCTTATTTAATGAAATGTTAATTTTCATATTAATGGGAGAATACATAAAATTTACTTCCAAAAGTATTCCAGGTACCTCAGTTTCCATATATCTCAGTCAAAAACTTTGGGATTCGACGTGATAACTCATCCAGACTACATGGTGTGTACATGCTAGCTACACACCCCATATTCACCTGTCGTGTGCTAGGTTGGTCGGGTCAAAAAGAGGTGTCTAATAAAATCACCACATGTTGTTGATATATTAGTGCATATAAAAAAATGCACATGGGTATACAACATATGATATGGTTACACACTATGTAACCCAAATTAATCGTCCATAAAATGGGAACTTCTAAATGGAATCTTTGGTCGTTCATCATTTTTTTCTTAAATATCTAACAAAATGAAACACTGAATGACCATGATTAATATGCTAATAATATTTTTATTAGAATCATATTAAATAAATAATAACAAGAAATAAAAATTTAATGATGATTGTGCATAGATCAATAATCAAATAAATAATCCTAAATGTAAGCGTGACTGTAATGATACCACTTGTTTCTTCCAGACATAAAAGAGTCATAATGGTGGATGGCGATATTTTAAAATTTCCTCTAATAATCATTTCCAGAATCCTAGAGCGAGGATATTGCACGTTAAATTTATAATTAATTTATTCAATATTTTAAAAAATAAATATCATTGATTAGGAACATTCTTATATGAAGATTTTTGATCAAACGAAAATGATGTAATAGATCTCCATCATTTTTCTTGTGAAGATATAAGGGTATAATTTCCCTAGCAGTTATCCACCCATACTTCAATGGTCTCTATGAAATTCCAATCGTTCCTCGGGTGATAGAACGATGAATCAAATATATTGTGGTGTTCATTATTGATCGCTCATTCTTTGGTCTTGAAGAAATTCTCTCATGGGATTCTCATTATTTAAAGGAAAATAAGTGGATTCAAGAGAGAATTCGTTTTGTGAAACAATTCACTATTCCCAAAATTGATATTAGTTTCCATTTCTTTATATAGTAGACATTTATGTCTATTTATATAAATATTATTTTTGTTAAAAATTTTAATTTAAAAACATCCATTAAATAAAATTATATTCATTAATGAAACCCCCTTTCACATAATAATAAAAACAATATTATTTAGTGGTGCACAAACATGGGAAAAATGCATAAATAAATATTTACCTACTCGTAAATAATTACTTTATCACCAGACATGGTCTTGGTCTATTTAAACACATCAATAATTTATTAATCACTTGAATAAATGTTTTATTCTCCTAAATAAATACTTAATTACCAAACTAGTAAATAAATATTTATTAAAAATTCAATAAAATAAAATAAAATACATTTTATTAACAATCTAGTGAATAATTATTTATTAAATTTATGTGATTAATATATCTTGATTAAATTATTTATTTGTCTTGAGAATAATATTTATTCCACTAATTAACTTATAACATATTTAATCGAGACCAATATAAAAACATAGTGTGTAAATCTCTTGGATTATTATTCATTTGAATTAGGCGAGCTTGTCTGGAGTCCAAGATTTCTATCTAGAAATGGTTCAAGGTACCCAAGAGAAAGAACTTCAAGTTGCAATGATGATAACCACAAACAAATAATCACCATGTAATATAATCTATTTATCATAATATGAAATAAAACATGTTTCATGATGGTTGAATCAACATATATGCATGACATATCATTATTTGACTATCTAAAACAATATAGTTGTGACACCATGACCATTGAATTTAGGGGGAAAGTTATATTTCAATCAAAGGGATAAGATGTCGACATTCATAATGGTGAGATGGATGAATCCATCCATAAATTATCCATCAATAACATGGCATTCGTGATGAACCCAACATACCGGACTTCCCCCAAACATATGGCATCGAATTTTTCATCAAAATATCTAAGTGAACGATACATGACATGCATTAATGATAATAATAAAGTTAATGTAACATTACACATGCTCCAAGATAAGAATATCTGATCACAAAAAAACATGAAAAATTCCTAGGGGGGTCTATTCTCATAATCTCCATTCTTGGAGATTACTAAGTGAAAACATCATGAAAATAAGTATCATATTCTTATGAGTAATCACACCAGATGGTCTATATACTAGGTATCCCATCATAGTATTTTATCTAACCAAAAAACTATACTAAGAATAATTTCATAGAACTTAAAAGGTTCTCATCATAGCGACAAACTACTATGACCATATCAATGTTAAAAATAATCTAGGAAATTATCACATTAAATTCATGAAGAATAGTTAAAAATATGTAATAATGTGTTTAATTTAACCTTTAATACATCAAATATTCATGTAATCAATGTAAAAACAATAGGTTCTAGGACACCAACTCTAACAATCCTTACAGAGAAGACAACCAAACCAATTATCCATACCAAATTTTAGAGATGAATCCTCGTTAACAATACATCTTGAGAAATACATAATATCATAATAATATGTTTTAATACTCATCCAAATGGAAGATTCCATGTAGGCAAGATTTTATTACGTTATCATTACCATGAAATTTTTTCTATGAAATTTCAAATCATTTATATAATTATTGATAAGATTCCCTATACACTGGACCAAGAGGTCTTTATTAATACCATGTATATTTTAGATGGCCAATCCCCCATTACCAATATATTGGAAACACTTTTTCAAATGGACCGTGGCCATTTTCCTTTCAAATATGTTCCAACTCAAGTTAATTTTTTGAATATAAACATTAATATACTTTCCCAATACCTTAAGTCATCTATATATCATAATATAATAGGCCATCTTCGAGAAAATTGTGAATTTAACCAAGCATAATCTTCAAGTCATTGAAGGTTCTTTCCATTCATGGTTGAATGTTGATATTTTAGTTGATCAAAAATAGAAATTAATTAAGACTATTTGGGCCTCCCCAAAAATAATTTAACCCCAATATACGTGAAATAAACGAATCCTATTCTATTTATTATATTAAAAAATTATCTTTTTCTGTAAGGTGGGAATTTGTGCCCAAAATTAATAAATGAGAAGTCCCAAATAATGGATTTCCCATAAATACGTTCATAATGATGTAGAATTTTTTGAGGTACTAGATATTAGTTTTTTCTACCTTTCAAAAAATAATTATATCAATGATATAATGAAAATGCATACAGATAATAAGAGATCTGGAATCTTGAATTGGTTTGTGCCTATAATGTTCATCCTTGTGAGAGAGAAATATACTCAGGTAATGTTAGAAAAAAAATTATAGGGGAAATGGGTTCACCTTGCTGCATTACTCAATAACAATTGAAATACATCCTTGTAGAACCATTAATGAGAGTTGAGATGTGAGATGAGATAAATAAATATTTCACGTAACTAACAAATGTACTGAGAAATCCATTTCTGTATAATATTTTATAAATGATATTAAAATATATTGTGTCCAAATCCTTCTTAATATTATGCTTAATAGAAATGATTCCTTAACATATTTATTTTCTAATAAAATTTTTACATTAAGAAGCAGTTCTAATGGAATCATGAATTCATATACCTTTAACAAAACAAAATTTATTACAATAAATATTTTTTAGTGATACTCAGAAGCCTATTTTCAATAATTTATCTTGTCACCTTGTAAATAATATTTGATAAGGAAATATGTCAGAGGAGATAAATATTTTAATAATTTTTAAAATTTGGAATCAATAAAAGAAATAGATCAATGAGGCCTTCATGAATGAATCTATTAGTATCCTTTATTTCACATTCAAGAGGGATACTAGTTAAAAAACTATAATCTATTAGGGATACCAACTTGTGAATAATACCATCTATAAACTCCCATCCACTACAAGACCATAAAGAGGTATGAATAGTAGGATTAAAATTTCTCTAAAATTATATCCTTATCTTGATTAATTTTCTCTTACACATTTAAAAATAATATATGTCTTATTTAGTTTTGAAAATTTTTAAAATAGTTATATAATTTTTTATTTATATCACCCTTCTTGATTCATTTTATTTTAACAGATTATTTTTAGAACTTTTATTTTATTGAGAGGGAAATTTTTACCTCCTATGATCTATCCAGTTTGAAACATACCATTGTGGAGGCCGCATACACCTACAAAAGAGAGTCCTCCAAAGGGAATATATTTGTGTAATGTTTGTTGGATATATCTTTACTACATTGGTTTTTTTATATTTTAAAATATTCAGCATTAAAATACAAGTAGAATCCTTTTTTACCATAATACATTGTACTCCAAATATCACAGATTATCCTATCACATTTAGGAATCCAAGCTAATACATTATAAAATATAAAATTTAGTTGAACTATTATCTCATTATTACTATAACGTACAAGAATAAGGTGATTATTTAAATTGATATTATCAAGAGTAATGATTGATATAGAATCCCATTTTTTTTAAATCTCTATCATTAGTTAAATAACGATCAATCCTACTAGCCACCATTATATTTTTGTATCTTCTATACTGAGTATAATTCTCACTAACTATATTAATATCAACCAATTAATTCCCATCCATATAGACTTGGAACTTTCTTTGGGAAATATAAAAGGGGACATGCCCAATTTTCTCACTAGAATGGATAATGGTATTAAATTCCCTAAGTATGATCGAAGGATCACCTATGTTGTCTTCCAAAATTCTAGTACTACATCATAACAATATTATGTACTTATTCCTATTCCTATAATAAATATAAAAGATAAAAATCATAAAACTATCATTTTGAAACATACCAGTAAACATATAATATTTAAAATGGTTGATATCAAACATTAGAATAGATGTTTGGGAAAATAACCATAGTGCTTAAACCTAATAAAATATACTACTAACACCAAAAATTATTTATACAATTTAGTTAAGACTATACAATATAAGGGAATAATATGAGTTAGGTTTAAAAATCCCCAAAATATTGAGTTTATGAACATGAAGGAGTCTTTGTAAGAATTTGGCTATTTCAATGTTTAAAAATCATGGATAATTCTTCAGGGGAACTTTCATTTTTAACCTAATTTTTATTTTGAAATATCCGTTACTTTATGTTTTTTCCTTATTTTTGAACAAGGGTTTATTAACCCCACCATTGACCCTTGAAAGAATAATGTTTTGAATTTTATTTATAGATACCTCAATAAGATTGTCACATTCATTCGAGGGTTTATTAGAATCAGTTACAAATTCTTGAAGATAATTCCTCTATGGATCCACTAGACTCTAGTTCACTTAATGAACATGGAAATGATATGTCCTATATTTCCACATATTCCTACATCATAATTATCTATAATATATATTTCTTCTTACGAGATGAAAACGATTCATCAGTTTTCACCTTTGAATTTTTCTTATTACTTCGGGAATATTGAGACACTAAATTAGTTTTTAATCATTTTTGGTCCTCAGAATATAAAATAAATCAACATTTAAGTGACATCTGCAATCTTATCCATGCAAAAATTTAGATAATACAAGGTTGGGAGGCTAGTAGTATACTTTCTCACACAATATTCTATATCTGTCCATTCATGTATTTGTGGTAATCACCCCAGAGAAGATTCTATCACTATATTGGAAGAATCCTTCACCATTTATCTATAAAATGGAATAATTACAACCTCAATCATCTCAATTATAGTGATTTGATCATCCAATGTTAATAGTACATTATTAGATCTATCACTATAACATGTTGGGCTAGTCTTAATAGGTAGTTGTGCTAATCCCTCTAGCTCCCTCTCAAACACTATGTTAGAAACATCCTCATCTGAATCTACAGTCAAGGGTGAAATCACCAACATAACACTAAATTACTTATTGGATTCCTTAGAAATCCCCTTATCCATGATCATATTATTAATGTTCTCAATCAAAAAAAATTATTTTGATTCATTTTTTCAGTTTTCTCTATTTTACATAGTTTTAAGACAACCATTCTTTGTTCACAAAAGTTCATTCAATGTTCATTGTGTCTCAATAAAATGTTTTTATCTTCCATTGAATCACCCTGAAATTATAAATTAATTCCCCAATATTTTTACCCCTTGAAAAAATGGGGGTTTTTATTCATACTCCTCCTTAATTTAGGGATTCTAATCATTTACCACATGATTAATCACCACAAGCATCTTGGATTCCCTATTAAGTACCATTATAATGCGAGCATAGAAACAAAGATCTCCATCAAGTTGTTGTTGATAAAAAATTATATGTTATCCAAAAAAATATGATAAGTCACTAGGAATCATGGGATTCTATACTACCCAAGTCAATCCATGTAATATGATCCAAACCTATGCATACGTTTTCTTTTGTGTAAGAATATTGAAATTTATGTCCCATTCTGAGAGTAACAATACATAGAGGTTATTTTAAAAAATAATTGGTGTTCCAAAATTATAAATGGTATTACTTAGAGTTGATGAAGACATGAAATTATCATTTCCCAATCAGAATCAACCTCTAATTGCATAAATCCCTCTACTGACTCTATCTAGTATTGAGGTCGCCATTTCTCCATGGTTTATCTCCTCTTGACAGAGAGATACGACCAACAGAAGAGTATTTTCATTGATATAATAATTTAAGAGAATTATTATAGGATTCCATTGATAAAATAAAATTCTACAATCAATTTGGATTTATTGAAGAGTAAGATGATTACTTGGATTTCGAGAATCACTGTGGAGAACCCAAGTAAAGAAACCCCGTTGGCTCAAGGAGCACAATCAAACATCTTTCCATGGGGGTATTTCTCCTAAGTATATTTCTTGGGAACCCCCTAAAGATCCCATCCATTATCTACTGACTCTCTCAGACAATATCATAGTGAAGACGACACTTCATCTAGTGTTTAGGAGGTTTTCCATTTTCAAATAAACCTTTTTCACTCTCCATTATTAAATATAAAACCGTTGATTCTATTGATTAAGTTCAAATCACGATGATTAAATTTATTAGAGGGGTATAATTTTACACCTCAATATTTTAAAATAATAATATGTAGGATAAAATAAAATATATACAACATAAATATAAAATGAATCATTAAATATAATCATTATAACCGATTTGTTTAGTTAGACATTAAAATAAAATTTACCACATTATGAAATATATATATATATATATAATAACTACCAAAAAATTATTGATTAATTCTAATGAAATCAACATTTAATTTTTAATAAATTATTTTTATTCTTCAATAATACAATTGGATTAAAAATGATTATTATAGTTTTATTTGGGTGAAACTATTAAAATTAAATTCCAGAAAATTTATAAATTGTATCTAATATAAAGAATATAATTTTTGAATTTATATTATAAAAATAATCTCATGAAAAATGTTTGGGAATTTTATTAAATGTATTATATTTCAACGAATGGTGAAAAATATTTATTTTTACTGAAATATATATTTTATTTTCAGGTATTTACAAAGTCAAATTCTATATTGAGTTAGTTTTAAAATTTAATGAGATCATGTTTTTAAAACTAAATAAAATTATGATATTAATTATTAATTTTATATTTAGTTTAATATAAAAAAATTATACTTAAGAGGCCATTTTTCTGATAAATTAATTTCATTGCATATTCAATTTTCATGTTAAATAAATTTCTTAAACTTATTAGAATTAAATAATAAATATTGGATTCCATATTTTTAATCACGAGTTCCAAATTTGGTAGATAATTCACTTCTACTTCTGGTCATAATGAATTGTATCCCTAGTAAATGTTTATTATCACAGTAATGGTAAAATGCATTAATTATTGTTAAAAAATATAATAAGTTCTCAAAATCAACAAAAAACATTAATTTATACTATTGGATGAGTAAATTTTATAACATTCTATAAAATTCAAAATTATAAGGCATTTTTGTGCCATTTTAAATTAAAAATTAAATTTATAATATTTAAGTAAAGGATATTGTAAAAAATGTTATTCACATGGATTTAATATCTAATTTATTATTACATAAGGAAAAAAATATTATAAGTTAAATTCCAAAAGGGTATAATAGAATATATTTTATCACGATAATTTATTTATAATTATGATTTAATGAAAAAAATTCCTTGAAATCTTACATAATTCTCTTATAGTTTTTATGTAATTAATAATAATATAAAAAAAATCATTTTAAAAATATTAAAAGTAATGTAATTTTGAAAAATTATTGTTTCCCATGGATTTATAAGATATTTATTAGTTATAATGAATGTGTGAATGTTTTATATTATAATTCCATTTATTTATTGACATCAATAAATGTGAAATTAATGATTATTTTAAAAAATGAGACTAATGATATTTTAAGAAAATAATATTTTATTAAATTATTTAAAGCATTAAAAATCATAAAATTGTACAATTATTATAATTTAAAGTAAAATATTTCCTTGTTTTCTATTTATGATTCATTATATACCTTATAAGTAATATTATAACCCTTTACGAGTAAATATTTGTTAACATGGTAATGGTTATAATGGGTTAACTAATGAATTAAACCAAAAATAAGGATTAAAAACCATCATAAACCTGTCAAAATTATGTTTTTTTATTGTATTACATCCAAATACTACCTTATATTCTAATATATGGTAATTTGGAAGTATTATTATTGAGAATGAATTTATTATATTCTAATATTTTATGAAATTCCAAAATTGCACCTCACTTCAATTATAAAAGGGTACCTCCACTAATCACTTCATCACACATTTATATAAATATAACTCAACCAACCCATAACACAATAAATCCCCAACATCCTTTTACACATTCTATAGGGTCTCTTATTTCCAAAACTCCACCCATTGTATCCTTAAAAGTAGATCTAAATCATTCCTTTCAAAGAAGATATAATCATCTTAACTGATCACATTCGTTTCAATTATAATTTCACCTACGATAAAATTATGATATTTACAATAATGTAATAAACTCAGTATCTTAAATATAATGGAATTTTATTATAATAATTGAACCATAATTATCCATTCTATTTCCATTCAAATGGGAAGTGAATGTATCGCTCAAGCATACATACAGCATACCGTCCCCTCCTATAGATAAACTTATTTTTTCATCAACATCATTTATGGTTGGGAGTTATGATGTGTTTAATATTTATATATGATATTTATGACATAATTATAGTTTTTTAATGATAATATCATATTTAACTTCTTATCGTCCAATATTTTAGAAAATGATAACGAAACTCATGTATATGTGTGGATTACCACCTCTATGAAGCGATGTGATAAATTTTTTATTTATATTTTACATAGATTATAGTAAGGATATATTTAACGAATATAAATGACATAATAAATGTGATTTCAGAGACCTAGTTCCCCTTAAATGGTTCCTAGGCCCTGTTTTTTAAATGGATTAAAGCGCATCTCCCTGAATGCCCGAGGATAACGAATAGCAGTGGTGGTCTAGGGTGTCTCTTTGGGAATACTATTCACTCATTACCTGAGTGGAGAATATTGGATATGTAATAAAATATAAATAGAGGAATAATATACAATAAAAATGAATAACAGAGGGAGAAATGATAATAATGGAAATAATAACCTTCTATAGATGGAGTAGATATAACATAAAATCAATAATAATCAATTAAAAACTGGAAAATAAATCATATGATAAATATTATAAGATATTTCATGTCTCTAGAAAGATGGAAGATAGGTATACATATCAGCAGTAAATATATTCTACACAAAAAGGTACAAGTAGAAAAAAACCTATATAAAAATACTGAGATCCATCTGTATCATCCTCTACCAAGATCCATCAGATGATTTTCCAGAAAGTCAATCATTCATAAGAGGATGCTTCCCCTAATCTACACCAGTATGATAATATTCTTATAGGGTTTCATTAGCAGCCCCGGTTGGTTTTGAGATAATCTCAGTAGGCCACCACCACCAACATCTATGAATATCCAGTATGTTCCTATAACATGGATGTGTGCTGATATAATAATGGATCGAAGTAATAAAAATTATAAATATCATGGATCTACTTCCAAAAAATATTGCCACGATGAAACAACACACTTTAGCCCATGATGAAATATATCTAAATGATCAATAAAGGAAATAATTCCATGTATCATAAGAGTATGGGATGTTATTCAAAATATCACATTTATAAGATTTTTCATTCCCAATATCTGAGAATAGGGATGCTTTCCCAGTATCACAAAAATAGGGTACACCATGCCTAATATCACTGTAGTAAAGGAATACATGGTCAATATCATAAAATTGGGGGTGTAATTCCTAGTATCACATTTATAAGGGATATCATTCCCAATATCACATTAGTAAGGGATTCTATGCTCATTATCATGTATAGGGAATCCATGATTATATCATATATCTATAATGGTCCTTCATTACTAGTACCACATTTATATAAAGGGAAATTGTGTCCATATAGATATAACAAGGGTCATCAACCCTATTAAGTATAAAATAGAATGGATTTCATGCCCATTAATATCTTACACGCATAAGGAACAACATACCCATTGTCCATGATTACAAAACAGTCATTGGATTTAATGTGATCTAATTTTTAATTCACAATTCATTAATAATTAAATAGATGAGGGTGTAATCATCATTCAATTCAATCATGTGATTTTGGTTCACAACTCATTCCTAATAAATTTATCTAAAAATGTTTTGTGTGTCTTTGCACTGCAAAAAACAATACAATATTTCATTTATATCATCAAAATTCAGAAGTTCATTCCAAAAACATTATAGGATGATTTGGTTATTTAATAATTCATAGACATAAAGGAAATTTTATCGGCACTTCTTATAGGCTTGAAAGCAATATAGGGTACCTAATAATTTCATACAGTTCTAAAATAATACATCTAATTTATAGAAGTTCCAATTTAAGGGAAACACACAGTGATAACAATATGTGGTACATATAACATATTATAAAAAAATAAAGACCAGAAGGGATAATTAGAAGACCAACTAATTTGTTCTAATATTACTCTCCCCATCTAGTATGGACCATTGATTTGGTCCAGATTGAGGGAGAATAGAAGAACGAAGGAATGCACTAAAAATATGGTATATGTGCCTTCATCAAGATAACGTCATCGTGGGAAAGAATACTGGCATACTAAGCCTAAGGATAGAAGATCTTACCTAGAATAATCCTGTAAAGAGCCGTAAATTTCAAGGAAATTTTTTTCTTAATTTTCTTTGGAATTTTACAAGAACGCAGTTTCTGACGGCGCCTGATTCCGAGGCCCGGTGTGCCCGGAATCAATTTCCGAAGTTTGGCTCGGGTACGTTCTGTGAACGGACGAGCGGGTTTTTCTAACTTTTGAACCGGTGCCCGGAATCGAATTCTGAGGGCTCCGATGAAATCGCAGCACCGGTATTCGCTTAGAAACGCCTCTTCCGGAGTTGCGTTTGCTCGGGTGTGGTTTTTAATTTTCGGGCTTAAAGTTAAGAAATAAAATAATTTTGCAACAACTTTATTTTATTTCGCTTAAGCCACTTGGAAGCCACTTGAAGCCACTTAAAGGCGGCTTGAACTGAGTTGAACTGGATAGGATGCTATCCAGAAATATCCTACCCCTAGGTAGGATATTTGTGAGGTGGGGCCCGCACGAGCCCCGCCGTTTCTTTCCGCTAAGAAACGCACCCGTGAAAACCCGTCTTAATGAAAGTCAACTGACGCGTTTCTTAAAATCTTAACAGACCATTTAATTGGGCTGTTTCTTTCGTAAATTAAATGAGTTGTTTCTTTCGTTGAATTAATTCTACGAATTAATGGTTCGTTTCTTATCTTTTGAAATTCAAATGTTTAGTTGTGTAAATAAAATAAGGCTTAAGCTTATTTTATTTTGGGTTGAAACTTGTGGCGTGGAGAGGATTTGGAGGAAAGCGTTCTTCTTCGGCGAAGAACGCGAAGAACGCGAAGAACGCGAAGAACGCCGAACCTGCGGAGATCGACGACGCGAAGCCTTGTACCGCGACGCCAACGGATCTCCCTTCGCGACGCTTCTTCCGCACGATCCAACCCCGTGACAGCCTTCGATCGACAACAACCAAGGTAGGGGGTTGCGCTTCTTTTTATTTTCTTTTTGGATTTCAACAACAACATGGATTTAATTATTATTAATTAAATCCGTATGTTCTTGGTCCTCGGAGATCGTCGATGCGACGCCCTTCTGCGGTGTGACGATCACCTCCTTCCGCGACGGTCAATTCCGCGACGACCTCGCATCCGACAGCGACAGCGAGGTAGGGATTTATTTTGGGAATTACCCCTTTTCTTTTTATATTCCCGTAATTGTTTCTTTATAAAGTATAGAATTGGCTTTGTGAACAATTTTAAATTTTATTAAAATTGTTTTTTCGTTCAAATGAGGAACCCGTTAATGAATGAATTTTATTTCATTAAAAATTGTTTCGGATATGCGTTCATGTGTTGAACTTAAATTTCTCCCGTTTGTTTATCTCTAACGCGGAGGGTGCGGGACAAACGAACACGGCCCGACGACCCTCCGCCATTCTTCATTTTGTGCGGAATTGACGGGCGACGACGGAACGTGCCGCAACTGATGTTTGATGATTCCGCAGTGAAGGACGAGTCCCGGGAGGAGCAGCGGTGCAGGCGGGGACAAAATCAGACCACCGGAGCGATCCCGGAGGCCCGCAGAACTCGCCGGCGGCGCGGGGCGCCGGCGCGGCGGCGCCCCGGCGCACCGCCGCGACTCAGCGCGGCGGCGGCGGCACCCGCGGACCCGTGTCCGCGCGGGTCCGGTGCCCTCGGACGCGGCTGAAGTCGCGTCTCGACTTAGTGCGGCCCCACGCGGGGGGCCGCGGCACCACCAGGCCGCGGGGGCGGTGCCCCGCGGCGCCTTGGCCGTTCGGCCGCTCGGCCGAACCGGGCCCGGCCGGTCCGACCGGGTCAGACTGGGTCTGCCCGGGCCCAGACCCCCGTCTTCGGACGGTTTTCGTTCAAACGCCCGTAACTTAAGCTACGGGCCTCCGAACGACGCGCCGTCAACGGCAACGCGATCCTTTGATCGAGACGGTCGTTTCGGTATACTATACTCAAGGTGCACCTTCCTTTTCGGGAGCCTACGTAGTTAAAACTCAGTAGTTAAGTGTGCTTGGCCTAGAGCAGTGATCAGGATGGGTGACCTCCTGGGAAGTTTTCCTGGGTGGGTGTGAGACGGAAAGGCCAATAACTAACAGACCGGGTGTCCGATTAACGCGCCGTCTGTTTCGTTGAATTCCTCTAAGTGAGACGGATCTTTTGGAATTCTCCGCCCGAGGTTTGGACGTAGGTGGAGTACGGTCGGGTTGGTTTTGCCTTAAAAACCAACCGGGCCCCTGGGACGAAAAAGCCAATAACTCTCAGACCGGGCGTCCGATTGACGCGCCGTCTACGACATTGAGTTCCTGTTGTCGATATGGAACTTTTGGCATTCTCTGCCAGAGAATTGGATGCAGATGGATAGTGGCCGGGTTGGATCGCACCGAAATCCAACCGGGCCCCTGGAACAGAAAAGCTGATATCTTTCAAACCAGACGTCCGTTTGACGAACCGTCAATGGCGTTGGTGATTACGTTGAGTAAAAGTCCCTATGAGTATACCCTATGGGAGTTCGGGGTACAGTTGAGATACGGCCGGGATTGGTTTTGCTCACGAAACCAACCGGGCCCCTGGGACGAAAAGGCTAATAACTCACAGACCGGGCATCCGATTGACGCGCCGTCTGTTGCGTTGAGACCCATATGACGAGGAGGTCCTTTGAGATAGTTATTCATGGGACCTTGAGATACTTGGTGTATCGACCAGTAGCTCGTGGAGTGGACCCTCCCGGAGACGAGCGTGCGGAGTACGGAGATCGTGTAGCCTGCTGAGACCTGACGACTGCTTGACCGACTCGACTTAGAGTAGTTCGACTAGCCCAGTGGAAGGAGCGCCCGGTATTTGGCGTCAGACCCACGGCGGACGAAGCAACCGGTAGTTGGCCGCAAACCCGCGGTACTCGACAGGAGGAGTACCTCTGTAGGCTATTGGGGGGAGCGCCCGGTATTTGGCGACATACCCACAGCGGACGGAGCGCCCGGTAGTTGGCCGCAGACCTGCGGTACTCGACAGGAGGAGTACCTCAGCAGTCTTAGGTTAGTGAGCAGTACCTCGGAGTCGTGACAGGACCATTGTACACTCTAGAGATGGAGCTCTTTCGTAGTTACGGTTTCGATAATGAAAATCCAGGTTTGAGCTGAGACTTTTGACCTTTGTGTTTCCTCATTATTGAGATGGGTTACTTGATAACTTAGGTATATGTATGGGCATATACCTAAGTAGAGTTTATCTATTGAGATCTTCTTGTGGTTATCCTTGTTGGTTTTAGTGAGACCATGAGGGTCTCGGGTTCCCTACTGAGTATCGTTATACTCACCCCTGCACGGGCTATGCCCGTACCTCGTTGTGTTGGTTGCAGACGACAGGCAGTGCTGACGGTGGCCGAGTGTTCGAGGACTGGACAGTACCCGGAGGTGGACTACACGACAATTCAGTGTCCGGAGGTGGACTTCACGGCGAGACGACACTCATAGGAGGTTGACGGACGAGAGCACTGTGGAGGCTATCTGTACCTACCCTTCAGGTAGGATTCGAGGAGGACGACCCAGGAGCCGCTTCCGTCCCTCTAGCTGTTGTCTTTTTCTATTGTACTTTGTTCAGTTGTAGTTGTACTTTCTTTTGGGTTTGTATTCTGGCCCATTTACATTTCAGCACTTCTTTTTGTACTTAGTGTTTTACTTCCGCTTGTACTCTGTGGTGCTTGTTTTCTTTTATAAAGGCAATGCCTTCCCAGTTATCGGGATTTTACGCCTTTGGTGCTAGTCGCCAGCCCCTGGCCTATGGAAGGCGGGCTTGGGGTAGTCACGACACGGGCCCCGAGGACGGGTCGTGACAAATCCAATGCGCAAAAAAATGCATACTGCACATCCTATGGAGGAGTTATTGAAGAACCAATCTCGAGGGAGGAAGAAGTTCAAATGTGAGAGAAACCCATTACACATTATTGAAATGAGAAAAATAGAGGATGTGTAATAATTAAATTAGATTTAAGGGACAATGGAATTTTTCCCAAAATACATGGGTCACATGGTTGGCCAAATCATGTGCCAAACATGACCCCTCCACTATATAATGATGGAACCCCATAATATTGGGCCACATTGTTAGAAAAACTGCACACCAACCATGTGATTCAAATCTTTTAGAAACTACAGATATCCTAGATGGGAATGTGGCCCGCTATAAAAGGGTTTTTAAATTCATATATCCCCTTAATTCTCTATGTCAAGCCCCACATGGTTAGGGTCAACCATGTTTCATTTCTTGCATAATTTCTCTTAACCATGGGGCTAGTCTGTTTTTCCCACCATTTGGGGTTTGAGGCTCTAGAAAACCCCAAACACCCCCATAACCTTTTTAACCAGAATTGGCATCCAAATTAGGTATAAAGAAAAGGATTATACAAAATTTATATGGATCCATAACTAATAAAAAATACTTGATTTACATTCTCCCCCTTAAAGTAATTAATCCAAATTTCATCTTCCAAGGGAAGAAAAAATTCATTTGATAATGATTCCATCCACTAAGCATATACATCAGTCTCCCACTCCCATGTCTCGATTGTACTCAACCATGGACTGATAACACGTATTCGAAATGGATAAAATGACCTCTGAGGGCCTTCATGCTCTGATCTATGATGTGTATAGTATAATCCTAATAAGAAGCATCAATATCTTGCTCAATATACATTGGATAAAAAGAGTGATACTGATCGACATGATAACGATGAAGTTGAGAAATGTGGAAGATGAAGTGCATGGAACTGTACCTATTTGGTAATAGAAACTGATATACTACCACCATGAATCTCTAAAAAAAATCTAAAAATAGATTTAAAAATGTGGCAAAAAAATACCTCGCCTTGGTATTCATCTACTCCCAGATTTTTGTGATACCCACAAATAATAAATGAACCCCAACCTCGAACTCTAGATGGCTTCGTTGGTGACCATCATAAGATTTCTATCTAGATTGAGCAGTAGTCATACACTTATTAATCCATTAAAAATATTTTGAAGTCTCGTGAATTAGTTGAGGACCAATTAGCACTGCCAATCCTATCTCTATCAAACACTATGGTGAATGTAATGTCCTACCATATAAGGCCTCATAAGGATACATCTGTATCATCACCTTATAACTGTTATTGTAGGAGAACTTAATGACATGGATATTATTCTCCTAATAACTACCAAAATCATGGATTCATGCTCGAAGAATGTCATATAGAAACATTATAACCATTCATAAAAGGTTGAAAATATATACTCATTAGAACCAATGTACCAATAGCTTTCTGTAACACTTTTCAAAACCTCGATGTAAAATGAACCTCCCAAACAAAAATGATAGTATGAGGGAAACCGTATTAATAGACTATCTGACATACTTAAAATCTTCTCAGCTCATCAACTGATAACGCCTCTTAGATATGTGGTAAACGAGTAACATTAACCAGTCAGTCCATGAATAACCAAACAAAATTTCTATCTTGAGGAAACCTCGGTAAGAGGATGCAAAATTCCAAATCAACACCCTCCAATTTCCACTAAGTGACGGATAATGGCTATAAAAGGCTAGTAGGTCTTTTGTGCTCCACCTTTAACTATTGATAAGTTGAATAACTAGTAATTAAACATTTTATCTAACATTTCATACCTAGCCATCAATTATTTTGGGTCATATCCCAATACATCTTGGAAATTCGAAGGGTGTACTTCCTACTTGAAAGCATGTGACTCTCGCATCATATAATCTCTCATAAAGGTGGTAAATCGAATACTCCCATGTATACATATGATTTTTACACCACTGATAGTCCAATCCAAAGGTGGTTCCTCACATACAATAATCTTTCTTATGGAAAAGCCCTAAAATTTGAAACCTGCTTCATATTCACTCTATCAATAAGTAAAGGGTTCACTAATATTGGTGAAATTATATAATTTCCATGATGGTCCTCCACCTCTATGTGCATATCATAAAATAGATCCATAAGCTACCATTTTATACTACCATAATGAACTAACTACATATGATTTCTCTTTATCATAGCATTGTACACAACATTTCTATTCCCATGCGTATAGGCTAGATCAAAGTCAAAGGAATAGAGATACTTTCCTCACCTTAATTTATTGAGATTATAGTCATTTTATTAGAAAATAAACCTAGGGTATTTTTGATCAGTAAAAACCATATAATGATATCCCTATAGATAATTCCTCTAATAGTGCTAGGTGTGAATAATAGTTATTAACTAAAGAGTGTGCATTGGATGATTCCACTCATGACTACTCAATCACTGTGATCCATATGCAAGGACTCAATCTTCCTACTTTCGAACTACACTGAGCCTGATACCTGATGCACTATAATAGACTATATAAATTCTTCCTGGCTCTGATATAATGAGGATCACCACAGAATTCAATCTACCTTTCATGTCCTGAAAATAAAATCATGTTGAATTAAGGACATATAAACATTACACCCTTTTTAGTCATGCCAATAATAGGTGGTGATTAGCATGATAAATCCATTATAAAATTCCTATAGAAACCCACCATCCTTGAGAAACAATGTATATCAAAGATATTCCTGTGATGATATTAAGTAACTTTATCACTAACATTCTCTCTGTCAAATTAAAATCCATCCTCTAAGATAATAAGACCTATGAAGTTTACCTAGTTTACCTTATCAATCAAAAATTGAAATTTATAGAGAATAGCATACAAATGTTTCTCTCTAGGTGTATTCAAAAAATATATCAATATGATTTGCATGGTCACATTGAGTTTTATAATACACTAAGATGTAATCTAAGAAGTCCATGAAAAAATAATCTAGATAGGTATGGAGAACCATATTTATAAAATCTATGATGATGGTAGGAATGTTTGTAAGACCAAACGACATCGAAAGATAGCCATATAAGTCATATCAACTGTGAAAAGATGTACATGGAAAGTCTAATGTCCCAAATGGAACATTTTTTTATCTCGATCTCAGGTAGATCTTCAAGAATTCCCTCACTCCTATAATCTTATTTTAGAGATCATCTAGACGAGGTAATGGATACAAAATTTTCACTATAATATAATTCCGTTTCATGTACTCCATGCAAACCCTATGGTTTCTGTTCAACTTGTTGGTGAAAAGGACCGGTGAACTCTAGAGAGAAGTACTAGTTCATGTAAAACCATTTGATTGTTAATACTCTTTGTGCCTCTTGAGCTCTCATTAATCATTTTTATCCATCATGTATGGAGGAATAGATACTAATATAGCTCCATGAACTTGCTCAAAAGTAAATTTTCATCTCTCATTGGATGTAGTCTTACAAATTCACTGTGGGTACATGAATTGATCGAATAAAGGTGGGAACTCGGTCTTATATACTCCTTAATCATCCATGTAATGGCTAGAAATCTGGGAGGTCACTTCACATAGACTAATATTCGTCAGTCTTTATCTACGATCTAGGACATACCACTCTCCATTTTGAATATAATTTCATCCCTATAATGATGTTAAAGACACCTGGTAGTGATAAAAAACCATATAGGAATGATAGAGAGCCAACCAATCCAACCAGATAATTACATCAAATCCATTAATCTTGAGGAAAAGGATGTTTTATGAGAATTGATGGATAACTACCTCAAGAGGATATTTCATTCACTGGTGTACACTCTCTAATCCTATACCCAAATGGGTATTAAGAACCATAACGTCATAAGAGAAATCGAAATGAAGCCCAATGCTCTCTACAACATGCACATATATGAAAGAATGTGATGACCATATATATAATAATGAATAAATTATAGTATATGCTACTAGAAAAGTATGTTGAATAGTAGATAGGCCGGGGTCATGTTCCTTTGGAATAAGATGCATTGTAAAAGTCTCACCATTCAATCAGCCTTGTGGTGAAACTTGACTACCTGGAGTTGTTCCGCACTACTGGAACTTTATATCTATGGACTGGCTACCATGTACATGACCTTATCTTATACCTGTATGGACAATAGTACGCTAGATACTTTCTGTGGAAGGTATTACTTAACCTTCTCCAGAAGGTGGAGCTATCATAGATTATCACCCACTCAAAACGGATGGGAAGCTCCAACCAAAACTCTATAGATGCCTCCATATTCTACAAAATTGACACAATATGGGGTCTCTAAGACACTGAGGCCTCTTATTCTGAGGATTCCCACATTGACGACATACCATATAACTATTTCTAAAAGGAATTTAGTGGTGTTGATCATGTGCATAGCTTCAAAGTGTCACTTCCAACTGATAGTTGAACTACTACACTACTTGGGTCCTATACCGCACTGAATCACACCATATTATTCCCTCAGAATTAGCTCGGGGATAAGGGACCAGTTCAATATATCAAAAATGATAGTTAACTGAAAAAGGTTCACTTAAGAATGAATAGGATTTCCTAGAATATCACTATAACAAAACATGCATTTAACAAAGATGACATTTTCTGCGCTAGAAAACCCCAAATATGAGGTCCATCTTTATTAGTACTAAAATAATTGCTGATAAAGGGACACCATTATCAGCACTTTATTTTAGCACTGATAAATGTAACCCATAATGATCCCTTTATTTTAGTTGTGATAATATGTACCATTTTTCAGTGCCAAAAAATAAAGCACTGATAAAGGTCTATAATAAAATAATATAATTAGACAAATAAAAAAATAACAATTCCATTAATTATAGAATTATTATTAAAAATTTATAAATTGAATACAATGATATAAAAAAATTTAAAAATGATGAAATAGTATATATGAAATATATATATTTTTAAAATAAATTAAATGAAATAGTTAAACCAGAAAAATTTAAAACAAGTAGATTAACAAAAATATTAAAAAAATTAATTAAATAATTGATAAAATTGAATTAACTTAATATACATATTTATATATTATAAATATTTATAAATTGTATATATAAAATATTGATATAATAATTTAATAAATTGTAATAATTTAAAAAATTATAATGAATAAATTACGAAATTATTGAAATTTTTTATGAAACAATTATTAATAAAAATAAATAAGTATAATATATATATGAATTTTATATAGTATTAAATCATATATATTAAATATAAATATATTTAAAATGAATAAAATTTTATTAAAAAACATGTTAATAAATTATTTATTTGTAATATTGTTTTATTTTTCTATTTAACAAATACCAAACATTGTGTGTAACATTAATTTCACATGCACACAAACATACATACATATACATATATAGAATTAATTTTTATATACAAACACAAAAAATATATTTATGTAATATATTGAATCACATGAACCTAAAATTTATATAATTTATTCAAATTTTATTATATCTTATAATTTCATTATAATATGACACATTTAATATATTATCTTTTTAATTGGTCAATTTTATTTATTTATTTTCAATACAATTACAGTTTGGGTTTCCATTTCTAATAGTTTATTTAATTTTTTTCGAATTTAATTATTTTATATTATTCATATATATATATATATATTTCCCATGTTTTTTATTTTGAATATGTATTCATCTTTACTTCAATATATATATATATATATAATAATTTACATTTAATTAAAAAAACATATCAAATTTTAAAATATTTTAAAATTATACTCATTTTGAATTTTTCAATTTCACTAATTTTTGAAATGCAAGTATTTAAAATTATATTTCTAATAATAATGTTAAAAAAAATTTGTAAATAAATATTTTTAAATAAATAATATTTACAAATTTTTATTTTCTATATTTATAAATTTTTTATTTTGTTATAAATTATTTTTAATTATTTATAAAATAGTATTCATATAATTGTAAAAAGATATATATATATATATATATATATATATTTATATTTAAATAGTTATAAA
The DNA here is from genome assembly GCA_963277665.1 of Viscum album. Taxonomy (NCBI): domain Eukaryota; kingdom Viridiplantae; phylum Streptophyta; class Magnoliopsida; order Santalales; family Viscaceae; genus Viscum; species Viscum album. Next base: position 1,200,274,535 of record OY728131.1, read on the forward strand.
ATTTGAATTTTTTTATGTAATTTTAATTAAAAATCCTTTATCAGTGCTAAAATTTTAGTGTTGATATATGTAATATTAATCAATGCTAAAAATGCCTTATTAAAAAAATATATTTTTCACTGCTAAAACAATTGCGCTAATAAAGATGTATTTTATCAGTGCTTTATTAGTTCTGATAAAGCTTGATCTTTATGAGTACTAACAAACAATGATAAGTATCCTTTTTATCAGTGCTTGTCAATTTAACGCTGATGAAAGGGATCTTTGTCAGTTATTTTCGAAAAGTTTTATTAAAAGTGTCCCTGATATATTTATACAAACCCTAACTGTGTCTCAGTGACTCACGATTCTCAAGCTCTCACAAAACAAATCTACTGATGGCATGACTCCTATATGTTCCTTCTAATGAATCAAGGGTAAATACAATGTATGTTATTTTCTACATTTCTACTATCACTATTTGAATTTTAGTGTTTCTTGGTTTTTGTTTTTTCACTGTTCTTAAAAATGATGTACCCTACATCTCATCTCATTACCACTAAAATATGATGAGTGATTTTATTTCATCTTTTTACTCAATAGATAATGGTTTGGATGAATGAAAATGATATTTTCATATGGTAATGTGAGTCTACATATGTTTATTGGAATGTATGGTTAAATAAAATAGATTTTTCACTACACACTACTACAATGGTAATGTCATATATATCCCTTAACACTGACAGAAGAGTTTTGGGATCAATAAGTGTGTCTTAGGTGATATGCTGACCTGAATTGGGAAATATTTGGGTATTTTAGGTAAGATTTGTTAAAAAATGGAATCAAAATAAAACTAGGGATATTAGTGCTGATCATATCCAAAAGAAAAAAATTCAATACATCATAATTAATCCTATAATATATCTGGATAGAATAATTATTTCCGATACTTGAGTTACCATATGAAGTCTAGGTTTATTTGATTATTTTTTCCTTGACCAATCTTTTTAAGTCTCTTGCCTCTTCTTCAGGTGTTGATAGTTTGGAATCTATAAGAATATATAAAATTTCGTGTTCTTATGTGTATTTTTTTATTTTTATTAATTGAGTCACTTATAAATTTATATCAATAAAATTATAAATAATAAAAAATAGTTTATTGTTATTTACTTATTAAGGATGATTATGGTTATATAAATTATTAATTGATAGAGTTTATTTATTAAGCCCTATTTTTATTCTATTAGTTGGTTTTTTCAAAAAACTATTTAAATGAATGATTCTAGCATCTTTTAAATTATCATTAAGGTATGAAAAAACTTATTTGAATGTAATTGAATGAGAGAAAGGGGCAGGGGGTTCACATTTTATAAAGATTTTTTGTACCTATTTCTGAAAGACTGTTATTTTTTATAAGGGAAAAAATATTTGAATATCTATATTAATATAGAATATGTCACCACTATGGCCTCTATATCTCTATAGGAAGGAGCCAATAAACATATTATGTATGCAAGAACTTGTATTGATCATCATGTACTAGAGTAATTTTTAAATCTACTTCAAGACATGTGGTATAATTTTCATTAATGAGAAAATATAGTATCTATGGTTCATTTAAGATTTTTTATAATATATCATAAAAATAAATTTAAAATAGCATTAAATATATTTATATCATTTAAAAGAGTAAAAAATTTCTAGATCAATACAGATCATAAGTTAAAAATTTCACCCTTGAAAGGGAAATATGTTATCGAAGGGTTATTGTGGAGGATTTAAAAAAATATTCAAAATTAGAAGGTGATGGATCCTTTAGTAGACATAAGTGATATCAAATGTAGGTGTAGTGAGATTTATTTCTTCAAGACAAATAGGGTAGTGGTATTCCTCTTCAATTGAGGATACTTTTGACTAATTACTTTAGTATAGGTTCTGAGGACACTTTAATCCTTATTCTTATTTGATGTGAAAAATTTCTATCGATGTGGTTTGTAGGGAATCCTATGGTGGTACTTTTGAGATATTAGTTCTAAGCATGATCATTAGATATGATTGGTAGATTTATTATGGATGATTAGTTTATTGTTGACGCTAGACATGGTTATTTTATAGTTATAGGGACAATCATAGTACATTAAACTCATTTTGACGGTCTTTGGACACAAAATCCTCATATTCATAATTTATGATTATGTTATATTTCATCTGGGATTGTGATTAGAACTTATTATTAATTTTATTAACAAAAATATTCTCTATAATTAAACATAAGGAAAAAGAGTAATCAATGTCAATTTTATTTATGAGTATCTTATATATCTATCCCTCTCCCTTCCCTCTACCTATATAATGGCACCCTTACTCTGTAAACACATAAAATCTTCATACGATACCATTCTGAACTTCATCTTCATCTAATTTTATGGAATAATCAAGTACCACATAATAGTCAAATGAAAAATATAAAACTTTACATAAAAATTTACAACGAGTTTCAAAAATAAGGTTGTATAAATAAGGATTTATTTCTAAAAGATCGATATACAATACTAAACAATCTATGCATAAAAGTCTACAATTTAATGCAACTTACATGAAAATTATTACTGTCATGAATAATGATATAATAATTCAATACTAAATTAAAACTAACCTTAAATATATCTATTTAGTTCAACCTCAGACTCTTGATTTTCTTCTATATCTTGATGAAAGATTGAAAACCCTCTTTAAAACTACCCTTTCTCCCATCACTGTGGTTACAAAGTTCCTTGATGACATACCTCCTTCTCATATTGTATTCATTAATCTCCTTCAAATAAACTACCAAGGGTTTGAATACCACATCTCCCAACTCATTTGTTAACTCATTCATCCTCTTATCCTCCTCATTTGTTACATCATTGGATCACAAAAAAGGACATCGAAAAATAATTTGAAACATATTGAATGATTTTTTTGGTCTCTTGATATGCATTTTCTTATACATCCCACTCTGTTACTTTTGACAATACTTAATCAAAATTACCGTAATTTTGAGTGCAGTCACATTGGATCCTATTATAATTATGTAGTTAGAGATACATGGATTAGAATAATACTATTATGAGTCATTTAATCTAACTCTCAAAGGTATTCTTCCTAAAATGAGATGAGCTCTTTGACCCGATTTTTAGCTTTATTTTATGGATACATTCTCTTGGAATCTTAGAGAAATGGATGGTTTTCAAGAACTCCGATCAACTACACATCAATACCACAAAACTTTTGTGTCTCCTCTAAGCCCTAAAAAAATAGAAACATTTAAGAAGAAGTGTAAAACATATAATTTTTGTGAATGGAATTAAATGACTATGAGTGAAATTCATGTGTATTTTAATGTTAATTCCTTCATTTGTTAATGTAATATGATAGAATACATAATTAAAATTTCATTTTAGTTTTTTAACCATAATGGAAACTAGAATTTTATCACATGAATAGTTATTATTGAATTTTGTAGATTATAAATCAACCCAATATGTTTTATGTTTCCTGAACTACTATGAGAATTAGTCCTCCAAAATTATCACCAGTACACAATATCAGACGAATTTTAGATATAGTAGTTCAGACTATATTGGTGGATGCCCAAAAATTAGTGGAGATAAATCTAAAAAAATTGAGTAATAACTATGTGGGTGGTATGTCATCAAGGATCATTGGAACCACAATTATGGGAGGAAGTATAATTTGAGAGAGTGAATCCAATCATTCATCGACAGATAGAAGACAATCAAAATTTTAAGATTTATTAAATAAAGGTAGTCAATGTTAATTTTAATGGAGTATTAGAGTATTATATCTCTATTAAATATAGTAATAATTTTCATTCAAGATAAATGAAAATGTGGACTTTTAGTCATGGATGGTATTGTATTGTTGTTATTAAGGAAAATTAAATGTTTGACTACTCATGAAGACAATGTATTTTACACATGATGATGTTTCAAATCCCAATGAAGAACATTCCATTTATGGTGAAACTACAGAATTATTAGGGGACCAGCAAAATATTGATGGAAAAAACTGAAACGACACAAAATCATAGATTTGAATATAATTATAAATTCAATAAGATAGGGCCCAAAACATAAGGTTGGTTAGAATCAACACTGCCAACGTATTGACCCCAATAAGTCAATGCTCATTAGTTGTCTTGGGTTTACAATGAAGATGAATGTATCTATTGATCTTTATTCATGGAACTACATCCAAACTGTAAGGAAGGAAATCATCAAGAATGATATAATGGTAATGTTACAATATAAATTTTCTATTTTATAGAAAAATTATATAATGAAATGTTGATTTAATTTTAATTATTCATTTTAGACATCATTTATCTTATAATATTTAAATAATAAATTTGTATTAATGACCATTGATAAATCCCATAGATGCTTATGGACTCTTCATATGAGGTTACATCTTAGGGATGTTGAGGTCAAAATAAATCCCGACCAACCACATAGTTATTCACACATTATAAAGTAGAAAATAAGGACTGATTTCATCAATCGTCCCAATGAGAAACCATTTTATGTCCATTACAATTGATAAAATATTATTTTAACTTATTTATTTTATCCAACGTAATTAAAAATTATTTATTAATGAAATAGAAAATGAATTCATCAAATAATGAATCGAAACCAACTTACCCCTATAGCAAAGCAAGGATGAGGAATGTTACATTAGAGAATAAAATGTTATATATTTTTAATAAAAACTAAAACATTAATAATGTGACATGATTCAACATATGTTCCTTAAACTATATTTAGACTAAAAAATCAAAATTAGAATCCAAACCCATCCTACATCATATGTTTTGGAAAGAGGATTTTGAAAATATATAAGGTAAATTAGTTGATGAAAACCCAAACATAGTTTGGGAAGCATGTACATGTATGAGATAATTGTAATTCATTATGTCTGATAACAATATTACATAAAATTGTCAATTTATGTTCATATTTTATTATATTGTTTAAAAATAAGAATCATCAATTAAAGTACCATAATAAAATCTACTTTCAGTAGGTTTGAAGTAGAGTGACCATTATGGACTAATTAGAGGATTAGGATTTAGTGTCTCTCCTCAAAAAATTTCAAGAAGATAAAATCACATGATGATATGTGTAATATGGTGAAATGATTAAAGACAAAAATAGACTCAGTACAAGATATTATTTTGGGCTATAGTTTAGCATAATAATCTATTTGAAAGGATCTAAGTAAACATGAAGTGGGGAAAATATTCAGACATGAACCAAATGATCCCACTATCATTGAGGATATTCATTCCCCCAACCACATACCGTACCCAAGGAAATAATTTTTTTCAATAAGTTTTATCCTAAATATGAATCAAATAACATCTGATAACTTTATATTACTGTAACTTTAAAGGGTACAATTGTATGTGATTTCTATCTATAAACACCCACATACCACCATGTTGTGATGGGTATGATGTATAATATCCTCAGATGTAATGAACCGAATCCGGAGCCCCTCAACTGGTTCCCCATACCACGTTCACCACATGACCTCCGGCCCATTTCCCCAAACGCCAGAGGCTGCCGACATACAGCGAGGGCCTTGGTGAGTCATTGGGGAAACTATGCCCTCATTTGTTAAAATATATGAGGGAAAGGAAATAACAATAAAAAGCGGAAGTAATAACCATCATACAATAACTAAAACTAAACAGTGGTAGAAAATAATATATACTAATGAAGATAATGATGCAGCATGTACAAGCATCTAAGGAAAGCAGAAAACACAACAACATGCTGAAATACAACAGAGAATTAAAGTATGAAATGTAAACAGTAACTCCAGCAGCATCACAAGCCTAAGCTCGGTCATATGATCTCTTGCTCCAACCAGAAATCATGTACTTGAAGTAGAAGGACCACGATACATGTCCACACCAACAACCATATAACTTGTTTTGGCCAAAAATAAGGACCCAAACAGGGTGTGAGACTAATCCCAGTCGGCATCCAACACAGGATCTGTACCCTACTGTCAGTGAGTAATATAGTAGAAGTAATGAATATAAATTCAGTAATAAACTAGAAGTACAGAAGTAAAAAATCCTAACAATTACAATTCATATTTATTTAAAAATTAATTCATTCATTTAATTATACAAACTTGGAATCTAGAAAATCTCACTATTCTATGGTAAACTGGTAACACAACAGGCTTCAAAAGACTACCTAAACAAACAAGCCTGCCAATAGATCCAAGCTTGTGATTTGGCTTGGTAGACTCATCTAAACCAACAAAGAAATCTACATTCACACTAACTCTCTAGGTGGCTCAAACTAGTAGACCCTTATAGTCAAGTAAACATACAAAGGAACTGACACTCTGGGAAGCACTCATGTCGATTCCCCTGTGGTCTTGCAATGATAGCTACAAACACTCTGAGGAAGATCTTACATCTAATTCCTCCTATGGTATCGATACACACATAAACTAAAAATAATCTTAGGAAGCACAAAGTATAATTCCTTTAGGTCATGTGAACGAAACTAATTCCAACCGTCCCTCTAGAGAAGCACTTAATCTTCTATTCCCTCTTTGGTGTCCCGCACCAGGTTCTCACAGCCACGAGCAATCCAGTCATGTGTAAACTACTATCACCAGCCCTAAGTAAGTTTATAAACTACTTGGATAAATGATATAATGCATCAATCACCCTAAAAATGCAGGGAACACATGTAATCGTTTATAACAAGAAAACTAGAAAATTAAATAGGGGTTTCCTTGAAGGAAAATGGTGCCAAACTGCAATAAACAGCCAAACAGGGATAACACCAATGGGGTGATCCTCAAACATGAAAATAATCATATATTTTTATCAGTTAACCATAAGCTAACATGAAATCTAAGGAAATTAAACAATATGACCAAAATCCCAAACCGGGATACCTGGAACAGGGGAATCTGGCACTTTTGCACAAAAACTAAAATACATTCAACGTAAGGAAACAAACCACCTAACTCAATCCTAGGAGATCAATATACTTGACCCCCGAAACTTGAATCATCCTAGAATGGAGTAGACCTATAAAAACATCTAAAAAATTCATCCTACAATAACTCTCCTAAGACAAAGAATCAGGAAACGAGTCCAAAGAAGAACCAAGAACTCACCACTACGATTCTAGTGAAACTGACGATGTTCGATTCAGATAACTGGTGATAGATCGGCGCCTCGGAGAAGATTCAACATTCCTTAGATGCTCTGGATAGAATTAGGCAATGAAGAAGATCGAAATAAGGATTAGACGAGATCCCAATCTATTTAACGAAAAAAAGAAAGTACGCGGCATGTACTTATGGAGTACACGGGGTGTACTTGCCTTTTCCATACTCCAATTTAGGTGACCTCAAAGTCACCCTTACACGACTGTGTGTGTGGCCATGACATGGAAAGAACATGGCTTTATGTGGAATCAATGTACAGGGCATGTACATATAAAGTACACGAGGTGTACTCATAAAGTACATGACGTGTACTCCAAAAATTTCCAAATTTTCTTCTTTTTATCAAAAACTACCAGGAAAGGAAATAAATACCCGAAAAGAAGATCTAGGATCTTAAAAACTTCCCCCTTTAAATATATTCGTCCCCGAATTTCCTTACTAAGGTGGAGAAGAAAAAACCTCAAACAACTCTGTCCACTGTGAACGCATATCAGCATCCCTCTCCCAAATATCGTCATGTACATGGTCGTGCTGCCATTGCACCCATACCAAAGAAACAGATTGGACACATAGTATCTTTTCACAACGATCAACAATCCTAATAGGATTCTCATTGAATGATGAATCCTGCTCTAGCGCAACCTCCCCAGGTTGAAAAACATGAGACGGATATGAGAAATAGCATCAAAGCTCAGAAATATGGAAGACGTCATGAATAGCATGGTACCTATGATGTAACTGCATCCTATAAGAAAACAGCCCGACTCCCTTTAGTACCTCAAACGACCCAATATATATCGGTGAAATATTACCCTATCTCCTAATCCTATTATGTCCCAACCTCAGGGTAACACATAGAAAAACCTGAACTCCGACCTTGAACTCCAAAGGTCATCACTTTAGATCAGCATAAGATTTCTGCTGAGACTATGCAGTGGCCATCCTTTTCCGAATCAAATCTACCTATTATATAGTATCTTGAACAAGAAAAGGTCCCAACTTAGCTGCCTCTCCTGCCTCCAGCCAACATAAGAGTGAATGACATGACCTACCGTACAAAGCCACGTAAGGTTCCATCTAAATAGTTGATGGAAAACTATTATTGTAGTAAAACTCCACTAGAGGTATATGTCTCTCCCAAGAACCTCCAAATTGAGGAATCATGCTCCTAGCATGTCCTCTAGCACCTGGATCATGTGATCTGACTGACCACCTGTCTGGGGATGGTATGTTGTACTCAAAAGTAGTTGTGTACACAAATCCCTCTATAGAACCTTCCAGAAATGATCCATAAAGTTGGCGTCCATATCTAAAATGATAGAACTCATAACCCTATTCAAGCATACAATCTCACAGATGTACAATCGTCCAATATCATCAACACTGAAGATCTCCCTAATCGGCATGAAGTGAGAAACCTTTAGGAGCTTTTCAATGACAACCCATACTGCGTCATTCCCTCGAGGTGATCTTGGTAACCCTGTCACGAAGTCCATCGTGACATCATTCCACTTCCACTCAAGAATGGGTAGATACTGTAAATTCCCTTCGAGTTGCTGGTGCTCCTCCTTCACCTGTTGATAGGTGGAACACCTCATAACAAAACCAGCAACATCTCTCTTCATACCAGGACACCAATAATGATGTTGTAGATCACGATACATCATGGTTACGCCAGGATGAACTGCCCAAACTGAGGAATGAACATCTTGAATAATCTCCTCACATATATCTATTGTCACCCATTCGCGTCCCTTGAAATGCAAGATCTCAACCTCGTCTACAGTCCACTTAGGAGGAGGGTCCTCTCTTGACATGCTTTCCCATTTGACTTGGACTTCAGAATTTGATAGCTACCTCATTCCAACTCAGTCCAGAAGGGTAGAGGTAACAACTTCAGAGGAGAGAAAATTCTGACCCTATCTGTCGTGCACCTCCAAATGAATTTTAGAGAACATAGCCATAAGCTTCCACTCACCAATAGCCTTTTAAACTTCCTTTATCTATGTCCCCCTACTCAGTGTGTCTGCCACAACATTCCCTTTCCTAGGTGTATAAGAAAGGTCAAAATCGAAAGACTGTAGGTCCTTAACCCACCAACATTGTGTCAGATTCATGTCACGTAGCGTGAAGATATTCTTGAGGGTCTTGTCATCAGTATATACCACAAAATGCTCTACTATAAGATAATGTCTTCAACAACACAAAGAATGAACAACTATAGCCAAATCCAGGTCTTGCGTAGGATAACTCCTCTCATGAGGCCTCAACTGCTAAGATCCATATGCAACAACACGATCCTCCTGCATAAGCACTACTCCATGCCCGATTGAAGATGAATCATAGAAAACTGTATAACTCTTGCCCAGATCTGGAAAAACTATAATTTGTGTTGAAGTCAATCACCCCTTCAGCTCCTGAAAGGATGAATCGCAGGCTTCTGACAAAACATACTTCACCACATTCTTATTCAATCCTATCAGAGGCACTAATAAGCGTGAGAAGTCTGATATAAACCACCTTTAGTAACCAACCATCCCAAAGAAACTTCATACCTCGAAGATATTCTCCCGTTGCTCCTAGGTCACTACAGCTCTCACCATCACTGGGTCTACTGATAGTCTTGTCTCTGAGATGACATGACCAAGGAAGTGAATCTCGTCCATCAAAAAGTGTCACTTTGATATCATAGCATATAACTAAGGACTGCTTAGTGTACTCAAAACGATCACAAGATGGGTAGCATGGTCGTGTCGAGTGTGAGAGTACATCAAGATATCATCCACGAAAACCACCAAGAAATAATCCATGTAAGGATGGAAAACATTGTTTATCAGTTCCATGAAAACTAATAGTGCGTTTGTGATACCAAATACAATAACCATAAACTCATACAGACCATACCTACTCCAAATGACTATAAGAGGTAAATTAGATTGTTTGACAAGCAACTGATGATAGCCAGACCTCAAGTCGATCTTCTAGAACACTCTATCTCCTCGAAGCAGATCAAAGAGATCATCTATTCGTGGAAATGGAAATCTGTTCTTGACCATCAAATGGTTTAGCTTCTGATAATCCACACAAAGCCGTAAAGTACCTTCCACCTTCTTTGCAAATAGAATGGGCGAACCACAAGGAGAAGTACTAGGTCTAATAAAACCATTTACCTGCAACTCCTCCAACTACTTCTTCAGCTCTTGTAACTCAGGTGTAGCTATCCTATAAAGAGATATGGATACCAATGCTCGTCCAATAACATGCTCAAAATAAAAGTCTACCTCTCGTATCGGAGGCAAAAATGAAAAGTCTTCTGGAAAGACATCTTGAAAGAGATCAACCACTAGAGGAAAATCTATTTGAGAAGTCCCATGGTCATCCATAAATAAGCTAGAAATCTGGGACATAACACCGACCAACCCATGATGCTCTGGTCCAGCTCTGCTCACCTGGACATCCCATTCACCCTCATGAAGAAAAGATCAGCACTCTGGTGATGTGAAACTCACCCTAGAGTGATAGAAATCGACAAAGGCCTAGAAGGGAACTAACTGGTCCATACCATGAATGAAATAATAGCCTTTCATCTTCAAAACATAGAGATTCCACTAAAGATCACACCCACCAACCTCAAGGGGGTAGTCTAAGCACTCATGCATGCTAGCAGTTCTAATTCCCAAGGTAGTGTCTAGCGTCATCATATCCTCAGAAGTATAAACAACAAGTCTAAGGATTTCCACAATATGAACAGAAATAATGCAATGAGAAGCTTTTGTATTGAAAATTGTAGAGGATAAAAATGAGGCAACTAAAATCATACCTTGACTATAGATGGCATGGGATCATACTCCTGATGAATCTGCTATACCGCAAAAGTCTGGCCTACACCAAAGCCCAGTGTAGCAGCCTGAGATCCCTGAGCTGACCCACCCTGAGCCTGACCACTATCTCCATGACCTCTACCCTGGCTTGAATGACTTGAAGAACTCTATCCCCCAGTCTATTGTGGAACTGGTAATCCTGCTCTTGTATGCAGATTCGAAACTGACCCTCCCTCACTAGCTGCTGGAAGGAAAACCCTGTAGAAACGATGCAGATGACCCATCTTGCTGCAAGATCGGCACTCCACTGGGTCTCTCGAGCACTAAGTCTTATTATGCCCACTTTTTCCACAATTATAGAAAACCACTTTGTTTCCAGAAGGATGATCTCATCTACCATAAGGAATACCTCTCTTCCTCAAGTCATCTCATGTAGACTCTCAGTGGCGCTTCCTTATGTCTATTGGAAATGAATCAGCCCTGGATGTCGAATCGCCCAAGCCCGTAGCTCCAGTATCCCTCATATTTTTCTCTGTTATAAGCACTTTTTTGACTATAAAACTAATATAATTTAACTGAAAGACGTTCACCTGGGATCCGATGTCCGGTCTGAGGCCTTCCTCAAACCTCCTTGTTAAAAACAGCTCCTCATTCCCCAGAACGGGAGTGAAATGCTGTAAATCTATAAAGAGAGAATAATAATCAATAATTATGAGAGTAATATGCTATATGTTCATGAAATCTCTGGCTATGTCAGCCCTCAGCGTCTCCGGGTAGAAGTAGTCATAGAACGTATGCTGAAACTCGTCCCAATCCATAACATGTTGGAACCCCGCCTGTGAAACCACATCCCATAATCTCTTGGCATAATCTCACATCATATAAGTTGTGAGCTTCAATATCCTCTCCGGAAGAATCTATAGGTGCTCGAAGATAGATATCCTGGCTTCTATCCATGACTCCGTAGCCTGTGGTCCTCCATCCCCTGGGAATGTGGGAGGATGCTGCTACTGAAAAACCAGCGTCTTCAATACCATAGACGGGGATGGTTTTTGAGCCCCCTGGAAGGTCTGCATGAATCTCATGAAACCCTCTCTGAACTGAGAATCGACACTAGTTTCTGGAATCACTGCAGGTGTCATGTAAGGAATAATAAGCGAAAGTACTGGTAGTCCCTGATCTTCCGTATCAGGCGTACAATCACTGACTGGTTCCTGACGTGCAACAAGTGGAAGTCTTGGCGGCGTGAGTCTGCAAGGTCACAATCATACCTTCATTAAAGTTGAACATAGTTTCAACATAAGAGGGTAAAATGGAACAGGAGAGAAAAACTCTAATATTTGGGGAAAACATGACTACACGGTGTGTTTCCTAAAATTTTACACTGGGCGTGTACCTTGGCCATACATGGCTGTGTAATCCACCAAGCTACATGGATTGTTCTCAAACAACTAGGTGTGTACCAAACCTTTTTCTCCCTGCCTAGTTACTCCTACAAGACAAGGAACATAGACTTTCCCAGTAGGAAACTACACGGTGTCTTTTTCCACTATATGGCGTGTACTTAATATTTTTCCCTTGTCTCTGTCGTTAGTCACACGGACTGGTACACGGACCACTACTACACGGAGTGTCACCATGGTACATGACATGTTGTCATGTAGATTTCCCAACCCAGGTATTCAACTACATAGATAGGTCACACAGAAGGTATGTACACGACATTTACATGGAAGTACACGGTGTGTAACCATGAAAAGTAGTTCTTCCTGAATAGAAGAACACATGGCGTGTGTTCATAAGACCACACACCATGTTATCTGGTTTTCTGGGTAGTATACATACAAGAACCCCCAAAACCATAGAAAAAACACTAAAACAGGAACCTATGTGCCAAATTCTGATCCGTGGGGGCCCATACTCTATGCAAATCAAAGTGTGGCATCATAACAATGCATATAACAAGTAAACAATATAACAAACTCAGTATCCACCAAATTACAATCCTCGAGGGCCCATAACACCTCTAAGACCAATGTTTCGCTTCTTTGATAAAGAACCTCTAAAAAAACGATACCATATCAATATAGCTGGTATTCTATCACAATAGTTATCACAACAACATGCATAGTCTATCACAAATTCTTTCAAATCAGTATGAAACATATAATGCAATTTATATGGCATGGAAAAATGCATGACATGTGATTTTCTAACAAGTGCCTATATGAATCATGAGATGGAACACCCTCACCTCATTGGGTTGCAACAAAATAGAACCACAATCATATAAACAGTAAAAGCACAACAAAAGTGCACCACCCAATGGTGAAGTCCATTAAACTATAACATTTTCAAAACTTGAAAATTGAAATATTTGAGGTAACCTGGATTTTTTCCTGTATATGGGTTCTAGAACTCCTGGGAAAAGATATTTACAACTTACCTATTCCATCCTATCCCTGTCTAATGTCACTAAACAATGAGTCAATAGAAAAGAAAAGAAACCTCCCTCTGATACCATTTTGTACGACCCAAATCTGGATCCACTCAACTTTTTCCCCATACCCGGTTCACCACATACCCTCAAGTTCATTTCCCTTAACACTAGAGGCTTCAAACTAGTAGAGAGGGCCCTGGTGAGTCATTGGGGAAACTATTACCTCATTTGGTAAAGTAAACAAGGGAATGGAAGTAACAGTCAATAGTGGAAGCAATGAACAATATACAATAACTGAAACTAAACAACAGAAGCAATGAATATATAATAATGATGATAATGATGCATTAGGTACAAGTATATAAGGAAAGAATCAAACACAACAACATGCTGAAATACAACTGGGAAACAATGTATTAAAAATAAACTATAACTCTAGCATCATCGCAAGCCTACGCTCAGTCCTATGATCTTCAGCTCCATGCAGAAATCATGTACCTGAAGTAGAAGATCCACGATCCCTATCCACACCTACAACCATATAACATATTTTGGCTGAAAATAAATACCCAAATAGGGTGTGAGACTAATCTTAGAAGGCAGCCACCATAAGATTTGTTCCCTTCTATCAGTGAGTAATATAGCTGAAGTAATGAAAGTAAATGTAGTATTGAAATAGGAGTACACAAGTAAACAATCCAACCAATTACCATTCAAATTATCTTAAAAATTAATTCATTCATTTAATTAAACAACCAAGGAATCTAACAAAACTCTCTATTCCATGGTAAACAGGTAACACAGCTGGCCTCAAAAGACTGCCTAAACAAACATGCAAGCCAATAGATCCATGCTTGTGCTTTGTCTTGGTAGACTCATCTAAACCAACCAAACAATACACATTCACACTGACTCTATCGATGTCACAAACTTGCAGACCCCTATAGTCATGTAAACATACAAAGGCATAGACACTCTGGGAAGCACTCACATCGATTCCCATGTGTTCTTCCAACGATAGATACAGACTCTCGGAGGAAGCCCTTACCTCTAATTAATCATGTGGTCCTGATATATGCATAAACAAAGGACACTCTTAGGAAGCACACAGTACAATTTCTGTAGGTCCTGCATATGAAACTAATTCCAACAGACCACCTAGAGAATCACTTAATCGTCTATTCCCCTCTTCGGTCTCCCGCACCAGGTTCTCACTGGTCTGAGTAGTCCAGTCGTGTGTAATCAACTGTTAGCAGACGTAAGTATGTTTAGAAATTACTTGTCTAAAATCAATAATGCATCAAAATCATTAAAATGTGAGGCAACACATGCAATTAGTTATAACAAGAAAACTAGTAATTGTAATAGGGTTTGCCTTGCAGGAAAACTCTGCCAATCGACGATAAACATCCAAATAGGGATAACACCCATGGGGTGATACTCAAACATGGAAACAAGAATATATTATTATCAATTACCCTTAATCTAAAAATAAATGTAAGGAAATTAAACAATATGACCAAAATCATTAACCCGAGATACACAAAACATGGGAATCCATCACTTTTGCACAAAAACTCAAAGACATTCAACGTTAGGAAACAAACCACCTATATTGATCATAGGAGATAGATATACTTGAACCTCAGAACATGAATCGACCTAGAGTGGGTTAGATCTGCAAAATCAACGAAAACATTCAACCTATGATAACTCTCATAAGAGAATGAATTACGAAACGTGGATAAATAAAAACCAAGAACTCACCGCTGCGATTCTATTGCAACCGACGGTGTTCGATTCGGATAACCAGTGACAGATCGGTGACTCGAAAGAAGATTCAGCCTCCTCAGATGATGTGGAAGGAATTGGGAGAAGAAGATGTTTTAAATAAGGATTAGACGCAACCCCAGTCCATTTAACTGGAAAAAAGAATGTACACTGCATGTACTTATGGAGTACATGGCATGTACTTTCCTTTTACATAATTCGCTTTAGGCGGCCTAAAATTCACCCTTACATGGACGTGCGAGTGGCCATGACATGGCCAGCACATGTCTTCTAGTGGCATTGAAGTACACTGTGAGTACTCATAAAGTACACGATGTGTACTAAGAAAATTTCTGGATTTTCCACTTTTTCTCAAAAACTACTAGAAAAGGAAAAACAAACAAGAAAAGAAGATACATGTTCTTACATCAAATACCAGCTAAAAAACAATGTCCTCCCAAAATATCT
Source organism: Viscum album (assembly GCA_963277665.1). Classification (NCBI taxonomy): domain Eukaryota; kingdom Viridiplantae; phylum Streptophyta; class Magnoliopsida; order Santalales; family Viscaceae; genus Viscum; species Viscum album. The sequence goes on from OY728131.1 coordinate 1,200,290,288, forward strand.
CATCATAGAGGGGATTGAGGTAGCTTATGAGCTGATTTCTGAGTTTTAGGATCAACTTAATGTTCCAGATATTACAACGGTCAAAGTTTCTAATGGATATTTCATAACATGGCTATATAATCTTATAAAGACACAATAGGTGCGTATTTAAATTTTTTTATCATATGATAAAATGTTAGAGTTGATGATAAAATTTAATATGTGGGTAATGATATTATAGATGGATACAGTAATGCATAAACAGAAGGATGAATCCAAAAAATCTTGTGAGTTGACAAAGAAAAGAAAATGTCTTTTTGAGTGAACCTTCTCCCCAAAAGTTCTAGTGAAATAGTTTTTATCTTTAAAACTTCATGAACATACCAAATTTAATGATAAAACTATTTATTACATCGAATATGAAGAAAAAAATATATGGAGATTCTTTGATAGAAAAAATTAGTATTGATAATCTAAATGAGGTTCTCAAGAATTAAAGGTTGGTCATCTTAGTTTCGAATATATAAATAAGGTACATATTAATATTACATCTATCCAAACAGTTACTTAATATTTTTATTAAATTAAATAACTATTCTTATTTAATATATGAGTTTAAATCACAACTATATAAAGGTAATATCATGTGAAGCATGATTTGGATTCATAAATCCATGTATAATTTCCCTTCTAGAACATACATTTAATGGGGATGCAATTAAGGACAAAAAATACGAGTTAATAGATGTTTTTAATAAAAAATCACAAGACAATAAACACTATTTAATTCCTAAAATGAAAAGTTAAAACACTACAATCTAATAACATAAAATTTATTTTTAACTTTTTCATTAATTAATTGTATTTTTGGATGCACTTGATGTTGATGGCTGTAAATATAGACACCCCAAATATTTATTTTCTGGATCCAATGCCTGGATAAGAAACCAGCTGACCATGCATGATCTGTGTTATGAATGTGTAATACTCTCGAGTGAACATTTTATAGATAAATATTGAATTATATGTTCAGTCTATGTTTTAAAAAGAGATGTATTATTATAGGGTGATTTCTCAATATTGGCTAGATCATGGCATGTAGGTATTTCCTAGACGGACAAATCCTTTAGATTACTAAAAATAGGAAGAAGGTATATATATAAATATTTAAATATAAAAAATTGAAAACAATTTACTTATCTTTGTAAACGTTTTTACAATTTTGGAAACAAGAAAATCACAAAAAAATTGGATATTATGTTTGGAAATTTAGGGAATAAATCAAAAATCATGAAATTATTAGAATCCACCAATATGAAATTTCCAAAGGTAATTAAATTTTCATTAAATATACTTCATAGAAATATTATTCTATATTTTATAATCTTTTTCAAGATTTTTGAAAACCAATTTACTAAAAAAAGATATCAAATTGTTTATATATGAGTGAAAAATAAACATTTTTTCAGAATGTATACTGCTGAAAATTTTACGTGTTTACTACATTGTTTGTGATTTAGTAGGAGTTATGATATTCCAAATATATTTTGGTTATGAAGATTTAGTGTCTGAATGATAATATAATATTTTTTATGTCTTTATCAAGGAGAAGTACAATGGAAGAAATCAATTTGTTTAGAAGTGTTGAACTATAAGAAAAAATTGTTGGGAAATTATGGAGGTGGAGGCAGAGGAAAAGGTGGAGGCGGAGTTAGATGCAGGGTCAGATACAGAGGTGGAGATAGAGGAGTGAAAGAGGTAGGGTTAGAGTCATAGTCAGAGTCAGAGACCAATATAGAGGAGCAGGGAAAGGAAAAGATTGAGGTGGAGACCGAGGCATAGTAGGATAAGAAGAAATAGGTTGCAAACAATAAATTTTTTGGGAAATGAATAATAATGAGGATCAAACCATGATTGTGTTTGAGAAAAATTCCATCAATGTGCAAACAACACTTTTCACTTAAGATAAGATCCATTTTGAAAGTATTTCTTATGACTTATTGAAATATTTTTTTTCCACCACTAGTTTATGTGATTTTATACAGGGTAGTAATCCACCAGTAAGGTCATTATATGTTTGAAGCTTCAATTTATCCACTATTTTTTTGAAGAAACATCTGTAAAACTCCCAATCAACAAACATATATATAATACCAAATTAATGTTTGAAAAAATATGTTTGTAATCAACCACAAATGATAGTAGGTGTAAAAAAGAACAATTGGAGGAAAACCATCGTTGATATATTGTGGTCATTGAATAGGGATGGTGTCAATGTGTCTACTATCATTTTAAATTTGACATTTAAATATAATAAAGCATCACTTTCAGAAAATTGAGAAAATGTACTCTGATTATCTTGATAACTTGGGAAAATGATTCATAATTCATTTATGATATGTATAAATCAGTCTCATATCAAACTCATACATGATTCCACCTATATGGATCAATGTGTTTGTTTCTAGTTTAAAATTACATTTTAGTAAAAACACATGTTGAAAAATAATAACCAAGGAAACATGATTATATTTTCCAGGTAATTTAGTAAAATAATAAATGAGTGATTTTCAACATTTAGAATTTGGATTCACCTTAATCTGAAGCACGTTGTGTCTCCTATGACTCCAAGTGTGTAGTTTTTTTCAAAATTATCAATAATTTTAGTGAAAAAATCACTAACATGATCAAAACCAAGAAAATTATTTTAGATTATTTTGTTACAATAGAAAAATGATCGATAAGTCATTTTTTATGTGAATGAAATAATTATATCTCATTCTGATTCATGGTGTGACTGGTACGACCCGAAGTGTCTGTTTTCAGTTTAATATTATCATTTTAATACAAAATAAGTTTCACTCACTAAAAACCAAGAAATAATTCTCATATTGAATTGATAATTTGACAAAATGATTTATTTTTCATTTTGGATATTTATTAATTATCTTCATGTCAACCCCACACATAATGCCACTTGTATGGCTCAATGTGAATGTTTTCAGTTTAATATGTAATTAAAAAAAACAAATAGTGTACTAAAAACTGAGGAAACATAATCTGATTGTTTTGATCATTTAGGAAAATGATCCATGAGTCATTTAAGACATGTATAAATCATCCAAACCTCAATCTGATGCACTTTGTGACAAGTCTTACTTCAGGTGCCTCTTTTTAATCAAAATTGACATTAATTTTAGTGAAAAAAACAACTGACATACTTTAAAATGATAAAATGCATTAAGAATGTTTTGTTACCTTAGTAAAATGAATCATAAGTACCTTTTGACATGTAGTAATTGGCCAAACCTCAATACGATGCCCGGTGTGACAAATATAACTCCTTGGGTCTGTTTTTAATTTAAAATTGAAATTTTAATACAAAAAAAGTGTCGATCACTGAAAATAGAGAAAATGGACTCATATTTTCTTGATATTTTGATAGAATGATTCATAATTTATTTGTGATATGTATGAATCAGACTCACTTCAAACCAACACATGATGCCACATGTATGGATCAAAGTGTGTGTTTCTAGTATAACATGACATTTTAGTAAAAAAACCAATGTCATAATAAACACTCTGGAAATTCATATTTGTTGTTTTAGTATATTAGTAAAATGATACATGATTCATTGGGAACATGTATAAATCAACTGCACTTAAATCTGATGCACAATGTGTCCATTATGACTTCAAGTGTGTCTTTTTATTCAAATCTGTCATTAATGTTTGTGAAAAAAACAATTTACATACTCAATTATTATTGTGTAGAATTCAACCGCTCCTCAATTTGATGCACAGAATGACTGATTTTACTCCATGTACTCGTTATTAGTTTAAAATTGTCAATTTAATAAAAAAAATGTCAATCAATAAAAACTGATAAAACATTATTGGTACGTATTGATAATTTTTAAAAATTATTCATATTTCCTTTGTCATGTGTATGTATCAATCTCATGTAAAACCCACACACAATGTCACTGGTATGGATAAATGTGAGTGTTTCTAATTTAAAATTAATTTTTTTGTAAACAACACATGTTGAATTCTAAAAACTAAGGAGACACATAATAATTGTTTTTATAATTAATTAAAATGATTATAAGTCATTCTGAATGTGCATGAATCAGTTATACCTCAATATGATGCATTGTGTGACTGGTATAACTCCAAGTTCATCTTTTTATTTAAAAATTGTTATTAATTTTAGTGTAAAAACTAATGATATACCCAAAACTAAGAAAACATAACCAAATTGTTCATGAAATTTATTACAATTATCCATATTTCATTTTGGATTTTTTGGAATCGGGCTTACCTCAATCAGATGCACAATGTGACTGTTATGATGCAAAGTGTCCATTATCAGTTTAAAATTGACATTTTGATACAAAAATGTTTCACTCACTTAATACTGATAAAACACACTCATATTGTATTGATAATCTTCAAAATTATTTATAATTTATTTGTTATGTCTATTAATCTGTCTCATGTCATACTCACACACTATTCCACCTATATGAATCAAAGTGTAGTTTTCTATTTAAAATGACAATTTATTAATAATCACAACTGGTATAATTGAAACTGAGGAGACACATTCATATTGTTTTGATACATTACGAAAATGATCTATAGTGTATTTGAGATGTGTAGAAATCACCTACACCTCAATCTGAAGCACAATGTGGCCAGTATGACTCAAATTGTCTTTTTTAAGCAAAATTTACATTAATTTTGTTGAAAAAACAATTGAAATACTCAAATCCAAGAAAACACATTCTGATTGTTATTTCTCATTTATAAAAATATGCAAAAGTAATTTTTAAATTGTAGGAATTAGTCGCACCTCAATCGGATTCCCAGTGTGACCAGTATGACTACAATATCCCTTTATCAGATTAAAATTCACATTTTAAAACAAAAAAAATTAACTCATTAAAAAAATGAGAAAAGACACTCATATTGACTTCTTAATTTGGGAAAATGATTCATAATTCAGTTTTCACTTGTATGAATCAATCTCATGTTAATCCCATACATGATGACACCTTTATGTCTCAAAGTTCATGTTTCGAGTTTTAAATGACCTTTTAGTAAGAAAATTATAATAAACAAAATAGGGGAAACAATTCTAATTGTTTTGATATTTTAGAACTGTGATCTATAAATCATTTGAGATTTTTAGAATTTAATATCATGAAAATCAGATGGACGATGTGAGTTGTATAACTCCAAGTGTTTGTTATCACTTTAAAATTGACATTTTAATACAAAAGTTTCCACTCACTGAGAACTAAGAAAATATGATTGTATTGTCTTAATAATTTTAAACAATGATTCATAATTAATTTGTTATGTGTAAGAACTGATATCATGTCAAACCGACACACAATGCCACGTGTGTGGCTCGAAGTACATGTTTCTAGATTAAAATTACATTTTAGTATAAAACACATGTGGTGCACTCAATTTTGAGTAATCAAATTCTAATTGTTTTTATAATTTATGAAAATGATCTATAAGTCATTTGGGATGTTCATATATGTTCCACACCTCAATATGATGTACGATGGGATAGATATGACTATAAGTGCTTCCTTTTATTCAAAATTGACATTAATTTTAGTGAAAAAAACAACTAACATACACAAAATTGAGAAAAAATATATTTATTATTTTTTAATTTTTGTGAAATGTGGCATAAGTCATTTGTGACAAGTATGAATCAACCGCATCTTAGTTAGACACACCGTGTGACCGGTATGGTTCCATGTGAACCTTTTTATTGAAAACTAACATTAACATTAACCAAAAAATAAATACCATACTCAAAACTGATAGAATGGGTTCATATTGTTTAGGAATATTAGTAAAATTATCGAAAATTCATTTGTGATGTGTAGTAATCAGTCGCACCTCAATTCAACTCACAGTGTGACCGATATGGATCAAAGTGCACCTTTATATCCAAAATATACATTAATTTTAGTAAAAAACAACTGAAATTATTTATAAGAGTGTTATATCTAGTATTTTGTTAGAAATTTTATTTCATTTAAATTTAGTATTTGTATCTTAATTTGGTAATTTCTATTTGCGTTTCTAGTGATGCACTATGCTGCTATAGCACATTGAACTAGTTTCTATGGCTTCAGTGTGATATAGCATCATAATTAAGTTCACAACTTTATCAGCACTATTAAATGAATTGATAAAGATATCCTTTATTAGTGATTCGATAAGAAATGATTTAGTAATCCTCTATCAGTTCTTTTAAAATAATTTATAAAGATATCATTATTAGTGATTATAAAAGTACATATAAAAGAATATTTTTTAGTACATTTAAAATAATTTATAATTGAATCAGAATCCGCACTTCTAAAAGTGATGATAAATGTACACTATAATTAGTTCTATTCAAATTTATAAAAAATTATATTTTATCAGTGATTTTATTTTCAGTAATAAGGGTTCCCTTAATCAGTGCTTTTCTATCACTGATAAAATCCTTGTCCTTTTAACCGTGATGATTTTGTCAGTGCTTTTCTATAAATGATAAATGAATTTTCTAGCACTTTTAATGGAATGTTTTGTAGTAGTGTATCCTCAAAAACGTATCAATTTCAATGACCCATCATTAGTATTGATTGGTCTAAAGTGACGAAACTCTATAAAATGAGATGAACTATCTATAACATTCATCAAAACCTCCTGATGGTTCCTGAATTCCACAGCAGGATTACCCCTCATGGTCTTAGTGACTAAATAGTCTAATAATATTTAATATACATCCCTCTAAGTCACTTTCTGATACCGACAATCCCGATTTAGAATATCCCACTAGCATTTTATGGATCCTAAATGTATGTAAGTAGGGACTTTCACTCTCAAATCTAGAGTTCTCTTTAGATTCTCAAATATAGACATAACATCTTGAACCCATAAATCTACAACCTATGGTCCCCCATTTCTAAAAAATGTGGGTGGATGCTGTTGTTGGATCTCTGAATTCAACTCTATCATAGAAGGGGAAGATCACGAAGGTTCCAAAATCTTCTTCATCAGTAGTAAAAAATTTACATGAAACTAGAAATCATCTTCCATGTTATGAACACGAATAGGTTCCATAAGAGGAATTAGTATAGTATAACAAGCATCTTAGGGCCCACCACCTCTAGGGAATGGTCTTCACCTCCCTCTCGATGTATGATCTAAGGATGTCATGGTGGAATTGGTCTACAAATGGAAAACCCACACCTAGGATAAGATTTTATAATGGTATAATCCATCTATTCAATAATATAACAGGTACATGACCTTTCTATATAATAGTTTCATCCTTCTATAAGATAAAATATTCAGGTATTAGTGATTGAAACATTTATATAACATATAAGAGTTGTTACATTCTTCCGACTTATGAGGCCGATACTGGGTCAAGTTATGTCTTTTTGAATTTCATTTTCATTTTTTCAAATTCATATCCATAAGGACAAATATAAATTATGAACCAAAGGGTGTAATCCACCCAATCCATACCATTACATGCTCCAGTCCATACAGGTAATGGTCAATGTCTCAATGACCCATAGTTGTCAGCTTATGGTTTCTGATATAATTTAAATATGGAAACATTATCTTGGTTATGAGTAAACTCTATGTAACAACTAGGTTTCTCAATTACCTAAAATAATTATTCTCTCATGGAAATTATATTTATTGTAATCAAATTACCCATACAAATCATAGGCCATGAAATCACATAATTCTCTTATATTTCATGGCATATGCATGGCCTGGAAATTCCTTACAAGGTGCCTAACATGATTCATGCTCAAGGGTTCCTTGACCTCAACTCCTAATTCTAATGAATAAAGATTAAATTCGTATATATCAATCATATCATCATAATTCATTTTAATCACCCAATAGTGGACTAAACTAAAAAATAATAATCAGAATTTAAAAAATATAAAATTTCTTTAGAGGGAAATTGAATTTTATCGATATAAGGTTAATCTAATCCCAGGATAAACTCAATAACGAACCCTAATTACTTCTTAATATCATCAACATTTTTTCAAAATAGTAATACAATAAATTAATGAAGCTCTGATACCACATTGTGAAATCCCATACCTTAGTACTAATTAAAGGGTTCCCCGAGTCTAGGGGGGACACATGGCCTCATGTCCATCTCCCTGAATTCCATAGGCTTCTGACTAGTAGTGAAGGCCTAGGGTGTGTCCACAGGGAGGCTATACCATCATATATATTGTGGAGCACATAAGATATATAATAACAGATAAATAATGGAAGCATATATAATCATGTGGTATGACAAAAATGGACACAACAATGACTAGACTAGTAACCCACCATAGAAAAAGATGATATTACATCCAACCAATAATAATTATCAAATAACTCAAAGATAAATCATATAAAAAATATGATAAAGTTTTGCATGTCTCTAGAAAGATAGAAAAAAAGTATACATGGTAGAAGATAATATATTATATAAAAAAGTTACAAATAGGGAAAAATATTTCCCAAAATCCCAGGATCTAGCCCGGTCATCCTCTACCAAGATCCATCATAAGATATATAAAAAATTCAAGAATCTCTAAGTGGAAACTTCCCCTTATCTACACCTGCAAGCATATTGTTTATATGGGTTCCATTGGCACCCCTAATAGGGTGTCAGATAAACATAGTAAGACACCACCATCAATTTCAATAAATATCTAGTCTGTGTGAATAATATTACCGTTTGTAGATATAAATTTTAAGAGTAGTAATAAAAACTATAAAATGGTTTCTGAAGGAAAACATACTGAAACAACCTACTTCAGCTAGTACTGGAATATCTCTGAATGATTAACAGTGGAAGCAATGCCCATTATCAAAAGATTAGTGGATTCTATTCCTAGAATCACTTTTATAAGGGTCTCTAGGCCCAATATCGCATAATATGGACACCATTATAAATACCATATAATCTGGGATTCCATGCCCAATATCATAGTTGTATGGGATGCCATGCCTAATATAACATTTCTAAGGGATTCCATCCATATATCCAATTAGTAAGGGACACCATACCAATTATCACTTATAGGGACTTCCTACCCAAATCATATATCTATAAAGGGTTTTAATGATGAGTATCACATTAATATGAATGGATTCAGTTCCCATTTATATATCATAGGGAAAAGTTCTTCTTCCCAACTATCCATGGTTATAAAAAAATCATTTGATTTAATATAAGACAATAGTTAATTGATAATTAATTAATATTCAACGAATATACGGTGTAATCATAGTTTATCATAAGCATGTGATGTGGTCCCTCCACTCACCCCTGATCAATTAATGTTAATAACATAAGTGTGTCAGTCATGCTACAACATAATGATCAACCATTTTATCTAAGTTATCACTACATATAAGTTCATACCAAAAATAATTAGATGATGATTTGGTCATTTAATAATTCATAACCATAATGACAATTTGATGGGAACTCCTAATAGGGTGGAAACACATATAAGGAACCTAAGAATGTAACACCGTTCTCAAATAAGACATCTAATCTCAGGATGTTCCAATTTTGGGTCAACGCATTGTGAAACTATTATGCAAAACATATCACACACTATAATAACATAAATATGTGAAGGAATAATTATTAGAGAACCTATGTTATGATCGTAGTACTCTATTCGTCTAGTATAGACCATTGATTTTGTTCAGATCGATAGAAAACCAAATAAGGGATGAATGCCCAAAAAACAGGGAATATGATCATATATCATGATAGCGTTCTCAAGGGAATAAATAATAACAAATCAAGCTGAATTATAGAAGATCTTATTGAGAGGAATCTAATAAGACCAACAGAAGAAGAATCAAACTTTAGATGGAGGAGTTACTGAAGAACCTATCTTAAAGGAGGAAGAATCTATAATAGTATAGAAACCCACTACATGGTGGACAAAAGAAAAAAAGAGAAGAGGGGTAATGATTAAATTTTATTTAAGAGAAATTTTTTATCGATAATATATGGTTTACAAGATTTGGACACATGATGGGCCAAAACGTGCACTAATAGAGAACCCTTCACTATATAATCAATGAACCCCACATGGTTAGGACACATGATTTGGGAAACTGTGCACCAACTGTGTGATTCAGCTCTACAAAAAACTATAGACATCCCTCATAGGTGAATGTCCCACTTTTCATGTCTTGCTCAAATGGTGAAGCTCCCTGCTAATATCATTCAAGACCCACATGATTAGGGGTAACCATGTGTCCAACCCCTCCTAGTTTATTCTAACTGTGTGACCAATCTGTTTTTTCCACCAGTTGGTATTTTTTGAATCCTGACATGCCTCAGACACCCCCGTAACCTTTGTAACATCAACGGGAATCTAAATTAGGTCCAAATAAAAGGATTAGACCAAATTTAAAAGGATATATACCTAATAAAAATTCTGGATATTATAATAATAATTTTTTAATGATCAATTATTATTTATATTTCCTTTATTCTATCCATTCAGAAATTAAAATAGCATTCTTGCGTACATACAACCTACTATCTCCCTGAATGATTTAATTCCTTTTTCTAACTATTTCTATAAGGGATTACTATAAGTGTATCTATAATGAATATATGTTATACATAAATGATGATTATTATTTTTATTTATTTATCCATGATCAAAGTAAACAGATTGGGATTGTTGAACTCAAACATACATTAAATTCCAAGCAGTAATCATCTGATACTATGATTTTTATTAAAAATTGATTATAAATGGGTGTAGAAATTCTATAATTATATAACACATGGTCTGATTGAAATGATTATGGTTGTAAAATAAATATATAATATATATTTATTGATAGAACAATAGGTTCAAATGCACATGGAAAATTATGATACATGAGGTATGATATTTATATTATAATCCAATTTTTAATTAGAATTGTTTACTCATGAATTTACATTGTAAAAATTATATAATCCACATATAATAAATCCATTTCATTTTCTACCCTTATATTATTTATTTATTATATATTTATTCCTTTATTTTTCCTCACATTATGTATTCAATTTATGAAAATATTTTTTTAATGAAAGCTAACATTATTTCTCTAATCAATCTAAAATCAATTTTCTTCCATATCCATGTTTTATAAAAAAAATATCTCAAGATTTATTTTGATATCACATTATTATTTTTTAAAATTCATTTTTATCCATGATTTTATTATTTTAAAATTACTTTTAAATATAATCTTTTTTTTGAATAAGTTAATTTTTTATTTTTTATACAAATGTGTGGAAAGAATGTTTTCCTTTAACTTATAAGGCATGAGCAGAAATTCCCATTATCACGACTAATCTATACATTAATGATTAATTTAAAATTTTCCCAAGACCATTTGAAATAAGAAATTTTCTATAATATTTTATAAATTATATAATTTTTAAAAGTGATTTTCAATGTGGAAATGGTATTTTCCCGATGAAATGAATTTGTGATATTTTAAAAGAATTTTCATCAATGATAACATACATAGATGTTAATTATGATTTATGGCGAATATAATCCAATGATTCCATTATATTTCTTTCTTGGGATGATTTATGATTTCTAGGATGGGATTTTTATGAACCCCATTTATTTTAACATGTTATGATTTTTTGAATTGAAGAAATGTTTATGAAACTAGTTTCCTTTAAAGGATTGATGATGTGATGACATGGTGTGTTATTATGATCTTTTTGAACACATTTTTTTTTCATTAGGTGTTGTGTGGGACCAAAATTATATATCCCTAAAATTCATTAGGTAAATTATTATATCTCTTGGTATAATTATGGGTAACATGTTGATGTTCTTGATTCTCTATGAGAAAGAAGTTGATGTTATTGATCCTCTATGGGATACAAGTTGATGTGATTAATCTAATGCGATAAATAGTTATTGATGAATTATTAATTAAAGTTTTATAGTCTTTCAATTTTACCTTAAAATATGATGTATATTCTAAAATTATGATGGTGCCACACTTTTATAACGCGGAATTGTGGTTCAAAATGAATTTATGAATACTTCTCAGACTTATATTTCATGTCTTTAGAAATGTTAATTTGTATACCATGAATCATTTTTAAAAAAATTGATTGATTACATATGAATTTTTTAATTTATTGTTATGATATTTTGACATTGTGAAGATTTTATGATTTCATATGACCATCAATTGATGCTTCTAATGTTTTTTATAACTGAACTTCTATTCCCACCCTTTCATGTGATTCTTTTTCCTAGGTTATGAGGAATGATTTATGTAGGGTATGTTAATTAGGGTAAAGTTAGAAGAACATAATGAGATATGATGAATAATGTGTCTAAATAATATGGTTATGTATATAGCCTCCAAATACCCTAAACCTTCATGGTTATTGTGTAGATCATTCTTATATATGATGAATATTTGTCTAAAAATTGTCAATATTTATGTATAAAGAGATTACAACATTATAATTACCCAATAAAATGGGGTATATATAATTCCAAAAATTAATATCCACATCCTAATAAATCATTCATATGAATTTCACATTGAAAATAAATAAATATAAATAAAAAAGATAAAACTAGGGGAAATAAATGAGTTCTATTACATCATAAATAGGGTTACTAAAACGGAAAGTCGTATAGAGACCTAAAAATGAAAACATTACATAAAAATATCAAATGACATATTTTTTTTCTATTTTTTTATTATATGAATTATAAAAAATTTGTTTGGGAACGTTAAAAAAGGAATTTGGGAAAAGGAAATAGAAATTGAAAACACATCTGGTATTAGCTTTATAAAATTTAACCAATAAAGAGTAAAATATAATGGAACTCATTTCCAAAAATATGGCAACAAAAAAAATGTATAAAGGATAAAAAGTAATTATATTATTATGGTAGAAATATTAATTGATATATATATAGAAATTTAAAAAAAAATATTCTCAAGAATGTGAAAGATCAAGGAGGAACACCTACTTTATATTCTTCTTTCTTGAAATTCTCATCTAAAATCCTAAATAGTCTGGTAAAAATCCTTAAATACCATCCTTAGAGATTATTATTTATTATTATGTCTCTTATATTTCATTTTATCATGTTTTATTATTTTATTAAATTAATTTATTATGATTCAATCATTTTGAGGTAACTCATCTACTAGTTCCAAAACTGAGTTAATATAGTGGCTATGGTTGAAAACCAGATTTCAATGATTCCATAAGAAATCAAATTTTGTGTTATTGGTTTTATAAAAATAAAAAAACAATTTACATATATAGATCATTATAGAGTTAAAAATTTGAAGATTCTTCAATTTTTAGATTCTTTTTTAAAGTTATGAACTGTGACTGTTAAAACATAATATCATTTTTACTATGATTTTATTATAATTTTAGAATCTCTAAAACAATATTTTTTCATTATTATGTCATATTAAATCTTGAAATAAATTTTTAATAATAAAAATAGAGGAAAAAATTTAAAATAAACAATCATAATTTGTATTGGTAGAATAATACTTCTAGATGTTAATAAATATTTTTAGTTGTGTTTTTAAAAAGTGTAGGTAAACTATATAATATTAATGTTTTATAAAAATATTTAATTATATAATGAATTATATTTTATATATAATGATATTTATTATTAGATGTTTTAATATAGTGAAGTGGAAAATTAAAATAGGATCATGAGTTCTGAAACCCTTACCTTGCATATTGAGTTACCCTCTTAGGATTAAGCCTAAATCATTTAGTGGAGCAGATTTTGGTCAAAAAAAGAGATTATAGAAACAAATAAGAGGGCGAGAAAATTATTAATTTAAATAATTATTAATTTAAAAAATATAATATGTGTTGTCAAAAGGGTGATTGATTAGGGTTTATATAACTAAGGTTTCACAAACAACATCGGGCTAGCCCTATCCTAAGCATTAAATCTGGCTTGTGAGATTATATTACTAGTGTAACCTATACCTTGATATGATGAAAATCACAAATTAATTAAATAATAATAGGAGAGAACAATTTTAACTGATAAACACACAATATAAGCATAAAATCTTACCAAATAAAGACTCATTATGACCATTTCATATTTTGTAGGCCACCAATAAAAGATAAGTTATTACAGAAATTTTATTTTGCTAACCATGGATCATGAGAGAGATCAAATCCCAGTATTAAGAAAATAGTAAATGAACCAACATAAAGTAATGGAAACATAATAAAACGAAAAAATGAGGATTGGAGGCCTAATTGTTGATACATATAAAGGTGAACATAAAGCAAAATCCAAATCACCACTACCAATCTATCTTCTCAAGTGATTAATCTCTAATAAACACATCTATAAAAATCAAAACAAATAATTATCAGACATACTAAATTTGAATAAAATTTATAATCCTAAAATATGATGGGCCTGGGAAATGTTTCTAAGAAGGTATCCTTTCCACACCCATATATATCTTTTAAAAAATATTTAATTTTAAACTTGTATGAAAATAAAATTTAAAAATAAGTATTCCTCAAACTTTTTATTCAATAAAAAATTAAATTAGTTTAAAAGAACATTAACTTCACTAAAACCCAATGTTTTACCATTGTTATATTAAAATTTAAAAAAACAACTTTAAAATTAATGGAATATTTAATATGGGATTGAAAATTTTCAAATTGTTTTTAAATACTACATGTATATCATTTTAACGGAAAAAATTATAACAGATGCATAAAAATACTCAAAAAAATTCTCTTACAACACAATTAAGAATCATGGGGACATAATATATTTAGGAAATATCAATAACACCAATAAAATAATCAATATAAAAAATACCAATGACGGATTGAAAACACTAACTCCCAATCTTACCCCCACTTGGACTAATAATTGGGGAACTCACATAATTATAATACAATTTGTATCTGGCCCACTATCCTGAGAATTACCATAATCTAGTGCATGAAGTGTTCCATGGTTTCTCACCTATATACCATGAATTCTCATGAAATATGTTTATACGTTACAAATTCAATTTTCTCATAATAATATAATCATATCAATCAATGAATTTGGTCATCCTCACCTCTGAACACCCTTTAAAGAGAAAACTCATTTTTTATGAAATACATGATATCATTTAAAAATTTCATCCTATGAAGAAATTAGTAAATAACCATTAACATATTTTTATTTATAAAACACACCATTTGGAATCCTCTTAAGGTATTAAATTTGAAAATTATTTTGAAAAGGACCCAACCCGGCCTCTGAATTCCATTTATAAAATTTATAAATTCATCATTTTGGAATAAGAACTATTAATCATTTTAAAATATCTAACATTTATTTTACCCCAAACCCTATTTTGAAAGAATCAAAGAAACCATTATCCATGAATTTTCCAATAATATATAATTATTAAATGGAAAAAATTTCTACATAAATTAAATAATTTCAATAAAAGATACTATCATTTAATAACTCATACATTTTATGTGTAGTGTATTCTAATAAAAGTGTTTCACTGTTAAAGTTGGTGAACATTATTTTTGGATCTAATGAAATACAATAATTACTTTTTTCATTTTTCAATTCATTTCAAATATACATAATTGAATTTATAAAACACATAATGCAAGTACTAAAATAAACTAAAAATCATTATTTTATGTTTAATGTAATAGAGATCGAGAATCCTACCTCATATCTGTAGATTTAATAGTATTTATTTCCAAACCACCTCTTGAAACAATGAGAAACTTGTAACAAAATGAGGAACCCTAAGACCATAAGGAAACCCAAATTAAAATCAAATAAAACTGAAATGAAAGTCACTTAGACCTATATAATATAAAAGGAAGAGAAAAAATTATTTCAAAAAAGAAATTTGATAATTATTATACAAAATTACCTAAAAAGTACAATAAGATCCCAAATTAAATCCATCAAATCTCTTAGTGAAGGAGGGAAACCAAAGGTAAAGGCTGTATAGAGTTACTTTAGTTGAGTGGGGAAGAGAGAAGAGTTTAGGGTTAAAAATTTAATAGGGATCATAGTTAATTACCATGTTCTTAATGACGTAGATACTATACAAGGATTTTCCACATGGTTTAAAAATCCATTCACAAACCATATGATTTACACTATACACAAATGGGTATAATTCATGGTTTTCTGGAATATTATGGAATGTTCTTCACTAACCATGTCAAACATCCTTATCAAAAATAAAGATGCATATACATAGTTTTTTTGACATCTACTAATCAAGTGGAAACCTTGAGCCCTAAATTGAATCACTAATCATAATAAAAATATATGGTATTTAGAACCAAACATTAATACATTGTAAACTATAAATAAACAATAAAATTAAAAGTAAAATCCAGGTAAAAGTGTGAGGATTTTTCATTACCATAACAGTTTATACCCCATAATATCATTTAAAAAATGGTTTTTTTAAATAGGATAGAGGTATAACATAATCAATAATAGAAGGATTTGAAAACCCATAAAAAAGAAATAATTAAAAAACCACTACCAAAAAATGGATTCACCATCATCAATATAAAAATAGAGAACACAAAAAACATATAATACCCCCATATGAGATTATAATAAGAGACCTCAGAATTGATCATCAAGGTATAACAAAAATATTTTTAGAAACCTAAAACAAGAAAAAAAGGATTCCATAAAATATGATCACAAAAACTAATGAAAAAATAGACTACAAATGGATATATATGAAGAAGAACCAATACTTTATTTTCAATCCTGAACAAATATCTTGAGAAAAAGATCAATAAAACCAAAATCATACCAAATTATCACATATGGTGGTCCTTCCATCAAATTATGAAATCCAGTACTACAAAAACTATCCAAAACACATATTTTTTACTCGGAAACCAGTAAGGAAAAAATACAAAGGAAGTAGAAGATTTGGTAAAAGAAGAAAGATTCATAAAAAAACCAACATAATTTCATAAATATAATAAAAATATTAAAAATATAACCAATTATTCATGTTATCTGTAAGAACCCAGACATTTCTTTTCTGGCATGTGTTTCCTTTTCTGGTGTTTTTGAGAAAATATGAGAATCTAGAAATTTAAGGAGTAGATTCCAAGTACTTGGTTGCTGCGAGTGACAATGTAATATTCATGTAATGACTTAGTACATGGCTATTTGGGGTTACCTAGAGACCACAGAATGTGGGGCCCAGTAAAGGCATATACATGCAATGAACTTTTAAAATAAATTACAGGGATTATTCTTTTTATTTTTTTAATTGGACCGAGGTTACATTTAATTGGTAGAAACATATTCTTCTCAATACATTTTTTCTAGGTCCAAACAAAGGAAAAAATTCTTCTCTGAGCCCTCAATCGACAATCCATTCTCCAAATCAACCACAGTTGGTTGAGTTGGAATCACCATAGTGAGTTCTTCCTTCTTCTAGAGCATTGTTCCTTGATTTATTTTCTTTCATGAGATATCAGTGGTTGAACGTTTTAGACGTTTTTATAGATATACTATGTTATAGGCCAATTAAAGGTACGAAGATAGATTATATCGATCGAATAATGCTGAGGAAGGTGGTTTGGGCCTTTACAAAGTTATTCTTTTAATATTATGTTCAAAAGTTCCCAATAACCAAGATTGGGGTATTGAATGTTTATGGATTTTAACCATGTTTATGGCTGCTATGCCTATTTTCTTATGTTAGGGATCTTATTGTAAATGGGGATATTCTTCCATGCTATAGAGATTTTTCCCATGTTATATTTGATTTTGACTTTTAGGTCTAGATTTTTCTATTAGGTAGCTTGCATTCCATGCCTAGTATTGTTAGGATGGAGTGTTTTTATATAATATTTTGGTAGGCCTTGTAGCTATCTAGACAAGTAGTTCTTTTAGGTTTAGCTTTCCTATTAAACATCGGTTGTGCATGATTTCTTTATAAAGGGATGCAGGCACATGGTGTAGTGAGAATATTGGGGGAATTGACGTTGAGGGCTTCCCTATAGTGTCTATTATAATTTACCACACTACGATACCATATGGGAGATTGGCATTGAGTGCTCCCTGAGAGTGTCTAAAGTTACCATTACCAGACCATATGAGGGATGGACGTTGAGTACTCCCTCATTGTGCCTATAGTTACCATTACAAGACCACATGTGTAATTGACTTTGACTGCTTCCTCAAAGTGTTTGTAGAGTATCATTAAATGTCTATATGGGGAATTGACATTGAGTGCTTCCTCAGAGAGTCTTTGTTTTCATGTGACCAAAGGGTTTAAACTGTTTGAGCTACCCAATAGGTCATTATATTCTTGTATAAGTTGAACCAGAGGGGTTAGGCTGTGAGAACATACTAATAGGATTACATGAGATTGATTTGTTAAACTACAGGGGATAATCTATGAGAACATACCAGGCTATTTATTTTTTTCATTTGGTTTATTACTTGAAGAATGTAAAAGAATGTAATTGAAACTATTGGACTATTTAATTTTGAGTACATCATTGTTCATTACTTATTTTACTTATTTACTGCCATATATATTCACTAAATGTTAGGCACAAATCGTTGTGTGGTTGCCTACATGGATATTTCTCACACCCTTTTTGGGTTACACTTTGGGGCCCAAAAAAATTATTATATAGCAGGTATAGATAAGGGTAAGTTCCCATCTACTTCAGGTACTTGATTACTATTGGAGCTAGAGATCATGGGTCCATGCAGAGTCTTGCAATGATGCTGGAGTTATTTACTTGTTTTCTTTTTTTTACATTGGTTTAGTACCATATTCCAACATTGATACATTCTGGGATGCTTTCCCAGATACTTGTGACAAGAATTATTATTGATATATATATACTGCAGTTTTTATTTACTTTCAGTCTTCCACTATTTACTGTTGTATGGTATTATTACATATTCTACTATATCACTCAGCCAATGAGGGCATAGTTATCCCACTATCACACCCAGGGTCCTCGCTGCTAGTCATCAATCATTGGTGTTTGAGGAAATGCGATTGAGGCCATGTGACCAACCGGAAACAGGGAGCCTCTGGGAAGCACCCAGAACATAGATGTTACAAAGTGGTATTAGAGGGGGTTTTTTTTATTCTTGACTTACTGTTTGAAGACTATATCTTGGTATAGTAAGTAATAGGTAGTTGGTAATAAGATGTGTCTGGGATTAAATGACCCATGAAGAGGGAAAATCCAATTTATTTTGTATATTGGTATATTTATGGTTTTTCAATTATTATAGTTAATTTGAATACACAATTTGGTTATTCACATGTTCTATGCTATTATCATTGATAATATTGAGGTTCCCTTTCAATTGAAACCCGATGAGATGAGGGTATTCAATCAAAATAATCATATAGTAACTTACTAGATATCACATGTCATGCATTCTGTCCATGCCATTTAAGGCACATTACTGATTTCACGTTGTTGTGATAGATTTTGTTCTAGATATGAATGTTGTCGTAATAGATGCCTTGCTAGAATAGCCGCTATTTTATATGGTATTATATTGTTTATGGTGCTTTTTGACTGAACACCAAACATTTTTCCTAGAGGTGTTATGGGCCCTCACAGATCAGAATTTGGAACTTTAATGTTCATTTAAGTGTTTTTATGGGTTCCAAAGTAGTTTTTGAGGCTTACTGTCTGAAAAAACCTAGAATACATTGTGTTTATTGTTAAATAAATTCCATGTATATTTCTTTTTGGAATGGTACTGCTTTTCTTAAGTACATGCTATTTATTATATATACACGTCATGTAGTCTCTAACCATGTCACTGGCTGTGTGGGAAGAGGGAAAAAATGTCGGGAAATCCTTGGAAGACACATTGTGTATCGGATGTAAATGTAGTGTTGTAGGGATTGTGTGTCTACCCATGGTACTAATGACACTGATTGATGAAATGTAGGTTATACATGCCATGTAAAGCTTGACCATGTTGTTTAGTGTAACCCATGTATCTAGACATGTGACTAACAACAGGGGTTAGTTAAATAATTCTAGTATACACCATGTCTATAACGAACATGTCGTGTAGTCTCGTTCTAGGAGGACCGTGTTGGTTAGTTATGTATAAGAACTCGAGAAGGGTAAATGATTTAGGTACTCACCATGCCTTGGGAGACACACTGTTTGTATAGGGTGTTACCGGACCTTGGTTGACAGGAGTACACACACATGTGAAGGCTTAATGGAATACACCATATAAGGATTATACAATCCATGTATCCCTTCTTTGAAAAACGTAAATTATTTCCTTTTCATGTTCCTTTATTGCACTTATATGTTTCAGTCCATGATATTATTGAACTAAGGTTTATGCTTTACTTTGTAGAGTGATTCCACCGCAACATCCTCAAGTTATATGCCAGAATAAAGGCATTGACCAGACACCAGACATGGTAGGTTAGGGATTACCAGCAGACCCCCTCATCGTGTCTATCTTGGAACCATCAATCATTCTATACATAGGTCGTAATGCACATTTCTGAGAAGGATTCATGAGGATTATGAAAAACATCCATGGAGCACTGTATCCTACCCCATCTATGGTAGAGTTGACACAGGTCTTTTAGTAGCATCATCCTCCCACTTTCTCAGGGGATGGAGGACCTTAGGCTACTAGTTCGTGGTTGGATGCCATGATATCTATCTTCGAGCATATGGAAAATCCTCTAGATAAGAGGGTGTATCTCGCTATGTATATGCTTCGAGATTCCTCCAAGAGATGGTGGGATGTGATCTTGCATGCAGGAAGTCAACATGTTATATCTTAGGGTGAGTTACTTCATACCTTCTATGGCTGCTTCCACCCAAATTCATTGAGGGCTGATCGAGCCCGAGAGTTCATGAGTCTAGATAAGGTTAATCTTTTTGTCATGTAGTATTCTTGTCGCTTTATAGAGTTGTAGTGATTCACACCCATTCTCTGGGATGATGAGTTATTCCTTGTGAGGATGTTTAAGGACGGTCTCAGGCATGACATCAGATCTCATGTGAACATCATTAGTTTGACTTCCATTTCA
Source organism: Viscum album (assembly GCA_963277665.1). Taxonomy (NCBI): domain Eukaryota; kingdom Viridiplantae; phylum Streptophyta; class Magnoliopsida; order Santalales; family Viscaceae; genus Viscum; species Viscum album. The sequence continues at coordinate 1,200,311,486 of OY728131.1, forward strand.
TCAATCGTCTACTAGGTGATGATCATAGAGCTCAACCTGAGGGATTATGGAGATGTGGGCTAGGGTGCTTTAGCATCCAGAGTTGGTGCTTCTCTGTTGGATAGTAGAAATCCCTGTATGGGTTCTACATATGGAGATCCGAGTAGGCAACATACACCTTCAAGTAGCCGGGTGTTATTCTAACTAGATGTACATGGTAGTTATACGATGTCACATTACCCAAGAGTCCTAATGGAGTGCCGATATTGTGGCAATATGGGTCATCTAAAAAAATTTTACCAGTTCATCTCACCTGCAGTGGGTGATACAATTTCATCATGACTCCTCGTTCTAGAGCAGGATGGCCAGTTTCTCAACAGTTTGGGAAATGGTGTTATTTTGGTCGTTGAAGTCAAGGTGGAGGTCATGACCATGGTAGCCAATTGGCAGGCTTTCAATGGCAACATGGTGGATTAGATCTGGGATTTCTAGAAATATCATAGGGCCACGGTATAGGCCTGGATTTTGTAGTGGATGAGACCTAGTAGGATCAGGATCCCAAACCCTCTATAGTTCGACGTACGATCCTAGTTGCCTCAATTTTAGATTCTACAATTTTGGATACCAGGTATTCTTATAGTTTTATATCTATTGCTAGTGTATAGTGAATTGGTCTTTGTATCTTCACTAATGTTGATATATTGAGACTAGAAACTTTGTTTGGAGCAAGAACGATTAGTGTATGTCAATGCACAGAGTGCCCTCTTGAGGTTGGTGGATGTCACTTCTTATGTGATCTCTATGTCCTAGAGATGATAGTCTATGATTTCATTTTTGGAATGAACTAGTTAGTTCCATTCCATGATTTAGTTGATTTCTATCACCATAGGGTGAGTTTCACATCACAATAGGGTGTATCATTCCAATATAAGGGAGAATGGGATGTCTAGGCGAGTAGAGAAGGACCCTATCATTATAGTTTTGGAGGGGTTACAACCTAGATTTCAAAAATTTAATTGGATGACCAGTGGACTTCACAAATTGAATTTACTCTAGTGGAGTATTGTTTTAGGGATATCTTTCTAGAGGACTTTTAAGGTTTGACTCTTGAGAAAGAGGTAGAATTTTCTATTGATCTTGTTCTATGAGCATCACCTGTGTCGATTCATCAAAATAGGATGGATACACAAGAGATACATGAGCTAATGAATCAGTTGGATGAGTTTTAGGAAAAGGGATACATCAGACCTTGTATTTCTCTTTGGGGTTTTCCTGTCTTGTTTGCAAAGAGGCTGGATGGTACCCTTAGACTTTGTGTGGATTATTAGAAGCAGAACTAGTTGATGGTCAAGAACTGATATCCCATGATGAGGATTGATGATAACTTTGATCATCTTTGAGGAGCCTGGGTGTTTTCAAATATTGAATCGAGATTCGGTTATCATCAATAACATGTTATACCATCAGATATTCCTCTTATAGACATTCATAAAACTTATGGTCATTACGAGTATGTAGTTATGTTGTTCGGTCTCATGAACACGCCTGCAGTTTTCAAGGAACTAATGAAACGAGTGTTCCATCTATACTTTTATTCTTTTAGGGTTGTTTTCATGGATGATATCTTGGTGTAATCTCACACATGACATGACCATGCCACACATCTTGAGATAATTTTGAGTACACTAATAGAGCATCAGTTAAATGCTAAACTCTCAAAATACCACTTTTGGATGGACCAAATTCACTTCTTGGGTCATGTTAAGTCAAAGACAAGAAGTATCAGTCGACCCAAAGAAAGTGAGAGTAGTAGTTTCTTAAGAGTATCCGAAGAATTTCTTTTATGTACAAAGTTTTGTAGGGATATTTTCTTACTGTATATATTTCATACAGGACATATCACGCATAACAACAACACTGGAAGGCCTGACTAAGAATGGTGCAATGTACTTGTGGTCAAATTATTATGATAAATCTTTTCATGAGATGATAGGGATGTTTAATTCAGCACCAATACTAGTTTCTTCCGATCCGGGAAAGAGTTATAAAATTTACTACGATGCATCAAGTGTCATTTTGGGAGTAGGGCTTATTCATGGGGAAGGAGTCGTTGCGTATGTGTCTCGGTAGTTGAGGCCAAATGAGAGGAATTTCTTAACACTTGATATTGAGTAGGATGCAGTTGTTAATGACTTATATTGTTTGATACATTTTCTGTTAGGATATAATTTTGATTTTTTCACTGTCCACAAAGGACTCAAGTGTACTTCACACAATGTGATCTGAATTTGAGGCAATGAATGTGGGATGAGTACCATCAGTCCTTTGATTTTGAGCTTGCCTAAACGCCTGGGAAAGAAAACCTAGTAGCTGATGCGTTTAGAAAGATGAATCAGATACATGTATTCCTGGAGGCCTACAGTGAGTTGCATCTTATTTCTCAATTATCTGAGATGCATTTTGAGGTGCACGACAGACAGGGGTAGAAGTTTATTTTTTCTATGGTTGTTACCTCTACTCTACATGATTGATTGTGAATGAGGTAGCTATCAGATTCTGAAGGCCCGGTCCTACAAGAGAGTGTGTCAGGGGAGGACCCTATTCTTGGATGAACCTTAGGCGAGGATGAGATCTTCTATTTTAATGGGCATGAATGGGTGTCAGCTGACATACATGAGGAGCTGATGTGTGACATTCATTCCTCAGTTTGGGTAGTTCATCCTAGTTTCAGCTATATGTATTGAGATCTACACAATCAGTATTGGTGGCCCGGTATGAAGAGAGATGTTTCTGGTTTTGTGATGTGGTGTTCTACCTATTAGTAGGTGAAGGTAGAGTACCAATGACTTGTAGGGATTTTGATGCATTAACCCATTCAAGAGTGGAATTGGAATGATGTCGTGATGGACTTCGTGATATGATTTCCAAGGTCACCTCGAGGGAATGATGCAGTTTGGGTTGTCATTGAAAGACTCAAAAAGGTTTCCCACTTCATACTAATCAAGGATACCTTCATTGTTGATGAGATATGAAGGTTTTACATATGAGAGATTGTACATCAACATGGGGACCCACACTCCATTATTTCAGATAAGAGTTCTGGTTTTACTTCTTGAGTTTGGAAGGGACTACAAAGGGATTTGGGTACACATGTACATCTAAGTACAACTTACCATACCTAGATAGATGGCCAGTCCAAGAGTACAATTCAGGTGCTAGAGGACGTGCTTCGAGCCTGCATCCTAGATTCTAGAGGTTATTGGAAGAAGCACATACCTCATTTGGAGTTTCAGACTATAAAAGATTTTATTCTACTATTCAGATGGCACCTTATGAGGATTTAATAGCAGGACATGATGATCACCATTATGATGGATGAAAGCAAGAGAGCTGGGACATCATAATGTTCAGAAGATCACAGAACAAATAGAGTTGATTCAAAAGAGGATGGATACTACACAGTCATACCAGAAATATTATGTTGATCAACAGAGATGACCTCTGGAGTTCAAGGTCGGAGATCAGGTTTTTCTATGAATCACACTGAGGTTGTGATATAAGAGGATTAATCGATAAGGAATGATTTTAGAGAGATATGTTGGATCATTAGAGGTTTTTGGAGGGAGTTAGACCAGTTTTCTTTTCAATTGCAGTTTCCTCAGAGGAACCGAGCTATACACAATGTCTTCCATAGTTCTCAGTTTCAGCATTATTTCATAGAACCATCTCATACTTTTCTACCTAAGGAGGTTGAGTTTGATATGGAAAAATCATTCAAGGAGCATCCTATCTAGATTTATGATCTTAGAGAAAAGGTTCTTAGCGGCCAGTTTGTTCATCTAGTATGAGTGCTATGTTGGAAAAGGCGAGTACAAGATGAGACTTGAGAGAGGTAGGTTGATGAATGATCATACTAGACATAACTATTCAAGGATTCTTCTTATACGCCTACTCTGTAGGGAAATTCTGGGAAAAATTTCATTAAGGGGGACGTTGGTAAAGGACCCCAAATTTTATTTTCAGGTATGAGTTTTGTTTTCTAGTGTTTTTGAGAAAAAGAGGAGAAACTGTAAATTTATGGAGTACATGCCTTGTACTTAAGAGTACATGTCATGTACCTAGTTTCCATGGGTGACTCTGTACTGGCTGTGTAACGGACGAGTACATGGTCATGTGGATAAACCTAAAGACCTCATAATGTGGTGCCCGGTGAAGTCATATACATGCCATGTACTTTTAAAAGTCTTATCATGTACATTTATTTTTATTTGTTAAATAAAACTATGGTCACATATATTATAAGAAACTCCATTTTCATGACTTGTCTCATCCTAGAGTGACTGTAGGGCACAATTATTCTCTGATTCATCAATCAAACATCCATTCTCTTAATCAACTGTCATTGATTGTGTAGGAATCACCACAATGAGTTATTCCTTCTTCCAGAGCCTTGTTATTTGGTTTATCCTCTTTCTTGAGAAATTATTGGTTGAATTTATTAAAACTAATTGTAGATCTGCAACATTATTGGCCGATTCAAGGGCTGACGCCGTAGTATATTGATCATAAAATTCTGAGGTACGAGGTTTGTTCCTTTCTATATTTAGTCATTGAATATTATGTGAAAAAATTCCCAATACCCTATATTGGGGTATTGTGTGTTTAGGGATTTTAACCCTTTTGATTGCTGCTATTATTTTTTGGTTGAGTTAAGGATCTTGTTGTAAATAAGGTTTTTTTCCATGAAATGGAGATATTTTACCATGTTTGACTAGATTTTAACCATTTTATCTAGTGTTTCCTTTTAGGCTACTTTCTTTCCCTTCCTAGTATTGTTAGGATGGAGTTTTTTTATCTATTGTTATGGCATGACATGTATCTATTTATCCAAGTAGTAGTTTGAGGTTTACATTGGCTACTGAGCATCCGTTTTGAATGATTTCTTTACATAGAGCTGTGGGAACCTGGTGTTGTGAGTCTATATGGGGAACTTTCATTGAGGTCTTCCTTAATGTGTCTACTATTATTTATAACGTTGCGAGACTACAAGGGGGATTGACGTTGAATTCTCACTCAGAGTGTCTAATGTTTTTTATGAGACCATATGGGGGATTGATGTTGAGTGCTCCCTAAGAGTGTCTATTGTTATTGTTACGATACCACAAAGGGAATTGATGTTGAGTACATCCTCAAAGTGGCTATAGTTTATCGTCAAAAATACTATCAGGGTAATTGATGGTGAGTGCTTACATAGAGACTCTTTGTTTTCCAGAGTCCAAAAGGGTTAGACCCTATGATCTACCCATGAGGTTTTTGTATTGAGCCGGACCTCATAGGTCCAATCATTTTCTAAAATTTGGTGTTTTAGGTGTTACAGGAGGTCATAGTGACATATCTTGAACACCTTTCTAAAATTATAATTCTGTGAACAGTGTCATCTATAGCCTTAGGTGAATAGTTTCATCAGTAGACTTATGTGAACAGTGTTACAGTAACCTTCTTTGTATTGGGTTTCCAGAATGGTGAGGTACCATCGGTAACCTCTATTTCATTTTCCATATTTTGAGTTAGTGAACTTTGTTTCTAGAATGGCGAGGTTCCATTGGTAACCTCTATTTCCTTTTCCAAAATTTGAGTTTGTGAACAGTGTTTCTAGAACGGTGAGGTTCCATCGGTAACCTCAATTTCCTTTTCCAAATTTTGTGTTCGTGAATTGTGTTTCCAGAACGGTGAGGTTTCATTGGTATCCTTTATTTCCCTTGACAAATTTTCAGTTCGTGAATAGTGTTTGTAGAATAGAGAGGTTCCATCAGTAACCTCTATTTCCTTTGACAAATTTTGAGATCATGAACAATGTTTCTAGAAATTGAGGTTCCATTTGTAATCTCTATTTCCTTTTCCAAATTTTGAGTTCATGAACAATGTTTCTATAACTTTGAGGTTCGATCGAAAACCTCTATTTCCTTTTCCATATATTGAGTTTGGGAAAAATGTTTCTAGAACAGTGAGGATCTATCGGTAACCTCTTTTTTCTTTTCCAAATTTATTGTTCGTGAACAGTGTTTTTAGCTTCCTACAGTTTCTCCCCTTTGACATTTCCATTGACATCAAATCCATTTAAATCCTCATTTTAAGGACTGTATGGCTAATTCAAAGGTTATAACTCCTATATTAACTTCTCATAAGGCTCGTGATGTTTTCAAACATGGTGAAACCACATGGTTTAATGTGGTATTCTTTTCATGGAAAATCCATCATATCTTAAACCACCACTCTGTTAAATCTTCTAAAGGGATGATATATCTTCCTCCCTTGTTCCACCTTCTTGTTCTGTGGTGCAAGACAGTCGATCCTTTCCTTCTTCCCTTAAGATCGGTGAGATTTAACCTTAATCCATGGATCATTTCCCCTCTTTTTTTTGTGCAACCAAGTGGTATCAATCGATCTACGATATAAGGTATATCATATCGTCATTATTTTGGGTACATCTCTTTCGTTTTCCCCTAGACCTTTTATAGAATGTTGTATACTTGTTCATAATGGACCCTTCTTGTTTGTTGACTGGTGTGGTGGTGTCTCTGCTTCATTGGGTTGATAAAGTTATTAGGGGGAGTATATCGTAACCCATTGTGTGGCTCGTCAAGTTTTTTTTGAGGTAAGAGATTCGTTGCTTCTCATTTCCTTTACATGAAAATGTATAACGAGCATGTTTTATACTACTGGATCACAATGGAATTGACATAATAAATAGATAAACTAGAAAAATAAATTGATATCGATATTATGCTATTTACTCTTGTTTTTCTAGATTTGTGACTTCTATGCTTGCTATGTTTAGCATTTTTTCCTTGATAGAAATTGGTAAAGACAGTAAAGCCCTAATTAATGGCTAATTTTTTGGAATAATAAAAAGAGGAATGTAAATGAATCTGGTTCTTCTTTTTGTAATTTTATGTTAATAAAATTTGTATAGTCATCATTTTTAATTATTTGTGATAGCTTACTAGTTAGGTTTCACAAATTTGGAACCTCTGAATATTAAATAAGTTAATCCAAGGTGGATTAAAGAACTGGTTGTTTGATAAAAGATAATTCCTTGTAGGGTTTTGAGTTACCCTCTTACTTGTTTATGTTCCAAGATCTTAATTCATATAATGTTTGTTTTCATGCGGCTTATGTTTTTTTGTGATCCTGGATGGATGTTGTGATTTGTGGGGGCATGGGGGCCATCTGGTAGTGGTAGCAGTTGATGCCTAGAGTGGCGAGATGCATCAATTAATGCACCTGGGTGTCAGGGAGGACACCGGGGATAATGAAATGATATTGATGTGAATTTTTGGATTATTGATTTTTTTTATTGGTAGTTTATATGGTTTCCTTTCTCCACAACTCAAGGTTTATTGGTTTTTTTACCCTTCTTTCGAACGGGGAGATTACATATAGGGTATGCCACGTTCTTTCCATGTATATCTTCTCAAGGGAGTATGGGTTTATGATCTTGTTATAGGAAGCAAAGACACAATGGGTATTTCATTTACTCATCGAGTTGAGCCCCTTGTGTTTAGTAGAATAAAATATTTTTCTAGAATGTCTGGGATTATGGGAATGAAATTCTAAAACTAAATAATTGAATAAATGATGTTAACCCATGGGGTTGGAGCTTTCCGGGATGCAATGGTAAAGTAAAAATTTAAAGGGATAGTGGACTTTGGGTGTGATGCTGATGAAAAATAATGTGGAAATTGAAAATGGTTAATCAGTGTTTAAAGAATTAATTATCGTAATGTGAAACTGATAAAAAGGGAATGATGTAATGTAAGAAAGATCTTTAAATGGTTGTGTGCTTATATGATACCTAGACTTAGAAGTTGCAGTTGGGAGTCTGAGAGATGTTATGAAACATCCCAGGTAAATAAAGTATAATACTTTTTCATACTTATTATTATTTATGAATTAAATATTAATTTTACTTTAAATGGGTTTCTATGTTTGATAGCATACCTGATACGCAACAAAGAGTTTCTTTGAAATCTTACGTTGCACACTAGCAATAAATTAATATTATTTTAAATGGTAGATAACACATAGCCGTTGTATTGGCGAGTATGAATAGAAATAACTGAAATATGATTATATATGTTTTTTTAAAAGTTTATACATTTATCCAGCAAAGGCTAAATTCTTAAAATACGAAAAGAATTCAATTTTAGGCATATATACTCTAATTTTCACTAAAGGTCCACTTATCAAATTTTGATAGTGAACCCTCTTTAAATATATTTTTGGTCACTCTTATACATTCTTTTGGAATAAATAAAATTCTTCTTTAGAATCAGGACATAATAATTTGCTTTGTGTAAATTTTTGTTATTTTTCCGATATAGTTTATTTTTAATGAATAGTGAAAAATCTATTTTAATTCAAAACATCTTTTTAATATAATTTATTAATATGATTAAATTATCTTTTTAATTTGTTTTAAAGTTAAATTAGAATATATTTTTACCATTTAATTCAATATTGGTCATTGGAATTAATTCCACTTTTAAATTGGACTTAAACTATTGTCAATCTTTTGAAATATATTGTTTCATAAAAAAACGCTATTTGTCCTGACAGCGGGAATTAATTATTAAATTAATTAATGTAACTTATACGTTTTGAATTTTTTAAAATGGAAATCATTTTTGAATTCGGAATATCGAATATAGCTTAGGGTGAAGTTTTGGTACTTTTCTGAAAAACTGCAATTGTTTATGAATAGTGAAACCACTAAGTGGTACTTAAAAAAACTGATTTTTCGTTTAAATGAAATTTTACCACCTATGTGTTTTTAATTTCCAAAATAAGACATTCATGGTTGTCATTAGGAAGTAAATTTTGGTTCAATGGGATTAAAATAATTTTTGGGTAAATAGTAACTTGTAAGTTTTTAATCGCGATTAGAGGTAATTATTGTAATTTAAGGTAAAAATAATGTTTTAATAATATTAAATGACCTTGGAACATGTCGTACCCTTATTGGATGTGTCATGGTAGACCAATAAAATCCATGGGTAAACTTAGGGACCCCATGGAGCCACATTGGTAGGAAAATTACATTAATAACTTTTTATTTAATGTTAAAGTAAAAATGTCACAAACATGTGTTGTTTAACAAAAACAATTTTTCAATGGGGTTATAAAAGTCATAATTTTGACTATAAATATTCATTAGAAAGATAAAAATATTTCCTACATAATAATATTTTTTTTATAATTTTTATACATTAAATAAATTAAATTATTTACAACACCATGATGATGCAGCGATTACCTCATTATTTAACGATTTAAATAAAATGAAAAGATAATGTAAATTCTAAGAACAAAACTTGGAAAAAACCCATTTTATGCGTGTATTTCGAACTCTTATTAACATATCCTAGAAATATATAATTTTGGGACCTTTAAAATCCGAATATCATTTTATAATAAAGTAACCTTTTATAACTTTCCAAGAGTGCCCCTCCTCTCCTATTATAAAAGGCCCCCACCTATACCACCTTACCCACACATCTCAAGCCTTTGGATAGGCCAAAAAATGCCCATTTTGTCTCTCCACATCCCTCTCTTACTCATAGAAGCCTCACTTTGAGCATAAGGCTCTCCAAGTAAGGGTTTGAACAAAAATCAAAAATAGTTACCCCATTTAAAGGTAGTGTCTTCTCTTGTGTTTATATGTTTTATTTTGCTTCTGCAACCCCATAAACTCTTTTTATTTCATACTTTTTTAACAACAACAGTATATTTAATATACTAGGATGTTTTTTATGAGAATTATAAGAGCTACACCTACACACACCTTCGTCTAATGGTTAAATAACATTCTGTATCTGTGGTTGGCGATTTTCTGCCTCACGAAACGATGATTGTTCAATCTTCTTCTAACACCTTAAAAGGTGTCCATTTAGATGACACTATAATTATATATGATATATAATATGTATTTGTTTTTTTTAAGATTTTGTATTTTTCATTTATGTCATACCTTTATGGCTTCCATTATGGGTATACGCGACATCTTCATTTTAGGAAGTGCGGACTACCACCCCCTCAAAGTGATTTGATTCGTTAATGCCATATGTGGGACGTAAAAAGGATGGAGTTATGATATTATATATGAAATTATAAAGGAATTATAATATATCTTTATGTAATTATTATTCCATTCCATAAAATGCGAAATAGAAATGAAAGTAGCGTTCATGCATACGTACGGCTTACCGTCTCCATGAATGGTGCATTTCATTTCTTACCTCTAAATGGTTTGTAATATTATAAATGAACGTATATAATGGATATATATGATATATATTATATCTAAATTATGAATATAACTCTGGATATAAAGGGTACATGAAAATATTGTAATTATAAATAGTTTATTTTCGACTCAAGTACCAATGATCGTTAAAACGACCGTTATTAACTTAAATAATTACATAGTGTTCATGACATGGTAATAAGTGATATAAAAGGAATAATGAACTTGAAAAAGGTTCTTAAGAAAGTAGAAATTAACTAAAGTTTATTATTCATGTGATTAAAGAGCAATCGAGTCACGTCGGACACGAGGTAAGGGCACTTCTTAACCCAATTTCCGTTCTTTGGGTTAATCTCTTACTTTCAAATTATGCCATGATATTATTATGTCCTATTTTGTATTTGTAATTTCTTTATGTGCACTTATTGTGAATACACATAATAGATAAATTTTATTTAAAAAATGATATTTGTAAGGGACTTCATCTCAATATTTTTTCATTGAGTCGTATTTTTTTGTACACAACTTTCGTTTATACGGTATATAAACCCCTTTGACTTTTACGCTTATTCAAAAGGAATCTTTTTTTATACAAATAATTTTACTATACGACAAAACGAATGTTTTTTTGTTGTACGTATGTGGTGACAATGACTTCTCTGCCACTGTGGCCATTATTTGAGTTTCAACTTCCTATACAATCCATAACCTAATTTTTTTAAAAAATGAAAAATAAATACCATGTATTACTTTTCTTTTATTTTGGTATTGAAAATGGTTTTAATAATGTTTTTATTATATCAATGTGTTGCATTAATATCTTGTTATTGAAATATGGAAATGTTATGTTTCCTTTATGCATGTTTTATGTGATACGATTATGTTATGGTTCTTGGGCATTGTTAAGAAGACTGGTGGTTCCGTGATAAACTAAGGGCGGGTGAGACTGATATAGCACTCCAATGCATTGGGTAATGCGAAGGAGTTAAACGTTAAGGTTTCTCAGAAAATATTTAGGGAATATACAGTGATGGGTATTCCAAACATAACCATAATGGTTACTCCCTACATAAGAATGTTATGAATGCCTCAATCTACCTTTATGTCTTATGATTTCTATGATTTATTCATGATTTGATGAGGTATGTTAAAATACATATGTTTTATGAGTAATGTATGATTTCATACATGGAATAATGTTTTCATTTCATACTTGTATATCCCTTACTGAGCTTTTTATGCTCATCCCAAGTTTTTGATACGTTCTTCACAGGACATAATGTGTAATAGGGTCAAGGATGGGATCAAAGAAAAGTCATGCTATCTAAAACATGGAACTAGACATGTTTCTTTTTAAGTGTTTTTATTTTATGGAAACGTAGTGGAAGTGTATACTTTGTAATTTTTTGAGATGTAATAGTTATCTCTTAATTCTCTAAATCTCTAATCCTGAGAAGATCATTAATGTCAATTATTAATCTAATTCAATATTAAGTAAGGTTTAAGGTCGGGGCCTTATAGATGGTATCAGAGGTCGGTTAAGATAACTTTAGGATTTTGAATTCCATTAAATGATTATCCAAAAATATTTTTTATGGTCAAATTGAAATGGTATAGCATTTAAATATTACCATGTTGCTTCGCCTAAGATATTTCTGTGTTAAGAATGGGTTTTCATAGAGGAAACAAGACAACTTTTCTGGGAAGGCATACAGAGGGAAATGACCTTTCAAATCAGTATCCGGAGATGGTCAGAATCAGAACTAAACAGTTTGTTGCAGTTATGGCTCAGTTGACTCAGGTGAAAAATGTTGGTTGTTTTTATTGATGATATTTTGGTGTTTTCTAAAAGTAAAAAGGAGAATGAAAGTCATTGAAAGGTTATTTTTCCGAAACATAAAAAAAAGAAATTGTATGGGAAATTAAGCAAGTGTGAGTTTTGGTTGCTAAAAATTTTGTTCCATGGTCATATTGTTTCTAAATATGGAATAACTGTGGATCCTGCAAAAACAAAAGTTGTTGAAGAATGGCCAAGACCCACAAATGTAACTGAGATCCGTAGTTTTCTTTATTTGGCAGGTTACTACCAAAGGGTTGTTGAAAAAATTTCACGGTTATCTAGTCCAATAACTAGGATAACTCGGAAGTGTGTTAAGATTATCTAGACAAAAGAATGTGATTATTGTTTTCAGGAGTTGAAAATAATATTGGTGAATGATCCAATTTTGGCACTTCCTTCCACGAATGGTGAGTTCGTTATATATAGTGATGCTTCCTTGACGGGACTTGGCTGTGTCCTTATGTAGAATGATTAGGTAATTGCATATGCTTCACGTCAGTTGAAAACTCATGAGGTAAATTACCCTACACATGATTTGGAATTAGCTGCTGTTGTTTTCACATTAAAAATTTGGAGGCATCATTTGTATGGAGTAATATGTGAAATATATACCAATCAAAAAAATTTAAAGTATATATTCACTCAGAAAGAATAGAACATGAGATAGAGGAGATAGCTATAATTAATCAAGGATTATGATTGTACAATTTATTACCATCCAAGAAAATAAAATAAAGTGGCTGATGCTTTGATTTGATAAAGTAATGCTTCATTAACAATGTTGCATTTGGAACATGATCCTTTGGTTAAGTATTTGATGAACTTTGGCATAAAAGTTGTTGGTGTAGGATGTCCTTCTGTTTTGTTTCAGGTATCAGTGAAATCTTATCTATCAGACAGAATCAAGCAAGAACAGAAGCAAAATAGTGAGTTGCAAAAAAAGGTAGAGCTAGTTCAGAAGGGTAATTTTCCTGAATTCAACATTGATAATGATTGTGTTTTGAGATTTGGGAAGAGATTGTGTGTGCCTTGTGATTCACAGTTGAAGAGTGAGTTGTTATGTGAAACTCATAGTTCTCCATTTTCATTTCATCCTAGAAGTACTATGATATACAGAGATCTGCGGGAGTATTACTAGTGGGATGGAATGAAAAGAGGTATTACTGATTTTACTGTGAAGTGTTTGACTTGTCAGCAGGTTAAAGAAGAGTGGAAGTTACCGAAAGGGATGCTTCAGCTTTTACCAGTGCTAGAGTGGAAATGGGAAAATATATCCATGGACATTGTTGTGGGATTACCAAAGATATCTCAAGGTAATAATGCAATCTGGGTTATTGTTGATCGCTTGACTAAATCTGCTCATTTCCTTCCTATTCGAGATACTTAATCTCTAGATAATCTTTATCGATTGTATCTTAAAGAGACAGTCAGGTTGCATGTGTTGAACAATGTATTGTTTTCAAACAATTCAAAATAATGTTTTTTTAAAGGGGAGATTATTTTAAATAATACTCTGTCTCTTTATGATGATTTTGATGCTCACAAATACCCTTAATTATTTACTAATTATTTCATTGAGTATTTTGCAGGAATTTATTTTATTTATTTATTTCATATAACGAGATTTCATACTTCATTTATTCCGAGATCAATTTTAGCGCGTTCTGGAATCACTGTAGCGCGAGATCAATTTTAGCGCGTTCTGGAATCACTGTAGCGCGAGATCAATTTTAGCGTGTTCTGGAATCACTGTAGCGCGAGATCAGTTTTAGCGCGTACTGGAATCTCTGTTCCTACCCTACGTTGATGAACGTAACGTATGGATGAAAAGTTTACTTTTTATGTTAAAAGAAACGTATGGTTAAGGAACCTTACGTTATTTTGAAACGTATGGTTAATGAACCTTACGTTGTTGAAAAGTATGGAAGAAGAACATTACGTTTGGAAGGAACCTTACGTTTTTGTTGTTGGACAAGTATGGAAGAGAAACCGTACGTTAGTTTTCAGTGTTGAGTTTGTTTCTCAAATGTATGGATCATCAACCTTACTTTTATAATCAACCGTACGTTCTTTGGAGAGTTGAAGCAAGACAAAGTATGGATGATCAACCCTACGTTTGAATGCTAAAGAGAAAGTATGTATGTTCAACCTTACGTTTGAGCTTACGTTCTGAACCTTACGTTTGTGAACTTTACGTTTGTGAACCCTACGTTTGGAGCCACGTCATCCACCCTACGTTTGGCGTCGGGATATTTTTGACAGACGATATTTCCTTTTTCATTGGTCAAACAGGCGGATTATTAAGCGGATTTCGAGCCGATTCTTATGTACGACTTTGAATGAATCAAAGACGTTTTTCAACGGATTAATGATTGATTTAAACGGAGCTTTTTATGCCGATTCTTCAGGAGAGTTACAACGGCTCTGTTATTTCATTTTTTTAATATCGCGAATCTAAAGGATATTTTCATGGATCTATTTATGCGGAAGATTTTCTCAGATTTGAATATATATATTCTATCTTGGAAACTTCGGATATATATATACACAGGAAAGTGTATGAAATAGATAGATTGATCTTTTAACGAGCAAGAAACAGAGACTGTGTGAAGGCGTTCTTTTCTGGTGATCGAGAAGAAGTGTAAAACCTTTATTACCGAAGGAAGATCTTGATAGCAGATTCACATGTTCTACATCGACTATCTGTTGTGAATCTACTGCTGCTGAAGTTGTGAAGTTTCTTGTAATATCTATTGCAACTGGATTGACTCAGAACTGTTTTGATTACAGATCTTTATTTTCTGAAGACGACGATCTATCTACTTTCAATTGCATTCTGTTGCAATTGTGAAGAACAACTGGAGAAGTGTTTTCTTTATCGAAACCCTTTTTATTTTTGAGTGATCAGCTTCTCGTTCTAAGCTGTGTGGGTTCGTGTTTGAACCAGGAAGGCTGTGTTTGCCTGAAACTTGTAAAGGTGTCAACTGCCTGTACTCAGTTGTGAACAGGTCTGTGGAAATGAGGACCAGATAGTGAAAATCTCCAAGCTCGTGGATTTGAGCGTTGGTGGAGTGGACTAGGGGCCTTCTGTTCCCCGAACCACTATACATCCGTGTGTTCATGCTTTTACTTTTTCCGCTGCATATTTAATCGTGCTAAAGCATAGTGGACAGAATTTGTCTAAATTGAAGAGATTGTAATAATTTTGAAAAGACACAATTCACCCCCCCTCTTGTGTGTAATCTGTAGATTCAGATCCAACAATTGGTATCAAAGGAGGAGCTTCTTATTTTTAAAGTCTTATCAAGATAGAAGTATTTAAATATGATACATAGTGTATCATGGCTGATACGAGAGAGGGAATGTCAATGGTCAGAGCACCTTACTTTAATGGAGATAATTATGGCTGCTGGAAATCACGTATGATTATTTATCTGAAAAATCTTGGTTACAAAGTCAATTCAATGATTCTGACTCCCTATGAAATTCCTGAAAATCTCGATACATGGAGTGCTGCTACAGAGGCTGAGTATGACATGAATTCAAAAGCTATGAAAGCAATCATCTGTGGTCTAGGACCGGATGAATTTAACAGAGTATCTCAATGCCCGACTGCATATGAAATGTGGAAAACAATAGCTGTTGCTTATGAAGGAACAGATAATATAAGACAGATGAGATATGCAACTGCTAAATTAAAATTCGATACTTTCAGAATGATTGAAGGAGAGAGCATCACTCAGATGAATGGAAGATTGACAGAAATTGTCAATAATATAACAGCTCTAGGAGAACCAATCAACCAGGCTGATCAAGCGTTAAAGGTACTGAGAGTACTTCCTACTCGATGGAATGGAATCTCTGCAGCAATCAGACAATCAACTTCTGTTAAAGATCTAACTATGAGAGAGATGATTGGTACATTGATGATGTACGAGGCTGAAATGCAAGATGAGGTAAATGAGCATAAAGTCTACATAAAAAGGGAAAATACTGCTTTGAAAGTGACTTCTCCACAAAAGGATAGAAAGATGAAGAACAGAGAAGTAAGTGCTAAATCAGAAAGCTCTGATTCTTCAAATTTGGATGAAGAACTGGCTCAGCTAGCCAGAAAATTCAGAAAGTTCTACAGTAAGAAGAAAGACTTCAAGAAATCCTTCAAGAAGGATAGCAAGGAAGTGAGATGTTATGAATGCAAAAAGATGGGACATATCAGACCGGATTTCCCAAAATTGAAAGATGCAAAGAAGAAGAAATTCTTCAAAATAGATGATTATGAGCAGAAAGACAAGAAAGCTATGAAAGCTACTTGGAGTGTTTCTGAAGACTCAAGTAATTCTTCTGAATCAAGCTCAGAGAAGGAGGAATCCAATTTAAAAGCAAATATGTGTTTCATGGCTGAAACTGATGAGGTACACTCATACTACTCCTCTGACTCAAATAATGAATCAAACTCTGAAACAAGCTTCTCAAATAAAAAACTTGCAGCTTACTGCAATATGCTTGAAGAAAGGTATGACTCATTATTTAAAAAATATAAATCTATAAAGAACGTGCATAAAGCTATTTCAGATGAGAGAAATACTTTGCTAAAACAACATAAGGAATTAATTGACAAATACAACTCTGCTGACTCAAATAAAATTAATTTTGAATCAAAAATAAAAACTCTACAGGATGAAGTAGAATCTTATAAAATGGCTGCATTAGTTTTTACAAAAGGAGAAAACGCCTTAAATGAGATACTTGGAAAAACTATAATTAAAAAGGAAAGGTTTGGAATTGGAAGTAAAGGAGAAAAACCTAAGTTATACAAAAATTATTTTGTTCCTAGCACTAAACAGGTTATTTGTAACTTCTGTGGAACAAAAGGTCATATAGCTAAAAACTGTTTTCTAAGACAACCTCAAATATGTGTAATTAAGAAAGCTTATATTTCCAATGATCTATATGATTCAATCAATTTTAAGAAAACAAAGCAAATCTGGATACCCAGATCACTGCTTGCTAACACTCCTGGACCCAACAAAATATGGGTACCAAAGCAAATTGTTTGAATGTCTTTGCAGGTAGCAGGTCACCAAAGAAAGAAAGAAATATGGTATAAGGACAGTGGCTGCTCAAGACACATGAGTGGAACTTCTGCTAATTTCTCTTCTCTTACTCGAAAGGAAGGAGGACTTGTCACCTTTGGTGACAATGCCAAAGGAAAGATTATTGGTATTGGAACAGTTGGAGATCCAGAGACAGTCTCAATCAATAAAGTACTTTATGTACAAGGGTTAAAACACAATCTGATAAGTATCTCTCAACTCTGTGATGATGGATACACTGTTGATTTTACTAACAATAGTTTTACTGTTTCTAAAGATAAACTGTTTAAGTTTAGAGCACCCAGAACTGATAATGTTTATACTTTGGATTTGTATTCCTTGTGTAAACAACAAGTAAACTGCTTAACTGCTAATATAAGTGAATCCTGGATCTGGCATAGAAGACTTGGTCATTGCAATATATATGCTTTACATAAATTATCTAAGAAACATCTAGTTTCTGATTTGCCTAGTCTCAAATTTGAAAATGACAGATTCTGTGATGCATGTCAGCTTGGCAAGCAACACAAATCATCATTCAAATCTGTTAATAAAGTTGCTACAACTAAACCTCTAGAACTTATCCATATGGATTTGTTTGGACCTTCAAGAGTAGCAAGTTTAGCTGGTAAATTATATGTTTATGTATTAGTTGATGATTATTCTAGATTTACTTGGATTTTCTTTTTGAAATTTAAAAGTGAAGCTTTTAGTTTATTTGAATGTTTTTGTAAATCTATTCAAAATGAAAAAGGTTTTAATATAATCTCATTGAGAAGTGATCATGGTGGAGAATTTGAGAACCAGGAATTTAATTCCTTTTGCTCAAACATGGGTATTAAACACACCTTCTCTGCTCCAAGAACACCTCAACAGAATGGGATTGTAGAAAGAAGAAATAGAACTATTCAAGAAATGGATAGAACTATGTTAAATGAATATAGCCTACCTATATATTTCTGGGCAGAAGCTGTTAATACAGCTTGTTATATAATGAATAGAATTTTAATAAGACCTATTTTGAAAAAGACACCCTATGAACTATGGAATAACAGAAAACCTAAAGTAAATTACTTTAATGTTTTTGGATGCAAGGTTTACATCTTGAATACCAAAGATAATCTTGGTAAATTTGATCCAAAATCTGATAAAGGTATTTTCTTAGGATATTCTGCAACCTCCAAAGCTTATAGAGTCTATAATAAAAAGTCAAGGATTGTTGAAGAATCAGTTCATGTGAAATTTGATGAATCTGATCCTTTTGAGAAAAGGATAGAACAAATAGATGAACCTGATTCTAATGAGAACATGAGACTTGAGAATTTAAAGAATGATTTTGAAAATGATATAAAAGAAATTCAGTCCAGTTCAGAAGAACATGACACTGAAGAACCTTTGAATGTAATGCCTAGACAGTCTAGAACCTTAAAGAATCACCCTTTAGAATCTGTGATATGTGACTTAGAGACTGGTATTCAAACTAGAAGAAACCTTGGAGACATAGTTGAATTCTTTGCTTTCCTATCCCAACAAGAACCTAAGACCATAGAAGAAGCCTTAGATGATGAGAGATGGGTAATAGCAATGCAGGATGAATTGAACCAGTTCAAGAGAAATAAGGTCTGGGAATTAGTTGAAAGACCACATGATTATCCAGTAATAGGAACTAAATGGGTCTTTAGGAATAAACAGGATGATCAAGGGATAATAACTAGAAATAAAGCAAGATTAGTAGCTAAAGGATATAATCAAGAAGAAGGAATAGATTATGATGAGACCTTTGCACCTGTAGCCAGGTTAGAAGCCATTAGAATCCTTTTAGCCTATGCATCTTATATGAATTTTAAATTATTTCAGATGGATGTTAAATCTGCCTTTTTAAATGGTTATTTAATGGAGGAAGTTTATGTAGAGCAACCTCCTGGTTTTGAAAATTCTCAAAAACCAGATTCTGTTTTCAAACTTACTAAAGCTCTTTATGGCCTTAAACAAGCACCTAGAGCTTGGTATGAAAGACTAAGTTCTTTTCTTTTGAAAAATGATTTTACTGTTGGACTGGCAGATCCAACACTCTTTAAGAAAACTGTGAAAAATAATGTTTTGTTGGTTCAAATTTATGTTGATGATGTAATTTTTGGATCAACCAATAAAATTCTTTGTCATGAATTTTCATAATTAATGCAAAAAGAATTTGAAATGAGTATGATGGGAGAATTAAATTTCTTTTTAGGTCTTCAAATATTTCAAAAAGATTTTGGAAATGTTTTAAATCAATGCAAATACATTACTGATTTACTTAAGAAATTTGGACTTGAAAACAGCAAGCCATTTACAACTCCTATGTGTACTAATATAAAACTTGATTTGGATGAAACTGGAAAATCAGTGGACAACAAGTTATATAGAGGTATGATTGGTAGTTTGTTATATCTTACTGCTAGTAGACCAGATATAATGTATTCAGTATGTCTTTGTGCTCGATTTCAATCAAATCCCAAAGAATCCCATTTAACTGCTGTTAAAAGAATTTTTAGATATTTAAAAGGTACTATTTATCAATCTCTGCATTGTCCAAAAACCTCTAATTTTAATTTAATTTCATATTCAGATGCTGACTTTAGAAGCTGTAGATTAGATAGGAAGAGTACTTCAGGAACATGTCACTTTTTAGGGAAGTCTTTAGTATCATGATCTAGTAAGAAACAACACTCAGTTGTCCTGTCAACAGCCGAGGCAGAATATGTGTCTGCAGGTAGTTGCTGTGCACAGGTGTTGTGGATGAAAAACACTCTTATGGATTTTGGATTAAATTTCAATAATACACCTATTTTATGTGATAATACTAGTGCAATTAATATTTCAAAAAATCCTATTAGTCATTCTAGAACTAAGCACATTGATATAAGACATCACTTTTTAAGAGATCATGTGTTTAAAAAGGATATATTCTTAGAATTTGTAAATACAGAAAATCAATTAGCAGATATTTTTACTAAACCACTTCCCACGACAAGGTTTGAATTTATTAAGGGGGAGTTAGGTTTATTTAATTTTAAATAGTTTTTTTAAATCTTATTCTGTTTTAGAATTCTGATTAATTTCTGTTTCCCGCTATAAGTAATTTTATTTTGTTTTAAATAAAAGTAATGATTAGTGATTACACAAGAATCAAGGTTGTTAGAACCGTTTCACCTTCTAAACTGCGTCACCTTTTTCGGAAACCCTTTCGAAAACCTAAAACCGCACATCTGCTCCAAAACCCTTTTCTGAATCTTCAAACCCTAAACTTACGAACCTTCAGAAATCGTTGTTGGAATGGCAAAGACTAAGCGTCCAGATGAAGCCGAGAGCAGTGCTGCAAAGAAACCTAAGGTAGTTAGTTGGAAAATACTGCAAGGTAAAGTCATAGATTTAGAGTGGCTGTTTGAAACTAATTTACTGTTGAAGCAAGCGTTGTCGTTTCAAAGCCTTGAGCAAGATTTTAATAATGAAAATTCTGAGTTTCTATATGAGGCAGAAATGAGACATTTCTTTAGAACTGTTCAGTTTAGCCTTGGAGATACAGAGGATAGTTTATTGGCTCAAATAGAGGATAAGGACTTTTCAATATCATCTGTAGAGATAAGTCAAATTCTTAGCTGCCCTCATGAAGGAGTTTTTCATTTCGATTTATGAAATATTGGAGATTCTGTACATAAGTCTGAAGACATTATGTCTTTTCTGTTTGGAACCAGAGTGATAAAGAAGATGTTTATTAAGGATTTGGAGCCCGATCAGAAAATTTTGGTAAAATTTGTTCAGACTGGTTTAGCACCAAGAATGGCTGAGATGGAGAAAATCCTATACCCTGACATGTACATAATGTATCTTCTGATGTGTGATATTAAGTTTAATTTTCCTCGGTTTATGATAAGATATCTGAGTTACTGCTGTCAGAGTGAAGCAAGAATGACCTTTTTCCCTTATGGAAGGTTCATTTCTTTGTTTTTGTTTAAAAGAGGAATGATCAGATTGGTAGATACTGGGGTGAAATGTCACCACAGTAATGTTTTTAATGCTGGAACTTTGAGGAAAGTAGGATAATTCTGGAGCACAATTAAAGGAAAACTCTTACATGTTGGAGCTGAGGAAAACTCGGAGAGTGCTCAGGCTCAACCGGCTAAGTCCAAGGAGGGACAAGCAGAATCAAGAGTTAGTACAGTGGCAAAGAGAATTCGTTTTGAGATGGAGGAAGTTGAGGAAGAGAGAAGTCAAGAAGGAAATCAATCTAGAAGGAAGAGGTCAATTGATGAAGAAATTATCTCTCCTGCCTTGAAATCCACTGAACCGTTTTTTTCTTATTCATTTGTGAGAGAAGCTGTTGTGGAGCAGACTGCACCGATAGAGGAACCAGCAGCTCAAACAGAAACTCAAAAAGAACCTCAATCTGCTGCTGTGGCTGTTGAAAAAGTAATTCAATAAGAACAACTTATGGAGGCAGTGCCTGGTGAAGAAGTGGCCCGACCTCAAGATTTACATGAAAATATTGTTCTTGACCAATCAGTAGAAGTCAGAGAGACTACTGTTCGTGATGAACATACTTCTGAAGCTAATACAGAGGTACTTCAGGAATATTTTTCAGTGGAAGAGTTTCAGGCTTCAAAAGATAGTTCAGTGGATCAACCTTGTCAGGACAAGGAGAAAGAACAGTCAGATGCAGATTCCTTACCACTTGCCCTGCTTCATCAACCTAATTCTGGACATGAGAATAGAGCACAGGGTGCCCCTGATTCGAGAAAAGAAGAAGTTGTTGAGTTGTACAAGCGTATCTCTCAGTTAGAATCTGAGAATGTTAGTCTCAGAAATTCTCTGAACTTAGAGAAGTTGAAGTTTCAAAAGCTGAAAGAATGTACTGTTTCAAAACAGGAAGTAGATTTGTTTAAGACTGATATGCTGCATGCTGTTGATCAGTTAAAATCAGAGATGGTAAAGAAAGATGATTTTTCTGAGTTGAAGATTTACATGGAGAATAAATTTGAGTCTGTTGCAAACAGTGCTGTGAGTGGATCAGGTTCTTCACCTGATTTGATTCAGAAATTTCAAGCAATTACTGCAGCAATGAGCAATATGAGTGACAGATTACACGATCTTCAGTGTAATAGTGCCCCTTTGTCAGTTTTGCTAGATAATCAGAGATTTTTAGTGGATCAGTTGACATCTGGAGAGAAACCGATTAGGATTCTTTTGAATCAGTTATCAGAAAAACTGGCTCTTTTTGTTGAAAAAGAAGAAAGAATGCATGAGTTTTTCAGAGTTAATTTGATTGAAGATATTCATATGACTCAAGAGAATAGAGATCTTATCATCAAGTTAGGAGATGGGATGACGAAGAGGCTCAGAGAACAGTTTACAGAGATAAAGACCGCGATTCAAAGGAGATAGACACCTTTTTCCATGTCTTATCTATGAACCTTGATTCCTCTGTATATCACAATCGTTTATATATAACAGCTTGTGAATGAAAATTATTTTCTTTTTTTCTTTTTTTTTGTTTTGTTGTTTATTGATTTATGATTGAGTTAGCCAGTATAACAAATTCACTTATTCATACACAGTTAATTATAGCATTTACTTATAGTTCAGTGCAATATTGAATGTGTTCAAATCCGTATTTTTTCATTCTTTTTGATATCACAAAAAGGGGGAGAATTTGGATAAACACAACATTTAAATTCATTTGTTTCCTATGAAGAAATTTGGATATATACGACATTTATCTTTTATCTATTTTTAGCTGAAAATTTATTTTTATGGGGGAGAAATTTTATTATAGTTAAATATTGTTTTAATCCTTTCAAAATTCTAAAATTTTATAAAACTAATTTTTCAATAAAGATTGCAATTAAATTAGTTCTATTATTTTATGGGTTTTGTGATCATCAAAAAGGGGGAGATTTTTGAGCAATGTATTGTTTTCAAACAATTCAAAATAATGTTTTTTTAAAGGGGGAGATTATTTTAAATAATACTCTGTCTCTTTATGATGATTTTGATGCTCACAAATACCCTTAATTATTTACTAATTATTTCGTTGAGTATTTTGCAGGAATTTATTTTATTTATTTATTTCATATAACGAGATTTCATACTTCATTTATTCCGAGATCAATTTTAGCGCGTTCTGGAATCACTGTAGCGCGAGATCAATTTTAGCGCGTTCTGGAATCACTGTAGCCCGAGATCAATTTTAGCGCGTTCTGGAATCACTGTAGCGCGAGATCAGTTTTAGCGTGTACTGGAATCACTGTTCATACCCTATGTTGATGAACGTAACGTATGGATGAAAATTTTACTTTTTATGTTAAAAGAAACGTATGGTTAAGGAACCTTACGTTATTTTGAAACGTATGGTTAATGAACCTTATGTTGTTGAAAAGTATGGAAGAAGAACATTATGTTTGGAAGGAACCTTACGTTTTTGTTGTTGGACAAGTATAGAAGAGAAACCGTACGTTAGTTTTCAGTGTTGAGTTTGTTTCTCAAAAGTATGGATCATCAACCTTACTTTTATAATCAACCGTACGTTCTTTGGAGAGTTGAAGCAAGACAAAGTATGGATGATCAACCCTACGTTTGAATGCTGAAGAGAAAGTATGTATGTTCAATCTTACGTTTGAGCTTACGTTCTGAACCTTATGTTTGTGAACCTTACGTTTGTGAACCCTACGTTTGGAGCCACGTCATCAACCCTACGTTTGGCGTCGGGATATTTTTGACAGACGATATTTCCTTTTGCATTGGTCAAACAGGCGGATTATTAAGCGGATTTCGAGCCGATTCTTAAGTATGACTTTGACTGAATCAAAGACGTTTTTCAACGGATTAATGATTGATTTAAACGGAGCTTTTTATGCCGATTCTTCAGGGGAGTTACAACGGCTCTGTTATTTCATTTTTTTAATATCGCGAATATAAAGGAGATTTTCATGGATCTATTTATGCGGAAGATTTTCTCAGATTTGAATATATATATTATATCTTGGAAACTTCAGATATATATATACACAGGAAAGTGTATGAAATAGATAGATTGATCTTTTAACGAGCAAGAAACAGAGACTGTGTGAAGGCGTTCTTTTCTGGTGATCGAGAAGAAGTGTAAAACCTTTATTACCGAAGGAATATCTTGATAGCAGATTCACGTGTTCTACATCGACTATCTGTTGTGAATCTACTGCTGCTGAATTTGTGAAGTTTCTTGTAATATCTATTGCAACTGGATCGACTCAGAACTGTTTTGATTACAGATCTTTATTTTCTAAAGACGACGATCTATCTACTGTCAATTGCATTCTGTTGCAATTGTGAAGAACAACTGGAGAAGTGTTTTCTTTATCGAAACCCTTTTTATTTTTGAGTGATCAGCTTCTTGTTCTAAGCTGTGTGGGTTCGTGTTTGAACCAGGAAGGCTGTGTTTGCCTGAAACTTGTAAAGGTGTCAACTGCCTGTACTCAGTTGTGAACAGGTCTGTGGAAACGAGGACCAGATAGTGAAAATTGCCAAGCTCGTGGATTTGAGCGTTGGTGGAGTGGACTAGGGGCCTTCTGTTCCCCGAACCACTATACATCCGTGTGTTCATGCTTTTACTTTTTCCGCTGCATATTTAATTGTGCTAAAGCATAGTGGACAGAATTTGTCTAAATTGAAGAGATTGTAATAATTTTGAAAAGACACAATTCACCCCCCCTCTTGTGTGTAATCCGTAGATTCAGATCCAACAGCATGGATTTCCCCTATCCATTATATCTGATCGTGATCCCAGGTTTACTTCTAACTTTTTGAAAGGCCTTCAGAAGTCGTTTGATGCTGAATTAAATTTTAGTACAGCTTTTCATCCTCAATCAGATGGGAAGTCAGAACGAACAATTCAGACATTGGAGGATATGCTACGTGCTTGTTTGATGGATTATCAGGGAAGTTGGGACTAACATCTTTTTTTGTTGAATTTTCATATAATAACAGTTTTCATTCTAGTATACAGATGGAACCGTTTGAGGCATTATATGTGAAGCGGTGTCGAACTCCAGCATTTTGGGATGATGTGGGTGAATGGAAGCTAATGGGAGTATAATTGGTAGAAGAGATGGCAGAAAAAGATCAGTTGATTCAGAAACATATGAGAACAGCTCAGAGCAGGTAGAAGAGTTATGTGGATAACTGAAGGAAGGATCTATCTTTCGAGGTAGGTTATCATGTTTTTCACAAAGTTTCACCGTGGAAAAGTGTGATGCAATTTGGTACGAAAGGAAAGTTAAGTCCAAGGTTCATTGGACCATATGAAATTCTGGAAAAAGTTGGATTAGTTTCTTACCGAGTGGCTTTACCTCTGAGTTTATCTTAGGTAAACAATGTTTTTCACGTTTTGATGTTGAGAAAGTATATTCCATATCCATCTCATGTTTTGAGCCCAGAGGTAGTTCAGTTGGAAGAGAATCTCTCTTATGAAGAACAACCAGTCCAGATTCTTGACCATAGAGAGCAAGTGTCGAGGAATAAGGTAATTAATTAGGAAAAGGTTTTTTGGAAAAACCATATGTTTGAAGAGGCAATGTGGGAATCTAAAAATGCTATGAGGGATAAATACCCCAACTTATTTTGATAAGTGAATAAAACTAGGAGGATGCAATTCCCAAAAGGGGGGAAGGATGTAACATACAAGTTAAATAAAGAATAATAAATTTTCATACTTATTAATATTTACGAATTATATATAAATTTTACTTTAAATGGGTTTCTATGTTCGATAGCATACCCGATACGCAACAAAGATTTTCTTTGAAATCTTAAGTTGCACACTATTAATAAAATAATATTATTTTAAATGGTAGTTAACACGTGGCCGTTGTATTGGCGGGAATGAATAGAAATAACTAAAACATGATTATATATGTTTGTTAAATGTTTTTAAAGTTATCTAATAATGTATAAAGGCTTTAAATATGAAAAGAATTCAATTTTTGGCATATATACTCTAATTTTCACTAAAGGTCCACTTATCGCCTTTTGATGGAGAA
Organism: Viscum album; assembly: GCA_963277665.1. NCBI lineage: Eukaryota > Viridiplantae > Streptophyta > Magnoliopsida > Santalales > Viscaceae > Viscum > Viscum album. The sequence continues at coordinate 1,200,337,757 of OY728131.1, forward strand.
CCCTCATTAAATATAGTTTTGGTCACTCTTATACATTATTTTGGATCAAATAATATTCTTCTTTAGAATCGGGACCTCAAAATTTACTTTGTGTAAATTTTTGGTATTTTTCCGATAAAGTTCATTTTTTTAATGAATAGTAAAAAATGTTGTACTTTAATTCAAAACCTCTTTTTTAATCTAATTTATTAATATGATTATATTATCTTTTTAATTGGTTTTAAAGTGAAATTGGAATATATTTTTACCATTTAATCTAATAGTGGTCGTTGGAATTAATTTCACTTTGAAATTGGACTTAAACTAGTGTCAATCTTTTGATATATATTATTTCATAAAAACACGCTATTTGTCCTGACAGTGAGAATTAACTATTAAATTAATTAATTCAACTTATATGTTTTTAATTTTGTAAAATAGACATCATTTTTGAATTCTGAATATCAAATATTTCTCAGGGTGATGTTTTGGTATTTTTCTGAAAAACTTCAATTTTTGATGAATAGTGAAACCACTAAGTGATGCTTAAAAAAACTGATTTTTTGTTTAAATGAAATTTTACCACCTCTATGTTTTGAATTTCAAAAATTTTACCTTCATGGTTGTCATTAGGAAGTAAAATTTGGTTCAATGGGATTAAAATAATTTTTTTCTGAATAGTAACTTTTAAGTTTTTAATCATGATTAGAGGTAATTAGTGTAATTTAAGGTAAAACTAATGTTTTAATAATATGAAATGACCTTTACACATGTCCTACCATTATTTTATATGGCATGGCCGACCAAGAAAATCCATGGGTCAACTTGGGGACCCCATGGAGCCACTTTGATAGGAAAATGACATTAATAATTTTTTATTTAATGTTAAAGTAAAAATGTCACAAACATGTGTTGTTTTACTGAAATAATTTTTAAATGGGGTTGTACAAGTCATAATTTTGACTATAAATATTAATTAGAAATCTAAAAATATTTCCTACATCATGATATTTGTTTTATAATTTTTAGATGTTAAATAAATTAAATTATTTATGACATCATGATGATGCATCGATTACCTCATTATTTAATGATTTAAATAAAATGAAAAGATAATGTAAAATTTAAAAACTACACTTGTCAAAAACCTATTTTATTTGTGTATTTAGATCTCATATCACCTTATCCTCAAAAAATATAATTTTGGGACCTTGAAAATCTGAAAAGCATTTTATAATAAAGTAACATTTTATAACTTTCCAAGAGTGCCCCTCCTCTTCTCTTATAAAAGGCCCCCACATCTACCACCTTACCCAGAACTCTCAAGACTTTGGCTCAGCCAACCCCTGCACATTTTGTATCTCCACATCCATATTTTACTTCTAGAAGCCTCACTTTGGGAATAAGTCTTTCCAAGGAAGCCTTTTAGATCAAATCAAAAAGAGTTACCCGGTTTAAAGGTAGTGTCTTCTCTTGTGTTCTTATGTTTTATTTTGCTTCTCCAACCCCCCGAAACTCTTTATATTCCTTTCTTTTGTAATAAAAACAGTATCTTAAACATACTAGGATGTTTTTATGATAAGTATTAGAGATACACATACACACACCTTCGTCTAATGGTTAAAGAACATATTGTTTCTGTGGTTGAGGATTTTCTGCCTCACGAAACGATGATTGTTCAATATTCTTATAATACATTCAAAGGTGGCCATTAAGATGACACTATATTTTTATATTATATATAATATGTTTATTTTTTCCTTAATATTCTGTATTTTTCATTTATGTAATACCTTTATGGCTTCCATTATGGGTATACGCGATATCTTCATTTTAGGAAGTGCAGACTACCGCCCCCTCAAAGTGATTTGATTCGTATATGCCATATGTGGGATGTATAAAGGATGTATTTAATGATATTATATATGAAATTATATTGGAATTATAATATACCTTAATTTAATTATGATTATATTCCATAAAATATGAAATAGAAATGAAAGTAGTGTTCATGCGTACGTACGGCTTACCGTCTCCATGAACGGTGAATTTCATTTCTTACCTCTAAATGTTATGAAATATTATAAATGCATTTATATACTGGATATATATGATATATATGATATCTAAATAATGAATATAACTCTGGATATAATGGATACATGAAAAAATTGTAATTATAAAACTTTATTTTTGACTCAAGTACCAATGATCATAAAAACGACCGTTATTAACTTAAATAATTACATAGTGGTCATGACATGGTAATAAGTGATATAAAAGGAATATTGAACTTGAAAAAGGTTCTTAAGAAAGATGAAATTAACTCATGTTTATTATTCAGGAGATTAAAGAGCAATCGATTCACGTCGGACATGAGGTAAGGGATCTTCGTAACCCAATTTTTGTTCTTTAGGTTAATATCTTACATTCAAATTATTTCATTATATTATTATATCCTATCTTGTATTTGTACATTCTTTATGTGTAATTATAGTGAATACAAATAATAGATCTATTTTATTTAAAAAATTATCTTTGTAAGGGACTTAGTCTCAATCTCCTTTCATTGGGGAATATTTTTGTTTTCTACACAACATTATTTTATACGTTGTATAAACCCCTTTGACTTTTACGTTTATTCAAAAGGAATCATTCTATATGAAGCATTTACTAAATGAAAAAGGGAATGTTTTTTTTGTCATACGTATGCGGCGACAATGACTTCTCTTCCACCGTGACCATTATTTGAGTTTTCAGCTTCCTCTACAAGCCATAACATTTTTTATGAAAAATTAATAACATGTTTTACTTTTCTTTTATTTTGGTATTGAAAACGGTTTTCATAATGTTTTTATTATATCAATGTGTTATATTGATATCTTGTGATTGAAATGTGGAAATGTAATGTTTCCTTTGTGCATGTTTTATGTGATACGATTATGTTATGGTTCATGGGAATGTTTTATGAAGATGGGTGGTTCCGTGATAAACTAAGGGCGGGTGAGCCCGATATAGCTCTCCAATGCATTGGGTAACGTGAAGGAGTTAAACATTAAGGTATATCTGAAGAGATTTTGGAATATACAGTGATGTGTGTTCCAAACGTAACCATGTGGGTTACTCCCTACGTAAGAATGTTATGAATGCCTCATGTTACCTTTTTGTCTTATGATTTCTATGATTTATTCAATATTTGATGAGGTATGTTAAAATTCTCATGTTTTATGAGTAAAGTATTATTTCATACGTGGACTAATATTTTAATTTCGTACTTTTATATCCCTTACGGAGCTTTTTATGCTCATCCCATGTTTTTGAATTTTTTTCATAGGACTTAATGTGGAATAGGTACAAGGATGGGATCAAGGAAAAGTCATGATATCTAAAACATGGAACTAGACATGATTCTTTTTAAGAGTGTTTATTTTGTGGAAACTCAGTGGAATTTTTACTTTGTAATCTTTTGAGATGTAATAGTTATGTCCTAATTCTCTAAAACTCTAAACCTGAAAAGATCCTCAATGTAAATTATTCATTTAATTCAATATTAAGTAAGGTTTAAGGCCGAGGCATTATATGTTATCTGTAGTTCAGTCCTAGACTAGGTTATTCCCATAGTGTGGTTGTGAGATATAGTATACTATATAAACATTGTGTTTCTATAGTCTACTCCAACCAATCATTTTGGGAAACTGACACCCCAGGGATTCTGAGCCCTGGGGGGTGGGTGTTTTCCCCAACATTTCAGTGCGAGAATGGATGGATGAATACCCCCTTTGGCCCCACTCTCTTCTCTTGATAGTTACTTGTGCTGGTAGGCACAACATTTAGTTTTCCCCATATATTTTTTTAGAGGGTTGTAATGCATTGTGGTTATTCACACACACATATTCTGGATATAGATTCTTATATACTATTATATGTGTAACAGGTATTGGTTATGATGGCTTGTGGATCCTTACTCGGTGTATGGGCTATAACGGCTTGAGGTTTAATACCCATCGTATGATACATGTTATGTGAAATTTGGTGGCTCGAGAAACAATCTAGTTACTTTTCTTGTGTGGATGTGGTGTTTTTGTTGCACAAGGTGCATTTTGTGGTTCTTCGCCCAGGTGTCATTAGGCAGACTTTTTTGGAAACAGATTCCTAGGACATGCGACATTCGAGAAAAGCGGCAAACCAGTGGGGAAGTAGAAGCGGGGTACCCTTGATGATATTTATTATATTATATACTCTTGTATGTGTTACTTGGTAATAATATACATAGTGAGGCTAAGTTCATACTATACCTGTTTAGGTGACGAGTTTGTTTCACCTGTTGTTCATTGTGATTTAGAATTCATTCTTTACATTTGAACAAGAGGCTCTAGGGAGCATCCTACTGAGTATACTGTTATACTCACCTGATGTATATATAAACTATTTTTCTGGTAACTTGGAGCAGGTTGGAGATCAATCTGGTTTCAACTTGCATGGGGTTTTAGGAGCTATTTGGGCTTGTGGTTTCTGCTGTTTTTACTTTCTTTTGTGTATTTGCAGTTTTTCTCCTTTTCATTGTAGAAGGTTTCCAGACATTAAATATTTGTACATGCGATTTCATTTATATTTTAGTCTGATTTGGAGTTGGTTGGTGTCTATCTAATCTCTCTCTTCTGCATGTGTTCTCCTAGAGGGTCATGCCTCCCATCTGTGTGTTTATTATACCCTAGGTGCTAGTCACCAACCTAGGGCCTACTGAAGCAGGACTCGATGGTCATTATCTCCCTTCTCACATTTCCAGCCCAGGAGGGGTACACATTATGGAGTGGGGGTCATGAGAGAGTGGTATCAGAGGCCTAGTTGAGGGATAGTATGGAGTATGGTGTTAGGCACATGTGAGGTTGCATGGGCTGGTAGGGAAACATTGTCAGTCATGTTTAGTAAGTGATGTAAACAATGGAGACCGGCTGAGACACAGGAATTTAGGGGCCCCTATGATCTAATGTACGATCCTTTTAGTTTACAATGGGTACTAAATTAGGTGATACTAGTTATAGGGTAGAGACCTTGGAAAGGATCATGCGTCATTATTTTTCCTGTCTGTGTTGGAATCAGTATAACATGGGATAGGTTAAACTGAAATGAATAAAAGAAAACAATTAATTAAATAATGATGAGTCTTCTATATTCCAGGTTTAGAATCTCTAACTATTTGATTTTTTTTAGGTATGGCTCTATGTCGACATCATCATCAGGATCAAATAGAAGAAATATTGAAGGTTGTGCCAATAGATCGCCATCGATTAGAGGTTGAAGACAATGACACTTAGAGGAGTACACTCAAAGAGTTTCACTGCCAGAGTCTGTAGAAGAATAAGGGCTTCGTTTTTGATGTTGTTATGGAAGACTGGTTAGAGGGGGTTTCTATAGGATTTATTTTGATCCATAGTCAAAAGAGGAACTAGGATTCCATGGTTGTGACGATGATGCGTTTAGTAGCGAGGTAGTGGCGGTTCTTATTTCTCAGGGATTGCGATGAGTTATCAATTTCATGGGAGGAGTTATGAGACATGTTGAGAGTTGAGTTTCTTTCCATGACCATGAAGGCGTCTAGTTTCCATGAGCTTATTACCCTTCGACAGGGGAGTTTCATTGTGAGAGATTTCCAAATCCATTTCAAGAACCTTTTATGATATGCTTTGGACCTGTTACCAAATGACGAGTCTAGGGAAATGCATTTTGAGGAGGCTTTGAATCCAGAGATCCAGCACCATGTCACCCCATTTATGCTGAAGACATATCTTGAGGTGTTGGAGAGGGCATAGTTCATCGAGCGGACTTTGGCCAAAACTGGATCATCCAGAGAGGGGAGTCATCATGATTCCCCCAAAAGCAAATCTATGGTCTGGGGTTTCCAGTTATCAAGGCAGAAGAGTTTTTGTTTAGTCGTGGGTAGGTCCCACCCCGACGCATCTCGTTTCTCTAAAGTCAGCATATCATAGACCTATGCTAAGGGATAAAGCACTTGTTTTTCATGTGGTGGTAGAGGTCATCAGTATAGAGAGTGCCTGACCTTTCAGTACAGTTATCTTACACCAGGTTTTCTGCTTCAAGTTCCTTTATTGAGGTAGTTCCATCTGAGGCATTAGCAGTAGGTTGCACCGACTTTAGATCTACATATGGTGGATATGGTAGTCAGAGAACCAACCTATGATGTTCCCCGTCCTGAGAGAGAAAAACACAGTCATTGTGGTTGTCTTCATTAGTGTCAAAGAGGTTGCAGAGGAGGTTGTGGTCAGATTTATGCTTTAGCGTTGCAAGCCCCAGGAGAGCCAGATGTCATTCAAGGTACCCTTTTATTGTTCACTAACATGGTGTATGCCTTTTTTGATTCAGTAGTGACACACTCCTTCATATCACCTACCCTTGTACACGCTTAGGGACATGAGGTAGAGAGGCTTTGAGTGCCCTTGGCGTTGACTACACCAGTAAGAGGTCGAGCTGAATTTTTTGAAGTATGTAGTGACTGTGAGATGGTGTTGAGGCAGCATCACACATGGGGAGATTAACTATGTTTATGAATACAACCGTATGATGTCATCCTCGGAATGGATTGGTTATATTCGGTGTAGGCTATCGTGGATTGATTTTGGAGGCATGTTGTGTTCTTCGATGCAGATGGAGAGCCAATGGTGTTCGTTGGCGAGAGAGACCCTCAGATGGTTAAGAGGCATGTTATGTCCTTATCATCCATGATAGATGATGGATTCAATGTTCTTCAGAGGTTCACCAGTTGTTTTTTCCTAGGGTCATAGAAGATTACCCTGATGTCTTTCTAGAATAGGTTATAGAATTACCCCCTCGACGGGAGATTGAGTTTGGGATCGAGCTATAATCGAGAGTGTCTCCTATTTCTATGTATCCATATAGGATGGACCCTTATGAGTTATGGGAGCTTCATATATATCGTTATGGTCTGTTACAGTTTGGTTTTGTTCGGCCCTGTTTGACACTGTGCTGTTCACCAGTTTTGTTCGTGAAGAAGGCTGACAATTTTTCACGGTTGTGTGTCAATTATCATCTCTTAAACAAAGGGACAATGATAAATCGCTATTGTCTTCCACATATTTATGATTTATTCGGTCAGATGAAGGGTGAAAGTTGGTTCTCAATGATCAACTTGTGGACAAGATGTCATCAAATTCTTGTGAAGGATGATGATATCTAGAAGACTGCTTTTTTGTTGTCATCGTGGGCATTATGAGTTCGTTGTAATTATGTTTGGTGTGATGAATGCTCCAACAATGTTCATGGGATTGATGAACGCCATATTTTGTGTGTTCTTGGACATGTTTGGGGTGGTTTTCATTGACGAAATCTGTGTGTACTCCCCGTCTGATGAGAAGCATGTAGAGCTTTTATAATCCGTTTTGGGAATTCTTCGTCAACCTCAACTGTTTGGGAAGTTGTCGAAGTGTGAGTTATGGGATCAATAAACCTGTTTATTGGGGAATGGTGTCTCCCAGTAGGTAGTATCTATGGATCTATCGATGATAGAAGTAGTTGTGTCTTGGGCAGCCATCAAGACAGTGTTAGAGGTGTGAAGTTTTGTTTGTCTCATAGGAAACTACAGGTGGTTTGTGAAAAATTTATCTCGGGTTGCGACTTCTCTGAAAAATTTGACTGGGAAGGATCAGACATTCATAGGGACCGATTAGTGTCAGCCATTATTTGAGAATCTAAAGGAGAAGTTATTACGTGATTTAATTCTCTATCATCCTGCTGAGGGAGTTTAGTTTTATGTTTTCTACGATGCTTCACATCGACGGTTAGGTTGTGTTCTGATATAGCAATGATGAGTTGTTTTATACAGGTCTCAGAATTTGCGTCCTCATGAACGTAACTATTCCACCAATGATCTATAGTTAGTAGCTATTGTGTTTTTACTAATTTTGTGAAGACATTACCTCATTGGTGGCACTATGTGGTTTTCATCGATCATAAGAGCATGAGGAATGTTTTCTACCAAAATGAAATTAATATATGACAATTTCGGTGGATGGAGTTCTTATAGGAATACAACATTAAAATATCATATACACTTAGAAAGGGGAATATTTTAGCTAATGCACTGAGCTGGTAGTCACATAGTGATGAAATGTGTGAATCCGGTGATTCCTGGTGAGTAATGGAAGAATTTTAAGAATTACATATTGATATGGGAGAAGTTGGGGGTATAAGTTGTGCATTTAAGATAATGGTGATGTCATCTCTGGTGCAGTAGGTGGTAGAGTCCCAGTTAGGGGATCTAGAGGTGGAGGTCTGGAGAGACTGAGTTGTTTGTGGTGAGCACCCTGATGGTTGATCTGAGAATGAACAACACTGAGTGTTGTATCATGGAAGGATATTTGTTCCTTTGATGGCATGTGAGATGTTTCTCAGAGAGATCCATATTTCTCCTTTAGTAGTTCATCCTGGCGTAACAAAGATATATCATGCCTTGAGGTGCCAGTTTTGGTGGTCGTGGCTGAAGAATGCTATTGCAAAGTTTGTGTATTGATGTTTGGTATGCCTGAAGGTGAAGGTTGAACTCTGTGTTCCTGGTGGTCTGCTCCAGCCATTAAATATTCCTCAGTGGATGTGGTAGGACATATAAATGGAATTTTTTACTAGTTTAACTCAATATCCAAGAAGAAATAATGTTATTTCGATGGTAGTAGGAAGTTTAACAAAATCATCCCACTTAATAGCAATCAAGGAGTCATGCTCAGTGGTCGTTTTATCAAGGTAGTATCTAGAGGATTTGGTGAGAATTCATGGAGTACCAAGGATGATCATTTCTGATTGAGATCCTTGTTTTACCTCTAGGGTGTGGAAAAGTCTCCAACATGCTTTTGGTTCTCAGCTATGCCTTAGCCCTGCTTTTCACCCTCAAATGGATAGTCATATAGAGCAAACCATTCAGACTCTTGAAGGCATATTACACTCTTGTGTTTGGGATTCTGGAGGTTTGTGGATGAGGCACTTACCCTTGGTGAAGTTCTACTAAAATAATATTTTTCACTCCACCATTGGTATGGAGCCGTTTGAAGCATTTTATGGAAACCCATGGAATTCTTCGTTGTGATGGACTAGGGTCATAGAGTTAGAAATTGTCGGACTAAAACTATTGCAGAATAAAACATAGATTGTTTGGGTGATTCGTGAGAGGATGAAGACAGCACATGATCATCATAAATCATATTCCAATCAAAGGAGGAGACCCTTTGAGTTTGGTGTTGGGGATCCCGTGCTTTTGAAGGTGAATCCCTTTTGTGGGAGTGAAGTTTTGGTTGTGGGAGTAAGCTTTATCCCTGGTCTGTTGGTCCTTTCAAGGTGTTAGATCATGTTGGAACTGTGGCGTATTGAGTAGCACTTCCCCCATAGATGAGCTGGATAAATGATGTTTTTCATGTATCATAGCCCCATCGTTATCTTCATGATTACTCTCATGTCATCGATTGGGGAGAGATCAACGTTGATGGTGATGTGACCTTTGAGAAGTGACCTGTGGTGATCCTAGACAGCAAAGAGAATGTGTTGCGTGGGAATTCTATCTCCTTGGTTCATGTCTTGAGGTGACATGGTAGCATGGATGAGAGTACTTGGTAATGTGGGTCACAGATACGTGATCAATACAAAGAGTTGTTTGATGTTTAACTCTTTTCACGTATAATTGTCCTCTTTGTGGTTACAAGCCATTTGTTTTTATGAGATGGCTTTATTTGGTTCTTCTTGTGGCGTGATATCTTTTTAAAGGTATCTCGATGGGTGGTTGTTCAGGCCTCTTATCTATATCCGTTTGGATGGTTTTGAATTCTCTAGGATGGGAATGTTTTGAGAGGTATTTGATGTAATGTCCTGGACCTCTCAGGTCCATTCCTTTCCTGAAATATGGTGTTTTAGGTGTTATGGGAGGTCAAGGTGTCATATGCCCAACACTACTAAAAATTTATAATTATGTGAATAGTGTAATCGGTAGCCCTAGGTGAAGAGTGTCATCAATAGTTGTATGTGAATAGTGTAATGGTAACCTTTTGTGAATAGTGTCATCAGTAACCTTATGTGAACAGTGTAATGGTAACCTTCTGTGAATAGTGTTTCCAGAATAGGGAGGTTCCATCGGTAACCTCTATTTTCTTTTCCAAATTTTGAGTTAATGAACAATGATTCTAGAATGGTGAGGTTCCATATGTAAACACTGTTTCCTTTTCAAAATATAGAGTTCGTAAACTGTGTTTCTAGAACAGCGAGGTTCCATTGGTAACCTCTATCTCCTTTTCCAAATTTGGAGTTCGGGAATAGTATTTCTAGAATGGTGAGGTTCAATCAGTAACCTCAATTTCTGTTGACAAATTTGGGGTTTGTGAATAGTGTTTCTAGAACGATGAGGTTTCATTGGTAACCTATATTTCCATTTCCAAATTATGAGTTCGTGAACAGTGTTCCCAGAACGGTGAGGTTCCATCACTAACCTCTATTTCTATTGCCATATTTTGATTTCTTAAATAGTGTTTCCAGAATGGTGAGCTTCCATCAGTAACATCTATTTCATTATCCAACTTTTTAGTTCATGAACAGTGTTTCCAGAACGGTGAGGTTCCATCGGTAACCTCTATTTCCTTTTGAAAATATTATGTTCATGAATAGGGTATCCAGCTTTATACAATTCACCCCCTTTGACTTTTCCATTAAAGTAAAATGAATTTAAAGCCTCGTTTTAAGGACACTAAGTCCGATTCAAAGGTCATAACTTCTATATTAATTTATCATAAGGTCCATGATTCTTTTTTACATGGTAAAACCACTTTGTGTAATGCGATCCTCCTTTAATGGAAAATATAGGCTAACTTAAGCCATTACTCCATTAAATCTTCTAAAGGGATGATATATCTTCCTCCCTTATTCCACCTTCTTGTTCCCTAGTGCAAGACACTCAATCAATTCCTTCTTCCATTATGAGTGGTGTGATCGAACCTTAATCCATGGATCTGTTACCCTATGTTTTTGTTGCAACCAAGAAATATCGTTCGATCTCTGATATAAGGTATATTCTATCATCATTGTTTTGGTTTCATCTCTTTCTATTTCCCCTTGCCTTTTATGGAATGCTATATACTTGTTCCTAATGTACTTTTCTTGGGTGTTGACCGGTGTGGCGGTGTCTCTACATCCTCGGGTGGATATAGTTGTCATGTGGGGAGGAGATTATAACCCGTTGTCTGGCCCATCAAGAACATTATGAGGTATAGGATTCTTTTCTTTTCTTTTCTTTTACGTGCAAATGTATATCTAGCATGTTTTATCCCCTGCATCACAATGTAATTGACATTATAAATATTCAAACTGGATATATAAATAGATATTGATTGCATGTTATTTCCTCTTGTTTTTCTAGATAGTGTGATTTATATGCTTTCTTTTTTAGCATTTTTTTCTTGATGGAAATTTGTAAAGAACGTAAATCCAGAATTAATTGATAATTTTTTGGCTAAAGATAAAGAGTAATGTAAATGAATTTGGTTCTACTTATTGTAATTTGATGTAAATAAATTTGGTGGAGTAAGAATATTTAATTATTTGTGATAGATTAATGGTTAGGTTTCTCGAATTTAGAACCTACAAATATTAAATATGTTAATCCATGGTTGATTAAAGAATAGGTTGTTAGATAACAGATAACTCCTTGTAGTGTTTTGCGTTACCCTCTGGCTTGTTTAAGGGCTAAGAGACCAATTGATATGATGTTCATTTTCATGCTGCTTGTGTTGTGATGTGAGCCTGGATGGATGTTGTGATATGTGGGGGCTTGGATTTCTACTCATTCTGGTAGAAATTGACACCTTGAGTGGTGATATGCATTGGTATATGAATGTGGGTATCAGGGTGGACACCAGGGATAATGAAATGAGATTGATATGAAAGTTTGGATTCTTGATTTTCATATACGTTGTTTATCTGCTTTGCATTCCCCACTGCACAAGGCAGCGGGGTTTTCTATCCATTCTTCTGAAAGGGGCGAAGACACGTGGGTTATGCCACGTGATTTATGTGTTTAGCTTCTCAAGGAAGGATGGGTCTATGCTTTTTCTATAGGCAGCAAAGACTCGATATGTAGTTCATTTACTCACCGGGTTGATCCCCTTGTGATTAGTATTATAGAATGTTTTTCTAGAATGCATGGGATTATGGGAATGTAATTCTATAAATAAATAATTGAATAAATGATGGTAACCCATGGGTTAGGAGCTTTCTGGGATGCAATGATGAAGTTACAATTTAAAGATAGAGTGGACTTTGAGTGTGATGCTATTGAAATAAAATGTGGAAATTAAGAGTGGTTAATCAGTGTTTAAAGAATTAATTAAACCAATGTACAACTAATAAAAAGTGAATGAGGTTATTCAATAAATCTCATTAAAAGCTTGTGTGGTTATAGGATAAATAGTCTTAGAAGTGGCAGTCGGGATTTTGAGAGATGTTAGCTGCATTTTAGTCTAAGACTAGTTTATTCCCATAGTGTGGTTGTGAGATATAGTATGTTCTTTACTTTTTTTGATTCTATACGCTACTCCACCCAGTCAGTTAGATAAACTCACACCCTAGGGATTCTGAGCCTTGGGGGGTGTTTTCCCCAACATTTTGGTGGGAGGATGGATGGATAACTACCCCCATTGGCCCCACTCTCTTCTCTTGGAAGTTATATGTGCTTGTAGGCACATTGGTTATTTTTCCCCATATTTTTGTGTAAATTTATGTAAGGGCTTGAGGTTATTCCCAAACATATATTCTGGATATCATTTCTTATGGACTACTATATGTGTAACGTGTATATGATATGATGGCTTGAAGATCATTACTTAGTGTATGGGCTATAATGGGTTGAGGTTTAAAACCCGACATATGATACATGTTATGCGAGCTATGGTGGCTCCCAAATACTACATGGTCACTTTTCTTGTGTGGATATGGCAGTTTTGTTCCTTGAGGTTCATGTTGTGGTGCTTTGCATAGGTTTCTGTGGGAAGGAATTTTTGGAGAGAGATGCTTAGGACGTGCGACATTGGGGTAAAGAGACAAACTAGTGGGGAAGTAGTAGCGGGTACCCTTGATATTTTTAATTATATTATATACTTTTGTATGTGTTACATGATGAGAGTAACTATGGTGAGGCTACGAACTTAGTATACCAGTTTACGGGACGAGTTAGTTTCACTTGGTTTTCACTGTTCCTTAGCTTTCTTTCTTTACTTTTGCACGAGAGGCTTCAGGGAGGATCCTACTGAGTATACTGTTATACTCACACTATGTATATATAAACTATTTTTCTGGTCACTTACACTAGGTTCGAGATCAAGGTGGTTTCTACTAGCATGGGGTTTCTAGAGTTATTCGGGTTTGTGGTTGCTGTTTTTTACATTCTTTTGGGTATTTGAAGTTTTCCCATTTCAATTGTAGTCGGTTGCATTACATTACATATTTGTACTTGGGATTTCTTTTATATTTCAGTCTGAGTAGGATTTGGTTGGTGTCTATCTTATATCTCTATTTTTCATGTGTTCTCTTAGAGGGTAATACCTCCCATCTATTTGTTTACTATACCCTCTATGTTAGTAACCAACCTGAGACCTACTGGAGGTGGGACATGGGAATCATTATCTCCCTTCTCACATTGTCGGCCCAGGAGGGGTACACATTGTGGGGAAGTGGTCTTGATAGTTTTTATATCATATTATTAGTTAAACCCGAGGGGTTAGGCTGTGAGAACATGCCCATAGGGTTAAATGAGATTAATTGGTTAAACAAGAGGTAATAGGCTATGAGAACATCAAATAGGGTTTCTTATTATCGGTTGGTTGATTAATTGATGAATTTAAATGAATTTAATTGAAACTGTAGGATTTTTTACTTTTGAGTACTTCCTTGTTCATTGATTATTTTTCTTATTTCCATCCATATATATTCATTGACTATTAGGCACATATTATTGGGTGGATTCCTGTTGGGATTCATCTCACACCATGATTAGGTCATTAATTTGGGACCAAACAAATTATATTGTTGTAGGTATAGATAAGGGAAATAACCCTTCTACTTCATGTACGTGATTTCTGTGGAGCTAGAAAGCATGGAACCAAGATGAGGATTGTGATGCTGTTGGAGTTATTTACTTGTTTTATTTGTTCTTTGGGATAGTACTATATTCCAGTAGTGTGACTTGTTTGGATGATTTCCTAGATTCTTGTGACATGCATCATTATTGATATATGTGTGTCTATATATATATATAGATATATGTTGTAGTTGTTTATTTACATCAAGTCCTCCACTATTTATTGTTTTGTGGTATTATTACTGTTTTAGCTACTGTTATCTGTTTCCATCAACTGCATTACTCTGCCAATGAGTGAATAGTTTTTACAATATCAGACCCAAGGACCTTGCTACTAGTTAGCAGTCTCTGGCATTTGGGTAAATGCTTTTGAGGCCATGTGATCAACTGGGCTCGGGGCACCTCTGGGCAGTATCCAGAACCAGGACGTTACATTCTTAGTACTATAAAAAGTATTTTTGATGCCTCTTTTATAATAGCGGTTCAACATTACTGACCTTATAAGAGTAATGAATTTATATTTCTATATCAATTAATTTAATAAATGATTATGAAAATATAATGTTTGTCATTTTCAGCATCAACTTTATGGAAAACCAATGCTGAAAATTATATATTATATTCTGGCACCAGTTATAGTATAAAATGACACCAAAAATATCATTAGTTATACTTCTCACATCATTTATATTAAAATTAATTCTAATAATTAAAAATAAAATTAATTTTTTCCTCAGTTCATTGAAAAAAAGTCACCGAAAATAACAATTTGAAATTATTAACATTAGTTTTAGTAAAAAATATTGTAAGAACACTTTCAAAAAACCATAATTCCAAATCCTTATTTCAAGTGTTTCTTATTCATTTATTCTCTCGAGTGAAGGTGATTTCTATGTCTACCAGAATAATTTCTCCCACGATTTTGATTTTTTATTCCCAAGTAAAATCTTATTTTCATGAATTCTAATAATCTATCCTTCATAAAACCATTATAATTGTATATATTTCTTCTTTGTAACATTCATATGAGAGATTTTTATACATATCGTATGTTTTTTTATTTATTTTTCATTGTTTTGAAAATGTTATAATTATTATTCTGATTTTTTATGCCAACTTAGAAGGACTTATATCACAATCGATCTACACTGTGATTATGGGTTTTGTTGATATTTTTTGTTTGTTTTATTTTACAATAGTTTTAATTTTTTGTTTTAGTGTTCCTCCTATCATCGAATTCATTGGACATTATCTATATTCATGATCAATCCTGTAGTATACATCACCTAAACGTGTAAGTGGTTTGTAAAAACTTTTAAGCTAAATTCATCATTTTTAGTTATAAATTTGATTTACTCAATCATTTTTTTGTACACATATCACTTTTAATTATTCAGTTTTATTAATGTTTTTTTAATTATATTAATTATTTATTTAGTGGGATTATTAAACGTTTTTGTTCTTGTTTATAATTAAGAGGAATATTTACTTCTCTTTTTAAAAATTCTGGTAGTACAACAACAGTGTTGTTTGATATCCATAAAAAATTTATGTTAAATTTATAAAAGTATCTTTATTATTTACCATGGTAATCATGAATTGAATATAGTTATTTATTTAAATAAAATAAATAACTACATTAATTTATTTTTTACATTATTATTTATAATAATCATTAATATATCACAAGATAAGAATTTTTTTTATTAATTTGGACTGTGTTTAAAATATATATATACATATATATATTTTCAAATGATAATATGTTCTACATATATATATGTGTGTGTGTTTTTATATATATGTATATATGTTGATTGAAATTAGTTATTATTTTTATTTTTTGATTCTAAGAAATTCATCTAATTTTGGAGCAATGACACATCACACAAAATAATTATGTATAATATATTAGTTTTAATTTAATTTCTAATAATCGTAAATATTTTATGTATGAGTACAAATCATTTTTATTGAATGTTTTTATGATTAAAATTTATCAATTTCTATATATTTTTGTAAATTTTTTATAAGTTTTATAATATTCACTAATTATATTGTGATCTAAAGTATTGAATGGATCATAATTGGATAAATTTACGAAGAACTAGTAATTAATATGAAATAGGAGTTGTTTATTTTTTTAATTTTCTAAACATAATATTCCAATCAAAGATTTTAGTTTTTGTCAATGTGTGATGTATTTGAATATAATAAAGTTAAATTCTTGAGAAATCGAGGATCATCACATTTGTAATGGTTTTACCCATAATTATACACATTAGACATGACATTGTTAAATTACTATAAATATGACATTTAAGGAGGATGATAATATTCATGATGACAAAAAGGATCATATTGAATAATTAATTCTGGATTTTGGTGTTCAAACCATTGAAAACACAGAAACTATTGAATGATTGTATGGAGATTTTGAAAAACTATTATTCACTGGTTCTAAATGCATAGTGTTATCAGTAGTTTTCATATTGGTTAATTGGAATGAAAAAAATTATTGGAGTATTGAAATATTTTCCAACATACCTGTTCTTTTAAAAGAACTACTTCTTGAAGGTAATGGGCTTCCAAATTCCAATTATGAGGAGGATAAAATATTTTTCCCAATGGGAATGGGGTATAAAAAGATAGATTCATACCAAAATGATTATGTGTTAAACAGGAATGAATATTATTTCTTTTATCAAAATGTTCTACATGTGAAACATCATTCTATAAGATGGTTTCAAAAGTCAATTCAGATTCATTCTCTAGTAATAAAATCTAACCTCATGCTAAATTAAATAATTTATTCCAATAATCCCTTAATTTAATTCTGATAAATTTACAATGATTTATTCTCTTGTACTAAGATCTAATATCCAACTAAATTTTTTTTTCACCTTCCATTAATTCCTCATTTGAAGCATGTATTTTTAAATATAATTGGTTAAAAAAGCTTCATATAGAATTCATATGAGCACATCTCTTATGGTAAATTATGTCACCCTTCTAAATCATCGCAATAGAAGTTATTTGATAAAAATTTTCCTTATATTGGAAATGATGTTATTAGTCATTGAATGGGAGTGTGTACAGATTGAATGAATCCATATTAGAGTTTAAGTAGCCAATATAGTTCATGGTCTATTTTTTGGTTGATTACATCTTATCCCAATAGATATTTATGACAAAAAAATACTTTATTATAATGTTGTTGATTTCTGGACCAAAAAAACTAGGAAACTATGTTGATGTGTATCTTTCACCATTAATTAATGATTTAAAACATTAATGGGAGGTATGAGTTAATGTTTTTTATGCATACAAGAAAGATTAATTTATATTATGTGTAATGATAATGTTTAGCATAATTGACTTTCCTTCACATGGAAACCTATATATATATAAAGTGTTAAGGGACATAAATCATGTCTAATTTGTGAATAAGAGACTTCATATTATCAATTGAATAATTGAATAAAGATAGTGTACACAAGACATTGAATATTTTTCCGAATTGATCATCCATATCCCTGATTGAAAAAGTAATTTAATGGTTTAAAGGAATACAGTCATCCCCCAAACACATTTTTAATTAAATATTATTACAACATGGTTAAAAATTTTGATTTTACATTTAGAAGGTAATGATGTTATGGTCCTCAAAAAAAATATCTATAATAAATTGTCTATTTTTTGAACTACCATATTGGTGATTTTTAGAGAAAAAACATAACATTGGTGTTCTGCATGGTAATAAAAATACATGTAATAGTTTGAATGGAACATTAGTATAAATAAAAGTAAATAAAAAAAGGATTTAATTATAGATTGTACTTGATATCCATGGGAATACATTGAGAGTTAGCTCCCACGATGAAAAGAAACAAAACATATTTACCTATATCTTGTCACACATTAAACAAGAGTGAGAAGATGATTTTTTCCTTGTTTGAATGGTAAGAAATTACCTAGTGGATGTTATTCAAACATGAATAATTTCGTTTTAGTGAATTATTGAAAATTAATAGGAATGAAATATCATGAAATTCAAGTATTTATGTAACTAGAGGTACCAGCCACACTGTGTGGTATGTTACCATCAGCTATCAAAAAGACCATAATAAGGTCATTTAATTCGTTCAAATATATTTATATCAAAGTTACTGATCCAAATTTTTTAGATGAGTAGTTTAATGAAGCTTCTATTATATTTTTTCAACTAGAAATGTATTTTCACTTAAATTTTTTGATATAATGGTTCATCTGGCGATTCATCTTGTGTGTGACATAAGAATATGGGGGCCTTTTTATTTAAATTGGATGTATCCCTTTGAAAGGTGTATGAAAATTTTAAAGGGATATGTTAAAAATACATGTCTATTGGAGGCATATGTTGTTCAAAAATATTTATTAAAATAAGTGATTGAGTTCTGTACTGATTATTTATATGATGTAGAGGATATTTGTCTCCCTATATCTTAGCATATGACAGTTGATTGTGAAGGTAGAACGATTTTATAATTAAAGGAAAATTTTATTCCATTTGATGAATTGATGTATGAATTTTAATATATTTTTAGAAACACAGATTATGATCAATAATATATACCATCACATATTACTAAATTTAAGAGACAATATAAATAAAATTAGGTTTATTATTGATCATAAAAAGAAATTTGTTTCATGGCTTAAAGAGAATGTGAGAATAGATATATCTGTATCAGAAGATTTAAAATGGTTGGTAGGGGGACCATCATTTAATGTGATAACATGGACTAGTTTATATATTAATGGGCACACATTTTACACAGAAATGATGCATGACAAGAGTGCTGTTTAAAATAGAGGTGTGATGGTTATCATTGATGAATTGAATTTTTCAAATGAAAAAGATAAAAACCTAATTTTACATTCATTGGAATATTTTGGAGTTCTTGATGATATATAGGAAACTTATTATGCAAAATTTTTAGTCATTGTGTTTATGTTTAATTGGGTTGATATCAATAGTTGTGTGAAAGGAGATGATAGAAGATTTACGCTGGTTGATTTGAAAAGATATAATATCAATGAATAAAAATTAATCATGATGACAAATGAAATGTGGATATTTTATGATATTGATCCATCTAAGGATCAATGGTCTATCACATTACAAGAAAAAATACCATTTGGATGATGAGATTGCTAGTGATGATGTTATTGATATATAGGAGTCTTATTAATCTATTATGTGATTTATGTATGATTATATGGATTACAATGTAGACATTGTGCATGCCGTCCACAAGTATCATGGTTGAAGGCATATGAAAAAACACTAAATTAGTCACCAAATTTTTATAGTAATTATTTATATTTTTTTTCTTTTTTTTAATCACACAAATTCATGTATATGTTTTTTCTTATTTTCATCACAATTGTTTTAAAAATTTTTGTTTTCTATTCATATTCTTGTATAAAAATTACATTAAAATTTGTTAAATCAATGTCATATAAAGATAGGGTTGAAAATCTTATGAGGTACTTTTATTTTTAATCACTATTACATATTCAGTAATGAAATTATTTAATGAAAGAAAATATATAATATATAATTTTTTTTGCATGACTACTGATGCGTCTTCAGCAGAGGAGACTTGTCCTGTTTCTATAGAGAAATCATGTTCTCATTTTATTAAATGTGGTATTACAGGTTTACCAAAATTTTCAATTGCTCATGGATATGATAGATTAAATATTCATTTGGTTGATAATAATAATGAAACTGGATCAAATGTAGTTCATTTTATCAGATATGTATCAATGTAGATCAATTCCAAGATTATTATTTTATATCCTAATTGGAAGGTCATAGACAATATAGAAAACAACAACTTTGTGAAGCCATGATGGTAAAATATCTCAATTTATTTATTTTATCATTTTTTTGAATATTAAATATTTTAAAAGACATGTTCCATTTATTCAATTATAGATTATATTCAATTTTAGGGAAACAAAAGAAATTATGAAAATACATCTATCTTTAATGACGGTTCAATGGAGAGATTATAAAACAAATCTGACAAAAAATTATGTCTTTTTCAAGAAAATGTTTTTAAAACCATGCATTAATTATCAATTTATAAATACAGATACATGAAAGAAATTTGTTGATAGACGCCAAGAAAATAAAATTCTTGGAATGATAATAATTTTATATTATAAAATGTATTATATATTTATCTAATTACTTATAAGATTATTTTTATATAATCTACCTCTATGAGGTATTATCAAGAGATCTTGTATAAAAATGTATACCCTCATACTTTATCATGTGGAGGGTATCCATTATTGGATAAGAAAATGATTGATGAAAAAAATTGAAGAATAAAAATGGAAACACCTTCCACTCGCCGTAAAAATGGAAAGGAGTGAGAAGAATAAAAAAATTGACATTGTTTTATATAATAATAAAGGGAAGTAGATAATAAAATTGTAATTAAATAATATTTTATGTTATGAATTTTCCTATTTTATAAATTATAAATACTAATTTATCTTTTTCATTTTTCATTTCAGGATGAATTACATGAGAAATAGACACATGGATCTTTTATCCCTAAGGGTAGGAAGGACATCATAGACACTACTTTAGGAAAGAAAAAAACCCGGCCATGTAAGGTTATATGCAGAAGGTGTTGTTATTTAAATTTTTTTTGTCAAAGTAAGAAATCAAAAGTACACAAATTGGATATTCAAAATCTGAGTTGAAAGAGATTAAATAGTGTATGGGTGATCACATTCTATTAGTCGTGCAAAATGATTTATTATAACACATAAAAAGTTATTCAGAGTCTATGAAGCCTTCCTAGTTTGTTCATCTGGTTGTGTAGCCTTTATAGCCATCCCATTCGGACTACCCTACCCAACCTACATACTTTGATCCTCCACCTCCTTGCTTGGACCTAACCATATAATGTGAGTTTTTTATAGAGATCCTCATATATAATTTTTCCATTAGGAGTCACAAATTTTTGGGGGAATCTATACATCACCAACCTATGTATATGGGTTAGGTTAGAGTATCAGTAATTGTTATTACCAATCCTAACGCTCTACTACCATTCCCTAATAAAGAGATCGCCATAGTAGAGGATTTTCTGGGTCATTTATTTACATTGTACAATTATTCCTCTTCGTTATATTTCATATGAGGTATGAATTTATTCAATATTAATTACATATAATTGAATATTACTT
Source organism: Viscum album (assembly GCA_963277665.1). Classification (NCBI taxonomy): domain Eukaryota; kingdom Viridiplantae; phylum Streptophyta; class Magnoliopsida; order Santalales; family Viscaceae; genus Viscum; species Viscum album. The sequence continues at coordinate 1,200,359,130 of OY728131.1, forward strand.
ACAATATTTTCATTTATTTAACTTATATAAAATCATTTAAGAACAAAGTAAATTTCACAAATGAAACAAAATGTTCAGGAATAGTCGACTGTTGGTATTTTTAATATTTTTTATGGGATTAAAATATTATCTTAGGATTATTATTCCTTGAATTATATCTAGGAGTTTCAGATGAATTCTGATATATACATGTGAGATTATCCATTGTGATTACTCAAAGAAGATATCAAGAATCTATTTGATTTTAAGAGCTTGTCTGGAATGTGCTGCAGTTGTTTTCCTTGTATGTAAACTGAAGTTTAAATTTGTATTTCTTTATTAAAATATATTCGAAATTGACCAACTATATTTCCTTTTTAATTTTGGTATCTAAAAATGATTCTTTTACAAAATTAATGTCCAATAATTCATAGCTTAATAGATCTGGAATACATTTCCATGGAAGTGAAACATGTGAAGAATGATAATAGTGTTGCATATATCTGTGAGAGATTATCACAGAAATAGATTTGATGTTGCTTTATTAATTTTCATGATTATAAAAAACAGAACCTTAATTATGAACCAATGATCAATATAATTTCAATAATGGTGACCTTTTTCTGAAAGGGAAATTAGATGTTTGGAATATTTTTTCAAGTGAATGCACGTTATATTGGTTTTTCTCTTTATCAGGGGGTGTTTGTAAAATATTTTCCACCTTTTTAGATAGTTCATTTTTTTATAACCTCATTATGTTTAATTATAATTGTTTATGTAGGCATTATTAATGTATATATATTAAAATGTAGTTAATGGAAAATATTTAACAAAGAACACATGTCGATAATGAAAAAAATGCAATCTAATATGTTGAAGTAAAGGTAATAAGTTATTATATTAGATAGTTTGATTATTTTTTGATATATCTGTATGTTGGTATTTATTATCAAGATAATTTTTTATAACCACAATTTTATCATTAACAATGACATGTAGAATGTGGTTATTATGTTCCATGATTCATGTATGATATAATCACAACATGGTAACTACTAGATTGAATAGGGTTAGTTATATTATTTTTTCAGTTTTCTATCATAGTATTCTATTATTTAATATAATTTCATTCAATATTATTGTAGACATTCAACGATGACTAGTCTTTTACCCAATCTAAACTCACTAATCTATTATCTTTATTTGAGAATTATTTATTATGTTTGATTATGATTTGAGGTATTTATATTCTACTGTATATGAATAATATTACATTTTCCTAATAAAAATTATCCAAAAAAAATTCTTTTGTTATAATATATTTTTGAACATAATTATATCAAATTAATGCTTCAAAATAACCAACACTGATCTTGTTTTAAATTTCATATATGTGTATTTTAATTCTACTTTATAATAAAAATGTGTAGATAATAGTTTTATTAACAAGATAAAAGAATATACTTTTAAGTATATTTTTAGTAAATGATAAATTTTATTTAATTGATTTTTTTATTACATGGATTATGATAATTTTGGATGTGTTATATTATGAATTTTCTAAATTATTTTTATAGACACCAGGGTCAGTATTCATAAAATCCAATGTAGTAGCATTTAAAAAAAAATTAGGTGTTTGGTGTTGGTTTATTTAATTAAATTACCCTAAAAACCATCTCATCAATGGTTTTCAATCTGGTTAATAACAAAACGAAATGAAAAACCAACCAATGATTGATTTTTAGTTTGAATTTTTATAAAACCTAATGAAAAAAATATGTTTTCTGCGTCGCTTTATTTGTAAAAATGATGTAGAAAAAATACCGTATATTTTATTTTCAATGAAAATTTAGAAAAACATGTTTTTCTATGTCTCCATTAAGACATTGATTAAAAACCGACATAATTAATTCAAAAAAATGACTTGAAGTCATGTTTTTGCGCAACTAACTATCAATACTAGGTTCTTAAGACAGGTTCACCAAAAATTAATTTAATCAAGATATAGTGTATTGGAAAATTTTAATCCTTTTTATAAATACCTTAAAAACATTACTATAAAATAAAAAGATACAATATCCATGGGGTGTGGGAGAAATGAGAATCTTGTGATATCTTATGAAGAACACAATGTATCGATAGAACAATCTGAAAAAAATACATTATCTAGGGTAAAACATTTGATAAGGACAACACGCATCTCTAAAAAACAATTAATATTCCTAAGACATCCAAATTAAAACCCCTTCAATATAAATTCCTCAATATGATGCTATTATTACCTGGATAATAGATAAAATAGAAAATCATGGATGGATGAGTGTTACTAAAATAAAAAATATTCCTTCAAGATGAATTCATTTTAAAACCAAAAGAGACTTATAATAAAAAAAGAAAGAGTAAAACTTCACCTCCCCTAAGTTTGATAAGAAATAGTCTCAAAAACCAACAACAAACACCATTATAAAATATAACTTCCCCAAAATTGTGGAGGTAATCTTCTTATAGGATATCCAAATTTAATTACCTCACCTGTTTGACTAGGAATTTAATGGGAGATAAAATCAAACTAATATTTGAAAGAAACATTGAAATGTCATACCTCAAATTCTAAATCAATAAATTCCATCTAAATCAATGAGAATGATAAGAAATTATACTTACAATGTTTAAAAATAAATTTAAAAATCATATAATTTAATTAGAAAACATGTATCTTTAAATAAAGAGTTTAACATCCGTTTTCTAAAATAAAATACATTAAAAAAAATTTCTCAATTTTAAAATAAAAATCATCCCTAAAAATAATTTCACCTCAGTTAGAAAACAAAATAATACCCATTTTCTGAAATCCAATATAAATCAACCTCCCACATTTTCACAAAATTATTTCAACTATTTCAGAAACATAATTTTCTCATCGGAATGCTTCCCAAATATTAATGATAAATCATAAAAAAATATTTGAAAATTTTATAAAACATTTATATAGTAAAAAATCAATAATATTCAAAAACTATCAAAAAATCCATTGAAATATAATAAGGAACCATTTTTAAAGGATTAAGTAGTTTTTATTATCCATTAAAATCATTATCATTTTGAAACTATTAAAGAAATCCCTATGATATTTATTTTAAATGATAATAAAATTATATTAAAACACATAATGAAATACATTTTGAATTCATCATAACATATGAAATTGAAAAAAAGGTCTTGAAAATTAAAATCCCATTTTATACCTAATAAATTTCGAAAAAAAATTAAAGATTTTAAAAAATATCCACCTCCTTCACAATAAAAATCAAAATATCAACCTAATTATGAAACTAATATGACCATAATAACACCACCAAATATTATGACACACCTCAATATATCCTAAATCAATTACAAGAATTAAAAAAACTCAAACACTCAAGGAATAGAAATCAAAACTGATCAATAAAATTCCACTCTACATACAGTACAGAATCATGATATACAAAAACATGCTCAAATAATACTTGAACCATTTGATGCAATATTGGATTTTCTTTAGGGGTTGAGAATAGTTTTCCAAACTATTATTTATAATGATGTGAACATGTATTTTTTCCTAATTTTACCATTAAAAAATCCATACAAAAATACATAATGTCTTAATAGAATGCATAAACACTCAAATAAAGGCACATATTAAAGAAAATAACTTATATTAAAGCATTAATTATAGAAATATTCATCCCAAAAACCCTTAAAACATCATTATTTTAATAAGAAAAGTGTTTTCTTGACACCCATTTTCACCTTCAACTCACGTTTTTTATTATAGATTATGTCAATATTGATTGAGAAAATGATATAGGAACCTGTAGAACCTAATGCATTTTATAGATCTAATCCATGATATTCATTTTAAACACACCAATATAAGACACACTGGGTTCATGAATATGAACTTTCCCATGACTAGATCTGATAGGGAATTCCCTCCCCCCAGCTCTTGGGATGTTGATAAGAATCAATGAATCAAATACAATCCAATATTTACCATTTGAATAGATTAATTCATAATATAAGGAAAAAATATACCCACCTAGATATCTATCCTAAATATTCTATATGTAGTATGATCACTCTTATATGATAAATAGTTACAAGATCAATAAAATCCAATCATAGAACTAGATTGAAAATATATCCCAACGAAAACTAAAAACTAAATGGATCCAAAATCATGTAAAATAAAATCTATAAAACAAAAAATGAGGAATGAAGGTTGATATTGATGATACATGGATATATCATCATCAAATAAAAAGTCAAAATTACCACCGCACATCTATGTGCATAAGTGATAAATCTCCACTTACTTCCTCTATCAACCTCAAACCACAAAAAACCACATCCTCCACATCCAATATAACCTACTAAAAATATAAATTGATATATATGAGACAATATATTCAACAGGAATACACCACATACCTCATGAATAACCTTTAAAAATGAAATCATTTAATGTCAAATTTAATATACATTTATAAAAAGGTTATTTTTTTGGTTTGGAGTAAATAACAAGTCAAATTAATTTGAAATCCCTTTAACTATAAAGAAAAAACCAATTTTATTATATTAATCATTTTAACAAAACATTTTCAATATTATGTAAAATATAATAGAATAGTAGAAATATTCAGAAAAATATTTTAAAAAATAGATATATTTTTTTAATCAAAAAAATCACATATGAGGAAGAACAACATTCACACAAACAGATAATTATAAGAAACAAAAAAATCATGGGTACCTAAGAGCTCTATGGATGATCTATATCATATCTAACTTAATAATTATAGGGAAATATAGATGGTGAATAAAAATAAAAATTTATAACTCTCAGTCATACCCTACCTATCCAGACTATGGGGAAACTATCATAACTAGAAGATAATCCTTCTATGTCCCACTAGCTTGACCGGGATAATACCCAAGTATAAAATGTGTTCATATGTATCCCATATATATACTTTTAGATACTAATAAAATTCAAATATTGGTGATAAAATTAATTATAATATAATCATATAATCATATCAATCAATTAATAAGCTCACTATCACATTCAAACACCATTCATTGAAACATCCCCTATATTTACACCAAGAGAAATAATTGATATAAACATTCCCCCAATATGGTAATAATGAGAAAACCATCATAACATTTCTATTTCAAAAATACACTATGGGGAATCCTTCAAGGGTATTTCAATAAAAAATCTATTTATAAATGTTCTATCAAGCATTTGGAATTGTATTTTACATCTCAAATTATATATATATCCACTGTTAACTTTAACACAAAATCAGTATAAAATCACAAACATTTAATATTGTTATACCCTACATTTATAAGAACTAATAAAAATTTATTCCTGAAATCAAACCATTATATAAATTTATTCAAAGAGTAACATGTGTTGATAAATCGAGTAATATCTTTAAAAGAGACAAATGATAAATAAATTTATCATTATGTGTGCATGTAATATTATGGGCATGTTTAAATATTGAAACATTGTGAAAGTAATTTTCATTACTAATAAATTTTGATAAAATCTACATTCCCATTAAATTTTTTAATATACATATATATATAATACAATTTTTAAAACACATAATGTGTTCATTAAAACTGACTATTAATCGTGTTTGTATGTATAAATATGGAGGTATGGAGAAACCTACCATGGATCGACTGATTTCATAATCCAATTATCCAAACCACCTCAAGAAAGAATGTATATAACTTTCTGAACATGAGCAACCCAAAAACTAGAAGAAAACCCTAATGTAGACATATCGAAAATAACATTAGGCCTCTATGACCCTACTAGTGAAAGAGGAATAAATAAAATAATGAGTGGGAAATAAAAAATGAATGAAATGAGACTACCTCATGAAACCACCATGAACGTAAAGAAAAGGCAACAAATTTATTATATGAGGTGGAAAATAGGGTTGGAGGGCCACATGGATACGTACCTGTTGTGTAGGCATGTGACGAAGAATTTAGGGATAAAACCCTCAGTGGGGTGGATAAGTAATTTTAATTTATTAATTATTTATTAACTTTTCATTGTTTAGGTATGAAATTTAGTAAAATATATATTAATATTCTACAAGACACATCTTGGAACACGATATATTTTGGTTACATGTTTTAAAAACTATTTTCAAACAACACAAAATACATCTATTAAAACTAAGGATTTATATACACGATTCGGGCATGGTTTCATCCTACCTTGAACCCAAAATTTTATGTCCAAAATATAGGGAAATTAAATCTAATTCGAATTAAAACATTACTAAAAGTTTAACTATTAATAAACAAATAAACAAATTATAATGATCATGGTTGAGTTGTGACATAAGAGGAGGGGAATTTTTTGAATTATATATTTGTTTTTCTACATTTTAGACCAAATAAAATGAATAAAATTAATTTAAATTAATTTAATTGGATTATTACTATGGAAATAAGTTTAATATGAAATTTAAATCCATCCAAAAAATAATGGAATCATGAGAATACATTGTTTAATGTAAAAAACATAGAAAATGATCTTATTAGTATAAAATATTCAATAGAAATTTAATTTTAAATAATATGATTATAAGTTAAACTTATTTTACTAAAGGATTCATAATATTCATAATATTCATTTTAAAACAAGAAAAATGTATCATAATTTTTCATATGAAATTTATATCATAATTAATTTTTAAATCATTAGATTTTCATAAAAACTATATATTTTGTTAATACCTAAAAAAAAGTTTTTTAAAAGTATTATAGAATCATCTTTAGTGAATTTTTATATGATTATTCAATAAATAAATTCCATTTTATAAAAACAATATTATAACTATTATATATTTAGTGTTTAAAACATATAATACCTAGAAATAACATTTTATTTTAAATGAATTATTCTTCTTTTTATTGACTAATTACATATAAATATGTTTTCATTCCTAATTATTATAAAATTATTAGTTATTTAATATACTAGTCTTAAAGAAAGCATGTTTCAAAATTAAATAATAATATTTTCATAAATTAATTAATACCTTTCCTAATAAAACCTATAAATGCATTATTAATATGTGAATATATTATTGTTTATATTATATAATTTTTTAAATCAATTTATAGAATTATAATATTTGTATTTAAATACATATAATACATTTAAATATTAAATATTTTGAATTTTACCATTATTATCTACAGTGTTACCCTTTCTATAGTTAGTAATCATTTCTAATGGTCATATATTGTTAATATAATAATACAATCAATTAAATTCTCAGAAATATTTATCAATTCATTCATTTTTCATTAAAACATTTTCCCATCATGTTTATTTATATATTATAAATAATTAAACTATTAATTATAATATTTTGTTTTATTTTTACAATATTTTTTGTGTCCATGATAATATTATAGAACAATGATGCTACCAAATTTGATGTCCTAGTAAAAATATTTTCTTTTTTTTATGTATCATATTCTACTATTTCTAGTTTTACAGTGTATATTAATAATTAATATATAATTTATTATATTTATGAAATAAAATGATGACTGTTTTGGTTTTGTATTGTGAATTATTTATACCATTTAGTTTTTAACATAAATAGTTAAATGTAAATTTTAATATCTAAAAATTATCAACCACTACATAGTGGGTGAAGTGACCCTAAGCTGGTGACATGTATTAAAACTGATCTAGAGTGAACCACGACCTATGAGAACTAATCTATTTCCAGTGTAAGTATTCATGAATTATTATTAAGGGTATATTATTGGGGATTGATTTTTTGACTATTAGTTTAAATATAAATTATGAACATATTTACTTAGTAATCTAACATGACTAATATGTTTGTAAAACATTCATAAAACAAAAACCTGAAACAAAAGAATTCATAATAGTATGAATTAGATAAAAATAGACCAAAATATATCAATATTAATATATATATATATATATAATAGATTATTTCACTGTCAATACATAATATATTGATATTCCCTAAATATTTCCATAGCCAAATAGGGCCTTGTACATATGAATACATGAAGACGATATGGAGATTTTTGAAAACTATATTATCACTAAGGTGACCCAAACCATTCCTATAACATGAAAAACCTATCTATGAACATCCATCAGCAAATTATGTACCTATTAGAAAATGAAATTGAATAAATGAGAGGTTTCATTTCTACTAATAATTCTATTTATGATGTGGGCATAAATAAGCAGTAGGGAAACACCAATACTGCCTCTATATAATTAGGGATAATAAATTTCATGGATTAATATTTCTAATCATTTATATGGAAATATAAAACATGAACATATAAAATCATATAGCATGGATAAAAAACATAATATAATTAAGTAACTATTAAATAATGATCTGGTGGAAGAAACATGAAATTATTTTTCATCAATTTAATAATATGATATCATGTTATAAATGGATATGAATTATTTTTTACGCAGTATTTATACTATATAGATACAATTGTGAAATCCATATATAACCCATGTCCTCTATAATGGACTAGTCCATCGAGGATATCCGACTAAGCTCATCCATTAAAAAGGTAGTGTACACACACACATATAAACACACACACAAACAAACACACTCACCCATATATATATATCTGTGTGTGTGACTATAACCATACACCCTATGGGACACTCTCTCCCCATATAGAGAAAATTATTATTAGTTCCCCCTAACAGATACTTATTTTCTATTATGAAGGATCTATATATATATTACTGACATTGTATTCCCCATATTCTTGTAGGACAGAACATAATATATATATATATATATATATATATATATCTACCCATATCTACCATGAATATACATCTCCACTAGAACGTATAAAATTGGGGTCTAAAAAAATATATGGAACATAATAAGGCTAAAAATTTATATATATAATAAGGTTAGAAAAAACATGTACACATGATGAAAACCTCATTTATAGTCTATTATGATAAAATATCAGGTTTCTATTTTACTCTAAATTATATTTGTTTAATAAATTATACACATTATCTATAAAAATATTTTTCCTACATATAAACAAATATCAAACTTCTCTTTAAAAAAACAATTAACATACTTCTCCCAATATAAAAAATATCATAAACATAGAATAGGATATTCTTAGAATATATAGTAGGAATACCAACATGAAAATAGAAATGGAATGTGGAATTGATTAACATAGTCTAATATAAACCATATAGATATAAGACACATGTATTACCAAATTTCAATGGATATATAACATAAGTGGTATGAACATGTTTTGGGAAGGGTATGCCTTGATTTTAATTTTTTTTATGAATTTAATGTGTGGTCCAAGTCTCTCGTTTTTTATAATTTTTTTAATAATATTCACTTGTCAAACACCAATTATAAGTTCCATGTATCCACCATTTACATATATCACACACCATATTACCTGGAAATCCATACTATTAATACTTATAAGTAGGTTCTAATTCATTCCATAGATACATTTTAGTAATGAAATTTCCAACCAACAATTATGAAATTATAACATTAACATAACGAAAGAGAGGGTTACAAGTAATGTAATGAAAAAAAATTAATAAGGAAAAAGGATTACACCCTAATTATTTAAACCATAAAATGTAAGTGTTATACTAAATAATTTTTTTTAAATAAATAATGAGTATGATCATGTGACCAAGAGGAAAGGTTGGAAGCCTACATTATTTACCACCTTATTAAAAAAATAATCATCAACTCTTTTGTGTGAAAAACGTTTAAAATAGAAATGGGGAGTGATTTTGAAATAATTATTTTGCTCAAAAAAGTATAAATAAATGACAGAAAAGTATTTAGATATTTTTTCTGAGTTACCATTTTCCAAAAAATTATTTCATATAAATACTTAAATGAAATTTACTCTAAAGAGAACTATTATTATCATAATTTATGGTTTTGAATTATAGAAAAATAAGTAATGTAGCAACCCTAACCCCGGTATCCTAGAGTTGTGTCTACTTTATTACATTATAATATGATATAATTAATCTATCCCTAAATGACAAATAGTTTTGTAGTATTATTAAAATAGATGCATACATGATTTTTTTATTATATTTGACAACAAAAAGCACATTTTTTTAAGGAATAACATTATTATATCCATCATATACTTGAACATAAACCATAGTTTAAATCTTGGAATCTTTGGAAAATTAATAAAATATAAGTGTGTGATAAAATTATTTGAAATAGTAAAGTATATCAAAATAAATAATGAATCAATATGAATAATCAATATAGAATGGTAAATAATTTAACACACAAGCCATGCAATAAATAAATCAAGAAGGAGTTGCATCCATAGATTATATCAATGTCAAAATATCATATATAATAATCAACATGGAATGGTAAATAACTGAAAACACATTACATTTAAATAAAAACATGACTAATGTACTTGGATAAGGCATAATCAATATAGAATGGTAAAAAATAAAATACACATTCTATTTAATTAATATCTTGAAATAGAATGCTTCTGGTGGTAATGTCATTGAAAAAATATCATGTACTATAATAACTGAATTTGTAATGAAATTAATGACTAATTTTTAGATGTCATGTCTTAGGAACAAGATACCTCTACCGTTAAGAACTTTATTCATGATAGTTTAAAACTATTAGTTATAAACCCTTTTGGTTAATCCGACTAATTTCAGGTTAGCATACTATTTCACCACATGATACTACCATTGAATTAAATTGTCTATCTATAACTTTTTCCCACCCATGTACGCATATCCAAATTATTCCTCATATATCTAATAATAGAATTAATGCATGAATAATATGCCTTATATTCAAATATCTATGTTGAGGAAGGAAGGCATATTTATCAATGATTCCACCAATAATTAAAAAATGGTCAGTGTATTACACTATATATAGAAATTATATATGTATTTCAAAATAAACAAATCAATTATAAGTGATATGGACATTTAGTGGAAATTTAATGTCTACTGGAAAGTTAATAATTCAAGTAAAAGTTAATGACTACAAAAATGAATCAAGGAAGTGAATGTTAGTTCTTTCATTTATAAAAATGATCATATACCATCCATAGGAAGAATAAAGATGGTGTTAATACAAAATATACCTATTATATTAAAAATAAAGGGTTTTTTCATTGATCAATTGAAATTTAATAAAATTATCTTCAAAAACATTTTTGAGGAAACCACACTATTCATTTTGAAAATCAATATTTTAAACTAAATGTTCATTAAAAAATATAAAAAAAATTCCTTTAAAATAATTTATGAAATTTAAAAAGAGTATTTAAAACATTTGATTAGTTAGGATGGATGGAAATTCTATTCCTTATATACTTGTTAAAACAATTATTCTTTTTAATTTTTTGATAAAATCCAAATGACCATTATTTTTAAAAATGAAATGAATATTCCTTTAAATTTTCTTAAAAAGGTCAAATGGTAAAATATGTCATTAATAAATCATTTTTAAAAGGTAAAAAATATATTTTTAAATAATTTAATTTTGAAAACATCATTTTGGATGAAAATCGGTTTTTGACCAAAGAGAGAAATGAAATTTGAATTTCATAAAAGCATTTTATCAATTATTTAAGTAACAAATACTGTAAATTTTTTACTGTTACATTAAAATATCATGAATAACTGAAGGAGGATAAAATTACATTGGTTTATTAGAAAATTATTAAATAATTTACTTCAACTGAAATTTAATCGTTAACAATCATGATGAGAATGGGATTGTGAAATTAACCCTTAAAACGACCATAATGTTGAAGTGAGAATTATTAAATGAATTTATAATGTTAATAAAAGGTAAATAACCAAAAATAATTGGAAATAAAGCGTAAAATAGTCATATATATTACACACAAAATCATATAATATCAATGATGATGATGAAGTAGCATTACCCAATGAAATGAAATCTTGGTATGAAATACATTACCACTTGGTAAATCTTATATCAAATATTATTGGATGAAATAATTCAAATTCAAAAATAAAATAAAATGAATTATTAATTAATAATTATATTACATGTAAAATGGGATGTTCATACACTATATTAATGAAATTAGGTGCATAACATTACATTATGCATCATGAAGAGGAATTGACATGATGTCCTTTACTACACGCTACCATTTGGTTGAATGTGGTTTAACATCCTCTATAATGGTTTTATAAAATTTAATAAATTATAAATTTTTCATATTAATATTCATAATATAAGATATGATCCATTTATAATATTTTATCACCCTTAAATTAAAAATATTTCATTATTTTCATTAGTTTGAGTGTTAATTAATTTGTTAACTCAGGCATGATTTATCATGAATGATCTGTTTCTAAAACCTCATATATGATTATATCATAATAAAAATAAAAATAATTTTATAATTATCATATATATAAATCATTATATTTTTAAAATATATCATGAAATATTGTTATAAAACCGATGTACATTACTAACATATAGACGGTAGGTCGTATGTACGCATGAGTATCCATTTTATTTTTCAATGATCACTATAGAAAGGTAGTATGTAATATTGTCTCATTCTATAATGATAAATAAATAATAATTAAAATTTACTTATTTTAATATACTTATTTATAACTTCCATGTTGGGCATTAAGGAAAAAATAATCACCTTTCTTCATGAAGGTGTTAGACAACATCATACCAAGGATTGTATCATCTTTATGTGTGAGGAATAAAATGATATTTTATATTTTAGGAATGATAAATATTTAATTAATATAATAATTATTTCATGTATAAAACATATATTATTTATCATTTTCGTTAATACCTTACATATAAATTTTTAGTGGGCGAAGAATACCATCAATTTTTGAGGCAGTAGTCCTCCATACAAACGAGTGACATTATCGTATCCCCTACAGGATGGAAATTAAAAATTTATGTAGGATATAATAAATATATATGTATAATTATGTTATATAAATCATATATATACTTTATATCCAACATTATACCTAGCCTTGAGATGTGGTAATGGAAAAATGTCATTTTTTCTTATGGCGGTAGTCCATCGTACAAATTAAAGAGGATTATGTAACCCATTTGATGGATGTGGGATGAGTGTTAGTTTTGAAATTATTATAAAATAATATTATTATATCTATGATACTATGATTATTATATAATCATGGTTTTATTGTAATTTATGTTGGTGGAGTATAAATTAAAAAAAATTCTCATTAAATAATGCCACATCTTCTTCGAGTGACCAACATTAGTTTTCACAAAAATCATTCATATAATAGAATTATGAAAAAAATAAGGCATATATAATTGGATGAGGGAATCTGAGAAGTGATTTCTATATGAGGTTTCTTAAAATTTGGTTTTTTTAGGATGAAGAGAGGATATCGGGTCACCTTTTATAAGTGAGCTGAGTGACACACTAGTAATTTTTTGAAAAGAAAAATATATACCCTTATTTTTCAAAAACCAAAGGAAACATATTATAATAGGGAATTAGTAATTTTATGGTCAATATATTTATTGAAAATATATTTCATAAAATATTTTATGTCATTTTAACCCTTATCTTCTTATTTTAACCCCTTATAAATCCATTTTTACCTTAACCATGAAAAATAAATTTTAGTATTTTCACTATTAACTATAGTTAGAAATTAATTTGAACATATTATAGAATTTTAATTAAGATTATTATAATTATCCAAACCATTTTTTGAATTTTAATTTACATAATAGTATAATTTTAAATTAAAATTAATCCCACAAACATGACAAGAAAAATGGTTTTTTAAGAGAAAATGTTCAAAATAATACAATGTTTTTATATCAAAATTCAATTTGAAAATGATTTTGAAGACAAAAATTATATTAATATATATATAATTTAAATAATTATACTTTTAAATCCAATTGAAAATATAATTTATCTTCATAAAAAATTTAAACAAAAATGTTTTTTAAAATTTAAATCTAGTAGCTGTCAATATTTATCAAAGATTGAAGTATTTCAAAAAAATAAAAAAAAATTCACCCTAAAGTAATTTATATATTATGATTTCAAAAATAATTTTTATTTTTACAAATTAATTTTCTAATTTTGGATAAAATTCATTTTATGTAATGCACATGAATTATGAAAAAACCATCTTTTAAAAAATTTCTATAATAAGAAATAAATTTATTTTAAATGATTATTATTTAATTTATAATGATAATCATAATTTCATTATTTAGGTTTTAATATTAATACCCAGTCATTTAAGGGATAGTTTATAATGTTATACTAACTTAAGGTCATTTTGACTCGGGGTTGCATGTTTTAAAATCAATCGAAAAGATTAAATTCAAATAAATATATTTTATGGGTTGTTTAAGCACAATGTTTCATGTCACATACACCATGAAAAAAACAAAATTCATATTTTAAAATATTGGGGTGGTTTATTCTCCCAAAAATAAATAAATTTCATCCTCTCAATTTAAACATGATATCGATAATTAAGGGTTTGATGTTTGAAAATTCCATTGTTGTAAAACCCAATTCGATAAAGGGTTAATTAAATATTTTATTAATAAGAGAGAAAGGGAAGTACAAAGGTGACATGGATTAATCACATAAATATGTTTCTATGTAAGATTACATAGGTGGAATAGAAATAATAGACATTGAATAGTATACTAATGACTATGTATAATTGGAGAGTGATATAGGTAATTGATCATAAGTAGGTGGGTGATCCAGAGAAGGTTAACTACTAAAAAAACAAAAATGTCATTAATAAAAAAAACTGATGATAATGGGTGAAAAAGTTTGTTTCTAGATCCGTTTCAATGATTTGAGGGATTATTTAACTTCAATGAATATAAGTAAATGTACTGACTTGATATGTTTATATTTCATATTCACAATTTGGTCAATTTGTTGTTATTTGATCAATTTCTAATTCATCACTTACTAAAATAAATTCATATTCATAAAATGGTTTCTTTCTCAAAAAAATTAAAATTCAATTTTAATGGATCATAGGATCCATTAATGTGTGGAAAATATTTCCTTATTTCTCTAATTATTTTACAAAAAGAAACATTTTTTACACGTGTTATTAAATATGCATAAATATCTGTATGTTGAAGAAATACATTATTCATTAAATCCTCATCTATGTTTCTACATAAACAATTTTATAAATGGTCAAAATTATGAACATACCTAAATATTAAGGGAAAAAACAGTAGATAGAATGTTACAGAATTTATAAAATGATCTTATCATTAATCCCAACAACATAAAGTAGCTCTCAATCGTCATATATCAAACATGTAAATTCCTTCATCATGCATTCTATTGGAAAATAGTAATAACTAGAATTGAAAATAAACCTCATTGAAAACATGCTTTTTTCATTATTCATTATGTAAAACATAGAATATTGGATATATTCCTTATATCTAGAATTGTATTAAACATCATCTATGATATAATATACCTCTTTTACAACATATCATTATTCTCATCCAAGGTAGTTAATAGTAACTAATTTACATTATCCATATTGGTCATATCCATATCCCAAAATCATTATGTTAATATTTAGAAAGAATTAATTGTTACATTTTTTCCACTCATGTGTCTTACAAGAAGTTATATTTGCCACTAAATAATTTTTCTGTACTACTAGAAAACATGCCTTTAACATCACTGACATTTATTAAACCTAGAGAAATGTTCTTAGAAAGTACATCTTTATTAGTGGTAAAATAAGTGCTGATAAAGTTGGACCTTAGTCAGTGTTATATAAAATCACAAATAAAGTGAACCCTTTATCATCACTTTTTATTTATTTTTGATAGATGTTCACCTTTATCAGCACTTTATTTTATTGCTCATAAAGGTTACCCTTTATCATCATTTTTTTGAGCTAATAAAAAGTTCCCTTTATGAGTGCTCAAAATAAAGAGTTGAACAAATATAAACATTATTAGTGCTGATAAAAGTCCAAAATAAAATGAAATAATTAAACAAATAAAATTACTTTTGTCTAATAGATTCATTAGTAAAATAATTAATGTTAAAAATTAATAAACAGAATATACATATATTTAAATTTTAAAAAGTAATATATTGTATATATTAAATATTTAGATAAGTTAAATAAATAGTATAAAATAATTAAGAAAATAAAAAATTAAAATGAGTAAATTAGTAAAAATGTTAAAAAAATTATTATTTATATAATTATTGATAAAAATGGATAAATTTAATATACATATACATATACATATATATATATTATAAATATCGATAGATACTATATATTAAATCTTTATGTATTAATAAATATATAACTAAACAACAAAATTAAAAATGAATAAATTTAAAAATTATTTAAAAATTTATAAATGAAAAAATTATTCATAAAAATGTATAAGTAATATATATATTAGTTATAAATATTATTAAGTAATAAATTTTAAATATAATTGTATATAAAATTAATAAAATGTTAATTAAAAATATATAAATCTATATTCAATTTTAATGTTGTTTGATTTTTCAATTAAACACATATCAAATGTTGTGTGTTGCATTAATTTCACTTACACACACATAGACACACACACACACACACATATATATATATATATATAATTAATGCAGTTTTACACACAAATACACACACAAATAAATTTACACAATATAGAGAAACACATACACCTAATATTTATGTAATAAACTCAAATATAAGTATATTTTAGAATTTCATTATAACCTGATAAAATTAATATATTAGGTTTTTAATAAGTAAATTTTATTTATTTATTTTTAATATTATTACAGTTAGGGAATTCATTATTAATATTTTTTTAATTTTTTTTGAGTTTGAACATTTTATATTATTTATTTAAATATATTTAATTACAATGTTTTAGAATTTTGAATATGTATTCATCTTACATCAATATAAATATAAATATATCTATATTTTTTAACAATTTATTTTTAATATATAAAACTTAACCATTTTTTCAATAGTTTTAAAGTGTACTCATTTGGAATTATTCAATTTTACTGATTTTTAAAATACATGTATTTAAGATTATATATCGACTAATTTTGTAAACATATATTTTTAAATATATATTTATAAATAATAATATTTATAAATGTATATTTACTATATTTATAAATTTATAAATTTATCATTATTATAAATATATAATTATTTTTTAAAATAATTATTTATATCATTATTAATAAATAATAATTTATATTTAATAATAAGAAAATTATAACAAATTTATTTAAATAAATCTTGTATTATTACTAAAAAATCATTGTTAAAAATAATCGTTTTCGACTCAATCATATTTACACTAATAAAGTTGTTGTTTTTCAATACTTATCAATTTATCTCTGATAAAAGGTATATTTAACAACACCCTTTTGAATTATCTTTTAAAAGTTTCCCCATTCTATTTAAATTAACCCTATATGGTACATAGTCAGCAACTATTCTTAATCTATCACAGAACTTCTCTACTGAAGTTGTGAATCCTCTACGTTCTCTCAGAGGAATCAAGGATATCATCCAATGTATGTTATTTTCTGCTTTTGAACTATCATTATTTGATCTTTTGTGTTGTATATTTTTAATTTTTCATTTTGTGTTGTTCTTATCCATGATGAACCATACATATCAGCCCCTTACCACTACCAATGATACTCTTCTAGGTTCATGTAATGGTCCTAAAGATGTACCATGATATTAATCACCAGTTTTTGTGGCCTATAATTATGAAATGAATCGTATTATTCCTCACTAATTTTTTTACCCATAATCTAGTGATGAAAAAATACAAAAAAACAATAAGTACTCTTTCAATAATTTTATTCCTACATGGAAATTTGATAAAATCATGAAATATTTCATGATCATTTTTACCAGATCAACTAAAACGAAAGATGTACTATGCGTTATAGTGGATAAAATAATTCATATGAACAACTTATTACATATTTATGTGTATTCCTCAGTTGATGAACTCGATTAATTATATGTTAAAGATATAATAACGCTTGTAGGTGTCCCATCTTCTACTGTATCTAAGTGGTATATGATGTTTTTGTATTGGCTATATAAAGGACATTAATTTTCAACGAGGTTATGTGTGAAATTTTTTACATTAATTATTCCTTAGACTAAATCTCATTCTAACTATAAAATCCTCATATTGGAGGATATTATTTAACCCTTTATTATTGAATTTAGTTTCTTCTAGAAGGATTAACTTTCCTTGGTAGAATTTTCATATAATAATAGTTATCAATCACATATGTAGATGTACCGATATGAATAATTATATTAATTACATTTGCACTCTTCTTTAGGTTGGATAAAGATAGGATAATCTCCAATTAATATACATAGTCTTGTACATGAAATAGCAAACCAAGTGATGTTACCTAAATAACATTTTTTAACTACTCAATGTCCACTAATGTCCTACTGTAACTAATATAGGTAAACCATGTATGTTAGTGTCAATGATCATGTGTTTATTTATGTTTCCTTGATATTTTTTCCCAATATATTATCAATAATAGTAAATTAACCTTGAAATAAATAAAACCATTTAAAATTCTTTGAATGCCTAGGAAGATTTTTTAACACCTATCCTTACACATATGGAAATCCTATGGTAGTATCTATTTCATCATGAATATGGTTGAATATTATTGAGTATGAACTGTTTGAGGTTGTGGAGGTTTTAACTAATCAATATGATCAACCCATGTAATCCCATTTTATTTTCGTATCATAGTCTCAATTTGGGTTTATTTTATGTTGAAGGGGATTAAAGAGATGGATTTGAGGAATTGATAGGATAGATTAGTGAAGAGATCGACGTACCCTTGTGTGGTAGGAAATGAGTACCTGATGGAATTGAACCATTTACATGTTGATATAATAGTATAGGTAGGGATACTGTTAAGACAACCAAGAACCTAGTGGACTAGTATAATGTATATTGTTTTAGTTTTGAGATTTTATTAGTTCTGATGGATATTTTACTTTTTAATTATATTAAACTCGTAAACTAATTAATTTATGTCCCACTAACATGTTGTCGAGTTAAGCATGACTACTAGATCCTCATTTGGGTGGTTTAGTGTTAATTATGTATTGTTTTTGTCTACGTTTTTGTGAGTAATATTTTTAAATGAATATTATTTGGAAAATAAAATTATTTCTTTCAAAATGGTATTGTATTGGAAAAAATTAGTTTTAAAGGAAAATGTTTTTGACTAAAATGTACATAAATTATTGGGTTTGGTGATAAATTAGTAAGTTTGACCCTCATAATTATTTATTAGAGTTTTTAAATGTGTAGGTATGTGAGGAATTTATTTTGAACCTGATTATATGATTCTTGAGTAATTTAGAATATGCCGCAGAGAAAATTCCTTAATGTCTTTTATGGGTCTCACTCTGTTTCTAGTTATCCTCTATTTCTACCCATATTATATAGAAATTAATGTTTTTTAGTGATGGTGAAGTGGATTGAGGAAGTTGGGGTTATCAATATAGTGTTGGGAACTCCCAAATAAATTTGATTTCATGATGTTATGGGCCTTCTTGGGGGTCTAGCATTAGAAGAATGAGAGTTGTTTTCCCAATAAATGATGTACGTATGGATGATGTGGGAGGTTTTTAAGTCTATATTTGTTTGATGGATTATACATGAGGAGGTGAAGATACATAAAAATTAAGAGTTCATGAGTGTCTATCAGGGTCATCAGATAGTGAAGGCTTATGCTGAACACTTCAAAGTGTTGGTTTCCTTTTATTCAGTGGTGGTGTCATAGGATCGGTTGAATACATCTCTTTTAATTATGGGTCTTCATCCAGTGATCAAGGATCCTTTCCTCCTATCTAAGAGTCTCCATTTTGAGTAGTTAGTGAAGGAAAAAATCTTGGATGAGGTTTTTTTAATGAAGCATACAACACATTGGATTAATTTTTTATCCCATGTTGGGGTGAAGGTGTTCGATGTTTTTTACATTTCTGTTTTGCGGCTAGTGTAAGTTCATCTTTCATTATAAATGTATAAATAAATGATCCTTTCGTAGTTCAATTTGATTTTTATGAATGTGGTCTTTTAAATGGATATTATTTCATGAATTAGTTGTCCTCTCACCATCATTCATATTTATATATATATCTAATTTGGTGGAAATAACTCTTCGTACCATATGTGTGGGTTCATTGTTCAGTTTGATATATTATGTTTGTTTATTAAAAACATTATAGGGTTTTATATATGTTGAAAAAGAGGTCTATGGAGTTATTTTATTCAATAAAACATAGAAAAAATATCCATAAGTCATTTGATATTTATATAAATCAGTCGCACATCAATTAAGCACATGGTGTGACCACTATGAATCAATGTGTCATGCCTTTTCAATAATTATCTGTTCCAAAAAACTAAACAAATGCATACAAATTATTTTGATACTTTAGTTAAAAAACAATCACTCATAGAAAAACAATAAATTGTGCACATATTTTCTTGATAATATAGAAAAACTATTCATATGTCATTTGTGACGTGTAGGATCCCGTTTCACATCAAACCAACACAAGATGTGATCAGAATGAGTCAAAAGTATATATTTCCAATTTAAAATGATATTTTAGTAAAAAATAAAAATGACATACTAAAAACCAAGAAAAAACATTCTGATTGTTTGGACTATTTAGTACAATGATCAACAAGTCAGTTGAGACATGTTGGAATCATCCACAACTCAATCGGATCTACAGTGTGACCGGTATGTCTCCAATTGCATATTTTTATTTAAAACTAACATCAATTTCACTAAAATTAAATTTTTATATTAATTTATTTCTATATATTATTACTAAAATAATAATTGTATTCTTATACATGTTCATTATTTGTCTTGAGAAGGGGTGGTTTGTTTGGAAATAGCATGAGATGTGTCTAGATTAAAAGATATTGGAACATTAATGTTAGGGAATGTATGTAATAATTTATATATATCTAATAGTATAAAACAAGTATTGAAATTTCTATAATATAGTGTATTTTCATTGTATTTCTATTGTACATGTTATTTCATTTAAATGATGTATTGGTTAATTTTTTTATTGATATCTGGTGTGTTTCTGGTGATGTAGTTTGCAATTACAACACACTACAGTGGGGCTACAATGTCACATTACAACACACTGCATAATCTCCCATTATGATTGCTGATAAATGAAACATTTATAAGCACTTTTAAAAGTGATGATAACGGTATACTTTAACACTGCTTCAATAATCACATATAAATGGTTCCTTTAACGGTGTTAAATTAATGTGGTGATAAATGGTTATCTTATCAATGATTCTAAAAGAACTGATAAAGATCTCATTATTAGTGATTTTTTAGCTCCGATAAAGGACACCTTTTTGAGTGTTTTTAGCACTGAGAAAACACGAGTGATTTTAACATAACTTGTGTAGTCAATGATTTTATGTCCTGGATAAATTCTATTTATAGAATTGTTAAAGGACTATTTTGTTGTAGTTATTAGTCATCAGTACCATTCAACAAGCACATTCTAATCACTAACGAAAAAAATTCTATATTATAATAATTATAAATTTCATGATTCTTATTACTAGGATATCATTGAAAAAAATACTCCAATTAAACAATTCTAAGATTTACTACATGAATAATGCCACTTTATCTAAGGAAATAAAATATTCTTGACCATGACCCATTAAATTATTTGAGGTATATTCCTATGACACGTGATACACTACATTTCCTAGTGCCTCATCTCCTTAATGTTCAATCAGTTATTACCCCTGAAATAAAAAATATGGTGTCCATTACCTCCATACATGTAGCAAACCCCATTAATTTTTATCATGAACCAAGGTATTTATTTCCACAATTATATCATGTTGGAAAATATTATTTTCCCTTATTCCCTTTATCTATATTTTTCCTAAAATACTATTATTCTATTAAATCCCTTTATTTTCATATTACATATGAACTTATTTATCAGCCTTGTTAGCACATGATACTATGTCCTTATAAGACGAGATTCATTGGGAGAGTAGTTCCATTTGGAATATTGAATTAATACCCACAAAGAATCTATCATTCTTACACTTTATGTTATGTGCATTAATGTAGCTCCCCTTATTTCTTCTACAAACCACTTCTAAATTATGGAACACACTAGATCAAATCATATCATTATGAAACATAACGTTAAGTAAAAAAATAACTAAAATAATTTTCATAAATTTATAAATTTATTAATTTCTAATCACATTATCATATGTATGGTTTCTTTGGGGATAACTCTATTTTCAAATCCTTCAAATTGTTTTGTAAAAAAAGTTGAATTTTCCTATGCTTATCCCATGAGTGTTTAAAACAAGGTGTGTACTATGACCCATTTTCATGTGTGAGTTGATGATCAGGTCACGCCCAATTTACCCTACTTAAAGTTATTAACCCTAGGTACCTATTTCACAAATCCATGTACACCTGAAGTATCCATATAGTGATGTATTAATTAAAAAAACAATATGATATATTAATTTACAAGATTTTAGGATAAGATTCTATAATTAATAAAAATGTATATCATTGGGTTATGTTCTCTAATATGTGTTTTCCAAAATCTAGTTCCAAAGGCTTATAATAAACATCATATGATACCAACTGTAGAAACCCTTACCCTAGTATCATAGAGTGGATGTCTATATTATTACATTTGAATCTGTTTTAAAGAATCACATCCCAATTGATTTAATAGATTATTAGTCTGGATAAAATATATACAAACATTATTTTTCATTACATTTAAAATGAAAAATTAGAGTATAATTTTTTATCAAGAATAACATTATCCCCTCGAGCATATATTAGCTCATCAATCAAAGTAAACTTCATGGAATCCTATATAAAGGAAACAAAATAAGGTCAATATGTAATTATTTATAAGGGTTAAGTATAATATATGAAATCATGAATTAATAAATATAATCAATATATTATGGTAAATAACGGAAAACACATTCCATATAATCAATAAACTCAAAATATAGTGCAACCGAAGATAATATCAATGTAAAAATTTCATAGGTAATAGTCAATATTCTAAGGTAAATAACTAAATTCACATTCTATTTAATAAATAAAAAGACTATCATAACAGGATATTTAATAATTAATATTACAATGTTAATAAATGAAAACCCATTAAATTTAAAAAAAATAGGGAATATCATGAATCCAAAGAAAAAATCATTTTGATAATATCATTGATAATAATAACTGAATTATGAATGATATAAATGCATAATTTTTAGATGTAATGTGTCACACATGATACCTCTACCATCAAGATCTATCATCTAGACAATTAAAAACTTCTTGGTATAAACCCATTAGGTTTGGAAACCAATTTCATGCTAGCTATCCAATTCTCCTCATGAGACAACCAATTCAATGACATACTATCTATAACTAGGTATGTCCCTCATCTTCATGTCCAAATAATTCCACATATGTTAAATAATAAATTTAATTCATGAAAAATATTCCATATTATGAAATATCTATATTGTGAAAAGAACATAAAAATTAACAATATTTCCTCCAACAAAAAAATTACAATAAGTGTAAAAAACCATATATAGATATGATATACATTTTAATAAAGAAAAATATCGTTTATAAATGTGTATATTTTATATAAATTTCATGTCCATATGAAATTTAATAACTCATGGGAATGTTTTTTACTACAAAAATTAATAAATTATTGGAATATCAAACCATTACTTGGTCAAAATGATCATAATCCATATAGATGAAGAATAATAATGATATTAATAAAATATATACCAGATCGAGTAATAATAAATGGGTGTTTTCACTAGTGAATAAATATTCCATAAATATATATATATATATATATAAATTCATGTGTAAAACATCCTTTTAATTTTGAAAATAAATTTTTAAAACTAAAAGTTTAAAAAAATTTAAAATACTTTTCATTATAAATAATTTCTGAAACTTATAATTGAAATTTTAAAACATTTGATTCATCCTGATGGATGAAAATTCCATTCATGTTGTAAATTTTAAAACAATGATTCCTTTTAATTTTTCTATAAAAGCCAAAGGGGAATTGTTTTGAAAAAAAAAATAAAGATTAATTTCCAAAAAAATATTAAAAACCCAAATTTGGTAAAAATTTCATTAATAAATCATTTTTTAAATGATAAAAACATTTTTCAAAACATTTTTTTGAAAACCTGGTTTTAGAAGAAAAAATTTTTTGATCGAAGAGAGAAATAATGTCATATTTTATTAGAAAAATACCTCAATTATTTTATTTACTATATAATGGAAATATGGTACAATTACATAAAAATTTCATGAAATACTATAGTATGAGATAATGATATGGGTTTTTTAGACAATGATTAAAAATTTCCGTCAACAAAAAGTCCAGAATAAACAATCACGATAAGAATAAGACTATTAAGTAAACCCTTACAAATCATAGTGTTGATGTGAGAATTATTCAATGAGTCTATTATGTACATCAACTATAAAAACATATAAAAATTTGGTAGAACAATAAAATATAATCAAAATTAATTACATACATAATCTAATAATATCTATGATGATGAATAAGTAGTATGACCCAATAAATACAAGTCGAGTTATGAAATTATTTACCACATAATAACTCTTAATTCAAATATCGTTGGATGAAAATATTGAAATTGAAAATTAAAATACCATGAATTATTAAATAATCATGAAATTACCCGTCAAAGGGGAAGTATATGCACCATATAAATAAAATATTCACAACATTACAATATGTCTTAATGAATATAAATTAAGTTGATATCCCTTACCTCATGATTCCTTTTGGTTGAATGTGATTTAACGTCATTTTTATTGGTTTTAGATATTTTATTTACGTATTAATGAAAACAATTAGTATTTATAATATAATATATTACACTTTTATAATATTTTATCTCCCTTACATTAATTATATTTAATTATTTTCAATTTTTTAGATTTTAATTACATTGTTTTCTCATGCATGTTTATTCAATGATCTAATTCTTTAGCATATTATAATGTTATATCATCTCCATAATAATATTCCCAAAATAATTATCCTATTTATTTATGAAATATTTTTTGATCACTAATAATGAAATACTGTTGTGATAAATGATGTACACTACTAATATATGGATGGTAGGCCATACATACTCATAGGTAATGTTTCCATTTTTAAATTATAATTACATAAAGGTGTTACATAATGTTTTAAAATTAAATAATGATAATAATATAATAATTAACGTATTATTTCATTAAATATACATATATATCATATTTGTGCTGTTGTAATGGAAATAGAGTCACATTGTTTTGTGAAGGAGGTAGTCCATAAGTACACAAACAATGTTATCATTTTTAAGTTTAAGAAAAAAAATCATATATTATCTTTTCATAATGTAAATTATTTCATTACTACCATAATTAATTTAGGTATAAAACATATATTATTTATCATTATACTTATTACATACCATGTAAATTGTTAGTGAATGATGAATCACATGGATTCATAAGGTGGTAGTCCTCTGTACACATGAGTGACATTATTGTATCCCCTACAGAATGGAATGTAAAAAATTAAATTTAATATAATAACTAAATAGGTATAATTATGTCATATAAATTATATATATACTATATATCCATCATCATGAGAGGTAGTAATCAAAATATGAATGAATTTAGTTCATAATGTGGTATTCTGTTGTAGACATGAATGGTGATTTCATAACCCATTTGATGAAGTTGCGATGGATTTAGGTCATTATCTTGTTTTAAAAACATCATTTTATATTGAATATATTTAAGTCATTATATCATCATGGTTTTGTATGAATTGACTAAGGTGGAGAATGAAATAAAATAAAAACACTCGATGCAGAACGTTACCTCTTCTTTAGGTAACCGACTTAGGTATACACCAATACTAACAAAATTAAATAACATTGTCAGCCATTATCAATGCTAGAAAAAATAACTAATAATGGTTTCCTTAATAATTTCTAAACGAATCACTGAGAAACGACACCATTTATTAGCACTAAAAAAATTTGTGATAAAAGGTACCCCTTATCATCACATTTTATAACACTGATAAAGGGTAACCTTTATCAACACTTTTATATATCGCTGATAAAAGAAACCCATTATCAGTGCCTTATTTTTAGCGATGATAAAATATACCCTTTATCATTGTAATATTTTTATTGTTGTAAAATAGTATACTTTATTAGTAATTTTTTATCACTAATAATTTCCCATAATTAAATGATATAATCAAGGAAATATTTTTTTAAACAATTTAATCATTTTGTTAGATAAAAATAATTGAGAAAAAGGAATTAATTGAGTATTTATATATAAAAATTAAAAATATTAATAAATATATAGATATGTAGACTAAATAAAATAAAATAATATAAAAAAAACTACAAATGAGTAAATTAAGAAAAATATTAACCATTTTATTAATTATATAATTCATAATGAAAATGAACTGATTTATTATAAATATATATAGATTATAAATATAAATAAATACTATATATTATATATATATTTAAAAAATTAATAAATTTTAATAATTTTAAAAAATATAGAAACTGAATAAATTGGAATAATTAAACCAAAAAATAAAAAATGAATAAAATGAATATTAATTAAAAAAACTATTAATCAATTTTTTTGTAAAAGTAAATATTTTATTGATATATACATATATAAATATCAATTATAAGTAGTAATAAAATATATGTGAAATATAAATATATTAAAAATGAATAAAATGTAATATTTAAAAATATATTAAAGTCTTATTAATATTTAATCTTGTTTGATTTTTCAAGTTAACATATATAAATAGAGTTATATATATATTTTTCATACATATGATCAATTAATGGATTTTTATATACAATTCACACACACAAATATTTACACAATTAATGAAATCTTATATAGAAACACACACACCAAATATAAATGTAATTTATTCAAATTTTAGTAGATTTTAGAATTAGTATAAAACCAAATTAGTTAATATATTATCTTTTTTTTTCTATGAATAATATTTATTTGTTTTTAATATTGATATAATTAGGTAATATTTAATCAGTTTTAATAATTTTTTTTTTGAATTTAACCATTTTATATTATTTATTTTTAAATATTTATTTATTACGCTTCAATATTTTCAATATGTATTCATCTTTACCTCAATATGAATCCTTATTTTTACATAATTTTAATTTAATTAATAAAACATATCCATTTTTTGAATATTTTTAATTTGTACTGATTTGTAATTAATCAATTTTACTATTTTTCAAAATACAGGTATTTCAGATTTTTCATTCTTTAATAATGATAAAATTCTATTTAAAAATTAATATTTATAACTAAATATATTTATAAATGTATATTTATTATATTTTTAAAATTAAATATTTATATTTATTGTAAATAAATAAAATTTATTTCAAAAAAAATTATATAATTATTATTCAATTATTATATTAATTAATTTTTTTAAAAGTATAATAAAATATAGAAAAATAAATAATATATTATATTTATATTAAATATATATATATATATAAGTTATGGTCAAAGCCTCAAATTATTTGATAAAGGGGATACATTACAAATAAAAGAAGACAACATACAATGTAGTGATGTAATCGGGGATAATCGAACTCAAGGCCTCACCAAGACCCAAAGTGGAAGCTACCATTGAGCTACACCAAGAGGGATATATATATATATATATATAATTATATAAATATAAATAATGATATAAATAAATAAATATTTTTAATGTATTCATATATTTATAAATATTAAATTATATATTTAAATAATTATAAAAATATAATAAAAATATTTAAATAAATAAAATATTTAGTATATTTCTGTTTTTATAATTATTTATGTATATTTATTAAACATATATATAATCAGGTGAATATATAATGGTATAAATATATTAATCATTATAAAATTATAAATATTATATTTAAATAATTAATTTATTTAATATTTTTATATGTATATATATTTATTAAATATATGTATAATTATATAACTATATATAATGGTATAAATATAAATATAGTTATAAATAAATAATTATATATTTAATTAATTTTATATTGTAATAAATAAACTTATATATATATATATATTTATAATTTTTTATTTATAATTATAATTAGTAATCAGTTATCAGTGATAGATTTTTAGCATTGATAAAGGTTCCTTTTATTAATGCTTAAAATTCACTAACAACGATCCTTTTTATGAGCGCATATCAATTTAGTGCTGATAGAAAGGATCTTTGTCATCAATTTTTTGTAATCACTTATAAATGTATCCCGGATCAATTTAAGAGAACCCTAACCACAACTAATCCAGTTTTTATTCTCAAACTCTCACGAAACTTCCCTTCCACCAATGTTCCCCCTCTATATTATCTTGAATGAATAAAGGTAAGAATCTAAGGTTTGTTATTCCCACCTTTTCCTCCCTCATTGAATACAATTTTGGATTCTGTAGTTTGGGTTTTTTCACAGTTCTCAAGTATTAAAGACCATAATTCTCTTCTACTATAACTATAGTCTTGTTTGTTCTCTCTCATTATTCGTCATTATTTCCATTCATATCACTACCTTCACTCCTTTATCTTACTATTATTTTTGGTACTCATTCATTCCATCATTATATTCTTTGTGGTTTCCCACGGGGATATATCTTCTGTTCTAAAGTTAGAATATGATAATTGATTTAGAATAATATTTTTCATTGAAAAGGGAATCATCTTACCAATTGATGTAACTGACTCTTCATTTTCCAAACATGTACCTTTCACAATCAACTATCTATTTTCCAATTAACTACTTAATATATTGTTCGATGGTATCTATTTTAATTATTTGAGTTTCCCCAAAAATATTATAGAAACAAATTATAGATTCTGACATGTTATCTTTATTTGGAATGATCATGGTCTCCATGTATATTTTCCCTGGATTTTGATTTCTCTGTGATGTCTATTAATTATACAACAGTCTTAATTCCTTTATATTACACTATTATTGGCCACCATGATTTTTATTTCATGTGTCCATTAATTTTTCATAAAATAATTAAACATTGATATGTGTATTTATTTATATAAAAATATTAATAATATATGAATTTCAATTTAATGTATTTTTTTATTGAATATTTTGTTGAAATAATAGTGACTCTCACCTTCAATTATTTAATTGTTTCGTATTTTCTAATTTTTTTAATAATATGATAAAAAATAAAAACATATGTCTAGAGAAGTGTATTTTGGATTGGTAATATGTTAAATCCATAATTAAAATTTCATTTATGTTATTTATGAATATGAGTGGGATTAAAATAAACATTGGTTAATCATATTTCTAAAAAATAATAAGTACTATAATTTATTTTGTTTTCTAAACAAAGGTGTCTTTAATTTTTTTTTCTAATTTTCTATAACAAACCTGTTCTCATTACATATATAAGTTACTTCATGATTTCTTATTAGGGTATGTTTAACTATATTAATTTCAAAAAAATAAATCATATTGGATATGTATGATTTTATAATGTATTTATTTTTTATTATTCATTGATAATAGATCATTTATTGTTTATTATCCATTGAAATATCATATTCATGATTTAAATAATACAATACTAATTAGATAAATCTACTGAAAAGGTTTTTATATTAATCTTGAACATATTCAATGATATTTAATGGTTGTAATTATGTAAGATTTTTTAAAACATGTGTTTATAGAATCTTGATCCATTATGTTGTATTAAAAGTGCTATAATAGAAATATTTAAATGATTATCATGTTTTGTTATTTGATTAAGGAATTTTAGGTTTATTATACCATATTAGATATAGTTTTTATATATGTAATTAATATTTTGTTTTACATATGAAATGGTTCGTAATATATATATATTGATTGGATAAATATATTGGTAAAATTATTTTACTATAATCATAAAAAATATGTTTTTAATAATATTTATATTTTATAATTTAAAAGCACCAATTTATAAATAATTTTTTCAACATTATTGTATTAAATTTAATATTGGTCTTTCATATAATAGTGATAAGATATAGAATCACAGTTTTATGTTCTTGTCACAAAATTTGAAGTCGTCATGTTGATTCTCTAGTTTGGAAAACAAGTTATGGATCTCCCCTCGAAACATGCACCAGGTTGAGCTCTCCTTTAGAACAATGGATCAGAGACAGAGATCTCCACCAAATGGTGAATGAACATAGTGACATTGAAGCATTATGATTTCTCGTGATGAATTTATCTTTGTAAATCACTTGGGATTCTCATGAACTTGATTGTGGGCGAGAATGGGGAAGCTGAGTGATTGAAAAATTCATGATTAAGACAGCTTGTCAGGGAA
Source organism: Viscum album (assembly GCA_963277665.1). Classification (NCBI taxonomy): domain Eukaryota; kingdom Viridiplantae; phylum Streptophyta; class Magnoliopsida; order Santalales; family Viscaceae; genus Viscum; species Viscum album. The sequence goes on from OY728131.1 coordinate 1,200,389,976, forward strand.
ATAAATTCCTTCGATGGTCATAAGTGGCACAACAACATCGATGAATGATCAGAAGCGGTGTGGTGTTTCAAACAACTCATGTATCATAGGTGGTATCATGGATGAATAAATGAGGCCATTTTTATGTTAATCATTGTCTCTTGAGAGCCGTAAAAAATATTACTGAGATATAAATGGAGTATACACTGTTTCATATCATTAGGTTAGCCTAACAAATGGACCAACTAAAATAAATCCATGAACCCCAAATGAAGATCCCAGATAAGAGATACCATTATTAAAATCCATGATATATATTGATAAAATATAATAATAATTTTCATACATGAGTAATAGAAGATAAATATAACTGATTGAAAAGATAATTTTAATATGGGAATTAAATTCCCATTTTCTATATATATAAAGATTATTTGAGTTTGTGTTTGTGTTTAAATGTTTTCATCTATATTTTATAATAATTGTGTGTGTGAACCTACATATAAATATACTTATTTTTCCTCCATTAATTATTATTTAATATTAAACTAATAATACATATTATGATTAATGTTATCAAATATTGTAATAATTTTATAACTTTTATGACATTTTTTAACATAAGATTATTTGGTTTATTCATATGGGGACCAATTATATTAATACTTCCCCATATTTCAAATGCACTTCAAAAAAATTTTATGTTATAAACAGTTAATAATTTTTATGGAAAAATAACATGTGATGGTTATCCATAACTGATAGTATTAGATGCTCAAGGAATGAATTCAAATCTCATCACACCTCTAATGTGGTTATTTATAAATGGAGATATATATTTTTTGATCATCTTATGATTCAATTATTAACCATTTATCAGTCAAATGATTTAAATATTACAAAACAACTATGGTATAAAATTATGATATGATTAGTAAAATTGAATATTATGAAATGATGTTGGTTCATTTGATTATTATGGTTTCCGAGTTATTACACAATGAATTGACTAACATGTTTGTTACATGTGTTACTATATTGAACATATACTCAAATACATGTGTTGATGTATATTTTCGAGGATAGGTTATTATTTAATTGTTTATTTTTTTACTCAGACCCAACACAAGAACCTTATGCAGACTATAAATTCTGCATAGGATATTGTTACCAATCAATTGGAAGAACAAACTTTTGAAAATGAAATTTACAAATTAGTAGGGGATGTACATAGTGATTATGAAAAAATAGTGATGAAACATATCAATGTTGAATAAACATATCATGGAAATAATTTAGTGTATAAAATTTGAGGTTAGTTGGAAACAACGCATCTAAACTATTAAATCCAACAAGTCAATTTTCTTTAGGTATTTTGGGGAAACAATGAGGATTAAATTTCAAATTTATATTGATTCATGGAACCATGTCCATCATATAACAATGGATACCCTCAGTAGATATATAGTAGTAATGTTACAATATACCTTCTCTATTTTATCGAAAAATTATAAAGTGTAATATTTATTTAATTTTCATTATTCCTAGTAGAGTTTGTTTATTTTAGATGGTTTACATAGGAAATTTATCTTAATAGTTGCTATAAAATTACATTTAAACTTTAAAACTCTTCTTATGTGGTTAAATATTTTTGATGATTAGGCGAAAGTAGAGCCCCACCCACTAGTTAGTTATTAACACATTATACAGTTTGAAAAATGGACCTCTTTCATCAATCTTCCAAATTAGAAATCATTTATTGTGTATTGCAGTCGATAATATATTATTTTAAATTATTCATTTTCACCAATTTAAATAAATTTTTTTAATTTATTCAACATCAATAGGGTTTTGAAAATAATGAATGTGCATGAAAACCATTGTACCCCTATCATAAAGAAAGGATGAAATATACATCACTAGACAAGAAATTGGTATGTAATTTAAACCAAAATTAAATGTTTTCTGTGATATGAAACAATATAGGTCCCTTTAATATATTCATATTGATGAACCAATATTCAAATCCACTTCCATCCCACACAATGTGAATTGGAAGGAGTATCTTGTAAATATTGAGGGTATTGTAATTGATTAAAACATAAAAGTATTATTAGAAACATGTGTCAGAATGATATAATAATAAATAATCAGTATTTATAACTGTATTACCTAAAAATATCCATTTATTATAATATTTTTATACATTTTAAACATAAGAATCGATAGCGACCATTCCATAAAAAACTAATTTTGGTAGCTTCGATGCGATTGGATAATTATGGCAGTGTTTGAGGATTATGTTTTAGATATACTACTCAAACATATTTTTAGGATATAAATCCACATGGATATACATATTATATGGTGAAACTAATGCAAAAAATAAATAAACTCACAGTAATATATTATTGTCTAGTTTGGTGTGGAAGAACAATGTTTGAGAAAGGATCAAAGTAAACTAGCAATGGAAAAAGATCTTCGCATGAACCAAATGACCACACTTTCATTGATTCTAGTTATCCCCCCCATAACATACCTTACCCAAGGTAATCAATTTCATAATTACTCTTTCACAAAAATGTGAATCAAAAAAATTTATCTAACTTTATATTACCAAAATTCTACAGGGTACTGTTGAAACTAATTTATATCTGTAAACACCCATGTTCCACATTATTGTGAAGGATGTGTTTTATAATATATTAGATAAAAATATACACCATAAAACCTCCTAAAATATTACATGAGAGTGGTGATTGATGTAGATCATGAGCTGACTGCTGAGTTACATTTTCCACTTGATGATCTAGAAATTAAAATGGCCAATGATGTTATTGGAACATTCAGAGAAAGGATGTATAATATTATAAATATACATGTGGTATATATCTAGAAATAATTCATATAAAAATGCAAAATAGATGATGAAAAATGGTATAAAATGAGTCATGATTTTAGAAATGGATAAAATGATATGGAAACAAACGGTCGGATGAAGACAATCTAGTGAATCAACCATGAAATCAAAATGCCATTATAAGAGTACCTTCTCCCCACCAGTTCTAGAGACACATTTATTATCATTACAAGTTCATGAATAGAACACATTTAAATACGTAACTATGTCATATATTCAACATGAAAAAATAAATTTTTGTAAATTAAAGGACGGTCGTAATTGGTCTCAGAACTATAAATTACCTTCTCAACCAAGAATTCCTAGGAATCTCTGTTTTATATACATATATAAGATAAATTTTCATAATAAATATGTTCTAACAGTATGATAATATGTTTATTAATGATAATAAATTTTCATATATTCTATATGTGTTTATAATACTACAATTTAATGGGAAAACTATATGTAATATAATTTGGATTCAATAATCGATGTATCATTTATAAGTCAAATATTACTTTGGATAAAGAAGAAATTGATAAGAAAATATATGAGCTACTTGAAGAGTTAGTGAAAAAATACCAGAAAAAACATTTTTATTCCTATAATTCTATGGTAAAACTCTACAATCTGATCACATAATATATATTTTTAATTTTTTCATTACTATTTATATTTTTGGATTTTAGGAAGCATTATATGCTAATCTCAATCAATATATAAACCAAAAATATTTATTTTTTGGATCGAATACATGGACATCCCATATACTGACAACAAATGATGTGTATTGGGGATTTTTAATATATTAAAATAAAAAAAATAGATATACATAAAATCATATGTTTCTGTATGTGTTTTAACATAATTCTTTTATAAAAGGTATGCCACTAAATATAGGCTATATTTTGGCATGAAGCCAATGTCTGAATTGATGAATCCAATTGATTACTAAAAATAGATATAAATTTAGGTATATATATAAATATTTAACAACGAAAAAATATTTCAAAAAAATTAACTTATTTTGGTCAATGATTCTGTAGTGTCTGGAGCAAGATATTGGCAATGATTTTTTATATTATATTTGAAAATTTATGATAGATATTATATATCATTAAAATAACATCATTTAACGCCCTGACCCCAGATGCCTATAGACGGTGTATTATTACATAACAATGACATGATCATAGAAGATCAAGTCTTGAAAGACAAATTAGTTTAGTAGCCTTGGAAGTAGTAGATACATTCACAAGTTTTACATTACATCATAAAATGAAAAACTACGACAACATTGTTTCCATATACCACACTCATATCCCCTCTTATTTTCCCTGTAGGTCAGTCATAATATACTTCTTCACATCCTAGTAATAATAAAACATAGAAATAGGTGACCTCAGCTGCTCAGTAAGGATAACAATATAGCGGAAACTATCATAAATAAGCATAAACATTTACGGCAATGTATAAGACTAAAACAAAAGAATTTTTAAACTTTAACATCAGCATAATATGGAAAAGATAAAAATTAAATAAGGCCATTTACATATTCACGTGGATATTATACTAGACTAATAATCACATGAAATATAAATAGCCACTTTCATAATGATGGAATGCGTAATGCCATACATTCATAACCACATTGTCAAGGCCTTGTGCCATGAATACAAATAATATTTTCTCTTGGCCTTGTGCAAAGACACTAGTTTATCTCATGAGACCTACAGATGCATCGAGGAACTATAGAAGGCTCAACCCGTCACTTACTAAGTCCAATGCATTCCTCATATGAAAAGGGTTAAACAAAACATTAACATTCGTATTAAAACAGTTATACAAAATGTCAATACTTTATCCATCAACCTTGAATGGTATGAAATAACACATCCGCAGTCAAACATATCACAAAACCTTAAATACAATATGGATGTTTTGTATTATAATAAATCATCTTCAAATAAGCTTAAAATCAATCAAATGATATTGACATGGATGAAATCAAAACCATTTTTAGAAAAATATCTCTTTCTATTTTGAAAACACTTAAATGTCATGTAATTATAAAAGAAAACATTTATATTTGAAAATATTATTATAAGATTTAATGGGTAGATTTGATGATATTAGAACTTTAGAATATAGCCTCACCCGCCGTATATGTTAAAAAACATTCTTACCTTAATTTTGTCCAGAAGGATATAAAGTACCTATTTTGGAAACTGATGGAAAGATTACATTATATAGATCTTATAGAAGACGAAAAAGATTATAAATAACATTAACCAATAGTATCTAAAATATTAAGAATATTTTAAAATACATTTTTATGAAACATAGATGTAGATGATAAAGAGGTCCCAGTAGATAATTATGTATAAACAACCTCGGATAGTGAAGAGATTATAGAAATAACCCTTACCTTGTACTTTTTCGTGGTTGAGGGTAGGATAAAATGCTGTATAATTTTGAAATAATTGTTATAAAATTATACAAGAACCATATACATTAATATTATATCATATATGATCTTTTAATATTTCTTTGTTAATAATATCTTAGTATTATTGTCGTTTCGGGTGTTAACAGATTCATTTTCCTTTATATTATTTGTTATGTGATACATATTTTTTATGGATGGGTTGTATATTATTCATATCCAGAATGATATCAAATCATTAAAAATTATTTTTAATCATCTAATGAATATTAGTCTTGAATGGATACGATGGGGAATGAATCACATTGCATTCGTGTATATGGTAATCTGTATGTATGCACAAGTGACAATATCATTCTTCCGATATTAAAATAATAAATAATTGGATGTTATATCATATATACAGAATAATTATCATGTTATATTTATTATTTATATCAATTACACATCAATATTATACACATCTAAATAATAATTAATTAATTAACAATTACACCATGAATTGGAGACGGTATGCCGTACGTACGCACGTGCGGTGACATGTCATTCAAATGATGGATAGAATAATGAATACAGTTGTAAAATTTTTATAATAACATCAAAATATATATAATATACTGAAGTTATTACTTTATAATGGAAACAACAAAGAAAGAGGAAGTGGAAGAAGAAAGGAACTAGAAAGAGGGGATGAAATATTTACCTCTTGTTCAGGTTCTTCCCTTTGATTTGATCAAAAGGTATCCATAGGTTTTCTTTCTTAATAGTGGAATGACTCTTGGATGAATGGAGGATATTTGATAGGGTATTTGGAAAGAGTTTGTTTGAGCCAAATAGATTTTAAGGTGTTAATTAGAGAGAATGGGGAGTTCCCTTTTATAAGATGGGTGAGGGGAACCTTAAGAAAAGTTAGAAAAATTATTTTATAATAAAATAATTTTCGCTTTCTAATATCTCCAAAGTAGATTATCTAAATAATAATGTAGGTATCGGTCGAAAACCACTCAATAAATAGGTCTTAGATAGGTTTGGGTCACTATATTATGTTTATCTTTGATATTTGACTCTTAGTTAAATAGTTTGACATTTACCAGGTCTCTTTCTATTTTTATATTATATGGTTAATAAACATACTATATAATTTTGAGAGAACCCCAAGTGGTTCATTAATGATACACCTATCATTATATAAGTAAATTGGCAAAACCACCAATTTTTAGGATCAAATATCAATTAAAAATATAATATTTGTTTTAAAAACTCTTTTATAGCATTTTGACACAATTTGTTATTTTGTTTTTGATAAATTTATTACAATGTTATTAAATTGAAAAAACTCATATAACCAACCCTAAAATTTCATATTAACCAATAAAATTAGTTTAATTCATATAAAGTCTCAAATTACATTTATTTGGATATTTATAATATCAATTGTTTTTAATATTTCATTAATTAGGTAATTGCTGCATCATCATTGTGTCACAAATAAATTATATTATTTAATGTCTAAATAATAAAATTAAAATAAAATTATGTAGGATCTCTTTTTATATTTCTAATTAATATTTATAGTCTAATTTATTTTATGTATAACCCTATATTAAAAATGTTTTAGTTATTAAAATTTGATTTTAACTCTTCTTAAAATAAAATAATAATAAGTGTCCTAATCTAATCCAAGTGGACCAAAGCAGTTCATATTTTATTACTAAGGTTGATTTTGGTCAAATTATACTTATCCAATAGAATTATGACATGTGTTAGGGTAATAATAAAATCATTTTTACCATTAATTACCCTATTTACTTTTAACCGTGGGAAATAAAAGAAAAAATATACGGTTCACCAAATATTATTTTCATCTCATTGAACCAAATTTTACATAATTATATCAATAGTGTCTCCAATATTTTTGAAATTCCACTCAAAGAAGCAGTAAAATTATGTTTTATTTGAATTTGCAAATTCTTCTAGGAGGTGGGTAAAAGACGGTGAAAAGTTCACTAAAATTTTTATATATTTAAAATTATTATAAACTGACTCCAATGAATAAAAGTGAACCTATAAATTTATTAGGTATCTATTTGATGTAAAATAAATTTTAAAAAAATAAATCATTATTTAAATAAAAATTCCGTTTTAAACTATAACTTAGTGTTTTACACTATTCATCAAAATTGAATGTTTTTAGAAAAATACCAAAAATTCACCCTAATATAATTTCGATATTATAAATCCAAAATTGAAGTCCATTTTGAAATATAAAATTTATAAAATTTTAAAAAGTGGGTATTACTGTTCATAACGGCTAGTTTATTGGTTGTGGTGTGTTAGAAAACGAAGTTGCGTAGAACACACACAGCTCTATTATTCAAAGAGAAGTATACCATGGAAGCTTGTGATGTTACATTCTCCCCTCCTTCAAATAATTTCATCCTCGAAATTTCTATAATATTAATGCATAAAAAGAATCAGGTGGTTCTTCATCATAAGTTACTCGGGTTCCCACGTTGCATCTTCCATCTTATGGTTTCTCTATAGAACTTTTACCATATGAGTTGTCTGGTTTCTCAACACTTATTCTATTGTACCAAGAATCATGATAGGATTTTCGCAATATGGTAGATCTGGTTCCTATTCTAATTCCTTATAGGTGAATACATGTGTTGGGTAAGGCATATATTTTCTCAACAGTGATACATGGAACACATCAAGATCTTTGTAGAGACTTGGCGGCATTGCCAAACGTTAAGCTACAGCCACAATTCGTTCTAGAATTTCGAAAGGTCTGATGTACCTGGGACAAAATTTACCTTTTTACTAAAACATATAACACCCTTCCATAGAGATACCTGAATGAAAACTTGATCTCCTACCTAAAATTCCAAATCCTTCCTCCGGTTATCGGCATAGCTCTTCTTCCTACTTTGAGCTACGTTGATGTGGTTTTGGAATACCTTCACCTTTTCTATCATTTCCTCCACAAGTTCGTGGCCTACTAGTCTTCTTTCACAATCATCATCCCAATAGGTTGGTTTGCGACATATCTTCTTGTATAACTCTTCATATGGTGCCATCTGAATACTTTAATTGATGCTATTATTATAGGAAAATTATACCAGAGGTCAATATTCATCCCACATACCTTGAATGTCATGTCACCAAGATCTATACATGTCTTCTAAGGTTTGAATAGTCTGTTCTGATTGTCCATCAGTTTGGGGGTCGTAGTCAGTTCTCAAACAAATTTTAGTATCCAGGTATTTCTAAAGACTTTTCTAGAATCTTGAAGTAATATTTCAATCATGATCAGAAACAATCAATAGTGGTACTCCATGAAGTCTTACAACTTCATTAATATATAATCCTGCTAAATTTTCAAGTGGTAAATCTTCTCTTATAGCAAGAAAATGTGCTTACTTGGTAAGATAATCAACGATGACACATATTTCGTCGTTCCATCTAGACGTATTTTCTAGTCCAATGACAAATTCCTTAATAATATTATCCCATTTCCACTCAGGTATGGGAAGATGTTTCATGACTCCTCCAGGATGTTGCCTTCCAGCTTTCACTCATTGACAAACCACACTTGTTGACACAAAATTAGTAATCTCCCTCTTCATGTTGTCCCACCAAAAATGTGCCTTCAAATATCTATACATCTTAGTGCCACCAGGGTGTATAGAGAAATTAGAACTATGAGAATCATCCAACAATTCCCTTTTTAGATCAGGTATATTGGGAACACAAAGTCTCTTCCCATATTTCAAAATTCCATCTCCATACAGAAAGTCACTCAATCTCCCATCATTCACAGCTTTAATCTTCATTTAAAACTCTTCATCACCAGTCTGAGAACTCTTTATCCTTTCTAGTAAATATGTTTTGGTAGCCATTTGAAAATGTTTTAATGTTTCACCTTCCATAGTGATTCCCATATCCATCTTTACTAGATCCATATATATTGGATCCTTTTCAAATCTCATCGTGTTCAATACTCCATGATCCATTATACTCAAAGCATATTTCACCTTATTTTCCTTCCCTGGGTGGTAGTGTATCTTGGAATCATATTCTTTGAGTAGTTCAAGATATCTCCTTTGCCTCATGTTGAGTTCTTTCTGTGATAAAATATACATCAAACTATTGTGGTCGGTATATATATATATATCATTTTTCACCATAGAGATAGTGTCTCCAAATATTAGAAGAAAAAATTAAAGCTTCTAACTCAAGATAATGAGTATGATAGTTTTCCCATGAATTTTCAGCTGTCATGATGCATAGAAAATAACCCTTCTATTCTCCATAAGGATACAACCAAGTCATTTCGTTGATGCATCACTATAAATAACAAACCGTTCATTCCTCAATGGTAGAGTCAATATAGGAACATTAAATAATGTTCTCTTCAATTCTTCAAAAAAATCTTCACATTGATTTGTCCAAACAAATTTCACCCCTTTACATTTCAGCATGGTTAATGAAGTAGACAACCGGGAGAAATTATGGATGAAACCCCTCTAATAAATAGATAAACCAAAAAAACTGTGTACCTCAGTTATACTTGTCAATGGTGGCCAATAATGGTTTTCACTTGCCTTAGAAGGATCAATAGAGATTCTATTCTTATATACAATATGTCCAAGAAAGGAAATCTTCTAAGGCCAGAATGAACACTTGCTAAACATCCCATATAAATCATGTCTTCTAAGAGTATTTCGGATAATGCACAAGTGATTTTCATGATCTTCTTAGATTTTGGATTATACCATGATATTCTCAATAAATATCACTACAAAGTCATCAAGATATTCCTTGAAAACTCTATTCATTCGATCCATGAAATTGGAGGGTGCATTAGTCCATCAAAAAGGCAATACCATAAACTCGTAATGACCGTACCTGGTTCAAAATGTTGTTTTCGGAATATCTTCCTTCTTCACACACAACTGATGATATCTAGATCGAAGGTTGATCTTTGAATGGAATTGAGCTCCATGAATTTTTTCAAATAAATCATTAATGCGACGTAGGGGATACTTGTTCTTTATTGTTATAGCATTGATCTCCCTATAGTCAATGCACAATCTCATAGATCCATATTTCTTTTTTACAAAAAGAATGGGGGCTCCCCATGGAGAAACACTAGGGGTGAAAAAAAATCCTTTATTACTCAATTCCTCTAGTTGTTTCTTTAGTTCCACTAATTCCATAGTTCCAATTCCATAAGGGGTCTTCGATACAGGCCTTGATCCAGGAATTAAATCAATTGAAAACTCAATTTCTCATTCTGGAGGATGTCCAGGTTAATCGTCTAGAAACACTTCCACATATTATTTCACAATAGGTACATCCTTGATTTGAACATTATTTTCCTCACCCAACATTATTTCACTCTCTTTCTCCTCAATAATTTAATTTAGTTGATCTACTAGTGGTTGATTTAGATAATAATTAGGTAGTGATAATTCTGATCTAAATATAAGGTGTTCTTTATCATCATCATTAAAAATAGTATCATATTTCTTCTTAAAATAAACATATTCATCATTTTTTGATATCAAATCCATACAGAGTATTATATAAAATTCAATCATGGGTATGATGATGAGATCAGCAGATAAAGAACATTTATAGGCCTTAATGGAGACTGATTCACAAAACATGGTTGCAATGATACTTCCCTTAGGTGTTTTGACTAATAACTCCCATATTAAATAAAATTGTAAATATCTAATTTTCTTATAAAACTGGGAAGATATGAAAAAATGTGATGATCTAGAATCAAATCAAGCATTGTCTAAATGTGAGTAAACCATTAATTTACCTTCCACAATATCTTTCAGAGCTTCAACCTCAGCAGAAGTGATAACATAAGACTGGCCTTCATCCCATGGCCTTTTCTGATATAAGTTCCATTGACATTTAGGGAATTTATTTGCATAATTCCATATTTCTCTACAATTGTATCATTCAACATTGACAACCACTTTCTTCCCATTACAATCACGAGCTTGGTGGCCTTTTTCACCACACTTATAAAAGACTCTCATTCCATTTAGGCAAGTACCTAGGTGTTTCTTCCCACATTTACTACAGGATGGATATTAAAATTTTCCCTTGTTCCCCTTATTTCCATTTTCAGAGTGTTCAGAAGATCTCTTCTTCTCTTTCTTTTCTTTAAAGTCCTACGAATTAGTGAATTATTTTTCTGTCTTGATAACACATGAGACAATATCTTCGTACAACGAAAAGTTTTGTGAGACTAATGCTTGTGGAGAAATGGTTTTAACCCATCAAATAAACTATTAATATTAATTCTTGGGTTACATATATAATTTGCAGCATGCCTCGCTAACCATGTAAAGTTAGCTTCATACTTTGCGATATTCTCAACCACCTTTTGCCTCAGACAAAGAAATTATCCTTCCATATCTCCTCGATGGTCATGAGGAAAGTATTTTTCTAAGATAATTTCATTAAAATACCTCTATTCCATATTTGATACTTTATCATCTTCGTTTTTTTAATCAATGACCACCATAGATTAGCCTCCCCAGTTAGGCGGTAAACTTCCATGACCACTTTTTCCCTTTCGATACTCCCCAAGGCATTGAATATTTACTCTATTGAATTTATCCATTTCTCAGCTACTTGTGGACTTGTAGACCCATTGAATGTTGGCAGTTGTTTCCTCATGAAGAGATCTAACAATTATCCTCCACGTTGTGGATTAGGGTGCTCCATACAGGAAAGGATTTTACTCATAACCTAAGTGAGTTGTCCAATTATTGTGATTAGCTGATCAATCCAAGTTGCATCACCAGCTCCACTATAATTATCATGATTAAGATGAAAATTCCTACAAAGATTTCATGCATTGATACAGTTTCCATTCCTTCCACTAGGCGCCATATCTAAACAAAGGAATAAACTAGATTAGTTTATAAATCACAATACATAAATAAAAAATGTAAAACACTTAACATAAGTTGAACAGTTTATTGATATAATCCATAATCATAAAAAAGTTTTTCTTTGAAGAAGTATATACTCATAAAAACATCATTATGCTTTGTAAATAAAATGAAATTATCCTAAGCCTATCCCCCAGGAGTGTTGTAACCAAGAGTGGATCACGGCCCGTTGTCGTGCACTTGTTCCCGTTGGACTCTAGTTCAAAGCGGTGTTTTTGGGTTTTACCCCTAGGTACATTTGTGTCGGAGCCGTCTCTACCAACTTATATGAATACGAGAATATATTTCTTGTAAAACTCACAAATTCTATACAATACCAAAATTTTAGGAAGTTCTTCTATACTAATCATCATAGTATATCTTAAGGATATGTCCTCAAATCAGAGTTTATCTAAATCTAGTTTCCAAGGTTTGTACTAAACTTATTTTAGTATATACTGTAAAACATAAATCCCAGAAGCCCAGAGACGGTGCATTATTACATAATATTGGAATTATCATAAAAGATCAATTCTCGAAAGACTGACTAGTTTATTAGTCTTGGATGTACTAGATACATTCATAAGGGTTACATTATATCATAAAATTAAAACCTACATCAACATTGTTTCCATAGACCACACTCATATCCCCTTAGACTATCCCTACAGGTCAATCATAATATACTTTTTTGCATCCTGGGAAAAATAAAACATAGAAAGGGGTGATCTCAGATGCTCAGTAAGGATAACAACATAGTGAAAACTTTCATAAATAAGCATAAACATTTAAGGAATGCATAAGACTAAAAAAATCCTTTTAAAACATGAACTTCATCATAATATAGAAATGATAAAAATAAAATAATTCCATTTAATTATTCACATGGATATTAAACTAGTCGAATAACCACATGGAAGAACAATATCCACATTCATAATGATAGAATTCATTATACTAGACTTTCATAACCACATAGTCCAGGCCTTTTTCCAGGACAATAAATAATATTTTTTCAAGGCCTTCTGCGAAGACTACAAATACGATTTTTTCAAGGCCATGTTCCAAGACACTGGTTTGTCTCATGAGTCCTAACGATGCATCAATGAGCTATAGCGGCCTCCACCCATCACTTACTATGTCCAATGCATTCCTCATATGAAAGGGTTTAAATATAACATAAACATTCATATTAAAACTGGCATACGAAATGTCAATACTTTATCCATACCAATGAATGATATGAAAGAAAAAACCAGTATCAAACATATCACAAAACCTACAATACAATATGGAAGTTTTGTATCATAATAAGTCATCTTAAAATAAGCTTAAATTCTATCAAAGTATGTTGACATAGTTGAAATCAAAACCATTTTGAGAGAAATATCTTTATCTTTTTTGTAATCATTTAAAAGTCACGTAATTATAAAATAAAACATTTATATTTGAAAATATTAATATAAGCTTAAAAGGGATGCTTCGACAATGTTATAACGGAAGAAAATAGCTGCACACGACGTATATGTTAAAAAACATTTTAACCTTAATTTTGTCAAAAAGTTTATAAAGTAAGTTATTTCGAAAATGACAAAAAGATTCCTTTATAAACACCTTAGAAAAGTTAAACAATGGTATGAATGACTCTAACCCACAGTCTCTAAAATAGTAATAATGTTTTGAAATATATTTTTTGAGAAACATGGATGTTGATGATAAAGAGGTCCTAGTAGATAATTACGTATAAACAACCATGAATAATGAAGAGATTGTAGAATCAACCCTTACCTTGTAAATTTACTTAGTTGAGCATAGGATAAACTTCTGTATATTGGTTAAATAATTGTTATTAAATTATACATGAATCATATACATTAATATGATATCATATATGATCTTTTAATATTGCATTGTTAATAATATCTTAGTATTATCGTCGTTTCGGGTGTTAATGGATTCGTTTTCGTTTATATTATTTGTTATGTGAGCCATATTTATTATGGATGGGATTTATCTTATTCATATACAAAATGATATCAAATATTTATGAATTATATTTAATCATCAAATGAAAATTAATCTTGAATGGATACGATGGGGAATGAATCTAATCGCGTTCGTGGAGACGGTAAGCTGTACGTACGCATGCGCGATAATATCATTCTTTTGATATTAAAATAATATATATTTGGATGGTATATCATATATACAGAATCATAATCATGTTATATTTATTATTTACATCAATTAAAGATCATTATTATACCCATACATATAATAATGTATTGAATAACAATAACACCAAGACGTGGAGATAGTAAGCAGTACGTACGCACGTATGGTGACATGTCATTCAAAGGATGGATAGAGTAATGAATATGTTGGTACCATTTTTATAATAATATTACGGTATATAGAAGGTACTTTATTTTTTATTTTATAAAGGAAAATACATAGAAAGAAGAAGTGGAAGAAGAATAGAACTAGAAAGGGGTGATGAAATATTTACCTTTTCTTCGGGTTCTTAAAATTTATTTGATCAAAAGGGCTCTTTAGTCTGGTTTTCTGACTTGAGGAAGGCCTCTATGATGATGGGAGGACAGTTCAAAGGGTATTTTGGTAGAGTTTGGCTAAGACAAATGTATTTGAAGGTGTTAATTAGAGATGTGAGGGTGCCCTTTTATAAGAGGGATGAGGGGCACCTTAGGAAAAGCTAGAAATATTATTTTGTAATAAAATCATTTTTTCTATATTGGATAAAAAGTGGAATATTTAATGTCTAAGGTAGTTATGATTCAAAAACCACTCAACCAATAGGTTTTATACTGTATTGGTTCACTATATTAAATTTATATTTTTGATTAAACTCTTAGTTAAATAGTTAGACATTTACCGTGTCTCTTTGTATTTTTATATTATATAGTTAACAAATGTACTATATACTTCTAAGAGAACCCCAAGTGGTTCATTCATTATACTCTTATCATTATATAATTCCTTTGGCTGAACCATATATTTTTAGGATAAAATATCAATTAATTATATAATATTTGTTTTAAAAACTCTATTATGTCAATTTTGACACTATTTGGTATTTTGTTTTTGCTAAATTTATAACAGCAATATTACTTGGAATAAAATTCATCTAACAAACCCTAAAATGTCATATTAACCTCGAAAATTAGTGGGATTCATAATAAGTCTCAAATTACATTTATTTGGATATTTATAATATGAATTATTTTAATATTTCATTAATTAGGTAATTATTGCATCATCATTGTGTTACAGATAAATTAAATTATATAATGTCTAAAATAAATAAATAAAATTCCACTACGTAGTAAATATTTTTATCTTTCTAATTAATATTTATAGTCTCATTTATATATTTTATAACCTTATGTTGAAAATGTTTTACTTATTAAACGTTGATTTTAACTCCTCTTTAAATAAAATAATAATATGTGTCCTAATCTAATCCAAGTGGACCAAAGAGGTTCATATTTTATGAATAATGTTATTTTGGTCGAATTATACTTATCCAATAGAATTATTACTTCTGTTAGGGTAATAATAATATCATTGTGACCTTGAATTTCCCTATTTACTTTTAACTATGGTAAATAAAAGTAAAAAGTTACTATTCAACAAAAAATATTTTCATCTCATTGAACCACATTTTAATTAATTATATCAACCATGTCTCTCAAATTTCTGAAAATACACTCATAGAAGTGTTAAAATTATGCTTTATGTGAATTTCCAAATTCTGCTAGGATGTGGGTAAAAGACGGTGAAAAGTTCAATAAAGTTTTTTATATATCTAGAATTATTAAAAATTGACTCTAATGAATTACATTGATCCTATATAGGTATTAGATATTTATTTTGACCTAAAATATATTTAAATAAAATAAATAATTATTTAAATAAAAATTCGGTTTTAAACTATAACTCAGTGTTTTTCATTATTCATCAAAAATTGAATGTTTTTCCGAAAAATACAAAAATATCACTCTAAGATAATTATGATATTCTGAATCCAAAAATTAAGTCTATTATGAAAGTTAAATTTTATAAAATTTCAAAAATTGGGTATTACTATTCATAATGGCTTGTTTTATTGGTTGTGGTGTGTTAGAACTCGATGTTGTGTATAACACACACTACACTATTATTCAAAAAGAAACGTACCGTGGAAGCTTGGGGTGATACACATCATCCACCATCGGGTAATTTTTGAATGTAATTAAAATTTCAACAAATATATTTCTTAATCATTTTTGTCTAAATTTCCTCATTAATATGAAAATTTTTGAGAACATTCATACACGAAAAAAGAATTAAATTTGTTTTGAGATGACTGAGAAGTGTACAAGTTGTTACAATGTATGTTATTAATAAATTTATGTTACTACCTAATATTTTTATGATCTGGTATGAGCTATGACCAAACAAGTATATTTAATTTGTGAAGAAATAGTTTTATAATGCTTACATGTTATTTTTTATCTATTTCTAATGGAGAATTATAATAGAGGAAATAAATTTGTATAGAATCACTAACCGACAAACAATGAAATTTTTGGGAAATGGAAGAGATAAAGGAGGAGGAAGAGGTGGAGGTAGAGGTGACTTTGGAGTAAAATACCATGGTTGAGGATGGGGTAAGGTGAAGACGGAAGAATAGATCAAGGTGGAGGAGAAGACAAAGAGTTGGCTTGTATTTTTTGGGAAATGGATTATAATGAGGATCAAACCATGGTTGTTTTTATGATTTTTTTAAAAAGTGAAAACAACACTTTTCATTTAAGATAAAGCGATTGTTCAAGTGTTTTAGGTGGAATATTTAAAAAAATTATTTCACCTCATGTTTTTTGTGATTTTAAATACAATTTTAGGTGGAGAAATTTTTTTGAAAGAAATAAAACACCAATTATTTTTTAAAATTTGAATATAATAGGATAAATTTGTATCAGAACATCACAACTACTATGAAATATTATTAATGTTTTAATGAAACCCTTCACCAGGAAAAATTTTAACAACAACAAAAAACAGATTAATTTGTGGGCCCATGACTTCTCAACACTACTAAAAAGTGTCTTAGTACTCGAGCCAATAGTCATATGTGAGTTATAAAACACCAATCCAATCTTAAAGAAGGGATATAATCCAACTCAAATGACTGAATAAATTGGTGAGTAATGAAGCATCAAATCTAGTAGGTCTTTGAGAGAAATATTGTAGGATAACTATAATTTATAGATTGTGGTCATTGAGGAGGGTTAGTTCCATAGAAAACATGAAATAAAATGAAAATAAACCACCTTATGACGAAATCCAAAAAAATGTAAATCCTACATCAAATGAAATCTTTATGAACCAACAATTCAAAATAATACTCCTTTGAAAAAAAATCAAGTATCATGATCCAATGTATCTAAATTAAAAATATATATAGAAAATTTCATCCACCGAATCATGAATTTTCTTAAAAGAACAACATATTGGTTTCACTTTGGTGGGTGGTGAAAATATTTTAGATATTCGATCATAAATTTGATCCATGATAAAATATCCAAAATTCTTTTGAAATACATAAAATTAACATTCATTTTTCACGTTCACATTAATTATGTAAAATGATCCAAGTTCATTAATATATTAATAAAAAAGTCATCATAATTCTCAATAAAAAATACATGAGAAGTAGGATATTCCCATTTTGATAAACAAATAACTATGATGTTACATTAGATTTTATCATCACTTAGAATATTGTAAATGAAATACTAATATATTGAACAATATAAGAAGTCTTAATGAATGCAGTAGATTTTATTGTTATTTAAATTCTATAATGGTGTATAATGATGTTTAATATTATAAAAAATGGGTAAAAAATTATAATTTAATTTATTATATTATGAAACTACATAATAGGTAACACTAATATTTTTATGGAAAATTAGGTAAATGGTTTATCAAAGAGTTTTTAATATCTATGATGGTGAAAGGGTACGATATATATTATTTTATTCTATGAAAACTCATTTGTAATTATTTATTTTCGTTCGATAAATTATGTATGGAAAGTTTACAATAATGGTTAGTATTTTATATCAAAAATGACTTTGTTAATAAGAACGATTCACTAATGTTCTATGATCATACACTCATCCTGGATGATTCTCCTAATGTGATGAAATATTATTTTTATTCTCAATAAATTCAATATTTGGGGTTATCAACTGGAAATATTATTATATGACACTTAGTATTGAATTAATAGTAGTATAAAAAGTTATGGTGGAACCAAATAGAACTCAAATAAATACACAGTGAACCAAATATGATGGAAACTGTGTGGTTTCAGTTTGAAATTTGCATTTTGTTAATTCATTGTTTCATAATTATGTTTAATTTATTTCGTTTTATTATTATTAACCAAAAATTATTTTATTATATATGAGGATTATTTTTCCCAATTTGTGTGGATTTTTTAAATTCTTCTCATGATTGTAAGAGATTATACTTCGAGGTTGAAATTAAGATAACAAAAAATAAGGAAATAGGCCATTTATGTATAACACCATCATGAAATGTTTAATTCATACTTATTATTTAGTTATTTTTATTACAGATTTATCTACAATTCTGATGTAAATTTATTTATCATTTTTATCTAATATTTTTTTCATATATATTGGTAAAGTATTATTTTTCCATCAATTATCTACAATAATATAGAAAAGAGAGAACATGGTGCATTTAGAAGAGTCATTTCTTGAAACATGTGGTTTATTATTCTATCCAAATTGATCATAATTTTTTTTTGATCAGGGTTCATGTGGTTAATATAAAAAAACATCACATACTCAATCATCTTCACTTTAATTCAACACACAGAGTGTCCGGTATGACCCATACAATATGTTCTCGGTTTATAATTTACAATTATATTTCAAAACACACATCAAATACTCAAAAAAATAAATAACATTAATGTTGAATTGGTACTTTAGGAAAAAAATCCATAATTAATTTGTGATGTGTACGGTTCAATAACATCTCAATATGATAGAAAATGATCTTTGTATTACTAAAAATGTATGTTATCAGTTTTATATTAACCTTTATGTTCACAAAACATTAATCAATGAAAAGTAAAAAACATAATCATATTTTCTTCATAATTTATAAAATGATTAATAATTAATTTTTGTTGTGTTGGAATCAGTATAACATTAAACTGAGACATGATGTGACTGATACGATTTAATGTGTATATTTCTAGTTTAAAATGAAATTTTAGTATAAATCAAAGGAGATGTACTCAAAAATATGAGAGAAAAATTTTAATGTATGTATAATTTAGAAAAAATTTCTATATGTAATTTGACATGTGTATTAATTAGTTACACCTCAATATGATGCATTATGTGACCAGTATGACTCCAAGTGTGACTTTTCATTTAAAAGTGACATTTATTTTACCGAACATGACAAAAAACATTCTGAAAACATTGAAAACATATTCATATTTATTTTATTATATATGAAAACAATAAATAATTAATTGTTTATGTATAAGAATAATCTTCACCTCAATCCAATACATGATTCTCTTGGTATGATTCAAAGTGTTAGTTAACAGTAAAAAATTTACATTTTATTACAAAAAATGTGCCACTCACTAAAAATGATCTAAACATTCTTGGATTGTCTAGATAATTTTCCAAAAAGATTCATAACTTATTTTAAACATATAGTAATTAGTATCACATCATACACAAACAAGATGTGACCGATATGACTCAAAGTGCATGATTCAAATTTTAATTGGCATTAAAAAACATATGTAGCACACTAGAAAATAATAAAATTCATTATAATTTATTTGATACGTTATTAAAGTGATATATATTTAAATTGGGACTGTAATAATCATTTTCACTTAAATATGACTCACGATGTGACTAGTATGACTCAAAGGGCATCAATTTATTTTAAATTGACTATAATATTAGTAAAAAAGACAACTGGAATACTAAAAATTCAGAATACATTGTTGGATTGTTTTTATATATTATAAATATTATCCATAAGTCATTTTAGATATTTAGTAATTATACAAAAATGAATCTGATACATTATATGCCCGGAATGACTCCAAGTGTCTTTTATCTATTTAAAATTTACATTTTAGTACCAAAAGTGACACTCACTAAAAACTATGAAATAACACTCATATTGTCTTGATAATTTAGTATAATGATTAATAATTAACTTATTATGTGTAGGAAGTAGTCTCATGTGGAACATGTACAAAATTGCAAATCATTGATGAAAGTGCGTGTTTCTAGAATAAAATTGTATTTTATAAAGAACACTAGTAGAATATTCAAAACCAAGAAAAAACAGTCATATTGTTTTTATACATTTTAAAAATTCATTATATGTCATTTTTGATATATAATAATCATCCTCACCTAAATCTGACACACAGTGTGGCTGGTATGACTCCAAGTGGGTCATTTTATTTAAAAATGAAATTAAATTTAGTAAAAAAGACAACTAAGATGATAAAAAATGAGAAAAAAACATTTGGATTGTTTTGATAGTTTATTAAAAAATTCTGGATGCAAGTTTTTATGTTTAGGAATAATATTAACCTCAATTTGATACATGATGTGCCCCATATGAATCTAAGTGTTTGTAATCCATTTAAAATTGATATTTTATTTCAAAGAGTTTCACTCACTGAAAGTCATCAAAATTCACCCATATTGTCTTGACAATTTAGGTAAATGATTCATAATTAATTTGATGTAATGTTGAAATTTCTATCATATCAAACACACTCATGAGCTTACTAGTATGTCTCAAATTGAGTTTCTAAAGTTTATAATGAAATTTTAATTGAAATGCAAGTGACACACTCAAAACTATGGAAACACATTCATATTATCTTGATACTTTTAGAAAAATGATCTGTTAGTCATTTAGGACATGTAGTAGTCATCCTCACCTCAATCCTATGTATGGTGTGACCTGTGTGACTCCAAGACTATCTTTTCAATATTTAAGAGTCATTTTACTTTAAAATGCACATTACATTCCCAAAACCTAGAGAACTAGGCTATATTGTTTTATCCCAATTGTATATTCTATTATGTAATTAATTTCCATATCATTTTTATCTTATAGTTATTTAGTTAATTTTTACATAGATAATTATTGAAGATGATCTATAAATGGTGTGATATGAAAGAATCAACCATAACTCAATTTGATTCACAATGTTCCTGGTTTGATTCAAATTTTTGTTTCAAATTAACACATTATATTTAAATTATTTCTTTATATTATTACTCACATATGAATTATGTTATTATATAGGTGGGTTCTTTTTCCTTATCAGGGTTGGTTTTTTCTTTAATACTAATGTGTAATTTTTCTCTATAATAGTATTTTTCTTATATTTGCATTATAAATTTTATTTATTTAAAATTATATATTAGAATCTTATTTTTCTAATTTCTGGTGTTGTGGTGTGTTCTAAAATCATAGTATTCACCTTTATCGGAGAATTTTGTAGCTTTGATAAAAGATTCCTTTATCAGCACATTTTTTAGCAATGATAAAGGATTCCTTTATCACTACTTTTAGAAGCTTTGATAAAGGGTCCCTTATTTAGTTCTAAATAAGAGTTCTCATAAATGGTGTCCTTTATAAGTGCTTCCAAAAGCTCTAATAATGGTGTTTTTATCATTTCATTTTATATCAACGATAATGGCATATTTCATCCATGTTAAAGTCCTCTTTTGTAGTAATTGTTAATAAATATTTCATTCGTTGACCTTTTGACCAA
Organism: Viscum album; assembly: GCA_963277665.1. NCBI lineage: Eukaryota > Viridiplantae > Streptophyta > Magnoliopsida > Santalales > Viscaceae > Viscum > Viscum album. Next base: position 1,200,412,151 of record OY728131.1, read on the forward strand.
AGAAAAGCTTATAGGATGATAGGAGGAATGTTTTGAGGTTATTGTTTTAGGAATTGTCTAACCCAAAAGGGTTAGAAGGTGTTAAGAAGAGAGGATATGAGTTGGTCCTTTGTAAGTGTGTTCATGAGAAAACATGTAATGTTTTGATAAGAAAAAGGAACACCAACATTATTCAAATTAAAAAATGGAATGAAATATATTATTATGAAGAATTTATCATTATATGATCGAAATATGGTTGGATAATATATTTTATAAAATATTTTAGTTCATTTTAACCCTTATTTCTGTTGTTTAACCCCAGGTAAATCCATTTTTACCTAAACTGTTGTAACGTTTTTTCTTTTTTTAGTATTCATTTTTGGAAACAATTATATTTTCTTTATTAGATAATAACATTTATTTTGATTAAAAATATTTAATCCATTTTGAGAAATTTAATTCACAATAGTCGAGAATTCAATTTAATATTAACCCTGCAGACATGATTACAAATCATGTTTTCAATGAGAAAATGTTCAAAAGTATACAATATCTTTATATAAAAATTAAACATAAAAATGATTCTAATGACATAAATTCTTTTAATAGTTATATAATTGATCTCATTTTATTTTAAAACCATTTTATGATACAATTTTTCTTTATAAATTATTTTGTAGAATAGAAGTTCTAAATTAAAAATCTGAATTTTTCACTATTCATTTAAAAATGAAATATTTCAAAAAAATCCCAAAAAATCAACCGAATATATTATTTTATATTATGAATTAAAAAATTCATTTTATTTTTTCCAGTAAATTTTATTATATTCGTAAAAATTAATTTTAAATTATCTATGTAAATTGTGATTAAACCAAATTTTAGAAAAATATAGTTTTCCAGAAAAAATATCCTTTTATTTTGAATGATTTTTTTTATTTGTAATTAATATATTAAAATAATTAAATAATTTGTTTATTAATATTAATAACCTATAATTTAACTATTATGTTATAACGTTATGCAATAATACATTTCATTTTAACTCAGCATTGCATGATCTGAAAGCTATCGACGAGATTAAATTACATGGACTATATTTCATTGGTTGTATTATCATTGTGCTTTTTGTAACATAAGTTATAAAAATATTGTTATTATTTTAAAATAATGGTTTTTTACAATCAAATTTTAAAATTAGTTTAGATATTTTCACTTAATTAATATATTTGTCACATGGATAATGAATCAGCCAATTATCAAAATGTTAAGTGGGTTCGTGACTTGAGGTTCATTTAGTTTTAATAGTAAATGACTCACCCCTTTCCATAAATTCATTATAAACTCAATAATTTACCCATTTAACATATGATATCTTATAAGAAGTCATATAATCAATGAACACTCTATTTAAAAAAATGATATCGTTAGGATTTTCGGTATAAGGATTCATTTTTTATTTCCTTTTGAACCACTTTTAAAATAAAAAAACTAAATGATTCTTAAAATCAAGAGGTTTATACACCATATCACAAAAATATAACACCATATTCCCATTTAAATTTAAAAACTATTTCTAATTAAAAGGATAAGATATAATTAATGATAAATAGTAAGTATATTGTGTTGTATAAAAAAAATATTAAATAATTGACAAAAAACTATAACATATGACAGATTATTTAAAATACCAATTGGTTTTACAAAAATAAAATTGACCATTATTTATTTATATTTATAAAATTTATCAACATCATTATTATTAATATTAAATAAAACTAGAGTAATACTTTTCATAAGAATAGCATGTGGATCACTCGGAGGATTAAGGTCACTTACTAATACACATACAAAACGTTACAAATTATCAACAATCACCGAGGAAGAACCTAAAATCCACCAAATCTTAATTCCATGGTGAGAATACCCAAATAAAAATTCCCCAAAATTATATGATGATATAAATAAAGGTAAAATCAATAAGATTACTCAAAGAATGCATTGGATATAATCTCAACCGAAATATACTATTCAATCCCCTGAAACCCTCTTTAATTTTTCAATTAAATAGTTAAATAACATAGTTAAATCATATTCCACCAAAACAACACCATGAAACTTTTATAAAAACTATATGAGATTAATTAAAATAAAAGGAGAAGAATATATTGACGAATATATTATTTTAACGTGATTGGTTGAAATTACAGAAGAAAATATATAATGGGGATTAGGGGAAACAATTTATATGAAGAAATAGGGGATAATAATGATATAAGGGGAGCCTTACCTTGGGTTGGAATGAGAAATCACTCTTAGATACACATTAATTGTGGAAATAGGATAATAAGAAAGCATGATGGAGTCATGGGAGTACCTTTCAATATTATGGGGGAGGAATATTTCTCTAATATCCCAGGTAAATAATGAATATTACTTTTTCATATTTATTAATATTTTTGAAATTAAATATTAATATTACTTTAAATTTAATTCTATGCTTGATGGCGTACCCAATACACAACAACGAGTTTCTTTGAAATCTTACGTTGCACTCTAATTATAAAATAATATTATTTCAAATAGTAGTTAATGCCTAGCCGTCTTATTGGCAGGAATGAATAGAAATAAATATAATATGATTATATATGTTTGTTAAATGTTTTTACATTTATCCAATAAAAGATAAAGGCTTAAAATAAGAAAAGAATTCAAATTTAAGCATAAATACTCTAAAATTCACTAAAAGGTCGATTTATCACCATTTTTTAGTGAACCATCTTTAATATAGTTTTTTACACACTTATACATACAATTGGACCAAACAAAATTCTTATTTAGTATCGGGACATCACAATTTACTTTGTCTAAAGTTTTGGTATTTTTCCAATAATGTTCATTTTTTTAATAAATAGTGGAAAATGTTGTATTTTAATTCGAATCCTATTTTTAAAATAATTTATTTATATGATTATATTATATTTTGAATTGGTTTAAAAGTCCAATTATAATATATTTTTACCATTTAATCCAATAGTGGTCATTGGAATTAATTTCACTTTGAAATTGGACTTAAACTCGTGTAAATCTTTTGATATATATTGTTTCATAAAAACACGCTATTTGTTCTGTCAACATGAATTAATTATTAAATTAATTAATGAAACTTATATTTTTTGAATTTTTTAAAATAGACATCATTTTTTAATTCGGAATTTCAAATATTGCTTAGGGTGAATTTTTGGTATTTTTCTGAAAAACTTCAATTTTTGATGAATATTGAAACCACTAAGTGGTAGTTAAAAAACTACTTTTTCATTTAAATGAATCATTACAACTTAAATTATTTGAATTTCAAAAATATGACATTCATGGTTTTCATTAGGATACAAAATTTGGTTCAATGGGACTAAAATAAGTTTTTGGTGAATAATAACTTTTAAGTATTATTAATCGCGATTAAAGGTAATTACTGTAATTTAAGGTAAAGATAATGATATAATAATATTTAATGACCTTGAAACATTTCCTACCATTATTTGATGAGTCATGGACAACCAAGAAAATCCATGGGTCGACTTGGGGACCCCATGGAGTCACTTTGGTAGGAAAATGACACTAATCACTTTTTATTTAAAGTTAAAATTAAAATGTCACAAACATGTATTATTTTACTAAAAAAAATTTACATGGGGTTATACAAGTCATATTTTTTACTATAAATATTAATTATAAAGATAAACATATTTCCTACATAATTATATTTTTTTATATTTTTTAGACATTAAATAAAATAATTTATTTATGACACCGTGATGATGCAGTGATGACCTCATAAATGAACAATTTGAATAAAATGAGAAGTCATGGTAAACTCTAAGTATTAAACTTGTAAAAACCATATTTTATGGGTGTATTTATAACCCTTTTCACCTTAGACACCAAATATATCCTTTTGGGAACTTTAAAATCCGAAAATCATTTTATAATAAAGTAATATTTTATATCATTCCAAGAGTGCCCCTCCTTTTCTCTTATAAAAGGCCCCCACCTCTACCACCTTAACCAAACCTCTAAAGCCTTTGTCTCGGCAAACCCCTGACCATTTAATCTCTCCACATCCCTCTATTCATCATTGAAGCCTCACCTTAAGCATAAAGATCTTCAAGAAACCCTTTTGGTTCAAACTAAAGGGAGTTACCCGATGTAAAGGTAATGTCTTATCTTATGTTCTTTTGTTTTATTTTTCTTCTCCAAAACCCTAAACTCTTTTTATTCCTTTATTTTGTAACAAAAAAATTATATTAAATATAATAGAATTTTTTTATAAGAATTATTATAGATACACTTACACACACATCAGTCTAATGGTTAAAGAACATACTGTTTCTGCGGATGGCGAATTACTGCCTCACGAAATGATGATTGTTCAATATTATTTTAAAACCTTTAAATGTGGCCATTATGATGAAATTGTATTTTATATATGATATATATGGTATTTATGTTTTATATATGATTCTGTATTTTATATTTAAATCATACCTTTATTCTTTTCATGTTGTGCAAATGCGATAATTTCATATGAGGAAATGTGGACTACCGCCCCCTCAAGTGATGTGACTCATTCATGCAATACATGGAATGTATAAAGAGTGAAATTAATGAACATATGTTACATATATAACATATATATTATACTGTAATTATAATATATATATCTCTATATTATTTTTAATTCCATTAATTTGACAAAAAAATGAAAGTAGCATTCATGCGTACGTACGGCCTACCTTCTCCAGGAATGGTGCCTTTCATTTATTTTTGTCTCCAAATGTTATGGAATAGTAAAAATGAATATTTACTGGATATATATGATATTTATATTATTAATACTATTCTGGAGATGATGTACTTATAACTACAGGGACAATTATTTTCAAACAAGTTCATTTTTGACTCATTACCAAACATCGACAAAAACATCTGATATGAACTCACATAAATAACTAATTACTATAACATTATAATATGTGATATTAATTGAATGATAATTTTTAAAGGAGGTACTTAAGAAATTATAAATGGAAAAAAGTTTATTATTCAGGAATATAATGGAATGAACAATACAAGTCGGACTTGAGGTAAGGGATCCTACCTCTCTTTTTAAGTACTCTCTTTTAGGTCATTTCTTTTAAGCTCATCATTCTTATGTGTGGGGGTATTATTTTATATTCATCATTATATAATTTTTCTGTTCATATTATGAGAGACCATATTTGATCTCATAAATCAAATTTTGGAAGTTTTAAGTGGCGTCGTTAGGAAGCCATGTTTTCGTAAGTTATTTTTCATCTCACTTTTATTCTAGTGAGATTTAAGCTACATTTTCCACCATTTCCATTGAGTGGTGTAAGTACTTCCCATTATTCTGCTCTTTTTGTAATATAATTTCATTTATTAGTATTTACATTAATTTTGTATGTTTCTTCTTTCATGGGGTGTATGTTTCAAAAGTTACCCGAATCGGTAGGGGAACCTTTTACCCTCCTAATTATAAAAGACTTGTTTTTGCTTTGTATTTTAAATTACATATTATTATGTTGGGATATGTTCTTATATAACCATATTGATGTATATTTTTTTCCAAGTGATGAGATACCCTTTATCCCTCTCATCAACTATTTTTCTAAAATTTTATGTGACGCCGTTAGTCTATCGAATATTTACAAGGGAACATCTTAAACCAATTTCAATTCTTTGGGTTAAACCTCTACTTCTTGATTTTGTCGTGCTATGAATATTTGTGGATTACATATGATTGTTTTACAATGAGTATCAACTTATATTTGGTATATTTATATTTTTCACACCTAATTATGTCATTTCTTTATCCTTGCTCTAATGGCATGATTGTTGATTGGGATTACATCTCAATTTCTTCTCATTAAGATATTTCTTAATGATATGAACTTTTATTGTTTTATAGAGTGTATATACATCCCCTTTGACATTAATTATCTATATTATGACTATACTAATGTCATTTAAATGTTTTGAAGATGGTCTACTTTCTTGTTACTTATAATTTAAATGTTCAAAATGGAAAAGGACACTTTTATTAAAACATTGTTTTAAATGGTTTTAAAGACTTATTCTTTTAAAAATTTATCTTCCATGTCCATGTTTTAAAAATGGTTTTAAGGATTTATTTATAGGTAAATGAATGTTTTAAAACCCTTTCAAAAGTTTCTAATTAGTATGGGACACTTTGATTCTAAAATCTCTTTTAAATGTCTTCTTTTAAAATTTTCAAAGTATAAAGGGATTTTTCTCTCAGAGAGTTTTAATGATTTTATTAGATGTTTTTATTTATTATAATATCATGATGTGATCTCTTGTGATTTAAATGTAATACTTTTATGTTTATTTTATGCATGTTTTAAGTGTTATGATTATGTTATTGTTCTTGTGAAATGTTTATGAAATCGGGTTGTTCTGTGAAAAACTAAGGGCGGGTGAGCCTGATATAGCTCTCCAATGCATTGGGTAATGCGAAGTAGTTAAAGTCTAAGGTTTCTACAAGGAGATTTAGGGAATATACTATTATGGTAATTCCAAACGTAACCATGAGGGTTACTCCCTTCATAAGAATGTTATGAATTCCTCAAGTAACCTTTATATCTTATGATTTCTATAAGTTATTCCTAAATCTTATGATTTAATGAGGTATGTTAAAGTGATTAGGTTTTATGAGAGAAGTAATATTTTGTTAATTCTTATGTATACATGGACTAGTGTTTTGTTTCCATTTTGTTATAACCCTTACTGAGCTTTTTATGATTATCCCATGTTTTTTTGAATTGTTTTCCACATGACTTAAAATGGAATATGGTCAAGGATGGGATCAAGGAAATGTCATGATGTCTAAAACATGGAACTTGATATGACTCTTTTGTTCAAACGTTTATATTTTGTGAAAAAAATGGAAACTGAGTAGATGTGTCTACCTTGTAATCTTGAGATGTAATAGTTATATCCTAATTCTCTAAAACTCTAAACCTGAAAAGATCCTCAATGGGAATTATTCAATGTAATTCAATATTAAGTAACGTTATAAGGCTGAGTTCTTATAATTTCAAAAGAGACTTCCTATAGGAATATCGAGTACTAATTTTAACAAAACTAAATACCTAATTGGAACCCCTAAGAAACCCATCTCACTATTATGATCACTGGGTAACTTGTGTTTCCTATGATATTACGACATTAAATTCCACCCAATACCATAACCAGAACATATAGGCAATGAAAAAATAATTTCTAATTTTTTTATTTAAATGATATATTTGATAACATCTGATATATGAAATACCAATCATAAATGAACCTCAATTTATTATTATTTAAATATGATCATGATGACATAGTCTTTGGTTTGGTGGGTATGAATAAGAATACCCACATTATGAAGTGTGTGTTTAAATTATTTTACATAATAAATTGAAAAATAAATTATGCATTGTGTATAAATTGGTTTGAAATGTAGACAACATATTTTCATGGTAAAAGAGATATTTTTCATAAAATCATTTTAACGTGTGAATAGTATATTCATAAAAAAGACTAAATTAATCACTATTTACAATTGAAGATAATTATAAATTTATATTGAAATAACTAACTGATTGTATTAAAATTCATTTAAATATGGTTAACAGGAATGGAATTAGAATAAAGTTATCTTATTCATAAAAATTAAATTTTCATAAAAAAGTAGTTTATTGAATTTTGTGACTAAATATTAAAACAAATTTCCCCCACATTTAGAAATTTTATTTTAAAAAATTGGAAATCATATTTTAATGAATGTTTTGAAAATCTATCTTTTTAAATATTTTTATATTTTATCTTAATTGATTGATTTTTTGTAAATAATGAAACTGATGATTTTTATTAAATTTTCCTTTTTTTCTTTAAATGAAGATATTTAAAAGAACAATTATATTTTTTATTTAGTGTGATGAAACATAAAAACCCTTTTTTTAAATATAATATAATTCAATCCACGGTAATCTGATTTATATTTGTGTAATTTATAAGTAAAATTTTAAGTATAGAAACATATTTTTCATAAAATTATATTTGTGCATTTTGTGTAGTTATATAAAAATTTATTTTCCCCACTTATCTAAATTTAATGATTTAAAATAAATTTTTAATTTTGTATCAGAAAATAATTATTTTAGAAGTTAAGTTTTATTTTTTAGGGAAAAATATGTCACCATGTTAAAATAACGTGTCACTGTGGTAAAGATATATTAATTTAAAAAGAATAAATTTTTTATAAGTTGTAAAAAATACTGAAAAATATGAAATATTTGTATCTATGATATGTTTGAATACCAAAAATCCTTCTTGGACTATTTCTGTTGGATTTTATTGAAATGTTAGTTAAATTCTTGGAGAAGGAAATATTATATTTATTAATTTTCATTTTCTGTTATTATATATCATAAAAGATTTTTTATGATTCTATTATGAGTGAATAAATATTGTGAAAGAAAAAATAGGAAAATAATTATTTAAAAAAATTTAAATTTTCTATTTTAATATAATATAATCATTTAAAAATATTATGCTTCATCAATATAATGTTATTTCAAGCATAGGAATAATAAATTAAATGGTTTTAAAGTAGTAAAAGAAAAAAACATTTATTTTAGTTATGGTAATAATTTTCTCATATAAATACTTTTGGGTGGAAATTGATTATTTATTTTTGAGATGTAATTTTTAAAATGACATTGATGAACATTAGTAATTGATTATTTTTTTACAATGATTAAGGTTAAATAAGGAAATCTGGGTTGTTAAACTAAATTATAATGATCAAGAAGAATCATATTCTTGTATAAATTTGATTTATTGATTATATTTGGACCTTAAAATTCTGTTATCATAATATATAAAATATTGGACTAATTTTTCATGATTTAGATATATATTATATCTTAATATTATAGGTATTTTAAATATTAAAACCCAGAAAATAATAAAATAAAATTTCCACTTCTCTATTACTAACAACTATTGATACATTCATATTTACTAATATACCCCAAAATAAAATTCAATCAATCATCTGTACTTTCGATAGTTTTTCATCTCAATAAAATACCATCCAATATTGCTTAATGTTTATCCCAAAAGTGGTTATTCAAAGATGAGGTATAAATTTAATCATGTGTTCTCATGTTTTTTGCATGTTATACATCCTTTAAATTTCCTATATCCATGAAGATATAATTAAAAATGGATTATATATAGTCATAAATTTTCTTATGTTGATGTTACAATCCTATTTGACATCCTTTTCCTTCTTATGGGATTTTGAAGCTTCACTTATGTAAACAAGAAGACTACCACCTCCAGGAAGCAATGCATTTTTTTCACAATCAACTGAAAATGATAGTTATTATAATATTTTTTAATTAATATAAATTATATTAATGATAAAATTATGATTCCATATAGAAATAGACAATGTACCTTCTTACCCTTCAATCCCTCCTAAAAAGACTACATTGTTTAAGTGTAGCTAAGGACGACCACCTCCATGATGCGACAAGATTCATTTTTCTGGTTTTACTTTCCTGAATGATTAAGAACCTTTATTTAATATATAAATAGAAAATTTATTCCATTAATAATATTATAGTTTTTATTGAATAATGATCCATTTGAAAATATTCTACCTACCAAAGTCATTTTTGACATACAAACCGAACCTCCTCAAAGCATCCATCCTGAACATAACCTTTTTAGAAACTAAATAAAAGTAGTTAGGAAATGAAATAATAGGAATAATTATAATGGAATGATATGGAAAATTTTATTAATAAATTATAAAACAAATATAATTTTATTACTCAGGATGGTAGATGTAATGAATAGAGATTTCACACTAAATGTTCCATAACTAAACAAGGGGGATAATAGCTTCGAGGAGACAAAAAAAGAAAATAAAATGAAACATGATATTTTGAAACCATTAAAACCATTCCATTCAATTAATATGTATTCTTATGAGTAAATAAGTCCTGAAATATATTTATATATATATATATATATATATATTTGTTATTCAATAAAAATCTACTTTATTATTTATCATGTTTAAAAATATATATTTCTGTTAATATAAATTTTTATTAAATATAATAACTTATATTAATTCAAAATAATAATATAACTAAAATATTACATTAATTTGATAATTTTTTATAAAACTTTAGTATGAAAACATTTATTCTTTTTATAATTATCTTATATAAAATAGTTGTTCACTATAATTTATAATTTTACTAATAAGTCTAATTTATATATTTTTGAATGTCAAAATTATAAAGTAAACGTCATGTTTGGAATCTTAATAATTTTATTACCTTTGGATAATCTTATTGGTATATTTTCTAAAAATATTAAATTTTAGGTTAATAGTGAAAAATACTATTTTTAAAAAAATCCTGAATTTTATGACATTTTTAATATATAGGATTAAATTTAAAAATCATGAAACATTTTTCTAAGATAAATGTATGTTAAATATATAAATTTATAATTTAAAAAATTTATAATAAAATCTAAAAACCAATATTTTATATTTTAATAAATAAGTTATATTTTCGAAAAAATTATTTTTAATGAATTATAAATTTAGTATTTTAAAATTAATGTTTATCACTTTAAAAAATTGTATTAAAAAATGGCATTAAAATTTTGAATCAATAAGTATTAATTTTTTAATAATAATAATTTTAATATTGGTAATGAAGGATATGTTACCTTAGGAAGGAACTAGTTTCCAAAGGTAAAAGATAAAATTATAAAAAATAATTATCAAAGAGTAAAATCCATCGATCATCAGTAAAACTTTTGTAGTGTGTGGTTGATGCTTTTATGAATATAATTATTTACTATATATATTATTTCATAATTTTGGTTTCACTTTATGTGAGATCATTTTCCCATTGATGAACAATTTTGGGTATTTATTATTTTTATCTGTTTTCCCTTTATAAAATTGGTGGTCATCTCATCAATTATCCTTACTCTAGAACCAATTTATTTCAGCTCATTACCTAAAATTTCACTTCTAAAAGTTCCTACCAACCTTCATCGTGTTCTTTTATTATCAAAATTCCATCCCTCAAATGACAACCCCCCTATGAAGGAGATAATCCAAGAAGAAATGTATAAATTTCTAAATACTACTGTCTCGTTTCAATTATTATGTGAACTTATTCTTCCAAAAAATTAATTACACCACAAAAAAATTATAAAATTTGTTTAATTATAATATTTTCATTTAATTTAAATTTTAATAATACTATTAAGCACCATTATTATTATATTTATAAAAAATGAAACCGTCTATAATCTGTTGAGAAGAAAATGGCCTATATAACACAATGTGTTTTTCCCCTCACCACATTACACAGATGTGAAAAATAGTTAATTTAATAGGTAAGTATTATATTTAGAAAATATTTTAAATTCTAAAAATAGAAACCATATTAATCCTTTCCCAAAATGTATGAATAATTAAATTAATATCTATACCCATGTGCGGGCAATAAGCACCATGGAATAATTTATTTCTATTAATATTAGTATCACAACATTACTTTTCTAGTAATTATAAAGATTTTATAGGATTCGAATGATATTTTTGAAATTATTAATGTTCTATAATGGAAAATTAGAAATCTTACTAAAATTAAGATGAATAAAAATTGAGGTAAATTCAATGGTCTAAAAGAGTATTCTAAAATAAAATAAAAACTAATTCTTGCATACATAAAAGTAACTTTTATTGGTTTATTGTATATATAAATATTTATAATTACGATATAAAACACTGGTAATCACTTAATTTAATCATTACGCTTCTTTGAATTATGAGATTACACGTAAAACACTTCATAATAATCCATTAATTTTTGTATGAACTTATCTGGGTTGGATTAATCACATACAATAATAAAGATATGAATTTATGTCATATATGATTATTGGAATGTAAATTCTAGTGATATATGTTATAGATAATAAAATAATTAATTTTATATTGTTTAAATATATTATAAAAATTTGACCAACTATTTAATAAAACACCATTCATTCTCTAAGAATTATCAAATCATGATCACCACCAATGTTTTCATTAAAAAATATAACCAAAAGACCTATATAATGGAATTAAAACATAATAAATAATTAATAATGGTCAATTATTATTCTTTTAGTTTTGGGGAAATAATATAATTTGGAGACCAGTGAAAAAAAAAGATGGTTTTTATGTAGTTTAAAACATCAAATTTTACTTACCCGATATATTTAAAATAGATAATAAAATCTTATACATAAAGATAATAATTATAAATTAATGTTTTAAATGTTTTTTATTATAAAAAACATTCTGAAAATTCATATTAATATTTTTATATATGTTATATGGGGTCTTAGTGTTTGTTCAACTATATATTTAAATAAGTTAATTTTTTATTGGTTAAAATTTTGATTATTTAAGACATAATACATTTTGTGTACCGTATGTTCCTTGTGTTTTATATTTACTACCATGGATGTATTTTTTTAAAAATAATTTATATCTAATGATATATACTAATCCAATTAATATTACCTTCCTCTAATAGATATTGATTAAAATATTACCCTAGAAGTATGGGTTTTTGGTAACACATCTTTTATTCATTGATTAATGATTATTATCTATATTATATTTCATAATAAAATTATATTCTAACTTTGATTATTGTACACCTAATCCAATAATTTTCTCTCTGTATTCTCAATCCTACTATATAAATCCATCTCAAATGTTTATTACTATGTGGAGTATGTGTACTTTAAGTAATATTGATAGCAAAATCACCTTTATTCGAGCTACAAATTCTTATTGTGAACATTTTTCATCTATGCATGGGTCCTAAAACATTGATCTTTTTACAATATAGTATATTATAACCCCTTTGTATAAAAATGATATTTTAATATAGAGTAGGTTTTATTAATATTTTTATAATGTGTATTTTGAACAAAGATAATTTTGGTTTATAAAAAGGTTCTTTTAATAATAAACTATTTTATCTTTGGATCCAAAATTTCCATAGAAAAATTTATGTCATTTTAAGGGTTCGATTATTTGAGATTAAATTTTCAAAAGTAAAATTTTCAAAAATATTTCACATCACCTTTTTAAATGATACATATGAAAATTACATGTAAGATTGTATTTCACATAAATGTAAAAAATAATTTCCAAATACTATTTTAAGGTTTCAAATCTATTTTTAATTTTAAATCTACAAGGATTTACACTCTTTGAATTTATTTTAAATGATTTATCTTATAATAAAAATATATATTTATAATTTTTGGGATTTTAATCCGAGTGTCAAATAACTCAATTAATGATCCCAAATCGTGTGATACCATTATAAATATTATACTACATGAATATTTTTCATTTATATCCTCATCCATCTAATTTTTAATTTTTACACTAAGGATATGTTCTATTTAAAACAACCACCTTATTTCTCTGGATAGCCTATATGACATTGTTCCCTATAAAAGATATGATCTATCACATCTTTTTTCTTTCCTTTCCATCCAGCGTGAATAGTTATAATGTTTCATCCAATATAATTAATACATGAATACCATGTTTTCTATATCTTGGACTGAATGTAGTTCACCTAAGTGTCAAACATTATTTGATTATAGAATTTGTTGTCTTAAAATAATATCCATTATCTATATATAGTGAATACAATTTTATTTTTTATATTTATTGAGTTTAATTTTCATAGAATGTTACTAAATATCATTGGAAAATGCATTTATTTAAGAGAAATTATCATGTTATAATTATTGATCGTTTATTTATATTATTAGATTTGAAAATCATATGAATCCCATTTTCTTATCAGGTGTAATTTTTGATAGGATTGATTTCACAGGGCACTCAAAACTATAGATAATGATAGTTATGGTCCTATATCACACTAAACATAATATTTTATGGATTATATCACATGATATAGTTAACAGTGAGTATATATTAGTGTCTTGTAAGAAAGAACAACGTGGCGTGAGTTATGAATTTAATGGTACCTATACTACTGTTTGTTCTAAATTTCAAAGATATCATCATGATATTCTCTCATAGATCATACTCATTGGATAATTCTTCCAAAAAATACCGATTCATGATTTATTTCATCATGTCATGAATTTGATCTATGTTTTATTAGGTATAAATTTATTATACTTCTTGATGGTTCCCATGTACTCATGTTTAGGTCACTTATGATATTTGCTTGTTATCACAAATTTTTACCCTTAATAACTATCTTTGGGGATACATTTTTTATATTTCAATTTCCCTAGGTTAGTAATATAAGAAGAAGATGAAATTAATTTAAATGTATATTATGTATATAATTAGTGGTATATAATATTGAAATTTTATAGATTAATCAGTTACATATTAAGCTGGAAAATATCAATGAGTTAAATACGACATTATTTTTGGTGGTTAATGTTTGGTCCTCATTTCATAAAAATAATAACCTAAAATTTATTTGAAATATATTTTAATAAATTATTTTATTTAAGTAATTTAGTTTGGATAGTCAGTTCTAGAGGCTCATATAGTAGTTATACATAAGAAATGAATCAATACCTGATATAAGAGATTTTATTTTAAATTTTTTTAAAGTATACCGTCTAACTTATTTTATCTCATGTCATGTTTAATTTAACCTTTTCATTATTATTTTTATTAATTTTCCAAACATTTCTAAAAATACCTTTTTACTATTCTTAGATTTTATTTATATTTTATAAAATAGAATCATTTTTCTGTTTTTGGTTTGAGAAATTTTATACATTCTTTACTAAAGTGTGAAATGAATATTTATATTAATAATTTTTTTAAAATATATTTTCCTATCTTCTTGAGTTTTTTGAATATTCATTTAGAAGATTTTAATTTTATTTTTAAGAAAATAACATTTACTCATTATTTAACATATTTTTTGTTTTTTGAACATTTTTATAAGTAAATTCAAACTTACTATAATTAAAAAGAGATAACATAAATTTATATTTCTTATGGGATTGAATTCTAATACCAATGATTAATTTGTTCTAGGTGAATGATATATATAATTATTGGTTGATTATGATGTGAGGCATTATAGATGGTAGTATAACAAGGGTTTATATAAATTTATATATTAGGATATTATAGGTTGTGGAAAATTTATGAGTTTAAAATATCATCATGGGAGAAAGATTTTATGGTTTTTCCTAAATCATAAAAACCACATTTGATGTTTTTGGTGATGGGATTTTAAGATAATTAAGGATATTTTGGAAATAATTTATTGGAATACAACCCCAAGATTTATTATGTATTTAGTGTAAATGTTATTTGTGGATAAATGATTTTATATTTTATAGATATAAGATAAATGGTACTAATAAAATTTATGTTTAATAAGATCATTAATATTTTGGTAAATATGGTTTGTTAGGATAAATGGTTATTATATATTGGGAATGTATGTTTATCATATATATAACCCTTATTGTGAAACTCAATTTGATTACTATGTAATTAATTTCATTTTTTGATAAATTAACTATATTTAAAATATTAAATGATATAATTAAATGGAACATAAGGAATACATATTTGGTTAACTGATTGAGATATATAATATTTTACTATAGAAAATGAAATATTTTTGAGATAATATGATTAGGGAATACACATTTTTTGTATGTGACTTTATGCCTGATTAATGTATTTTGGAGATAAATGATATTCAATTCTCAGATGAATATGTGGTCAAATATTTTTTAATTTTTTGTTTTGATTTTGGTTAAGTTTATTTTGATGAAAAATGTTATTTTTTATATGGAATGTTTAAAGGTAAAAATTGTGATTTTTTGTTCTGTATTTAGATATTAATGTTGTATTTATTCATATGATAGATTAATCATATGTTATGTTATATTTGATTTTTTTCACCATTTTTGGTTTTGATTAAAGCATATAAAGGCTAAAAATAACATTTAATCCATTTAAGTATATAGGGATCTATTAGAAGTTGATTTTAGTGATTTAATAATGAAAAATTCACCTTAGATGTTCATTTCATTGAGTAAGATATTAGATAAAAGTGGAAATACATCTCAAAATACAACCATGGGATGAAAATATTTTTATTTAATTTATATAAAGAAGGTATGTATATATTCTCACATTCAATATTATAATGGTAAAAGAATACCTTAAATCTAGATTTTTTTGACATTGAGAATTTTATTATCTTTTGATCATTTCAGATGAACTGATTTTATCTTATTTTCATACAAATGTATAATAATATATAATAATGCCTCTATTTTTCAATTCCATATTTTCACTTCCCACTAACGTTCTCCTAATTTAATTACTTAAGTGTTATTAAAGGTGAGCTTCATGTTTCACATTTCCTCTTTTTTAAAAGTATAATTTTTATCCATTTTTATGATGTGGGATTTCAAAAATGTTTTATTAAAAATTAAAATTGTTCTCGCTTTCCTGAGCATAATTTTTTTCTTCCACTCCAATGATTTTTTTTTAAAAATGTCTTCGACCATTTTCATCGAACACATGATAAAATTTCAAAGTTAAAATTACCCTAATGGGGTACAATGTTTCACTATAAGATTAAATATATATATATATATATTATAATATATTCAATAGTGTGTGGTATAAGTATAAATGAGCTCATATTAACTATGATATGTTATTTTTTAAATACGACCATTATAACCAAATTGTTTTCTTGAAATTTTTGAATAGGAAAAACATATTATAAAATATATGTATAATGTTTTTCTTAAATAATGTTTTTAAATTACTATACATAGATTATAAATGGGTTTGAAATAAAGATAATATAATTTTAAGGTTAAAGGGACATTTTCAATAAAACCATTTTTATTTGTGCAATGTATTATGATCATAAAAGATTAAATAAATAACAATTGATAAAAATTAAAATTAAATATATGGATAAATATTAAAAAAGTAAGGAATTAATATTCATTTTACAATGGTTATTAGGAATGGAATGATATTAGTCATTTATACTTCAAAAATACATGTTCTTAAATGTTGGTTTTATTGAAATTTGTTCGAAGTTATTTTAATTAATTTCTCACAATTATTGAAATTTTATTTGAAAAAATAAATTTCATAATTTGAATCAACATTTTATAATTTTATTATGCTTAATTTTCAGGTTTGTTCTGAAAATATTTTCTTTTAGTGAATATTATAAATGATAAAAATTTAATACTATTATATTTTCTATAAATCAAGAAATTTAAAATCCAATTTATGGTTTTTATTTTATTTTAATCTAAAATAATATACCTTTTATTAAAAATATTTTTTTTAATTATCATGTAATATTCATTATATTTCCATTTGGTAGAGGATTATTTTTATAATTTAAAACATATTTTTTAAAATATATTTTTCAGGGAATTTTGAAAACTTATATTAGTATTCATTCTTACCAAATATACATATTAGTTCATATAAAATTTATAAAACATTTTTTGTTTTCATTAAAAACTTCTTTTATAATAAAAATTTTATTTTATTTATCTTGTAACTAATTTACTTACTTAAAAAATGAGATATCGTGGTAATGGAACATTAATGTAAAAATTCGAATTAAATGGAATAGAACTATAATACCTCAAAAAATGAAAATAATTTTTGAAGATGGGAGGGGGCCAACCTATCGTAGTCCTTATAATATTTTGGATGGATTTATTTGAAATCATGGAAGGATTTCTAATAGAATGTATTTTTATATTTAATAAATGTAATTTTCTGTAAATTTATATATTAAATACATTTTAATGTTATGGATAGGAGTAAATATAAATTATGATTTTAAGGTCCACAGTCTTAGACATGTATGTTCTTTTCAATGTTTTGGCTTGAATCACTTATTTGGATAATTAAGTTCTTACACATGTCACAGAGGAGGGTTGAGGGTGTTTTGAGGGTTTGTGACATGGAAAGGTGGAAAAAAGGGGATTTATGGGTAGGCCTCATGATCTCTGCACGGTTAGTGCTAACCAGGTAGACTACCTAGGTAAACTGTGTAAGAAGATGTTTTTTTTGGACTGTAGCCTCCGTATGGTTTGCGCACAGTTTGGAAAACCATGCGGATAAACCTTGCGAGGGGGCTTTTTTGGGCAGAAGCATCTACACTATTTGTGCACAGTTTGAGAAATCTTGCAGGTAAACCATGTGAGGGGGCCTTTTGGGAAAGAATCATTGACACATTTTGTGCATGGTTTGGAAAACTGTGTAGGTTAACCATGTGGCCCAGAAACCTTTTAAAATTTTTAATTTTTCAACTACAGAAATTTTACCCAAACTCAGGAATTCCTCCCATTTCTCGACTCTTCACAATAGGGACGAACCAAATATGCCAAGAGCTCCAAGATATCAATATCATTCATTTATGAGTCATTTTTGGTGCTGTTGGTTATGGATTGAAGATCTAGGCAATGCTAATCCCATCATTTCAACTCTTTTGAGTTTAGAGTTTGTATCTTCTTCTCCTCTCCTACTGAAGCTCTAAAACCATCATCGTTGATGGAGATTAAGGTTAAAGCATTAATTGTTAGTTGAAGTGGAATCTAACGGATTGATTAAGAGTGTGTTCACTCACTGGATCGAGGTAGGCAGTCTACATGTTATATCCAATGGTTTATTAGAAGATTTGTGCATGCGTGGTTTTGTTCATGGGTGTATCTTGGTGTGTTTTGATTACCCATGGAATGTTATTGTAAAATGGCTTTTAAAAAGAAAAATGGGAACCCTCATGATACCCATGGGATGTGTTGGGAGTAATGAGACTAAATTAGGGCCACCCATGGGGTGAGATAATGTCCACAGACATAGGTATTTACGAAGAACAAGTTATATTTTTGAGTATTTATATAGATCCCTTGAAAAATATGTTGGGGGACTATTAGTGTTAGTTTAGAAGCTAGGTGGTTCACCTAAGCTTCGTATAATCCAAAGGAATATTGGGTAAATATGTGGATTTGATTAAAAACCATAAATGTATGGGTTATGTGCATGGTAATGAAGCCTAGTGAGTTAGGCATAATGAAAAACACAAGTGAGATGGGAATGGTGAATGAATTCAAAGTGAGATAAGAATAATAAAATCGAAATGGTATAAATGGATAAATGATGTGAAATATGGTAAATTTGTTAATGGGTTACGACATGGTGTTAACTCTCATGTGGTTGTCGTGGTTTATGTTTTCCCTGGTAAATAGTTGTGATGTTTTGTGAATGTTTAATGGAAACATATATATTAATATCATGTGCGCATATCATGGTAGTGTGGGGTATTGATTGAGGTTCTAGGCTCACAGGTTGAGTTGGAATGAGTCTCTAAACTCCACCACTATTTCATGGGATAGGGATAAGACTGATTCTCTATTACCCTATTGTTTGCATCCACCCAAACTGATGCTCGAGGTGAGAACATGGTTGAAATCCACCTGAACTGATTCTTTGAGGTGAGGTTATGGTTTACATGATGAATTTGTACTTATTGAGATAGGACAACTACATTTTTTCTGCATTTATGTGTTTGTTTTCATTGATACAGTGTAACTTTTTGTGTGATGAACGCATGATAAATGTGTTGGAAATGGTAGGTGATGGGAAATGGGATGAAATTGTACTTTATGAAAATGGTAATAAATGTTGTTAATGGGCCTAAACTAACTAAAGGAACTTAACTATTACCTAGTCATTTATTAATTTTTATCCTTTTTTCATGAAAAATTGTTTATATCTGATATTTTGTAGACACTATTGGTGGTGACCTACAATGTTGTACTCACACCTTGCTTGGGTCACTGTTGGGTACCTGAGCAGACTTCATGTTTGTAGTTTAAGTGATGGGTAAAGGCCTTGTTTGGCAGTTGGGTTGGAATGGTTGTACATGGAGGAGGACCCATTCTTGGTTTCAGGACCATTTTGGGGATTTTGCAGTTTGTCTTGATTTTGGGTTTTGTGCACATTTTCACTTGTATCACAACATTAAATATTTACTATTGGACATGGTTGTACACCATTTGGGGGAATTATTGTTTACTGATTCTCTTGTATTATTGATTGTTATTCAGCTATTTTTCTTATCTTATGTTGTGGATTAATCTAATAAAAAGTGGTTATTGTCTCTCCAATTGACTATTCATACCTCAAATGCTAGTCAAAAACCTTTGCATGTGGGGAGGCATGCTTAAGGACATGTAACCACCAGGATCAGAGCACCATTTTATTGGATTCTGGGTCAGGGATGTTACAAAGTTGTATCAGAGGAGTTATATATTCTCCTTCTATGAAATATTGTTATTTGGGATGGTAGATGAGAGTTAGGATGTGTCAGGCCTTAGAAATGAGCTCGTGGTTGGGAGTAACTAACCCATGTATGAGGGAGAACCCATGTCACATGGGGAAGGAATTTTTGTTCTTGATTGTTCAACATTACAGTTGATGAAATTTTACAATTGGGTGATGCACATATTGTGTGATGTTATTGTTTTATGATATTTGGATCATGTCTTCAATGGGATGAGGTTGTAAATTCATGCATTATTTTAAGAACCTAGAAAGGTAGGAGATATGCAACAGGTTTGGCACACACAGGTTGGGTGTGCGAGGCATGAAAGATAGAATGCATCTGTCATTTTGATAATTGAAATAAGAAAATGTTGCAAAAGAAACAATTCAAGTGGCTGAATATAAATGAATGATAAGTGATGAAAAATGTAATATGTTTAGTAAAGGGAATTAATGAATTGAAAATGTTTTTGTGACATGTTGTCTGAGCATTGTGGTGGTGTATGGTTGTTTACCCCTTTTAGACCATGGCCCATGGTAGGGTTGGTCGGGGTGATGTTTTCGGAATACTAAGGTTTATTGGGATGGGGAATGTATATTGGGTTTCTGTGGCAGGTAAAAATCCTTGTTGTTATGAAGTCATGAGCATTATTTGGAATTTGTTCTAAACTATGTGTTTGGAAATGTAGAGAAATTCCACCACTGCGTCAAGCACCGGTTTGGAAATAAGAGGATGTTGCTGAATACACTCCTCAAGCAGAGCGGCAAGAGAATGTGGTGATCCAAGAAAGTGGGGAAGAGTAATTCTAAGAGAACATGGCTCGTTTTATGCAGAAGATGGATCAGGTCCCAGGGAGGGTTGCATTGAGTATATTTGAGACGACCAAAGTGATTCAGCAGCAGCACCCACTGACCATTACCGTAGAGGGTGGGCCAGAGGTATCAAAGTTATGAATAGAGTCTGTCCAGATAATAATTGATCATTTAGAGACTCCCAATGTGGTGTGGGTCATGTAGGAATCTTATATGTGGTAGGGCCATGAAAATCATTGGCGGGACAACCTATCATAGACTGGGCAAGCTGAGGGGATATTGTGGAATGATTTCCAGTTAACGTTTTTAGAGCATTTTTTCCCAAAGACATTGAGGTAAGAGAGGGTTACAGAGTTCATGAGAACAACTTAGGGGTCTATGTCATTGAAGGATTATGTTGGAAACTTCACTGACCTACAATGCTTTGTTCTAGCATTGGCGAGGGATGAGGCAGTAATTGAGAGGAATTCCCATGACGGGATGAGGCATGAGATCAGTTCTCATGTGACTATATTACATTTGAAGGGTTTATCGAGGATGTGGATCATGCATTGATCTCAAAAAGGAACTTTAATAGAGTTTTAGGTAGTGGTATTTTCATGCCAATTCGGATGATATGTGGTGGATCTTCCAAGGGCCAGAAGCATTGATTTATATGTTTTAAGTAGGTCATATGTGTGTAAGGTTGTGTGAAGAGAAGGACATCCTCTCAAGGTGGTGATCAGGTCTACTATCATTGTGGCATGTCGGGGTACATAAGTGGCTTGTCTTCTCAACCTCCAGTTGAGTGATGGTCGTACGACATATTGGCACTTGTGCAGAGGTTCTGCAGGAACCCTCAGCTCTTGGGTATGAGTGTTGATGACATGCAGATTCCCAACAGAGGTAAGAGATTCATTTCTATATATAAGGTATGTAGTTGGAGCTCCATAGGCCATACCGACAGGAGCGGTGGGTGTGGTACTCCGGGGTAGGACCTTCCACTTCAGTAGGGCACATAGGTTGGAGCCCAGAAAAGAGGGGTTGATCAGCTTCATGTTGTTCATTCTACACCTGGTGATGGTGTGGCTGGGCCATCGACTCTTCAAGGTATGTTTCATGTAGATTATATGCTTTCTAGTGAATGTTTTAACACATGTTCCACACACTCTTTTATTTCTTCTCAGCTAGTGGTATCTTTGGGTTTTCCTATAGATGATGTGTGTGGGGATAAGTCGAATGACACTCTATTGGGGGTGTGGAATGAAGAAATTATGTAGTGTAAGGGAATTTCTATGTAAGTTGGTTGGTATCGTTTCTTATGGTACTTGTTCATTCTCAAGATATTGGGGTTTTACCTGATCATGTTTATTGATTGGTTAGTGTTGTATTGAGCCCACATAGATTGTTACCATCATAGGGTATCATTTAGGTCCTTTGAGGGTGCCTCTTATGTCCATCGCGGAGAGTGGGATGTTTGAGTAGGTTGTGCGGGACCATTCTGTAGGTAGTTGGATAGGCTCACAACTCAAATATCTTGTCTTGATCTTGATGATGAAATATGGGGACATTATATATTCCCACTAGTAGTGGATCTATTTCAGGGTGTGTTTGATATGGATTTCTCAAGTTTTCCACCCGAGAGGGATGTTGAGTTTACAATCAAGTTGCAACTGATAACAGAGCCAGTTTTTATTCGGCCATACTGAATGGCACCGGAAGAACTCCATGAGTTAATGGATCTGTTTGAGGATTTTGAAAATAAGGGGTTCATATGTCCCAATACATTTCCTTAGGGATCTCTTGTACTTTTTTCAAAGAAGGATGACTGGTCATTAAGGTTGTGTGTTGATTATCAGAAGTTAAATCAAATACCATTGAAAAATTGTCTCCCTCTTCCTAGAATTGGTGAACAATTTGACCATTTGAAGGTTGTATTAGTGTTTTCTAAGATTGATCTAAGACTGGGTAATCACCAGTTGAGGGTGAATCCTTTAGACAAACCACTAATGGCTTTTGGGACTTAGTATAGGTTGATTGAGTTAGTGTTGATGCCTTTTGGATTGACCAATACAACAAAAATGTTCATGGATTTGATAAACTGAGTCATTTATCATTATCAGGATCAGTTTGTGGTTATCTTTGTTGATGACATCTTGGTGTACTCAAAAACACATGATGATCATGCCCATCATCTTGTCATCATCTTGTGTAAACTAAGAGAGCATAATCATTATGCTAAGCTGTCAAAGTTTCATTTCTGGATTGGTGATGTGGATTTTTTGGGTCACATCATGTCTGAGGAAGGTGTTTTGGTGGTTCTAAAGAAGGTTTAGGCTGTTCTTTATTTGGAGCATCACAAGAGAGTTTCATACTTTTGGAGTTTTCTGGGTTTTTCTAAATATTAATAGAGGTTCATTCAAGATTAATATCTTTTAGTAGCACCATTGAACGTCTTGACCATGTTGGGAATTAGGTTTGAGTGGTCAGAGGCTTGTGAGAGTGACTTTTAATAGTTTAAAAATTAATTGATGACCGCGCCGATCATGATCTTACCTGATCATGGTATGAATTACGTCTTGTTTTGTTATGCATCCGGTATCAGACTTAGGTTTGGTTGATTAAATATGAGCATGTTGTTGCTTATGGGTCGAGAAAATTGAAACACCATGAGAATAATTATCCCACAAATGATCATTATTTTTCTTCAGTAGTATTTTCCTTAAGGTGCAAGAGGCACTACTTATTGGGGGAATGTTTCACGGTGTACACCGACCACAAGAGTTTAAAGTATATCTTTTATCAATGGGATTTGAATGTAAGACAGTGATTATGGGTCAATTATTTACAATCCTTTGACTTTGAGATTTTATATACAGTGAGGAAAGGGAACCATGTTTTTGATGCTTTGAGAATGAAGGCTCAGTACCAGGTGGTTCAGTAATCCAGCACCGAGTGGAAGTTGATGACGTTTTTTACAGAGACGCACCTAGATGTACAGGAGGAAAGCGGTGAGGTGTCTCTTCCTTTCATGGTTTTTGAATCGATGATTTTGAGCCTTATTAATGGAAGTCATATTGACTATCCTGAATGTTTTACCATGAAGGATTGACTTAATGGTGGGGAGACACCTTCTGGTTGGGCCGTTAGTGTGGACAAGGTTTTTTGTGTTCATGATCGTGTGGTTGAGCCGATGTTCATGCAGGAAGAGTTTATGCGCGAGTTACATGATTCAAAATGGTTAGTGCATCCTTGTTTGACCAAGATGTAACATGATCATTGTAGGAATTTTTGAAGGCTGAGAATGAATATATAAGATGCGGGCTTCGTAGCACGGTGCCTTACCTATCAGTAGGTGAAGGCTGAGCACCAATGCCCATCTGAACTATTTCATCCATTTCCCTTCCCATAATGGAATTGGGATGTTGTGAGGATGGATTTTGTGGTGGGACGTCCATGTAATCCTCTGAAAAAATGATGCAATCTGGGTGGTTTTGGACCAGCTAACGAAAGTGGATCATTACATACCAATTCGGGAGACTTACATAGTTGACCAGTTGGGTGAGTTTTATGTGTCACGACCCGCCCTCAGGGGCCGTGCCGTGACTACCCCAAGCCCGCCTTCCATAGGCCAGGGGCTGGAGACTAGCACCAAGGAGTAATTATTGATAAAAAGGGAAGGCATTGCCATTGTAAATTAATCAAACACCATAGAGCAAGCAAGCAGTAGAAGTAAAAACTAAGTAAAAACTGATACAAAAGTAAGTGCAGAAAAGTAAGTGGGCCGGTATACAAACCCAAACTGATAGTAAAGTACAACTGGAAAAGGGAAAAATCAACTGAATGTGAAGCCGCAGCCTCGAGTCGTCCACTGGAATTCCCACATGAAGGGTGAGTACATATAGCCTCCACAGCTCCTCGGTCCAATTGTCCGCTCCGAGTACGTTCCGCCTAGTGGTCCACCTCCAGGTACTTTCCTGCTCCGCAAGCCTCAACCACGATCAGTCCTGTCTGTCATCTGCAACCAACACAACATAGTACAGGCATATCCCGTGCAGGGGTGAGTTTAAGCGACTCAGTAGGGACCCCGACACCCCCAAAGGTCTCCCAGAATCCAAAAAGGATAATCCAAAAAGGAAAGATACAATCACGAAATAACATCCGACACTACTTAGGTATATTCCCATACATATACCTAAGTCATCAACTCCAGTTCGTCTCCAACATCCATGCTCAAGTAAAACCTAGTTCACATAGGAATGAAAAACGTAATCCACACAGGATAGCACAACACAATCCACACAGGAAAACAAAACAGGATTCAGCTCGTATAGGTATACTTCTTCGTAAGACGATTGAGATGATCAGATATTTCCACTAATTCATCTAAGTTGTCAGACCCACAAAGGATCGATAGGTACTAACCCCGGCAATGACCCACAAAGGATCTGACCCACACAGGATGGATAGGTAACTATCCCCCGCAATGACCCACATAGGATCAGACCCACACAGGATCTGTAGGCGCGGGCCCACACAGGACCGTTGAGCGCTGACCCACATAGGATCTGACCCAGATAGGATAGGTAGCACTGTTCTACATAGGATCGCTGAGTGTTGTAGTCATCGTCGTTGAATCCACTAAGGATCCCTGTATAGTCGTCATCGTCACAGTCGCTGCCAACTCTAGGGTTCCCACACACAGAAAAATCGTTCGAGAGGTTCTGCTCCATGAGCCGAGAGGCTGATACATCAAATGACACATAGTCTGGAGTTGATGTATCCAAAAGTTCTGTATCGTCAACAATAACTCACTGTCACAGACGACGCGTCAATCGGGCGCCCGGTCTGAAAGTTATTGGTTTTTTGGTCCCAGGGGCCCAGTTGGTTTTTAAGTCAAAACCAACCCGACCATAATCCAACTACGTCCAAACCTCAAGCATAGTATGTCAAATGTTCTGTCTCACTTAGAGTAATCCAACAACGTCGACGGAACGTCAATCGGACGCCTGAAACTCAAGTTATAAGCGTTTTCGCTCCGAGGGCCCGGTTGGTTTCGTGAACGATCCAACCCGACCGAACCCATAGTTCTCGGAAACCCTGAGATTAATATATCGAAACGACCTTCTAGATCCAAGGATCACATCATAGCTGACGGTGCGTCGATCGGAGGTCCGCATCTCAAGTTATGGGCAACAGATTGAAAGAGGTTCGGTATTAGGGGGTTCGGGCCCGGTCCGAACCGACCCGATATCCGCATGGTCGACCCGAACCGGGTCAACCCAACCCATGTCCGAGTCTGGCCCACTTGGGTGCGGCTCGGCCCGGCTGGCGCAGCTCAGCCAAGCTTGGTCTGGTGGACCGGCCAGGGCAGCCGGCCCGGCACGCAGGCGCACTGGCCAGGGGCTCGGCCAAACGACCGAGCCCTTCGGAGGTGGGGGGTGCTGCGCCCACGTGAAGAAACTACGGCCCCTTAATGGGGCCTCTCACGTCCAGCTAGACGGGGGTCTTGAACCCCCAGTTCTTCCATGGTCCGGCCGGGCCGCTCTGGCCGGCCGGCTTCTGCCGCCACGGCACCGGCAAGGACGGTCCCCTTGCTCTGATGCCGGCGGCCCGGACCCGGCCGCCGGTTCCCCTACTTTGCCGCGGCCTAGAACCGGCCATGGCCTTTGTACATCCGGCGCGACGCGACGACGCCATGCCCCTCCGTCGCGGCCCCGCTCCGGCCGCGGTGCTTTTGTCGTTCACCGGGGTGGCGTGACGGCGCCTCATCTTTGGTTCATCTTCAACGGCATGGCGCGACGACGTCGCTCTTTTGGTTCGTCTTCAATGGTGCATCATGATGGCGCCGCACTTCTCCTTTCCTCATCAATTATAGCTCGGTACTTCGTCACCGCGTTGCCTTGCTCGTGCTACAACAAACAAACCAACAAGTGGGAGGAGGATCAGCCGTGTTCGTGCGGTCCAACCTCCTCCAATTTTTACGATAGAAGGCGGCCCAAAATAAAAGGAGAAAGCGAAGGAAGAAAACACAAAAATAAACCGCTACCTCAATGTTGTCGTCGTATGAGCATTCGTCACAGAATTAACCATTGCGGAAGAAGAGGACTGTCGCAGAAGAATAGGATCACCGCAGATGGAACGTCGTTGGCATTGGGTGATCTTCGAAAAAGGCATCTCTCCCCGTCGTCCGCCGTCGGAGGTTGGCGTTCTTCATCGGCGGTGGTGCGTTCTTCGCGTTCATCGTCGAAGAACGAAGAATCCTCTCTTTTTCTCCCAAAGTCTTAACACAACACAAACCCATCCTAAAATAAAATAAGTCCTTCCCTTATTTTATTATCATAACATAAGAATTTGAAATTCAAAAGATAAGAAACGAACAATTAATTCAATGAATTAATTGTAACGATTTAACCGCCCAATTTAATGAGGCGTTTCTTAACAAAAATAAACGCACGGTTGACTTCATTAAAAGGTGGGGGGGGTTTAGGGTGTGTTACTTAGAAGGAATGAAACTGTGGGGCTTGTGCGGGCCCCACCTCACAAATATCATACAAAGTGGGTAGGATATTATGGGTTCCACCTTATCCGCTTAACATAGGTTAAGCCGCTTTAAGTAAAATAAAATAAATTGCCACACCACTTTATTTTATTCCTTAAAATATCCCCAAAAATTAAAAACCACACCTGAGAAAACACAACTCCGGAAAAGGTGTTTCTAAGCAATTACAGGCGCTGTGATTCTATTGGTGCCCTCAGAATTTGATTCTGAGTACCGGTTCAAAGGGTATGAAAACCAGCTCATGCGTTCACTGAAAGTACCCGAGCTAAACTTCGAAAAAATGATTCCGAGCACACCGGGCCTCGTAATCTGGTGCCGTCAGAAACTCCGTTCTAATAAAATTCCAAAGAAAATTAAGAAAAACATTTCCTTGAATTTTACGGGTCTTTACATCCCTCCCACTTTAGTGCTTTACGTCCCCGTAAAGATACATAATAAACTAGGGAAACAAAAGTGGGTACTGAGCACGCATCTGAGCGTCCCACTCCCAAGTGCTCTCCTAGAGGTTCCCGTGATGCCATCTGATGCGCACTAGAAGAATCAATTGTCCACATAGGACCTGCTCCTGGCGATCCTTACTCTCCACCAGGACCTCTGCAAAAGTCAAACCATCATCAATGTCAAATTCCTCAAGGTCAATGATGTGCGTCGGGTCGTTCACGTATCCCCTCAGCTATGATATGTGGAAGACGTCGTGCACCCTATGAAACTGAGGTGGTAGAGCCAAGCGATAATCCACCTCGCCAATCCTACTGTGGACCTGGAATGGTCCAATGAAGTGAGGATATAACTTGCCACCTGGGCCAATTCTCCATAATCCACATCGAGGTGAGACCCACAAGAAGACGTGATCGCTATCCTCGAACTCTAGTGGCCTCCTCCTCCTGTCAGTATAAGACTTCTGCCGGCTCTGAGCTGTCCTCATCCGCTACTAGATGATCTGGACCTTTTCTGTCATGTCCTGGACCATCTCCGGTCCCACAAGTGCTGACTCCCTAGGGTCTGTCCAGCACAAAGAAGATCTTCAAGGTCGGCCGTACAACGCCTCGTATGGTGCCATCCCGATGGTGGAGTGGTAGCTATTGATGTACGCAAACTCCATCAAGGTTAGGTGGTCCTCCTAGGTACGACCAAGGTCGAGGACATATGTGCGGAGCATGTCCTCGAGAGTCTTTATGGTCATCTTTGTCTGACCATCCGTCTGAGGGTGAAAGGTGGTGCTCAGATGTAGCTATGTCCCGAACGCCTCATGCAACCCCTTCCAAAGCCGAGAAGTAAAGCGAGCATCTCGATCGGACACAATAGATGATGAAACACCATGAAGCCGTACAATATCCTGAACTTAGAGATGTCCCAAGCTCTCCCCTGAGCCCTGCTCTCTGATGGGTAAGAAGTGAGCCGACTTGGTGTGCCGGTTGACAATCACCCAAATGGAGTCGTGACCTCGGGAAGTACGTGGAAGTCAACTCACGAAGTCCATAGATATCTCATCCCACTTCTACTCTGGTACTTCCAAGGGATGTACCAAGCCTGGTGGTACCTGATGCTCTACCTTCACCTGCTGGCAGGTGAGTCATCGAGAAACGAACTCTGCCACAGCCTTCTTCATGCCCGGCCACCAGTGCTGTCGCCTGAGATCCTGGTACATCTTCGCCACCCCGGGATGTACCACCAAAGGGGAAGTGTGAAACTCTCTCAGCACCTCCTCCCGCAAAGAAACTAGTACCAAGGTACGTCCTCTGAAAAGGACGGCGTGCTCTCCTCCTAATGAGAAACCATCAGGTGCCTGTCTTGAGGATATCTATGCACGCCGTGTCTCACAGTCGGCATCCCCACGCTGTGGCTCTCTGACCTGCTGTAGTAGTAGAGGAGTGACTGTGAGTGACTGAAGGAAGGCTGCTCCATCTCTATCCACAAAGGATATATGCAAAGCGGATAGCTGCTCTGTCGCCTACCCCAATAGTTGAATGCCCGTCCTCCTGCTGAGAGCATCGACTACCACGTTCCCTTTCCCATGAGTATAGACTATCTCAAATGCATAGTCTTGGAGGAACTAGAGACATCACCACTGTCTCGGGTTTAGGTCCTTCTGAGAGATGATGTACCTGATACTCTAATGGTCAGAAAAGACTGTAAAGCACTCTCCCACTAGGTTGTGTCGCCATTTCTTCAGAGTGAACACCACTGCAGCTAACTCTAGGTCATGGGTAGCGTAGTTATGCTCATGCGGCCTCAAATGACATGATCCATAGGTGATCATTGTCCGCTCCTGCATCGGGACACAACCAAATCCGGTCCCTGATGAATCGCAGTAGACTACGTACCCTACTCCCTCCTCTGGAAACCTCAAGATAGGTGTGCTAGTCAATCTCTGTCTCAGTTCATAGAAGCTCTAATGACATATGTCTGACCACAAAGAGATTTTCCCCTTATTATTCAAAGCTAAGAGTGGTGCCGCAACTCTGGAGAAGTCTGAATCAAATATCTAGTAGTATCCGGCTAGTCCCAAGAAACTCTGCACCTTCATCATGCTCTTGGGTGGCTCCCAAGCTAGCACTGCCTCGATCTTCATAGGATCCACCGCAACTCCCACCTTAGAGATGACGTGTCCCAAGAAGTAGAACTCACATATCCAGAACTGACACTTCGAGAGATTTCCATAAATCTGGTGCTCTCGGAGTGTGTCAAATACAACCCCAAGTGATAGGCGTTCTCTTCCTCAGTCATCGAGTAAATCAAAATGTTATCGATGAAGACCATGAAAAATTAATCGAGGTATGGCTGAAAGGTCCTATTCGTGAGGCCCATGAACACTGAGGGAGCATTGGTTATGCTGAAGGGCATAACCAAGAACTCATAGTGTCCATACCAACATCTGAAGGTCGTCTTCTGCACGTCCTCATCCCGAACACTGAGTTGGTGATAGCCTGACCTGAGGACTATCTTTGAGAACCACCCTTCTCCCATTATTTGATCAAGGAGGTCATCAATCCTTGGTAGCGGATACATGTTCCTCACTGTCACATGGTTCAGGCGACGATAGTCGACACAAAGTCGCAAGCTCCCGTCCACCTTCTTGGCGAACAATATCGGGGAAGCCCATGGTGAAACACTGGGTCGGATGAATCCCTTGCCCTGCAAGTCCTCCAACTGTACCCATAGCTCTCGAAGCTCAGCGAGGGCCATCTGATATGCTAGAGTGGATATCGGGGCTATCCCATGGTATAGATCAATATAAAAGTCTACCTCTCTGCGAGGAGGTAGTCCTGGAACGTCGTCGGGGAAAACGTCTGCATACTGATCCACCATTGTAGGAAAACTAGGACTTCGCACATCAACTGATCCTAGGATGAGGCTATCCAAATGATGGGTGATGGTCTGTCCTCTCCTCTGCAGATGTCCATCCTGTGCAGCGAATGCTCCCTTGTCGCTGGTGAAGGTGAACCTGCTCCCGTCTGTGCGTACAAACCACCCCTTGCACCTAATACAGTCAATCTGAGCATGGACTGTAGATAACCAATCCATTCCCAAGATGACTTCATAAGGCCTCGACGCCACTACAAGAAGATCACAGATGAATATCTCGCCTCCTAAAGTAAGCTCACACTGCCGGCACCAGTGCGTATTCGTCGAGTCTGCTCCCGTAAGAGTCTCTAGCCGTAAGGATCGAGCCAACGGATCTGTCGGAATCTATGAGCTCTGAACAAGGGAAACGGCTATGAACAAATGACTCGGCCCTTGTGTCTATTAGAACTGCATAAAGTGTGGAATAGACATAGATAGTACCTCGAATCATCTCAGGCGCATCGTGGTCATAGGCCTCTACTGCCTGTAGCTCTGCCTGTCTCTGCCCGCCAGCTCCCAGTGGTCGGGGTGGACCTCCTGGTAGTGGTGGTGGTAGAGCCTCAAAGAGTCGCCCACCACCTGCTGCTCGGCCATCTCTTCTGGCTCGTCCTCTTGCTCCCTGCGGACCGCCACGATCGACCCTCTGCCTCTACCTAGGTGGCCCCTCAACCATCTTCTGCTCCTCGGCACGGTGGGTCGGGCAGTCACGAGCCATGTGGCCCTACTCGCCGCTTGCGTAGCACTGCCTGCCACTCGAAAGATTGGCTCCACACTATGTTCCCCTCACTGCTGAGCCAGTGTCCGGAGGACGTCATCCTGAGGGTCTGGTCTGCCTGGACCCATGAGTCATCCGTCGACTTCCTACTGCAGAAGACTCTGCTATGTTCCGCCCTGCGGTAAGTCTCGCTGCTGATGTAGACTCAGCCAAAAATCTCTCGATCAGAAGGGCTCGCTCTAGTACCCCTGCCTGAGTCGGAATACTGAGGGATGTCAGCGATGCCCTGATCTCATGCCTCAGTCCCTGCTCAAAGGTCCGGGCCCGGAAGAATGGGTCATGTACCATGTCTATCGAGTTGTGAGAGAGATCATTAAATATCACAGAGTACTGGGTGGCTGTCAAGATGCCATGTCGCAGTTGTAGAAGCTCCTGGTTGTGCACCGCACCGAGGGTGGCTGGTAAGAACTCTGAGAGGAAGAGGCTCTCAAATTCCTTCTAGAGAAGAGATGCCTCATCATGCACCTGGAGAATCAAGCTCCACCTTGTGCCTGCTGCCACATGCAGTAGGCTTGCTGCGAGGATCACCATGAGGTCAGCTGGTGTCCTCACTAACCCGAAAACTCGTACCACTGCCTCTAGCCAATCCTCAGCTGCCTGGGGGTCCGTCTCCCCATGGAACCTAGGAAGTCACTGGCATTGAAACACGTGTAGTGCACTGAGGTGACGTGCATCGTCATCGGCTGGGGATGGTAGAATCGGTGGCTTGGAGGGTAGAGGTACCGTCGGTGCCTCTGCT
This sequence comes from Viscum album, assembly GCA_963277665.1. Classification (NCBI taxonomy): domain Eukaryota; kingdom Viridiplantae; phylum Streptophyta; class Magnoliopsida; order Santalales; family Viscaceae; genus Viscum; species Viscum album. The sequence goes on from OY728131.1 coordinate 1,200,444,894, forward strand.
ATCAAAGGGCCCTGTACCAAGGCCTCGTCACTCGGTGGGTTGTCATCACACACAACTCTCAGAACCCTAGCTGGCTACCATCGTGGGGACATCCTGAAAAGAGACAGGTGTGCCACGGTCAGAACAATATACCTGGTGACCTGACACAAAGTAATCACAATGAAAACTTGAAACACACATTCAATCAATGTTTTCATGAATTAAGTCAAAAATAAAAAGTCAGGGTCCTGGTGTACGGATACGTCGGCCACCGCACCAACACTAGACTCCCTGGACTAATAACCACACTCAATACTCTTAACACTATTGGTTCACATAGAAAAATATCAGAGTCCTGAGTTCTGCGGTAGAACCTAACTCCTCTGATACGAATTTGTCACGACCCACCTTCGGGGCCCGTGCCGTGAGTACCCTAAGACCGCCTTCCATAGGCCAGGGGCTGGTGACTAGAACCAAGGAATAGTTACAGATAATAAGGGAAGGCATTGCCTTTGTGAAGTAAAGAAATACCAAATAGCAAGAAAGCAGTGGAAGTAAACACTATGTAAAAACTGATACAAAAGTGTGAATGGAAAATTAAGTGGGCCAGTATACAAACCCAAACTGGTAGTAAGGTACAACTAGAAAGGGGAAAAAACAACTGAAAGTATAGCCATAACCTCGAGTCATCCACTGGAAGTCCCACCTGCAGGGTGAGTGCAGATAGCCTCCATAGCTCCTCGGTCCAGTCGTCCGCTCCGAGTACATTCCACCCAGTGGTCCACCTCCAGGTACCGTCCTGCTCTGCAAGCCTCAACCATGATCAGCATTGTCTGTCGTCTTCAACCAAAACAACCTAGTGTGGGCATATCCCGTGCAGGGGTGAGTATAAACTACTCAGTATGGACCCCGAGACCCCCGAAGGTCTCCCAGAATCCACAATGGATAATCTACAAAGGAAAGATACAGTCACAAAGTAACATCTGACACTACATAGGTATATACCCGTAGATATACCTAAGTCATCAATTCCAGTTCGGCTCCAACATCTGAGCTCAAGTACAATCCAGTCCACACAGGAAAGAAAAACGTAATCCACACAGGATAGAACAACACAATCCACACAGGAAAGCAAAACATGATTCAGCTCACACAGGTATACTTCTTCGTAAGACGATATAGATGATCAGATATTCCCACTGATTCATCTAAGCCATCATAACCACAAAGGATCGATATGTACTAACCCCCTCAATGTCCCAAAAAGTATATAACCCACATAGGATTGATAGGTAACTAACCCCCGCAATGACCCACATAGGATCATACCCACACAGGATCTGTAGGGGCTGGCCCACAAAGGACCGCTGAGCGCTATCCCACACAGGATCTGACCCACACAAGATCGGGAGCACTGATCCACATAGGATCGCTGAGTGCTGTAGTCATCGTCGTCGAATCCATTGGGGATCTCTGTACAGTCGTCATCGTCGCAGTCGCAGCCAGCTCTAGGTTCCCACACACAGCAAACTCGTTCGGGAGGGTCCACTGCACGATCCGAGAGGCTTATACTTCAACTGAAACATAGTTTGGAGTTTATGTATCCAAAATTTCTTTATCGTCAATAGGAACTCAACATCACAGATGTCGCGTCAATCGGACGCCCGGTCTGAAAGTAATTGTATTTTTCGTCCTAGGGGTCTAGTTTGTTTTTAAGTCAAAACCAACCCTACCCTACTCCAACTGCGGCCAAACCTCAAGCAGAGTAAGCCAAAAGTTGCGTCTCACTTAGAGGAATCAAAAAAAGTCGATGTCATGTCAATTGGTCATCCGGAACACATGTTATAAGCGTTTTCTCTCCGAGGGCCCGGTTGGTTTCATGTACGATCAAACCCGGCCGAACCCAATGTTCACTGAAACCCTGAGTGTAATATACTGAAATGACCGTATTGATCCAAGGATCGTATTGCAGCTGATGGTGCATCGATCGGATGTCTGCAGCTCATGTTATGGGCAACAGACCGAAAGAGGTTCGGTATTAGGGGGGTTCGGGCCCGGTCCGACCAGATATCCCCAGGGTCGCCCTGAACCGGATCCGGGTCCGGCCCGCATGGGCGCGGCCCGGACCGGCTGGCGTGGCCCCGCCTGGCGACCCAGTCTAGAAGACCATCCAGGGCTGCCGGCCCGGCGCGCGGTGCACTGGCCAGGGGCTCGACCGAACGGACGAGCCGTTCGGATGCGGGGGGTGCTACCCCCACGTGAAGAAATTGTGGCCCCTTAATGGGGCCGCCCACGTTCGTCCAGCCGAGGGACTCGAACCCCCAGTTCTTCCACGGTCCGGCTGCCGGCTTCTGCCGCCATGGGACCGGCAAGGCCGGTCCACTGGCTCTGATGCCCGCGGCCCGGACCCGGCCGTCGGTTCCCCTGCTCCGCTACGGCCCGGAAACGGCTGCGGCCTTCGTCCGTCCGGCGCGGCACGACGGCACCACAGCCCCACTCCGGCCACGGTGTTTTTGTGGTTCACCAGCGCGGTGCGACGACACCATGTCTCTAGTTTGTCTTCAGCGGCACGACGCGACGACGCCACGCTTCTCCTTTCCTCATCAATTCCCGTGCGGTGCTTCTGCACCGCGTTGCCTTGCTCGCGCCGCAACAAACAAACCAACAAGGGGGGGGGTCGGCAATGTTCGTGCGGTCCGACCTCCTCCCGTTTTTGAGATAGAAGGCGGCTCAAAAGAAAAGGATAAAGCGACGGAAGAAAACAAAAAAATAAACCCCGACCTCCATGGTGTTGTCGTACGAGCTTTCGTTGCAGAATTAACAATCATGGAAGAATAAGATCATCACAGAAGAAGAGGATCGTCGCGGGAGGAACATGGTTGGCGTTAGGTGATCTCCGAGGAAGGCGTCTCTGGCCGTCATCCACCGTCGGAGGTCAGAGTTCTTCATCGGCGGTGGTGTGTTCTTCGCGTTCTTCATCGAAGAACGAAAAATCCTCTCTTTTTCTCCAAATGTCTTAACACAACACAAAACCAACCAAAAATAAAATATGTCCTTCCCTTTTTTTTATTATCATAACATAAGAATTTCAAATTCAAAAGATAAAAGACGAACAATTAATTCAATGAATTAATTGTAACAATTTTACTGCCCAATTTAATGAGGCGTTTCTTAACCAAAATAAACGCACGGTTGACTTCATTAAAAGGGGGTGCGGGTGCATTACATAGAAGGAATGAAAAGGTTGGTCTCGTGCGGGACCCACCTCAAAAATAACATACCCAGTGGGTAGGATATTGTGGGTTCCACCTTATCCGCTTAAACTAGGATAAGACGATTTAAGTAAAATAAAATAAATTGTCACACCACTATATTTTATTCCTTAACTTAACCCCAAAAATTAAAAACCACGCCCGAGAAAATGAAACTCTGGAAATTGTGTTTCTAAGATATTACTGGCACTGCGATTCTATTGGTGCCCTTGTAATTCGATTCCGAGCACCGGTTCAAAAGTTTGAAAAACCCGCTCATGCGTTCACTAAATGTACCCGAGCTATACTTCGGAAAAAAGATTCCGGGCACTCCGGGCCTCAGAATCAGGTGCCGTCAAAAACTATGTTTTTTGTAAAATTCCAATGAGAATTAAGAAAAAAATTTCCTTGAATTTTAAGGGTCATTACAGTATGTTCAAGAAATAGTATGGTTGCATGGTGTATCATGGAATATAGTTTCAAATTGTGACCCATGTTTCACATCACTTGTTTTGAAAGTGTTATATAAGCGGTTGGTTACACAGGTGATATTCAGTACGGATTTCTAGACATAGTTCAATGGGAAGTTGGAGCATACAATCCAAGTTTTGGAAGACATGTTGAGTGAATGTGCCATGGATTTTAGTGGTTCCTCAGAAAATCACCTATCGCTTATTGAATTTTCCCACAAAAATAGATTTGAAGCTAATGTTCATATGGCACCCTTTGAGGCTCTCTATGGGAGACCATGTAGATCTCAGCTGTTTTGGTTGGCAACCAGTGAAATCGTGCTGTTGGGGCTGAGTCTCGTAATGGAGACATCAGAGAAGGTTGAGTTTATTTGGAAATGGATTGAAATGACTAAATGTGGTATGAGGTTGTATGCAGATCGAAGGATTAGAACTCTTGTGTTTGAGGTGGGTGATAGTGTGTTCCTTCAGGTGTCACCAATGTTGGGTCACTAACAGATTCAGATATAGGGAAATGTGGCACCCAGGTATGTGGGTCTGTTTGAGATAGTAGAGAGGATTAGGTTGGTAGCGTACCGATTGGCTCTTCTACAGTGGTATAATGGGATGCATGATGTCTTTCATGTGTCATAGCTTCAGTGGTATCAACCTGACACAACTCATGTGGTGGAAATTGAGGATATTGTGATTGAGGCTGATGTGTCCTTTAAGGAGCATCCAGTTCATGTCTTGGATCTTAGTGGGAATGACTTGTAGAGAAAGGTGGTGACATTTATACGAGTACTATTGAAGCATGGGAATAGTTAGGATGAAACATTGGAGTTGGAATTAGATATGTGTGGTCAGTGGCCCGATCTATTTTCCTTGAAAGTGAAATGAATCTTGGGAGCTCGGGATGAGGACGAGCCCTTATAGGGGGGGGAGGTTTCAAGATCCCAAATCTTGGAAAGTAATGTTCTTGTTTATGTTTTGGTTTTAATCCATTATTTTGGTTAATTAAATGCTTACACAAGTCATAAAGAAGGATCAGGGGTGTTCTGTGAGTTTGGGACCCGAAAAGTGGTGAAAATAGTGGTTTTGTGTTGGACTCATGGTCTACGCATGGTTAGTGATAACTGTCCGCACAACCTATGTAAATCCTGCAAGAGGAAGTTTTCAGATAGTATCCTTTGCACGGTTTGCGCATGGTTTGGAAAACCGTGAGGCTAAACTATGAGAGGGGATACTTTGGTCCGAAGAATCCGCATGGTTTGTGCACGGTTTGGCAGACCATGTGGGAAACCATGTGAGGGGTCCATTTAGGGACAGAAGTATTCGCACTATTTGTGCATGGTTTGGAAAACCATTTTGGTAAACCGTGCCACCAAGAAACATTTTTAAAAATAAAAGTTTTCCAATCCCATATTTTTAACCCAAACTCTGGAATTCATCCCACTTCTCCTCTCCCCCCAAGTGATAAACCAAATATCCCAATAGATCTAATAGATCAATCAACCTCGTTTCTAAGGCATTTTTGGTGCCGTTGGTTATAGCTCAAAGCTATAGGTATGGCTAATCCAATCATTTCTTCTCTTTTGAGTTTTGGGTTTGTATCATCTAATCCTCTATTTTTAAATCTCTAAAACCCTACTATTTCAATGAGATTTAGGTTGAAGCATCAAAGATCGGTTGAAGTGGAATAAAAGGGCAATATTAAGAGTGTGTTCACCTATGGAATCGCAGAAAGTTGTTTAAAATCAATATCTCATGGTTTATTCTAGGATTTGTGCATGTCTCTTTTTATTCTTGGATGTCTGTTAGTATGTTTTGATTACCCATGCCATGTTTTGGTAAAATTGTTATTAAAAAGGTAAAGGTAAACCCTCACGATCCCCATGGGATGTGTTGATTGTGATTAGTCAAAACCAGGTCCACCCATGTGGTGATCCGACTTCCCTAGACCAAGGAAATTGTGGAGAATAAGTTACATTGTTGAGTATATATGTATAGACATTGATAAACATATTGGGGTGACTATTAGTGTTTGGTTATAATCTAGGTGTTCACATAATAATTATAATATCCTAAGGGATATTTTTTTTAATATGTTGAAGTTATTAAATACCATAAATGAATGGGTTATGAGCATGGTAATGATGCCTAGTGAGTTTAGCATAATGAACAGGCCTAGTGAGATCGGAACGGTGAATGAATTATTAGTGAGATAATCATAATTAAATTGAATTTGGATAAGTTTATAAATGATGTTAAATATGGTAAATGTGTTAATGAGTTATGGAAAGATGTTAACTCTCATGTTGTTGTCATGTTTTATGTTTTCCTTTGGAAATGGTTGTTATGTTTTTTGAATGTTTAATGTAAACATATATGTATATCATGTGTGTATATCTTGGTAGTGTGGTGTAATGACTGGGGTTCTATGCCCATTGGTCAGGATGAACTGAGGATCTAAACTATACCCCTGGCGCAAAAGGTAGCAATAGGACTAATGCTATGTTTCCCTATCAGTTGCATCCACCCGGACTGATGCTTATAGGTGAGGACATGTTTGACATAAACCTAAACTGATGCCATGAGGTGAGGTTATGATATATATGAAAAGGTTGTTCCTAGTGAGATAGGACAACAACATGTTTTTTCTCAGGTATGTGTTCGTGTACTTTGAGCTCGTGTAACTTGTTGTGTGATGGACCCATGATAAATTTATTGGAAATGGAAGGTAATGGGAAATGGGATGAAATATTAAGTTATAGATATGGTAACAAATTTTCGTAATGTTACTAAAATATATAATGGAACATAATATCTACATTTTCATTTATTATTTTCCCCCTTTTTCATGCACAATTGTTTATATTGGATATTTTTTAGTCCCCATAAGTGGTGGCCTATAGAGTTTCACTCACACCCTGCTCGGGCTACCAGTGGGTACCTGAGAAGACATTAGGTTTGCAGGCTAGGAGTAGGAAAAAAGACCTTATTATGCAGTTGGGATGGCATGGGTATATGTGGTGGAGGACCCAGACTTCATGTCGGGACCATTTTACCGATTTTCCTGTTTGTCATTATTTTCGATTTTGTTCACTTTTTTCATTGTATCAGGGCATGTCATATTTATTGTTACACATGGATGTACCCTGTTTGGGGGAATGGTTTATTATGCATGATATTGTATTATTGATTGTTGTTCAACTATTTTTTTATATTCTATTATGTCTTACTCTGATAAAAAGGATGTATAGTCTCTCTAATTGACTATTCAGACCCCATTGCAAGTAGGCAACATTTGGAATTTGGGGAGGCACACTTAAGGTCATGTAACCACCTGACTTGGATTATATGTTTAGTGTCTTCCTAGTTAGGGATGTTACAATGAAAAAGTAAATTAATTATTTATAATAACTTGATTTACAGTTAGTATTTTTTTATATAATTATTTTATAATTATATATAACATTTATGCTCTGTTGATAAAATACTTTTATAAGCATAAGAAAATTGAACTAAATGGTTTAAAAAATATATTAAAAGTGATAATTTTTATACGGTTAATGGTATTATGGGAATTTTATTTATTATTTTGGAGATCTATTTGTAATTTTTGTGGTTTAATTATAATAAAATTTAAATCATTATGATTTTAATTCCATATTTTGTGAGTAGTCTTGGAAATGTCTTCATTTGGTATTTAATGATTAAATTTTTTTATGCCATTATAATATAATGAAATATAAGAATAATATAATTAAATAAGAAATTATTGAGGATGTAGAGAGTTTTTAATTATGGTCCATTTTTACTAATAAAATATTAATTTTATAACCCTTAAATGTTTAAAAAAATATTACAATTTTTAAGGTTCACAAGGTTAAAGAGGTGTTTAATACAAAATATAATGGTTAATATGACCCTTAAATATTTTTAAATTTGATATCATAATTATGTATATTATTTTTATCATTATATTCAAATATATATCACTTTTCAAGTATTTAAATTGAGTTAGTAACATATTATACATTAATTTCTCATGTATGTACAAGATTTGACCCACTTGACATATAAAGGGGAATTTTTTCACATATCTTCCTCACAAATTTTATGATATTTATCTTGAAAAATGTTTTGAGAAAATACCTTAACAACCTTTGTCCCCATGTAATTGATGTTTTTTCTCACTAACAACCAACCAAAGTCTTCATGTCTAATCTAAATGAGGTTTCCCAAAGAAGTGGTATAACTCTTAATTGAGTGCTTTTCTGTTTATTTATTTATTTAATTCAATAAAATCATCCATAACCACGTTTATATAACAACATATGTATCTTACATATAATATAATTTTACTCTTTTGATTGAACACTACTTTTTTCTTCTTTTACATCATATGAAAAATTAAAATTCCACCCTAGCATTCATGTGAAAAACCGCCACCAAGAAGTGATCTATTTCATTTTACATCACCGACTCACAATGATGGGTATTATGATGTATATAATGAATATAGTTTATATTACTAGAATAATTATTATTATGTAAAGATAATATATTATTGAAATTATTACAATTCCGACCGATGAAATGTGTTAGTGTCAATTGTTTGTATGTGTTGAATACCCCCTATATGAGGGGAAAATACTTGTTTTTCATGTCCTCTTTTCAAATATGATTTTAAAATTAAATTTAATATCTAAAATATTAATTAATTAATGATTAATATCATATATTATATGGAAAAATAATCCCTTTGACCATAGTCGACAAATTATAGTCATTATGGACATAGAATAAGAACATCATCAAAATATAAAATGTGAACATAACCATTATTGTAACTAAATATAAAGGATTGAAATGAAATAAAGAATATATGAATGAAGATATATAATTTTAATGATCATTTGTAAATGTAATATAATTATATTACTCTTGAGGGGAGTCATATGAATTAATCAAGTTGGGACTGAAGGTAAAGGACGTTAACTAAAAAAATATAATTTTAAAGTCATATGTTTAAATAATTTTTCTCTATTATTAAGTTATTTTAAATTATTCAATAATGTTATTTATTATGTTGTAAATGTTTTGAAATTATTTTCATTACTATTCATGAATTTTATTACAATTGTTTAAAATAAAATCATTTTAACTTTTTCATATTAGTTGTTTATGAGAGTATTTACCAAATTGAGAAAATAATTATTGAGTGTTACCCATAACTAGAATCCACATTCATGGTAACATGTTTTAAATATTGATATCCCTATTAGGTTGATTTATTAAATAGTTTGTGTTGTAAGTGATTTCATTGGTAGGAATTTATGTTTTCAGTGACATAAGGCAGCGACACAGGAGTGACGTAGGATGTGGTGAAGAACGATGTGATTAATTTTAGGCCACTAAGTCAATATAACAATAATTTTTATGGGATTTATATCATTTGTTTCAATAGTTGGAGGGGGTGAGGTCTTTCCTTATAGACCTAAGGGGTGTGGGTTATTTTTTTCAGGAGAATTATAAGAAATTTTTTGATTAAATGAATATATGTTATCACTACTATGAATTTTATTTTATTTTATTCATAAACCACTAGTTTCAATGATTATTTTGAAAGAATATCAATTTAATAACATTTTATATATTTTTTAGAAAATTTGTTTTATGGAAACAAAAAAATTATGCTCAGTTGTATAATCTTACTAAATATTTTATTTCTTATGGACTTGAATGCTATGTGAAATGAGTTTTGGTTTATGTGAATGTTATATGTGGTTTTTTTATAATTTGGATTTATGAAATATTATATTAATGAAATGTAAAATTTATATAGAGTTGATGATGGATGGTCCTGATATAACATTCCAATTAATTTGGTAATGTGACAAAGTTTACCATTGATAATGTACTCAGTTGATATGTTGATATTACCTAGTTTTGTAATACCCATATAATGTCTCTATAATGGATAAACGAAAGTATAATCTCTGAATGTACCTACTTGATATTATATAAATTGTTTTAGTGAAATTTGTTCTGATTTAAAAATGAAATAAAATGAACCAATATTTATAAAAAACGAATTTGACCTTTTCAAAATTGAATGCAATTTTAAAAAAAAACATTCATTATTTTTACATTATTTTCCAAGAAACCACCATGATATTGGTTTTTTATTTATGAATAATTATGAAATGTTATGTGAAAACTATTGATAAATAATGTAATTCTCCTTGACAAGTAATTGAATATATGAACTAAATAATTATTATGAAAATTTAATCCTTCTTATAGGATATTTCAGTTTAAAAATGAACATATTTCATACAATTATTTAATGTCACTAAATGGGAATTGTTTTTCTCATCCATTTTTATAGGTATTATGGATGATTAGGGACATTAATAAATTTTTCATTCTAATTATGGAAATTACCTTCAAAAAATAATGTGTGTCTTTATAATGAAAATGTTTTCTAAGATAAATGGATAGTGTGTGGAAGGGTCCACTTTTTAGTGTAAAATATTTCCGAATTCTCTAAAAATATAAACCAAAAATATCTTGGGAATATATTTTGGTGATTCAGTTTTCATAAATTATGTAATTAATTGTTAATTATTTTATGTGTTTTTGTAGTAAAATTTTAGAAAAAAATTAAACAATATGTTCAACTATAAGAAATATTTAATTCAATTACAACATAATCATTAACGAAACCCCAATTCAAAAAATGTACACTCCCTAAAGATAAAAATTCAAACAGTTCAATAGATTTAAAATTTTAATATCCAAAATTTAAAATTATAGTCTCAAGTTTAGTTGAAACATGCCACCACATAAATTCTCATTCATGAGATGTCTAGGGAGATTCATACATTTGATACTATATATGCCTAAAAAATGACCCATACATACTTCTCCAATATATTTCACTAATAATTTTCTACACATATGATTCAAAACATCCCAATATATCCTATAGTGTATAATTGCATAGTGATCTAATATCTATGATGTTCACTAATGACTAATATGTTAATACCTATCCTAAATTTATCATTATTTTTATTCATTATTCCAAAAAAAATCATTGAACTCACAAATTAATGTAATACACTATTAACAATGTGACATAATCATCCATATGGATCCATCATTATATTTAACTAATCAATTAAATAATTATATATAGTTATCCCCATCATATTATTCTTATAATGATTATTATGCGAATCATGCCACTATGTTTTCCTGGTTATAAAAAAATATGTTTTCAAACTTATCATACTAAAAATATAACATTATTTAAAAATTACACTTTAATATGTTCATAGAAACAAATTATTTTTTCGGATGAAATTATTTTCCAATTCAAACATGAAAAAATAATTTCTTATAAAATTTCATAACGAAATTAACAAAATATAATTATCCACCATGTGAAAAAGTATTTACCCATTTTAACTTTGAAAAAAATTAGTTAAATATCACTTTTCAGAACCACATACATATTTGTAGTATAAGATAATGAAATAATATTTCACACTATATTCTTTCTCTTTTCAAATATAAAATCTAAAATTTAACTTCTATAAATGCAGAGTTCCAAAAAATGGACAATTTTAAATTCCATGTTTTTGAAACCAATTTACATTAAAAGATAGGGTTTCAAAATAGTTACACATAAAAAATTAAATTTTTCAGAAACAATTGAATTCTATTGGAAAATTTTATCTTCCAAAAAGAAGAAATGGATCATCAATGTCACACATACAAAAATTTTTTAGTGAAATATCCATACCTAAGAACACTAAGAAGTTATTTATAACTAATCATATATGAAAACATAAGATAAAATATATCATAGTTATCAAGAACCCCAAAAAAATATAATCTTGAAAATTTGGAATCATATAATAATCTCAGGTTGGTACAAAAAACTAAAAACAACTTAAATGATTTGATATAAATCATTGAATCTAAATTAAAAAGTAACTCTAAAAAAGATTCTAAACCAGGAAAAATATTTGATAATCTGAATAATAACAACTAATTGAAAATTTTCTTATGTTTTAGATGATACTTAAAAAATTATTATCAACATATAATGTTAACCCTAAATTAGAAGCAAATAACATGGTCGGAAATGAACTATATATTGGAAACAAAGAACAAGATCAATAATAAGTGCTAAAATTTTAATAATAGTTATCAATAAGAATATAATGAGATATATCAGTAACATTAATCAATATTCTATTAATATTATTATATTAATCACCAAAATTTAAATATTAAAAACATATTTTTATATTGTTAATGTTTTATTTAGAACCAATTGTAAATAAATTGATCTATTATATAAATAATAATAATGAATAAAAATAAATTACATACAAAATTACATGTGACTAGCTATAAATTATGATTCATGATTCAAGAGTCCTTTAAAATGTTATACATTTATTTATCCCTATAATCCTATTGAAATCAAACAAATCAATTTTCATATAAGAAAATTTAATCCTCACTCGAAACAATAATGTCTTTTTCAAACATCGGCATATCCCCTAGTTCTATTATATTCTACTATATATAGATTAATTAGATCTATTTATAGGTTACTTATTATGTCCTTATAATTATATAACATGTCTATGAAAATTTAAAAGTCATTGAAATCTAGAAAATAATAATTTCATGTCACTTTATAGAATCTCTATCCTAGTCTCCCATGTAGGACATTAGATGGAGTGACACATGACAAAGCAGTACCATCGATCCTCAGTGGTTGGTGATTATATAGAACTAGGCATACTAATGATGAAATATTTTTCTCCATCAAATTTAAATAGAGAGCATGATAATGTCATTATAAAAATATGGCACGACTAATCTGTATGTTATATCTTCCAAAAAGAAAATCATGAAAACAAGTAGGTTATATAAAATTGTATTAATTTATAATAGATAATAATATATTTATGTGAATGTATATATGATCAATCCACTGGAAGTACATAGTATAAAAAAAAATTCCTGAATAATGACACATCTAAAAATTTCATAACATATATGAAAACAACAAGTTGAGATGATGTTTTGATTAAAAAAACTAATAAAGAACCAAATATCAAATTATTCACTATGAAGGAATCCAAAAGATACAACTATCATATGTATAACAATGCCACAAATATTTAGTGGCTCCAAATGTACATTATAACATCTAGGTTCCGGAAGCCACCCAGAGGCACCCCATACTCGGTTGGTCACATGGCCTCAAGCGCATTTCCCCAAATGCTAAAGACTACCGACTAGCAGCGAGGGCCATAGGTGTGATAGTGGGGAAACTATGCATTCATTGACAGAGTACACAGTAGAAGAGAAAACAAATAACAACAATAGCGAAAGCATTAGACATCCAAACAAGAGTAAACAACAGAAAAATGATAAATAAACAACTGGAACAGAAATATATGTAAATGATGCATGATGCACATATGTCTAGGAAAACTACCAAACAATACACAATAATGAAAATAGTACTAAACCAAAGTACAAAAGAAAAACAGATGAGCAACTCTTCAGAATCAGAAGCCTCGGCTTGGTCCCATGCTCTCTAGCTCCAGTGCAATCAAGTACCTGAAGTAGAAGGGTGTTTGCCATTATTTATACCTACAAGAATATAATCTATTTGGGCCAAAAAGCATGACCCAAACATGGTGTGAGAAAAATTCCGAATAGGCATCCACCCAAAGATGTGTGCCTAACATTCATTGAATATATGGCACGTAATGTACAGTAAGCGGTAAACAGTAAGAAGTAAACAGGATAATAAAAAGTAGTAACAATCCATATCTTCTAGCGTATAATCTACAAACAAGAAACAACCACTCAATAAAGTAGAACAAAAAGGTAACCTATGGGTAGTTCTCACAACCTAACCCCTAAGGTTCAACCTACAAGTATTATTAACCCTCTGGGAGGCACACACAGTCTCACCCCTTTGGTTCAGTTAACGAATATACTCTCTGAGGAAGCACTCACCATCAATTACCCCTATAGTCTTGTATCATACTAAAGGATCTCTAGGGAATCACTCAACGTCTATTCCCTCTGTGACTCACGTCGAGGAACTACTGACTCTCTGAGGAATCACTCAACGTCAATTCCCCATGTGGTCTCACATCATAAATTAAAGACACTCTGGGGAAGCCCTTGTGTCCATTTTCTCTATGGTTCACTACGCTAGGTTCTCATAGCCCTGTGTAAAATAAACATGCATAGCACGCGTATCGACCCAGGAAAACCTCAATAACTACTTGGATATCATTCTACGACACCCCGCATGTAGTTCAATAGTTCCACTATCTTACAACTAGGCAAGGCAACTAGAAAATTGCCGAACTAGCAAAACAAGCATGGAAAAACAACAAGAGTACAGTAAAATAATGACCCCACACACAAAAAATTACCTCTACTCAAGAAATCAAGAAAAGCAGGCAAACAACAGGGGAAAAACATGAAACATGCAATACCCCGTTCAAGGGTATTGGTGGAATTTGGACAATATTTTCACAGACTTCCTATGGAAAGGCACAAACCACCTACCGTGATGCTAGTAGAACGATATACGTGAACCACAATGACTGATTCTCCTTCAAATGTTGAGGATCTGAGAAATCATCAAAAACGCTCAACCAACGATATCTCGAGAACAAGGAGAAATTGGAAAACACGACTCTAGGAGAAGGAAGAACTCACTTCTATGGTTCCAACGAAATCAATAGTGGTTGATTCGGAGCACGGATGGAGGCTCGAGAATCCTGAGAAGATTCGCAGCCGTACGAGTCACTATTGGACAAAGAACCTCAAGAAGGGGTGTGTTCTATCCATCAGGCGCGACCCCTATGAATTTAATGAAAAGAAATAAAGTACACGACATGTACTTCTGGGGTACATGCCATGTACTCTATTTTTTTGTACTCTGATTTAAGCGACCGCCACATCGCCTCTACACACTGTGTGTATGGCCCGAACACAGCCAGCACACGGCCTGGTGCAGCAAGGGAGTACACGGTGAGTACCTAGAAATTACACGGTGTATACATTAAAATTTTCTAGAAACCCCTCATTTCACAAAAACTCCAGGAAAAAGGAAAACATACATAAAATGAAGATCCGTGTTCTTACAAACTTCCCCTCTTAAAGAAATCACTACTGAAAAAACGGGCTATACCCACGGTTTTGGAAACCGTGGGCTGGAACGGCGTCGGTATAGGTCCCCAGCCTATACCCATGGTTTATAAGAATCGTGGGTATATCTTTTTTGCAAATCCTCATGCAATTCCTCGCTGTCAAATCCATCTTCCACGGTTTTAAAACTAAAGGAATAAATATTGCTAAATAGGAGACTGTAGGTGTTGAACCCGCGACCTCTCGGGACTATCTCTTTACGAAATTCCATCTAACCAACCATGCTAAGTGACTCATGTTTTATTATATATAAATTCTCGGTAATATATTAATTCGGTTCTTTGTATTAGAAAAAAACCTAGAGGGATTCGATCTCGCGTCTCTCGGATGAAAGGAATCGCGTCTGACCAACTAAGATATGCTGCTTTTTCTTATTTTAATATTAATTTTTCATAATATATTAATGTAGTTCGCTGTATTAGAAAATAAAATTCTAGCGAGATTTGACCCTGCGTCTTCGTTATGTAGATAACGACGCCTCACCAACAAGGCTAATCATTTTATATGTTTAATTACTTGTATTTACATAAATAGATTAATAAAAACCGTGGGTATAGGAGGAAAAACCGTGGGTATATGTTTTCCCACCAATTTTTTTGTGCCCGACCAATTTTTTTCCTGCCATTGCGTGGGAAAGCTATGCCCATAGTTTTCTAAAACCGTGGGTATAGGTATTCGAGGAAAATAATTATACCCATAGTTTTGGCCAAAACCATGGGTATAGTTGTTTCTTTCCTAACAGTTTTAAAACACTGTGGGAATAGGTCATAAAAAAACCAATACCCATAGTTTTGACCAAAACCGTCAGTATAGGTGACCTATACCCACAGTTTTCCAAAACCGTGGGTATAGGTTCCCATATTGTCCATATACCGACGGTTTTCTAAAACCGTGGGTATAGGGCACCCCTACAACCATGTTTTTCCCTAAAACCGTGGGTATAGGGATATTTTCCAATAGTGAATTCGTCCCCAAATTTCCCTGACGAGGTGGAGAAGAAGAAACCTCGAACAACTCTGGCCACTGCGATTGTACATCGGCCTCCCTTTCCTAGTTCTCATCCTGTACTCGCATGTGATGCCATATCACCAAAACTAGAGGAACAGAAAATCCACAAGGAACATTTGTACTACGATTGAAAATATGGATAGGATGTTCCTCAAACAATGCATCCTCTTTGAGCTCAACCTCCTCAGGCTGAAAAACATGAGACAGGTTTGAAAAGTAACATCGGAGATGAGAGACATGGAAGACATCGTGCATGTCCCGGTACCTATGAGGTAACTGCAAATGATAGGAAACTGGCCCAAATCTCTCTAATACCTCAAATGTCCCAATGTACCATGGTGAAAATTTACCCTGTCTCCGAATCGTTTTTTATCCCAACCTGGGTGCGACATGCAGGAAAACATGATCCCCAACCTCGAACTCTAGAGGTCATCTCCACTAATCATCATAAGACTTCTGTCGAGACTATGTTGTAGCCATCCTCTTCTGAATCAACTCTATCTGCTCTGAGGTCTCCTGAGCAAGATGAGTTCCCAATAAAGATGCCTCTCCGGCCTCCAGCCGACATAAGTGTGGTCGGCATGGCCTACCATTCAAACCCTCGTAGGGTTCCATCTAAATAGTTTCCTGAAAACTGTTGTTGTAGGTGAACTCCTCCAGAGGGATATGCTTCTCCCAAGAACCGACGAAGTCTAGAACACAAGATCGGAGCATATCCTCAAGCACATGGATTGTATGCTTGGACTGGCCATCTGTCTGGGGATGGTATGCTGTACTCAGAAGTACCTATGTACCCAAAGCCTTCTGAAGTCCCTACCAGAATTGAGAATTAAAGCGTGCATCCCTGTCTGAAACAATGGATTGGGGGACTCCATGCAGACACACAATTTCTTAGATGTATAATCGTCCCATATCATCAACACTGAAGGTCTCCTTGATCGGTAAGAAGTGAGAAACCATCGTAAGCCTATCGACTATAACCCAAATATCATCGTTCCCTCAGGGCGACCTCGGAAATCCGGTCATGAAGTCCATCGTGACATCGTTCCACTTCCACTCTGGAATGGGAAACTGCTGCAAAAGGCATGCTAGTCGCTAATGCTCTTCCTTCACCTGCTAACAAGTAGAACACCGCAAGAAGAAACCAGCAACATCCCTCTTCATACCTGGCCACCGGTACTGGTGATGATGATCCCGATACATCTTGGGGTGTCCAGGATGAACTTCCCAAACTGAGGATTGAAAATCCTGCATCAGCTCCTCGCGTATGTCTGATGACACCCATACGCGTCCCTAGAAACACAAGATATCATCCTCTCCCACTATCTATCTAGGAAGAGGGTCCTCTCCTAAGACACTATCCCGCATGACTAAGCCTTATGAGTCTAATACCTGCCTCATCCGCACCTGATCCATAAGTGTAGAGGTAATTGCTACAGATGATAGGTATGTCTGTCCCTGCCTGTCGTGCACCTCCAGATGCATCTCAGAGAATAGAGCCATTAGCTTCAACTCACTACTGGCCTCCTGAACTGCCTGAATATGATTTATCTTGCTCAACTGATTACCACTATGTTTCCCTTTCCCGGCCTATAGGAAAGCTCAAAATCAAAGGACATAAGTTATTCAACCCACTTGGGCTATCTCAGATTCAGATCACACTGAGTGAAGATGTACATGAGACTCTCGTGGTCGGTGAAAACCACAATGTGCTCTACCAAAAGGTAATGTATCCAACAGCATAAGGCATGAACAAAAGCTGCCAACTCCAGGTCATGCATCGGGTAGTTCCTCTCGTGTGGCCTCAACTACCGAGACCCATATGAAATGACTCCATCTCCCTGCATAAGTACAGTGCCCAGCCCATCACCTGATTCATCACAATAAACCATGTAGCTCTTTCCTATCTTTGGAAAGAATAGTATGAGTGCCGATATCAACCTTCCTTACAACTCTTGAAAGGATGACTCACAAGAGTATGACCATAAAAACATCTCCCCCTTCATGGTCAGACCTCTCAACGGTGCTGCCAGGTGTGAAAAGTCCTGAATGAAGTGTCTGTAGTATCTAGCCAGCCATAGGATACTCTGTACCTAAAAAACGTTCTTCGGATGCTCCCAGAAAACTATAGATCTCACTTTCCTTGGGTCTACGGATACTCTTGCCTATGAGATGACATGTCCCAAGAAGTGAATCTGATCCTTCCAAAAGTGGCACTTCGAGAGTTTAGCATAAAGTCGATGCTCTCTCAGTGTACTCAAAATGATCTCAAGGTGGGTAGCATGGTCGAGTCGAGTGTGAGAGTACAACAAGATATCGTCCATGAAGACCATGACGAAGGAATCCAAGTAAGGATGGAACACTCGGTTCATCGGAGCCATGAAAATTACTGGCGCATTCGTGAGACTGAATGGAATAACTATATACTCATAGAGACCATACCTGCTCTTGATGGCTTTCAGAGGTATATCTAATAGTATAACGCACAATTGATGATAACCGGACCTCAAATCAATCTTCGAGAACACGCGGGCTCCTTGAAACTGATCGAAGAGATCATAAATCCTTGGCAAGGGATATCAGTTATTCACTGTCAACTGGTTCAACTTCCGATATTCCACACAGAGCCAAAGGGTACCGTTTGCCTTCTTCGCAAACAGAACAGAAAATCCCCAAGGAGAGGTACTTGGTCGGATGTAACCCTTTGCCTGCAACTCCTCCAACTGCTTCTTGAGCTCCTGAAACTCAGGTGTATCCATCATATAAGGAGGAATGGACACCGGTGCCGCTCCTAGAATGAGCTCAAAAGAGAATTCCACCTCACTCTCCAGAGGAAAACCTAAAAAGTCCTCTGGAAAGATGTATCTGAAACGATCCACAGTAGGAGGAAAGTCCAACTGTGAAGTCCCCTGATCATCCAGATAATGACTTGAAATCTGGGATGTCACCCTTCCTAGCCCATGATGCTCGAGTCCTACTCGACTCGCCTAGACATCCCATTCACCTCTATGAAGAAAAGATTCACGCTCTGGTGAAATGAAACTCACCCTACGACGATAAAAGTCGACGAATGCACGGAAGGGAACCAACCAATCCATCTTGTGAATGACATCATAGCCTGTCATATATAGGATATAAAGATCCCATATGAAAGGATACCCTGTAACCTCGAGAGGTTACTCCTTGCACTGACGTACACTAGATGTCCTCGTCCCAAATGGTGTGTCTAGTGTCAACAATTCGGTAGACGAAAGGATAAAAAGCTCATGTCTATCCACAAAAGAAACAGAGGTAAATCTATGCATAGAGCCAGTATTGAAAAGATATGACGATAAAACTGAGGCTACGAAGATCGTACCTCAAACAGTAGAATGCCTGGGATCCTGCTCTTGATAGGTCTGCTCCACCCCAAAATTATGGCCTGCCACACAGCCCTGTGACCCTGCCTAACCACTCGGAGTTTATCTTCCCTACTAACGCAGAAGGAGTAGTTACTGACTGCCATGCCCTCAACATCCACCTTGGCCCAAACGGCCAGAAGATCTCCAGTTTCCTGATTGGTGAGAAAATGGTGGTGCTGATCCTTAATGAGGAGTCATGGAAGAACTCCCATAACCAGCTACTTGTGGGAAAACCTGGTAGAAATGGTGAAGGTGACCCATCTTGCTGCAAATCGGCATTCCGGTGGGTCTCTCGGGCACTACGGCCTTGTGTGCCCTGGCCTTCCACACTAGTAGCATACTACCTGGCTACCTGAAGATGTATCTCACCTCCTTGGATCACCGCATGTAGACTCTCTACAGCACTTCATGATGTCAACTAGAGGAACACTTGCTCTAGAAGCAGAACCGCCCTGGATAATAGCTCTGGAGTCTCTTAGATTGTGTTCCACAATCAACGCCTGGTTGACAATGGAAGTGATAGAAGTCAACAGGAAGATATTCACCTGCGAGTGGATCTCCCTCCTGATACCATCCTCGAACTTCCTTGCTAAGAACACCCCACTTCAATCCTAGATGGTTGTGAAATGATATAGCTCAGTGAAACGAGAGGAATACTCCATGAATGAAAGAGTACCCTTTTCTAGACTCACGAACTCCCATGATCGAACGACCCTCAGGGTCTCTGGATAGAATTAGTCATAAAATAAGCACTGGAACTCCTCCCAAGCCATAACTTGCTGATGACCCGCCTGTGAGATAAAATCCCACCACCTCTTGGTGAAGTCTCATATCATGTAGGTATCAAGCTTGAATCGCCTCTCTAGAGGTGTTTCCTGATGCTCAAAGATAGTCATCATGGCTTCCAGCCATGACTCTGCAGCCTGTGGTCCTCCTTCCCCAGAGAAAGTAGGAGGATTCTGCTGCTGGAACACCCATGTCATGTCTACCATAGACGTAGCAGGAGGAAGTGCTCCTTGATTGTCAGCATCATCCTCATAAAACATTCCCAGAACTGTGCATCTGCATCTTCAACTGGTATGACAGCCAGTGCCAAGGCTGGCCCGATAGGAGGATTGGAAGGAAGTCCCTGATCATCCATAACTGGCGTCTGATCACTGCTTGAAAACTAATTTACAACCAGAGGACGTCTCAGAGGCATAGCTCTGAAAGATCAAAAGCATAGCTAGATCAGAAAAACAAGGAAAGAGAACAAAGGATTACAAAATGGAAATAGGGGAAATAAACACTCATCTTTTACAAAACATGATTACACTGCGTGTATATGCTCTACATGGTGTGTACTTAACTCTACCCCCTACCCGTTCCTCCCCGCATGGCAAAACCACAAGATCTTTTTAAACTGAGACTACACGGTGTGTTCACTGTGGACACGGCGTGTAGTGGAAAAGGTTTCAACAGCCCGTGTTGTTGGTTACACAGCCGTCTACACTACTGAGATTACACGACGTTCTCTAAAAAAACACGATGTGTACATGAAAATTTATTTCGATCCGTGTTGTTGGTGACACGGCCAATTACACGGCTGACCCTTACACGGCTTGTTCCGATCGAACACTGAGTGTATATGAGGAGAGAACACCATCCTGTGTTGTTCGTGACATGACCGGGTACTGAGAACAAGGATACACGGTGCGTTCATACACAACACGGCGTGTATGACACGAGCATCCCCGACCCATGTTGTTAGTGACATGGTCGGGTACACATATTAATACTACACGGTGTGTATAAACTCTACAAGGCATGTTCTTGGAGATTTTTCACAACCCATTTTTCAACTCACACGGTTAGTGACACAGCTTTAAAAACTACACGGTGTGTATATATAAATTACATGCCATGTATTATGGGTTTTTCTGCGTAGTAGCTCTGAAACTGCACCGAAGCCCAGATAACAATGAAAAACGAGCAAAGAGGTGCCAAATTCTGATTTTTGAGGGCCCATACTCCCCACGAATCAAAGCATGGCATCCCAAATAGTCATATGTAAGGAAAACATGTCAATGATTCACCAATTTATAATTCAAGAGGGCCCATAACACCTCGAGAACCAAAATCTGGCGTTCATTTAAGAAAGGTACAAAACAAACAACTATTCTATCAAACTGCATAGATTCTATCAAGTACCTATCACAACAACATGCATAATCTACACAAGTCTATCACAACAAAATGCAATCACTAATGCACCTAGATGGTTGGGAAAGAACTCATGGCATGTGATTTATAAAAAGTTCCTATATGATGCATGAGATGGAATACCCTCATCTCATCGGGTTACAAAAGAAACAGAACCACAATATCAACAACAATAACAACACAAATCATGTGAATCGCTCTGGGTGAAATAATATAAATCGAAAAATATGAAAACCAGAAAACTTTAATAATGGAGGTAGTATAGATTTTCCCTATACACGGGTTAGCTACTCCCAAGCACAACATAATACCAAGTACCAAATCCGTCATATCCATGACTAAAGGCTCCAAACAGTAAATAAAGTGAAAATAACACCTCTGATACAGCTTTGTAACGTTGCAGTTCTGGAATCCACCCAGAGGTTCCCCGTACTCAGTTGGTCACATGGCCTCTAGCGCATTTCCCCAAATGCCAGAGGCTGCCGACTAGTAGAGAGGGCATTGGGTGTGATAGTGGGGAAACTATTCCCTCATTGGTAGAGTACAGAGCGGAAGAGAGAACAAATAACAACAACAGCAGAAGGAGTAGACATCTATACAAGAGTAAACAACAAAAAACTGATAAATAAACAACTGGAGCAAAAATATACGTAAATGATGCATGATGCACATATATCTTGGAAAACATCCAAAAATGTCACAATGATGAATACAATACTAATCCAAAGTACAAAATAAAAACAGATGAGAAACTCCTCAGCATCGCAAGCCTTGTCTTGGTCTTATGCTCTCCAGCTACAGTGCAATCAAGAACCTGAAGTACAGGGGCTTTTGCGCTTATCTATACCTGAAACAATATAATTTGTTTGGGACCAAAAGCATGAACCGAACAGTGTGTGAGACAAAGTCCCAATAGGCAACCACCCGAAGATCTGTGCCTAACAGTTCGTGAATATATGGCAGGTAATGTACAGTAAGCGGTAAACAGTAAGCAGTAATCATGATAATACACAGTAGTAACAATCCACAGTTTATAGCATATAATCTACATACAAGAAACAACTACTCAAGAAAGAAGATCAAAAAAGGTAACCTCTGGGAAGTTCTCATTGCCTAACCCCTAAGGATCAACCTACCAGTACTAGTTTCCCTCTGGGAGGCACACACAGTCTCACCCATCTGGTTCAGCTAAAGAATAGACTCTCTGAGGAAGCACTCACCGTCAATTCCCCCTACAGTCTCATATCATACTAAAGGCTCTTTGGTAAATCACTCAACGTATATTCCCCCTTGTGGCCTGCATTGATGAACTATAGACTCTCTGAGGAAGCACTCAATGTCAATTCTACATGTGATCTCGCATCGTAAATGAAAGACACTCTGGAGAATACCTTGCATCCATCATCCCTATGGTCCACTACACTAGGTTATCATAGCCCTATGTATTATAAACATGCATAGCGTGCATATCGGCCCAGGTAAACCACAAGAACTACTTGGCTATCATTCTAAGGCATCCAGGATACAGTTCAATAGTTCCAATATCCTACAACTAGGCAAGGAAACTGGAAAAATGCCGAACAAGAAAAAAAAGCATGGAAAAAAATCCAGAGTACAGTAAATGAATGACCCTACACACAATAAATTACCTCTACTCATGCAATCAAGAAAATAAGGCAAACAACAGGGACAAAACAGGAAACACACAATACCCCATTCAAGGGTATAGGTGGAATTTGCACAAAATATTCACAGAATTTTTATGGAATGGGACAAACCACCTACCTTGATGCTATGAGAACGATATACGTGAACCATGATGACTAATTCTCCTTAGAACATTGAGGATTTGAGAAAAAATCAACAATGCACAACCAACGACATCTCGAGAAAGAGGAGAAAGTGGAAAACAAGGCTCTTGGAGAAGGAAGAAGTCACCGCTGCGGTTCCAATGAAATTGAAGGAAGTTGATTCAGAGCACGAATGGAGGCCTGAGAATTCAGAGATGAATTGCGGCCGTATAGGTCGCTCTCGAAAGAAGAACCTGAAGAAGGGGTGTGTCCTGTCCGTCAGGCGCAACCCTGGTGCATTTAAGGGAAAAAAATAAAGTACACGTCATGTATTCTACAGTACAAGGCGTGTACTCTGTTTTTCTTTACTCCACTTTAAGTGGCCTCCACATCGCCTCTACACTCCGTGTGTGTGTCCCGGACATAGCCAGCACACGGCTTGGCACTGCAAGGGAGTACATGGCGTGTACTCATAAAGTACATGGCGTGTACATTAAAATTTTCCAGAAACCCCTCATTTCCCAAAAACTTCAAGATAAATGAAAACATACCTGAAATGAAGATCCGGGTTCTTAAAAACTTCTCATCTTAATGAAATTCATCCCCAAATTTCCCTAACGAGGTGGAGAAGAAGAAACCCCAAACAGCTCCGACCACTACGAATGCACATCGGCCTCCCTTTCCCATGTCTATTCATGTACTCTCCCGTACTTCCATAGCACCCATACTAGAGGAATAGACCATCCATGGAGAACCTTCGTACTACAATCGACAATCCAGATCGGATGCTCCTAAAATGATGCATCCTCTTCGATCTCAACCTCCTCGTGCATAAAGACATGATATGGGTCTGAAAAGTAATGTCGGAGTTGAGAGATTTGGAAGACATCATGCATGGCATGGTACCCCTGAGGTAATTGCAACCGATAGGCAACCAGCCTAACTCTATCCAATACCTCAAACGGCCCGACGTACCATGGTGAAAGTTTACCATGTCTCCAAATGCTTTTGTGTCCCAAACTCGGTGCAACACACTGGAAGACCTGATCCCTGACCTTGAACTCTAGAGGTCATCTTCGCTGATCAGTATAAGACTTTTGCCGAGACTGTACTGTAGCCATACTCTTCCTAATCAACTATATCTACTCTAAGGTCTCGTGAACAAGATGAGGTCCCAATAAAGATGAATCTCTTGCCTCCAGCCAACATATGGGTGATCGAGATGGCCTACCTTATAATGCATCGTAAGGTGACATCTGAATAGTCTCCTGAAAGCTGTTGTTGTAGGAGAACTCTGCCAGAGGGATATACTTCTCCCAAGAACCGCCAAAGTCTAGAATGCATGCTCGGAGCATATCTCCAAGAACCTGGATCGTACGCACGGAATGACCATTTGTATGGGGATGGTATGTTGTACTCAGAAGTACCTGTGTACCCAAAGCCTTATGAAGTCCCTGCAAGAACCGATAAGTAAAGCGTGCATCCCTATCTGAATCAATGGAGTGGTGGACTCCATGCAGATGCACAATTTCATGGATGTATAGCCGTCCCAGATCATCAACACTAAAGGTATCATTGATCGGTAAGAAGTGGGAAACCATTATAATCATGTCGACTATAACCCAAACAACATTGTTCCCTTAGGGTGACCTCGGAAATCGGGTAATGAAGTCCATCGCGACATCGTTCCACTTCCAATACGGAATGGGTAACTGCTGCAAAAGGCCTACTGGTCACTGATGCTCTGCCTTCACCTGCTGACAAGTAGAACCCCGCAAGACAAAACCAACAACATCCCACTTTATACCAGGCCACCAGTATTGGAGATGATGATTCCGATACATCTTGGTGACTCCAGGATGAACTGCCCAAACAGAGGAATGAAAATCCTGCATTAGCTCATTGCGTATGTCTGCTAGAACCCATACACATCCCTGGAAATGCAAGATCTAATCCTCGCCCAATGTCCATCTAGAAAGGGGATCCTCTCCTGACACACTCTCCCGCAAGACTATGCCTTCTAAGACTGATAGCTGCCTCATCCGCACCCGATCCATAAGTGTAGAGGTAACAGCTACAGAAGATAGGTATGTTTGTCCCTACGTGTTGTGCACCTCCAGATGCATCTTAGAGAAGAGGGACATTAGTTGCCACTCACTACTGGCCTCCTGAACTACCAGAATCCGAGTTCTCCTTCTCAACGCATCTACCACTACGTCTCCCTTTCTTGGCATATAGGAAAGCTTGAAATCAAATGACTGAAGATATTCAACCCACATGTGCTGTCTCAGATTCAGATCACGCTGAGTGAGGATGTACTTGAGACTCTTGTGGTTGGTAAAAACCACAAAGTGCTCTCCCAGAAGGTAATGTCTTCAACTTCATAAGTCATGAACAAAAAATTCTAACTCCATGTCGTGCATCAGGTAGTTCCTCTCATGTGGCATAAACTATTGAGACCCATACGCAACCACTCCATATCCCTGCATAAGCACAATGCCCAGCCCGACACCTGATGCATCACAATAAACCATATAGATCTTTCCTGGCTCAGGAAAGACTAGTATCATTACCGATGTCAACCTTCCTTTCATAACCTGAAAGGATGACTCACTAGAGTCTGACCATAAGAACATCGCCCCCTTCTTGGTCAGACCTGTCAACAGTGCTGTAAGGTGTGAAAAGTCTTGAATGAAGCATCTATAGTATCCATCCAGACCTAGCAAACACCATACCTCAAAAATGTTCTTCAGCTGCTCTGAGGAAACTACATCTCTCACTTTCTCCGGGTCTATGGATACTCCTACCTCTGAGATTACATGTCCCAAGAAGTGAATCTGATCCATCCCAAAGTGGCACTTTGAGAGTTTAGCATAATGTCAATCCTCTCTCAGTGTACTCAAAATGATCTCAAGGTGGGTAGCATGGTCGTGTCGAGTGTGAGAGTACACCATGTTATCTTCAATGAAGACCGCGACAAAGGAATCCAATTAAGGATGGAACACTCGGTTCATCAGTTCCATAAAAACAGTTGGCACATTCATGAGACCAAATGGCATAACAGTATTCGCGTAGAGACCATACTAGTTCCTGAAGGCTATCAGAGGTATATATAATGGTCTAATGCAAAAATGATGATAACCGGATCTAAAATCGATCTTCGAGAACATGCGGTATCCCCGAAGCTGATCGAAGAGATCATCAATCCTTGGCAAGGGATATCAGTTCTTGATCGTCAACTAGTTCAACAACCAATAATCCACACAGAGCCTAAGGGCACCGTCTTCCTTCTTTGCAAACAGAATAGGCGATCCCCAAGGAGAAGTACTGGGTCGGATGAAACCCTTTGCTTGCAACACCTCCAACTGCTTCTTGAGCTCCTGTAACTCAGGTGTAGCCATCGTATAGGGAGGAATGGACACCAGTGCCACTCCTGGCATGAGCTCAATAAGGAATTCCACCTCACGCTCTAGAGGAAAACCTAAAAATTCATCTGGAAAGATGTCCATGAAATGATCCACGACAGGAGGAAGGTCCAACTGTGAAGTCCCCTACTCATCCAGATAAAGACTAGCAATCTGGGCTGTCACCATTCCTAGCCCATGATGCTTGAGTCATGCTCGACTTGCCTGGACATTCCATTATCCTCTATGAAGAAAACATTCACCCTCTGGTGAAATGAAACTCCACCCTATGACGATAACAGTCGACGACTGCCTGGAAGGGAACCAACCAGTACATCCCGAGAATGACATCATTGCTTGTAATCTCTAGGACATAGAGACCCTATAAGACACAATACCATGAAACCTCGAGAGGTCACTCTCTGCACTGATGTACACTTGATGTCCTCATCCCCAATGGTGTGTCTAGTGTCAACAAGTAGACAGAAGAAAGGATACAGATCTCAAGGCTTTCCACAGTAGCAATAGTGATAAAGCTATGTGTAGCACCAGAATCGAAAAGAGATGATGATAAAACTGAGGTTACTAAGATCGTACCTCGAATGGTAGAAGGTTCGGGATCCTGCTCATGATAGGCTTGCTCCACCACAAATGTCTGGCCTGCCCCACAGCCTTGTGACCCTCCCTGACCACACTGAGTTGATCCCCCCTGATGACGCTAAAGGACTTGTGACTGACTGCCATGGCCTCGACCTCCACCTTATCCAAAACGACCGGAAGAAATCCTATTTCCTGAAAGGTAAGAAACTGGTGGTGCTGCTCCTGAACAAGGAGTCATGGAAGAACTCCCGTCACCATCTACTGGTGTGAAAACCTGGAAGAAATGTTGAAGGTGACCCATCTTGCCGCAATTTTGGAATTCCACTGGGTCTCTCTAGAACTGTGACCTAGTGTTCTAGGCCCTTCCAAACAGGTAGCACACAACCTAGATACCTGAAGATGTATCTTTCCTCTTGGATCACCGTGTGTAGACTCTCTACGGAGCTTCTGGTTGTCAAATGGAAGAACACTAGCTCTAGAAGCAGAAGCTCCCTGGCTCGCAGCTCCAGAGTCTCTCAGATTATGCTCTGCAATCTGTGCCTAGTTGACGATGGAAGTGATGGAAGTCAACTGGAAGATATTCACCTGCGAGCGGATCTCCCTCCTGAGACCATCCTTGAACTTCCTTGCTAAGAACACCCCACTTCCATCCTAGAGGGGTGTGAAACACTGCAGATCAGTGAAACGATAGAAATACTCCATGACATAAAGAGTACCCTGCTCTAGACTCATGGACTCCCGGGATTGATAGGCCCTTAGGGTCTCCAGATAGTAGTTGTTGTAAAACACGTGTTGGAACTCCTCCCAAGCCATAACCTGCTGATGACCTTCTTGTGAGATCACATCACACAAACTCTTGGCAGAGTCACGTAGCATGTAGGTAGTGATCTTGACTCACCTCTCTGGAGGTGTTTACAGATGATCAAAGATAGTCAGCATGGATTCCAGCCATGACTCTGCAGCCTATCGTCCTCCTTCCCCTGAGAAAGTAGGAGGATTCTTCTAATGGAAAACCCAAGTAAAGTCTTCCATAGACGTGGCCGGAGGTGGTGATCCCGGGAAGGTCAGTATCATCCTCATAAAGCCTTCCCTAAACTCCACATCCGCGCCTGAAACTAGTATGACAGCCAGTGCCAAGGCTGGCCCGACTAGAGGATCAAAAGGAAGTCCCTAATAAGCCATATCTGGTGTCTGATCACTGCCTGACAACTGATGTACAACTGGAGGATGTCTCGGAGGCATAACTCTGAAATATCAAAAGAATACCTAGATCAAAAAAACTAGGACAAAGAACAAAGGAGTAAAAAATGAAAATAGGGGAAAGAAATACTCAATTTTTACAAAACATGACTACACAGGGTGTATAAGCTCTACACGGCGTGTACATATCTCTATCCCCCACCCCGTGCCGCCTTGCATGGCTAACCCACACGGTCTTCTTAAACTGAGACTACCATGCGTGTTCACTATGGACACAACGTGCATTGGACAAGGTTTCAACAAACCGTGTTGTTGGTTACACGGCCATCTACATGGCTGAGATTACATGGCGTGTTCTGAACATACACGGCATGTACTTGAATATTTATTCCAACCCGTATTATTGGCGACACGAACAAGTACACGGCTGACCCTTACACGGCGTGTTTCGATCGAACACAGCGTGTATAGGAGGAGAGAGTACCGTTCTGTATTGTTAGAGACACGTCTGGGTACTGAGAACAAGGATAAACGACATGTTTATACACAACACAACATGTATGACACAAGCTTCCCCGACCCGTGTTGTTAGTGACTCGTCCGGGTACACAAGTTACTACTATACGGCGTGTATAAAATCTACATGGCGTGTTCCTGGAGATTTTTCACAAACTGTGTTTCTTCTCACACGGTTAGTGACACGGCATTAAAAACTACACAGTGTGTATATATAAAGTACATTCCATGTATTCTGGGTTTTTATGGGCAGTAGCTCTGAAACTGCACAGAAGCCCAGAATACACTAAAAATGAGCATATAGGTGCCAAATTCTGATCCTTGAGGGCCCATACTCCCCACGAATCAATGATTGGCATCCAAAATCTTCATATGTAAGGAAAACAAGTCAATGATTCACCAATTTCCTATTAAATAGTTCCCATAACACCTCGAGAACTAAAATTTGGCGTTCATTTAATCAATGTACAAGACAAACAACCTTTCTATCAAACTGCAGAGATTCTATCAAGAACCTATAACAACAGCATGTATAATCTACACAAGTCTATCACAAAAACATGAAATAACTAATTCACCCAATATGGAATGGCAAGAATGCATGGAATGTGATTTCTAACAAGTTCCTATATGATGCATGAGATAGAATACCCTCATCTCATCGGGTTGAGACAGAAACAGAACCACAATATCAACAATAGTAGCAGCACAAATCATGTGAATCACTCTAGGTGAAATGATATAAATTGTAAAATCTGATAACGATAAAACTGCAATAATCGAGGTAGTATGGCTTTTCCATGTACACATGTTAGCTACTCCTGAGCACAACTTAATAACTAGTACCAAATCTATCTTATCCCTAACTAAAGGCTCCAAACAGTAAATCAAGGGAAAATAACACCTCTGATACCACTTTGTAACGTCCCGATTCTGGAATCAACCCAGAGGCCCCCCATACCCGGTTGGTCACATGGCCTCAAGCGCATTTCACCAAACGTTATAGGCTGTCGAGTAGAAGTGAGGTCCATGGGTTTGATAGTGGGGAAACTATTCCCTCATTAGAACAGTACACAGTGGAATAGAAAACAAATAACAACAATAGTAGAAGCAGTAGAACTTCCATACAAGAGTAAACAATGGAAAACTGATAAATAAACAACTGGAGAAGAAATATATGTACTTGATGCATGATGCACATATGTCTAGGAATAAAACCAAACATGTTACAATGCTGAATACAGTACTAAAACAAAGTACTAAAGAAAACAGATGAGGAACTCCTCAGCATCGCAAGCATCAGCTTGGTCCTATGCTCTCCAACTTCAGTGCAATCAAAAAACTAAAGTATAAGGGAGCTTTCCCTTATCTATATCTACAACAATATAATCTATTTGGGCCCAACATGCTGACCCAATAGGGTGTGAGACAATGATCCAATAGGAAACCACCCAAAGATATGTTCCTAACATTCAGTGAAAATATGGCATGTAAAGTACAGTAAGTGGTAAATAGTATGTAATAAACAGGATAATACATAGCAGTAACAATCCATAGTTTCTAGCATATAATCTACAAACAAGAAATAGTCACTCAATAAAATAGAACAAAAAGGTAACCTATGGGTAGTTCTCACAACCTAAACCCTATGGTCCAACCTACAAGTACTAGTAACCCTATGGGAGGCACACATAGTCTCACCCCTCTGGTTCAGCTAAAGAATATACTCTCTGAGGAAGCACTCACCGTCAATTCCCCCTATAGTCTCGTATCGTACAAAAGGCTCATTGGGGAAGCACTCAACATCTATTCCCCCTGTGTCCCATGTCGAGGAACTACCGACTCTCTGAGGAAGCACTCAAAGTCAATTCCCCATGTTGTCTCGCATCGTAAATTAAAGACACTCTAGAGAAGCCCTTACGTCCATTCTCCCTATGGTCCAGTACACGAGGTTTTCACAGCCCTGTGTAAAATAAACATTCATAGTGCACATATCAGCCCAAGTAAACCTCAAGAACTACTTGGCTATCATTCTAAGGCACCCAGCATACAGTTCAATAATTCCACTATCATACAACTGGGCAAGGAGACTGGAAAAATGCCGAACTAGAAAAACAAACATGGTAAAATATCTAGATTACAATAAAATAATGACCCTACACACAAGAAATTAACTCTACTCATGCAATCAAGAAAAGTAGGCAGACAATAGGGGAAAAAATAGGAAACACGCAATACACCGTTCAAGGGTATTGGTGGAATTTGCACAAAATATTCACAGAATTCCTATGGAAGGGCACAAACCACATACCTTGATTCTAGGGGAATTATATACATGAACCACGATAACTGATTCTCCTTATAACGTCAAGGATTTGAGAAAACGTCAAAAATGCTCTTCTTACGATATCTCAAGAAAGAGGAGAAATTGGAAAACAAGGCTCTAGGAGAGGGAATAACTCACAGCTATGGTTCCAATGAAATTGAAGACGGTTGATTCAGAGCACGGATGGAGGATCCGGAATCCGGAGAAGAATCACAGTTGTATGGGTCACTCTCGGACGATGAACCTGAAGAAGGGCTGTGTTATATCCATCAGTCGTGACCCCAGTGTGTTTAATGAAAAAAAAACAAAGTACACATCATGTACTTCTGGGGTACATGGTGTGTACTCTATTTTCCAGTACTCTGCTTTATGCGGCCGCCACATCGCCTCTAAACACCGTGTGTGTGGCCCGGACACGGCAGGCACACGGCCTAGCACGCCAAGGAAGTACACGGCGTGTACTTTAAAATTTTCCAGAAACCCCTCATTTCTCAAAAAATCCAAGAAGAAGGAAAACAAACCTGAAATAAAGATCCAGGTTCTTACATACATGTTAGTCACTAAAATTCAATAAATTACAATGTTTCCTTAAAAAATATTATCGATTTAGATTGTGAGGAAACATATTATTTAAGGAACTACTTGGGGCGTTTTAATATGACATAGGAAATTAAGCTTATGTATGAACATGTCAACACATTTATATAAACATAGAATTATTTACACACTATCATAATTAATGAAAGAAATAAATTTCATTAATAAGGAAATATAGAATATAAAGATTTAGGGGAAACTGTGTATTCTTTTAATTCAATGAAATAAACATATATCCTATTAAAATTTGGAATAAATAATTTTTTCTATTTTAAACAAACATCTTTCAACCAAATATAGAAATATTTATTTCTTAACTTTATATAATAAGGGACTAATTTTATGATGATTTCTAATTAAAACCATCATCTGTAAGAGGCAATATACAAACACACACACACACACATGTCTGTATGTTGGTATCTATAGTCATACACCCAATTAGATAATCTCTTATAATAGGTATGAATTGGGAATATTTCCTCTAATAAAGGCCACACATCTTATCACAGGATGTAATTGTATATATTACGATGACATGGGATGAGCCATATTATCCTAGGAAGGAATGTACCACATAAACACAAAAATATAGATATTATCATGTGTTCCATGTAGATCCATCTCCAGTCAAACCTATATAAATATCCTCAATTAATGAATATGTAACCCAAGATTTACAAATCTATACAGATGCGATAATTTCAATAAAAAACATTAAAAATAATGATAACCTCATTAGTGGTCAACTATATTAAAATATATTGTTTCAAAAAAAAATATAAAATTATTATATCAATAGTGAACCTATTATTTTTCAATAATTTAAATTTTAAGAAAAAAATAATTAAAAAGGCTTCCATAAAACAAGAAACATAATAGCCTGGATGTAAATATATCACAAATTATGTGGGTACAATAGATAATTAAAAATAATTGAATGATTCCAAACATAAATATAGTAAATAAATAATAAATAACATTAAATCATCTAAATAATCCAAAGGAGATGATAGATATATGGATCACCAAAATACAACACATACAAAAAATAAGAGGTAGAAGAAGCTATATTGGAAAAGGTATCCCTTGATGTTCATTTCATTATTTATTTAATATTTATTAGATAACCCCCATATCATGTAAACTTCTAGAGAATGTGATTAACCATTTTTTAACCCAACAAAAAGTCTATATCCACAACATTTAGATATATTAATCACCTATTTATATTGAAACTCATAACAGTAGTGCTTATAATTTTGTTAAAATAAATTCCACATTAATAATTTTGTTTAAATAATGTATATTAAACTTATAAAACTATATTATAAAATTAATTCAAGAAAGGCTACCACTTCAATTCACTACAAAATATTATTTAAATAAAAAAGGTCTATTATTTATTTATTCAAACCCTTGTCTACAAGGTTAATAAATTTTTTATAAAATAGAAAGATCATGTGACTAGAAGAAGATATAAATAAAAATTCATTAACAACATGTTACGAAAACATTGACACAACTTATTTAGGGAACATGGATTGATATAGGAAAAGATTTTGTTTTTTAAAAAAAACATTATTACACCAAACATACACTAAAAAGAGATATGAATCTAAATAAAAATACATTTTCAAGAAACTATTTTGCAAAAAAAAATCTTTTGAAATATATCTCTACCCAAAAAAACTTATTGAAACAATTTTTAAATATTTATAGGATTTAAATTATATTTGAATGTATAATTTTTCATATCAATTAACTCCTTATCACTTAATCAATCTATCCATCACATCTCTATTGAAAAACCAATTAACCATAAGTTATGATTTTTTTTGCGTAATTATGAATCGTTCATGTATAATTCTGAAGGCATGATTCCATTTTTGTAAATGAATTAAATTTCCAATAAGTTATTAAGAATCATTTTTATTTTTTATCAAGTTGTTTTGTTATGAAGGATGACTGCATTTTCAATAGAATATTTTACGGAAATTTCTTACAATGACTGACCAACGTTTTCCATATTAACAAATTTTAAGGTAAGAAAATTTAACGATACATAGTATAAATATAAAAATTATAAAAAATCATCATATTTTCACAAATTCATAATTTGTTGTAGACATAAATACAATTAACGATAATAAAAATGAATTATTTAAAAATATAAGGAATAATGGGTCTATACAAGACAAGAGGAAACTATTAACAAAAAATTATACCATATGAGAAAAAAATATGAACACTCATCACTAATAAAAAAATAATATTTAAATTCTTACATCTATATTTCAAAAATAAATCATAAGTTTGGTTATTAATGTTGATAAATTGATAGTTTGGAATATAACAGGTGTGACCTGATAATCATTGAGAGGGTTGACACCACCGAAAACTAAAATTAGATAGTTCTACTAATTACCAAAAAAACTAGGGAGTCACATAATATAGAAATAAAATTAATTACATAACTAAATGACATAAATAAAAGAACCACCAATATTAAATGATGACATGAAAATGAAATTTAACAATGTTTACTCTTATAAACCATGAAATATCTTCTTAAGAACCAAAAAAATAATCCCAAAAAACATTATTTAGTTTCACCTTTGAAAATATAAAATAATTAGTATAAATCATATGATAATCAAAATTATATAGAGAGATTTCGAAAAACATTAAAAAAACCCATATGATGTTATTTATACTATAATAAGAACAATACCATGAAAAAAGAGGTGATTTAATGATGAATTCGTTAAAAAATATTAGAAAATTCCTAACGATTGTTAGGGGAAAATATAGAGATAACAATAGAGAGGAAATTTAGAGGAGGAATCCTTATAATATATTAGTATGAGAAATAATCCATATATATATATTGAAGCATATAGAAGGAGGTAAATAATAATTTAGGAATTGTCCCATAAAGAGGATTACATCGTTTTTAGATAGGATAGATATGATTGAATAATAATATAGGGGTAAATAATAAGGATAAAATTGATATATATATATATGATGAAAGTACAAATTATGGGAAAAGAGTCACATATTCGAGGTTATAAAGAACACAGTATAGACCCCAAGGTTACCCACCCCACAAATCTATATTTCTTAGTACCTTGTTATGTAGAGCTAGGTTCCCAATGTCACCTGCATTGTCAGGGATATTGGTTCGACCAAATGGGGCATTCCCATGAATCCAAACCGTGTACTAAACCCTTAAATATAAACCAAAATACCAATGATATAATCTAATAGCCTCAAATTTGATTATTGAATTCTCATATGAGGGATGATCAAAACACATTTAGATAAAAAAATTTAAACACGACCATAACATCATTGTATAATGTTCTGAAATGTAAAATGACTAGTTTATGTGTTTTTAAATTGGGGTTCCCTTTCCCAAAATATCAAAATATATGTATATTTTTAGACTCTAATAGACAAATACTCTATCTAGAATTGTTATTTTTATATTCCCATATCATGAAATCTAAAAAATTATTTTTTATATACATATACTACAATCATACAAAACAACGCTCAATCATATCCTTTATAAAGTGATAATTATTCTAAATTTACATTTCCATTGAGTAATGAATTTTTTATTTATGTTTTTATTAATAGTTCTCAAGTAATTACACTTTATAGTAATAAGATATTTCACTTCAACCCCAAATTCCCAAATCTATCACTTCATCTATAAGAATAGTGTGTAAGATTTAGTTATTATAATGTATTTATCAAAGAAATTTCACAATAAAATATATCATTTCTCTTTTATTATCTCAAAAATTCAAATTTTTTCCTTGATAAAATTTATAAGAAAATATATATTTATTCATCAATTGAACTGGTCTTATTTATATATGTAAATTCCAATAAATCATACTGTGATGATGCATTATAATGAAAACCAAAATTCCCTAATCCTTTAATAAATTATACTATAATTGTTTTCTTATTTCAAGTTTATTTCATTATGAATGAGGTACCTTGTGGAATTATATTTTTTAAACACTATATGTAGTCTTTTTTCTATTATGTATAGTATGTTCCCAATTATTTATTTGTATTAATTTAAATTGGACTATTTTATATAATAATATTCTATAAATTCCCTCTAGGATGAAATTGATGTCATTATAAAATTTTAATGATTCATTTCATACCTCTTTAGGACATATTTATTATATTTATAATAGTAAATAAATATACTATTAATTAATTCAATTAAGTGAAATAGATATGAAAATTTAACTTCACTAATCTTTTATATTTTGAAGTCATGCGAATTAGATTCATGAAAATTCATTAATTAAACAACATTTGATCAATAAAATATTATTTAACTAACAAATATAATATTTAAAATCAATTTATCTCCATAAAAAAATACATAGGTTATGATTAACTCTAATATGTGTAAAAAATTTCTCTCTCAAGCATTGAACTAGTTTTAAATATCATTCTCTTTATGCCTAAATTTTCACATACAACAAATTATTTGATTGATAAACTGTTGTTTCATATTCATGATCATTAAAACAATCATGATACACATTATGAAATTATACCTTATGTAATCCATTATGGAATTTGGATTATATATAAGTTAAAAAAACATAATCCTCATTTTATCTTACATGGACATAAACAGTGTAATCTATTCTATTATAGTCCTAAGAGAATATAACTCATCTACATCTATTACATTAATGATATATTATAATTTTCATAACATTTTCTTGTTTTTTACATATATTTTATCATTCTCCACTTGGGTTAACACAAAACCCCATTTTATTATAATATCATACTTTCCTTCTACTCTCAAATCAACGAATGATGTCAAAATTATTCTTAATTTAGTAACTCTATTCATTCATTACTCTAATCCAAAATAAATATTTAATAGTTTCAAAAAAACATAGGATTTAACTATGCTAAGAGAGATGTTTGGTGTAATTATTTGATCCTTATACTTTATAATGGAGTTATCTGGTCACTAATGATATTATACATATAAATTTAGGCCATTTTTGTTTGTCTCCCTGAAGTTAAGGAAATCAAATATGTTTCCCTATCATCGTTTTATTTTCAAAAAAATAATAACCATCCTCATATTCTTCCCCTGATATGATCATCTTGATATCAAAATCATATGGAATTTCATTAATATTTATTTATTAAATATTCATCATTTATATACTAGTATCATTTAATATTTTAATTAATTTTTCTATAATTTTATTGAATCATCTATAAACTATTATATTTGATGATGTGTCAAGAAATATAACTTCCAATCAAGAACATTCAATCATTTTATGTCCATTTTTATGTTTATATTTATTAATTTTTATCCAATTATACAAAAGTATAACTATGTTGGAATCTTCCTGAATAAATACTCACACGTAGTCTTTGCTTCTCTTGGATATGAAAGATGGTTTTTTTTTTCTGTAGATCAATTTCATTACAAATTCCTTTAAATATGTCTCTATTAAATACTTCACAATTAATATAAATTATTTGATGTTGGTAATTATCATGGACCACCTATAAACTACACCTTTTTGTTGAGAATCCCTTACTGAAGAATGTTTGTTTATCATACCATACTTTTTAGGATACTCTTTCAGCTTTTAATTTTAATAATAATTCAAATTTATTTTTAAAATTATATAATTTATAATCAAATAATATTTTTCACAATTCTATGACAACATGTTTTTAAACTAAACAAATAGAACATATGCGGGAGCACTATCACCCACATAATCATTCTATAATAATTAATGGTAAAGAACTAACACCCCTTCCTATCATTACATCAGAGAAATATTAAGATATAAAAATCAATATTCAATAATTATATAAAATTTATAGACATATTTTGATTTATATTATAACTATTATGAATAAAATTTAACTATTGGAAAAAATCACATATTTGAGTATAATCAATTAATTTTATAGGGATATCATGAGCTCAATCATACACCAACACAAAATCTATGGACTTTTGGTTCAAATGTAAAATATTTTTATGAATTTCTTTTGTTAATACTCATTATAATGTAAATAAATGTATTTTCATCTAACAATGATGTGGAAATTACCCTTTTTTTCTTCATTTTCATCAAAATTCCACCATCCCATCCATTAATGGTGTAAGAAAAATTGATTTAATTTATTTCATAGCCTATGTCAAGGAAATGAATTAAAATTAATAAGACAAATCAAGGCCTTTCACTACCCTTACAACCATGTGCCTCATCTCATTAACTATAATTTTATAAACTTAAAATTATAATGATCTATATGAAATATTTTTTCCCATGTGATATGCTATTTATTTTATATACATGATAAATTTTGTAAAATAATTGTTCCCCATTATATAGGAAATGAAAATATTATCATGATTCCTTATTACTGTTAATAAATTTGTTTTAATGTAATTTAAAATGGAATGTTTTTATCAAATGGAATATTTTTTATCCATGTCCATTACTAAATCTATTTTTGTGATGTATAGACTAGTTTATCATCCAATTATATTTGACTAATTTTATATCATAGGAATATAAATTTATTTTCTATTTTTATACCATATGATGATCACTACACCTAAAAACTTCATCAACATTGAGACTCTATTATAACGTTACATTACATTATTATTATTAAATACATGTATTTGTCTCCATATCCATAGATAAAAAATTTTATTTTTTTAAAATATACAAAGTATATGAGTTTATTCTTGTTTGTATTCTATTATCTTATTCCCTAATTTGAATCATAGCTATAGAACATATATATTGAGTATTAACCTTCTTTATTCAATAATAATATTTATTCCTTGGTTTATTTTTTTCTTCATATTTTCATTAATTCTCTAAAAAACTATTTGATTTTTTGGGTTTCATCGAATTCCATATTCTATACAACCACAATGATTATAGATTCACATTGTCCAAAACAATATATTCTTGTTATCAAAACAAACATATAATTTCCTGTTTTATTGAATTATTCTTTCAATGAAGACAATAATCAAATATCTTCATCAGATCAAAATAATTTTCCATCAAATATTTCACATCCTTTATAAACAAATCTCACAAATCAAAACTAGATTTAAGATGCTCTATTTATTTTTATCCTTTCACAATACACCTATTATTTTTCTATTAAGATCCATGATTCATTTAACTTGATATTTTTTGTAGAAAAAATCTATCCATAATATGTGATATTTATATTTTATTTGGAGGTTGGGCACAACAACTTTATCTACGTTTTACTAATTTTCATATTTGAGATATTTTTCTAACTACAAAATAATACTTCTATTATTATACTTTATATATATAGTGATTGGAATCAGGAATACCTCCATTTTAATTCTTTATATCGACCTCTATAAATCTAATTTTTAGTATATAATAAAAGTCAGTATTAAGGTCAAATAAGACCCTAACTTCCTTAGGTACATCATATCTTATTTTATAATGTTGTGGTTTACCTATAATAACAACATGAATTTTTTCATCGAGGTATTTAAGGTACTAAATTTCATCAACTTTTGTTTCTTCTACCAATCACCCCATAGTAAAGGAAAATATTCCTTCTTGAAGAATTATTTATATTAAATATTCCTGACATTCACAGCCTTTGATTTTTTGTGTATGAATTCATCATCCTATTCATCATCACAAAAATTATTTTCCCACAATATATTTCGGTTTCCATCTATTTAACATTAAAAGAAATATTAATTCCATGGTTACCCATGAAATTTCCTCCCATTATCAGATATGGGAGAAATCACCACTACCTATGGGAGAAATCATCACTACCTATGTGTTGATAATGGTTCCCATTATCAACTTATTTTTCTTATAGATCAAACTTCATGAAATGCAGCTTCATTTACACAAACACCACTACCTATGTGTTCACCTTTCTTATGGATGAATATAATTGTTACTAATAACATTTGGGACAAGTGTTTTGTATATTATTTAGAATATAACCTCTCATGTATCATTTTCCTAGAGAATGAAAACTACATTATTGGATCTCTGTGGAAATATTTATATAATATACTTCATAATCATGAAATAATTATTTATTTCATTGATTATGTCTATGTCATCCACAATCAAGTTCACTAAATAAAATAACACATTAACATATTCACCCTGGTATAAAAATAGGCCCATACATGATTTCTAAAAAAAATGTTCTTTTATACACCATGGGATTTTATTTATAAATAATTAGAAACTTTTTCCATATAGTGAATCAGTGTTTTCATCACTTCACCATTATAAATATTTTGATAGAAAAGTATACCAAACACATATTCATTACTTTGAAATTGAAATATTCTTATTTATATTCTCATTATGATTAAATTACACTTCTTATTCCATCTATAATTTAATTCATATGTTCTATAATGTCTCCAAGGTACAATGATTGAATGTATTTTCAACTCAAGTTACTCCATATTTGAATTTTTTTCCACCAAAGAGTTGAACCCATTATCATTATGTACCACTGCCATTGATTTTATGAAATATATCTATTTTTTTAATTTTTTTTCTCCAATATAACATGTTGATCACACATATTAAAAATACTGAGAGAAGGAGTTAGTGAATTTTATTATGTCGATTTAAAACAGCATATACCGAAAATAATGTCCCCTGATTAGTTATAAAACTCATATCTCCCTCATAATAAGGTATATCAGTAATTAATAATTTAAATATAGTCAAAATCATTTTACATGGTTCCATTATACATGGATAATCAAAGGATTATACCCACACACACACAAATATTATAATACACTTAAAATCACTATACATGTTGATCATAATTATAATTTAAAGTAGATATAATTATTCTATGGTTTTATATCCCTAAAACTAATTTTTAAATATTCATTTATTATTTGAATTATCAGTGGTCTTATAAGATAAAATCCTTGAACAACCTTGAAAAAATTATATAAATTAATGCAAGATAAGTATAGATATTTGGATAATCAGAATCAAAATGATGAATCACCAAAAAATTATAAAAAGGTGAAATATTGGAATTATTTTATTTTAATTCATTAAATTTTATAGAAAAACACTATTTTTTATAAATTATACATAATTCTCTCTAACTCCTCTTATCTCTTTCTATTTATGAAGAAAATTTGGAATCTACCAATGTATATTCTCTTTGTTTGTGATCATCTCCTCATTATCATAAATTTTAATTTCCTAAAATCGTATTATTTTTTCATATATATAAAAATAATGTTTCTATAAAATGAAATCTGATCTTATGTTTGAATATAATCCACAAAATACATGAGTCGTTCTCCCATAAAATATTATATGTTTTTACCTATTTAAAAATAAATATAAATTTACTTGGAAAATTTTAATTAATACCCATGATATTTTTTCATGTGACATAACATCTTTAAATATATCTTCCTCTATTTTTATGAAAACTACTTACTCTTATATATTCCAAAAAATAGATAATTAATTATATATATTAGATATAAACTCTAATGAAATATCAAAAAACCCAACAAAGATTCCACACACACTCTTAAAAGTAAATATTTCATTTTGTACAAACATTAATATTTTTATTATATATCACATAGATTAGTATTACATAGTTTCAAAGTCTACTAAATTGAAAATTGTTATTGGAATTTAATATTATATATTAGAATACATAATAAAAAAAACTAGATGATCCTACAGGTTAATATTTTTTATCCCCTATACTAATCATATATATCTCTATAAAAATAAAGTAACTCTTATATTCCATTTGAATCATCATATTTGATATTATAAATAATTATATTAATAATATATATGGTAAATGATCTCCATCTTCTTCAATACTTTCAAAATCTATATGACATCAATCTAAAATTATTAAAAGAGTCATATAACTTATTTCTTCTATACAATATATCCAAAAATAGTATGCTTATTTTATTATAAAAATATTGAATATTTGTGTACACTAAATATACCATCAATCATGCATGATATTTTTTACTTTGGAATAGAACATTATAGTTTGTTTTTATATTATTATTCAAGTTAGTCACTAGATAATGATTGGTGATAGGAGATTTTATTTTTCCTTATTATTTTTTGTAATGGAAATCATCATATACCCTAATGAAGGACTCATAGTAAAGGCACCAAAATCATCCATAGTTTAACATAGGTTAGTGATTAGTTCATTTTCATAAATATATGGGTCATACACCCCATTAGATCCCAAAAATCTCACCCTTAACATAACCATAATGGATATAATCATAGAAACTCACTTTTTATATCATATAATATTAATATTTGTTTGTCCA
The DNA here is from genome assembly GCA_963277665.1 of Viscum album. Lineage (NCBI taxonomy): Eukaryota > Viridiplantae > Streptophyta > Magnoliopsida > Santalales > Viscaceae > Viscum > Viscum album. The sequence goes on from OY728131.1 coordinate 1,200,487,335, forward strand.
ATCACAAATCATTCATGATATTGTCCATTTTGGAATCTAACCACATGGTTATTATTTACCTATATATTACTTCCCTTCACTAGAAAGAGCATCAGGATTAGAGAGTAAATTTAATGTTATTATATTGTTTAAGTAAAATCATCTCATGACATAAAATGGGACTCTTTTTAAAGGAATATGATTCACCTGAAATGGGAATTGGGGGGGGGGGGGTAGTTATTCCATTTTCACAAATTGAAGGGTAGTGAGAAAAATATAGTTCCAATAGTGTCTAACCATTCATATTCTTCTAGTCCAAAAAAAGATGTATAGTTTGTATGAAAGATTATAAAAAAATGAATCAAATTACTAAAAATATTATAGAAGTTAATAACACTATATAATCACTCAGTACATGATTAACTTTTATAATCTTAGTACAAAAGGTTTTAGGACATGCTCGATTAATATATATACCTATTGATGTTAAAATATATCCTTTATAAACTTTATTGAAGTAGCTTTAAATATTCTATACCATTAGGGTAGTTTATAAACATAATAGTCATTAAAAAATGTATTGTTCCATTTTATTAACTCATATGAAAAATAAAAAACAAGAACTTATATACCAAATAAACTGTAGTACACAACATAATAATTTTATTTAAACATTTTAAATCATTATGTAACTAAAATATAAATGATTATCTTAATGTGATTTTCTGTAACGCCCTGACCCCAGTTACCCAGTGTCGGTGCATTATTATGTAACCTTTGTATGACCACAAAAGATCATGTCTCAAAAGACTGATTAGTTTAGTAGCCTTGGAAACACTAGATACATTTATAAATGTTACATTACTTCATAAAGTGAAAAACTACAATAACATAGTCTCCATAGTTCACACTCATATCCCCTTCAGACTATCCCTGCAGGTTAGTCATAAAATATTTCTTCATATCCTGGTAGAATAAAACATAGAAAGGGGTGATCTCAGATGCTCAGTAAGGATAACAATATAGAGGAAACTTTCATAAATAAACATAAACATTTAAGTCAAAGTATAAAAAAAACAAAAGCCTTTTAATCTTGAACTTTAGCATAATATGGAAAAAATAAAATGAAGTAATTCCATTTACTTATTGACATGGATATTCTACTAGTCGAATAATCACATGAAATATCAATAACCACTTTAATACTGATGGAATGCATAATGCCAGACTATCATAACCACGTAGCCAAGGCCTCATGCCAAGAATACAAATAATATTTTGTCAAGGCCTCATTCCATGACACTATTTTGTCTCATGTTACCTACCGATTAATCGAGGAGCTATAGTGGGCTCCACCCATCACATACTAAGTCCAATGCATTCCTTATATGAAAAGGTTTAGACATATCATAAACCATAACATAATTGTATCACATAAAACATGCATAATGGAAACATCAAATTTCCGCATTTCAATCAAAAGATCTAAATACAACACCTTGATATGATTAAACCATTTTCAATACCAAAATAAAAGAAACGTAAAACTTGGTATTTATTTTTCATTTTAAAAAATGTTATGGCTTGTAGAGGAAGCCGAAACTCAAATAATGGTCATCACGGTGGAGAAGTCGTTGTCGCCGCATACGTAAGACAGATACCATTCAATTTTTTCGTTTAGTAAAACTCTTCATATAAAAATATTCCATTTGAATAAACATAAATTAAAAGGGTTTTATACAACTTATTAAAGAAAGTTGTGTATAAAACAAAATATGCCTCAATGAAAGGAGATTGTGATGAAGTCTCTTACCTCGTATCTAACTTGACTCGATCATTCTTTAATCTCCTGAATAATAAACTAGAGTTAATTTATAATTTATTAAGAACCTTTTTAAAGTTCATTATTCCTTTTATATCACTTATTACCATGTTATGAACATTATGTAATTATTTAAGTTAATAACGATCGTTTTGTCGATCTTTGGTACTTGAGTCAAAAATAAACTTCTTATAATTACAAGTTGTTCATGTGGTAAAATATACATTATATCCAAGAAATATATTAATGATTTAGAAATCATATATATAATATATATTCATTATATACATGAATTTATAATATTACATAACATTTAGAGGTAATAAAAGAAATGCACCGTTCATGGAGACGGTAAGCCATACGAACACATGAACGCTACATTAATTTCTATTTAGTATTTAATGGAATGAAATCATAATGATATAAAAGTATATTATAATTCTAGTATAATATCATATATAATATTATTAACTCTATCATTTATACATCCCACATATGGCATTAACGATTCAAATCACTTTGAGGGGGCGATAGTCCGCACTTCCTAAAATGAAATTATCATGTTTACCCGCAATGGAAATCATAAATGTATGACATAAATGAAAAACACAGAAGCATAAGGAAAACATAAACATAATATATATCATATATAAATATAGTGACATATTAATGGTCCCCGTGAGATGTGTTAAAAGAATATTGAACAATCATTATTTCATGAGGCCGTAATTCTCCACCCACTGAAATAGTATGTTCTTTAACCATTAGACGAAAGTGTGTATAAGTGTAAATAATATCCTTCTCATAACAAAATCATAGTATATTTAATATACTTGTGTTGTTACAAAATAAATGAATAAAAAGATTTTAAGGGGTTGGATAAGCAAAATAAAACAAATGAACATAAGAGAATATATTACCTTAAAATCGGGTAACTCTTTTTGATTTGAGCCAAAGGATTCCTTGGGAAGTCTTCTGCCAAAAGTGAGGATTCTAGGAGTAATAGAGGGAATTTTATAGAGTATTTGGACAGTGTTTGGCCAAGACAAATGGCTTTGAAGGTTGAATAAGGTGGTAGAGGTGGGGGCCTTTTATAAGAGGAGAGGAGGGGCACTCTTGGAAACTCATGAAATGTTACATTATTATGTAGTGCTTTTCAGATTTCAAAGTTACCACAATTATATATTTAGAGGATAAGGTGATAAGGGTTATAAATATACTCATCCAATAGGTATTTTACAAGTGTAATTCTTATATTTTACATTAGCTGTTCATTTTATTTAAATCGTTAATTAATGAGGTAATTGCTGCATCATCATGGTGTCATAAATAAATTTTTTTATTTAATGACTAAAAATTATAAAAAATTACCATGATGTAGGAAATATTTTTATATTTTCAATGAATATTTATAGTCGAAAATGTAACTTATATAACCCCATGTAATGATTGTTTTAGTAAAACAACACATGTTTATGACAATTTTATTTTTACTTTAAATAAAAAGTTATTAATGTCATTTTTTAACCCAAGTGGCTCCATGGGGTCCCCAAGTTGACCCATGAATTTTCTTGGTCGGACATGACTCATCCAATAAGGGTAGGACATGTTTAAAGGTAATTTCATATCATTATAACATTATATTTACCATAGACTACACTAATTACCTTTAATCGCGATTAATAAAACTTAAAAGTTACTACTCACCAAAAATTATTTTCTTCCCGTTGAACCAAATTTTATTTACTAATGAAAACCATGTATGTTGTATTTTTGAAATTCAATTCATAGAAGTGGTAAAGTCTCATTTAAACGAAAAATTAGTTTTTTAACTACCACTTAGTGGTTTCACTATTAATCAAAAATTGATGTTTTTCAGAAAAATACAAAAAATTAATGCTAAGATATATTTGATATACCAAATTAAAAAATAAAGTCTATTTTAAAAAATTAAAAACATATAATTTGAATTAATTAATTTAATAATTAATTCCCGCTGTCAAAGAAAGTAGCTTGTTTTTAAGAAACAATATCAATCAAAAGATTGACAAATGTTTATATCCAATTTCAAAGTGAAATTACTTATAATGACCCCCATTGGATAGAATGGTTAAAATATATTCTAATTATACGTTAAAACAACTCAATCGTATAATTTATCACTATATATTATTTTGATTAAAAAGTTGTTTTTATGTATTTTTCAATATTCATCGAAAATTAGTTGTTTTCAGAAAAATACCAAAAATTCAACATATGATAATTTTGATATTGAGAATCTAAAAATGAAGTCCATTTTGAAATATAAAACTTATATAATTTCAAAAAGTGGGTATTAGTATTCATAACTTCTATTTTTATTTGTCAATGTGTGCTAGAATCTCAAACTTGCGTACAATTCAAGCTTTTGCATTATTGAAAGAGAAGCGTAACATGAAAGCTTGGGGTGTTACATTGTATCCTCATTCAATAAATTTTATCCTCGCAATTTGAAATTGTTCTTTGAAAATAAAATGTTGAAAGTAGAAAATACCTTTGTGGAAAACCCATATGAAAAATAGGGATAATAAAATTTAGCCTTAATAAGAGGGAATGTGAAATGAAAAAGTCACCACTAAATTATGATCTCGATTAAAAGAACATTGGTGGAAATTAGAGACACATAATTAGAGTTAAAAACTAAATATCTGTAGGGATTTATTGAGGTCATCAGTCACAAACAAGTGTAAAATTGAGGGCCTCAAAGCCTTCAATATATGTTGATTTAAAATATCATCAGTTCAACAAAACATAAGGTATTAGGATAACACATTTTATTGTTTTAATATCTCTTTCCTAATGTTTATGAATTAATTTATTCATAGAGTAAGAGATAGGTGTATATATATATATTCTTGAAAAGTAGAGTTTCAACCTTCAACTAATTTCTACCACAAACTCATTTTTCACTCAAAAAGACAATAGAACATAAAAATATTATATTCACCATAATCGTACAAGGTTCAAAATATTAACACTTACCATTTAGATTAGGAAAACTATTTTGTAATAACCAGGGACTTCCTGTAGGCTGGTGATAGGTAATAAAGGCCTATTGCACTATGAATTTGGGTTAGATTTTTGCAGCTTTGTCTGACGTGATGGGTTATCCCCCAACCTACAAGTTGTCCTTTTCCTAAAACTATTGTATTATAATATTCCGAAAATAATCTTCAAGAATGTTTTAACCTTAAAAAATACTATCCAAAGTTAATCTTAATCCATTACAACCTTTATAGTTATCCAAAATACCTCTTTCCAGACTTCCTCTAAAAGGTCTCTAAATTCCAAAAATCAATTAATCAGATTCCCCAAACAAAGTAAAGTTTCTATTATTTTCGCATACTAATAAAATTATTAACTTCATCATATTAAAACCTGAATGAAAAAACAAGTACTGTAGTACAACCCTTATATATATCACATTATTCTTATAATGAGAACATAATCCTTGAGTCCAAAAAAATACAATAATTATTCCACTTTAACTATAGTAATATCATTAGATTGGCCTTGATCCCTTGGACTTTTCTGAGGTATGTTTCTCTAACAGTTTGGACATTGAATTTCATAATGCCCCATTTCCCGACAATTGTAGCATTCAACATTGATACCCTCTTTATTTCCCTTGAAATCACGATCCTAATGACCTTTTTCTCCACATTTATAACTAACTCCCATTCGTTTTAGGCAAGTACCGTGGTGATTCTTCCCACAATTATTGCATAATGGAAAATCCTTGTTTCCTTTTTTCCCTTTATCTGTCTCTTGTTCCACCATTCTCTTTTTTCACTTTATTTACTTTGTTGTCATAAGATTTAGAGAATTCATTTTCTGTCTTGAGAGCACATGAGACAATATCATCGTATGACGATAAATATTGTGAGACTAAGGCTCGACGGAGAAATAGTTTTAACCCATCAAAGAAATGATCAATCATAATTATTGGGTTACTTATATAATCTTATGCATGCCTTGCTAACTTGGTAAATTTAGCCTCATACTTTGCGACATTCTCATCCTCCTTTTGTCTCAGACTGAGAAAATGCCTTTCCATATCTGCTCGACGGTCACGAGGAAGTATTATACTATGAAAAGATCTTTGGACTCTCTCCATTACATACTTGATACTTCTTCATCTTACTTTGTATTTTGAATCAATGACCACCATTGATCCACATCTCCAGAGAAGCTGTAAACTTCCATGACAACTTTTTCCCTTTTACAAAACCCTAAAACATGAAATATTTTCTCCAGGGAATTTATCCATCGCTCAACTACTAAGGGATTTGTACTCCCATTGAATGTTGGTGGTTGTTGCCTCCTGAAGCGGTCTGACATTGATCCTCCACGTTGCGGATCAGGGTGCTCCATTCGAGTAAGTTCATTATTCATAACCTGAGTGAGTTTTCCCTATATGGTGATAAGTTGATCAGCACCAGTTGTATCACCAGCTCCATTATAATTATCTTGAGTAGGAGGGAAATCCCTACTTGGAGTGCGTGCATTGATACGATTTCCATTCCTTCCACTAGGTTCCATTTCTAAACAATATCATAAACTCGATTAGTTAATGAATCAAAATACAATATAAAAAACTTGAAAAACACCTAACATAAATTGAACAGTTTATGGATACAATCCATAATCATAAAAATGTTTTCATTGAGGAATTATATACTCATAAACCCTTCATAATGGTTTGTAATGAAAATGTGAATTATCCTAAGAATATCTTCTGAGAGTGTTGTAACCAAGAGTGCAGCAAGGCCCGTTGTCATGCACCAGTTCCCATTCGAGTCTAGATCAAAGCGGTGTTTTTGGGTTTTACCACTAGGTACATCTGTTCCAGAGCCACCTCTACCCGCTCATATCTAGATAGGGATGTATTGCTCGGAAAACTCTTAAAATCTCTATAATACCAAGATTCTAGGAAGTTCTTCTATACTAATCCTCAAATTATATCATAGGGTTATGTTCTCTAATCAGAGTATATCTAAATCTAGCTTCGAAGGATAGTACTAAACTGCCTCTAATAACAACTGTAACGTCCTGACCCCTGTTACCCAGAGTCAGCGCATTATTACGTAACATTGGCATTCTCACAAACATCAAGTCACGAAAGACCGATTAGTTTAGTAGCCTTTGAAACACTAGATACATTCATAAATGGTACATTACATCATAAAGTGAAAAAATACAATAACATAGTCTCCATAGTCTACACTCATATCTCCTTCAGACTACCCCTACAAGTCAATCATAAAATACTTCTTCACATCCTGGAAAAATAAAACATTGAAATGGGTGTGATCAGATGCTCTGTAAGGATAACAATATAGCGAAAACTTTCATAAATAAACATAATCATTTAAGGAAAAGTATAACTAAAACATAATATTTTTAAAATTGAACATCAGCATAATATGGCAAAAATAAAATGAAGTAATTCCATTTACATATTCACATGGATATTCTACTAGTTAAATAATCACATGAAATATCAATAACCACTTTCATACTAAGGGAATGCATAATGCTAGACAATCATAACCACGTATCCAAGACCTCATTCCAAGACTACAAATAAGATTTTGTCAAGGCCTCGTGCCAAATAACTAGTTTGTCTAATGAGACCTACCGATACATAGAGGAGCTATAGAGGGATCCCCCATCACATACTATGTCCAATGCATTCCTTATATGAAATGGTTTAAACAAATCATAAACCATCACATAATCATATAACATAAAACATGCATAATGGAAACATAACATTTCCACATTTCAATCACAAGATATCAATAAAACACATTGATATGATAAAACCAGTATCAATACCAAAATAAAAGAAAAGTAATACTTGTTATTTATATTTCATTTAAAAAAATGTTAATCTCTTTTATAGGAAGCCGAAACTCAAATAATGGTCACGGTAGTGGAGAAGTCATTGTCTCACATATGTACGACAACAAAAAATTCCTTTTTGTAATTTAGTAAAATGATTCGTATAAAAATATTCCATTTGAATAAACATAAAAGTCATAGGGGATTATACACTGTATAAAAGAATGTTGTGTATAAAACAAAATATGCCTCAATGAAAGGAGATTGAGACGAAGTCCCTTACCTCATGTACGAATTGACTCGATCACTCTTTAATCTCCTGAATAATAAACTTGAGTTAATTTATAATTTTATAAGAACATTTTTCATGTTAATTATTCCTTTTATATCACTTATTATTATGTTATGAAAATAATGTAATTATTTAAGTTAACAACAGTCGTTTTATCGATCTTTGGTAGTTGAGTCAAAAATGAACTTCTTATAATTACAAGTTGTTCATGTGGTAAAATATCCATTATATCCAGAATTATAATCATTATGTAGATATCGTATATATAATATATATCTATTATATACATGCATTTATAATATTACATAACATTTAGAGATAATAAATGAAATGCACCGTTTATGGATACTGTAAGCCGTACGTATGCATGAATGCTACTTTCATTTCTATTTCGTATTTAATGGAATGAAATAATAACGATATAAAGGTATGTTATAATTATAGTATAATATAATATATAATATCATTAACTCTATCCTTTATACGTCCCACATATGACATTCATGATTCAAATCACTTTGAAGGGGCGGTAGTCCGCACTTCCTAAAATGAAATTATCGCGTTTACCCATAATGGAAGTCATAAATGTAGAGACCGAAAGCATGACTTACATGGAAATTACATTACATTTTAAAAATAATTATTACATAACAAAAACAGAAACCAAAGGAACATAATAGTTTAGTGCCTTTGGAAACTTGGAACATAATATTCTAATCTTGGTGAAAGATCCTCAACATCTCCCATAAAAATCTTTCCTTCTGTTCTTACCTAAAACCTTTCATTATATCCTGGGGATAAGAGAACAAAAAAAGGGTGAGCTCAAATGCTCAATAAGGGTAAGCATGGATAAAATAAAACAAATCATATAGATTTGAACTTAAAAACATGAACATAATGTTTAAACATCAAAATCTTGAGCAATGACATAAAACATGGAAGTACGTAATGCGTAGATCATAAAGGAACATCAATCATGATAAAATAGCATGGCAATAAAACATGTAATTGTGGAAACCATTAATCAAATGACATGATTTCCATGGAATCCAAGGCATTTCCTCCAAGACCATCTTAGTGGACAAAGTCCCTTTCTGAATTGAGTTCACTCCTCATTCTAGTCCTATAACACTGAACAGGATTAACTTACCATTCCAACCATGTCTATCTCATAAGATATAAATCCTTACCCAATGAGTTGGAGGGAGATATAGGTCCCACAAATCTCATAATGAAATCATTCTTACTTGTGCCACAAAATAAACATACATCATTCATAATATCCCAATAAATAAAAAGGGTTTCATAAAAATCATCCCATCATCACATAATCCATATAAAATAAATGGATATCATTTCATAATAAGAAAAGTGAAACCATGTAAATCATAGAGACATTAAACATGAAACATACACATATGAAATAATGTCATCTTATATGGATAATGGATTTGATAAAACATTTGAAATGAATTCTTGAGGAAAATATCTTTTCTTCCTCAAAATCATTTTCTTTTCACAAAATTACATGCACTTTTAAAATAACAGTATTTTGTTGAAAGTAGTCATAAAATATTTTAGAGTAAACTTCATGAAAATTCAGCGTTATGAAACCATAAAAATCCATTCACGCTATATAAGTTAAAAAAACATTCTTCCCTTACTTTTTTCGAAAAAGTTAAAAAGTACCTCGTACGAAAAACGACAAAAGATTCCTTTCATATCATTTATTAAAAACTCACCGAATGGTAAAATTGGATTTAAACATTGGTAGGTTGATGTAAATAATATAACATATTTAGGAAACGTGGATTTGGATGATAAAATACACCCTAGTAGATACCAAAGTATAAACAATCTCGGATAAAAATGAGATTGTGATATTTTCCCTTACCTTAGGTCCGATATGCTTCGTATGGATCTGAAACTCCTGTATAATGATTTAAATAATTCCATTGACTTTTTAAATAAGCATATTCATTGTTATGATATCATATATTCTTCACTTATGACTTTATATTACCTGTTCTTTTGTAAATTCAATGTAAAAGCAGCGTTTTGGGTAAAATCATTTCATTTATCGTATGTGTTTCGACTTGTCATTATTGATATTATTACATATATCATGATTTAAATAATTCCAGAATTTAAAACATGATTTATATATAATATATATTCATCATATACATATATATTATAGATCGATAAAAGGAATTAAAAACACCGTTCATGGAGACGGTAGGCCGTACGTAAGCATGAACGATGTTTTCGTTTCCCTGTTGAATTGAATGAAATTAAATAGATGAAATATATATATATACATAAATACAATAGAATTATTATGTCATATATTTCATTATTATTCATTATATATACTTTATAATCATTCTTGAATGGTTAATCATGGAAAATGAATCTCAACGTGTTCATGGAGACGGTAGTCCGTACGTACGCACGAGCGATGATATCATTCCCATGATCATGGAATTGTATTGGAGTGTATGTATACTATTTCAGAATCAATATCAGTTTAAAATAATCATATATAGTCATTATTTACACCATTATACCCATCCAAGTAAGGTGGTGGTGGAAAATAGATTACAACATGGCGTGGAGACAGTATTCCGTACGTACGCACGCGCGGTGATTTTGTTTTCCGTAGGATGGATAGATAGTGAAATAGGGTTATTTCATACTTATAATAACATATCAGTATATGAGTTATACTAATGTTATTACTTTATAATGAAACAACTAATGAAGAAGAAGTGGAAGAAGAAATAAAGTTGAAAGAATCGGTAACAGACATTACCTCTTCTTTGAAGCGCCTCTTTGAGACCTCCTCTTAGGGTACTAAAATTGCTCTTTGAAGAAGACCAGAACCTCTAGGATGTTTATATGGAATTGTAGAAGGGAATTTGGCAGAGGTTGGCCGAGAATTAAGGCTCAATGTGGTGTGAGGAAGAGAGGGCGGAGATGCCCTTTTATAAGGTAGGAGAGTGGGTCATTTGGAAAAACTAAAAATATTATTTTATTATAAAGTCATATTTGGTTTTTAATAGCTAAAAATTGAGATATTTCGATGCTAATGTGGGGATGGGTCGAAATTCATTCATAAAATATAATTTATACAAGTTTAGGTTTCTATTTTAACATTATCATTTAGATTTAACCTTAAGTTAAATAATTTTACTTTTACCGTGTCTTCTTGTTTTCTTACACTATAAGGTTAATAACCTTACTATAACAAGCCAAACGAACCCCAAGTTGTTTATTCGTAATATATATAACCGTATCTAGTTATTTGGACAAACCATTGATTTTTAGGAATAAAATAACAATTATTAATATAATATTTGTTTTAAAAACTATTTTATGTCAATTTTGACACTATTTTGTAATTGATTTTTGTTAAAATTATAACAGAATTATTAGTTCGAAAAAAGTTAACTAAATCAATACTAAAATGTCATATTATCCTATAAAATTAGTGAAATATAGAAAAAAATTCAAATTACATTTATTTGGGTATTTATAACATCAATTATGTCAATATTTCATTAATAAGATAATTACTGCATCATCTTTGTGTCATAAAAAAATTAACTTATTTAATGTATGAAAATTATAAATAAACTACCATTATGTAGGAAATAGTTTAATCTTTATAATGAATATTTATAGTATAATTTATCTTATGTATAACCATATATTGAAAATGATTTACTTATTAAACATTGATTTTAACTATTTTAACCCTTCTTTAAATAAATTAATATTAAATGTCCTAATCTAATCCAAGTGGGCCTAAATGGTCATATTTTATTCCTAAGGTTGTTTTTGGTCGAATTAAAATTATCCAATAGAATTAGGACATGTTTTAGGGTAATAATAATATCATTTTTACCCTTAATTATCCTATTTACTTTTAACCGTGGTAAATAAAAGTAAAAAAGTTACTATTCACCAAAAAATATTTTCATCTCATTGAACCAAATTTTAGTCCTTGATATTAACCTTTTTTCTTGGATTTTCAAAATTCCACTCACAAAAGAGGTAAAATTAAGTTTTATGAAAAATTCAGTATTTTAACTACCACTTAGTGGTTTCACTATTCATCAAAAAATGAAAGTTTCCAGAAAAATACCAAAAATTAGGCCTAATATATATTTGATATTATGAATTCAAAAATTATGTCTATTTTACCAAATTCAAAACATAACAATTGCATTAATTAATTTAAAAATTAATTCTCGTCGTCAAAACAAATAGCGTGTTTTTAAGAGATAATAACTATCAAAAGATTGACACTTGTTTATGTCTGGTTTAAATGTGAAATTACATCCAATGGACAAAATTTTATTAAATGGTAAAAATATATTCTAAATATACTTTAAAACCACTCAAATTAATAATTTATCACTATTAATTATTTCGATTAAAAAAGCTGTTTTTAATTAAAATTTAGTAATTTTCACTATTCATCGGAAAATGAAAGTTATCCGAAAAGTACCAAAATTTCACCCTAAGATAATTTCGATATTCCGAATCCAAAAATGAAGTCCATTTTGAAAGATAAAATCTATAAAATTTCAAAAATTGGGTATTACTATTCATAATGGCTAGTTCATAATAATATTATAATAATATATCGTTTAGTGAAACTCGGTATTGCTTACTACACACACTATCGAGGAAGGTCATTATTGCGTGTAATGAAAGCCAATTCAAGGATGCATGTTGTGAAAGATCCTTTTGGTGTTGCATACAACACAATACATTAATGAGATTAAAAATAATATTTTTCATACAATCTCGGGGTGTTACATTCTACCCCCCTTAAAATGAATTTCTCCCTCGAAATTCATCGGGATTATAAATGGTTTACTACTCGAATGTTTATTTAATAGAAACCCACATCGTAAAAAGGAATACCAAAACATGGTTTTAAAAACTATATTATGAAACTTAACAGTTACCCAAATTAACTTATCACTGGGTCTTCACATAGGAGAACATAAGAGAAAATTTGGATGTGGATGAAAAATCTAATCATCAAGTTCTGATGGAGAGTGGTAGAGAGCATGGATATAAAAAATACAACAATCATAATTCCATAAATTTTTGATGATCTAGGGTACCATCTGATTAATTGGATATAAGGGCACTAGGACAACAGTTTTTGTTTTCAAGATCATTTACCTAAAGTTGAAGAATTTGAATTAGAATAAACACTTACATTATTTTGGTACAATATCACTATTGTTCATGCCTTGAACAATTTCCACTTCATCTCTTAAAGAAATGAAGTTGAATGAGTTATTTGTGAAGTGTTAGTAGATTGTGTGATAGAATGACGGGTCATTCCATCTGTCTCAAATAAAAGGTTAGCAAAAGTTATCATATATGGTTTCTAAAATGGACTTATACTTCATATATCATACTTATTATTATAATAAAACTAGTTTATACTAAACATGGACTTCCTGCCAGCCAGTGGTCGGTGATAAAAGCCATTCGCACTTTGGTTGTGGGTTCAATTCCCACAGCCAAGTCCGACGTGATGGGCTGTCGCCCCTCCTGCAGGTTTTCCTTTTTCTAAAACTACATTACTATAACATCCCATCAATAATATCGAAAAAAGTTATATCCTTAAACAATAATATCATATTTCCAACATAATCCATTCTAATCATTATCTAAAATACTTCGGTCCATGCTCATAGTATAAAGAAAAAGATTACATGAAATGTCATCAACCAACCATCATTTATCCCCCATTATCTTGTTGGTCACATTATAATCATGTGAATACCTTAATCATGTATTCTATTGAAAAATGAATACCCATTAAACCTTAGTGAAAACATGAATGCTGTCAAAAGTTAACTCCTACCCAATACCAAAATCCAAAAATTATATATACTCAATCCATGATATGACCTTCCCCTTATATCAGTCATTAGATCATGAATACTATCAAACATTTAATTTTCTCATTATCCCTTAATTATGCGCATATCATCTACTTTCCCAAAATACTGGTACCATTCATCAACACTTTCAAAAATTAACGAAAGAAAATAGTGTAACAATCCTTAAATTTCTCTTTATTATATAGTACCATGATATTACTTATACAACATTACACTTTATAAACATGTAATCATTCCACTACCTTCTTAAACCATTGACCGAGCTTCAACAATTCATTCACTTCACATATCATTTGTAGTCTCTTCATCATCATCCACATAAATACTACCCATATGACCATGCTGATTCTCATTATGAGATTTTCTCTTAGGGCAGTGGTTTGCATAATGCCCGTATATTCCACATTTAAAACATTTAACCATTGTTGATGTCATATCAATACCATTATCCTCCTCCATGGTGTTAACTGAACCTTTTCATTTGCACTTACTGTCTTTATGTCCTTCTTTTACACACCCAAAGAATCTTCCAGTTCCTTTGAAACATTCTCCTTGATGCCTCTTCCCACATGATTTACATATGGGAAATTGAACATTCCTTCCTCTATGATCATCATGAAACTCCATCTTTCTCATATTAGCCGAGATAGGAAACGTAGCAAATTTCAGTTTATGAATCATATTATGAGATTGCTGATTCAACATAATAATTATTTATGGACTTCCAAATCCCATTTCATTTGGTTTCTCATGAAGAATATCCTTACATTGTCTATCATATCCTCCATTATCGTGGATCTTCCTGTTTCTATCCATTTTCTAAAACCCAAAAAGAATAGTGTGAGAGGCAAAAATCATGCTAGGGAAAACAACATAATAAAGGGGGAGTACCCTCAATATCTAACATCTTAGGTAAAATTCTAAGATCGTTACCATAGTTCTAGGACAAAATCCTATACGTATACTTATCCTTAGGGATATCCCTAGATATTTCTTAGAAATATCTCTAGGGATCTCACTAACATTTTCGAATCCTAATTTCTAAAGGTTGACTAAACCTTCCCTTTGATACCAACTGTAGATACCTGAAGCTTGACGTACATGGACATTACATTACTTATTCAGAATACTTATTACAAAACAAAAACGGACAGCAAAGGACTATAATAGTTTAGTGCCTTTGGAAACTTGGAACATAATCTTCTAATCTTGGTGAAAGGTCCTCAACATCTCCCATAAAGATCTTCCCTTTTTTTTCTTACCTAAAACCTTTCCTTATATAATGGGGAAAAGAAAACATAAAAAGGGTTATCTCAAATGCTCAGTAAGGGTAAGCATGGATAAAATAAAACTAATCATATACATTTGAACTTAAAAACATGAACATAATGTTTAAACATCAAAAGCTTGAGCAATAACATAAAACATGGAAGTACGTAATGCATAGATCATAATGGAACATCAATCATGATAAAATAGCAAGGGAATAAAAAATGAAATTTGTGGAAACCATTAATCACATGACATGATTTCCATAGTAGCCAAGGCATTGCTACCAAGACCATCTTAGTGGACAAAGTCCCTTTCTGAATCGAGTTCACTCCTCATTCTAGTCCTGTAACGCTGAACCGGATTAACTTACCATTCCAGCCATGTCTATCTCATGAGATATAAATCTTTACCCAATGAATTGGAGGGAGATATAGGTCCCACAAATCTCATAATGAAATCATTATTACTTGTTCCACAAAATAAACATTCATCATTCATAATAACCCAATAAATAAAATGGGTTTCATAAAAATCATCCCATCATCACATAATCTATATAAAATAAGTGGATATCATTTCATAATAAAAAATTGAAACCATGTAAATCATAGAGTCTTTAAACTTGAAACAAACACATATGAAATAATGTCATCTTATATGGAAAATGGATTTGATAAAACATTTGAAATGAATTATTGAGGAAAATATCCTTTCTTCTTGAAAATCAATTTTATTTTTAAAAAATACCATGCACTTTTAAAATGAAAGTATTTTGTTGAAAATAGTCATAAAATATTTTAGATTATGCTTCATGAAAATGAGGCGTTATGAAACCATAAAAATCTGTTCATGCCGTATAAGTTAAAATAAACATTCTTCTCATACTTTTGTCGGAAAAGTCAAAAAGTACCTCGTATGAAAAACGACAAAATATCTCTTTCATATCATTTGATAAAAACTCACCAAATGGTAAAATTGGATTTAAAAAATTTTAGGTGGATGAAAATAATATTAAATATTGAGGAAACATGGATGTGTATGATAAAATACAACCCAGTAAATACCAAAGTATAAACAATCTCAGATAAAATTGAGATTGTGATATTTTCACTTACCTTAGGTCCGATATGCTTCGTATGGATCCTAAACTCATGTATAATGATTTAAATAATGTCATTGACTTATTACATAATCATATTAATTGTTAAGATATCATATATTTTTCACTTATAACTTTATATTACCCGTTCTTTTGTAAATTCAATGTAAAAGCAGCATTTTGGTTAAAATCATTTCATTTAATGTATGTGTTTCGACTTGTCGTTTTGATATTATTACATATATCATGATTTAAATAATTACAGAATTTATAACATGATTTATATATAATATATATTCATCATATACATATATATTATAGATCGATAAAAGGAATGAAATACACCGTTCATGGAGACCGTAGGTCGTACGTACGCATGAAAGTTGTTTTCGTTTCCTTGTTGAATTGAATGAAATTAAATATATGACATACATATATATATACATAAATAAAGTAGAATTATTATGTCATATATTTCATTATTATTCATTATATATACTTTATAATCATTCTTGAATGGTTAAACATGGAAAATGAATCTCATCGCGTTCGTGGAGACGGTAGTCCATACGTACGCACGAGCGATTATATCATTCACATGATCATGTAATTGTATTGGAGTGTATGTATACTATTTAATAATCAATATCACTTTAAAATAATCATATATAGTCATTATTTACACCATTATATCCATCGAAGTACGGTGGTGATGGGAAATAGATTACACCACGGCATGGAGACGGTATTACGTACGTACGCATGCGCGGTGATTTTGTTTTCCGTTGGATGGATAGATGGTGAGATAAGGTTGTTTCATACATATAATAACATATCAGTATATGAGTGATACTGATTTTATTACTTCATAATGAAACCACTAAAGAAGAAGTGGAAGAAGAAATAAAGTTGAAAGAATTGGTAATAGACATTACCTCTTCTTTGAAGCACCTCTTTGAGTCCTCCTCTAATGTCACTAAAATTGTTCTTTGAAGAAGACCAGAACATATAAAATGTTTCAATGGAAGTGGAGAAGATAATTTTTCCGAGGTTTTCCGATCTTGAAGGCTGAATTTGGTGTGAGGAAGAGAGGGAGGAGGTGCCCTTTTATAAGGGAGGAGAGTGGCACCATTGGAAAAACTAAAAATATTATTTTATTATAAATTCTTATTCGGTTTTTAATAGCTCCAAATTGAGTTATTTTCAAGCTAATATGAGGATGGGTAGAAATCCGCTCATCCATTAGAATTTAGTCAAGTTTAGGTTTCTATTTTAACCTTATCATTTAGATTTAACCTTAAGTTAAATAATTTTACTTTTACCGTGTCTTCTTTTTTTCGTACACTATAAGATTAATAAACTTACTATAAAAAGCCATAAGAACCCAAAGTTGTTTATTATTAATATAAATAACCTTATCTAAGTCATATGGCCGATCATTATATTTTTATGAATAAAATAACAATTAATAATATAATATTTGTTTTAAAAACTATTTTATGTCAGTTTTGACACTATTTGGTAATCGATTTTTGTGAAAATCATAACAGAATGATTAGTTCTAAAAAAGTTAACTAAATCAATACTAACATGTCATATTAACCTAGAAAATTAGTGTAATTTATAAAAATTATCAAATTACATTTATTTGGGTATTTATAACATCAATTATGTCAATATTTCATTAATAAAATAATTACTACATCATCTTTGTGTCATAAATAAATTAAATTATTTAATGACTAAAAATTATAAATAAAATACCATTATGTAGGAAGTTGTCTTATATTTCTAATAAATATTTATAGTCGAATTTATATTATGTATAACCCTATATTAAAAATGATTTACTTATTAAACATTGATTTTAACTATTTTAACCCTTCTTTAAATAAATTAATATTAAATGTCCTAATCTAATCCATGTGGGCCTAAATGGTCATATTTTATTACTAAGGGTGTTTTTGGTCGAATTACACTTATCCAATAGAATTAGGACATGTGTTAGGGTAATAATAATATCCATTTTACCGTTAATTATTCTATTTACTTTTAACCATGGTAAATAAAAGTAAAAAGTTACTATTCACCAAAAAATATTTTAATCTCATTGAACCACATTTAAGCCTTTTATATTAACAGTGTCTCTCAGATTTTCGAAATTCCACTCACAAAAGCGGTAAAATTACGTTTTATGAAAAATTCAGTTTTTTAACTACCACTTAGTGGTTTCACTGTTCATCAAAAAATGAATGTTTCCAGAAAAATATAAAAATTTAGGCCTAATCTATATTTGATATTATGAAAACAAAAATGATTTCTATTTTACCAATTTCAAAACATATTAGTTGCATTAATTAATTTAAAAATTAAATTCTCGTCGTCAAAACAAATAGCGTGTTTTTAAGAGATAATAACTATCAAAATATTGACACTTGTTTATGTCTGGTTGAATTGTGAAATTACATCCAATGACCAACATTGTATTAAATAGTAAAAATATATTCTAAATATACTTTAAAACCACTCAAATTAATAATTTATCACTATTAATTATTTTGATTAAAAAAGATGTTTTTAATTAAAATTTAGTAATTTTCACTATTCATCAGAATATAAAAGTTATCCAAAAAGTACCAAAATTTTACCCTAAGCTAATTTCGATATTCAAAATCAAAAAATGAAGTCCATTTTGATGAAATAATTTATAAAATTTCAAAAAGTTTGTATTACTATTCATAACGGCTACTTCATAATAATATTATAATAATATCTCGTTCAGTGAAACTCGGTATTGCTTACTACAGACGCTATCGAGGGAGGTCTTTATTGCATATAATGCAAGCCAAGTCAGGGTTGCATGTTGTGCATGCTGCTTTTGGTGTAGCAGACAACACAAGACATTAATTAAATTAAAAATAAAATTTTTCATAAAATCTCAGGGTGTTACAATAAAGGTATGACATAAATGAAAAATACAGAAGCATAAGGAAAACATAAACATAATATATATTATATATAAATATAGTGACATCTTAATGTCCACCATTAGAGGTGTTAAAATAATATTGAACAATCATCATTTCATGAGGCAGTAATTCGCAACCCACAGAAATAGTATGTTCTTTAACCATTAGACGAAGGTGTGTGTAAGTGTAAATAAAATACTTCTCATAACAACATCATAGTATATTTAAGATATTGGTGTTGTAATAAAATAAAGGAATAAAAAGAGTTTAAGGGGTTGGAGAAGAAAAATAAAACAAAAGAACATAAGAGAATACATTATGTTAAAACCGGGTAAATCTTTTTGATTTGAGGCAAAGGCTTCATTGGAAAGACTTATGCCCAAAGTGAGGATTCTAGGAGTAATAGAGGGATGTTAAAAGATTATTTGGTCATAGTTTGGCCGAGCCAAATGGATTTGATTGTGTTAATAACGTGGTAGAGGTGAGAGTCTTTTATAAGAGGAGAGGAGGGGCACTCTTGGAAGGTCATGAAATGTTACATTATTATGAAGTGTTTTTCGAATTTAAAAGGTCCCACAATTAAATATTTCGAGGATAAGGAGATAAGGGTTCAAAATATACTCATCCAATATGTTTTTTAAATGTGTATGTCTTAGATTTTACATTATCTTTTCATTTTATTTAAATCGTTAATTAATGAGGTAATTGATGCATCATCATGGTGTCATAAATAAATTTATTTATTTAATTCCTAAAAATTATAAAAAAATTACCATGATTTAGGAAATGTTTTTAGATTTTTTATGAATATTTATAGTTGAAAATTTATCTTATATAACCCCATGTAATAATTGATTTAGTAAAACAACACATGTTTGTGAGAATTTTATTTTTACTTTAAATAAAATGTTATTAATGTCATTTTCTTACCCAAGTGGCTCCATGGGGTCCCCAAGTTGACCCATGGATTTTCATGGTCGGAAATGACTCATCCAATAAGGGTAGGATAAGTGTAAGGGTAATTTCATATTATTATAACATTATATTTTCCATAGATTACACTAATTACCTTTAATCGTGATTAATAAAACTTAAAAGTAACTATTCACCAAAAATAATTCTCATCCCATTAAACCAAATTTTACTTATAAATAACAACCATTCATGTCGGATTTTTTGAAATTCAATTCAAAAAATATGTAAATCTTCATTTAAACAAAAAATTAGTTTTTTGACTACCACTTAGTGGTTTCACTATTCATCAAAAATTGAAGTTTTTCAGAAAAATACAAAAAATTCACCCTAAGATATATTTGTATTCCTAATTAAAAAACGACTTCTATTTTAAAAAATTCAAAACATTTAAGTTGAATTAATTAATTTAATAATTATTTCCCGCTGTCAAAACAAATAGCGTGTTTTTAAGAAATAATATCAATCAAAAGATTGAAAATTGTTTATGTCCAATTTCAAAGTGAACTTAATTATAATGACCACCATTGTATAAAATGGTTATAATATATTCTAATTACACTTTAAAACCACTCAATCATATAATTTATCACTATAAATTATTTTTATTAAAAGAGTTGTTTTTAAGTATTTTTCACCATTCATCAAAATTTGGAAGTTCTTAGAAAAATAAAAAAAAATCAACATAGGCTAATTTCGATATTCCGAATCCAAAAATGAAGTCAATTTTGAAATATAAAATTTATATAATTTCAAAAAGTGGGTATTACTATTCATAACAGCTATTTTGATTGGTCACGGTGTGTTAGAATCTCAAACTTGCGTACAATGCAAGCTATTGTATTATTGAAAGAGAAGCGTACCGTGGAATCTTGGGGTGTTACATTTTCAAATTTAACTATAGAAAAATGATGGATGAGAATGTTGTTTCTCCATTTTAATGATTATAAAAATATAAAACCCACTTTACCTAGTTATCACTAAGACTAGGGTTAGATTCAATCCTAAATTGGCATACCTAAGTGACCAATGAAACCACACATGAGCTCATTCATTCTTAATAGGAGGTCAACGTTATTTTTTAGAAGTTTATGTTAAAGAGAACCCAAGTTGACCTAGTCTCATACTTGAGAAACACATTCTCCAAAGATATGTAACTAGAAACCATATTGTCTTGAGTTCCTTAACTGTGAATATTATTCCACTAGGAAACATAAATTGACCCCATCATTAACCCCTTTTCACTTTCCTGACCACCATATTTTCATTTGGCCCATACCTGAGAAACATATTACCCAAGTCACCTACCCATATTCTATATTCACCATGGTGACCAACTAGACTACTATATCCACCACTATGACCTACCAAGATTCTACTATTCCAAGGTTTCACCTACAAAACTCATCTTTGAAGGACCTTTATTTGTTCGGATTAAGTTCCCATAAGACATTTTTGATGATATTTTTCTTAAAACAACTCATAATGATTCATATCAACCCAATTTTCATCCATAACCTCCTCAGATACATGTCTATTCTATACACACTAACGTGTCTGCTTTTGATAATTGATTTTATTGATAATTGGAACCATAAATTTTCTCAAAGATATCCCCAATTGTTTTATTCAAAACAGATATAACCCTTAGGGGTTCAACAAACATTTGTTCTATTAAGATTGGGTGTCCCTATTCATAGGAAACCAGTGGATCTTTTTCAATACCAAGATATATATAAGAATATAACTTGGTTTAGTTCCCAATCCATTATCATTTTTTCCTGATATCCTCATGTCTGTTATTCTATTGAAAATTATATACTTATAAATATTTTTAAGATATCATATCATGGGAATTCAACGTAGTGTAGGACCTAGACCTATACATATCAAAGAAATTTAGTAAGAGTAAATAGAAAGGGTAACTATTTCATAATTTATACATAATCTATTTCTATCCACCTTTCATATATAATTTCTAGAAATATTGAATTATTCATATTAGTATATAATCAAATAAACATTTATTTAAGACAATTAAGATAAGTCCATGTCATATTACATTAAACTATAATAGATATTCATCCATGATTAACCACATTAAATGGTCTATCACCATTCAGGATTCATGAATTTAAATGTAACATGAATGTTATCAGTAACATGTCACTAAAAGGAATATCATTATTGATATCTTTTATAGATTAATTGTTATCAAAATGTTCCTCATGAAACATCCATAAAATTTATGGTGTTTCCCTTTAAGCAGCACCAAAATACATGGGTTTTGATTCATTACATATGGATACATATGAAGCCCATGTCTTATGATATATTCGTTTAACAAAACGGTTACCCCCCATATTATATAGATATAATTTTAAATAATCATGATTCAGGTATATAATGTATAAGGTAACCACCCATTTAGTTTATGTTATAGATCATATGATATATATTGTTATTCACATTCATTCATGGAATCGATTGATCAATCTCATGACCATGGTAAATAGTATTTTTATATGTAATTATTTCAAAACTTATTTTTTAAATCTATAAGGGAGATCCATACTCGGAAATAAAAGTGTATAATGGATGAGTTGACATACCATAATCATAAATAACATATAATTATAAGAATAATTATATTTTCCTAATGTTATTATTTGTTTATGAAGATAGTCCATAATAATAATTCAAAATATATGTGCTCAAAGCCGGAGGGGATATCAAATTAGTGACTTTGAAATTAAATTCATAACCTAAGAAAGAGATCATCTAACCAACCAATTTTAATTGTGACTTTAAACTAATATTCTCATTATATGTGGTTTTGTTATTAGGATCTAAAATAACATACAATTAGAATCGTCAAATTATATATAGTACATAAAAATCCTATCAATGTTAGTGGAAACTAAGGGATGCCTTAGTCTACTAAAAACCACAATATAATGCACAAAACATATTCTTCATCCTACATCACTACTGATTATTTTGAGATTACATGGTTGTTATATCAATAAAAACACGCTGAAAAACAAGTTTTGATTGTGTCGATTCATTAATTCCATCTCAAAAACTCCCTACCATCCATAAATATAGGCCATTAAATCCTTTCTAGTTTCCTAAATGAAAAATGTTTGATGATATTTCTGTGGCCCGTTTGGTTATATCAAACCACTTCAGGAGCCTGTCCCCATAGAAAAAAAATACTTATATTTCTATAATTTTTATATTTAAAAAGAATATTTTTAATGTCCATGTGATTAATTAAGAGCTACAATGACAGTACCACACTATTTCTCATTATTTCAATGGTGACACATCCCTAACCCATAAAAATATATTAGCTAATATTCCTTTCATATCCTAAACCCTATTGATCAAATTAAAACACTTTATAGAAGGTTCCTCTAGGAAAATCATGACACTAATACTCAATAGTATGTTCATACCCTTATTTTCACTTACTCGTTCCATTATAATTGAAATATCCTACTACTAACTGAGGAACTGCGTAAGAAGAATCATTCTCAGAAATGGTACATCCCATAATATGCAACCAAAATAATGATTAGGGTTCTGGTCATATTCTAATAACTAAAATCATTCAATTGGATGAAATTATATGGGGGAAATATGAATTAAGAGTAGGACCTTGTCTATAAAAATGCTTATATCCTTTAGGAATATTAGTATATCCCAATAGCAGCTTAAGGAAGCATTGATTTCTCATCAATTTGGGAATCTTGATATGGATTTAAAAGAACTCTCCATCATATCATAATCAACAACACCAATGGTATCCCATAAATAAAAATATACAAAGTCCCACACTTTAGTTCTTTAATTCCGAGCTTTGGAGGTCATCACATTTACTTCTACAACAATGGTCATCATAGTTCCACCAAAATCAATAACTATATTATTCCTTTTAATAACCACTATGATACATGGACTCCAATTGTTAACAAATATATTAGCCATGAAGGTAATTCTAATGGTAACAAAAATATGATCACTAGAGACAGTTGTCTTCCATGTAGTCTTGAAAAACATGAAATATCTAGAGGTCTACCCCACAATACCCACTACCTAGGAAATGAACAAAACATTTCCAACATTAACCATAAAGGCCCTCATTATAGAACTATCACTGAGTTAGTCCCCAATATATATCAATAAACTAACAATGGGTCTTCCCCATTCACAGTAAAAAATATTCAACAATCATAATGTCTCTCCCAAAATAAATCAAGGGAATAATCTTGATGGTCCACCATAAGAGTTTTTTTTGGGTGACATCACTGTGATTTTGATAATACATTACATAAAGATCCTCCCCATTATTGATTCCCATAAAGCAATAGCTATAGAGGAACTCGCCATAGAGACCAATCTAGTTACTATATAGGCCCTCAAAATTTCATCCATTGTAAATTTCTTCCCAATAGAATCATAATAAAACACACTTGACATCCTTTTGAGAAAATTTATTACATATTTATTTCTTATGATATGAATTTTATCCATAATTAATTCCTACACATAATTTTAAAAATAAAAATCAAATATTGAGGTCCAACCCATTTTGTAAAATGTGATGGCCTTCATATAAATAATCCATCTTCTTACCATGAAGGCCCTATACTTATTGAATCTACTTTTATGTTCCCCCATATTGAAATATTTTAAAGAAATTGAGGATATAGTCATTTAAGGCAAAAAACACGATCGGTTGGGTATCATCCTAGTCAATGAATAGTTTGTAATTTTATTCACCATCACTACCTTCCCCAAATTATGTACAATATTAAGAAACTGAAGAGGTTTGGAATGATCCCACATCACCCAATGAAGATTTTATGAAATGACCTTTTAGTAATGTTAGAATAAAGAACATTTTGTCATGGAGTAGGAGAAATCCATTATAATGTGGAATTGGATTAATATTGTACACTAGTCATGTAATGGTCCATAAAAAGTCTTCAAAATAACTTTATAGGAACACGAAAATAGGAACACATACCTCAAATTTATCAAACGTTCCTTATGATTTTATTCTTTTGTAGGAATAAATATCATATATATAATTAGTCAGTCAACAAACACATGAAAATGAATAACAAAATTCATAAAAATAAAAGGTCATTATGTTTCATTTTAGTATACTATGTTTTAGAATTTAATAATTTTTAGGCATGTTTAAGGAATTTGGATGAAAAAATCAGAAGTGATGGAATTAGGGGCACCAAATAATGGATATGAGACATTGGTGTTCAAAATACATGCCAATATGATTCCAGTTTCTAGTTAATAGAGGTGGAAGTATCCTAATAAGAACCTATGTACCATTGACCAGATGGTACATAGCCACCGACATAACATTGAGTTATGCAATAGCATAGGCTTTTTGATGGATAAATTTACTAGACGTCTTGAAATCAGAGGCTGGATGGAACTTCAGGTAACATTCATAATCATTCTATGATAAAAATATATGATATAAAACTCTCACGGAATAAAATTAATTTATATAAAATGGACATCAAATCTACCTTTCAAGGGAATTTCCCTCTCCTTCCCCTCCCATCAGTTGTTCAATATTGGATCAATTTTTTAGCACTAAAATGGAATGTTTCATTCATTATATCCCAAATATTCTCATTATATTGACTAAAATATTAGATCAGAGGTATGATTTATTGACCCATAGATCCCTTCATGATCGAATAGATTATTCATCATTTATTTATAGAAGGATGTTAGATCGTGGAAATTTCCCTATTTTCATTGAATAGATCTAGATCTACCATTGGAAGTGAATCGTTTTCGGTATGTTGGTCAATCTATAAGACCATGATACTTTACCCATCCTGAGTCAGGATTCTAGAGTCTTATTTGTAATGAATTGGGTTATGTTTTTTGTGGTATTAACTATATAAGTGTGGTTTAGTGATTGTTCATAACAATTGACCTTGGCACACTTGAGGTTGGAATTCAATAACACATAATGCCTCTTAATACAGATTATATAAATTATTTATATGCGTTTTAATGAATAGTTATCTATCTTAATATTTTTGTTATTTTCTATTCTTGTTTTTTGATTAGGATCTGCATGAGAGACACATGAAAACTATTCATTTTTTGGTATTATAATTCCCTTTTGTACGATGGATAGTTTTATTGATGTTCATAGAATTTGGTGGTTTAAAAATATTATTAAGGTTATATGTGGACTGTTGTGTATTGTTTACCAAATATATGGGAGTATGTACTCTTACAAATTTTTTCTTCCGATGAGGATGAGACATAAGAATATGGTAGTGGTACAACTACCAGATGTCCTAACTGAGATAAAAAATGGGGTATTATGGCATTGTGGCTTAACATGGGAAAATTCATGGGGTATTATTTCCTTATATACTAACATAATATTTTCAATGGAATGATGTCCTTATGGTTTGACCTGAATCTGAACATTGGGTGGGATTACCTTGTCACCTGACCCAGGTATTGGCTAGAAAAGGAACTTGATTTGATGCATGTGTTGGCCTTGCAACCTAATTCAATATGGGATGATGTATGATACATTAAAGTAAAATGGTTCGGAATTAGTTTTGATAGGATAACATGAAATTAGTGTTAGTATATGAGTGTTTGATATATGATCGATTTTATGTTTTTGCATTTACTTTTCATCGTTACATGAAACATTGTATACATTTAAACATGATATTTAGAACACATTGATAGTTCCATATAGTGATTATACTCACACATCTATTGAGAATTGAAATGTGTGTACAAATTTTATAGTCATGGATCTTTCTAAGGGAATGGGACCTACATCATGGTACATAGAAGGATAGGCATGGATGATAGAGTTTATTCTAGTATAGACTATATAATATTTCTGTAGTGTTTTTTAATTTTCTTCAATTAACATTCATTGGTTGACCTACCACATTGGGGATATTTTGGATTATATTTCCTAACATGTATAACATTTATTACAAAATTACTATATTCATTTAGATTCAGGTTTGTCTTTCATGGGTGTTTATTAAACTCTATTTTTATTCGGGGGTGTGTTTATTATTATTAAGGGTATATTATCTCCATTGCAATGTTCAAAACCTTTTTTCTTATTGGTAGCCTCTTGAATATGATTAGTCGAATATGTGGCAATGTGTTACACTATATAGAGCATTGGTATTTTTATAGTGATATAATGTAGAATTAATATAATTTTCTATTATTTCATTCCTATATATTTTAGGCAATGAAAGGAATGATATTGGTTGTGTGATCTCAACTAGGGGAGGCACACATGTTTTTAAACATCTCATGTATAATTTACATTGAAGATTATAAGTCATGAAATTACTATAATGAGTTGTTCATTTATTGATTTATACTAATCAAGAGTATTATTAGGATGTTATATTTTTTGTGATATGGATGTGTTCATGAATAATTACTATGGAAATAGGTTCAAATGTCATATTCTTGATTTTTTGTCATGTATATAAACTAAATTAATTTAATTTCATTCATAATCTATGATATATTCTTATCTAATATATTTATACTGATATTTTAATTAATTATACAGATCATATAATTTTATGTTATGTTTACATGATTGTGAGTAATGTGTTATAGATAATGAATTTTATGAAGAATATGTTTTTGGTGAGGGTGTTATAACTTATAGTTGTGGGTATACTTTGAAGAAATGTATTCCTTTAAAAATCCATTATGTGTTCCCACAAATAGATTTAATTTTTTCCTTAAATGAAATATTATAAGAGATTCTATGTTCTCAATTGGAATTTCATAAAATTGTGTTTCAACGTCATCTTATTAGAGGACATTGAAAATAATTTTAGGAAATTACTACATGGGATAAAACTCATGTAGTGCCTCTAGATGAACAAGAGGGTGTCGTTGTTCATGATCAAATTACTATTAAAGTGTTTGATATATTTGAACCAATTCAACATGGGTTATTTCATATTTTTTATATTTAAGGTGAATGATCTCAGAAGATGGGGGTTGATTATGCTTAGAATCTCAAGATTTATCACCCCCCCCATATTTCTAGGATACCATAGGATACCATGATGCTATGGATTGTATCAACATCATCGATGGAATTTTTTTATCTATTAGAGAATCTATATGAGAATCATGCTGATCTAGTTTCATTCACAGTTTATATACACATATAGTTGTTTTGGGTTTTCATTATCCGGGTGGGGAGGCACGAAAGTATAATTTAGGAGTACTTTAAGGATCTCTTATTGGGGGATTCTTTTCCTATATAATCTAAAATTTGATCAAAATTATATGTTTATATGGCCTAATATGTGGAAAATACTGGTATATCTAGATTCTAATCATTTCAAAGAGTTTTTTGATGACACTTATATTTTCATTTGGAATTGGGCATTACTGTTTCAGATGTTTGGGATCAGCCTTAGACAATAGATAAGGTTTAAAGTATTGATATTATTTATAACAATTTATTATGAGGTGAAACATATGGACTTGTTGTTCTAAATGGGGTTAGGGGATGATAGTGTATAAGGTCTTCATGTAGGCTATGGTGTACTGTTACGTGTGGTCTGTTAGTTGTTATGTGGGACCACATTCAAATATATAAAATGGATGGTTGGGGAGGCACATTATGGTGTATGTAGGTAGTAATTGCAGAGTAGGTTTTCAACATCAACCTTTAGGGAATGTTTCCATACACTATGAATAAATTGTGAATATATTAGACAATATTACATTGTTTTATATAATTATCATAACAAGGTTCATTGTTGCAGAGTTACTAGGAATATATAAAATATTTATTCAAGGGCACTAAAAATTGTTTTCAATAGCTGTTTTAAGCAGAAAAATACTACTAGTAATTATAACGAGTTTGGATCTATTATTATCTCCAGGTTATACAAGGATTACTGTCTCAACCAAACATGGGATAATATGGATAGAGTCAAGGGACCAATATAAGAAATGTTTTTATTGTGTACTAGGTTCTGGTTTATAGTGTTGATGGATATTTTATTATTAGAGGTTCGATTTGGATTACTACGAAAATTTATATTATATTATCTTAACATGATATTTCCATTATTTTATATCTTCTATTGTTATTTCTAGGTTATACATACATGTTTTGTTACCTTTTGAATTTATTTTTTTTAATACACCCATACAAAATAAGGTTGATCATATCAAGGGATGTGTGGTTTTTCTTATAGTATTTACTAATTATAGATATTTTTAGATTTTATGATCATATAATTCTATATCATTGGCGCTATTTTTGGCATTGAATGGTTGAAGAGTTTTCAGTAACTCATAAACTATTGTAGCAGAAAATTATCCATTAGTATAAATAATGTTTTCAAGTATGTTTTGATCTTTTAATAAGCCGTTGTAGTAGGAAGAACATGGAAAGCCTTAATTTTTTTGGAGTTTTAAGAATTTTAGTAGTGGGTGTGGTTCTTGCAGCTGATCTTGTAATATCTCCCTCTTATTTTTCACTACTGGTAAACTGCCTGGGTGATGTATTTCCTGAGGATTTCTCAAAAATTATTATTTATATTGGTATTCAATTAAGCATCAAAATAATGGTATTATTTAAGTCTATATTAATTTATCTTAATTTTATGATACAAGATGAGTTGAATGAGCTCAAGAAACTAGTCTATGATTTATAGGTGATTGGAATTATCATTCCGATCAATTATCTATTGGTTTCATCAGTTTTATTTGATAAGAGGCGATATAAATCCTTTAAATATTGTTAGTGTATAGTAAGGTAAATTGGTTCACAATGAATAATAGGTTCTTGTGGGCGAGGATCAATAGTATTTTTTAATAGAAAAATGGATCAATGTGGTTATCCCTGATTTATTTTCAATTAATCTACCACAAAATTTAGGATAGATAAGATGATATTCCTTTGACATGTTTAGGAGAAGATATAGAATTTTTGAGTATCTTTTCATGAATATTTGGTGCATAATGAACAATTGGTGATTATTTATCTCATGAAATGTAGTTTATTGATGTTTTTATATTGTATTCAATGATTTTATCAAGATATGATTACACACTATAGAGATTCTTCATAGGCATTGTGACATCATATTGGGGACACTTCAAACAAATCATCATTATTCCAAGCATTAAAAATTTCACTCTTGGATCCAAGAGTAATCCTTTCATTGGAATGTTATTTTTTAGGTAAGAATATTAGTTGATCTATGGAATATATAGGGAGTTATATCTTGTGAAATCCCTAGGAAAATATTTGATATTAATATTTTCATAGGTTTTTCTCTATAGTACAGATGGTTTATTTAGGACTTCTCCCATTTTGAAATACATATGACTAGACATACTAAGTAGGGGTAATGTTTATGTGAACAAATTATTGGTAATGGGCCTTCCTAGAGATAAATTTTTGACAAACATCATCTATAAATTTGATACTACTAGAATATATAATTTCATAAGTAGTTTACTATGTTTATTTAATTGTGGTATTTGGATCATTTTTAATGCATAAAAATCATGTAGCTTCCAATGGATCTCATCAGATATGACCAGATGAGCAGAACTACAATACAAAATATATAATATTTTATGTAATGGCATACACCATGAAATGTTAGAGAAATTATCTATTTAGAGAGTGGTTTTTTATCTACACCACATTTATGTGAATGATATATAACTTCTCTTAGTGATAAATAAATCCCTAGAAGAGGTTTGGGGTTGAGTTTCTTATTAAATTTTATTTTTATTTAAATTATATACCTGTAAAAGGTAATTACATTATTGATTATAATAGTTTTAAGATGATGGATCTTGAAGAAAATCATTTAAAGAGAAATGGAGATTAACAATATTTTTTTTATAAATAGTTTGTGGGTGTATCTGAGTATCAAGGTGTAATAGAATATTCCTCATTTTATATCACTTCTTCATTAAGGTACCAGGAGATTTCTAGTAATGTGTCATATTCTAAGTGCTTAGCGATGCAAGAATGGTTACTGGGGATCAAAACAATTCTAAAGTGGTCTTAATATTGAGACTATAAGAATTATGAACATGGGTGATCTATGGTTACAACTTTTTTAAGGGAATGAATAATGAGAGAATCCCATGATTAACAGTGGTAAGTACATCTAGGATAAAAATATATATACTCTGATATTAGAAGAAGGTCCAAGGGGTATGTATAACGAAGGATATAATCATTTCTTTCTCACATTTATATAACCATCAGTGGATTAAATCCAAGAATCAATTTCCATATAGATTAATGTTGAATCTTCCAGTGCTAGTGTAGATGTGTGATGAAGTGACTATTGTTTGTGTTTATTCTATATAGAAATTATTTATATACATTGATTAAAATTACATATAAATAGATTGATATTTATATGTGTTTATTCTTAACATAATAGTGTTGATATTTATACATCAATTATTTACATGGAAATTTCATTTGATAAAATTTCCTATTAAAGACATATATAGCATCCTATATATAATGATAACCTTTATATACTATGAATGTAATCTTATATATATGTTATATACTCCAAATAAATCATACCAATGGGACATAGATGATATCTGACTATCTAGAGCTGGATGATCATAATCATCGAGTGTTATTGTCTTGATGTTTTTAATTTGGGATCTCAAGTAAATGAGTTCTTGGGGAAAACACATCAAATAAGAACACAAAATGATTTAAGTTTAATTAGTTGCTCATGTATATGAAGATGTGTATTAGTCTCTTAATTTGAGATCATTTTCAATGCGTTCTATTTGATCATATATTATTATGAAATAAAAAAATCCAGACATTGAATTCATGGTGATATAGCTTGTTTTGTGTGAATCTTTAGAGGTTTGGAATTGGTTCAATGATCAAGATGGAGTTTCTCACCAATGAGTCTAGGAAGATATTTCTTGTTGGCATAGGTTATCCTCAACGGTATTACAAGGATTAAATCTATTTCCATGATATAAGAATTTTATTAATTTTGGTAAGGTTTTAAAATATATCATGCATTTAAAACCTGATTAAATAAGGGTGAATCCTATTATATGAGATATAACGATACATAGAGATTATATTACACAAATTGTATTTATTGGTGGTATCCATATATATTCTAGTCCTTATCTCCTTGGGTTATATGATTGAATTTTAAACTATTATATTATTTTATGGATTATACTCACTTACATCGAGTAATGGATCTAGAAGATCACACACTATGTGTAACCACCAGTTCCACCTATTCAAATGAAATAGTTTTTAAGAAGAAGAAGACCCCATTTGTGGGGTTGGTCAGTTTTTGAGTGTGATCGATCATAAGTAAAATAATTCAATTATATTATTCATGTTTAGAATAATTATTTTTGAATGAATTTCTCATTGTATTCACAAGATGTTAGATCATAATGGTGAATACAAGGAAATAATTGTTTTAAACAAACATAACTTGTTTTAGGTTCATCAAATTATCCGAGGAGTACACAGGCTGAGTTAATAGTTTTAATTTTATCATGTATCATGTTAAAGTGTTATAGGGTTGGGAGAAAATATATTTTTTTATTTTATAGAAAGTTTAATTATGCAGGATCCCAGTTTTTGGGAAGGGTATGTTTTCGTTATTATTTGGTAGAATCCCTTGTTTTGGGCTTCAAGGGATGTCTTCTAAATGTTTGTGAGGTCTTGAGGGTGTTTCGGGGGCTCAAGGCACGAAATAAAGGAATGTTGGGCAAGATAAGCCAGGGTACACGGCCTACGCATGGCCAGGGCTAACCGTGTGGCCTGCCCAGGTAAACCGTGCAACCCTCCTCCTCCATATAGTAGCATTTGCATGGTTTGCGCACTGTTTTTCAAACCGTGTGGCCCAACCGTGCAGCCTCTTAATGTTGGGAAAAATTACAAAATTGACACCCAATGATTTTAAGAACCCTCTCGGGATTTCCTCTCCGTCCCACCATCTTCACCCTAGGAACAAAACAAATCGTCCAAGAGATCCAAGGGGTCGATTTCCCTCATTTCTAAGGCATTTTTGGTGCCGTTGGATGCAGATCGAAGCTCTGGGTAAGGCTAATCCCATCCTTGCTTCTCTTTTTGGTTTAGGGTTTGTATCTTCTCTCCCTCTTGTTTTGGAGCTCTAAAACACTATCTTTTGGGTGAGTTCTAGGGTGAAGCTTTAAATGTTGGATGGATTGAGGTCCCAGTACTCTATTGGGTGTACGTTCAACCGCAGTTTCAAGGTAGGTGGTCTACAAATGTCATCCCATAGTTCTATGGTGGATTTATGCATGTGTGGTTTTGCTCATGGTTCCTTTTGATGATATTTGATTAACCTGGATGTTTTTGGTATAATGGATGCATAAAAATGATAAATGGGAACTCTCATGATCCCCATGGGATCCGTTGATAATGACATGACCTATTTGGGACCATCCATGGGATGTGCCGTCTTTTCCTGGGTTTAGGGATTTTTATTAAACAAGTGATCTCGTTATAATAAATGGTAGAGCCTTGACGAATATGTTAACATGATTGTTTGAACTTGGAATAGTAGTTAGGTGGTGCACCTAGACATGGAAATAACATAAGGGTTATTTGGAATGGGTTAAATTGTTGATTCATGGAAATGATGAATGAATTAAATGGGTTAATGTGTAAACTGATAAAATAACATAATGGGATAGACTATGGGTCAAGTGTAGAATTCATAGTGAGATAAGCATAACACATGGGAATTGGGTGTATGGATAAATGATGTGAAATGGTAATGTGTTAATGGGATAAGGCATAATGTGAATTCTTGTGTGGATTTTTGTGAATGGTGTTTTGCAAGGGACAATGGCATGGTGGGTTAATGGTTACTTATATATAATATCTTGTGAACATGGCTTGGTATAGTGGGTATGAATTGAGGATCTATGCCCACGGGTCGAGTGAAGACTGAAGCTCTGAACTTCATCCTAAATGCACATGTTAGAAATGGGGACTGATGATAAATTATCCTAAAGGTTGCATCCACCCGGACTGAGGCTTCAATGTGAGGATGTGGTTGCTATAAGGGGGTTAGTCATAGTGATATATGTTTAAAATGTGTTTACCCTCTTCCATGTGATTATTGAAATTTGACCCATGTAAAATAATGTTTGTGTTTAACCCATGGAAATATGATGAAATGGTAAGTGATGCAAATTGGAGTGAAATGAATGGTAATGGACGTGGCAATGGATTTGGCTCTGAGATGGTTAATGGAACCATAAATAATTAATTGGTATTTATAATTCCTATTCCTTTTTCAGGAACTACCTGTTCATACTAGATATTTTTTAGACACCGTTGGTGGTGGCCTACTGAGTTGTACTCACACCCTGCTCTGGTCGCCGTTGGGTACCCGAGAAGACTTCATGTTTGCAGGTCAATAGAATGGAAAGTGTCCTTTCTAGATAGTTGAGTGGACATGGGTATCACTTGATGGAGGATTCATACTTATAGTCAGGACCATTTTGGGGACTTTGTCCGTTGTCTTTATTTTGGTCTTTTGTTCACTTTTTCACTTGTAGTACGACATGGTATATTTATTGTCGGAAATAGTTGTTATATGTGTTCCTTATTTATTTATTATTTTTTCTTCTATTGGTTTATTTCAGTTGTTGTTTAGTCCGATAAAAAGGTGGTATAGTCTCCCCAATTGACCACAAGTACCCCCCTGTTAGTCGGCAGCCTTTGGCGTACTGGGAGGCGCGCTTATGGTTATGTAACTACCCAGCTCAGAAGACTGATTTAGTGGCTTCTAGGTCAGGGACATAACAAAGTGGTATCATATGAGGTCTTTCTTCTCCATCTCTGCGGTCTTGATATTTGGGATAGGTTTCCAAGGGTTAATATGTGACGGGCCTTGGTAAATTAGCTCGTACTTGGGAGTCGCTAACCCATGTTCAAGAGAAAACGCAAGTCACCCTGGGTGGGAAATGTTTTTCTTGGTTGTGTGTTGTTACAGATGATGATATTTCACCATTATGTGATGCACATGTGGTTTTATGTGACTGTTTAATGATATTTGGATCGTGGCCTTAACGGCATGAGGATTTTCATCCATCCATCATTTTAGGAACCTAGGGAGATAGGTGACATGCATTGTGTTATGCACATGCGCATGGTGGGTGTGTAAGGAAGGAAAGTAGGGTGCATCATGCATTTCATGAAACCAAGAAATAATGAGATTCATGAATTAAAACAAGTGGGTAAATGATGTTTAATGAAATATAAGTGTTTGAAATTAAGTGGATACTGTTTTGTAAAATATTGTGTGAGTTTGGTGGTAGTGCATGGTTGTTCACCCCATGTGGACCACAACCCGTGGTAGGGATGGTCGGGGTGGTGAATTTGAGGTGTTAATGTCATTGAATTAGTATATTAAAATGGGTTGTTTTAGCTATTAATCTTCTTTTGATGTTGTCGTGAATGTTTTATGTTAGGCGTGCTAAACCTCGTGCTTGGCAATGTAAAGAGATGCCACCACGATGTCGATTACCAGTTGGGCAACGAGAGGATGTTGCTGAGAACACTCCCCCGGTAGAAGAGCACAAAAATTTGGTGATCAATGAAGGTATAGAAGACAAGTTTCAGGAGAACATGGCTTTCCTTATGAAGATGATGGATTGAGACCCATGGCATGTTACAGTGAGTATGTTTGAGCTGACCAGGGATTTCCAACTGTAGCACCCACCGAGCTTCACCAGAGAGGGTAGGCTAGAGGAAGCGGAGTTCTGGTTAGTGTCTGTCCAGACGATACTGGATCATCTAGAGTATCCAATTTAAAAGAGAGTAAAAATGGATATTTATATGTTGAGAGGCCAGTCAAGGCATTGGTGGGTCATTCCGGCTCAGGCCGAGCAGGCTGAGGGGATGTCGTGGGAGGTTTTCCAAGAGAAGTTTCTGTAGCATTTCTACCTAGAGACTTTGAGGCAGGAACGAGCTACGGGGTTTATGGGTCTGACTCAAGGATTGCTATTGGTGATGGACTATGCTAGTCGTTTCACGGATTTGCATTGCTTTGTCCCAATTTTAGTTGGGGATGAGGCAGTGGTAGCAAGGCGTTTCTAGGATTGGTTGAGACATGGGATCGGGTCTCAAGTAAATATCTTCCACTTGAAGAGGTTTGTAGAGGAGATGGATAAGTCACTCATCTCTGAATGAAAACAGAAGGGGGCTTCGAGTGGTGGGATTGTCATTCCAGCTGAGCGAACAAGTGGTGTATCTGCCGAAGGTCAGAAGCGTCATTTGGAAAGATTCTAGCAAGGTGGTCAGAAGAGAGGGTCAACCACTCAGAGTGAGAATTAGGTGTTCTGTTATCTGTGCAGTAGGTG
This sequence comes from Viscum album, assembly GCA_963277665.1. NCBI lineage: Eukaryota > Viridiplantae > Streptophyta > Magnoliopsida > Santalales > Viscaceae > Viscum > Viscum album. Next base: position 1,200,524,035 of record OY728131.1, read on the forward strand.
AGGGAATATGCATGGTCAGTGTCCTCGACCTATAGTTTATTTCCATTCGTGTGGAATGATGGGGCATGTGCAAAGGTTCTACATAAACCCTCGGCAGACAGTTGATCATGATGATGAAAAGATGGTACCAGGTACAAGAAGGGGATCAGTTGCCCCGTATCAAAAATGTAGTTAGATCCCACAGGTTGTACTGGTAGGTGTGGTGGAAATGGAATTCTAGGACAAGATCACTCACACCAGTAGGGTAGTGCGGCGTAGGGTGCTCAGGCCGGAGCCCAGGGTAGAGGGGCTGGTCAGCTTCAGGTAGTTCAGTTTGTGCCTGATGATGGTGAGGTCGGACCATCAATTGTTCGAGGTACAATCTTGGTATCTTCTACATTTTCTAGTGCGTTGTTTGACACAGGTTCCACACACTCTTTTGTTTCTCCTCAACTTGTGGTAGGTCTGGGATTACCTGTGGAGGGGATGTGTGGAGTTTTGTCAATTGACACCCCGTTGGGAGTGCTGGTTGAGGATATCAAGCAGTGCAAGGGATGTGCCTTGAAAGATGGTGGGTATCATTTTCTGTGGGACTTGTTCATTATCAAGATGTCAGGGTTTGACCTAATCTTGGGAATGGATTGTTTGGTGTTGTATCGGGTGCACATTGACTATTATCATCACAGGGTATCGTTCAGGTCACTTGAGGGTGACACTTACGTCCATTGTGGTGAATGGGATGTTCAAGCAGGGCGTGGGGGGCCGTTTCGTCAATATATGAGTGGACTCATGGCTCAAGTGTCATGTCTCATGCTTCATGATGATGAGGTAGGGGAAAATCTAATTTTCCTCCCATGGTGGATCGGTTTCAGGATGTGTTTCCTGAGGATTTCTCGAGATTACCACCCGAGAGGGACGTCGAGCTCGCGATCGAGTTGCGGCCAGGAGCGAAGCCAGTTTCTATTCCGCTATACCGAATGTCACCGACAGAACTCTTGGAACTGAAGGTTCAGCTTGCGGAGTTGGAGCGTAAGCGGTTTATCTATTCTAGTACGTCTCCTAGGGGATCTCCCGTGCTTTTTGAAAAGAAGGTCGATGTGTCTTTGAGGCTGTGTGTTGACTATCGAAAGTTGAATCAGATGACGGTGAAAAATTGGTACCCTCTTCCAAGAATTGATGACATATTTGATCAGTTGAGGGGTGCATCAGTGTTTTCTTAGATTTATATGAGGTCAGTTATCACCAGTTGAGGGTGAGGTCTTCTGACAAACCGATGACAGCTTTCCGGAGTCGGTACAAGTTATTTGAGTTTGTGGTAATTCCTTTCAGCTTGACCAATTCACTGGCGGTGTTTATGGCTTTGATAAACCGAATTTTTCATCACAATCTAGATCATTTTGTGATTGTATGTCATGAATATATTTTACTGTACTCGAAAACTCATGACGATATTTCCCAACATCTTGACATCGTCTAGGGTACGGTATGAGATCATTGGTTGTACGCCAAGCTATCCAAGTGAAAATTCTGGATTTGTGAGGTGCATTTTCTGGGTCACATCATCTCGGAGGCGGGTGTGTCAGTGGATCCAGATAAAGTGCAGGCAGTTGTATCTTGGGAGTATCCCAAGAGTGTATCTGATGTTCAGATTTTTCTAGGGTTGAATGGGTATAACCGAAGGTTCATTCAAGATTTATCTCACATGGAATCACCAATCTTAGTCTTGAACAAGAGAGTAATTAGGTTCGAGTGGTCCAAGGCTTGTGAGAACGCACTGGAAGAGCTGAAGAAGCGGTTGAAGACCACACCAATCATGATCTTAACTATGCCGGGTAAGAAGTACTTCATATTTTCTGATGTTTCCGAAGTCGGACATGGGGATGTGTTGATTCAAGATTAGCAGGTTGTGGCTTATGGGTCATGGCAATTGAGACCCCATGAGTGGAATTATCCCACTCATGACCTGGAGTTGGCAGTAGTGGTATACACCTTGAAGTGCTGGAGGCACTATTTGTTGGGATAATGATTTACTATATTTACCGGCCATAAGAGTTTAATGTACATCTTCTCACAATGGGATCTGAACCTTTGGCATCAAATATGGTTGAATATCTGTAGTCTTTTGACATTGAGTAGGTGTACACATCGGGAAAGGTAAACAGTGTTGCTGATGCTCTGAGCTGGAAGGTTCAAAATCAGGTGGTTCAGGAGTCCATCACTGAGTGAATGGTGATGTATTTGTTTGCAGATATGCACCTGGAGGTGTAGGAGGAGAGTGTTCAGGTAACTCTTTCTTCCTTAAATATGGAGTTGACACTTTTGAGTTGAGTTATGGAAGTTCATCTTGACGATCTTGAGTTTTTGATCATGAAAGAAAATCTTAAAGGTGGGGAGCTACCTTCTGGTTTGGTTGTTGGCGTGGATGGTGTTGTTCTTGTTCATGATCATGTGGTTGTGCCAATGTGTGTGCGGGAAGAGTTGATGCATGAGTTCCATGCATCAAAGTGGAAAGTACTTCCTATTTTGACCAAGATGTATCATGATCTCCAAAGGCAGTTTTGGTGGCCTAGAATGAAGAAGGAAGTTGCGGGCTTTGTGGCATGGTGCCTTACTTTTCATCAGGTGAAGGCCGAGAATCAACACCCAGGTGATTTGTTGCATCCATTTCCTATTCCGGAATGGTAGTGGGATGACGTAACAATGGTTTTTTTCGTGGGTATTCCGAGGACGTCGTGGAAGATTGATGCAATCTGGGTTCTTGTGGATCGGTTAACGAAAGTGGATCATTTCTTACTGAATCAGGAGACCTTTACAGTCAAACAGTTGGGTGAGTTGTATCTTTGGGAAATAGTGCAGTTTCATTGTGTTCCGAGAACCATAGTTTCAGACTGAGATCCACGTTTCACATCATGTTTCTGGAAAGTGTTGCAGAAGGTGCCTGGAATGCATGTGTTTTTTAGTACGGATTTCCACCCGCAGATGGATGGGCAGTCAGAGCATATGAACCAAGTGTTGGAAGACATGTTATGATCTTGTGTCTTGGACTTTGGTGGTTCCTGGTAGAGGCACCTATCATTAGTAGATTTTTCCTACAACAACAGTTTTCAGGCTACAATTCAGATGTCAACGTTTGAGGCACTCAACGGGAGACCATGAAGATCTATGTTGTGTTGGCTAGAGGCTGGTGAATCTGAGTTGTTGTGTCCAAGTCTCGTGAAGGAGGCTTCTGAGAGAGTTAAGTTGATCCGGAAGTGGATGGACACAGCTCAAAGTAGGAAGAAGTCGTATGCATTTCGGAGGCATATACCTCTTGAATTTGTGATGGTTGATAATGTGTTCCTTCGGGTGTTGCCATGGTTGTGTCATCGTCGGATTTGAAAGCAGGGTAAGTTGGCGCCCAAGTATGTGGGACCTTTTGGGATTGTATAGAGGATCGGACCAGTGGCATACCAATTGTCTCTTCCACAACTGTATGGTGGGATGCATAATGTGTTTCTTATGTCACAACTTCGACGATATCACCCTGATCTATCTCACGAGGTTAACATATAGGATGTGGAGCTTGAGGATGATGCGTCCTTTGAAGAGCATCCGATTAATGTGGTGGATCGTAGTGAAAAGGCCTTACGAGAAAAGGTTGTGCCATTAGTGCAAATACTATGTTATCATGGGAAATTTTAGGAAGAAACTTGGGTGTGGGAATCGGATATGCGGGCTTAGTGGCCCGAACACTTCTCTTTGGTGGATCAATGAGGCTGGGATACTCAGCTCTTGGACGAGCTGTTATATGGTGGGGAGGTTGTAAGATCCCGGTTTTTGGGAAGGGTATGTTTTTTATGTTTTTGTTGAATCCATTGTTTCGGGATTCAAGGGATGTCTTCTGAATGTATGTGAGGTCTTGGGGGTGTTTCGGGGGCTCGGGGAACGACTGAACGGAATGTCGGGCAAGATAGGCCAGGTCGCACGACCTATGCACTGCCAGGGAAAACCGTGCACCTTTCCTAGGTATACTGTGAAACCCTCCTCCTATAGACAGTAGCATTTTCATGGTTTGTGCACAGTTTTTCAAACCGTGTGGACAAACTGGGGGGCCTCTTAATGTTGGGAAAAATTATGAAATTTCCACCCCAGGATTTTAAGAACCAACTCGGGATTTCCTCTCCATTCCTCCCTCTTCACCCTAGGAACGAACCAAATCACCCAAGAGCTCCAAGGGGTCGATCTCCCTTGTTTCTAAGTCCTTTTGGTTTCGTTGTATGCAAGTCCAAGCTCTGGGTACAACTAATCGCATCCTTAAATCTCTTTTTGGTTTAGGGTTTGTATCTTCACTCCCTCTTGTTCTGAAGCTCCAAAACCCTATCTTTTGGGTGATTTCTAGGTTGAAGCTCAAAAGGTTGGTCAGATTGTGTTCCAATGACTCAATTGAGTGTGTGTTCAACCGCGGTTTCGAGGTATGTGGTCTACAAACGTTATCCCATATTTTTATGGTGGATTTATGCATGTGTGGTTTTTCTCATGGTTCCTTTTGATGAGCGTTGATTAACCTGGATGTGTTTGGTATAACGGATGCTTAAAAATGGTAAATGGGAACTCTCACGATCCCCATGGGATGCATTGAGAATGACTTCACCTATTTGGGGTCATCCACGGGATGTGCCGGCTTTTCCCGGGTTTAGGGATTGTTATTAAACAAGTGACCTTGTTATAATAAATGGTAGAGCCTTGACGAATATGTTGACATGATTGGTTGAACATGGAATGGATGTTACGTGATGCACCAAGACATGGCAATAACCTGAGGGTTATTTTGAATGAGTTTAATGGTTGATTCACGGAAATGATAAATGAGTTAAATGGGTTAATGTGTAAACCTATTAAAGACCATAATGGGATAGATTATCGGTCTAGTATAGAATGCTTAGTGAGATAACATAACACATGGGAATTGGGTGAATGGATAAATGATGTGAAATAGTAATGTGTTAATGGGTTATGGAATAAAGTGAATTCCCATGTGGTTTGTTGTGAATGGTGTTTTTTGAGGGACAAAGGCATGGTGGGTTGATGGTTACTTATATATAATAGCATGTGCACATGGCTTGGTATAGTGGGGTATGACTTGACGATCTACACCCACGGGTCGAGTGAAGAATGATTCTATGAACTTCCCCCTTAAATGCATGGGTTAGGAATGAGGACTGATGATATATTCACATAACGGTTGCATCCACCCGGACTGAGGCTTCGAGGTGAGGATATGGTTTCTATGAGGGGGTTAGTCCTAGTGAGATATGATAATGATGTTGTAATCCTCTTTCATGTGATTGTTGGCTTTAGACACATGTAACATAATGTATGTGTTTAAACCATGTAAATGGGAGGAAATGGTAAGTGATGATAATTGGTATGAAATTAATGGTAATAGAAGTTGTAATGGCTTTGGCTTTGAGCTGGTTAATGGCACATTAAATAATTACATGGAATTTATCATTCATATTCCTTTTTCATGCACTACGTATTCATACTGGAAATTTTGTAGACACCATTGGTGGAGGCCTACTAAGTTGTACTCAAACCCTGCTCGGGCCGCCGTTGGGTACCTGAGCCGACTTCATGTTTGCAGGTCAGATGAAGGGAAAGGGTCCTTGATATATAGTTGAATGGACATGGGTAGCACTTGGTGGAGGATATAGACATGGATTTGGGACCATTTTGGGGACTTTGGCTGTTGTCTTTATTTTGGGATTTAGTTCACTTTCGCACTTGTAGTAGGAAATGGAATATTTATTGTTGGAAATGGTTGTTATACATGTTCCTTGTTTATTGATTATTGTCTCCACTATTGGTTTATTTCTGTTGGGTATTACTCTGATAAAAAGACGTTATAGTCTCCCACATGACCACAAATACCCCTGCTCCTAGTCGGCAACCTTTGCCATTCGGGGAGGCGCAATTAAGGTTATGTAACTACCCACCTCGGAGCATTGGTTTTGTGGCTTTCAGGTCAGGGAAGTTACAAATTTGGTTATAAAAGTTCTCAAGGTTCTTAAATGAACAATATTACATTACATGGACCAATGTTTTATTTTGGAATGAATAACCTTGGTATAAAACCCCATTTCCCATCCTAAAGAGTAAACTAAACCATTTTAAATTTTTTTATTGATATCCCATTCTCTTTATCATGTTTAGAGTGAGAAATATATTGATGAAATATTTGGAGTGAACCACTCTTATTCATCATGTCGGTGTTATTCCCACGTTCAATGGATATCATAATGATCTTCTATTTTATATTCCTTACCTAAGAATCATATATATATAATTTAGAATATATGGGGAATATGTGGATGATCTAGTTAATGCCTATATTGGTTTCTTAGATCCATGGAATACTATATGTGATAAAATATATCACAAACCCTCCTTGATACCATTAACATGATTAACCCAGTTGATCCTAACATAGAATGTATGATATTTTCGATCGCCACTGGTTAGAGAATCACACATGGAATGAGAAAAGAAACATGTGGGGATATGTTTTCTATATAATAGTTCAAGATAAAATATATAAGACTATATTTAAACACTCCTCAAGGGGAAAGTAAGAGAAACAAAATGGAAACAAACTGAAAAATTTAAATCGTCAAGGACAAAATATCTGTAAAGATAAAATCTCATAAATCCTAAAATGATCCAAAAGACTAATAAAAAATATAACATATTAATATCTAAATATTAATTATATAACATAACAATCTACTTCAAAATCAGTATTTTATAGTGCCTTGGGAAAATTTAAAATGTTAAAAATTGGTCCACAAGTTAGCTATGTCAGCTCCAATAATGTCCTTCATTAATAGAACAATCTTTTAAATATCACACATAATACCTTTAATCATAAACTTGTGAATGGAAACATAATAATGATTAATTGTTTACATATATTATGGGAAAACAAGGGAGATATAAACATATCATGAGAAAATTGTCATGAAAACAGTATAATAAAATTCTATAACAATACCACATGTTTCATAGATTATAAACATGACTAGGTTCATAAGACATAAATCATAACAAAATAAAATCACATGAGATGATAATATAATGTTGGAATACGACATAGATTAGTGGTATACATATAATAATATAACATTGTGAACAAATATAAATAGAAATCGGTTCTCTCATTAAGATAAGGACATGTAATTAGGCACTTAGATAAACATATGGACATGCAACTAGGTCCTTAGATAACCTTAAGGTTATGAAATCCCAATCCATTCATAACACTATGAACATTAAATCATTTTACGGTATAACATTGTGAAAATATCATTAGGTTCACACATAAAACTGGGAACATGAAATCAGATAAATTCATAACATTATGAACATGTAATTAGGATCACAATTAATATATTTACTAATTTGTTATCTATATGTACCCAATTATTTATATATGGATAAATTTTCCACCTATCACATGATTGATACATCATTGTTTCACCTACAAGAATGGATAAAAATCCTTATATTTATTTATTTTTTATATCCAATCTTTCAAGGGATGAGGTGAACCGTTACATGATCTGTATGCATAAAAGATTATGTGGTCCAAAGGCTAAAGATACAATTCATGACCCAAGGTATAAGGGAATTAAACTAGACTATAACTATAAGGAACTAAACCTACCCAGAATTGTCATCATGACTGTAGACCTCCACATTTTCATGGTCGTCTTGCTAAGATTCCTGTGTATGCACAGGCTGTTCCCGATGTCATTTCCATACCCTCTCATTATTCCAAATTATTTGGTTCAACTATGGTGAGTTCTCCTACTCTAAATCGTCCTCTACGGATGATCCTTTTTTATAGAGTCTATTTGGGGAAACTTCATTGATCATGTGGCCCGAAGGCCTTGAGGTGGACAAAAGGCCTTACTGATCAGAAGGCCATGGTGGCCTGAAGGTCTTAAGGAATCCATGCCCAAAATGATGACCCAAGGAGAATAGTTACAGATGGTATAATACTGAAAAGTAACGGCTACAGTACCAGATATAGTACCTACTATGGTACCCTCATAGTACTTCTATAGTACCTACTACATTACTGCTAAAGTACCCTGAAATTATTCCTCCACCTGGTTTTTAACATGGGTCTCGTGGATGCGCATAGTGAGACCTCACCAACTAGGCTGACGCTCATGTGCACTTTATTTCACAAGATCATAAAACATTAATCATATCATAACCTATTAGAGGGTATGGTTTTAAACAAATTTCATCATAGTATAATATATAGAATAAAACATGTTCACAATCATATTTTCATTATGATAATAAAAAATATACAGAAAGAATAAATTTAGTATCATTCGATTTATCCAAAGTAAATACTATATCACATCAAATTTCATCTTATAAAGAAAATGATTTTGAAAAAAAATTAGAGATTTCTTGAGGGAAATAGACTTTACACACTAAAAAACAAATTTTAAAAAATAAAATTTTAGAATAATTTATTGGAATATATATTAAGAAAATTATAAAGGCTTATTTATAATGTTGAGTGGTTATGACAGTGGAAAAATAAGAGCACATAAAAACAAAAAATGCTTTCACATTTTTCGTAAAAGATAAATGTTACATGTTTTGAAATTGAACTGAATATTCCATTTAAAACACCTTGTAAAAAGTAAAACATTGTTAAAATATCATTAATAAATACTTTGGATAATTTTAATATTTTTTAGAGAATTTTATGAAAACATGTATATGGAATAAAAAGGGTTTTCAAATGAATAGGTAAATAATGTCTATTTTCATAAAAACATTCTTTTGAACTCATGAGTACAAAAATATAGTAAAATTCTAGGAAAACATGTATTCTCATGAAATAATCATAGTAGTAGGAAATATATTAGTTTTTTATAGATGTTTCATTAGATTCCATCATAAAAAATATTAACATTATCAGCCTTGATAAATGATGAAATTATTTCTGAAAATCATAACCACATTGGTGAAATATAATATTAAGACCCATAAATGATAAATCCTAAAATTTATATGTAAATACCCATATATTTTAATGAAAAATATTAATACATTCTAGATAAGTATAAACTTCACATAGAATATATAAGTGGTTGATATGGAATGAGTCTCACAAGAGAAAATAAGTGAGATATGGAAAAATATGTTTATTATAAAAATATTTAAAAAATACTTATAGATATATTTCATACAATATATGATTTACCTATTACCATGTATCTCCATTTGATTAATAATCTCTTATTAAAATCACATTTCAAGAAATAACAATTTTGTTTTTCATGAATGTTTTCATTTGATTTTTTTAGTCCTCTTACATTTATCAATGTTCCATAATTTTATTTTTTAAAAAAATTATATAAATATCATATATATTCATTTTATGTTAATTTATCGTCATCCATAAAAGTTAGAGATATAAAAATAAATAGATAGTACATGGAGACATCGGGTCATATGTACACATGAATGTTGCTTTCATTTTCTCTATGGGTTAAATTAAAATTTTAAATTATATATTACCATTATAAAATAATTTTTATAGCATATATATTACATATTTTTATTTAAAACTACCATTTTTACATTCAATGTAAAGCATACGTGAAAAATTTATCACATTTGTTCGAGTGGTGATAGTCTTCCACCAACACAAACAAAATTATCATATCCCCAAGGGATAGAAAGTAAGACGGTATATGTTATATAATAGTTAAAAAGTATAATTACATAAAATATATCTTATTTCTTCATTTAATCTATTTGTATTACCATCCATGTAAAAATAAATAAATAACACATCATATCGATTCATGATATGATAGTCAGTTGTACACACGATCAATGTTATTAATTTGAAAAGGGTTTAGAGGTAAGAAGGAAGATGTATTATTATAATTATATATATATAATGTGATAAATATCATATATAAATATTATATTTATATTTATATCAATCTATAAGAGGTTGTGAGGGAAAACGAATAACATCAATTCGTGATGTGGTTGTCCATCGTAATTATGCATAATGATTGCGTAACTCATTTAATAGAAGTGGAAATTGATATATGTTATTACATTAACATAATAACATATTGTTTTACAGTATACATTATTGTTGTTAATTTAACATATTTGGATATTTTTAAAGGATTTATAAGAAGAAGTAAAACAAAAACTCATAGTTATAATCTTAACCCCTTCTTGAAATATCTTCATTAAATTTAACCTAAATCCTTAAAAGATTTTATTTATGATTTGTAGAAGGCCACTAGGATATGGGAAGGGAATTAATAACAAAATTTTGTTCTTATGGGACTATAAAAAGGATTTGGGATGTTTGAAGAGAATATGATAGTGTGTGACCTTTTATAGGTGAGGTTAGTGGTACACATGAAATTTTTTAATATAAGATGGTGTTCCCATTTTTTCATATGCCACTAGGATAAAAAATTGTCCATTATCATACCTTATAGATAGAAATGTACAAATATGAATAGAAAATGGTTTTTAGGAACGTTTTTAGGTAATCTTAGCCCATATCTTATTTGTTTCACCCCTCGACAAACAAATATTATCCTCAACCACAATAATTTATTTTTATAATTTTTTACTATTAATTAAGGTAATAAACAATGATTAAATTATTAGATAACAGAATTTATGATATTTTAAAATATGGGATAATTTGTTTAAAAATTCCATTCATATAATAAGAAATATCTTTTAAAAAAACTAATTCTATAGACAGGATGAAATGGATATTTTTTGAAGAGAAAATATTATAATGATTAAAAAGAATATATATCAAATTTAAATATTAAATTAATTACAATCAATTAAATGGATTAAAATATATATAATTGAATTATTTTCCTTAAAATAATATTCATGTTAATGTTATCTTGTCAATTCCTTAGATGAATGTAATGTTTTTTTAATAAAACAAGTATTTTTCACTATTCGATGAAAAATTTATATTTTCTGAATTTTTTTTAAAAATAAGTCCCAAATTATTATGAAATTATTCTTTAACAATGTTATTTTTTCGAAAAAATATTCAGAAACTTTAAAATAATTTTTTAAAAATAAGTTTGAAAAATGAGACAGAATATCATTTTAGAAAAAAATAGATTTTAAAAAAATGGAATGATTTTATTTCATTCATAGAAAACACATATGAAGAATGATAATTATTAGAGTGAATTTTCTATATATATATTTAAATAATATCATTCACTGAAATTTATTTGTTTAATTAATTTATGTAAAAGATGATTGTGTGTATAAAAATAGTTCTTCAAAAAAATATTTCCATTATTTTGAAATGGTTCATATTTTCATTTCTAATTAATTGGTCAATAATGAATTATTTTAATATACACATATAAACAATATAGTTTCATAATTTACTTAAAAATAATCATACCCATAATTCCAATTTATTTTTTATAACTATCATATTAAATACTAATAATATAATATTATGTTATTCTTCATTAAAATACAATGTTGGATGTTAGACATGCTATTGAAGAAATAATTTTTATTTTGACTTTTCTCATAAAATGTCATAATTTTATATTCTACCCCCTAAAATAAATTTTATCCTATCAATTTGATCTTATGATTGATATTTATAGGTTTAACATTTTAAAACCCCTCTTTTGGAAAGTTACATTTAAAAAGGTTCAATAAAACATCATGTCGAAAAGAGAGAAAGGGAAGTATGAAGGTCATCTAGATCAATACATACTATGATTGAAATAGGATAACTTAGGTGGGATGTTTTTATTTTGAATGATATGAATAAAATAATGTTAAAATAATTGTGGAGAGTGAAATAGATCATTGATCACTAGAAAATGAATAATCATGAGAAAATCAACATCCACAAAAACCTAAACCAAATAAGTTTTAATAAGGTCATTGATATCACCAAAAATGATTGTAATATGAAAAAAAAAATTATCTCAAGATCCTTTTTATACTATTGGGGATTTTTAAAATTAAGATATACTTAAATGATTTTATTCCATTTTATAAGCATAATATATTCCTTTGGTTGTGACATGAACAATTTATACTTCATATCTTATTATAAGAGAATAATTTTTCATTTCTAATGCACTTATTGGTAATAAGAACAATAAAATAATAATAAATCATTCATTAAATATCTATATATTATAAAAAATATATTTAACAATGGTTGTGAATAAATAATCATATGGTGAAATAATAAGTTATTATTTAAAACCACATCCAATGTTTAACATAAACGATTCCATGTATGGTTAAAATTTTGAACCTTCCAAAATAAAAAACTATAATTATGTTTAATAAATTTTACAAAATCAATATAAAATTAATCCCCCAAATATCATAAAGTATATCTTAATGTGTCATACCAAATATGTGAATACATTGGTCATAAATTCTCTTAAAACATGGTAGTATCTTGAATAACCATAAAACATTAATGAAAATATACACGAGTTAAAAAAATAATTGTTTCAGGATAAAATTATATATTATTTGATATATTCCATAAATCCAAAATCATTTAAAACTACATCCATGATTATAAAAAATTAATTATCATCATTTCATTAATCATATACAAATTAATTAGTACTATCCAATTTACATTATTAATATCTATAAACACTTTATCCTAATATAATTATCTCAACATCAATAAAATATTAAGTGATATCATATGTTTTATTTAAAATGTCACATTTCAATTTTATAACATTTTAAATTCATCATAACCATTGAATATATTTCTAAAAATACGTAAAAAAAATACACCGAAAAATCCTTATATAATTTATAATTATTTAATTCTAATAAATAAGCACCCCAATAATTATAAATAATTCTTAAAACAATAACTATGATTCAACATCTTATACCTTAATAACTCATTTCATTTATATATCATTTTAAGTGTCTTCATCATCAGCACGAAAAATGTAACACCCTGACCCCAATAGCCCAGATTCGGTGCATTATTACATAACATTGGCATGATCACAAAAGATAATGTCTTGAAAGATCGATTAGTTTAGTTGCCTTGGAAGTACTATATATATTAATAAGGTTTACATTACATCATAAAATGAAAAACTACAACAACATTGTTTCCATAAACCACACTCATATCCCCTCAGACTATCCCTACAGGTCAGTCATAAAATTATTCTTCATATCCTGGGAAAAATAAATCATTTAAATGGGTGAGCTCAGATGATCAGTAAAGATAAAAATATAGCAAAGACATTTATAAATAAGCATAAAAAATTAAAGAAATGTATAAGACTAAAAAAAAATCCCTTCTAAACTTGAACTTCAGCATAATATGGAAAATATAAAAATAAAATAATTCCATTTACTTATACACATTGATATTCTACTAGTCTAATAATCACATGTAATATCAATATCCACTTTCGTAATGATGGAATACATAATGCCAGAATTTCATAAGCACATAGTCAAGGCCTTGTGCAAAGAATACAAATAAGATTTTGTCAAGGCCTTGTTCCAAGACACTAGTTTGTCTCAGGATACCTAATGATGCATCGAGAAGCTATAGCGGGCTCCACCCGTCACTTACAAAGTCCAATGCATTCCTCATATGAAAAAGTTTAAACACAACATAAACATTCGTATTAAAACTGGAATACGAAATGTCAATACTTTATCAATAAACCATGAATGGTATGAAATTACACATCCACAATCAAACATATCACAAATACTTCAATACAATATGCATGTTTCATATCATAATAAATCAACTTCAAACAAACTTAAAATCAATTAAAGGATGTAGACATAGATGAAATCAAAACCTTTTTAGAGAAATATCTCTTTCTATTTTGAAATCATTTAAAATTCATGTAATTATAAAAGAATACATTTATATTTGAAAATATTCTTATAATATTGTAATGGAAGCTTTGATGATGTTATAATGGCGAAAAACAGCTGCACCCTCAATATAAGTAAAAAAAGACATTCTTACCTTAATTTGTCGAAAAGGTTAAAAAGGACCTTGTTTGGAAAATGATGGAAAGAATACTTTATAAATATCTTATAAAAATTAAAACACTGGTATAAATGACATTAAACCATAGTCTATATAATTGTATAAATGTTTTGAAATAAATTTTTAAGAAACATGGATTTGTATGATAAAGAGGTCCCAATAGATACTTACGTAAAACAAACTCTGATAAAAAAGAGATTTTGAAATTAACCATAACCTTGTAATTTTACTTGGTCTATGGTAGGTTAAAGTCCTATATAATGGTTAAATAACATTTATTAAATTATACGAGAATCATATACATTATTATGATATCATATATGATCTTTTAACATTTCTTTGCTTATAATATCTTAGTATTATCTTTGTTTCGGGAGTTAATGGATTCGTTTTCCTTTATATTATTTGTCATGTAAGTCATATTTGTTATGGATGGGATGTATATTATTCATATCCATAATTATATGTAGTCTTTAAACATTATTTTGGATCATCTAATGCAAATTTGTGTTGAATGGATACGATGGAGAATGAATCTCATCGCGTCCGTGGAGACTTAAATCAGTACGTATGCACGAGTGACAATATCATTATTTTGATACTAAAATAATATATTATTTGAGGTTATATCATATATACAGTATAATTATCATGTTATATTTATTATTTACATCAATTACACATCATTATTATACCAATCCAAATAATAATGTATTGAATAACAATTACACCACGACGTAGAGACGGTAAACCGTACGTACGTATGTAAGGTGACATGACATTCAAAGGATGGATAGAATAATTAATTTGGTTGTACCATATTTATAATAACATCACAGTATATATAATATACTATATTTATTATTTTATAATTTAAACAAAAAAGAAAAAGGAAGTGGAAGAAGAAAAAAACATGAAAGAGGAGATGAAATATTTACCTCTTCTTTGAGTTCTTCTTTTTGATTTGACAAAAAGGGCTCCATTGGTTGGATTTATTGCTAAATGAATGCCTCTATGATGAAGGTAGGATAGTTTATAGGGTGGTTTTTTAGATTTTAGCCATGCCAAATGGCATTGAAGGTGTTAATTAGAGAGAAGGGCAAGTGACCTTTTATAAGAGGGGTGAGTTGAACCTTAAGAAAGGCTAGAAATATTATCTTATAACAAAATCATTTTTGGTATCTAATGGATATAAAATATATTATTTAAATTATAAGGTGGGTATGGGTAGAAAAAACTCAACCAATATGTTTTAGACAGGTTTGGATCCCTATATTATCCTTATCATTTAGATTTAACTCTTAGTTAAATAGTTTGACATTTACCATGTCTCTTTATATTTTTATATTATATGGTTAATAATCATACTATATACTTCCAAGAGAACCCCAAGCGGTTCATTAATGATACAAATATCATTATTTAAGTCTTTTGGAAGAACCATAGATTTTTAGGAATATAATATCAATTAATAATATTATATTTGTTTTAAAAAACTCTTTTAGATTAATTTTGACACTATTTTGTATGCCATTTTTGCTAAATTTATAATAGCATTATTACTTCAAAAAAAATTCATCTAACCAACCATATTATTTAATATTAACCTATAAAATTAGTGGAATTCATAAAAATTCACAAATGACACTTATTTGGATATTTATAATATCAACTATTTTAATATTTCTTTAATTAGTTAGTTACTGTATCATCATTGTGTCATAAATAAATTAAATTATTTAATGTTTAAAAATTTAAATAAAATACCATTATGTGGGAAATATTTTTTATTTCTAATGAATATTTATAGAAGAATTTATCTTATATATAACCCTTTATTAAAAATGTTTTCGTTATTAATCCTTGATTTTAACTCTTTTAACTCTTCTTTAAATAAAATAATAATAAGTGTCCTAATCTAATCCAAGTGGACCAAAGAGGTTAATATATTATTAAAAGGTTGTTTTTGGTAGAATTATACTTATCCAATAGAATTGGGACATCTGTTAGGGTAATGCTAATATCATTTTTACCATTAAGTACTCTATTTACTTTTAACCGTGGTAAATAAAAGTAAAAAGTTACTATCCAAAAAAAATTATTTTCAACTTATTGAACAAAATTTTTCTTTCTGATATCAACAGTGTCTCTTAGAATTTATATATTCCACTCACAGAAGCGGTAAAATCATGTTTTATGTGAATTTGAAAATTCTCCTAGGAGGTGGGTAAAAGACAGTGAAAAGTTCAATAAAATTTTTATATATATAAAATTATTACAAACTGACTCCAATGAATTACATTGAACCTGTATAGGTATTAGGTATCTATTTTTACATAAAGTAAATTTAAATAAAATAAATAATTATTTAAATAAAAATTCTGTTTTAAACTACAACTAAGTGTTTTTCACTATTCATCAAAATTTGAATGTTTTCATAAAAATACCAAAATTTCACCCTAAGCTAATTTCGATATTACGAATTCCAAAATGAAGTCCATTTTGAAAGATAAAATTTATAAAATCTCAAAATGTGGATATTACTATTCACAACGGATAGCTTCATTGGTTGAGGTGTGTTAGAACTCGAAGTTGCGTACAACACACACTATTGTATTATTCAAAGAGAAGCTTACCATGGAATCATGGGGTGTTACATTCTCCCTTAATTCAAATAATTTCTTCCTCGAAATTTCTAAAATATTACTACATAAAAATACGTGGGTGGTTCTTCATCATTAATTTCTCAAGATCCCACGTTGCTTCTTATATCTTATGGTTTCTCTATAGAACTTTTACCCGACGAGTCATCCGGTTTCTCAACACTTTTTCTCTTGTATCAAGAACCTTTACAGGCTCTTCGCTATAAGACATATTGGATTCTAGTTATAATTTCTCATAGGCGAGTACATGCGTTGGGCCATGCATGTATTTTTTCAACAGTGATACGTGGAATACATCATGAACATTGGAGAGACTTGGAGGCATTTTCAAATGGTAAGCTACAACCCCAAATCATTCTAGAATTTAAAATGGTCTAATGTAACTGGGAATCAATTTTACCTTTGATGTGGTTTTGGTTTACCTTCACCTTTTCCATCGTTTCATCCACCAGTTCTGGGCCTACGAGTTTTCTTTCACCAACATCATCCCAACAGGTTTGTGTGCGACATCTCTTTCCATATAACGCTTCATATGGTGCCATCAGAATACTTGAATGGAATCTATTCTTATTGGAAAATTCTACCTGAGGTAAATATTGATTCCACATTCCATGAATGTAAAGTGAGAAAGATCTCAACATGTTTTCTAAGGTTTGAATAGTCTGTTCTGATTTTCCATCAGTTTGGGGGTGGTCGACAGTGCTCAAACGAAGTTCAGTATCTAGGGATTTCTGAACACTTTTCCAGAATCATGATGTAAAACATGGATCATGATCAGAAACAATCGATAGTGGTACCCCATGAAGTCTTAAAACTTCATTAATATGTAGTCTTGTTAATCGTTCATGTGTTAAATATTCTCTTATAGAAAGAAAATGTGTTGACTTGGTAAGATGATCATAAATGACCAATACTATATCGTTCCTTCTAAGAGTCTTTGGTATCCCCTTGACAAAAACCATTGTAATATTATCCCATGTACACTAAGGTATGGGAAGAGGTTTCTTGACTCATCTAGGCTATTACCTTCCATCATTCACTTGTTGAAAAACCATACATCATGACACAAAATCTGCAATCTCCCTCTTCACGTTGTCCCACAAAAAATGTTCCTTCAAATCTCTATACATTTTGGTGCTCCCCGGGTGTATAGAGAAATTAAAGCTATGATCATCATCTAACAATTCCCTTTTCAGGTCAGGTATATCGGGAACACAAAGTCTCTTCCCAAATATCAAAATTCCATTTTCATACACAATGTCACTCAATCTCCCATCATTCACAGCATTAATCTTTTTTTGAAACTCTTCATCACCGGTCTGATAACTCATTATTTTTTATAGTAAGGATGGTTTGGAAACCTTTTGAAAAAGTATCGATGTCTCACATTCCACAGTGATTCCCATTTCCATCTCCACTAGATCCATTAAAATAGGATCCCTTTCAACTGTCATCTTCTTCAAAACTCTCTGATCCATTCTGATAAAATCATATCCCACATTATTTTCCTTCCCCAGGTGGTAGTGTATGGTGATATCATAATCCTTGAGTAGGTCAAGCCATCTCCTTTTCCTCAGGTTGAGTTCTTTCTGAGAGAAAATATACCTCAAACTCTTGTGATTGGTATATATCTCACATTTTCACCATAGAGATAATGTCTCCATATCTCTTATGAAAAGATTATATATGAAAAATCATGATCATGAGTTGGATAGTTTAGCTCATAAATTTTTAGCTGTCGTGATGCATATGCAACAACCTAATTATTTTTCATAAGGACAAAACCAAGACCTTTATTTGAAGCATCATTATAAATAAAAAACCCATCATTCCCTGATGGTAGAGTAATGGTAGGAGTATTGAATAATCTATTATTTATTTCTTCAAAACATTCTTTACACTCTTTTTTACAAAACAAATTAATCCCTTTACCTGTGAGCTTCATTAATACGTTAGCCAATCAGGAAAAATTACGAATGAAACGTCGATAATAACCTACTAAACCAATAAAAATGCATACCTTAGCTATAATTGTCGGTGCTGGCCATTCGTGGATTGACTTGGTCTTTGAAGGATCAATGAAGATTACATACTTAGAGACAATATGGACAAGAAAAGAAATCTCATGAAGCCATAATTCACAATTTCTAAACATCCCATATAATTCATGTCTTCTAATAGTCTTCAGAATAATGCACAAGTGATTTTAATGATCACCGTAGCTTTTGGAGTATACCATGATATCATCAATAAATACCATTACAAATTCTTCAAGATATTCATGGAAAACTCTCTTCATTAAATCCCTAAAAACAGAGGGTGCATTAGTTAATCCAAACGGCATTACTGTAAACTCATTCTGCTCGTACCTGGTTCGAAATTATGTTTTCAGAATGTCTTCCTTTTTCACACACAACTGGTGATACCCAGACAGAAGGTCAATCTTTGAAAAGTATTGAGATCCATGAATTTGGTCGAATAAATCATCAATACGAGGTAGGGGATACTTGTTATTTATTGTTATATCATTGATCTCTCTGTAGTCAATGCTCAATCTCATAGATCCATCGTTCTTCTTAACAAAAAGAACAGGGGCTCCCGATGGAGAAACACTAGGGAGAATAAATCCCCTATTTCTCAATTCCACTAGTTATTTCCATAGTTACACTAATTCCAAAGAGGTAATTCTACAAGGGGTCTTCGATATGGGCCTTGATCCATGAATTAAATCAATGGAAAACTCAATTTCTCGTTCTAGAGGATGTCCAGGTAAATATTTTGGAAATAAATTAACATATTCTTTCCCAATAGGTACATCCTCTTTTTGAACATTCTTTTCCTCACCCACAGTTATATCATTATCTTCCTCCCCAATAAGTGAATTTAGTTGAGCTACTATGGGTGTATATAGATAAGAATTAGGTGGTGATGATTATGCTCTAAATATAAGGTGTTCTTTATCATCTTTATCAAAATTATTAACCTCTTTCCTCTTACAATATATTTTTTCATCATGGTCTGAAATCTAATCCATACCGAGGATTATATCAAATTCTATCATTATTATGACGATGAGATAAGAAGATAAATAACATTTATATTCCTTAATGGGAGCTGATTCATAAAACTTTATTGCAATGATACTTCCCTTAGGTGTTTTGACTGAAAACACCCTTGTTAAATCAAATTGGAAATATCTAATTTTGTTAGAAAACTGGGAAGATATGAGACAATGCGATGATCCAGAATCAAATAATGCATTGGATAAACATGAGAAAACCATTAAATTACCTACCACAACATCATTCGGAGCTTCAACCTTAGCAGTAGTGACATCATAAAATTGGTCTTGATCCCTTTGCCTTTTCTGAGGTATGCTCCCTTGACACAAAGGACATTCATTCACATAATACCCTCTTTCTCTACAATTGTAGCATTCAACATTTACAGCCTCTTTCTTCCCCTTGTTATCAAGATCTTGGTGTCATTTTTCACCACACTTGTAACAGAATCCCGTTCCCTTTAAGAATTTACCAAAGTGTTTCTTCCCACACTTACTCTAGGATGGATATTCAGTTTTTCCTCTCTTCCCCTTATTTCCATTTTCAGAGTATTTAGCAGGTCTCTTCTTCTCTTTCTTTGCTTTAAAGTCGTATAATTTAGAGAAATATTTTTCTATCTTGATATCACATGAGACAATATCTTCGTACAATGATAAGGATTGTGAGGCAAATGATCGACAGATAAAATTTTTTAACTAATAAATGAAATGATCCATATTACTTATTCAGTTTCGTATATAATATGCAAGACGCTTCTCTAACATTGTAAAGTTAGCTTCATACTTTATGACATTCTCATCCTCCTTTTACCTCAGACTTAGAAATTGTCTTTCCATATCCGCTCGATGGTCATGAAGAATGTATTTTTCTATGAAAATTTCATTAAACTCCCTCTATTCCATATTTTATATTTTATCATCTTCCATTGTGATTTGAATCAGTGACCACCATTGACCAGCATCTCCAGTGAGGTGGTGAACTGCCATGACAACCTTTTCCCTTTCGCTACTCCCCAAGGCATGGAATATTTTCTTTAAGAATTTATCAATTACTCAGATACTATTTTATTTTTACCCCCATTTAATTTTGGTGGTAGTTTCCTCATGAAGAGATCTTACATTTATCCTCCATGTTGTGGATCATGGTGCTCCATACGGGTAAGGTTATTATTCATAACCTAAGTGAGTTGTCCCAGTATGGTGATTAGCTGATCAGCACCAGTTTCATCACCAGATCCACTATAATTATCTTGAGTTGGATTGAAATCCCTACATAGAGTGCATGCCTTGATACGGTTTCCATTCCTTCCACTAGGCACCATTTTTAAACAATGGCATAAACCAGATTAGTTTATGAATCTCAATACGTAAATCCAAACATGTAAAACACTTAACATAAATTGAATTGTTTGTGGATATAATCCATAATCAGAAAAAAATTATTTTAGGAAGTATATACTCATAAACACTTCATAATGTTTTTTAATGAAAATTAGAATTATCCAAATTATATCCCCTAGGAATGTTGTAACCAATAGTGCGGTAAGGCCCGTTGTCGTGCACCAGTTCCCGTTCGAGTCTAGATCAAAGTAGCGTTTTTGGGTTTTACCCATAGGAACATCTATGCTAGAGCCGCCTCTACCTTCTCATATTCAGACATGGATGCATTTCATGGAAAACTCACAAAATCCCTACTATACAAAAATTCTAGGACGTTCTTCTATACTAATCCTCAAAGTATATCTTTTGGCTATGTGCTCAAAACAGAGTTTATCTAAATATAGTTTACAAGGTTTTTACTAAACATTCTCTGATACCGACTATAACGCCACGAACCCAGAAACCTAGAGTTGATGCATTATTACATAACATTTTCATGATCACAAAAGACCAAGTCCCGAAAGACCGATTAGTTTTGTAGCCTTGGAAGTAAAAGATATATTCATACGGTTTATATTACTTCATAAAATGAAAAACTACAACAACATTGTTTCCATAGACCACACTCATATCCCATTAGACTATCTCTAAAGGTCAATCAGAAAATATTTCTTCGCATCCTGGGAAAATATATCATAGAAATGGGTGAGCTCAGATGCTCTGTAATGATATCAATATAGAGGAAAATTTCATAAATAAGCATAAATATTTAAGGAAATGTATCAGAAAAAACAAAATCCTTTTTAAACTATAACTTCGACATAATATGGAAAAGATAAAAAACAAATAATTCCATTTAGTTATTCACATGGATAATCTACTAGTCGAATAATCACATGCAATTTCAATAGCCACTTGGGTAATGATGGAATCCATAATTCCAGAGATTCATAACCACATAGTCAAGGCCTTGTGCCAAGAATAGAAATACGATTTTTCCAAGGCCTTGAGCCAAGATACTAGTTTGTCTCATGAGATCTACCGATGCATCGTAGAGCTTTAGCGGGCTCCATCCTTCACATAATAAGTCCAATGCATTCCTCTTCTGAAAAGGTTTAAGCATAACATAAACATTAGTATTAAAATTGGCATACAAAATGTCAATACTTTATCCACAAACAATGAATGGTATGAAATAACACATCAATAGTCAAACATATCACAAAACATTCAATACAATATGGAAGTTTTGTATCATAATAAATTCACTTCAAACAAACATAAAATCCATCAAAGGATGTAGACATAGATGAAATATAAACCTTTTTAGAGAATTATCTTTTTCTATTTTGAAATCATTTAAAATTTATGTAACTTTAAATGAAAACATTTATATTTTAAAATATTATTATAAGCTTTTAAGGGATGATTTGATGATGTTATAATGGCAGAAAATACCCGCACCTACAGTATAAGTTAAAAAAATACATTCTTACCATAATTTTGTCGAAAAGGTTAAAAACAATTATTTGGAAAATGATGGATAGATTCATTTATAAAAATATTATAAAAATTAAAAAAAGGGTATAAATGAATTTAACACATAGTCTATAAAATAGTAAGAAGGTTTTGAAATATATTTTTATTATACATGGATGTTCATGATAAAGAGGTCCAAGTAGATACTTACGTAAAACAATCTTGGAATATAAAGAGATTGTGAAATTTAGCCTTACCGTGCACTTTTCCTTGGTTGAGGGTAGTTTAAACTCCTGTATAACAATTACCTATTTTTTATTAAATTATAAAAGAATCATATTCATTAATATGATATCTTATATGATCTTTTAACATTTCTTTGTTAATAATAACTTAGTATTATCATTGTTTCGGGTGTTAATGGATTCATTTTCCTTAGTATTCTTTGTTATGTGAGTCATATTTGTTATGGATGGGATGTATCTTATTCATATCTAGAATTATATCTAGACATTATTCATTATTTTTAATCATCTAATAAAAATTATTATTGAATAGATACGTTGGGGAATGAATCTCATCGCGTTCATGGAGACGGTAATCCATACGTATGCACGAACGACAATATCATTAATTTGAAATTAAAATAATATATAATTGGATTATATATCATATATACAGAATAAATATCATGTAATATTTATTATTTACATCAATTGCACAACATTATTATACCCATCCAAATAATAATGTATTGAATATCAATTACACCACGACGTGGAGACGGTAAACCGTACGTAGGCACCTATGGTGACATGTCATTCAAATGATGGATAGAATAATGATTTTTGTTGTACCATATTTATAATAACATCACAGTATATAGATTATACAGGATTTATTTTTTTATAATGGGAACAACAATGAGAATAAGTGGAAGAAGAAAGGAACTTGAAAGAGGTGATGAAATATTTACCTCTTTTCGGGTTATTCCTATGGATTTGATCAAAAGGGCTCCATAGGATGGATTTATGACTAAAGAATGGACTATAGGATTAAGTGAGGATAGTTTATATGGTATTTGGGTAGAGTTTGGAAGATCTAAATGGCTTTGATGTTGTGAATTAGAGAGAAGGGGGAGTTCCCTTTTATAATAGGGGAGGGGGGCCTTAGGAAAAGCTAGAAATATTATTTTATAATAAAATCATTTTTGGTTTATAATGGCCGTAAAATGAATTATTTAAAGTCTAAGGATGGGATGGGTTGAAAACCACTCAACCAATAGGTTTTAGACCGGTTTTTGTTAGAATATTAACCTTATCATTTAGATTTTACTCTTAGTTAAATAGTTTGACATTTACCATGACTCTTTGTATATTTATATTATATGGTTAATATACTTACTATATACATTCAAGCAAACACAAAGTGGTTCATTAATGACAAATATATCTTTATATACGTTTTTTGGATTAACCTTATATATTTAGGAATAGAATGTCAATTAATAATATAATAGTTGTTTTAAAAAACTCTTTTATGTCAATTTTGACTGTATTTGGTATTTTATCATTTCGAAATTTATAACAGAATTATTACTTCAAAAAAAATTAATCTAACCGACAATAATATGTCATATTAAACGTGAAAATTAGTGGAACTCATAAAAAGTCTCAAATTACATTTATTGGATATTTATAATATCATTTTTTTTAATATTTCATTAATTATGTTATTACTGCATCATCGTTGTGTCATAAATAAATTAAATTATTTAATGTTTAGAAAATATTAATAAAATAAAATTATGTAGGAACTCATTTTAGATTTTTAATTAATATTTATAGTCGAATTTACCTTATGTATAACCCTATATTAGAAATGTTTTAGTTATTAAACATTGATTTTAACTCTTTTAACTCTTTTTTAAATAAAATAATAAGTGTCCTAATCTAATCCAAGTGTACCAAAGTGGTTCATATTTTATTCCTAAGGATTTTTTTGTCGAATTATACATATCCAATAGAATTGGGAAATTTTTTAGGGTAATAATAATATCAATTTTACCCTTAATCACCCTATTTACTTTTAACCATGGTAAATAAAATTATAAAGTTACTATTCACCAAAAATTATTTTAATCTTATTGAACCACATTTTTCTTACTAATATCAGTTGTGTCTCTCGGATTTTATAAATGCCACTAAATTAAGCGGTAATATTACGTTTTATGTGAATTTTTAAATTCTCCTAAGAGGTGGGTTAAAGACGTGGAAAAGTTCAATAAAATTATTATATATGTAAAATTATTATAAACGGACACCAATTAATTAAATTGAACCTACATAGGTATTATGTATCTATTTTGACCTAAAATAAATTTAAATAAAATAAATAATTTTTTAAATAAAAATTTGATTTTGAACTATAACTCATTGTTTTTCATTATTCCTCAAAAATTGAAAGTTTTTAGAAAAATACCAAAAATTAACTATAAGCTAATTTCAATATTCCAAATACAAAAATTAATTCAATTTTGAATGATAAAATTTTTAAAATATCAAAAATTGGGTATTACTATTCATTCTGGAAAGTTTGATTGGATGTGGTGTGTTAGAACTTGAAGTTGCGTACAACACCCGCTACTGTATTATTCAAAGAGAAGTGTACCATTGATGCTTGGGGTGTTACAAAAAACACTAATTGTGCCACCTTTCTGTTCATATTCTTAGGATTTCCCCTAGGATATCAATTGTTTTATAACTCACATACATTCAACATTAATAACATTAAACAATTGATCATTACTTTGGTAAACCATTATATTCATCCATTTAATTAACTATAATTTTCATTTTTCATCATCAATTTGATACTTTATTTACATATTCTTCACAAATATACCACAATCTATCATCTTTGAGGAATTCCCTAGAGGGATTATTCCCACATTATTGACACATAGGAAATTGAATATCCTTTACTCTATTGTATCCACCACCAAAACTCTCAATGAAATACATCCTTATATTATTTTTTGATTTGTATTGTTTGTTATGGTGTATGTTGTTAATCACGTATCTTAATAACTGATTAGGAATAAAAAAAATATCCTTCACTAAAGGCACTCCCTTTTTTAATATTCCAAGAGAAGAATCAATATGTTCTAGAATTATCACTTCCTACTAAGCCTTATTATGGAGTGAAAATTATGGATGATCAATAATACAAGAAACAAATGGATGATGAACTAGATTTATAATGTTTACTATTGTCATCTCAATCTTATGAGACTTTGAAAATTTCTAAAGAAAAATATTCATTCCAAATGTAGTCTTATCTCCAAGAATTATATCAGGGGAGAGATTATGTAGGTGGAGAAGATGAGACTGTTAGGGGCTTACGACAATAGGGTTTCCCTTTTCACTACTTTTTTCTCCCCAAAGGTGGATCTACTGTGGACACTTTTATATATTTTTGTGTCATGTTCGTGACTCACCCTCTAAATATGGGTTCCTTATATGAGATTTTTGGTCCTTTGGTTAATGATCCTTGAGTATAAGACTGGTTTGCGATGAGGTCTCTTTGTTCAATGGCTTACTCTATGTAGTGTTTGTGGGATCATGATTACTAGAGGCACACTGCCTTTCTAGACTATCGGCACCTGAGGGTTGTGGTCATGATCAATGGTCTATTGAATGATTTGAAGGTTCTTGGTGGTCATCTCCAGCCGTACTATTAGCGGTGATGAGATCTGATGTATTCTTGGTTGATCTATGGTATCCTGACATGGTGATGGGTTCCCATTATTGACCATTTTTCTTATTGTTCGAGTTTTCATTTTTCACTTCTATCATAGATTTATGTGTTTTTTATTGGATTTCATATGATGAATTTTCGTAGGGGATCTCATTGATTTGTGTTGCATGACTGTTGGTAATGCTCCTCCGGTGATCTGGAATAGATGATTTTCTTGCTGGCTTGTTGGCCCTACATTTACTTACTCGCCTATTGTACTTCAGAATATTTAATGTAAACTAGCAGTGTCTATGTAATCTAAATCAATAATAGAATATATAATATATTGAGTTAAGACCCTTGGATGTATTGCATGATTTTTTATAATGTAATATTTCTAAAGAACCTCTAAATGGTAATGAATAATGATTCAAGGAACCATTGGAATTAGTTCATAATTATTTTTGTGCTCCATTTTCAATAGAGGAATTGTGATTTTTTATACTTCATTAATATTACCAATGACTGTAGTAGGTAGGGATATATCTATGTTATGTGTTATAACGCATATTATTTTTTCATTTTTTAGTAATTTAATAATGATTTATAAAATCAACTTAGAAAGAAAATTAATAATCTATGGTCTTACCATGGTGGATAAAATCTTAACCAAGCATTAATCAACCATTTAAGGAAGTTCCCGATTCTTTCCCAACTGACTCCTCCATATACCCCTATGTAGAGTGGAGTATGTAAAATAAGGAATCACACCCATATTAACATGGTTAGATCAATAATGATTTATATGACTCTACCATTATCCATTTTAGGATATTGAGTATAAAATTTAGCATATACATTAATCCAAGTAACAAATAAAGATGAATATGTTATTCTTTGTAGCATGTGGTGTGGATAAAATCCCAGTCTATCACATATGTGTGTATGGTGTTACGATGATTTTTTATTACCATAATTACTTTTGAAAATTTATAATCTTAGAGAAAAAGTGTACTTTTACTAGTTATCCTAAAGATACTATAGGATATTAACTATACAACCCATTTGATATAAAGGTAACATTATTAATGCATACATTGTTTCAAGAAACTAATATCATTTCTATTGAAAATATGTGGAGAAATATTGAATTTGATAATGTTTATTCTCTAGATGCACCAAAGATGGTATGTGAAATATCTTAATAACAGATAGTGGTAGAGAAATATGTTCTAAAGAAACAAGTACCATGTTTTTTTATTAAAGACACAAGAGAATCACAGATATATGGTTTTTCATTGACCAATTTAGGTGAATCATTACTCCTAGAGAATGATAAACCAATAACCTAAAAATGAATAAATACATGTAAAGGATTATACTAAATAGAATAGATAAATTAATTATGAAATATATTCCATGAACCAAAATTATGCTTCATTTTAGTAAACTGACCAGCTGATGTAAAAAATATTAGTTTTAAATTTGTATTTATGAAAAATATAGATATAGGTGTTTATGATAGAATCTATTGAGAATGAATAGTACACAAGGGTTTCATGAAATTTCAAAAAATTAACTATGATTAAAACTTCTTTCCAATAACTATTCTAAAATCCATTTAAATAGTACATGCAATGGCTATGTTCATTGAATATAAAATATAAAAAATTGATGTCCAAATTGAGTTTTTAATGGGATATTAGTTGAATATTTATATGCAACCCAACCCAAATGGTTTATTATGTCAACGATTCCAAATAAACATTTCAATTGTTAGAGATCTATTTTTGGATTAATTCTGTCATCACGATCATTGAATTTTATTTTTTACAAGGCTATACCAGAATGTGCTTATATATGGGATGAAATTTATCTATGTTTCAATAATAAGGTTAATGAATGTGCCATTATTTTCAAATTTTTTAATTTTTATTACATATTTTTATTCTAAAATGATGTGAAAGTATTATAGTTTTTTAGAACATGTTAAATGAATTCGTCACAATGAAATACTTAGGTATAGGGGACTATATTATAGGGATCGTAATCTATCAAGATATTTCTCAAAGATTAATAGGTATATGTCAATGTACATATATTTACATGGTGCTCAAAATGTATAATATAGGACAATACAAGAGTGGATTATTTCTAGTGTCACAACGCATTAATCTTGTTAAGAAGATATGTCCAGAAACCTAGGAGGTGATTATTTGAATGTTTATGATTCTTTATGAATCAGCAAAGGGGTTTATCATAAATTACATGGTATACACTATATTTTATGTTTACACTGATTTAATCATATTATGTAATCATGATAGACAATGTATTTTCTCTTAGAGTATAGAGGAGATGAAGATCTTGTCCCAATGGGATAAAATGATACTAGCTACGAGATAGATCATGATGATCAGAAATCATAATCAAGTTATGATTCTTCTCTCAATGGTGTGAGATAGGGGAGATCAATGTTGTCCCTATTTGGTATTTTTATAGCCTAATATGAGTATAATGTTACTTAATATGAATCTATGGAGGTATATTGACTAGTGCATGACCAATTAGAATATATTCAAATAATACTACAATAGTGGTGCTTTCCATGGATCCTAGGTCACAATATTAGACAAATAATATTCTTTATAACTTTCATATCTTAAGGTATTTTACTTAAAGAGGTGAAATCCCCAATATTAGAGTAGCTAGTGAGGATAACATAGAAGTACCCTATGACAACAGTCATATCTCAGAAGAATCATCATACCCATGTGAGAGCTAGTGGGTTAATAATTGTTTTTAGATATCTCTAGTATAGGTTGGAGTGTTGTGAGGGGGTTCCCTAGACCCAACTCCTTTAGGTACATTAATTACCATTACCTATTTAGAGTTTTATATATGCATGTGCTAATTATTAATAAAATAGTATTAAAACTTCTCTATCCACTACTTACATGGAAATTTATATAGACTACCAAACATATCCAAACATTATAGTAGTTACCTACTTTAATGAGAACTTCTAGATACTGTTAAAATAATATTAAATATATTTCCAATGGTCACGATAAAACATATTTTTAGGATACAAAGAAGATTTCTAACTATAAAATTTTATTTTATCATAAACATTGATACTTATTCTAGTGAATTTTTCACTTAGTGATCTCAGACTAATGAGATTGTGAGGATAGACCCACCAATCGAAACACAATATATTTCTGGTGTCATTGTTTTTTTCTCTCTAGGAAAAGGTGTATTGGTCTCTTGGCCTGAGATCATTTTCAATGTGTATAATTTAATAACATAATTAAATTCATGTTAAACCCATGAAATTTAATTTTTTTTAATTGTAACTTGTGTTTTGTGTGTTTTTAGTGGTATGTAATTTGTTGAATTATCAAGATAGAATTTATCACATCGTTGTTAAGGAAGATATATCTTATGGATATAGGTTTCCTAGGATAACAATATATTCACATAATCTATCTCTATATAGAATAATTTAAGTCCATCTAGTAAGGTCCTAAAATATATATTGTGTAAAATGGATGATGACACAACTTTGCATACATATTTGTGGGAAATATATTGAAAATAGATTATATTACCTAGAGAATATTCAAAAGAGGTAATAACTTCTATGATATTTCTTATATCATTGTGGGCATTAATGGTTTCCTAGAGAAAACCTATGGTATATGATCTAGACTCACTACTATTTAAATAATACTATAGTGGGTCACATGCTAATTTTATCCAAATATTCCACAAATTCGGATGAATAGCACTTTAGGGTGAAGTGGGTCCCATATGTGTGGATGAGGAACATCTGAGTTTGTTTGATCACATGTAAAATAATCTAATAATATTTGTGATATTTTGAATAATTATTATTGAATTTACTTCCCATGGTGTTCAATTTTTTATATGATAGAAGTGAATATGATAAAAAATAATTTTTTTGAATGAACATAACATGTTCTAGGTTCATTAAGATAAATTTGGAACATACAAGCTGATATATTATATTATATTTTATCAGGTAATATTATATGGTGTTACAAGTCATCAAAAATGTATTTGTGTCATTTATATCATGTTTAATGATGTCATAAGATTTAATAATTTAATAAAATGTATATTATTACTTTACAAGGAAAATTGATAAATTTTGAAATAAATATCACATGTATAAAAGGTCATTTTAACTTATTTAAGAGTAAAATATACCATTATTATGAATGTTAAATACGTCCCCTACTCTCCATAAATTATAGAGTGGGAAAATATATTATAAATATGGATGGATCATTCTTTTCTTCTCTATTGAGTTTGTATTCATATAACAATCTAACTGATGTCAAAAATAATTTTAATTCACCACGACAAAACTTTATAATCATTGATCAGAAATATTGAATCTATGTTTCATGTGTGGATGATGTAGAGGACTCATATAATAGAACCCTTGAACTAGGACATGATGGAGTTGAGAAAATAAAACAGGAAATTTCGAAGGAATAAGGTACCATTTATGGTTTCATTCAATTTAATTTTTCATTGTTAAATTAAATCGCCTGAAATCTTTTGAGAAATCATGAAAATAAGTTTTTTATATTTAACTTTTTCAAGATGAATCAAAAAAAAAATTATATTACATATTTGTATGTTTTTACTTGGTCCTATATTCCTTCAGTAATGGTGGCTTGTGTTATAATGTCACCCAAGAATACAATAGGTTGAGATATGGTATGGGTTATAGCAGATCATCCAATGAAGGTTCCACATTTCATGATAATATGGAAGACTAATTCCATTTATTAGCTAAGAAAAATATTTTTTCAAAACATTTCACATCAATATAGAGTTCCTATAATCGTTTGATCAGTCATAGATGCATGTTTGACATCATGATTTTTGAAAGGCTTTCAGAATGAGATATAGATTCAGTTAATGCTGACTGGCATGTATCTTATATAGACTGATCGGAGGTCATAAAATACAATAACAAATTTTAAGGATAGGCTTCAAGAATACATCCTGAATATTGATGGGGTATGAAATGATCATCTGTTCTTGGTAGATATTTCATACAATAACAATAATTAATCATCAATACATATGGCATAATTTGAGGTTCTTTATGTCTGGTTGTGCTGAATTTTTTTTCATGAGGTTGGTGTGGTAGCTGTTATCAATCAAAATATGGTTCTGGATACATATGATGCTTAAAATATGATTAGGAAGAGATTGGTTTTTTCTTATAGTAGGTAGTGATCATATACCGACTAGAGAAGACAACCATTAAAATTTTATGTAGGTTAGCTTGGTTTCTTATCAATATCACCTCGATTGAGGTATCAATTATTATTGAGGTATGTGAAGTTAAAACCATAATGTTTAGGACAATTTGAGTTCATAAATCATACCTAAACATTAACATACAAATTAGATATTCCTCCATGCTGTCTAAGTGTACATAATATGTTCCATGTATCTCTGTATTGGAGGTACATGCCCAATCATGTGTATTTTATCGATAGTGAGGCCATTATGATAGAAGTTGTATTATTTTTGAGGTGACCAGTACAGGAGTGAACCATAGTAAGATTGTTTTGAATAAGATTATTAAAAAACATGATGGAATTAAATGGTACCATGATTGAATCCAAGAGGTGACTTGGGAGTGGGAGAAAAATTTCTTAATGCATTGGACAATGTTTTTCAAATAGTAATCATAGAGATACTTTTATTGTTCAAAAGTCCATAGAGGGTGGGATTTATAAAAATATTGAAATTAAGATATTTTTAAATATTATTTTTAGTGTATCATGGTTTTGTTTTTATAGTTTTCAAGATTTCTAGAGGCTTTTAGAAGTAGATAATTAGATACAATGGAGATAGGGCACTAAAATATAGCTTGGGACTACATGTGACCCACTAGAAAAGTGGTACAGTTCAATTGGCTAGTCAACGAATGTGTTTAAAACCTTGGAAGAACATCTATTCCACCAGGCAGCTTGTAGTTAAAGTAATAGAGTATGATTCATCCTGGAGCAACAGGCATGCCGTTTGGCAACCATTGGTCGACCGATGGTGCATAGATGACAGAATCAGTAAGGGGGATTTAATAATCTTTTTTCAATACAGCTAATTAATTTTTATTTCTTTATGCTTGAGTATCATTCACAAGAAAACATCCATGTTCTATCATGCTAAACAAAATTATCTATCTCCATCCCCTCTAATTGGAATTTTAATCATGGATTAATATGTTGACTCCAAATGGTATGTTTCATGAATTTTAGCTTGAGTCATACAATTATTTTGAAGTGAATCAATGATATAGACTATAATGGATATATATACAGATCAATTAAGGATATAATAAATAATTCTTGGTTGATTTATGGATAGATGTCATATCTAGACAATTTCAATCATTCCCTTGAACAGATCTAGGATTTTCATTGGATGTAGATCCCATTTTTGTGTTTATAAATCCCTAATACAATGTAATATTTATCCTCTTAAATCATTATTATAAGGCCCCATTTTAGAAAATTCATTATTGGTGGTCATGATCATTTCTCATAGGTGTTATTTGGTGATGGTAAATAGAATTTGACTTAAAAAAATATGAGCTATGAATTCATTAAAATATACGACATTTGTATAATGTTGTTTGTCTTCATTTTCACGTGTGTGCATGACTTAATGGGATTGAAAACAGTTTTTTATTTTGTATGATTGTTTTTATTATATTTTGTTTATCTTTAGCTCTTGAGGAAAATTTATTATGTCAATGATTGTGCCCTTCAATGATATTCCCTTTTGTGTATAAATGCTTGCCTCAGGGAGGTTTGTACTATGTATCAAGGTGATAAGTGGATCATTATGTATTTGTTAACCACTAGAGGGAGATAATTTAATGGTAATACATGGTGATGATAATGAAGATGGTACATAGAGATAGGGAATTAGTATGTCAACCATGCAGCCTGAACTGAGATAGATAATGTAGTTTGATGACATTG
The DNA here is from genome assembly GCA_963277665.1 of Viscum album. Lineage (NCBI taxonomy): Eukaryota > Viridiplantae > Streptophyta > Magnoliopsida > Santalales > Viscaceae > Viscum > Viscum album. Next base: position 1,200,557,503 of record OY728131.1, read on the forward strand.
CCACATGACTCAAGATAAAATATGGATTATGATGTCCTTGTGGACTTATATAGTAGTGGTGGTGGAATTTATTCATTTTTTCAGACCATAGGCTTTTCTTGGGGTGCTATGATGTTGTGGAATGACCTAGGTATTGATGGGATATGAGCCTTGTTGTAAGGTATGTTTTGTCCCCGTGGTTCAAAATGATATGGGATTAATTATCTGCCATTTTATACAACACGAAGTACATGTAGGTACTAATAGGTATAATTGTTGTCAGGTTAGAATAATACTATCTAACATATAATTGGTTTTATGTTTGGGAATTTACATTCTATTAGGATGTAAAAATTTATATAGAGGTGAAATTTATGTTATGGACACATTGGTGTTGTCCAAATGCGACTGTACTCAAAACCTACATGATAATTTTGATGCATGTATTTATTTCATGGTAAGGTTTCTAGCTATGGGAATGGACCTTACATCATTGATATGAGTAGGTGGAGTTTGGGAGATTATGGCGATGATGGGAGATACTCCACAAAATTTCTTTTTTTCTTTTTATTTATATTCATTTGTCAACATATAGTGTTTCACCAACCACATGGGGGTATTTTGGTTTATATTATACGACATTAATCAATTTTTTATCGCATGATTTTATTATTATATCATTCGTTTTGTATTTATGGTATATTTTTTTATTATTTGTTGTGATTCTTGTTTTTTTCTTATATTATAGATGTTACAGTCTCCTCCTGGTACTTTTTAGACTATCACAACTCTTCATAAACCTTTTTAATATACAGAGGCACACATTAAATCACATGTAATGCTATGCAGACTCATTAATTTGGTCAAGGGGTTACATAAAGATTCATTTCCTCTATGTTAAACTACATGTTTGATTATTAGAATAGGATCATAAAATAATTGTACAATAGTAGTGTCTATAACATGCATACTTTAATTATTTTATACCACTTCTCAAAATAATAATTGATTCCCCACTAGATCTGCATATCTGTTGGTGGGGTTTGTTTGAGAATTTATATTTCAATCTAATCAAAATATAATAAGTTTTATGATAGAAAGTATCTGGAAAAAATATTTCTTCAATAAATTTATCAGTCTCTAACTATAATTATTTTACTTGGTTTGTCTAGTAAAATACTATCATCCATAAATCTCAAAAATTCCATAAAAATATAGGAAGACCTTCCAAATATACTATATCATTCATTCATATAATTATGAATAATCTACTTATATTTGGTAATAGTAGATACAATTTCATGATAACCCAATATTGTCAAACGCCACTCAACTTGAAATAGTGGTACACCTAGCCTAATCAAGGATAAAATCACGAAATGCTACGAAGGCCATAGTAGTGTCCTCAGAGGAATTATAATTGTAAATTGAACCAATAGAGAAGGGGAATTTGTATTAACACAATCAGATATAAAACCATAAAATATTAATTAAGTCACAGATTTGATAGCATTAATATAAAATCTACATTATCTGATTGGTTTGGTGGGATTTTTTACTTCACTGTCCTAAAAGAAGATAGAATTTCCAAGACATCGATCTCATTAATTGGAAGTACCCCCCCCCCTGATTCATTCACATTGCGATTCATAATCCAAGTTAAGAGTGTGTTATGTGAATGTCATTGGTGACTCCTTAAATTTTATCTTCAAAAAAATTGCTTCTAAATAATCATTGATAATGGTGGGTAAAACCTCAAAATTTTAAAAATAAAAACATTCTACTAGGAAAATATATGTTATGGGAGATTATGGATAATAACTTTAATGATTAATTGTGTAAGGTGACTCATATAAATATTAAAATGTGTATCATGATATGATTTTCACTAGATGGTTTGTGTTGGTTAATGTTACTGATTTCAACCATGAAGAAAAATGTGGTTATCAACTTGATTTAATAAACCATAATGAGGAGATATCCATTAAACATTTGGTGCACACTAATACAACTGTAATGGATGTGTTCTTTTGATAACATAGAATGAATCATGATCTTGGATCTCCTAGAAATAAAAATATATTTATTACTCAGTGATATTAAGCTCATCAATATATGATAGGTTTTGAAAGATATGTATACAATCCTTTACCCAAATAAGATGAGGCTCTTTTGTCAAGGGGAATTTTTTCAAAGTAAAATTTTTTGTTATAGAAGTAAAGATAACTCAATGAAAAAATATCATAGTTAATATAATTTATATTTGAGACTCTTAATAATATGAATAATAATATCAACCTTTGTATTGACTTTAATAATAATTATTTGATCCTTTAATGAGATCATATTCCGGCCATTCAACCATCATGGAGTGTAGAAAATGAGTCTATTTAACCGCAAATGGTTCAGAGAACAATGGATTCCTTCCTTTTAAGAATCAATTGCCAATATACGATGCACGATACACAAATATGTTCTAATAATTTAATTAAAAATAAGTACACCTAGGTTGACCCTATCAGGTTCTTCCTATTTCCTACACTCTTTCATCATCGCAATATATTATTATACTAAAACTTATTGACCCCAAAAAATCTCATTATTCTTATATAGAAGCCGTGAAGGGGAAATTAACTCTACTAAACCAATATAATAAACGATATCATGACTTAGTAATCATTATTCAAAATTAATGTTACTTTTGGAATCCTAAAATATCAATATTCATCATCATGAGAGATCTATTGAAGTAACTAATACATATTTTGTCATAAGTATGCTCACAAATGGGAATAGTAAAGCCATAAGAAGTGAAAAAATATGTTTTTAATCAAACATGTTAAATATCCCTATTTATTTGGTATAAATATATATATATAAGATCTATCATAAATAAGGATGAACATTGAAAATATATTATTTATCGATCCATATCCACTATGATAATTATGATTATCCATGATCTCTTAAATTATAATCAATGTATAAACAAGAGAGTTTTCAACTTCATCACCAAGTTTAATGGATAGATCTATTAATTTAACATAAAACCTTAACAAGAGTATCCATTGGACAAATGAATAAAAGTTATCTAAGAATAATTATAAACATCACTTATTTGGATGAAATACCCAAGTGAATTTTGGGAGTTTTATGTAATAACACAACAACTAAAAGATTCTATTGGGATATCCAATTACAAATCTTATTTTATGCCATCAACATAGTGAATTATTTTTGTTAAAGGATAAAATAAAACCTTCACACATAAAATATTAATGATTCACGCTCCACCCACTAATATTTATAAATATCATGTGGTACCTCGTTGTCGACATTTAATATATATATATATATATATATATATATACATTTCTCGTGAAAGGATGAGAAGGTCGAGAATCAACTTAAATTCAATGATCATAAGAAAAATTCATATAAATTATAGTAGGTGTATTTTAAAGGTTTTTATTTAATTTATGAGTGCAAAACATCGATAAATATATAGAAATTAAGAGGCATAATTATTTTATTCAAATTGATCTCCCAAATTAACCCCATTTCATTGAATAAAGGGTTATATATTTAATAATGTTTAATCATTAATTAAAGTAAAATGAAAATGATTAGAATTATAAATATAAAATTTTGTAAACACCTCGTATAAGTGATATATGTGTAGTATTTTTTTATTTATGAATAATGATATTGGTAGAAAATATAAAACCACAGGGAATAAATATTTAATGATTATATAACATGTGAATCAATCAGTTGAGTTCATCAAGCCCTTTAAAATTATCATAATAATTAAGTCATGAATCCAACTCTCTCTATTATAACAGAGGTGGAATACTCATCCAAAAAAATCTATAGGATCTTATGCATGAAATGTTATAATAATAAGTTATAAGTAGAAAATCTAATATAGGTTCCTAGGATATTCGATAATCTCTATGATTTCATACTATCATCATTTTGAGAACCTTTATCATCCTTCCGAATTGAAATTTCATTAGTTATTGATTTGTGAAAATATAAATTTGTTTCCATGAACATCATAGTCTCATTCAAGAATCAGTATTTCTCATATAAGCATGAGTTCCCCATAAGAAATTGATGAGGAGGTGATAGAGTCCAAGGATGGTAAGGATAGAATAAATCATAACTATTGGTTGGTAATTCCATAGAATCTGAATAAGCAGTTGATACTTAAAGAAATAATATAAAATAAACTCAAAAGAAAGATTATTTTAATATTGACTAATCAATGGTTCTATCTGAATTTTTAATATTGGTAGGACAATTGGTAAAACTATATTCTAATAGTCAACACTAAAATATTGGGAGGACAATTAAATCCATCATGTGAACAAAGAGGTAACCGCAAAGATTTTTCCATGATATTGAGTCGCTATTGATATCAACATAACCCCAAAGACACAAATTTTAGAGAAACATGCTTGAATGAAACATAGGTATCTTCCACAAAAGAACAAAATTTTGAATATTGTTTCTATCATCCCTTCTAGATACTTAATCGAGGATGCCTTTAATTTCTCAAAAAAATTATATGGAAGATCCTTTTAGGGAAGTCTCATGCCCAATGTTTTTGAGAATTAATCTTTTTAGTTGAGATATACAATGTATATTTTGTCACAAATTATAATCATAAAATCATTTATTTGAAATATTAATTCAAGGTCACATGCATATAGGTGAACAGAAATCATTTTTAACTATCTATAAATCATAGTGACATCTACATTTATTAAACACTATTTGATAATTTTTCATAGATTAACTATCTCCAAATTTAGAACAATTTTAATATAGGTCATAGTAAAAATAACTTGACACCCTATAATATAAAAATTCATGTATATGATATATGTTAGAAAATATAACTTAGAATAAATAATAATATGATTTTATATTGAGATATAAATTATTATTCTTATTTTATGTTGGTCCACCAAGACATATATCCCAATGTATTTCTAGAATGGACCTGGATTCGTATTCATATAGTAGTTCAATCATTATCTCATCAGTTTATACAATAATGTATTGATGAGAATTTTTGGATATAACATGGTGATAACACAATTTTGATTCCAAAGAATCAATTTACATAATTTTTATGTTATATTAATGGGATGTAAAGTACAAAATTATAAATAAAACTATAAAATTTCTATATGTAATTTCCAGGATATCAATTCTATCACTCCATTTTGTGAACCAAAAATGTTTTTTATATTTCCCATAGACAAAATTGATGTGTATTCTCTATATATAAGGTGTCATTAAGATATATAAACTAATTATATATATCATTTAATTTTTATTTTTCCATGTTATAGTAAAATATATGGTTTCATTTACCAACCACCATCAATAGGGGGTAATACAATAAGATTGTATACAAATATAAATATCACAATTAAGAAACTATATCACAATTTTTGATTCAAATATTTTAATTCAACCAAGAAAAGGGGTTTTGGATCATAAAGATATGATATATAGAATATTATGATGTTGTTAAGGTACATTGTCTACTTTTTTAATATAGTATGTATCCTAATATGAATCAAGACATTCAAATAGAGGATTTGATCATGATAGATGTAACTATCCCCTAAATATCTTCTCATACATCTAAAGATCTATTCCACTTGTTCCTCAATATAATACTTAATAGGAGGAGGAATATATAATGTCTTATCCTTTGGGGTTTGAATATGGTGTTCGAAAACTCTCAATGAAATCATACAGGTGAAACATGGTGTCTAAGAAGATCTATTATCAAAGATGATTAGTGTGTCCATAAATACTAATTAATAGAATAAATACATTTTTATACTTAATATGTAATGATATTTATTTCTATGGAATAATAAAATGGTTCCTAATATGAATACCCACATATATACTCATCACCTATGTCTATCATATGACTATATTGGCAACGAACATATAGTTAGAAGAGTTTATTTTACCTATGATTCTATTGTGGAAGAATATGTTCATAATAACATACAATACAACTTCATAATAGATATTAAATACAGGAAATAGATCACCAATATTTTATTCATCAATAAGATGATTTAGATAATTGAAATTTTCAATTACATCTTTGATGTCACCTGTAACTATCTAATGGTGAATTCCCCTATCTTGATGATGGAAATGTTGATTGATGTAACAATGGGATTATAAGATATAATTTTGACAGATTGGTATTATAGGTATAAGTATATCTAAATAATATCAATGTTGTGGAGTAGACTATCTTAATGTTACCCCCAATGTTATACTAAAACCATATAATCCACTTTGTATTGAATAATATAGGTTCTAAATAATAGAATTCCTTGTACCATATTCTCAATATAATTTGTGGGATAATAATAGAATTAATTGTGGATGATATAGTGGTAAATTATTTAATGTGTTATGACCATACTCTTATCCTTGAGGAATTATTCAACCAATATCATTATAACATTTTCAATATGAACACCCTGAAATGTTACTTTTGGGAAACACACAGAATATTCTAGGAATTGTTGCGATCCCTCCTAAAATAATAGATTCTCCAAAAAAGTGATATGTTTTAGGGGATCATCATAAAATCAATAAGAAGAGAAATGAAACCCTTATCATGTAGGATATACCCATATGAGAATCAATATATAATATAAATTAATAATAAAAACTTTCATACATGGATAACAATAGTATCTATATTTATGTTTTGATAGAGTATAAATATTGTTGATCACATGATTAAAAGATGAAATACTCCTACCTTTGATGGGATTACACCAAAAAAATATCCCATTATATTATTTATAATTACTAATAATTCAAAGGGATTTTAGCTCCTTCCCTTAGTAAGAAACTATATTTTAGGTGGAATAGATTATTAATTTTTATCATACAACTAGTAACACCAAATAATTAAGAGTTTAACCATTAATACACCCATCCATGACATGTTTCTTTTAATGAAACATGTTAACTATATTCAATGTATTACAATACATTTATTATAATTAGATATATTTATTGAATTCCTTCAATGGATGCAATACATTTAATCAATTCATAAATGATTATATTTAATATTATTAAAATTGATTATAATTTATTATTTAATGTTGGAAGATACATACACATATATTTAATTTATTTAAATTCATATTTTTGGGTACATATAAAAATTTTCCAAATTTGACAAATTCAAATAAAGTCTTTATGAAAATGCTCACAACTCCTTGTAAATCAATGTAATGATCCTTCCAGATATATTTTTATTATAATTTATTAATTTTAGTATAAATAATTTTTCTAAAACATATTCATTATCATGAGACATAATAGTGTGACATTTAAGGCCTTATTTTTTTGGAAAAAATATTAAAAACCTATTTTATAGTTGTAATTAAAGGGAAGCCTCATGTAAATAATCATTGTTTCTCAAGTGATTATGTGGCCATATTTCATCTACAAAAAGATATTAATATCTCTATTTGAACATTTAAACCACAAGATATATCATGTAAATTGTTTGTACGTTTTGATTCTCTACTTCACTATGTCATCGAGTGTCCTGTAGACGATGAATAATTTACATATAGTATATGACCTATCATCATTTATTTCTTCTCTAAAAAATAATGACCTATTTAATGAAGACATTAAATGTTAGTAATCTAACTGATGAATACACCACTTGTAGAATATTAAAATATCTAAAAAAATCTATGTAATTTATATAATAATGAGCAATAATTTCATTAGTATAATTCCATGAAGGTCTATATGACTTTACTCATCATATAATTATGCACATCCCATCATAGGTATAGTCCAAATGATAGAATTACCAATAACATCAGTTACCTACTCCATATTAGTGGATTTGATATGTAGAAAGTAGTAAATAATGTATCAAACCCAAAATTTTCTCATTCAAAGTGTCCCACCGACCTTAGGTAATTGGAATGAATAGTATGCATACACCCCAAATATAACAATGGCTGTAAAACATTTCATGAGATATAATTTCATAGGTCAATCCATATAAAATGTCTCCAGTTATTACCTCTTTAATATAATATTCATATGTCACATATAAACCTTATTAATAATTACTTTAGTATCTTCTTGAAAATAATAACATACCATCATAACCTATAATAAAATATAATGATCGATAGATTGAGATAACTCAAAAATTTACATTATGTGGGATATTTTCAATCTAAAATTTTTATAAAATAAAATCAAAACACACATGAATTAATAATTTTTAAACGTTTTATTTTAAATATTATTATGATAAATATTCAATTGTAATCATATTTAATCGATATTTAATGAAAATTTACATAAAATCTAGTTTACTATATCTAAAATGATAAACTATATATTTTTGACTTATATTTTCAAGGTTTTCATATATTTATTTTTTCATTGCATATATATATAATTCCTGTTACATCTATTTGTGGCCATTAAATAAACTCATCCAATACTCTCTTAATGAGTATTATATATAAATTAAGCTAGTCTGATTAATAAATAGACAAAAAAATTATATTCATAATGTTCATATCTCTGAACATATGAAAACTCATCCACTTGAAAACCTAAAATATTATTACATTAAGTTTTACTATCTCTTAGACATATTTATATATAAAAAATCATCATTATATATAAATCATACAATATAAAACATTCTACATAATATTAGTGTAACCATTAATATTTTTATTATATATTATGTCGTAATATATTTTTGGATAAATTTAAATTCACTATATTATGGTACAAAAATGTAACCATTTAGATTTTTCAAAAAAAAAATATACACTTAACTCATTTAGGATATAAATTGAATTTTACATTATAAATACACTAGTATAATAAGGATATTCATTTTATCATGGAAACTATATTAATATATATATTAATTTTGATTTACATTCACATATCCTGACCCTTTAGGATATTAATTTAACAATCCCTTAATCTAATTAAAAAATATTGTATTTATAGAATTTTAAATTATATATGTTCAAACATAATTCATGTATTCTCTTACACATTAAATTATTTCTCAAAATACCATTGTATAAAAAAACATCCTTATGTTATGAAATGACACTCGTTATGTATTAGTAGGAATATTTAAAAAATAATATATTGTTTTCTAAAATTATATGATATTATATGTATTTATATATTTCTATTTGTAAATATGGTCATTCATTACTATATTTCATTGAAAATTGATGAGAATAACTTCGATCATATAAAACATTATCTAAAAAATACTTCATTCATTGTCACATTTTCAAATATGTAATATAATATGATCATTCATAAACTATGTGTATACAATTAATAATCTCATTTTTTTCGAAACAGTTTTAGTTATGAATTTTTTTATCACATAATATAAATAAGATGACTGTATTCATCCTTTCCATATATTTAACTCTCCTTTTTATACATTCAAATATCTCAGGTAGGAATTGTTTACTTCATCATTTGAATAAAAATTATAAAATAATATCAATGTTTTTTTATAACTAATAATAATATATATTTACAACACATGTAAAATATACATTTATTTTCATATTCCCTTTAGAACTAATGAATTGTTTTATAACATATATACATAAAAAGGAAAGTAAATGGAATTTCACAATATCTTTCATGTATCAAAAGTAGATAAATCATATAGTATTGTTACATCTTCTTCCAAATAACTATATGGTTGAATTAATTTAGCTACCTATAATAAGAATAATTTTCATACATTTCAACTATCATTATTACTGTTGACTAAAAATTTAGGAATTCATAATTTCAATAAAATATAAGAATCTAAACATCATACTCCTTGTTAATTCATTCTCCACACATTGAGAATATCAGTTAAATATTTAATGAATTAATCTGAAATTTCTACACATTTCAATATAATAGAAAATGAAAATATTTATCGATAAGAAAAGTCCACAGGGAAAACTATAGTGTCTCCATGTCTATTGCATAGTCAAATATATAGAGTTAAATTTCATAGACTATAGTTATATAGGTCATTTTTAATTTAATTCATATAGAAATCTATTATTCAAATTGATTGACTTTTAAAAAAAATAAACATTTGGTCACATAAGATGGTGTTACTTTAACACATTGAACATCTCTAATGTTAAGAGTTGATTTAATTTATTTATATATGATTATAATTTTCATTGATTAAATTTAACTTTTTGATCCCGATGAGTCTATTATCTATAGTAGAGGTTTTTATTAGATTATTATCATCAATAATATGTATTAATAATGGAATTTTAATGAATGTTCATCCACTAAAATTGATAACCCCAAATATCATATCCATTTATTTATTCGTGATCCACATTTCACAAAGAAATAACCCCACTATGGAATTAACAAACAATTTTAGTAATTTAAGTTCGATATCAAACCAATAAAAATTGTTATGAATCTAAGATAGTTGATTGAAAAAATAATTATTGGTATTGATTATATTAATACAACTAAAATTTATTACACTAGTATCCCGAACCTTTTCGTTTCCGAACTATGTATAACCAATGTAGATGTTAAAAAATGATCCAACACATGATAATCTCAGGGCACCTTGCTATGGAAAAAAACTACCTGATTGATTAATAACATATCAATCATTATAGTCTTTACTCACTCATGACAATATAGGGGAACCCCACTATTTCATACTATTAAATTTTTATGTTATAATTTTTTATTCATTTTTTTATGTATACCTTTGATGATTTAATTTGGGAATCCATATTAAATCGACCATATGAATGTTTTCACATATCTGTAATGTGTATCCAATTACAGAACCCAAAATTTAAATTACTTACCAGAAAATATGATCCAATTATTTTCATATATACTTAAATATTAAACAAATGGTATATAAACTATTCATTTAAAATCATATAGTTAATTTCAATAAATATTCTCAATATCATAACTGAAATAACAAATCCGGATTAAGGTAGATGAAAAAATAAATTTTATTTGGTCCCACCTTGCATGTAATGGAAGGGTACACCTCATAGTGGTCATTACTCACATAAATAAAGTAAAACAATTTATTCATATTCAATAAAAAAATCAACAAATCAATTATATAATGCGATAAATTAATCAATTAAGATTTTATTTTACATTATAATCCAATAAGTACTTTTCATTTATATCATAAATTTTATTCAATTTCTTTATTTTTTTAAATATGAATTATATTATGGAATCAAAAATTAAATAATTTTTGTAATCATTAGAAATAAAAATGATATTCTTAGTTTGAAAAATTATTATAAAAAATTGTAAAAATCCTAAAATTTATCATTTATAACACATTTATATACTAAAATCAAACTTTTTAAAATAGATAAATTTTTGTATACTGAATAATATAAATATTCAAATTTCATTTAGGCTTGTAAAAATACAATTTTCAAAACCACATAATTAAAATTTATAACTATTTATAAATAGAATCTTACTATTAAAATTTTATAAATTAAATAACAATTATAGATGTCAAAAAATATTGTGTATAAACACCTTATTTTCACATTTAATATGATTTCCTTCGTATTATAAATTATATATAGATTTTGATTTATATATATGATAATTTAATAATTATAAAAATTAGATAATTCAATTTAAACTAGGTAACCACTCTCACATAATCTAAATATAATAAACACACAATTATTTTGACCCTGTTTCTAATCAGTCATCAAAGAACTATTTATGTGGCCTATGTAATATCTTTAACAATGCCCATTTTACGAACAATTAAAATAAATTAATTATAAAAATTTGAAAATTTAAATATATAATATTTATTTATTTTTTCAATATTTAGGAAAATTATAAACTATTTATAACATCAATTTATGGTTTTCAAATAGAAACATTTTTTATGATCTCATGCCTTGCTATATAATTGCATAGAAATTTAATGTGGAAATTAATATTTAATCTTTGGGGAAGCATTATTTAAAATAATTATTTCATAATCATTTAAATAAATATTTTTAATCAATTTATAATTATTCTATTATCTCTATAAATTAAGAAATATCCAATTAATTTTTCTATTTTATATAATCATTGTACAAACCATTTGAAATTTGGAAAACTATTCTTAATACTAACACATTAATGACGGTGTATTGTCTATAAATAATATCTGAAAAACATTGAAATAATACACCATAATATTTTATTGGTATGTAATTTATAAAATACTTTTATAACTTCTCTAAATATTTTTAAATATAAGATAAAATTATTTATAATCAATTTACAAGTAAACAAAATCATTGATGCTCTGTTTTCCTACATTAGAAAAATAGAATACATTAACTAAATAAATTTTACCACTAATTCTACACCATAATATGATAATAGTATTTATATCACATTATGAGTTTATTTCAACATTATTTTTTCATATAATGTAATTTTATGGGTGAAAAACCCAATTAAGTTTTGATAATATGTGTCATTTATTTAACATTGTAAGAAACAAATTGATATGATGATGAATCTAGTAAATTGATACCCTTTATTGGTTTTAAGGGACTATTATAAGATCAAAGTGAAAAAAACTATATATTTTATGATATATCATTGATGATATTAGCATATAATAAAAATAATGATGATAAACATACATTCCTGGATAACAAAAATCTATATCTTTAATCTTTTATAGAGTATGCTTAATTTTGATCACCAGAGTGATCGATGAAATATTTCTATATCAAAGTGGATTACATAGACCAAAGGATCGTTGAATGTTTTTAGAGGATCTTTAAATGATGAAGGAATGATATTTTCTTCACCTAAGGATAACATTAATTTTTTTAGGAAGAGAGTATTTATAGTCTTGAATATAATTGGTTATACCCAATAAGAGTGATCAGTCACTCCAAATCCATGATTCCATATTTCTAAAACTATTATTGTTGTTTATTAGGAACATAACAAATATAAATATACCCAATTAAAAATTAAAAACAAACTAGACAACTCCTTTCTATTAGATTATATCAAGAATTAAAAATTCATGAAAGGAATCATGAATTGTAAATTCGGGAAAGGATGTTGTTAATTCCTGGAATGCTAACCACATAGTTTCACACAACTTGAAATAGAATATCAAATTCTTGTGGAATCATCAATAAATCATCAATTTCAAGCAATCATCATTGAAAAATCACCATGATAATCACCAATAATAAAATATCAATTAGGATCCATCGACCTCCATTTTGGAACCACCATTAGTAAATAAAAACATTATTATAATTAAAAAACATAATGCAACCACTAAGAAATTCTGTCACATAAAAAACCCACAATATTGATAATAATTCATCATCAATTCCTAATAAAGAAAAACACAAAAACACCTCTTATGGCATAGAATAAAAAAAGGGAGAGACCACCACTTTACCAGAAGAATAAGAAATGGAAATCATGGGAACCCTAAAACCAAAGTGTTAGGCTACAAAAAAGGCAAGAGGCTAATCAACGTTAACACTCATAGAAACCATATAGTGTTACACTATTAAAATCAAATCCACCATGAGGGCAATTAGCATAGGCCAATTTTGGGTCAACTATGATGGAATAAGAAAAAAATTGTCAAGGGAAAGAAAATACTCTATCCCCACAAGCGATGACAGATTAAAAAACACACTACACAGAAAACCCAAAAAGGTAAGTTACCAAAGAACCCAAGAAAATTTCTTTTATCATAGATTCTGTATTATGAATAACCATCACGTTTCACCATGATGGGGCCCTGAATAATTGTAATGGAATACATATTAGTGTAGGATGGATAATGAGATATCATTATAGAACACCACTAACAGAACTCAAAGTAATAGAAATATTAAAATAGTCCACAAAAGGTGAATAATGAAAATGAGATCCTGGAGTCTATAAGAATTAAAGGCTATTGAAATTTAATCTATATATAGGAAGGGAAGAAAAGTTATACCCCCCATATAGAAGAAGTTTACGAGAAGAGGAATCCATACTAAATAATATAGAGATCACAACCATGGAGAGAAAAGAGCTATCAAAATAGAGGATGTTAAAAATAAAAGAAATCCATAATTATCGATGATGATCACACTCTAGGATAAAAAGAGAAATACACACAGAGGAAGTCAATAGAATAAGGAAACTTAATCACTAAGAGAGAGCATGCCCCATTAGAGGAAGTATCCCAAATATTAGGGTTCTGATACTATTATATATATATCCTTGATAAATTTTATTTAATAATACATTCTATCCATATTTAATATATTTGAATAAGTTTACTGTCATTAGACTTACTCATTGAATTCCTTAATCAATTAAATCCATTTAATCAATTTATAATATTCTACATTAAATCTGTAAATAATTAAATATAATTGATAAAACAATGTTGGAAGATATATGATATGATATTTAATTAATTAAAATATATTTTTTATTATTCATCCCATAAAATACCAAGGAAATATTTTATATGATAGCCCCTAAAAACATTAAAATGGTGTGTTAAATTCAAAAATGAATTTCCTACATCATCAGATTCAAAAACAATCATTCTATTAACTGATTTCTATTAATTTTTTTTGAAGATAGGGTTCCATTATACTTATTATAAATAATATTATAATTTTCCTAGGATTCTCAAGTAGTATCATATACACCATTTGGTCTTGATGTCTTATATTAAAAGTAATTCCTTTTTCATATAGGTGGAAACCCTGGATTAATATCATAGTACCTATCTTTTTTAAATGAATGATGTAAGAATGGAGAATACAATTTATTATCTCAATATGTAAATGTTCTATTCCTAGACCCAATATTTTAATTTGAAAAAGAACACACTTGATTTGGATTTCACATATAAAGTGTTGAGTCCTTATTTAGCACACTTGGTGGTCTACCTAATATCTTATGTCGATCTAATCTAATATATCCTTGGTTATCCAATTCTAACTCGATGACTATGAAAATCGTCAATCATTCTATATCAATTTAACACCAAGATCATGTATCAAATAGTGGATAAAGTGAATTTGTTAGTAGATTTACATACAATGAACCCCCATCATAGAGAAGTTTTAATTAGATGTAGAACACCCCAATGAAGAGGGTTTTCTAATTATTGAAACATATAAAAACATAAATGTACGTTGAAAATCTTTATAGAAGTTGGTGATGTTACATTATTGAAAACATGATGCCAAGGATGTTCATTTTGGAGATCGTGTCTATCTCTCAACCAAATAATTTCTACCATATACTTTCATACAATCTGAGGGATATCCAAATAAGAAAATATAATACCATTTTATCATTGTCTAATTATAATTATTCGATAAGAATATGATAAAATCACCTAAAAATCCTTTTTGATTCAATTTTAGTGATCATGTTAATGAATAGAGACAATACCATCCAGAAGGGGGAGTCAATTCCCTAACATGAATATATACGAGGATTGATGGTGGAATTCCCATCAAAACCTACATTATCTCACATTCAACATTAATAATACACCCAAGTGTATGTAATGGTAATTGGAAATATAGACATGGATGATCGTGATTACAATGATATGGTCATTTTCATCACATATCATAGGTTGGTCTCTACTTTTATTAGAGACGATATGGTAGAGAGAAGTGAAGTAAATGATACTGTAGAATATTGAAATCCCCTATTTAGACTAATTGTTCTATATTTTAAGAAGGTATACTATAATATACTTTGTAATTAATAGTGTTACCTTCCCAGATAAAGTGATAAAAAGTAAATATGGTTGTGGGTTGAAAATATCACCCTTTACAATGTTTTGAAATCCTTGAAGATGATCTAAAAATGAAGAATTTTTGGAATCATCCTATATTTATTTGAATTAAGAGAGACCCTCGCTATAATATAGTAATTCTATATCGGAACCTCTGACATTCATTAGATATGAACCATGAAATTCTACCATATCAAGAGTTACTGATACATTTGGCCATCAAGGATGCATGATTTAATAGAATTTATATGGAATATCCAGTCCTTCTT
The DNA here is from genome assembly GCA_963277665.1 of Viscum album. Classification (NCBI taxonomy): domain Eukaryota; kingdom Viridiplantae; phylum Streptophyta; class Magnoliopsida; order Santalales; family Viscaceae; genus Viscum; species Viscum album. The sequence goes on from OY728131.1 coordinate 1,200,573,694, forward strand.
AATATATTTTAACATTATTCATAATAAAATAATTATATTTCACAATAAAAACATAATCCTTCTATTTTTTTGGGAAATAAATGTCGTGGGACCATGCACTCCAACCACAACTACCTATATTAAGATCATTCTTACTACAATTGATTTATTATACAAATGGGGAGAGGTAGTTTCTCTTATATAATTCAGAATAAATTATGTCTTAAATTTATTATAGTTTAATATCATTATTACATTTCTAGTCCCTTCCATAATATTAGAGAAAAAACACCTATTTATTGATTATATATTAAATAGGATATACACGTTGTGGAATATTCAATGTAACAATTTATCTCATTATCATGTAGTTCCAAAAAAATCAATATAATCTTGCAACATAATTCAATCTAATATCCCTCATATTGAAGTGGTTAATTTGAATAATTCATTTCTAGAAATAAAATCAAACATTTTTTGTTGGGGTATCACACCATTATACTTATAACTACAAAGGTGGCCCCATACTCATATCTGTGTGGAATAGAAGTGGTACATCCCATAAAAGAATACATTTTCTCATATTTCCTTACTATTTATAATAAATTTTTTAATTATTATCAATCTCATATCTGAGATAGTTAATTAGAGTAACATGTTGTGAAATTCACGCAACATAATAATGAGTTTTATTAGAAAATTATTTTCAAAAAATTAAATTCGAATTTCTTCCACACCACATATATCAATGTAGAATCAATATTTTCATTAAAAATATCTATTATAAAAGGGCAGAAAGCCTTGAGGATTGAGAGTATGTGGGGAGGACCATATATCATAAAGATGTTTTAATTCAATGAAAATTTATCCATATTTTAAAGGGATATAGTTTGTATTAAGACTATCACCAATACATGGTTATTCCAGAAGTAATTTCACTGATTCAAATTAGGGTTATAAAATTTCAATTTGTATGTCTTTATAAAACATTGAGATATTCCTCATTGTATGTCCATAAATAAAATGACAATATATTACTCATCATATTACATTAAAAAATTTATAAAATATGGTACTAGTCATATGAAATTAAACAACATGACACTAATTTTTTTGGAGGATTAATGTTAAACTGAAAAAATCATGGTCCACCCCGTATGATTGTACAGATTTTTGAGTGGCCTATCAATAATACCTTAAAATAATAAGATTTGTCATTTCCCGATAACTTGAAATTCTATATGTTACCCTTATATAAGAGATCAATACATGTGAGAGTAAAAATTATCTACAGGGTTGATGGTTATTGCTACATAATACTTAAATATTTTAATTGTCTTATTAACATTTTGAAAAAAATACCATTATCCATGAATATCATGTGGTTTTATTCAAATTACCATGATATAAGTATTGATAGATGAATCTCTCATCCATAGAAAAAACCTACGAATCAATTTCAATGACTGATTCTACCCTAGTTATGAGAACATTAAAAGATCATATTGGGTCTACACGTGGCCATGTATTTTGGTGGAATAATTTCAGTTTATATTTATTTGGGGACATCAATCGCATCATGTTTCCAATCATCTCGTTCTCAGATTATAATCCATTTTACATATATTGATCTAGTTTATAATCTAAATTTATGAAGAAAATATTATATAAACTATATATTTCAAGATTCCTATTACTAATAGAGATAACATATGCATTCATTTTTTAATTATATATATATATTATAAAATCAAAAATAGTTTATTATTTAATGCGAAATTATATAATGTTTGTAAATTTCAAGAGTTTTGAATTTTAAAAAAAATTAGTTATAAAAATTTTACTTTTTTCAAACACCTCTGTATTTTAGGAATAACATTTTATATATTGATAAAAATATATTAACTCTTCTTTTAAGGGTTCATTTATTCATGGGTTATTATTTTTTTTGGCTAGACCATTTTTGAATTGAAATTCAATGGGGACAAATAAACCAGTCAGTGTAGAAAACAGTTTTGGAGGGTAGAATTGACCCCATTACATAAAGTGATTCATATCCCTAGGTAAAATTATCCAAATTCAATGATTCTAATTATTGATAAAATATATTTATAATTTTAAACTTCAAATTAAATTTCAGATTCATATTCAGTCCCTAAGATGATCTTATAGGGCTTGAAACATGATAAATTTTAAGAGTCTCTTTTTATAAAAAATGATAGTTCTATAAATCGAATTCAAATTTTTGTACAAATGTATAAATTACTTTCAAATTTGTGTATATATAGATAATTAATTTTTCTAAAAATTATTTTAAGACTTCTTATCAAGATTTTTTTGGTATGGAGGAGAAAATGAAGCCAAATTTTTGACAAATAGAAACTGGGAAACAAATTTCCACCCCTCCTCCTCTTTATATGTCCATTTCCACATAATTTCAAGGGGTTGTTTGCTTTATATAGAAATTTAAAGGCTATGATTGAGATGTTGATTGTGATTTTATTCATTCATGTTGAAATGGATAAGATGGGGTATTCTTATGTGATATGAGTCTAAGAAACTAGTGGTTGTGGGAAACAATAACCAATGAACACTATCATTCAATTTGTGATCCATTTTTGAAATATATATTGTATTTTTATTTAAAATTTTATTATTGAATGGATTTTTTTTGATTTCATGAATAAATTTTTAGATAATTTATTTGGCATGATTGTTAAATCTATGAAGTGAAATAATTTATTTCTCAATTTAAATTTCTTGTGTGTGGTCTTGGTGTTGATTATAGTGATCTTGATTAGGTTTAATATCATGAATGTCTTAAAGATATTAAATCACATATATTTTAGGGAAAATCATATTTAGATCATGATATGATATCTATTTACACTAGGGTGTTAATCATGAGTACAATGGGTGGGCATTGAGAAATTAAATTGGGAAATAATTTTTAAATAAAGAAGCGGGGAGTGTCCAAAATGTATATGATTTTCCAAAAATACTACTTAAATTATGGTTTAAAATACCATTATGTTTACAATAAACATTCTATTTTGGAATTAATTTTTTCGCATTATTTTGTATTTATTTTCTATATGATATATTTTATTCACATTCTATAAACTTCTCTTCCTAAAAAATAAAATGAAAAAGGGTTTTTTGTAACAAAAATTACATCCTCCTCAAGAGATAATCCAAGGACTTATATACTAACTTTCTCTAGGGGATAAATATATTGATTGGGGTTTTCATGAAAAATCCCTCACATCAAATGGAACTATTTCTAAAGAGGTAAAATGATTTTATATTTTTATTTTTATTCATGAACTAAAATTCTAACACGAATACATTACCATTTGATTCTCATATTGACAGAACATATCGATCTAGGGTTACTAGTATTTGAAATAGAAATTGGTTTCTTTCACCAACCAAAAAAAATTTAATGGACATCTAATAAAGATCCATACAAGAACCTTCATGAATTAGATTATCTTTATGTTAACGTGAATCCTAAAAGATTTGATTAAAATTAAAATAAATTGAGTACATTTTAATTTTCATTATAATGAGTAGTCAAATAGTGGTCTTTCTATTCAAATTTTACTCTGATTAGTGATTGGAATGAAATAATGATGATTTTACTTTATTTTTTTTCATAATTCTTGAACTTATTCCATTTGAAGAGATATTTTTGTAATTAGAAAATCAAAATGTAAAACATTACATTAGAAATGGTGATATGTAGGAATATAAACAGAATTAGCATATGAGAACAATATAATTATATTTTAACACTATACCCTATAAAAAAATTTCATAATCTAGAGGCATGACCCAAATCATTGTAGTTAATAAGACATGAATCATAAAAAAATAAATGAACATGGTCCATGAGAGTATAAAATGTTCATTATACGTAGATTTTTGACATAAAAAATATATTATAACATTGTGAGCATGGATAAATAGAAAACATTTCACTCATTATTTTAAGTAAATGAAATTAGTCACTCACAAAAACATATGAATATTTAACCAGGTCCCCACTTAACATTATGGACAAGATAGAAATTGCAAGACATAACTTTATTGAAATATAATAATGTTCCATCAATGACATTGTGATGATTTTATTAGGGAAGTGCATAAAATTATGGGGATTAAATACAAGCCAATTCATTACATCATAGAAGTCAAGGTTCACTATAATGAACATTATAGTTGATGCAGTCCTTTACTGAACCGGGCTCACTCTCTATTCAGATCCTCTAAAAATCATGAGATATAAATATTTACCATATGAATTAGAGGGAGATATGGTTCCCAATTGTCAAATAATTAAAATAATATGTTCTATGATCTAATAAATCATCCATTATATAATTTACCATGAGATTGAATGGGTTTACTAAGCATTTTGTCAAGGTATAATCCATAGAATATAATAATGTTTCATAATCATCATGTCATCATAATCCATTAAGAAAAATAATAATAATTTTATCCTTGGTTCATATCCTCAGTATGTAATAACGTATATCAATTATTTAATTTATACGGTAAATAATTTTAAAAGATAAATCCCTTAGAATGTTTATTGTGGATGATAACTTTTATTGGAAAATCGCTTTTTAAAACCCCAAACATTTTGGAAATCCTTTTAATAAGAAATAATTATTTAAAACATATAAATAAAGATATACAATCCCTTTAAAAATTTTCCTGAGGAATTTATAATTTCTTCTTATAAAAACATTTTTTTAAACATTTTTGAAAACCTTTGTAAAAATGTGGTTTTGGAAGTAAAAGAGTTTTCAAATGAAAATATAAATTTTCATAATTTTTTTGATGTAGTTTGTACATAAAGAGATGAAAAATAATGTAAAAATATTTATAATCATGAAATAACCGTAGAATAAAATTTATTAATTTCTTTTTGAAATATATCATAATATTTCATCCTTGGAAGCATAATCATAAACACTCCTGTAAAATGATTAGTTTGTAACATAAAACTTTTACCAAATGGGTAAATTTTATTCATAATAACAATTAAGTTATAATTTATAATATTACATAAATTTACTGGGGTAATTATATTCTTGATACTTCATTTCAATGGGGTAGTATATACACCTCGTAAATAAGGATAGGATCATAAAATAACTTATGTCACAATGAAGTAAAATTTAGACAAAAATACCTTAATGATTTGTCAAATTGTGAACCATAAACCAGCTAAAATCGATATCCTTAAATGGATTTCTAAATACCAATATTTTTCAGGATAATAAAATCAATTGGAACTATATACACCATATAATAGAAATGAGTTTTAAATACGGTATATTTCTCACAAAAGTAAAAAGTGAGATGGAAATCTCTTACCTTAAGTCTTGAATTCCTTTACAGGCATTAAAAAATAATTTATAATCAATATATATATTATAATTATATTAAAATTAAAATTCATATATATTATACAATATATGTTTTTATGACCTTTTATATCCAATTTATTAACAATTCCATGTTAAATTCATGTTTTGGGATATAACTGCTTTATTTTTCCTAGATGTTATATCCTTTTATTTTTAGTCTTCTTACATAAATCATGTTTTAATTATATAAAAAATGTTAAATAATATATTTATATCATATATATTTAGTATATAGTATTTATATAAATCCAAAATGTTTAGAAATTAAAAACAAAATGTAATGTTCATGGAGATAGTAGGTCGTACGTATGCATGAACCCCATTTCAATTCTCTTGTTTACCTGAAATAAAAAATGTAATGATATATTATGATTCAATAATGTGTTTTATATCATATAATTCACATAATCCCATTGAAACCATCTTTATTACCTTCCACGTAAAGAGTGAATGAATCACATTACTTCACGAGGCGGTAGTCTGTCGTACACATGAGGGATATTATCATATTCCCAAAATGGATATAATTAAGGTATGTGTGATATAATCATTATAGATGTATAAAAAATATCATGAATATGATATTTTAACATTATATCTGTCATTATTTATAAATGTGATATTTGGTAATAGAAAATTGAATGATATCGATTTTTGTTGCGGTAGTCCACCGTACACACGAATGATGATTTCGTAACCATTTGATGGAAGTGGATATTTTTATAGTTAATTAACATAACATAACAACAAATAAGTATATATAATATAATTTTTGTTCCATATCCACATGTTATTATAATAATTGAAGGTGTGGAGGAACAAATAAAACAAAAATCTTCTTTGGTGAATTTTACCTCTTTTTCGGGTTTCTTTCTAAGGTTTGGAGTTAAATACATCATGGATTTACGTCCAAAATAAGGCTTCTAGATTGATATTAGGGAAATTGAAAATTGATATGGGTATTTAATGACTGAAAAATGGTGTGAAGGTGTGAATAAGAGATGATATGGTTGACATTTTATAAGTGAGGTTAGTTGCACCATTGTAATATTTGGAAAAATATTGAATCATACCAACAATTTTATAATGAAAAAGGATAAAAATTTTTGTTATTTAGAAATAAAAAATTTATAAGGTACAAATATGGATGTAAAACGTGTTTGGGATACATTTTCCTATAATTCTTATCCCATATATTCTTAGTTTAACAGTAAGATACATCCAATTTGAGATGAACCATAGTAATTAGTTTTTACTATTTTTATTATCAATTATTCTAAAAAGTTATTTCGAACTTATTAGAAATTATAAATTATTCTAATTCAAAAAAAGTAATCCATTTTTATAGTTTCCATTCATAGATTTGGAAAATTTTAGATTAAAATTTATCTCACAGGTGTCACTAAAAAATAACTTTTTGAAGAGAAAATATCAAAACCTTTACAATGTTTTTTATATAAAAATTCAAAATGAAATTAATTACAATACCATAAATTAGATTAATGGATAAATTTTTATTATAATTTTAATTTAGAACCAATTTATTAATAAATTTAGATTCATTAAATATTAAAATGAAAAGATAGATTAAATTCAAATTTAGTATTCTTCACTATTCATATAAAATGAAACCTTTAATAAAAATACAAAATATCCACCCTACGATAATTTTTGAAATTATGATTAAAAAAATTAAATTAAATTTAAAATTTTAATTTTATAAATTTTATAAATATTATTTTTATTATTTTGTAAAAAATTAATAAAAATAAATTTTTTTGAAAATAGTATTTTAGAAGCGTATAAATAATTTTCAAAAAAATTAATTACTATTTTGTCAATACATTTTCATTATATCAAAGAATATTAATTAATATTTTCTAATTATTATAACTAGTATTTTCACTATGTTTAACATATCGGTTATAATAGTAATTTTTAAATTACTATATAATATATCATGGATTTGCTAATACTCAGTGTCATGTGTAACCCTAGTTAACTAAGTATTGCATATAGCACACACTTATCTTTAATTTTCATGTAATAAAATATTATGTTGCGTTGGGTTTAATTAATGATTTACATGGTTTTATGTGTAACACATTCTAAACTAAATATTAAGCATAACGTAAGAGAAACTAAGCATATCGGGTAACAAAAATTATATCAAATAGATTACATTTATTTGAAAAACATATTTCTCAAAAACTCATGGTGTTAAATTATAAGCACGTTAAAATTAATTTCACCCATGAAACTAATCACCTTCGTACCAAAAATTGAAGGTAATTATTTTTCATGACATCCTCGGGTTCCCACATAGCTTTGTCAAGATGGTGGTTTCACTATAAAACATTAACCATGTGAGTGGCCCTATTTTGTAGATGTCTCATATTATAATATATAAAATCAAACTACTGGTCCTTATAAGAATTATTATTCTCTAGTGATTTGACATATGAGTTCAGTACATGATAAGGGTTAGGTATATACTTTTACATGATATATACGTGGAATACATTATGGACTTGAGTGAGGTTTGGTGGAATTTCCAAATGATAAGTTATAGTACTGATATGTTCTTGTATATTAATGAGACTGATAAACCACGAGATTGCTTTTCCCTTATTTCATTCATTAATAAATTTATATCAAGACATTGTCACAAAATTCTAATTGTTGATCACTTGGATTATTATGAGCATGAACACTTTTTAATCTTGTTGATGTCCTCAAATATGTTAGAATGGAAATAAATTTCTTTTCTATTTCATTAGCTTGCTCAAGTCCCAATATCTTTCATTCTACAAATTCATTATCAGGTTTTGGTGTTCTATAATTCCTTATATAAAGTGCTTTATAAGGATCCATATAAATTTCAAGTGAAAGATATCATTATAATAGAACTCAACATGAGAAAGGTGTTCATATGAACCACCTTTAAAATCCATAAGAGAATATCTTAGAGTATCATTTAATCACTTGTCCACAAGGTATAAATGAACTAATCCTCAAATAACATTATCACTATATATAAATCCAAAGGGTTTTGTTTCAAAAAATTCTTCTTAATATATCTTTAATCATGATAAAATCCCATCATATAAAACCTCAAAAGGTATGCCAATGACTTCAAACTTATATTCAACCTTAAACTCATAAACCCATGATGGTATCAATAAATCATAAGTTAATATTACATGGATACATATATTCTTCTGGAAGAAAATTCACCCTCTATACAGTAAATAATCTCATTTATTATAAAAAAAAATCCATTGTATTATTCGGATCAACATTTTACATATAGAATATGAAATGTGATATTATTTTTCTAGTTCCACATAATGGGATATAATCACAAGAAATTTCAATAATTTAGGAAAAATAATATTTTCAATGGAATCATTCAAACAAAATGAAACATGAAATTCCTAAGCAATGAAGGGAGGTTAATTGAACCATAATTATCATGATTCAATTCATCCATTATGATTGCACAATATTTTTTTCATTTGTATTTATAGGTTGTTGTGTCTTATAGTCCATATTATCCATTGAATTGGGGAAATTATATTAATAATTCTAAAAAAATTTGATCTTTAAACTCTAAAATGTGAGTAGTGTATTCATTGGAGATTTATATTTAGTTGTACCACTGACTAGCCTCTACAAATCACTTATACATTCATTTTCTCGATGGACAGGTTTCCCACACTTAAAATGGATCCTTATTCCGTTCATGAATTCACCAAATTACTCATTCCCATTGTTTGGGAAAGTATGATTTTGAATCATCTCTTCAATCCATTTGACATATCATTGGATTTTTCATGGATCACCATTTTAGTTTTCATATAACCATAAAAAATTGTGTTTCTAGCTTCTAACTGTAATTTTAGTGAACATAGACTAATTTCATAATTCAATCGAAAGACTCTTATGGCTAATTCCACTTTAAAATATCATTTCAAGACACTGAATAATCCGTCAAACTAACATTTATGTTGAATTATAATAACCTAAGTGTACCTAACATGTCTCAAAAAATATTATTAGTAGGTATCAAAAGATACATCATCTTTATTCTTATTCTCAAGGGTTTCATTATCCATTTATTGTAATAATTTTATGAGGAATAATATTTTTAAATAATGTGGTTTTAAATTAATCCCACTTAATAGAGTAAATTTCATCGCATTTCCCTGTATTATAAGTAAGATTCGATCATTGATTTTCCCCACCATCCCAGTAGTTGACATCAAATTTTTTTTCATGGTCTGGACACCAGAGGAAAATTATATCGTTTCAATGGTACTAATAAATTTCCTATAAAATAGTGGATCATACGTACCATTGAATTAATGTGTGTGTTTTAACATGAAAGGATAAATAGTAAATTATTACATATTTTTCTCACCTGAATGTCTACTATTATTCATATCTTGGAATATTTTGGTGAGTATAAAAATGAGATTTTTCATTTCATATCTCATAACATTTGGTTTCTCAAGAGTAAAATTATCACATTGTCTGTTGCATTCAACATTAACAAGGTTCCTTCAGGTTCAAACTATTTACAAAAAACAAAAAAGAATAGTTTAATAAAAATAACTATAATAGGGAACCACATAAGTAGGATGAATCACTTATAGGATATCTATATCCTAAAACATTATTCTTAATATATGACACATTATGTTTATCTTTGGTTATTTAAAGTCATCTTCTATTTAAATCAATCATGATTGTTCCTAAATGGTTTGTTAATTTTCAAAGAACATCCCTGAGGAGTTCCCAACAAGGTGTGTAGAAAGGATTATTTTCATGAACTAGGTGATGATCAAGTTCTACTAAATTCTCCTTTTGCATATTTATTACCACTAGGTACCTCTGTAATATATTCACATCCATATGTAGTACACCGTTAGAGATATAATTTCTTTAAAAAACTCACTCCATCCTTTACCAAAATTATATGAAATTTTCCTATACATTGACTTATCAATATAATTATCAGAAAGAATATCCATAGAAATATCCTTATAAATATCCTTAAGGATCTCACTAATGTTTTCCCATCATTGTTTAAAAATATTAACTAAACATTTCATTAGATACCAATTATTGATACCCTGATTTTTATGCTTGGATATTGAATATTTTTAGAAGAATATTAAATATATTACAGAAAAAATGCATGAGGACCATAATCATTCAATGAAAATAGAAAATGGGAACACAATATTCTTATTTTATGAATTATCTTCAAAGTCTCCCACAATGATCATAACATTTATTACTCTTACTTAGGAAAATTTCATCATAACCTAGAAAAAGAAAACATATGAAAGGGTGAGATCAGATTCATAATGAGGGTAATAAAGGGAGATACATAATAATATCATGAGAATAAGTGCATCATTACATGATCATAAAATTTAAAAACCATACCCTGAAAAGAAAATATTTCAATTTAGAAACATGTCATAAAACATGGTAGATCATAAAATATGACTCATAAATTACTCAATAAACATGGGCCATGATAGTATAAAATTTTCATAAGACAATGATTTTTGTAATAAAAAATAGATTATAACATTTTAAACATGTATTAATACAAAATTTCGCAATCATAATGTTTTAGAAATGAAATCAGTCCATCACATAGCATTATGGACATGAAATTAGGTCCACAAATAAAATTATATACATTATATATAGGTTGACACATAAAATTATTGACATGAAAGACATGTCCAAGAAAAACATTGGGAAAATTAAATCAAGTTATTTCAGAACATTATAGATATAGAATATAGGATCTTGAATAACATCGTACTAGTCAATGTTTAATCCCAAGACCATCATAGAAGATAATATCCATTATATAATTGTGTATACTCACCGTTCCAATAGTGACTAGGTCATGAGATACATATATTTACCCAATATGTTACAGAAATATATAGGCCTCACATATCTCATAATTAAAATCATGCATATGAGTTCCACAAGATCATAAAACACTATAATATCATTACCCATAAAATAAAATTAGTATCATAATAATTTTTACACTATTTAAATCATTTAATAAAAATAAGTTTCTCAAACATGTTTTCAGTATAAAACATTAAAATAAATAATAAAAATTGTTACATTGGTTCATATCCTCAATAAATCATAAGATACATTAAAAGATGTTATTGTAGATAGAAAAAAGTCCTGAAAGATAAATCACCGGGCATGTTTCTTAAAGAAGATTACATTTCTTTGAAAATCACTTTTTGAAACATAAAACATTTTGGAAATAATGTTTCGTAACATAAACATTGAAAATTTATAAATAAAAAATATTTTAAACATTACTTAAAACATTTCTCGTGGAATTTAATTTTTACACTTTGAAAAAAATTATCCATTTTTTGAAAACCTTTTTATAAAATGTTTGTTTGCAATAAAAATATTTTTCTTATGAAAGGATGATTTTTCATAAAATAAATTCATTTGATATCTTGAGTTTGTAAAGAGAGAAATTTGAAGGGAATCCTTTAATATCAGGAAATAAATATACGAAAATATAATAAATGATTTTATTTATAGATATTTTTTAATATTTCATCATTAGAAGCATAACCATAAATAATAACGAAAAATAATGAGATTCTACCATAAAAACTCACACCCCTTTGGTAAAATTGATTTGGAAAAAACATGTATGAAAATGTAAAATTAATCCTTAAATATATATTTAGGGTAACTAAATTCATAATATTAATTTTAAAATTTAAAATATATACACATCATTGAGGGAGATACGTGCATAACATAACTTATGACCCAAATAAGGAAAATTGTGACAAAAAACCATTATCGATTTGTTGTACATTATACCGTAAACCCCAGGAAGATAATATATAAAAATTGATATGTAAATCTCTATTATAATAGGTATCATTATCCTAAACTAAATCACTAGGAATTATATACATCAAATAAATGAAATAGTTTGTTAATATGGCATGTGCCTCACAGAAGTAAGATGTGAGATAAAAATACATTACCATAACCCTTAACATCCATCATAAATGATAAAAAACATACTGTATAATAAATATAAATTTATTATAAATATATTAATTAAACATATTAATATATATCATAACATATATGACTTATTAATATCCTTTTAATTTTCTTTTATTAATAATTCATTGTTAATGTCATGTTTTAGGTAATAACTACTTCGTTTTTATTGTATGCTTTGATTTTTTAATTTCTTCATCGAGGATAGATCATGGGTTTTTAATCTCAATAATATAAAAAATGATGTAAATATCATATTTATTCATTATATTTATTTTTGGATAAATTCATAAAATTTCTAGGTAAAAATGAAATGCACCGTCCGTTGAGATGGAATGTCATATGTACGCATGAAAGAAGATTATAATTTCTTGTGGAATATAATGAAATAAATTAAAATGAGATATTATAATTAATGAGAAATATTTATTTCATATATATATCATATTTAAATTAAAACCTTAAATATTACATTCCATTAAAATCATACTTATTACATTCAATTTAAAGCATGAATGCATCACAACACTTTGTGAGGCGATAGTCCACCATACCCATGAATGACAATATCATGTACCAAAAATTTGAAAACACTATAGTTATCTTTAATATTATAATTAAATAAGTATATTAAAATTAAAAATATCCTATATTAATAAGGGACCCATAATTATTTCTAATCGTGATTGGTGGTTATAGAAAAATAAATAAAATCAGTTTGTGAGTTGGTAGTCCAACATACATACCAATAATAATTTCACAACCCATTTGATAGAAGTGGAGATGGTTGTTGGTCATGCAATTAAGAAAAAAAAAATACTTCCATGCATAATATAATGATGTTATTATATCATTACTTCATAATAATAATTGATAGAGGTGTAGGAATAAATAAAATCGAAACCCACATTGATGAACATTTCCTCTTCGTCAGGTATCCATCATTGGTTTGCACTAAATTACAAAAACGGTTGGATTTATATCTAAAATAAAGGTTATAAGATTATATGAGTAATTACAGGGTGATTTGAATAAGACATTGAACAAAATGGCTTGAAGGTGTTAATAAGATATGAGAGTGGTTGGACTTTTATAAGTCAGGTGAGTGTGAAATATGTAATTTTTTTTGAAAAGATTCAATAATACCCAATTTAATATCATGAAACGTGCCTAAAATGTAAAATTATAAAAAAATATAGGGTATATGATCAAAATATACCCAGAAATGGGTGTTGGATAAGTTTGCAGGTCCTTCTTAACCATAGCCATCTTAGTTTAGCCACATAGAAAATCCATTTTTACCTTAGCCATGATACTTAATTTTTTGTATTTCCATTATTCATTTTGTAAATAATTTATTTAGAATTTTTAGAAATTAGAAATAATTCCATTTCCAAATGTGAAATCTATTATTATAAGTTAAGTTAACATAAGTGTAAATTTTGAATATAAAAATAATCCCACAGGCATAATGAGAAAGTAAAATTTTTAAGAGAAAAGATCTAAAACTATGAAAAAAAATTTACATAAGAATTAAAAAGATAATAAATTCCAATGTCCTAAATTAGATTAATGGATGTATAATTTACATAATTTTAATAAAAAAATTTATAATATAATTTTTCATTCATTAATAATTAATTGTAAAATAGTTTAAATTATAATTTATTATTTTTAACTATTCATCAAAAAAGAAACATTTCAGAAAACTCCTTAAAATTTAACCCATGGTAGTTTTGACATTATGATTTAAATAATAATGTTTATTTTATGAAATTTATTTTATAATTGTTTCAAAAATTATTTTTATTATTGTGTACAAGAAATATACAAATAATTGTTTTAGAAAATATTTTTTATGAAGCATATTAAGACATCTCTCGAAAAGAAAGTATCTTTTTTTATCAAAATGATTTTCTTCTATGAAAAAATTATACTTAATTTTTAACTATTAGTTATTACTATTCATAAATATATGTTTCCTAGAAATGTTATAATATCTATGTTTAAATAACTATATATTATATCATGGTTTTTATAAAACTCAGTGTCGTGTGTAACACAAGATAACATAGTATTGCATGTAGTGGAAGCTTAACATGGATTTACAGGTAATACCATACTAACATGGTGTAGTGTGTAATTAAATCCTAACATTGTGTTCTATGTAACATGATTTAAACTTAGTATTATGTGTAATTTAAGAGAAACAATTTTTTTCGTGTCAAACAAAATATCAAAAATAAAAAATTTATTTCAAAAATATATATTTTAAAACATATATGGGAATTAAAATTTGGAATAATTGGAATTATTCAAATGAAATATACCCAAGAGGATTCAAATTAAATTCTTGGATAAAATTATTGTTAATAAGCTTTATAATCTTACCACCATGTTTACGTCGATGATTTTTCTATTGACCAACCAACTCCACCTAAATAATAATAAAATTATCAAATGACAGTCCATTGCAGAATTTATTCCTCTAATGAAAATTTTAGTATCCAATTACCAAAAAATAATGATAATTTTGAGAATATTAATGATTTTTTCAAAGAAATCCCTATATATAAAACCAATAATTAATTTTTCAATCAAATAAGAAATTACATAATGGAAATAACAACAAATACAATGAAATATTTCGAAAATATAAAAAACAAAGAAGCTATTTAAATGGTTATGAAAGTAATTATGAACCAAAATATTTCAACGATCAAGAAAAAACTAATTCATGAATAAAAATTCTTCCATCCTAGCCAACTCAAACGTTATATATTAACATGTAACAAGAAATTAGTCACTAAAATTAAATAATGAGACAAAAAAGATAAAAAGAATAACATAATTAATACCATGATGACTAAAATGGGCAATTAATTATCTAATCATAGTATCATGATAATTCTATTGAGTGGAGGTCTACCTTTACATACCCAAATTAATGTGGCAGAAAAATAGAATCAAAATGTGAGTTATATTAAATTTAGGAGTTGAAAATATTGAATAACCCTCGAATTGAAAAACAAAAAAATAATATTGAAATTATTAAAGAGAACACCAAAACTGAAGGAAATATTTGAAATTATGAATTTTATTTGAATGAAATAACAATGTAAAAAAAGATTTAGCTTAGTTTTAATGTAAAAAGATGTATCAGAAGTGGATGTCTAGTCTTTAGGATTCTCAAAAAAATTCTTGTAATTGTTTAGATCCTTTCAAACAACCACTAAATTTTCCTTGGAGTGAACCAATGGTGTGGAAGTGTAATGTAACAATTTTTTACAACATGTTCTTGGATCATTTTAAAGAATTTTATATCAACATACATTTTCTCATCTCTATGAAATAGATTCCAGGTTAATCTATGTTTTTGAAATCAATTTGTGCCCACAAGAAGAAATTAATTGATTGTTAAAATTTCCATTCAAGGGGGAATGATTCATCCATGATTCACTGTGATTTTCCTTTAAAATTTAAAGTCACATATACCTTTTCTATTCCATGAACCATATAGAAATTTGAATTAAAAGATTTCCTAATTCATTTATGAGATTACACCAACATTTTACCACATTTAGTTAACTCATTTCTTCTGGTTTGAGAACTAAAAACCTATGTAATATTCATTAAAATTTCATAAAAAGTACAAAAAAGACATTCTGAGTTATAGATGATGTTATTTTTTAGGTGATAGACATGATTTTTCCAATATATTTATATGTATTAGAGAGTGAATATGATCATATTAAAACTCATGAACACATCATTCTAGGGATGAATTTTTTTAAACTATTAATAAATTAATCAATGTCAAAAAAGGAACCATTTTAATTGAATTTTTAGGATATTTTTTTCACATAAATACATTATATACCATGAAACACCCATTTTAAGAACACTCATCCCCTCAGTTGAGCATGATTGATTGGTACACTACTGGAATTGATGAGTGTGAACAATCTATTTTTTGAAAGGATAAAACTCATTTGAAAACAATTTTTGACAATGAGAAATATGATCTTACATAAAATTATTTCCAATTTATAAAATAAGGAAATTTATTTTGAAACTGATCTTTATATCATAGAGAGTGATAAACTTGATTTAGGATATAATGATACAAAAAACTATAAATTTCACATCATTGAGTAGTAAAGTGGAAGACATGACTATCCTCAATTTGATTTAAAAAATTATTGATATAAGAATGAACTATGAGATGACATTATTTTTATTTAGTCACATAAACTACCATTGAATAATGAAAATACCCCTCCTATGTTAGAGCATAAACCACAAAATGAGAACCTTAAATATTTATTCATAGTTAAGAATGAAGAATTCCATATCATCATATAAAAATATCATTAATGAAACTATGTTTTTAAAACAATAGGTGTACTTAAAACCATTAATAAATCCATATGATAAAACTTTTCTGATTTAACAATTATGACACCCTTAAATTGCCAATATATTTTTTTGGAAGAAAAACCTTAACAAGTGAGACAATTTCCAAAGAGATAGAACCTAGCACTTTAAGAGGTTGTTAATAAATATTTCACTACCTTGTTGGCTGCTTGAATTTTTTTCCAATATAGAATAGTTTATGGGAGTGTTGTATCAGTTTTTCCCCAAAAGGGTGGATTTACAATATCCATGAATGAATGTGAATTTTTTTTCTCACTATGTTTCCAAATAAATGTTTATTTTGCGTCGATTATATGAAAGTACACTTTTTAAAAGGAAACACCACTTCCCAATGACGCTACATGGTCAAGTGCATAAAATAATATATGGTCAAATATACTATTATTTTCCAATTGTATTTATTGGTTATATAAAAATTTATATTTCACTAGACGATCAAGAGAAAATATCTTTAATGTTCCCCTTTAGAACCATTGCTTATAAGATAGATCCCTTCAGTTTATCTAATGATCCAGGAATATTTCAAAGGTGTATGATAATAGTATATAAATAATTTCTAGAAACATTCACTTATATTTATATACATGAATTCATTTTTTAGGTTTCATTGTTTTAAAGTTGTTCAAAAAGTTTTACTCAGCTTCTTGAATATTTCATTTATTATAATATTATCCTTAATTATGAAAAATGAAATTTCATGGTAGATAATGTGATTGTTCATGGTTATGTTTTATATTGAGATGGAATTAAAGTTCATTAATCAAAATTTTAGATCATTTCTACATTCTCATTCCCAACAATTGCAAGAGTTATGAGATCCTTCCTTAATAATTCTAGTTTTAGATTATATTTATAAAATATTTTAGTAATGTTTTATATACATTAACCAGGATTGTAACAACCTAATTTTTTGTGAAACTCTTTTTTGAATAAATTAATTTCCTTTGATTTCATGGATTTCAAGCTACACTTATTAAAACATTTATTACATGCAACACCAACTTGGATTTTTTTACACACAAAATTGATTTTTTATAAATCATAAATTTAGTTTTATAATAATTTAAATTAGATTGTTATAGCATATTCATTAAAATTGGTAATATGAATATTAATAATTTTTTAAATTTTTTAATAATATTTTTATATAAATAAATCATATTGGTAATAAAACATGTAATATTGGTAAAGTATTTATATGTTTGAAAATATTGTTTTATTAAATGAACGGCTTTGATATCCTCATGTGAACAATAATAAAATTAATTTTATAAAATTTATAAATTTAACTTTAAAAAATAAAAATAATTTTTTAATTCATAATTTCAAAATTATATTATGGTTAATTTTTGTTATTTTTCTGAAAAACATCATTATTGGATTAATAGGGGAAAACACAAAATTTTAATAAAAAATTATTTTCATTTAATTTATTTATATAGTAAAATTATAATTTAATTTAAGTTTAAAGTGTAATGAGATTTATTTTAAATAAATATATCATGTTTAGTTCATTGGGACCAATATCAAATTGATATTGGATATAAAATCAATCAAAACATTTAAATTGTTTTTTTTGATAAAAACCCACTATCGTGACATGTCTTGGGGATTAATTTTAATTTAATTTATTCAACTTATGTGATTAGAATTTTGAAAAAAGGATACATTGTTTTTTATCATAATTATTTATCATTTATAATAAATTTAACAATTTTTTTGACCCAAAATATTAGTGAAAGTTAATATAAATAATTATAGTTATTAGGAGAAAACAATATCATAAAAAAAGACTAAACATTAAATATAAGAATCAAAATAACCTCAAAACTTTTTCAAAATACATATTATTGAAATACATGAAAAGTATAAAGAATTTTATTTTATTTATAACATTATAGGTTCTATTTTTCATAGGTATAATGTTAGTGGAATTCCCTTTTAAAAATTTTACATGAATACCACTCCTCCTCTACTATAAAAAGCAGACACCCCTACCACCTACTCATGTATATAAAGACACTTTGGGTTGACTATTATCTTCCCAAATATCTCTAAAAAAATATCCTAAATCAACTTTTAATCCTATACTTGGTCTAAAATCCATACAAGTAATGCATTTGGTGTAAACCAAATAGAGTTACCGGAATAAGAGGTAACATCCTCCGTCAAGCTCTATTGTTTTATTTTCATTCTCCACCCCATAAAATTTTATTATTAAATGAATATATTATATCCTAAAAATATTTAATATATTTAGATTTTTTATTACAATGGTTCTAAAAATACTTATAAACACTACATGTAAAGGGTAATGAACTTACTATTTTTATGTATGGCACACTACTACCTCAAGAGACGATGTTGCTCATTTTTCCATTACATCCTCTCATAGTTGGAAATTGTGATGTAAAATATGTTTTTATATTAAAAATAAAATATCAATGATATATTTATTATTATGAAATTATTATATAACCCATAACATCATGGATTCAATTTTTTGTATACACGATAATTTCATTTGGGAAATTATATAATACCATATCCAAAAAAACGATTTGATTCATTCACACTCTAAACAGAATTTAGTATGGATGGTATTACTGAACATGTATTATATATATTATATAATAATTATTATGGAATTATGATATATATACTCATATATTTAATTTTCATTCTTTCATTCAAAATGACAATAAAATTGAAACAACGTTCATGCATATGTTTAACCTACTATCTCTATGAACAGTGAATTCCATTTAATCTTTAAAAATTTTATATATTATTATAAATATGGTTATGATGAGTATATATTATTTTTATACCATGTTTTACATTATGGTAATCATGATATAAGGATGATGAATAAAAATATAACAAATTAAAACACATGTAAGAAAAATAATGTAGATATTATCCAAAGCATAACCTTATCATGTAATTTTTAACAAGAGAGTAATATAAATTCATAATAAATCCATATATGGTATTATATAAAATAATATGTTTCAATTAAATACTTTTAATAAACTGTTATTT
The DNA here is from genome assembly GCA_963277665.1 of Viscum album. Lineage (NCBI taxonomy): Eukaryota > Viridiplantae > Streptophyta > Magnoliopsida > Santalales > Viscaceae > Viscum > Viscum album. Next base: position 1,200,593,694 of record OY728131.1, read on the forward strand.
GAAATACAAGATGTTTGTAGTAGTATAATGAGGTTCATGATATAATGTAATTTGATTTCTAGTCTCTCTTTTATTTCTGTGTGATTTATGTCTTACTAACAACTTATTAAGGTTGTGTGTTGTATATACTGACCATGAATATATTCTACAATTATTATCCTTAAATTTATCGTCATTTAAATATTCATTTTATGATATATTTTACATGGGTTTTATGTTTCATAATTTACAAAATCATTAATGTAGTTTTTTCTTAATTTGAGATCATTAAGACACATTTCATGAATTTTATAAAAAAAATTAAGAAATATTTTTATAATTTTTTTATATATGATATTTGAAGATAAATTGCAGGGAAAATTGATTTTAATTTGGTAATATGGATTTCAAAAAATCCATTATATATTTTAAAAAGGTTTTTAAATAAATGATTTTCAAAATGTTTTCAAGATATATTTATATGTTTTCAATCTATTTTAAAATAAATTATTTCAAAATGTTTTCAACATTTCATTATATGTTTTTAAAGTGTTTTCAAGGGTATTTTCTTCAAAAATATTTATTGCATAATTTTTATTTTTTCAATGTGTTTTCAGGGATTTGGGTTTCAAAATGATATCAATATTTCATTATAAGTAATAAATATTTTTCTAAATAAATGGTTTTTGAGAGGTTTTTATTCCTTCATTTTATGTTATCAAAATGGATTCATAATAAATGGTTTTAAAAATGCTATCAAGGAATCCATTATAATGTTTCATGTTTATTTTCAAGAAAATCATTTTCAAAAGTTTTTTTGTTTTAAAAATACACTTCAAATAAGAAATGATATTTTCATTATGAAATTATTTATTAAAATATTTCAAAATTAATTTCTATCTAAGATGACATCTGTCAGTGTAAAAATTGAATATTTTAATAATTGAACCAAATTTTTCATTCATATTCTGTGTCTAAATGGTTTATGTACTGATGTATTGATCCAAATTTCACTTTCATATGTAATATGTTTACGAAACCCATTTGCCTTTCATGGGTTATATTCTTATGAAACCTGATTAATTTTATAGTTTATGATTTGATGATATTATTATAATGTATATATAATTTTCAAAAGGATAATGAATGATCAAATGTTTATGACACCCATTTCATTTCTTGGGTTATGATATATCTTTTTACGACCTTATGAAACATGTATGTATGAATTAATTATGATATGGGTGGAACATATATCTAGTCCAATGAATTGGTAAAGATTTATATATGAGTAGATAAATATGGTAATTAGGTTGAAGGGCTTGAACCAATGTAAAATTTAGGGAAACTCGATCCACTATATAATGATGGGGAAACCTCACCCACTATTTGAATATGGGAAAACCTGATCCACTATTGGAAGATGGAGAAACCCTATCCAATATTGGAATATGGGGAAACTAGACCCCATACATGGAACAAAATGAGAATTGGGATGGAGGTGTGTCTCGATTAGTTGGTGCACTCCCCATGAATTACATTGATAAGTTCTATAAATGATTATTGACTTATATGTAATGATATTACATGTTTATTTGAATGTCACAGTTCCCTATCTTACACATATGTTATGACTGCATAGATTATTCCCTTAACTTATTTATTATTCATGTAATTTTGAACTAAAAATCATCATGTTAGGATATATGTTTGTGATATGTTATATGCAGTTTATGATATTCTAATTTTATGATCACATTATCATAACCTTATGATAATTTTTATCTTTAGATATATCCCTTGATTACATTTACCAAGCATCTCATGTCACCCATAATTATAATTCCTTTCCCCTAGGTTATGAATATTTTTATTATATATGATGTGTCTAAGATGGATGGTATTCATGGAGAACCTAGTAGGAGATAATGTAGTTCACTTTTAAACTATTGTTTATGTTTCCATGTTTCTAAAGGAACTAGGATAATACAGTCTTTTGGTGTCTATTTGTGTAATGCATATGAATTCTAAAAAAGTGATGTTATGTTAATTTATCAAAAGAGATGGAATATATAGTTGGTATCAGAGAAAAATATTAGTTATCCTTTGGAAACTGGTATGATAATCCTTAGTGTGAAATATAAGGACATGTCAAGTATAAGTCTAAGGATAAAGAGAAGTATTGGAAAATGTCCTGGAATTTTTGCAAATAATTTCATGGTTGGTTTCTGATAAATTTATAAATCTTTTTATATTACAAGTAGAAATGGTTATGGAACAATGTTATATACGAGTAATAACTCATGAAAGGTGCTTTGGGACTGACTGAAGCATAAAATGATATCTGACAACAAGGCTTACTACACGCCTATTTTGACACTCTCATATGATATTCTTAGATAATTAACATAATATTTAGTAACTATAATGAAGGATTTAAAAACAATTTTGATATGAATAATATAATATAAACCTTGTGTGTGATATATTAAAAAATGTTTCATATTTTAGATATCCTATATGTGGGTTCTCAAGATTTTGTTGTTTCTATCTATGATAATTGTTGATTACTCTATGATTTTCAGTTTTAGTCAAAAGATGTAACCTGAAGGAACCACGTTAATGGTGACTACGATGGTAAATGAAATTATTTTTATTTTGAGAATGTGAATTATAAGGGATCAAGAATGGAAAACCTAATTGTTATGCTCAAACAGCTTTTCAAGATATAAATAATGATGAGCATTCAAACGTGAAAAGAAGGGAAAAAGATTCTATTAATTCCTTCATGAGGTAACGATTATCTAGTGTTTGGAGCATGAGAAAGTAATTATAGTTATTTATCAGTTTGAAGGTGAAGCAAACCAATAGTGGAATCCATTCAATAATAAACCTAAGTAAGATGAAATTGAATCCATGGATTGGAAAAATATCAAAAACATATTATTCCAAAAAATAACATTCCTCGTGTTCTTTATATAATGATGGAATGGAATTTCCATGAGTTGAATCAAAATTATAATGAATATTTCAATTCATCTAAGGTTAATTTCACAATATAGGTGAGGTTTCTTCTAGTATCGGCATCAAAACATAATGTAAAGTTGATAGTATCTTCAGCGGATTAAATAAAATTTTCAGAAGGGTGAGCGACATAATATACTTTAGTTGTTATGAAGAGGATGTGAATTGTGGAATAAAATTTAATATAGTGTTTAGAGTATTGTATCTATATATGTCTTTAAAAATAAAAGGAAGATAGAGTTCACTAGAAAATCTAAAATCATGGAGATAAAAATATGAAACGCCTTTTATGATTTATGTTCAGAAAGAAGCCTAGACAGAATTATCATATGTGGTCTAATAAATTTTTAAATGTTCACAAGGGAATTAAATTGGTAAATTTATTTCCTAAAATATGGGAAAAAGTTGGACAATGATACAAATAGTGGAAAACCTTCAAAACAATTACCTACCACACATTAGTTATTCAAGCATATGAAGGATGGGAATTATGCTAACCAGTGCCCAAACGCAAGGTTTGGTGATCATGGTCAGCATCAGTAACCACGTAAACTAATGTAAGAGGGGAAATATTATGTGAACATTGTTTTTTATGAGGTTTTTGATAAATATGTGGTGAAAGGTACCCAAACAATCTACTCTAAAATTTATAATGTCTTATTTGATTCTAAATCTACAAACTCTTGTATATCTAAAGAATTTTTTAAGGTTAATAAGAGTGCATGAAAACAATTATATTTGGAATTATCAGTATCAACCCATTATGGTATGATGATTTCATCTCATGTCTCTGATCTCACTCTTGTTTATGTTTGTGGGAAATCTATTACTGAAAATCTTGTCATTCATTCTATGGTTGAATATGATTACATCATTGGAATGTATTGGATTTATCTTTTTAAATACCAAATAATTTTTCAAGTAAAGGAATAAAAATTTGATATTTCAATCAAATAGATATTTTATATCAATGTGACAATAAGTATGAGATTCCTATATATATTATATCCATTATATAGGGATTAATTTCCATTCAGAATGTGTGTTTGTACCAAATGGTTGGGGAGAAAGTTGATATCCATTATATGCTTGTTGTTTTAGAATTTTTGGATATGTTCCAAGAATATATTCCTAGCCTTACAAAAAAACATGATGTTCAGTTCAAGATAGAACTCATACCTTGTTCCACATGAATTTTAATAACTCTCAATAGAGTGAACCCAAATGTGCAGCCAAAATTGAAGAAGTTGCTCCGAGAAAACATCAATTTGGGATTAAATCATCCTTATGTGTCACCTTGGGGTGAACCTATCCTTATTATGAAAAATATATATTGGTAAATTTTACTCTCAGTTTTTTATCGAGAGCTGAGAAAGATCATGAAAAAGAATATTTAACCTCATCCTTTTATTGGTGACTTGTTTGATCAACTGCAAGAAGCTCAATATTTTTCTATGAGTTAACTTCGTTCTCGATATCACTAGTTGAGGGATATAAAAGAGGATATAACCAATATGGTATTCTATACAAGATATGGACACAATGAATATACAATGAATACATTTGGTCTTAATTGTTCATATTCTATCTTTACAAGTTTGATGAATATAATTATTAAAGATTACATTGATCACTTTGTGGTAGTCTTTATAGATGATATCCTTATATATTAAAAGAGAAATGAAGAGCATGAACACCAATTTATAATTATACTAATTACCCAAATGAAAGAGAATCTATATGATTAATTCAAAAAGTGTCAATTTTAGTTACAAAATTTTTCATTTTTGGGGCACATAATACCAAGATAGGGCATCGATGTAGACCCATCATATACAAAAGCAATTTAATGATGATCTATAATAACCAAGATGATTGAGATTTATAGTTTTCTTGGTTTATCTTGATATTATTGATATTTTGGGGTTAACTTATCACAACTATCTAATCCTCTAACAAATTTAACTTATAAGGGATCCTGGTTTCTCGGGATAAAAGAATGTTAGTAAAATATCAAGGAACTAAAGATAAGGACATTCAAGACACATGTTCTTAGATTAACCTATAGTGGATAAGGTTTATAATCTGTAGTGATGAATCAATGTCATGATTGGTATGAGTTCATAGGATGAATAACATGTTTATCACGTATTTCACCTGACAATTGAAGATACAAATGCAAACCAACCAAACTCATAATTTAGAATTAGACGATGTAATTTTTTGTAATTAAGAGATGGAGGGATTATATTTATTGAGAAAGGTGTGATATATATATATAATAACAATAAAATATAAAAATATATATTCACACATAAGGAGTTTAAAATGATATAGAGAAGTTAGTTAAAACTGATAAAATATTCTGAATTCTTAATACATTACCACTGTAGGAAAGAAAACAAGGTGAATAATTATTTTAGTTGAAAATATCATGCTAAATTATCCAAAATGGGAATGAAGAAAGATCTAATATTTCTTAATTTTCAAGGAATTTATCTAGAAATTTTGATGGAATTGAAAAACAATTAGCTTTCCCAATTGATTGTTTATCCGTCTATCCGAGTAAAGAACAAAGTAACAGAAAAGGAATATATATAGATAAAAAAATATTAAATATTTTATAGAGTATAACATTAATCTAGATGAAATGACAAGGTTTAGGAAATATTTATGTGTTCTATATCATATTTGAAGAAGGTGATGTTAGAGGAAGATTATAAATCTAAATTATCTAATAATTTTGGAAGTACAAATATGTTAAGAGAAAAGAAATAAAACATCTAGTGAGATTGAATAAAGAGGGATATCAAAATGATTTATTCTCGATGCTTGGTAATCTATCATGTTAATGTTGGAAGACAAAATTAAAAGGGTATGTTTCATCTATTACCCATACTAGAATGGAAATGGGAGAACATCACTCTAGATTTTTTCATTGGCTCTCCAAGAACATTTAATAGTTTAATGTTATATGTGTAGTAGTTGATCACCATACAATGTTATACACTTCACCGATATTAGAGATAAATTCTCAAAAAATCATATTCCCCTGATATACATTACAAGAGTGGTAAGGTTTCATGAATTAGCACATTCTATTATATCTGATTAAGATATGAGGTTTACCACAATGTTCTAGGGAATTCTTCAAAAAATATTGCATCCACAATTGAGTTTAGATACAGATTATCATCATTAAATAGATGATCATTCCAAATGAAAAATTTAGAAACTATTGGATATGGTGAGATCCTATTATTTAGATATCAAAAATCATTGGGATCAACATTTTCAACAAGAATATTTTTCTTACAATAATAGATTTCAATTAAGTAATCTTATAGCTCTATATGAGTCCCTATATAAGATGAAATGTTGTGGTCCAACATGCTGGGATAAATTTGGAGAAATAAAGCTATTGGTACCTAAGATAGTTAAATAAATAACATATAATATTAGAGCCATTCAACATCATTTTAAGGCATCTCAATGTTAGTATAAAAGTTATTCTTAAAAATAATTATGTGATCTAGAATTTGATGTTGGTGAGAAGGGGTTTCAGTGAATCTCCCCATGGAAGAAGGTTATGAGGTTTGAGAAGAATTAGAAACTAATCCCTATACATATCGGTTTCTTTGAAATTCTTAATCATAACAGGATAGTATCCTATTAATTGTAACTTCCTCCAAATCTCCCTCAAATCCATGATTTGTTCCATGTATTTCTCTTGAGGAAGTACACAGCTGACTTAACAAATATACTAAACTCATAGGTCATACCGTTGTAGCATGATATTTCTTATAATGAGAAACATGTTTATATTCTAGATCATATAGAGAATGTTATAGAAAACAAAACTACTCACCAGTTCAACTTTTTGTGGAGGAATTCCCAGTAAGAGGAAGCTACGTGAGAAAATGAATATATGATGAGGAAGAAATATCCTCATTTGTTTGTATCAAAATGGTGAATTTCAAGGGAGAAATTCATTTTAAGGTTTTAGAATGTAAAACACAATGTTTTTAACCTTTTTTTAATAAATGATATTTTTTTGATGTCATGCATTACACACTACACTATGTCAGATTTTTGCAATACCCAACAATGACTAGGATTGTGTTACGTGCAACAATGAGATTCTACAAAGCATAATTTTACTATTATAACTATTTAAATGATATAGTTATAACAGATTTGTTAAACATAGTCATATGAATATAAATAAATATTTTTTAAAATATTATTTATAATGAAATTATATAAATAAAACATATTGATAATAAAAAATGAAAAATTTATTAATTATTTATATGTATGAAAATAATATTTTCACAAATGAAATATTGTTTATGTCCTTATGTGAACAATACTAAAATTAATTTTAGACACATTAAGAAATTTAATTTAAAAAAACATCAATTTTGAATTCATAATTTCTAAATTATCTTATCGTGAAGTTTAGGGATTCTTATGAAAAACATATTTTTTAGATGAATTGTGAAAATAATAAATTATAATGGAAAAAATCTATTTCAGAAAATTTATTTATATTGTTAAATTATATTATATATATTTGTAACAATTAAATAGATTAATTATACATAAATTAATCCTATTTGGTCACTGTAACCAATTTGAAATTGAAAATGTACATAAAAACATTCCAAACATTTAAATTTCATTTTAAAAAACCTCACTACCGCGATACGTCTATGAGACTAATGTTATAATAAATTTACCAAGTTATGTGTCTAGATTATTGAAAAATGGATTCCATATTTATGATTAGAATAAAATATAATTTATAATATTCTCAACATAGTTTTTTTAAATATTAGTGATTGTGATTTAAATTAATCATAGTGATTAAGAAAAAGTTAGCCCAAACATATACTAAGCCTTAATATTAAGGGCCCAAATGTTGTGAAAATAGATAAAAAATCGATTTTATGGACATATATGTATAGTATATAACCATTTATCATATTTTTAATATTATAGTATCCCATTATCATTGGAATTATGTGTGTGGAATTACCATTTCTAAAATGTAATGGAATGTCACTCCTCCTCCACTATAAAAACGAGCTCACACCTCCAACAACCTCACTCCTCTCAATATACTATTTATCTATTGATATTTTTGAAAATAATCACTAAAAATCTATCCCCTAGTACAATAATTATCATATTTGGATGAAATCCCTTCATGGAAGCCCTATGGTGCAAACCAAAATGAGTTACTTGAATAAGAGGCATCATTATCCCTCATGCACCTTTGTTTTATTATAATTATCCACCAGAAACAATACTTTTATATAATTTTTATAATATAACATTATTTTCCTCAATATAATTATATTTTTTTATTATAACATTTGAAACAGAAATTACGCTTCTATCTAATAGGTAATGAATTTTCCCTTATTTTGTAAGGTCCAGTAGCGCCACGCGAGACGATGTTGTTCGTTTTTTCATTTAACGCATCTCATGGTTGGAAATTATGATGAAAAAAATATTTTTATATGATATATATGATGTATATGATTTATTTATTTTTATTTAATTATTATATAATATATGTGGTCATGCTTTCCATTTAGTGTAAATATGATAGTTTCATTTGGGTAATTGTAGACTATAGCCCCCTTAAAGTGAAGTGATTCATTCACACTATATATCATTTGTATTAATAATATATTGAATCAATATCTATAATATATATTATATAATAATTACTATATAATAATATATATATATATATGTCATTTATATTCTTTCTTTCAATATGACAATAAAACGAAAACAACAATCCTGCGTACATGCGGCCTACCGTCTCAATGAACTGTGTATTCAATTTAATTATTCCATATTATATAGGTTTTTACAAATATGTGAATACTGAATATATATTATTTTTATTTCATGAATGATATTCTATAAATAATTATATAATTTTGAGGAAATAATATAATAAATTAAGACACATATAATAATAATAAATCAGATATTCCATGATGCATAAACTTAACATAGAATTTATAACAAGTAGGTAATATAAAGTCTTAATAAAACCATATATGTTAATATATATTGGAATATGTTTCCTTAAAATATTTATTATAAACTTAAATTTATTATACATGAGTTTTTCATGAGTATGATAACAATCAAGTCATATGGTAAGGGTATTTCTAGTATCACTTTTATTTCTTTGATATTTATTTCTTATATATCACTTGATTCTTTTATGTGGTTTATATAATTCCCATGAATATATTATATTATTATTATTCATAAATTTAAGGGTATTTTTATATCCATTTGATGAAATTTCTTCTATGGGGTTTACCTTTTAAAAGTCACCAAATTGATAAAGTTGTTTTCTCTCAATTTCACATCTTTGAGACACATTCCATGAATTTCAAAGAACATGATTTCAAAAAAATTTATATAATATTTTTAAAGATGTTATATATAATCAATATAAAAAAGTTAATTTAAATGTTTTTATGGTTTACAAAGTATTTATAATAAAATTTATATGTGATTTCAATGAAATGGTTTTCAAAATATTCTCAATCGTTTATTATGTGTTTTCAAAATAAATGGTTTTAAAAATGTTTCAAATATTTCCTTAGATATTTTGAAAGTGTTATAAAAGAAATGTGTTTGAAAAAGAATTCAATATTTCATTATAATATTTCAATGTGTTTTCAATGAAATGGGTTTCAAAATGATTTTAGGATTTATTTATCGGTTTTACAAGTGTTTTCAAAAAAAGTGTTTTTGAAAAAATATTCATTCTTTATTTAAATGTATTGAATGTTTTTTCAATTAAATGGATTTTAGAAAAAAATTATGTTTTTGTTATATTTTTCAAAAAAAAGCAGAGGAAAATGTTTTAAATTTTTTTCCGATCATTGTTTATATGTTTTCAAGTTTATTTCCATGAAAATGGGTTTCAAAAGATTATATTATTTAAAAATGATTTTCTAAATAAGAAATAAAATTTTCCTCATCAACTGATTAAAAAGATATTTCAAAATTATTTTCCTTATAAGATGAAATCCATTGGTGATACACATGGTTTTTTGGGAAAATTATCCAATGGTACAATTGATATTGTTTCTCTGAATGGTTTATATATTGATTACATGAATCCAATTTCTCTTTCATAGGTTATATTATTATGAATCCATTTTCACTTTCATAGGTTATATTCTTATGAATCCCCCTTATCTTAATGGGTTATTCATTGATGAAATGACTATGAAACATTTTGTTTTTTTCATAGGATAAAATATGGATACTTGTTTATGACATCCATTTTATTTCATGGTTTATTATATGAATAATTATTCTATTTTAGAAAATGTTTTTTTGAATTAATTATGAGATGGATAGGATCAATATCTATATCCAATACATCGGGTAATGATTTATACCTCATTAAAGAAAGATGTGAATAATTTCAACGGGCATGATCCACTGTGGAAGATTGAGAAACCCAATCTATAATGAGAATATGGTGAAACCAAATACTCTATATGATGATGGGGAAACCCAAAACTATATTGAAATATATGGATACCCGATCCACTGTGGGAATATGGGGGAAACCAGACCCACTATAGGAATATTGGGAAACTAGATCCACTATAAGAAGATATGGAATCCTGATCCACTATGGGAAGATAGGGATAAAAAATCCCTTACGAAAAATGATTGTGACTGTGGATGATCGTGTGTCCCAACCAGTAGGTGTATTTCATATGATGTGCCATGATAAGTTCTAATAATTCATCTTGACTTATAGGTATTTATATTAAATTATTATGTGTATTCAAAAATTCCATGTCTTACTACGATGCTATGATATTATGGTTTATGATCTCGAATACCATATGATTAATTTATCTTTAACTACTAATCCTTATTCCATTATTTATGTTTATGATATTTGATATGTAGGGTATAATATACTATTTATATTATCATGTTCTCATACTCTAATTCTCACTATTTTTATTGTATATATCCCTTCTCTACCCTTATTAAACATTTGAGATCACCTCTCTTTATGTTTACGTTCCAACAAGTAGTGTATATATTTATTATTAATTATGTGTCTATAATGAGTTCTATCTATTGATTACCCAGTGGGAGATAATGTATCCCACATATGTGCTAGTGCTTATGATTCTATATTTCATAAGGAACTAGAAAAATATGGTCATTAGGTGTAATACCCCGAGATATTATGAAAAATATTATTTTTATTTTCTTTGATGGCTTGTGTTTCACGATAAACCAATATCATCTTGTGATATACACAACACCATATTATCTTGTAGTATACACAACACTATTCTTGGCCTGTGTTGCACGCAAGAGCGACCTTCCTCGATAGCGTGTGTTGTACGCAATACAGAGTTTCACTAAACAACGACATATTGTAATAATATTGTTATGAACTATCCATTATAAATAGTAGAAACTAAATTTTGAATTTTATGACATTATAATTCATCTTACATGTATTATAGAAAATGGTATGAGAACAAAATAAATATTTTATGTAATATAATTATTTTTCAAAAAAATACAGTTTTACCGCCTTTTGATGGTGCACCAACTTTAAATATAGTTTTTGACATTTTTATAAGTTCAATTTGACAAAAAATACTTCTTCCATGGAATAATAATATAAAAATTTACTTTGGAAATTGTTTTGAGATTTCTCGGATAACCTTTATATTTTGATCAATAGTAAAAATTAGATAAATTTTAATTAAACAAATTTATTTTCATCAAGTTAGTTTATATGGTTAAATTATAATATTTAATGGTTTTAAATTATAAATATAATATATTTTTACCATATAATATAATGTAAATAATTATAATTAATTTTACATTGAATTCGTAGGTAAAAACATTTCAATCTTTTGCAATGTTTTAACTTTTAAAACCCATTTTCTCAATAGTGGGATTAATTTTAAATTAATTACTACAACTTCTGTATTTTGAATATTGAAAAATGGATTCCATATTTTAACTAATTGGGTCCAAATGTGTTAATAGGTTACTTTTTTTGATATTGTGAATATTAACTACGGTAATTTTTATTTAATACAGCTAAAAGTAAATTGGGTAATTAAGGGTAAAAATAAGATTATAAAATTACCCTAACACCTGCCAAAATTCTATTGGATGATTAAAAGTAGACCCATATCACCTTAGGGTCAGAAGTTATTCATTTTATAGACTTTTGACCATGAAAACTATATAATTATTATTAAAACCAAATAAAGTGACAACATGTCAATCTCTTATATCTTATAAGTATAATAATTTTAATTTAGTGATAAACATCATAAAAATTCGATCACGAATACTATAATGAAATATAATAAAAATATCTGCACCATGGAAGGAATATCATGTGCTTAATGGTTTCCACAATTACATGTTTTATTCCCATTCTGTTTTATCCTGAATATTGATCCTTTATGATCTATGCCTTACGTACTCCAAGTTTTATTTCAGAACTCATGATCTTGATGTTTAAACATTATGTTCATGTGTATATGTTCAGATGTATATGGTTTGATTTATTTTCTATATGTTTAACCTTACAGAGAATTTGATCTCACCCTTTATATGTTTTCTTTTCCCCAGGATATAAAGAAATGTTTTAGGTATGAAAATGAAGTGGAAGATCATTATGGGAGATATTGAAGATATTTCACCATGATTAGAAGATTTTTTTCCGAGTTTCCAAAGACACTAAACTATTACTGTACTTGGGTGTCATTTTTTTATTTATTAAGTACTCCGAAAAAGTAATGTAATGTCCATGTATGCCAATTATGGGTCTCTACATTTGGTATCAGAGGAGAGGTTTAGTTAATCTTTAGAAACTATGATTTGAAAAATTTAGTAAAATCCCTACAGATATTTATAAGGTATGTCTAGGGATATCTCTATGGTTAAGTATAAGTATAGTTTATAGTCCTAGAATTTCTGTAATGATCATATAATTAAACCTAATATGTTATATATTGAAGGTACTCCCCCTTTATTATGTTGTTTTCCAGGAACGATTTTTTCCTCTCACACTATTGTTTTTGGATTTTAGATGATGGTTGGAACCTGAAGGAACCATGTTGATCAATGTAATGGATAATGCAATGGCTGTACTTGTGAACAAACAAATGTTATGTGAGACGGAGTGAAAAGTCTTATTTCTATAATTAAACAAGTTATGAATCATTGTAGACTTCCAAATGAGGATAGAAAGGAACAATATTCTATTAAGTCCTTTATGAGGCAATGCCCACCTTTTTTCAGGGGTCTTTTGATCCACTTGTTGCTGAAAAAAGGATTAGTACCATTAAAAATATAATTTCGATACTTCTATGTTCAGAGAATGAAAATGTAATTTTGGATGTTTAGCGATTTTGAAGTTGAAGCAGACCAGTGATGGACTATAGATAAAAATAAAAGGCCCCAAGATGAAATTGAATCCTTGGAATGGGACGAGTTCAATAACTTGTTTTTCAATAAGTACTTCCCTCTTATTCTTCGAACAAAGATGGAAAATTAGTTCCTTGTGTTTAGGAAAAAGGATGATGAATCTGTTGGTATATACGATGTTAATTTTACAAGGCTTGCAAGGTATGAATCTGTATTTATCGTCCAACCTGAAAGTATAACTAATCGATTCTTCAGAGGATTAAAACCAAGTCTTCGAAAGGGAATTAGCTATAAGAGACTTTAGTAGATATGAATAAATTGTGCATTGTTCTATCAATGTAGAACTGGAAGTTGGTGTTACATATCCATATCATGGTTTTGATAAGAAAATAAAGATGGAGTTCAAGGAAAAATCTCTAAACAATGGTGAAAAAAAGATTAATGTTTCGTTATTCTCAAAGTGTTGAAAAAAGCGTGGTGGAGATTGTATTAAAGGGACTAGAAAATGTTTAATGTGTGGAAAAGATGGTCATCGAGCAGCTGAGTGTCGAAGTAATGGAAAAAAGGTAGCTAATGGTGAGAATAGAGAAAATACTATAGGTAATGCACCACCAACACTTCAATGCTTCAAGTGCAAAGAAATTGGGCATTATTCTAACCAATGCCATAATCCAAGGTTTAATGATGATCGAACTCAACAACAACATAAGTCAACAGACAAAGGGAAGTCACATGCAATCATTATTGTTGATGTTGAGTATGAAAACTATATAGTGGAATGATTATGTTTTTGTGTAACAGTATTCTGAAATAATGTTGTGGATTCTCATTTATAGTATTGTGAAATATTGGAATATAAATGTATTGGTTTATTGTGGTTTTCAATAATTATATGGTACCGGTAACCATGAAAAGTGATTGATATATTTTTGGAAAGAAAATGATATGAAAATAATGAATGGATAAAGAGAAAATAATATGTTTGATTGTATTCCTGATCTCATGACTTATATAAGGACAAAATTATATCATGGTTTGAGTATAGATATTATTTGGGATTTTTATATGGGGAAAGAGTTAACTTTTGACAGAATTCATGTTTTCACCAAGGTTCGATGGGTATTAATTTTTCAAGAGAATACATGATTAAGGTATTCACATGTTTTGAATGTGACCAACAACAAGATATATCTTATGATATATGGGGGATAAATTATGATAATCACTTGCTTGGTAGATGACCTCTCTAGTAATATTTTTTTTCTATATGAGATTGGATAGATGTATTTTGGAAAAAACTAATGATTATAATGGCTTATGTTGGACATCAGATAGTATTGTTTAAGGATATAACTTATTTTTTGATATTATTTCTTGAATGTTATAATAGTATAGTTTTAGAAAATGGAAAACCTGCTGGATGGGGGACAACCCATCGCATTGGACAGGGATGCGGAATCGAACCCACAATCGAAGTGCGACATGCCTTTATTACCTACCACTATATTACAAAATTCCATAGTATGTAGAAATTTGATTTATTTTAGTAATAGGTATGATAGGTGAAGTATAAGTCCATTTTTTGAACCATATAATATTAATCTCGCCATAAGATGGACTTATGTATATAAATTTTGCTAAACTTATGTTTGAGACAGATGGAATGACCTAGAATTATAACACATGATCTGATAACACTTCACATAAGTCAAATTAAACTTCATTTCTTTAAGAGATGAAGTGGAAATTTTTCAAGGTACAAACAACAGTGAGATTGTACCAATATCAATTAAGTATTTCTTTTCATTCTTCAACATTATGGAAATGATGTTGAAAACAAAAAATGTTGTCCTAGTGCCCTCACATCTGATGAATCAGATGGTACCTTAGATCATCACAAATTTATGTCTTTGTGATTGTTGGTTTTTCATATCTATGTTCTCTACCACTCTCCATCAGAACTTGATGGTTAGATTTCTCTTCCATATCCATTCTTCCACATATTTTATCCTATGTGGAAACCCAGTGATGAGTTAATTTGGGAAACCGTTATGTTTCATTCTTCACTTTTTTAAAATTTAGTTTCAGTATTCCTTTTTACGATTTGGGTTTCTATGAAAGAATTATTCAATTAGTAAACCATTTATAACCCTAACGAATTTTGAGGGTGAAATTCTTTTTAATGGGGGTAGAATGTAACACCCCGAGATTTTATGAGAAATATTATTTTTAATTTCTTTGATTTCTAGTGTTGTATTCAACACCAAGATCATCTTGCACTATACGCAACACCGTATTAGCTTGAAGTATAGGCAACACTATTCTTGGCTTGTGTTTCATACAAGAGAGACCTTCCTCGATAGCGTGTGTTGTACGCAATAATAAGTTTCACTAAACAACGATATTTTGTTATAATATTATTATTAACTAGCCATTATTAATAGAAGTGACTAAATTATTAATTTCATGACATTATAATTAATCTCACACCTTATATAGAATATGGTATGAGAACAAAATAAATTATTTAGGTAAAATAAGTTTTTTCCAAAAAAATACATTTTTACCCCCTTTTGATGGCGCACCCACATTAAATATATTTTTTAACATGTTTATAAGTTCAATTTGAAAAATAAAATTTTTTTCTTGGTATAAAGATATAAAAACATACTTTGTAGAAAATTTTGATATTATTCTGATAACCATTATATTTTGATGAATAGTAAAAATACACTAAATTTGAATTAAAAACCACTTTTTTAATGAAGATAATTTATATGGTTGAATTATAATATTGAATGGTTTTAAATTATAAATAGAACATATTTTTACCATTTAATATAATGTAAATAATTATCATTAATTTTAAATTTAATTTATAGGAAAAAAGATTTCAATATTTTACAACGTTTTTTCTTTTAAAACCCGTTTTCTCAATAGCGGGATTAATATTAAATTAATTACTGAAACTTCTGTTTATTGAATTTTGAAAAATGGATTATATATTTAGATTTCATGGGGCCAAATTATATTAATAGGTTAATTTTATTTTTTTTATATTTTGAATAGTAACTACGGTAATTTTTATTTATTACAGTTAAAGGTAAATCAGGTAATTAAGGGTAAAAATAAGATTATAAAATTACCCTTACACCTACCAAAAATCTATTGGATGAATAAAAGTCGACCAATATCACCTAAGGGTCGAAATAGATTCATTTCATGGACTTTCTATCATGAAAATTATATAGTTATTATTAAAACCAAAGAAAGTGAAAACATGTCACTCTCTTATATCTTATAAGTATAATAATTTTAATTTAGTAATAAACTTCATAAAACTTCAAACATGAATAGTCTATAGAAAGATAAAAACTTATCTACATCATTTGAATTTATATAGAGTTTTTATGGATTAAATATTTATCATTAAGGATGACGCAATAGTGATATAGAAATTATTTTATTGATTGAAATATAAAATATATGGTATTAAAAATATTACAATAAATATTAAAAGAACTAATTAATGTTCTCCACAAATTTTATTGATGAATATGACATGTTAGGAATATATTAAAAATTTTGGTTCGAATATATCCTATGTGTGGAATTTATTTAAAATCAATTCAATGAATAGTGTCAAAATTGACACTCTTGTTGTTTTATAGAAATAAAATATTATAAAATTGTTTAAAAATCACAAAACTATTTCAAAATTATAAATTTATATTAATATGGTCTAAAATATCATTAATTATACAATTATGGACAATTAAAAACAAAAAAGTAAATATTTATAACAATTGAAAATTTAGAATATTATTACCAAAAATATTAAATAGATTAGATACAGATAAATCAAGTTGATAAGGTTTAAAATAATTTTCCAACATGTCTAAATATTATTGGTTGATGATATTACAACCCTATTTCTTCTGAGATTCTTATTTGAGTCATTTTAGAAGATTCTAAGTGGGGTTTAATTTATATTAAATTAATATTTTTGAGGCTTCCAAAGGTGCCTCTCTCCTCCATTATAAAAGGGAACCTCCCACCTCTCCTCTTCACAAAAATTTGAGCCTTCAAGCTCGACCAACCCCTACTCATTTCACTTCTAAACATCCATATAAACCTACTATAGGTCTTGGCCTTTTTTAAATAATAGCTTTAGTTTCATAAGAATAGGTTAAGAGAAGGCGCGTCGAAGAAGAGGTAATCTCTTCTACAAATTCTTTCATGTTTATTTATACTTCTACATAATCTTCTTTAGTTGTTTAAATATAAAGTAATAACATTATTATAACTAATATAATGAAATGTTATTATAAATATGAAACAACCCCATTTCACATTCTATCCATCCTATGGAAAACGAAATCACCGCGCGTGCGTACGTACGGAATACCGTCTCCAGGCCGTGGTGTAATCTGTTTTTTCCACCACCACAATACTTGGGTGGGTATATGTAATGTCTCGGTTCCGGGTTCCACTCTACGGGTGCCCTGAACCTAGTTCGCCACATAACCTCAAGCACGTTTCCCCAAACGCCAGAGGCTTCCGACAAGCAGCGAGGGCCCAGGTCTGATAGTGGGGAAACTATGACATCATTTGTCAAAGTGTAGCACATCGGAATATCATATAAACATAAAGAAACAACAGAAGCAGTTAACCATACAAAACTAAAATAAATAACCACAGTAGATATAACCAACCAGTAAAAAATGATGCAACATGCCTCAACTCTAAGAAAACAGCCAGAACATGTTACACTGCAATACAACACAATACAGAGTACAAGTACCAGAAAGGAAAATAGAACAGCCACTGGCAAGAAGAGCCTGAGATCAGTCCCACACCCTCTTATGCTTTAGCACCAATCAATTAACAATATAAGGACATTTTTTCTTATCTACACCTATAGAAACATAATCTGTTTGGGTCGAAAAGCAATGCCCAAATAGGGTGTGAGAAATATATCTCACCAGGCACCCACCAATGGCCCGTGCTCAACTGTGTGTAGACATGAAACAAAAATGTGCATTAGTAAAATAAATAACTAAGCAGTACTCAAAATTAAATAAATTAATAGTTATATTGACAATTAATCATTCATTTAATCCATTTAATATAAGAAAACAACACAGTGAATTTCTAAGTAACCAGACATCATCCTCAGACAAACCAATTCTCACCCTCAGGTAATCAGAATCTCGCCCTCAGGCATTGCCCTTAGGCATAACAGAATCTCTCCCTCAGGCATACGAAGTGTCCCCCTTAGGCACAGAAGTCAAGCCGTAAGGCACGAAAGGTTGCCCTCAGGCGAAATAGAATTTCTCCCTCTGGCTAATACATTCACGCCCTCAGGCTATAGCAAACACCTCCCATAGGAACAGGTAACTGGGTCATGACCATAATATAAACAGCAT
Organism: Viscum album; assembly: GCA_963277665.1. Taxonomy (NCBI): domain Eukaryota; kingdom Viridiplantae; phylum Streptophyta; class Magnoliopsida; order Santalales; family Viscaceae; genus Viscum; species Viscum album. Next base: position 1,200,612,611 of record OY728131.1, read on the forward strand.
ATTTTAATACAATTCATCTCCAGGAAAAATTAATGTATAATTAAACGTGGCATACCCTCTGGTATCCTGGCCAAACAGCTAAACAGAGGAACACACCCCTCGGGATGGTCCTGGATCAAAGCAGTGATTCCAAACCGCATTTTAGTATCACATTTAATTACCTATTCAATTATAGGTATTTAAAATAGCCAAGTCCTTAGCAACACGACACACCAAATATGGGTTCTTAGCTCAAAAACGCAAAAAACGCACAACGGTTGGAAAATAAACACCAAGGTACCTACCTTTAACACCCACGAATGATATACATGAACGACGATCCTCGATTTATCCTAGAACGACATAGATCTGAGGTGAATGAAAACTCGCTTAAACCAAAATAACTCCCATTAACATAATAATTGGTAAGAACTATTTAAGGAGAGTGTTGGGCTTTCCCGTGCGGTTCCAAAGAGATCGTTCGAGGTGGAAACAGATTCTGAACGTGCACTCGGCAGATCTCCGAAACTCCGGCCTTCCTCTCACAAGCTCTCATCCCGTTCTAAGCCTTCCCTGTGAACATGGGAGGCTACTTCCCATTTTATGTGAGAAAAACAAAGTACACGACATGTACTTCTGAGTACACAGTGTCTACATCCCATTTTTTAACTTTTCATATGGCGGATTCCCGCCTGCGTGGCACTGTTCATCAACCGACATGACTACATGGCGTGTCTCCTTTAGTACACGGTGTGTTCGGTCGCATAGCTGGACACTGCATTACTATTTGTCTTCCGACTGACTACATGGCATGTAGTCAGTTTCTACAACCTTCATCCCTGGCATGGCCACATGCCCCATGTACTCATCCCACACGGCCATAAGTACAGGGCGTGAGGAAAAGTACATGGAGTGTACTTCCAAAATTTGGGATTTTCCCCATTTTCCTTGATTTCTTAAAAACACGTAAGGAAAAGAGAAAAGAAGAATCATGTACCTCAAAACTAAGAACTGGGTTCTTACAAACTTCCCCCCTTAAAGAAAATTTTCCCCAAATTTCCCTTTCAAGGGTGGAGAAGATAAAACCACGAACAACTCCGGCCACTGTGATCGTATATCGGTCTCCCACTCCTAGGTTTCGTCCTGCACTCGGCCATGGTGCCATAGAACCCGTACAATAGGAACAGACCGACTTCAGAGAACCTTCGTGCTCCTGTCAACGATACAAATCAGATTCTCCTCAAAGGATGCATCATGCTGAGCCTCAACCTCCTCTGGCTGAAAGGTGTGAGATGGGTCTGAATGATAGCGGTGCAACTGAGATACATGGAAGACGTCGTGCATGGCTCGGTACCTCTATGGTATCTTCAACCGATAGGCAACCGGCCCGACTCTCTATAGAATCTCAAATGGTCCCACATACCTCAGTGAAAGTTTAAACTGTCACCAGATCCGCTTGTGTCCCATCCTCGGAGAAACACGCACGAAAACCTAATCCCCTACCACAAACTCCAACGGTCGTCAGAATCGATTAGAATAAGATTTCTGAAGAGACTACGCGGTAGCCATCTGCTTCTGAATCCACTGGACCTGATCAGAATTCTCCTGTATGGGACATGGTCCCATCAAAGCTGCCTCACCTGCCTCTAACCGGCCCAATGGTGATCGGCACGGCCTATCATATAAATCCTCGTATGATGCCATCTCAATAGTTCCAAAAAATTGTTATTATAAGAAAAATCAACTAGGGGTATTTTCTTTTCCCAAGATCCACCAAAGTCTAGGATGCATGCTTGCAGTATGTCCTCAAGCACCTATATAGTATGTTCCGACTGGCCATCAGTCTAAGGGTGGAAATATGTGCTTAGAAGCAACTGTGTACCCAGTGCCCTCTGAAAACTCTACCAGAAACGAGATGTAAAACAACCATCCCTATCTGAAACGATAGAACGAGGGACCACATGAAGACGTACGACCTCTCGTATATACAACCTTCTGATCTCGTCAACACCGAAGGTCTCCTTGATTCGCAAAAAATGAGCTTCCAGCGTGAGTCTGTCCACTACAACCCACACAACATCATTACCTTGAGGTGACCTTATAAAACAAGTCACGAAGTCCATCGCGACATCATGTCATTTCCACTCCAGAATGGCAAACTTCTATAACAGTCTGGCTGCCACTTATTCTCTTCCTTGACCTGCTTATAGGTGGAACACCTTGCAACAAAACCATCTACATCTCTTTTCATGAACGACCACCATTACTAACGTCTCAAGTCACGGTACATCATGGTAACCCCAGGATGAACTGCCCATGATGAAGCATAAAACTCCCACATCAACTCCTCGTGTATATCCCCTGGAACCCACACTCTTCTATGGAAACATAGAGCCTCATCATCGCTTATTCTTCAACCAGAAGGAGGGTCCTCACTTGCCACCGACTCCCATAGAACTAGGCCTTCTAAATCAGATAGATGTCTCATCCTCACGCTATCAAGGAGGGTGGAAGTCACAGCTAAAGAGGAATGATAAGTCTGCCCCTCACTGTCGTGCACCTCCAGATGCATCTCAGAGAACAAATCCATAAGCTTCCACTCACCACTGGCCTCTTGCACAGTCGGTATCTGAGTCTTCCTGCTTAGTGCCTTAGCTACTGCATTACCTCTACTAGGTGTGTAGGCAAGCTCAATATCAACAGACTGATGGTATTCGACCCACCTTCGCTGCCTCAGATTCAAGTCACACTGAGTAAAAATATACTTGAGGATTTTTTGGTCAGTGAAAACCACAAAAATCTCTCCCAAAAGATAATGTCTCCAACAGCGCAACACATGAACCACTACAGCCAACTGGAGATCATGCTTTGGGTAATTCCACTCATGTGGCCTCAACTGCCAAGAACCGTACGCAACAACTCGATCACCCTGCATCAACACTTCTCCCAGCCCAATACCTGATGCATCATAGTAAACTATATAGCTCTTTCCCTGCTCTGGGAGTATCAGGATCTGTGCTGATGTCAGCCTTCCTTTCAGGTCCTGAAAGGCTATCTCGCAAGCTTCTGACCAAATGAACTTTATACCCTTCTTAGTTAAACAGGTAAACGGTGCTGCTAAGTGGGAGAAGTCATGGATGAAACGCCTGTTGTAACCATCCATCCCCATGAAACTCCATATCTAAAACACGTTCATAGGATTCTCCTAGAAAAATATTTCTCTCACCTTCTTTGGGTCTACTGAAACTCTTGCCTCTGAGATGATGTGACCCGGGAATTGAATCTGGTCCATCCAAAAGTGGCACTTTGAGAGAATAACATATAGTCGATGCTCTCTCAGTGTACTCAATACGATCTCAATATGGGCGGTGTGGTCGTGTAGAGTGTGAGAGTGCACCAAGATGTCATCCATGAATACTACCACAAAAGAGTCCAGATAAGGATGGAACACACTATTAATCAGATCCATGAAAACTGTAGGTGTTTTTGTGAGTCCAAACGGCATAACTATATACTCGTATAGACCATACACACTCCTGAAAGCTGTGTGAGGTATATTATATGGTCAAACGCACAGCTGATGATATCATGATCTCAAGTCAATCTTCGGGAATAGTCGTGCTCCACGAAGTTGATCAAAAATATCATCAATCCTTATCAAGTGATATCAGTTCTTAACCATGTATTGGTTCAGCTTCCGATAATCCACACAGAGTCTAAGGGTACTGTCCGCCTTCTTTGCAAAAATTATAGGAGAAACCCATGGAGATGTACTGGGTCGGATAAAACCCTTTGCCTGTAACTCCTCTAACTGCCTCTTGAGCTCCTGCAACTCAGACATGGCCATCCTATAAGGAAGAATGGACATTGGTGCTACTCCTAGCACTAGTTCGATAGAGAAATCCACCTCACGCTCTAGAGGAAGACCTGAAAAGTCATACAGGAAGACATCCCATAAACAATCAACCACTAGAGGGAAATCCTTCTGACATGTCCCCTAGTCGTTCAGATATAAGATCACAATCTGGGTTGTGAATCCACCTTTCCCATGATGCTCTGGCCCCGCTCGACTCGCCTGAACATCCCATTTGCCCTTGTAAAGTAACTCTACACCCTCTGGTGATGTGAAACTCACCCTGGGACGATACCAATCTACAAAGGCTCAAAAGGGAACCAACCAGTACATCCTGAGAATGACGTCATAAGGTGTCATCTCTAAGACATAGTGGTCCCAAAGGATGTGACACCCACAAACCTCAAGGGGGCACTCCTTTCACTGACGCACACTAGCCGTTCTAATTTCCAACAGAGTGTCTAGCGTCATGATATCAGAAGAAGTAGAAAAACAGAGCCCAATGCTCTCTACAATGAGCACAGATATAAAACTATTTGTACCACCCATATACAAAAGTACTGAAGATAAGACATAAGCTAATAAAATATTACATCTAACTGTAGAAGGTCTGGGATCCTGCTCTTGTTGGATCTATTGCACTGTATATGCCTACCCAGTGCTGCGGCCCTATGACATAGCCTGGATACCATGAGCTGTCTCGCCCTACTGCCTCTCAGATCTAGGTGTCTGGCTACCATAGCCACGACCACCATTCCTACCTGCACGACCTATCTTATTCCAGTTCCCCATCTGGAAAGAAGCCACTGGTCCTGCTCCCGCTCGCGGAGTCTGCACATAACCCCTCTCACTAGTCATCAGTGGATATTACCTGCAAAAGCGATGTAGATAACCCATCTTGCTGCAAGCTCGGCACTCCACTAGATCACGTGGACACTACGGCCTCTTGTTCCCCTCTTTACCGCACTAGTAGCACCTAATCGGCCCACCAGAAGAAACTGCCTGGCTGGTACTGCCACCCTGAGAGAAGTCCATCTGTCTCTTCCTCTTACCAGTATAAATAGTACCAGAAATTGGTGTTGAACCACCCTGGCCCACACCACTAGCTTTACACAGGTTCCATTCTATAATCAGCGCCTAGTTCACAATAGCATGTATAGTAGGAAACCTTAAAACATTCACCATCCCCGTATGTCATAACAAAGACCATCCTCAAAACGTCTGGACCTCAACATCTCATCACCCACTAGCATGGGTGCAAAGCGCTGAAGCTCTGTGAAATGAGCAGAATAGTCCATCACCGACATAGAGCCCTACTGCAGATTCATGAACTCTCGAGCTCTATCTGCCCTCAACGACTCTGGGAAGAAGAAGTCATAGAAGACTACCTGAAAATACTCCCACGCCATGTCTCTGTGATGCTCTAACTGGGTGGTGACATCCCACCACATCTTGGAGGAATCACACAGCATGTATGTCGCAAGATTGAACCGTTTCCCCGGAGGCATTTCAAGATGCTCGAAGATAGTCTGCATTGACTCCAGCCAAGACTCAGTAGCCTCTGGTCTGCCATCAACTGAAAATGTCGACGGATGCTGCTGCTAGAATATACATGTCAGTTCATCCATAAATTTGGCAGCCAACGGTGCTCCCTGGAAGGACTGAATGAACCACATAAAGCCTTCACGGAACTGTGCCTCTGTGGCTGTGTCCGGTATAATAGTTGGCGCCGCATCTGACTCTACTGGAGGATCTATTAGTATCTTATGGCCCACCATCTCTGGAGTATTATCTTTGCTACTCTCATGGAAAACAACGCGTGGTATTCTAGGCGGCATGACACTACAAGGTCAAAAACACGCCTTATATTCAAGATTAACAAGACAGAAAATGAAGAAACCAAAAATGGAACAAGCGGAAGAAGGTATTTCATGATTTAAAAAACAAGACTACACGGTGTGTATAATGGATACATGGCTTGTACTTGACTTCCCTTCCCCTGCTCGGGTCCTTTGACACAGCTAAGCCACATGGCTCCCATTTGAAGAAAACTATACGACATGTATATTATTTACACGGCCTGTATGGTGTTATTTCCAACTGCTCGTGTCACTTGTGACATGACAGACTACTCGGCTTGACACTACACGCCATGTTACACCCGCACATGGCATGTACACTACCCCGTTTCCCAGTCACACAGCTAACACCACATGGACTTTCCTCAGACAAGACTACACACCATGTCCCATAGGTACATGACGTGTACTAGACGAGCTCCGCCAACCCGTGTTGTTTGTTACATAGCCGAATAAATGACTCAACCTACACGACATGTTCTATATACACATGGCGTGTACACGAGAGGATATCACCGACCCGTGTTGTTAGTTACACAGCTGGGTCCCCAGGTCACACTACACGACGTGTTCTTCATTGACACGGCGTGTGTAAGAAACTACTACACCGGCCCATGTTTTTTAGTCACACGGCCGGATTTCTAGGTCAAATCTACACGGCGTGTACATTTGGTACATGGAGTGTTTTCCCCAAACATTTCCTTTCCCCGTGTCTCCGCCCACACGGTTTGTGACACGGGAAGAGACTATACGGTGTGTTCTCTAGGTATACGGCGTGTACTCAATAATTTTATTTTTCTTCCTTAACAGAAGAACATACATGGTGTGTCTATAGTACTACACGGTGTGTATACTGGGTTTCCAGACAGTATGCCTTAGAAACATCCCCAGAACCCAGATAATACCACAAAACAACACCTAAGTGTCAAATTACGATCCATGAGGGCCCATACTCCCCAAGAATCAAAGTTTGACATCTTATCTGTGTTATAACAAAATAAACAGTCAATGATCCGCCAAATTCCGGTAAATGGGGTCCATACCCCCCAAAAACCAAAGTGTGGCATCCATTCTTTCAAAAAATTTATACAAAAATACTCTATCACATAGTTGGTATTTATCAAGCAGTTATCACAACAACACGCTTTACTAGCACAATAACTGTCACAACAACTTGAAATTTATAATGCACCTACATGGCATGGAACTATGCATGGTATGTGATTTCTAGCATGTGCCTAAATGATGAATGAGATGGAATACCCTCATCTAACCAGGTTGAAAATTAAATAGAACCCAGAGATCAAATATAAACAGCACAATCACAAGTGAATTACCAAATGGTGAAATCAGATCAACTGTATATTGCAAAATCAGTAAAATTACAATACAAGGTAAATTGGCTTTTCCATGTACACAAGTTAGCTACTCCCGGGCACAACTCATTACCAACTACTGTTCTCATCATATCCCTGACTAAAGGTCCAAATAGTAAGTCACGAAAAGTAAACCAGCCTCTGATACCACTTTGTAACGTCCTAGTTCCGGGTGCTACTCTACGGGTGCCCCAAACCCAGTTCATCAGATGACCTCAAGCGCGTTTCCCCAAACACCAGAGGCTGTAAACTAGCCACGAGGGCCCAGGTCTGATAGTGGGGAAACTATGTCCTTATTTGTCAAAGTGTAGCACAGATGAATGCGATATAAACATACAACAACAACAGAAGCAGTAAACCATACACAACTGAAATAAATAACTGCAGTAGATATAACCAACTAGTACAAAATGATGCGACATGCCAAAACTCTAAGAAAACAGCCCAAAAATGTTACACTCTAATACAACACAATACATAGTTCAAGTACAGGAAAGCAAAATAGAATAGCCAGCGACATCGCGAGCCTAGCCTCGGTCCCACACCTTCCTAAACTTCAGCAGCAATCAAGAACCTATATAAAGACATTTTCCCTTATCTACACCTGCAGAAATGTAATCTGTTTGGGCCGAAAAGCATGGGCCAAACATGGTGTCAGAAATATATCTCAGTAGGCACCCACAAAAGGCATGTGATCAACTGTGTGTAGACATGAAACAACAGTGTGCAGTAGTAAATGCAATAACTAAGCAGTTCTCAAAAGTAACTAACGTCAGAGTTATATTTTCATTTAATCATTCGTTAAATCCATTTAATATAAGAAAACACCATAGTAAATTTCTATTTAAAAAGGCATCGTCCTCAGAAAAACCAATTATCACCCTCAGGTAATCAGAATCTCACCCTCAGGCACTGCCCTCAGGCATAACCGAATCTCACCCTCAGGCATACGAAGTGTCGCCCTCAGGCACAGAAGTCAAGCCCTCAAGAATGAAAGGTTTCCCTCAGGAAAAATAGAACATCGCCCTCGGGCTAATATAGTCACGCCCTCAGGCTATAGAAAACACCGCCCTCAGGCACAAGTAACTCGGTCATTCCCATCATATAAACATGCAATTTTAATACAAATCCTCTCAAGGAAAATGTAATGCATAATTGAACATGTCATACCCTCAGGTATCCTGTCCAAACGGCTAAACAGAGGAACGCACCCCTTGGGATGGTCCTGGATCTAAGAAGCAATCCCAAAAAAAATTTAATATAACATTTAATTACCTATTCAATTCTAGGTATTTAAAATAGCCACGTCCTCAGCCACACGACACCCAAAATATGGGTTTGTAGCTCAAAAACGAACAAAACGCACAATGGTTGGAAAATAAACACCAAGCCACCATAATTTAACACCCACAAACGATATACGCGAACGACGATCCTCGATTAGTCCTAGAACGAAGTAAATCTGAGGTGAAAAATAAACTAGCTTAAACCCAAATAACTCACGTTAGGGGGAGAATTGGTAATAACTATTTAAGGAGAGTGCAGGGCTTACTTTTACGGTTCCAACGAGATCATCCAAGGAAAAAACAGATTCCGATCATGCGCTCGGCGGATCTCCGAAGCTCCAGCCTTCCTCTCCCGAGATCTCTTCCCGTTCTAAGCCTTCCCTGTGAGGAGGGGAGGCTACTGCCCATTTTATGTGAAAAAAACAAAGTACACGACGTGTAATTCTGAGTACACGGCGTGTACTTCCCATTTTTTAATTTTTCATATAGAGGCTTCTCACCAACGTGGCACTATTCATCTACCAACATGACTACACGGCGTGTCTCCTTGAGTACATGGTGTGTTCAGTCGCACAGCTAGCCACCGCCTTACTATATTCCTGCCGACTGACTACACAGCATGTAAAGTACCACTTCACGGCATTAATCATTTCATACACCCTTCATCCCCGGCATAGCCACACGCCCCATGTACTCATCCCACACGGCCAGAAGTATACGGTGTGTTGAAAAGTACACAACATGTACTTCCAAAATTTTGAATTTTCCCCAATTTTCCTTATTTTCTAAAAAACACTTAAGAAAAAGAGAAAAGAAGAAACCCGTACCTCAAAACTATGAACTGGGTTCTGAAAGTATAATGGTGTAAAGAATAACTATATATGGTTATAATAACGTCATAATAATTCTAAGATATTATATCATCCACTCCAATTCCATTCAATATTTATGGGAATTATATCACTGCTCTTGCGTATGAATGGATTACCGTCTCCATGACGCGATGAGATTCATTCTCCATGTTAACCATTAAAGAATAATTATAAAGTTTATACAATGAATAATAATGATTTATATGACATAGTAATTTTACTGGATTTATGTATATATATATGTGTGTCTGTCATCTACTTACTTCCATTCAAGTTTATAAGGAAAGGAAAACAGCATTCATGCTTACGTGTGACCTATCGTCTCCATAAACGGTGTGTTTCATTTCATTTATCTATCTTATATATATATATATACTGAATATATATGATATATAAATCATGTTATACATTCTTTAAGTAAGTAAATCAAGATATAAGTAATAATAATATCAAGAAAAGCAAGTCCAAACACGTACGATAAATGAAACAATTTTACCCAAAACACTACTTTAACATGGAATTGACAAAAGAATTGGTAATATAAAGTCATATGTGAATAATATATGATATAATAAATATTATTATGGTTATTTTACAAGTTAATAATATGTTTAAAACCACTATAAAATAGTTTCGGACATATATAAATGAAATTGGACCTAATGTAAGTGATAATTTTCCAAATCTCATTTTTATCTGAGATTGCTTATACGTAAGTATTTACCGGGGTTATATTTTTTATCCATGTCCATAAAAATGTTTTTAATAAAGTGTTTAATATTATTCCATTTATTTTTAAAGTCATTTTTACCCCCTCTTTTATTTTTACAATTATTTATGGAAGGAATCATTCTTTTGTTTACCATACGAGGAACTTTTTGTCTTTTCTGGAAAAAGTACGTGGATAATGTTTTTTAACTTCTACGGAATGAACAGATTTTTACAGTTTTATAAAGCCTAATTTTCATGAAGCATACTGTACAATATTTCATTAGTATTTTATACAATATCCTTTTATTTTAAAATTCAATGGAATTTTCTGAAATGAAATTGATTTTGAAGAAGAAAGGTTATTTTCTTCAAGAATTCATTTCAAGGGTTTTTTCATAACTATTTTCTATCTAAGATGACATTATTTAGTACGAGTATTTTTTAGGTAAAATGTCTGTATTATTTATATGGTTTGATTACTCTTATGCTGACTTGATATCCATTTGTTTAATATGTATTATATTATAATGGGATGATGTTTATGAAACCCATTTTATTCTTTGGGTTATGATGAATGATTTATGTTTATTTTGTGAAACAAAAAATAATGATTTTATTATGATATGGTTGGGACCTATATCTCCCTCAAATGCATTGGGTAAGGATTTATATATACTGAGATAGACATGGCTGGAATTTTTAGTTAATCTGGTTCAATTATATAGGACTGGAACGAGGAGTGAACTCGATTCTGTAAGGGACTTTGTCCACTATAATGGTCATCGTAGAAATGCCTTGGGAACTATGGAAATAATATCATGTGATTATTGGTTGCCACAATTAAATATTTTATTCCCATTATATTTTATCATGATTAATGTTCCTTTATGATCTATACCTTACGTACTCCAAGATTTATTTCACAACTCAAGATCTTGATGTTTAAACTTTATGTTCATGGTTATATGTTCCAATGTATATGGTTTGTTTTATTTCCTCCATGTTTACCCTTACTGAGAATTTGAGCTCGCCCTTTATATGTTTTATATTTCTTTGGATATAAAGAAAGGTTTTAGGTAAGAAAACAAAAGTGGAAGATCTTTATGGGAGAATTTAAAGATCTTTCACCATGATTAGATGATTATGTCCCGGGTATCCAAAGACACTAAACTATTATAGTCCTTGGGTGTCATTTTTTTATGTATTAACTATTCCACAAATGTATAATAATGTCCATGTACATCAGGTGTGGGTCTCTACATTAGGTGTTTGTTTGTGTCATGTATTAAATATTCTAAAAAAGTGATGTAATGCAAATTTATTAAAATCACGGGTCTTTATAAAATTTTCCTTGAAACACACACAAATTTTCATTTATTAGAGTCATAAATAAGACTTCAAAAAACTGAAAAAAAACACTGATAACCTATCCAATTTTCCAACCACTGAAATGTGACATTCCACTTGAAATCATGACTGATACATCCAAATTTTTAATTAGTGAATCTTTGATTCAAAATATATAAAAGAAATATCATGTGATTTATTAGACAAGAATAACATTAGATTATCCAAAATAATGATACATAAAAATAAATAAATAACTGCACACTTTTTTCATTTATTTATAAAAATATAGATGTTATATTTTGGTCTCTAATGTCATTGTTTCATACACCATTCTACATTATGATTATTGATTAGAAAACCTGATGTGATGCCAAGATTTTTGAGATTGATAATTTTTTTCAAGGAAATAGATATTATAATAATGGATAAAAAATGATTAAAAAATTTTAATGATCATTTGAGTATAATAAAATATATTTTGAATTAAAATATTCTGAAAATTTATCCATTAAAAGATACCATTCAAGATAAGGATTTTTATTCTTGTAAGGGTGAATGAATATTAGTTTTTGATCCTATAAAATATTTGTCAACTAAAGAATTTCCCTACTAGTTTTAAATGAAAATTTTTCTAAACTTGTGACAAACTCAAAGAATATCATTTGTGATGATTCTTGCACATGGAATTTTGTAAGTGATCAAATGAATAGTTAATTCATTTAAAAAAATTAATTTCAAATTTTCATTAATTTTTGTTACACATTGAGATATAGAAAAAACATTGGGCCACAAATAACAATACTTAATGTTATTGATTATTTATTATATTCGCCAAACAATTTTATATATTCTTTATAATTTATTAAAATATGTAAAAATTATAAATAACAAGGTCACATTTTTAAAATGAATGAGATTCCATATCAACCACTTTTGTTTTGTGATGTATTTAATGTATGGGTTATGGATTTCATGTAACCTTTTCCAAATTATTTCAAACTATTTTTATGCACATCTTGTTATAGATTATTGATTCATGTCCTTAGAGGATATTCCCATGATAGATGATGATTGGAAAACTGTACCAAAGTTGGTAAAAGGAATCCTATTTCCTAGATTGGGATTTACAACATATTTTTATCACTAATAATGATAACAAATTTATAAATAATATATTATTTTATATATGGAATAAATATAGATTTGATAATTGTGTATTTAAAATATAATACCCTCAAACAAATGGAATTACTGTGTTTTAGAAAATACCCATCAAATAAATTGAGGAAAAACTTTAAACCCCATTTGAATGGATTGGGGTTCAAGAATGTATGAGGGATTTTGGGACAATATAACTACATTAAAATCCAAATTTTAATGTCACTATTTTGATTTTTCTAAAAAAAAATTATACCAAACTAGTAGAGTTATATTGTAAATATTATCTGGATGTTAAAAAAATGTAACATGCAACTATTTTCTCTTGGAAAATAAAATAAAATTTTACTTTAAGAGCTATAAGAGATCATGAATAATGAAAACGAGAGATGTAAATTGTATAAATAGAGATCTTAATCATAATGGAATTATTCTTAACAAACACATCAATAATTGTGATAAAGTGTTTCTATATGAATATATATTGAATTTATTCCCATGTAAATTTTAATCCAAATAGTATTTTCTTTTCATTATTACAAATATTTTTCTTTTTGGTTTTAGATAGATAAAAGAAATTGAAAAATAGAAAAAATTATAAGTCAATGGAGACAAGTTAATGATGTAAAAAAAGAGTTTTTAGATCCTATAGGGGAGGATATCCATCTTCAAGAAGAAAAATACAATTTAATCCATGTTGTGTCATTTATTCTCACTTATTTTTTATTTTGTATTTAATTTCATGAATTTAATTTTCACACAAAAAATTATTTCAAAATGAGTACATTATAAAAAATATGTGTGGGGAAAAGAAAATTCTAGTTATATTAGGATTCGATGTGTATTCCATTTTTTTGTTTAATATTTAATTTTTTTTGTATTTATTTCCTTTTCATTTTATTTTTTTTCATTCAGTTTTGTGTGTTTGTATTTCATTTATTTTGTGTGTTTTTGAATTTTATGAGATCAATAATTGAATTTTATATTTTTTCTACCCATGTTAATGAGTTAACCAATTTACTCCATGAATAAAAATATTAATGAATTATTTAAATTATTTTAGTTTCTTGTTCATAACATTGGAAATATCATGAAAATATATCTTATTTTTTAAAATCATGGAATATATCATATTCAGTATCCTTGAAATCCCTTTCATGTGAGGCCTATAAACCCTTTTTTTGAAAATTATTAACATCACCTTATTTAATGAGAAAACCAAGACATGCATCCTTGAACTAGAAAATTATTTATTTATATGATAATGTCAGTGACGAGGTACTTCTGTTTAAAAATATTGTGGTATTTTTTTGGAAATAAATCCCCTCTTTTCCATATAATGATTCTATTTTAAACTTCCCTATATATTGTATCTCTGTAAAACTATAGTTTCCTTGTATATACCATTATTATTGCCACATTACACTCCAATTTCTCATATCCACCCTTCTCTGGATGTGAAAATTCATGACCTAGTTGGACATTATTATATGTGGGGGGGAAGCTTACTTGTGGTGTGAAACATCATATAGTTATACTTTAGGTGGAAAATAAAAATCTAAAGAGATATTTATGTTTCGAACAAAATAAATTACACAAAGTAATGTCATTATGTAACTTTTATGTAAAATGTTTACATACCTTTCTAGAGTATGAAAATAATGAAAGTGGTTCCTATCTAGAGCTTCACATAAAAAACGAGAATAGAATTCCTATTTTTATGCTGAAATGTTACTTTTGTGTAATTTTTATATGGCTTTAAAATATTCTTATAGTTGATTTTTTTAATAAAGGGATGTGAGGATGATAAAAAAATTGAGTGAAAATTAGAGTCATAAATTTTTATTTTAAAATATCCATACCCATCGTATTCAACCTCTAAATATTGGATATCTAAAAACCAATAACAGAATGTCACTAAACAACCCTTAATTTATGATAAACCATGTAATTGACCCACATTAGAAATAGGTGTATAAATCTATCATGATTATGATAAATCATGTATTATTTTGGATGAAAAATAACCTATTGAAAAGCTTTATTAGTGTGTCAGGAGAAAATTAAAGTCAGTTAAATTTCTTGTGTGAATGATAGGATAAAAGAAGTGGTAATGGATTGAATGATATGAATGTAGAACATGAAATATTTTTTATGAAGAATTATTTAATTATTTCATGGTGTTAAATTGTTGGATCTCAAGAGTATGTGTTTTTAATTTGACTTGATTTGATTTTTGTGATCACTTGTCCAGGATTCAAAGTAATATGTATGGGGGAATTAATATAGATAATATTTTGATTATTTTTCCAAATTATTTGAATGATATTACCCCTACCAATTTTACGTTTTATATTATATCTCATCATTTTTTGATCATTGATTAGTTGTGATCTTAAAATAATTAAAAAATCCTGAAAATGTAAATATTTTCAATCATATATATATTTCAAGAACAGTTTTCTTTTATTAATCCAAACTAAATATTTATATTTTAGGATTTTTATATTCATTATCTATAATGATTTATACTATACATAATGAAAATTCACATTTTTTTGGCCTAGATAAATAAGTTAGCATGGAAAATAATTTTGGCTGATATGTTTTACCCGACCTCATAAATTGATTCATATATCAAGATATATAAGTTTATGTTTATTGATTTTGATATTTAATGAAATATAATTCAATAAAACACATCTCTATTAAATATCAGAATCAAATTTGGTACTTCAAATTGTTTTTTTCACTTGAAATTCATGGAATTTGAAGAGTATCTTTGTATAGAAAAAAATGACTTTTGTAAATCATAATATTTTCTTAATCATGTGAAACTATTTGAATGTTTGATATTAAATATATAATGTATTATCAAATAAATTTATATTAAACCTATTATCATGATTTAGAGGGGAATGAGGAGAAAATGGAGCCATCATTGGATGGATAGAAATCAAAAAAAAATATTTCCAATGATCCTTCTCTTTGTATTTACTTGTCTACATCAATTCAAGGGGATGTTTTCTTGGTATATAAAATGGATTACTATAAAAAGTAGTTTGATGAATATTTTGGTAATTCATTCTAAAATAGAAACAATTTGGGATTCTAAAGTGAAGTGAGGTTAAGCACTAAGTGGTTATGTATGCTGACATCTGATGAACATTGTCTTCTGAGTTGCAAACCTCTAATTTAATATGTTTTGAATTTCTAATGAACTTAAATTTTTCTAAATAAAATATATTATTTTATTTATTTAATATTTATTTTGAAATTTTTTTAATGGGTTTTCATTCTATGAAGTAAAATAATTGATTTCAACATTTAAATTTATTTTGGCGAGGAGTTTCTGTTCAACACAGTGATTGTGATTAGGTTTGAGTTCATATAGGTATTAAATTGATTGAATCAATTATATTGGAAGACAAAAAATCATATTTAGGCCTTAATATGATATCTTTCAAAACTATGGTGTTCATCAAGAGGTATTTGGGAGGGCATTGAGAAATTCAATTTTGAAATCATTTTTAAATAAGGACGAGTGTTGTGTTTGGATTTGTATAATATTTTCCAAAACAACTACATAAATTATAGTTTTAAATAACATTTAATTTACTATAATTAAATTTTATAGATCTTGAATTTTCATTCAAATTATTTATAATTTTTTTATATATTATAAATTCTAATCAAATTCCTTAAATATTCCTTCTTTCTAAAATAAATATATCAAAAGTGAAATTTTTGTAACTCAAATTGAAACCAACTCGAGTAAAAATATAAGTAATACTATATTTAAGTATTCTAGGGGATAAATTGCTAGACTATGTGATTCCTGAAAAAACTCCTACATGAATTGAAATCATTTATGGAGTGATTTATTTAGTTTTTTTTAAAATAATGTTTATAGGACCTGAAATTATGACCCAAACATGTTACAATTTGATTCTAAAAATGATATACCACATCATTATAGGGTTAGAGATATTAGAAATACCGAGATCTATAGTTTTTAATCTTCTAGTTACTCACCTATAAGGTACATAGTTGAACCATAAATTCCATTGGATGACCATTGAACCTTGAAATAATTAGCATCATATTATGATGAAAATCAACTGAATCCTATATAATATCTCGAATCACATATTAGGATTGAAATTATATCTATTTTCATTAAATAATTCCAAAAAATCAATGTACTACGTGGTGAATATTTACATTATTAGCCTCAATAATTTGGTTATCTCTCTGTTAAAATGAATCCTCTAGGTGTATATGAAAATCAAATTACATTGAGGTAATTTCCTTTTTCGGTAGGAGTACACAGAGAATGATTTTTCTATTCAATATCAACATTTATTATAGATTTGAATTAATTAAAGAAAATTTTCCTCTTATTTTTATCAAGATTATATAACAACCTCCATTTAAAATGATATATTTGAGATTAGGAAAACTCAATGTGAAACATTTCATGAGAACAAGGAATATTTCAATATATAGTTTTAGAAGCCCCACAGTGAAATTTGTCACCAAATCACGATTCAATATATTTTTGAATGATTGTAATTAAATGGTAGTCAAATGATTAATGCTACTATGGGATGGTCTTTAGATGACACAATATTACATTTAGCTAGAATAATTATTTCAAAATTGGCCCAAAATGATCAATAATTAGGAACAAGAGACAACCTTCATGTGAAATCTACCCATGATGTTCCCAATTATATTTCTAGAATAACATGATTTTGATTCCATATTCATATATTAACACCATATTTAGTTCAATAATGATGTCCAACAACTCACCAACCTGATGATGACCAAAAGAGTCATTTCCACTGAATGGCCATTATGAAATCATATTTTTAATGCACACATTATGGACTAATTTTCCAAAATAATAGAACCTTTTGGGAATGTAAATGTTGTCTTTCTTGGAAATAAATTTTAATAAAACCATGAATGACCTTTTAAAACAAAAAAATACCAATATTGGTAAGAAAAACCACCTAAATGAAATTTTTATATAACACAAACAATAAAAGGATCATTTCACATGGTCATCAATATAATTATCAGCCAAAATATTTCAATGATCAATCCAATAATCATTATAGACAAAACATTCAGCCTACCCACTACATTCAAAATTAAAACAGTAACTTTGAAGAAGTAATGAGGAAACATAATTAAAAATACTATACATAGCAGATAAAAACAAATCTATCCCAATACCTTGATGACTTAAATGGTTTAACTAGCGTTTTATCTTATTAGATTGATAAATAAAAGAGTGGAGGTTTACCATCATTGTAATAAGTGAATCAAAGATATAAATGGAAAGAAAAATGTTTTTCTTCTGATCATTGGAGTGGAACTAGATTTCATAACCCTCAAAATGAGGAAACCAAATATACAATTGAAATTATTTAAATGAATACCAACACTGATGGATATAGTGAAAATTAAGAATTTTATCTAAATGTAAACAAAAAGTGAGAACAATATATTTTTTGAATGAACATTGAAGGATTTGAATATGACGTATAGTTATTAGACTTCATGAATTAGTGCTCAAAATTGTTCATAACCATTCAAATGTTCCATTCATATGAGTGAACCACTAGTGAAGGCTAGTGGTGAAAAAGAGTTAGATAAGGACGTTTTAGAAACATTCATGAAATCTCAAGTCAACTTACCTTATCTCAATGATTTTAGATGTATTCAAATGAATGTTATGTTTTTAAAATTTATGTATACCCAAAAAAAGATAGTAAAAGTAGGAGAAAAATTCAATTCATAGTGAAATTATTAGTACATTATTTAACCTGATTTTCATACCAAATGTAAAGACCCTAGTACCATTATCCTTCCCTAAACCATATTTAAATATTAATTCACTGAGGGTATACTTAGTTTATTGGAATACATCATTTTTATAACAAATTATTTTCACTAATATATTTAGGTTTTATAAATAAAAAACTATTAAAATATCATTTAACATTCTAAAAAAACTACCACCAGACTCGATGAAGTTATAGAGGATGTTATTGTTTAGGTGAGTGACATGATTTATCTAGTGTATTTTTATGTATTAAATAAAAAATTTGAACGGTATAGTACCCATGAACCTCTCATCATATGGATGATAATTTTAAAAACAACTAAATAATTAATTAATGTTCACATATGATCCATTCAATTAAATTTTGTTGAGTTGTTTTTCACTTAATTTTTTTTCTGTCTATGAATCACCCAATTTAAGAACATGCATACCCTTATGTGAAACAATTCATTAGGTAATATAATAAAATTGATAACTATAAAACATATAATATTTGAAATGATTAATCTGATTTCAAAAAAAATATTGATACTTTCGATGTTGATATCAAAAAAATAATTTCTAATGTAAGAAATAAGGACATTCCTTGTGAAATAGAAGTTGAGAAGCGAGAGACTGATCAACATGATTTGAGTAATTAATGTACATAAAAATATTTAATTTCATTGAATATCCACACCTTTGATTAATATAGTTATTTTCATGACTATCCTCACATTGATATGCAATATTCTTATTTGTATAATGAACTAAAATATGAAATTATTGTTATTATGCCTCCAGATATTACATTAACCAATGAGAATATCCCACCATAATTATAGATTAAAAAATTCCCTAAGAACATAAATTATATATTCATTGGATGGAATTAATAATTCACAATCATAATTTAAAAATAAATTTCAAGAGACCATGATAACTAACTTTTAAGGCCCATTAAAACACACAATAATAAATGGGAATTTTACTTCCTGTAGACACCATACATGATACTCCTCATCAGAAAAAACACCATGGTATAAACACAAAATGTTCATGAACATGATCATCATAACATGCAAAAATATACTCCCATGTAGAAATGAAATCACTATTTATCTCTTCACTACCTTCATGGTTGATGATAACAACACAAAGTTGATATCCAATTATATTTTAATCCAGGTAACATCAACCTCACGGTAATCACTTAGATACAAACATAAGCACAGATGTATAGAACATCTCATATAACTAACTCCCACCTAAAACAAAACATATCACAAGAAAACATTAGACTAAAAATGTCCTCAAGCTACTCCAACTAGTTGACAATATTTAGATCAGAGATAGTACCCTCAGACTTCTTGCAATATTAGTATTGAAATTAAAACTTCACTCAATACCATGCCATATCATCCTCTGTCAGGTCGATCCTCTAATGATCAACATCATATGCCTAATAATACTCTATTGCCTGAGCTACATGAAAATGATGTGTCAGATCCATTCATGAAAACAAGAAGCAATCATAAGAATTGTATCATGGAATTTTATAGAGATTAATTTATTTAATTCCATTAAATTGCCTAAAGATAACCAGATTCCATCATGAATAAATACTATTTTGTTTTATGAATATATATGAGGATTTTAAACTAAGAGTGGAATCACCTCAATGGGTCATTCGATAGTCTCAAAATACATTCATCCGATCTAGAGGGAATATAATTACCATATCATAGCTAGTCTCTTGGTGTTATGTCAAGAATGAAGTTCAGCTGACACCATTTACCTACCTACTCATGTAATCCTCACAATGTCTAACTTTAAACTATTTCATATCTATGAACTTATCTTTTATAGAACTCTCTCATGACCCCATACTTCCAAATTCACCCACCACCTAACAAATGTAGGAAGAGAGATAATGACCATAGAGTCCACTTTTTCTAGGCCTCTAGTTATCTAATAGAATTGATTGAATAAAAACCTCAAACATGGATTGTGTTTAGAAATATTTATTTAATAAGGATAGGGAGAAAAGATATAGACCACCAGGAAACAAAAAATAATAAATTAAAAATAATAAAAACCATCCCATGAAGAACGCATAAAATAAACATATAAAAAAATGTATCCAAATAATTTTCCAAAAATGCAGCCCTGAGGAAATGAATCAAAGAAAGATCTAATTCATGGGATGTAAGGTTCTAATCGGTCCTTATATTTCTCCAAGAAACCTCAATAACATTTTCTATACACTTAGGGTGAGCATAAAATAAACACTCAATAGGCTCAAACCAATGTATTGTCCTTCATATGTGAAAATGGAAATCTAATTCACCTGTGAAAAAAAGTGGAAGCAATAAACACCTAAATAGTTTAACATACCAATATCATATACTCTATGGATTTCTCAACAAATAAGTTATCTAATATAATAACATAATATTAATTATATCAGATAAGATCTCCCCTCAATAAATTCCTAAAATTTAATACTCTCACACAATAATTTCATACTTCATGGTGGTCCCATAACATATATAACAACCATTCTTGATGTAATAATTGAAATCAAATCACATCCAACCCATAGACCTTAGTTCAGTAACATCACCTTATAGTATAAACACAACTAGGAAACCACAACCCCTAAAAAATATTTTATAATAAGAATAATCATATATTTATAGAAATATGGTATTCAAACTTATTCCCTCATCCTTTCATTCAAGAATCACACCATTAATCACCTCATTCTCTTATTAAACATTAACATTCATTCACATTTAGCTTTTTTCCATCATAGCCCATTTGTATAAATCCCACATTGTAGGTAGATCTGGGAAGAGGTGGTAGACATCCATTTATCCTAACAACATTATATTTTTTAGAAAACACCCATAACCAAAACCCATTAGGTGAATATTACATCAGTGTGATGTATATAGAAATCACATAATTGTATATGATAGATAATTAAAACCTAATCATATCCAAGGGGTCAAAAATAAGGGTACCAACATATCTCAAAATATTTCCATAAGGTCGCACGAACTCCTATGTTATTGTTTCCTCATCTTAATGAATCACACAACACGAGTCACTATAGAAAATCGATATTCTATAATTCCTTCCAAATAAAAAAATCTTTCATATTTTTCTTGTTATTATCCTTCTTTATTTAATATTACCATTCAATTAATATATATATTTATTCCATTCATCTTACAACCTATAAATTACTTCATTTACTACACATTATTTTCCAAAAAAACTAATCATTCCAAACACATTCCATCTCATTACGCATGTCATTGTTTGGACCAATTATATAGATATCTACAAAAAACACAACACAACAACATAAAACCCATCCATCTCAAACTAACAAACCCAACATCACCACCACCGCACTTCACATATATCTCAACCACCACTATGTGACAAACACCAAAACCCACAAAAACCCTTATATCTCAACCACACCACTTCCCAACCACTTCAATATCACATTTTATTTCATCAAGGGAATCCATCACAAATAATTTATTAAATTCAATGGTATTTTTAAAACAATTAGAGATTCAATGGGAAAAAAGTTTATTAACTGGATACACATTTTTATCATTTTTTGGGAATGGTAATGTGAATAAAAAATAATAAATTGTTTTCATTAATCATAACATCAAATAAATCCAAACAAAATTTAGATTTTAAAATTATTATGCTATCACAACCATTAAAAAACCCATATGAACCAATAAAACATATGGAATTTCTTCTCATACACTTATAATTATGTAATCCTAGTAAATTTTGTACATTTATCCAATAAATTCCATTTACTAAAAGGAAATAATATTGATATACAAAAATTTACAAATAATAAAAAGATATGAAGGATCCCTTACCTCATTTTAAAATGAAAATAGAATTGCCACTCAAAAAAGATTAATTAAGAGGTCACACTTTGAAGATCTCAAAGAAATTACTACCAAATAATTATGTATACCAATAACTCATCAATATCCTACCAAAATAGTAAAGGGACTACACTATATAAAACTATTTGATTGAAGAGAAAGATATAATATTGTGAGAATGGGAAGAGTGCATGACATAGATTCAAATGACAAAATTCTAAACAATCCAAGATGAACTATTAGGGTTAGGAACACTAGGGGAGGTGACAATATAAAGAGATTAAGTGAAGGTTCATCCTATAGTAAATGTAAATTTGGAAATTTGAAAAATAGGGATATAGATATTTTATATGTTAAAATAAAAAAAACCCTTACCATGTCTTATTGACACCCTCAACATGCAGTAGTGACCCTTGGATAACACATGTCCTAAAGAATCTAAGAGGATTCCCCTTTTTACATCAATTTTAAAAATGAGATTTGACCACTTCTAATAACATTTTCATGACATGTATTCTTATATGTTTATTCATCCATCATCCTCTATGGGTAATCACCACTCCCTAACACAAAACAGTTAGTCATTTTCCCTCACAACACCCTTGTCCATAGAATTGAGAGCTCCTCTTCCTTGTATCACATAGTCACTCTACCATGGAAAAACACTAACTGACATGCGCTCTGATAGGAATTTATACTTGAATGTGGCACACATACATACCCCTATGACGACACACTCAACACTACACCTTACCCCAATTTTGGCCCCCCAAATTATAGTACAAATAATCACACCCATGATAAAACAAATTCTACTCTAGCTAGAAAAGGAATGTATGAAGCCATAACACTCCCTAAAGGCCCCTATGTACCACATAAAAGATATTGTTCACCACCAAAAATCCCCCAAAAAATACTAATTTTCTGAGAAAAATAACAAATGAAAGTTCAAGAAGTTATAAAAAATTACACATGAGTTCATCGTCTACACTATAATTATGGAATAAATATTTATTTTCCATAATGAGTTATAATGTTCTTGGTTCATTCCATGGTGGTATTTGGTATCATTATCTAATTATAAATTAATACAATTATTGGATCATTAATTTTAATGAACATACGGTGTTATAATAATATTTTTATTTAATATATTAATATTTCTAATATAAAACCCAAAAAATATTATTTACAAATTCATATAATATCAATTTTTTAGGGGATCATGTAGTTTCTATATTGGAGTGGGGTGGAGGGGAGGGGTGAATCAATGTAGATGAAATTTTATTGGATAAAAAAACATAATATTTTACCCCTTTGATGTTTTTCACACCCTTATATCTATTATGATGAATAGATGCTATTATGATTTATCACTAATTATTATTATTCAATGCATTCAATGATATTAATAAAATATTATGTCTTTTTTAATAAGGATTATTATAGATGTGGGAAAACCTCACCTTCCTATGTTATTATATTATATTGATCCATATATTTTATACCAATAATATTATGATGAATTAGCAGTTGTGTGGGGATATTACTATTTGAAACCAATTATACATTATACAATTAAATATATTCAATATATTATACTGACAGTTGTTTGTTATTAATAATTCCTCCATACTCTTATATAATACAACAAGTCTACTTACGATATAATAAAATTGTAGGAATTATCCTCCTCCTTGTGAACATGTCTTCAAATTCAAATCATATTTTTGAGTTTAATCACTATTCATATCAATGTTATTATTCTATCTTCTGAAAACCATAATATATGGAGCACTCAATATCAAGTGCTTCAGCTTTTTGATATTTTGAAATAGGACTCATTATACCACCATAAATCACTATCTTTTAGATTCATAAATTCGAAATATGTCTCATTAATTATAAATAATTATATGTTTTTGTCCTTTAAAACTGATATCAATATGATCTATTAAAATTTACAGTTCTTCTACTCAATCTCTTCAAAAAATCTCAATATTATCAGTACCATCTTCTCATTCTATACCTTTCTCAGATGAGTGGTATTCCCATGTTATATAACCCATACTCTTTAATAAATTTGTGGTATAGAATATTAAAATTGAAAACTCAATATTAGTCAGTGCCTTCAAATAACTCCACTTAACTCTTACAAGCATATCAATGAATAGATTCATCATAATCACTATAAAACATAACAACAGTGATCATCAACTATTCTGAAAATATCATCTTAAATAAATTTTTTTATTCCATGAATTTTGGTCATCAGAACATATTTCTCAGAAATGTTATACTTTGTTAGTAATAATTTAAATAAAACCCTCTTCCCACCATTAGGTATTTAATATTTTTTATAATTAACATGGTGGATTTTCATTATATCATTTTCTATGGCATATATCAACGTATTAAATATTTTTTTAAATAATATATGATATGTTTATTGAGATTATGGTGAAAATACACAGTTAATGAAAACAATATTCATAATTTCAAAACAATATCTCGGCAAAATTACAAAATTTCTAATGTCCTTATATTTTGATCATTTAAACTTATGTGTTCTCCATCAATTCCAATATTCCATTGTATCTCTTTTATAAGAGTCTCAACAAATGTTTATCATCATCATGTTAATATTTTTAATTAGTAAATTAGTGATGTTTTTAATGTATTAATAATTCTCTCTTAAACTAAACCCACTAGTTATCACTATTGCATTCAGATATGTCACATATGCTTCTAACATAGTGTCATTACCCTCAATAAAATTCATCAACTTAATTGACCACCACATCTACAACTTATTCGATTAGAATCACTATGGGTTAGTCATCTATCCTTTATGACTTATACCTTTTTTTAATACTTGTGATTTAGATTTCTACATATCACACTATCTTCTGATCATAGAAAATTTTATACTCTTATGGAACCACCTCATCTTCAAGTTATTTATCTTATATTTCATCCATCATTTCTCTGACATCGAGTGATATCATAGATCACTTTTTCATTCATTAAAATTTTTCTAGATCATGTAGCAACAACCATATATAATTTTTTTCTTATCAACTCTAAATTTCATAAAATGTATCTAATTAATATATTATTCCAATATGGATAATTTATATTACTTTCAAATAAATGTATATAAATCATCTAATTTTATATCATATCCACTTAAGTTATGTTTTCAACATAATCATCATAGATTAATTATTTTATAACAAAAATAGACCATGAAAACCATATGAAATTTCCTGGTAGATTAACTAATGAATCTCTCAATTATCTAGTTTGAATACCCAATGAATCATTTTTTATTTGAGACACCTTTCATATGATTATGTTACTCCCATAAAATAAATTATTTATTATTCCTTTAGCCAATGTTTTCTCACATTACATTTTTACATTCTAAAAAACCCACCTAAATTCTATTAACATAAAATACTACTACGAAATAGGACTTTAACATAGCTAGAAGGGACTTTTTTAGTGTTAGATAAGTGCTGACTTCTTGAGTGATATTAAAATCCCTAGACTTTTATCAGTGCTAAAAAAGAACATATAATGGAAACATTTATAATTTATAAACAAAGAACAAATAAATGAGTCCTTTATTAGCACTTTTTAAAGTGTTAAAAATGGACCCATTTGTACTTTTTTTATCACTACTAAGGGGCCCCATTTATCCTCGCTTATGAAAGCTCTGATAGAGTACTTTAATTAGTGTTATAGATGTTATGATAAATTTTTCCTTTATAGGTTCTTTTAGAAAATTTGAAAATTGAGTCCTTTATCAACACTTTTAAATGTGCCAAATATGAGTTATCTATCAATGATTTTAAAAGTTATGAATATGTGTCCTTTATCAGTGATTTTAAATGTGATGATAATGGGCTATAGTACAGTGTACTGCAACAACACATTTCAGCACTAGCTCCATGTGTTGTAACCCCAACACTGCATCACCAAAAACACACCAGATATCAAAAAAATTCCCAATTTATAATTTAAATTAAATGAATATTACAATAGACGTACAAGAAAAACACTATATTATAGATACTTTTAACATGGGTAATAATATTAATGAAATAAATATTATTCCCTATATTAAAAAATCAATGTTCATTTTGTTTTTAATCATGACACCAACTAATTCTATTACCAAACAAACCACCCCTTCTAAAGAAAAATAATGCACAGTTATAACGAACAAATTCTTATGAATGTAATTTTATAAAAAAATAAATTTTCAAAAAGTGTTAATTTTAATGAAATTTATGTCAATTTTAAATTATTAGACAGACATAGAGTCTTATCTATCGCATCGAGCATCAGATAAAGGTGTGAATGATTCAAATATGTCTCAAATGACATATTAGTAATTTTCTTAAAGTATCAAAGAAATATAAATGAATTTTCTTGGTTTTGAGTATGCCAAGGATATTTTTTACTAAAATGTCATTTTATACTAGAAAAATTCATTGCAGACTCATTTTGATCACATCGTGTATTAGTTTGACATGAGACTGATTCTGACATTCCAAAAAGAATTTATGACTCATTTTACTAAATTATCAAGAAAATATGATCACATTTGATCATTTTTCTATGAGTTATAATTTTTGAACAAAAATGTAAATTTTAAAATAATAACGGACATATTAAATCATGTTAGACACATCATGAATCAGATTGAGATGAGACTAATTCATACATACTAAAATTAATTTATAAATCATATGAGTAGGCATGTCTTCCATTTTACGAAAAATAATCTCAAATAAAAATAAAAATATGAACTTTTAGTCATACTAATAACACCATAAGTCAAATTGAGGTGTGTGTATTTTTTAAAGGTCTCAAATAACTTATAAATCATTTTAATAATGTATCAAAATAATTAAAATGTGTTTTCTTGTTTTTGAGTTTTTCAATTGTCTTTTTTACTAAAATGTCAATTTAAACTAGAAACACACAATTTGACTAATTCTTATAAAATAATATATAAATATTAACATAAAAAAATCATACATGTCACAAATTTATTAATAATTATTATTTTAAATTATTATTATAAGCTGAATGTGTTTGATTAGTTTTTAGAGCATGACACTTTTTGTATTAACATGTCACTTTTAATCTTATAACAGATACATTGAGACTTAATGAGCCCATCATGTATTATACTGAGTTTTGGCTGATCCCTACACCTAAAAAATGACTTATGTATTATTTCAGTAATTTATCAGATAAATAATAATGTGTTTTCTCAGATTTCAGTAGGCCATTTTTTCCTTTTACTAAAATTGATAAAAAAATTTAATTAAATAGATTCCCTTGGAGTCATACCTATCACACCATACATTGGATTTAGGTGAAGATGATTCCTACACATCTCAAATAACATTTTTATCTTTCCCTAATGTATCAAAAAAAATTATCATGTAAATCAGTTATGAGTAATTAAATAGTTTTTCTAAAATGTCATTTTAAAAAGAAAACACAAAATTTTGACTCATTTCAATCACATTATGTATTGGGTTCACTTGAAACTGATTCCTACACATAAAAAATTACTCATGAATCATTTAGCTAAATTGTCAACATAATCATGGAACGTTTGATTATTTTTTTCTGTGCTCCATTTGGAAGAAAGAATATCGATTTTAAATTGATAATGGACACATTGAGTCATATCAGAAATATATAGAATCAGAATGAGGTGTGGATAAATTATAATTGTTAAAAATGACTTATTGATCAATTAATTAAAGTATCAAAACCGTATGAATATTTTTTTATCATTTTTGTGTATATCAGTTGTTTATTTTAATAAAATTAATGTCAATTTTAAATAGAAAAATGGACATTGATTCATACAGGTACACTGTGTGTAAGATTGAAGGAATGCGATCAATGAAACCCTATAGGGGTGAAAAGGATTTGTGGGAAAAGAAATTTTTTGGAGTTCTAGTGGATAAAGACATGAAATATGGACAAAAAACCCCAAATCAAAAAAAATATTCCATAAGTATAAGAAAAATTTATTATGTGAGTAATACCAAAAATAAATAAATTTTTAAAAAATATATCAACCAATATAATAATTCTATGGACAATGATTTTACTGAAAAATATGTAAGATTACCACTGTGATTGAGTACAGACAATATTCATTCTTTTCATGTAAAGGCATGATATATGGAAAATAATCTTTTAAAATCACACAAAACTACATGGAATAAAGAATATTAAATTAATGTTAGATTATATATTTTTTTAGTAAAATAGGTAATGTATATCGTAAAATTACTTTTATATCATTCCAAAGGGTTTTCATCATTATCGTCTATTCATCCAAGGCTTTGGTAATATCATCTTGTGTATATGACATTATATATGTGAGTAGTAAAATATTTAATTTATATTATGTAAATGTAATAGAGAACATATAATATTTTGAAGAAACACATAGTATATTAAAAAAGAATTTTACATTATCACTAAACTGTCATTATATTTTTTATGCATTTAGGGTTTTGGTTTCTCTATTGAGAGTACATGTACCATATTTTGGTTTCCATCTAACATAAAAAACGTTATCTACATTGGGTTCATTATTAAGTGATTGTGAACTCCCCCTAAAATGGTCATTCTCAATAGATTTTTCATCTGACCAAATATTTTTTTTCAGTTTCTAGTAGGACAATTGACCAATTCATTTTTATTTTATCAGAGATATAAAATGCATTCATTACTTTTCATTCCATTATAAACAGCTCTTATTTTTCCAATTCTATGATTAAATTCAACTTCATAAATCCCATTTCATTAACATTCACTACAATGGTATTTTAATCCAATTTTCAATGGAAAATTAGAACTTGAAAATTTGTATTACAAAACTCATATATCTATTTGATAATGAAAGTATATAACATATTTTGATAAATTTTATTTCTAAACATGGAACCAGATTTGCGTATCACTTCATCCATAATAAAAACACCACTATTTTGCATTGTAATATATTCATCATGTTCTTTCTTATAGAATTTAAACCCATTTATTACAAAACAAGTGTAAGATATAACATTTTAATTTGGTGCTATGGCTTTCCATTGAAGACATTCTCCCGTTTAATTAATATATTCAGATAAAACCTTATGAATATGATCTCAGAATAATCTTACGAACTATTGATTATATGTATTTAACATCCACATTTCATCACTTAATTGATTTAAATCTCTAATAATTTATTTTTGTGATTTAATGTATGGATAAAAAACTTCACTGTTATTTAAAATGTAAAGGTGTGTCTTCCCCTACTATGTCAATGTAATTGTATCAATGTTTCTTTTGTAAATCCTTTCAACCATAAGGCGTTCTCCATGATGAGACATATGGAAATTGATTCTATCAACATCTGATAAGTAATAAATATAGAATTCAATATACTATTCAACTATATTTCTTTCTTCAATTCAATGTTCTGGATGACTTCAATTCTTGAAATTCCATTTCAAAATCATTATATACCATTCAATTGGGTAAATCCATCATTACTGGATATGAACACCACTTTGAACCTTGTTGACAAATTGAACTATATTGTAGACCATTATATCCAATATTGATGGTGGTAATAACATCTTTAATTCAAATAATATGACTGAAACCTTCTTATTTCGGATAAAAAACATTTGTTTTCTATAAAATTATGACATATGGCATTGAAAAAGAATCATAGTTTGGTTAATGTATGTCATACATTTTAAGGAAGATTGCAATGAAATTAAAGAATCCTTAAATTTTGGTTTGACAACTGGACTGGTTCCCGTCTTATATCAAAGATGCCTACTTATTTCTCTCATGATCCCACTAATTGCTCCATTATGGACGTGATCAATTCTTCCAGTGCTCATATTTTTGATTCTATTAAGGAAAATGTCGAGAATTATTACTTCACATCCAATAATGACATTAAAGATTGGGAACCAGCTAAAAACGGCTTGTTGGACTCCAAAAAATATTATAAGCACCATCTCTCTAACGTTGATGATAATCTCTGGTGGATCACAAATTTCAATAAGCCTTTCATAATACCTTCTCGTCTTACCCTCATTTGGAGAATTTCTCACAAGAAAGTTCCTACCGATGGTTGTTTTCAATCCTATGGTTTTACGCTTTGCTATAAATGTAGATTGTGAAACCAATATTGGGAGGACAAAAACCACCTCTTTTTATCTTGTGAGACTACTACTGCTTTTTGGAATTACATTTTTGACCTCTTTGAGTGCATATGGATTTTGGAAAACATTATTTTCTCGCAGTTGGAAATGACGATTGAGCTTCTAAGGTCAGCACAAATCAGAAACCTTTTTCTCACTGGCATTGCAGAGCTTCTGCATATCCTCTGTTATGGTAGAAATGATTTCATTTTCAAAAATATTTCTTTTAAACTAAATGTAGGAAAAATGAGGACACTTATTTCCATCAAAGAGGCTATCATGATCCAAAAAGTCCATTGTGACAATTCTATCATAGATCATGAAACCCTCCACTAGATTGGAGTAATGGGTATATATCCAAAACCGAATTACACTATTGCTGTATTTTGACAGGTTCCTCCTACAATCTGGATTAAAATCAATGTTGATGGAGCCTTGAAAGGAATCCCTGGACCTTCAAGATACAGAGGTGTTTTCAGAGACCATCTTGATCAGATTCTTGAATGTTTCTATGGATGTTGTGGCATTGCTTCTACTCTGGTGGTTGAAATGTTAGGTATCATTCATGCCATCAATTTGTGAAAAAATTCAACTGGAGAAACATCTGGATCGAGTGCAACACTTCTACCATTGTGCAATCCATCTGGAAGGGTGTGACTCACCTTGCATGAACTCTCACCCCTGATTGATTAATTTCCTCAACTCTCTCAATAGTCTCAACTTCATTGCTACAAAAACCTTTTGTGAAGAAAACAAGACTGATGATGGTTTCGCCAACATGGGAGTCTCACATGAGATCACTTGGAGGAATGATCTCCCACTATATTTGATTTATTTTTTCTATTAGAGATTCTAGAAAATTTCCCTTATTTCGACTCATTAACTTTTATGCTCTTTTTGTTTGAATAAATTATAGGGTTCTGGGAATTTTTCCAGAACTCATCCCCCCCCCAAAGA
Organism: Viscum album; assembly: GCA_963277665.1. Taxonomy (NCBI): domain Eukaryota; kingdom Viridiplantae; phylum Streptophyta; class Magnoliopsida; order Santalales; family Viscaceae; genus Viscum; species Viscum album. The sequence goes on from OY728131.1 coordinate 1,200,644,041, forward strand.
ATCAATCATTAAATATTGAATGAAAATAACGTAGTTATGTGATTTTCATCTCTGTAACTTGAAATAAGTCATTAAAACAAAATTCTTGATATTTGATGAATACCCCTATGGAAATTTTACACAATTAATGAAAAGGAATGAAAATGAAAAAAAATCATCATGCATGGAGTGAAAGCTACTAGAGGAAGAAAAGTAAAAATTTAACCGTTAACTGGTGTCGAATATTCAATTATCCCAATCTTAATAATGTTTAACCATGACTCGATTCCATATTTAATTTTATCAAAAAAATTAGTAATGTTCCAATAAAATGATTTAATACATTCTTATCTAACTGCATGAACTCAAAAAAATTCCTGACATACAAACATTTCAAATATGGTAATTAAAAGAAAATTGATCTCTTCTTATATCCTGATTCTGAATGATTTTTAAAAAACTGTTCTATGAAAATAATGTCAATATCTTTTACATTATTATATATTTGACCACACATTACTGGATATGGTGTTGTAATTTTTAGATATTCCCGTCGAATGTTGTAAAAGTTATAGACAACTCATCCACACCGACTCATCTACTAAAAATTTATTATTTCATTTTGATGGTTGACACATCCTTTATCTATTGTGGACATGAACCTATATTTATTGAAATAATCTAAGCATTACATCCATGGGTTTTCTATTTCTCAGGGTATTATAAGAAACATAAATGATATGGGGGATGAGATTCAAGAAACACATTTCAATAGTGGCTATTGGGGATATGAAGTTGATGAGGATGAAAGATGCCTATATAAGAGATGTGGGATGTGTTTCTAGAAAATATTTCAATAATGACTATTTTTTTAACAAACTTTCTGACTTTCTTAAATCCCCTAAGGAAATGAAAATAAAATATATTAAATTAAAGAGTAATAACAAACCCAAATTTGATGAACCAAAATAATAAACTCTCATTCAATCAACTAGATGATATAAAAGTGTATTGATAAAAAAAAATTAGTAAATAAAGAGATATTTCGTATACATGGATAGTAATCAAATATTATTTTGGTTGGAACCAATACATATAGAAATAAAATGAAAAATACCTAAAAATAATTTCAAACTGATAGAATCTGATAACTTCAATTCATTTTTTTGGAAGAAGTAATATAAAAATGTATGGAATTATTACATTTTAAATTTATGGTATATCAAATATATGAAAACATATAATGACTGTTGGTATGTCAAATCACCACACCAACCCAACCCATGGATTCTAGTTAGGTATTCACATCAGATCTACCCATATGAATGATTCTAGGGATGGTATATAATATAAATTGACCCATCCTTGGGATTCTATGGAGGTTTATAAATAAGATGACATAATGAACTAATACACATTAACAAGATATATCACAAACTAGGGAGAAAAATATCAGATATTTCAACATATATCCCATATACATATAAACACACATATATATAATGTGGAATTTATAATACACAAAATTTCCAAAAAACATAACATTTAAACATAATTTTTAATGAAATGATATATAATCACTTCCTAATTTTGAAATCAAGAACTATAATTTCTGAATGAATATTTATAAAACAACCCTTACATAATATTTTCCGAAATTCATATAAATAGATAAAAAGATATATATTTATATCTATAAATATATATCTATATATGAATAAAAATATCACTATAAAATAAACATAAATTGATTATAATATAAGAAACTATTATAGCAGAATATCACCACATACTAAAACAAATACAACCCCATTCTGATTTTGGAAAAAGAGGGCCATTGAAAATAAATAAATATGGTATCACACATATGGTGATTTATCTAAAAATAAAAAATCATAATTATTAGTGGATGAAATATTTAATTAATTAGTTTATCTGTGCACTAGAGGTGATTATCAATGATTTCAAACGTGTGAAAAATTATGCTTTTGAATAATGCTAGGTCTAAATTTAGATAGAAAAGGAAACTGATTAATTTTTTTAAAAAGACCAAAATAGGATATTCAAATTAATCGACAAGAAATCAACTGGTAATAATAAAAAAACAATATACAATGAATAGATCATATATAAAAGATGGCATAATCGAAGAAGAAATAAAAAAAATAATGACAAATAAAAAATAAAATTTGGAACTGGAAAAGGAAAACACATTCCTACCTTGCTTTGTTGAAGAAATTAGGAGACCATCAAATCTAGATCTCAATTTTTTTTAAACCATAACACCTAGTGAACAACAGATTATAGATGATGTTGAACAACTTTAGGCAGTGGGTTTATGTGATTCGAGTGGGTTTGTGTGATTCTCACATCAATTCATCAGTGAGGAATGCCAATAGTGGGTGTCTTCTATGATAAGCTTATGATAATGCGATGGGTTCGAAACTAGTTAGCCTTTTTTAAATAGATCATGACACATTTATCAGTGCAATCAAAAATCCATTGACAAAGTGAATGTTTATCATGGGTTATGTAATAAGTGCTAATAAAGGGTTATTTAGAAGTTCTTTTTTATCACTTATGAAGGTAAGCCTTTTTATGGATAAAAAATAAATTATAAAATTCATCATTTTCAGGGATAATGTTTTGGAACTGATAAATATTCATTTTATTAGTGGGGATTTTAGAGCTGATAAACCCTCGTTTTTATCAATGCTAAAAAAGTGCAGACAAATATTTCTTTTATCAGCGCTTATTACTTAATCGATGATAAAGGATTTATAATTAAAATTATAATTAAAAGAATTTGTATATATATATACTTAATAAATATATATAAATTTAAATATGTTAAAAATATTCATTGTTTAAATATATTTATTGTGATTTTATAAATATGTAAAAAAATAAGTATTTATATATTATTATATAAATATTTTTATAATAAATATCCATATGAATATATATGTTTATATAATTATATATATTATATATATAGTAAATTTATTCATTTTTAAGTAAATTAGTTATAATATTTATAATTATTTAAATATAAATAAATATTTTTTTATAATTATATAAAGACATTTTTTAAAATAAATTATTTATTTCTAATTATAAATATATATTTTTATAAATATATATTTTTATAAATATATTATACACGTTTATAAATATATTTATTTATAAATAATTTATTCTAACCATTTTTTTACAAATTTTTTATTATCATTATTAATTAATATCTAATTTTAATTCCATACATGTAAAATATGGCTGAAATTGAATAAATTAGCATTAGGTACACTTTAATAATATTGAAAAAATTAATAAGTTTTTTGTTGCTCCATTGTATATAAAAATTGATTAATTACATATATGTGAAATCAATATAACAGACATTTGAAGTATGTGAAATTGAAAAATCAAACAACATTCAATTACATGTCCATTACTCAATGCCATTAGCCACTATTTCTAATTAATTCTAATTTTTTATTATAAACCATTTTCACTAAATATATGACTATTTAATGTAAGAAAAATTAATATTCTGTAATAAATAAATCATAATTTTATGCATGAATATATATCTATATATTTAATATATAATAATTATTAACATTATCAATAATAATCTAATATATAAAATGTTTAATATTTTTCTCAATTTAATTATTTTAAATTTTAAATTTATTAAATTTCATTTTTCAGATTTCAATATATTTAATACATATTATTTATTAGTATTTAAAATTTATATATAGTACAATAAATTTATTCATTTTTATTAATATTTATTTAAATAATAAAATTTGTAATATTTTTTTATAAACTCTTTTGCTGATTTATTTATTTACATATTTCATTTTATTTTTTGAAAACATTGTCCATGATAAAAAAATTTTGATAATGGATTCAATCATGAGCACTAAAAACAAAGTGTGATATAGGGTACCATTTATCAGTGCAAAAAACACTGATAAAAAGTACAATTTATCAGTGTTTTAATTAATGCTAATAAAGACACCATTCATTAAAACTTTTATATAGTGAAGATAAATATTAGCGCGATTAAATGCATTTTTTTTATTAGTGAAATTACCATAATTGTAGTAACCTTATATTCATTATTCCATGTAACATTATTGATTTCATATTTTTTTCATTCACATCTTATGGGGGATTATTCTATATCTTCTATTCAAGTACTCATGAAATCTCAATATATCCAAATTCTCTTGATGTAGACATTCTTAAAAAATAACATATGGCAGTAAAAGACCTACATCATTAACTTCAAAACAACATATTTACACTCCAGTTATCATTTAACATCATCAAGTGTATAACTTCTTCATCATGTACATATGTAGTTGGCCTTGTTTCTGAAACTAGAAACCTATTTTATGAAATTTATTCATGAGGTTAGTTAAATAATCATCAAAAAATAATGATTCCTCTAAATATTTTCAAAATATCGAGTTAATCTCCCCCCAATAAATAACAATGTATCCTTATTTCTTCATTACTTTTTGTGAGAAATATTTTATTTATAATCTAGGTAAATCACTCAAACACATTCACTATCATATTATAGATGCAAAATAGACATCTAATAGTTTATTTATCCTTTGGAATACAAATAAATTAAACAATATTTGTTGTCAAATCCATTTATCTAACAATGATCTTTTCAAGCTAATGTAAACTATTACCAAAAATCAATGACAAAAAATATAATACTACATCATCACATTCCATTGGTTGCTTCAAATCTCATCATTTAGAAAAGAACTCATTACCAAATTCATGCTGCCTACAAATTCCTTTTGAATTCAATAGTTTTTATCTCCCTTGTTGACTATAAATTTATAATTTCACATTTGAGAGAAATATCTTATAATACACCGTTACATTTCATTTCACTCCATATAATACATTTATCATAATTAAAAAATATGATTTTTGGAGAAAAGTATGACATAATATTTCTTATAAAATGATCCATATATCACTTAGAAGTAATAATATTTGAGTAATTCTTGATAAATAAAACGTGTGTGACTTATTTTTATATTAATTATATCAATTAATTTATCAATTACTAAAACCCATAAACAAATTAATTTTTTAATTTTGTTTAAAATAATTTATCATTAGAAAAAAATCATGATTCCTTCTCAATAAACATAGTAAAACATTCATCCTAAAAGTAGGATACTCCATGTTTCAGAAAATGTTTATATTCATTACCAAAAAAATTTAATATCCCCATTAATCATGTAATTAATTTTTATAAATGTATAATATGAAATTACAATGTACATTAATAATGACAGAATCCTAAATATTTTGTATTTTAATATCTAAAATCACATCATCATTGTCATCTATTTCTTCTAATTCAAGGTACATCAATCAATTTGGACCAAAATCTACATTATTATATCATATTCTACATTAATTTCCAAGATTTATATTATTTGGTTTTCCTATGATTTGGATATTTCAGTCCAGTATAGAAAATCCCCATACATTTTCTATTGTTTTATAACATAAATAAATGAAATTTAGCATCATATATCACCATGGACGATATAAATTAAATTGTTTCATGGAGGAAACAAATATCTAATCAATGAGGAGTACTCAATGAAAAATATATTATAGAATATGATTAAACATTAAAAATACTCCTCACATAAATTACTCTTATAAATTTCATCAACATCAATTCCCTACTAAATGAATATAATCAAAATTTATGAGTGAATAAGGTTTATTTTACAATGTGAATTATTTTCATAAATACGATTGAAATTTTTTCCCAATATGAAAACACCCTTCTCTTTAATATTTTTTGTCATTAAAACTCCAATTATGTTGATATAAATAGTATTTTTTGCAATATTTAATTTCATCATTTCTTATTATTTTTCTATCTATGTGGATCCATAATCAACAATTATACTAGAAAAGAACATTCCCTCTTTATATTCATTTCTTCCAATATATTTAATTCCCCAAACTAATTTGTAAATTTTTTTATTAAAACCATTTTTAAATTTCTTTTTATTCCATTATGATGATCATCAATTATATATTTTGTATCATTCCTATTTTTATTCACAAAATATACATGCCGTAATAAGAAAGTCAGGGAATTTTCAAGAGTGATACCATTATTCTAACATAATTCATTTAAATTAAAATTTTAATGTTACCTTATTTATAACTTCCAAACACATAAATATCAGCAATTTTATGATTCATAAATTAATAAAATGAATTTTTTTTTAATTTCTTTTTTTGTTGCATATTTAATCAGTTGAACTGATTTTTCATGGAGGGTTTGAAAACGTCCTTGATCTGCACCTTCCATTAATAGTTTAAATATAATATATTTAGTTAAAAAACATTAATTAAATTAGTTTTTATTGAATTATGGTTGGTAAACTTTCATTCCTTACACCTTAAGGTAGAATTATAAAATATCAATGGTTTATAAATCCTTATGATTTATCGCCTTCTTCTATTTCTTATAACATAGTTGAAGTTGGTAAATATAGAACATCACTCTTTCCCAATATGAAAACATTAATTACACATTTCAAATAAGTACTATATGTATTAAATATTTTATATTTAAACATATCTACCTTATTTTTTAAGATATGATTATATAACTACTACAAATAGGCCTTTATAAGCTCGATAATTCATCTTTACTAGCACTATAGAAGCGCTAACTACTTGAGGGATATTAGATGACCAATGATTTTATCAATTCTAAAAAAGAATTTAAAATGGTTCCTTTATCAGTACTAAAAGAATTTATGATAAATGGGTATTTATCAGTGCTTTTATAAGCATCGATAAAGGAAAAAATTAATCCATTCTAGTAAGAAGAACTCACAAATGGGTCCTTTATAAGTGATTTTCAAGAATAGAAAAAAGAACCCATTATCACCACTGAAAAAATAACTAATAAAGGGGAATACTTCAGTGTGTTGTAATATCCCACTACATTAGAAGTGTACTTTGTTGTAACAACAGACTACAACACTAGAGTAGTGTGTCGTATTACCAAACTGTATAAGAAAAAACCCCATCATATTTCAAAAAAATAAAGTACCCATAAAAAAATCAAATGAAATAAAATTTACATTAGGAATATTAAAAAAAATTATATAATAAAAAACGTAATTTATACAGTTACATAATTACAAATTATTAATACATAAATTAAAAAACATCAATATTTCTTTGTTTTTTTGATCTTGACCTCTGCTCATGAAATTGCCAAAAAACACAACTATTAGAGAAAATTAATTCCCATGTATAATAAAAAAATATTATTTTAGTAATATTATAATGAAATAAGTAAACAAAATTTGTTTATTTTAAACTAATCATTGAGTCATATGATTAACACTATGTATCATATTAAGTTGGGTTTGATTCTTGCACATCACACCATATCTAGTTCATATTCAATAAGCGACTATAAATATTAACTAAATATAAATAATATAAAGATGAAAATAAAATTAACAAAATAATATAATATAGTGTGATGAGAAATCAATCTAGGGTAGTTTGATCAGATTTTTTAATGTAGTGTGTGTTTTAAACTAAAATGACACTTATCAACTGAAAAGAAGAATTTGGAGTCATATCAATCACATTGTGTATCAGACTGAATTTTTTATCATTACTACACATCCTAAATGACTTATATATTATTTCCCTAATGTATCATTTCAATTGAAATGTGTTTTCTCTATATTGAGGATGTTACTTATATTTTCTACTAAAATGTCATTTTAAGCTACAAACATGAACTTTGATTCAAAAACGTCACATATTGTGTCATTTTGATATAATAATGATCCCAAAATGTCAAAAATGACTTATGAATAATTTTACAAAATTATATAGAAAATTTTAGTTTGGTCGATTGACTTTCAGTGAGTTACACTTTATTAACAAAATGTCAATTTTAAACTGATAACAGACACATTTATTAATATCTGTAACATCATGTATCTGATTGAGGTGAATCCAATTCCATAAAATATAATGTGTCTTATTGATTCATTCCCTGAAGTATCAAAATATTATGGACACATTTTCTATTATTGGAGTGTGTTATTTCTCCTTTTTAAAATATTCAATGTTAATTTTAAATAAAAATATTCTCTTTGAGTCATAACTATCACACTGTCTATCAGATTTAGTTGAGGCATACTCCAACACATCCCAAATGATATATGTATTATTATAAAAATTTATAAAAACAAACCAAATTTCTTTTCTCAGTGTTGATTTTTTCACTTCTCTTTTTTGTTAAAATGTTATTTTAATATTTAAGCATTCAATTTTTTTTATACTGGTCGAATAATATGTCAGTTAGATATGATATTGATTAATAAAAATCTAAACAGAATTATTCATCATTATACTAAATTAAAAAAATAATCAAATTTATTTTTTTAATTTTTTAGTGAGTGAAACCTTTTGAACTAAAATATCAATTTTAAACGGTTAATAGACTCGTTGAGTCATAGAAGGAATATGTTGTTTCAGATTTAGGTGAGGATAATTCATACACATCAAAAATGATATATGGATTCTTTTAATAATATATCAAATAAATTTTAATACTTTTCCCCAATTTTGAATATGTCATTTGTCTTTTAACTAAAATTAACGTTAATATTAAATAAAAATATTCCCATGGAGTCATACTAGTCACACAATTCATTCGAAAGAGGTTTTGATGATTCCTAAATGTCCCAAATTAATTATGAATCTTTCCACTAATGTATCAAAATTATATAAATGTGTTTTCTTAGTTTTTATTCTTTTACTTGTCTTTTTTAATATAGTGTAATTTTAAACTAGAAACACACACTTTTAGTCATACTGATGAGATCACATGTTAGTTTGATATGAAAATAAATAATAAATATCAAAAATGAATTGTCATTCACTTTAAAAAAATATCATGAAATTATGATTATGTTTCTTTGATTTATTGTGAGTGAAACTTTTTTGAAAAAAGACTAATTTTTAAATCGATAACATGAACTTTGATTCATACTAGGTATATCGTGTTTGAAATTGATGTGATACTAAATCATAAATTTACAATATTTCATGTAGATTATTTTCAAATATGTATATTAACAATATGAGTGTGTTTTCTATTTTTAGGGTATGTAATTTGTATTTTTTTAATGAAATTAATTCAATTTTTAAATAAAAAAGTCTTTATGGAGTCATAACAATCGCAACATGAATCATATTGAGGAGTGGAAGACTCATACATGTTCCAAATGAATTATTAATCATTATACTAAAGTATAAAAACAATCCAAATGTATTTTCCTGATTTTTAGTTCTTCACTTGTCTTTTTTACTAAAATGTCATTTAAAATTGGAAACTCATACTTCGATTCATACCGGTCCCATTATGTTTTAGTTTGACATGAGAATTAATACTACATATCAAAAAAGATTTATTAATCATTTTCTATGTCTTCCAAACAATCCGAGAGTGTTTTATTATTTTTCTGGTAGTTACACTCTTTGAACTAAAATGTCAATTTGAAACTGATAATGAAAAAATTCAGTCGTACCAGGAAAATATTTTATCATATTGAGGGGAAGATGATTCCTAAACATCAAAAATTACTTGAGAATTTTTTTCTTAAAGTATAAAAATAATCCAAATTATTTTTCTCAACTTTTATGTGAGTAGCCTTTTTATAAAAATTAATGTCAACTTTATATTAAAATATTTACTTGGATTCGTACCAGTCACACCGTGCATCGATTTAATGTGATATTAATTCCCACATATCACAAATGACAGATGAATAAATTTCATAAATTATCAAGATAATTTGAGTTTTTTTATTTGGTTTAATTTTGTTACACATTTTGAATTAAATTTAAAATTTTAAACTGATAACAAACACTTTGAGTTATAATGAACATATCAAGTATCAGATTGAGGTGTGTCTAATTCTGACTTTTTCTTATATGACTTATTAATCATTTTACAAAAGTATCAAATAAAATATAAAAATGTGTTTTTTTTAATTTAGTATGCCAGTTTTATTTTTAAATAAAATTCATTTCAATTATAAATAAAAAGAATCACTTAATGTCATATTGGTCACACTGTGTGTCAGATTTAGGTACGTCTAATTCATACCCATCCCAACATCTCAAAAAATCACAACTTCCAACACGAGCATATCTTCTATTAGATTTTTTTATCCATCTTCCATAATATCATATTTAGGCGATGTTATTAAAAAATTGTTTTTAGGATAAAAACATTAACTAAATATGTAGTGTAAGAAATTTAGAAATGAAGTCTGATGAAAAGCATGTAAATATTCGTAGAAAGAAACAAGTTATATATTTTTTGGCTTGTTATAGATAGTTGAAAAAAAACAATTCCAAATATATCTGTGAAAAAAATTATTTCTGTATTAGATATAAATGATAAGGAAATTAACTTATAAAAAACAGATAAAATAATGAAAAAATTAACTAAATAAGTAGTAGTAATTCATCTATTCAGGATGGTTGTATAAAATTCTAACCCATTTCACTCTAGTAATTATCTCAGTTGTTTTCTCAATGTCTAATATCTCATGATTATGAGATTATTTGAACAAACTTCCCTAAATTGAACAAATTAATTAACCTTTATAAGAAAATAATTACTATATGAGTAATACTAAATAGAAATAAACTAAATATAAATATGAAAAAAAATTCATTAATTGTTTGGAAAATAATTTTCCTTGAAAACATAAAGATTAAATTTTTGATTGAACATTGGAAGCGACTTTTATCTTATTTCAATGGAAGTTTATAGAATTTGTAGGAAATTGATAAATTTCGACACTATAAGGATGAAAATATTTTGAGGGAGAGGAAGTGTGTGCATGTTTTGATAAAAAAGGCATGAAATATGGATATAAATCATCTAAAATTAATGACCATTGAAAATATTAGTGTCTAAGAGATCAATCAAAAAACATAATAAATATTGATAAAAATGTTGAAGTAATTAACTGAAAATTGACGTTAAATTAATAAAAATATTAATTAAATAAGTATTAAGAATTCAACATTCCATGATGGTTGTATAAATTCTTGACCTAATTACTTATTGTTATTATCTAAGTTATAGACATGAAGTCCAATATATCACATGAATGAGAATCTTCCAACAGAACCACCCAACCAGAACAAAATAATCCACATGTATTATAAAAAGGATTATTATTTTTTAAAAAATAAAAATTAATAATTTGAACTTAACCATGAGAAATTTTATTAATTATATAGAAAATGATTTTACTTTTCAAATATCAAGATCACCTATGTGATTGAGCAGAGTTAGTGTCACATCACATCCTTCAAATGTAGTAGTGGGAACTTAAAAGAATGTGATAAATACCAACACTATAGGGGTGAATGCTTTTTTGGGAGAAGAAGTGTATGATATTTCTGTAATAGAAATGAATGATAGAGGGATAAAAATATTCTAAAATAAACAAACTCTATATTGAATTATTAAAATTAAATAAAATTTTCATTATATAATTTTTCAGTAAATAAAAAAAAATTATCGCAACATTTGATTTACATCATCAATAAAGGTTTCATTTTTTATAGTATGTTCTTCCATGGGATTGGTAACATCATCTTGTGATGATGAAATTTTATATAAGAGTAGTAAAACATTTAATTTATATTATGTTATTGTAATATTGAAAAGATGATATTTTGATGAAAAATATTGTATGTTAAAAACACTTTTACCTTATCATTGAACACTATTTTTTAATGAATTTAGGGATTGGGATCCGCTATCAGGAATTAAAATCACTTATTTTTGGTCCCCTAAAACATATAAGAAATGTTATATAGTGGGAAAAACATGAACTGATTGTGATCTCCCATTGAAAGGTTTATATTCTACATAATTTTCATATGATACAACATTTGTTTTAGTCGCCCTTAGAAAATTGAGAAATTATTCTTTTTTGGAACTACGAGTTAAAATAATTTCATTATTTTTGAGAGAATTAATAATGGCTCCTCCTTTTCCCCCTCAAACCTAAAATTTACCTTCATGAATCACATTTTATCATCATTCTCTACACTCTTATTGTCAACCAATTTTCAATAGAAAATCTACATGTGAAATTTTTTATAATCCAACTCATATATCTATTAAATAATTCCAAAATATATCATTAATGATATATTGTATTGATATCCTTTTTACCAGATAGGTTCATCCCTTCTACAATAAGCATAACACCATTATTTTTCGGCATACTGCAGTCATCATGTAATTTTTTATAGAACATATAACTATTTATTACAAAACCAGTTAGAGATATAAAATTCACATTCACTCACCTAGATATCTATCAAATTCATTAAACATATTTAATTTATATTTTTCAGGTATGTCCTCTTAAACATGATCTCGAAACCATCATATAAAAAGATTATTATGTGTAATTTATATCTATCATTAAGCCCTTGAAAAATTCAAATATCTAATAATTTTACTATGGCCTTAAACATATGTATCAACATCTTCACTATTATTTTAATTTTAAAGGTCGTATATTTCCCATTTTATCAATATAAATGTGAAAACGTATATTTCAGAATTCTGTTTTCCCATATGGCATCTGTTGTGACAAGAGTATAGGAGGCAGATACTATTAAGATTTGATGGGTATTCTGTGCAAAATTCAACAAGATCTTCAAAAATATTTCATTATAGAATAATTTTTTTTGAATGTCATCAATTAATAACATACCCTTTCAAAATCATCATATAGCATTCAATGGGATACATCTAACTATAATGTACAAGACCACATAGTTAATCCTCTCTAATCATGTGAACCATTAGGTTGACCATTATATAAATGAATGATTATGGGAAAATAATATCTAATTCACCTTATATGAATTGAAAATAATTTTTAATTATTAGAAACATTATTGGGTCTACATCATTACAACATATGGATTTGAAAATTAATAAGGTTCTAGTTAATTTATGGCATACATTTTTTTTGCATAATTCCATGAAACCCATCATGCATCAAAACATGACATTCATGTAATTTTAGCCCGTATAATATCAAATTAGTCATTATCATGACATTATTGATATTTTATAAATAACCCTCTAGAAAATTTTCAATATTAAGGAAAATGAAAATGTTCCATTTTTCTGGTCTGGATAGAGTGTAAGATACTGGATAAAGAAAAGTCCACCCTTACCCTTCATCGGTGAAAACTCTTATGTTATCCCCATGTGAATAAAATCTAACATAGCCTTCATGCCATCATTAATTTCTCCCAGAACAGTTAGTAATGTTCCAATAAAAATATAAACTAATTTTTTCCACATGAATGAAATCTGTAAAATATCTGATGTACAAACAATACCAAAAACGTAATTCAATGAAAATTGATCTCTTCTTCCAACATGATTTTTTTGGATTTTTGAATTTTTTTACTGAAAATAGTTAAAATACTTGTTACTATATCAAATTTTTTATCACACATTTGTGCTGATTTTGTTTTAACTGGTTTGAGATTCCAATCTACTGTTGTCATACCAGATCGATGTTTATGTCAACAAGGTAAAAATGTAGGATGTCCTAAAAACACAATCCAAATTGATTGTTCCAACCAAAATGAGAGTGAATTATTTAAAAATGGTTCACACCAAAATCACATTAAATATATAGCCTGTTAATTATCTATATTTAGGGAAGTTATTTATCAACCCATAAAACATGGCCCTTAATATGAATTATTCTCTTATAAGAGCTTAATACATTGTAACACCAATATCCCACATAAATTTCATATCCTTGATCAACGGGTCCAAATTGACATCAATATCATTACCTAGTTTTATTGGTCCAAATATAATTAGGGACAACATAATGTATTTTTACATCATGCATAACTATGGAAACAAGTGATAATTTTAAACACATTATGGGACATGTACTTTGAGAAATAATTTATATAGAAAAAATTATTTATTATATCTATATATAATTCTATATTAATGTTTATTTAATCATTTCCAAATTCTAGATAATCATAATCATTTTTCTTAAATTGAGGATAATATACTGGATGATGTATCTTCCTGTCTATAATTCATGTATCCAATTGAAAATTCAATTATATCAATGTTTCATTACATAAATACAGTGTTATAAACTGTGGAATGATAGGAAAGTACCATAGATATTTCAATGGACTATAATGACTTTTCATGTATCAACCCATTCTACGCATAAGGAATTTTATGTGTAATTCATGGTCCTTAGAAAAAATATATGCAATAATTTGGGAAAGAATGATATTTTTTAGATATAATTCATGTTGAATGTAGAATTTTATTTGAATCATATGTTTGACATTGTAGTTCATTTTCATATGGTATCATATCATTCAAGAGTCCAAGTATTTCAACAATGTTATCATCACTCCATCCAATGAAAACTTTCAAATTATATATCTCCAATATAGCTGACAGTGTAGTGTATTTCGAATATCTAATATGTAATGTTCTCTTATCACAATTATTTTTCTTCACAAAAAACATTGTTCAATCACAAAGGTTATAATTAATTTCCATTATCATTTCTTCTTTGAGATCCCCATCATCATTTATACTAATATTCATATCGAATGATCTACAAATCGAAGTATCATCCTAATTGGTGTGCACCAATAGTTTTTACGATGTTTTTACAACATTTATACATAATATTTCTTTTCATTATAAATAAATTGTTCTTACAACTCTAAAGGACTAATTTATATTGAATAAAATAAATGTAGACATGAAAAAATGATTTGAGAAGGATCATATGCAAGCACTTTAAAAAACATGAAGAAATATTTAACTCTTTCATTAAACTCTTTTTCCAAATGAATAACATGAATCCATTTACAATTCATATCAATTCTAATAGGTCGATAATGTATTAATTTTTTTAAATAAATAAATATATTCACATCCTATATTTATTTGTAATGGATAAATTTATAGTTAATTATAATAAGGGAAACTCAACATATGATTGTTTCAAATAATTTATATATACTTTTGAAGAAAATGTGAAATAGAATTTAGGAAAATAATTACTCCACTATGGTAGGTTTTATACTATGAATTCATCTAAAGGCGAAATTTATAGATAATTTCAATCCTCATCATATCACCTCTTGAATTGTTATAACTTAATTTTTGATTTTTCACCCACATATCCCATCAATTGGGGAATTGAACCTATGAATTACAAAATAATCTAATCAGTAGTTGTCTAATATAATACTAATTCCCATTATAATATAGGAAATAAAAATGATACGGGGGATGAGTCTCATGATAAAAAATTCCCTAATAAAAATTCAGAAGATGAGGATTATGATGATAAAAGTTGTACACTATTGTGTTCTCTAAAAAGAATAATGCATCTCATCTATGAAAATTACACCATTAACACTAGTTGTTAACTCATGGTCTTTTGATGAAGATATTTGGTGGGAATACACATTCTAGTTTATGATTTATGGGGTATCAGTGGTGACATGTTATGATATAAGATTGGTAATTTATAAATTCTATATTTATATGAGAAATACCACTTTTAGTACATTATATAATCTTTCTAAGACTAGTCATACCTCTATTAAAATGATCTATCGAGTCTTTCTAGAATCCCATAAGCAACTGAAATGTAATATAGGAAATTAAGGAGTAATCCAACACCCATATATGATAAATAAAAATAATAAACTCTCATTCCAGCAATAAGAATATATAAAAAACATATAGATAAATAATTTAATTAAATAAGGATTTATTTTATATACATGGATAGTATTTAGAATTTCTGAGGGGTGGAACCAATACATGTTGACCTAAAATAATGAATACCTTAAAAAAAATTCCATTATTGATTCCAACATATTTATAAGCTTATAAAATCCATTTTATTTTTTGGAACAAGTGATATAACAACATTAAGAATTATTATATTTAATATTAATAGTATATGTGATATTTGAAAACATTACAAAATTATAATTTCAATTTCAATTAAAAAAATATAAATAGGGGAAAAATAATTTTACAAAAAGAATATACTTATTAATGATAAAATTTTAAACATCTCAAAATTTTTATCTGATAATTCATTCAAGAATTCTGTCTATATTTGTTGAAAAAAATTAATCATTTTCAAGTAGACAATGTGTCTTTATAATAAGAAAATTTAATTTTCATGTCCATTATGGGTAATATGGTGATTTTGGGAACATAGTATAAACCTTTATTCATAATTAGACAAATAATAGCAATTATGGAAGATATATGGGTTTTAACTTAATAGGGAGACGTCACACTCATAAAAAATAGTTTTGAAGTGATAAAAATATTCATAAGTAAAATTGCTTAAGGAATTAAAACCATTGAATGTAATATATTGACCATGTTAAAAATTAAACAATTATATGAATGTTTTTCATGATTTTAAAAATAAATAGATTAATGAGGAAAAATATTTTTAACTGTGGTTTATAAAAGATAACAAAATTTATGAAGAATTTATTATTTATGTCACACTAAAAGAGAATATGAGCCTTAGCATAGTTGGTGAAGACTATTCAAGTGAATCATAGAGACCCAGGTTCTAATCATGGTGGAGGAATATTTCAATGTAATATAGAAGTACTAGAGTAGAATCAATTGAAGTTATGATAGAAGGTACTATTCAGTAATGTAGTAGCTGGATCTATTCCCCTTCAGGATGCCGATTTGTTCCTGGAGTTTTTATGATATTTGAGACACCCACGGTTTTCTATCCAGTTAAGGCTCTTGGGCCTCCTCATGGACTTTAAGACACCTTATGTCCTTGGGTCAATGTCATTCGATTCATGAAGTGTAGATGCAACTAGACATACCAAAAGAACTAGCTTTAGATGATGACACAGAGCATTCAATTTCACTAGAACAAATTTATCGGGATTTGGAAGAATGAGAGGTTATGGAAATTTCTATCGAGACCAGGCATGTGCTCCTCTACATAGGTATGTATAGGAAAAAAAGAAATGTGAAGGTGGTTATCTGACTTCATGATCTAGAGTGCATTTACAACTAGTCATGTTTGGGATGAATTCCTCTATGAAATCCAGTTCTTCTAATCCACTAATCCTATGGGCCTTGTAAGGGTTCCCCCACAACCCTTGAAATGGGGATTATAAAAAAAATAAAAAATATGGCCGTTGGGCCATTCATTTGGGGATTTCACACTAATGGATCTTCAAAATAGACGTCATTTCATATTAGATATTGGTTTTCTATCTCAAATGATATTTAAATTGATGTAATTAATATCCCTGACAAGTTAAAATGGTACTTATGAATTAATAAATGGTGGATCTCTTAAGATAACTTCATTCCATTAAAATATGATCGAAATAAATTGGAATGTAAAGGAATGATATATTTTTATATTAATTAATTTATAACATACACAGTGCCTATTATATGTGTGGCCCAGAAATGATGTGATTTTTATGAAGTATTAATGAAAATATTATCATTTTAAATTTAAATATATTTTTTAAATGTATATAAAACTTGGTGAACCATATTCAAATTTGGAGATAGAAGATATTTATGGTAATTGTGTTTGAAAGAGGACATTTATTTGTTTTATTGAAAAAATAGATCATATTAGATAATGATGTGTTTAAATACTAACTTAAAAGGGTGGGTTGGGATGTTTTTATGATATAAATATAATATTGAAATATATTTTTACCAATTAGAGTGGGAATATTATTAATATTTGAAATAATAAATAAGATATTTAAAGGAGACAGTCTGGGGATTTTATTCCCTATAATATATATAGACCCTTAAAGTATAAATGAACTCATTATATTGAATATTTTATTTATCCCATTTATAATTTTACCAAAATAATATGTATTATGTTATAATCATGTTTATATATATAATTATCAAAAGGGGATTGCAATTTTATGAATATGTATTATGAAAGAGTTTCATTATGAGGTAAAAAAGTCTATATTAGATAACGTGGTTGAGTATATGTCACACCACTAATGGGGTGGTAAAAATAATACTTATATTATTTTTTTTGTGAAAATCAATTGATGGCAATAATAATTCTATTAATGATTTTGTTTTGGATCACTCACTATTCCTACCACATGTATATTTTTTGATATTTTATATATTTTTTGAAAAAATTAAAAATATTGGGATTTTGTAAATTGATGATAAAAAATGACAAATTTAATGAAAATATAATATTATGAATATAATACTATCAAAAACAATAACACATCCTTATAAGATTTCCCATATATGTGTTGAATGTTTTCTTAATGTGTTGTCCTAACAAAATTATCACTCTATAGAAAAAATCAATATCATTCACCTAACCGCCTTTGACTTTTTATCCCATATAAAGAAGTATTTCAATACTATCACATTTGCATTAGGACTAGTATTTCCTAATTATAATTGTAAGAGACATCCCTCAATTCAGTATAAAAAATATTGGCTTCCACGTCCATAAAGATGACTGAATGAAGAGAACCCATTGTACATGTCTAACAGTAAATAGGTCACTCCGTATATTGTCACAAAAATCTGTCGATTTCAAAATAAATTTGGAAGTTGATTCATTTATCAAACTATAGTTTGGGAAAAAATAGTTCTTATATGAATAAAAGAAATAATTATGATAAGGAATTAAAATTGATATCTCCAAACAACAAATCAACAATAAAAGAGGATGAGGAAATAATATATTTGGGATTGAATCTTTGAATTATACGAGTGAAATTATAAATATCCCCAAACTTGTAATTATTTTGAGCAATGGATTCATTCGACCCTTGAATATTTTTAGCCCTGGATTCAAGCATTAGAATTTTCTAGTCGTTGATTCTAGTTGGATTCGACAAGGATGATCGTTGGTGATATGTGGCTTTCTTAGAAGTATTTGGATATCATATCTAGTTCCTGATGGGTTAGAGTTATTTAAATAGATCAAGTAAATTTTATCATCATTTCCAAAAAAGTGATGATAAAAATCCATTTTATCACTGCTAAATTAATAAGTGCAGATAAATGACATCATTATGAGAATTTTTTATCATTTTATAAGGATTAATCTTTATCATGGATAAAAAACTGCTCATAAAATCCATCATTATCAACGCTAAAGTTTTAGTGCTAGTGAAGGATTTATAATTCTAATTACAAATAAAAAATATGTAAATATACTTGTATAGTTATATTTATATTCAAAAAACATAAAAATATTAATATTGTAAATATATTTATTATTTTATTACATTTATAATTATTTAATAATTATTTTATTATATAATTATATAAACACTTTTTTAAGAAATAATATTTTTATATTTATATATTAATATCATCTTATATATTTATACAATTATATACAAATAAATAAATATATGTTTTCAATACATATAAATATAAATATAATAAATATATTCACTATTCAAATAAATTTGTTGTATTTTTATTTTTATTTCAACATATATAACTATTTATTTTTAATTATATAAATTATATTTTAAAAAATTTTATTTATTTATAATAATAAATATATAAATGTATAAATATATTAAATATAAATTTATAAATATATATATTTATAACTTTTTTTTCAAAATATATTTTAAAAACTATTATTTTATATTTAATCTTAAGTGAATGTATGTCAAAAATGATTGAAATCGAAAAATGGAAAACTTTTCATAAATAAATAAAAAACATAAAACAATATGGATATATATTGAAATAAAGATGAATAAATATTAGAAAATATTAAAAAATAAATAAATATATATGTATGAAAATATAAAATAAGAATTTATTAAATGTGAAAAAAATAAAAAATAAAAAATAAAAAATTTTAAAATTTAAGTAATAATTAAATGTAATAAAACTGAAAATATATCAATGAAATTTGATGATTAAAGTCATGATATATTAAATGTATCATATTACAACGAAATTTTAAAATGGATACAAAATTTTTAATAAATTACATAAATATTATGCATATGTTTTTCAATATAAATTTCATTAATTACGTAAATATTTGTGTTTGTTTTGTTTATAGAAATTAATTATTTACATATATGTATGAGAAATATGTATAAAATATTTTAGATATATGTTAAATTGAAAATTTGAACGAAATTAACTTATGTCCCTTACCCGATGCAATTAGTCAGTATTTTTAATTCATTTTATTTTTTAATTATAAACGATTTTTTACTAAATACTTGACTATTTAATACAATTCATCAATAGTTTTTATATTATAAATTATATTTATGTACATTAAAATAAATCTATATATTTAATAAATACAATTTATTAATGTTATCAATTATTAGTTAATTAATTAAATCAATAATATTTTTCTTAATTTGATAATTTTTTATTTTGATTCGTAAAATTTTAATTTTAGATATATCAAAATATTTAATATACAAAATTTATTAGAGTTTATAATTTGTATAAATTATAATCAATTTATCATTTTTGTAAATAGTTCTTTAATTATTATATCTTTTAATATTTTATTAATAAACTCATTTTTATTATTTATTTGTTTAATTATTTCCCTTTATTCTAGACCATGATTAGTGTTATTTATAAATAACTAATAAAGGGTACCCGCTATCCGCACAAAATAAAATCCTTGATAAATGTCACCCAATATTAGCTATAAAAATTCATTGATAAAGGTTATCATTTATCAACTATAAAATGCTCTGATAATAGGAACCCTTTATCAGCACTTTTTTAGGGATTATAAAGGGGACCATTACCAAAACTTTATACTAACGTTGATTGTGTCCAATTCTATTAAAGGAATAATTTGTAGTATTGTACATAGATGAACATTTTTTACCTCCTATTTGTCTCCAAATAAATTTTAGGAATCATTATTTTCTAATAGTTTATGTGTTGTTTCAATCATAATTAGCTTAGTGTTTTAACATTACACAACACAAGTAGTTTAAATATATCCAATTTTCATTAATTTTGTTTTAGTCTAGATAGAGAACATATTATCCAATTTTTTAATTTTAACATCTCTTTGAAAACTATATGGGGATTCACATATTTATTTTTTCCCTTATCAACCATTATTGACGTAGTGGATTTATATATAATATTATTCATAAATTATTATACAGTACATATATCATATGTTTTAGTATTAAAACCATAAAAATTAGTTCAAATAATCTGAGTAGAACATTGGGATTCAAAATAAGTTCTTATTCAAGACATATATTCAAAGAAACATCATTATTTTTATGATATTATAATTATTATTTCTTGAAATTAGACATTCCTTAGATACTTATATTTTATTTATTTAGTATGCATCATGTCAACACTAAACTTGAGTAACTAACTAGTTTTATAATTTTTATTATAATTCAAAACATGTTATATATAATATTGTTTTTTGATCCTTGAGAATTCTAAACCATTAATCAAATTGAATTTTCATTTTCAAAATATGATCATCACACAACATATTTTTATTCCAGAAGATAGTTATCATGATATTATATCAATTTAACATTTATATGAAACTAAAAATTATTGAAATTCTTTTTAACATTCAATGAGATGATAATTTCCTTTCAAATTTTCTTAATAAGTGATTTATCATAATCACTAAATTGTAATTTATATCGACCCAAATTTTATTTTCATTACAAAAAATATAGGTTCTTTTTTTCCTTGATAAATTTTATGAAAGTATCAGAGACATTTACCTTTTTATCCACATAATTATACATTTAACTAGCCTTTTATTCAAACTATAATGTTAAATATTCCAGTTTTTTGATAAATTTTAGTTTATATCTGAAACCCTTAATAGGGAAATTCTCCAAGAAGTCATTAATTGTTTATTAAATTTTTTTTATTGGTATCTATGGATTCATACTCTTCACCAAATTAACTCACTTATTCCCTAGGACCATTGCTAATAGATTTATCAAAACATTTACCTAGAAAATGAAGATAAACATATCTTTTTTTTCATCATTACCATATGTTAATCATTATATCTCACAACCATATCACATAGCTTGGAAATCCATTTTTTCTAGTGTCATCGAGGAATGGTTACATAGGAAATATATTATATAATATTGTGAACAATTCTGTATAATTGAACTATTTTAGACCCCTCATATAGACTTATCATGGTTTATAATAATTTTCATAATCTATGGAAAGGAATCATATTAAATGTTTTGGATCAAATAATTATTATAATACATATATGGACATTATATCAAAAGTTATATCACAATCTTTTGAGAAAAAACAATTAAGAATATTGTAATTATTTAAAGGGATACATGAAAATGATATCGTTGGAAGATAATAATGGAATGACATGTAATTATATAATAATAATATTGTTCCATGTCCAAATAGTCTGAGATAAGCATTGAAATAAGGAATAAGGAAATTATATAATCCTGGAATCCTAAATATATTGGAGAACATGAAAAATTAAATAATAATCATATGTGAATGATAACATACACGACTATCATACTGGGAAGAGTCCCATGGTTCATTGGGTTAACATTACATTATAATAAAATTAGTGGAAGGTGTCCCAATGTGTATTAGTTCACCCCACGTCCCCCATTCCCATTTATATCATCTCATTTGATATACTTCCTTACCCAACGCATTAGAGAGAAATGTTATTCAATGTCCACCAATAATATTATTAAAATATTATATATGCATGCATTCATATTCCATATCTTTATAAAGAGAGAATACAAAATTTCCAAGCATCATAAACACATGATAAAGACGTGGGTTGATAATCTCATCATAATGTATATAGAAGGATATATCATAATGATTCCCAAGATAAGAATGATTTAAATCAATTTTGATGCTCATATTTTAATAATGAAACAGTGTTCTTGAACATTGAGTTCTTATATTTGAATATTGTTGATAATGTTATTAGTTTTTTAGGAATAAAAAAACTCATATGTGATTTATTTCAAAATGAGAAAAGGAAGCTTCCTTGAAGGAACACACTTATTATTTTTCATAAAACTAGAATTGAACATTAAGGGTTAAATAATAAATATTTTTTTTCTATTAAAATATATTCAATGATATAACTCTTTACATATTTCATATTTTTCATGAAATATGATATATAGATTTTCACTTAGGTCAGGAATATATGAAATTGTATATTTTTATCAAATTATATAGAATATATTATCCCAAAAAGAGAGTTAATGAAAATTTGATATGTGTGTGAGGAATGTATTTATCAAATATGGATGAAATAACTGAGAATAATATTGAGGAAAATAGGGTAAAATGAAGAGAATATTTAACTAAAAAAATAATAAGGGATGTTTAGAAGATCAATTTTTACGTTTTCAAACACCTTTATAAAATACTATATCATAAAACTGGTAATAAAACATTATTTTGAAAAATGGAGAAGTGAAATTTGAAGGTAAAATAAGATAACACATAATTATGATATATACTAAAAATTAGATCATTATTGGGAAGGGAAATTTTAGACAATTTTGAAAAAACCAACATTAAAGAGAATGTTAATTATAGTTAACAGTGTTATCCATTATTGGGGAAGATGTTCATCAGAGTGGATGATTTGAATAAAATGTTTTATTTTCACTAGAGAGAAATATAAAATCAATATAAACTCTTATAGTGTATAAATAAAGTATTTAAGATAATATTTTTAATATGAAACATTGTAACCAATTGAAAAGGAGATATAGTTTACAATACATTTAAAACATCATAATCATTTAAATCTAAAATCCCTAGATAGTATAACATGAGATATATTTTCAAATACTCTAGGTTTCATGAATATTTTTCCAAAAATAAAAAACTGTGAAATACACGTTTAAAAAAATTAAATATTGTGGAAAATGAATCATATCTCAATAATTCAGAACTAAGATCAAATCACCCTTACATTGGGTCCTGATTTATTATATATGTTCCCATAAAATCATAGAGAGATTGAGAATTCACTGGAATGCCTTCTTATAAATGAAGCGATTAAAAAAATATGATAACATTTGATTATTAATTTGTAAGAGACATCTAGGGTAAGTGAAATTGGTATTTTTATAAGAATAAAATAAAACATGGAGTGATATTTAAGATTTACTGTGCGGTCATTTTTAAAAGTTCAGAAAATGGAATTTTTATAACTATCAATTTCATCACAATGATTTAAATAAAATAATCATGGGTAACTAGATTTTTTAATCATAACTGAGTTTTTAGTGGTGTTTTTAATGAAATCATTAACCATTCAATTTTATATATGTTTTAAACAATTTTTTATTCTTTTATAACAGAATTTTTACACTAGAAATTTTCTTTTTTAACTTGGTATCTAGTTTTGATCTTTGTAATTTATGATTTACTAAAAATATATGATAACCATTTTGATACTTTTCGGATTTTATAGATCTATATTTATACTCTATATAATGAAATTAAATTTCTAAATTTGTTAATAATTATTCTTAATTAAAATAAATAATATATGGACAAAATAATTTATAGAAAAACGATGCTTCAACATTTTAGTGTTATTATTATTATAAAACCTAAATCTCCAATTAAATGAGTGATAATAAATACTTATTTCTGTTTAAACATCATAAAATATTAAATATGTAGAATATATAAATAAATATTATTAAAAAACTTTAAAAAATTAAAAAAAAAACTCTTAAAAAGGAACCCTTTAACCATTACCATGTTTGTTAATCTTATTGGTGGTAATCATAAACGAATGAAAAAAATTAAGTTAACCCAATTAAATAATATAAATTTTTTATTTAAAATAATAAATCAATTATATTTATTTTTATTCAATAAGCGATGTGAACTAATTTTTTATATAGGTGAATGAAACAACTCCAAGGGTAAAATATTAGTTTTGTTTCCAAAATGATATTCATGGGTTTTATAAATAAAACATAAAATTTTAAGATGATTTATTTTATATTTAGTATATATTATAGAAAAAGGATATAGTAAATTATCTCATTTTTATCATTATAATTTCATAAAATGGAGGTGTTAGAAAAAATAGTTTTTTACTATTCCCCTCAAAATCAATTATTTTAGAAAAAATATCTAAACATTGTCCTAAGAAAATATTATTTTTATTAATCCTAAAATTACTTTATTTCTTCATTTTAAAATTATAAAATTTTGTTTATATTTTTAGTGAAATCATAAATTATAATGAAAATTTATTTCTATATGAAAATAAAATTTCAAACAACTAACAATTTTTTTCCTATTTTCTATTATAATTAAAATACTGTTAATATATTGAATGTTAGAAAATTATTATTATTAATAGTAATAATATACCTTATTTATAATATATTTAGTTTTATTAAATGATTCGCAAAAATTGATTTGAGAGAAAATATATTTTTTAGCATAATATGTGCTGAGTTATCTTGAAATATTAATTCAATTTGATATTTATAAAAAATTTATTAATATATATATATATATATATATATTTTAAAATATGGATTTATATATTTATACACTTCAATATAAATACTACATTATAATGGATATATAATGTAATAGGATTTGTTTTGCTGGGTGTTTCATGTGAAGTAAGCTGTTGAACACATTAATTATTAAATGATTATGTTATTTAAAATCTCAGGGTGTTATATTTCCCTTATTAAGAACAACTGTTTCCACAAAAATTTAAATTACTACCTAAAAATTAAAATATCTTAG
Source organism: Viscum album (assembly GCA_963277665.1). Lineage (NCBI taxonomy): Eukaryota > Viridiplantae > Streptophyta > Magnoliopsida > Santalales > Viscaceae > Viscum > Viscum album. Next base: position 1,200,670,049 of record OY728131.1, read on the forward strand.
TTTATCAAAAACATAGACATGAATAAAGATATATGTTCAATAGATATATCAACTATTCAAATATAAGAAAGATGTACTTTTTTAGTCGAATAGGCTTATAACAAATATTGTGTTTTTATCTTTCTATTTGAGCTATGAGTTTATCAGTAATTAGTAACAGGATCCATAATATATTATTTTCTTCTAAATGTTTTTAATTATAATTATTTCATTTATTTACTGTCAAATATTGATATGAAATATCATATTTTTATTCCATAACTGTTTTTAATCTAAGGAGAGAGAATAAATCCATTTCAAAAAATACAGTAAATTAATCTATAGGACAGATAATAAGACAATCATCAATCATAATCCCACAAAAATGAATTAATATTCATATAACATGTATATAATGATTACCCACTAGCTGTTTATACTTCAAAATGTAATAGTTATCAAAAAATACATTTAAAAGTAAATAGTGGTAAATAAGTCATCCTAGAACCACCTAACTATAAATTTATAAATAAATAGAAGTAATTTTTTTAGAGTGTACTTATTACCATGGATAAGAAATATTTTCATGCTGATTTCTATTTAAAAATTTTCTTTATTGCACTTATTTCATGGTTCAAAAATTCATCACATCTAAAATATTTGGAATGTTCATAGATCCAAATGAAGAAAATTATTTTCCCACCGAATGTTAACTGCACAGTTGCATTATCATTAGAGTATTTTTTATCCATTCATTACTTTTTCACAGATAAAACATCTTCTATTTCTTTTGAAATATTTCCAACGTTTCCACTTTCAACATTTTTAAATGAATGATATTGAATTTTCATTACAAATCACATTCATTTAAGTATAGGTTTCACTAGGTTGGGTTATATCAAATTACATAACCTAATCCAACAACACAATACATATCCCATGATTGATTACAATGATATTTTTGTTAATCACAGAATAAAATGCGATAATTACTCTCTTGGTTTGTAGTATTAGGCTCACTCATCATGCTTCGAGTGGAGATAATGTCGATACATATCCATAAATTTTAAAGAGTTTTACCCCTAAGTTAATATTTTTTACAACCAAATTAAACCTCAAGTTTCTAGATATGGATTCAATATAGGGGGGAAACATACATAAAACATTCCAAAAATTTCATATGTTATCATACATAAAGACTAGTCCTTATACATATCCATAAGGTATTCAATAATATAGTATTATCATAATACAAAATTATAACTAGTATTATACATAAAAAAAAATAAACCATCCATTGATACTAACAATAACAACCCAACATAAACATTTCATTATTTTAAATCATCACCATAAGTGAAAAATTGAATTTCATAGTAATCTCGCACATCCTAGTGAATCTTTTGGGATTTGTGTCATTGATGTCTAGATACATAAAATTTTTATTAATATGTTTTAATTATTTATAAATAATATAAATCTTCTAAACCAAATTATAGAATTCTAATAAGTTTCAAATGTCTTCATAACTTTAAAAAGGGAAAAAAATGTTTATCAAAAGATATTAGTAAAAAACACTTATAAACCATTCATAAAAATCTAGATATTAATAATATGTGAAAACATGAATAGGGAGAAATTTATTATTAAATAGATCCTCGGACAATAATATTTTTCCATATTTAATGAGGGATATTCATGTAATTTGAAAATAACAAACATGTTTCAAAATATAAGTGTGTGAGATAAGTGTGGAAACATGGAATTAGAAAATGATATCATCATATCCAAGAATCATAAATATAAATAAAAAACAAAAAAAATGTGACATGATAATAAAAAATCAATGATCATAATCATGACTTACACAGTAGATACAGTCCCGTGGTTGATTGGTTTCAATCCCCATTACCATAAACCTAGTTGAAAGATTGAAATAGTTTGTTAGGCTCACTCAACATTACATTTCATATCATCACAATAAATATTAATAATATACCCATTGAATTAAAGAAAATGTATTTATATTCCTGCTTTTAACTAATGGAAATCATAAAATGTACATGAATACATGTTCCACATAACTTATTAACCCATAAATTAAGAATATATAGTACACATTAATTTTTTTAAATATTATATTTCAAAATAATTTTTTCATTTTTTATATTTTTTAGTTTAAGAAACACTAAATATAGATTGTGTTATATTAAAGAACTTATTTTGGATTATGTTTCACACAATAGAATGTTAATATTTAACTATATGAAAAGCATAGATTATATTTTGGTATACACAACACTATATTTGGCTGCTGTTATATACAATGACGAGTTCCTTTGATAGGTTGTGTTTCACATAACACCATGTTTTACCAAACTAAAATATATTATTAATATTAATAGTATAATATTATTATTGTCATCACATATCTATTAGAATTAATGTTATGAATATGATTAAATGAATTATGATAATATGGTAGAAAAATGTTTATTTAAAAAGAACCATTTTGAGCAATTAGTTATAAATTAATGTATTAACTGTTCGAAAATAAAGAAATTTATTTTCTTTGAAAACTACATCTCAATGTAAAAACATCATTTCATCTGAATAAATTAAACAAAATCCCTTTTAATCAATGTTTTCAATAATATTTATATATTTATATTCAATAATTTTTTTGACACTCATCCAATATATTTTATAGTTATAAGATAACATTAGATCCAATTTTGTGAATAAAGATATGTATTATTATCAAAGCCACCTTTACGAACTTTTAATGGTTAAACTATTTTAAATATACATTTTTAAACTTATTATTTTTATTCTATAAAATAAATAAAATATTTAAAATGTAATCTCAAAATTTAATTTGGGTCAATTTTGAGTGTTTTTATGAGAATATTTACTTTTTTATTAATAGTGAAAACTATATAATTTTAATTGTAAATTGTTTGAAATATAATTTATTTATATTGTTAAATTATATTTTAAATAGAGTTTAATTTATATTTAGATGAAATATAAAAATATTAATATAACTTGGGTCATTGGAATCATTCTATCTTTGAAATTGTTTATAAAAACAATTTTAACTTTGGATCATTTTTACATTAAAAACTCATTGTTTCATCCCATATGTGGAAATATTTTTTAAAACAAAATTCCTAAAATTATGTGTTTTTAATTTGGAAGAATGGATTAAATATATTTATTAATTATAATTTATATTTTCCAATAAGTTACACTAATTATTTTATAGAAAATATTTGTGAATGTAATTAAAAGTAATTATAATAATTCAAGAAAAATTGAGTTTACTTAGTAGTTTAAATTTATCTTAGGAGGACCTATACTTGATAAAAATGACCAAAATACACATTATGTCCATTTTTAGACCATGAAATCCAATGAATCAAAAATTTAGAATTATTATAGGAACATGATGTAAGGTAGACCTCTTAATATTGTTTTATTTTTTATTTTTCCAAGAATTACACTCCTCCGCCACTATAAAAGTGAACTCACCCCTTTATTTATTTACAGCTATAAATCCATTAATATCATCCAAAAACATCGCTAATATAGTAAAAAATTTCCTAAATTATTCCAATAATCCTTCCTTTGGAAATTAATCCATCCAAGGAATCACTTTAGTGCCAACCAATACGAGTTACACCAAAAATAGGTAACATCCTTCCAGAAGCTCTTTTTTTTATTTTCATTATACACATGTAAATTATTATTATTATATTATTATTTAATAAAATAAGTTTCCTAAATATTATTATATTTTTTTATTTTAATGGTTATACATATTAGTATAAACATATAAATAAAATGGGTAACAATGTTACATTTTGTGTGTGTGGTGGACAATTCCCTTGTGAAATAATGTCATTCATTTTTATATTACTACAAATAATGGATGAGAATGACGATATAAATATGTTTTTATAGGATATATATAATATTTATGATGAATTTATGACTATTTAATTATTATAAAAACATACATTCATTCTTTCTAATTCTTGTAACTATAATAACTTCGTTTGGGCACGTGTGGACTATAGCCTCCTCAAATCAATGTAATTCGATCACACTTTATATGGAATTTATATCATATTTATGATATAATAACTCTAATAGAGTAATAATATGTATATGTATATGTAATTTACATTTTTTTAGTTAAACAAGAAAACTAAAGCAACGTTCATTCGTAGGTACGACCTACTGTCTCCATAAACAGTGTATTCAATTTCATATTTATATCATTTATAAATTATTATAAATACTTATATACTGAATATAAATTATATTTATATCATTTTGTACATTTTAAAAATATGTAAATCATGTACTATATTATAGGGTCAAGAATTAAAAGTCTAACCATATATGAAAAACAAAGCGGATATTAACCCAAACGTTAAGTTTACATGGAAATGTTAATAAAAAGTTAAAAAAATTCATAAAAAATAATATATGGTATTAGATATAAGTATATGGTTATTTTTATATGTATAATAAACTATTATTAATTGTACATGAGGTTTCCAGATGTCTGAATAAAGTCAAGACATAAGGTAATTGTTTTCTCATCTTACTTTTTTGTTCTAGGAGACTTAAGCATTATTCACCACACATTTATTTTTTGAGGTTTATATACTACCAATTAATTTAATAAATGATTTTTATATTAAATATTTTTATTTTTTATATATCAATTTTATGAAATTTATTTCAAGGGTTTATGGTACGAAAGTTACTAAACATAAAAAGTATTTTTTTTGTCCAAATTTTTCTTCTTTGAAATATAAGCAATGTTATGAACCTATATTTTTATATGAGGTGTATTTAATGAAATTATAAATGTTTTATGTTGAATATCATTATATTCATGATATTTTAACATTTATTTAATATTATTTTCTCATGATTATTATGATTCAACCTTAATAATGTGATAATAGTTTATTGCTACAATCTCAATATTTATTGTGATTATTTATGATTATAATTTGATTGAAGAAATATTTTTATTAATAATTCAATTAATGACATTATGTTTCGTTTACAATGATTATTTATGATATATTCATGTAATGGTTATATTTTTACACTATTTTTTACTTAATATAATTAATACAACGTTATTAAGTTAATTCAACATTATTTCTCTTTTCGATCATAAATAAGTGTTCTTTAAAAACCATTTTTTATAAATATGTTTTAAAAAAATGTATAATTTTATATTATGTTCTTTAAAATAATTTTTTTCCCATGATTTACATTTTTAACACTTATTTTTTAAAAATGAATATTCTTGCCATTTTCTGATTGGTGATCTTTTCAAAACATTCTTTGACACAAAAAAAATACTCAACATGATCATTTTTGTCCTCTATCATGAATGACTTTCCCTTGAATATTCAATTGAATAATTATGATATTTCATTTTAATAATTTTTTTCTAATATTTTTCATATTTATTGTTTTTAAATCAGTTATCATAAAAAAAGGTTTCCAAAAACACGTTATGTAAGAGACGTGTTTTAAATTATTTTCAAATATTCGTTTATATATTTTCAAAAATATTTTGAGTGAAATATTTTACAAAACGTTTTAAAACTAACATTATAATTTTTCAGTTTTTTCATTAATGAACTAGTTTACAAAATTAATTCCTTCTTACTTTATATGTTTCCAGAATTATTTTAAAACAAATGTTTTTCAAGAAAAAATTCATGATTCCATTATATATTATTAATGTTATTTTAAAGGAAAGGTTTTTAAAGTAGTTTAGTACTTGAGTTATATTTTTACAAGGTTATTTTAAATGGAAATTTTTTTAAAGTGTTTTTCTGTTTTAAATAAAATTTTTCCAAAATAAAGGATATTTTCCTCAAGAAATGTTTTAGAATATTTTAAAACACTCCATTATATGTTTTACCTAATGTTTTTCTGATAAATGGATTTTAAAAAATATAGATTTTTTTAATGTGTGTTTCAAATAATTCTTTTTTCCTCTAGAATGTTTCCATGTGATATATCAAAAATCTCATCTATATATGATGACATAATTTGATACAATTTATGCTTTATTAGTGATATGAACCAAGGTAACCATTATTATTCTCTATTTTAAAAAATTAATTATATGCTGAAATGGTTTTTATGAAATCCATTTCTCTTCCATGTATTATACCATGATAAAATGTTTATGAAACCATATTCCTTTGATATTTTATTCTATGATGAAATGATTATAAAAACTATCTATTTTCTGTAGTTTATTATATGATAAAATTTTTATTATATGCATATAATTTCATGGGTCGTTAAATGATTGTTTTTGATCCTATGGAACATGTCTGTATGATTTATTTATGAGAAGTATGAGACCAATATCTCCCTTCAATGAATTGTGTATTGATTTATATCTCATGAGACAGACATGTATGGAATAAGGAGTAAACTTGGCCTAGTAAAGTAATTTGTCTTATAAGATGGTTTTTGGAGTGAACCTTGTATACTATTGTAATGTCCCACCAATTCTCATTGGCTTGAGAGCACAAAAACTCATTACTAGGCCTTAAGCGCTATCCCCAAGATGCCAGAGGCTGGTAAAAAGTGCCGAAGGGTTTCAAATAAAAGTGGGGGATGATGAACACATTAATAAATAAACCAATAACCCAACCAATAATAATAAAACATTCACTATATAATGCATGAACAAAATAACGACAACTCAACATCATAATGTATCTCAGAACCATATCAATGTACGCCACATCAGAAAAAACCCAAATATCAAAGTATATAACAGGAAACGACACATCACTCTCAAAATATCACATGACTCCATGATCCACTATCTCAAAGCTCCACAATCTCTAAACATCCCAAACATCTCGTCATAGTGCTAAAAACGTGGGAAAAGTTTCCATTGTCATTGTCTTGGAAGATAACATCTACCAAAGCACCAAAGTGTCAAAGCAGGGGGGAGTATAACACTTAGTTGGTTTTCCCTAATGACTTCCCAACTCACCCCACAATTATATAAGAGATAGAAACATTTAAAATGAACATTTTATATAAGTAATATTTTTTCAAAATAGTTTATTACATGATATTAACAAATTTCTCGAAACCATTTATTACCAAAAGCATACATGTACAATCGAATCCAATTTTCCAGCAAGTTATTTTTCCAGGAAAATAACTAAACAAGCATTAAAACCATTTCAAATTATCCTATTTTTTTCATACCAATACATCCCAAAACCCCTCCAAACTACCATGCATGCTATGTTATTACAGTTTCATACTCTTGTGTTGTTTCTTGTCGATATACCAAGTTATCTCAAGGTTATTATTTTCCATGGGCTATTAACCCATAGGCACTGAGAACAAGTTCATATTTCAACCAAGCCCCATATATACAATATGAACATTATATCTCAAGTTCCATTTTTTCCTTTGGCACCGATCATAGGGTCATATTTCAACCAAGCCAACGAAATGAAATATGAATTCACCCAAATATGCACAAGGATCATGCCAAAACCCCTTTTCAATAAAAAATATTTTTTTTAAAACCAATTCCATCAATTTAATTTCAATAAAAGATCATTTTTAATGAAATAAAATATTTCATCAATACATTTAAAAATTATTGTGAATCAATAATTTAAAATTTCAATTTTAAATTCAAGTGGCTAAGACACTTTGCGCAATAATTCACCATGATTTTAAAATATCATTAAAACCAAGAATCATGTCAAAAAAAAGACTTCTTCCATGATTTTCATATTCATACCCATTCAAAAATAATAATTTTAAACTATATCAAATAAATTCTATAAATAAGAGTCTTGAGAAAATCCTCCTTCACTAATGGGTTTGACAAAACCCACAATGAATGAAGAAGTATCATGAAAATAGGGTCGATTCTCCAAGAACCCGCCTTAGATATCTTATCCTAACAAGACAGAGGCCAAAATCAGAAAATCCTGCATGAAAATACATATATATTACCATAAAATCTGTATATCTATTAATCATAGGGAATAGAAGAAGTAGATATACTTAGATATAAGAAACTGAATAGGAACAAAGATGAATGATCACATACCTCAAGAATCCGGCTTCGATTCCCTGAGGGAAGCCTTCAGATCACCTCCAGAATGATGGGAGAACCCTCTTTGGACTTAGTAGAAGCTAAATACCATTTCATGGCTTCATAGGATGATGAATGTTCCATTTAGATGAAAAAATTATGAGATAAACTTTTTAGGACCTCACTTACGTTCCAGCACGGTTAGTTACCACAGTTAGACAAACTGTGTGCCAACCCTGCATTAGACACTGTCTAAGAAGACACACACACAATTTCCTTGCACGGTCTCTCTAACTATTCTATTACGATGTGGGAGACACTACTTCAAAAGGAGAAACATTTCATGGTTTGTCCACACGGTTAGACAAACTGTGCACCGCCTGTGTGACTTTCCCTTTGCCTCAAAACATCATTCAATGTTCTCCCGAATCTCCAATTCATCACCCTTAACATTGTATATTTGAAAAGCTAAGGTTTACATAAAAAAAATTGGGGCACTACATCTCCCAAACATAGGACTATTCATGCATTGAAAGTATAAAACCCTCACCCACATGAAAGAGTTCTGGCCACTGCTTATTCACTTCCTTTTCACATTGCCAAGTCGCTTCATGAATCTGACCATGATGGCATAAAAGCTGCACTAAACTGCTTATTTTTACATATAAGACTTTATTTTGCATATCCACAATCCATACTGGCATATGTATCAATGAAGAATCTGAATCTAGGTCAACTAGATCCCATCTGATCAAAAGGTCAGGATCATGATGACACTTTTTCCACTGAGAAACATGGAACAAATTCTGCACCAAACTGATCCATGGATGTAATTCCAACTGATATATCACATTTCTGACCCTTTATAGTATCTCTAAAGGTAAAATTTATAAAGTATATAACTTTACTTGATTTTAGAAATTCTGATGTATAAACATTGGAGATATCCTCAAGAAGAAATGATCACCCACAGTGAATGTCAACCGTCATCGACAGTTATCTGCATAAGGTTTCTGATGACTCTGAGCTGTCTTCATCCTTTTTCTGATCAAATGGATCATCTCCATTGTATCTTGGACATGGATTGGTCCAACTAATTATGTTTTACCTATTTCCACCCAGAGTAGTGGAGAATGATAGGAGCGCCCAAAAAATGAATCAAACGGAGCCATGTGCATCGAGGACTGAAAGCAATTAATGTATAAGAACTCCACCAATGGTATATGTTCCTCCCATGATCCAAAAAAATTTATTACACAAGACCACAACATGTCATAAAAATTTTTAATCGTCCTCTCAGCATACCCATTCATATGAAAATGATCTGCCCTGCCCATAATCAATTTTTTCTTAAGAGCTTGATGTAAGGATTTGTAGAAACAATATGTGAACCTCATATCTCTATATGAGAGTATTGAAATATGAATGCCATTCCTCATTACCAATTATCATAGGTAGATTTTTTAAAGGTCCTACTCGACATGAGTTTCATGAATAGGGATGAAATTGGCTGACATGGTAAGTCAATCCACTATTACCCATATAGAATTGTTTTTCTGAAACATTCTTGGAAGACCTATAAAAATTTCTATCGCTATCTTCTCGCATTTCCACACTAGGATAGGTAAATACTACAACATTCCTATAGGTCCTTGATGCTCTTCATTAACCTGATGATATGTTTTGAACTGTGAGACATACTCGACCACCATTATATTTATGCCACTCCACGAAAACTGCACCTTTAACACAATGTACATCTTCTGTGTACCATGATGTACAACCCATCTTGAATCGTGGAAAGATTGAAAGAGATCTTCCTGACAGGACATATGTACAAATATCCAATATCTAAAGAACAAAACTGAACTCCCATAATGTTTCATTCCCTCAATGGTCTCCCCACCATTGTGTTTTAAACTCTTAACCAGATATTCTGCATTAGATGTTTGTTCCTCATTGACTACCTTTACCAAATCAGGAACAAGTGTAACTGAAAATAAAACTGAGACATCACCCCGGTCTTCACATTCAATTTGCATATAAGCTAGGATTCACATCAACTTCCACTCATCTAAATCTTTTTTTCCTCAATTGAGCATATGTTGTTCTACTCAATGCATCTTCCACTAAATTCCCTTTTCCAAGTGTATACATCATTCCAAAGTCAAATATTTAGAGATACTCTATCAATATCCTTTATCTCAGATTAAATAATGCTATGAGAAAATGTTTTTCAAGATTTTGTGGTCTCTAAACACAGTGAATTTCTCATTAATGAGATAGTGTCTCCATGTATTCAAATCATGGACGATTGTTGCTATCTCCTAATCAGGTGTTGGGTAGTTCATCTCATGCAGTTTTAATTTCCTTGAACTATAAGAAACCACATAGTATTTTTTTCATGAGAACACAACCCAACAATGATCGTGATTCATCATAGTACACCACATACCCCTTTCCTAATTCTAAAAAATCATGATTGGTGAAGATGTAAGACAAACATTCAACTCCTAGAAAGAATTCTGGCATTCCTCTCTCCATTGGAATGGAAAATTCGTCTTTTTCGGATCCTTCATTGGTGAATCTAGTCTTGAGAAATCATGCACAAATCATCGACAATCACCAGTTAGGCTACGAAAACATTATATCTCAAAGACATTATTTGTTGGCTTCCATGAGATAACAATTTCTATATTTTGTGGATCAACAAAAACACCTTTTTCAAAAATGACCTAGCCATGAAAACCTACGTCCTGTGTTAAAAAATAACACTTTGATAATTTTTTATAAAAATGGTAATCTCTCAAGATTTGTAGGACTACATCCAGGTGCTCCTTAGTGTCAGCCCATGTATTTGAAAACACCAAGATGTTTTCCACAAACACCATAAAAAAATCCATATTTCCCTGAAATATTCGATTCATCATCACCATTAATACCATTGGCCCATTAATTTGACCAAAAGTCATGAATACATATTTGTAGTAGCTATATCTACTTCTGAAAGCTGCCTTCAGAATATCCTCCTTCTGAACTCGCAATTGGGGATATCCAAATCACAAGTCAATTATTGAGAACCATTGTGCTCCCCGTAATTGATGAAACAGGTCATCTATGTGTGGATGTGGATATATTTACTTTATCATAACTTGTTTATGAATATGATAATCAACACACATCCTAAGTGTTTCGTCTTATTTATTCAAATAAACGGTGCTACCTATGGAGATTTACTGGGATAAATGATACCCGTGATTTATAGTTCCTCCAAATACACTTTAAATTCCCTTACCTCTGTTGGTTACTTCCTATAAGATGAAAGGGAAGTAATACTAGTCCATATAAGAAGATAAATCTTAAACTCCACTTCCATTAGAGCTGGTAACCCTGAGAAGTTCATGGGCAAAACATCTTGAAATTGATCAAAAAACTAATGGAAATATATTTTCCATGATCGCTTCCATTGATGCTAAATTTAAATATTCCAACTAATAAGAGATTGTTCCCACTATTGGTTCCAAAAAGATCAACCCCCCCTTTTCTTACCAACCACTAAATTTTGAGGAGATTCTCAATGTCATCTTCAGTTGTGAAATTAATTTTTCTCCTATAACCATCGATGTGATCCTTGAACATTGTCAAAAAATTCATAAAAAGGATTACATCATAAACATCCATGTCTAATATTGAGATGTCCCCTATCTATTCATCTCTTTTAATAGTTATAACACATGCTCTACACACAATGGTGTGACATTCTATTTCACCAAGAGGAGTTAGCCGTTTTAACAATGAATGAATCATTTCCAACTTTAAACATAGCATGTCAATAACATGAGAAAAATTGAAAGAATGTGATGAGCTAGTATCAAAGTTCACTTGAACAAGTGTATAATTCAAAAATCGTACCTCTCACCTTAGATGGTCTATCCTGATCATAAATAATCATCTTCTCAACTCCATACAATTTCTTCATCAAAGCACAGTTCTCCTTGTTGCATTGCTGAGATTTACCTTATTGAGGAGTCATGGTATTTCTAGAATCACCATGGCTAGATCTGCTATATTGAAGAAACTGATTCTATTGTCCTCACCCCTTTAAAGTATATGATGCTTGTGAAGCCTGAGAAGTATCCTGAGCACCTAAACTTGGTGCACTGTCACCGTAGTGTTGAATATTTCCCATATTTTTGTAATGATGACATGCTCTTGGTTGTGTCATAGACTCTCGCTTTATGTGGTGAAGAGGACCACATTGAAATAAACATTCTTTTTTCTAGGGTGATGGAGGAAGGTTCACTGATCCCACCATCTGATTATGATTTCCACATCCACCTTGTAAATAGGTGTCCCTTTTAGTCTTTCTTCCAATGGTTATGTTCCAACCATTTCCTATAGGTATTATGATTCCTCCTCTTATCGATCTTGAGATTTCATGTTCAGCCACATTTACTCTCTTTACCATCTTTGTATAATCTATAATACACAACACTATAATCTTCAACTAATTCTCCTTCCATATCCCCAATTCGAAGATGTGTTCCTTCAAAGATGCACTTTGCACATCCTTGGGTTAAAAATGGACTAAATTCATTAATTTAGCTATATACTCTAAGACAGAGAGGCTCCCCTGTTTCACATTGAAGATGCCCTTCATTTTATAGATCTTGAACGTAAGAGGATAGAATTGTTTGTTGAATAGTTCCTCAAAATCCTCTCATGTAAGGCCTTCATCCACTTTAGCCTACAATGCTAAATCCCGCCACCAGTGTGCAAGATCATTAAGAATATATATCTCCAGTTTGATCATTAGATCCCCTGGTGTGATAATAAAACCAATTATGTGGTTCATCATACCTAGCCACACCTCTTCTTTTCGGCTTCAGAATCATCAGTGATGTTTGGTGGAATTTTCTTCGTGAACTGAATGGTATGATCCACATTTCATGGCTAATTCCTCTGGTTCCATGTATCCAATGATTGATAAGCCTGGACAAAACACTGAACTAGCTCTTGATTCACCCATGGTTCAGGTACAACCACATTTGCCTCTGTTTCTATGGTTTGGTTTTTACGACGCCTACCGAGTCCTATTTTCTAAAACAACAACAACTCTGTCAATCTAACACTATAGGAATAGATTTCTTAGCAATTAAAATTATATCACATCAACTATCACAACATTGTTTTCCAAATACAATAATTTTTTAGGTTCAGCAATTTTAAAAAATAAACTATTGGTTTTTAAAATTGAATAATTTTCAAGATACACCAAGTATCCTCTTTTTAGAATCTTTCTTTTGAAAACAATTTCTTCAATTTTTAAAAAAATTATATATTGTAAAAAAATCATAAATCATTCCTCACAATGAGATATTCTATCCTAGTGGGAAGTCATTCCTCTGTAATTAATTTCATGCTCATCTCATTGGAAAAACCCCTAACAATGAGATTTACAAAATTCCATAAGTCTTCCCAAACACTTATGTACCCAAAAACATGGTAACATAAAGTTTAGTAAAAATGGATTAACTATTTACTTTTATGTTATATATTTCATGTTCCGAAAATCCTATTCCTGTATAAGATTCTAAACCAAGGAAAAGACCAAAATGGATTCCAATTGCAAGACAAAGAAAAATGATGCCTTGTACCGCAAGGGAAGTCCCATTGTGATACCATTGGTAATTACCCACCAATTCTCATTATCATGAGAGTAAAATGTGGAAATCCTATTCTTTAAGTGACATCTCCAAAACTCCAAAGGATGGAAATAAATACCTAATGGTTTCAAATACATGTGTGGGAAGATATACCATTTATGAAATAAACCAATAACCAAACCAACCATAAAAAACATTCACTAAATGATGCATGAACAAAATTAATACAACTCAACAACATCATGTATATCAGAACCATATCAAATTGTGAAACTACATAAGAACAACAAGATATCAATATACACATCGGATAAATGACACAAGACTCTCAAAATATCATTGGACTCCATGATCCATAAGCTTTACACTCCACAATCTCCAAACATCCCAAAAATCTTGAGGTAGTGCTAGAAACATGAGAAATGTTAGCTTTTCCCTATTCCTAAAAAATAGCATCTGCAAAAGCACCAAAGTGCCAAAGAATGGGTGACTATAAAACTCATTAGGATTTCCCCAATTAATTCCATACTTATACCACTAGGATAGAAGATTTAGAAACATTTACAATGAATATTTTACAGAAAAAATTTTCTCAAAATATTTTATAACAAGATATAATCAAATTTCCCATAACCATTTATAACCAAAAGAATACTGGTGTAATCAAAACCAATTTTCCAGCAGGTTATTTTTCCAGAAAAATAACTAAAAAAGATTTAAAACCATTTCACAATATCCCCTTTTTTTCATACCCAACCATCTCATAACCCCTAAAACATACCATTCATGATACTTTATGACATTTACATACTCAATAAGCGGTTTATCATTGATATATAATGTCTTCACGAGGTAATTGTTTCGCATGAGCCATTAACCCTTTGGCACGAAGCACAAAATAATATTTCAACTAAACCCTGTATATGAAATATGGAATTTATATCTCATGTGAAATTTATACATTGTAACAGAGAACAATTTCATATTTCAACTAATATCCACAAATGCAATATGAATTTCACACTAATATGCCCAAGGATCATGTGAAAACTGATTTTCAATAAAAACACTCTTTTTATTGAAAACCAATTCTATCAAAGTAATTTAAATACCAATAAATTTCAATAAAACAAAATTTTCATTGAAAATAAAAATTTCCTCAATCCACTTATCAATTCCATAAAATCAATAATTTAAAATCATCATTTTAATTTCAAGAGGGTAAATCACTTTGAAGAACAATTCACCATGACTTCACAATTTTACTAAAACCATAAATCATCACTAAAGAAGATGATTCCAGGATTTTAAGAGTCAATAACCTTCAAATAATCCTTTTTAAAATAGGAAAAATAAATTCTAGCAATGGCAGTCGAGAGATAAGCCTCCTACCTCAACAGTTTAGACAACAACCACGATGAATGAATAACACCCAAGAAAACGAGGTCCATTATCCAAGAACCCACATTAGATGTCATATCCTAAAAAGATCGAGACTAAAATAATCGTATTCAGAATCCACATACCTAGATCTACCCATAATTGGTGTAGATCTAAGAAACTAAGAGAAGAGAAGAATTGGATCTATGTATATCAAAGAAACCGAACAAGAATGAAGAATAACGATCACATACCTCATGAATCTGTATTTGATTCTCCAAGGGATGCCTTAAAATCTCATCTTGAATGATAAGAAAACTATATTTGTACATAGGAGAAGACAAATCCCATGTTATGGTAACATAGGAGGAAAAACGATCCATTTAATGGCAAAGAAAAGTAAGATCTCTTTTTTTAGGATATCATTTAGGTCTGTACATGGATAGTTCGTACGGTTAGGATAACCATGCACTAACTGTGCATTAGCCACTGCCTAAGAAAACACTCACATAATTTCCTCACATGGTATCTCTATCCATGCTCAAACTATATGGGTGCCACTACCTCAAAAAGACCAACTACGCATGGTTAGACAAACAATGCACCTCTCGTAAGACATCCACTTTGCCTCCAAACATCATTAAAAGTTCCTCCGACTCTCCCATTCATCGCCCTTAACTTTATTACCATGAAAATAATCATGTATGTAACACCCTAGGTAAATAAAGAATATTACATTTTTATATTTATCCATATTTGTGAATAAAATATTAATATTACTTTAAAGGGGATGCTATGCTCGATGGCGTACCCAACACGCAACAACGAGTTTCTGGGGAATCTTAAGTTGCACTCTAATAATAAAATAATATTATTTTAAATAGTAGTTAACGCCTAGCCGTTGTAATGGCGGGAATGAAGAGAACTAACTACAGAATTATTATATATGTTTGTAAAATATTTTTACCCTTTACAATAAATGTTAGAGGATTAAAAATGTGAATGAATCAAATTTTTAAGCATAAACATTCTAATATTCTTTAAAAGGTTGATTAACTGCCTTTCGATGGTGAACCTCTTTTAAATCCACTTTTTAACAATTTTATGTATTATCTTTGACAAAATAAAATTCTTCTTTAGAATTGGGACATCAAATTTTACTTTGTGTAAATTTTTGGTATTTTTCCGAAAAAGATCAATTTTTAATGAATAGGGAAAACTGTTGTATTTTAATTCAAAACCTCTTTTAATCTAATTTATTTATAGTATTATATTATCTTTTGAATTGGTTATAAAGTTAAATTATAATATATTTTTACCATTTATTCCAATAGTGTTCGTTGAAATTAATTTCACTTTGAAATCGGACTTGAACTAGTGTCAATCTTTTGATACATTTTGTTTCAAAAAAACACGCTATTTGTTTTGGTGAAACTTATATGTTTTTAATTTTTTAAAATAGACATCATTTTTGAATTCGGAATATCAAATATAATTTAGGGTGAACTTTTGGTAATTTTCTGAAAAACATCAATTTTTGATGAATAGTGAAACCACTAAGTGGAACTTATAAAAACTAATTTTTCCGTTTAAATGAAAATTTTCCATAATTGTGTTTTAAATTTAAAAAATCCAACATACATGGTTGTCATGGGGAATTAAAATTTGGTTCAATGGGATTAAAATAATTTTTTTGGTGAATAGTAACTTATTAAGTTTTAAATCGCGATTAGAGGTAATTAGTGTAGTTTAAGGTAAGAATAATGTTTTAATAAAATAAAATGACCTAGACACATGTCCTAACCTCATTGGATGTGTCATGGACGACCAAGAAAATCCATGGGTCAACTTGGGGACCCCATGGAGCCACTTTGGTTGGAAAATGACATAAATATTTTTTTTATTTAATGTTAAAGTAAAAATGACACAAACATGAGATGTTTTACTAAAAAAAAATTTACATGGGGTTATACAAGTAATGTTTTTGAATATAAATATTCATTGGAAATCTAAAATGATTTCCAACATCATAGTATTTTTTATATAATTTTTAGACATTATATAAATTAAATTATTTATGACATTATGATGATGCAGTGATGACCTCATTATTTAACGATTTAAATAAAATGGAAAGATAATGTAAAATCTAAGACCTACACATGACCAAAACCTGTTGGATGTGTGTATTGCGAACCCGTATAACCTTATCCTCGAATCACATAAATGTGGGACCATTAAAATCCGAAAATCATTCTAAAATAAAGTAACATTTATTTACTTTCCAAGAGTGCCCCTCCTCTCCTCTTATAAAATTCCCCCACCTCTACCTCCTTACCCACACTTCCAAAGCCTTTGGATCGGCCGAACCCTGCCCATTGTGTCTCTCCACATCCCTATCTAACTCCATGAAGCCTCAATTTGGGCATAAGTCTTCCCAAGGAAGCCTTTTGAGCTCAAACCAAAGGGAGTTACCCGATTTTAAGGTAATGTCTTCACTTGTGTCCTTTTGTATTATTTTGCTTCTACAACCCCCTAAACTCTTTTTATTCATTTCTTTTGAAACAACTACAGTATCATAAATATACTAGGATGTTGTTATAATAATAATTAGAGCTACACCTACACACACCTACATCTAATGGATAAAGAACATACCATTTCTGTGGATGGCGAATTTCTGCCTCACGAAACGATGATTGTTCAACACTCATATAACACCTTCAAAGGTGGCCATTAAGATGTCACTATATTTATATATGATATATAATATGTTTATTTTTTACTTAATCTTATGTATTTTTATTTTGTGGCATACCATTATGGTTTCCATTGTGGGTAAACACGATAATTTCATTTTAGGAAGTGCGGACTAAAGCCCACTCAAAGTGATTTGATTTGTTAATGCCATATGTGGGACGTATAAAGGATGGAGTTATGATAATATATATGATAATATACTAGAATTATAATATACATTTATATCATTATTATTACATTCCATAAAATACAAAATAGAAATGAAAGTAGCGTTCATGGGTACGTACGACCTATCGTCTCCATGAACGGTGCTTTTTGTTTTTTATCTCCAAATGATATGGAATAGTATAAAATGAATATTTACTGCATATATATGATATTTTAATCACTAATACTCTTCTAGATATTATTTACTTATAACTACATGGGAAACCATTTTTCAAACAAGTTCATTTTTGACTCACGTACCAAACATCGGGAAAAACGTCGGATATGAACTAACATTATTAAACAATTATTATAACATTATAATATGTGATATGAACTGAATAATAATCTTTAAAGTAGGTCCTTAGGAAATTATAAATTGACCAAAGTTTATTATTCAGGAATATAACGAAATGAATAAGACAAGTCGGACTTGAGGTAAGGGATCCTACTCCTCTATTTCTTTTTAAGTACACTCTTTTATGTCATTCCTTTTAAGCTCATATTTCTTGTGATTGTAATGTTCTTTTATATTACTCTTACTTTAATTTTTAAGTTCATATTATGAGAGACCCTATTCTCTCTCATCAATCTATTTTTGATGTTTTAAGTGGTGCCGTTAGGCTACCGAATTTTCGTAAGAGATCTAACCTCTCTCTTTCTCTTTAAGTACTCTCCTTTATGTCACTTCTTTTAAGCTCCTCTTTGTTATGATGGGGGATGTTATTTTATATTCCTATTTCTGTACATTTTATTGTAATATTATGAGAGACCCTATTTGATCTCATCAATCCATTTTTGGATGTTTTAAGTGGCGCCGTTAGGTTGCCGAGTTTTCGTAAGGGATTTTTCATCTGTAACACCCCGACCCCAGTTACCCAGAGTCGGTGCATTATTACATAACATTGGCATGATCACAAGAAAGATCAAATCTCGAATGACTGATTGGTTTAGTAGCCTTGAAAACACTAGATATTTTCATAAGTCTTACATCATAAAATGAAAAACTACTACAACAACATATTGTATCCATAAACCACACTCATATTCCCACATAATATCCCTGCAGGTCATTCATAATTTACTTCTTCACTTCCTGGGAAAAATAAAACATAGAAAAGGGGTGAGCTCAAATGCCCAGTAAGGATAACAATATAGCAGAAACTTTCATAAATAAGAATAAACATTTAAGGTAATGTATAACTAAAACAAAAGCCTTTTAAACTTGAACATTTAACATAGTATGGAATAAATAAAATGAAATAATTCCATTTACTTATTAACATGGATATTCTACTAATCGAATAATCATATGAAAAATCAATAACCACTTTCATAATGATGGAATGCATAATGCTAAACTTTAATTTCTTTTCAAGGCCTCGTCCCAAGACCTTGGGGCTAACTGTAACTGGACACCAACCCAGAGTGCCTCTAATAACCGGACACCAACCCGGAGGTCTTACTTTTACCAGTCCCTAACCTGGAGGGCTTACTTTTACCAGTCCCCAACCTGGAGGGCTTACTTTTACCAGTCCCCAACCTGGAGGGCTTACTTTAACCAGTCCCCAACCTGGAACATACTTGTCCAACACATTCATATGAAGTAAAGATTGAAATATAACATAAACATTCTTATTGGAACTAGAATACGAAATGTCAATACTTTCACCATAAACTATGAATGGTATAAAAATAGCACATCCACAGTCAAACATATCACAAAACCTTCAAAACAATATAGAAGTTTTGTATCATAATAAATCAACTTCAAATAATCTTAAAACCCATCAAAGGATGTTGACATAGATGAAATCAAAATTCTTTTTAAAGAAATATCTCCTTTTATTTTGAAATCATTTAAGATCCATATAAAATCAAACATTTTCTTTGAAAATAATCTTATATGCTTTTAAGGGAAGCTTTGAAGATTTTATAACAGCGGAAAATAGCCGCACCCGTCGTACATGTTAAAAAAAACATTCTTACCTTAATTCTGTCAAAAAGGTTAAAAAGGACCTTGTTTTGAAAACGATAGAAAGATTCCTTTATAAACCTCTTATAAAAAGTCAAACAAGGGTATAAATGACTTTAACCCATATTCTTGTAAATAATAAATATGTTTTGAAATACATTTCGAAGAAACATGGATGTGGAAGATCAAGAAATCCCAGTAGATTATTACGTATAAACAACCTCGGATAATGAAGAGATTGTGAAATAACCCTTACCTTGTACTTTTCCTTGGTTGGGGTAGGTTAACCTCCTGTATAATGGTGAAATAATTGTTATTAAATTATACAAGAATCATATATATTAATATGATATCATATATGATCTTTTAACATTGATTTGTTAATAATATCTTAGAATTAGCGTCGTTTCGGGTGTTAACTTACTCATTTTATTTTATATGTTTTGTTACATAATCCATGTTTTGTTGTATCTTATTCTTATCCAGAATGATATCAAGTCCTTAAACATCATTTTTAAATCATCAAATGATAATTATACTTGAATGGATACGATGGAGAATGAATCTCATCGCGTTCGTGGAGACGGTAGTCCGTACGTACGCACGAGCGAAAATATCATTATTTTGATATTAAAATAATATATAAATGGACGGTATATCATATATACATAATCATTAACATGTTATATTTATTATTTACATGAGTTACACATCATTATTATACCCATCCAAATAATAATATATTGAATAACAATTACACCACGACGTGGAGACGGTAAGCCGTACGTACGCACGTATGGTGACATGTTATTCAAAGGGTGGATAGAATACTGAATATGGTTGTACCATGTTTATAATAACATCACAGTATATTTGAGATACTGGAGTTATTATTTTATAATAGTAAGAACAAAGGAAGAAGAAGTGGAAGAAGGAATGAACTTGGAGAAGGGTGGTGAAATCATTACCTCTTCTTCGGGTTCTTCCTTTTGATTTGATAAAAAGGGCTCCATAGGTTGGCTTTCGGATCAAAATAAGGCCTCTAGGTTGTAGTTAGGGATGTTGGGAGAGTATTTGGGCAGAGTTTGGCCGATCCAAAAGGCTTTGAAGGTGTGAAGAAATGGGAAGGAGGAGTGCCTTTTTATAAGAGGGGTGAGGGGCACCTTTCGAAAAGCTAGAGATATTAGTTTATAATAAATTCATAATCGGTTTCCAATGGCTCCAAAGTTGACTATTCAAAGGTTAAGTTTGGTATGGGTCGAAAACAACTCAACCAATAGAATTTAGACAGGTTTGGGTACTTATATTAACCTTATCTTTAAGTATTAACTCTAAGTTAATTAGTTTCACTTTTACAATGTCTCTTTGTATTTTTATATAATATGGTTAATAAACATACTATATACATCCAAGCGACCCCCAAGTGGTCCATTAATGATGAAACTATCATGATATAAGTCTCTTGGCCGATCCTCAGATTTTTAGGAATTTAATATCAATTAATAATATAATATTTGTTTTAAGAACTCTTTTATGTCAATTTTGACACTATTCAATAGTTGATTTTTGTGAAACTCATAAAAGATTTATTACTTCGAAAAAAGTCAATTAAATAAATCCTAATATATCATATTATCCTAGAAAATTAGTTTAATGCATTAAAAGTTTCATATTATATTTATTTGGGTATTTATAATATAAATTATTTTCATTTTTCACTATTATAGTAATTACTGCATCATTATTGTGTCATAAATAAAATAACTTATTTGATATCTAAAAATTAAAAATAAACTATCATTATGTAGGAAATATTTTTATCTTTCTAATTAATATTTATAATCTAAAATCCAACTTATATAACCCTATGTAACAATTATTTTTCTAAAAGATATATAATTGTGTCATTTTTGTATTCATTTTGACTTAATTATAATAAAGTGTCATTATCACTTACAAGTGGATCCATGGGGTCCCAAAATAGACCCAAAGATTCCCATGGTCGACCATGTATCAACCAATAGGGTTAAGACACGTTTTAGGGTAATTTAGTATTATTATAATATTATTTTTTAACCCTTATTTACCGGATTTACCCTTAACCATGGTAAATAAAATATTTACCGCAGTAATTATTCAAAATGTCTAAAAATAAAAGTTATCTATTTACACAATTTTAAAATCCTGATTCAAAATATGGAATCCATTTTTCTAAATTCAAAACACAGAAGTGGCAGAAATTAATTTAAAATTAATTCCCGCTGTCAAAACAAAAAGCGTGTTTTTAAGAGATAATAACTATCAAAAGATTGACACTTGTTTATGTTCGGTTTAACTGTAAAATTATGTCTAATGAACAAAATTATATTAAATTGTAAAAATATATTCTAAATATACTTTAAAACCACTCAAATTCATAATTTATCACTATTAATTATTTTTATTAAAAAAGTTGTTTTTAATTAAAATTTAGTAATTTTCACTATTCATCAAAATATTAAAGTTATCCGAAAAGTACCAAAATTTCACCTTAGGATAAATTCGATATTCTGAATCCAAAAATGAAGTCCATTTCAAAATATAAAATATATATAATTTCAAAATTTAGGTATTACTATTCATAACGGCTAGTTTGATCGGTTGTGGTGTGTGTTAAAACTCGAAGTTGCGTACAACACACGCTACTGTTTTATTCAAAGGAAAGCGTACCGTGGAAGCTTGGGATGTTTCATTTTAAATTTTTTGATGTCTCCATTTAGTGAAAAAGTTTAAAATATTTTATTTAAAAAGGTTTCACTATCAAAAGTTGATAAAAGTGCAATACTGAAAATGAATCTGTTCTTGCATTATGACTAAGAAACTCATAATATGGATTCTAAAAATATAAGGATTATATAAAGTTTAAAATTTAGTTAATACTATTCATGAACTCTTTTAATGGATTTTTTTTGGTAAGTCATGGTGCAATTGAACTCGGTGTTGCGTGTAGTGCAAGTTATTGAATTATTTTGAAGAAATAACACACTATGAAATCTTGGGGTGTTACATTCTCCCCTCCTTCAATAAATTGCATCCTCGCAATTTGAAATTGATCTTCAAAAATAAAAGGATGAAAATAGAAAATATATTTGTGGGAAAACCCACATCATAAATTGGGTTACTAAAATTTAGTCTTAATATGTGGAAAAGAGAAATGAAAGGGTCACCACCAAAATATGATCTTGATTAGGAGAACATTGGTGGCAATTAGAGACATATAATTGGAGGAAAAACGTAAATATTTATAGGTAGTGATTGAGGTCATCAATCACAAACAAGTATAAAATTGAGGTCCTTAAACTCATCAATCTACGATGATTTGAAGTACCATCAGTTCAACAAAATATAGGGTATTGGGATAACACATTTTTGACGTTTCAAAATATCTTAGTTGAAATCCCGCATCGAAAAATGAATTAACGAGGCCTCTATTTAAAATAAAGAGTGGAAAGTATGAAGATTACCGAAAATAACACATACTAGGGTTTCATGTAGGAAAATATGGATATGGAAGAAAAATCTAACCATCAATTATCTGATGGAGAGTGGTAGAGAACATGGCTATGAAAAGGCCAACAATCCCAAAGCGATAAATTAGTGATGATTTAAGGTACCATCTAGGAAAACATTTTTGTTCTATGTTTCTTTTCATAATATTGAGGAATTTATTTATGAGATTGGCTAAGATCATAAGGAGATATACTTACTTTATAATTAGAGTTTTATCCATTAATAAATTTCTACCACAAACTCATCTTTCACTCTAAAAGATAATAGAATGTAAAAGAATTCTATTTACACTATTCGTATAGGGTTCCAAAATAAACGAATTTATAATTCATCTATAAGATCTTTTAATAAAAACTACATTATTTAATCCAGGACATCTCGTGTGCTAGTGGTAGGTGATACACCCTTGTCGCCCTTCGGTTGCGGGTTCAAGTCTCGCAGCCTTGCCGGACGCGACGGGTTGCCGCCCGACCTCCGGGTTGTCCTTTTATGGAAATCCAAAATAATCCAAACTGGAACTATCCAAAATACTTCTGTCCAAACTGACAGTCCAACATTTATAAGGAAGGTAAACATAATATAGATCCTTTTTACCCCGTAATAGCATATGAATACCTTCATCATGTATTACCATATTCCTTATTGATTACATTCATGCTCCCTTATTCCATATAGAATGCTGGATATACTTCATTAATCCAAAAATGTTTTAAACCCCAACAATGATGGAATATACAAATCATTAATCAGTTTAAAGGTAGTCAAGAATATCCAATATAATTTATCCAAAACAATCACATATTATTCCAAAATCACTACCTCAGTATCAGAACTATATTATGATTTATCATTCTCTCAACCATATATTTTCCAAAAATTTATCCTTCTATTGAGTCACTTTTCTTTGTTCCACACAATCTCAAGTCCTTAATGAAATAGTACTGCAGTACAATCCTTATATACTCTATAATTATTATTACAAGTAAATTGTTGATACAACACTCAATTGACATAATCAACAGAAGAACTCTAATCATTCCTCTTCATATGTGGTAGTATCATA
The DNA here is from genome assembly GCA_963277665.1 of Viscum album. Taxonomy (NCBI): domain Eukaryota; kingdom Viridiplantae; phylum Streptophyta; class Magnoliopsida; order Santalales; family Viscaceae; genus Viscum; species Viscum album. The sequence continues at coordinate 1,200,694,762 of OY728131.1, forward strand.
ACTTGATTATTATCCAATAGCATCATTTGCAGCATAGTCTGATAACTGGGACATAGGTTCGCGTAGTGTCCAAACTCCTTGCAAATGAAGCATTGTACATTTGAAACCATTTTCTTACCCTTGCAGTCACGTACTTTGTGCCCTTTTCCTCCACACTTATAACAAACTCCCATTCCTTTCAGGCAAGTTCCAGGGTGTTTCTTTCCACAGTTACCACATATGGGAAAATTCTTCTTTTCCCTCTTCCCTTTATCCATCTTTCTCTCTTCTTCTTCTCTTGCTTCCCTTCAAAGACATAGGACTCAGTAAACTCTTTACTTATCTTATCAACACATGTTATTATTTCTTCATATGATGATAATACATGGGAGACTATTTCTCTTATAAATTCTAGCTTAAGACCATGAAAGATATGATCCTTCCTTCTCTTTGGATCATGTGCATTTCTGGAGTTCTCATTCCTTCTACTGGGCGCCATTTCTAAACAATGGCATACACTAGATTAGTTTATGAATCAAAATACATAATCCCATACTTATAAAACACTTAACATAAATTGATCTATTTATGGATATAATCCATAATCATAAAAATGTCTCCTTTGAGGATGTATATACTCATAAACCCTTCATAATGATTTGTAAAGAAAATGAGAGTTATCCTAAGCATATCCCCCGGGAGTGTCGTAACCAAGAGTGCAGCAAGGCCCGTTGTCGTGCACCAGTTCCCGTTCGAGCCTAGCTCAAAGCGGTGTTTTCGGGTTTTACCCCTAGGGACATCTGTGCCAGAGCCGCCTCTACCTGCTCGTATCCAGACAGGGATGTATTGCTCGGAAAACTCACAAAATCTCTACAATACCACAATTTTAGGAAGTTCTTCTACACTAATCCTCAATGTTCATCTTAGGTCTACGTGCTCTAATCAGAGTTTATCTAAATCTAGCTTCCAAGGTTTGTACTAAACTTACTCTGATACCAACTGTAACGCCCCGACCCCAGTTACCCAGAGTCGGTGCATTATTACATAACATTGGCATGATCACAAGAAAGATCAAATCTCGAAAGACAGATTGGTTTAGTAGCATTGAAAACACTAGATATATTCATAAGTCTTACATCATAAAATGAAAAACTACTACAACAACATATTGTATCCATAAACCACACTTATATTCCCACATAATATCCCTACAGGTCATTCATAATTTACTTCTTCACTTCCTGGGAAAAATAAAACATAGAAAAGGGGTGAGCTCAAATGCCCAGTAAGGATAACAATATAGCGGAAACTTTCATAAATAAGAATAAACATTTAAGGTAATGTATAACTAAAACAAAAGCCTTTTAAACTTGAACATTTAACATAGTATGGCATAAATAAAATGAAATAATTCCATTTACTTATTCACATGGATATTCTACTAATCGAATAATCATATGAAAAATCAATAACCACTTTCATAATGATGGAATGCATAATGCTAAACTTTAATTACTTTTCAAGGCCTTGTCCCAAGACCTTGGGGCTAACTGTAACCGGAACCCAACCCGGAGTGCCTCTAATAACCGGACACCAACCCGGAGTGCCTCTAATAACCGGACACCAACCCGGAGTGCCTCTAATAACCGGACACCAACCCGGAGGGCTTACATTTACCAGTCCCTAACCTGGAGGGCTTACTTTTACCAGCCCCCAACCTGGAGGGCTTACTTTTACCAGTCCCCAACCTGGAGGGCTTACTTTAACCAGTCCCCAACCTGGAACATACTTGTCCAACACATTCATATGAAGTAAAGATTGAAATATAACATAAACATTCTTATTGGAACTAGCATACGAAATGTCAATACTTTCACCATAAACTATGAATGGTATAAAAATAGCACATCCACAGTCAAACATATCACAAAACCTTCAAAACAATATATAAGTTTTGTATCATAATAAATCAACTTAAATAATCTTAAAACCCATCAAAGTATGTTGACATAGATGAAATCAAAAATCTTTTTAAAGAAATATCTCCTTTTATTTTGAAATCATTTAAGATACATATAAAATCAAACATTTTCTATGAAAATAATCTTATAAGCTTTTAAGGGAAGCTTTGATGATTTTATAACAGCGGAAAATAGCCGCACCCGTCGTACAAGTTAAAAAAACATTCTTACCTTAATTCTGTCAAAAAGGTTAAAAAGGACCTTGTTTTGAAAACAATAGAAAGATTCCTTTATAAACCTCTTATAAAAAGTCAAACAAGGGTATAAATGACTTTAACCCATATTCTTGTAAATAATAAATATGTTTTGAAATACATTTCGAAGAAACATGGATGTGGATGATCAAGAAATCCCAGTATATTATTACGTATAAACAACCTCGGATAATGAAGAGATTGTGAAATAACCCTTACCTTGTACTTTTCCTTGGTTGGGGTAGGTTAACCTCCTGTATAATGGTGAAATAATTGTTATTAAATTATACAAGAATCATATATATTAATATGATATCATATATGATCTTTTAACATTGATTTGTTAATAATATCTTAGAATTATCGTCGTTTCGGGTGTTAACTTACTCATTTTCTATTATATGTTTTGTTACATAAGAAATGTTTTGTTGTATCTTATTCATATCCAGAATGATATCAAGTCCTTAAAAATCATTTTTAAATCATCAAATGATAATTATACTTGAATGGATACGATGGAGAATGAATCTCATCGCGTTCGTGGAGACGGTAGTCCGTACGTACGCACGAGCGAAAATATCATTCTTTTGATATTAAAATAATATATAAATGGACGGTATATCATATATACATAATCATTAACATGTTATATTTATTATTTACATGAGTTACACATCATTATTATACACATCCAAATAATAATATATTGAATAACAATTACACCACGACGTGGAGACGGTAAGCCGTACATACGCACGTATGGTGACATGTTATTCACAGGGTGGATAGAATACTGAATATGGTTGTACCATATTTATAATAACATCACAGTATATGTGATATACTGGAGTTATTATTTTAGAATAGTAAGAACAAAGGAAGAAGAAGTGAAAGAAGGAATGAACTTGGAGAAGGGTGGTGAAATCATTACCTCTTCTTCGGGTTCTTCCTTTTGATTTGATAAAAAGGGCTCGTTAGGTTGGCTTTCTGATAAAACTAAGGCCTCTAGGTTGTAGTGAGGGATGTTGGGAGAGTATTTGGGCAGAGTTTGGCCGAACCAAAAGGCTTTGAAGGTGTGAAGAAATGGGAAGGAGGAGTGCCTTTTTATAAGAGGGGTGAGGGGCACCTTTGGAAAAGCTAGAGATATTAGTTTATAATAAATTCATTATCGGTTTCCAATGGCTCCAAAGTTTACTATTCAAAGGTTAAGTTTGGGATGGGTCGAAAACAACTCAACCAATAGAATTTAGACAGGTTTGGGTACTTATATTAACCTTATCTTTAAGTATTAACTCTAAGTTAATTAGTTTCACTTTTACAATGTCTCTTTGTATTTTTATATAATATGGTTAATAAACTTACTACATACATCCAAGAGACCCCCAAGTGGTCCATTAATGATGAACCTATCATGATATAAGTCTCTTGGCCGAACCGTAGATTTTTAGGAATTTAATATCAATTAATAATATAATATTTGTTTTAAGAACTCTTTTATGTCAATTTTGACAGTATTCAATAGTTGATTTTTGTGAAACTCATAACAGATTGATTACTTCGAACAAAGTCAATTAAATCAATCCTAATATACAATATTATCCTAGAAAATTAGTTTAATGCATTAAAAGTTTCATATTATATTTATTTGGATATTTATAATATAAATTATTTTCATTTTTCACTATTATAGTAATTACTGCATCATTATTGTGTCATAAATAAAATAAATTATTTGATGTCTAAAAATTATAAATAAACTATAATTATGTAGTAAATCTTTTTATATTTCTAATGAATATTTATAATCTAAAATCCAACTTATATAACCCTATGTAACAATTATTTTTCTAAAAGATATATGCTTGTGTCATTTTGGTATTCATTTTGACTTAATTATAATAAAGTGTCATTATCACTTACAAGTGGATCCATGGGGTCCCAAAATAGACCCAAAGATTCCCATGGTCGACCATGTATCAACCAATAGGGTTAAGACACGTTTTAGGGTAATTTAGTATTATTATAATATTATTTTTTAACCCTTATTTACCGGATTTACCCTTAACCATGGTAAATAAAATATTTACCGCAGTAATTATTCAAAATGTCTAAAAATAAAAGTTACCTATTTACACAATTTTAACATCCTGATTCCAAATATGGAATCCATTTTTCTAAATTCAAAACACAGAAGTGGCAGAAATTAATTTAAAATTAATTCCTGCTGTCAAAACAAAAAGCGTGTTTTTAAGAGATAATAACTATCAAAAGATTGACACTTGTTTATGTTCGGTTTAATTGTAAAATTATGTCTAATGACCAACATTATATTAAATTGTAAAAATATATTATAAATATACATTAAAACCACTCAAATTCATAATTTATCACTATTAATTATTTTGATTAAAAAAGTTGTTTTTAATTAAAATTTAGTAATTTTCACTATTCATCAAAATATGAAAGTTATCCGAAAAGTACCAAAATTTCACCTTAGGATAAATTCAATATTCCGAATCCAAAAATGAAGTCCATTTCAAAATATAAAATATATATAATTTCAAAATTTAGGTATTATTATTCATAACGGCTAGTTTGATCGGTTGTGGTGTGTGTTAAAACTCGAAGTTGCGTACAACACACACTACTGTTTTATTCAAAGGAAAGCGTACCGTGGAAGCTTGGGATGTTTCATTTTAAATTTTTTGATGTCTCCATTTAGTCAAAAAGTTTAAAATATTGTATTTAAAAAGGTTTCACTATCAAAAGTTGATAAAATTGCAATACTGAAAATGAATCTTTTCTTGCATTATGACTAAGAAACTCATAATATGGATTCTAAAATTATAAGGATTATATAAAGTTTAAAATTTAGTTAATACTATTCATGACCTCTTTTAATGGATTTTTTTTGGTAAGTCATGGTGCAATTGAACTCGGTGTTGCGTGTAGTGTAAGTTATTGAATTATTTTGAAGAAATAACACACTATGAAATCTTGGGGTGTTACATCATCTCGGTTTTATTCCCATGGGATTAATGCTACATTTTCCACAATTTCCTTTGAGTGTTGTATGTAATTCCAATTATTTTACTCATTGTGTAATATAATTTCATTTATGAGTATTTACATCAATGTTGTATTGTCTTTCTTTCACGGGGTTTATGTTTCGAAAGTAACCCATGTCGGTAAGGGAACCTTTCACCCTCCTCTTTTTAAAAGAATTATTTTGTTATGTCTTTTAATTCACATAATATTATGTGGGGATACATTCTTATATATCCTTATTGATGAAAATTTTATGTCCAAGTGATGAGATACCCTTTTTATCTCTCTTCAACTCTTTTTCTGAATTTTGAAGTAACGCCGTTAGGCTGTCAAATTTTTGCAAGGGAACTTCTTAACCCAATTTTGATTCTTTGGGATAAACTTGTACTCCTTGAATATGTCTTTCTATGAATATGTGTGAATGTCCTCTGATTGTTTTACACTTAATATCCACTTATATTTGTTGTATTCGTTTTTCACACATAATTATGTAATTGATTTATCCTTAATCCAAGGATACCATCTTTGTATGGGACTTCGTCTCAATCTCCTATCATTGAGGCATATTTTGTTTTATACACAACCTACTTTTATACGGTGTATAATCCCATTTTACATTTATGTTTATCTGAAAGGAATCTTTTTTAAACAAAGTGTTTTACTAAACGAAAAAAGGGAATGTTTTTGTCGTAGGGATGCGGTGACAACAACTTCTCCACCGCCGTGACCATTATTTGAGTTTCGGCTTCCTCTACAAGTCATAACTTCTTTTTAAAAGAAAAATAAATAGAATGTTTTAATTTTCTTTTATTTTGGTTTTGAAAATGGTTTTCATAAGGTTTTTTTATATCAATGTGTTTTATTGATTTCTTGTGATTCAAATGTGGAAATGTTATGTTTACTTTATGCATGTATTATGTGGTACAATTATGTTATGGTTCTTGGGAATTGTTATGAAGACGGGTGGTTCTATAATAAACTAAGGGCGGGTGAGCCCGATATAGCTCTCCAATGCATTGGGTAACGCGAAGGAGTGAAACATTAAGGTTTCTTCGCAGAGATTTAGGGAATATACTATGATGGGTCTTCCAAACATAACCAAGAGGGTTACTCCCTACGTATGAATGTTATGAATGCCTCAAGTTACCTATAATGCTTATGATTTCTATGATTTATTCATGATTTTATGAGGTATGTTAGAGTGCTTATGTTTTATGGGTAAAGTATGATTTCATTCTTATGTATACATGTACTGATGTTTCCTTTCTATATTTTATTATCCCATACTAATCTTTTTATGCACATACCAAGTTTTTGATTTTTTTTTCACAGGTCAAGGGAAGGGTACATGATATGATGATATTGTCGATGAAGTGTCAAGAAAGAATCCAGTTTCTATTTTAAATATGTTTCCGTTGATGGAAAAAATGAATAGTATATTTTATGTAACCACTTTGTTTAAATGTGGAATGTAATGCACGTTTTATGATCTAATTCTCTAAAACTCTAAACCTGAAAAGATCCTCAACGTGTAATCTTGTAATAACTCAAGATTAATTAAGGTTTAAGGATGGGGCCTTATAGTTGGTATCAAAGGTCGGTTTAGACAACTTTAGGGATTAAGAGTTTTTGTTAGACACATGGTTAGTCCCTATATCTATTATTTCAGTTAAATCCTTGTTTTATAACTTTATTTTTTCAGGACAAGTAAAGTCAGTTACGAATGGAAGGAGGAGGATCTCATAAGACATTCCTATCTCTTCTTGATTACATGCTTGCAATAATTATTTCAAATTCATGTTTGGATGATTGTGAAACTTTTTCTAGCATACAACTCACTTGCAAGCAGTTGTTTGAGATATCAATCACCTCCTCTATACCTCGTTATCATCGTGGATCATGGGTTGTTTTTAGACAAACACTATTTTCACAATATTCTCATATTTTCAAGAAAGGTAAATATTATTAAGGTATTTTCAAATATTTTACCTTATCACATGAATTTGAAGCATATTATGATTTTAAAAATGGCGCTGAGGAAGGAGACCCTTGCGCAACCTATTTATATTTTCTTTTAAAATATAGTCTCACATCACATACTTATGTTATTTTAAAAGGAACAATAATAGAAAGTTTCAACTCAATTTCAGTTCGACAATTTTATAGAAATCATGTTTTATTAGATATTTTGTAATTATATGTCATACATGATTATTTTCCAAAACTATTTTTCTGTGAACACCCATATGACCCATGTTGTACGAGGTGTATTTGGATGGAGGAAGCAAATGATTTTGAAGGATCTCTAAATCATTGTTCTAATTCATGGGACTTCTACCTATGTGAACAAGATGACGATGAAACCGAGTGGACGCCATGATCAAGGTATGATGTTATTCATTTTGGGAATAGTTTTATTTTTTTTATGGTGGTGAAATAAGACTTCAAGAATTAAGATGTTGATATCGTAATGAATTTGGATGAAAATGAGAGTTATAAGGAAACTATTGATGGTAAAACATGTTAGGGTTATTTTTGGAGTTTAATAAAAAGGACAACACGTAGACCGTGTGACAACCCGTTGCGTCGGACAAAGCTGTGGGAATCGAACCCACAACCAAAGTGCAACTGGTATTTATCGCCTACCACTGGACTACGTGAAGTCCCTGGTTAGATTGACTAATTCTTTTTAGTTAGATGTTTTTAGGAATCAAGAGTAAGTTTATTTTTGGTTATCTATGTAAATGATTAACCTATCATCGAGGATATGTGATTAGGTTAATTACTTTTCAATATAAGAATTTAAGAGCAACTGATGTTATTTGGAGCTAAAAGTTAATTTGTAACTTCGAAGACTATGTGAATAAATCCTTCAAATATTTGCGTTTCAATCTTAGTTTGGTTTACTTTGAAGAATTTTATGGAAAAATTGTTTATCTAATTGTCCTCCTTGAACTTTGGGTTTTTGTTGGACAAATTTTGGAGATTAAGAATAGATTTTCTTTTTATAAAGGGTTATCCCTTTCTGGATTATATGATCTTGTACTAACCTTTTTGGTTTCAGTTTTGGTAAAATTCTAAAGACATGGGAATTATATAGTTCTCTTTTGTGGATTAGGTGGTTCTCTAGAAGTTTGTTATAGTACTCTTAATGTGAATAATTCTTCCTAAATACACGTCTTTTGGAGAAAATATGAGTTTGTGTAAGGCATCTAATAAAAGATGAAATTCATCACGATAAATGATTATGTTTCCTTATGAATAAATTCCTCAATAAAAATTATCTTAAAACAAAAATGTTGTCTATTAACTTTTCCTACTGGGGAATCGAATACCGTTTAACCCATAACAAGTTTGTGATTTTCTTGTGGTTAACTTTCTCTTAAACATGTTTTCTATCAGTCTCCATCAGAACATGACCCTATGTTTTCTCCCCCATGTCCATGTTTTCCTACATGGAATCCATGTATGGGTTAACTTAGGTGACCTCTGTACTTATCTTTCTTTATTTTAAAGTGATTGTTTTACCGACTCTTGTTCTGATGTGGGACTTTCAAGGATGTTTCCAAGCTTAATTTTAAAATTACGAGGACACAATTCCCAAAAGGGGGGAAGGAGGTAACACCCCAGGTAAATAAAAAATATGACATTTTTATATTTATCCATATTTGTGAATAAAATATTAATATTACTTTAAAGGGGATGCTATGCTCGATGGCGTACCCAACACGCAACAATGAGTTTCTTGGGGATCTTACGTTGCACTCTAATAATAAAATAATATTATATTAAATAGTAGTTAACGCCTAGCCGTTGTAATGGCGGGAATGAACAGAACTAACTACAAAATGATTATATATGTCTGTCAAATATTTTTAATCTTTACAATAAATTTTATAGGATTAATAATGCGAATGAATCCAATTTTTAAGCATAAACATTCTAATATTCTTTAAAAGGTCGATTAACCGTCTTTCAATGGAGAACCTCTTTTAAATCCACTTTTTAACAATTTTATGTGTTATATTTGACAAAATAAAATTCTTATTTAGAATCGGGCATCAAAATTTAATTTGTGTAATTTTTTGGTATTTTTCCGAAAAAGTTCAATTTTTAATGAATAGTGAAAAATGTTGTATTTTAATTCAAAACCTCTTTTAATCTAATTTATTTATATTATTAGATTATCTTTTTAATTGGTTTTAAAGTAAAATTAGAATATATTTTTACCATTTAATCCAATAGTGTTCATTGGAATTAATTTCACTTTGAAATCGAACTTAAACTGGTGTCAACCTTTTGATACATTTTGTTTCATTAAAACACGCTTTTTTTTACAGTGGGAATTAATTATTAAATTAATTAATGCAACTTATATTTTTTGAATTTTGTAAAATAGAAATAATTTTTGAATTCGGAATATCAAATATAATTTAGGGTAAACTTTTGGTAATTTTCTGAAAAACTTCATTTTTTATGAATAGTGAAACCACTAAGTGGTACTTCTAAAATTTGATTTTTCCATTTAAATGAAAATTTTCCATCTTTGTGTTTTGAATTTCAAAAATCCGACATACATGGTTGTCATTAAGAAGTAAAATGTGGTTCAATGGGATTAAAATAATTTTTTGGTGAATAGTAACTTATTATGTTTTTAATCGCGATTAGAGGTAATTAGCGTAGTTTAAGGTAAGAATAATGTTTTAATAAAATTAAATGACCTAGACACATGTCCTACCCTCATTGGATGTGTCATGGCCGACCAAGAAAATCCATGGGTCAACTTGGGGACCCCATGGAGCCACTTTGGTTGGAAAATGACATAAATATCTTTTTATTTAATGTTAAAGTAAAAATGACACAAACATGAGATGTTTTACTAAAACAATTTTTACATGGGGTTATACAAGTCATGTTTTTGACTATAAATAGTCATTGGAAATCTAAAAATATTTCCTACATCATAGTATTTTTTATATAATTTTTTAACATTAAATAAATTAAATTATTTATGACATTATGATGATGCAGTGATGACCTCATTATTTAACGATTTAAATAAAATGGAAAGATAATGTAAAATCTAAGATCTACACATGTAAAAAAGCTATTTTATGGGTGGATTTCGAACCCGTATCACATTATCCTCGAAACACATCAATGTGGGACCATTAAAATCCGAAAAGCATTCTAAAATAAAGTAACATTTCTTTACTTTCCAAGAGTGCCCCTCCTCTCCTCTTATAAAATTCCCCCACCTCTACCTACTTACCCACAATTCCAAAGCCTTTGGCTCAGAAAAACCCTGCCCATTGTGTCTCTCCACATAACTCTATAACTTCTTGAAGACTCACTTTGGGCATAAGTCTTCCCAAGGAAGCCTTTGGGCTCAAACCAAAAGGAGTTACCCGATATTAAGGTAATGTCTTCACTTGTGTCCTTTTGTTTTATTTTGCGTCTACAACCCCCTAAACTCTTTTTATTCATTCCTTTTGTAGAAACTATAGAGTCTTCAATATACTAGGATGTTGTTATAAGAATAATTAGAGATACACCTACACACACCTACATCTAATGGTTATGGAACATACTATTTCTGTGGATGGCGAATTTCTGCCTCACGAAACGATGATTGTTTATCACTCACATAACACCTTCAAAGGTGGCCATTAAGATGTCACTATATTTATATATGATATATAATATGTTTATGTTTTACTTAAGCTTCTTTATTTTTCTTTTGTGGCATAACATTATGGTTTCCATTGTGGGTAAACACGATAATTTCATTTTAGGAAGTGCAGACTACCACCCCCTCAAAGTGATTTGATTCATTAATTACATAGGTGGGACGTATAAAGGATGGAGTTATGATAATATATATGATTTTATACTGGAATTAGAATATACCTTTATTTCATTATTATTCCATTCCATGAAATAAAAAATAGAAATGAAAGTAGCGTTCATGCGTATGTACAGCCTACCGTCTCCATGAACGATGCATTTCGTTTTTTATATCCAAATGATATGGAGTAGTATATAATGAATATGTACTGGATATATATTTTATTTTTATCATTAATAATATTCTGGAAATTATTTACTTATATCTACATGGGCAATCATTTTTCAATCACGTTCATTTTTGACTCATGTACCAAACATCGGGAAAAACGTCTGATATGAAATAAAATTATTAAACAATTATTATAACATTATAATATGTGATATGAACTGAATAATAATCTCTAAATGAGGTCCTTTGGAAATTATAAAATGACCAAAGTTTGTTATTCATGAATATAACGAAATGAACAAGACAAGTCAGACTTGAGGTAAGGGATCCTACTCCTCTCTTTCTTTTTAAGTACACTCTTTTATGTCATTCCTTTTAAGATCATATTTCTTGTGATTGGGATGTTCTTTTATATTAATCTGACTGTAATTTTTATGTTCATATGATGAGAGACCCTGTTCTCTCTCATCAATCCATTTTTTAAGTTTTATGTGGTGCCGTTAGGCTGCAGAATTTTTATAAGAGATCTAACCACTCTATTTCTTTTTAAGTACACTCCTTTATGTCACTTCTTTCAAGCTCCTATTTGTTATGATGGGGGAAGTTATTTTATATTACTCATTCTGTAAATTTTATTTTAATATGATGAGAGACCCTATTTTATCTCATCAATCCATTTTTGGATGTTTTAAGTGGCATCGTTAGGCTACCGTGTTTTCTTAAGGGATTTTTCATCTCACTTTTATTCCCGTGGGATTTATGCTACATTTGCCACAATTTCCTTTGAGTAGTGTATGTAATTCAAATTTTTTTACTCATTGAGTAATATACATTCATTTATGAGTATTTACATCAATGTTGTATTGTCTTTCTTTCACAGGGTGTATGTTTCGAAAGTAACCCAAGTCGGTAAGGGAACCTTTCACCCTCCTCTTTTCAAAAGACTTATTTTGTTATGACTTTTAGTTCACATACTATTATGTTGGGATATATTCCTCTATATCCTTATTGATGTAAATTTTATGTCTAAGTGATGAGATACCCTTTTTATCTTTGTTCAACTCTTTTTCTGAATTTTGAAGTGACGTCGTTAGACTGTCAAATTTTTGCAAGGGAACTTCTTAACCCACTTTTGATTCTTTGGGATAAAATTTTACTCCTTGAATATGTAATTATATGAATATGTGTGGATTTCCTATGATTGTTTTACACTTAATATCCACTTATATTTTGTGTATTCTTTTATCACACATAATTATGTAATTGTTTTATCCTTAATCCCAGGATATCGTCTTTGTATGGGACTTCATCTCAATCTCCTTTCATTGAGGCATATTTTGTTTTATACACATCCTACTTTTATATGGTGTATAAACCCCTTTGACTTTTACGTTTATCCGAAAGGAATCTTTTTTATACAAATCATTTTAATAAACGACAAAAGGGAATGTTTTTGTCATACGTATGCGGCGACAACGACTTCTCCACCGCCGTGACCATTATTTGAGTTTCGGCTTCCTCTACATGACATACCTTCTTTTTAAAAGAAAAATAAATACCATGTTTTATTTTTCATTTATTTTGGTATTGAAAATGGTTTTCATAAGGTTTTTTATATCAATGTGTTTTATTGATATCTTGTGATTGAAATGTGGAAATGTTATGTTTCCTTTATTCATGTATTATGTGGTAAGATTATGTTATGGTTCTTGGGAATTGTTATGAAGACGGGTGGTTTCGTAATAAACTAAGGGCGGGTGAGCCCGATATAGTTCTCCAATGCATTGGGTAACGCGAAGGAGTGAAACGTTAAGGTTTCTCCGAAGAGATTTAGGGAATATACTGTGATGGGTATTCTAAACGTAACCAAGAGGGTTACTCTCTATGTAAGAATGATATGAATGCCTCAATTTACCTTTATGTCTTATGATTTCTATGATTTATTCATGATTTTATGAGTTATGTTAAAGTGATTATTTTTTATGGGTAATTTATTATTTCATTCTTATGTATACAAGTACTCATGTTTCCTTTCCATATTTTATTATCCCTTACTAAGCTTTTTATGCTCATACCACGTTTTTGAAATGTTTTTCACAGGTCAAGGGAAGGGTACATGATATGATAATAGTGTCAAGGAAGTTTCAAGAAAGAATCCATGTTCTATTTGAAATATGTTTCCATTGATGGTAAAAATGAATACTATCTTTTATGTAACCACTTTGTTTAAATGTTGAATGTAATGAAAGTTTTATGATCTAATTCTCTAAAACTCTAAACCTGAAAATATCCTCAATGTGTAATCTTGTAATAACTCAAGATTAAGTAAGGTTTAAGGCTGGGGCCTTATAATTTAAGGGTTACATACCATAAACTTGTGGTACTAAAACTATGATGGTATTTAGAGTGAACCATGATTACTATAATAGTTTTGGGAGTGATCAAATTCCCTTACCAAGAATGGCCTAAGAGTGGGGATTGGGGTGTGTCCCACCTAGCACGTGTATCCCCCCTAAAGTGCCTTGATATGTTTGGGAAATAATCCTTTACTTATAGGGAATGATATTATATGATTACTTATATTCTTTATATTGTACATCTTATAACTATGTTATGTTTTCAGGCCTTATGATACAGAAACCATTATCATACATATTATATTAACATCAAATATTTATTCCATGATTCATGTTTAGGATCTTTGATATGTATAGTATGATCTTATAATGGTATTATCATCTTCTCATACCATTATCCTTATGTACGTATTAAAAATTTCCATTGATTACCCTTAAAATATATCTAAGCTCACCCCTTTATTATGTTTCATTTTAACATGTTATAAACAAGGTTTATAAGAAGTACAAAAGGGGAAGATATTTTTGAAACCCATTGAAGATATTTCACCAAGTTACAATATTTTTTTCTATGATTCCAAATACAATAAAAAATGATGGTCCTTAAGAATTTATTATTGTAATGTACTAAATATTCATTTAAAATGTTGTAATATCAGTGTATATTAGGTCTGGGTCACTATAGTTAGTATTAAATGAATGGTTTAGTGAACCATTGTAAACTAGGATGCAAAAACATTAGTGATACCCCATGGGATATTTATAATGATATGTCTAGGTATGTCTCTAAGGATAAGCCTACGGTATCATAGATTTAGTATAAGGTGTTATAATCTACACATCTTATTAGTGATTTTTTATGATTATTTAGTTTTACACTATTATAAGTTCTTCTCATAATATGATTTTAGGTTGTATTCAATGGGCTGAATAACGAGGAACGAAGTTAAATTTTATTATGACAGAAAATTTGTTGATGAAAAGTAAAATGGGGTAATCTTTAGATTAAATTATGGTGAGATAAGGCCAAATCTATTTTCATATAAGGTGATTAAAAATGTGTACCATAACCATGTCTAATACTCATAAAAAATATGTGTAAAGTGTTTGTAGAGATTTATGTTAATAGACACCATCTAGGAAAGAATATTTAGTTTCATTTGTGTCAATAATGTGGAAGGAATCTCCCGAGTGAATATCATAGAGTAAAATTAATATGTATTGACATTGAGAAATAAGGGTATAAAGAAAGTAACATAAAATTAAAAATGAAGAGTTATATTAACACAACAGATTGGAATAATGGACTCCCTAATATGTAATCAATAGTTTATTTATATAAAATATGGAATGAATGGGAATTTTGTAAAGTGACTTCCAAAGATTATTTCTCATGAAGAGAATCATCATGGTGGTACATGTATTTTTTATATTATTGAGGATGATTATATTATAGGTGAAGTGTTAATGAAAAAAAGTATTGTGTAATAGGATGAGGTGGAATTATTGTTGGCATAAGGATGATATATTAGAATTGTTTACATAATTGGATTAGTAAATTAAGAATTGTGAAATATATACAGATTTTTCAGTTTATATTTTTTTACTATGGATATACAAGAATATGGTGAACGGTTCTGAAGGACTAACAATGTGATTTAATGGAAATATGATATTAATGAAAAATGTATGATTAATGGGAAGATAACCATTAATATTTTCATGATGTTAAAATAATAATGTTTGGATAATTATATATTAGATATGAATGATTAATTTGGAAGCTACTAATTACTTTGGAACTAATTAAGGTTTTGTTGACAATATGGTCTTTGTTAACATGAATGGGTTTTATATTTTTTTAGATTTAACTAATATGTCAAATAATCTGAATATAAATAAAGAATAAAAGTTTTCAACAATGTTTTGTGGTAATTCAGGTAATTAACATGTTTCCAGAGAATACAAGATAAATATATTCACAAGGTTTGAATATGAAAAGCAATGAATACCTTATTATATATGGGGGATCAATGTTAAATAAATTTTGAGACAATTAGTGACCAAATATATATTGTTTTGAACATTTATCTCTAAAAATGGTTAAAAGGTTAACTATTTGTGGAGTAGTTCATGTTAAACATCATATAAGTTCATAATGATTAAAGTAATATCTCTCTATATGAGGATTTCTACATATTTGAGAACCTGTTCTAAATTATGTATTTAGATAGTGGTAGATTGAATGAAATATAATTATATTTTCAAATCTCATGATTTTCTAATGCTTTAAGAATGAAAAATTTACCTTCATTTCATATAATTAGAGTTGAAGTGGAAATTGATAAAGGTACAACAAAGGATAGGATTGTTCAAAAACCATTTAATTATATTTTTTCATGAAAATTTTTCAACTATAGGAAAAAATGGTCTTGAAATAAAATATTGTCCTATTTTCATCATTTGTATGGTATCAATGACCATTTTTAAGCCTATTTGGGTTACGGATTTATAAATGAAAAATTTCTCCTGACCATGTTCTCTATCACTCTCCATCATAACATTATAGTTAGATTTATATTATATATATATGTTTTCACATTCAAACATTGTTCTCTTATGTGGAAACTAAGTAATGAGTCACATTGGGTAAACATTATGGCTCTAAATTTCCCTTTGAAATGATTTTTTTATATTCAATTATAGGATCTGGGTTTCTAATAAAGGAACATTCAAGTATTAAACCTTTGATTACATAGTCAAATTTTGAGAGAGAAATTCATTTTATGGGGGGTAGACTATAATACCTCGTGATTTTGTGATTTTCATTCAAATTAAATATGTATTTTTTGTACTTTAAATTTGAAAAAACATTAAATATATCATGTTTTATATGAAATCAATAAATATTACTTGAATTTCACACAACACCATGATAATTTTTTATACACACAACACTTAGATTTGCTTTTTGTTCATGAAAAACTATGTTTGGATTATGTAACACACTATAATGAGTTACTTCAATATCATGTGTTACAGATCAGACCCTGTTTTACCAAACTATAATATATTATTAATAATTTAAAATATTATTTTAGTTATCACATAGCCATTAGATTGGATGTTAAATATAAGATAAAATATTATATGAAAATATGTTTTACACATGTATTGAAAATTACTCCTTTTTTATTAATTAATTATAAATTAATGGAATAAATATTTTAAAATAAATAAATTACATTCTAAAGAAAACTATTTCTCTGTGTTCAAAGACCATTTTATCTATATAAATATAAAAAATCACTTTTGATGTATGTTTTTAATGGAAATTAAATATTATAAATTCAAATATTATTTACAGACATCTTATATATTTAATAGACATATGATAAGAACAAATCTAATTGTATTAATAAAAAGTGTTATATTTCAGAAAGGTATTTTTACCACCATTTTTTAGAGAAAATATTTTAAATATATTTTTTTAGACTTTTATAATTTAATATGAAAAAATAAACATATTTTTTTGGAATTTTAATATCCAAATTTATGTTGGGTGAATTTTTGGTATTTTTTGTGATGTTTCATTTTTTGTTGAATAGTGAAAACCTTGAATATTAAATGAAAAATTATTTTTCATCTAATTTATTTATATAGTTAAATTATATTCTATATTGTTTTTAAATTATATTTACATAAAATATAAATCTAATAGTAAATTTTTTTACTTGGAATTTATTTCCCATTGAAATTGGATATAAAAACAATTAAATATTTTATACATTTATACATTAATAACCTATTGGTTTCTCTCATCCGTGGCATTATTTTTTTAAATTAATTTTATCACTTATCTGGATTCAAATTTGAAATATTTATTAAATATATGGATTCATAATAATTTATATTTTATAATAAATTCTTCTTAATATTTGACAAAAATTTTATTGAATGTAATTAAAATTAATTAGAGCGATTAAGGTATGAATGAGTTTACATAGTGATTAAACATTAAAATAACGGAAAACAAACCATAGAATCATGTAAAAATCAATTTAATAGTCATATATAGACAATCTATTCCATTTTATAGAAATTTTAAAATTATTGGAGGCACGTGATATAAGGGAGACCTCTCAATATTGCTTACCTTTTTATATTTACTAGAATGCCACTCCCCCTATTAAAGTGCAGCCACCACCTCAATTTTTCACCCCACTGAATAACATTGTCTCAGCCAAACCATATAAAAATATCCTCTCAAATTTCCTCTATTAATCCTATAATAATCCATTTGGATATAATCCCAACTAAGGAATCCCATGGGTGAAAACCAAGAGAAGTTACCCTAAGAAGAGGTTACATCCATCAAAAAACACATTTGTTTTATTTTCTTTTTCCACACCTCAATTATTTATTTTAAATAATGATATAATAACATTTTTATCCTAAATATATTGGTATTTTTATTATATGGTATATACCTACACATATTCATTCTTCTATGAAATGGGTAACAAACATATCGTTCATGTGTAGGACGGACTAACGCCTTGTGAAGTGGTGTTATTGGTTTTTCCATTACCACCTATCATTGATTCAAATTATGATAGATATAATATTTATACAATATATATTTAAAATTTATGATGTAATTATTTTTATTTAATTATTATGTAAAAAATACCTTCATGATTTACAATATATGTAAATATGATAACAATATTTATGGATGTGCAGACTACTTCTTCCTAAAAGCATTGTAATTCATTCAGAACATCCAAAAAAGTATTACAGATGGGTTTAGTAATTTCATATGATATTTTTTAAATAAAAACTATTCTTTAATAACAATATATATATATATATATATATGTCATTTACTTTGTTTCTTTCAACTTGATAAGAAAATAAAATAACATTCATACGTACGTATGGCCTACTATCTCCATGATTGGTGTATACCATTTAATATTTCTATAATGTATATATTATTATAAATAATATTATACTAAATATATATGATATTTATATCTTGTTTTATATTATATAAAAAATCAAATCACAAACTACGTAGGAGGGTCAAGAATATAAAGTAAAAGCCTATTCAAAAAAAAGTTGACATTACCCAAAACAACACATTAACATGGAATTGATAATAAAAAGGTAATATAAAGGAATAATAATATAATATATGATATTAGATACATGAATAAGTTCTTATATATATATAAACTTATATTTATTATAAGGGTTTTGAATGTGTATGTATAAATCCATGACATAAGGTAATGGTTTTTTCAATCTCACTTTTATTTATGTTGGACTTTGTACTTATTCACCACTCATTTCATTTTTTTGTGTTGTATATAATCAAAATTAAAGTAAACTATTATTATTATAATTACATTTATGGCTCTTTATATATCAATTTTATGAAATTTCTTTCATGGAGTTTATGGATCAAAATTAACCAAATCAGTAAGGTGATTTTTTTCTCAATTTTCCTTCTTTGAGATACATTCCGTGTTATGAAACATTATTTTCTAGGGCTTATATACCTTCCTTTGAAAAATTTTATCATGAATATAATTATTTTATGGATATTTTAAGCTTCATGTAATTTTATTCTCTCACGGGTATTATTATTCAATTTTTCCAAAGTGGAAACACTTTATTGTGGCAATCTCATCATTTATGAGGAATATTTATGATTATGCTTCCATTGATGGAATATAATGATCTATATCCCCAATTTTTTCATTTAATTCTAATATATTCTTGTTATTAATGATATATTTAAGTAATGGTCCCATTTTTACACACTTTTTACTTATGATAATTAATAATATGTTTAAAAGAAAATATTATATTATTTATTTTTTTGGTTCAAAATTTGTGTTCTTCCAAAACAATTATTTGTATCAAGGTTTCCAAAAATAATTATAATACATGATTATGTTCATTAAAATAATATGTTTACCATGTTTTACAGCCTTAAATTATTTATTAAAAAATTATTCTTCTTAAAGTTTTCGAATCGAGGCACTTTTCAAAACATTCTACGACATGAAGGGAATTTTGATCATGATCGTGTTAATACATTGTCAAGGAAATACAACATTTTATGATTAATTTACTATTTTAAAAAATATATATTTATGAAAAATGTTTTCCAAATATTAAGTACATTCATTTTTTATTAATTTTTTTGAAAAAAAATATTTTAAAAAGGTTTAATGTTCAAGAAGTGTTTTAACTGATTTTCAAAGAATTCTCTATGTGTTTTAAATGATATTTTCAGTAAAAAAGTTTTATAAATGTTTTAGAGATTCATTAATTCATTTTTAAATGTTATTTTTAATCAAATAGTTTGTAAAATTCATCGATTCAAACTTTATCTGTTTTTAATGATATTTTCAAACATATGGTTTTCAAATCATTTTCAAGATTCATTTATATGATTTTAAATTTATATTAGATATATTTGTTTTTCTAAAGAAAAATTTATATTTTTTAGAGGTTATATTCATTGATAATGGGTTTAAAAAGGTTTTATATTTTAAAATTAATTTTTCAAATAAGAAAGGATATTTTCCTCAAGAAATGTTTTATAATATTTTCAAACCTTCCAATATTAGTCTTTCAAATTTTTCAATAATATAGATAGTGAAAATGATTCATTTTTTAAATTGTGATATTCAGGAAAATATTATTTTCCATGACAAATATTCTATGTGATCTTTCAATATCCATCTCTATCTATGATGAAATCCTTTGATATATGTTATTGTATAATTGTGATATGAACCGAGGTTATTAATATTTCTCTTTATTTTAATGGTTTACATTTAAGATGGAATGGGTTTTATGAAACCAATATAACATCCACCTGTTACACCATTATAAAATAATTATTATACTCTCTTCCTTTAAAGGGTTATTGTATGATGAAATTATTATTAAATTTGTATTTTTTCTACAGGTTATGATATGATAATGTTTTCTTTGATACCCACTTCATTTATTGGGATATGATATGATTATTTATAACTTGAGGAACACATATGTATGATATCATTACTTGATGGGTGGGACCTATATCTCCTAAAATACATAGGGTAAAGATTTATATATAACAACATAGATATGGCTAGAACATTGAGTGAGCACATTTTAGTAATGGACTTTGTTTGATAATGTGGTCTTAGTTATGAACCCTGACTACTAAGATAGTATTTGGACTCAACCATTACTTATAAGATGGATTGGGGAGTGAACCCATTGCACTACATGTAAAGGGATGTGACTGGGTATAGTGGGTTTTCCCACCTCGTATTAATAACCCCTTTGAAGATCCCTAATAGATTTTTACAATAGTCTATTACTTACTGGGAAATATTTTATATCTTTTATATATACCAAAAATTCTGTTATGTTATGGTTTCATTGATTATTATATTTATTACCTTATGAATCATGCCTTATTAAGTTCTAGTGTTTATTCAATATATTATGATTATTATCTCTGATATTCAAGGTTTATATTTTAATGTTATTATCGTATTCTCATACCCTTATGATCTTATTATGATTATATATATATATATATATTATTAAACTTATTATTCATTTGAGATGACCATTTTATTAGGTTTTCTTTTCATTGCTTATTAATAAAGGATTTAAGTAAAATTACTAAAGGATACGATATTTGTGGGAAAAATTTATGATTTCTCACCATGTCTGATGATTTTGTTACATGTTTTCAAAAAATAAAATTATTAATTTCCTTGGTCATGTAATTTTTCAATGTAATGAAAATTAATCTAGAATGATTTAATATAGATTTATGGTAATCCTAGATCTCTGTAGTATTAAAATAAAAAAAATACAAAATATGTAGGGTTTTATATTTTTTTCTCAAAGAATAACTAAAGGATATATCATAAGAATTATCAATAAGATGAGAAATTATATTATTTTGGATATTAATATTTTAATAAAGAGACTTTTTTTACAAAATGGGGTCAAATGTTGTAAAATATAGGAGAAGGTTAAAGGGTAAGAATAAAAAAAATGAATGATATAGGTGAAGAATATAAAATGATAAAATGGTCCTTTAAGGAAATGAGTTGTTATTTTACATTATAATATAACAGAACAATATGGGTTCTCATTATTTTAATGAAAAATTTTAGATGATCTTCATTATTAGAATAATTTTATATAGTTTTCACTTTTCATCAAATAAGGAATAAAAATGTTTTCTTTAGTCAGATATAATTCATGGTAGGAATAGTTTTGAGAATACAAACCATGTATTATCCCCAAAATAAATGAAAAATAAAATTGATATATATATATATGTAAGGATAATATATATAATGTAGATGAATATATGAGAAGAGGATTGAAGATAAAGGTGAAAATTAAAGGGAAAAGTAACTCAATGGTAATGAGGGTGGTTAAGAAGATCTAAATTAATGGTTTAAAATATCCTTGATGAAATCCAAAATCAAAATAATAGGAAATAAAAAAAATTAAAAAAGAAGAAAAGATAAATATGGAGGTAACATGAGATAATGTATAATTATATTTTCAAATAGATAATATAACTTTTGGTGGGATGAGAAATATGGAAAAGGATGGAAAATCAAAATTAAATAGAATATAAATTGCATTTAAAAATGTCATACTTTAATAGGGATGAATTTCATCGAGGAAGATTATTTGAATAAAATGTGTCTCTTTCCAAGAGAAAAATATTAAGTTCAATATAAAATATATTGTTGGAATAAACCAATAATTAATGTAATTTTTTAAAATTACCATTATAACTATATTAATGGCGGTATTATTTAATGAATCCCTTAGAGTGTTGTAATCATTATATTTAAAAATCCATGTACAGTAGATCATGAGATGGATATTTAAATACCATATTTTTTAGGAATGTTGTAAAAAATGATATCATTGACTAATACGTACTACAAAAAATGTAACATGTACTGAACACAAATCATATCTAAATTAATCAAAATTAAAATAAAAAACCTTACCTTATTTCATGATTCATTCTATGTCGGCACTTAAAATTGTAGAGAGTGTGATCAATATCTTGAATGGTTTAGTAATTTTTAATCAGTTTTTATAACATAATGACAGTTTAGGATTATGTATTTGAATGTATATTCAAGGATTGTTAAATTTGGAAGAGTTTCAAGAAGAAAAAAATTTAGTTTTATTAAGAATGACAGTTGAGAGGCCCGTTTTTTCAGTGGATAAATAGAATATTTTTGTATATAACCATTACATATCAATGATTTAAGGAAACTACACCTGGGATAATGGCCCAAAAGAGGTCCATAATTGAGTGAGGTAGGACAGTTTTGATAAATCATTGACCATGAATTTTTACATATGTATAAATAATGTTTAGATCCATTTTAACATATTTTTTACACAACCATTTTGGATTTTACCTTATTAATTAGTTTTAAAATCATAAGTTTGTTTTTTATAAAAATATAAGATGTGACAAAATAAAAAATTTAGTGTTTTGAACCTCTATTTATCCTCTATTTTATCAAATTAAAAATATAAATATGTAGAATTTAAATTTGTAATTAAAAAAATAGGATTTGTAAAAATATTTTTTTTGAATATAATTTTTAACCCCTGATTATTTATGATCTAATAAAACTCTAATAAAAAATTAAATAATTCATATTTATTAATATTTGTGTAAAACTAATATAAGATTAAATATATAAATTATATAAATTTATTATATTTGATAAAAATAACCCAATATTATAACATATATAATTAGAAGTATCCCTTTCACTATTCTTAGGGTTATTCACATTATTATTAGTAATAATAGTATAAATACTCAAAATGAAATTATCCTAATTAGATAATATTAAAATCATTTTCTTAAATAGGAAATATATTTTTTATATTGTAGTCTAATAACTATGAAAAAAATTTAGCATTGTTTCTTAAAATAGAAATTGGGGTAAAATATAACTTAAATTTCCCCAATAAATAACATGGGATTTATAAAACATCATGGTTTTTTTGAATTATTTATTTTATTATATAAAAATATTTTTATTATATAAGATGTTTCCAAAACCTGAAAATATGTTCTTATATTATGATAAAATGAAAAGGTGATTGTTTTTTAAAAATCATTATTTTTCTTATTATTTGGAAATTAATAAATTGTATTAAAAAAATCCCAAAATTTTATCTTAAGACAATTTTAATATTTCGCATCCAAAAATGTATTTCATTTTATTAAATTTTTTTTCTAAAAAATTAGATTTTATGGTTTAAATAAAATCATAAAATGTAAATGAGAACTAATTTTTTGTTCAATGACTATTCAAAGAATTGACCATTTATATTATTATTTTCAAAAAATTACAATTAATATTGATGTTTATATATTAGTTATAAGTGGAATATACCTTATCTAATAAATTTTTTTTTCTTAAAAAAAATCACAGAAGAATATAATTTTATAAAAAAATTAATTTTAATCATATTGTGGTCATATTATTTATCTTGTTACACTTATTGAATATAATTAGTTTATAAAATGATCCTTACATCAATATAAATTTCGTATTTTGGTTACCTATATTTTTAATATTCAAATTAAGGAAAATAATTATAAAAAATAAATAATTTTTTGGTATATTTTTTGGTTCGATGTTGCATATGAGTAAAACATTTTAAAGAATTCCATTTTTATAGGAAATATAATATATGATATTGGGGTGCTACAATAATGGAAAAATTAACATATTGTAATAGTTTAGCATCCTTCCAATAGACATAATAGGTAAATATACGTTGTTTGTAATCTAATTTATTCATTATTCTCTTCAATTAATTGGATAAAACATTCATCTTACCACTTATTGTGGTGTCTTCCATTAAATACAACTTCGTCCCAACCTTCTTATCTTTTGAAGAGTATTTTATATGATATAAAAAAATACATAGACATCATTTAATAATTAACAATGGCTAGGGAAAGAAAATATATCAATTTGGGGGGACACTCTATCCTCTAAATAAAACCAATAAAAATTTCACCCACTTTTATGTTATTTGAATAAGTATTTTTTGGACATATAATTATTGTTATGTTACTTGAAAAGATTATATCTTATGAAATGTATAAAATTAATGGAACATATGGAAATTTTTATTGTTACATGTTTTTGATCCAATATAAAAAATACTATAATTTATATTTATTCTAATTTTCATGATCCATATATTTTCGTCTAATAAAATTATTATCAACTACAAATGGAATTGGATGATGATAATTCATATCATGTAGTGTATCTTGTACTTATTACAACTTATTAAATTTTACTAACACATATATGTTTTAAATAATTACACCAACCTCATGATAATTACCCCTAATATAATCAAGATGTCATAAAAAGTCATGAAATATATTCATAATCATGAAATTGTCATTGAATTATTATATTATATCATAGAAAAATAAACATGAATGTATGAATTGTTCTTATATCTTATGGGAGAGTTAAAATTTGAATCTCTCACTATTAAACTTTTCATGATATTTATCATGTAAAATCTACAAATTAAGATTGTCTTTTCCCCGGATTAAATTTATGAAACCTCTGAATTCCTCTTCAAAATAGTATTTTCCATTCTAATGAAATATTCCCATGAGATATAATAGAACATACTATATTATTGCTCCATCTTCTCAATTCATCTTCTTATTATTAGTAAAAATTTTCTAAATCATAATATCTCACCTAAAAATATACAATAATTTATATAAGAACTTTTATTTTGAAAAATATAGTGAATGGGGGACTTTAATATTAAACATCGTTAAACTTAAGGTTTGTAGCATATTTACTTTTGAACATTATCTCCTTTGGGGAGAGGCCCATAAGGGGTGGAGCGTGAGCGAGACTTGCCTTGGTGTCTAGGTTTTCCCAGCCACCGCCTCTCCTTCCTCCCTCCCTTCTCATCTTCCAGCGGGATAGGGTTTTTGCCGCTCTTCTCCTTCATCTCCTCCCCTCCTTTTAATGTTTCTTATTTTTTTGTGTTTGGATCTAACTTCACTCAGATCAGCGACATGGCCAGGATCCATGTCGGCGAGCAACCCCCTTCGGCGGAGCAACACATGTTTTCCTGATCGACAGAGTGACGTGTGCGGTCCGGAGCGACCGAGAGACACTATCTCTGTCAGTGGACCCTTCAACGGAGTAATGCTCGCGGTTTCGCCTGGGTAGATCACCACATTTTAGTCATATGGCTTCAATTGATTTTGTATGAGGTATATTAATTGTTTCCGTTTCACAGTGTTTTGTTTTTGGTTGTTTTTTTTTCTAAATCTGTGATTTGCAAATCTTGTGTGTTGTTTGGTTCCTTCTTGATTTGGATTTTTTGATTTTTCTGATTTCAGATGGATGGAGGATGATGGAAGTTGTTTGAAACCTCATTGTGATGTTTTTATGTTTGTTTTTGACAATGGAAATGATTCTTTCAAGAGGGATCTGGATTTACGGTAATGTGATGGCGATGAGGGGTGGACTTCGAATCCAGGAGTGTGCGAATCCAGTAGTGTGCCTTGAGGATGAGAATTTGAAATCTAAATTTCTATTTTGATGTTTTGGGGTGGATTTTGGAGACTATTTGAAATGTTTGAAATTTGGTCTTTTGGTGTTTGAAATTTAGCATCATGTATTGTGAGGTTCCCACTCACCCTTAAAGTGATTTATTCAGAAAATGAAAAAAAGTGATTTCAACAGTAGCAGATTTCCTTTAATGATTCTGATTTTTTAAGATATTTAATTCACTAAAAATGTCAAAAAAATAAACATCTCTGATTAATAAATATTCTATTAATATTTGATAGATTCATGTAATTTAATTTATTAACTTTATTTATTGTAGTATGAAACTCAGTGTTATTATAATGAGTTATAATTAAAATAAAAAATAATGTCTCTTGGAATTTTCAAATACTCTAACTTCTATAGAAGTCACACAGTTACATATGGTTTTTCCTTTTTCTCTAACATGTGTCAAATGCATAAAACCTTTAGTCCCTTAATAAATTATATATTATTTCAACGAATTCAGTGAACATCACCCATTGGTCCTAAAAAAATTCAAACAGTGAAATGATGAATCTTATTTACACAACATAATTTCTAATCCCCTTATTTTTTTATCATCAGAACATACACCATTTATAAATTTCCATATCCTCGAATATTACTATTTTTTATTTTCTCATATTTTAGTCCTACTCATTTTTCAAATAGTTTTACATATGAAATTAATAATTTAAACATATTTTTATGAATCCATAATGCTATTATATTTTATTATGTATCTCTCTTCATATAAATTAAAACTCATCAACATCTTGTGATACATGCAACCCCGATTCTATATTAACAATAATATTATAAAAAATTATATAATAGATGTTAAATTAAGGGAGTGAATATAAATAAACACATTTTGAAAATTAAAATAAGTATAAAGGTTTTTAATTATAAAAGTATATTTACCAATAGGTACTTATGTTTTGTTAATGTAATTATATGCTATAAAAATATATATTTTTCCTCAGAAATTGATTTTATTGAATTTTTAAGAACATATTATATATAATTTTTTGAATATTTAGGCAATATATTTTTTAAAATTAAATTATTTTTTAAAAATATAATTTATAAATTTTATTACTGTCTATTTTTTTAAATAAAGAGATATATTTTTAGATAATTAATGGAACATATTTTTTTGTTGAAAACTGTTTTTTCATTTAAAGTATTTTAAATGTTAAATTATATTTTATAAGGATTTTAAAAATATATTTTGTAAATTTATATAATTAACAATGAAATCGAGGTTATTCATAATAATTTTATTTTGAATTTTTTATAAAAACATTTTATACTTTTGAGGAGATTTGTTTCCTTGAAATTTTCTTTTTGTCAGGTTTTTTATGTTTAACTTTATATATATTTTTCCACTAATGTGAATTAAATTTTATAAAATATATTCCATTTATTGAATTAAGGTAATTAATATTTTTTAATATGTTATATATAATTCTTTTCAAAAATAATTACCAAAACAGTAAAAATTTGGTAATAATATCAAGGTTTTATCGTGTTTTCTATGGAGTTAAACAAGTAAATAAGGGTGATTTTTAAAATTATATATGTCTAAATCATATAATGATGACATATATAATCATTATAATATAAATCCATATAAAATCTGTCAATTTTGAAGAATTTTGATTGAGTATGAAATTATTATATTTTAATCTTCTAGGAAATTCTAAATTTGATCTCTCCACAACTTATAATATAACACATGTCGCTTCTCTTCATTAATCATCTATGTACCATCTCTATTTACCAATCCCAACAAAATTATATTCTCATATTAAATTTATATAATTTCTAGGTTCCATTTTTCTTAATATTCCGTTCCATGAATCCTAATGAAATTATGTAAAGGATAACAACTGAAGGACATGTAATCATTGTACCCAAACTATTTCAAATTATTTCATTCTTACGCCTCATTCAAATTTGTGGAATTCATCGTAAAATTATAAATTAAATACCATAAATATAATAATATTTTATTAGGTTGACTTAACCTCCATTAGTCACCTATTTCATCAAATGAGATGTGAATGTATCCCTCATGTGTACGTAGGAACTATCGCCTCCACATAGTGACACAATTAACTTTCCACCACCATATGTTAGGGATGTTTATTATATAGGGCTTAATGGTTATATATTACATTTATTAATTAAAAGTTATTTCATACTTATAATATAAAATATAACTTCTTACCTTCCCATCAATTGGAAAATAAATACATCGCTATTTCCTAGGTGCAGACTACCACCACCACAAAACGATTTAATTTATTTTTCAATGTTTTTTGAAATATATAAATAATAATATATTTAATGAATACATATTGTAAATAATAAATAATAATGATTCTATAATATTTTTATTATTATTAACCTTTATTGACTTCCATCAATCAAAATTTCAAAGCTGAAATCATTTTTTTCATACAGCCTACCATCTCCATGAAAAGTGCAATTAATATTTCTATCTCTTCCATTAATGGATGTATAAAATTATATATAAAATGAATATATATGTTATTTATATCATTAATTAATTTATATATATTATTTAATAAAGATAAAAGTACAAGGAATAGAACTTCAAAACAAAAATTCCCAAGAAAAACATAAAGAATCAACAACTCTAAAAATATTTTTAATAAGAAATTATTTTCAAAGGCTATTGAAATTTTATTTTGGATAATGTTGGATATTTAAAGTATATAAAAGAAAATTTCATAAAACTATAAAATAATTCAATTCATTATATATGACGTGAGAATTATTTTAAATCAAGTCAAACTCAAGAGAGGGGAATAGGTTATAATCTCGTTATTTATCATGATTATTGATGATTAATTTTCTATGATGATTTATTATAAACTATCTATAAATAATCCAATTAATTTCATTACTATATGTTTATATTGAGATGTTTTATATTTTTATTTCATTTTTTTCTCTATAAGAACTCAAGATACTGAAAGAGTGTTATTAAGAAAAACCAAATTTGTTTCTCACTTCAGTCAAAAAATCATTTTTCTTCCATATCCATGCAATATAAAAATATTTTCAATAATTTTATATATTATTATATTATTAATATTAAATTCTATTTTTACTCATGATTAACATTTTTTCAACATTATTTTAAAGAAATCATCATGTCGATTTCTGAATGAGGTACTTTTATCATTTTACATAAAATGTGAAAAAATAAATTTTGTTAATGTACATGAAATGAAACAAATTATGACCATCATGACATATAAATTATATACTAGATAATTTATATTTTTCCATGATTAATTTTAAATGATTTTTTTCTTGAATATTTTGTTAATTTTTTAGATTTTAAATAAATGATTTAAAAGTGAAAATTGTATTGTCCTTGAGACTTATTATAGTGGCCTCTTAATAAAATTTTCAATCTATGTGAACATCATTTTATGTTAATTATTATGTAATTGGGTATATGATCCATTTATTCCAACCAATTTCTTTATATGGATGACTTATGATTATGAAGATTAATGGTTGATCATACAAAACCCATTTCTTTCCCATGTGTTTATGATGTTGTAAAGAACCCATTATGGAAGTAAATAATTTTTTATGGGATATGCTATAATGAAATGATGAAGATATAATGATAACCATTTTTTCATAGATTATTGAATGGTAATGTTTTTATAATCTTATGGTATACTTATGTATAATTATCATTATTTTAAGGTTAGAAACCTAATTATACATCCCTCCAGAGTATTGAGTAAATATGGATATCCCATGAGGTAATAATGACTAAAATAGGGAGGTAACCTAGTTTACTAAGGTAATCTTCCAACTATGATAGTCTTGGGAGAAAACTATGATTATGGATATGATGTAATGCACAGTAAAAAAATACACTGAAATAGTAATTGTAGTGATACTTGACAAAAGAAATGATTTTCAATATTTATGTTCATCCCAAATAGTAATGTTGTATTCCAATATTATTCTCACATGTATCATGTTATTTGATTCATTTATGATTAGAATCTTATGAACTGCCAAGATTTAATCATTGGCACAAGATTATGATCAATGAAATGTTGGTTATTTTTTAAATGATAAAATCAACTTCTCAAAAAAATTTGATCATATTATGAAAAACTAATCATTGATATCTCCCTTATTTACGCATATTGAAAATCTAAGATCATATTTTTATATGATTCACTCCACAATATATGAATAAATTTCATAATTAGGATATGTATAAATATGGAACTAGTAATGAGGAACTTACTAGGAGATGATTTGGATCTCATATAAACAAGACGTATTTGTATCTGTGTTTCTAAATAAAATCTACCAATATGGTGATGGAATGGATTGCATTGTTCTTTATTTGAATATTTATTTAATAAAAATTATTATATATGTCTGAAATATATGGGCCACCATAGCTGGTATCATATTATGGTTTAGTTACCTTTGGAAATAAGAATGAAAAATATTCAGTTAGATCCTATAAGATATTCTAATTTATATATGATATTCAAGGATATGGAAATGAAAGTAGTGTGGTTTTACTAGAGATACATCCAACTCTAGATAATAAAATTAGGTGTGGTTTTGGTATAGTTACATGATGGTATAATAACTATGAAATATATTCGCGGAGTATATATTGGCTATTATTACTGTGCATGGTAAGTGTTCTATCAATGTGTACCTAGTATGACACACCCATGAGATATTCATGGTCTATTTAAAAATTACTTTTCAAAACATTATAAGGGATTGATAAGATGTTGACCATATATTTCCATTTCTAAACCTATATTGTCATATATTTAAAAATGGTGTAATATTTTTTAAATCCTAGGAATTATTTTTGGACAATTAATCAATAATATTAAGGATTTAAAATTGTAAGGATCACCATTTTTATTTTAGTAAGGTATTAATGAGTGAGTGATAAGATTGAGGTGGTTATAGGCATGCTCAAATATTGAAGTACCATAATTTACAATTTTTATATGAACTATTATATATCATGAGATGTCTTCTAGGAATATATATTCTTATACTCAATAAATAGATATATAATTTGCAGTAATTTTTCTTTGTAGATTTCATATCAATTATTTGATTCTTCTATAATTAATGATTGTGGGAATATTGATAATAAAAATCTCAGTATTCTCAGCCTAGTTGAAATTTCCATTTTCTAAGGGATTGATTATATTTATTTACATAAATCCCACAAAAATTACTACTGTTGATAAAACAAAAATGATATTTTGAAACAACCTATCATCGGATACCTATTTTATGATTAATAAGATATTATAATGGAAATTACATCCATTATATGGGTATTTATTCCAATTAATCTTTTCATTGTTTACCTTATATGGTCAGGTGGAAAATCAATATTGAAGATATGGCAATTTTATAAGAGTTTGTTAATAATGTTCTAGAATAATGATTTAGCCTTACCTAAAATCCGAGAATTTGAGTTTTCAATATTATTTATACATGGGGTTACACTTATTTCAACGAATCTGTATATAATGGTCCCATTTTTGTTTCAGAAATTGAATAGTTAATATAAGAAAATATTGATTAGGGATTTTGATGGGAAACTACATCAACAATGGGTGAACCAATTCTTGTGGTTTGGAATAAAGATGGATTAATGTGACTATAAATTTAGAATTTAGAATTGAATAAAGTCAAAATAAAGAATAATTTTTATCTTTCACATTTTAGTTATTTTTCAATCAATTATAAGGAGGTCAATATTTTTTTAATATTTATCTTTGAGCTAGATAATATTAGTTGCGGGTATAAAGTGATGAAATACCAAAATATCATTTTATTCAACTATTTTAAACTATGAATTTATAGTTATTCAATTTGGTTTTACCAACATCCCCACTGTATTCATAGATTTAATAAATAGAGTATTGAGAGATTACCTCGATCTGTTTTTTGTCTCTTCTCCATGAGTAGGTAAGATTATGAAGATCACTTAATGGTCCTAAAAACACCATAAGGATGGATAAGATAGAACGATAATTTACCAATTGTGAATTTTGGATACAAAAAGATTAGTTTTGGGTATTATAGTATCGAAAGGGGGTATACAAGTTAATACATCCTAATGGAATATTATTTTACAATAGACCAGACTAACCATTATTGATGATATGTATAGTTATCTTATTTTGGAATGAAATTTTTGATGGTTTGACAGTAATATTTCACTAATTTTTAATCTACTCACCATGTTAACACAGACAGGATAAAATTTACTTTATTCTAATGAATGGGAGGGAAATTTAAAGGAACTATAGAAAAGTTTATTCATCACAATATTTATTACCCAATAATGCTATGGAAAAGGGCTTGTGATCTACAGTGACTCATAGATTATGGGAATAATATGTGGCCTTGGGAAAATTGATATGGTTATAGATTGGGAATCAGAAAAAATAATGGTTCATGAGAAAAACTACCCAACACCTTAATTGGAGTTAGATGTATTAATTTTTCATTATTGATATGGAGGCATAATATTCAAAGAGAAATATGAGATATATATAATGATCATAATCATTTAATGAATATTTTAACTCAGAATAAAATGAATATTCTCTATATAATATAGTTGAGTTTGATTAATGATTATAACAATGCATTATAATTCCACCCTATGAAAGAGTATAAGGTGAAAGATGCTCCGAGTTAAAAGAATCATGCTTGATTTTATATGATTATGGCCACAAAACATATAATATTTATTGATTAAAAATTGATGGATCATGAAATATTTAATGAAGGCTTATGTTTTTATGTTTCATTAATGATTTTTCAACCATCTATAAAAGTAATGAATTTATAAGTTAAAAGGAATATATATAACTAAAAAAGAATATGATAAATAATCCTGAAGTTAAACATTAATTATGATAGAATAAGAAGATTCAGAAACCATATATGTGTCCTATTAATATCATACATGAATAAAAATATATTTTATGAATCTCATAGTTCATAATTATCCATCCATCATTGATGTAGAATAATGTATAAAGATCTGAAAGAGTTTTTTGTGGGGAAACATGAGCAGGGATATTTTAGAGTTTTTGTATTTTGAATAGGTATATCATCATAGAAACCATTACCCATACCTGTATGAAAATGGGAAAACATAATCATTGGTTTTTTATCAAACTCCCCAAAACATCAAAAGGAAAAAATTCTATTATTGTTTTATTAAATAAACTAAAAAAATAATCTTATTTCATTGTTATTATAGAAAATTTCTTCATTGATTAAATCACTAGAATATAAATTATGGTGGTGTTGAGGTTTTATAAAGACCAAAAATTTATTATTAATAATCAAAATTAGTTGTTTTTCTAAATGTTCTATAGAATTATTTTTCTCAATATGGTCTCACTGGTGCATTTCAGTACTACTTAATATCATCAAATGGATTTTTATTTAAGGATTCCAATTCAAAAAAGGGTATACATTGAGATATTTTTCAATTTATTTAAAATGTGGTTTGAATAAACACCTTTTTATAGACGAGTTTTCCAGCAAAAAAATATTTCAAATAAGAATTCACATTGATCCTAATGATGACCTATATTAACCCCAAAATTTTGGGTTAAAGTTGGAGAAAAATACTATTTATACCTGATATAGCTAATGAAATGGGTGTGAATGTAAGATCCATTAAGAACACATCATATAAGCATAGAGTAAACAAATAATTATATTGAAAATCATAAGTGAAATATCAAATTTAAAATTTAAAATTATTTCTTCTTATTAACTTCTCCCTGAATAATGGTAATGATATTTCATAGGAAATTAAATCTATGTCATAGGAAAAGTTTCCCCTTCAAGATATTTTATTGATTAGGGATGGTAAAATATCAATTGGAGTTTCCAATGAACTTCTCTCATTATCATAATGGGTTATATCTATCTCTCGTGAGGAAGTACATACTTGATACTTCATATTTTCTAAACATATTGTTTTTACCAGTATATCATTATCTTTCATTTGAGTAAAAAATAATGAATTTTTAATTGTTGATAAAAAAATCTATGTGATAGGACTACTAACATGGTTAAATTTCTATGTAGGAATTAAAAAATTATGAAGCTCTATGAGTATGTGGGGATGTGATGAAAAAATGGTATAGTAATTTATTTATTAGGGTGAGATAGTTTCAATGGAGAAATTCATTTTACTAATTTTAGAATGAAACACCTTGATATTTTATGATAAATATATGTTTAAAAAAATTTAATTTCTTCTATATCTTCCAATAACATAAATGCATGGTCATAATAAACTATAATATAATATAACATTATGAAAACACCATTAAATTGATGTAGTTAAAAATATTATTTTTCAAAAAATATTAATGGTAATATATATATGATATGTTGATAAATAATAATTGATATTTTAGTAATGTAGTAATATTCTTTTAACTAAAGTTTTACAAAAAAATGGTTCACATAAATTTTTATGAGAAAATAATATTACTTATTTTAGAAACATTTATAAAAATTATTTTAAAAATTTAACAACAGTTTTGAAATCATCATGTAAAAGTTTTCGTTGAGATAATTTTCGATAATTATCTGAAAACATTTATTCATCATTAAATTGTCAAAAATATAGATTTTTATTAAAAACTGTATTTTCATCTAGGGAATATAAAAAGTTCCATTTTTTAAATTGGGATTAATAGTAAAATTAATTGATTTTTTCCATTATTAATCTAATTAATAAAAATATAACTCTTTTTATGTTTTACATTTATATAAAAACATTATATATATAACAAATCAATTTTATAGGAAAACTGACTCTTATCACATTTTTATGTATAATTATTAATCAAAATCATCCATATATATGAGTTGAATATGATAAAATGTATTCAATGTTTGTAATCATAATAATTATGATTATATTAAATGTTAAACCCAATTTTTTTGTCATGATGAAGTGTAAAAATACAAAACATTTGTTAACAAGAGTAAAGTGAAAACATGTTTATCAGGGGGTAAACCAAAGAGATTTGGATGTGTTTTGAAATAAATATTGGAAAAATAAAATTGTATTTAAATATTCTAAAAAAATATCATAAAACCCATTAATATATATCCATTTTGAACATTTGGATTGAGTATTAAGTTATTAAATTATAATTTTTTATGAAAATACAAACGAGTCACCCCTTTCATATAAAAGGACACCACTTCTTCTTGTGAATTACACCAATTTGATCTAAATTTCACAAAAAAATAATTATACTTCTGTATTCTTCTATATCCATATGTTATAGGTTCTTCTGTTCATAAAATAAATTTTTTTAGGGACTTTAAAATAGGATAATATGGAGGATAATTAAAGGAGAGGTAATCATCTTACCCAACCTCTCTCAAATTACATATTATTATATCTAATGTAAATTTGTGGTATTAACTATAAAAAAATATATTTATTATCCTTAATATTATAAAATATTTTTATTAATTTGTAAAAACTATTATGAAACTTATTTTCATTCAAATGGGAAGTGAATGTATCAATCATGAATACTTATATACAACAAACTCCATAAAAAGATTTTAATATTTATTAATTTATTCATTACATGGATTGAATTATGGGTATATTAATTAATAATATATGATATATTTGATATAAACAATATTATATAATTTTTAATTATCATTTATCCTTATTTTACTATATTAATTGAAAAGTGAAAATAGTGTTCATCGGTATATACGATCTACCATCTTCACGAATGACCTAATAAACTTCCCTATATATAAATTTCATTGATGAATCAAAATATTTATATTATGAATATATGTGATATTTATATCATGATAAATAATTTTGATATGATTTATCCACAATCAGTGTACAAAGGCTAGAACTATCAAACCCAAATTCTCATTAAAAATAAAATGGTTAACATGCATGAACAATGAATTTATTAAAAAATTATTAATAATTTGATACTATCATTTTATAAGTGAATCATATATGATATTATATATATTTTAATGAATCTATTATAGAATTTTAATAATTTCTAATATATTATACTTGAGGTTAAATTTACCTAAATTAAATTCTAACTTGAAGTAAGGGATTCATTTTATTATCTCACTGTTCAGTAAGATTGTTTATAATTAGGTTTATGTTGATGAAATTTTATTTCTTATCATTCATGACAACCATTAATTTTCTTATCATTTTATTATTTCCAATTATGGCATGTTTTGTGTTTATTTTTCTCCCCTTATGATGTTTACAGACCAAAATAATACTTTTAAGGAATACCAACTTTATTCCCCTCATTAGCCAAAAAATATTTTCCATCTGTATTAATTATTTATTGAAATTATCTCAGAAATAATTATTTTTTATAGTATCCTATGAATGATTAATTTTTCTATTTCCAATGAATGAATTGTTTCCTAAATATTTTAAATTAAATTATATTTTATTTTTCATAGTATTTATATATGAATTTTTGAAGAAAATGTTAATGGAATTGTTATTTTAACATAAAGTTCAAAAATGAAATTTCATACCATCAAGATTACTCAATTATTATATTATTAAATTATATGTTTTATATGATATTTCACATAGATTTTTTATAATATTATTAATTTTATTTTAATTTTAAATATGTGATTATAATGTGAAATGGTTATTTTCGTCAATAAATGTCCCATTGATCTTTTAAAGAAATTTTTTATCTATGATATTATCCATTTTTGAAAAAATTTCATTACTATGGATAATATCCAATGATACCATCCACATTCACTATTTGGATGCGTTATATTGGTTTTAAATTATAGATTATTCTAGAAATCCATTTCATTCTTACAAGTTACTTAAGCTATGATGAAACCATTGTGAATATTCTTTATTTTCTATACGTTATGATAGAACAAAATTATTATGAAACCCATTTTCTTTACAAGTTATTTTCTATGATTAATGTTTTATGATCTGTTTTTAATGATATGTATGATTTTTATTATGTTAGAAATATGATCAAAATTAGAATCTCGTATAATGAATTAGATAAATATGTATTTCTAATGAGATAAAAAAGGATGGAATGAGGAGTGAACTATGTCGAATAAGGGTCTCCTTATACTATGATAATTTTTGGTGTAAATATTGACTAATAAAATGTGGAATTGAGTGTAATCATAATCCACCATGTTATTTTCTATAGTTAGCCTTGATTAAGGAATTTATTTTCTCTGCTTATGTGTATAAAAAATGTTTTTCCCTTATAAAAGTATTATGATCTGATGGATCATGTTATTTGATTCCCACATGATTCATTCCTTATTAAATATAAATATTTATTCCATAACTCATGATAATGATCTATGATATGTTGGGTATAGTTTTAAAATGTTAATCTCATGTTATGACACTATTATGTTGTTGTAATGATTATGTAATAATTTATATATCCCCAGTTTTCCATTACTAAGAATTTGATATCACCCATTCTCTTGTTTCATTCTCATGTTTATGAATAATTGTTTTAATTATGATATTCCTGATAAGGGGGATATTTTTGAAGAACATAGTGGGATAGGATGCAGACTAGTTACGAACACGTTTCTTGGGCATATAGGTTTCCAAAGACACTATACCTATATGATTTTGTTATGGATCATGATTTTATATCTTTTAATATTATTATAAAATAAGTTTATATTTATGTTTAAAAAATATGGGTTGATCTAGAATCAACCTTATTTAAAACTCAACACTCATCACTTGAAAACGCTTATTAGTAATACAATATTTGAAACAGTTCCGTTGTTAGAGACAAAACTCAATTTCTTAAGTAACTCACACATCTACCACTTCTTCCTTTAGAATATTTTAACATTTTCATTCAATATTATGAATCTAAAACAATTTTTAATCAACTGTTATCAATGTATAATTTTATCACATTATCATCATGATTAAAACACAAACATACTTTTATGGAACTAAATAATATTATATTAATTTATCTTCTTTATCATCAAAACATTACCCTAATTCCAAAGATATCATAGATTACTTCTTCATATAATAACCTTCTTACATATACATTATCATAAAAATTACTTCTTTTATCTCTCAAATAATATAAAAATTGTAAAACTCCTATTGATGTAGAGGTTCTTTAGGATATTGGGATTAACTTCAATCAAATAAAATGTATACCAATATACTTGATTTAATCCAAAATAAATAGATATTTTAATAATCATAAACCTCATATCTACTTTTTAGACAATAAAAATCCTAACATAATTTCCTTGTCACATCATCTAGATGTATAACATTAAAATATATCTACTCCTCAATTTGGCTAACCAATGGCTCTAATATTATATGATACCTATTTCTTATGAGTATGTTACATTCATAAATTACCATGATAATTATTACACTGGAAAAATTCATATCTTATATTCCATTATTTAATTCATAAATATTATCCTCAATTCCACTATATAAGAGAATAGTTGACCAATAGTCACTATATTTTCATTATGACATGTGATTTCTATCACTATATCTATAATAAAAACTATCTTTATGGGGATAATTCAATAGATTTATGTCATTACATATTTTAATGAGACAAATCAAGTATAATATGATTATATCACTAAGACACCATCAATTTCATCATTCCTAATTGTAATTTAAATCTACCAATTTCTATCCAGTCTGTTTATTTATCTTCTAGAACACTTTTATAGAGATCCATATCATTATCTAATACAATTTTACTTATCAATTTACATTTCCAAACAATGAAAGATATTACCTATTTTTTATTAACAAAAAATAAAATACTTTAACATCACCATTCATTAGGTACATAAAAATCATACCTATTATTATTTTTTCATAACCATCCCTGAAATAAATTTATATTATCTTCATTATAGGGTGTTAAATTGAATCAAAAAAGAACATGATATAATAAATGGATTAGTATTGTAAAAAATTTGTTTTTTAAATAATGATATAATTGATTTAAAAAAAATTAAGAACTTTTTAAAGTGAAAAATATGAAGTGGGTACCTATATAGGATTATGATAAATGAGAAATAATGTTAAAGGTCATTACTTCTAAATATGAAAATTTAACTTTATAGGGATTACTCTTTGTTCTTGATTTAATTTTTCCTTTATATTGAGACTAGAAGCTATCAAACATGGGATATTGTATTGGGGTAGATAATTTTGGATGTGATTAAAGTGGAAGGTGATCGAATGGTGTTGGATGATGTTGGTAGAGGAGGGGTCCTTTTATAGGTGATCATGGGTAGTATTTTC
This sequence comes from Viscum album, assembly GCA_963277665.1. Taxonomy (NCBI): domain Eukaryota; kingdom Viridiplantae; phylum Streptophyta; class Magnoliopsida; order Santalales; family Viscaceae; genus Viscum; species Viscum album. The sequence continues at coordinate 1,200,734,525 of OY728131.1, forward strand.
TCAAATAAATATTTTATAAATAATAATTACTGTAAATTCGCATGGAATATAGATTCAAATTCGAAAAGAATTAGATATGGGACAACCTGGGTTTAAAATTACAATATACAGTCATTCATAAAAATATTTTGTAATATTTTTTTACTTTATGCATCAATTTAGCCACATTATCTAATATGATATTTACCGTTGTAAATCAATTTTTTGTTTGGATAATGTATTTTCAAGGATAAAAATGTATTTGATCATAATACCAAACATATAGATGATAATTAAAAATATGAAATCAATTGTATGATATTAAATTATTAAAATCGAGAACATTAAATATTATTATATTAATGGAATATAATTAATTTTATTTTTTAAAAAAAATTTATATGTAAAATGATTATATTATTATACCATGAAAAGTAATAAAATTTATAAGAACTATAACAACTTAATAATTAAAATTAATAATATTACGTTCTATAACATGATTGACATGAAACACTAAGCATAATCAAACCATAAAATAATATGATTTTAAATATGACCGCTATAATCTATCTATTGATTTGGTGTGTGTGAATTGTATTAAATAATTAATGATATATATATATATATATATATTTGTAAACATAAATTATTGATAAATATTTAGTAAATAATCAATCAATTTTTTGTAAGGTAATTTTGTACCTTAAAAATATATTTTATTGAAAAATGTTTTTTATTTATTTTCAAGAAAATATATTATAATTATTTTTTTTAAATGTTATAAAATTTATTTCATAAAATTATGTTAATTTTATTATTATTCATATCAAAATTTAATTTTAGTGATTTTTTTTATTTTTTAAAAAAGGTAGCTTTCTCAACGAACGTTGAAAATATCAATTTTTTTAAGAATGTAATTTATTTTTAATAGATTATGTAATTTCAAAGAACCATTATTTTAAAATTATTATATAAATTAATATAATAATTGTTTATTTATATTTAATCTAATAATTTCATTTTAATCAAAATTATATTGTATTTTAGTGTATATTTATGTTAGTGTTTAAAACGGAATTTTTGTGAAAATAGTTTTAAAATTCATAATGTTTCACCTTTATAATTAATTTAAAAATCCATAAAAAGGAATTAATTTAATTTAATATATATATATATATATATTAAATTTAATATAATTATTATTTTCAGTCATATAGTTAGTTTAAAATCACCTTTTGATTAAAAAAATACACTTAATGAAAACGCTATTTTTCATCACATTTATATCATTAAATTTAAATTATATTTTTAGACTAAAGTGAATTTAATATAATAAAAGGATATAATAATTTGAATCAGAATAATTTATATTATATAATATGGTCAAATTATTTGTTTACAATAATGTATAGTGATAACAAATAATAATAATTACCGTAGTAAAGGAAAAAAATTATTTTATCGGGTAATTAATGTAAAACTAATCTGTGTTAAAATATACAAAAATTTATCTAAAGTATATTTATTGTAAATATTTATAAATTATTTTTTATAATTATCAATAATTTTATATTTTGGATCCTTTTTGAAAGTGAAAAACATGGGTCCACTTTTTTATTTTCATAAATTACAAGTGTGCCTCTCACCTCACTAATAAAAGGACACCCATCTTATATCCTCATCGACCCATTGAATCATCTTGGATAATCCAATAAATTGTAAAATTTATTCTTTAATTCTATAAACACATTATATATCTATTATTTTTATAATATTTATATTGTAAAAAGGATTTTGGTTCTTACGTAAGGAATTTGTCCAAAGAAGATGTCTCTTTTTTAACCAAGCTTTTTTATTTAATTTTTTTTCAACCACCTTAATATATTAAACAAAATTTATTAGATAATATAAATATTATATAACATATTATCTTATGTTATTATTTTAATTTAATAACCTACTTTCATTTCCTCTTCAATCAAATTGGATAAGAAGTCATTATTCTTGTGTATGGGGAACTACAGCCTTGTGATCTGATGTTATTTATATTCCACCATCTCATATAAAGGATTGTTCAAATGATGGATTTAAATTTTATCTATTATACTTTTAACACATTTAAACTTATATAGTTGTTTTATCACATATTAATTCTTAATTTACACTCTCCGGGGAATATAATGTGATCACTCATCTGTACGGCAGACTACTGCCCCATAAAGCATTGTGATTCATTCTTTACATTCTCTTTATATGGAATGTAATAAGGAAAATTTTAATTAATTTATGTGATATAAATAAATAATTATTTTATTAATTAATTATTTATCAATATTAAATTAATATATATATTTATTTGTTTTTTAGACTAAAAAATGATAATGTCATTCATTCTTATGTGTGGAGTACCACCTCCATGAAGCGACGTGACTCATTTTTAATAACTAAAAACATAGAAGATATATATATATATATATATATAATGAATTAATATGTTATTTATGATTTTATGTTCAGTATATATATATTAAATAATATATACCATCTTTCTATAATAATCACTGAAAAAGGGAAATATTACTCATGTGAGCGTACGATGCACCGTATCCATGATCATAACATCATTCATTTTTCATAAGCATCATTAATGATTGGTTTTAAAAGTATAATTGATTTAATAATATGATAAATATTTCCTTATTTTTATTATGTATGTGTGGAACCAATGTTCAATTTGACCACGATCAACACACCGATTTTGTTTTTAAACAATGAACCGAACAACCTCAAAACATCGAAAGTGGAATTCACTAATTAAGTATTTGAATATTTCATTGAAAATAAACAAAATAAAATATATAAGTATAATTTATTTATCTTAAAAAGGTTATTAAAAAATTAATTCTTAAATTCTATTTTATTATATATTTTCTTAAGGATATATGAAGAAATTTGATACTTGAGGTAAGGGTTTCATGTGTCGCTTTTAATTCCTTGAGACATATGCCCCTTATTTGATTTTGTGAAGTGTATAAAAATCCAATGATTTTAATTTTTGATAATTTTAATGAAATTTTTTTGATTTAAAAACACATATGAGGTTCCCCCTTCCATGAGGTTACGATCCATTATTACAAAACTAGTAAGGGACATCATCTTAGTTTTCCATTATTGATCCTTATTTTAATCTTTTTCACATAATTATATTTATATGGTGTATATTTCCCAAATATTTAACATAATATCATTAATAATTCATAAATCATGGCATTTTATGATTCATTTTGAATTATATCATCTAAGGATATATTACATTAAGGTTCCTATGGGGTAAATAATTTCATAACTCGTTTATTTTCATTTATTTAATATTAAGTGATTTTATGTGTAATGAATTTTTATTATATTCTGTTGTATATCCACTTGTTTTATATTGATTTAAATTATATTAACATAATTTATTCATTTATTAATTATCAAATTCTATGGAATGTTATTTTAAATGGTAATTCATTTAAAAATATTTTTCTTTTAAACATTCATTTATCACATTCACATATATTTATTTTTTTGGTGTATATACTTCCCTTTACATTTTATATAATTGAACTCCCCATTTTAATGATATTTAATGTATCATTGGATGATATTATTTCATGTGTATTATGATTGAAGAGTTTATATATTGTAAAAGGCTTATTTTAAGTCTCATTTCATTTGTGATTATTTAAGTTCATGGTTCCTTTAGAGGAAATAATGCCATATTATTTTATTTTAAAAACTAAATTTTATTTCCCTTTAGATGTGAATGTGTTTCACAGGATTAATTTATATTATCTCCCTTATGGGCTTAATAAACATCAAAAAAATAATTTCTATGTGATACAGATAATTTATATTTTCTTAGTTCAGTTATCTTTCTCTTCCATATCCATATTTTCTAAAATGTTTTTAAAAAATGTTATTTTAAAAAATAAATGATTTCATAAATATTTTTTACAATTTATTTTCATTATTTTAAATGTTTTAAAATTTAATTTATGAATTATTTCTAAATGTTCCACTTTGGAACCTCATTACAAAATGTTTTAAAAGAATTTTAATTTTACTGTTAAAAACATTAATTAATTTTCACACATTAATATAAATTATTTCCACGAAGATTACAATATATATTTCCATATTTATATTTAATGAAATGGATTATTATATTATTTTGTGAATTTTTTAGTTATTTAATGTACTATTATAAATTAAAACATTATTATCCTCCAAAATGTTTGTACTGATATTTTAATGTTATTTATATTCAACAAATGTCAAAACCCGTTATTTTTATTTATTCTCTAATGGGGATATATTATAATGTAAAATACTCATTCATTCTATAAATGGACTAATATTTTTTCAATGATATTGACATGGAACCCATTTTATTTCTATATGTTAATCATTTATCAAAAAAATTATTATGGAACCTATTTCCTCCCCATAAGTTAATCGTGTTTCAAAGAGATTATTATAAAACCCATTTTTGAATTGTATAATCATGTAAGGAAGGTAATAATGGGTTTTATTTGAGTTTTATATAGAAATTATTACATTATATAATTTATTCGTGATATGGTTCATAAAAATTGATAATCATGCGTGGTTCTGTTATAATCCAATTATGTGTGATTATGTTATCAACCATAGACTAGTGGTCTCATTATAAAACAAGTATCAGTGGTTTTGTGACAAAATAAGGAAGGGTGGGTCTATGATAGCCCCCCATTGCATTAAGTACACTAAATATAGAATATAACCATATTGGTTATTCCATTTGTAATAGTTATATTAAGGGAATGTTCCAAGATACAAATACATTATATTTATGATTTTCATGGGGTTTTAATGATAGATTTTATCAATATTAAATCATATGGACAATGAATATTGATTATAATAAATCATTCCCATGTGAAAACCTTATTCTGTATTTTTATATTCGATGATCTAGGTATTGATGGGTTTGTATATTCTTATGTTATGAAAATTCATATAGATAATTTCATCATACCCTTATGGGAAAATTATTTTCACTAATGCCATTCAATTTTTAAGGATTATGTTTACCATTACTGTGGATTTGAGTTCACCCTTCCTATATTCCATTTTTAATAGGTTATCATGAGTAATGTTAACTAAATTTTTTCTATATGGGTTTCATATTTATAATTATGATGACTTAATGAGAAATAAAAAACATTGGTTATGTATAAGAAATTATAATTTAATGAAATGGTAATTGTTTATTAAAAGTTTCTCATAATTATCAAAAACTATAAACCCAAAAGGTCAATAACAATGTATATTATCCAATATTTTCTTTTTATTTTTTATGTTTTGGTTGGTAAAAATTGAGTCACAATAATTATTTTAAAAGGTGGAAGTGTAATTTCTATGATTTTTTCACCAGATCTAGTAGTGACGTTTATAGATGTTGAATGAATATTATATTATTTTCTTATATATAATTTCAATAAATTTATTACAAATAATTCTTTAGTAATGGTTTATTTAATTTATTAAGATAAAAAATATTTCATGGATATAAAATAAATTCTTTGGGAAAGATATCTTCTTAATAGTAAATTATTTAATTATTATTTATGAAAAATTAATAATAATTCCATTCTATAATAATTTTATATATTTATATAAACAATACCAGTATTTAAATTTCATACTCAGGATAAGGGAAAGATAAATTTTACATAAAAACATATAATATTTAATAAAACAACATTCTTATTTAAATCACAATACACTTTACGTGAATAATTATATTGTTATTCAGTATTTGTAACTCTTTCATTGAGTTTATTAATTTACATTACTTATGATTAATTTTTATCTATCAATTTTTTTAATCCATTCTTTAAAATTAATAATTTGATCAATATTTATATTTTATAAAAACATTTTTATTTGAATAAAATTAATTTTTTTATAAAATGGTATCTTCTTATTCTATAAAAAATCATTTATTTCATTTAAAATAATCTTTTTTTATGTTAAAAATATATATTTATTTCCATATAAATAATTTTTTTCTATATTAACATCATAATATCAATTATAAATTTGTAATATGATTACTTTTTTATAGATAATGGTTATGTACACCTCAATAAGGACCCTAAGATGGATATATTACCCAAATTATATCCTATAAATCATTTCAATTATAAATTAACAAATAAAACATATAATTTCTATAATATTTTAATTGATTTTATGAAAATATTTATTTTTACATAGGTTCATTTTGATTAGTTGTTCAATTTCAATAAAAATAATTATAAGGGTTTAAGATAATCCAATAAATTTTATTGTATAAATGATATTATTATTTTATATTCAATATTCCATATTAATTTATTCAATTTTAATGGTTATAATGTGACATCTCATGTAACAAACAAACCAGGGATACCCTCACTAACTGAAACACAACTCGATCCCCCACATACTAAAAGGGAAATATTGACCCCCACAAGATACAGACAAGATATCAGGCCTAAAAACCATATGGAATGACATTTACCAACCAAAATAAAAATACATGGAATATATATCCATACAATAAAGGAACAATGGATTAATAACCAGAAAAATATATGCTATAAATAAATGAAAATGTAAGATCTGATGCAACTCAAAGCAGCTAAACCAATCATATAGATATAAGTCAAAAAATGGTTCACCAAAATAGAAACCAACTATATGATGTGATATGTGGTAACCGCCCACCATATCACCACAAGATACTAATTCCATGTGGAAGAAAAATTACACCGACTCACTTTGTCAGACTTCCTTTCAATACATCAAAAAATATATAACTTGGTTTATACACTACAAAAGGGGTGCATAGAGTGAGATATAATGGATCATCATGATCCCAAATAGATGTTCAATATCAATTATTTATATAAATAATCAGAGTACTAAAATTTAGAATAAATCATGGAATTATTATAAATAAAGATGTCTTATATCAAAATCAGGGATAATATAACCCTTATTCCATATTTATAAAAACTAGGATAAAATAGTTTGATAAAAAAAATTCCCATAATAAAAGATAAATGATGCATATCAATATAGTATAGTATATAATGAAGCACAATTGTATACATAAAAATGATCACAACATGTCAGTCTAGTAGACAACTAGTACCATAATGAATGTATAGTGCATTACCAAGTCAATATCACATCGGAATGGGGACTACAGTAAAACCACATTAGTGAACCCCCCCCCATCAATTTCTATATACAGTCTTAATAAAAAGGGCCTTGGGCGTAGAGGATAACCTCATTAGTGGACCCCACAAATATATAGTGGATTGTAGCCCAACTTTATGCATCCCACCTATCTTCCCAATGCATCCCATGAGATTAATTTCAAAAATAATTTCAAAGGGTTTCACGTTTCACAAAAACAATTATTCCAACAATACATTTTTTGGAAAACAATTTCAAAGCCCATTTAAAATTCTTTGAATACATAATTTTCATTTACCCAGAACCTAGGAAAGACAATATGTTATCAAAATGCATTTATGTAAAAAAATAATTAATGGTAATTTATTTGTTAATAAATTTACTAAACAAGTGAAATAAATTTCTTGAAACATAAGATATAGAATGAAATAAATACCACAAACCCATATCTCAAACCACCTAAAATATGATACACCAATGTCAGAAGAAATATTGAGCAACCAAAAAATGCCTTATGATTAATTATAATATCTCAAGGTCAAAATCCATAACAATATAAATTGGATAGTTCGATCCCACATAATTTGAAAAACAAACCCATCAAACCCCAAAAATTACAATGGTTGACCTCCAAGAGAATACCAAACAAATTATTTATAAATAATTAAAGAAACATCACCATAATGTTAATGAGTTAAAACCATATAAAAATACACTGATGTAATAGAGAAACAATTAAGAAAATATTTTCCCTCACCAGATAGAATCTATTAAAATATGCTAGATTTTGTAATGTTGAATAATGATTCATTGAAGAAGATTACATACAATTTTTTGGAAGAATACCTAGTGTATGGGGATGAGTATCCAACCAAATAAATAAACAACAGAAACGGGTTTCAATGAAAAAAAATTGGGTATATATATTTACAATATAATATTTATGTTTTTATACTAAATATTAAAAAAACTACAATACGATTAAAAACACATCGTGTTACGTTAAATGTTTCTTGAGAAATGATTTTAGTGTGTAAAAAAATGTTTTGATGTTTAAAATAAGATTCTCGGGAATGAAAAGGATTTACGAATTCTAATATTTTTATTCTTTAAATTGTTTCATGGATTGTTCTATGTAAGGGACTTTTGTTTTAAACTAGAGATAAATTATTTATATTACCTCAATATCCAACAACTAATCACAGGTTCTGCATGTAACCCCAAACAACTCAAACACACTAAAAACATGAAAGAAAATATCCTAAACATTAAAAATGGATTACCTTAAAATCAAGTATGTTATAATCTACCAACTATATGATTTTCCAAACATGTGAATTATTGTGGAAGAACAGGTCTTTTGAATGAGGTGATTCCTGTTATATTTCACTGATAATTCATGATACAATGTGTCGTTAGTAACTAAGTTGTTTAACCATACCACATTGATCATTGAGAAGGACTTCCCATTAAATCCATTACCCTAATACTCAATGATATTCACTGGTTTCTCATCAACTATGACATTAGGATACAACTAAATCTCTTCCCAATTTGTAATTTTCTAGTGATCGTGATGATACTTCTTAATATAGAGTTAGAAAAATACATCATGAATACATATCAACTAAACCAGCAGAACAAATGGATATACAACTTTCACAAGATACTCAGTGAAATATAATATTCAATCATATCTCAAATCCAACATTCCTTTTTTCCCAAGACAACAGTGATCCAACAAAGGAGAAACACTTATGAAAACCTAGTAATATTTGGAAAACATAAAGGGATATAATTGGTGATCAACATACAATTTATACTGACACTATGTTGTATAATGATGCTAATGTATATCTCGAAACCACAATGATGTCTCTTAAATGAGATTCTATCCAATAAGAGATCCCTTTACCACCTATTATTAACAATGGGTAAATTAGCACTGGTAATCTTAAGAAACCTCAAACGGTTCCATCCCAATCGGTTAATGATAAATTTTATTTATTTGTAAACTCAACTAGTCCCACATATTTATCCTATGATATTCTGAAATTCATAAACAAGGAATGGATCATGTCTTTTATGATTTGAATATAATTCACTATCTTATCATCCTGTTATGAATGGTATACAGTACTAAACTGAACCTAAGTCACCATAACCACATATTTACTCTTCAAAAACTGAGAGGTAAAACTGGGGTCTCTATCTAAGATGATAGACGAGGGAACCCCATCTAACATAAAAACGCATGAACATATACATTATAGATATAATAAACCTTATTGGTGTACCTATCATGAATAAAATGTGTGGATTTATTCAACCGATCATCAACCAACAAGATATACATTCTCCATTGAGGATTCTATATTAATCTAAAAAAATACATAGACACCCAATACCATTTTAAAATTGTAACACCCCAGGTAAATAAAGAATATGAAATTTTTATATTTATCTATATTTGTGAATAAAATATTAATATTACTGTAAAGGTGAGGCTATGCTCGATGGCGTACCCAATACGCAACAATGAGTATCTTGGGAATCTTACATTGCACTCTAATAATAAAATAATATTATTTTAAATGGTAGTTAACGCCTAGCCATTGTAATGGCGGGAATGAACATAACTAACTACAAAATGAGTATATATGTTTGTCAAATATTTTTACTTTTTACAATAAATGATAGAAGATTAAAAATGTGAATGAATTCAATTTTTAAGCGTAAACATTCTAATGTTCTTTAAAATGTCGATTAACCGCCTTTTGATGGTGAACCTCTTTTAAATAAACTTTTTGAAAATTTTATTTGTTATATTTGACAAAATAAAATTCTTCTTTAGAATAGAGATATCAAAATATACTTTGTGTAAATTTTTGGTATCTTTCCTATAAAGTTCATTTTTTAATGAATAGTTAAAAATGTTGTATTTTAATTCAAAACCTCTTTTTAATCTAATTTATTTATATGATTATATTATCTTTTGAATTTTTTTTAATGTAAAATTAGAATATATTTTTACCATTTAATCCAATAGTGGTCATTGAAATTAATTTCACTTTGAAATTAGACTTAAACTAGTGTCAATCATTTAATAGATATTGTTTCATAAAAACACGCTATTTGTTTTGACAATGGGAATTAATTATTAAATTAATTAATGAAACTTATCTGTTTTAAATTTTTTAAAATAGAAATCATTTTTGAATTCAGAATATCAAATATAGCCTAGGGTAAATTTTTGTTAATTTTTTGAAAAACTTCAATTTTTGAAGAATAGTGAAACCACTAAGTGGTACTTATAAAAACTGATTTTCAGTTTAAATGAAATTTTTCCACCATTGTGTTTTGAATTTTGAAAATCCGACATACATTATTGTCACTAAGAAGTAAAATTTGGTTCAATGGGATTAAAATAATTTTTTTGGTGAATAGTAACTTATTATTTTTTAGTAGCGATTAGAGGTAATTAGTGTAGTTTAAGGTAAAAATAATGTTTTAATAATATGAAATGAACTAGAAACATGTCCTACCCTCATTGGATGATTCATGGCCGACCAATACAATCCATGGGTCATCTTTTGGACCCCATGGAGCCACTTTTGTTGGAAAATGAGAAAAATACCCTTTTATTTAATGTTAAAATTAAAATGACACAAACATGAGTTGTTTTACTAAAACAATTTTTAAATGGGGATAAACAAGTCATAATTTTGACTATAAATATTAATTTGAAACCTAAAACGATTTCCTACATCATAGTATTTTTATTATAATTTTTATACATTAGATAAATTTAATTATTTATGACATCATGGTGATGCAGCGATGATATCATTATTTAACGATTTAAATAAAATGGAAAGATAATGTGAAATATAAGACCTACACATGTTCAAAACCTATTGTATGGGTGTATTTCGTACCCGAATCACCTTATCCTCAAAAAACATTAATGTGGGACCATTAAAATCCGAAACTCATTCTAAAATAAAGTAACATTTCTTTACTTTCCAAGAGTGCCCCTCCTCTCCTCTTATAAAAGGCCCCCACCTCTACCTCCTTACCACACTTCCAAAGACATTGGATCGTCCAAAACCTGCTCATTTTTCCTATCCACATCCCTCTATTACTCCTAGTAGCCTCACATTGGGAATAAGTCTTCCCAAGGAAGCCTTTGAGCTCAAATCAAAAAGAGTTACCCGATTTTAAGGTAACGTCTTCACTTGTGTTCTTTTGTTTTATTTTGCTTCTCCAACACCATAAACTCTTTTTATTAATTACTTTTGTAACAAATAAATTATATTGAATATAATAGGATTTTGTTATAAGAATCATTCGAGCTACACTTACACACACCTACATCAAATGGTTAAAGAACATACTGTTTCTGTGGATGGCGAATTTCTGCCGCACGAAACGATGATTGTTCAACAGTCATATAACACCTTAAAAGGTGGACATTAAGATGTCAATATATTTATATATGATATATGATATGTTTATGTTTTACTTAAGCTTCTGTATTTTTCTTTTGTGTCATACCTTTATGGTTTCCATTGTGGTTAAACACGGTAATTTCATTTTAGGAAGTGCGGACTACCGCCCCCTCAAAGTGATTTGATTCGTTAATTCCATATGTGGGATGTATAAAGGTTGTATTTAAAGTTATTATATATGATTTATTTTACATATAAATTATGAATATAATAATGGAATTAATATATACATACCAATCATTTAGTTTTAATTCCATTAATATGACATAGAAATGAAAGTAGCGTTCATGCGTACGTACGGCTTACCGTCTCCATGAACGGTGCATTTCATTTCATACCTCTAAATGATTATGTAATATTATATATAAATGTATATTCTGGATATATATGATATATATGATATCCAAGTAATTAATATCATTCTGTATATAATTATCTTTTGACCACACGAACAACATGTAATTGTAAGAAGTCCACTTTCGACTTAAGAACCAAATACCGATAAAACAAACATTATTAACTTAAATGATTACATAATGTTTATTACATGAAAATAAGTGATATAAAAGGAATAATGAACTTAAAATGGTTCTTAAGGAAGTAGAAATTAACTCAAGTTTATTATTCAGGGAATTAAAGAACGATCGAGTCAAGTCGGACCCGAGGTAAGGGAACTTACTCCTCACTTTCTTTTTTAGTACACTCTTTTATGTCATTCCTTTTAATCTATTCTTTATTGTGATTGGGATGTTCTTTCATATTAATCTTAATGTAATTTTTATTTTCATATGATGAGAGACCATATTCTCTCTCATCAATCCATTTTGGATGTTTTGAGTGGTGCCGTTAGGCTGCCGAATTTTCGTAAGAAATCTAACCTCTCTCTTTTTTATGTACTCTCCATTATGTCACTTCTTTTAAGCTCTTCTTTTTTATGATGGGGGTGTTATTTTATGTTCCTCTCTCTGTAAATTTTATTGTAATAGGATGAGAGACCCTATTTTATCTCATCAATCCATTTTTGGTAGTTTTAAGTGGCGTCGTTAGGCTGCCGAGTTTTCGTAAGGGATTTTTCATCTCACTTTTATTCCCGTGAGATTTATGCTACATTTGCCACAATTTCCATTTAGTGGTGTATGTACTGACCATTATTTTACTCATTGTGTAATATACATTCATTTATGAGTATTTACATCAATGATTTATTGTCCTTCTTTCACGGGGTGTATGTTTCGAAAGATACCCATGTCGGTAAGGGAACTTTTCACCCTCCTCTTTTTAAAATATTTCTTTTGTTATGTCTTTTAATTCACATACCATTATGTTGGGATATGTTCTTCTATATCCTTGTTGATGTAAATTTTATTTCCAAGTGATGAGGTACCCTTTCTATATCTCATCAACTCATTTTCTGAATTCTGAAGAGACGCCGTTAGGCTGTCGAATTTTACCAAGGGAACTTTTTAACCCAATTTCGATTTCTTTGGTTTCAACATGTAGTTATTTAATATTTCATCCTTTGAATATGTTTGAATGACCTTTTATTTTTTTACACATAATATCCAATTATATTTGGTATATTTATATTTGACACAAATAAGTATGAGATTGATTTATCCTTAATTTAAAGATACCTTCTTTATAAGGGATTTCATCACATTTTACATTTCTATTGAGATTTCTTGTTTTTATGCACCAATTCACTCTTATATGGTGTATATACTGTACTTTGGAATATTATATCATGAATCCATTTATTCTCATGATTTTATAAAGTTCTGACTAAATGTTATTCCTCAATTATTGTTTTCAAGTGTCTCTAATTTTGGTAAAACCCCTTTAACCAAAATATCGCTTTAAATGTTTTAATGGTTTGTTCTTATTAATATCCATGTTTTCAAAACGGTTTTAAGGACTTATTTATATGGATATTAATGGTTTAAAATGTTAAAATCTTCAAGGTGGTATGGGACACTTTGATTCAAATATCTATTTATTTAATGTTTTAAACGGTTTAGAAAGTGGGGTTATTTTGAATGGATTAGTTATTTCAATATCCTAAAATGTTATATTGTGATGTGGAAATGTTATGTTTACTTTATGCATGTTTTCTGTGATACTTTTATGTTGTGGATCTTGGGAATTTTTATGAAAACGGGTGGTTACGTGATAAACTAAGGGTGGGTGAGCCCGATATAGCCCTCCAATGCATTGGGTAACACAAAGGGGTTAAACGTTAAGGTTTCTCCGAAGAGATTTAGGGAATATACTGTAATGGGTATTCCAAACATAACCAAGAGTGTTACTACCTACGTAATAATGTTATGAATGCCTCAAGCTACCTTTATATCTTAATATTTCTATGATTTATTCATGATTTTATGAGTTATGTTAAAGTGCTTATGTTTTATGGGTAAATTATGATTTCATTCTTATGTATACATGTACTCATGTTTCCTTTAGATATTTTTATATCCCTTACCGAGCATTTTATGCTCATCCCATGTTTTTGAAATGTTTTTCACAGCTCAAGGGAAGGGTGCATGATATGATGATAGTGTCAATGAAGTGTCAAGAAATAATCCATGTTTTATTTTAAATATGTTTCCGTTGATGGGAAAAATGAATACTATCTTTTATGTAACCACTTTGTTTAAATGTGGAATTTAATGTATGTTTTATGATCTAATTATCTAAAACTCTAAACCTAAAATTATCTTCAATGTGTAATCTTGTAATAACTCAAGATTATGTAAGGTTTAAGGTTGGGGCCTTATATTTGGTATCAAAGGTCAGTTTAGATAACTTTAGAGGTTAGGCTATTCTTTAAGCACAAGTGACATTACCATAATGGTTAGGATTTCAGAAAGAGTCCTAGTTTTAGATAAAGTGAATGATTATGTATATCTTAGTGTTTACCTTCCTCATTAGTACATGATGGTTTTGTTGATATACTCACACTGACATTTCTATTTTTAGTGAATGGATGGATCTAGCAGGAACCAAAGAGACAACAGGTTCGAAGAAAACTGTGGTGGTTCTCTAATTAAGATACTAGATAAAATGGGGGATTCAATGAGGAAACACATGGTTGTTCTAAACCAACTATCAATGATTCATGATCAACCACTTGATCCTTGGTATGATCTACAATGAATCATGTACGAGATGACCATTCGATGTGGAAGTTCAGGTAATAATTATAAAGGTAACCATTAGAGTTTTTATTATCCTTACTTTTGAGGTAATTATGGGTTATTATATGTTATGATGGAAAATTAAAGGCATGAGATAAACATGAGGTTAAAATATGTTATGATCATTTTTGAATATTTTATCTCGTTTTGGGTAATTTTTTAAGAATTATATAGTTTTGGAAAAAGGACAACATGCAGACAGTGTGACAACCCGTCGTGTCGGAAAAACCTGCGGGAATCGAAGCCACAACCTAAGTGCGACTTGTATTTATCACCTACCACTGGACTACGTGAAGTCCCTAGTTAGTTTGACTAATTATTTTTAGTTATATGATTTTAGGAATCAAGAGTATGTTTATTTTGGGTTATCTATGGAAATGTTTAACCTATCATGGAGGATATTTGATTAGGTTAAATACTTTTCAATATGAGAATTTAAGAGCATCTGATGTTATTTGGAGATAAACGTTAATATGTACCTTGGAAGACTATGTGATTAAATCCTTCAAATATTTGGGTTTCAATCTTAGTTTGGTTTACTTTGAATAATTTTATGGACAAATTGTTTATCAAATGGTCCTCGTTGAACTTTGGGTTTTGTTAGACAAATTATGGAGATTGAGAATATATTTTCTTTTTATAAGGGGTTACCCTTTTCTGGATTTTTTGATCTTGTACTAACCATTTTGGTTTTGGTTTTGGTTAAAGTCTAAAGACATGGGAAGTATATAGTTATCTTTTTTGGATTAGGTGATTCTCTAGAAGTTGATTATAGTGAACAATTCTTCCTAAATGCTAATCTTTTGGAGAAAATATGAGTTTGTGTAAGAAATCTAATAAAAGTTGATAGTCAACATGATAAGTAATTATGTTTCCTTATGAATAAATTCCCCAATAAAAAAATGTTGTCTATTAACTTTTCCTACTGGGGAATTGAATACCGTTTAACCCATCACAAGTTTGTGATTTTCTTGTGGTTAACTTTCTCCTAAACATGTTTTCTATCGCTCTCCATCAGAACGTGAACCTATGTTTTCTCCTCCATGTCCATGTTTTCCTACATGGAATCTTAGTATGGGTTAACATGGGTGACCTCTATACTTCTCATTCTTTATTTTAAAATGATTGTTTTACCGACTCTTGTTCCGATGTGGGACTTTCGAGGATGCTTCCAAGCCTAATTTTAATATTGCGAGGACGAAATTCTGAAAAGGGGGAAAGGATGTAACACCCCAGGTAAATAAAGAATATGACATTTTTATATTTATCCATATTTGTGAATAAAATATTAATATTACTTTAAAGGGGACACTATGCTCGATGGCGTACCCAATACACAACAAAGAGTTTCTTGGGAATCTTACGTTGCACTCTAATAATAAAATAATATTATTTTAAATGGTAGTTAACGACTAGCCATTGTAATAGCGAGAATGAACAGAACTAACTACAAAATTATTATATATGTTTTTCAATAATTTTTACTTTTTACAATAAATGTTAGAGGTAATTAGTGTAATTAGTGTAGTTTAAGGTAAAAATAATGTTTTAATAATATAAAATGACCTAGAAACATGTCCTACCCTCATTGGATGATTCCGGTCCGACCAAGACAATCCATGGGACAACTTGGGGACCCCATGGAGCCACTTTGGTTGGAAAATGACATAAATACCTTCTTATTTAATGTTAAAATTAAAATGAAACAAACATGAGTTGTTTTACTAATCCAGTTATTAAATGGGGTTATACAAGTCATATTTTTTACTATAAATAGTAATTGAAAAGATAAAAAGTTTTCCTACATCATAGTATTTTTTTTATAATTTTTAGACATTAAATAAATTAAATTATTTATGAAATCACGAGGATGCAACGATGAACTCATTATTTAATGATTTAAATAAAATGGAAAGATAATGTAAACTCTAAGACCTACACATGTCCAAAACCTATTAGATAGGTGGATTTAGATCCCTTATCACCTTATTCTATAAAAACATCAATTTGGGACCATTAAAATCCTAAACTCATTCTAAAATAATGTAACATTTCTATACTTTCCAAGAGTGCCCCTCCTCTCCTCTTATAAATGGCCCCCACCTCTACCTCCTTACCACACTTCAAAAGCCTTTGTATCATCCAAACCCTGATCATTTTGCCTCTAAATATCCCTCTCTTAATTCTAGAAGCCTCACGTTGGGAAGAAGTCTTCCCAAGGAAGCCTTTGAGCTCAAATCAAAAAGAGTTACCCGATTTTAAGGTAATGTCTTCTCTTGTGTTCTTTTGTTTTATTTTGCTTCTCCAACCCCCTAAACTCTTCTTATTCATTTCTAATGTAACAACAACAGTATATTCAATATACTAGGATGTTTTTATAAGAATAATTCGAGCTAAAATTACACACACCTACATAAAATGGTTAAAGAACATATTGTTTATGTGGATGGTGAATTTCTTCTTCACGAAATAATGATTGTTCAACACTCATATAACACCTTAAAAGGTGGCCATTAAGATGTCACTATATTTATATATGATATATAATATGTTTATGTTCTACTTAAGATTATTTATTTTTCTTTTTTGGAATACCTTTAAGGTTTCCATTGTGGGTAAACAGGATAATTTCATTTTAGGAAGTGCGGACTACCGCCCCCTCAAAGTGATTTGATTCGTTAATGCCATATGTGGGATGTTAAAGGATGTATTTGAAGTTATTATATATGATTTATGTTACATATAAATGATTAATATAATTATGGAATTAAAATATACATACCTCTCATTTAGTTTTAATTCCATTAATATGACATAGAAATGAAAGTAGGGCTCATGCTTATGTACGGCTTACCGTCTCCATGAACAGTACATTTCATTTCTTACCTCTAAATGATTATGTAATATTATAAATACTTGTATATTCTGGATATATATGATATATATGATATATAAATCATTAATATCATTTTGTATATAATGAACCTTTGACCACACGAACAACATGTAAGTGTTTGAAGTCCACTTTCGACTTAAGAACCAAATATCGACAAAACAAACATTATTAACATAAATGATTACATAATGTTTATAACATTTAAATAAGTGATATATAAGGAATATTTAACTTGAAAAAGTTTCTTAAGCAAGTATAAATTAACTCAAGTTTATTATTCAGGACCTTAATGAATGATCGAGTCAAGTCGGACCCGAGGTAAGGGATCATACTCCTCTCTTTCTTTTTAAGTACACTCTTTTTTGTAATTCCTTTTAAGCTCATATTTCTTGTGATTGGGATGTTTTTTTATATTAATATTACTGTATTTTTTATTTTCATATGATGAGATACCCTATTATCTCTCATCAATCCATTTTTGGAAGTTTTGAGTGGCGCCGTTAGGCTGCCGAATTTTCGTAAGAGATCTAACCTCTCTCTTTCTTTTTATGTACTCTTCATTATGTCACTTCTTTTAAGCTCCTCTTTGTTATGATGGGGGATGTTATTTTATATTCCTATCGCTGTAAATTTTATTTTTATATGATAGGAGACCCTATTTGATCTCATAAATCAATTTTTGGATGAGTTAAGTGGCATCGTTAGGCTGCGGAGTTTTTGTAAGGGAATTTTTATCTCACTTTTATTCACGTGAGATTTATGCTACATTTGCCACAATTTCCTTTGATTGGTGTATGTAATGACCATTATTTTACTCATTGTGTAATATAATTTCATTTATGAGTATTTACATCAATGTTTTATTTTCCTTTCACGGGGTGTATGTTTCGAAAGATACCCATGTCGGTAAGGGAACCTTTCACCCTCCTCTTTTTAAAATACTTCTATTGTTATGTATTTTAATTGACATAATATTATGTTGGGATATGTTCTTCTATATACTTATTGATGTAAATTTTATGTCCAAGTGATGAGATACCATTTTTATCTTTCATCAACTCAGTTTCTGAATTTTGAAGTGACGTCGTTAAGCTATCGAATTTTACCAAGGAAACTTTTTAACCCAATTTCTATTTCTTTGGGTTCAACATTTAGTTATTTAATATGTCATAATTTGAATATGTGTGAATGACCTTTTATTGTTTTACACTTAATATCCACTTATATTGGGTGTATATATATTTTTCACACATAATTTTGAGATTAATTAATCCTTAATTTAAGGATACCTTATTTATAAGGGATTTCGTCACATTTTACATTTCTATTGAGACTTCATTGTTGTTATGCACCAATTAACTCTTATATGGTGTATATACTATCCATTGGAATATTATATCATGAATCCATTTATTCTCATGATATTATAAAGTTCTGACTAAATGTTATTCTTCAACTATTTTTTTCAATTGTCTCTAATTTTGGTAAAAACCCTTTAACCAAAATATCGCTTTAAATGTTTTAATGATTTGTTCTTATTAATATCCATGTTTTCAAAATGGATTTATTGATTTATTTATATGGATATTAATGGTTTCAAATGATAAAATCTTCAAGGTGGTATGGGAAACTTGTATTCAATGATCTCTTTATTAAATGTTTTAAATGGTTTTGAAAATGGGTTTTTTTGAATGGATTCATTATTTCAATATCATAAAATGTTATATTGTGATGTGGAAATGTTGTGTTTTCTTTATGCATGTTTTATGTGATATGTTTATTTTATGGTTCTTGGGAATTGTTATGAAAATGGTTAGTTCCGTGATAAACTAAGGGCGGGTGAGCCCGATATAGCTCTCCAATGCATTGGGTAACATGAAGGGGTTAAACATTATGGTTTCTCTGAAGAGATTTAAGGAATATACTGTTATGGGTATTCCAAATGTAACCAAGAGGGTTACTCCCTACGTAAGAATGTTATGAATGCCTCATGTTACCTTTATGTCTTATGATTTCTATGATTTATTCATGATTTTATGAAGTATGTTATAGTGCTTATGTTTTATGGGTAAAGTATGATTTCATTCTTACGTATACATGTACTCATATTTCCTTTCCATATTTTTATATCCCTTATTGAGATTTTTATGCTCATCCCATGTTTTTGAAATTTTTTTCACAGGTCAAGGGAAGGGTACATGATATTATGGTAGTGCCAAAGATGTGTCAAGAAATAATCCATGTTTTATTTTAAATATGTTTCCGTTGATGGGAAAAATGAATACAATCTTTTATGTAACCACTTTTTTTAAATGTGGAATTTAATGCAAGTTTTATGATCTAATTCTCTAAAACTCTAAACCTGAAAAGATCCTCAATGTGTAATCTTGTAATAACTCAAGATTAAGTAAGGTTTAAGGATGGGCCTTATAAAAATAGCACTGAAAGAGGAAGAAGTAAATTTTAATATTTCAGATCATCTACTTTTACAAGTTGGTATGTGTAATAGTGAGACATACAATATTATATGTCTCATATCATATTTGGGAACCAAAAACCATTTCTCATGTCATAATACATCTTCATAGTGGCCAGATGAATAGTACATAACTAAATCTAATAGTAATAAAAATATATATTCCAAACATATTCTAATATAAATAAATAGTCCTCATAGAAGAGAATACCATCAAAAGGGATAGACCAAAAAGAAATAGTCTCCCCACTAAAAAGGGATTATATTATTTTCATGAATTCATAATTATATCACTGACACTGTAGAATGGACTCAAGAAGAGATGATGATAACTGAGTGATAGTTAAAACCATTCATGGATCCTCCTCCAAAGTATGCAAATGAAACTGAGTGATGTTTCCCATAATGTTCAACTCTCTATTAAATTCTAGAATACCCTTTAATGACACTTTCTTGTTATGATCATCATTAATGAAATTCTTTTTCTTTAGTGTGTATGATCTATCATATTCGAATGTATAGAGGTATTCCACCCACCACCACTATCTGAGATTCAATTATTTCTTTGAAAATGTAAAACATAGAGTATTATCATAAGAAAATATTATAATATTTCATATAAAAAGATAAAAATACAGAAAATTAGTCAAATTATTTATTATGGAAATATACAAATCTTGAGTGGGGTAATTATTCTCATGAAGTCAAATATGACAAGATCCACATGAAACAACAAGATCATCATTTATATTCAAACTACCCAAACTAGAACCAAATGCATGAAATTATACCATTTACCACTTATTAGGATCAGGTAATATCGTAATAGAATCTAATGATATATTTTTATTCAAATCATCAAAAGAAGAATAACATCTCACATCCCATGTGAACCACACACCCTTCCTAGTTAGAGAAATCATGGATTACGATAACATCAGAAAATATTCTAATAATCAATAGTAGTATCCAAAAAGACCAAGGAAGATTCAAATCAAAAATATGTTATCTGTCTCATTCCATAAAAAGACAAAATTCACCTTATCATGATCAAATGAAAAGCCAAATTCATAAATCTAGGCCTCAATGAAATTCAATTCATAGATCCAATTTTTTTAGTTTAAAATCCTTCCATATAGATGTTAACTCCTCAAGTACAAAAAAAACATAGATGGTCCTCATGCTCATTCTTGGACCTCCAATAAATCAATACCATCATAGAACAAAATAGAAAATATGTCATGAAAATTGTGGAATTTTGATTTCATCATACCCATGAAATCATCTTGAGAATTCATTATATCAAAATACATTACAAGATATTCATAATGGAAATAAATACACCTAAAATACATCTCTATATATCAAACTACTAATCCCTAAACAGATGATAAACTAACCAAAGGATGATCATTGAAAATCACTTTGACCCCTTTAACTGATCAAAAAAATAATTCACACAGGGAAAGGATATTTATTCCTCTCCATCACCAATTTCATCTTCTGATAGTCCACGCTCAATTGATGTGAATAGTAATCCATTATGGAAATGTGAAATGTGGATTCCCATGGTAAAACAAATCTTCAAAGAAAACCCATTTCCATTAAATCATCCAAATGAATAATGAGAACATATAGCTCTGATAATTCCATGAAAATTATGTTATCAAGATTAGACACATAATCACCACCAGATTAGCCTAAAAACTAATATCCTAATCACATAGAATATGAGAGAATTCATATGATAAAACATAAAAAATGTCCCAAAAAATTATGCAATGATAAAAAAAGAGGATTCCCCATCAGGATCAAGAAAAATAATTGAAATAAAACTACTAAGATATGAGTGTTAAGGTCTTATATGAAAAGAAAATGTAACCCACTCTCCTTGAAACACTTAGAAGCTCTCATTGTTAACAACAAATCTTACACGTAGATGATAACAATCAACCTTAACATAATGAGAAATGATCCAATCCATCTAAATGATGAAACAAAAAAATCTTGGTCATGAACAAGGAAACCCTAAGCTAATCATGTTCCAAATATCAATAACAACATGATATACAGTGAAAATCCATCTCTCACATCATTCTAAGAGGTTGCTCTATCACCATGACAAATGTAATGAGTTCCGTTGGATTTTTCCACACATCAACAAAATGGATTGATTTTAATTAGTGGGATGAAATAATATTAAAAAAAGTACTTTATTAGATGATTCAACAATGAATATACCTCTCACTATATCTTGACCCACATCAGACTATGTCGGAAACTTATACAATTCATGAAAGTGATTCACTACTAAGGTTTATGGCTAAATCCTTGTGGACAATTAAGCTTCTAATTGCACTGAAGTTCCCATTGGAGGCTATGATCCCTGAGAAAAATGAGGTATTGACATGTCCTACTATAATCACTATATATTGTCATAACAAGCTAAAACATTTAAAATATTCATATATGTGAAACAAAAATATTCTTTGTACCCAACCTTTGCACACTGATAGTGAGTAAGGGGAACAAAACAATCTCTAACTGATATTACGTAAGAGGAATAATTCTCATAACTACATCCACCACTCCTATTAGTGTCATGAAACTCTCTATACCACTTTTAGGAACCACTAAATTGACCACTATGTAGAGGAGAAGGGAAGTAATGGACAATCTTAAAAATCATATTCATTTTAGAAATCATTGCTCAATTTATTGTCTCTTCATTGGTATAATTATATAGCATACAAACCTATGATATGATATCTGGTTGTAAACCCTGAAGATACTTCATTACTTTCAATTGATCACTATTCACTACATCTGTAGAAAAATGATCATTTTCATCAAACTGATTATGGTACTCTAACATCAAATGTTCTCCCAACTATAAAGGGATAAAATCTAGAGAAATTTCCATAATTAGAGACTCTAGGAATAACTAATGAAATAAGATCATCTTGAAACACTTCCAATACAAGACTGCATGCATGTCTAGGTGTGCCATGGAATCACACCACTACTTCCAAGTACCCTGAAGTTTCATCACTATGAACTTGAACTTGTTATTCATATGTGTTTTAAAGAAATTTAAGGTATGATCGATCTTTTCTAGCCTATCCTCTACCGATTTTGATTCATTCGTACCATTTAATAATAGTTTTTCGTGTGTATGAAATCCGGAATTTTATCAATTATTATACAAATTTCTAATGTACATCAAAAAATATGTTTTGTACTTATAATATATTTTGGTCTATATCACATATATCTCGCATGATATTCTCTAAAATATTTTTATCTAGAAGAGGATTCCCCTAAGGAAAATCCATGACACAGTCCTATGGAACTTGAGGGAGAAATATCAAAGGCATATCACTATAAAAAAATACGTGAAATGATTATACAACATTTCATTCTAAGGTAAAACCAGAAAAACATAAGAAAAAATGATATTAAAGTTAGGAACTCAATACAGGAGACACAAATCCCAATATCCTATGGTAACTTATGTCTTCTCACAACAAGAGCTAGTCAAGATCTCACAACATCTTACCTAACATGTTCAATAATAGTATATCATGTTTACCAACTTCTATGGACAAAGAATTACCATCTCAAATACAAATAGCAAACCAACTAACCTAGGATATCAACACTAACTGGAACCCAACCTAATCCACCACATACCCATGTAAATCTTCCTTTCCCCATGGGCTGGTGACTAGAACCTGAGTATGGAAACCCACAAGATGGAATGATTTAATTTAATCGAAAGAAAAATAAATAGGATATATATATGTAATAAAAAAGTAATATATGATGAATAACCATAAAAATACATTCCAATCCCGAGGAAACACAACCATATAAATACAACTCAAAGACGCTAATCCAAAATCCCATGTACGAGTATGAAAATGATGGAAAAAAAAATTTACATTATCTAAGAAATATGTGGGAAATCTCCCACCATATCACCAACAGCTACCCATAACCTATATATAGAAATATAACAACCTCAGTAAGATGTCTTTCCTTTCATGACATTAAAAGACATAAACAGGCTTACACACTACCGAAGGGGTGTGTAGGGTGTAATCTAATGAGTATGAGTATGATCCTAAATAGGTGTTCCATATCATGTATCTATAAAAATTATACCAATATTCCTTTTTAAAACAAATCAAGGAATGAAAACTAATAAAAAACTTTTATATCAAAATCATGGTAAATATTTCCATTTTATTGAGGTTCTAAAATAGATAAAGCAATTGTTTTTCAAAGAATGATTTATATAATCATTTCAAAATCATGCATATCTATTAAAATATATTATAAACAATAAACTATGGAAAAAAACCATGGATCGCAAGAGTTCAAGCTAGTAGACTACTTGTAATATAATTAATGACTAGTGCACAACTAATTCTATTGAACATAGACCTAGGTTGTATAGAAACACCCCATGAGGGAACCCCCAATAGTTTCTATATCATGTCCGTAGAACATCATGACATACAAGTAGAGGAAAAACCTATGAGTGAAACCCCCAATAATAGAGTTGACGATGAACCTAGGATATTTCTACTCTAAAGATACAAAATGATTAACATGTAATTTATTTAATTAATTTTTATAAATGGTTCTACATTTCATACAACCCTTTATTCCACAAAAAGATTCATTAAAAATTAATTTCTAAAACCATTTGAAATTATTTTAAAAAACCATTATCCTTTAACAAAAATTTAGGGAAACCCATATTTAATCAAAATCCATTAATGCACAAAAATAAATCAAGCTGAATAATTTATAATTTAATTTTTCAAACATCATAAATAAGTTTAATATTATATATGTTAGAGACAGAAGCATATTTCTCAATCTTGGGATTGAAACCTACAACAACATGTTACAAAAAGTAGCATAAAAAAAGTATAATAACCAATAGAAGACCAAGAATTTATTATCTTGTCTTAGAATCAAACTACTAAAAAAGAATAAAATGGAGGGTTAGATCCCACATACACATAAAAACAAACTCGTTACAATACAACCAAAATGATGGTCATACATTGAGAGAAGATAATACAATGGATTTATAAATAACAAAAAATATCTCTAAGTGGACAATGAATCCATAATTCAATACAATTCCATTAATATTAAAAGTAATGTTTTAACTGAAATACTGTTTAATAAAGAGAAGCAATCCAATCAAGCAAGATATTGAATGTTGAATAATAGAACTTTGAAGGATATAAGACACCAATCTTTTTCGGGAAGAATACCTATTGGTTAATGGATGAGAGGCGTTTTCAATTAAGAAATATCAGATGTTCTATGCAATAGAATATTTCAAATCATCCAAGGATTTTTGGAATAAACCTCATACTTACGATATAAATATAATATAACCTCACATGCACTTGTAATAACTTAACCCCATGTTAAAATTATCCCGATTCATGATTATGCAGTGTAAATGTTTTTTATGATGTATATTGAATTTATGGTATAAGAATTTATTTATGGAATGTACAAATTTTTCTCCCAAAACAGTTTCTTGGATTTCTCCAAGAGGAGAACTTATGTTTCACATTAGTGATATAATGGGAGATTTTCCTTTATTGACAATAGTCATTAGCAGGTTCAATATAAAATCTTAAAAGAACTCCAATTACCAATGAACTGAATGAAAATATCATAAACAATAAAAATATCATATCTTAAAATTTAGGATTTTATATCCATAGATTTCAATATGTAAGTTTATTTAAAAAAATTCTATTTTTGATAGAATATGTTCAACAAAAAAATTATGGGAATAATAGAATAATAATATTTAGGGTAAACAATTTTCATTATAAAATTCCAATGTTCAAATAAATAAATTATCCCTCATCATGAATTGATAGTAAATAATTATGAGAACAATATTTTTTAATCAAATTTTCATTGTATTTTTTATTTTAATTTAAAAATAAAAATTATAAATTTTAGAATTTTAATTTTATTAAGTTGATATGATTTTATATATTTTCAAATAGATATTATTTGGATAATATTTTTGTGATTTTATAAAATAAATATTATTTTTAGGTGAATATTCAAAAATAATATATTCCCAAATAGGAAATCTTTTACATTGATCAAGTACTCACAAGATACCAATCCATTTTGAATTGGTTTTATAGACAAATAAATATTATTTTTTTGTGTCATTAACAAATAAATTTAATGGGTATAAATATTTTACATGATTGTAGTGTAAATTATTTTTTATACATAAAGATACAATTATTTTCTAAAATAGGAATTTTGTTATGTTTTTCATGCGTAGGTTAAATTTAATTTCAACCAAATATAAAAATTAAATCTTGAAAATGGATTATATATTTTGGAAAAATCATTTTCATATTTTTTTAATATGTTCTATTTTATTTGCATTCATAAATAATAGTTAAAATTGTCAGAAGTCTTCATCTTGATTAGGGTTATGAGTGTTATTATGGGGGTTAATGTAAGAGTTACGAACACATATATGCCACCACCTATCAAAATCTTCATGGATGATAGTTTTTTAACAAATATACATTCACGAATTGAATCATTAACTATTTTAGTCAACCTTAATGGATTATAATATTTACTTATAATGTTAAATTATGAAAAAATGGAATTATATCCCACATAATAATTTCTCATGATAATAATAGGGATAAATTTTTGTTCATAATTCATTATCATATTACGTATTATGAATAAATTTATCATATTTTTTTAATTATTATATTTTAAATAATAGTATACTTATATAAAATAATTTTATTGTCTCGACACAACACTTGGACAATCTAGAGAAAATAAGTCATTGGTTTTGAAACCAACAAAAGTGATATAATTTGTATAAATTTTGATGATATATAATTTTATATATAGTTGTAAGAAATAAATGATATTGTAAATAATTATATTCAAAATCTTTTTTTTATATTGATGTTTCTAAATTAAAATTATTTAAATTGAATTTAAAATGAAATTATAGATATTTAATCTTTACCAATATTATAATAATTATTCTAAAAACTATATAAGTACAATAATAGGAAAAAATAATGAGAATTTTTTATCATTCCATAAATGGCACATTAATGGGCTATGTATTGTTTTTTAAAATTACATTATTCCCCCATAAAGGCATAATATTTTTTACAGTTTCGTTAATTTTGGCCTATAAAGGGGGACTCAATATAACCATTTCAAAAAAATCAGTTCTTTTTCACTAAAAGATATATCAAAATCAACCTCCAAATGTTGCATTCCATGTTCCCAAGACCATTGTGAGACCATAATCATCATTTAAAATGGATTTAAAATAAATCAAAATGAGTTTATAAAAAAGTGTAATGTAGAATATGTATATAATTAATTAAGACTTGAGGTATGTTATTTTACCTTAAAACCGCATTTTAATATTTTGCATCAAAATATTTTCTTCCATATCAATGATAATTAATTATTTTAAAAAATGATATGATTTATTCTCAAATTAGTTACTAGACTCATTTTCATTTAAATTTTATTTTCTTTTTAATGTTATAAAAATTAATGTCTTCCATATAGATTAATTTTGACTTTCTGTACAAAAGTAAAAAATAAATTTTTATTAACATCTAATTATTGAACACCTTTTTTTTATCCTCAGAGCCATTATTCATCTTCAATGTTACTCTAAAACAAAATATTTTTTCCAAATAAGATTATATTCTCATTATTCTAGGTAATCTTATTTATTAAAATGTTTTCAATAGAAATGGATATTTCATATAATTTTTATGTAATAACAGAATTTGGATTCAATTACCAGATAAAATGACTAATTTTATGGGTTTTTTATATTAATATATGAAATTATATATTTTAATCATGATATGGTTATCATATATTTTATATGATAATTGGTTAGTCTACTAGAACCATCAAATCCATTTTTTATTATTTTTTAGATAAAAATATATTATTAAAATTAACCCTAAATGTTATTACAATAGAATGGTGAATGTAAATTTTATTATCTTGGTAATGTAAAATGTTCCCTACATGTTTTTTCTACACCTTTAATGATTATTGTCAGAGATTTTTTTGATTCACGAGGTAATAATAATAGTTTATAAAAAATGGAAAAAAAATTCTTTTAAAGGTGAAATATTTATTTTTCAAATAAATTTTTTCATGAGTAATCATGTTTTATTAGTAGGTAAAATGTTTTATGATTTTCACATAATGCTTTATACATTATGTTTTATTATTTTTATTAAATATTTCGATTTCATGAGTATAGAAATAATTTTTTTAGGGGAATGTTTATTTTTCTCAAGGAAATAATCCATATGAATTGTCATGTTTTTTAGAGGGGTTAAATGATTTCATTTATTTTTAAATTTATTAAAGATATATTTTATATCATATTATGTTTATATTTTTTTTCCAATGGGCATAATTTTATATATTAATAATAGAGACGTCAATAGTTACACTTCATGAATAAATAAATAAAATTCATGAACGGAATAAGAGTGTATATATATGAACCATGTTTAGGATAAAATGAATAATTTATTGATTTTTTCACATTTTTAGTTAATGGGTTTCCTAAATCACAAAAAAAACTAAAACAAACATATCCTCTATTCTAAAAAAAACTTATATCACATAACTTATTGTCGATATTATGTTTTTTTACTCTTTAAGATATTATAGTTGTTATTAAATCCATTGCACAAATAATATGATTATAACACTTGATCCTAGTGTATGGGTGAGGGAATTATTATTACTATCATTGTACGTGTTTGGATAAATTTATAGTTTATGTGGTTATAAGATGAACATTATTTATAATATATATAAAACCTGAGGGGTTTACATGTTTTTTGGGATCAAATGATAAATGTATTCTATATCTATAAGGGGTCAGTATATTTTGGAGGATTGATGTTTTTTTATTAAATTATGTATTGAAAGTGTATAATATATATGGACATATTTAATATAATCATAATATTTTTAAGATGGGTTATTATTATTAATTTGATAAAATTACACTAACCATATTTTATTCTATAATTGTATGGGAACTAACGTAAACCATGTTATCAATGTGGGTGGATGATAATGGGGTGGCTGTATAAAATGGTGGACAAATTGGATAGATAATAGGGTGATTTTTTTTAAAAACCATCTATCACGAAACTTGATTATAAATAAGAATCATTATGAATTATAAAACAATCTAAATAAGAGGAAAATTGAGTTTCTAGGATGTTTTTGTTAAAAAGACAATGGATGAAAAAATTTGAACCCCAATGTTTTTATAATAATTTCCCATTGAAAAATTACTATGTGGAATAACTTGTTTCATAAGAAAACCAATACTAAAATAATCCTCGATACTTTTAATTAACTTAATTTACATGTATTAAAATTTATCAGTTATAAATATTGTTGTTTTATGTATGGATATAAATAAATGTAACACATAATGTAATCTATTTTAAAATGAAGTTAATTTTACTATTTAAAATATAAAATTATTTATAAAATTATACATATGTAGCTACATATCTAATTAGATAATTTTATGAGGAAAAAACATTCCCCAAAAAGGAAATTTTTAACAATTATACAATTTTTTTATTTAAGAAATAAAATATATTTTATTTAAATTGTTATAAAATATAATTTTTATATGATTAATAGATTTAAAATTATTTAAGTACTAATTTATTTGAATGAAGAATATGTATAGTTAATATTTATAAATTTATTTTCCTATATTAATAGTTTTTTATTATATTTGATATTTCAATTTAAATGATAAATTAAAAAATGTAAACTTTCAAATTCAAAATAATGACTTCATTTTTTGTATTCATAATATATATATATATATATTACATAAAGATTAATTTTTTAGATTTTTGTTAAAATAATGATTTTGAGGTGAATATTACAAAATAAGTTTCTTATTTATACCTTTAATTTAATGCCATCATTAGGATTAAAACATGAATGAAAAATTTATTTAAACACTTCCATTATAAAATATTTATTTATAAACATAAAATAAACATTTAATATATTATTATTAATTTGGAATCTTAATATATTAATTTTGGAACCAAATAATATTTTTTAAAGATTTATTTTCAATCATTATACACTTATAATTTTAAAAATTATTTTAATAACACTTATAATGGTCTTATTATAAAATTATATATTTTTTTTAATAAAATATAAATATATTTTTTAGTTAGTTAGGTTTTTTGATAGGAGTAAAAAAGTTACTGGGGTAAAAAACAAAGTTACTATGGTGGAATTAATTTTGTTTCAAAATAAAAATCAATATTATAATTCAAAAAATATATCCCAAACAATATCCATTACTCTATTTGAGGAGATTTTGGTCAAATAATACTCATATCATATACATTTGTTCCAACTACTACAGCCAGAATCCTTTTTAATGTGATCAGACATTAAGATAATGTTATGAATACATATCAGTGCATGACAGATCATATATATTATAAGATCCATTCACCAACCCAATTATCCACAAACCTAAAAACATAGTCTCAAAAATAATTATTCCCATTGCCCATACCAAATCACTCTCCAATTTTATAGAGGTTCTTATTTCACTAAAATACAATTATATAAAGAAGATATGCTTTGTCCCAATGAGTTAGGTAAAATGACTAATAACCCCATTTTTATTTCTATTCCATTATTTATACTTCTAAATACCCAAAAAAATTATATCCATACAGATATAATTTCAAAATTACAATATTTTAACTAACATTATATTCTATTTATTTAGTAAACAATTTTTATCTTCTTCACAACCATCTAGAAAATGAAACCATCACTTGTGCGTACATGTATAATATTTTCTCCATTAATTTTGTATTTAATTTATCACCCCACATAATTTGGATCATTATAATAATGTATTTAGTGATAAAATATGATACATGTTAAATAATTAATATTTTAAACGTAAAAATTATGGTATACATTTCTTTTTTACAATTTACTATGTAATTGAATTCCTTTCCCATGAGTATATGGGGACTATCACCTCTATGGAATTTTTTTATTATTCATAATTTCCTTACTTGTATTATTACAAATCATATAGTTTCTAAATTTATTTGATATTATGATATAATATATGTCATTAATAAGGTTTTAAATTTACAACTTGGAAATTAAAAATAAATATAATATAATCTATTTATATTTGTAAATTAACAGAAACAAGATCATGCACAATATTTTATTAATGAATCGTAAATTAAAATACAATGGAAAGTTAATGGGACATTATAAAAAATGTGATAACATATATTCTAGTTCCTTTAATAATCATAGAATGGAGTACACCTTTTAAAAAAATAGCGATATACATCACCATTAGCAAACCTATGAAGAAAAATTTAAAATACTATCATTTAATGATGAAAATAAAAAATAATTTTATAATCTGTGTTTAGAAGATTATTTTAATTTATCAATATCAATTTAAATAGATGTGGAGTTTTATTCGATTAAAGTGTTACGGTAAGGGTGTTTCACCTCAATTTTTCTTCTTTGAGACATGATTTATGTCACACAATTATTTTGTATATATAATGCTTATAATACCTTATTATCATATTATATCAGTAATATAATTATATTCATGGTAGTTAATGTTTTATTTCATTTTCACTATTTAATGGTTATGATTCTGAGGAAACCAACATCATATGGGTTTCTTAAATCATATTTTTTTCCATTGGCTTACGATCATTATCCCTAATCATTATAAGTAGGGTAATATCTTTAATCATATTAAATTATATTGTTCAATATTTCATATTTTGTTTGTGATTAACATTTATTAATATTTAATTCATTCTATAGGGGTTGTTACCTCATTTCATTATAGTCGATAGACTACTTTTTTCAAAAGAAAAGGAAAAATTATTGGATAAATTCTTATCCAGTCTAATTTTTTTATCACCTATATCTCTATTATCTAATTATATAAAATATTTAATTTATTATTTTTATACCCAAATATGTTTTATCTCATTTAATATTTTTATTAATCCATACACTATTTTTTGAAATATTTTTATATTCTTTTTTACAATATGGGTCGTAGTAAAAATATTTTTAAATATTAATGGTGTTTTAATTTCATGATAATATATTTATCATAAAATAAGAACTTGGGAATATATACCATATTTATTATTCCTAGTTCCATAATTGGTATATATTTTAATATGGTTTATTTTTAAAAAAAATATAGACACTTTGTGGAAATTGATTTTTGAAACTTACTCATAATATCATTTTTCAACAAAAAACCAAATGATTCAGGAGACAGGCAGAAACCTACTCCCAACAAATTTATTATGAAAAATAGTAAACAGTATAATAAAACTCAAGATCAGGAGGCCGTGAAAAGAATTTTGTACAAAGCACCATTTCTATCCTTGGAAACCAAATTTTCACAATAGAAGGGCAAGACAAAAGACCAACTTGAATTGACCTCCGTAATATCCCTTTTAGATATAACATCGGCAACCTGGTTAGCTTCTTGATATGCGTGGGAGATATCAATACACAATATTTCAGCAAGACTAAGATAGGAGATCCCGGCAAGCATCATCCTCTAAGGATCATTTCGAGATATATCTTTCAAAATCTGGACAGCAAGAGATGAATCTGACACAAACAATACTCTAAACATACTCTTTGCCAACTTTACTATTATTTTTTGAACTCAGATACAACAAATCCAATCATATTTTCCACAATACATATAAAATAAAATCATCATTTTCAATAAATATTAATGAATTACAACTTAAATTCACCTATTAGATATATCTTTTTTGTGATTGAATTTTGGGGTATTATCTTATCTAACTCTTATAGGGGTTCCATATGATGAAATTTAGAAATTTTACGTAATCCATTTCAATTACATTTGTTCTTAATGGTATGATATTATATTTATTTTTTTATAATACTTGAATATTTTTTTCATCATTATGATATGGGGAGTCTAATATCACCCTTCAATTCAATAGTAATTTGCATATCACATACTCTAAAAATGGTTTATGAGATGTTATCTCAAGACTAAGGGTATGTAAGAAGTTATCTAAAGCCTGAGGGTGCATGGTTGGTAATTACAAGATGGTGGTTACATGAATTTAAATCTCATTAGCAAGGGTATAATAGCATTAATACCAATTATGTAGATATATAGTGGTAATGCCCATGCCTAATATGGTACATATCCTGTTAGAGCAATCCTAGAGATTTTATAAGTGGGTCTATTTTCATTTTTAACAATCCAAAATGTTACGATTATATATGATTTTTATTATTCCATATTTTTAGGTTATATGACTTGTTTATACTCATATAAAGTTATTATTTTTATCATTATTCCACACCCTTATGATATGATATGTGTTTGATTATTTGAGATCAAAATTACATCATTTATAAGAAAAAATCTCATTGATTCATGTTATTTTAATGATATAATTCTCTTATGCCTATTTTTTCGTACACTTCTGATGTAATTATGGATAATATATATATATATATATATATTTTTTATTTTTCCCTTACAGAGCATTTTATATCACCCATTAATTATTTTTTTTCATTTCCCAAAGTAAGGAGGAGGGTTATAAACTATGATATGTCTATAAGTGATACTAGTATGATGAAATTATATATAAATGTTTACAAATAGTGTAATATATGTTTTTTATGACATGAATCGCTAATGCAACTAAACCTAAAGGCTCATCATATTTTTTGAGGGGACATTAATGTGAAATATATTCTTATTTTTATTTAGCCATCCCATTTTCTATCAAAGATAATTGTAATGTTTTTTTAGCCTGGTTTTGGAATACTGGTTTGGGGTGAAACCACTTAAATCAATGTAAGTTTTAGTTTTTTTTTAATTTGTTTATTTATTTTAGAACTATTATTATATAAAATTACTAAAAACCCTAGGGATAATCCAAAAAAATAAGAGATCATCATATTTTTTTGTAATATATAATGTGGGTGGTTTCCAAGTAATAATATCCATGTTTGGATAAAAACAATTGAATGTAGACTCTTGGAAATATTTAACTTAGGTTAATAAACCTTGAAATGGTTGGTAGAGTATTAACTTAGTATATGATCTGTTCACGAAAAGTGTACCTAACTATTTACCATGATTTACAATCCTTCAGGTTAGGATCTCTTTTATTAATATTCTTTTTATACAACATTTTGTTTCATTTTAAAATATTTATTATAGGGATCACAATTGGAAACTTACATTAGAATCCAAGGAAAAAAATGGATTATATGTTGGTTTTTATATTTTAGATTTTAACATAAATCAGCCTAAGATGAGATGAATCCATTAGTGGAGAAGATATCAAAGTTTCACATATTCAAATTAATATAATCGTTTACTCTGATATAATTGTATATTGAAAACCATTTTTTTATTTGGTATAAAATATGATCCTATAAATGATGTTGTGAATGATATGTCCCTAGAAACTATGATAAAATCATATTAAAGATAAATTGAGTCATAGCCATACTAATTATTTTGATCCAAATATCGAAATTGAATTTTTTTGAGTATATTAATTATAATTTTTCCCGACATATTTCCCATAGTGTGTGATAATTGAATTTTAGAGGATTAAATTTTGTTTATGTGGGTGGAGAAACATCCAAATATTTTATGATTAGTTATAGATTAAATAAATGTTATTTCAACTATCTTATTTCACAAAAAACACTATAAAAAACTATGGGTACATTTTTGAAGATAATATTATGAGTATTAAAATTCAACAATTTTAAATATTTCCATCATATTATTGGGTACACATAGAATTATACACATTATAAAATCTATGTAGAATGGAAAAACATAATCATTATTTGATATCAAAAAAATATAACTCAATTAACAAAATTAAATATCATATGGTATCATTTTTAATGAAAACATGTATTTTTATTAAAATAAACATTCTTGGATCTATGATTTTTTTTGAAATTAAATATATTATGGTTGAAGGGTGATAAAAAATATTTTTTATATTAATAAAATAATAATATTATTTTAATTAATATTTGATAGGAAATGAGAATAAGAAAAATTATTAAAAAAAGTCTACAGAAAAATATTTTTATTATATTATATATTTATATTTAATAGTTTATTAATAATTTTAGAATATATATTTTATAAAATAAACATATTTTTTGATTTTTAATGACAATATTAGATTAATACTATTTTTGGGGATTTTATGAGAAGACTATTTTTTTGAGAAGAGTAAAAATTCAATTTTTCGGCTATTATTACTCTTATGAAATCATTAATATATAATCATGAATTAATATTTTATGAAATAATTTTCTTAATTAAATATTTATTCGATAAATATTATTATACAATTACATTATTATTTTAATTAAGAAACATTTCATTTACATTTTGTAAAATTTCTGATATTATTTCTAGAAATCAATTTTATATGTTATAAAATTATTTTTTTGGAATTTTTTTCTCCATTTTAGAAATTTTTTAAAATTATTTTTATATTAGGGATACATATGTGTAAAATTTAAAATATTAAAATATAAATATTTATTCATTAAAAATTTGTGATGTAAAAATATATATTTCCATTAAAAAAATAAATTAAGGTAAATAGTATTGTCAAGGGGAAATTACCAAATATATCTCAGACCATATACCATATTTATGATAATGATATGTATAAAAACCAATAACCATACCCTTTCAATTATGTTCCACTATTGGATCCACTTTCCTTTTATTGTGATATGACATTGACATAATGTAATGATTATTTTAAAGATTATATCCCCTTTCAATTATAAATAGATCCCTTAACTGAACCATTTCTCTAAAAAAGTGTATCGATGAAAAAACATTATCAATACCATTACCAAGAGTCTATTCTATTTTTTCTTGCTGGTATCAAAAAAAATCTTTTTAATGCAGGATCAATGAGTTCTCTTGAGAAGTATGGTAGAAACAATAAATCAAACATTTTAAATTTATATTATCTTATTTATTCTTCTACAACACATAATTCAAATATATAATTGAGAAAATAATTATTCTATTATATCATGTATTCTAAAATGATAATACATTATATGAAAAATTATTTTCTATTATCCTCACAACCATTTGAATAATGAAAATGCAATTGGAAATGCATGTAGACTACTATGTCCATGAATCACATGTCTTATTTTTCATTACCACATCCCATTGAGGACTAGAATAATGAATTTAATTAATAAAAATATATTTACTTTATAAAAAATATATATTAATGATATGTCATTATCAATATTACTTCACATCAATTAACATGAAAATTAAATTTTTTTCCCATGTGTACGTATGAACTACCACCACCATTGAAAACAGATTTAATTTTTCATTATATCAATACGTGTATGATTTTAAGAAATATTTGATAAATTTATATAACACTTGGTTGTAATATAATTCATGAATATGGTTTTGAAATAATGACAGAACAATTAACATCCATTATTAAGGAATTTATTGATATTAGTAAATTAATAAAAAGCCTATCATCATCAATTTCATCATCATAAAAGGACACTAGAAATATCATGGAATGATAATTGAACATTATAAATAATTTTGTATATTATTTTTTATTACATATAATAAACATGTAGTGATGTAATTTTATTCAGAGAATTGGGTTCTATGTCACCATTACAAAACATATGTTAATCAATCAAAATTTGTTACATCCAATTGTGAAAAATTCCTAATAAATGTGTATTGAATGTTTATAATTTAATAATATAAAATAAAATATATATTTATATGGTTATAAATAAAATATTTATTATAATTATGTTTATTATACAATTTTTTATGAATATTTCATGGAATTTGAGAGAAAAGGTAAATTTTTTTCATCTTAATTTTACTATTTTGGAGAAATACTTTATTCCATTAAATTTTTTTTATATATTTTATATACAACCATTAAAACATATTATATATTTAATATTTTTATATTCATTTTATTTTATATAATATTTCATGTTCCCAATTCAGTATTTAAGTGTTAATATTTTCAATTTTCGTGATGGTATTCGTTAAAACAATTTCCATTAATTTATTTATGGTCAATCCTCATGACATTTATATTTTGGGTAGAATATTCCCTTTTATTTAATTATATTTTAATCCATAACAGTTTCCTAGGGATTTTAATTTATTTCTCATGAAAAAATTTTAACAGGTTGTCACCTCAATTTTTTTTATTAACTTATTTTATCATAAAAATGTAATATTTTTTGAATATTACTCATATTCATTGAAGGTTATTTGTTTTCCATTTCCATATCATTTATTTAAAAAACATGTTTATGAACTTATTTAGAACCACTCATGTGTATGTCATATTATGATTATTTTATTTATGTTAACCCATTTTTAAAATAGACTTCTTTTATATTTTTTATGATATAGTGTTAAATAATGGTAAATTTTTATTTATTTATTTTTAATTTCACTATTTTAAATTTTATCATGGAGTAAATATTTGTGGACTTAATCTGTTTTTATTTTTCAATGACTCATTATCATTATTTCCCTTATTTTTATGTTTTGAAATTTTTTTAACGATTCATTCTTAAAAAGTATTTTTGAATGTGACATATAACCTTTTATTTCAAAAAAATCTTAAATATTTTTTATAAAATCAATTTTCTTGATTTCAAATAAATTTTCCTCTTTATCATCCAAATGTGAACATACTTTGGTGTAATTTGTCTTCACTCACCCCTTAAATTGTCTATTGGAATATACTTTTCATGTGATTTCGTATTCAATATTAACTAATTTAACTATTATGTTCATTTTATGTGATACTATTTATTAATATTATGATACCCATTTTCATTACATGGTTTTTTCATGATATGATACATTATTTTTGTGTGTGTTGAAAAATTATGTGTTGTTTAACATTATGAAATTTTTGGGGTCCTATATCACCCACCATGGCATTAGAAATTTAAATATTTCATGAGAATAAAAAGGGTATATATGAGGTTATCCAATGATAATGGGTATAAATGAGGATATTCAAAGATAATTGATATAATGGATGTGATCAAGAGCCCATGGGTAAACGAATGATAATCCCCAACCTATGTGTACATGGGTGGTAATCCATAGGTAAGATTACACCACTGGTATGCCCAAACCCAACAGTGAACTCGATTGGTTAACCCAAGACTACTAGTGAAATATATGGATCTATTTTAATTTGGGAACATCTCTAAGGCCATGATTACATATACTTATTTTAATTCCACCATTCTATTTAACACTAATTTTGTTTTCTAATGGAAGGTTATTATTTGTCACATGATTTTGCAACATTATTTCATAATATGAGTCTAGTTATTTGTTTTCATATATCTTTCTATTCTATTTATAAATTTTATTGATTAATTTTATTTTTAGCAGTTATGTCTAGTTTGATTATGTGTTCTCATGTTTTTATCCGGGCACTGATTATATGTTATTTTTTACCTAACTAATACTCTAATATCATCCATTTTATATTGTATACATCTAATGATATGAAGATGAGTATATCATTAGATATTATTAGAAGTGAATCATTTATGGTGTGATTATGGATATATATTCACATTTAATTTTTAATGAGTTGTGTTTATAGATAAAATTTGAACACATTATTTGGAATCCAAAATTATTGAGTTTGATGTTTTCATAATATGTGAGGAAATGCTGATACATAGCGTATTATTAATATTGAATCTGATATCTTAATGATTGGATTTTTTTGACATTGAATTATTATATGTTGTGTTGAATACATTACCCACACAATGTTTAGAATAATATATTGAGGAAATATAAAAGTGATATGGTATAAAATAATGATCTTACATGGTAATGAGATGGGAAACAAAATGATTCCATCATAGGGAAGAAAGTGGAGGTCCATTCCGTAGTAAAAGGCATGTTGGGTTATTTTTTCCCAATATATACATGACAATTATTTGATTTTTGGGAGTATTTAAGGTGAAATAGGGACTAGGTTTGTCCATCCCCATGACATACCATAACCGGATGCCACTTTATTGGGACCTTGATCTTGGTGGTACACATTGGATAAATAAAATCTCCCCAAAAACTAGAGGTTTTCGACTAGTAGTGAGAAAATGGGGTGTTTCCATGGGGAGAATATACTATCATTAATAGAGTGTAACAAAATAGATAATTTTTAACATTAGAAAATAGATTAATCTATAATGAAAAACAATGCATTTTAGAAAGAGACAAATCAATTATAACAGAAATAAATGGAATAAAATACAATAGATGATGGTGATATATGACATGTCACTAAAATGATTGAAAACATGGACATAAAGTATCATGAATACATAAAAACCCCTATGTAGAAAAATAAATAAATAAAATATCTCCAGAATCCCGATATATAGCACAGTCATCTACTTCAAGATCAATCCTATCACAACAAGAAATCATGTTTCATAAGTATTATGTTTCCCTATATCAATGATTTCAGACATGTAATATACCTCAGGTACCAAAAAGCTCATATAGAGGGTGTGATATAAATCTTAGTGGGCCACCACCAATGGTGTCTCTAGCATTTGGCTCATGTAATTTGAATGTAATAATGTTTTAGCAAGCATATAGAATCTAATGTAGTTCAATGTAACTAAATAACCAAGTACATGATTGAGCCTTTGGCTGGTGTCCGTACATGTAACCATTCAACTAATTAAGAAATATACAATTTATATTAATTGGTCATGTGAGGCATAACCCGTACAGAAATAACCCAGTGATGGTATAAATAGTGATGGTCCCAAGATGTAGCAAGTTAACCTTGATTGATAACTCAATATAATGTGGTTCTAGGGTAATCACTATGGAATCCTTGACATAAGTATCAACTAACTCGTTAGTAACAACATCCATATAAGGGGTAAGAATATAATCTATGGACCATCGTCCAAGGTATTCCACAATAAGATGCCTATTGAGTCCAAGGAGTTTCTTTTAATGTAAAACAGGGATAAGTAATAACTTGGTCTTATGGGATATAACCAATGAACCAATTTTTCAATGATGAATCCAATGAGTGTGTCAAATAAATCCTATAATAAAAATTTTGGGATCCTATGGTGTCATACCATGCATCCAGAGGTAGATAAAGATCAGGTTCCTGGGTAGGACTCACCCATGGAAACTAGCATCCTTGAGTTAGAATGACATCCTTGAGTACCCAAGGCATTCCCTTGAGAATCCAATATCTAATATGATTCAATACATCCTGTAAATTTTTCAAGGTATATGTGTATAAATAGAAAACATACATTTAATTCATTATATTTAATTTTTCTATATGATAACAATAATATTTATCATGTAATTTGAATCAAGCATTCACTCTCATTAGTTTTACAAGGCCAAGTAGCATTCAACTATTTAATTGACTATATATTTCATAATATATAATTTGGTTCTTCCACTAAATTCTTGAAAGGTGGAACGGGGTGCAACGACATGAAACCAACCATCCATTTTCAATTAATATGGCCAAGTCGTATTCATTCCATATACATTCTAATTTATGACTTTAATCAATAATTGCACTTAGGAACCTACCTTTGGAGGGTCTAGTTGAAGTGATTTGTTACATTCCATTCAATAATACATGATTCAAAAGGAATTTAATATAAATAGGATTACCACTAAATTGTTTATGCTCAGAGACACCAAAACTGTGACTCAAAAGTGTTAAATAAAAAAATAACTCGATTATGGCATATCACCCTACAAGATGTTTCAGACATTGAGGTCATAACCAAGAAAAACTAATGAAATGTAAGGAAAGAGAATAAACATAGGGTAATAATGGATATAATCGTTCCATATTAATTCAATAAACGACACCTGGTATAATGGGTGGTCCCCACACAAAAATTAAAAAATCAAAAAACACGACGGATGTGTTACAGACCACCC
Organism: Viscum album; assembly: GCA_963277665.1. Lineage (NCBI taxonomy): Eukaryota > Viridiplantae > Streptophyta > Magnoliopsida > Santalales > Viscaceae > Viscum > Viscum album. Next base: position 1,200,776,109 of record OY728131.1, read on the forward strand.
AACTAAGCCTTGTATGAATATCCTCATCTATAATTAAACTCTAATTTTGAATGGTATAGAGTAGAACTGATAAAATAGGGAAATATATTACACCTCCATAACTTGGTCGAGAGTAAGGGAGATGAGGAATTGCTCTAATAGACTCAATTACTTATAGTTGTGCATCAAATATGATGAACGAAAGCACAAATAGATCCCAGATGAAGGAGATCCCTTGATCCCTAGGTTGCGTCTTAAAAATCTCTAAAATTAAGAAATTAAGGTTCATCCTTCTCAAATTTAGATTAGGTAATAAGGGTTATGTTAATAAGATCAGTAAGGGTAAAATAGGAAAATTACACAAAAATTCTCATATGCATCTTATTGCTGCACAGTTTTCTAAACCACGCACAAACCATGTATGGGAACCTATAATAATGGGTATACCACATGGTTGGAGAAATAGTGTGTGAACTACGTGAGATGAATTTTCCCAAAAAATGCACACTATATGTCATGTTAGATCTAACTGTGTAGCCTAACCACATGGTTTCCTCTATCTATGCGACATTCCCAATTTGAGAAAAAGGATGGGTTCTGGGGTCCAAATTATCCCAAAACACCATTAGGGGCCTTGATAACTCATTAGGATAACATATTAGGTCTAAAATGATTAATTGGATTAAAAACATAAATGATCCATACCCGATAGAAAAACTGGGTTCTCACTGTCATCCCCACCAAATGGAAATCTTCCCCTAGTTAACCATACAAGGGTGGTGAAGGACTGCCTGAGAATAACTCTCTCTACTGATCATGTATGTAGGCCTCCTACTACCTAGTCTCATCTTGTATATGGTCGTTCTTTCATTACACCCGTAGCAGAGAAACAGAATGGCCTTAGAGAGCCTTTGCGATCTGGTCAATGATGTGTACTTGATATTTCTCAAAGGTTGCTTGATATATATCTCGATTACACTGGGATAAATGGTTTGAGATGTGTTGTCTTGACATTAGAGATGTTGTGAAATAGGAAACACATTGTACATAGCATGGTGCCTCTGAGGAAGTTGCAACTGATAGGCTACCAACCTAAATCTCATTAGAATCTTAAAAGTCCCTACGTAAAGAGGAGACAACATCCCATTCTTATGTAATAGGTTTTTCCATATAATCAGAGATTAATAAAAAAATGATCCCCAAAATTGAAATCTATAGGTTTGTTTTGCTAATTGACATAAAATATTCTCTTAGACTGAGCAGAAGACATATAGTTCTTGATCATATGAACCTTCACCAAAGTCTCCTTTACTAGATGAGAACCTAGTAGGTCTTCTTCACCTGCCTCTATCTAGCACAGGAGTGAATAGAACGACTTACTATATGGGGCCACCAAAGGAACCAACTGAATTGTTTCCTAAGATATGTTATTATATGTTAACTTGATAGGAGAAATATGATTCTCCCATGACTGACTAAAATCAAGGATGCATTCTCAGATAATTTCCTCTAGAACCAGTATCAACCGTTCTAACATCCCATTGATTTGTAGGAGAATTGTATTTATAGAAGAACCTGTGTACCCATACCTTTCTACAATTCCTTTCATAACTATGACACAAAATGAGCTTCCCCATAGGGAACGATAATACAAGGGATACCATGTAGTAATATGATCTCATAGAAAAACTGTATCCCCATATCATCAATTGATAAAGTATCTTAAATATGAATGAAGTGGGATGATTTCGATAGTTAGTCAATAACTACCCATAAAACATTACTACCCCACATATACCTATGTAAAATGACTATGAAATGTTTAAGAATATCTTCCCCTTTCCATATTAAGATGGGAGCTGGTAGTAAAATTCTTGTAGGGCTCAAGTGGTCCACCATCTACTACTAACATGTGAAACGCCTAGTGATAGATCCTCACATCTAGCTTTTCATCTCAGGCCACCAATAGTGGAGTTACATATCTCAATACATTTTTGGAGATACATGGATAAACCAAACATTGATAAGCTTGTGTCTTATGCATTAACTCCCCCTGTATATTTTTTGGATTCCTGTAACATCCATGTATATACAGGATGTCATATTTTCCAATAGAACTATCTGGTGGTGGGTTAGATCCTATGATGCCCTCCTAGATAACCAAGACTCAATTATCTAAAATTTGACTACCCTTCTCCTTCTTAGAGAGGGATGATTTAACTGCATTGTATGAGAGTTAAAAATGATCAGGACTATCATGAAACACTATTTATAGCTCAGAAAATAGGTTCACTATATACCAATCATCACTAGCTTCCCCTAAGTATTGTTCCTATGTTTTTTGACGGAGTGCTTCAGCGACTATGTTTTCCTTTCAATGCTTATAGGAAAGCTCGACATCAAATAACAAAAACTATTCAACCCAACGTCACCGGAAGAGGATCAAGACACATTGTAAAAAATATATTTGTGGTTATAGTGGTTCCTGTAGACCACATAGTGATCACCCATAAGATATTTTCCCCAACAATGAAAGGCAAGGAAAACTCCTTTGAGATAAAGGTCATGGTTTTGGTAATTTCTCTCATGAGACATATACTATTGAGATCCATATGGAAAAAATCTATCCTCATACATCAACAATAATTTGTGTCCAATATCTCATCAATACCAGAAGATGATATAACATATTCCATGATCTGTAAATATTAGTATAATTGTCAAATTATGACTTCCTTTCAACTCTTTAATAGATTTAATGCATGCTTCTAACAAGAGTAACTTAATGCCCTTAATTTTAAGTTTATTAATATGTGATGCTAGGTGTGATATTCCTAGTATGAAACACATATAATTTCCATCAAAACCCAATGAAATCCATATATATAACACCTTATTTGGTTGATCCCAAGAAACCACCACACACACCTTCCCTAGGTTAACAGAGACTCTCGATTCAAAGATAATGTGATCCAAGAAGCGAACTTTGTCGCTCTAGAAGTGGATCTTTGCATGATTTTCAAAAAGATGATGCTCTATTAGTGTTCTCATAATGATCTCATGGTGCTCTTCATTTTCCCTATGACTTTGATAATACACCAAAATGTCATCCAAAAATACTATCACAAAAATAATCAAAACAGTTGTGGAACACCCAATTCATCAAATCTATGAAAATAGTGGGAAGGTTTGTAAGAACTAATGGAAAAAATAGGTACTCTAATTGACCATACCTTCTATGAAATGATGAATGTTGTATGTATAATGGACAGACTCATACCTGATGATAGTTTGATCTCATGTTGTTCTTAAAGAATACCTAAGATATATAAATCTGGTCAAATATTTCATCTATTAGAGGTAGTTGATAGCCGTTTTTGATAGGAAAATAGTTCAATCATCTCTGATCCAAGAAAATAAGAAAGGACCCATTAGACTTTTTGGTAAAAATTATTGTCTAACCCCAAGAGGATGTTTTGGGATATATGATACCTTTTTGCCACAATGTCCTCTAACTACCACCCGATTCCCAAAATCTCAATATGTGTCATTGTATATGATGTAGTAGACACTAAAGCTTATCCTATTAGAAGCTCGATCCTAATATCAACCTCCCTCTTTGGAAGTAATACATAAATGTGATTATGATAAATATAACTGAAATTATATACTACTAAAGGAAATTTATCCTTGGTTTAGCCTCAAACCATCATAAATAGATTGTAAATCTCAGTAGTTACCCAAACTAGCCCATGATGCTCTAGTCCAGATTGACTATCCTGGACATCCCAATCCCCCTAATTTTCACAATTGATTCCCTCTGGAGTTTTAAAGGATTCCCTTCGATGATATAATTCTAAAAATCCAAAATATAGAACCAACCAATCCATAACATTAATGACTTCGTTACTCGCTATCTTGAGAACAAAGATGTCACATAAGAAAGGGTAACTTCTTTCCTCAAAGGGGTAATCAATACACTGGTATATGCCCTGTGATCATACCCCTAATGGTGTATATGGGTTCATTACTCCAAAATAACATTGTACACCACACATAAGGATTTACATGATAGATAATGAGATAAACATGTGGGAAGGACCTATATAAAATAAAAAAGATACTATATTGGAGGCTACAAGAATCATACCTCATATTGTCGATGGTCCCGTAACCCGATCCTCTGGTATCAGCTGTAATACATGTAACTAACCTGATCCACGAACCTATACAATAGCTAGTATACCTGGATCAATATTGATTTTTTGGTGGTGTCATTGATCTGGGGATAATTTATCATTACCACGACCTCTTCCTTGACTAGCCTCATTGGAGCTACTCCAACTCCCTGTCTGATGTGGCATAAATGATCCTGATTCTGAAGGTGGAGTTGGTGTTGTACCTTGTCCACTTAATTATGATGGAACCAACCTATTGAACCACTGATGATTCCCAATATGGCAATAATCCCGAGTCTTTAGTGGGTCCCTATCACACTAGTTCATTAATGCCCATGTTATCCGCACTAATGGAATACTACAGATCTTCCTACATGGGTAGCCCAGTTTCTACTTCCCTGAAGAGAAACCTCAAGGTATGACTTTCATTCATTAAGAGAGCTAATGGAATACCATAGAACTAATAATCTATGACCAGCACTACTGACATCCCTTACACTAAACACAATTATTAGAGACTAATTTATGATATTAGAAAATGTATGTAGGCTAAGTACATTCATCTGAGTAGTTATGGAATATTGATATCATCTTGAAGGCATCTAGCACATGAAAGCTCATCACCATCTAAAAGTAGTGAAAATTTCTTCAACTATGTGAAACACTTTGAATACAATATAACTAACATAGAACACTTCCTTACAAGAATAATCCCTTTGTATATTCCATTTCTTAGTATTTGATGAATGAAATGATCATATAAGGTATTATAAAAATCTAACCATAACAAGACCTGATATTGACATGATCGGGTAATCACATCCCACCAATTCTTGGCCAAATCACGCAACATGTAAGGAGAATGTTTGGCCCTCCACTCTAGAGGTGTATCTAGATGATCAATGATTGGTAGTTTGGTGTCATTTTATGAATTAGAAGTCTGAAGTCATCTTTCCACTAAGAAGGTGGGAGGATGATGCTGATGAAACTCTTGAGTCAGATCAACCATCGTAGGTGTATCTCATGGATCACCATTCCTATATTTCATTAAATGTAGAAAAATATCATGGACTTCAGAATTAGTGCTCAGAGTCGCTACATCATACAGTGCCTCTAGTGGAATTTTTGGAGTTATGACTGGTTTCGTAGGGCCTACCATATTTTATGCATGGTCACCACTACCTTTCAAGGATATGACATAGGGATTTCATGTCCACATTGGTCTGCAAATTCTAGGAACACACCATAGAAAAAAATAGAATCAGAAACATAACATCATTTATAGAAGTTGAATTTTAGGGAACAAACTACTTAAGGCATACTAACCCAACTACTCACTTAGACGACCATGTATTGTTATGTTCTATTTTATATTTTTCAAGGGTTACAATAGTAAAGGATCAATTTTACCATGCCTCGTCATTTAATGGAAATCGTTTCATTTCATCTAACATTTAATTACGAGGTTCAATCTTTTAACTTTAAAAAGAATAATGATGCAGCGTAAGGATATGAAACTATTCCAATTTTATGTTTTCATTATCTTAGGACTTGTAAATTGGTCCATTAATGTTGACAATAACTCCCATTGAATGAGGTCCCACATACATTATCAATAAAAATAACACCCATTTGAATTTATAAATAAAGGCTTCATTTGGTAAATTATGCATTCCAATGCATGATGGCCCAAGACTCCTCATAAACTAAAAAATAAAACCACTTAATCACATCCCATAGTAGCACAAGATATATATAAATAATAAAATTCTCACTCATCAATCACATGTATAACAAAAATTTCAATGTAGTGCAATGAACATATATGTCATGGAAATATACATGACATATAAATTATTGGTGCCTACTAAGATTCATGTAACAATGAGTATATCCTTCCAATAAATAGGAAAAGGATAAAATAGAATCTCAATTAGAAGAAAAATCAAAAACACCACACAACATGTGAGTCACCCAATGGATAAAGGATATCAACTGTTAAAGGAAAAATCTGGATAAAAATCCAAATTCAAGAAACTCAGATTATATACCAAACATGGATTCACGATGCCCAAAAACAAATTAGAAATATGTCCCATGAATTATTAATCTCTTGAATATTCTCTACAAATAGTAAATCTAGAATGTAAAAAATGATTTTTTACAACATTGTGACGTCCATGACCCAGATTCCACTTAACAGGTTCCCCAACATATGTGGGCCACATGGACTCATGTTAATCCCCCCAAATGTCAGAGGCTACCAACATGTAGTGAGGGCCTAGGGTGTGTCTGTGGGGAGAATATACCTTCATTACCAGATTATAGAACATTATATAATAATAAATAGATGTTATTGGTTAATGAAATAAGGAAACAGAATTCACTGTGGATAGATAAAAATCAATGATAAGTAAAGTTACATTAATCATATACAATAGTGGATGATGATATATGTCATGTAACTGGAAGACTATAAAACATGGCTAAAAATTATCTAGAATATATTAAAAATCAATTTACCAAAGGAAATACATAAACTATCCAAATCATCCAGAGCTATATCTTGGTCATCGACTACTCGATCTATTATAGCACAGTAATAAATCAAGTGGATGATGAATCATTCTTCCCTATATCATCACACACATACATGTAATCTTACCCGATTACCAAATGACACCTTGAGATTCAGAAAGATAAATATAAGTGGTCCCCCATCAATAGATTCTATAACATCTGACCCATATAATGGATATGTAATAGTTTTAAAGAATTCATATGTAATGTAAACCAGAACAATGTAAATAAATACACAAGTACATATATCATCCCTTGGCTAGTTTCTAAACATTTTACTAGCTCATTAATTAATAAATAACAAATTTATATTAATAGCCCACATGAGGAAAATCAAGCACTAAAATCACCTTGTGATACTATAAATAATGAAGGTTTAAAGATGTAAAAAGCTAACCATGACTGATAACTAAATAGGAAGTGGGTCAAAGATTGTCACAAAGGGAACCAAGACCTTTGGGTCCACTTACATAGTAGCAACTTAGTTTATCTAATGGGTAAGATTGTAATTAAAGGATCATAATACATGTTATTCTACAATAAGATGTCTACCGAGTCTAAGGAGTTTATTCCAAGGTATGATGGGGATAAAACAGTACAAGGCATGATGGACTATCACCAAAGAACCTACTTGTAAATTGTGGAACCAAGTAGTTTATCTAAGGAATCCATTAATAATAATGAAAGGATTCTACAGTTTCTTATAGGGAATATAGAGGTAGATAAGGATTCAGTTCCTAGACAGGTCTCACCTAAGGAATCTAGAATCATTGAGTTGGAATGATGTCCTTGAGTACCCACAGACTTCCCTAAGGGATGCATGTGCTAAAAAGAGTCAAACATTCTTATAAATATGTCAAATTCGATATTTATAAATTTTTAACGTACATTAATTCATTATAATTATTTTTTTATATGAAAAATTTTCAATTTATCAATTAATTTGATTCAATCCATTCCATTCATTTTTTTGACAAACCAATTAGCAAAAAACTATTTAATTTTACTATATATGTCATAATCATTTAATTTGGTACATCCGTTACCTTCCACTGAATGCGGAAAAGGGTGCTACGACATGAAGCTAACCATACTTTTTCAATAAATATGGGGAAGTCATATTCATACCAAATACATTCCAATTTATCACATTAATCAATTAATAACACATATTCACTTACCCACGATTGGTCAAGTGGAAGTGACATGGTACTTTCCATTTACCATTACATGATTCAATAGGAATTTAATATAATATTATTACCATTAGTGTGGTCAATCTTGAGCACACCCAAATGATGACATAAAAGTGTCAAATCAATGAAAACACAATTATGGAACATCACCCTACATAAGGTGATATACGTTGTGGGAATAAATACAAAAAAATAATAAGTTATATAGAAACAAAATAACAATATGGTTTTAATTAATATAATCATTCCAAGTATATTTAATAAATGGTACCAGATTAATTTGGCGAGCATCCCATATAAATTCCAAAGTTATCATACTTGAGGGATGAGTTATTGAAAAATTGTCTTAGGTTAGTATGAATCAACACATGTAGTATTATCCTCTAATTCATTAAATAATTTAGCATATTTTAGAAAAGAGTAAAAATTATCACACCATGAAAAATGGTTTGAGAGAAAGACAAACAAAAAACATTTCAAACTAACTTTTGTGATTAACATTGCATATCTAATGCGACGAAAAGATACTCTAACAGATCTATGATGATATTGATATATTTATACCAAGGTTAGCCCTTTAAAAAAACCATAATGAGTGAAATGAAGGTTCATCACCCAGGAATTTGGATTATGGTATAAGGTTTAATTTATTTATATGATTAAGGGTAAAATAGTAAAATTACCCAAATAAATATCTCGTGCATGGTTTGGCCACCCAGTTTTCTAGAACATTTGAAAAACATGCACAATAACTTATAAAAAGGGTATAACCCCATCATTAGGTTACTCGGTTTGAGAAACCATGTGACAACCTAGCGAGATAGCACTACCCGGAAATACAGACCATCCACATCGTTAAATCTAACAGTATGGCCTAACTGCATAGTTTCCTCTAACCGTGTGATTACACCATTTTGACCAAAATTTTGTGTAACAAGCTATGAATGATCCTCGAAAACCATTGGGATGGTTATTAATTTATTTTGAAAATATATCTGGTCCTAAATAAATATTTAGACCTACAATTTAAAGGATCCATACATGAGTGAAAAATAGTTTCGTACAATCACCATTGTGAAGGGTGTTTTGAGAAAGAACTTCCAAACAAGGGAAATTAGAAATTGACCACACTATACTAGTCCCCATTGTGGAATTATAGAGAAGACATGCTAAATAGTGAATGCCAATATATTCATACTTCATTACATTGGGGGTGGGAACAGTTGAAAATATTACACCATCCCATAATGATGATCATGGTGCAATAGAGGTATACCAATTGAAAATTGTGAAATTCGAAAATTATTATGATGGAGGTCATAGGTGATTTTAAGTAAATAAATGAACAACATTTGAACAAAATGTGAAATATAGGATGGAAAACACCATAGAGTAATTTATAGTGGTAAATAGAGAGTCAAAACAAACAACAGTAGGCGACCACACTATAGTTCTAGTTGTATTGTAGTTAAAATGGACAAACAATATTCAAAATCCCATGGTGAATGTATTTTTGATGGATGACACAAATATTTATAGATAAATAATTATGTAGAATCATGATGTCATTCTACTTATTCCATAATCATGTTTCATGATTTTTCACAATGATCCAACCCTGATTGTATGTTTTTTTGGAACTAATAATAATTATTTAATGGATTCCTAATTGAAAAATAAAATGTGACACTATTTTACCATTAATTAATTTTAATGACTATAGTTATAATGAAATTAAATGGGGGGAATATCATGAAGAGTTATGGGAAATTTGAATGTCTCGTAAAAATGATTCAAGATGTACAACATAGTAAGGAATGACCAGTCAACTTATATAGAGATTAAATGGAAGAAGGATTTCTGTGAAATCTAGGAAAATTTAATTTTCAATGTAATAGAAAGTGGAATGTGTATTTTGAATGGGACTAGAAAGAAAAATAAGATGTCCCTACATCTATATAAAGGATCATTCAATGAAGAAAAGTAAATTTATTGGATATATTAATGAGAAGAGGTGGTATAGATTAACTCCAGTAGTATAAATAATTATAATAGGGTTAATTCATAGAAAATATGTGGAAAATATTCCTAATAGGATATAAATATATAATATAACTATATTCTAAGGTTCATTTAATTCATGTTATATAGGAGAAGAGACCTATGTTTCAAAAAATTATTTTGAGGGGATCCTTTCAACATGATGTGAGCATTGGAAAAAATGTTTGAGGGAGTGACCCTTTGGAATAAGTGAGTAGTACCTAAAGAATTATGAGGGGAGTATAACCTATGAAAATAAGTTATCTCTGTAGAGATATTGTTCACAACAAAAAATATACTTCTTGTTTCTAGAATAAAGAAATTGATTATTTCCCAAAATGTTTTTTAACATAGAAATTATTATTAAAGTGGTAGTATAAATCCATAAACGAATCAAGTATGATATCTTAAATATGAATATGGTTCTATAATATTTTAATTACATACAATTTTCATTATATAAGAGGTTAAACATACCCTATACCAAAAGAATGTACTAGTTATGAGTTAATTTTTCAACCTCATTATTATTCAATATTGTTTATCTGTAAGTTTTTACTAGGAAATATTTATCCTACATGTCTATGTTTCATAAAAATGTTTTCAAAATAACAATTTTATTGTTTTGTGGAAATAATTCATTATCATGGATAATAATTTTAAAATTTTGAATGATTTATTTCTCTAAATCATACTCATTAATGTTCATGTTTTAAAAATGAATTTTAGGATTTATAGGCTTGGACTTTATTGTTCTAAAATATTAATTCCTTTAAAAAGTATCAAGGTGGTATGGAACACTTTTATTCTAAAATATCTTTTAAATGACTTCATTTATAAATGTGTGTCTTTTAAATGATTTAAAAAAACAAATATTTCTATGAAAGAGTATTAATGATCCATTTATACTATATCAACATCCATTATTGGATATTATTTTTGAATGAGGATGATTTATTATAATACAATCTTCCATATTTTATTTTATGAGTTATGATATTTTTGAATGTGGATGTGCTATTTTTATACCATTCATGTTTTATGGTTAATGAATTGAAATTTCTTATTCTAGTTTTAATACAAATGTTTATATTATGTTTCAACATTTTGATATGTGGAATGTGTTGGACATAGTATGTGAGGGGTGGAGCCCGCTATATCTCCTTCATGAATTGGTAGATCTCATTAGACAAACTAGGATCTTGGAACAAGGCCCTGACAAAATCATTCTTTGTAGTCTCGGCATGATGCCTCTTCTATAAGGTTATGATGTTCGACAATGTACATTCCATCACTATGAAATTAGGAATTGATATTACATGTGATTATTCAACTAGTAGAATATCCATGTGAATACGAAAATGGCATTATTTGATTTATATTTCCATATTATGATGATGTGTAGGATTAAAAGGCTTTTTTTAGTCTTATATATTACCTTAAATGTTTATTCTTTTTATGACAATTTCCACTATATTTTTATCTTTGATAAGCATTTGAGCTCTCCCCATTGTTATCTTTTATTTTTCCTAGGATGAAATGAAGTGTATTATTATCGATATGCAGGGTTAAGCTAGTAGAATAATTCAGTTATCAATGGATTATGTATGTGGTGTTTTACTTTAAAAATTTCAATGTAACATTCATATATGTAATCTATTTTTGAGGACTTCTAAATAGATCTATTCTTCCAGACATGATTCCTTATAATCAAGACAATGTATTAAAATAATGCACTGAATCTAGATAACTTGGGTCGGTGTATTACAGTTCATATCAGAGGAAGTTTAGTACAATCATTGGAAACTAGATTTAGAAAAACTCTAATTATAAAACATTACCCTAATATAAACATTGATAATCAGTATAGAATAACTTCCAAGAATTTTTGTAATGTAGATATTTTGGGAATATTCCAAGAAATACATCCATGTCTGGATATGAGCAGGTAGAGTCAGCTCTGGAAAAGATGTACCTAGGAGTGAAAACACTGACAAATAGATTCGATCTTGACCTGGGTATCCTGGTACACGACAATGGTCCTTTTTAAACTTTTGGTAATGAAACTCCCGGGGGATATTCTTAGGATAATTCTCATTTTATTTACAAACCATTATGAAGGATTTATGAGTAATTATGTCTATGAAGAAACCATTATTATGATTATGATACTAGATATGTGATCATATTCAAATAATTTTGAGAAATATTATAGTTATTGGATTATAAATTATGATATGATCTAACCTAGTGTATGTCTAAATTTTGAAAAGGGGCCCAATAGAAGGAATGAAAACTCTAGCAGTAAACATGATCGATAGAGTAAGAAGGGTTATATCATTCATGGTCTTAAGAAAACATTTATAAGGGAAAGAGTCTCCCACATATTCTCATAAAATAAAGAAATAATATTATGTGTTTATAAGATAAGTAATTAATTAATTTAGTCCTCTGGGTTTTAAGTGAAGAAAGAGAAGAATTGGATGTCATAGAAAATGATGGATAAAGGGAATAACGGAAAGGCAGATTTTCCCACATATGATAACTGTGGAAAGAATCACCTTAGTAAATGCTTGAAGGTAAGGGGGTTTGATATAAGTATAGAAAAAGGACACCAAATATGTGATTCTAAGTTTAAGAAAAAGGTTTCAAATGTACAATTATTCATCTGTATGAGTTGGGACACTACACAAATCATTGTCTAAATCATCAGAGTATAGCCCAAATGATGTTATTTAATTATAATCAAGTTATGATACTACGGTAGATGAAGAGGAATGATTTTTGATCATATGTCATTATTAAATAATATTGTAATTTGAGTATTATATTAATGATGTAATAGTTATAAGAATTGTATAGTATATAAGAATTGTACAGTAGTACTATTTCCTTAAGGATTTAAGATTGTGTGGTACCATGAAAAGTGACAAATTAACTATTTAAACGTTTTGGAAAATATATGGGTGAGAGAATGAAAAACCTTGATATGTTCCTTATACAAAGGTAATGATTTTGGAATAAGAGATAATTGAGTAGGATAATATATAATGGGTATTATTGACATCCTTGTAACTAATTAATGGTTTGTCTATTCTATCATTGTTGGAGTATTCAAAATTTTTGGATTTAAGGAGTATAAATATTATTCTATAAGGAAAAATGGAGAATGAATTTATTAAACATGGTTTTATGGAAATTCAGGTTGTTACCATGTTTTATGACAATAGATGATGAAGTTATTAACATGTTATTATGTGGTAAAAAGATATCCTCATTATGTTTACCTTCATTGTAAATTTTGGACTATGATTTTTGGACCGAAATATTTTGGATAAGTCTAAAGGTTAGAATATATTATATTAGACATTTGATTCTATTTTTTAGGGTTAAAAAATTTTCTTAAGAATATTTTAGTATTGTTTAAAGAAGGACAACCTGGAGGTTGGGTGACAACCAGTTGCGTCTGGAAAGGCCACGAGACTTGAGCCCGCAATTGAAAGGCGACAATGTGGAATCACCTACAACTGGCTGACAGGATATCCTGGTTTGTATAGTGTATATTTTTTAAAATGGACTGATAAATGATTTATAATTTCATTTTTTGGAACTTGATACGATTAGGATAAATGGAATATTTTTGAGTCTATTATCTTTGGGAGTGAAAGATGAGTTTGTGGTAGAAATTAGTTGAAGGATGGAACACTACTTATCAAATTTTTTCTCTTATTCTATATGGATATTAATTATTAAACATTAGGGAAGGTAACATAAAACCAAAAATGGGTTATCCTAATAACATAAGTTTATTTAAACCTATAATATTTTAAATCATCTATGATTTATGGCTTTGAGGCACCCAATATTCCATTTATTGTTCTCTTGTTTTTGATTGATGACCTTAATCACTCCCTATGAATATTTATGTTTTTCCTAATTATGTGTCTCTAATTTCCACCAATGGTCTCATATTCTATATCATAATTTGATGGTGATGTTTTATTTTCCCTTTCCCTCTTATTAAGACTAAATTTTATTAAACAAATTTCTGATGTGGGATTTCAACAATGGTATTTTATATTTTTTAACCATTTACTTTTGATGAAAAATAACAAATTGCGAGCACTCAATTTATTGAAGGAGGAGAGAATGTAACACCCCATGATTTCATAGTACATTATCACTTTAATGTAATTCAATAACTTGTGCTACATGAAACATAGAGTTTGAGTGCACCACGACTTAACAAAACTACCCATTCAAAAAGAAGTTATGAATAATATTAACTGAATTTTGAATTTTATATACTCCATATAATTTTAACATCTTTATTATTTGATTCTTATAAATAATATACGAAAAAATTTAATTATTCCTATGAAGGATGTATTTTTCATAAAATGAAATTTTACTTCCTCTTAATGGAGAACCTTTTTGAAATCTAATATTTGAAACTTTTATATATTCAATTTGGCAAAATAAACTTTTTGATTGAGAAGTAGTACATAAAAATTTAGTTTTGATAAATATTTTGTGTTTTTCTAAAAACTTTCATATTTTGGGGAATAGTAAGAAATACTAAATTTTAGTTGAAAACAACTTATTTAGTAAAAATAATTTTTAGTGTTAAACTATACATTTGAATGGTTTTGAATTATAATTAGATAAGTTTTTATCATTTAATTCAATATTATTCACTGGAAGTAATTTTACAGTTAAATTGAACATAAACACATATTAATCGTTGAATAGTTTTTACATCTCAGAAACCAACTTTGTGGTTTTGAAGACCGGTATTAATTTTAAATTATTTAACGGAACATATATGTTTCGAATTTGGTAAAATAAAAATCATTTATGAATTTGTTATATCTAAATTATCTTTGGGTATATTTTTTATTTTTAGGAAAACATTGAATTTTTTTGGAATAATATAAAACACGACATTATTGTTTAAAGCCAAATTTTTATTTTAAAAATTATTTATTTTATTTAAAAAAATTTAAGCCAAAATACATACAAACTTCATATATTGTTTCAATATAATTCATTGTAGTCATCTTATAATAATATTACATGTAGAAAATTTTATTGAACTATTTAACACCTTTTACCCATCTTGTAGGCACATTTTCTAAATTACATAAAACATAATTTTACATCTTCTATGAATTGAATTTCGAAAATACGAGGGAAATGGTTGACATCAGTAAAAAAATGTGGTTTAACAGGTTGAATAAAATTTTTGGTGAATAGTTACTTTGGAAATTTATTTTCCACGATTAAAAGTAAATAGGGTAATTAATGGTAAAATTGATATTATAAATAACCCAACACATATCCTAATTCTATTGGATAAGTGTATTTCGACCCAAATAAAACATTGGAATAAAATATGATCTTTTTGTATCAACCTGGATTAGATTATGGCATTTATTATTTTTCTATTAAAAGAATACTTAAAAGTATTAAGAACGAATATTAATGACTAAAATATTTTTATATAGGTTTATACATAAAATAAATTTGACTATAACTATTCATTATAAAAGTAAAAATAATTCCTACATCATGGAATTTTATTTTTAATATTTAGTAATTAACTAATTACAATAATTTTTGGCATAATGATGATGCAATAATTACCTTAATAATGAATGATTTAAATAATTGATATTATAAATATAAACAAATGTAAATTGAGACTTTTTATGTATTTCAGGAATTTTCTAGGTTAATATGACATGTTAGGGTTTATGTAATATATTTGTTTCAATGTAATCATTTTTTTACTTTCACAAAAACCAAATACTAAATAGTGTCAAAATTGACAAAAAGTAGCTTTTAAAACAAGTATTATATTATTAAATGATTTAATATTACTAAAAATCTATGGTTTGGCCAAATAACTTACAAAATGATATATATGTCATTAGTTAAAATCTTGAGGTTCTCTTGGCATTTTATAGTAGGTTTATTAACCTTGTAATACAAAAATACAAGAAGACATGGTAAAAGTTAAACTATTTAACTAAGAGTTAAATCCAAATGATAAAGATAATATGGTGACCTAAACTAGTCTAAAACCTATTGGTACAAAGTATTTAGACTCATCCCCACCTTATACTAGAAATAAATATACTTTGATCTATTATAAACCTAAAATGATATTATAATAAAATAATATTTCAAGATTTTCCTAAAGTGACCTTCACCTCTCTTATAAAAGGATACTTCCCTTTCTATCAAAATCACTACTCCAAATACATTTGGATCAAAAAAACCCTACTCAAATATCTTTCTAACTGACATCACTTAATAATATATGACTTATATAGGTCAGAAATCCACCCTAAAAAGCCCTTATGATCAATCCAAAAGGAAGCACCTGAAGAAGATGTAATAATTTCATCACCTCTTTCAAGTTCATTTATTATTCCACTTCCTCTTTCTTCCTTGTTTAAAATAAAAATAAATAAATCTTTTAACTTCTACATAATATGTTTTTATTATAAATTTTTTACAACATTATTCATTATTATATCCATCCTATGAATGAAAAATTCACCATACGTGCGTACATACGGCTTACTGTGTCCACATCATGGTGTATTTTGTTAGTCAACACTTCATTATTTTGATGGGTATAATAATGAGTATAATTGAAGTAAATAATAATTATAACATGTTAATGATTATTTATATATAATATACCATCCAATTATGTAGTATTTCACCATTAATTAAATGATATCATCGCTCATGCATACATATGACTTACCGTCTCCATGACCCATTGAGATTCATTTCGGCGTTCACCATTAAATTATGATTATAAATATATATATTATTAATAAGAATGTAATATATGACATAATAAATCTACTGAATATATATATATATATATATATACAAATACCTAATTCACTTACTTTCACTCAATACGATGTGAAAGCGGAAACAACGTTTATGAATATGTATGGCCTATCATCTCCATAAACGGTGTATTACATTTCATATATCTATATATTATAAATAATTATATACTGAATATATATGATACATAATTATTTTTTTTTATATTCTGGAATCAATTAAATCATGAAATATTTTATATGATTAAGAATAACATGTAAAATCACGTATGATAAAGAAAGTTATTTTTTCCATACTGTTATTTTAAAATAGAAATTTTAATTAAATGGGAAGTATTAAGCCATAAATGAATCAATTATGTTAATAAGAATATGAATATGGTTCTATTATAATTTTATAACATAAAATTTACATTACACAGAAGTTTAAACTTACCCTCTACCCATGGAAATTACAAGGTAAGGGTTAATTCCACAATCTCATTATTATCCGAGATTGTTTATATGTAATTATTTACAGGGGAATTTTTATCATATATATCCATGTTTCAATAAAATGTCTTCAAAATGAATATTTTAAGGTTTTTTGGAAGGTAATATTTATCAAATATCAGAATTTTGAATGTTTTAATGATTTATTTTTCGAAATCGTTTAAATTAATGTTCATGTTTTAAATTTTTTTTAAGTATTTTTATATTTTGACATAATTGTTTTAAAATATTTATTACTTTCATAATATTCAATGTGGTATGTAAAAAGTTGATCTAAAAATATTTTTTAAATGACTTCCTTTATAAATGCGTGACATTTAAATGATTTCAATAAAAGTGATATTTCTCTCAAAGAGGATTAATGATCATTTTAATCTATGTCAACATCCTTTTCTAGATATTATTCTTGATTGAGGTCGATTTATTATAATACCTTCTTTCATATTGTATTTAATGAGTAATTATATGTTTGACTACGGATGTGATATTTTTATACTATTCATGCTTTATGGTTAATGTATTGACATTTCGTATTCTAGTTTTAATACTAATGTTTAATTTATGTTTGAACATTTTCGTTTGTTGAATGCATTGGAATTTGAATGTGATTGGTTGAGCCCATTATAGCTCCTCGATGAATCGATAGATCTCATGAGACAAACTAGTGTCTTGATATAAGGATTTGGTAAAATATTTATTTTTAGTCTTCGAACGAGGCCTTGACTATGTGGTTTTGATGTCCGATATTATGAATTCTATTATTATGAAATTAGCTATTGATTTTACATGTGATTAGTTGACTAGTGGAATGTACATGTGAATAAATAAATATAATTATTTGATTTATCTTTTCTATATTATGAAAAAGAATTTGTTTAACAGGTTTGTGTTTTAGTCTTATACATTTCATTAAATGTTTCTATTTTTTATGATAGTTTCTACTATATTTTTATCCTTACTGAGCATCTGAGGTCAAGATTTTCTTATTTTTAATTTTTGCATGGATTCAAAGAAGTATATTATAATTGATATGCAATGTTAATCTAGGGGAATAATGGTGTTCTAAATTGATTATTTATGTTTTGTTTTATTTTAGAAATTTCAATGTAACGTTAATATACGTAATCTATTTTCCATGACTTCTAAACTGATCGGTCCCAGGGGACAAGATTCCATGTAATCATGGAAATTTATTAAAATAATTCACTGAATTTGGGTAACTTTGGTCTGAGAGTTATAGTAATAATGTCCCAAATTCTATCTAAGGGATTATATGATCTAAATATGTATAAAAATAGATTTTTTTACAATTGTATAAGTTATTCTAGGCTTTATGAATAATTTTTAGTCTTTTGATAAGTTAATTATTATTTTATTCATTGAAATAAATTTTAATAACTTTAACACATAATTTGGGTCAAAAAAAATTTGTTTCTTATTAGAAATTAGAAATTTTTGTTATTTTATGTATAGAATCTATATTCTTAAATTCCTATCACATAAGTGGTAGAAAGTAAATTATAATTAATCCAGAAGATGGGATGACATAACGGATTTTAAAACTAAAAATGTTCAAAATATTTTTATGTTTTATAATAATATTTCTATTTGAAATCGATTAAAATGACCTAAATTGAATTAATTTATGTAAAAAATTTCTAAATAATCTTCAAAACCTAACTAAAATTTATTTTATGTATATAAATAATTTTAAAAAAGCTATTTAAATTAAAATTTAATGTTTTCACTATTTATCAAAAAATTATAGTTCCCAAAAAATAACAAAATATTATACAAAAAAAAATTTTAATATATCATATTTTAAAATTTTGATTATTTTATAAAATAAATAATTTAAATGTGTCAGAAATCAGATTTAAAATGGGTTCTCCATTAAAAAGTTGTAAAATTTCATATTAGAAAAATGCATCTTTTTATTCATAAAATTAAATTTATTCTTATCTTAAACCCTTAAATTATATTGTATGATTAAAAAAATACCAATTGAATGTAAAAAATATAAATTTTATTGAATGTATTAATGAAAATTGGTTTTTTTAATTTATTCTGATAAAAATGCTTTTTTCCATAGAAAATTGTATTCTTAGAAAATCAATTTCATTATTTTCAAATAGTTATTTCATTCACTTATAAAAATTTATAACCAAATGATTTATTTTATATAAATTTTTAAATCATATTTTTAAACATTATTGAATCATATTTCTTGAATTCCATTCCAATGCCTATAGAGTAGCTATAATAATATTTTAATAATACTATTTTTAGTATACTATAGTTTTGTAAAACTGAGCCATACTTGTTTTGAATGTTATCAAAGAAAATATAAGTGTTTCATAGAGTGCATGATTATGTTTTTCTTGCATATAATAAAATCTAAACTTATTTCATTTGTAAATAAAAATCTATATTTAGTGTGTATTGAAAAAAAAAATAAAAAAAAAATAAATAAAATAATGATTCAAAAAATCTCAGTGTATAAGATTTTACCACCCTTAAAATGAATTATCCCCAAGAAATTAATTTGTGTTATCGCAAGATCAATACTTCAATGAAATTTTCATAGAAACCCATATAGAGAAATGATTACAAAAACACTATATACAACGGAATAGTTTGAAATATAATAAATAGCCAATGTAACACATAACTAGGTTTCAACATAGAATAACATAGGTGGGAAATGAAAATATTGACATGGAAGAGAAATATAACTATCATGTTCTAATGGATAGTGAAAGAGAATATGGTTTGGGGAATTTTCAAAATCACAAATCTATAAATCTGTGATGATCTATGGGATAATTCGATTCATTGGAATCGAATGTGCTATGATATCATTATAGGTTTCAAGATCTTTTTTCCTAATGCTGAATAAGTTTCATAAATAGATACACTTACATGATTTCAGGACAATCATTCCTATTTTTAAACATTATAAATGTCCATTTCTTATCTTATTTAAATGAAATTAAGGTGAAATTATCATTCCTGAAGAATTAAAAGATCATGATATCCAAAAATCGAATGACAGGTTATTTTATATATATATTTATCATAAAAAAATGTTTTAAGAAGTTATCAAATATTAATAAATCCTTATATGATGATATAATACTTTAACATAAACCATTGCATAATTTTTTATCCTTATAACCCTTAAAAAATATATAATTCCAAAAATTTGGAAATTAGGTCACTAAAGATCCCGAAAATAGCTCCTCATTGATCAATGATATACCATAAATTAGCTATTTGTTGTCACATACTAGACATGTGGACACCATCATCATGTATTCTCTTAAAACATAATAATAACCTAAATTAACAAATATACATAATGAAAACAAGCATGTTTCCATATTGTAATTTATATTTCCTTAATTTTTTAAATCTAGGAAATATTGTAATCTTCTACAATGTGTTCATAAAACACTTTTCAATAAGTCTTTAATTAATTCCGAGGTATTCAATACAGTCTAATTTACATAGTATTATCCAAAATATCTTAATCTAAAAAACAATATCGTAAAATACGAACCTCTTAAGTGTAATCATTCCTATAATCATGAGTTTCACATGAACATCAGATTTCCATTAAATCAATTTTTTTGTCCAGTAGAACCATTAAACATGTTCTTGTAAAATTATTGTAAAAAAATAAATGGAACAATCCTTATATATTAAACCATTTTTATAAAATAAATCTTTTTTCCAAATACATGAAATTTTTTATTATTACACCTTATCCTTAAGTCATAATAAGTCGACCTCATCATATTACTTAATACCTCTTTTATTTCACATTTCATCTTTTGATTCATCATCATAAAAAATATAACCATTACTAATTCCACCTTTCTTATTCACTTCAAGATCATTCTACTTAAGACATTGATTTTCATAATGACCATTAATTCCAAATTTAAATATTTTAATAATTGATGATGTATTTGGGAGTCTAATATTCTCATCCATTTTATTAACCGAACTCTTCATATTTCAATTAAAATTACTTTATTTGTGTCATTATTTTCCACATTTATAATATATTCCTATTACCATAATAAATTTACTTTGTTGATTCATTACACATTCTTAACAAAATGTAAACTGAATCTTATTTCCTCCTTGGTCTCCATTTCACAAAAACATAGTGAACTCCTTACTTATCATCCTTGGTGTGTTCAAGAGTCAGATAAGGTATACATTATAAATCAAATGCCATGAAAATTGATTAGGCATGATCAAAACATCATTACTCTTGATATCATCCAATATGAGTTCTTATAAAAAAAATTCCATCACTTTCAACATTAACCTATTTCCTTTTAGTTCTTACCATTTGATAAAACTACAGAGAAATGTGTGATAAACTGTTATCTGATAAGAAAAACCCATAATCAAGAAAAATCACATATAAGATGTCTAAATCATGAAACCTAAATATTTAATATATAAAATCTTAGATTTTATCCTAGATTATTAATATTTATCCTTTAATTAAATGTTTTATGATGGTTCATAACATGTTTGGGAATTCCCAAAGCATATCCCTTGGGAGTCTCAAGCCAAGTGGGAAGTAAAGATCATTATCATGCATAATTTCTCAATAATTTCTATATCAATATGATGATTTGGGGTTATTAACCCTATATACATCTTTTCTAGAGCCACACCAACTAGAAGTATCCATGCATGGATGTATTTCTAAGAAACTAATCACTCCACCCTCTTATGAAATTCCATGATATTATTTAAATATTTACTTTATATTATACTCATACTTAGATACATCCCTAGATACATCATTATAAATACACCTTGTGATATCACTGATGTTTTCTCATCATATATTACAATGTTTGATTAAAACTAACTTTTTATTGAAAATATAGTGACTTAGGTTTAACAAACATGGATATTACATCATTTTAGATGAATACTTACTACATTAAAAAATGCATGCCCAAGGATAGTAATAGTTTAGTAACATTAAAAAATAAATTAGAATACTCTTACATTTTGAAAGAAATTAAATGTTTATAAGAAATACCTACCCCTTTTGGACTTCTACATAAAACCCTTTTCATTGTATGAGGAATGGAAAAACAATAAAAGGGTGAGATCAGATTTTGAGAATGGGTAATCAAAAGATATACTTAATTAAAACAAGAGCAGAAGGGTACTAGAATATAAGAATATCATTTTTATATCACATCCTAATATCTTATATTATATATATGATTCATGGAATAAATATTGGTAGTTAATAAGACATTAATTATAAGGGAATAAATAGAATAAACCATGAGATAATAATATAGGAATACAATATAGAATTTGTGGAAGACCTATAAGAATTTAAAATTATTCCCATAATAGTAAATATGTCGCTTACAGGGCCATATTAGTAGTATTGACTAACTCCCCAAACAATTTGGGAAGTCATGGTTCACTCAAATGACCATCTTATAAGTCTAGGATCACTCCAAAGACGATATAAGCGGACAATTTCATTTACTAAATGGAGTCCATTCCCCATTCTGTCTATCTCTATATCTGGAGATATAAATTATTACCCAATTCATTGGTGGGAGATATATTTCCTTCAAAACTCTTAATAATATCAAACATATATGTTGCACAAGATCATAATAAGTCATATCATTACCCATAAAATTAAATGGGTATAATAAATATGTAATCATATCATAACTTGTAGAAAATTGGTAAATATAAAAATAATTTCATCAAAACATGACCCATAAAAAGAATATGTTTTAATAAACATATAACCTATAAAAGAGAAAGGGGCATCATAACCATCCTGTCATCACAACATTAACCATTCAGAAAAAATTATGAATGGAACTATAGGATAATTTCCCCAGAAAGTCATGAGTAACACTAACATATGTCATCTTAAGTGGAAAATATTTCTGAAACATCTTCTAAAACATTTCTTGAGTAATATTACCTTTCCGCTAGAAAAAAATTTAAAACATCAAACATATTCAAAACCATTTTACTAGAAAATAACCTTGAAATTTTATAAAGAATCATGGAATCATTTTAAAAACCTGTTTAGATGAAAACATATAAAAAATTCTATTTGAAAAACAATTTCCTTGAATATTTATAAAATAATATTGTAAAAATTTCGAAATCATTTTTCCTTCAAAAATTATATAACAATATTGAAAACCTTTTGTCTATAAAAATTATAAAGTAATTTTGAAAAAAAATTTAAAAAATATTTCCTTGAAAATAAATTTAAAACTTATAAAATAATGTTTTAGATCATTGAAATAATTTTCTTTTTAAAAAAACCTTTTTCAAATATATACATGTATAATTGAATATAATTTAAAACAATTTTTTAAAAAAAAAATTTTGAAAACCATTTTACTTTTAAATACATTTAAAAAACAATATATTTCTATAATATTGGAAAACAATTCATTTAAAATAATCCATTACTAACATAATTAAGAATCAACAAAATGGAATTCATGATGGTGGGTCAGTCATTACTTACCGAACATTCCTTTTGAAACATAAAATATTAGAAAGGATCCTTAATAAGAAAATGTTAACAAGATTCCATTTAAAACTAATTTTAAAAAAATTAATACATAGTTAAAAATTTCCTTAATTATCATATGATAATTTTAAAACATTTTTTAAGTTTTCTTACAATGCATGTTTTTTAGAGAATGCATATTTTTGACAGAAATAAGAAATAAATTAAGATTTCGATAAAAATATTTTCTTCATTATCATAAGTATAAAATAGTAAATAAATGGTTTAATTAAGATGATAAATAATTAATTACCCTATGTTAATAAAATTAATAAGTTTTATAGAGATACATATCATAATATATCATTAATGGAAACATATTCATAAATAATCTGATTAAATGATGAGATTATTACAATAAACCGTTGACACATTGGTTGCCTTCAATAACAATAAAATGAAAAAATAACATTGCATGAAGATTAAAATATATAAAAAATAAGTCTATTAATTATATAACATTTCAAAATCTATATATACACCACATAATGAAATATAGGAGAATAACATGGCATGTTCCTTAAAGAGGAAAAATTGAGACAAAATTACTTTATTGATTAGGTAACTTTTGAAACATTCACCACATGAAAAAAATAAGATAATAAAATGGGTATGTAAACACCCATAAATTTTAGTCTAATAATCATATAATACATCAATGGTTATTATATATTCCCCACAATATAAATGAGTGGTAGATGTGGAATATATCTCATGTATATAAGATGGCAGATGAGAAAACCCTTACCATGAGTCATGACTTTATTTATACATGATCAAACCTCATATATAATAAATATTATTATATTATAAATATACCAAAAACCCATATTATTATATCTAATACCATATATAATTTTATTATGGATTTATATTACTTGTTGATTGACAACTCCATCCTAATATAATGATTTAGATAAAATATGCATTGTTTGTCATAATTATTTTGACTTAGTATTATTGAGCATTTTAATTTACCCGGATTAAATTTTTTACATAATGTGAAAAATGATATAAATATCATATATATTCTTTATATAATTACTGATAATGGTCTATAAATGATATAAATTTGAAATGAAATACAACGTTCTTGGAGACGGTAGGCTTTTCGTATACAGGAATGTTGTTTTCATTTAATTATCATTTTGAAATAGATAAAGTATATGAAATATATATATTATAATTATAGTATCATTATAATTACATATATATCACATACATGTAATAAAATCATCCTTAATATGTTCTATGTAGTGTGTGAACAAATCATATATATTTGAGGAGGCAGTAGTGCACATGTCCACAAAAAAGATAATGTTTTCACACCAAAGGGAAATAATGATATTATGTTTTATATAATAATTAAATAATATTAAATACATCATAAATATCACATATATCATATAAAAATAGAGTTCCAATCATAATTACCAACCATGAGAGGTGGAAAAGGAAAAATGAACAACATCATTTCCTGAGACGGTAGTTCTCCATACACAAGAAATGTAAGTTCATTAATCATTATATGGAAGTGGGTGTAAGTATCGGTATAACCCTTATAATAACAATATCTTAGTACATTAAGGATATTTAGGTTATTATATATGTAACTCTCCAACCCAGAATCCTGTATTTAGTTCATTATTTTATTAAATTGGAATCATTACAATGTATCAAATCCCAAATGACTAATTAGTATTTTAGTATTGATGAAAAATATACAAAAATGGTTCCATTTTTAAATTTTTAAATATTAAAACATAGAAATGAAAATAATTATCATCAATGAAATTATTCATAAATGGCTTCTTCCAAACCTAGGGGAAATAGGAAAAATAAAATGGTGATCTCAAAAGGTCATTAAGGGTATGTAAAATATATGTAATAATGAATTAATGGGAATAAACCAATTTGGAAATGAATATAAGTGAGAAAACATTCCATTTAAATAATTGGAAATCAGATAACCAATTTTTAATAGTGGATAACAGAATCAACTTCCATATAATCAATAAAATCATAATGAAATGCATCTGTAGATTTTTAAAATAAAAAATATCATGGATCATAATAATAACAACTAAATTCTCAATCGAGGGGATTATTAATTATTGGAATACATGTTTCGTAGTTACATGATACCTTTACTATCCATATATTTCACATGATAATTATCATATCTGGTAGAAACCGATATGATTTAGCCTAGTTATTCTTCTCATGATCATACTAATGCATATATTGGATGACATTAAATTTCTTCTAACCCCCATTGTTCTACTCTAAAGCATTCTTCTTATATTGAATAATCGATTTAAATGATTTAAACTCAACGTTCCCCATACAAATTTGAAACATTTTAATAACATGATGATAAAATGATTCAAGATATAATATATCAAAATGGTTCGTAGATACACCACATAGAGGATTTAAGTGATGAATATTGACTTTATATCAAATCTGTAAAAAGGGAGATGAAAATAAATTACCAC
Organism: Viscum album; assembly: GCA_963277665.1. Classification (NCBI taxonomy): domain Eukaryota; kingdom Viridiplantae; phylum Streptophyta; class Magnoliopsida; order Santalales; family Viscaceae; genus Viscum; species Viscum album. Next base: position 1,200,802,554 of record OY728131.1, read on the forward strand.
ATTGAAATAATTTATTTTAAAGGACACATATTTTTAAAATAATTTTTTTATTTACAAATAACCTCGTAATAATATAAAATAAGATTCATAACATTGGTGAATTATAATGGACTAAAATTACATTCATGTTGTATAAGATAAAAAACAATCCTTTTACTTATTTAAGAAAATTCATAAAGTTCCATGTTTTGGAAAATGACAAGAGTTTTCCTTCTAAAATATTTTGCAAGAAGATAAAAATGGGGTAAAAATTAATTTAAAATGTAATTTTAGAATAGTAAAAACATTCATGGAACTAAAATGTAAAATCCCTATAATAACGTAATATAGAAGAAAAGTGTACTCCACTGGAGACTTGAACAAATACAATCCCAAATAATAATGAGATTGTGAAATAAAAACATATCACATTATAATTAGTAGAATCATATGTCCTTGAAAGATAAAAATTATTTGGATATGAAAATAACATAATATATATAATAATACTAATATAAAACATTCATGTTAGGTTTAAACACAAAAAAAGAGACATGTAGTGTTTATGTAATGTGTCCTAGAGAAATAAAATTCCGGCAAAGATCCCTCACCTCACACTTCCTTTTTAGTTGTATGTTATTTAACATCTATTATATTGGTTTAAAGATTTTTATTAAATTATATCATAAAATTATTCATATTTATTTTATCATATAATATATTATTAAATTATTTTATAACTCATTTGTTAATGATGATTCATCTAGATCACTATTCGATGTGTCAATTGCCTATTTTCTCAAGTATGTTTTGACTTATTATTTGTTGTTCCTATTAAATATATCATTATATCATCATACGCATAATGAAGAAAAAGATTTAAATATAACATATATTCATTATATATAAATTTATAATAATCTATAAAATTTTGTGATAGTTAATGAAATGTACTATCCATGGAAATGGTTGGGCATATGTACGCATGAACGATACATTCATTTCTTTTCCATTTTAAAGGAATGAAAAGTTAATGATATATATGTATACAAAAATTCAATTATCATATATATCCCATATATATCAAATATGTTTAACTAAATTATGATATATAAATTCAATGTATAGTGTGAACGAATCACGTCGCTTTGAGAATGAGGTTGTCCACACTGCCACAAACGATGTAATCATGTTTACACAAAATGGAAAGTAAGAAGGTATGTGTTATATAAATATTAAATAAGTATGATGAAAAAATAAATATAACACATATAATATAAAAACATCTTTTCCATCATAATTACCAACCATGATTGGTGGTAATGAAAAAATGAATGACATCATTTCATGAGGTGGTAGTTCCCCGTACACGAATGGTAAATTCATTACCCATTTTATAGAAGTGTGTGTAGGTGATTATAGAAACCATAAAAAAACATATAAGTATAAAGATGATACAAATGTTATTATATAATCATTCAATAGTAATAATTTATGGATTGGGGAATGAAATAAAATTAATGTGATCATTGAAGAATGTTTCCTCTTATTTGAGTAATTCTGTAAGGTTTATACCAAACTCATTCCTCTATTTTCTTTTGGAAGAAAGTGAAGATTCTAGGATTAAGGGAGGGATGATAGAATATTATTTTTCGAGGGATTTTTTGAGGTTAAAGGCTCATTGTAATGTGATTAAGGTAGGGAAGATGGCCCCCTTATGAATTGAGGTGAGGGGAACTTTTGGAGAGTCTATAAATATTAAATTAATATAAATTAATTTTAAATTTTTAATAGATCTAAAGAGAGTTATTTAGAATATAAGATTAGTATGGGTCTAAATACTCTCATTAAATAATTTTTATATATGTCTTGGTCACATTATTACTCTTATCTTTTTTTACCATTAGTTAAACCTTTTAAATATCACTATGAAAACATTGATTATTAATCTTTTTGGGTTAATATTGTTATTAAAAATACCAAAAGAACCATAAATTGGTCATTTATAACGTTTGAATAATATTCACAATCATTTGGATAAATTTTATATTTTTATGAGTTGTATTTCATTTAATAAAATATTATTTATTTTAAAATATCATTAATGACAATTTTAGCAGTATTTATTACTTGAATTATTTAAAAATATAAATATAAAAGATAACATCTAGAAAACTTTTAATAAAAATATAATACGTCTAGGTCATCTATTAATTTCATGTATGAAATTAATTATATCAAATTATATTTTTTTTATATTTTTACTAATATTTAAATGATATTTTCTTTAATTATGTCATTACTACAACATGATTATCCAATAATTTAATTTAATAATTTATTACCTAAAATTTAAAAATAACTTATCATAATTAATAAATAAATTTTATCTTTCCAATGAATATTTATATTCAAATATATCATTTAAATAACAATATATAAAAAATGTAATAACTTTGAAAAATCATGGGAGTTGTATTTGAGACATTCCGTACAAGAAAATACGAAACAATAAAATTAAAGATATCCATGTGGCTCTATGAGGCTATAAAATTGGTTTAAAGATTATTTTGTTTTTCATTACCTCATATAATAAAATTAGCACAAGTGTTAGGGTAGTTTTCTAATATTTAGAATATTAATTTTACATTTAATTACATGATTTTCTATTAAATGTGTCAATAAAAATTACTACAGTTATTATTCATAATGTCAAAAAAAATATTGTAAAATAATTAAAATAATTTGGATTCTCTTATTAAAAAAATAATCCATTTTAAAAAAATCAGAACACCAAAGTCTCAGTAAATAATTTAAAATTAAGCTCATTGACAAAATGAGAAAATGAGTTTTTAATGTTAAAACATTGAAAAGTGTCATTTTTTTTACTTTGTCCAAAAATAAATTGATTAAAATGACATAAATTATATAATTTATAACATATTTATCTAATTATACCTTCAAACATCTAAAAATATAATTTAACATTATAAATTATTTTTACAAAAAAATGTTTTTTCAATTAAATTTAATATTTGATCTCCATTCATCAAAAGATGAAACTAATCATAAAAATAAATAATAGTCAACAAAATTGATTTTTTTAGTTTGAATGTAAAGGAAATTTTTTTTTCAAAAAAAATATAAAATTGTCAAAAATTTGATTTACAATAGGTTTCCATTATATGGTAGTAAATCTACCACTAGAAACATTTTGGTTTTTATGTATCAAATTGTGTTTATTCTTATCTTATGACTATTAAATCATTTAGATCAATGTCAATAATATTTTATTCAATAAATATTACATTAATATCATTCACTAATTGTATTTAATTTAATTTATTAGGATAAAACAACATTGTTAGAATAAAAATAGTTTGTTATAAAAATATTCCTATATATTTAGTTGGTTACTATATTCATTTTAAATTAATTTCAAACCAATGAATTCATGAATATTTTTTCATAAGTCAGTTAATAAAATTCATAACCATCAAAATAATGACTTGGTTATATCTTATTATATTAAATAAAAATATATTAATAATATATTCTTGTATTGTAAAATATGGCCTTGCGTGTAATGCAAGACAATTCATTTTTTTCTATAGCATTATCATAACATGGTGTTGTGTATAAAGAAAATCTAAAAAAATTAAATTTATTCATAAATTAAACTTTTGTAATGTATTGGGATGATACATCCCCCATCCATAATTTAATTGTGTCCTCGTAGTTTAAACATTGTATCTATTTTATAGCACTTGATAGTGGAAGATAATAAATTATTGAGAACCCAACATCATAAATAAGGTTAATAAAAGTTCTTTTTAATAAAAGGGAAAATAAAATCTGAAGGTCACCACAAAAATAGGATTTTAATATGAAAGAAATTAGTGAAAACATGGACATTAAATAGAAATCTAACTATGATTTTCTGATGGAGATTTATATATGACATGGTTATTAGAATATCTCCCACCAAAAGATTATAAATCTATGATATGTTAAAGGGTACATTGAATTATCAATAATAAAATTAAATGAATATTGTTTTTATTCAAAAATAACTTTACAATAGATGAGTAATTCATTTACATCCTATACAAATAACATTATGAATCATACTTCCAAAATTGAGTTTCATCCTTTAATTAATTTTCATTGTAACTCATCCATTACTCAAAATGATGAGTATTTTAGATGATTTATTTTCAGGCATGAATAATTAGAATCAATTTATTTAGATCAAAAAACTCAAAAAAATTGTATCTATCTATTCCTCTTGTCTTTATTCATTAACATAAACCAAAATGTTTAGGATAATATTAGATAATTTCCAAAACTAATAAACCATTATTTGGGGAATGAAAGTTAATCTCCAAAATTCACCAGTAATACCCAAATTTCAAAAAATATCATTCATAAAATAACAATTCTTCCTAAAAAATAATCCTGAATAATATTGAATCCCAACAATCCGAGTAATTTGATCATATAGTATTCTAAATAATATTAATCACTATTAATGTCTTATTCCAAAATTTTGATTTCCTAAATCACATAATATCCCAGATATGAAAACTATTTCCACAAATTACAAAAATCACAATATGTCCACAATAAAGTCATATAATATTCCCAAATATATTTAAAATTTTACTTCTCAAATAAAATAACAAGGTATTATGTTTACCTTGATCATATAGGCCCCCCAAAATAGTGACCATATTTCTATATAATATTAATCACATAATCACCAAACCATTTTCCAATTCCAGGGAGATCTTTTTGATAAAAAAAATATCCCTAAAATAAAAATAACCCTTATCCATTAGATAGTTTTAACAAAAAAAATTCCATTTTAATCAGGAATTCATGTTGGCTCATAGTAAGCAATGCACCTTGTTCACCCTTCCATTGTTTTTTCCAACCCAAAGGCCTTTTTGAACATAATGGGTTGTCACCAAGAATACATGATGAAATTTTTCTAAAAACAAATTAATATAATAATAAAATGTGATATTCAACCAAAAAAATAACCTAGAAATATTAAACATTAACGAAATGTTTTAACCATAATGGTTATCTCATATGTTTCATTTTTGTATTTCTAGTAATATAAATACCCATAATTACATTCATTTAAAATTTAATATAAACCCTTAAAGTTATCTATACCTTAAATCTTATTTCATTAAAATGAAAAGGAATTATTATTTAAATAGCATTTTTACACTTATTAATCTAATGGTTTGTGTATCTTAGTGTATTTTTTCCCTAAATGTAGTTCTTATGGGTGCAACTAAAATTCTATTGATACTAACTATAATACCCTAGACATTGAATCTCAGGGTCTGTGCACTATTTTATTACATTACAATGGTTACTAGAAATCCATTCCCAAAGGAATGATAATTTTATTAGCACTGAGAAACTAGATACATAAATGGTCTCTTTATTACATAGGTAAAACATAAAATATAAAAAAGGGAAATAGTTTTCATCATGGAACACATTAATAAATTTATCCTTCCAATCCTTGGGAAAATAGAACGGACAATAGTGTGAGCTAAAATGATCAGTAATGGTATCTGAAACAGAATCAATAATGAATTAATGAGAATAAATGAACTTAAAAAGGTAAATAATTGATATCAGATGATATTAATATAACTGGATAAGGAATAACTACTATGTCACAGGAAATCATAAAACCACATTCCATTTAAACAATAAACTTAGAATAAAATTCATCCATATATATTCCAAAAAAATATCATAGATAATAATAATAAATGAATTCTCAGTATGGGAAATGATTAATTATTGGATGCCCTTTTCCATGGTGCATGACATAGTTTCCATCAGGACCTTTCACAAGAAAATTTAGAATATCAGGTTGAGATAAATATTATTTGGCTAACTGATTCATCTCATGAGACTGTTGATGCATCTAGGGGATTAATTTAAATCGTACCCAACCCTTTTCTAACTAGTCCAAGGAATTATTTATATATATATATTAAATAATCTATGTAAAATATTTTAAAATAAATATTCATGTGCCACGTTGAATCATTTCAACACCATGAAGTAAAAAAATTTCATTATATAATATATCAAAAGGTTTAGTGGATACAAAACACAAAATAAGTAAGTGTTCTATAGGAAATTTATCTCATAGATGTAAAAAGTGAGATGAAAATCCCTTTTCACTTAGAAATTATTTATTTAAAAGGATGAAAATTTATTAAAGAAATTACTTATTTTGAAAAAAAATATTGTAAACTAGTAAAATAATATTTAAACCACTAAGGATTTATTACGGTGGAAAATAATGTTCATGTCGTATATGATAAAAAACATTCCTTTTACTTTTATAAGAAATGTCATTAAAACCTTATTCTATAAAACGAGTGGAATATTCCTTCTAAAGGATTTTTAGAAAATTATAAAAGGCGTAAAATTATTCAATAAATTATTACAGCATATTGAAAAAATGAATATTTTTTTAGAAGTGACCAACATGGTAGAGAAACGTTCCCAAATGGATATTTAATCCAAAACATTCCCGAATGATGATGATATTGTTTAATAAACACTTATCACTTTATAAACAGTAGAATCATATTACCATGAAATAAAGAAAAATATTTTAGATGAAAATATGATAATATTCAGAATAATACTAATATAATACATTCATGTATGGTATATACAGCATAAAAAATAGACAAGTACTATGAAAATCATGTTCTCCACAGAAATAGAAGTGAGACAAAGAGCCCTTACATCATATTACCTTTTAAGTTGTACTGAATTTAACCTCTTTTATAATGGCTAGCATAATGTTATTAATTTATATTAAAAACTTATTAATATTTTTTATATCATATATTATATTATTTTTATTTATTTTTTACACATTTGGTAATAATATTTCATCATTTTCACTATTTAAGGTGTTAATTGACTTGTATCTCGAGTATGTTTTAACATGTTATTTTTTTCGATTACTAAGATCATGATTTAATTATCCCAAAAATTTAAACCATTATGAAGATATAATATATATTCATTATAAATATATTTATAAAAATATATTATATTTCGAGATTGGAAATTAAATGCTCCGTTCTTTGAGACGGTAGACCGTACGCATGCAATAATTCTAGTTTCATTTCATTTACATTTAAAAAGAATGAGAATAAAATGATATATTTGTATATGAAAATTATATTATCATATAAATTTCATATATGTCACATATTATTATAAAAACTATCATTTATATGTTCCATGTATTGTTTGAATGAATCACATTCATTTGTAGAGTAGGTAGTCCAAACATCCACAAATGATGTTATTCTATTTTAAAAAATGGAAACCATAAATGTATGCATTATATAAAATGCAAATAATTATTAATACCACATAAATATCATATATATAATACAAAAAAGTCATTTCCATCATAATTACCCATAATGTGATGGGGTAAAATAAAAACAAATTACATCATTTAGTGAGGCAGTAATTCATTGTATAGGAATGGTCAATTGAATAACTATTTAATGGAAGTGTGTATAGGTGTAGATAAAAACCTGAACATAATAGTATCTTTTTATATTTAATAATAATATATTATGGATTGGGTAAAGAAATAAAACTAAGGTGATCATTGAATAATTTGACCTCTTACATGGGTAACACTTTTTTGTTTATACCAAAAGCCTTCCTCGAATTACTTTCTACCAAAGGCCAAGATTATAGGATTATGAGAGGGATTTTCAGAGATTATATGAGTAGGATTTTGATGAGATTTAAGGCTCAATGTAGTTTGTACTAGTGAGGGAGGAGGTTCCCTTTTTATAATTGTGGTGAGTTATACATTTGAAAAATCTAAAACTATTGTATTAATATATAATAATCATCCTTTTAAAATGGCTCGAAAGAGAGTTATTTAGAATATAAGATTTGGATATGTCTAAATACTCCCATATAATAATTTTTATACATATTTTCATCACATTTTTACCCATATCTTTTCACATTAAATCATTGTTAAACACTTTACATTTTACCGTGACAACATATATTATTACTTTTTAAGGTCTAATATTGTTATTATAAAATTAAAAACAAATCGTAAATGAGTCATTCATAACGTTTTAATCAATAGAATAATTATTTTTTGAATATTATATTTAAATATATTTTTTATAATTTTATAAATTAATATTTTTTTAAAATATCATTATTGTCAATTTTGACACAAGTCATTCCACGCATTTTAAAAAAATATCAATACACAATATATCTTTGAAATAACAACTTTTGTACTTTAATAATATTTTTAATTAATCTATAAATTTTTTGGATTACATTAACATTATAAAATTATAATTAGTTTAATATTTTTGATAAAATTTATTTGTTATGTTCGTTAATTAAACAATTATTAAATCATCATTGTGAAAGCCATTAGTTTGGTTATTTATTCCCTAAAAACTAAAAATATTTTGTCATAGTTAATAAAATTATATTTAAAATTAATAATTATATTCAAAGATATCATCTTAATAACCACATAAAAAACATTAATACTTTTTAAAAAACACGAGTGTGACATATTAAACATCCCTTAGAATAAAATACTAAAAAATTAATAATGTCATCAAAGTGACTCCAACATGACAAAAAATTGGAATGAAGATGACTTTTTTTGATAAAATAACATAAAATTAAATATAAAAAAAATTTAGAGTACTTTTTCTAATATTTATAATATTAGTTTTACCCTTAATCACTCAATTTACAATTAACCATTTCAATAAATATTACTAATGTTAATATTCATAATATTCAAAAAAATAAAAAGAATTTTTTTTCATAATTATGACCCACTGATTCCAAATATGGAATAAAATTTTCCAATTTCAACACAGAAAAGATTTAGTAATTAATTTACTATTAATCCAGTTTACTGAATGAGAAAATTTGTTTTGAAAGTGTAAATGATCAAAAGACTGAAATTGATTTATCCTAATTCAATATAAAATAGATGAAAATGACTTAATTAAATTACATTATAAAATATTGATCGAATTAAAAATTAATCTCCATTAAAAATATAACTAAATTATATAAATTATTCATGTGAAAATCCTTTTCAATTAAAATGAAATATTTCACCACAACTCATCAAAAAATGAAACTTATCAGAATATACCAACAATTCGAAAAAAAGTTATATTCCAATTTAAAATAATATATTTTTATTTTCATGAAAAATATATAATAATATCAAAAAATTGATTTAAAATAGGTTCACCATTAAAATTTGGTAAAAATACCTTTAAAAAATATAGGTTTTTTTGCATAAAATTGGGGTTTTGTTATATTATGGCTATTAAATCAATTAATTGAATATAAAAAATATTTTATATAATATTTATTAAATTACTGTATTTTAATAATTATAATTACATTAATTTATTTGGATAAAATTACTTTTTGAGTATAAAAATAATTCTTGATAAAAAAAATTCCATATATATCATGTTCATTCTTATATTCATTAGTATTTAATTTGTCACCAATTAATCAACCATTTTTATCATTAGTTATATAATAGGACTATGAAATGACAAAATAAAGCCTATTATATATCTTATTGTATTAAATAATTATAATTTAATAATATATTATCGCTCAGTAAAACATTCCCATAGAGGTAATGCAAACAAACACATTATTGGTTGTACTCTATGCTGAACATGGCGTTGCGTATTAATCAAGATAAAAAAAATTAAATTTATTAAAAAATTAAATTTTATAAATTAAAATGGTATTAGAATATAATCATGGAATAAGAAAAGTTTATATGGTGTATAATGAAAATAAAATAAAGGAGCTTAAGGAATGAGGTTACTTGTTCTCTTGGTAATTAATTTTGGTTTGCACCAAAGAGATTCCTTGGAAGAATTTATACCCAAATGGAGGCTTATATAAATAATTGAGTGATTCTTGGTGCTAATTTAATCATAGGGTGGGTTGGTAAAATGTTTTCATAGTTGTTAATAATTTGGAGGGGTGACTGCCATTTTATAGAGGAGGAGAGGTGACATTCTTGTAAATTTTTGAAAAGGGAATTCCACCCATGTTATTCAACTATAAATTGGATACAATAATGTAACAAATTTTATATAATGGATTATAGGGAATCTATTATAAAATAAAATTAATTTTGGAATGTTTTCTTGGTTTTTTGGGCCCTAAGATTAAAGAATATTCCATTGTTAGGATATCTTTCCTCTTAGTTATTGTAATTAATTTCATCCAAATTCACAATTATTTTTGGTCAAAAACTAATTTCACCTTATTAGACAATATAAATTATTCTTATTCCAATTATGGAATCCATTTTTTAAAAATTCAAAATCAGAAATGATGAAAAAATTATTTTAAAATTAAACCTACATAAAGGACAACGAAGAGGGTTTTAAAACTAAAAATGTTCAAAAATATTGTTATGTTTTGATATCCAATTTCCATTTTAAATTGATTCTAATTAACTAAACTGGATATGTATATTTAAAATATATCTAATTAAATTTTAAAACCAAACTAAAATATATTTAGACCATTAAAATAAATTAGATGAATTTTTTTGGAATTAAAATTTATTGTTCTCCATTATTTATCAATAAAAATAAAATTCTCCTAAAAATACAAAAAATTCCTCAAATTTAATTTATGGTATTGCTCTTCCAAAAATAAATATTTTTTTCAATTTTTATAATGTTTCAAAATATATATTTTAAATGGGATCTCTAATAAAATATGATAAAATTAAATTTTACAAAAATATATACTTTTATTCGTAAAATTGGAATTATTTTTATCTTATACCTATAAATTAAATTGGATGATTATTAAAAAATATTTATTGAAAATAAAATATATTAATGCTATTAAAATCATTAATAAAAATTGGTTTGTTTAATTTATTGATGTAGTATTGGGTTTATAAATAGAAAAATTGTTTTCATTAAAATATTATTTATTTATTTTCATATAGATTCTATATTCACTTATACTAATTTATAACCAAATTGTTAATTTTATATACATATACAAATCATATTTTAATAATTTAGATAGTCTTATTTGTGACATTCATTCCAATGTTAAGGTGGCAGTTGTAACAATACTTTAATAATAATATTAATAGTATATTATAGATTGTGAAAATTGTCCTTGTGTGTCCTGAAAGCTACCCAAGGGACTCATTATTATGAGTAACACTACCCAAACATAGTTTTGTATGTACCAATAACTAATATAAGTGTTGTGTGTGGTGAAATATTAACTTGATGTTGTGTATAATGCAAGACAAACATAGTGATTATATATATATATATATATACATATAAATCTATATTCTTTGTGTCATGAAATAAAATATCCTAATATATTAAAATAAATTTAGAACAATATTTCAAAATTTTTGTTTGTTACATGAATCAAATAGATTTAGTTTTGGAGTAAGTTCATTATTATTCAAAAATGTATTTTTTCTAAACCGATTTTAATTTTTTTTGCATATTTACTTTAAAAATAATATTTTCATAATTTTGAATATAAATCCATTAATATAGATTTAATATTTTAACTCACAATGTTATCAATATTTAATAAGTCCCCCTTTATTGATTTCATAAATATGTGTTACAATGGTAAAAATTCGTCTCGATGTTAATCGTCAAAATGGTTACAATGTGTGTTAGTAAAATAACTAAGTCAAAAAATATCAATAAAACCTATCTAAATTTGATTATATTATTGTATTGAATACAGAACTTATCCTATCATTGAAATATTTATTCACTTGGTGACACTAAATTTAATTATGATAATTCTTTTGTATTATAATTTTAATATAAACTTTAATGACACTCTCTATCAAATAATATGAAATTATTAGAAATTATACAAACAGAGCATGTTCCAATTGTAAGAAAATAATGTAAGTGATATTGATTAAATGTAATGTAATGTATTGGATTTTCTGGGTATTATTTTTAAATGTTATATTGAATTATTTTGAAAATATGCTTTGAGACAGCGAGCGATTCCTATTCCTAGGGTTCCTAAAAAAATGTATGAAATAAATTATTCTTTTAAATAGCACGAATGATTGGTTTCATTGAAAAATTAGAATAACATTTAAATTGCTTCCCATATTAGAACTATGAGGGAACCGTGGTCTTCAGATCAGTAATTTTAACATAGGATAGGCCTAACATCGGCCGACACAGGTCGATAGAAAAAGTTAGTTTTTGAACATTTTAAAGGAAATAAAATAAATTTAATAGTTTAGTTTTATTTTAAAATTCTATAACAGAGCAACATTTTATGTGGTTTTAAATAACTAGGAGCCCGAGGTTAGGTTGATAACCCTGGAAACATTCCTTGGAATCTCCTAGAACATTGTACAGGATCCACCCAGGAGTATACCTATGGAACGACGGCATGTGGATCGTTGCACAGTGAGATTGAATCCTGACGGATGATTGACATCCGTCTCCGTTGATGATTGTGGAATGGGTTGTTGTTTTTAATTATGTTTTTCCTCGTTTTTATATATATATGACCAACGCGGATCATCCCACAAACAAGTTGACCTTAGGACCATTTGTTCTTACAATAGGGTATTTTATCTAGTTTATATTGGGGAATTGAACCATATTTGATTTTATTTATTTTCAGTTTCTTTGATTGATCCTTATAATAGGAGAATTTCAATTATTTGATGAATGATAGTGGTGGTTCGTTCCCCATTTCATTATTTGTATTTCTTCTCCCATTTTGGACTTCGCTTTCTTCGTTATCGTCACGGGGTTATAAAAGAAATAATATTATGAATTCATTTCACAACTCAATGATCCCAAATTGGATATCTGACATCATGAAGACCCAATAGAGGTGTGATGACAATGGAGTTCGATGAATCAATAGATATATGAAAAAAATAATTCTTCGACTATTCATCACACGAATTATTGAATGGAATTTTTACAGCCGATCAGACACCCAAAATTTACCAAATCCATCTCGAAGGGAAACCTCAAACCATGAGTTTCATATAGATCAGATGGCTAGATCGATGGATCGAGGAACAACAGGGTTGTGGGAGGAAGACATATGTTTTCTAGAGAATCCCACAAAACATGGCTTGTTCTCTAAAGAACAAGGCATGTGAGGCCTGCTTAATAAAGGCTTGGCTTTCGTGATGAAACAACACATTACAACTATCACACGACATATGGGTTCTTATGCACGATAGAACATATATCTCATATGATACACATACATGGGTGGGAGTACACAGCATGTACTCCACCACATAGCCAGACCCGGCTGGTTACACGGGTAACCCTGTGTACTGGTACATAGGTTGGAAGACACGAGTTAATCCATGTAAGCGCACATCACTATGTGTACACAAAAAGGCCCCCCAGATAGTAAGACATAGCATGTCATGTTCTTAAACATTATGTTTATCTCTTTCTACATGACATGCTTTTTGACATGTGTCATTTTACACTTCCAGTACCCAAGGTAATAGGACATGATATGTGACTTTATATAAGTTCTATACCTTTATTTAAATGGATTCATATCCTTGACCACCATCTCTTATACATGTTTCATTTGGGATAGTTCCCCCTTGTATGTTCCCCGAATGTTCAGTTATTGTATCCACCCACATCAGTATGATCCCATCTGTTGGACTTTCTGAATAGAGTCGGAATCCCTCTGAGCGGCCAAAAGCAGTATCCTCTACCAATTCTTAACCCTAGCAATATTCTTTAAATTATGTGACCAATCATATAGGACTTTTATCCAATACATAGAATGTAAATCTAGATGATTTGTGATATATTCCAAGGCCCTGGTAGTGATGTTCATCCATGTATTGAGATCTTTCCTTAAAAAGAGTCAGTTCTCCCAAAATGGGCATATATATTCTCTCTTCAGATATATCAGTCTATCTATCTCTCTTGTGACACATCCTGATGAACATACATCTTGAACAAACATCAATAATGTTATTTAGGCTAAGGGAGTGATTTCTCCTAGATGAGTTCTTTGTGGAATCTTAGAACCGAATCCCTAGTGTTGGTATGTGGTTGTTGTGACATACCTCTAGACTACAGTTCCAAGGTTCAATAATATCTGGATATGTTTCTCTTATTATATGTTCAATAGAAAAATACTATGTTGAGCTGATTGTACCTTTACATTTTGTATTACATTGTGATTTTCAAGTTCCTCTACTGAGTATTGTTAAACCCACCCCTATATGGATTTTCCAGCATGTGTCGTGTCTTTTGCAAAGGACTATCCTTTTGACGGAGTCTAGGGTAGTCCAGGACCAAACCGAGCATTGTGGTCTTCTTTATAGTAAGAGGTGTTTCAATTCCTTCTAGTAGAGGTTCTAGTACCTATTTATTTCTTATAGGTTGGACATTCCAGTTGCAGACTCTTTCTTATGGTGGGATTGCATTCTGGCCCAAATTGACTTTCACTCTTTACATTCCATTTTACTATATTGGTTCAGTTTATTTGACGCATTAATTTTGTTCGTTAGTGGATTTTACATTTCAACATTTATGGTCATGGTGATGTTTTTGTGTGTCCATGTACGTAGGCAATGCCTATCATGTTATTGATGTGCCTAGTTAGTTCTAGTCACTCCCCCTAGCCTATTGAAGGTGGGCGTAGGGAGTCACAACATGGGACCCACTACGATGGGTCATGATAGAGTTGTATTAGAAGTGGTTCGTCCTACCATTGGGCCAAGATTCTGTGAGATATGTTTGGGGAAATATTGTTAGGTATTTTGAGCTCATCTTTTAGGCTAGGGACTCTAGTATTAATGTCGGCAGCCGATGCATCCATATACCATGACTCCGATAACATTTTTTCAACTCTATACATGAGAAATCCAGTTGTAGGTAAAATAAAAGTTATGTGAATCATATAAGAAATGGTTGTGTTTTCCATGTCCTTTTTTGTCTTCTATCCAAATATAATCATTGAACATGGTGCATACTTGTTACTTGTAGGATGCATCAAAGATTCATACCCACTTCGATTCAATAACATGATCAGGAGGATAACCCCCTTAGTGATGACTCTTAAATTTGGGGACCAGTTCCCTTGGTGTTACTAGTAGGTGGTGCACCTCTTATAACTACACTAGTAGAGAACAAGTGATACCTACAGTACCAACAGATGAGAAGTGAAGGTTTAGTGTGCTCCACGTGTTTCCAAGATAGAGACCCCTTAGGTTCCTAGGTGAGCCTGACCATCAAGAATCTGAGGAATGGCTTTAGGTAGTGACCAGAGTATACTGTCTAGTGAGGACACCAGCGGACCATATGCTGAACTTGGAGAGAACCATCTTCTGGGATCAGTAGCATGATGGTGGAGTCTTACCATGTAGACTCATGATGAGGATACTCATTAATGGATGGAGTTTGAGTGACAATTTAGGGAGGAGTTCTCTCCGGTTATGCTAAGATCAGTGTAGATATGGGATCCTATTTAGCTCTAGTAGGGTAGTTTAACAGTGGTTGACTATTCATCATGGTTCTCCAAACTCACTAGATACTCGATTGATATAGTATGGGATCAGTACTTCAGAGCTCAAAACATCGAGGAAGGTCTACGATTTCACATCAAATCCACTATCATGCCTCGATTAATTTATACTTTTATTGTAGTTCTCGAGAGAGATTTGGTGGTTGAGAGCCTCTTGGATGAGAAGAGACAAATAGGGGAAATTAGCATCCAGCTAACCAGTGTAGAAACCTCAAAAATAGGGAACAAATGTTAGGCATAGGGATCAAGATGTGGGAGATGTCATATTAAGACCCAAGAGAGGGGATCTTTTTTCCATCGCTCTAAAGATGGATCCCGTTATCCAAGGGAGATGAGATTCTACTCATGCGATTATATGGGAAATCTCGTTGGAGACTATCCAACTTGTCAAACTACATACAAGGAGGCAGTGGATGTACCACTGATGTAGAGGAAAAAAGTACAGGATTAAGATGTTCTAGGTAACATATGTGGCATAGGAACATGGATAATTCCAGGAGGTGGAATACACTTAGACCTACTTCCACCACCACCCTCAGGAGGTCTGCTGTAGGCATAGGGGGCTGGGGGACAGGGGCAGTGGAAGCTACATGTGGTCGAGGAACACGATCCAGGGACTCAATTGATTATCTGAGGTATGATCTATGTCTTTTCTACCTTGGTTTCCATAATTATAGAAACATGTTCCAATCATTCAGTCCTTGACACATTTCTTCTGTGAATCCTTGAGATTCTAGTGGAACCGTTGACTCTACCCTTAGGCATGGAGACACATACAAGAGGAGAATCGTTGAACATAGATCTTTACCAATGGTGTGCTATTACCCTTAGAGGAGATATTTTTTTTTGGAACCTCTTGGTGGCAGCGTCAAGGCCATATGACATCATTATTGGTCGAGATTTGTTACCTTCAGTCCATGCCCAAAATGAGTTTTTAGGCGAATAGTGTGGTCTGTCGACAGTGATGGAACAACTTTTTCGTTTGTTGGTGAAAAGGAAACCTAGGTAGTATGGATTGGGGTAATTCATAGTAGGGTGTAGGATATCACTCATGGATTGGATATTCATACCCTTGGAGCAGCAAAATTTTTGAGCTTTAAGTTTCTAGTAGTAGTGGCGGAGTACAAGGACATATTTCCAAAAGATGTTCAAGGACTACCTCCCCACCAAGAGATATACATCTATATCGAATCAGACCGCAGGATGGCCTAGATTTTCTAACCCAAATATCATATTTCTCCCTTAGAGATTAATGAGATAATGGTGCATTTGGAGGATTTGTAGAGTAAGGTCTTCGTAAGTCATAGTGTTTCACCCTAGGTGGCCTTAGATTTGTTTTCCAAGGAGGAATATGGGAGTTTGAGGTTTTGTGTGGATTATCGATGCATGAGTCATGTAATCGTGAAGAACATGTATCCACTACCAAGTATATAGGACATATTTGATAAACTAAAATGGGTTTTATTTTTCTAAAATGCTGACATTTGATCAAGTTACCACCAGTTAAGAGTACGAGACAAGGATATACCGATGATAGCTTGTAGATACTGCTATGGTCACTATGTGTACTTGGTGATGCCTTTTGGTGCGATGAACACTCCAGTAGTACTCATGGGACTTATAAACAGGATATTATAGTCATACCTAGACCAATTTTTAGTCATCTTCATCGATAACATCCTTTTGTACTCGATGTCATGGGAGGAGCATGCGATACACATACAAATGGTTCTTGACGTAATCCTAGAGAACCAGCTTTATGGCATGATCTTATAGTTCCAATTCTGTATATAAGAGATCATATTTCTAGGACATGTTATCTCAATGGATGAATTATTAGTGGACCCATCCATGAATGATGTGATGCTTGCATGGGTGCCGCCCCCCTCAATGTGTGATTGTGGTGTGAAACTTCCTTCGGGAGATAGGATACTACCGTAGGATTATCCCTATCTTCTCTCATATATCATTTTTGATTAAATCAGTTAACCAAAAGGGGAATCCATTAATGTTGATGGTGATGTGACAACAGGTTTTCTAGTAGATGATGTAGATATTTATGAACATAGTAATCTTCATATTTCAAGAAGAGGGTGTCAAGTTCACAGTTTTCTACAACGCCTCATGGAGTAGGCTTGTCTATTTCCTAATGTAAAGAGATACGGTGATTTCATATGGTTATTTCTAAATACGTACATATGATAATAACAACATGACCCCTGATCTTTAGTTGGTAGTGGTAGTCTTCCGGTTGAAGATGTGGAGATGCCACCTGATGGGCGAGCGATTTATCATCCACTAACCCCCCAAGAACCTCAAGTATATCTTCATGTATAAGGATCTGAATCTAAAGTAAAGGTGATGGAAATACTTCCACCAATATTATGACATCATGATAATATATACTCTTAGGAAGGGGAATGTTGTGGAATATGCTCTCAATATAAGATTGAGTTCGTAGCTGATGAGTGAGGCATCCCAGCAGTTAGTCTTTCTACAGTTATCCATTATGGTTTGAGAAAATGTAGCTTATCTCTAGTCGATGGTTGTCACCCCTCCACATGAAAAGAGAATTAAGGAGGAACAACTTGAATATATCAACTATGTGAATTTTCATTCTTAGTTATCCATTGCATATAATCCTAATCAATATTCTCAAGGTGGGGAGAACATAGTTCTTTTGAAAGGGTTCACATTAGTGCCTGTGGAATTACGAGCGGAAGTTATAAGGTAATTTAATACATCATCATTGGTGGTACATCATGCAGTGGAAAAAATGCACCACATCATTTTGTGTTAGTACTGGTGGATACGTTTTAATAAAGAAATAATAGAGTTAGTTTCTCGATGCCTTTCTTGTTAGTAGGTGAAGGTCGAGCATGAGGTGCCAAATGGATTATCTCATCCATGGAAGTGTAGGAGTGAAAGTAGTATGTAATATTGATGGACTTCAGGATGGGATTACCACAAAAATCCTAGGTAAATGATTTCATATGGTTGATCATTTTCTAACTCACCATGTCAGCCCACACCCTTGCTATTTTGGGTGTAGAGTTCTGTAAATAGCTTGGGATACCTCTAAATGAAAAATAAAGTTGAATTAATGGATTTCCATCGATAATAGTCTCATATATCAATGCTAGATTCACATCCCAATCATGGAAGCAATTGTAGGAGGTGTTTGGGACTCAACTGTGTTTAATAAAATCATTCCATCCAAAGACAGATGGCCAAACAGAGATAACCAATCAGGCTCTGGAAGATAGGTTGTGGGCATATATATTAGACATTGGTCACAGTTGGGTGGATCACCTACCAATGGTAGAGTTTTCATAAAACAGTAGCTAACACTGCCACATTAGTATGGCACCGTTTGAGGATTTATATGGGAAACCCTACTAGTCACAACATTGTTAGACCAACCTGAGAGAGTTAGAACTCATTGGTCTGTAGTTCATGTGAACTTCCACTGAGAAGGTGCAGATCATCCAAGATCGGATGAAGACTGCACAGAGTCAGAATAATTCGTATACATACATATAAAAGAGACATCTAGAGTTTAAATAGGGAGACCATGACCTCTTTCAGATCTCACCTCGATGAGGGTTGTGGAATTTTTTTGGGGAGGAATGTTGACTTTGAGGATCATCAAACGTTTTCAGAAAATGTGTTGAGATGGTGATGTGGCATACCACCTATCATTATGACCACTATTGCACTGAGTACATGAATCTTCCACATGTCACAACTGGGAAGGTATGTGTATGACCAATCTCACATCATCAACTGGGGAGATCTAGACATCAAGGATGGAGAGATATTTTCCAAGTACATAGTGGTGATTGAGAATCGATAAGAGAAGCTCTTTCGTGGGTAAGTGATTCACATATTTTAGGTCTGGTGGTAGAATGAGAATCTTCACCATATCACGTGGGAGTAGGAGGATTAGATTTTCATGCATTACCCACATTTTGTTGAGTAGCATTTTGTTTTGGAATTTTGGGGATGTAAAATTCAAAAGGTGTGGATAATGTAATATATCGTATTTTCAATGAATTATTTTTAAATAATTTATAGAATTATTATTAGACCAGGATTAGAAATGGTGTGTGATTCTGAGGTCCTAGGTGCTCAAGATAATTTTTTAAAATAAATTAATCTTTTAAATAGTTCCCATTAGGATTTTTCTTGAAAAGGTGGAATAAAATATAAATGGGTGCATGTATCAGAAATTCAATGGCTCTATTGTGTATATAGAATAAATTTTACCATAGGCATATCCTAAGAAGGGAATTTCTATGTCGAAAGAAAATTTTAATTTATTCTCGTTTTAATAGGAATAAAATAAATTTAATAGTCATTTATTTTAAAATTTCCATAATGTAGAGTTGTGTTAGGTGGTTTTAAATAACCATGAGCCTAGTGGTAGGATCATAACCGAAGAATAATTCCATGGAATCCTCTATAACATTATAGAGGGGCCACCATAGATAATTCTTGAGGAACAATGATGAACAACGATGCATGGATCATTTTGTGGCATGATTTAATCTCAACTGACGACGACTCTCCTTATTCATCATCAATAGAGGTAGGGGTTATTATTTTTAATTTTTTTCTTCCCAGTTGATGGATTTATATGATGAAAAAGGATAAAACCACAAACATGTTGACCCATATGTAATTCATTCTTGTGGGAGGGTCTTTTATTAGATTTATTTTTGGGAATAATACCACCATTGATTTTATTTTTTTTGGTTCTCTCTATTTGATCCATCTAATGGGATTAAATCAACATTGTGATGTATGATGGTGGAGGTTTGTTCCTTCTTTTTTTGGATTTCTTCTCTACCTTGTGACCCCACATCTCTTTGTTTTCTTCATATGGTTATGAACAACAGATCATTGCACCTCCATTTCATGATGCAACGATCCCAAATTAGATATCTGACATCATGACAACCCAATAAAGTTGTGACGATAATGGTTGATGACAAATCAAAATGGATTGAGTGAAATCATTCTTCAACCATTCTTCACATGGATGATCAAAGAACATTTTTTTGAGAAGATAATATACTTGGTATTTACTGAATTTGCATTTACATGGTGGGGTGACCTCAAACCTTGAGTTTTATGTCGATCAGATGATTGGATCAATGGATTAAAGATCAAATGGGGCGCAGGAGGAAGAAATATTATTTCAAGAAAATCCTAAATAAAATGGAGTTTTCATCAATGAACATGGCATCCAGGGCCTGATCTATGGTGTCTATGGTTTTAAAATGCAATAAGTAATGATACATCTTGTGAAAACTGACACATGACATGTGGGTCAATATGCGGAACTCAGTTTGTATCCCGAATGATACAAGGACACAGGGTGGAATAAACCAAATTTATGTCACCATATGGCCAGACTAGGATGGTTACACCGTTTAACCTGTGTACTGATAAGCGGGTTTATAGATAGAGGTTAAAGCCATGTACGTGCAAATGACAAGTGTACACGGAGTGACCCCAGATAGGATGACATGTCCTATCATGATATGACATGTAGTGTATTTTACTTTCTACATGACATTCTCTTCGACATGGGCCATTGTACATGGGCAATACCCAAGGTCATAGGATACATAGTGTGACCTTCCTACACATTCTTTACATTTATGTACATGGCTTGATCTTCTTATCAACAGTTCCATGGAAATTTTTTTTGGGTCACTGTCCCCATGCTCGTTCCCCTGAAGTCCATGTATTTTTTCCATCCATATTAGTATGATCTTTTCAGCAGGACAATATATATAGAGATAGAATCACTTTGAGATAACTTTAGAGAGATCCTCTACACATTCATGACCCTAGGTAGAGTCAGGTATCGATGTGACCAATCCTACAGGACACCAATCCTCAACATAGCCAGTGAATCTAGATGAGTCGAGGTATACACCAATCCACTAGCAATGATCCTCATCCATTTATCATGATATTTCCCCACTTAGGAGTGATTTATCATGGAATGAGTATATATGTTCTATCCTTAGATCTATTAGTGTGTACAACTCTCTAATAACACATCTTCAAGAACAAACTTCTTGGATGAACGTCACTAGAGCTATGAGCCTCAGGCAGTGAGTTCTCCTAGATGGGTGCTTCATGGAATCTTGAAATTGAATCCCTGGTTTGGGTGTTCAGTCATTTTGACATACCTTAAGACTATGACTCTCGGTTTCAAGTATATCTGGTTACGTTTATTTTTTATATGTTTGGCAGAAATATACTATGTAGAGATTAATATACCTTTACTTCATCTATTTTAATTGTATTTGTGGTCCTCTACTGTGTATTTTTATACTCTCCCCTACATAGTCTTTTCCCCCACGTATTGTGTCTTGTGTAGACAATCGGATTTTTGATGGTGTCTATGGTGGACCAGGATATTACCATGATTTCTGAGATTCCACATAGGCGTAGGCATGCCTATATCAATGAGAAGTAGTCCTAGTACCTATTTATTTCTTAAAGGTTTTACTTTGTAGTTACACACTCTTTAATTTGGTGGATTTGTATTATGGCCCAGTTTGCGTTACACACATTACATTCTGTTGTACTATGTTGGTTTGGATTATTTGTATGAAATCATTTTGTTCCTTATAGGCTTTTACATTTCATAATTTGTGGGTTTGGATATGTTTGTGTGTGTACATGTACTTATGAAATGCCTCCCATGTTAGTGATATGCCTAATCGGTGCAAGTCACTAGCCCTTAGCCTATTGGAGGTGGGAATGGAGAGTCACAGCAGGATCCCCACTATGACAGGACATGATAATAAATGATATGAGGAATTAAATGATTATAGTATGAAAAAACATTATAAAATTATATTTTATATTTAATGATGTAAATTCACATATTTTATGTCCATTGTTATACTTATTTTTAAAAGAAAAATTATTTGAATTTATAAAAAATGACTTTAATGATATTTCAATTTAAAATATATACTATTAATTTTACGTATAATCAAATAATAATTATATGAGGACTTATGGTATAATAAAAGGGAAATTATACTATACATGGTGTATTTAGGAGATACTTTAGATTTGAAATATTATGATTTTTACCCATGATGATAGAACATTTGTGAAAATGCCATTTACTTTTTCCTGTAAAAGAATGCACTATATTACCTTTCAGAATACTAACATTATTTTATTTTTATCCCAAAAAACCATCCCAAATACAAATCCATACATTACATACCACATAAAAAATCTTTTGGGGTGACCATAATCCTATTGTTAAAATGAATTATGGTCACTCATAATGATGATATCAAAAAAATAGGAAAGTAAATGACTTATATAGCTAGTTGTGTCTTGAAGAAAGTGATATTACACTTCAACCTTGTTTCAATGTCTTTTTCAGAATAATTTCCTATATATCCATGTTATCTAAAATGGTTCAAATTTTTTATTATTTTTAATTAAATTACTGATTGAAGTCTTTTTCAAATATCTTTTATTTTCATTAGAATGTTTTAAAAATGAATATTTTAATCATTTTCCAAATGTGTTAATTTACACATTTAAAAAAGTAACAAATCAATGTATTTTTAACACATAATGAATTAATAAATTTTCCCATAGTCATTCAAACATTTCAATATCATGATTTTGATATATGTTTCTATGGGGTTTCAATTCAAATTATAAGCCATTTTCACTATGATGTTGTGGTTTTTATATTTTTGTCAAATGGAAATAAAATTTTATTACACTATTTTGAAATAATTTAATGTGATTATTTATTGACACAAATTCTAATTTTTATGAGTTTTATCATGTAAAGGAAATAATATTTTTGTTATTCTAATGATATTTTTATTGTTCCAACCTGATTTACCATATCAACTAGTCTCTAAATAAATCCACCACTGTCCTAAAGGGTGATCCTGATTTCTATGGACCGGGAAAATGTAATTTAGAAATAGAAAGAATGAGTTGTAATTATATCTACATAAAATAATAAACAAAAAAATATAACTGATAAAATATTATCAAGGAATAATTTCTAAAATCCAATAAAAAAAATAACAACTTCGATTACAAAAAATAAGAATAGTAATGATCATTGTCGATAACAGTAAGGATAATGAAATGAATAAATAGACCACCACACCACCTTATTCAATGAGGAAACACTAAATACACCTCCACCATAACTCATAGTCAGAGATATAAGAATATTATCTACAAAATAAACCTACTAAATTTTGGTGTTTTATGTTGGATTGAGATATAATCCAAGTGGGTCCCCACTTATTGACCCAAAGATTAAATTCTCAAAATAAAATCCATTTCTCGGTCATACAAAAATAAAGATACATGAAATGGTTTTTACTTTATTCCTTTAATAATTTAGATATAATCCGTTTTCTTTCAAATGAACCATTATCAATAAATCCAATCCCCTTACAGATAAAAAAATAGTTCATATTCAGATAAAAATGTCATAAATTTTTGTTTAAACTGTTTATAAAGAACAATATATTGGAAATGAGATAATAATTTAGAAATTTTTCTAATAAAAATACATTAGAAATTCAATATATGCTATCATCATGGAATTCAACTATAAAAATATATAAAATTATATAATAGATATAATATGGTCATAAATGATGAAAGGTGTACATGTAGGAAAACAAATGCTAATAAATATACTATATCCCAAACACATTTTATTAACTTATACTATCTTAATAGAGTAGAAACATCTCATAGATTTACTACATTATAATGTAAGGACACTATCCATTGAGTAATTAAAAAATATTGAACATGTGTAAAAACATCTCCCACCAAGCCTGCTTGTTCTTCCTATGACATTAAAATTGATGTGAGCATTTGAAATTTATGCTTGAAAATAAATCATATCATATCATCATATATATATATACCAGAACAAGAATCGGTCACACCTACAAACACCCATATAAGAACATCATGTTTATCATGAATTCCAATTAAATTCCAATCAAATCAATTTCATACAATGTAAAAATTTCATTAAAAGTATTAAAAAATCCATGAATTAAATAATAATAAAAGAGGCATGTCTTATGGGTTTCCATTTTCTAACAAAAAATTTAGAGTGAAAATTTGGCCTTTTACCAATTCATAAAATAATTCCACAACATATTTCCCATTATTGAAAACATTCTTGCTAGTAACACTTAATCCAATATAATAATAATTAAAAAAATGTTCCATACTTTGGGTGGGGGTAGCTTAAAAACAACATCATCCACAAGTTATAAGGGGAATTTTATTTCAAAAACTATTTCATAATCCAGAAAAATTTCACCATATGATCCTATAATATGTATTTAATACCAATTTCCATGTTTTTTCAAACAATTAATTTCAATTTCTATAAAAATGTAATATTGTTTTAAAATAATCTTCATATAAAATCATACGATGAAACCTCATTTTTAACTTTTTTTAAAATCTCATGAATACATTATTACACTACATTAATACAAGATATAATAAAATCTATTAAAGCCAATGTACTCCCAAGATAAAATAAAAAATAAATTTAAGAATAAATTTTAAATTTAGATAATTTGGACAACTATATTAACTATGTAGAATTTATGGTAAATGAAAATAACATATAAATAGAACAGGGGATGAATATCATAAGATAAAATAGAGATAAAAATATAACCAATCACATAACAAAAACCAAAAATTAACATCTATAGGTTAACAAGGATATATGGTATTTCTATCCTTAAACAACCTTCAAGAGACATATTAGTGAAGTACCCACATATAAAACCCAATAACTAATATCATAAGAGGTTTAAATATAAATCAGTAGGGTGGGGGAAAGACAAAAAATATAAACCCAATAATAGAGAAACAATGATTCAAATTTAATAAAAATAATACCTAACAAAAGTTCTAAAATTATGAAGGAAATAGAAGGGTTAATAGTTTGAGAAAGTTCATTAGAATCCTATAAAAAACCCTCCCATTAATATCACTCATGATTTTATTAATATTTACAATTCCCTCGGGAATACTGTGTAGCTAGATTGGAAATTTAAAAAAATCTAAAAAATTTACTACCATATAATGGTGTGAATTTACCATGACCATGGGTTCCTTGGTCACATCTCACCCTAGAGTCTAACACACTAACTCACTATGGTGTGGCTAAAAAAATAAAACCATTTTGGATCCACCATGCTCTACACTATAATTTAGTGCAGACTAAATAATATTGGTGCACAAGATGCATCCTCAAAAATCATACTAATGACCAATCTCAAAATAAAGAATTTTTATTCTATCTATTATATATATAATACTCGTAAGAACACCATGAACTCTACCACAGCTATGGTCCTACATTTGTTTCATTAGAATATTTGGAAACCACATTTAATGAAACCACTGAAATCTAAAAATTTCTTGATCCAAAAATAGAATTAGTTAAATATAATAAGAATATTCAATATTTTACAATATCTCCACCACTTAATTTTGTATACCTATAATGTTTCATTTAAAATGATTGATCATGAGGGAAGGGAAAAATACACCCTGAGTGGATGTGGTGAACAAAACTACATGACAGAAACCAAACATTATAGTCTCCTAGATAAAAACCAAAAATGGTTCTAGAATATATCAAGAATGAATCTTGGATAAGCATATATACACTCTAATGGATTGATCAAAAAACCATACATCAATTGTTAAAAAATTAAATTGATCAATATTGATATGTAAAATGTCCAAAAAAATAATCAAGTTACCAAGATTAATAATCTAGATAAATGATCCTTAACCAATCAAGTGGTGAGGAAAATAAATTTCAGTAACCAATAGGGATATCAAAATTAACATCCATAATAATCATTATATATCACTCAAAAATTATGTGTTTTAAAGAGATTACCTGATTAAGATAAGTAACAAATTTATATCGCATAAGATGGAAATTATGAACAATTTAATAGAATCTATGGAATAAAATCGAATAGATTCATGAACTGAGGAAAAATGAATTTTATTGGTTTAGGTAAATTTAGAGTATCATGGGTTTATAAAACCAAAACATATTCTTATGTTAATTCATATAAAATCATAATAGCCCATCTTCATTGTCTCTTGGTTTCCACAAAACATACCCCAACAATCCTACGTAAACAAAATTAATTCATTTTCCCAACAAAATAAAAACACCATACTATGAATAGAGATCCCAAAATCACTAAGGCATAACCATTTACCAACTAACCATATTCCCACTGAGAATAAGTAAAAAATAAAATCTATTGAAAAAACTATACATAAAAAATATAAATGTTTTAACATCTTCTAAGAAGTTGCTCATCCTTATCCACAGTTCTACAGAAAAAAAACAACCCAATTCGAGCAGAGACAAACATACCACATGGAAATCACATTTATGGTATTCTACCTACAATATATGTATTTACATAAGATTCAAATTTCATTAAATCAAATCATTAAATGTTTAAAATAAATGATAATTGAAATATTATTTGAAAATTCACATATATGAAATTGTACATCATCCTTATAGAATTAAATAGATACAATTAAAAATAGTACCAATAAATTCCATACAAATGATACAAAAAACTACTCATGACATCACATGGTCAATAATAAGAAATAATTCCCATCAAAGACTTATGAAACAGTCATCACTCTGACATTTGGATCAATGAACTAATCCTAAGGATAATTAGATGGGTTAAAATTCACTACAACTTTCTTTTGAAATATTTTATATAGAAACTTTTCAAATGACATGGATTTTCAATAATCACGGTAGGATTGAGGATACTTATGATTAGAATTATTTATGAAAAACAACCTTCCAAAGTAGTAGAAAACCACATGATTATTTCCAAATGAATATGATGAGAAGAAACAAAATAGCCTTATAATACTACTACTTATAGTTTCTAACATGTCTAAATTGCATATTCCATTTATGGATCATCATACATCACATTTGGTAATAGAAAAATCTAAAATAGCTCTAGGGTTCCTACCATCCTTGCTATTATAGTTATAGTTTGTATTTTAACCACTCTATAAGAGTCTAGGATATGAGGAAACAAAACCAATAATAGATAAGGTTGATGAACATACCTAAAACATAATTAATATAAATATTATGACATATATAGATGTGGAGGACATGGTAAAAACATGTTAAAATGGAAAGAATACTCCAAAACCATTTTATCTCATTGTTGGGGTCCATGAAATTCTATAGCTTTCAACATATTGAATGAATTATAAAATAAATTTGGAATGAATTGTGCCATAATATATTCCCATCAATGGTCCTTATATGTAATATTACATATGACATACATCCACTCCTTCCAACCTAGAACCTCTAACATGATGGTTTCGAACATAACCTTGACAGATTTTGGAATCACATGTCATATCCACTTCTATTTTCCTATTGATATTATATATTAATAATAAGTGAAATAAACATGATCTGCATCTCATTGAAAAAAATTATATCCCTTTATATAAAATAATATATTTACTCATATTAGTTAAAAGTGATTTTTATTAAATAATTTAGCCAAATAAGAATAAGTGATTTTTTAAAAATAATCCATAAATTCTCTGTCCAGATCATCATTCATAATTGGCTGGGTCTGATTCTCTCAGTAAAAATGACTCAATATGATGGAATAATTACAAGGAAATCTTTTTTCAAACATTAATATTCAAATTGTATTTTACTACTCAGTCTGATCTTCCTCAGTTCAGTAGAAAAAGTTTCAGCAATTTGATCTTCTAATGAAATATTTGACTAAAATGATAGATCTCACACAAATTTTGAAGATCTCTACCTTTTCCACTCAAGTCGAAGATTTAGATGTATGAATATACTGTTATTATATTTAAAAGGCACCGCAAAATGGAAAATCCATGAAATTGGAAAATGTTTCCTGCTTAATCTTATTAAAAATCCTTGAGAACTATGCGTATTTGAATTTAATGTTTGACCACTTCAAATATCAAAAAATCATCTAGAATCATGTTAATCATTATCCATACCCTTATTATAGGACTTCCTAACTTGTTTTCAGTGTGATGAATGATCCTCATCTCATTACAATATATTCTTACTAACTCATTATGAGTGTACTTTGTTATCTCCTTACGATGGAACATCATTAGAACATTCAAAATATAATTTACTCACAAGATTTAATTTGATTGACTTACTTTATTAGAGTATGTCTGATTAAATTTCTTTATCAGAGTTAGTATGAATTATTTTCCTTCTTAGAGTTAGCCAGATTGACTTTACTTAGTAGAGTTATTCTGATTGATGTTCCTCCTCAGAGTCATTCTAATTTACATTCCATATTATATTTAGATTAGTAGGATTACCACCTTAGAGCTAGTTAGAAGGAACTTCCTTCGATATAGTTTGATGGAATTCACGTAAATATGACATTCTCATAAATAGGTAATTCTCATTACAATGGTTTTCCCATTATGATGGAAACTCCACAATGAATCTTGGAAATTACTCAAACCGCATCAAATATAACTCTTTCATACTTATAGAAACATATATATTTGGTACTTCTAGACATGTTGAAAACATTATATTGATTCCTTAAAATGATAAAATCTTTATTATTCCTCCATATCTCTAAAATATTTTATC
Organism: Viscum album; assembly: GCA_963277665.1. Lineage (NCBI taxonomy): Eukaryota > Viridiplantae > Streptophyta > Magnoliopsida > Santalales > Viscaceae > Viscum > Viscum album. The sequence continues at coordinate 1,200,831,985 of OY728131.1, forward strand.
TTGAGTGTTTTCATTATTTATGAGAACTTCATGATTTAAAAAGAATATTCTGATTTATATAGGAAATCATTATGGATTCCCTTACTTTCAACTCCTTCTTTCATTCCAACCCAAACTCAATATGACTTTCTACACCTATTGTGACTATTTATTCATAAGGCTTGCATAAATTTGTTTCATGAAACTGATGTTAATTGATAATTAAAAAATACCAATGAATTATATTTCTTTAGGTTATAAAGTAAATATTCTGACTCCTGAATTCGTAGATTTCTTCATTCTTTTCAACATCATTCTATATTTCACACCTTGAATCTTCTAACTCTCTATCCTAGACTCAATCTGATTAATCATCAATTTCATGCTGATATATAGGATACCAATGAAGAATCATATCTCCGTCTTCAACTTCCATGAAACTTATGTGACTAGAGCTGCTCAATCCAATATTCTGTATCTTTTGTTGCTCAGTCTGATCCTCTATGTCTAAAAACATTTCTTAAAAACAAAAAAAAAAATTCCTTTATGTTTAGGTTTTAATATTCAGCAATATTAACATGTTTTTCAAAAACATAATTTTAATAAATATTAGTTTTTAAAATATAATGAAATTTTTTAAATAAAAAACATCACCAAGGTTATTAAATCTTCCCATTTGGATTTTTTTGAAAATAATCAGTTAAAACATTTGCAACTCTAAGAAAATATTCAAAACTGAACTATTTTAAAACAATATTTTTTTTTTGATTTTTACCCAAACACATTCATTCTCAAAAGAGAGTTTTCTAAGACCACGCTACTGGATAATGTAATTTCTTGAAGGAATTTCATCCCTTGAGGAATAGAATGTTTTTTACCATGAAATGATAGAATCCCCTCACTTTATTATTTTCTCTATTTTCTTATTCTCTATCGTCTCTTTTTCTCTCCCCCATTATCTTATAACCACGGTTAGAGATTCATAGAAAAGATAGGTGAAATTTTATAATAATTTCCAATTTTGTTAATTTCTCACACGTGTAAACAAAATAATCAAAATCATGATGGGGTAGCATAAATATGAGATTTAGGAATCTATTAGTGAAGTTTGAACATTATTTTTTATCCTCAACTTAGGTGACCTTTCATTTGGAATTTCCTTTGTAGTGATATTAGAAATTTGAAACACCATTGAGATATATTTGAGAAAAAAATAACCTGCATTAGCTTTTTATTTGAAAATGTGAATATTTATATCATTATGTTTTTATTATTAGGGTTGGAATAGATTTTTAGAAAGATCAATTTCACTGTAATTACCATAAATTATCATCATTGGTTTAAAAACATTTATATTCAAATACTATAGTTCAATATTTTTCCATAACATCTATGTAAAATCCTAAGTAGCTAAAACATATTATGATTCCACTATGTTCAAAGCTACTATACCTTTATCCTAACTATGAAATCTTCCACAAAATTTTCCAAAAAAATGTTCCTCATGATGTTTATTTTCTATACTTATAATCTCTATCCCAATTAACATCTTTATAACCCTGAAAATTCCTCTCATAATCTATATTTCATAACTACCCATATGAAGTTGTTCCTTTGAAAAATTTCAAAATTACCGTGGATTATAATATATGTTACTCTTGTATTTTACCTTGACAATTTTCAAATAAACTCAAAACATAATAAATATCAATCCTTTAGGTAGTGATCTAATGTAGACTTTCTATCAGCTTTCGAAGCTATTTTGATTCACACTTTTTTCGGATGATTCTTACTCAACTTCATCCCTTATAAAATTGGAGTATAAATATATTTGGATTATTACATGTGTATCATCTATAACAATTCCTTGACATACTTTTCTTGAAATAAGAAAATAAATTTTTTATTTTACTTGTAATACAAGGAATAATGATAATTATCCAAATATTGACATCTCAATGTTTATTTTAATTCCTTCAAAAAAATGTTTCAAATGTATTCTATATCCCTGAAAAATATTATATCACCCTCACAAATAATTATAATTAGGGTTCTAGAGTCAACATATTTCACATAAATGTTTCAAATAACATTTCCATCAGAAAAAACAGCATTCTATAATAATATTCATGGATTGATTATGATGAACATAGATATTTTTTTATCCCATAAAAATATTTATTCAATCTAAAAACATTGTTTTTATTCTCATCACATAGAAAGCCACAAGGTTTTTCAATGTAATCATCTTCAATTTCCCCGTTGAGAAATTTTTTAAATTTCAATCATTTCAAATACATTTTAATTTTGACGAGGATCCACTTATAGAAACAATCATACATTTTCTTATAATATAATGGGGGAAAAGATTCATTAAAATACACAAATTCCACTTATGATTTTATTTTATAGTCAATCCATACGTTTTTTATTGAAACTTATCTATGTTTATTAAACTTGTTAAAGAAACCCCATTTTGTTTTGAAAACATTTTTATCTTTTGGATGTGGAACAAGTTTTTATGATTAATTTTTATAAATTTCATCCAACTCATCATTCATAGTGTTCAACAATTATTTTTTGTGGAATAGATCATGAAACTGACTATAGTTTTACTTTTGAGATGAGTGAACTTTTTTTCTATTCTCGGGTTTATTCAGTATGATCTAGAGCCTTCTTATTCCCAATAATAATTTAGATATCAACAATTTTTTTATAGTCAGGAAATTTCATAGTTCCTCATCATGTATCACTTTCCTCATCAGATGATTCATTTGAAGATTTGTGCACATTACTTTTTTCACTTTCATTTTCATTGGAAATATTCAGTTATTCTTCCCCAACATTCTAAGAATCTTTTACCACAGAAGTTTTAATCTCAATAAATTTAACATTATATGAGTCCACCAAAAAGTTTAAATGTATTTTCCAACATTTTTCTCTTCTTATATTCAATGAGTAACCCAAAAAACATCTTCCCTACTTCTTATTATCAATCTTTTGCAGATAGCGATTTTTTTATTTTATGTAAACATGGAGTTCCAAAAAAATTTATGTACTTAAAAGTTGGGGTTTTATTCCAAATTTCATAACAAATCATGTTGGATTCCATTTTTAACAAATATATTTTACTAATATTTATAATATTACTAATAGATCTTTGTTTTTAAAACATTTATAATTTGTATTTCAGTAACATACTTCTTCCCATTTCTAAAAGAAACATCCACTATTTATTTCTTGTATTCAATTTTATTTTTGATTTTTGGGATCAAAATACTGATCTTTGACACCATTAAATCCCATATAAGTTTTAAAATTATTTCTTGTGAATTTGGAATCAATATTTTCTCTCAACATCTTTATATAAACCTTATTTCTATCTCAACTTCTGTTCATAAAAACAGGAACACTTCCACAGTCTTTATCTCGTGTATCATAAAAATTATGTTTTTCAACTGAGTGAAATCGTTAACAATAGTTACAAATTATAAATTTCATTTTTTTATTGATGTATCATTTGAGAACATAAATTTCATTCAATTTGTTTAAATGTTTTGTAGACCAAATCTTCAAATTATTATGAATTTATATTTCATCTCCCCTTTATGGAAATTTTTCAAGACCTGACCCATACCAGGGCTCGAGTTGTAACTACCACAGGCCCACCTACATTGGATAGGGGCTGGCAACCAGTGTTGAAGGCATACCAAACTCATGGAGGCCTTTTCCTGAGTACCTATAAATCTACACGCAGCTGACACAATTAATAAGTGCATAGGTAAAGGAAAAAAAAATACAACCCAACAATCTATAAACCACAAGTATGCATCGACCTCTAAACATATCATGTACAGAAAAGTAAACTGAAAGGGAAAGGGCAAAAATACATGCCCGACCAGAAAATTGCTACAACTAAGCAATATGTGGAAAAGAAAAATAGCTAAGAGAGCCAAACTTCTAGATCCCAAGCTACGACCACCACACAGGGTCCAAGCGTCTTGTATCCATATGCTCATGTGATGTCACGATCAACCTGTCATTCCTCCCTAAGAGAACACCAAGTGTGGGAAAAGCTAAAGAATGAGTGAGTATAAAAATACTCAGTAGGATGCCACAAAGGTTCAAGGGAGAATAAAGTGAGGTACTAAAGAGGGAAGCAGAATATAGAACAAGATACTATAAAATAGTACTGCTCAACCCAACATATAAGTGAAGTAATCTCATCCAAACATGAGAATATGGACACAGAAAGCATGTGGCATACCCAGTGTTTCTTTGCCTCTCCTAGATAGAGAGAAACCAAAGCCCAAAGAGTGGGTAATGAAATATGATGTATATATCCTCAACCAAAGGAACCAAAACAAGAGAGTAAGGGGAACTTTATATCCCAACCTCATCCCAGGAAACGATTCATCAACTGTTATCTAATTAACCACTATCGATGCCTAGCATCCCACAGATATTTCCTAAACTGCAAGTCAAAGGGTCTCAATCACCACACTTTGATATTATCTCCTCTGGGTGGTTTGGTCTTTCCTATACGGTTTTAGGTCACGTCGCAAGGGCATTTCTTGGTGGTAAAAAGAACCCATCTTTCTTGAGAGTCTGAACTCACATCGAGTACATCTTGTTACTATGTCGCACAGTTGAGAGATCGTGTCACAAAGTCCTGAACCCACTATCCTGCCATGATGGATGATATACTTATAAAATTCAATAGTGAATGCCACTACAAAGCCCAGTTGGAGGGTAATCCCCAAAGTGTAACTGGGGAATGCTACTTCCCAGTTGGTTTTTAGGGTATGCCCGAAAATGGACCGGTGAACACCACTGCCCAGTTGTGCTAGACGGAATGCCCTAAGAGAGATCGACAAACACCACTGCCTAGCTATGCTGGAGGTTAAGCCTTGAGGGAGTAACTAGAAAACACCACTACCCAGCTATGCTGGAGGGTAAGCAATGAGAGGGTAACTAGAATACTCCACTACCCAACTCTTCAATAAGATAATCCCAAAAGTGAACTGAGAACACCGCTACCCAACCTCACTAGATGGTAAGCCCTGAATGATATTGATGAACACAACTACCCATCCTCACGGGGGGGGGGTAATCCGGGATTACTCTGGTGATTATAAAAACATTACTGTCATCACCGTCATCATCAAGCATAGACTGAAATAGGCATTGCGCACGAAACATCTCGCATCGTATCTTGAAAGCCACTATGGGGGGAACCATCAATTCATACCCAGAGAAACACTCAAGATAGGCTACTCGCATGCCACAATCTGAGTTTAGAAGGAAGATATACAAGATATTGAAGATTCGTAGTGGTAGACTGTACATTAGGGGCCCACACAATGTGTGACCCCTCCACTCTACTTGGATGTGTACCTAAAAATTTATGGGTACCAAAAGGGTGAACAAGTACCACTAGGATTGTACAGGTACTCCAAGAGTACACACCACAATACATAGAAAGCCAATGAGTGCATGACACTCGTCACATAGCCAGAGGTTCAAAATCATAGATTTGTTGATACGACTCATTGAACTATCCCATAACATTGACTATATCTATTCACACATCTTCTCTTCTCTCACAAGAGTTGAAGATGACATAAGCCGTGGATTTTCTTCAATCACGTCAAAAGGATCTTCCACTGATATACCTTTCATGTTTCCACAATTAACAAGAGATTGAAAATATGGATTTACACATCCAAAAGGATTACACTATCGTTATCCTTGTAGAAAAACACACATGATTAACTACTCACTCAATTGAAATAGACTCCTTGTGCAGAAGCTGCAACTCCCGGTGTTATACATAAACAGGGCCCCATGGGGCCCGCACCTCGATCCCGAAACACATGACGCAGATCGTACCATTGAATTACTTGTAGATAAACATGATAAGTACGCTATTCATTTAAAATAAATGGACTTATGAAGAATAAGTCTTAAAAATGCATAATACATCCACAAGTCACCTTGTGGGGCCCATGCCTCAGCCCCAAATTTATGTAGGAAGATTGCAGCGTTGCAATCCCTATTGAAAAACACTCAAAAACGAGTGCTCAAACACCCCAAACCAAATTTGGATGAAAAAGTTTTATTTCACTATAAAACATGTGAACGAGGCCCTGTAGGGCCCACAGCATGACCCTCAAACACGCTATGCCGATTGTGGCCCCATGTGACAAAACCAAACTAAAAAGGTTCCAAAGCAACCTTAGAAGGACCATCTCAACTCCAGGGTGACAGTGCCTCTGACATCACATCAAACAGATGTCCGGCTCTCAAGATACATCTCTTGAAAAAATTAATAATAATTTATTATTATTAAATTAAATCTTTTCGAGTCACTCAACTTCGGGCACAAAACTAAAAATCCCCAAAACCCATTTCAAATTTTTTGTCTTGATGATATGGACCTGTTACCAAAGACGGCGCATCAAAAGGACATGTTGTATAGAAATATTTCCTCTTTGAATGTAAGGGGGACTAACTGGGAATGTCCATCCCCACTGCCCTACTCTGTCATGGCATGCTCCACCTCTACCAGGCCATGTGGCCCGGTCCACTTGAAAAAACTGGCCATGGTGTTTGATCTCTCTGTGTACATGAAGGTCCAATAGGAGGTGGGTCCCACTTCACCCCCCCAAGGCCAGCTCCTCGGGGCTGCCTCCTGAGAACGATAGGCCAAAGTTTCCACTCTGACCTTGAACTGGCAATGGCCAGCTCGTCCCGACGCCGCCATCTCTAGCTGAATCACGGTGCTCCTCTGTGTAGCTCGACCGCACCACCCTAGTTCTCCTTTCTCGTCACGCAAAGTGTCGAAGACATCTAATCCTCCTCTGTTTTACTGCAAACCGGTCTCTCCTGAGAACCATGCTCCCTGCCGCTCAAGATTTCCACACACATCCTCAGTCCCCACCTCACCCTGCTACATAATGCCGAAGCCCCGGATTTCACCTCGAGAACTACCTATGAATGGCACTTTGTTTCGCCTCTAAGCATCGTCCGCACCTAGCCACTGGTCACCTCTAGTGATCACTTCTGTGCACAACTGGGAACTCATTATAGGTTCGATTTCGATTCTGAAGCCAGATTCATGGTCCTCGGGATGAGGCCTTCATAACACTTCCCCTCACTCATCAATCCGTCAAGGTTTTGTTGCGTCCAAAATTTTGGACAAAGAATACTCCAGAACAAGTTTTATAATGTGGCCCATACAATGGCCATGTTTGTATGTCCATTGAACTAATTCTAAAATTATAGAATGTAAAAGAAAAATTTGAAACAAAACTCAAAAAATCAACAAAGGTGTGAAAATCAACAGAAATAATACCTCGATTCAGCCGTTTGTCATTGGCAATGTGGCCGCTTTGATATTCCAAGGTTCCTGTGGTGGTCGCTACTCAATTCGGTGAAGAATAGTAAAGAAAGCCAAAGAACAGTTGAGAGAGAGTCATAGAGATATAAATGTTAGAGAAGGGAAACCATAACTCCAAACTCCAATTTTTTTATTTATAGAAAAACCCACTAAGCGTGGAATCCAAAACTATCACAACCTCTCATTTCACTTCATTTCTTGGAAAAATGTCTCATTTAGAATTCACCAAAAGTCTAAGATTTCTATTTTGAGCTGTCATCTAAATGTTATTCAAAAAGAATTCCAGTGACCAAAATCACTAATTGTTCATTCCAAAATTACGATTTCCCCTAGGTAAATTTTTTCACAGTGACACTTCACAAATAATGTTTATACCCATCCCAGGGTAAACAACAAGCTTTGAGCTCAACTGTGGTCTCAGATTTCCGATATGTGTTACCTTTTGAGGGAAATTTGTGTTTTGAGATTTTAAATGAATTAATGAATAAATTAATTCATCCATTTTCATAACTCTAAGGAGTGATGGGTTCAAACATCCCGTGCTGACATGCTTTATGTCTCACCCAAGGTAAACCATGTTAAATAGTCAACAGTGGTGTCAGATTTTTGATCTAATCTACTATTTAAGAGTTATATTTTCATTAATCTGTAAATAGTACAAAATCAGTTAATATTTCTTTATAATTAATTTAGGTACACCAGGCATCATAATTGAAGGACGTCTCATCCCCTGGCTCTGGAAACATATGTAGAAATATTCTAAAGTATTACAGTGCAAAAACTGGGTCTTTACAACATTCCCCCCATCATTCTTTTCATCCTAGAAAAGAAAAACTAGGTGAAAAAACTCATGATACTGAGCTCACACTTGGATCTCCTACTCTAAAGGAAACCTATACAACACTATGCTAGAACAACACCCAAACAAAAGGGATGGTATGTCCTCATAAGTTCTGCTACATTAGATTACATGCATATGAATACGCATGTATCTCATCAATTGTGACATATTGAAGATGTTGTGAACCCAATCCTACGATTAATAGGGTAGGGAAAGGTGGTAGGCAACCTCTCCATCTCTTGCATGATTATGAAATAGCCTGAAAAAAATAGGGTACATACCTAACTAAACCTATGTATTCCATGTCACGACTAGAATCGAGGCTTCTTTCTCTAACATGGTCTTTTGATTCCCACCTTTAGAAAATTTATCCGGTGAAGAACCCAAGGATAACTGGTCACAGAATATTTCAAAGTCGGTGCATCCCAACTAAGACTCTCTTACACTCTGTAGAAGAGAAAGAGTAAACACCATCGACTGAAAAAAAGATGAACCCTCTTGCTCCAATAGGGTTAACTAATGGGAAGATAACTACTATGAAACATCCTGCACCTGGCAGGCCTGGGACTGTCTCATAGGGCTATCATCTACAATGCTACCACTTTATACAGCATAAACTACATTGATGTCATAGTATTGTAGAAATTTCAACCAGATCCACCATCCCATGTTCTTGTCTCTCTGAGTAAAGAAACGCCTAAGACACTTGTAGTCTAAGAAAACCACAAAGCACAGTCTAAAAAGATAGTGGCTCCTCATTCTCAGGGCGAAGACTACTACTACTATCACCACATAGTGAATTGAATAGTTCTATTTATGGGGTGTCCATAACCTCAACATGTACTTGATAAATGTATCAAGATTGATGTTGAGCACGCAAAGTACCAACAAACAGGGTAGGTGAGAATACTCATTCAACCACACGAGGCTAGATAAAGAATACATGTGGCATACCCCATGTGTGTTTTTCCCTCTTGGAAGGAGAGTAATCCCCAAAATAGGCACTCTTACAAACCCACTAATGGTACCTCAAGTAAAGGAAGGTCAAGAAGAAAACCCCCCCTAGAAAAGCCATAACCATCTTTAATAATCCACAGCACAAACCTACCATTAATGCACATATTAGAGGGACTCATCCACCACACCACTATATTATCCTCTTTAGGTGGTACTAACTCTCCCTCACAGTTTATCTCGCATCACAAAAATTCTTCTCAGTGGGGGAAAACACCTCTTTTTAGGGCATTCATAGCTATATCTAACAACACCGACATAAGGTTAAACTGACACCTCGTGTCACCCTTGGTAACTCCTTGAACAAGGATTTGGAACAAAATAGTACCTCATGTTATGTCTAAAACTTTCTACTGAAAAAGGTGGAAAAAGACAATGAGCACACCTATTTTCATCTTATGTGCTGTAGGATTATAGACATCCATAGCACAATGCTACCCATGGCATGGCAGGCAACTCTATGGCCCCACTTGGGATGCCTAGTGGTGGTGGAAGGACCTAGAAACATAGTCCACCAACCATAGTTCTTCATGCACTTTCACCAAAACTGCCTCCCTAGGGACAACCCTGTCCTCTCCTAGGAGATCTCATATCACGACACTATATCTTTAGTGGCAGTGCATCTACAAATATCCCAGAAACTCAACACATCTGGTCAGTTTGTCTTGCACCACTTGACCTCACCCATCACATGCATAGCACTAGTCCTCCCGGGGCTGTCTTTGTGCTATATGTTGTCCCCAACCATTTTCATGAGTCTTATGAAGGGGAGGACTCCTACATCGAGGCCTTCCCAACCGAAATCTGCTTTATATAGACTACATCCCATCTCTGTTGCGGCCATTTCCGAAACTGGCCAACTAGCATCCCTCAGACAGAAATTTCTCAGTCACTAGTTCCTCCTCTAGCAACCTGATATGGGTGAGGATGCACAAGGGCACTAAGATGGAGTGAATCTCTTCTATAAGGACCGTGCTCAATCTTATGTGCCTGGAAATTTCCATCATGGACCACGTCCAGATATTATCGAGTGAGGTCTGTAAACCTTGTCGCGTACTCAGTCACTACCATCACTCCCCACTGAAGCACTAGTTTCTCCTGAAACTGCACTGAATGTAAGAATATGGGGTATTAATCCTCAAAAAATAGCTTCTAGAAGGCATCCCAAGAGACTACTGACTTATCATGCTTCTATGTAACCCATCTCTACCAACGCCATGATGCTCTGTGGAAAAGATTGGCTATCAAAGACACCATCTAACTACTCGGTGTCCGAAAATGCCTAAAGAGGTGAACCAATGACTCTAGACAAACCTTCTTTGCCTAAGGGTTTGGCTCATCGCAGAACCATAGTTCTCTTTGATACTTGAACTCACTTATAATGTCCAGCTTGTGCTCCTCATCGACCTTTGCTATAGGTACTATCTACTTCTACATTGGTGGAGGTACGACTGCCCGTCCTCCTAGAGAAAGGGTAATCATGTGATTGATCCTGAACTGAGGCATCATCACTCCCAGAATCATCTTCATGAACTGCATCTATCATATTGGCTCTCTAACATTGCATACGCATCCTAAATCTAATCAAGGAGTACCACGGTCAGATGAGCATATATATATATTCAACGACGGGTAGCAAATTCAAGAAGGATAGTCAAAGACTCAACCTTATATGATTCATGTACAAATGATCCCTGTAATATGTATCTCATTACACCAAGTCCACAAGATGGTAATCAGGGTCCTAGTGAATGGCTACGTCAGCCGATGCACCATCACTAGACTTCGTGGACAGAGAGCCACTCTCAAGACTCATTGACACTATTTCCCTAAACCCAACCAATTCCTGTTTTAGGATCATCTGAACAATGCCACAAGGAACAAATCACATATGATACCACTTTTTCATGACCCGACCTGTACCAGTGCTCGAGCCTCACCTACCTGAAGCTCTCCTCCATAGGTTAGGGGCTTGCGACCAGCACTGAAGGCATAACAAACTCAGGGAGGTCATTGAATGAGTACCTGTACACACACAAATAGACAACTCAATGAAAAAGTGAGGAGGGAAAGGAAAACAAGATACAATAATGATTTATATAAACCAAAATTATGAATATACCACTAAACAATACAAGTACATAAAATTAAACTGAATGTGGAAGGGGAAAAATACATGTCCATCCAGAAATGTGCCATAACCTAGAAATAAGTGGAAAATTAAAATAGCTGAGAGAGACCCTCCCTTCCATCCCAGGATATAACCACCACTCGAGATCATATCACCCTATATCCCAATGCTCCTATGATTTCATGATCAACCTGTCTATTGTCTACAAGGGCGCCCCATGTAGGGGAAAATCCCAAGCATGGGAGTGTATAAAAATACTCAATAGGATGCCCTGAAGACTCAATGGAGGAGCATGTGATATAATGAAGCGAGGATTAGAAGATATAAAAGGGTACAATAAAACAGTGCATATCCACCCAAAAAAGAAGTGAGGTAATCCCATCCAAACATGAGAAACTAGATAAAAAATCATGTGGAATACCCCACGAATCTTTTCCTAACATGGAATGAGAGTAACCATATCTTAAACAGTGGGTACTACAATATGATGTATATTTGATAATCCAAAAGAACCCAATTGAGGGAGTAAGAGGATCTCTATATCACTAGATTATTGAAGGAAAAGAGTCTACAATAGTTCTAGAAGTAAACACCATCGACGCCCAGCATCCCACATGTCTACCCTGAAATGCAGGTCAAAGGGGCTCAATCACCACTCTGTGATACTATCCCCTATGAGATGTTTTGACTCTCCCACATGGGTTTAGGTCACTTCACAAGGATGTGTCATGGGGGGAAATGTGCCCCTATCCCTTGAGAGTCCAGGGTCATGCCATGTACGTCTCTTCACTATGCCACACAATCGAGAGATTGTGTCACAAAGTAGTGAACCCACTATCCAACCCAACTAGATGATATACTTATAAATACCACAGGCGAATGCCATTGCCTGGCCGAATTGAAGGTTATTCCCCAAAGAGTAACTAGATAATGTCAGTTCCCAGCTGCGATGGTCGGTAATCCCTTAAAGTGATCGGAGAACACCACTTCCCAGCTGTGCCAGAGGGTAAGCCCTGAGAGAGATCGGCGGATACCACTAACTAGCTGTGCTGGAGGGAAATTCCTAAGAGTGTAACTGGAGAACACCACTGCCCAGCTGTGTTCGAAGGTAAGACCTAAGAGAGTAACTAGTGAACACCACTTCCCAACTATGCTGGAGGGTATGCTGAAAGGGAAACAACAAACACCACTGCCCAACCGCACAGTAGGGTAAGCCCAGAAAGATATTGTCAAATGTCGTAGTGGAGCCTCATTGTACGGTAATCCATGAATTCTCTGGTGATTCTAAAAAAAATTATTTTTATCAACGTCATCATCAAGAATTGCTTCAAAGAGGCATCACACTTTTAAAATCTTGCATTATATCTCAATATCCACTATAGAGGGAACCATCACATCATACATGGAGAAACACATAGGATTGGAAACATTCATGCCACAATTCGAGTTGAGAACGAAGAGATACAAGATATAGAAAATTCATAGTGGTACATGATGCATGTGGGGACCACATGACATGTGACCCCTCCTCATCTCTTGGCCATGTACCTAACCATTTCAGGGTCCCAAAAGGGTGCAAAAGTACCACTAGGCATGTCAAGGTACAACCAGAGTACACGCCACATTAATTAGAAAGACGATGAGTGCACGACTCTCTTCACATAGCTAGAGGTTCATAATCATATATTAGCTAACACGCCTCCTCGAATGGTCCCAAATCATTGACTGTATTCCTTCACACAACTTCTATACTCTAAAAAGAGTAAGATATGACCTAATCCAGGGATTCTATTTAAACACATAAAAAGGATCTTTTACCTATATGCATTTCATGTTTCCACATTAAACTAGATATTTCTAATAAGGCTTCGTACATCCAAATGTATCACACCATCTATATCCTTGCAGAAAAAACATGCAAGATCGACTACTTGCTCGTTAGAAATGGACTCATGTTGCAGAAGTTGAAACTCCTAGCATTATATGCCAAAAGGGCCCAATAAGGCCCTCACCTCGATCCTAAAACAAGTCATGTGCATCATTACATTTTGTTCTTTGTAGATAAACATGCAATGTTAGCTATTCATTGTCCCTGAATGGACTTATGAAGCATAAGTTGTAAAAATGCAGCTTACGTCTAGAATTCCCCTCATAGGGCCCACTCCACGACCCCGAATTTAGGCTGGCGGATTGTGTCTTTTCAATTCCCTTAGAAGAACACTCATAAAAAAGTGGACAAACATTCCAAAATAATGTAGGGTGAAATAGAGGAAGTTCACCATAAAACGTGTAATCCAAGCCCTGTGGAGCCCACACATCGATCCCAAAACACGTCACATGGATCACGCCAATGAGCGATGAAACCAAACAACAATGTATCCAAAACAAATTTGGAAGGACCGTCTCAACTTTAGGGTCATAGCACCTCTGAAGACACGTCACAATGACATCCAAATTATGAGATACATATGCTACAAACATTGATAATAACTTATAGTTTTCATATTAAATCATTTCTGGTCACCCACCTTTGGACTCATAACTCAAAATCACTTAAACCCATTACAAAATTTCTTCTAGATGAGACGAAACAGTTACCACAGACAACGCGTCAATCAGACACATAATTTAGAAGTTGTACCCCTTTGAACGGAAAGGGGCCCAAATGGGCATACTTATCGAGGTCGGCCTAGTTTAGACTTCCTACATATGGAATAGCTATGGCCCAATCCTCATCCACTGGTCCACATGCTCGGTCCTCTTGAAAAGACCAACCAGTGGGTGTTATCTCTATGTACACCAAGGACATGTAGGAGGCAGGTCCTACTCCAACCTCCCCGTGAGGTCAATGCCTCGGGGCTGCCTCCTGAGCGTAACAGGCAAAAGTTGTTGAGGCACCCTTGAACTGGCACTGGCCAGCTCCACCCAATGCTTCGGTCCCCTATTGAAGCCCCGCGCTCCTCTGCACCATTTGACCGCACCTCCCCAGTGCTCCCTACTCATCACAAGCTATGTCGAAGTTCGACAGTGCTCCTCCATCCCACTGTTCCCCAGTCTCGCTTGAGGGCCATGCTCCCAGCTGATCCATCTCACCGCACACAACCTAATTTCTAGCCTCTCTTTGATAAACTATGTTGTAGCTCATTCTTTCTCCTCGTTTGAGCCCCAAGCACCAACTATGAATGGTCCTCTGCGCAGCATCTAATAACTATCTTCACCAAACTACGAGCTTACTCTGGTGGTCCCTTCCATTGACCACCGGGACCTCATCGGAGGTCCAATTTTGATTCCCAGTCCAAATTCGGGGTCCTCAAGATGAGGCCTTCAGAGCGCGGCCCTTCACTCGTCAATCTGTTATGGTTTTGGCGCATCTTAAATTTTGAATGAAGAAAGATCAAGAATGGGTTTTATAACGTGGCTTGGACAATGGTTATGTTCTTTTGGCCATCTTCCTAATTATAAAATTATAAAATGTAAAAGACAAATTTGACAAAAACTCAATAAATTGACAAAGGTGTGAAAATTCACATAAATACTACCTCGATTCTGTCATTGGTTGTTGGTGTTGTGCACGTTGCAATCCCACTTTGATTTTGCATGGTTTTGGCATAGGTCGCTCCTCGATTCAGTGAAAAGAGGTGAAGAATTCAGAAGAATGATTGAGAGATAGTGGGAAAGAGAGAGAGGAGAGAGAAGAAAAAATTCTAACTACAAACTCATATTTTTGTATTTATAGAAAAACACACTTAGCGCGGAATCTGAAACTGTCGTTCCCTCTAATTTTATATCACCCCTAGTCAAACCTCCCCATTTTGATTTCAATGGAACTCTAGGATTTATATTCTGAGCCTTCGACTGAAATTTATTCAAAAAACTCCAAGGACAAAAATCACTAAGTGGTCGTTCCAAAATGATGATATTTCCCCAGGGTGACTTTTCTCATAGCGGCCCTATGCCAATATAGTTTATACCCATCCTAGGGTAAACGACATGCTCTCAGATTAACTTTGAACTCAGATTGCCAATTCGGGTTACAATTTGAGTGTTATTTGGTTTTTCAACTTTTAAATGAATGAATTATTAAATTAATTAATCCATTTACTTACCGCTAATGAGGGAGGGGTCTGAGCATCCTGTGTCGACATGATTTATATCGCACTTAGTGTAATCACCTCATTCCAGACCCAACCATGGTATTAAATTGTTGATCCGATCAACCGTTTATTTGATATCATATTATTGATAGGTGAATAGTAAAAAAGCACTTAATTTTTTTGTATAATTTATTACAGGATCACTGGGCCACAAAATCTCATGTCGTCTTAGCCCCTGGCTCTCGAAACATATTTAGAAATATAAAAAAGTCTTATAGGACAAAAACCGATCCTCTAAAAAATTATCATAAAAATATTCCTCAATTATCTTTAATTATAAAAAAGATCATATAAAATTAGATTTATAACATTTTTTAATGTTTTTTTACCAAGGTGTCCATGTCTTCAGTCCCATAACTTTTTCTCATCTTCAACACTTTTGTAATAATATGGTTAAAAAAATTATTTAGAAGAGGTTCCAACTGGTTATTTCTCCTTTTGTAATAAATTTCCTATATTTTACAATTTGGATAACACAAGAATATTTTTTAATGATAACTTATTTTACATCATCAATAATTTACATAGACTATTTAATTAATGAATTATCCCATTAAAAATAAAATATCTATATTTTTCTAATTTTCATGTAAAATATCTATTGTTTCAATTCATGTGAATTTTAAGTAACTATCATTATCAAAAGAATAGTACCCCCATTATGATTTTTAACATGTTTCATGTTTTTCAAATCACCTATAATGTGTGAACAGAAACCAAAATCAATAATCGATGGGTTTTTATTTTTTTATCATTCATCCAAGGAGGTCTCTACAATAAAATACCTTTCCTCAAAATTATTCTTTATAGATACATTTTATTTTTTCACATCATAAAATAATTCTGAAATGAGTTTCATAAATCTTTCGACATGATTACACGTTAGATAACATATTCCAAAAATTTCTTCAAAACATTTAAAATTTTTTAATTTATTTATCATCTTTAGATTTTTATTTTTTAACATACCATGTGTTAGTAAATTTATTCACTATACATTGACTATTTCTTACACCATGTTCAATCGTTCTTATGGGAAGTGATATGTTTTTCCAATCATTATAGATCCTATTCTTTTATATTCCACTACACCTAAAAAACCAAAAAATTGTGAATTTCTATTGAAGTACAATATTTCTCTGTAGAATATTTTTGGGTGTTGATTGCATATTCCTTCCCTAAAATTTTATAGGCATGTACTCTCTTTTATTCTGAGTGAATTTTCAAATTTTTTATATGTGATAGATTTCTCACAACATTTTCCTTGAAAATTTTTTTAATACATTTATTATCACCTGAAATTTTTAAAAAATATATGAAGCATTATTTTTGGAGGTTGAGGAATTTCCCATATTCTTGATCTTAGCTTTCTCACAAACGTCAAAAGTCTTGTATGTTACATCTGAATCTTTTTTAATGTTTTCATTCACCATAATTATAGTAATTCAAGAATTAATATTTTTATTTTCAAATTTTCTGAATTCTTCTTCCATATATTACAATATATTAATGAGTTTTTCAGCCGTATTTCTATATTTATCAACTCTTAATTTGTAAAATAAGATATCTGGAATGTATTATTCCTTCTTCTTGATGAAATCATTTCTTCCTTTAAAATATTCTTCACAGAATTTGATCATTACACTAATTTATTTATTGAGAGTTAATTTTTCCTCAGGACATGAAAAAATTTCTTTTCTAGGTTGTTGTATTATGTTATATTATTAACCAAATTCTTCTTTATTTGAGGAGACATTTATTCTCATCATTTACAATGAAGGTTATAAATTTCATTAAATATTCAACATCTGAATATTTTTATATCTTATTTTGATTTAAAATTTTTATCAACATATTTTTTTAGTAAACATATTCTTGATTTTGATAGATGAATTTTATGTATTTTAACTAATATTCCACTTATTCCATCAAGGTGTTTCAATAGAATATTCTTGATAATCACCAACATTATTCTTGAGATAATTCATAGAAATGTGTCTGATTCTACCTCACTCAACATATTTTGGAGGATTTTTTCCTCCATACCTACCTATCTATCTAATATAGTTCTTATAATTAAGATACCTAATTT
Source organism: Viscum album (assembly GCA_963277665.1). NCBI lineage: Eukaryota > Viridiplantae > Streptophyta > Magnoliopsida > Santalales > Viscaceae > Viscum > Viscum album. The sequence continues at coordinate 1,200,849,598 of OY728131.1, forward strand.
TATCATTCAACTCATCATCTTATTTATTTTTGGGATTCACAAGTATTTAGATTTTTAGTATCTTGTGTTTTCATCATTCTCATAGATTGAAAATTCATTTAATCTTTCAAAATATTTTAAAAAATAGAGATTTCCTATTTTTATATGAAATAAGATAGTTATGTAATTTATCAAGAGATAATTCATCCTTACCTTAAATAGAGAAAATTTTGTTATCAAACCTATTTAGAATGTTTGTCATAAGTTTCTTATCTATTGTTGAATATTCTAGAACTGCTACAAATCCTATAACTTTACAAATAATTTCATTTACCCTGATGAAATATTCATCAATAATTGCTTCATCTCTTTTTCTTATGTCTTCAAACATTCAATGAACATGTGTAGATTTTCTTCCTTCACTTTAATATTCTCTTAGAAAAGACATTGTTGTTAGTTCCATATACTATTGATGTTTTGAGACCCAGGAACATCATATAAATATTTTCAATATCACAAGTAGACCCATTATGAGATAGAGCCACAACACCCCTCACATACCTCCATAGGCCAGTGGGTGGAGATAGGAGTCAAATTCACAACAACCTGAGGAGACCTTTTTCCTAAAAAACTATAAACATAAACAAAAAACCTAATGAAAATGTGTGTATGAAAAAGGAAGAAAACATACAACACAACTATAAAAAGAAAACCAAACATGCATCAACCTCTAATTTGTACAAGTACAGAAAATTAAACTAAAAGTGAAAGGGAAAAATACACATCAACCCAGAAAAGGGAAAAAACCTAGCAGTGAATGTGAAAGTAAAATAGATGAAAGAGCCCCACTCTCAAATCCTAATCTACGACCACCATATGTGGTCCAAGAACCCATGTCCTTATACGCCTCTAAAATCATGATCATCATGTCTGTTGTTGGAATATAGAATAATCTATGCAGTAAAATACCATGTAGGGGTGAGTATAAGATTACTCAGTAGGATTCCCTGAGAAGGTGAAGGGGGTCCAAACAAGATACTCAAAAAAAGGAATGTAAAATATAAGACAATGTACATTAAAAGATGTGAAACTAAACCAATCAAAGGAGTGATGTAAGCTTATCCAAGCACAAAGAGCTATAAATGGTGAGAAGACAATCTTCTCTTTGACTTTTCACTATATATAGTTGGATATTAAATTCCTGAAACCATGACAAGAATGAAATGAAAATCACCTAGAATACCCAGAGTGTCTTCAGATCTCTTAGAAAAAAAGTTACTAAATCCTATCGAGTGGGTACTGAGAATAGAAAACATATATAGGATCAATAAAAGGAACCCAAATGGGAGTGACTAAGGGGGTCTCTATCTCACGGATCAACCCTAGAATGTGAGTACCCAACATTCCCAAAAGTAACCACCATTGATTCCCAAAATCCCACATGTTTTCCCAGAACTAGAAGTCAAAGGGACTCAATCAGTGAACCTTGATACTATCCAGTTTTGGAGGCACTATCTCACCCACATAGTTTTAGGACACATCACAAGGACACTTCTTAGAGTGAAAATATTATCTCATAGTTCAGAGTCCAATGTTACATCAAATTACTCCTCATAACTATGTCACACAGTCAAGGGTTCCGCTCAATGTTGAGGACACATGCCCAGCCTGATATGGGGGTTCCACTCTATTCATAGGGTATTTGTGGCCTTGTACATATGGGGGGAATCATTACCCAGAAGTAGACATGGACCCACATCCTAGACTTACTAGAGGTTACTACACAACAAGCTTCATCAATGGGACCCAATGCACATTCTCCATGGAGGGAAGCACAAAACTGCTATTGGGGACACTACCCATCTTAGCTCGAGGTTAGCCCAACACTTCCATTGGAGACCAATGCCTAGACCAGGTAGAGGTAGTCCTGAAACAATCATCAGAGACCACTACCTGGCCTAGCTAGAGGTAAGTCCAAAACATCTCTAGCCATCAATATTAGATGATACCTCTCTAAAATCACTAAGGAACCACACTGGCAATCCCTATTGGATGATAAAATATTGAAAAGAACTATGTATCCACACTATCCATACTTCCATGATGGTAACTACTCAGAAACACTGAGGAACCCCACTTTCCATCCTACCCGCACTCCAGCTACTCATCATCATGCTGATGTCACATAGGCCAGTTCACCCCCCTATCAGCTCTGCATTCCACCTCGCCACATTTTTCATGAAAATAATCAGATGGTACACACTCCTGCATTTTGGAACAATTTATATGGATCACTCTATTGCGATCCTCACAGGAAAATACACGGGAATGATTATTCATTCTCCAAAAACAGATACCCGGTTAAAAAATCACATTTCACTGCAACACATGTCGACCCAGATTTGTGGGGCCCACAACACAACTTTGGATTAGAGATAAAACATTAGTCATGAAATTTATACAAATATAATTGGGTAGTGATTCCCCTGATAGCGTGTCAAATATACACTCTTTTTAGAAAATATGTCTGATACAAAAACCCCAGATAAGAATTATAATTGAGTTATTATTATTAAATTCAAACATTTCCTTGAACCCTATAATGAAACCAAAACATAAAATCCCTCAAACTATATAAATAATATCCATCATGGTGATAGGAACTCATGGACATATACAGCGCACTAATCAGATGCCTAGATTAGAAGATACAACTTTTTAATGCTGTATGGGACCGATACGAACCAATCTGGCCCATTCTGTATGAACCCATCTACCAAGGGAGTCTCATTCCATCTGGAACAATCATATATTGTTGGATTTCATACCATTGGTCAATCTTTCTCTCAGCCTATCCCAACCGGTGTACCACCATGGTCTCCTTATCATCAATGTGACATCGCCCCACAAACGGTGCCCCATGCTCCCTACCTCGGTCACCCCCCCCCCCGACAGCCTAACTACGTCGGCCGACTGCATTGCTAGCCTCCTTATGCCACATCACTGCTCTATAATCCTCAATATCTCTCTTTCCAACATCGACACTCTCTCATTTATGTCACACCTAGGTAAAATTCTTCATTCCTAACTCAACGGTGGTGTAATAATTCCAATCCGAGCCACCGATTGACTTTTGTATGATTTTGTTTTTGAGATAAAATAATTAAGTATAATTAATTTATTGATGTTTCTTCCCTTGGGTGACTTTTCTCATAAAAGTATTCTTTTGAAAAAAGTTATGTCCCATTTAGGATAAACGCTTCTTTTTGAACTCAAATGTGGCCACATATTTCTGATCTGAGATACCATTTAAGAGATGTCTCCCTTTTTTGCAGTAATAGAATAGAATATACTTAATATTTTTATAAAATTATCTCCCGGAACAACAGACCTCATAGTCACATGTCGTATTGGCTCCAATATCTGTAAATATATGCATAAATTTTATAAAGTCTGACAAGAATAAAAAATTATCTCTACATCAATCTCTCTTTCAGAATTATTATCCCTAAAAAGAAAAACACGTGAAAAAACTCGGTCGACTGAGCCTGCACATGGATCTCCCACACCCAACGACACTCTTGTACATTTTCATGTGACCAAAACATGTGAACCAAAGTGATGGTACGTCATCATATGGTCCACTCCTATCAATTACATGTGTACGATAATGCACATATCTCCTTAGCTAGAGCACACGAGAGACTTCGTTGGCCAAATCCAACTATTGGGGGTATGTAAAGCAAGTTGGAAATCTCTCCATTCATTTTCATGGTCACATAAGTCCCAATGAACCTTGTGGGGTAGTTTGCCTCACTGGATGAACATCTGCATCTCACATCATAGTTGGAATCATTATTTGTACCTATAACATGGTTCCCTTATTTATAATATCAATCTTGGGAAACAACAAAGGATATCAGGTCACATAGGATTTCATAGAAAATTCATTGCAACTAAGTCTCTCTTATATGCTCGAGAAGTGGTGGATTCAACACCATCGACTAAAGAAAGATTGTACCCTTGACTCTATTAGGGTCAGCTGCTAGGAATTTAACTACTTCAAAGCATCTCACTCTAGGTGTGCCTGGGTCATCTTGCTAAGGGAATCAATTATAATGTTTCTCGTTCCAATATTATAGACTATCTGGAAGTAATAGTCCTACAGGATGATCAACCAGCATCGCTGAATCAGGTTTAAGTATCTCTAGGTGAAGATGTACCTAAGGCTCTGGTGGTCGGAACAAACCACAATTCGCTCTCCCATAAGATAGAATCTCAACATTCATGGGAAGAACACTAATACTGTAAGCACTAGGTAGTGAGTTATATAGTTTTATTCATGGGGTCTCTATCACCTCAACCTATACATGATAATACATGTAGCAAGGTTGATTTTGATCATGAAAAGGTACCAACGAATAGGGAAGGAGAGTAAACTCTTCCAACCACAATAAGCTAGACATTGAAAGTAGGTCTTATACACCATGTGTCTTAACATTCCTTGGAAGGATAGAAATCCCAAAAAAGGTGCTCCACTAGTCCCAAAAGAGGAATTCCCAACAAAAAGAGGTCATGCAGAAAAACTCCATTAGAAATTAAAGGACCTACTCCTATACATTATCACAAAACCTCAACATAAATGAAAAATTCAAAGGGACCTTCCACCAAACCTTGACGCTAACCACATTGGGAAGGACTGACTCTCCATCGTGATTTTTATTGTATAAAAAAATACACCACTTTGGTGGAAAGACCCCTATTCTTCATGCACTAAATGATAATTCAAGCCATGCTGAAAGAGGGTTAAATCAATGCTCTACGTCACCCTGGTAAAACCTCAAACAAAAGTAAGGAAAAAAATTACATCACAAAGTTTCTAATAATTACTGCTGCAAAAAGTATAAGTGACATGATTTGTACGTCTTAATATCTCATTCTATATAAGATCATAGACATCCGAATATTTTGTTTGTTTGTAGTCTCAGTTGCCAGCTTCCGGAACATGATGTTGGTCTCCTAGTGGTGGTGGAAAGACCTCATGGATTATTCCTACACTAAACAATTCTCCTACTCATCTAATAGCACCACATCCTTGGGGACTACAATTTACACCTAAGGGATCACTGATCTTGGTAATGTCTCTGTCATGGTGGTTCAGCTACTGCTTTCATTAGATTCTTTGCAAATATGATCAGATAGTCTCATTCCATGTGACCTCACACATCACATGAATAACACTGGACCTCTCTAGGTTGACTCAGTGCTCAGTGTTGAGATAGACCCATATGGCTACTTGCTTGTGACCATCTTTGGAGAGGCCTCCAATGTCGATATCTTTTCATCTAATGCCTTTTAGATACCGTAGATGTCTCAGCTCTATTGTGCCCACTATCACAAACAGATTTTTGTTAGCCCTTTGATTTAATGTTCTCTATTACCAGTGCTTGGTCCAGCATGCCAACATATGTGGGGATAAAAAAGGGTGTTAGGATTGCACTTAGCCCTATGAATAGTCCTTAATAAAACATCCATGCTTAGAATAATATACCACAGATCATGTTTAGATAGATACATTAAATGACTGCGAACGTAGTCACATACTCATCCACCATCATCCATGCATACTAAAACATCATGAGATCCTGAATCCAAATGGAGTGAAAGAAAGAGGGGTACTACTCTTTATGAAATTGATAATTGAAGACATAACATTAGAGTACTGAGTCATCAATTATCTAAGTATCTATGGTCCACTATTTCCCAACTTCTCCATGAAATATACTGGCTTCCAAAACCACCATCCGATCTATTAGTCTACATACAATACTAAAGAGTTAGACCCCAAACTCAAGAAAAACCTATGTGGCATAAGTGTCTAGCTCACCATGGAACCTTATCTTACTCTTTCAGTAGATCTCGCGAAGTGTACTCAGCCTATGCACATCCTCAGCCTTCTCTGTTGTGGTTTTATACTTCTCGACTAGTATAGGTTCTCTAACCTACCCACTTGGAGGTTGGGGATCGTATGATGGATCTTGAACTATGGTGTCATCATTCACATGGTCCTCATCCCTAACCAGAGCCAGTATGATTGCTGGCTGTCATCGTGGAAGCATCATGAATGTTATAAGGATTATCATTGTTATATGATAATATATATATATATATATTAACTACAATGAGGAGATGACTCAAGAAGGACAATCAAATACTCAATCCTATATGATGCGTATACTGTTGTTCTCTACAAAATGTGTCTTAGGGTGCCGAGTCAACAAGCGGGTAATCAGGGTCTTGTGAAGGGATACATCATCTTCCCATACCATCACTACACTCCCTATCCTAAGGGTTGATGTCGACACAATTCGACACAATTACCCTAAACACAACTAAGGCCATTTTTAGGGAAACATCTGAACCCCTTCTCAAGGTTGGAACCAGCTATAAATCCACATTGTCATCACTCTACTCGTGCTGGGATCGAGAAACAACTACCCCAAGCCCACCTCCATAGTTTAGGGTTTGTTGACTAGAACCGAAGGCACAAAAACTCAAGGAGTATGGTTCCTTGGAACATGTACACACAATCAAGCAACCAACTCAATGAAAAAGTACAGAGGAATATAGGAAAAAAATAAACAACACTACTATAAAATAGAAATCAAACATGAATGAAGCTATAATTTGAACATGTATAGAAAATAAAAGTTATAGGTAATCGGGGAAAATAAACGACGAACTATAATATTTCCATAACCTAGCATTGACTGTGAATGTAAAATAGCTGAGGGAGCCCTAGTCTTAAATCCCATTCTACGACCACCATACGTAGTCCAAGAATCCTTATCCCTATGCTTCTCTATAGTCATGCCAAACATGTCGATCGTCTTCATATGGCATGATACATGAAGGAAAGTCCCATGCATGGTAGATTATATGAATACTTAGTAGGATTCCTTGAAAAGGATAATGGAGATCCATAAGAGATAATAAAAATATTAAAGAATTAGATAGGAAAAAGTATAACAAAAGAAGTGCATCTTACCACAAAAGAGGAGTGAAGTAAGATCATCCAAGCATGAAGAGATATAAATGGGTAGAAGATGAACTTCACATCGATTCTTCTCTACCTATAGTAGGAGTGTAGACTAAACCTACCATGATATGATAAACACAAAAACCACATGCCATACCCCACACATATTCACCTCTCATAGAAGGAGTGTTACCGAATTCCAAGGAGTGGGTAATGGAAATATAAAATTTCCATATTTAAGGGAAATAAACCCAAAAGAGGGAGACTAAGGAGATCTTCATCTCATAGTTCATCCCAAAAATGTGAGTGGCCAATATTCCCAAAAGCAACCACCCTATATTTCCATCATCCCACACATATGTCCTGAACTAAATAAAAATGGAATCCAATCACCACACCTTGATAACATTTGATTTGGTAGGCACTTCCTTGCATAAATGGTTTTATTCTGCATCATAAGTACGTTTCTTGGTGGGAAAAGAGTCAGTCTTAATTTTATCCGATGTTATGTCAATTAACACCTCGTAACTATGTCACATAGTTGATAGGTCATTATAAAGTTGAGGAACAATGTCGAGCCCGACATGGGTTCGGTCATGAAAAGAATTAAAGAATAATATTTGTTATTGTAAATGGATATGAGAAAGAAAATAAAGGAGTGATGTAAGCTCATTCAGGCCTAATTATATAGAAATGGTTAGAAGATGTACTTCTCATCGAGTCATATGTACATATTTATAGAGAGTAGTCTCATCCATCCATGATAATCTAGAAATATAAATCACATGGAATACCATGCACGTATTCGCTTCTCTGGGATGGAGATTAACCAAAACCCAAGAAGTGGGTATTAAAAATAGATAGTATATATATTCTTAGTCCATCATATGAAAACAAGACAAATTATGGGGATATCCATATCATGGATCCACCCAAGAAAGTGAGTATCCAACAGTCCAATAAGTAATCATCATCGATGCCCAACATCCCACACAGTATCCATGAATTGAATGTAAAATGGACTCAGTCACCACATGTTTATACTATCCATATAGGTTGGTACTGCCACACCTACATAGTTTTATGACACGTAAAAAGGGAACATCTTTGTGGGAAAAGCATCCATCTTCCTTGAGAGTCCAAAGGTACATGAAAGAATTCCTTATCACTATGTCACATAGTTGGGAGGAAATCTCAAATTCAAGGACCCACGCCGAACCTGACTAGAGGGTTCCACTCTAGTAATCAGGTATACATGCCCTAGTACGTCATTGGTGATCATCACTCAGAAGTTGATGGGGACCCACTGCCCAGCCCTGCTAAAGGGTACAATGTGATAAGCGTCATTGAAGGGACCCACTGCCAAGCCCCCCTAGAGGGAAGCCCAGAACTGCCATTAAGGACCGATACCTAGACCAGCTGGAGGAAAGCCCATAACTTCCATTGGGGACCAGTTCCCATAAATTCCCATGGATTGCTCAAAAAATAATTATATACTACTTTCCATCCCAGATGGAGGTAAAAACAGAATGACTTTGGCCATACTCGATAGATGGTACATCTCAGAAAGCATCAGGAAACCATATTGTCCATCCATTTTTGTTGGGAAACTATCAAAAAGTATAGAGGATCCACACTTTCCATCCATGATGAATAGTAACCTCTCGAAAATCACTGAGGATTCAAATTAGCCATCCTTTCCACTCTCCAATAGCTTGTTATCATGCCGATGCCAAACATGCCAGTCGACTAACCCCATCAGTTTCACCTTTTGGCTCGCTGCACAACACTTTAATAGTGTCATGTGGGGCTCACACCATGATCTGAAAACAATTTATATGAATCACACCATTATAATACTCATTGAAAAAAACAAGGGATTGACTATTCATTTGGCCAAAATGGATACACAGTAAAAAATCATTATTTCACCCCAACATGTGTGAACTGAGCCCCATGGGCCCCAAAACTCAACATTGATTTATACAAACAAAAGTATCTTTGAACAATATACTTAGAGACCTTGGTCGTTCCACCACTAACAACATGTCCAACGGACGATCCGTTAAGAAGATATGTCTGATATAAAAACCAAAATAATAATAATTATTATTATATTATTATATTTAATAAGATTAGGTGTTTTTTAGAACTGATTCATTAAACCAAAAATAAAATCTTGGAATCGATCAAAAAAGTTTGATCATGGTGATAGGTGCTCGTGGCCATAGACGGCACATCAATTAGACGCCCAGATTAGATGATTCAAGTTTTTAAAGCATTATGATCCATATTCAAATAGGTCCTACCCATTCTATACAAACACATCTTTTCGGTCCAGCCAGTTATAGATGACCTAGTCCTAAATCACTAGAACATGTCCCATCCGTGTGGCCTGGACCCCCTGATGCAACCCAGCCCCCTCCCAGCCGGGCTCCGCTGGCGCACCACATTGGTGGCCCTACCATTAATGTGGCACCACCCCGTGAACTTATAACATTCTTTTATGCCTTGCTCACCTCACATGACCTCCCTACTACAATAGATGACTGCACCATTGGCCTTCTTACACCACCTTTCTTCTTCATCCTCTACTCTCTCGGTCATTCCAACCTCACCGACCACTCATTTTATGACATACATAGGTAAAAACGCCATTTTAGATCAAAGATTGTCTCATAATTATAATCCGAGTATCTAATCAAAATTTATTTGATTTTCCAATCAAGATAAAATAATTATGTATATTTATTTTATTTAGGATTTTTCCCTTGGCTGACTTTTCTCAATGAATTCCCGCACTGAAAAAAGATATGCTCTAACTAGGGCAAATGCTCTATTTTTGGACTCAATAATAGCTCAAATTTATGAGTTGAGCTACCAATTAAGAGATAATTCTTTTCATTCACATGCATTGTATAATATATAATGAATATTTTCATAAAATTAATTTGGGGCACAATGGTTCTTCAAATTCCATGACGTCTAAGCGCATAGATTTTGAAATATATGTATAAATATTCCAATGTCTTATAAGGAAAAAATTGGTTCTCTACATTCTAATAAAGACATAAGTTTAAAATACCAGGATTTTGAATCAACTTCTATATTTCCCTTATCAGGAAAAGTTATCATTACTTATTTCTTAATAGGTGGAAACCCAAATATAGTGGCATCAAAAACTTCCATGCCAAGAGATAGGGGAAAAAGAATCATCGTATTTTCTTATCCATAAATTGTTTTTCCATAAAATTATAGAATTCCTATAGTAAGGAAATAATCAATATTACCCAGGATAAGGATTCATCCATGGAACATCCTCTGATACCAATTTATATTTTAAAGTATCTAATAACACCTGAGGGTTGATTAATTTGTTCAATTTTAATAATTTTAAATACCTTCTTAAATTCAACCCATGAAACATGTTAATGTTCATTAACATTTCATATTTTTTAAAATAATCATGCATGAAAATGTAGGAAACACAACAACGAACAAAATATTTACAACATTTAGCCTTATTTTGAGGACCTTCATCATTTCCATAGAGACTTCCATGGGTCTATGTAAATATATTATTATAAATAAGTGAAAAAATCTTCTTCTAACTCTAGTTTCACACCATAAATTTCCTGGTAGGAATGATTATAAATAATCATGTCATTTTATAATGTTTTCATACAAAAATATGAGAAAAAAAGAATTTTTTCAAACTCCTTCAAAAAATTTCTATCTAGATCCTTAGTTAGTTGTGGCTTCATAATATTTTATTAGTATAATTTACTTTTTATGGTGGATTAATTATGATGAACCATTTTTTCAAACTGCACTTCACAAAATCTACTCACCCACTTGGCCTGATCATTTTTATTATGATCTTCCTTTCTCTGGTAAGAAAACAGTCAGGTATTAGATTTTATAATGATATATCTATCTAGAAATATAACTCTAACTCAAATTATATATTATTCCTCCTTTTCCACTCAAATGATAATTTTCAAAGAATTAATGTACAATGCTTCTATTTATAGGAATCCTAGAATAGAGAATGTAGGAAAATAAAACCTTTCCTACTTAAATAAATTTAATACATTGTAATCTAAATGTCTTTTAATATCATGTTTGAGGACTTATACTATTCAAAAATATTATATAATATTTTTCATCCTTCTTTGTAATTAACCTTCACTGTCTTCCCATATTTTATTTAGTATTTTGTAACTTCCTCAGCTCATTATGATAGAACATTTTCAACTCATTATGATGAAACTTCATAATATCATTATGATAAAAATTCCTCATGTCATTCTAAATTGACATTCCATGTCATATTTGGTAATATTTTCTTCCGTTCATGGAGTCATTCCAATTCACCTTCCATCTCAAATTCATTATAATTAATTTTTCTTTCATAGAGTTAGTCTGATTGAATTTCCTTCTCAGATTCTATCCTATTGACATTCCTCCTAATATTCTGATTGACATTACTCCTCAGAGTTAGTCTGATTGATTTTCCTCATTACAGTCAGTCATATGGAACATTATTAGCTTCAGTCAGATGGAATCCTCATAGCAATCAAATTTTCATTACAATGGAAACTCCATTCAATAATATTTATATTATTCAAATATTATTAGTTATAACTCATTCAAACCTCAAAAAACTTCTATGTCTGATACTACTAGATCTGATGAAAAAATTAACTTAACTCTTGTAACCAATAATATCTTTATGATTACTCTATTTCATAAATATATTTTATCAGGAGAGTCTTAAAAATTTATGATGAATGCCATATTGTGAAATAATCTTATGATTTAAATACAAAATTGTTATGAATTAAATTACTTTCAATACATTCTTTCTATCTAACAATAACTAAATATGATTGGTGGAACCTATTCTCCCCCTTCTCTTTTTATGGATTGGAATATAATTTTTCTCAAAAAAAAGTATAATATATATGAATTACACACTTGAAAAGAATCATTTGTCTTTATGTTATAAATTATTGAAATTTATAACTAATGACTTCTCTAGTTTCCTTCATTCTAACTTCCTAACTCAGCAACTTATGACTTTCTATCCATTATAGAGTCAAAAAATCATGATGATCAAATTGAGTCCAATGATATATACATTCAAAAAATTCATCTTTCTAAAAAAATCTTGGACCCAGGATGATCAGTCTGTTATTCTACATATAGTTTTTCTAATTCCGATCATTTGTGTCTGAAAAATAACTTTCTCAAAAATAATACCTTTCTACCCATTTATGTTTGGGTTCGAACAATCAATAACTTTCACTTATTTATCAAAAACATTCTTTTATAAATGATATTTCTTTAACAAATAAAAAAGTTTTATTAAACACAAAACATCACAAAGGTTCTTCTGATACCCCTAAATTTTTTCAAGGATGGATGTAGGGACTATGAATTCTTTTCGGACATGTGCATATTAAATTTACTCCATCATGATTCTACCCATGTTTAGCTCCAATACATGGAGATACCTAGTATAGATCTTGGAGTCTTAATAACTACGTGAAAAAACAAAATAAAAACCAATGTTTTGAAAAAATAAATATGAGAATCAATCTTTAATTGATGAGATACTCTATTTGGAGAACATTGGTAACTCAAGAATCAACTAGTATGTGTGGTGACCAAGAGTTGTTCTATGACTGATTACGTAAATTTTGATAATCCTATCTCAAAACTACTAAACATCCAAAACAATAAGTATAAACTATTTTTAAATACCAATTTTAACCCAAAAACCCATAATTCCATCAGAATAATCATTTGAATTGATATTTCATTAGCCTTGAGGGAATTCGTGATCCCTAAAGGTGAGTGACAAGCACCTAGGTGTCAAAAATAAAGAAATTGCAATGATTTATGCCAATAATAATAAACATAATATGATAAAATATAGAAAAAATATAAAAACAATTCATAATATGAGACCCAAAATAAATAAATAATACCTAATCATAAGCTAAAATCCCATTAGTTCACCACCCGTTTACCAAAATAGTAACAACTGAAAGAAAAATTCATTTCATATATGATTGAAAATAATGATGAATATTAAAATTTTCTGGTTTATATTTAATAAAAGTATAATCATTTTTCCGTGAAATCAACCATTCTATTAAAATATGAGAGTTTTTAATAAAAGAAAATATTATATCTGAATAAAAAATATTCATAAATTTTAGATAATATAATTTTTACGGCCCAACATGAATGAAAATACAATAGTTTTAACAAATTTATAAATAAACATGACTTTTAATTTATACGTATGACATTGTTTAAAATCAAAATGCTTCTAAATGATTTTTTTTTAATAATCATTACATGGACATCATGGAAGAAAATTCTGATTTCTAGAGAAGAATGAACCATCAATTAAATTAAATGTGAAAACTAGATATTACCATATCCTCGCTTAACCATGGTGATTAATCCCAAATTTTTACCAAAGTCCCACCTTGGGGCACTAAAATGATTGTAATTCTAAACTAGTGAAACTATGTATCACATATTCCCACATAGACACCTTGGACATCCCATCATATTTAAATGGAGGTGAGTATTTCTATGTACATCCATATCAAATATTATATCGTATCATAATTATTTCAATACCCAAGAGTCTAACTCACACCTCAGAACACCCACATCGGAACAAACCCATTATCATTTATATTAATTCAATACCTTTTAAATAACATTTCTTCAAAATGGAAGTTTCACTACTGTGTAAAATATTTTCACCAGTTCTATCACCCATAAGGGGGTATGTCCTATAAGATTTCCATTTTCCAATAAAACATTTAATATTCCAATCAGGACTTTTCATAATTCAAGATATCATTCCATAAACCATTTCTCATTATTAATAACTTTCATGGAATCCACACTTCATCAAATACTATAGTAATTGAAATCATTTTTATATACATTATAATGGAAAAATAAAACCATCCACATTTACATCATCATGGGAAACCCATTTCAATTTCAATTTTATAAATAATTTTTTTTCTCAATTCATTATTCAAAAATAATTATAGAACAACCATCGATGATATCACCAACCATGTATTTTATTTTATAAAACAATGGAATATTCCTTTAAAACAATTTTCATATCAAATCATATGAACAAAACCCTTTCCCCCAATTTTATCAAAACATTCATGAAAATATTATTTTAAAATTTTATGTTATGTTTGTGAAAAAATATGATACTTTGAGATCTAATGATGAAATTATAATCAATTATTAATTCAATATTAATAGGATATTATTTATATAACTACCTTAACCACTTCATATTATGATAGTCGATTAAAATGCACAAGAAAATTTTAGCAAGTGATCTAACTAGATGGAGGAGTATTCTTCATCGATGAAATTCATATTTCTAAAACCAATATTTTAAATCACTATTTAAATGTAGATAAATGGAATTTATTACCAAAAATTAAATCCCAAAGAATTATTAGTGAATTGGAATCCTTTATTACCCAATGATTGATATACCAATAGGATTTAACAGTATCAAGAAGAAAGGGATGAAATTATCCATGACGAAATCTAGAATACAGAAATGACCATACAATTCCCACATGAAATTAAAAAAAATCCACAATCATAAAATGATAAAAAATGGAGAGAATGATATTTTTAGAAACTGATCTATGATCGAATTTAAAAACTCTCATCATAGTCATTCCCACCTCTGCATTCTATGGTTTCGAATCACCCTAAATGAAGGGTGGATTCTTCTTCTAGAACTAAATGGAATGATCCACTTTTCATTGTTAATCCCTTAGGTTACCTCTATCCATTGCATTACTATCATGGAAAATACTCTAAAGTAACTATTATTTCATCTATTGTTTAGGTGTTACCACATTCCTAGCAACCTCATATAGTTGGTTAATTTTATGCGTAACCGGTGTAATTTCTGTATAAACAAAATAAAATTTCATAAGTATCACTCTATAAAAAATTAATTAATATATATTTTATATTTACTACACCACAAATATCAAAAAAGTATTTTCAAATGACGTCACGTTCTATTTTCACCCAATTTTGGAAATTCTATCATTTTGTGGAAAATCTATCCATTTTAAAAATACAACAACCATGTGCTTTTTAAAATATCACATTTTAAAAAAATTATTCATTTTAACATATCAAATCATTAGTATCAAATAATAAATCATTAATCAAAATGAAATATGCACTCCTGGTGAAATTTCATGTCTATCAATTCATGTGAGCCTTTTTTCATTACCAAAACCCATGACAATAAGATTAAAACTCCAATAAGTGTCTCAAACCCCATATATAGATAACTCCTTTATAACATTTTGTTAATCATAAATATGATAGCTATGACTTTTTATTCTCTAAATTTCACATTCTAAAAATCCTAAAAATTTCTATCATTCTAACTGAGGGACTAATCAAAAATGATTATCCACTCCAATACTGACACAAATGATCCCCTAGGATCGAAAAAACATATAAAACCTATCCCAAAATTTTATTTGGACCACCATATATAGATACCACTTATCCCAAAAGATATATTTTGACCGAACAAGAATTATATATCTTTTAATATCTTATCGATCCTCGTTGTCTTTAGATGGTGTAAGTTTTTTACTTCACCTTAGGTGACATCCAAAAAATTCCCAAGGATGGAAAAAATTCCAAGGACTTAAAAAAAATTGGCTGATTATTTTCCAATAGAAAATAAAATAACCACAACCAACATTCCAAAACTAAAATGTACTCTAAGTGATGAATGAATCCAGAGTAACACAAGTCAATGTAATAAAATATCATATCAAAACCAAACTATAATAGTGTACCACAATGGAATAAAACCCACATCCAAGTATAAAAGGGGAACAAAAACCCACAAATATCAATGAATCTAGTGATGTAAATTCTAAAATCTCTAAATCCACTATACATTCCAAATTATTCGGACGCATATCAAAATTGCTAAGAAAATTTTCCTTTTTTGTGTCTTGATAAAAATATCTAAACATGCACTATATCTCCCAAGAATGGGGTGAGTAATGAAAATGAGTAGGTTTTTTCCAAATGACTTCCCTAATCATTCCACTAGAATATAATATGTGAGAAAAATATTATAAAACAAATTATATGAAACAATTTAAAACATTTTAAGGATTTTATATCATATCCATGAATTTTATCTAAAAAAAGTTTATATATCAAGATATTAATCATGTCCTTAAAACCATTTGAAAAATTAATTTGGAATAACACATTCATAAACCCACATCCAAAAATTAATTCCAAGTTAACAGTTCCATACACATGAGAGGTATCTCGTTGATCTTCCAAGTCATCACATGGTACTTAGTTACCAGTTCCCCAATAGAAAGCTCCCATTCCACAGGGTCATATCAATGAAAATGAACACACACTAACCAATTATACCAAAATAAATTACAAACCAATTTTTCCAAACCATTTCAAGAAACATATATTTTTATAAAAAAACATTCTACAAAAACGTTTTCTATGAGAAAAAACTAACTACCATTTTTAAATCAAAATTCTAAAATCATTCAACAAATAATCTCTCACAACAATTCCACAATTTCACAAACCATCACTAATGAATTTTTCTACCAATATTTTCATTACAATTTCTCAATTAATTAAAAAGAATATAAACAATTTCAGACCATGCATTCATGTTCAAATAAGAGTACCAATGAGTAAATCCACTACATTGAAAACTTACCGGAAAAAAATAATGGAACAAATTATTCAACAAAACATGGTTGAAACCCTACAAAAACCTTATATCTCATTCAAGATCATCGATAATGAAAAATCTCATCATGATTATCAATATGCATCATAGATCTATGCCCATCATATTAAATCGATGAATCTATGAGAGAGAGGAAAATGATATATAGTAAAAACCACCATGAATGGAGATATAATAAGGAATTCAGGATACAATTAACAAAAAACACAATTGGATTGATTTTGAGTCTATGTTAGGTGTCTCGACAACCTTTTCAAAGAGAGGATATTCAGTTAGGGTCATTATAATTGAAAAATGGGGTTAAGGGGCTAAACCATGTAAGAACAAGATTTTTCGGACGTAACTTTTTTCCATAAATGGTAAGCTTGAATAGTTATACAAACCAAGAACTAGCTGTGACCATGCATCTCCCTCAAGAAGAACCTAACACGTTTGAATTTCATGGTTATACAGACCATGTTCCAACCATGAAGATGATATTTATACCACCTCACTTGGTTTTTCCTAGGTTGCTGGATAGTTTGGCCTACCTGTGCGCCACTCTAGAGCACATTGTTTCACCTTTCACAGTTTACAAAAGGTGTTCCTCAATTTTTAAAACCTATTCTCAAACGTTGAACCTCCAAAAAACCAAAAAACATTTCAAAATTCCTTAGAAACATAACAATGTTCACGCAAACGCCTTACATTCAATAATATATAAATAACGGGTTATATACATGAAACTAAGGATTATACATTCCCCTATCAATTTTCCATTATATCACTTGAATGTAGAATACCACCATTTCTTAGAAAGTATTTACGCCATTTCTCTACTATTTCCTTTTCACATTCCCTTATTTCTCCCAGAATCTATACATGTTTCAACAAATCCCACACAAGAATGATTATGTTCACATGAAAGACATTCTATTTTCTGTTAACAATTTCAACTAGCACATGATCTAGTGAGTCATCTAGCTCTAGGTCAATGGGATCCCATTATATCATGTGGTTTACATTAGGCTGATACTTTTTCAACTAATATACAAGAATCACATTGTGCACCAAAATGGCCGATATTAGAAATTCTAACTGATATTTCACCCTAGAAACCAGTTAATGTATCTAAAAAGGGTATATGTAACAAGGAGATAATAATCTATTCTTCCCAAAATGATGGTACTCAATACATGAATGTATTATAATCAAAACATGAATAGTTTCCACAAAAACTATGGTCATTAACAATGATATGCATATGATTTCTGAAAATTCTAATTCATATCATTCATGTTCCATGTCAAATAAATATTCTCCATTGTCTCTAAGACAAGACACTTCCCAATTAGTGAAGTATCACATGATTCCACCCACCCAAGTGGGGAAGAAAATGGATTCCAAAACAATTATTCAAAATGACCCATATATATCATGCCATGTAACTACTGTTATATGTGAACTCCACTAATGGTATATCCTAATCCCATGAGCCTCCAAAATTTATTACACAACATGAAGCATTTATTTTAATGTTTTTATCAACCTTTTAGATTTTATATCCATCATAAGATGATAAGTTGTATGCATAGTCAATTGAATCCTAAGGGATTACTGTAATGATTCCTATAAATTAGATGTAAACCTGAGATCTCAGCATTAAACTATCATGAATTGTAAATAATTCCTCTTTACCACTAATTAGATATAAATTTTGTACAGGTCCACCACATTATGAAATTCAAGGATAGGGATCAAATGGGGTTACATTGTAATTTGATCCTCTATCACCCATATGGAATAAGGTTTCCAAACTCTCCTTGAGAGACATGTTAGAAAATATATAGATATAATCTCTTATTTAAATTAATAACAGGTATAGAATACAATAGACATGATGGATTTTGATTCTCTTCCTTGACCTACTTATAGGTGAGGCATCATGAAACAAACTCATCCACATTTTTTTATGCTAACCTACCAATGATGTGCTTTTAACTTCTTTTACGACTAATGTATTTTGGGATGAACAACCCATTTGTAATGGTGGTAAAAATTATGATGTTGTTATTAACAAGAAAAAGGCATGACCATTCGATATCTCAACCACAATACTAAACTCATTTCCTTCTTTAATCCCTCAATGGTGTCCCCACCAATTCATATTGACTACATTATGACACATTTTGTGTCATATTTCTTTACCTTTTTACAAATATTCACCAAATTAGGAACAAAATAAATCAAAATGATAAATGAAACACCACAACTTTATTCACATTCTAAATGCAAGTCAGTTGTCATTGACATCAACTTCCACTAATATGACACCTCTTTTATCAACATTCCATATGACTATATTCTTAATCCATCACATATCGATCTTCCTTTTCCATATGTGTACATCAATTAAAATTTAAACACTTGGAGATACTCCATCAATATTATTTGTCTTGGGTAAAAATCCATTTTTGAGAAAATGTGTTTCAAGCTCTTATGATCTATGTATCTTGTGAATTTCACAAAAAATAGGTAATTACTCAATATCTACAAAGAATGAACTACAAAATCCAACATCAATTCTTATGTTGGTTATTTCTTCTCATGAAACTGAAACAATCATGATAAATAAGAAACAAAATGATATTCATGCTTGAGGAAACATCTCAAACTTGACACTAAAGAATCACAATAAATAATTTCCCATTTTCCATATTCTTGAAATATCATCATTGGTGTTGATGTTAGGTTACTTTTAAGCTCCTAGAAAATTTTATGACTTTCATCATTTCATTTAAATAGAACATTATTCATTGTCATAGGTGATATTGGGGAATCTAGTAGTAAAAAATCATGAACTAATCATCATTAATTTCCAGAAAGAGTAAGAAAAGAATATATCACAAATATATTATACAGTAGTTTATAAAATATTGTAACCTTTATCTTTTTTGGATCTACAGAGACGCATATTTCAGAGATAACATGGCCTCATCAACATACCTATTATATTAAGACATCAATATTTGATAATTTTTAATATAGATGATGATCTCTCAAGATTCCAAATAATATTGCCTTGTGTTTATCATGCATAGCCCTTGTTATTGAAAATAACAATATGTCATCTAGAAAGAACACCAAAAAAGAATTCACATATCATTGAAATATAGGATTCATCAATTCCATAAAGACATATAGTACATTTTTTTTGTCTAAAACGATGAACCATAATCCTCTAATGGCCATATCCACATTATAATTATTTTTTTGAAATATTATCCTTATGAACCCACAATTTGTCATATCTTGAGCACAAGTCAATTTTGGAGAACCACTAGGATCCCCTCAACTTATTGAAAGTAAAATCAATGAAAAGAAGTGGAATAAAATAACAAATGATAATTTGGAAAATGTTATGATAATATACAAAAATTGCAAGGGTTTTATCCACATTTTTAAAAAATAATACTTGTTCTACACATAAATATATACTCATCCGAATGAACCCTTTTCATTATAGCTCTTCATAATTTTCCTTCAATTCTCTTAATTAAATTTTAACATCCATAATTATTTAAGGGAAATAGTACTAGGTCTTAGTAAGCTATCAATCATAAACTGCACTTCTCATGTGGGTGGAAACACTAAGAAATTTTTAAATAAACACCCTAAAAATGATCAATAACTATTGAAAATCCACTATTATCAATCCCATCCACTTATACCAAGGTTAATACTTTTAATAGGAATGAGATTGTTCAAAATAATTGTTCTAAGAAACATATTTCACATAAATTTACATTTTTATCCCCTGTAAATTGATGTAGGACTCCATCATCATTAATGAAACTAACCCATTGGGTATAATAGTGGATATAATTGTTGTACATTGTCAACAAATAGATACCCATGATTATGTCATAGACATATATATTTATTATTGATAAATACCATATCCACTAAAATAACAATATATTTATACAGCATTAATTTAAAACAAAGGCTTACTATTCTCTTTTACCAAGAGGAATTTAATATTTCAGAATTGAGGAAATCATCTCAACTTGTATACCAATAAAATAAACTAGAAAAAAAAGAAATAATAAAATATGATGCCACCATATCGTACAAATCGTTCAGAAGGGTAAACTTATAAAGAAGCATACCTCTCACCATATATGGCCTATATTTATCATCCATAATCACCTTCTCGGCTTCATATATCTGTTTACACACTGCACATTATTCTTTAATGCACTATTGATATTACACTCCCTAAAAAGGAAAGGTATTTCTTGAATCACTGTGGATAACTGAGTTATGATAAAAAGAAGTTTTCTTATAGCATTTTTATGATGAAGAATACACTATCTAAAAAACATGATATGTGTCCCATGAACCTTCCTTTCATAATTGTGACAACAACAATGAATATGTCCCATTTTGTGGAAATTATGGAATGTACTATGTGGTTTAGTACAACATCACTGCATTTTCCGAATGAACTAGATTGAAATCATCTAGGTTTTACCATTGGTTTTTGAGTAAGTTTAAATGTTCCATCAATCTAATTAAGATTCCTTCAAATACTAAAGAAATAGGTTTCCCTCTTCCACTTCTTCTCAACATTATTGTTCCCACCATTTCTTATAGGTATCAACACACATACTCCACACATAGTTTCTATGATTTATCCTTCTTCCACCATTTCCCTATTGAACATATCTATATAATCTATTCTTTAGATGATGATAATGTTTTGGTGATTATATGGTCTCAACCCTAATTCGAAAATGTGTTCCTTCAAGTATGATCCTTCCAAAACTCTAGGTGACATATGGATTATATTCATATATTTAGTCATGTACTCCATCACTGAGATATTATCTTGATTCAAGATACAATTGTTTAAAATTACCAAAAAAGGTGAATATGTGAGGAAAGAATTTATTAATGAAAAATTATTAAAAACCATATAATGCATTTACTTGGTCTAATTTATCTTGAAATGTTAAATCCCACCAATGGGATGCAATATCACCCATCATGTGCATTGCCAACCTGAGTTTTAGATTACTTGGTGTTCCTAGGAAATCAAATATTTTATTCACCCTATTCATCCACACCTATGCATTCTATAGTTCCAAACAATTCTAAAATTTTTATGGTTTCTTCTTCTAGAACTAAATGGAATGATCCATTTAATGTTATGACCTTCGATCCACTTAACTGATGTCCTGATTCAGTTGGTCACATAGCCTCAAGTGTATCTCACCATATGACAGAGTCTATTAACTAGTAGTATATTTCAAAATGTCATATGGTGGGGAGACTATACACTCTTATCATAGTGTCACAACAGATACAATCATAAACTTAATTTAGAGGAATAATAATATAAATAGACAGTAAATACTGGACCTGTAACCCACTATAGCCAAAACCCATTCAATAGATAAAATAAATAAGTAGGGAAAGAATAAACCTCTGAATAAATTAATATTATATAAAGATATACCAATGTAGTGTCAAGTACATAGATTCATGACATGTTGATATAAAAAGTGGGAACAAGGGAACATTCATATAATAAGACTACAAAAATTTCAAAAAAGTCAAAAAGTTGCTTGACTGGCTTCTCGAGCATATGCTTGGTCCTTTGCTAAAAATCTCCATATATAAGCTAAAAATGTCCATGAACTATAATAGGAAACATTTTCTTATAAGTACCTATAGACACATAATCTTATGGGTAAATATTCATGCTCAATTAGGGCATGAGATAAAACACGAGTAGGCCACCAAAAATGTTGTATAGGTGTAATCCAAAATGTGATCAAAACAAAACAGTGTACATGAATAATTAATTGATTTTAAATGGTGAATAAATAATTAAATACTAACTCATTTTCATAATCAATAAATGTACGGTCTTCCAGCTTTAACTCAAGGCCAGTAGGTCATCTAATCAGTTAATATATATACAAACAATATGTATTGTATAGTTATATATTACATGAACATTTATGAACCTAGTACATGAAGAAATAAGTTTCCATATAACTGGAATATTAGTTATTGGATGTACCAATGAATAATAGAAACATCAATAACCATTCTAACGATCCTATAAGATCGAGAGTCATGGTCCATTCCTTATATCTCATAATAATTACGAGACGTCATTATTTTCCATCTATATGGTGATTGTACCACCATGGAAACACTAGGATAAGGTATATGGTGCATCACTCCCAACATCCATCTAGTGTTAGTGGTTTGAGGTGTCATGATCGACACATGATGTATGAGGACATGATACAATCATACTCAACAGTTCCCTTACCATTGGATCACAACCTATGTGTATGCATAATTCTATTTATAATGTTAGGAATTGGGAAATACCTCTTATGTATACCAATAATCATGTTCAACTACAACAAGGTATTATAAGTCATAATTTTTATTAATCAATGAACAAAAAATTTCACGGGCTTACCACCCTTTATAATTCATTCCATTTAATCTATTTCATTTATTTACAGAAAAGTAAATCAATAATAATAACCCATTCCATTCAAATTATCCACTTCATTTTAAGAGAGGAAAATGTCATGTATTAACCCTTACACTTAATTAATCGATTCAATTTTTCATAATAAGGAAATCAATTTTATAATTCTAAAGGATAAATCTATAAAGTGACATGGTCTTTATGAAAATTTCTTACCTGGTCCATTCCAATTTTTGGTTGGTGAAACACTTAAGAGGAGACTTGTTTTCACTAGACAATCATATATCAATTCCAATTCCATTTAAAACCTAAGTGGGTAGCTAATTAAGAGTCCCAATCATTTTGAACAATTAATCAAAAGCCGAAAATAAATATGGAATTCCCATGGGGTGTCCATAAATCAGGCCAACATCCTTTAATAAATTAAATTATGATGAAATTATGTTTATCTAGGAGTGTGGATAAATTTAATATAAATAACTCAATCAAAAATCAAATCTCGAAAAAAATAGTGTGTGAATATATATATATATATATATATGGGAAAAATGATTATACCACCAACCTTAATGCCATAAATGAAACCTTGCTCAATATCATCCTCAGATTTAGGGTACATTAGAAAAAATTTAAGAAATGCTCCAACAAACATACAAAGGGGAAAATAATATTTCACTTTAATATATTTATCGATAAAAATATAATAATATATATGAAGGTAGAGGATTCGATATTTCACCTTAATAAATCCAATTCATTTTATATAACTTCAATTTGAAACCAAACATGGGAGTAATCATGATTCTTAAATTGTATTGAGGGATAGTTATGGGAAGAAGAAACTCGAAAGACGACTGGAGGAAGAATGTACAAAATAAAATTGGTTTATATGATTGTGTGAGGTAAACAGAAATTTCACCTCAAAATATAAGGGTTAATAGTTTAGGAACATGGTTTTCCAAAACTATGTTCAAGTCGTTGCTTAAGTACTATCCCTGCTTTTTGGAGGAACATGGTTTCCCAAACAATGCACAAATACTGACTAATACCAATGAAAAAAATCCACTATTTCTCACATGTCCATGCTCTTGGAGATTCGGTGTTGAAGACTAACTATGTGTCCCCTAGGTCTCCAATGTTTGCAACTAGTCAGTTTAGTGAAACAATGTGGGCTGGGTTTCACAATTTCTATTAACCGTGCAGCCCATTATTTACACCCCATTTTGGGGATTTGATCTATATACGTGCCCCTGATGCACCTAATAGCTCTATGACATTATTATGATTCACTAATAGGGAAATTTAATGTAATTTTAACAAAATAAAAACAATATATAACTTCTTAAAAGATGGGTCATTACGTCTTCCCATTCTTAATGAATCTCACCCCTAGCATGTCCTTTTATGGGTAAATTGGTGTCGCTTGACAATAGTTCCAACCACAATGATCATATATCAGCTTCCCATATATGTGTCTCATCTTATACTCAGTTGTACTACAACATCACCCATACCAAATGAACTGAAATTCCTTGTAATTTCATTATAATTTGATCCATAATACTAACTAGATACTCCTCGAATGAAGCATATACAACCAATTCAACCACATTAGGTTGAAAGACATGTGACATGTTTGGATAATATTGGTGAAGGAGGGCATGTGAAACACATTTTCCACTGACCAGTATATCTATGTAATTTATAACAATTATGATATTTGTTTGATCCATTTCAAAACTAAGAAGGGTCAAATGAACCAAGGTGAGAGATTATCCTGCTTCTGAAAATATTGATGGCCCATCCTTGATGAAACTCTCAAAAAAACATGGTCACTAACCTCAAACTCTAGAGTTATATAATTTATGTTTGAATAAGACAATTGTATATACTAACCAGTCATCATTTTTTCCCTGAACATATCGAACTTACCTACAGTCTCTTGAACAAGATGTGGACAATTCATAGATAACTCCCCTACCTCTATCCACCACAGAGGTGAATGGAAATCCTACAATATAAGGTTTTACACGGATCCATCGCACTGTTAGCCAGGAAGATATTATTATAATAGAACTCCACAACATAGATATATTTCTCTTAGGAACCCCCCAAATTCAACGACACATGCATATAGCATGTCATCTATAACAAGGATCATATACTCATGTGGTTATCAGTTATTGGGTGATATGTCATTCATTTAATTTATGTTTGAATAAGACAATTGTATATACTAACCAGTCATCATGTTCTCCCTGAACATATCGAACTTACCTACAGTCTCTTGAACAAGATGTGGAAAATTCATAGATAACTCCCATACCTCTATCCACCACAGAGGTGAATGGAAATCCTACCATATAAGGTTTTACACGGATCCATCTCAATGTTAGCCAGGAAGATATTATTATAAGAGAACTCCACAACATAGATATATTTCTCTTAGGAACCCCCCAAATTCAACGACACATGCCTATAGCATGTCATCTATAACAAGGATCTTATACTCATGTGGTTATCAGTTATCGGCCGGGGCGCCATTAGGCCGTAGGTCGGTTCTGCCAGGGCGCCACTAGGGGCGCAGGCTGGTTCGTCTAGGGTGCTGCGAGGGTGCGGGTCAGTTCAAACATGGAATCGTGAGGGGTTTGGGCTTCTTCAACCAGGGTGTCGCGAGGGGAGCGGGCGGCTCGGGAGGCTGATGGGTGACGTTAGCCGGGCGGCTTAGAGGTTCAGCGACCATGCAGCTGGGGCGGCTCAGAGGGCTAGTGGCGGTGCGGCCTGGGGGTGTGGCCCGTGGGTGGTGTGGCCAGTGGGTTGTGCATCCGGTGGGCCTCACATCTGGTGGGGGCTCGGCTGGGGTGTCTTAGCCAGTGGTTGGTGCGGTTGGGGAGGCTCAACAGGCAGGTGCGGGGCCGATTCAGCCGGGAGTCCGGAGTGCTGCAGGGGCCGAGCGGGTTGTGGTGGTCACGAGTGGTGGCATTGTTGCTCTCATCTCCTTCCATCATTCTGAGAAACACCACAAAGAAGAAATTCAAAGGGGGGTCGGGGCATGTTACTTGGGACCGCCCCCGCCGCATTTAGAGTGGTTGCATATAGTTCACAAGAACGATGTAAACAACGCCAACCATAATCTTCCGTAATTTAATCATTCACAATCCCGCACAAGATAAGAACGGAGTACCTGGAAAGTGACAAAAAAAGAACATTAAACCCTTACCTTGTTCATCGACGTTGGCACAGAAATATGTACGGATGTCGATTCTCCGTAGATGAGGATGTCCCACGTCGGAAGATGTCCTGAGGAAGAAGGTCGAAGGAATTCAGCATTATTAGTTGTCGGTGCGTTGTTCATTGGGGATTGTGTTCTTTGTTGGAGAATGCATTCTTCATTAGAGAGTGTAATCCTCCAAGTGTTGGGTGGCGCATCACTTTACAAGCGCTTCATCGCTTGGTGAAGCCATCCCAAATTCTCATACCATGGTCTATATATATAGGAGGGGGGGAAATGTAAGTAACGATCATGGAATTTATGATAGTTCATTTATTAGTAACCTTTATAAATTCCAATGAAGTTGTTACTTAATTTATAAAGGGGGTAATACAAATAACTATGTTGGAACAAATAAATGTATGTGTGTTGGCACAATTAATGTGGAGGAAGTCAAGAGGCTTCTCCATATTAATGAGGGGGGTAGAGAGTTTCTATCAATTGAAGGGGGGTTTAATCCTGGGTAGTCCCCACCACCATAACCTCTCTTGGGAGGTTATGGTTTGGGTGGTCCCCAACACCATAACCTCTCATGAGAGGTTATGTTCTAGTGGTCCCCACACTTCAACTTCCACACGGAGGATTAGGTCTGCTGGAGACCACCTCCCAACACCCACATGGGAGTTGGAAATAGAAATAAAAATGTCATATACTTTTATTTTTATTTTTATTCTTACAAGAAAAACCCAAAAAATAACTTTCACCCTTGACCAACTATCATCAAGGTGAAATTCTTCATAAGTAAATATCGACCATATGAGTTCAACAGTTCTCTCAGATATCAATTCTAAGAACTGGTTTAAATGTTATAAAAAACAAGATCACATGTTTACTAAACGTACCCGAAATAATGTTTAGAAATTCATTCCAGGCACTATGGGCCTCATAATCACACACTGTCAGTTTTTACGAACTCATTATATTCCCATATATTTAAAAAAAATTAAATGAAAATTTTGGGTCTTTACACTTATCTACCCAAGTCCCTAGTAACAGTTGATTTACCATAAATAGGTAATTTATGGCCTTTTATTCTATATATTTCTTGTTCTAAAAACATTAATACTTTGCAATAAAACATCTAAGGGGAAAACCCAAATTATTTTCAACTCCATGACTGACATTACTGCTACCCAAATATCTAACAAATTGACCCCATTTTTTCCAAAAAAAAAAATCAATCAAACATGATTGATACCACTTGTCCCTAAAAGATATTTGGACTTGATACCATTTGTAACATAATTCATCTATTAATTGGAACTAGATGTGGTATAATTGGTACATGGCCTTAGGAAACATCCCCAAGTAGATAGAGGCTTGAAATTAATGTCACGGGGTTAAATTCAATTGGGGGATGATTTTTGCTTTTAAAATAACACCATAATAACCAATATACCATTACGAAAAACCCACTAAAAATATTTAAACCATATTAATACAACTAAAAGAAATAAAAACGGATATCAAAACCCCACTATACCAGATTACCAAAGTGGATGGCTACCAACATCCATGTAAAAATCGGAAGAAAAAAACAGAATGATAAAAGTCTCCAAAATGATTAAAATCAATTGCTCCCTATATGATCCAATCTCGTACTTCGCATATATAGCCCAATGTATTGTGATGCTTCTCTAAATATATGAGATGTTTTTCCTTTACATGTGACTCAATAAACAATATTTTCAAATTCACCAATTTGACCAAGAAAGTGGCAATTAGTAAAACATATTAGGTTTTATCCAAATGGACTTCCTACTCGGGATACTAGTATATATCATGTTAGAATAATAATATTAAATATATAAATAGATCAATATAAAGCATTGAAAATATTTTTATCAATGCCAATAATTTTCTCAATGATGTAGTTTTTATGGAATAAAACCAAACAATTCATTCAAACCCTTTCACAAATCTATTTGGTGTATCATATTCTAAACCACATATCCCCACATAAATTCCCATGTGATAGTATCAAACTCATGAGTAGTGTCTCATTTATCGACCAAGTCATAATAAATAATCATGTACTAGTTTTCCACTAGTACACACTCAATAGAAAAGGGCATGTGTATGAAAATCAACACTTGATAACCACTTATTCAAAAACCATTCGTAACCAATTATACCAATCATATTTACCTAAATAATACTTTTATCACAAACCATTCAAAAAAATATATTTTAGTTATTCAAACTAAACAACCATTTTAGAATAAACATTCTAAAATCATTCAACAAAGCACCTTTACACCAATTCCAAAATTTCAAATAAAACACAAAAAAGAAGGTTTCAACCAAGATATTCACAATAGTTTTACAATAATTTCCATGAAATTAATAAAATTTGAATCCAAAAATTCAATTAAATAAAATAAAAATCTAGAATGAATCTAACTACCATGGATACTATGGATAAAATGAATAACGACGCATAATCTTCAACAAAACAAGGATCAAAGTCCAAAACCCCGCCTTTGAAGTCATTCAAAATCATTAAAAAATACCCATCTCATCATGATTTGTAACAACCACTATTGATCAATCCCAAATGGATTAGATCTATGAATCTAATAGAGGTTTGGATATGATATCTAATAAAAACATCAAAATTGAGACTTACCAAGGTATATAGGATTTAAATCATCATGAAATTCCAACATCATGCCTTTAGATCAAGAGGAAGGTTCTTCAAAACCTTTGGGAAAAGAAAAACGTGACTTAGGGTCATAATTGAGAGAAAAATGGGGTTAGGGGATAGAAAAAGTTAGATCCACAATTTTCAGATCTATCATTTTCTTTTGGATTGATATCTCACCCAATTAGAAAAATCAGACAACAATAGTTCATAGGTATCTATCTTAAGAAGCACCTCACCCGATTTTATTTCATGGTTAGAAAAACAAATCACCAACTATCTAGAAGTCCTTTTTCCCAACTCAATCTATTTCTCCTAAGTGGAAACAAGGTTTTCCCAACCTATGTTCTTATCTTTGTGTCTCCCCAATGCCAACGATTTCACCTTCCACAATTTCCTAGAGGTATTTCAAGGTTTATACTAACTGTGATCAAAACTTTGGCCTCTATAAAATCACCAAAAAACATTCAAAAACTCCTCCAACACTCTAATAATTCACCTAAACAATTTACACACATCAAATACATAATTAAAGGGTTAGATAGATTAAATTTTTTATGCCATAAAATCCATATGAAAAATACCAAAAATCTTAATAACCCTCCGAAACATATCCCAAACACATTTCAAACAAAAAATACAAAACTAAAGGGTGGTTTTCATGAAACTAGAGGTTTTAAATAACATGTGTATCCATATATTATTAAATTATATATAAAAAAATTAATAGAGGCTAACACATCATGTCATTACAAAATCACATTTAAAAATAAAAATGGTTTACTCTAATGTTTTTTATACCATTATCTACTTGGTTTTTCTATAATATTTTTCATGACAAAACAATTTCAAATATCATGAAACCTAACAGAATGAATAGAAACCAACAATCTTGATCACCTCGTTACCAGAATATCAACAATTTTATTTTGAGGAAAATGGTTTAATAGATAAAAATTGAATGATTTTGATATAATTCTTTGTCTTGACATTCTTAAACCACATAAATAAACATATTTAACCTGAAAATCAATTCAAAGAAACCATTTTCTATAAAAAACTAAAAATAAATATTCACATACTATTGAATCATGTGAAAAAACATTTCTATCATTTATATGGATTTAAATTACATTAAAAACTCTTAATTTTTATATTACTTTACACCCTACCTCTTAATAAACACAACTGTCACATGTCAACTAAATCACCGTCATAACTAGTGGTTATGTATGCTTTGTTGAATTAAACTATTTCATTACTTTTTAAAATTTTATCCCATTTCTATAAATATATTACTAAATCTATATGTTACCAATTTACCAATATAATATTTTCAATGATGGATTATTATTATGGAAATCAATATATATTAAATCCATTTATAGGGTAATTTTTTATTATGAATTTCGTATAATATCCCAGTCAACTTCTTTTAGAATAATAAATTGTACATATTCTTAGCATCCACAGTGACACATAGAATAAAATATCATGGTAAAATAAATTAACATTTCATTATAAAAAATAATAATATTAGCAAGGAATGAATAATACTATTTATAAAAAATAGATAAAATGGTATACAAAACACGTAGGGAATAAGATAATCCAACCTTGTACCATATGTCAGATTATTCATAACACTTACCTTAAATAAACACATACCATTAATGTAAATCTGTCTTTATTTTAAAAATATATCATATGATTTATTAAAATTTGTGACGTAAACTTGAGTTGGGATTATCATAAAAAAACAAAAGAATCACTCATAGGGTTAGGGTCACTTACCAATATTATTGGATAGATTTACAAAATTTATTAAATCACTAGAGTGTTAATAAAAATATTATATTTTGGAATTAAATTACTAAATATTCAAAATCTCACAATAACTGATATTTAAGCAGGTTTAAACTAAATATAAACTCAACTATAATATGACTTAAATTCATCTGATAAAATCTCAAAAAAACCTGATATTTAAACCCAAATAACATTATTTAATTTCAATATAGAAACATAAAATAAATATGTTATATCATTTATTAATCATCTTTAATATAACCTCAGTGAATAACAGAAAAATGACTATTTTTCACTTCCTTAGACTAAATTGTGGAGAATACTCAGACTAAAAAGTCATTTCACCCATATTAGTGAAATCGTATTAAAATCCAAAATGGGGGCTAAAGAAACACTGGATCTATATAAAAAGGTAAGCATAGTGAGAAGTTATGTTCCATATATTCTATTTTTGTGGCAAATTATCCCTCTATATATCAAAGACTGTAGATATTGGTGAAGAAGAATGAATTGATGAAAAATGAGAGTGGCATATAACTTGATGGAAAAGGAAATAATCGATAAAAGTCAAATAATTGTGATTGTCATAAGGAAAAAACGATGAAAATACCATCATTGATAGAAATCATAAATTAAACATTTCAAAAACCTATTTGGGGTTATTTAGAGCATATTTGGGATCCCAGAGAACCTTCCCATTATTCAGCTTCATGGGTACTCAATGAGTTGGTACTGAGTACCTAGTGTAACCTCCAATGTTAAGAATATAGGTTATACACCATATCCTAAGACCACACATCCATACCATGTTCTAAACCCTTAATATATTATTAAAAAAACCTATTATATGATCCAATAACCTAATATGAGATGATACAATTCTAAAATGAAGACTAACCCCCTCATCTTCGTATCTAAAAAATTAAACTGGCCTATCTGTTTAACACTATAATATCTCAAATTTAAAATTACATAGTCCTGTTTCATTATATCAGGGACCCATTCCAAACAATTTAAATAGATAGAGATGGATGGTCTCAATGTTCCCACGAAAGCTTCTAAAATTTCACTATGGATAGTCCTCCTATCAGGACATTCAAAACATGAATTTATTTAAATATATACTCTATCCACAAAAAATATACATAACCATCTCATTTATGATTATAGTATGTGTTCACAAAAATATATGTGATATTTGATATAAATTTTGATATTTATTTTAATGACAGATACTACTTTTGTTATAATTAATAGCCTTCACATTATTACACTTGATATATAAAATAAATTTCACTTCAATTCTAATATCATAAATATGTTACATAATCCATATGAGTAGGTTACATTGTTTAGATATCCCAATGTATTCATATTTTATGGTCCTTATTGTAATATAATATTTTTTATTTCGTGACTAAAAAATTCAAATGTTTTAATTAAAAAATAAATGACCCAACGATGAATTTATAACATCTAGTAAAAAAACCTAATTGAAATTTAAATATCCTAATAAAACATAATATGGAATTCCATTATAATGAAAACTAATATTCATGACAGCATTGGTATATCATAACATTCATTTTTTTCTTCATCCATGTGGATTTCATTCGAACATCTTTCATGCCTTGTGGCATGAAAAGTCTTAACCACCATATTATGTCATCTTGATATTTTGTATAGTTGGATCCTAATTATGTATCTATATTCAATCAAATTGACCTATTTTATGATCAACTTCTATTTATACCTTCATATATTAGAAAACAATATTTTCTTATATCCATTGAATTCCCCACTTCCTAAATATTTATCACTTATATATAATCTTTTCAATGATAAATGAATATTTTATTCCTTCCTTGAGTGACCTATAAATACAGGAAAATATTCAATTCACCAATCCAATAAATTATGAACTTATACAATATGAATTTTGATAAATTAGTTCTTTTAATTTCATTTAATCTATTGAAAAATTTACTACTAACATATATATTTATAACCATACTTTTATATACCTTCATTTAGATATCAAAATTACAACCCTCTTGTATGATGAAATCCATTATTTTCAAGTATTGATCATTTTTGAGATATGATTATCTTTGTGATTAATTTTT
Organism: Viscum album; assembly: GCA_963277665.1. Taxonomy (NCBI): domain Eukaryota; kingdom Viridiplantae; phylum Streptophyta; class Magnoliopsida; order Santalales; family Viscaceae; genus Viscum; species Viscum album. The sequence continues at coordinate 1,200,882,821 of OY728131.1, forward strand.
CCTATATAATAATTTCTCCAACTAATAGACTATTTTTTCATACTTATGAGCATAAAAACTATAATTATTCATATTTTTATCATTTTCATTAATTAATATATTATTTAGTTGATATTGTGTATTTATTAAATAAACAGTGCACCTATTTTTCAATACTATGGCCATGAATAAACAAATAATCTTCTATATAGCCCTAAGATAAAATATCGCTTCTATATTTAACCCCTGAATTTAATATCAAAATTTTAAAAATATTTATGATTTTTTCTAAATATATATTTCTTCAACATTTTTATAATTATAAAACATCCATTTTATTCCAATAAAATTATTTTATTATATGATTCCAAAAAAAATATGGATAATTTTAATTTATTTCCTCATTCTCTTCATTCAATGTTTTAATAGAAAATTCTTTTTAACAGTGTAAAAAATTATGGGGTTTCTGTCAAATGAAGGGGACATTTTGTGTATAGTTTTCATCCTTTTATATTACAATTTAGCTAACTAGTAACCATTGAAATTATTTACATCAATTTATGCCTTGTTTATTGGACTGCTTGTAGCTAAGGAACTCATATTAGCATCATCGACATTAGTTTATTCTTCAAAATCAACCTCGTACCCTTGTTTTTCCTTAAGGATACTCATCTCAGAATCACATTCACCTGAAATTTACATTCTATTTATAAAAATATATATAATAATTCCATTTAATAGTTACATTTTAGTTTTCAATTTTTTTCTATATTTTTATCTAATTATCTATATACCATTCTATTGGTTGAGAAGAAAATAATTATACAATCATCACAAAAGATATTCAAACATTTGATATCTCCTTTACATGTTAATATTATAGAATCGTTAACCAATGGTACAATATTATATCCATGTTGGATTCTTCATATATAGGCCTAATTTATAGTATTTTCTTCTATGATTTTTAATAGATGTTTATTTATGTTATATCCCATTTTCATGACCACTTCCTCCCATTATATCTCAAGTAGGTCTTTATCAATGAGTATAATTTATTCCAATTTTTTAATGATCTGATCCTCGACAAAACTATATGATTTTATTATGGGTTATTAACCATGTATCATTCCCGTATAAAAAAAATATTTATACACAAATTTATGTGGTTTATGTTAATCATCATCAAAATAACTGTTCATAATTTCATAAATTATTATCAAATAACATTCTCCTCCATTATCAAATGTCATATATCCCAGAAAATAACATTATAGTTTTGTAGGATTATATCTAACCATACCATCCTACTATTATCGTTAATGAAATACACACAAATACTCTTCCTATCAATTTTTAAATGTAATGTCATCCTATAAAAATAAATAAGAATGAATTATAGAAACATTGATGATATATTTTCCATTTTATTATAAAACATCTAACATATAATTAAATTTTAAAAAAATATATCATGTGTGATTATAATCAAGTTATATTTTTTGATATCATGATCTCTATAATACATCATCAAATTGACCAAGGGGGGTTTTTTAAACAAACATATTTTGGGAAGACAATTTATATTCATCTTATTTGGGTTGTGAAAAATGTTTTCTCCTGCTCTATTTATATAGATATTCCCCTAGATGGAATTTACATATATTTTCATGTCACCATAACATCCTTTGATGATGTAATAATTCATATAAATATTTATTTAATAACACATGTAAAATAATTTACATATACATAGAAATTTATTACTATGGGATTTTACTATAAAGACATCCATGAACATAATATCAGTACCACTAATTTTTCCTTTTAAAAAATCTAATGATACGAAAATTTTATCTTTGTTGAGTGGTTGGTCACAATTATTTTTATACATTATACCTATGAAAAATCCATGTTTTAGTCATATTAGATATGAAACCACAATCATGAATCCATATTTGTGTTCAATGAATTATTTTAATATAAAAACTAATAAAGTTTTTATTAAAAATGTTTTATTTAGATCCCATCCATCTATTATAGCTATTTTGGGGATGGGTAGACATGTTAATTCTTCGATAACATATGATAAATTTCATATTACATGGATGTATGTTAATTTCATATTGTTATAAATCATTATTACTCATTAAGTTACTATAATCTTTCACATTGAGTCACCACTAAAAGATGATTGCACTCTAAATGGTAAAATATATATTTCTATCTATATATATTTCCCAACCAAAATTTTCATGGAAAACATGTCAAGTATTGCAATTTATAGCAATCTATCTTCATTTTCCATGTGTCATAAACATCCAGTTATTTTTAAAAAATAAAAATTACGTAGGACCCATCTTTCCAAATTAATAATAGATAGTTCTTTATTTTTTTGTGGGGGTCCATTAACTTTTCCAAAATTATTTAGGCCTTTTGAGTTTCACCAAATTAAATATTATTCAATAGAGTGTGTTATATTGGTTTAAAATTAACGATACTTATTTGTTTATAATGATATAGCCCAAAACTAATTTAAATATTATTTGTATTCTTTTTTACAGCGAACAATCATCTAATATCACTATTCGATCTGAATAAATCTTCCATCAACTCTTCCAAAACCATTACAATTGAATATAAAAATATTATATAAGGAGTAAATGGAAACTCTTGATCATTAAACATTCAATATAAATCAATGATTTTGTTTCTTTAGTCTTCACGATTTGTTTTAGTTGATCCTTTCAAATGGTATTCATGTTATTGATAATTTTTTATTTATAATTAATTATAATATTATTTTCATTAGACATATATATGTTTTATATATTTTCAATTTTGATCATTTTGATCTCAATTATCCACTAAAAGGTTTCTTATTATGGATACGTTAAGTAGAGTTTTCAATCATAAATCACTATATTTTACTTATATTTTTTGACATCTAAATATTTATTTCCTACAATATGGACACAAATTAAAAATTGAGGACTACTCAGGACATAACATTATCATATCAATAATTTATTATCTAATCACATTGATGTTTATGTATAATAATCTCTAGAGTATCATCATAAAATCCTTCTAATTCATCAATTTCATTCACTTTTGGTTCCTTATATTTTACAAGGTTTATGAAAAAATATTTTTCTTTTTGGGGAATTTATTATTTGAAATCCTCCTAAAATTCATATATTTGATGGTTTCATCAAGATTTCATAATCTGATTCATCATACTAAAATATATATAGAAACATAATGTGGATGTTTTCAACAATATTAAAAAATTATAGTATAATTTTACCAAATAAATTTTCTTTATCCCTATTAAAATTTCAGAAAATTAGCATAATAATTCCATTGACCTATTTTACTTCTAGATCATCTTTCATGGAAATATTATTCATTTAATTGAACATTACTTCCCAATTGATCATTATTTGAAATAGATCAATATAAATTTTCATCCTATCATATACGATAAGTGTGATATTTCAGATATCTAATGTTAGATCCCTTGAATCCTAGCCCACAACCACTGAAAACATATTTTTGAATATTTCATAAATACTCATAGAATATGGTGGACAATCATTGTATCATCAATTTTTTCCTTAGGTCAAGATATCTCTTGCACAATAATTTCAACCAAATCAATTAATATGTCGAAACATTCATTTAGGTAATTCAATAAGATCTTATAAATGTTCCATAAAACCTATAATTTAGTTTTAATAACATTTGGGTTTCTATAATAAATTATAAGAATTCATTTATACATTGTGGGTAACTAATATCATGGTACAAAAATTTCAAAGATTTTGTTTTCCAAAACTCCAAAAAATCAATTCATTGCATTTGTGTTTTCATAAAATTAATTACATTCTATTAATGATAAATATCAAATTCTTATTTTGATTATAATTCCTTGAATATTATACATTAATAAACCAATTACCAATTATTTAAAGTTGTGTCATATCTGATTGTTCAATTATTTAATTAATTTTCTATTAATGACCAAATCCTGATTAAAATAGATATCTACTACAATGGCTTCCAAGAGAGATATCTTGAAAATTTTTAACATGTCTCTCCAATTCAAAATATTGGTCACGCATAAACAAATAAACTGATAAGGAGGGGTAAATTAGGTTATGTTAATTTAAATTAATAATATCAAATAATCTGGTTCCAAAATTATGTGAAAAAATCCTACATCGATCACAATGAAATGTGTATGTAATAAATCATGTTAGGAATATCTCATGAATTTTACATAGTCCACTGGTCTTTCATAAATCAAAGTAGAATAAACCATATGATGTGAAAATATCCTTAAATTAGATAAAGTCATTGATTTTATTTATAAGTTAGAATACCTACACTAATTATCAAGGTTTACAAACATTAGAATATTTTTAGAACAACTCTCCTTACATATAATGCTAAATTTTATTCCATTATAAATTTTTTTTGAAACCACGATCTAGGAATATAAATAAAATTAAGATAATTTTAGAAATGTACTTATCCTTCATCGATATTTTGATTCACCATATTATTCTAGTGAGGTAAAATATAGAAATTATTTCATTTAGTTTCTTATTTTTTATGGAAAAGCCTAGCCATCTCTATAGAGACACCTTTTTTTACTTACTCCTCTTGTCTTGTCTCTTCTAAAATAATTTTAGAAACCCCCAATGTATATTTTTTATGTATATGATCCTCTCTTAATACCCTAATAATTAAATGATCCCAAATCCCTGGAATGTTTCAATATATAAATATATATATATATAATGTTTTTATAAAATTAAATCACATATTCAGTTTGAAAGTAATAAAAAAATGAAAAGTCATGATCCATTATAATAATCATGAATTTTCTCTAATTAAACTATAATATAGTTGTACTTAGAATATTTGAATTAATTCACCTAATATTTTTTCATCTAACACAACACCATTATATCTCTCTTACATGATTTGGAGGCATATTTTTTTAGTTCTAAATATTATCCATGAAGACATAATTATTCTGAACTATCCATTGTAAATTTCATCCAAAAATCATGTATCTATAAAATTTTCCAAATTGAAAATAAAAATAGGATTAAATATTATTCATTGATATCATGTATATCATTAAACCTTCATATTAATACTATATATTAGTAATATTAGTACTATGTAGTCCTATAAATATTAAAAATAACAACTAAGTCTTGAAGATAATATTAATATTTTGAATTTTAAATCATATAAGACAACATTATCCTTAAAGTTATTTTATAGTATTTACAATATTATTTAATAATATCTTTATAAACATCATTTTATTATTATATATTTTTTAATAAATTTGAAATAATATTATATATCTTGATTCTAGTCATATATAATATATAACACTTCCCACTTCTTTTAAACTTCGTCAAACTCTAGGACATAAATCTATTATTAAATCAGCAGTCACTTAAAGGATTTATCTTTAATTTATGGACAATCATAAAAAAAATTATAAATTTTTTCAATTAATATATAATATTTTTTAAATTAGCAGAAATCATGGATGAAATCTTATACATTGGAATCTAAAATCATAAATTCGTCTCCCCTAGGGCTCTTAGCCAAGCAGTAGAAAATGATTCAAGATATTAGAGGATATTTTACAATATATTATAATGTTACTAAAATCCACCCATTCCTTAATATTGAACCCTTGGTAAAGGATGCCAAAACATCCAACACGATATATGGTATGGTGGTTAGTTCGGGACCCCAAATCCGTGGATTGTTTACAGAATACATTCCCAATAATACCCCCTAAGAGTATCCATAATGTATATAAACCAACAACCTCACTCTGATACCATGAAATATTCATAGATTTCATCCCCACCCTAATTTTTTCGTGATATTTTTCATTTCTAAATCACATAACATAATTTTATCTTATATAGATCTCCTTACATTACTTGGAAAATAATCATGATATAAGAGTCTCATATTATATTGTTTAACAAAATTACCTCATGAACTATTTTTGGACTCATGGAATAAGCGCACCATGAATATTCAACTTCTATTGGTGGAAAATTAATCCTTTATTATAAATCCGTGGGTTTTTTCTGTATATGGTTCTAACAGTTTTTCTAAAAATATATATTCCTCTATTCCCAAAAATGAAAAACATTGTTATTATTCACTAATATTAAAAATATGAATAAATTTATTTATAAAATTAGGGAACTGTGTATCACTCTAAAATCACCCACTTCATGACTAATTTCATTAATTTTAGTGTAAAATTTTATTGGGACTCACTAAACAATAGAATTTACCTAATATAGGTGAAATTTAATTATTATTATAATATTTTAGCTCAAATGATTCTATTTCATTAGAAAACATTAGAAATATTATATTCAATCAACCACAAAATTTTACCTTTACATTATTCATAGATACAAACATTAAAATAAATTAATACAATAATTTATCTATATTACACATTATTCAAAAATTAATTATATGTATTCAATAAATATGTAACATGAACTAACCAATACCAATAAAATATCAAATAAAAATTAAAAGAAAAAATAATGTTATTATTAATAATCCAAACAAATAGCATTAAAAAAAATTATATAATAAAAGAAATTTCAAATATAATAATCTTTATAATAACTATAATCATTATTAACACGGTTTTTATATGTCATCTAAATCACTACTTAATATATTATACTAAAAAAGTGTAAGTTAATACCTCTTGATGATGATAATTTCATTTTCAAACAACAATGTCAATCAGAAAATAAATTATGCCTTAAATTGTTTATGTGTGATTAATTATTTATTATAAAAGGAATATTGTAAAAAAATAAATCTAGATAAAATTGTTAAAAATTTAAAATAATTTCACCTATTTATTATAGACTCAAAATTCAGTTCTATGAAAAATAGTTACTAATTTATTAAAGTATATATTGGTTTCAATGCCTTAAAATGCATTAATTATGAATAAAATTTCTTGAATTCCACCAAATCAATTAATGTAAGCATATATTATATTTAAAATCATTCATTATCCTTTTAATGAACCCAACAGATAGATAATAAAATTATAATTAATAATGATTATTTTCACAAAACCAACCACACACTAAATATTAATTTCCTTATTATTTTACATATATCATTTTATTTTTTTTTGTATATCTATTTGGGTCCTTTATTTGGTATTTAAGAAAAACATAATATTTTTCCTGTGGTAAATTTTCTATATGGTTACTAGAAACCATGTATATATGTCAATATTTTTAACAAATATTCATAATAGATTTTTCATAATCATTCCACTGCACATTGAAAATTTAGATCAATCAAATAATAACATTAGTGGCTTTCTTTTAACACAACATTGATCATTATGTCAATTTTCATATACATTATCAATATTTTTAAAAAATGTAACTATTAAAATCTATCTGTTGAAAAGGAAAATATTAATATGAGTAACCACATTACAGAATGTATTTATAGTTTTCCAACTCAATAAAAATATATTAATAAATTCTCAAGAAAAAAATTATTGAATGTTTAGTGAATCCATTTTATAATTTTAATAAAAAATTTCATCATAAAAATTGTTTATTATTCATATTGTGAGTAAATATTTTAAAATATTTATACAACATATATAACTTATATTCTATAGAAATTGGATAAATATTTAAATTAGGATATCAATATAATGTTATCCATAAATTTAGGTTTTCTTAAAAAATAATTAATTTTTCACTGATTAATGAAAAAAGAATTTTTTATAAAGATATATCATTTAAATTCAAGTATTTAATGACAACCATTTATTGAATTATTTTAAAATTTTCATTATCTCATTTTTATTGGATATCATTAAATTAATTTTTTTTGAATTATAGTATAAATACATGTTTATACTTTAAACTGCATTTTTATAGAGAATCATTATGTGACAAATTTTGAAAATTTAGATGAAAACTAATTTCTAACACTATTTGGGTTTTTAAATGATTAAATGAAATTCATATTTTTAATTATAATTAAAAAATTGTTAAATAGGTTTTTTTTATATTAGGTTATTGTGAATAATAAATTTTGTAAATATTTTCCCCTCAATAAGGGTAAACCATGTAATTAATGTTACAAATAATTCAATAAGGATTTAAAAATATATATAAAACAATCCATAACTATATTTTAAGATTTTAGTTTGAAAACACTCATTTAATTTTTGATGATATGGATCCTTAGTTACATTGTCCTCTAATAGTAACCTTAATATAATTTTAAGAAATGAATAAATATAAAATATCAGTCCATCTGTTTTAATATCAATAATAATTTTTATTTGAGAATTAAAGAATCTACCATTGATTATAAATATCTATATAAGATATTGATCATATTTTTTAATCATATTAATTTATTTTTAAATTATAGTGAAAAAAATTACAGTAAATACATACATAATACTAAACCAATGCATGAACTTGTATCAGAATGAAAAAATAAATGATTTTTTTTAAATAAAATGTAATATTGGATAAATAATTTATAGTTTTGCATGAAATTTTATGGAAAAATAAAATATATGTGACATTTTTAAAATTTTTTGAATTTTAATTAAATAGTTCCCAAAAAAATTAAATGTCAACTATGTATGTTGTCTCAGAAATTACATTAATGATAACTTATGTTAAATAATAATTTCTTAAATAAATTAAAATTCATAACAATATTATATTTATAAAATTAAATTGGATATTGTTCTTAATGTAAACCATTTTCCACTTATGGGATACATGTGCTTTTAATATAATATTTTTTACTAATGATTAAAAAAATTATAATAATTGTCAAAAAGGTTAACATGGGATAAAATTAAGAGATTAGTGTTAAAACATAAACAAAACATGAATAAATACTATTGGATGTGACTATTTTTTATATAGTAGTTCTCGATTTATGTTATATCATTTTGGGGACACAATAATAAGAAACATAATTTATATTAATATATTAATTTAAGAAATTACAAGGGGTTACTCTCCACTCCTATATAAAGACACCAAATATCATATATTCTACACATTTTCTAAGACAGATAGTTTCGTAAAATCCATCTAAACAATTATCATCTTTAGATATATTATATGTGTTTTTTATTCATATACTAGTATCCCAATGATTCCAATGATAATATCCAAAATAGGTTCTTCAAATGTGAGGTAATTTTTGTAATCAAGAATTTTCTTTTTAGTTATTCTTCAACCACCTTAAATTATATCCTAGAAATTATAATATAATAACATAAATATATACCAAATTCTGGGATGATATAATTTTAGTGAAATAACATTATTCGTCTACATTCCTCATCAAATGAGAAATGAAATTGTCGTTTATGCGTACATGGGAACTACAACCTTAATGAAGCCATATGCCTCATTATCGATCATCATCTCTCACAGACTGTAATAATTTTTAATTTAATAAATATATGTGATATTTATGACATTATTATGGTTAAATAATGCAATAGTAGTGATTACCTTTATTTTTTATCCATCAAAAAATCAAAACATCCCTCATGCATACAAGGGGACTATATTCTACATGAAGTTATGTAATTCATTTTTCATCCCCATGTTATATAAATATATATAAATTATTATATATGGATTAGTTATTCCAATCGTTAAATGGTTAAAACAATGTAAATGAAATAACCATGAAAAATATATAAGGGTCGTTACTTACAAACTAAAACATGCAATAAACCCAAAGCTGTTAGCACTAGGAATTGTGGTTTTAATAAATAATTTATAATAAATAGTTTTTCTAATATATTAGAGGTTATTTATATATAATTATATATTTATATAAATTATTTTTTAATTATAATATAAAATTCAGATTTATTATACATGTATATATATCCCATACAAATCATGTGAGGCATGGGGTAAAGGCTTTTCATATCACTTTTATTTCTATGATACACATTCAATTTTCACAAATTGTATCCTTTTTAAAATATTTATATGTTCAATGAATTCATTTAATGATTATTCATATTAAAAGTAATGTTATTTAATTATCTAAATAATTTAATCCCTTTCTTGTGGTTCTAATTTAGTGACTACCTATGGAGTAATGGTTTATGTTATAATATCATTTTCTTCCAGGAATATCTATGATACATCTCCAATGAGGTAAATTATAAAAATATTACCCTTTGAAAAATATGTTTTCATATTCTAAACATATTATTAAAATTTCAATATTTTAGTAAAAAAAAATCAATCCTTGGTACCTGAAATGATTGAGAAAATTATTTTTAACAATAAGCCAACCTTATATTGTCTATGGTCGAAGAATGTTTTCTTCCATGTCCTTGATTTTCAAAAAAAAAAGAATTTGAATGTTTTTTAAAATATCTTCTAATTATCAAAATATCATTTTAAAAAAATTAAATTTATTTCTAATTTTTTGAAATTAAATATTTTCAAATGTTTTCTGGAGAAATTCGTTTTTCTATTTTTAGAATAGTGTGAATGTAATATTTATTTTAACCTATAAAACATAGATAGATTTTCCTACCATCATGAATATTATTTAATTATATGAATTATATAATTTTTGTACATTTATTATTAATGAATAATATGTTCTCAATATTCTTGTAATTTTTTGTTAAAATGTTAACAAGTAAAATGAATATTTTATCATGTTTGAAAATAAATAAATAAATGGTATGTTAATGTTATTTTCCCCAAGAAATACTCTAGTGATCTATATAGTTCATTTTCATCAATGATACAATAATTTTATGTTACATATTTTTTATTAGGGATATTAACAAATGTTGCCATCTTTATACATTTCCTAGATGGTTTATGATTAGAATGATGAAATTTTTATGAAACCCATTTTTTCCATGGGTTATTTTAGGATGATATAATCAGTATTTTAGGATGCAGTGGGATATATATGAAAGGAATATGATTATTGGATTTTTTAACTCATTATAAATTTCTAATTCATTTGGTAAATACATATATATTGTGAGATAATTATGAAAAATGGGATTCCATTCTCAATCCCTTATGTTATGCTATAGGAGAATATAATACACTATAATATTAAAAACACGTATAAATACCTGATCTATTTTTGAATTGGAGATTGGTGGAGGTCCCTGTTCTTTTATGATATAGAAAACTAGTTTTTATTCTTAATATACTATGATATTATGGTTTTTATATTTATTCTTGACATATGATATTGTTTCAATCCTCATGAGGGTGAAAAACTCTTAAAAAATCACAATATGATTAGGATTAGAAGTTTTGGATCATGGTTTATTTTTTTATGATTCACCAATCATGGGACATACTAATGTTTTATTCCATGATTTGTGATTATGATATATGATTTATTGGTTATGATTTTTTTATTTTATGATAATTTTTTCATACACTTATTTACATGTTATTCTTACTAATTATCAATGAGTGATACCTCAAATGATTATCCTTAAAGAGATTCTAAAATCACCATTTTTATTTTTTTATTCCACATGACATGATGAATGGTTTCATGTATGTTATTCCAAATCATGATACTATAGGTAAAAAATAGTTATATATGATAATGTTTTTTTAAAGCAATTATGTATCCATGTTTCCAAAGACACTAAGCGTGTATAGTTTTGGTATGGATAATAATTATATTTATGAAATATTCATCTAAAATTATCTAATATTAATATATGAAATATTATGGTCAAAAAGGATAGTATCATAGAAAGGATTTGTTGATTTTGGAAACATGGATGAGATAACACTAGTAAGTAATATTGATATATTACTTTGAATAAATTTCCACATATATAATATAAAATAAATTGGACTACTTTTCTTTGAAAATGAATCCCTATTAGGATTATGGAATTTTGATGTTGTTATAGAATATTTTCTCCTAACTAATAACACATAATAGGGTGGATTGGGTGTTAACATTTTTTTCACTAGGGCATTATGAGTGATCATAATAATTTCCACTAGGCTAGACACTCTATGGAGTTATAGACATGTTAATTCTCTTTTTTATGAAACAAAATAATATATTATAAGAGATAATGACTATGGATGACTAGTTTTATCCCTAATGAATTATAGATTGAAAATAAGGTGTCATTATTTATACTTTAAAAGTTATTTTATTGATAATATCGTTACTATTTTAGATTATTATTAGTCATAACATATTTATTTTGGTTATAGTGAAGGTTTATAACTTGAAAGAATAGCATTAACACTGAATGTGATGGATAACAGAGTGAATTTCATTAGGAGTTACTAAATAAAATGGGAGATGATAATTATAACATGTTATTATTACATACCATATGTCATGATATATAGTTAACAAAATTTTACTAGGAAAGTTTATAAATGAGACTAATAATAAGAAAATGGAGTTTCATATGGACCATAATGTAATGAAGATTTGGTTTCATATATTTCAAGAATGTGATAAGAACATCCTTGGGAAACTTATAAATGGAATATGAAGTTTGTTTCACATGTGGAATGAAGTGCATAAAATAAGTAATTTTACAATTAAAATAAATTTTTTGATGGAGGGAATTAAATTTGATCATAAGGTGAAATTTATTATTCCAGGTATTATCTGTGGGGAACATGGGTGTTATCTGAATTAGTTCCACACTCTATGAGTTATCTCCTTGGAGAAAGAATTTATTATTCTATTCCAATAATTCATGTGGAAGGGATAAAGTGTATATGTTATAAGATTTGAGAATTATGTTTCAAAGTTAAATATCAATGATATTAAAGTAACAAAAATAATGAAACATAGATTAATTATTCTATTGTTGTTTTTATTTAAGGATATTTAATTACATATAGAATGGTACCAACAAACTAGAAATTTTATTTAGTTATAAGGAGATATTTTTCAAAAACTCATAGTTAAGGAAAATATAACCCATAATTTTTTCATGATCTTTAAATAATAATTTTTAGTTGATACAAACACTTTATTGGTTTTGATAATGTCAATTCGATTATATTAATGACCCAAAAAATTTTAGTTATTTTATGACAAAGTGTGTTTTGTTATCTTTGATTATGTATATAAATTTTGTGTATTTATGGAATACATTTGATGTTTTATGATTCTATTTATAGATTAAACATAGAGTCATTTTATATAAATTATGTTTTCATTAAGGTTTTATTGTCATTATGGTCTTTCAGATGATTAATTAACATTTTTAGGAGAATATATGATTTTATTATTCATGTTTTTTGTTACTTTATGATCTATGTTATGTTGCTTCAGAATAAATGTTACATTGAATATTTAAATTTAGCGAAATTCAATCGATTTTTTTTTAAATTTGGTTTGAAATATTTTATAGGAATCTTATGTTTAGAAATTTATAGAGTAGTTTAATTTGAACATTAAGAGGTTTAGTTCTGGTTTTAGGAATTATATTATTACTTTATAAAATGATTATTTACACATACTGGGAAACCACTACTATCTAGTTTTAATTGGTAAATATAGAGACAAATAAAGAATGATTTTTCATTATTTTAAAGATATTATAATCTTTTAAAAGTTAATTTTAGTAATTTTTTCATAAAAAATTATCCATTATTTTTCATTTCATGCTGAAATAATTTAATAGTAAATTGGTCAAAACACAATTTAATGTTGATATTCTATTTATGTAATGGAAATAATTCAAGTAATAATATTTTATCATTTTATGAATCATGATTTGAAAATAATCCATCAAATTTTATTAAAGGATACTAAAATAAAAAGCTATTTGATTACTATTATTTCTGGGGAGTTTATGGTCATTTCAACCATCACTGACATATGGTTTTGGTGTTATTAAAATTCTCATGACCATGATCTCCATCACATTATATTAGTACTATAATTTTATTTTCCTCCTTTATGTCTATATCTTATGTTCCCACCAATGTTATCTTTATATGGGAACCTAATTATGTGTTGTTTTTTGAAATAGTTATGTTTCCCACTTCCCCTTTTCAATGTATGTTTTATTTACCTTGTAGAAAAATTGTGATATAATATAGAAATATTATTATTTTAATATGAGAATTGATATTTTTCTCATTACTTTTAACTAATGAAATATATTGTTTATTTTCCTACTCAATATAAATGTCTTTATTAATTATTTGGAAATAAAAACTCAATTTTTAGAGAATTATTTTCATGATTAAAAAATTAATATTCTCTAAATATTTGGTTTATTACTCATTTCCATTAAATAATATTATTAATTTAAAAAACTCATAAAATTTAATGTATAAATTTTTTAAAATTTTTAAATCAGTGTATAAAATTTATCTTAAGAAGAAATTTTTAAATTTTTTTAAAATGAATAATTTTTCATTGAATTTTAAAAAAATTCCAAATTTATAGAAAATTATATTTTCATTTATGTTATTTATAAATTCACAATTTTTATGTAATATTAAAATTTCAATTTTTTATTTTTATTAATAAGAATATATATAATTTCTTTATAATAAACAATATTTTTAATTTTTTTGTAAAAATACTATTATAGTTAAAAATTCAATTTTTTGGAAAACAATTTCTCATCATATTTTCAAGAATATATTAAAATTAATTTCTTATATAGATATGGATTTTATTTTCTAATGTGGACAGAAAAATGTCGATCAAATCTTCCAAATATTTTAAAGACTTTACCATTATTGTGGGTCATTTTGAATTGTTTTGGTGGTTAATGTTTGTCACCTATATAGGGATAATAAGGCAATTAAGGTTAAAAATATTTTGATAGGTATTTATAAATATATCTAAAAATTTAATTATTTATAAAATATTCATTAGTTTAATCATTCTAATGAAATAACTTATTATATTGAATCTTAGTACAATTTTTAATTAATATTGGCTTTTATATTATTTTAAGTAAATAATATATAAAAATGGAAATCGCTTTGATTAAATATCTCTAATATTGTTTTATCACATTAAAATGAAGTTATGTTAATTTAAAAATAGTTCCTTTCAATATTAATGAATTACTTTCAACATGATTATTTATTATTAATTTTAAGTGATTTCATAATTACATTACATTCTTAAGCAGTGCTGATAGAATACATTTACAAACAGTAAAAAAATAAACTACATGATTTTAAAAAATAAAAAATAATAATTTTTTGGAATTATTGTGTTCTAATTTTTTTAGATAAATATAATGAATTATGAATGTGTTAATGTTTTCCATTCTTATTATATTACTCTTTAAAAAAAATTCAGACAAAGTGAATATTAGGAAAAATGATATTAATTGTAAATTATGTCAAATTATATTATATTAAATAAATTTACATTTTTGAAAAAAAATCAATATACATGTGAATGGGATATGGTCAAAAATTTAAAATATTTTCCTCTTATGGGATAATTATCTTTATATAATAACTTTATTGTCCCCTAAAGGGTGAAAATATTGATACCATTGTTCAGATAAAAATTGTTACTGGGGGATTATACTAAGAGATAATGGTTAAAATTTTAAAATACATGGGTAAATATCTTTAAAAAATATAAATTTGGATCCTCCTGAATATTAATATTAATATAAGTTAATTTATTACTTTAAAAATTTATAAAGATGCCCATCTCATCTCTTATACAAGGACATTACCTCCTGTCCATTCTTCAAACTTCGTGAGGCACTACAATTGACCAAAACATACAATAAACACTTCTTATATACTTTATATACATTTTTTAGTATTTTCAATTCATAAAAACCCTACCTTTGGTCCTTAAAAATAGATCTGATGGAGGTTCTTCAAAGAAGATGTAGTTATACTAACCAAGAGTTTTTATTTTACTTCTTATTATACCTATTTATGTTTTATTATTACCATTCCAATATGATATCTTCATAATATCACATAAATTGAAATTTTATTTTATTTATGGAATAACCCTATTCAGTTCATTTTCTAATATATAAGAAATTAATTTGTCACTAATATATATGTATGGACAACCACATCCAAAATGCGATATGACCCACTTACTATCACCTCATATCATAGATATTAAAACTGATTAATTAAATAAGTATATATAATATTTTAAGTTAATTTTTAAGGGTTAATTATTATTTACATTTAATTAGTAACATCCATTGAAAAATGGGAACATGGCTCATTTATACATATTGACTACCATCTTTACAAAGTGTTGCAATTATTCTTTCATCTCTGATTAAAATTAATAGTGATTAAAATATATTTAATTAGTAAATATAACATTGAATAAATGAATAAAATTTTCAATATTATGGATCCATGATCAATGTAAATAGATCAAGTCTAGTGAATCAAAACATCCATGAAAAACAAACTACTTATCAATGAAGAAAATGATTTTAATATAAAATTATTAATAAAAGGGTGATAAGATGATATAATAAAAATTTAAGTTATGTTATATTTGTGAGTGTATGTTTGGTTTAGATGAATAATAAATATACATTTATTATATAGAATGTTGTATCCCTTACAATGTATGTTTGGGGACATTGAAGGTTTTATCTTCTTTGTTTTGTTTCAATGAGATCTAGCCATATTCAACACTATTATGTTTTTTTGGTTTTATATACTAACCCTAATTAAAATTTATGATTCATCTCCTGAAAATTATATGGATTTTAAAATCTATTAAATCATAACCATTACATGATATTCTGATTCATATATTACCATGTAGGTGTTGGTTATTTTTACAATATCATTCCATTTGAGAAATTTCTATTCTAAATTCCCATGATTAAAAATCACATTAATATTATCCTTTAAAACCAATATATTCTCTTATAATATGTTTATATATTTAATTTTCATTTATTATTTCCATTTTTCCTTATTTGGTAGTATAATTTATTGATGGTATGTTTTTAACGAAAATATTAATTTATTTCATCATTGGTCAACAAACATTTTTATCCACACCCATTATCTAAAAAATTATTTTATATGTTCTTAAATATATTTGAATAGTTTTTAAACAAAAAATTTCACTAATATTGAAATCATTTACAATTTTATTAAATTAATATGTTAAAATGTTTTCTGAAAAATCCATTTGAAAATTATTTAACAGTGTCAAATGAATGTTTTATTTTAATGTATACAATATGAACTACTTTTACTAGAATCATGTACACCATCTTCACTTAATATTCCATTAAAATTTTACTTATATATGTTGCATAAAAATTTGTAATAATATTCTAGGATTCTCAAGTTAATATATCTTTAAATTAAATAGATCTCTTCTAATGATTTAAATGAAATTTTTATTTATAATTTAAGGTTATTTTCCACATGAATTATTTCAATGGTCTTTTAAAATAATTATTCATCCATGATAACATACATTGATGCTACATAGGTTTTAATTGGGTTGTGATTCAACAATACAATCCTTCTTTTTTTTTTGATTCCTTATTATTATTATGATGATGAGACATATAAGATATATTTTTATTTTATAGTGGTTATGTAATAATTATATAAGGAATATATTATGATATTATTGTATACATATAAATGATTCATGATTATGTAATCGTTGGGTCAAGTAAAACCCTAAAATATATTGTGTAAGGCCATAAATATCATGAGATTAATATGGGAAACAAGTAGAGGTTCTCAATTCTCTGTTTTCAATATTTGGGGATGACTAATATTCCATGATATGTTAGATAAGTTTTCATAACCCAACCCACCATGATCTGACCCATGACTATCATAATCCAGCCTCTAATAGGCCAGGGGATGTGGACAAGTTCTAGGTTGGCATATTCCACAAATGGTAGGCATTATCCATCCCACAAACACACACAAACACACATCTCCAAGGCCACAAAATGATATGATTTAAAAAAAATTAAAAATGAATTCATATATCTAAAATTTCATAACATGAGTGTGATAGTAAAGAACTAAAAGAAAACGTGTCCAAATACAAGCCCAATCAAAATTTTTAAAGAGTCCATCCTACACTAAGGGTGAGGAATAAATTAAAATTATAGATCTAAAGAAACACAACATCCTAGATAGCTCATGATATTCTCTAATATCTCTACATCCTTAAGAAACACTGTTATAAGGGTCAGTATCTTAATAAGACGTGACATATGTGGGAAGATAGCATGCAAGGGTGGGTATAATAATACCTGGTAGGAGACCCTAAAAAACTAAACAAAAAAACATGTATATTAAACTCAATACTAGGATATGAAAATCAATGTAAAATAGAAACACCCATATATACTAAAGAAAGACACCACACCACAAGGAATTCATAACTAATTTCCACCCACAAGATGCTAGTCAAAGTAATTATCATTCAAAGAGAATCTATTCCAAGATGCATTCTATCACAAGAGAATCCCATCAAAGAGGTCTTGATCATTGGGACCTTCCCAAGAATGTTGAATGGTCAATGAATGGCCCGATACATAGACATATGTTATGACCAAGATAGATGGGGGACATAAAGAACCCTACTATAGATCAACCCGCTATATAAGGGATTACATTTCAATTATTTCATGAACTATTACGATACAAACTGCTTGATTACGGATCAATGAACAACTCTGAGATGTCATGTTGATTCCAAGAACCCAACCTAGGGTACAAAGTTGGCAGAGGATCTCACTCTCTTCTTATGGATGGATACCATAGACTCTATCTGAAATTCATCCTGAAGAGGATATCAGAATCATGTGATGTTGATGTAATTATACATATTACCCTCAATGTAATGGTCCATGGGAACACACTCAACCATGATTTTTTCAAACTAAATAAAAAAGGTCTAAAACACCCTTTAAGGGCTACACGGTGTTTACTAGGGGTGCATGCCATGTCCATATGTCCCCTACTCTAACCATGTGGTAAATACACATAAGGAATGTAAGTCACAAAATACTTGACATGTACAAGAAGTACATAGTAGGTAGAGACACACGACACATTACCCATGTCTCCTAGATGTCTCTATGTAACTTAGACTGCTTGCGTACCAACCCAAGTTCATGTGAGAATGATTGTGTCTGAGTTCATGGTGGGGAAATTTCCATGTATGTTTGGTAGTGACTATAGAGTTTACAAATTACACTCCAATACAATTGTGTGTTGTCACACACTATGAGATGGGGGTCACACACCATGTCATCCTTAATATCATCTCAAAACCATATCCACTAATGAGAGGTCCCTACATGGAATTTAGCTTTGTAGTAAGCAAAATATATCCCTCGATTTTCCATATTTGGATGTTTATACACCTTTATTACTCACTCTCCATCTCTGAATCATTTCTAGTAATAAACCAAATTCCTATATTCTACGATTTGTGTTGACTGAGCCCCGTCAACTCTTTCTCTATAAAATACATCCATTAAAACAAATAGAAAAAAATACCCCAATGTCAATATCATCATGTTCCACCAAGGAAGAGGAATAACCCTTAATCGGGCCGCATTCACCAATGAGTTTTATACAGTCATCTTGGATTCTAAAACGGCAATCATCATCGCATGTTATATCCGCAGTTTCGGCCCTTTTTACTAGGGATTTCTCACACAATAATCAAATACCGAGTAATAGTAAAATTATAATCGAAATTAAATTATAATGATAATTAAATGATGAGATAGGGGAGAAATAAATAATCTATAAAACACAATTAATGAACCATGTCCTTTTTTTTCATCATTGATTATTTTATGTTGAAGAAGATAGACAATGAGGGATAAAAAATAATAAACAAGTAACAAATTATATCATTTTAATTATACTAATGATTTTCATATCAATATGTTTTTTTAATCGATCACCTTTCATATGAGATTGTGAAATATGGTTTGAAATAGAGAATCTGAAATCTTACTGTGAGTTTGGATCGATTGTTGATGAAGAATGAAAATGTTGGCATTATAGATGGGACCCATGATATATGTTGGCAGAATGGTACTTTGTCTATTCTAGATTAGACATTATTATCAAATATATCTCTCTAATAGTCCAATGTATCAACTTTTTTTCGAATTCAATCCTGAGGAAACCATATGCCCATGTATTTGTAAACAAAACAAGTTGCAATGTCGAATAAAATAAATTAACACTTTTAATTATTTGTTTGTATTATTTCCATAACTGTGTTGAATTTTACTCAAACATACTATGATAAAACAATTTATACAACTCATAGTGTAAAAAACAACATCTTAAACTCAACTATTCCATCATATTTCTAATATGAGACCTTTATTGAAAATTATTTTTCCAGGAAAATTTTTCACACATTTTATTTAATATATTTGATACATTAGGAATATTTATTCTAGGAACACTAATACATAAAATCACATGACGTCTCACCACCTTGTCTTCAAAATAATCCATATATTATCTAAAAATAATACCAAAAAATACGAGACATTAGATTCCCCCCATATTTGGCATTTTCATTCAAAAAGTGGAAACCTAAAAAAAGATGAGGCTACTAACATCGCATCCATGTCTCCCACTCCCCAGTGCTCTTTTGAATATTACCATGCTACCCCTAGAAATAATCCAGGGGAATATATCACCCACAAATAATCCTCTCATTCTGATCCATGATCTCTACTAGGATACCTTGAAAAGATAAATTCACCCTCATGTTTTACCTCACCCTTGTTGATAACACGTGATAGTTCATGTGTGCACCTCGTCAGCTACAACATAGAAGAAGACATGTACCATGTACAACTACACAAGTAGATATAAAAGGTATTTTACCTCTGTGACTCAACACAAAACTTGGAAGGGACCAATGACCCTCAGATATATAATAACACCAGATCCAAATCTCTCTGAAATTCAGGTCGAGGTGAGACCCTCGAAAACACATGGTCTACCTCCTCAAACAATAGATGTCTTTACCATTGATCCACATAAGTCCTCTGGTGGCTCAATGTAGTCTTCATCTACTCATGGATAATCTACACCTCCTATATATTATCTCACACAAACTAAGGTCCCATGAGTGTTGACTCACCAAGATCATTCCTACAAATTCGGGACATATAAGGTCACCCATACAGTACCTTGAATTATGTCATACCAATGGTGGAATGATTTATATTATTTTATTCAAACTCTTCCAAGGTTAGATGGTCCTACCGACTACGCTAAAATTCTAATATGAAAGTCCACATCATGTCCTATAACACCAGGACGGTCCACTCTATCTGACTATTGGAATGAGGGTGAAACAATGCATGGAAGTATAACTGAAGTTCAAAGTATTCCTATAGACATCTCCATAATGGTGAAAAGAGACAAGTGTATTGGTTCGAAATATATGGAACCAAATGGAGTCAGGGTATATCATTCACGTAGAGGCATCCCTATATTTGTTCTAAACTCTACTCTAGAATAACTATGAAATTGGAGGACGTGGTGAGTAATTCTATGACACCCAAATGGAATCATTTCCTAGGGACGTACATGGTAACTCTATCAAAAAGTCCCTAGATATCACATCCCACTTCCACTCTGTCTCCTTAAGGGACTGATCTAAACCCAATGGAACCCAGTTCTCAAACTTCACTTACAGGAAAGTGAGAAATTAATATACAAACTATAAAACTATTATATTCATTATTGGCCACCAACACTGATGTTGGAGGTCCTTGCACTACTTTTCAATTGCTAGTTTCACATCCCATGGGATTTTAGAAACTCCTACATCACCTCCTATTACCACATAATGGGAACCGTCATCTATCCACTGATAAAGATAGTGTTCTCGCAACCTTAAGAAAATCTATTATAAAAATATAGGGTGGATATCTAACTATGAAATGTCTCACAGTTGGTATCTCCTCGTTGAACATCCTTGACAAATTATAAAAGATATGGGGGAATAAGCATCGACTATAGATATGATGCACCATCCCTGTTTACAGTGGAAAACTGTGATGATGATAACTCCTCTGATGCCTCAGTGAACAAATGGGAATAATACATCATAGTGGGATCATCTTCCACCATGTTCCCTTTCCCTAGAGTATAAAAGATCTCAAATTCATAGTTTGGGATCAACATTATCCATTTCCACTCTCTCAAGTTATGTTCTGTCGACGATAAGATATACATAAGATAGTTTTGGTTATAATAAATGATAAATCGGTCACCCCTTAGTTTAACCATATATTCGGTGTGAATACTACCTCTATTAACTGAATATTTTATGATGCCTAGTTCTTCTCTTGTGGCCTCAACTAATGTGAATAATATGAAATAAAATCCTTCCACTGCATGAAGAAAAACTAATCCTAATTCTTAATTCATCCTATAACACTACATACTCCATTACTCCATTGGAAATATCATGATTGAAATGCTCATAAACTTCATCCTCAACTCTAGAATGCCCTAATAGAAATTTTTCATCCAATAAAAAGGCATTCTAATTAGAGTCAAAACATTCAATGATGCATTCACACTAGAAAAATCATGTACAATCCTCTAATATTACCCTTACAATCCAATAAAACTCCGTACCTCAATATCAATCATGTGTGGATCCCATGAAAACACTCCCTCTAACTTATAAGGGTCTACCGGTACCCCTGACTCTAATATGACTTTTCCTAGAAAGTGGACCTCTCAAATCATGAATTTAACTTTGAGAGTACACCATAAACCTGGTTCTATCAGAGATCCTCCTTGAACATCTTCAAGTGTCTCTCATGTTACTCTTGTATTTCAAATAGACAACAATTTCATAGATGATGACCAACACTCACTAGTCGAAAAGGGATTGAATATCTTTTTTATATGTCCTAAGAACACTATTGAGGTGTTCATTATTCCAAAAATCATCACCAAGTATGCATAGTAACTATAAAGATGTCTGAATTTTTTCTTTTGTGTATCCCCATTCCTCACTCACAACTAGTGATAGCATGATATAAGGTCATTATTCAAGAATCATTGTTCCCCTCTAAATAGATCAAAAAGTTTTTTGATCATTGATAGTTTATATATATTTTTTTACGATAAGGTTGTTTTAGTGGTGGTAATCCACAGATAATATAAGGATCATATCCTCCTTATTTTGAGAAAAACACTAGGTATTCATCTGGGGATTTTTCGGGTCACAAAAATCACTTATCTTGAATGTCCTCAAACTATACCCTTAGCTAATTTTGAATTGTGGGATCCATCTGACATGAGGTTCTATATATCGGTGTCATCCCAGGATTAATGTTAGTGAAAAATAATATCTCTCAGTTTTGATTTAAATCATATAAATTATCACAAAAAGCATCCTCATTCTCAAGTACCACTAAAGGGAAGTAATGGTGCAAATAATCTACTACTCCATTATTTATCATATCAAACTTGTGATAAATCAAATAGACTCTTCTATTCTAGGGATAATCCTGATCTTCCAAGGTTGCCTTTTCACCCACAATGGTAAAACTCATTCTGTCACTATAGACACACCCCATCCTCCACCTATTATAGTCAATTATGGAATAAACTATGGATAACTAGACCTTACCTAAGATGATGTCATACAGCCACATAACTTCAATAAATAGATCCCATAAAATCTTCTTCTATAAGCATTATATAATACTATCATCCTTAGTGTGAAATTGCTAAGTCACCACATTTCTAAGTCTCTAACCAAAAATTTTTATCCAAATGCTTCACTAGAATATCTGAGCCATAAAATAGAGAAGTTCAATGGATGGAAGGACATATAGATGTTCCTAGAATTATTTCATCTAATGTGTAAAAGAACCATTTCAATATTTGTATCATCCTTCGAGTATATGGGTCATATTATTCCATTTTCGGTAGCTAGCCTCCTCCCTGACCACTAGCTCCATGAGTAGTCAAGGGCCACAAGGGGGTGGGGGTTCCTACATGTCAATACATTAACAAACTCCTACTAATCTACTAGCCCACTACCATGTCTTCCATCCTATGTAAAACCTTTCTCCTGTATTTTTCCCTATATTGGGAAACTTAAAACTATATCAATATCATCTGTATGACAGGTCAAACAATTTCTATACAAGTATCCCTAACAATTGTCAGTCAAACACTATTTCTCAGTCGACTGATTTGATGCATCATAACAGCTCGGTGCCACTGACCCTTTGTCCTTTGATCACCTCACGATGTGTCTGAAAATCAGGATCCATCTGAATGTTTTCATCTTCCTGCTACCAAAGTCTCAGCACTAGGGATTCCACTTCCAACTCCCACTATCAATGCCTGATATTATAGGAATATATCCACTACCAATCCCCACTTAATTACCCATAATAGGTGGGAGGCACAGATACCATTGAATCCATGATATACTAGTGAAATCCCGACTCAATATTTTGAAAGATGAAGAATTGATCCCATACCATATCTATGGAGTAACTTAAGAGATCATTAAACCTCATTTAGTACACCACTACGGTCAAACTTCCATACTACAGATGTTGAATCTCATGAAATCACACACGTCACAACATGTCTAGATAGAAATCCTCCCCAAGAGACTCTCAAAGTCCGCTAAAGAGAGATATATAACATCATGTGACAATGTCACAAAAATTATCATTCACCTAGTAGATCCCTAAAGAAAACTATTTGAATGGACCACTATCTAATATCTAATAATCCTTAAAAGATGAAAAGATAAGTAACTACATCGATCCTATCCTCGACTACCTGAGGGTATGTATCACCTGAAATCCTTGCTGGTCACTGCCTCTGAAACATGTTTAACACTCTTCAGCAATTCACAACCACATCTAGAACTGTCAGTTCTAAAAACATCCAAATGTTGAGTGGTGTATATAGTAAACAATATAGAGATGTTATCTTCGTACCTTCCTCTATACTAAATCCTGGTCACTGTGTTGATCATTATTCTAATCCTACAAAGTAATCTTGGTTGGATACCTATTTAGAGTCATCTTGAAAGATAACAAGACCTACCATTCTGAAAAGTGTATACCTGTAGAGGTGAATAAAGAAGTAAATGGAAAACACAATCCATTACAATATTATTCATGTACAAAAATTTTAACTTAAATAAATTTCTTACTGTACTGAGTCAAATTGATGGGGATAAGAGTCCTAGTGTGTTGATATATCGGCTCGGACACAAACACTAGAGTCCCTAGTATGATGGAAAAACTGGAATTGCTAGACAATATTTCCCCAAACCAGTCACACTTCCTCCAATCCTATTTTAGAACCAATGATATGATACCAATATTTCAAAACATGACCCACCATGGTCCAACCTACGACTACCTCAATCCCACCTCTAATAGTCCAATATCCCAAGACCAATATAGAGTAGAAAACCCACAAAAATGAGAGACAATAGTATAATTTACCTATACACACACACAGACATCTCTAATCCCACATAATTTTAATTAGAAAAAATAATAAATCCAAATGAATTAATACATTGAAAATCCCAAAATCAGAGTACGACATCAATTTATTGAAAGAAAAAATGGGTTGAATACACGACCAACCAAAAACTATAATTTTTCCATTGGTCTTTAAGGGAGATGACTGAAGTAAAATAATATATCATGGATTAAACCATGTTTTGGAAATATCATTCTTATCTTCATCGAATCCGCATCCTCTAGGGACATCATCAAAAGGGACATCATTTGTATAAGACATGCCATGTGCGAGAAGATCCCTTTCAGGGGTTAGTATAACAATACCTATTAGGACACCCCAAAAACAAAAAACACAATTCACCATGTATATTCATATAAATACAAGGATATTAAAATAAATTTAAGTATTAAATGCCCAGATATACTGAAAATAGAATCCATACCGCAAGGAGGACAAAGCCAAATGATATCCAAATGATTTTTCTTGAAGCGAATATTAATCTAGGAGAACCCACTCCCCAAGTGATGCAATCATCAACGACTCCCATATATGAATTCTAGATTATTTTTCCCTACACATGAAATCTCATTGGTCTAAGAATATGTTAATACTATTATAGAATGTCACACTTAAGAATATTGGGGGCACCATGAATCCTTTAGGGATCATCCCATTACGTATGGGATCGTATGCCAATCCCACCATCAAAATGGATTGGGAAAACCCCTCTGACGCCCATATCACCAGGTTCCATATGGGAAGATTAATAAACCTCAATTTCGTATTATTCTCCTTTGATCCATCTACCTTCATTGTCAATTCTCAAACCACAACTCCATTTTGTGTCATGCCCATGGTTTTGATCTGTTGTGCCAAATAACAGACGTGGAAAGATTAGATACCAATTAATGGTCTATGTATTGGCCAACTAAAGTATTAATGATGATCCAATGAAGAAATAGGATATAAATTAATCATCAATAAAACTTGTGGAATGAACCTTCTCCATTTATGGTTTGGTCTTGATTCATTGTTGTATAAGAAGAAGGATATAGATGGATAAATCTCAATGAAAAAATAAAAAATTCCTTCAATTTAGTTATACGGACGATGCACATACCAATTTTTTTCATTGAATTTATCTACATTCATCCCGGTTTAGGAATCATGTTTGAAAAAATTATTCAAACATCCAACCTGCAGTTTCAAATGATTGTTGATGAATAGTGATTGTGTTTACATTTTCTGATGAGATTCATAAAGCCTATTGATGTAATGTTACTTGATCTGGTTCAGATCTTCCATTATTTACTAATAAAGCACACTAGTGCTTATATATATCTCCAAGGATTGAGCATCCAACCCTATGGAATCGATAAAATTAGATATTTATAAACAAAACAAGTTTTGCGTCAAATAAAATAAATTATATCTTTTAAGTTATTTATTTTGTTAGTTCGGTACCCAAAAAGACTTTTCATTAAATGGACCATTCTAAAAAAAGTTATATCGCATCTAGTGTAAAAACCATGTTCTAAACTCAATAGTTACCTTAGATTTTTGATCGAGTTAACTATACAAGAGTTATTCAAAAATATTTTAAAACATTCCTTCTTGTTCTATTAAATATAAATAATATATTTTAAAATTTTATATTAACCACACTAGGACTCATAATATCATGTCATATCAGCATGTGGTCTTGAAAAAAATCAATAAAATATTCAAAAATAATACTTGGAAAATCCATGAAATTACACAATTAGGGATTCATGATCCACTATTTTATAAGAAACAGGTTGTAATTCTTGATCTACCATGATAAAACAAATTTGTAGTGATACCTGATAGACTTTAATATATTGGTCTCATTAGTTATCCCAGAAATATGATGTTTTTTATGTGCCTAATCATATTCCTCACTCTTATGATATGTTTCTATGATTATGATTTGAACTCTGGTTTAATGATTTAATGTTTGATTATTTTACGATCTTGTGACATTAAAATATTTTATTTGATGGCTCGTGATTATGATCTATGAATTCTTTTTGTATAATTTTATTATCTTGTGTTCATGTTCTAAAATAGTTATTCTCATGTTATAATTACCAATGATCTTCGATTTACATATACTATGTTTAAAATAGTGAGCGTTAGACCCATTTTTTTATTCTGATGATATGAATAAACGATTTATATTTCTTATGTCTATAAAGGGTATTAAATATGAGGATCTTATTAGGAGATGATGTTAATTTTTATGCGCCATTTGTTTATATATCTATTATTTCAAATTAACTTAACCTATAAGGTTCTAGTTTTGATATTAATGAAATGAATTGATTATTCATCTCAAATTATGTCATATTTTTAAATAAAATATTTAGGTAACTTCACTTGGTACAAGACCAATTTTCATTTATTTATTCAAACTCAGATGATAAATAAATAAGATTCCTATGAAAAAATCCTGATAAAAAGAGAACATCCTATGTTATAGTATTGAATGGACAATATTATTTCTAGAAAACAAATCCTTATCATTATTCTAGAATGTAGATGTGTTAATAGAAATGATGCACCTACTTATAAAAATTATGATTGAGGTTGATTATGTTTTAACATGATTATCACTAATGCATGATAAGTGTGCCCAAAATTGCACACCTAGATAGAAACTCTTAGGTGATATTATTTTGTTAATTTACATTTTCTATCTGAATCATTTCAATGGATTGGAATAGATGATTACCATAGATAACCTAAATTAAACCTATTGTGTTATAGATTGAAAATAAGGTTTCAATATTTAGACAACCTATTATTTTTTTGATGATTATATGGTTTATCACTATGATTTTTTGTTACTCAAAATACGATTTTTGGTTTTATTCAATCGATGGAAGTAAATGTAATCATGTAAAAAGTGAATAATATGAATAATAAAATGTTTTTCTTATAAGAAACTGAATA
Source organism: Viscum album (assembly GCA_963277665.1). Lineage (NCBI taxonomy): Eukaryota > Viridiplantae > Streptophyta > Magnoliopsida > Santalales > Viscaceae > Viscum > Viscum album. Next base: position 1,200,911,419 of record OY728131.1, read on the forward strand.
AAAAGGGAAATTTTATGTTAAACCTTTGAATAATACAAAATTATATATCTAGATATATGATAAGAAATATGGACATTGCATAGTATTTGAATGAACCAAACAGTTAAAATTTGAGTTTTATGATGAAAATAGATGAATGAGGATTAATCATTATATATGTTAAGAATTCGGGAATAAAAACCAAGAAAATTTTTCAATGGAATGAGTATATATATTATTTGTGAAAATTTTCAGAAATCAAGTAATTTTTGATGTGAAATGAATATTTTGATGAAGGATTATAATGTATATGATAGGGTATCATATATAGTTTAATGTTTTGTTTTTCAAGAACATGGGAATTTTTCAAGTCAAAAACATAATATAAGGGACTACTACTTTACCAAGGAAGCCTTATTTTCTGCCAATTATTGATGTGGAAGGATTGAAGTTTTGATATATTGAAATTAAAGAATTTGGTTGTAAAATTATTTTAAAATTATATTATTATTATATGAATCGTGAAATTTTAAATTATTAATCTATAATATATTATCTATATGTATATGAATGAATATATTGAATGGAATAGTTAATATAGATAATAGATTAAGTAATACAGTTTATTTTTGGAAATCTCATGATTGTGGGATAGATAACCCAAATAATGTTATTGATGTTGAGGTAATATTGTTTAGTTGAGAAAAATATATTATAGATACTAATAAAGAACACTGAATATAATTTTTGACTATTTAATTGAATATTGATATGATGAAAATATTTTTTATAATATCTTTGATGATGTTTTATATATTTTTGGATTTATGGAATATTTTCAGCAATCAATGATTATATTTAATGAATAATAATAAAGTTTACTATTCGAAAAAATTAACATTTTATTATTGTTTTATGGAGGTTTACTTATTTTATGAAATGTATTATCATATTTTAATATAATATATGATCATGGCATTCTTGTTTTTGTTTTGTGTCTTTGTGTACTATGTTATGTTGCTTTAGGGTTATATTTAAGTTCACATTGGATGTTTAGTGTTGTTTTAAAAAAAATTGGGTTTCAAATTTAGTCATTCATATATTGGAGGATGATTATTGTTAGATAATTATTGAATGATTTAAGAAAAACATTGGTGTTATTATTATAGTTTTAGGTATTAATGTATTATATCATCACATTGTGAATTAACCATATCGTGTATCCTATTATAACCATATTGGTTTGGTGAATACATGGAGATAGTACGAAATGATTTTTATTATTTAAAAGATTTTATGATTTATTAAAATATAATTTTATTTTTTAGGTATGAAATTTTCAATTGGAATATTCATTTCATTAAGTAAGAGATGAAGTGAAAATAAATCAATGAACAACCAAAGGGATAAATCATATTTTTGAAATTTAAAGAAATAAAGTTGTTATATTTTCCATGTTTTTATACATTTATAGTAAAATAATATTTCCAATTTAATAAATAGTTTCTGAAATTAATATTTACTTCTTCTAGATTCATTTCTGATGAAATTATGGTCTATTGTCATGTCCCTCATTTATGGTTTTTTGTCATTTAAATTCACATGACTGTGTTCTCTATATGAACTATTAGTCACTTTATATTATTTTTCTCGTCCCTGCCTATATATAAACATCATCCCAACATCCTTGTTTCTTAACAAACTTATTATGTGTTATTTATCTAACTTTTTTCCCACTAATAAATTTTAAAGGATGTTTCTTAACCCTTGTATGATATAGCCTTTCCACAAAAAAATCAATTATTAAAATTTTGATGACTGAGTTAAAATTGAGATGGAGAAATTTATTTAATGGTAGAGAATTTATCATCTATAAATTATAGTTTGAAAGAATAATAATCTTTATAGACTTCATAACAAGAAACAGCAAACATTATGAGAAATACCATATACAATAAAATATTACCATTTTAGTGTAATAGTTATAATCAATCCCTTGAATTGGTGGGAATGAATACGACTAACCTCATTATGAATTGTATTTTTAATGGTGTTATTCAACAGTTTATTTTGAATTTTTTTTTCTAAATAATATACTTATTTTTAGGGAGGTAATTTTATTCTTCAAAAAATATTCTTCAAAAAAGTGTAAGTTGTTGATTTTGTGGGTAAATATTTTGATCAATTTAAAAACTCAAGGAAATTTTATTTTATAAAAAAGAAATAATTTTTTATTCTCGTATTCAAAGACTATCCTCAGATGATAATTTTTAAATTTTTTGAAATGATTAATGTTTTAGTGAATAGTAAAACATACATATTTTATAGAGAACTGCCTTTTAAAATAAATTATTTACAAAGTCACATATTGCACTGAATTAATATTTAAATATTATTATATCCTAATTATTAATTATAATTCAATTATATTAATTGGAATTAATATTATTCATAATATTTGTATTCAAAAAAATATGTACATAAAAAAAGATTTAGGGAACCCATAATTCTTTCATGTTTTCAATATTTATTTGAAATGTAATTTAATTCACTTATACACTGTGATTCTAAAAAATTGGATTCTAAATTTATAATTATAATATAAAATTTTAGGAAATATTCTAGCTTTATTTTTTATCATTATGAATAATAAATTTGGAAAATATTTTTCATCTCGGTGACGATATATAGGGTAATTAAGATTACAAATTATGTTATATTGATTTAAAAAAATTACAATATTTAATTTATTTCTATTGGGTGATATTGGTTTGACTATAATCATTAAGAATTTTATAATATGGAAACCCTCTGCAAAATTTCATTGCAAATGACCTTCATAAAATTGTAAGTAAATAATAAACACAAAATGTCACTCAAGATATATTAAAATTTATTATAATTTTTCATGGGGATATAAATGGGATATATTCCATTATAAATAATTCACTAAATATAAATTATTATTTTTTCATGGTAATTTAATTTTATTTTTTAATGATGTAATAGTTAACCTAAAATCGTACTCAATGCTAATATAGTATTTGCACAATTAGTAGTGAACTCGCCAAAATTATTTTATAAGCATAAAAAGTAATAATTTATGGTTGAAATAGTTTTTTACTAATTTTTTATAAATATAATTTAATTGGGATCTATTATAATAGTATATAAAGACTACTTTTTTTTGAAAATAAACTATGTCAATAGTCTTAAAAATAACATTAATGGTATGTCCAGTTCAATAGTTTTTTATAAATTGAATTGAAATTCATATAAATCAGGAATTAAACCAATTTAATTGGATATGATAAATAATACTAATCATTTTTAACTTATGGGTCACTTTCCCAAATTTTGTAACATTTTTCACCTGAAGCAGTAAAACCTTTTGTTATCATAGTGATCATGTAAAGTGTTAAGAAGGTGCTAAAATATAGTAGATAAGTGCATAAAAAATACATAAACATGTGAAAATATTTATTTTAAATTACTTATACTTATATATTAATTTTATATTTAAATTATATAATTTTTGAGAAACATGAAAATGAAAATTAATTTATATTATTTTATTACTTTTAAAAATTCCAAATCCTCACACTCTTCTCTTATATGAGGTCACAAAATATATTCTATTCCTCACACTCCATGATCCACTTATCTTATCAAAAATATATTATTAAACAATTTAGATAAATTATATAGGTTATGGTGTTCTTAAAAGTGAATCCCAACTGTTATTAATGATAGACTCAAAGGAGGTTTTTCAATGTGGAGGTAATTTTATTAATTGAGTTTTCATGTTCTACATCATCATCTAACTCATCCAATTACATAATAACCAATAATATATAATATCATCAGTATATCCCATATAATGAAATTCAATATTTTTAATTTTAAGACATTAATAATCTACATTATCAATCAAATGGTAAATAAAATTATTTCTCGTGCGTATGTGCAAACTACCACCACTATGACGTGATATGATTCATTTTCATTCACCACCACTCATGGATGTTTATAATGATGAATTTAATTAAAATATATAATATTTATCATATTATTATAGTTTAATTATGGGAAATTATTATTAACCGTTCTTTCAGTCCAGATATACAAAGATGTAAATTACACTTTTTGTGCATATGAAGTACATAATCCATGAAGTAAGTAATTAATTATACACAACAATTTAATGTATATATTCATAAAATTGTATATAATGATTAAATTTTATACTCATGACATGATTAAAAATATAGAGATGACGGAACCATTATCAATGTATAGGGACTAGGGCTTGGGAAATAAACCATGCATGATAAAAGAAAAAATTATCATGCAGTAAAATTATGTTTATAATTAATTCTAGATAAACCAATGATAATATATTATAAGTTATTAATATATGGTATGATATATATGACTTTGTTTCTTAATCAATATTATAATAATTTTAAATTTATTATACATGATTTTTGAGTGATTATAAATAAATTCATATGTGAGGCAAGAGTTTCTGATCTCAATTTCTATTTCTATAAGACATATTCCATATTCACCACTTGTTTCATTCATGTGTTGTATATAAGACCCCATAATGTATTTCATGATCAAAAACATTAAATTAATAGGGTTATGAAATTAATTAATATTTTCTATCTTTATTGAGGTTTTGATTCAGAGGTTATTAATGTCATTAATGATTATATAACAATATTATTTATTTTTGGGATTATGTGTGAAAAAATTAATCTGCTGGGATTTTTATAGATCTTATCCATTAATCCCCAAATATTTTTTTTCTCTAATGGGTATTACTTGAATTTTCATGTATTATTTACATTTATATATCATTGGTAATTAAATTGAACCATAAAATCATTGTAATGAAGTTCCAACCTTATTTCATGTTTAGTCAAACAAAAAATTTGCTTCCATGTTAATTCCCTTGAAAAATATTTATGAATGTTTTTCTCTATAATTTAAATGTTATAAAAAGATCATTTCTGCTACATGTTACATTATTTACAATTTTTCAAAAAATAACTTTCAAAATGTTTGTTGAAAAAGTAATTTTTACTTCTTACAATTCTCTAAAATGAATGTTTTCTTTTAACATTTATGGAATGAATAAATATTCCTATCATTGTCACTATTCATTTAGTTGAAGATACACTATTTATTTCCAAATAAAAGGGTTTTATCAATATATTTATAATTTTAAGGTGAGATGTTATAAAAGGAAACATATATATTTTTTAATTCATTCAAAGAAAATTTTCAATGAGAATGTAATATTATTTTCCATATGAAATTTTATAGTTCTCTTTTAAAGTAATTTTTCATCTTTTATAAAATACATTAACGTTGTTAATGTGTTATTAGGGATACGATACAGTGAAACCATACATATTATTTTCTTATGTAGTTTTTTATTATGAAGATGTCATGTTCACACAAAAGTTTTATTTTCCACTGGTTATAAATTGATGAAATAATGAGTGTTTTATAATTTTGGGCTTTAAAATAATTGAATTATTATTATATGATAGTTGGATTTGTTATAGACCTCCAATGCATTGGGTATTTTCTTATATCCCATGATATAATTATAACCAACCTGTATATGTGCCCGATCCACAATGAGAATCAAATTGGGATGGTTGATCAACATTGATATTTGAAATAGGTACGGATGCATGATCTGTTATTATATAAGAAATAAGTTGTGAATTATGATTCTCTATAATATGGAAAAAAATTTGAAGTCTGATCCTCTCTGATTCCATGGTATCTGTTGAAATCCATGAATAATAATACAGTTTTTATGTAGATGATGTTATAAAAATCATATCACATATAGATATTATAATTAAATATTATATATCATAATTTATTTTTGGAAGATTTAAAAATCTTGTGTCTTAATAAGGTTTAATTTAGTAACTTTTTATTAAAATCTATGAATCATTTGGTATGATTTTATTATATTATGATCATGTTATCACATAATTATGCCACTGGTATGATTTCATTATAGTGGTGCTCTAGATAGTGTCCAAAAAAGATGGCATTTTCTCTATTTATAGTGTTTCTATATGGTTACACCATGTAAAGAAATACATTTATTGAAGAATCTTTATTTATATTTGGTATGATTAAAATTTATATAATGGTTTATTAGATGTGTTTATATTTTCCCTTGGTATTGTATATTACAATGTTATATGAGATTATTTTGCTTATATTTTGGTGCATGCGAGATATTGTTTTAAAATGTTACATTTAGTTTAACTAATGATTATGGTATCCCTTATAAGAATATGATTGTCAAATCATATTATTTAAATATAATTTTTATTCATCATAGAATTAGTCTTTTAAATATTTATCAAGTATTGAGAAAATTTAGGTTTTAGAAATAGTGATGAATTTTGAAATGGATGTGGAGTGATTTGTGTTTTCATGGAAAATGGAAAATATATTTTCTAAAAGTATTTAAAAATCCATAAAATGTTTTCAATCTAAATAGTGGTGTATACAGATCAGGGAGGATGATTTTTGATAATTTTATGCCTACACCTATAATTTTAATGTTCTACCAAGTCTGTAATGAACATCATTGTTTACCATTGATATATTGGTTTAGGATTAGTATAGATTTAAATTGAAATTGTCCACATTATGTAGGGATAAATGTGGAAGTGTTTTTTTACCTAGTTCTAATTTTTGTAATCATCTTTGAATTAAACTCTTCAGTTATTTGGAATTGCATTCATTCTAATGTTTTTATTGTTGAGAGTTATTTGTTAAGCTCATTGACAGAAATATTATTATTTGAGATCTCTATTTATTCAACATATACACTACTTTTTTCATTTAATTTTTAAAATTTTAAATTTTATTATGTGTCACTCCAATGTATGTAATATTCATGCTATATTTTTAGGAGGAAGTATTTTTCTCATCATCTAATAATCAAGTGAACCTAATTTCACAGAGTTTTCAATTGATTATCATACAATAGTATGTATCCTCTAGATATCAAGATTTCTACTTCGGCCATAACACAAGTTGTATTTTTCTCTATTAGCAAGTTGAATCTCTATGATTCTTGAGAAAATGTTATAAAAGACTGGATTATTAAGAGGTTCTTAGTAGTAGAGTTGTACTTATTTTATGTGGGGTCAGTTATATAAGATATTAGATGGTCATAACTGGGTAGGTAGATCACAAGTGGGTGCTTTATCACCATATCCTCATGATTTATCAAGAGTTACTATGGTGTTTTCAGATATTGGTGACTCAAATTTTAGCTTTTTAATTTAATGTCTTTGAGATTCTTAAATTTATTTTTTGTGTTTTTGTTTATATTGTTGATTTTTGGGATGTATTTTTATAATTTATATGGTTGAAATTGTATTCTAGGAATGAATCAAGGATTATTGTGTTATTTTTAATGTTTTGGAGAACCATTCACATTATATGAAAATATATTTATATAAAATTCTAGTGATTTTTTAACAGTTAGGGAATAGTTAACCAGGCCATGAATTTATTCCATGAATAATTTTTAGTTCTATACATTTTTAATTTTAACACATTAGGTTTTGAGTAGTTTCTTCCTCCTTACAATTGGCATGTAATGAATTTATGTGTTTATTATTGATAGTTAATGATTTTTTTTATTTTATTTGTATTTATATAATAAAAAGTGGGTATTTTTTTAATAAAATGATAAAATTTATGAATATTGGTAGTTTATACATTGTTTTATAAATTTTTATTTGAATTTTTGTACGAGATATAATTATATTATTTTTAAAAATGATAACCTGTATATATATTAGATTATATGTAAATTTATACTATGCTTTTGGATGTATATTAAATTTTCATATGAACATGGGGATTTAAGAAGACAAAAATTATTTTCAAAATAAATTGTAAATGAAATCCATTAGTTTTTTATTGTTATTATTTTTTAAATTTGATATTTATTCATGGATTCTTCTTTTATTCTTATATATCTTAGATCAAGGTATGTATTCATTATTTTTTGTTTATTTCATTTAGAGTAATCCCCCACCATTGATTTTGGACACTAAATATTGATCATTAGGAGTTTTACCACATATAGAACCTCTGATGCATCATTTATTGACTAATTTAAACATTATTCATCCTCTAGACATTGATAATAGTGTTTATCCTTTTACTACTATGATTTAAAAATTCAATTGAGAATTCTATAATCATAGGCATTCTAATTTAGATTGGATTCCATATTTTATAAGAATTGAAGAAACATTATCATATATTGAGGATATTCTCCTTCATTTTTATTTTTATGAAACACATATACATAAATTTGATTCCACTATCCTGGAAGGTTGTATTTGGATTTGATAGAAGTCCATTATATGGATGATATCACAGAATGAACTAACATGGGATGGTATTAAATCTTTATTGATCAAGAGAAGCATCCATAATACACTGAAAGTACTGAATCAATTGGTTTTATTTTACAAAATGTATGGAAACTCATTTTTGTTCTATCATTATTATCATTTTTTCTCAAATAATTTCATATATCCATGGCTTGGCCTTAGAGGATTCAATGAATTATCAATATTTTGGAATAGGCATTCAAATAGACATATTATCATTTATGTAACTCTATGTCCCTAAGATCTATAAATAAGTGGTGGTACATTTTATTATAATACAATCTATTTTTTCAAGAATGCTAGATAAAATTGATGTTTTTTAAATTTCATGAAGGATTTAATGAAGGTCCAGTAGATGATATGTGAAGAGAGCTAAGTTGAACGCGATCAATGGAAGTATCAAAATACCAATATAATTTTCCATTTCATATTTTTTTTTGAGTAATCACCTAATTCTCCATCAATTTAGATATTCAATATTGAGAAAGACATCATGTTTGTAGATTACAAATTTTACTCATATTGGCAGTTTTATGATGAAGCAATAGTGGATTTATATTTATGTTTCATTCTAATATTGGTGGACCCATATCTTATTCTTGATTACATCCCTAGGTTCAACCTAATGAACCTAAAATCAATTAAGGTACCATCTAAGTTATTTTTTCAGTATTATTTTTGTTTTTTGTTTTTCAATATATGTGGAATTTTTTTGTGGTGAAGCATATGTATTTTAAATAATATGTTAAGGATAGAAATGAATGGTGTTTAATTATGAATCACTTGATGGTATATATAGGTGTTTGATAATTTATATCATAGCATTAAGTCATTGGTATTTTTTAGTATTATGATATTCTATATTGTCTGAATGATCAAGATCGATGAGAGTTAGAAATATGCTGGGAAGATGGCAATAGAAGAATCTATTGGTATTTTAATTTTGGTATGACTCATTATCTTGATTAACATAATCCAAAGTTTTTATTTGTTAGGAAGAACATTTTTCATTCCTTACTAGACCAATCTATATGGATGTTATTTTTCTTTATAACCTTGGATTTTGTTAAATTTGGTCATTGGGATATAGAGTAAACCATTTTTGGTGCCCACATTTTTTATTTCTAGGATGGGGTACACATTTTTTTGAGTAATTGTTAAATAAGTTCACCGTTTTACATTCTAGAGTCTATAATTTGTAGTATTCTCCAGAAACTCTATGATTGGTTTCTTCTATATCATGGATTTAGGTGCGAGTGTAATGCCTAATTAATTTTTTAATGGTTATGCTTTGGGTTTTCATTGGTTTTCATGGATGGATCGTAACATTTTCTTCTAGAGACATATCTATAAAAATATTTGGATGCTTAAGACTCCCCATATTAACATATTCTTATTTAACATTACATGTGACTAAAAATATTTGTTGTGGGGAAGTTGAACACCTCAAAGTATAATTTATATATTAATTTCCTTATTTATTTTTTTATACATTAATTTTGGCACCTTTTGTAGGGGTTTTTTAGAAAACATAATATTATACATATGAGGTGGTTAGATATTTTTATTAGAAACCATTTAGGATCCATGAATTTGTGTATATAGATTTAATGGATCAATTTCATAGGGTTAGTGCATGGGTTTCCAAATAGTATTCTTATGTCATGTGATATTCCCATGTTGATCTAGTAACGCTAAAAAGGTTGTTCAATGGTTGTGTAAACAATAGATCCAAACCACTAAACCAACTGAGATAATTAAAAGTTATAAATTACCATTGTGACCCAATTAAATTTTAACTGCACAACCCACCATTCGTCGCCCATTTGGATTTCATTCCCTATAGAAAATCCATTGATTGTTTTTTCCTATCCCATTTGTAATTTCCATGTGATATATATATTATTTATGATTAAATATTTATCTAATATAACTCCATCATCCGTTAAATCCACTATTTTTTTCTTCCTCATTCATTTTTGGGAATGAAGAGGTCTTTAAGATCTTGGTGTTCATAAATGATTAATATTTAAATGGGTATTTTATTTTTGTAGTTTTTGTGGATCATTAAGGGAACTATTAACATTATTAAGGCTTATTTAAGATGTCATTTAAAAAAACTAGATTGAGGTGTGTTACCATTTCCTATGCCTTTAAATATTGAATCAAAATTTCATATATTGTTTTAAAAGGTTTTAGGGTACAAAAACTATTAAATTCTGTATAGTTTCTCATTTTTAACAATAATAAGATTTTTATTTCAAATAACATGTAAATAGATATGATTTTTCAATTGGTTTTAATGTATTATTTTTTTGGAAGTAATATTCATTCAAAAGGTCTATTTAAATTCCCATTTCTCTCTTTGAATTTAACATGTTAATTTAAAAATATTATTTACTCCATCAACGGGATTCTATAAAAGTCTTCTATAATAGGGAAGGTAAATAATATTCATAAAATGGTGTTTGATATACATGAATGATTTATATTTTATGATTTTTGTGTTATATAGTTTTCAAAAGAGTTTTCTTAACCTGTTTTACTAAATGATATCTCATAGGCCCAATTAGAAGCTTCTAAGAATGGTGTCCAATTATCATAAAAAATTCAAGAATTCTATTTGTTTTGTATAAATGAAATAATAAAATTTTTATTTTGGTTTAATATTGATGGAAAAACTATAGATTAAAATTTTCATTGTTTTACTGTTCTTAAAGAATCATATTATTTATTAGAATGGTTTTCAGATGAAATGTTGAGATCTATTTTTAATGATGTGTTTATTTTCAATATGATAATTCGTTTTAACAAAAATAATTATATGTCAATATAGGTAATTGGTATCAATAATGGAAATTAAGAAACAAATTATATAAAAATTTACAATCACGCACTGGCTAGTGGCATTAAAGATAGATTTTCTTGTTCATAGTTTGATTCTTATCTTTTAGTTCAGGTAGGGAATAAATGGGAGGAAGGGAAGTTTATCAGTATACAACCATAGCTCATTTGACATAGATATTTTTAGATGATTTAAGGTCACACCCAAGTTTCCTAGGTTCCATGACACTTAAGATTATGTATTATACACATTGAATCATGTGAAGTGTAAGATATTAATGTAAAATTTGGTTTCACTAATGATTATGATATTTTTTAAAAAATGAGACTATAAATTATTCTTCTTGAATTTAAATGTTTAATATTATATGAAGTGATTTTTTAATGATTTATTTTAATCATTATTAAATGTTGGTTTTATCATAAGTGATTAATTCTCAAATTGAAGTGTCATGATTTTTCATTTAATGGAAAATTTAAATATTATTTTTAAAATGTATTTCAAACAAGAATAAAGTGATTATATTTTTAAAGGTGGTGCATGGGGTGATGGGAATTTCACTAAGGGTCATTCTATGCTCATTCCTATAATAATAAAGGTCAAATCAGTCATGTTTTTATGTAATAGTTTATTTTATGGATCCTTGAGTCAATTTTATGGAGATATAAAGTAAATGTTTTATGTTTATGTACATAAATGTGAAAATGTTATTGTGTTATTTTTAATTAATTTTTTCACCATTTTTATTTCAGAATCTGTAATCATATTTTTCATGACCCATCCCCTAGGGTCAGTGCTCTAACTACCACAATCCAACCTTCCATAGGGAAGGGATTGGCACCCATAACCAAAAAGGTGTATCCCTATAACAAGATGGTATTGACTTTAAATCTGTACAAACACACAAACCCAGAACACAATAAGATATAACCACGAAGTAAAATGATATAGTAAAAAGTGGATTGAACATAATGTGGACCGAATTCAAGCCCAACTGATAAGTACAGGTATAATTGAAAAGGTAAAAATAGCTCATAGACCATCCACTAAGGATACTACTTGAAGGGTTGGTATAAACCATCTTTGGAGCACTCCACATCAGCCTGTCTCCTCCCTGTTCCATCTAGACCTGGATCTAGCAAGTCTTAGCCCAGCTGCTCGTCATCTGCACAAGACACCACAAGGTGCCGGCGAAGCCCGTTCAGGGGTGAGTATCACAATACTCAGTAGGGATCATAAGACCCCCAAACGTCTCCCAGAGTTACAAATAGAAAAAACCACAAAGCAAGACATCGATCAGAAAACACAAATCAATAGTTAGCTCACAACAGATATACAACTCAATGATTAAGAATATAGATGATTAGTTCTAAGCTATATCATCTTATTCCATCTATAAGTTACACAACTAATCGACAAGAAGTTTTTCAATTATCAATATTTTCATGGATGTGAGTCATTTTTCCATGGTGGGCCACTGTAAGGAAGTTCCTCATCAGGTCACACTACTGTTGATCCACTCAAGGTCGCTAGATATTGATCCACACAGGTTCGCTAGAATGCAGAACCACATAGGGTTGTGATTATGTTGATCCACAAAGGGTCTCCATGATGCTAATCCACATAGGGTATCTATGTTGCTGATATAGAAAGGGTTTCTAAATTCCGATCCATATAGGGTTACTAGAACAGAGGTATGTATGAGTAGATGCACATCTAGATCATCCCACTCTACAGTTTCTATTGTTGACCCGCATTGGTGGCTCTTCTTCATCATGTCACTACAAGCCACTGGATTTCCTCTCATAACACGCTTGATTCTGGGAGAACAGCTCCTCAATACATTGGTTGTATTTGAACCAGTACAAAGTCCCATAAAATGTATACCCAACAGAACAACCCATCATAGGGGTTCCAAAGTGATATACAATGCGTTGTTCGGACACCCGGTCTGTGATATATAACACTTCTGTAAAAAGGACCTGGTTGGATTCAGATCTAATCCAACCAATGTCGCATGTAAAACTCTATAAAAACATACTTTGAGTATCTTTAAAGGATCGCCTGGTCATAAGGGCCCTTATTCCATAGATGGTGCATCAATCAGACACTCGGTCTATTAATTACATCCCTTTTCTTGAAATCAGAGTGATCACACCTTGGTCCATCCTGGATCGGTCAGGCCCACCAGAATATTCCAAAGGGACCACTTCACAAAAGGGATCCCAATGCAACTAACGACATGTCTAACAGACACCCTATTCGTCAGTTACGGGTGTTTCTTTATTCGAGGACCGGTTTGATATGGGATCGATCTGAATCGTTCAGACCGGCATGGCCCAATGGGTTTCAATGACTACCTAACCCTACCTAGGTCCAACCCATTAGGGGTCAGACCAGTTCACTAGGTTCGGCCCATCGTGGTCAGTCTGCTTTAGTTCGCAGGCCCAGGCTACAGGTGGGCCTGCATGTGGGTCCGGTCTAGCCTGTTTCCGACTCCGTCTTCCCAAAGAGGGACCATTTTTTCATAATGGCCCTGTTTTTGTAGGGTCATTTTTCAAGCCAATGGGGTGCTTCCCCACCTCAATAACGGTCGTCTGTTTGGCTGACCGAGTTCTGCCGACGCAGTATGACGTGGGACCCCGCCATTATTTCCTACTGCGGGCACTTCACGTGGCCCTTGTTCCGCACGGTCAGCTCGTTTCGGCTGCCTTCAGCCACTGTGGTGCACTTTCAGGCACCTCCTTTTAACACCCATGATTGGTTTCCATGAGTCTCTTCTGGACACCTCCGACATAGCGTGCTGACGATTTCTTCTGCGGTCATTAGACGTGCTCCAAAGTCTGTTCTTGGTGCCGTATGCACGTACGGCTCTCTTGTGCTTCCACTGTCATACTGTGACCCACTTTTTTTTATTTCCATCAACAGAGCATGACCGAAGTGGTGTAGCGTCAGATCCTTGTTCGTTTGGCCCACACCATCCGCCTTAATTTGATAGCAAGCGAAGGTAAGGTAAAACATTAATGATAACTTTTAAAAAATCCCCATACTTAGAAGAGACGTTCACTGAAGACGATTGATGGAACCTCCTTTGTCGTGGTTTTCAGTTCAAGATTCGGTTCTGCTCATCACTGCTCACTAAAACTGGTCTCATTCTACAAGTGGTTGGCGTTGTGGTACTTTTCCAGATCGTCATCTCATGGTGATGTCATGCCAACACAGCATAAATAAGAGAGGTGGAGGGTGAGTAATCCCCATGGAATTAATGGGGTTCATTTAATTAATGTTCCTTCAAAATTCCAATGGTGTGGTTACAAGAACATAGGATAGTCAATCCATTTAATTTCTTGATGTGTTGTTGTTCCCGCCACTGCCGCTCAATCGCTGGAGAAAAATAATGGAAATAAAATAACATACAAGGTTATTATATTAATCTTTCCAATGTTCGAAAAATTAAAATTTTCACCCGACCTACTGTGGCCGATGTGAAGACCCCCTTCAGCGAATATCAGTGTTGTAGATTAAATAGTGCCCTTAGATTTTCCATATGAGCACCAGTTCAAAATATAGAAAATACTACCTACACATTTACTAAACGTACCATAAAAAAATCAGAAAATCATTCCAGGCAGACCAAGCCTCAGAATCAGGCGCCATCAATTTTCATAGACTCGTAATAATTCCATATAATTAACAAAAAAATTACATGGAAAATCCAGGTATTATATTCTCCCCACATTAGGTCTTTTCTTCCCTAAAAGATACGACATAGACTAATGAAACAAATGGGGGTACTGTGCGTGAATATGTGCCTCCCACTCTCATGTTCCCTCCTAGGGGTCCATGTGCTACCAGCTAACGTGCACCATATGTATCGATAATCCATGAAACACCTGCTATTTTCGATCCTCAATCTCTACTAGAACCTCCGTAAAAGTCACGATATCATCAATGTCCAGCTCACCCCAGTCAACAACAATTGATGGATCATGCACATACTTCCTCAGATATGACACGTGGAAAACGTCATGCACCCGATGCATCCTTGGGGGATGAGCCAGGAAATATGCCACCTCTCCAACTCATTTGAGAACCTGAAAGAGACAGATGAACCTCAGATATCGCTTGTTGCCCTATCCAAATATCTGCAAACCTTGTCATGGTGAGACCCATAGGAAGACACAATCTCCCTCCTGAAACTCCAAAGGTCCTTGTCTCTTATTAGGATAAGACTTATGTCATCTCTGTGTAGTATTAATCTGGTCCTAAATGATCTGCACCTTCTTAGT
This sequence comes from Viscum album, assembly GCA_963277665.1. Classification (NCBI taxonomy): domain Eukaryota; kingdom Viridiplantae; phylum Streptophyta; class Magnoliopsida; order Santalales; family Viscaceae; genus Viscum; species Viscum album. The sequence continues at coordinate 1,200,926,997 of OY728131.1, forward strand.
GGTTGCGTGTACCAACTATGGACCCATAAGTGCTGACTCCCCTTGATCTATCCAGTATAGTGGGGATCTGCATGGTCATCTATACAATGCCTCAAATAGTGTCATACCGATTGTGTAGTGGTAGCTATTGTTGTACACGAACCCCATCAATGGATTTTGATCCTCCCAACTGCGGCCAAAATCTTGGATGCAAGCCTGAATCAAGTCCTCCAATATCTGAATGGTCCAGTCTGTATGACTATCTCTTTATAGATGAAATGTGATGCTCAAATGTATCTGAGTCCTAAATGCCTCCTACAATCCATTCCACAACTGGTATGTAAAACATGTGTCATTATTAGAGATGATTTCCGATGGCACCACATGGATTCATACAATCTCTTGTATGTTGATGTGTCACAATCCCTCTAATGATCCTTGGTCATGGATGGGTAGAAAGTGGGCCAACTTGGTGAGTCGGTCAACGATCACCTAGATAGAATCATGTACCCTGGACATCTATGGTACTTGTATCAAAATGTCCATGGATATACCATCCCACTTCCAATTTGGTACCTATAGTGGCTACTCTAAGCTTGCTAGAACATGATGCTCGACCATCACTTACTGAAAAGTGAGGAATCGTGAAATAAACTCTACCACTGCCTTCTTCATCGCTGACCACCAGTGTTGACTCCGGAGGTCCCAGTACATCTTCTCCACACTAGGATTTAACTCAGGAGGGGATATAAGGAACTCCCAAAAAATATTCTCCCATAGCACAACTAGTACCACGATAAGTCCTCTAAAGAGGATGACATGCTCCCCACCTTCATAAAATCTACAAAGTGATTGTCTTGAGGATATCTGAACATGTATATCATCGCAGTCAATGTCCCCAAGTTGTTCCTCCCGAACTCAAAAAAGAAGTGGGGGAGTTACAATCATAGACTAAAGGTAAGATGCTCCATCTCTATCCACAAACGATATCTGAAACATAGCATGGTTTTTTGTCTCCTCACTCTGAAACTGTAGACGAGACCTCATGTTGAGTGCATCGGCAACGACGTTCCCACTCTTAAGAGTATATAATATCTCAAATTCATTGTCCTAGAGGAAATCTATCCATCTTCATTGTCTCGGGTTCAGGTCATTCTATGAAAATATATACCTGAGACTCGTGTGATGAGTGTAGAATATAAAATTTTCACCCATCAAGTAGTGTTTCCAAATCTTCAAGGCGAAGAGCACTGCTATTAACTCCAGTTCATGGGTAGTGTAGTTATGTTCATGCTATCTAAGATTTCATAAACCATAAGTGATCATACCTTGCTCCTACATCAGGACATATCCAAGTCTTGTCCCTGACACATCACAATAGACTACATACCTAACACCCTCTTCTTGTATCCTCAAGATGGGGGAACACATCAGTCAAAACCTCAGCTCATGAAAACTATATTGGTATATCTACGTCCATATGATGGGTTGTCCCTTCTCCATCAACACTAAAAAGGGTAAAAAAAACTTTGGAAACGCTAGGTACGAATCTCAGGTAGTACATAGCCTACCCTAGGAACCTTCACACATCGGTGGAAATTTTGGGTGGCTCTCAAGAAAGTATAACCTCAATAACCACAAAATACACTACAACTCCATCCTTCTAGATAATGTGTCCCAGAATGTGGACCTCCCATATCTAACACTAGAACTTCAAGACTTTAATATGAATCCGGTTCTCTTGGAGTGTATCCAATACTATTTTCATATGATATGCATGATCCTCCCCTATCGTTGAGTACACCAAGATGTCGTTGATGAAGAACACCACAAATAAATCGAGGTATGGATGAATGTCATGTACATGAGTCCCTTGAAAACTATTGAGGTTTTGGGCACACCGAATGGAATAACCGAGAACTCATAGTGGACATACTGACATCTAAAGGATATCTTTTGTACATCCTCATCTCATACCACGAGCTTATGATTGCATGATCTCAGTCCTATCTTCAAAAAACAATGAGCTACCTTCATATGATCAAAGAGATCATCAATCCTCAAAAGTGGATACTTCTTCTTATCGATCCCCAGTTTTAGGCACCGATAATCCACCCAGAGCTTCAAACTCCCATATGCATTTTTGGCGAACAAAATTGGGGTTTCCCATGGAGAAAAAAGTGTCTTATGAACCCCTCCCTCTACACTCCTCTATGTGTACTCGTAACTCACGAAGCTCCACAGGAGCCACTCGATATGCTGGTGTAGATATTGGGGTCATCTCAGGGTACATGTCAATGTAGATGTCCACCACTCTATGAGGAGGTAGTCCCAAAAACTCAACAGTGATGACATTGGCATATTGGTCCACCACTACAGGGTAGCTCAGACTCTCAACATCAACAACTCTTACAGTAAGGGTATCCAATTGATTTGTGATCAGATGCACCCACCTCCGGGTAAATCCATCCTATGATTCTAAGTATCCCTTCTCACTAGTGAAGGAAAACATGGTCCCATAATCATGTACACACTGAAATTTGCGCCAAATACAGTCAATCTGAGCATAGACTGTGGATAACCAGTCCATACCCAAGATGACGTCATAAGACCTCAGTGCTGCTACAAAAAGATCCCAGATGAAGATATCACCTCCTTGAGTAATCTCACACTACTAGAACCAGGGTTTAATTGTTGAATCTTCTCCTGTATGTGTCTCTAATGAAAAGGATTGAGCTAAATAATCTGCCGAAATCTCTGAGCTCCGAAAAAGAGCTATAGAAATTAAAGAGTTACTAGAACCTATGTCTATAAGTACTAAAAATAAGGTGGAGTAGACACATATCATACCTCGATTCATCTCTGGAGCACCGTGATCGTAGGCCTCAGTTGCCTAGAGCTGAGGCCGTCTCTTTCTAGCTTCTCCCTATTGTTGGGGTGGACCACCTAGTGGCGGTGGCAGTAAAACCTCGAATCACCTCCCACCACCTATTACATGGCCTACTCCACTACTTTTTCCACCGCCTTGTAGTCCTCCTTTCTCAAATCTCTACCTCAACCTCGAAGGTCCCTCGACTATCTGCTGATCATCAATGCAGTTGGTCGGGTAGTAATGAGCCATGTGACCCTGCCCGCAACACGTGATGCACAATCTGCTCCTCTTTTTTACTTCTCTACCTCGTGATCCTAGAACCTCCAATCCTATATCCTTGGTTCATCCACCAGAAGGTCTGTTTGGCATGGAACTTTGTGTAATTTTCCTACTTCCAGCCGCAGATAACACTGCTATATGTTTCCTGGTCGTGGGACTCACTGTCGGTGTCTACTCTGCAGGGAAACTATCCACCTAGAGTTCTCTCTCTAGCACTCCATCATGCGTCCGGGTGCTAAGAGATTCCATCAAAGCTCTGATCTCCCATAGAAGTCCTTACTCGAAGGTCCAGGCCCTGAATAAAGGGACCTGAACCATGTCAGTAGAGTAGTGTGAGAGGTCAGTGAACCTCAATGAGTACTGGACCACTATTAGGCTGCCCTGCTATAAGGGCAGTAGCTCTTAGATATGCACTGATCATAGTGTCACTGGAAGAAACTATGCCTGGAAGTGGCCCTTGAAATCTTCCCTAGTGAGGGTCTCCTCATCGTGTGTCAGGAGCGTCAGGCTCCACCATCTCTCTACTACTCCTTGGAGAAGAATAGAAGCTAGAATCACCATCTCGTCGGATGGTGTCCCAACCAGGAGAAAAACTCTAGCCAAAGCCTCTAGCGAGTCCTCAGATACCTGCGGATCTGTCTCTCCTCGGAACCCCAAATGCCTCTATCGCTAGAACTCATAAAAATGCTTAGTCAGAATGAACCAACTACTGGTGGGGCTTGGATAAATGGCTGCACAATGGGTAGTGGTGCTACTGGTACACCACATGATGGTACTATCTCCATAAGAGGGCCCTGCATCGAAGCCTTATCCCTTGGTTGGATATCATCGTTTAATCTCTCAGGAATCCTAGATAGATATCTTCATGGAGACATCCTGAAATGAAATAGGTGCGCTATGGTCAAAATGTTATACCTAGTGAGCTAACTACAATAGATAAAAAATAATACACTTCCAAAACACACGCAATCAGTGTTTTCATGAATAGAGTAGGAAATCATAATTCAGGGTCCTAGTGTATGGTTAAGTCAGCCACCGCACTAACACTGGACTCCCTAAACTAAAAACCACACTCAAAACACATAATACTATTACTCTATTAAAATATCAGATTCGGCATTCATTGATAGAACCAAATCCTCAAATACCACTTTACCACGTCCCATCCCTCGGGGCATGTGTCGTGACTACCACAAGCTCACCTTCTACAGGCTAGGGGTTGGTGACTAGCACCAAAATGGTGTATCCCAATATTCGGAAGGAATTGCCTTTAAATTTGTACCGACACACCAACCATGAACTCATAAAGAAGCAACCAAAAATTAAATTGCTATAGTAAAAAGTGTAATGAAAGTAAAGGCTCTAGAATAAAAACCCAACTGAAAAGTACAGGTACAACTGAAAAGAGAAAACAACTCCTAGATCATCCACCATGGATCCTACCTGAAGGGTATGTAAAAATTATCTCAACAACACTCCACTTCATCCCATCACCTTTGTGTACCACCTGGTCCTAGCTCTCTCAAGTCTCAGCCAATCTTCTCGACTTCTGCACAAGATCCGACAAGGTGCGAGCGAAGCCTATGTAGGGGTGAGTATAAAAATAATCAGTAGGGACCCTAAGACCCCCAAAGGACTCCCAAAGTTACAAAAGGAAAAACCAAAAAGTAAGACCTCAATCACATATAATTAAGAAATAGTCATCTCACACCATGTATATGATTTATTGATTATGAATATAGATGATTAGTCTTAAGCTATATCATCTTATTCAATTTAGAAGTCCCATAACTGGTCCACAAGAAGTTGTTCATTTATCAATCCACTATTGGACATGATTTGTAACACCTCAACCCCAGTTACCCAAAGTATATGCATTATTACATAACATTGGAATGATACAAGGAAATCATTTCCCGAAAGACCAATCATTTTAGTAGCCTTGGAAATACTAGATATATTCATAATATCAAAATTACAACTTGAAAATAAAAACAACACTAAATTATTTCATTGGAAATATCAATGCTTCTTAGATTATGCATGTATGTCACTCATAACTAACTTCTTCACATCATGGGAAAAATAAAACATAGCAAGGGGTGAGCTGAAATGATCAGTAAGGATAACAATATAGTGGAAAATTTTATAAATATGCATAAACATTTATGTCAATGTATAATTAAAACAAAATCCTTTTAAAGATGAAATTTCAGCATAATATGGCCAAAAATTGAAATAATGCCATTTAATTATTCACATTGATATTCTACTAGTCAAATAATCACATGAAATATCAATATCCACTTTAATAATGATGGAATGCATAATTCTATACTATCATAACCACATAGTCAGGGCCTTGTGCCAAGACTACAAATAAGATTTTGTCAAAGCCTTGTTCCAAGACACTAGTTTGTCTCATGAGACCTACTGATGCATCGAGGAGATATATCGGGCTCCACCCGTCAATTACTATGTACAATGCATTACTCATATGAAAATATTGAAACATAACATAAACATTCGTATTAAAACTACCATACGAAATGTCAATACTTTATCCACAAACCATGAATGGTATAAAAATAGCCCATCTACTGTCAAACATAACTCATTCAATACAATATGGAAGATTTTATTGTAATAGATTAACCTCAGACGAGAATAATGAATGATATTGACTTAGATGAAAATAATCATCAAAACTATTTGAGATAAATACCCCCCCCCCCCCTTCATGAAAACATTTAAAAGTCACACTACTTGTCAAGAAGTCGTTTTAAAAATAGATTTTTTTCAATCAAAGTCTCCTCTTCAACATTGAAACTTTTAAAAGTAATTTAAATTTGAAAACATTAATGTCTATATAAATAAATCCTTAAAACCATTTTTAAAACAAGGACATTAATGAAAAATATTTAGATGTATATATCATTAAAACATTTAAAATGATAGTTTAGTTAGTGTTTCTAACCAAAAGAGAGACACTTGAATATAAAAACTTGATTTAATAAAAACATTATAATATCATGAGAATAAAGGAAATCATGATATACTATTTGAAAGTACATTATATACACCATATAAAAGTGATTTTGTGTACAACAACAAAGAAGTCTCAATTGAATGTAAATTGAGATGAAATATCTTATAAAGACAGTATCCTTAGGTTAAGGATAAATCTACGACATAATTATGTGTGACAAATATAAATACACCCAATATGATTGTATATTCAGTTTAAGCCAATCATAGGACATTCAAACATATTCTTGTAAAAACTACACCAATGAATTCGATATTTAACTCAACAAATGGAGATTGAGTTAAAATTACTTTTATCAAGTTCATATCGATGACTTGAGAATTTATCAATGGAGTGATTATGTGTATCAAAAGTATATCCATAGAAATGGGAGTGGAAATTATTACATATGAAAATGAATATTTATTATACACATAATCTAATAGCAAAATAATCATTAAAGTATGCATAAAGCCGAATGAGTGTAAATTGAAATTTAAAATTCCCTTATCGGTTTGTAACTTACGAAACATACACCCTTGAAATAAGGATCATACAATGATGATGTAAATATCAATAAATTAATGTATATTACATAATTAATACAATCATGGGCAGTAAACACGCCACATGCAATAAATAAGTGGTGAACAATGGAAATCTCACGGAATTAAAAGTGAGATAAGAAACCCCTTACCTCAAGTCTGAATTGTCTTGTGTGTTCCTTGTTCTTCCTGAATAATAAACATAAGTTAATTTATACTTGATTAAGAAAACTTTTCTATTTTATTATTTATTTTATATCACTTATTACCTTTCTATAATAATTAGTTAATTATTTTAGTTCATATTGGATATTTTATTGGTGTTCGGAACTTGAGTCAAAAAATGAACTTGTTATAATTACAATTGGTCCATGTGGTCAAAAGTCCATTATCTCCATAATGATATAAATGATTTAGATATCATATAGATAATATATATCCAGTATATATATGTATTAATAACAGTACATAACATTTGGAGATAAGAAATGAAATGCACCTTTCCTGTAGACGGTAAGTCGTACGTACGCATGAACACTTCTTTCATTTCTATTTTTTTATTTTAATGTAATTAAAACATAATGATAAATAGGTATATTATAATTCTGGTATAATATCATATCATATATTTTTTACATAATTCAATTAACTCTATCATTTATACTTTCCATGAATGTCATGAATGAATTATATCACCTTGAGGGGGTGGTAGTCCACACTTCCTCAAATGAAATTATCGTGGTCACACATAGTGGAAAGAATATTGGTGTGTTTTAAAATGAAAATTACAGAAGCATAGAGAAAAAATAAACATAATGAACATAATATATAAAAATACAGTTCCATCACAATATCCACCATAATAGGAGGTAGGAGATAATCGAACAATCATCGTTTCGCGAGGCGTTAGTTTTCCATCCATAGAAACATTATGTTATTCACCCATTAGATGGAGGTGCGTGTAAGTGTAGCACAAATAAGTATTATAACAATATCCTTGTATAACGAAGATACTGTTTTTTTTAAAAAAATAAATGAATAAAAATAGTTCATGGGGTTGTAGAAGTAAAATAATAAAAATTAATTTAAGAGAAACTGTTACCTTTAATTTGGGTAAATCTCTTTGGTTTGAACCAAAATAACTTATTGAAGTGCCTTCTTCCTAATGTAATGCTTATATGTGGAGAAGAGGGATGTAGGGAGATTAATTGGGCAGAGGTTGGATGAGCCAAAGGGCTTGAGATCTGTGTGGAATTGGATAGAAATGGTCTCAATTTATAAGGGGGCGGAGGGGCTCTTTAAGAAAGTGTGAAAATATTGTTTTATTATATAATGATATTCGGTTTTTAAAGTTCCAAAATTCATTAAAGTTGAATATAAGTTTATTCGTGGTCGAAATAAATTCATCCAATAATAATTGGACAGGTTTTGGTTGTTATTATAATATTTATAACCTTATTTAATTAAATCATTTATTAATGAGGTAAATACTGCAACATTATTGTGTCATTAATAAATTAATTTATTTGATGTCTAAAAATTATAAAAAAAATACCATGATGTATGAAATCTTTTTATATTTACAATGAATATTTATAGTCGAAAAAATAATTATATAACACCATTTAAAAATTAATTTACCAAAAGATATTTGTTTGTGTTATTTTTGTCTTTACTTTAAATTAGTTAATATAAAGAGTCATTATCACTCTCAAGTGGCTCCATGGGGTCCCAAAATAGACCCAAAGATACCCATGGTCGGCCGTGATTCATCAAATAAGGTTAGGACATGTGTTAAGGTAATTTTGTATTATTATAATATACTTTTTAACTTTAATTACCCTATTTACCATTAACGGCGGTAAATAAAAGTTAAAAGGTATTATTAACCAAAAATTATTTTAATCTTATTAAACCAAATTTTACTTCTTGATATTAACCGTGTTTATTAGATTTTTGAAATTCAACTCACATAAGCGGTAAAATTTCATTTAGTTGTAAAAGTAACTTTTTTAACTACTACTAAGCGGTTTCACTATTCATCAAAAATTGATGTTTTTCTAAAATATACCCAAAATTCAGCTGAAGCATTATTTGATATTCCAAATTCAAAAATGATGTCTATTATTCCAAATTCAAAACATAAAATGGGCATTAATTAATGTAAAATTAATTCTTGTAGTTAAAACAATTAATGTGTTTTTAAGAAAAAATACCTATCAAAAGATTGAGACTTGTTTATGTCCAATTTCAAAGTGAAATTAAATCCAATGACCAACATTAGATTAAATGGTAAAAATATATTATAATTAAACTTTAAAACAAATTAATAAGATAATATAACCATATAAAAATTATATTAAAATACAGTTTTGAATTAAAATATTTTATTTTCCATTATTCATCAAAAAAATGAATTTTATCAGAAAAATACCAAAATTTTACACAAAGTGGATTTTGATGTCCTAATTCTAAAGAATAATTTTATTTTGTCAAATATAATATATAAAAATAACCAAAACTATATTTAAAGAGGATTCTCCATTAAAAGGCGGTAAATCGGCCCTTTAATGAATATTAGAGTATTTATGCTTAAAATCGAATTCCTTTCTTATTTTAAGCCTATAACTTTTATTGGATAAATGTAAAAACTTTTAACAATAATATATAATAATATATTAGTTAGTTGTATTCATTTCCACCAATACAACGGATCAACATTATGTACCATTTAAATTAATAATATTATATTATTAGTGTGCAACGTATGTTTTCATTGAAACCTGTTGTGGTGTTTCGGGTTAGCCATCGAACATAACATCCCCATTAAATTAAAATTAACATTTAATTCAAAAATATTAATAAATATGTAAATGTATTATTATTTATTTACCCAGGATGTTACATGATTCGTTGTTCCATGACAGGCCACTGTAAGGCGGTTCCTCATCGGGTCATGCTACTACTGATCCAAATAGGGTCGCTAGATTTGGATCCACACATGTTCGCTAGAATGGTCATCTACACTGGGTCGCTGTAACACCCTAAGATTTTATGAGAAATATGTTTTTATGTATTATGTTAAACAAAAAACCAAAGGAATCATTCACTACAAAAAACACTGTCGTGGCTTGCGTTACACGCAAGAGAAACCTTCGTCCATAGCTCGCATTGTTCACAATAACAAATTTCACTAAACAACGATATGTTATTAAAATATTATATAAACTAGCCGTTATGAATAGTAATACCCACCTTTTGAAATTTAATAAATTTTATCATTCAAAATGGACTTCATTTTTGGATTCGGAATATCGAAATTATCTTTGGGTGAATTTTTTGTATTTTTCTGAAAAACATCAATTTTTGATGAATAGTAAAAAACTCTGAGTTATAGTTTAAAACCGAATTTTTATTAAAAAATTTATTTTTTTATTTAAATATATTTAAGGTCAAAATAAATACATAATACCTATATAAGTTCAATGTAATTCATTAGAGTCATTTTATAATAATTTTAGATATATGAAAACATTATTGAACTTTTCACCGTCTTTTACCCACATCCTAGGAGAATTTGCAAATTTTCATAAAATTTAATTATATCGCTTTTGTGGGTGGAATTTAAAAAATCCAAGAGACATGGATGATATTAGTATGTAAAATTATTTTCAATAAGATAAAAATAATTTTTTGTGAATAGTAATTTTTTACTTTTATTTACCACAGTTAAAAGTACATAGTGTAATTAAGGGTAAATATGATATTATTATTACCCTAACACATGTACAAATTCATTAGATAAGTTTAATTCGACAAAAAATAACCTTATGAATAATATACGACCCTTTAGTTACTCTTTTATTAGATTAAGACATTTATTATTATTTAATTCGAAGAAGAGTTAAAAGAGTTAAAATCAATGTTTAATAACTAAAACATTTTTTAATATGGGGTCATACATAAGATATATTAGACTATAAATATTGATTAGAAAGGTAAAAAAATTTCCTACATAAAGATATGTTATTTATAATTTTTATACATTAAATAATTTCTGTTATTTATGACACAATGATGATTCAGTAATTACCTTATTAATGAAATATTAACATAATTGATGTTATAAATATCCAAATAGATTTAGTTTGAGACTTTTATGCATTAAACTAATTTTCTAGGTTAATATAACATATTAGGGTTATTTATATATATATTATTTGAAGTAATAATTCTTTTATTAATTTAACAAACAAAATACCAAATAGTGTCAAAAGTGACATAACTAAGTTTTTTTTAAAAAAAATATTATATTATTAATTGTTATTCTATTCCTAAAAATCTAAATTTAGGCCAAAACACTTATATAATAATATATATGAAATTAATGAACCAATTGGGGTTATATTATAATTTTATAGTAATTTTATTAACCATATAGTGTAAGAATACAAGAAGATGCAGTAAAAGTCAAATTATTTAATTTAGAGTAAAATCTTAATGAAAAAGTTAAAATGGTAACCTAAACATGTCTAAAACCTATTGGTTGAGAGGATTTTGACCCATACCCTCCCTATCCTTGAAATAAGTCACTTTGGATCCATTATAAACCAAATATTAATTTATTATAAATTAATATTTTAAGGTTTCCAAAGGTGCCCCTGGACTCCCCTGTAAAAGAGAACCCCCTCCCTCTCCTCTTCACACAATTTTGAGCCTTCAAGCTCAGACAACCCCTGCCCATCTCTCTTCTCAACATCTCTAGTTATATTATAGAGGTTCTAGTATTCTCAAATGACCAACTCTAGTAACCTAAGAGTATGTTTAAAAGAGACGCATCAAGGAAAAGGGAATCTCTTCTACCGATTTTTTCACGTTTCTTTCTTCTTCTACTTCTCTTCTTTATTTGTCTCATTATAAAGTTATAACATCAGTATCACTCATATACTTATATGTTATTATAAATACGAAACAACCCTATTTCAACTTCTATCCATCCAGTCACCTATATGACAAATTTTAAAGGTATTTTTATTTTAATTTACATTGTTTTTTTGTTTTGGGGGTTTTCCATTCATTTTTAAAGGAAATTGTGGGTTTCCAAAATTTGGGCCAACTCGAGAGCCCATTTTCAGTTTTGAAAATAACTTTTGTTTATTTAATAACTCCTTAGTTTTTCAACCTTTTTTACCCATTAAAATTCCAACATGACCTTCATTTGACTATTCAAACCACCAAAGAAATTTGGGCCCCTTAAAAATTCATTAGCATCTCGGATTTGGGTGATCAAATTAGGTATTGGGCCAACCCAAAAGCCCATTTTCAGTTTTAAATTTTTTTTAAGTTATTTCATAAAATATTCATTTCCTATAATTTTATGATGATTCAACTTCTCACATTCTTCCACTAAATCTTTTGGCACCCCCAGTTTCGTTTCCCCCACTTTGGAGATCGTATCAGTCGAGAATTAGGGCCGAACTTCTCAGGTTGAAAAAATTAGCCAGATTTCTCAAGTAAGTGACTATCCTTCTAATTTCCTTCCTTCTCCTTAATCTTTATCTATTTTTCTTGAATCCCAAAATGTCTAGAATCTATGGATTAGTACCTAGGGTTTCATTTTTAGTTTCTTGGTCCAATCTTCTGGTTTTAGATTTGATATCACTCCCTTGTGGTGTGGTGGTGGTGCGATTGAAGTTCTGCACTAGGATTTGCGGTTCTTGACTCTTTTGGTAAATGATTCCATTGTTAATTAATTTTTTGTGACTTATATTTATGTTTTTATGGAATTTTCATGTTTATTTCATTTTAATGTCTTGAAAAAAATTGTTTTAGTGGCATTTATAAAGTAAATGAATTTTAAGTGCCACTTTTTGTTGAAATTGGTGTTTTTCTCAAACAAATAATTTATTGGTTCATTTGGGGATGTTATATAATTACATATTTGATTTAATTGACTTTTATTAGGACTTTATATCATGTTGTTAATTTTTTTTCATTGTTTCTGCGAATTTTTTTTTAAATGGTGTTTGGGAAGCAAATGGTCTTAAAGTGCCGTGTTTGTGTGAAAATGGGGGTTTTTAAAGGATATAACTTATTGGTTCACATGGGGCTTCCCCATAAATGAATTTTTGGTTTAATTAAATGTAATTGAACTTTCATTTTGTTTTTGTGACTTACATGTGTTCAAATAGTGTGCAATGTGGATATTTCAAATAATTTTTAGTGCAAAACAATGTGAGATTTTGAGAAGTTGTTTTATTAAAAAAATCTAAGTGTTTTTTTGCGTGTTTTAAGTGGTATAAAATGTGATAGCTACTGTATTGGTTGTGTTTCACCAGAAATGATTTTTTATATGAAAATTTATTTATGTTGCGTGCTGAAATTTTTTTATCACAAAAGGGGATGCCCAAGTACTTAGGTGGGGCGGATTGGTACTAGTAGAGCTAGTGGACTGGATGGGTTTTGTCCCTGTTTAACTCAGCATTTGGATAACAACAACTCTAACTAAACTTTGTGGCTGATTATTGGGGACCACTAGGTTCTTTTTATGTTCCATACTAGTGGCTCGTACATGATAATGGATTTTTCTATGGTTACTTTACACTGAGGTACGAGGTTTATAGGGCCCATGACAACATAATGCCTAGGGGTGTTCCCAATGTTGTTTCTCATTGTATTTGTAGTATTTACCCATTTCATATCATGTGTATAGTATTAAATTAATGTAGATAAAATATATATTTAAATGTGTGAACATTCTGAAAATTTTGGATTGAAAACTTTTTTCAAATTAAAGTTACATTTCTTGGAATTTTAACACTACTTTTCCTTGCCTATTAAAACTTCTTGCTTTTTCACATAGTATTGCATGATATTTAGAATCATGGGGTGGAATCATATTGGGATTAAACTCACACCCTACTTACACCCCTTTGGTGTAATTATACATGGTTATGTTTGACTCGGGTAAAGGAAAGGCTAAGGGTGATGAAGGTTTATGGTGATAGTTCTCATCCTTGGCGCGGAGTTGTAGAGATGACTTGTGGGTGATTACCCATTATCATGTGGAGTCATTGGGGATATCATGGTGATGTAATTATTTGTATTTGGACCTCTTTTATTGTCTTTAATCCAATGTGTTCAGTTCTGGTTTTTGGTTAAGACATGTTTGGCTCAAACATTTCAGATTTATATTATGGATTGTTTTAATGTGTATGCTTTCATACTATGGTAAATCGTTCAAAAAACTAATTTATTCATACCCAAGAACTCGTTCCAGCCCATTGGGGTAGGGAACTCCCTTAGGGCCTTTCCATGAGCCAGGTTTGGTGCCAGTTTGATGGCGTCCAGATTCGGTTCGTGACAAAATGATATCAGAGAAGGTTAATGTTTTTAGGTTATATTGATATTTTGGGATGAGTCGGGATAGAAAAGATCGAGGATTTCCATGGATTAGGATTTTGGTTGTGAGTAGGGTGCCTGTATAGCACCTCTCATGGAATACCATGAGTCACCATGGGATGTTGGAATTTACAGAATGACTTCACTTCCAGTTGAGATGTGTGGGCTGCAGACCACATGTGGACATCAGGCAGATATGGAGTAGTTGTTTCTTTTATTAATGAAATGTGTTTAGTTTATTCATATTTTATGTATATTATTACAATTCTAAAAATTGTGGTATTGACTATTGTATTGTTACTGTTGCATTTTCTAGAAACATGCCTCCTCGGAAAGCTCCCACGCGCCCATAGGAGGAAGCTGGAGAGAGTTCTCCCACACCGATTGATCAGAGGCTCATGGAAGATGTGGTTCAGGATATCCAAGATTTGTGATAGGGACCATATCCTACTCTTATTATTGTTATCTAAGAATAGATAGGTCCTAGAATAGATAAAGCACAATTGTTTCCGAATAACAAGCCTCCTACCATTTGAGGTAGCTCAGAACCCCAGGAAGCAGAAGAATGGCTCGAGAAGATCGAGCGTATGTTTGAGTTCTTAAAAACACCCAAGGAGGTTAGTTTGAAGTGTGAATACTTTATATTTGAGGGTACCATCAGTAAGTGGTGGGAGTCAGTGGTTCAGGATGGGAAGAATGAGCAGATGCACTAGGGAGATTTCAAGGTTGTCTTCAATGAACAATAATGCCCTGAGGTTTCGGCATTTGCTTGGTCTAGAGAGTTCATGGATCTTGTTCAGGGGAATCGATCTGTGATGGATTATGCCAACCGTTTCTCTTATTTGGTTCGGTATGCTCCTGAATTTGTCTCTAATGAGCAAGTGAAGGCCCAGAGGTTTGAGAAAGGATTGCGACCAATGATATACTCCCATGTGTTCATTTTTAAGCTAAGGACCTATGCTGAGGTCATTGATCAGGAATGTACGGTGGGGATTGATAAGAAAGGGAGGGATGGTTTCTATGGTTTAGTATTAGCAGTGGGACGTGGGAACACCTCATAGAAGAAAAGGAAGCGGGATGATCATGTGAAGAAAGGAGGTGGCAGTTCAGTCCACTCTTCCAGGCAGTTTTCATCTGTGGCTTCTGATGCGAGATCGGTCATGTTCCACTAGTGTGGAGATCCCGGGCAAATCCGACCACCATTTTCACTTCCTCTGAGGCCTTGTTACCATTGTGGAGGTATATGGAATTTGCAGCGTTTCTGTGGTGTGGCACATCCACTTCCGAGTGGGGCTGGGTCAGTGGCATCAAGAGAAGTGCCAGCAGAGTCTGAGCCGTCGAGAACTGGGGGATCTCTATTTGGAAGCAGTGGTGGTTGGGATGGGTCATCTTCGTGGAAGTTCTAGTTTATGATCCATCCACAAACTCGCGGTCATCTTCAGGCCAAGACCAGACATCTCCATGTGGTGGATCAGGCACCGGTAAGATCAGAGGCAGGACCATCGATAGTTCGAGGTACCGTTTTGAACACATCTTCTATAGATTCTGATATTTTTTATATTTGTGCCTCTATTTTATTCATTTCTACTTGTTTTGTGTACATGATTAATTTTCCAACATATTTGATGTCGTTCGTGATGGAGTTGGTGAAACCGCTGGGAAAGAAGAAGCATGGTCTCTGGTTCCCATCATGTGTGCTTTCTGTATCAGGGGTTAAAATGGAGTGGGACCTCTTGTTCTTAGATATGGACCTTTCTGATGTCATACTCGAGATGGATTTTCAAGTACACATCCCATTACACATCTATTGCTACAGACGTCATGTGAGTTTCATGACATCTGATGGGATTCGTCATGTTTTTCATGGAGAATGGGATCCTCGGTCAGGTCGCATAGGGCTTCGACTCCCATAGTTAGGATGTATTATCTTCTAGTTATATTCTCTCATGCTAGAGGATGGTCTTTCCCCCTGAAGTTTCACAACATCATTTATTGAATGAGTTTCTATAGGTATTCCCGGATGATTTTTCAGGTTTTCCCCCGTAGTCGGATGTGTAGTTTTCGATTGATATGGCGCCAGAGACATAGTTGATATCACTTCCCTCTTATTACATGGCCCCCACCAAGATGAGGGAATTAAATATACAAATGTAAGACTTACAATCCAAAGGATTCATTCACCCGAGTGTCCCTTTTTGGGCCGCTCTTGTGTTGTTTGCAAAAAAGGCTGATGGATCCCTCCTGTTTTGCATTGACTACCAGAAGATGAATAAGGTAAAAATTAAGAATAAATACACTTTGCCTAGAATAGATGATTTGTTCAATCAGTTGAAGGGGTAAAAGTGGTTCTCAAATATAGACATGTGATCTGGGTATCATCAACTTCAGGTGAAAGAGTCAGATCTCCCAAAGACAGCCTTTTGAAGGAGGTACAACCACATTGAGTATTTTGTCATGACATTCCGATTGACCAATGATCCAGTGGTCTTTATGGAACTCATGAATAGGGTGTTTCATTAGTATATATATTCATTTGATGTGGTGTTCATGGATGACATTCTGGTATACTCCAGCTCTGGGGAGGAACACGAACATCACTTGAAGATCATTTTGGGTACATTACAGGATCATCGCCTCAATGCAATACTGTCAAACTGCACTTTCTGGATCAAGTAGGTTAGATTTCCAGGTCATGTGATCTCCGAGCATGGAGTTTCGGTGGACCCCAAGAAAATTAGTGCGGTCATGTCATGGGAGAATCCGAAGAATGTTTTTCGAGATCAGGATTATTCTTGGATTGGATGGATATTATAGAATATTTGTTTGGGATTTCTCTCAGCTTGCTTCACTGATGACCGCCCTCACCCAGAAAGAGGTGAAGATTGTATGGGGTCCAGAATTCTAGGCATCATTCGAGGAGCTAAAGAGGTGGTAAACTATCACCCCCATGATGATTTTTCCAAAGGATGGAAAGTTATATGTGGTCTATTGTGATGCTTCAGGTATGGGTCTTTGGTGCATGCTTTTGTAGGATGATAACGTGGTCGCGTATGGCTCTCGCCAACTTTGACCACATGAAAAGTACTACCTGACCCATGACTTGGAGTAGGCAGTAGTGATGCATGCTTTGAAGAGATGGTGTCACTACCTATTTGGGGAGAAGTTTTTGGTCTACTCTAATCAATAAATATTGGCTTATATCTTCTCACAGAAGGACCTCAACATGAGGCAGCGTTACTGGATCGAGTACTTCCAGGGGTTTGAAATTGAAATTATCTATACCCTAGGAAAATGTAATGTAGTGGACGACGCATTGAGCAGAAGGGTTTAAGTGCAGTCTTTGAAGAAGTTCAGTGATGAGTGGACATTGATAGGGCTCTTTTCTCAAATGCATGTAGAGACCAGGGAACACAGTGGAAGGGAATTCCTGGAGATCGTCCAGTTGAATCCTTCTCTATTGGAGTTGATTCAGTGGGAATAGCCCAATTATGATCATTTTTAGTGGTCGAAGCAGTTTCATCATGATGGGGAGAGATCATATGATTGTTCGTCGTCTCGTGAGGGAATCTTGTTCTTCAAGGGTCGTTCAGTTGAGCCATTATATCTACAGAATATGGTGATGCAGGATAGACAACAGTCTTAGTGGGCTATCCATCTGGTGCCACTAAGAAGTATTATGATGTTCGTCGGTAGTTTTGGTGTCCTGGTAAGAGACGATACATAGAGGACATTATTTCAAGATGCTACATATGCTAGTAGGTGAATGCAGAGCACGAAAGGCCCTTCAGTTTGCTCCATCCCTTACCCATTCCTACCTGGAAGTGGGAAGAGGTCACCATGGAGTTAATTTTTTCCTTACCACGTATACCTAGGGTAATAATGCCATTTGGATGGTGTTTGATCATCTGACCAAATCATCCCACATCATTCCGATCATAGATACATCTAAAGTGTATGAGTTGGGCTATTTGTATCTTCCGGAGGTGGTGAGACTCCATGGTGTGCCATCAATAGTTGTCTTAGATAGAGACCCTAGTTTCACTTATCGGTTCTAGGAAGGCCTCTCGAAGGCCTTGGGGTCTAACATTAAGATGAGCATGACATACCATCCTCAGATGGATGGTCAAACAGAGCAGGAAAATCAGATTTTGGAGAACATGCTTTGTGCATGTGTATTAGACTTTGGAGGTTCATTAGATAGCCATTTGGGGTCGATTGAGTTTTCTTATAAAAGCAGTTACCAATCCTCGATTCGAATGGCTAATTTAGAGGCACTCTATGGTCGGCCTTGTCGGTTCCCACTATGTTGGGTTGAGGTTGGTGAGACCTCACTACTGGGGCCGAGTCTAGTGCAGGAGATGTCTTAGACGGTCAAGTTGATTAGGCAGCATTTATTGAAAGCTCAAAATCACCATAAATAATATACCGAATGTAGGCGTCATGACCTAGAGTTTTATGTGAGTTATATGGTATTTTTGAATATGGCCCCTCGTCTGGGCCATCATCGATTGGGGAAGCAAGGGAAGCTAACTCTGTGGTATGTCGGGTCATTTGAGATCTTTGAGCATATTGGAAAGGTGGAATAATGGTTGGCCTTTCCTTCTTTTTTGATGGCCATCCATGATGTCTTCCATGTCTCTTAGTTGAAGAAATACAACTCGGATCTGTCCCATGTGTTTAGTTGGGAGGAACTGGGGATAGAGCATGAATTGTCAATTGTTGAGCGGCCGGTGAAAATAGTGGACTCCCAAGAGAAGGTACTTCTAGGTAATTCTATTCCATTAGTATGTGTTCTATGATAGCTTGGGAATGATACCCATGATACATGAGAGAAAAATTCATGGGTCGAGGAAAAGTACCCGTTTTTGTTTTCCAGTCAAGCTTCATGTTGACATTTTGGGGCGGAAAGTCATCATGGTGGGGAGAATTGTCACATACATGACAAATTTTAAATTTATTTTTCATTTAATTTATATTGTTTCTTTTTTGGGAGGTTTTCCATGAATTTTTGAAGGAAATGGTGGGTTTCCAAAATTTGGACCAACCCGAGAGCCCATTTTCAGTTTTGAAAATAAATTTTGTTTCTTTAATAGCTCCTTCAGTTTTCAACCTTTTTCACCCCATTCAACTTCCAACAAGACCTTCATTTAACTATTCAAACCAACAAAGATATTTGGGCCCCTTAAAAATTCATTAGAATCTTGGATTTGGGTGATAAAATTCAGTATTTGGGCCAACCCTAAAGCCCATTTCTGGTTTTAAAATGTTTTTTTAAATTATTTCATAAAATATTCATTTTTAGCCTTTTTTGGTGATTCCATATCTCAACTGCTCCCACTGTAGCTTTCTGCACCCCCATCTTCGTTTCCCCCTCTTTGGAGATCGCATCAGTCGAGAATTAGGGTCGATCTTCTCAGGTTCCAAAAATCATCTAGATTTCTCAAGTAAGTGACTATCCTTCTATGTTCCTACCTTTTCCTTATGATTTCTCCATTTTTTCTTGAATCGCCAAATTTCCAGAAGCTAGGTCTTCGTACATAAGGTTTAATTTTGAGTTTCTTGGTCCAATATTCTCGTTTTAGGTTTGATCTCACTCCCTTGTGGTGCAGTGGTGGTGCGGCTGAAGTTCCGCACTAGGATTTTCAGTTGTTGACTCTTTTTGTAGGTGATTCCATTGTGCATGCAATTTTTGTAACATAGCTTTCTGTGTTTATGGTATTTTTATGTTTATGTCATTTTAATGTTTCTTCAAAAATTGGTTTTTGTGGCATTTATAAAGAAAATGAATTTTAAGTGCCATTTTTTGTTGAAATTGGGTTTTTTTCATTCAAATAGTTTTTGGGTTCATTTGGGGATGCTCTATAATTACATGGTTGATTTTATTTAATTTTATTAGGATAGTAAATCATGTTGTTAATGTTTATTTTTTTTATTGTTTCTGTGAATGTTTTCTTAATTAATGGTGTTTGGGAAGCAAATGAGCTTAAAATGTCGTGTTTGTGTGGAAATGGGGGGGTTCTTAAAAGATATAACTTCTGGGTTCACATGAGGCTTCCCCATTAATGAATTTTTGGATTCATTAAAGGTTATTGAACTGTCATTTTGTTTTTTTGACTTTCATGTGTTCACATAGTGTGAAAAGTGGATATTTCAAAGAATTTTGGGTGCAAAACAATGTGAGATTTTGAGAAGTTGTTTTATTAAAATCATCTAAGTGTTTTTTGCGTGTTTTAAGTGGAATAAAATGTGATAGCTACTATATTGGTTGTGTTTGAACAGTAATTCTTTTTTATATGAAAATTGATTTATGTTTCATAATGAAATTGATTAAGCACAAAAGGGGATGCCCGAGTACATTGGTGGGAAGGATTTGTACTAGTACGACTAGTGGACCGGATGGGGGTTTTCCATGTTTCACTTAGAATTTGGATAACGATAGCTCTAACTAAACTATGTAAATGATTATTGGGTACCACTAGGTTATGGTTATGTTCCCTATAATTGGCTCATGCACGTGAAAGGATTTTTCTAAGGTTACTTTACATCGAGGTACGAGGTACATAGGGCCCAAGAAAACCTAGTGCCTAGGGGTGTTCCCATTGTTGTTGATCGTTGGATTTGTAGTATTTACCCATGTCTTAGGGTTTCTTTGGAATTAAATTAAAGTATCTAACATTTATATTTAAAAGTGTGATCATTATGAAAATTTTGGATTGAAAACCTTTTTCAAATGAAAGTTACATTTCATGGAATTTTAACACAGCTTTTCCTTGCCTATTAAAACTGCTTGCTTTTCACATTGTATTGCATGATATTTGGAATCATTGGGTGGTAATCTATTGGGATTAGGCTAACACCCTAATTACACCCCTTGGGTGTAAGTAGACTTGGTTATGTTTGACTCAGGTAAAATAAAGGCTAAGGGTGATGGCGGTTCAGGGTGTTAGTTCCATCCTTGGTGTGGAGTTGTGAAGACGACTTGTGGGTGATTACCCCATTTCATGTGGAGTCATTGGGGATATCCTGGTGTAGTAATTAATTGTATTTAGACATATTTAATTGTCTTTAATCTAATTTATTGATTTCTGTTTTTCTGTTAAGACATGTTTGGATCGAAAATTTCAGATTTATATTACGGATTGCTGTAATGTTTTATGCTTTCATACTCGAGTAAATAATTCCAAAACCTAAATTAATGATACCCAGGAACTTTTACCAGCTTGTGGGGATTGGGAACACTGATTGGGCCTTTCCATGAGCCAGGTTTTGTGCTAGTTTTATGGAAACTAGATTTACTTCATGACACATCCTATGGAAAATGAAATCATTGTGTGTGTGTACGTACGGAATACCGTCTCCACGTCATGGTGTGGTCTTTTTTCCACCACCTCATTACTTGGATGGGTATAATGGTGTAAAAAATAACAATATATTATTATTATAACATGATAATGATTATGAAATATTATATCATCCACTCCAATTCAATTCATATAATTATGGGAATGATATCATCTCTCGTGTGTACATTCAGCTTACCATCTCCACGATGTGATGTGCCTCGTTCTACATGATCTTAATTGAATAATGATTATATAAATGAATTGAATTTTTAATAAGATATATATTACACTAATACCATTCTATAAATGTGGTATCTATAGCCTAAAAAGAGGAATAAGAATCTATTCAAGAAAACACCCATAAGAACATAAAGCATTGAACAACCGAATAACAAGTTGTAATGAAATATTACTAATAAGAAGATAAGAATATGAACATATATGATATCATAAATATGAATAGGATTATTTAATAATTTAATTACATGATTTAAATCATTATATAGGAGGTTTGGATACGTATGAAGCATATTAGACCTAAGGTAAGGGAAAATCTCACATTCTCATTTTTATCCGAAATTGTTTATACTTCAGAATTTACTGGGGAATATTTATCATCAACATCCATGTTTCCTCAATATGTAATATTATTTCTATCCTCCTACAATTTTTTAAATCCAATTATACCTATTGGTGAATTTTATTAAAAGATATGAAAGGAATCTTTTGTCAATTTCAGTATGAGATACTTTTTGACTTTTCCATCCAAAGCATGAGAAGAATTTTTTATTAACATCTACGACATGAATGGATTATTATGATTTCAAAGAACATTATTTCCATGAATCATACTTTACAAGATTTAATGTTTATTTTTAATTAACTTCTTTTAGTTTAAAATTTTATTACATGTTAACAAGGGAAAAATGTTTTTGAAGTAGAAGATATATTTTACTCAAGAATGGAGTTCAAGTGTTTTATAAAAATTATTTTACATCTATGATAATATATGATTCTTTTTCTATCCCTATTTTTACATTGATTTTATTATGTTATGATGGAATTATTTTTATGAAGTATTTTTATCTTATATGGATTATGTTATGATGGCATGATGTTTTAGAATCCCATTCTAATTACATGGGTTATGCTATGATATGTGATTTATGATTTTGTGGAACACATATTAATGGTTTAATTATGAGTTGGGTGGGACCTATATCTCCCTTCAATGCATTGGGTAAATATTTTTATCTCATGAGATAGACTTTTCTGGAACGGAAGGTTAATCTGATTCAGTGATACAGGACAAGAACGAGGAGTGAAATCGGTTCAGAAATGGAATTTGTCTGCTATGATAGTCTTATCAATGTGTCTTGACTAATAAGAAATGATGTTTTATTATTATGTGTATATGCCACAAAATTTCATGTTTTATGTTATGATTATTGGAATTAAATTTCACCACTATGATTTATCCCACATTATGATATTATCATCTCTTTTGCAGTTTATGATTCTCAAAATGTCAGGTTCTTATGAATATGATATGATTGATATTTCCTTTGTTTACCCTTAATGCGCATTTGAGCTCAACATTTTGTATGTTTTATTTTCCATGGTCAAGAAGAAGGGTATTAATTAGGATATTCCAAAAGGGACTCTAGATATTATGATATAAACAGAGGACAATGTAGATGCTTTATGGACCAGTTGTTTATATTTCCCAGTTTCGAAAGACACTATACCTATACGGTCCTATCATGGGTTTTTTATATGTTGTAATAAGTATGCTTCAATTCAGAAGTAATAATAATTCATGTAATTTATGGGTCGTTATAGTTGGTATCAGAAGGAGGATATAGTCAACCTTTGGAAAATAGGATGTAAAAGCCTTAGTAATAATTCTAAGGATATGTCTAAGAATAGAACACAATATTAGTGTTCTAGAAATGGCCATGATTAACCTATGATAAGACCTAAAGTGTGAAATTTTATTCTTGATTATGTGGTTTTATTATTATTATTAATGTTTCTCAAACTATGCTTATTGGTTTTATTCAATGGCTAGAACCCGAAGGAATTGTGTTAATGGTGAATGCGATGGGAAATGAAATGATTTCCCCCCTAAACAACCAAACATTATGGGAGTTGGAATGAAAAATATTATATCCATGCTCACACAACTTTCTCAAGCTATGAATCGTGCATGAATTCCAAACGAGCAATGGAAGGAGAAACATTTTGTTGAATCCTTCATGAGGCAGCGTCCACCCTCATTTAGTGGGTCTATTGATCCATTTGTGGCTGAATAATGGATCAGTACCACTGAAACTATATTTTCAGTTCTTTAATGTTCTAAACATGATAAAGTCTTCTTAGCAGTATATTGTTTGGAAGGTGAAGCTGATCAATGGAAGAATCTTTTCAAGAATATGAGGCAAAGAGAAAAAATTGGGTCCATTAAATGGGATGAGTTAAAGGACATATTTTTCAATAAGTAATTCCCTCGTACTCATTGAACAAAGATGGAGAAAAAGTTTCTTGAACTAATGCAAAAGGATGATGAATCTGTTGGTACCTACAAATCAAATTTTACAAGACTTGCAAGGAATGCTTCAGGAATTATTATCCAATCAGAGAGTAAGATCGATCAATTCTTTAGTCACTTAAAACCAAGTCTTCGAAGGGCGTTATCCATAAGATACTTTAATATCTATGAGGAAATTGTTCGATGTACTCACAAGGTTGAGATGGAGATTGGAGTAACCCATCAGTCATATGGGTTTGATAAGAAGAGGAAAATGGAATTCAAAGGAAAATATAAAGACCACACTGAAAAGAAGATGAGTTTTCCCTTATGATAAAAGTGTGGAAAGAAACATGGAGGTAATTTTCTGAAAGGGACAAGTAAATGTTTCAAATGTGGAAAAGAAGGTCACCGGGCATTTGAGTGCCGCAATGGTGGGAAAAAGATGTCTAGTGATGAGAACAAAGAAAATGATACACAGAATGAACCTCCTATACTTCAATGATACAAGTTCTAGGAAATGGGGAATTATGATATTGAATGCCCAAATGAAATTGTTGTTCACAATGATCGACGTCAACAAGCTCTTAAGGCCAAAGACAAAGGAAATTCAAATGCAATTTCTACCAGTTATGTGGAGTACGATAACGAAGTGGTGAAAGGTAGAATTATCATCCACTATAAAGTAGAAAATGTTTTATTTTATTCTGGATCCACCCACACTTTTATTTCTAAAGAATTTTATAAGGGTATCTCCATACTACCTCAATAATTATCTGTTGAGGTAGCTGTGAAACCTCTTAATGGAACAATGGTCTCATCAAAAGTTTACAATTCTTCTCCGATTGATGTTTGTGGGAACGTGTTCCCTGAAAATCATGTGATCCTTCCTATAGTGGAATTTGATGTGATTATTGTCATGGATTGGCTTTCTTTATTTTGAGCTCATATCAATTTCAAATTAAGGGAAGTCACATTACAAATTCCATATCAATCAATGATCAACCATCAATGCAAGGATGAATATAACCTTCCAATGGAAATTTCATCTATCTTATGGGTCTTGGTTCCAATAAATGAAGGTTATTTATCTCAAATGGTTGGAAATAATCTCACAAGTAAGAATATGCCCATTGTACCGAAGTTTGATGATGTCTTTATAGAAAAATTTACAGGTCTTCCACCAAATCATGAAGTTGAGTTTTCAATAGAAATCATACCGGGTGCTACACCCATTTAAAAGACACCTTATTTAATGGCCCCAATTGAGTTTTATGAATTAAATAAAAACTATAAGAGAATATTGATATGGGATTCATACACCCTAGTGAATCACCTTGGGGATCACATGTTCATTTTGTTAAGAAGAAAGATGGATCCATGAGACTCTACATTGATTATCTAGAACTTAACAAGATCACTATCAAAAATAAATATCCTCTCCCACACATTGAAGACTTATTTGACCAACTACGCGGAGCTCAATACTTTTCCAAGATTGATATTCATTTAGGGTATCATCAGTTAAGGGTGAAAAGGGAGGATATACCAAATATGGCTTTCTATACAGTGTATGGAAACTAGGAATTTATAGTGATGCCATTTGGTCTTACTAAATACCCTGTTATCTTCATGGATCTAATGAATAGAGTCTTTAGAGAGTATCTTGATCAGTTTGTGATATTCATTATATATGATATTCTTGTCCATTCAAAGAGCAAGGAAGAACATGAAGATCAATTGAGAATTGTATTAAAGACATTAATAAAGGAGAATCTTTATGCCAAATTTACCACGTGTGAATTTTGGATTCAAAATGTTTCATTTTTTGGTCACATAATCTCAAGAGAGGAGATATTTTTGGATCCAGCAATAACAGAGGTTATCGAAAGATAGTCAAGACCAACAACAATAACCATGATCCAAAATTTTCTTGGTTTGGCTATATATTATCAACGTTCTGTGAATGATTTTTCATGATCATCTAATCCACTCACCAGGTTGACTCAAAAAGGAGTTAAGTTCATTTAGACAGAGGACTGTTAAGAGAATTTCAAGTAGTTAAAAAGAAGGTTATCCAGCGCACCTGTGCTCACACTTCCTTGTAGTGGAGAAAGGTTTGTGATATACAGTGATGCATCCAAGAAGGGATTGGGGTGAGTAAACTTGGAAAACGATATGGTGATAGCTTATGCCTCATGACAGTTGAAAATCCATTAGAAAAATTACACAACTCATGATTTGTAATTAGCTGTGGTAATCTTTGCATTAATGATTTGGAGGCATTATCTTTATGGTGAACAGTGTGATATTTATACTGATCATAAAAGTTTAAAGTATATTTTCACTCAAAAGGAGTTGAATATGCACCAAAGAAGATGGTTGGAGCTGATTAAGGATTACAACTGCTCAATTAATTACCACCCTGGGACGGAAAACAAGGTGGAAGATGCATTAAGTCGACAAGACCATGCTAGCTTATCCATAATGAGGATAAAAAAAGATCCAATATTTATTTATTTACAAAGGATGGATCTTGGAATTATAATTTAAGGGGAATAATCGTATATTTATCAAATGAATGTTCAACCATATATACATGTGAAGATTAAAGAGGCACAGAAAGAAGATGTAGAGTTAAAAAAGAATGTGAGAAATGTTCCTGAATTCCACATTGATTGTGATGAAATAATAATGTTCCAGAATCGGGTTTATGTTCCTCCTATTCCAGAATTAAAAAAGGAAATATTGGATGAAGCTCATAGTTCTTTATTCTCTATTCACTCTAGAAGCACGAAGATTTATAGGGACCTGAAGGATTACTTTTGGTGGGATGGCATGAAAAGAGATGTTGCTGAATATATCTCTCGATGCTTGGTTTGTCAGCAAGTTAAAGTTAAGAGACCAAAGTATAAGGGGATGTTACAACCATTAACCATACCAGAATGGAAATGGGAAACATCACTATGGACATTGTCACCAGACATCCCAAAACATCCAAATGAAATAATGATGTATGGGTTATGGTTGATCATCTTTCGAAGTCGTCACACTTCATTGCTATTAAGGAAGATTTATCTCTTGATCAGCTTTCTAGGATATATTTGAAGGAAGTGGTAATATTGAATGAAGTAACACTTTCCATTATATCTTATCAGGATCCGAGGTTTACCTCGATGTTTTGGTGAATTCTTCAGAATATTTTAGATATAGAGTTGAGTATCAGTAGTACTTATCATCCTTAGACAGACGGTTAGTTTGAGAGGACAATTCAAACTCTAGAAGATATGTTGAGATCTTGCTCTATAGATTTCAAAGGTGGTTGGGATTAACACCTAACTTTGGTGGAATTTTCTTATAATAATAGATTTCAATCCAGTATTCAGATGGTTCCTTATGAAGCCCTCTATGGAAAGAAATACAGAACTCCAACTTGTTGGGATGAAGTTGGGAAAGAAATCTATTAGGACCTGATCATTTTTATGAGATGGAAAAAAATGTGAGATCTATTCAACAATACATAAGAGAAGCTCAGAGTCGAATAAAAAGTTATGCAGACAACTGAAGAAGATACCTAGAGTTTTAATTGGGTGATAAATTTTTCTTATGAATATATACTTGGAAGAGACTAATGACATTTGAAAAGAATGGAAAGCTGAGCCCTAGGTATATTGGTCCTTTCGAATTACGGGACCTTGTTTGGAAGGTGTCTTACTGATTTGCGCTTCCACCAAATCTCTATCAAGTTCATGATGTGTTCCACGTATCTCTCCTAAGAAAGTACATAACTGATCCTTCACATGTACTATACCCAGAAGTTGTACCGCTGGAGCAAAAACATTCTTATGAAGAATTGCCAATAGAGATTCTGGATCATAGTGAAAAAGTCCTATGAAAAAAGACCACTCTCTTGGTTAAAGTTTTTTGGAGGAACCACAAATTAGAAGAATCTACATGGGAACTTGAGGATATGATGAGGGAGAGGTATCCTCATATGTTTGTTACGAAGTGACGAATTTCGAAGGAAAAATTCTTTTTAAGGGGGGTAGAATGTAACACCCTGAGATTTTATGAGAAATATTTTTTTTATGTATAATGTTATACCCAACACCAAAGGAATCTTTCACAACACACAACATTGTCTTGTCTTGCGTTACACGCAAGAGAAACCTTCCTTGATAGCTTGTGTTGTACACAATATCGAGTTTCACTACACAACGATATGTTATTAAAATATTATATAAACTTGCCTATATGAATAGTAATACCCACTTTTTGAAACATTATAAATTTTATCGTTCAAAATGGACTTCACTGTTGGATTAATAATAACTAAATTAGCTTAGGGTGAATTTTTGGTATTTTTCTGAAAACTTTCAATTTTTGATGAATAGTGAAAAACGCTAAGTAATATTCTAAAACCAAATTTTTATTTAAATAAATTTTTATTTTATTTGAATTTGTTATAGGTAAAAATAGATACATAATACCTATATAAGTTCAATTTAATTCATTGGAGTGATTTTATAATAATTTTAGATATATGAAAATTTTATTGAACTTTTCACCGCCTTTTACCCACCTCCTAGAAGAATTTGAAAATTTACATAAAATTTAATTTCACCTCTTTTGTGAGTGGAATTTAAAATATCCGAGAGACACGGTTGATATTAGTAAGTATAATGTGGTTAAATAAGTTAAAAACAATTTTTGGTGTATACTAACTTTTTACTTTTATTTACCACTATTAAAAGTAAATTGGGTAATTAAGGGTAAATATTATATTATTATTACCCTAAAAAGTAATAATTATATTAGATAAGTGTAATTCGACCAAAAACAACCTTAGGAATAAAATCTGACCCTTTAGGTCTACATGGATTAGATTAGGACATTTATTATTATTTAATTCAATGAAGAGTTAAAAGAGTTAAAATCAAAGTTTAATAAATAAACATTTTTTAATATGGGGTTATAAGTAACATAAATTAAACTATAAATATTAATTAGAAAGCTAAAACGATTTTACACATAATGACATTTTATTTATAATTTTTAGATATTAAATAATTTATGTTATTTATGACACAATGATGATGCAGAAATTACATTATTAATGAAATATTAACATAATAGTTGTTATAAATAACCGAATAAATGTAGTTTGAGACTTTTTATTAATTAAACTAATTTTATAGGTTAATATTACATATTAGGGTTTGTTAGATGATTTTATTTGAAGTAATAATTCTCTTATGAATTTAAAAAAACAAAATACCAAATAGTGTCAAAATTGACATAAAAGAGTGTTTTAAAACAAATATTATATTATAAATTGTTATTATATTCAAAAAAATATAAGGTTCAGCCAAAAGACTTATATAATAATATATATGACATTAATGAACCAATTGGGGTTCTATTGGAAGTGTATAGTAAGTTTATTAACCACATAGTGTAAGAATTCAAGAAGACATGGTAAACGTTAAATTGTTTAACTTTGAGTGAAATCTTAATGATAAGGTTAAAATGGTAACATAAACTTTTATAAAACCTATTGGTTGAGATTATTGCTACCCATCCCCACCCTAGCCTTGAAATAAGTCACTTTTGAGGCATTATAAACCTAATGTGAGTTTATTATAAATTAATATTATTAGGTTTCCAAAGGTGCCCCTCTCCTCCTTTATAAAAGAAAACCACCTCCCTATCCTCTTCACACAATTTAGAGCCTTCAATCTATACCAAACCCTGCCCATTTATCTTCTCAACATATCTAGTTATATCATAGAGGTTCTGGTCTTTTCAAAAGACCAACTCTAGTGCCCTAAGAGGATGTTTAAAAGAGACTCATCAAGGAAGAGGTAATCTCTTCTACCAATTCATTAAAGTTTATTTCTTCTTCTACATCCTATTATTTATTTTTTTAATTATAAATTAATAAGATAATCATAACTCATATACTGATATGTTATTATAAATATTAAACAATCATATTTCAACTTCTATCCATCCTATGGAAAACAAAATCACCGCGCATGCGTACGTAAGGAATACCGTCTCCACGTCGTGGTGTGATCTATTTTCCACCAACACCTTACTTGAATGGGTATAATGGTGTAAAAAATAACTATATATGATTATTATTAAATGATACTTGTTATTAAATATTATATCATCACCTCCAATTCCATTTATTTAATTATGAGAATGATATCATTGCTCGTGCGTACGTACAGCCTACCGTCTCCACGATGTGATGCGACTCGTTCTATATGATCTTCATTGAATAATGATTATATAAATGAATTGAATCAATAATATGATATATATTACACTAAAAATATTCTATAAATGAGGTATCTATAACCTAAAAAGAGGAATAATAATATATTCCACAAAACACGCATAAGAACACAATGTAATGAACAACCGAATAACAAGTAGTAATGAATTATTACTAATAAAAAGATAAGAATATGACCATATATGATATCATAATAATGACTATGATTCTGTAATAAGTCAATAAAAATATTTAAATCATTATATAGGAGGTTTGGATACGTACAAAGCATATTGGACCTAAGGTAAGGTAAAATATCACAATATCATTTTTAACCGAGATTGTTTATACTTCAGAATTTACTGGGGAATATTTATCATCCACATACATGTTTCCTCAATATGTAATATTATTTCTATCCTCCTACAATTTTTTAAAACAAATTTTACCTATTGGTAAATTTTAGTAAAATATATGAACGAAATATTTTTCCGTTTTCAGTATGAGATACATTTTGACTTTTTCATCCATAGTACAAGAAGAATGTTTTTATAACTTATACGGCATGAATGGATTTTTTTGATTTCATAGATCATTATTTCCATGAATCTTTATTTACAATATTTCAAGTTTATTTTTAATTAACTTCTTTTAGTTTAAAATCATATAACATATTAGGAATGGAATAATTCTTTTGAAGTAGAAAGGATATTTTCCTCAAGAATGGAGTTCAAGTGTTTTATCAAAATTATTTTCCATCTAAGATAATATAGGGTTATTTTTATATCCCTATTTTTACATTGATTTGATTATGTTATGATGGAATTATTTTTATGAAGTCCTTTTATCTTATATAGATTATGTTAAGATGGCATGATGTTTAAGAATCTAATTTCTATTACATGGGTTATGCTATGATATATGATTTATGATTTTGTGGCATACATAAGAATGGTTTCATTATGAGATGGGTGGGACCTTTATCTCCCTCCAATTAATTGGGTAAGGATTTATATCTCATGAGATAGACATGGCTGGAACGACAAGTTAATCTGGTTCGATGATACAGGATTGGAACGAGGAGTGAAATCGGTTCAGAAATGGACTTTGTCCACTATGATAGTCTTGGAAATGAGTCTTGACTAATAAGAAATGATTTTATATGATTATGTGTGTATGACACAATGTTTTTTGTTTTTTGTTTTTATTATTGGAATTACATTTCACTAATATTTTTTATCCCATGTCATGATATTATGATCTCTTTTGAAAGTTATGATTTTTAAAATGTTATGTTCTTATGAATATGATATGATTTATATATCCTTTGTTTACCCTTACTGAGAATTTGATCTCACCCTTTTGTATGTTTTCTTTTTCCCCAGTCAAGAAGAAGGGTATGAAGTAGGATATTCCAAAAGGGACTCTAGATATGATGAAATAAATGGGAGACAATGTAGATGCTTTATGAACCAGTTGTTTATATTTCCCAGTTTCTAATGATACAATACCTATATGGTCCTGTCACGGTTATGTAATATGTTGTAATAAGTATGCTTCAATTTTGAAGTAATAACAATGCATGTAAAGTATGGGTCATTATAGTCACTATGATGTTGATCCACAAACGGTCTCCATGATGTTGATTCAAATAGGTTCATTATGTTGTTGATCCACATAGGGTTGTTAGATGTTAATCCACCCAGGGTCGCTAGCATAGAGGTAGGGATGATTAGTCATAAACCTAGATCATCCCACTCTAGATTATCTGATGCTGGCCTGTATTGGTTGTTCTTCTTCTTCATGTCACAACTATCCACTGGATTCCTGCTCATAACATGCTTCATTCTGGGAGAACTACTCCTCCGGCCATCAGTCGTATTTCAACTAGTACAAAGTCCTGTAAAAAATATACCCATGGTACCGACCCATCAGAGGGGCTCCAACATGACAGATGGTGCGTCATGCCGATGCCTAGTTTGTAAGAGACGGGCACTTCTGTAAAAAGGGCCCTTTTGTATTCATGTCTGATCAAACCCATGTCGCACCCCAAACTCCATAAAAACATGCTTTTAGTTTCTCCAATGGACCTCCTTATCACAAGTGTGATTATTCCATAGATGGTAGGTCAATTGGACACCTGGTCTGTTAGTTTCAACCCTTTCTGTGAAATGGGGGTGATCACACCACGGTCTGTCCCAGCTTAGTCGGGCCAGCCAAAATATGCCAAAGGGACCGCTTCCCAAAATGGATCCCAATGCCACTGACAACTTGTCTGATGGACAATCGGTTTGTCAGTTACAGGGGTTTCTTTATTCGGGGATTGGTTGGGTCTAGTCCTGGTCTGACGTGGATAGTCCGGCCCAAAGAAATGGTTATCGGGGTCTACCTGACCCCACCCATGTACAGCCAGTTAACGGTTTTCCTGGTTCACTGGGTTTGGCCCATTTGGGTTTCCCACTTTGGTTCGTAGGCCCATACTGCAGTTGGCTCAGCCCGTCAGGCGGGTCTGGTCTGTAAGGTGGGTTCGACCCACTTCTCTATCCCGCGTCTGGTGCAGGGCTGTGTCGCTCATTCCTACCATGGCCGACTGGGTTTTTCCAATGCGGCACTGTGCAGGGCCGTGCTTCTCATTCCTTCCATGTCCCACTGGTAGCAGCTTCTCTGCTCTACCTCCTTCTTCCATGGTCGGCTGGTTGAGGCCACTTCGCACCACCGTTGGTGCGTGCGGGCGCCACCCTTGTACTTCTCGGTCACCTCGAGTTAGCGGCCTTTGGCCACTATGGCATGTCGTCATGTGCCACCTTCCACTACCTGCAGCTAGTGGTTGTGTGTCTCTTCTGGCTACCAACAGCCACCACCGACATGGTGTACCGACAGTTACATCAGTAGGTCACCGGATGTGCTCTGGTATCTGTTCACAGTGTCTTCTGTGCCTACAGCTCTCCCGTGATGTCGTTGTCATAACATTACTTGCAATTTTACGTTGCCATAATTCTGAGGAGATTGTCCCTGAAGAACAGAGCATGAGAGAAGCGGTGGAGGTTCCTAGCCTTATTCATTTGGCATGTTCCCTCCACATGAATGTGATAGAAAGAGGAAGGAAGGTAAAACATCAAAGATAACTTTTAAACAATCACCTACCTGGAAGAGATCTTCACTGACCACGATTGACGCAACCTCTTTCATCATTGTTTTCGATTCATGATTCAGTTGTTCTCTTCATTGTTCTCTAAAACCAGTCTTGTCCTCTAAGAGGTTGGCATCATTTTACTTTTCTAGAGCTTCATCACTTGGTGAAGCCATGCTAACACTAAACCCTGAGCTCCATATAAATTGGGGAGGGGAAGCGTGAGTAACACATGTGGAATTTGTGTAGTTCATTTAATTAATGATCCTTCGAAATTCCAATGTCACAGTTACAAGAATAATAGGGATTAAATACATTTAATTGCTTGATGATTCATTGGTCCCACCAACACTTCTCATCTTCTAGAGAAAAATAAAAGAAATAAAATAAAATAACATGTTATTTTATTAATAATTCAAAAGTTATCAAAATTTACTTTTTCACCCAACATATTGCGGTCAAATTGAATCCTCCCTTAAGCGAAAACTGGTGATACAGATTCAATGGCGCCCTCGGATTTTGAATCCAAGCACCGGTTCAAATGATAGATAACGCCTCTCGGGCGTTTAGTGAACATACCATAAAAAATGATCATAAATTCATTCTGTCCACATAGGGCCTCAGAATCATGCGCTGTTAATTTTCACAGACTTTTAATAATTCCCTATAATTAACAAAAAATTAAACAGATAATCTGGGTCTTTAGAATATTTTATTTTATTTTCTCCATTAATTTCCATGTTTGGAATCATTTTTTATATTCCTTAACTAAGACATTATTATGGAATATGTATTCCATCTTTATACTCTAATTTGTACATTTTTTAATTAACTAAATATTATTATGGGGTAGTACTCTGATGATTTGAATGGTCCCTCCATATTAATAGGTGGAATTAATTTTCATATCATTTATTTCCATAGAGAAACTATTCCTAATTTTTTTTATTACCCATAGGAACTAGTTTCTAGCACATTGGAATCAAGAGTTCCTTTCGAGCTATTCCATGGGATGACTCATGTTCCAATATAGAGCTATATGAATTATTAATGACCAAATATAATGTTTTATATTCATAATAAAGATATAATTTAACTAAATAAAAAAACTATTAACACTCATGATTTAAATCATTGCATTACCTAGTAAAAATCATTTCCCATAATGGTTTACGAGTCAATGAAACAATAGTGTTGTGATTTTTTAAAACGCAATACAAAAATATAAAATATAAATTACAACATTAATATTTTAAATATACATTTATCAAACCACTTATAAATATTTTATAGATATTAAAAAACATAGAGTCAAGAAAACAATTTTATTATAAAGTATTTTAAATACTTCTATGTGGAAAACTAGTCCAAAACATATAAAAATATAAAATCCAACTAACATGATCATTAAAATAAAAATACTTGTAATAAAATATATAAATACTTCTAAGAAAAATATCATGTTATAAGAAAAAATCCTAACCCTATTAAATTATACCTATCAAATCATAATATTGATATTTAAAAACATTTTTAGACTATGAAACCATTAAAAAGTTTCATCGTTAATGATTCTTCCAATTGATATTTGAAAAATAACTCATAAATTAAGATTCCTGAAATCACTCAAATGAAGAATATCTAATTTATTTTAAAGAAAATGAAATAAAAATACTAGTCATTCTAATCAAATTACAACCCATTGGGAATGCACAAAATGAATCAACATGAATATTCCCATTGTTAAAAAAATATTTCAAATTACATTATTACTAGAAAACCCACGTGTCTTTCTATCTAATAAATGAGTCTATAAAAAAATAAGCTAAAAATACTAATAACAATATTATGTAATCTAATAGCATCGTATATAATTTAGAAGAAACATGCTTATCCAAAATATGAGCTATAATGCACTATTCAATTTGGTTTCAACCAGAATAAGTCATTCAATATTTTTTGCACAAAATTTTTTGATACATTAAATATTTCCAATGTTTTTTTGATTTTATATTATTAAAATATCCAAGTAACTTATTAATAAAAAATTCACACTTTATATATTAAAATTATTTATATCAACAAAAACTCAATCCATTTTATTATTGGTAATTCTATATATCAATGGAAAATCAGTCATAATGTTTAGATATATAAATGAGATTTTGGAATAACTCAAATATAAGAATTTTTTTTCTTTATTAATTATAAATCCATTTACTTACAAAATTATTTATAAAAAATAATCCTAATAATTCATATAATTATATTGGTAATTATAATATCTAATATCTTTTCACTTAAAATTATAGTTCAAAATATTATTTATCTAATAAAAAATTATAATTAAGTCAGAATAAAATTTCTTATGATAAAAAATTTATAAATAATATCTCAATTCCACATTTAATTCTAAATAAAAAATATGCCATTACTTTATGTACAATGAATTATAACTTCTTATATCATTTTTAAAACTAATATTTTATAGAAAAACAATGGAATAATTATTCACTATAAACATGATTCAAATTCATTAAATTTATAAATCATGAAATTATACATTCATTTTTCCTAGAATTGTGAAAATAAACAAAAAATTATATTAAAGAATATCAAGACACATCGAGAGAGTTTTTGGATGATTTTAATATCATTTATAACAATTCAACAATATACTGAATATTGAATAATTGGATATTATATCAAATATTTACATTAAAAAGAAGAAATATATATACACTCTAAAAGGATTAGATTTATTGATGAAAAAAATCCCAATTATGATATAGTTAACATTAAATACATTTCCACTTCAATGAAAAATATATAATTTTTGATTGAAAAAATGATAATAAAATTATTTTTATAACAATAGTTCATGTAATAAAATAAATAAAATATTAACATTTTTTAAACCAATTATGGTTTTATAATAATTTCACATAAATATTTCATTGTCTAGAAAATAGAAGTTTCATAAAATAAAAAATATATACATCCAACTGTCTTAAATAATTTTAAATTTTTCTTGGGTCTATAAGAAGAATATAGGTTCATAATAACTAATAAATAACATAATGGATTAATTGCACTGGTTAGAGTCTGAACCTAAACTAGTCAAAACTACATAATATAGACAGTGATACTACACTTTTGGAAGGGACATTATATTAATGAATTGGCCTTAGAAATAACATAATAATGTTATTTCAAAACACAAATTAACATTATTTTCAAAAATATCATTTAGGTAAATAGTCTTATATAATTAGGGGAAAACTCATTTATAGTAAACCCATAAACTACAAGTGGACACATATAATCATAATAATTTTTTTCACCAAATTATAAATTTTTATTAATAATAAATTATTTATTTTCATGGAATATATTCAATAATTTTATCAGAACATATTTGTTATCTTTAAAAATCTTATGCCCTATAAAAATATTTCAGAATATGGGATGTTCACAAAAAGCTAAGTAATTTACCAAAAAAACAAAGTAAATCATTATTCTAGTTAAAACATGAAAAACAATTAGAAACATTTCTTAGAAACTCATTTTCATGCATATTAAAATTTCATAGGTACCTTGGGAAATAATTACCATATTACTGTTACATTCACCCTTAAAAATAGAATAACCATATGGCCGACTTCTGTCTTTGTGGTACATAATGCATTAAAGAGAAATAGTGGGGATCAACCATCGTATAAGATATATCAGGATCACTCAAGATATATAATTGTGCTCAAACCATCAAATATAATGTTTGAGGATTAAATCATGAGTCATTACCCAGAAACTTATTTTTAACATATGAGAAAACCACGTTCAGATATCAAAATACCATTTTATTTTAACAATCACTTCAAAAATATTAAAACAATGTAAAAAATAAATAATCCAGTTTCCTCGAAAATAAATATGAAAAGTACAAATAAAAAATTAATGTAATAAAGAATCATGAAATCAGGAAAATATCCCATTCCATATAAGATACAAAAGTAACATTTATATTTAATAAAAATTAATGAAAAACAATAATAGAAAGTGGGTTTTTAAAAAAATAATCTTACCAAAAAAATATTACTTTTTAAAAACTTTTGAGGGAAACTAGAAAATATTATTTTTAAATCATTCATGTCTATATATATATATATTATCAATTACCACTTAAAAAAATGGTAATTGATGGTAAATATTTACAATAAGAAATCATTAAAATATTTAAAATAGTGATTTAGTTAAACAACCTATTTCCTTCAGTCTCATTCATCAAATAAAATTTATATGTATAGGAATAATAATGTTAGGATAATTATTTACTTACATTATAACCGTTTTAATATTTATTATTATTTTTATATCACTTATTATTGTGTTATGTAAATTAATTAATTATTTAATACCACATTAGATGTTTTGACTATATTTGGTACTTGAGTAAAAAATGAATTTTGTATGATGTCATAATTCAAAGTGTTCATTAGTCCAGCATCTTAAGAATTATATTAATAACATTATTATAATTTTTATACATCAATTATACTTTTAATTAAACCAATTATGTATGGTTTTGGAAATGATCTATGTTATATTCATGGAG
The DNA here is from genome assembly GCA_963277665.1 of Viscum album. NCBI lineage: Eukaryota > Viridiplantae > Streptophyta > Magnoliopsida > Santalales > Viscaceae > Viscum > Viscum album. Next base: position 1,200,965,005 of record OY728131.1, read on the forward strand.
ACGGTAGGACATACACACGCATGAATAACATTTCTTTTTTCAACGATCCTTATGGAAAGAAAAAATTTATTATTATTTAATTAAATAATGATAATAATATAATTAATATCATATTAATAATTTACATATATTTATATATATCATTTTTATTATGTGGTGATGAAAAACTATTAGTATCACTTCGTAGAGGTGATAGTTCACACGTGCGCACAAATGATGTAATCATTTTTATCTGCCTGGAATGGTAAGAAAATATATAATATAATATTTTTTCATAATTATAAATGTTTAATTAATATCATATATAAACATTAATTTCATCATTATTACCAATCTTAAAATACGGTGATGCAAAACAAATTATATCAGTTCGTGAGGTGGTGGTATGTCTTACACATGAATGATTAATTATTTTCATATTAGATGTAAGTGGAGATGGATTTAGGTGATGATATTGAATAAAAAAAATCTAATTATGTTAAGGATAGTGGATTAATTATTTCATCATGGAGGAATAGCATTAAAAGTATGTCAAAGAAGAAACAAAAAAATACCTAATTAAAAATGATACCATTTCTTCAGACAATCACCATTGAATAATACCTAAACTCCTCTAAGGTGATTATTATGACTAAAATAAGAGCTCTATAATGAGTTTAGGTACTCTATTATTGTATTTTAGAAGATAAATGTTCAACAAAAATTTTTTTTATATGTGAAGAAAATGGTTGAATGGGTTCCCTTTTATATGAGAGGGGTGGGGCACTCTTATAATTATAGAAATAATTAAATTATTATAAATTATGTTTTTATCCCAAATGGATCAAAACTGATTAATTTGTAAAATATGATTATTATGGGTTGAAATAAATTCATCCAATTAAAATTAGAAATGTTTGGATTATTTTTGAATCCTTGTATTTTATTTTAAGCACTTATTTATCCTTTTAAATTCATAATGTGATATCACGTAAATACAAGATATATTCCAACCAAATACATTATAAAATATATAACATATCAAAGTTATCTATAAAATTCGTTTATGACATTAATTATATCGAATTATTTTTATTTTTATAATTTTAATATCATTTATTTGAAAATTCCATTAATTAATCAATTACTACATTATCATTATCAAATCCTTTAATGTAATTGTTCATATCCTAAAAATTAAAAAATTCTATTAATATTATAAAAAAATTATATTTCAAAATACAATTAATAATCTAAAATATCTCTTGTATAACCCAATATTAAAAATATTTTATGCCTTAATAACAAAACTATGATAAAGTTTACTTTTCATTGAATAAAATACTATAAATGGATTAATGTCATCCAAGTGTCTCCAATAAGTCATATAAATAGTCCAAGGATGATTTATGATGACAATAACTCATCCAATAAAATTATGATATGTTTTTGGTTAATTTGATGTACTATTTTTACCCATAATTATCTGATTAACCATTAACCATGGTAATAAAAATTACTATATTTACTATTCATATTTTTTTATAATAGATTGAAATGTTTATATGAATAATTTTAATCTGATATTTATTCCAATTATATTTATTAGATTAAATGAAAATAATAAAATAATTATAATTAAATAACATTCAAAAAATAATTATTCACTAAAATTATTTAGATAATTTTTTTAAAAATAAAAAAATTTATTTTTTACTATTTATCAAAACACAATTCTTATCAAAAAAATCAAAAAAACCAAATTAAATATTGATATTAAAATTTCAATGTAGAAGAATAATTTGAAAATATAATGTTGAATATTGTCAAAAATTCATTAAAAACAAGTTTTCCCTCAAAAGGAAGCTAAACTACCTGTTTTTATCAAAATTTATTTATGTGTAAAAATGGATTTGTTCATATATCAGGTCTATAAAACACCTAATATAAAAATTAAACATTTTATTTTCTATATAGTAAATTAATATAATACAACAATAGTTAATTTTCAATTTCATTATAACATTAAACCTGTGAACATTAGAATAGTTTTTCAAAAATACATTTCCTTTCATTTTAAAAATGTTTTTAAATTCATTTATGATTAATTGGTAAAAGAGTTATATATAAATGTTAAAATAATTTTTCCATAATTTAGTTAATAGTTCTCATACACTATATTCTAATAGCTATTTATGATGATAACATTTAAATAATAATATTTAGTTTTTTGTTTATGTTTTATGTGGCATATCATGTACACCATAAAACATAGTATTTTATTTTTTAAAACATGTGAGGTAACATTCTTCCCCATTTAGAAATTATGTCCAATAAATTTTTGATTTTTTTCTTAGTAAGTGATGTTTTACATTAAAAATACATTTATTGAAAACCCAAATTGTATGAAGAATTAATAAAAAACCACTTGAAATGAAAGAAAGAGAAGTACAATGGTCACTAGAGATAACACATAATTGGGTTCGATATAAGAAAACATGAACATAAAATAGAAAAATAACAATCAATCTCTGATGGTGAGTGATAGAGGATATGTTCATTATAAATTTAACCATCATAATCTCATTCTTTTTTGTTTGGTTAAAGGTTCATTGATTACATAGTATTAATAGAAAATAAATAACATTTTTCAAAATAATTTTCATAAAGTTGAGTAATTATATTTCTACATAGACAATGAACATATGAAAACATACTTAATTGGAAATTAAATTTATTTCTTTACTCAATTACCACTTTAAACTCCTCTTTTTCTAAAAATTATGTGTATTCAAGATAAATTTTTTAATGCCTCTAGTAGTAAAATGAACTTCTTGTGAATAAAATGATCTAAAAAATATTAACTATCTATTTATGCTATATTTATACATTAACCCAAAAAATATCACGAATAATATAAGCAAATACTCTAAAAATAATAAACCCTTATATGATGAAATAATATGTTAATATCAAATATTCAATAGTGACACCCAAAGTTCAGCATATACCACTTAATAAATAATTATCCTCAAAATTCCTAAAAATATTCAAAATAACATAAATATTGTAAAATTATATGGATTTGGTCACATAGTATCCCAAAATATATTTTAACAATTATCTCCAAATAACATAAATGACATATATATTCTCATAAATAAATTTAATTACATCAATTATATAATCTCCAACTATGTTATTCATTTCCATTTGTAACATGAATATCCATAAGTCCAAATTAAAATTATATATTATTTCAAAATTGAATTCAACCAACAATTCACAAAGAAAATCCTAGAATATTATTTTTTACATTGTTCATATTGTGTTCCCAAAATAGCAAACATCTATTGAGAAAAAATTAATCACATAATCACAAAATAATTTTCCAAACCCATGATAACATATTTGATAAAACATTTGATCCCAAAATAAAATTATTCCTCATAAATAAAATTATTTCAATAAGAAATAAAAATAATAATAACTGGGACTTAACTGAGGCATTTGGTACGAGATTCACCCTTATCCCTCTTCGGTTTTGTGTTTGATTCTCATGGCCTTGTCAGATGCAACAGGTTTTCACCCATAATGTGGGTTTTTCATTTTAAAAAATAAAATAATTATTTTAATATTCAAAAATATAAAATAATATTGTAAAAAATAACCTCTACATGTTTTAACCTTAAATTCTATTTTATTTCTCTTATTTTTCATTCCAAAATGTAACAACACAAAATTATCCCAAAAAGGAATGTCTCTAAGAATACAGTTTCTTACCTAAAGATTCCACATAATAAAACCATTAAAAGGGTTTATAAGATATTTAACTTATGATCTAACATAAAATTATAAAACCATCACGGTATCAATATGTACTATTGAAAAATCTTAACTTCCAATGTTGTTTAAACCCTTCTCTGATAGTAACTACAATGACTCACCCTAAAACATAACTTATTTTAGTTGTTTTAAAATTAGATATCATGTTATTTTCCCAAATATATTTTTGGTTAATATATTGAGATAATTAAGTAATAAACCATTACATTGTAAACTCATACATTATAAGTTTAAACTTATAAACAATATATATTTTTCACCTAAGGAATCCTTTTTAAAAATAAAACAAGTTTTATTTTCAAGAAATATAATTAATAATTTCATCATAATATATTATTTACACATGAAAATCCTAGTAACCATGAAAAATATTTTACTACATAGTATGAGATCAAAAATTTCAGTAAGGGACATAAATTAATGTAAATTATTATTCCAATGTAAAATTAAAAATCCATTAGAACAATTTCTCAAAAACTAATTAGCATGCATTGAAAAAGCACATAGGTGCCTTGGGAAATTATTACTATATCACTCTTAAAAATAACCTTACAAATTGAATAAACAAATGGTATAATTATATCTCTGGAGGACCCAATACATTGGAGATCTATAATGGGTCTCACCATTCATAAAATCTATATTGGGCTCACTCATTATTCATGAGGTATAATTGGGATTAACCCTTCATATAACCTATAACTAGGTCAATCATGATCTATAATGGGGCTCAAAACATTCTATATTATTTTGGAGTATGAAGTTCTAATTAAAAATATTTAAATAGCTTTTAAACCCATGATCAAATAACTTTTAGATGTCATAATAACATTTTCTTGTAAAATTGCTTTTAAAATATAAATACCACACACATAATAATGAAATGATTTTCATCGAAAATAAATTTGATACCAAATAATGAAAATATTAAAGTAAAATGTTTTCATGAATGTTGGTGAAACCACTCCTACCATATAAGTTTAAAAAAACATTCCTTCTGTCTTTTCTAAAAAAATTTGAAAAAAACATTGAAAAAGGGTTTAAAAATAATATATCTTACCATAAAATATTAATTTTTGAATTTTTTTTGAAAAAAATTAGAAAATAATATTTTCAAAACCTCAATTTACATATAAATTCTTTCAAATAAACTATTTTTAAAAACAAGGACTTGAAATGGTATTATTTATTAGAATAAATCATTAAAAAAATTAAAATTATGTTTTAGATAAGGTATCTATAACCTTGAGTCCAAATTATCACGTACAATATTTATATTTATGAATAATATACATCGGTAAATTATTTACCTAATTTAGAACCATTTTTAATTTTATAATTCCTTATATACCACATATTATCACGTTATAATAGTTATTTAATTATTTATGTTCACATTAGATGGTTTGACGATATTCATTACTTGAATCCAAAATGAAATGTGTATGATGTAAACAATTAAAAAATGTAATCATTAAATCATGTTTACAATAAAATTCATGAAATTATTTCCATTTTTATACATAAATTATACTTTAAAATAAAACCATTATGTATGGTCATGAAAATGAACTACGTTATAATCATGGATAGGGTACGCCATATGTACATAAGAATAACGTTTCCATTTTCCGATTGTAATTAAGGGAAAAATAATTATTATTTTATATTTATAGAAATACTATAATATCATTATTTTTATATCATTAATTTAAATAATATTATTTAAATCTTCCATTTGATGTGGTGATGAGAAATGATTCACATAGCTTTATGGAGGTGGCAGTTCACACATACACACGAACAACATTTTCATTTTTATATACATGGAATGGTAAGAATGTAAATGATATATTGTTAGATAATAATGATAAATATGTCATTAATCTCATATATAAACATTATTTACATCATTATAAACACTCTTAAGAGATGATTATAGAAAACGAAATATATTTATTCACGAGGTAGTAGTCTTCCATAGAAAAAAATAATTAATTCTTCTCCCATTTGATGGAATTGGAAATGGATTTAGGTGATGATATTAAAATAGAAAATTATTAGTATATTTTGGATACTTGATTTATTAATTCACTAAGGTGGAACATGATTTTATGTTAGTGGAATAAGAAACAAAACAAAAAAAATTAAATAAAAATGGTACATTTTATTCAGACAATCTTCATTAACTTACACAGAAACCTCTATAATGTGAGTTTTATGCAAAAAGTAAGATATCTATATCGTGTGGATATATTTTAGGAATGGATTTTGGAAGATATATATTGATCAAAATAGGATTATAGGTTTAAACAATTTATATGAATGGGTCATCTTTTATAAGAGAGGGGAGGGGCACTATTGGAGTTCATTAAATTCTTAAATTAATATAAATTAATTTTATATTACAAATGGATTAAAACTGATTTATTTTTAATATATAATGATTATTTGTTTAAAAATTATCATTAAATATATTTTAGACACGTTTATATTAATTTCCAATCCTTATCTGTTTTTAACTCTTATTTAACATGTTTAATACTTATAATAATAACATGTAATTTACACATTGAGGTTTAGTAAAATTACTGTAAATTAAAAAATAATAATAAAAGAGATGTTGATGAAATTTTGGGACATATCAAAAAATTATTGTACTTATTTCATGTTTTTATCAATTTTATACCATTTAGTAAAATATTATTTATTTTAAAAAATCAATAAATTCAATATTGACACTATTAATTACATGACTTTTTAAAAATATCATGACAACATGATATATTCAAAAAACACATTTATAAAATAAATTACATTCAAAATTGATCTATTTAAATAGTTTATTACTTTAATTATATTATATTATATTTATTTTAATATTTTCCATTTCATTTATTTAATATTTCTATTAATTAAATATTTTCAGCATCATCATTGTGAAAGCAATTAAGTTATTATTTATCTCAAATAAATTATATTAAATTTTCAAGAAAAATAAAATAATTTTATATTTCAAAATAGTATTTATAGTAGAAAATATCCTCTCCATAACCTGATATTAATAATATTTTGCTTTTTAAAAAAAAGGTATGGAAAATTTGACATTTCATTTAATAAATCACTATAAATGGATTAAATTCATACAAGTCGATACAGAAGCTCATAAATATTCAAAAGGATAATTTTTGTATACAATAACTCATAATATAAAATTACAACATGTTTTAGGATGATTTGTAACATTATTATTACTCTTAATTATCTGATTTATGCTTAAACGAGGTAATAAAAATTAGTATGATTAATATTCATTCTTTTTCCAAAAACAAAAGGGTCATGTTTAATAAATTTAAACCTTTTTATTTGATATGTGGAATCCATTTTTCCATAATTAAAACTAATTATTGGATAAAATTAATTTAAAATTAATCCCATTGAAGGTAATCGAAACCATGTTTTTAATGTGAAAACGTTCGAAAGATTACAGTGTTTTTATATCCAATTTCTATGTGAAATTGATTCCAATAACCTAAATTGTATTAAATGAATAAATGATATAATTATACTTTAAAACCTATAAACATTTTAATTAAACATCATATATTATTTATAATAAAAATATGTTTTGAATTAAAATTCTTGTATTTTTCAATACTAATAAAAACATGGAACTTATTAGAAAAATACAAAAAATTAGAAAAAAATGTATATTTTGATATTTTTATTTAAAATTTTTTGTATAATGATTCAAATATAATTTATTAAATTTTCAAAAACAATATTGGAAATTATTTTTTCATCAAAATATGACAAAATTTTATGTTTAGAAAAATACTTTTTTATGCATAAAATTGGACTCTTTCTTATATCCTGGGTAGAAAAAATAAGATGAAATTTAAACATTAGAAGGAATATATATTTAATTAATATAATATAATAAGAGTTAATTTTTTATTTATTAGAATAAAACACCATTGTGTAAATTTAAATAGTTTTATTGAAAATCATATCCTTTTAATTTAAAAAGGGTTTTAAATTCATTTATGATTAATTTTTCAAATATTTATATATAATTGTGTAAATAATTTTTTTAGTATTTACATTAAAATTTTCATAACCTCAATTCTAAAATCATTGTTAATAGCATTGTTATATGTATAATATTGAAATATTAACATTTACTAATTTTTTTAAGCTCAATGTGACTTATCATGTATGTTATCGAACACAATAATTTTTTTAAACTAAGGATGTTACAATTAAAAAATTATGTACCTAAACCAAAAAAATGTACTATTTAGAGAATAATTTATCATTTATGGGTGAGATAGAAATAACTTATTTTGACATTGTAATATAGTTTTTAGATGATCTCCCATTACCAACCTATGGTTTCCCATGAAATTTTATTAAAAATTCATCATCTATGTCAATATAATATTTACTAATGTTCACATATGAGCTCAAAACCCATTGAAATATATTAATCCTTTAAAAAATGATTTTAACATTATACAATTCTATATTAACCCAATAAATGACATGGAAAAATTATAATGCATGTATGATTATATAAAACACAATAATATATACCAAAAAAAGCATTTTCCATTGAAACCCTTAGAAAATTCTTATATCCTTCCATTATAATTTATATGAAATTGATCAATTTAAATTGAATTCCATAATTCTAAAATAAAGTAATTTTGGATTATATACAACACCCCTTTATAAATACAAAAAATTAATATAACCATGATATATACATGTTGAAAATAATAGCGAATCAATTAATTAAAATATGTTTAATTATTTGTTAAAAAAATGCCACATGAGATTTTAGTGAATAGTAATTGTGTAAAAATCATCAATGATTTATTTTAATCATTTCCAATTAATGAAAAAACATTGATAACATGAAAACCAAAAAGAAACACAGAAAGTATTTCAGAATCCATCATAGATATATAATACCGAATGTATATTGCAGAAAATAAAATTTTAATTATATAAGAAATCAAATATATCTCAATAAATTGAATATTATGATTAAAAAAATTAAACATTTAATGAATTCTATTGGGTGTTATAATCATAATATAACCGTTTCTGGTATAAAAAATCTTAAAAAATTATTTATAATATAAAAAACTATGTTAATATAATCTCCCAAGGTTTTTATAATAGAAATACGTTGTAGAGAAAAATATTTTAATGTGATAGTACAAATGGAGTGTATATGATAAATGAGATACATATCTAGGGTCATCTAGAAAAATACTTAAACATTCCTACTGGTATCCTTTTACATGTTAAATCCCATCACCTATGGACCCTAACTATCAAAAAATTATAATAGAAAGACACGGTAGAAGGAATATATAAAAAGTTTATGGTGTAGAAGTTGGAAATATGCGTGGAGGATACATTAGTGCTCATTTTAAAAGATAAATAAATAGATATTAGAAACAATGAATGAGACACATAGTTTTATACACTCATCAAACATGACGAACATAGGTAAGGTAGAAGGATTACATTATTTTTATTAATGGAAATTACAATTTCTATGAATATTATTATCATGAAAAATATTATATATCTTTAAATAAATAATTCAAATGATATATATTTATCAATAAATAATTTGAAAACCGAAGTAATACATTTCCAATATCAACAAATAAAAAGTAATAATTAATATAAATATATTTTAACAACACAATATTCAAAATACCGATAATTTTACACATATATTTTGTGAAACATAATATAAAAACATTTTAAACTCTATTAGTCAATTGATTCAACATATAAATTGTAAAACAAATTATTTTAATAATATAATAGTTTTATGATAGGCCTCACACGTTATTGACCATAAAATAAGGTTTTAGTTTATATTATGTGGGGGTGTCCAGAATACATGATCTAAAAATTGTTAATCAAAGCCCTCTTCCGTTACTCTATATAAAAATAGCTATCTATGATTAGTATACATGGCATTTATGAATATTTTTATGACCATGTAGCTTGTTGAAATTTTTAAAAAAATCAATATTAGCACAAAATGACATAAAAATAAAATACGTATATGAAATAGAAAAACTGTTTATCACACCTGATATATATTTATTTTTTAACATATGATACATAAAATATAAACTATAAACCATTCCTAAAAACCCATGTTCCTGACCAGTATTATTTAACATTATAATATAAGTAACATCACGTTATTGAGGGGATCACGTTATAAAAATATGATTATTAACATGCAAAAAATATTTGTAAACATATTCACCAATTTGGACATATTTATTTGAAAATATAAAAAACACATATATAAACACATAAATTATTACTAAAATTATTATTTGATATGGTAATTCATGTCTTAAAATATCATCACTGCATTTATAGAATCCATAATCATGTTTTTTTACAGCTTATTCATTATGATTTTTATTCATTATACTAATTATTTTCATAGAAAAGTAACACATTATATCATGTGTTTGGTATATGTATATTAAACTATGTCCTACCAATAGGAATGATATTTTTACTTAATTTTTGTCACAAATCCCTATCATATATTAAGTGGGTATGGGGTGGATCAACAAGCTTACCAGAACCCATGAGGAGACATTATCATTTGGGTAATGTTAAAGTGTTATTAGAAAAGGTATTTCTTAAGGATTAACATTAATTATAGTTGTTTATTGAGGATTGGTTTATGAATTTAGGGTTATTTTATAAAATGTCATCATATTTATATTTTTTTCCTATAAACCAAATGTTATTGTAAGGGAAAATTTATCCAACTAAAAATACATGGAAGTATAGTTTTAAAAATAGCACATTGATGGAATTGTTAAATGTAATGAAAAATGGTATATGAATTATATATGAACTGGTCATCTATTTTCATGTACTTTTTTGGCCAACTCACCAAATATTTTTTTTAATAGTGGTGCATAATAAGAAATTATTTTATGATGACACACACAAAACAAAACTATGATTCTGAGGAATTTTCATGATGTACCTATGTTATCAATTTTCTCTCATATCAATGAATAGGTTAATGATGAAGATTTTATCCAATATAAGGTTCATGAGTTCTTTCCACCTGGTGTGTATGGAGTTGTAAAACTTTCCATTTTGTGTTGTGTAGATCCTCCACCCATAATGGATGTGAGAAATGATCCTTGTATTGGGTAGATAATTATTACTCTGAGATAGCGTAATAATTAATATAGGATAATAACGTTTCATGAATTACAATTATATCTTATAAATTGGATTTGAGGTGATCCTTCCCCTTGGGTGAATGAGAACTAGGTTTGGGTGATAATTCAAATTTTTCACACCAATTGAATTAATAATGATTAGACAATAGTTTTCTGAAAAAGTGTTATCCATGATATGGTGACTCATTTTTCATGATTGATCGTCCATATATATGTTTAGTTTATGAATCCATGTTAATTGTTTGATAACCTCTTTCAAGGGGAATACTACTCACTGAATTTGAGTACTCTGTGAATCTAGGAATTGTTTGAGATATATCTAGGAAACATTTTATTCACTAATTATGTTCATAGAAAACTAATCCCATGTATTAAAATATTTATATAATACATAATGGGTTCATTTGAGAATTGTTTTTAGATATCCACCATTATAGATATACCTATGTTGAAATTTTTCCACTCTATATCCCCATATATGTTTAGGTTCTTAACTATGCCTTGGTGAGGGAGATATTCCAAGAATATGGTTTTTAGGTAGTGGGTAATAGTTATTGTCATATGGAAATAAATTAATCTTTTTTGTTCAAAATATTCAAGGAATTCATATCACACTGTAATAGGATTAAATATGTATAGTATACTACTTAAGGATCATTACATCATGAATCCTGAAATGGATCCATTCGGATAGGGGGAAGACAATGTTATTTACATGAAAGGTTGGATTATGTTGTAGGTTACTTCTAACCCATAATGTAGAAGATGAAAGTCAATAAATTTATGTAATTCCATAACAATGTAGTGTCATTATTAGGGAACTCCTAGTGGTTGTTAGGTTGGTCCTCACTAGGACAGAATTGGAATATAAGATATCAGTTTATAAAAAATAGGTGATATAAGAGGATTATGATTTGATCTCCTCCAACTTCAACCACCTTGAGATAGTTTATATCAAATAGAGAGTGATAGTGGTTAGCAAAGTTACACTGTAATTATGAAGGATGGTTATGAAATGGTATCTCCTAGAAATATTTGAATTAGGATATGATTTTTCTCTACATTACAACCCATTCTCATAGACACCAGCATGAGTCATTCATTTATTATGGTATCCATATCTATCGATTTGTATAATCTTATAGATCCAATATCTTGTCCCATTTAGATAGAGACTCTAAATAGAAGTGTTTTTAAAATTAATCACTTCTAATGGTGATATAATATTTCACTCAGTATATATAGGTTTTTGAATGAAAACATTATGGATAGGAAAAATCATAACTGGTATAGACATATTATATATAGTATATGCCATTATAGACTTCTATATTTAGAGAGTGAATAACATTCAAGAATATTTGTTATATTCACATTTATGGTTGAAAGGAGAATTTATTTGATATAAAAATGGTATTTTATTTGGAAATTTCATCCGACCGTAAATCACTTCATATGGGATCGATATATAGTTTAAATCCTGAATGATTAGAATCCAACACTAATATTGGTCTACATTGAAATTTTCCCCAAGTATGATGTATTTATTTAAACTCATCTAGAGTTTTATTTTTTACACTGATCATTAAAATAGGGTCACTCTTATACCTTCCAAAAGCTATCAAATTGAAGACGGTAAGCCCATGAAGTTGAGGGTGTTGTTAGAGGATAATATGGGACAATGTTTTATCATAACCATTATATCCCCCTTGGTAACCCTATTATTGATCAACAAGAACTATTATTGGAGCATGGGAATTCATTTTTACTATGATTGGTAAAATATAGTGGAATTAAAGAAAATGTATTATCTACCAAGGATTGAAGTCCCCTTTGACTAGTCAAAATGATAAACATGATTCTCTAAGATGAATTCTATGTCTAACTATTAACATTTTTTTCAAATGGAAGATATATCAATTATGGAGATATGATAATGCTATGAACATTATGAGATTTTGGAGATTCTCATTTGTGTAAATAATATCTTTAATGTGTTCATGGGTATTATGAATAATATATTTCATCCATTCATAGGCATGTCATTGGATTTATTTATCAACTACATCTTTAAAAATTACGCAACACATAATGAGGGAGAAGATAACCTAATTATTATATTAATAATATATATATATATATATTTACATATAAATATATCAATATAACAATTATGGAATTCAAATGTCTACATCAAGGGTAATGATATCTAAGAAGGTGGAGTAGTTGTGTTGATGGTGATGATCGAAGTCATGTTATCTTGTGATCCTTCATATAATTTTTTCTAGGTGATGGGGATCCAATGTTTTTTCATGTACTTATATAGATCTATATAGTATTTCAATAGGATTATATCCCCCATGATTTCCCTAACATTAAATGGAGAGTTATGTTTTCGGTCGATGAAATTTTAGATGCTTATTTAGGATCTTCAGCAAAGGCTATTACATGCACTAATTTTGATTTTTGAAGGATATAGAGACTAGATTGTGGGGATCAATGATTAATAATGATTTATAAGTTGTTTTGTGTACATTTAATAGAACTCCGTTATTTTTATGGGTCCGTGTAGTCGAGAAATTATTCGAATCATATATCCCATAATAGAAAGATTTAATAAGTAGTATTTTTCTTAAATATATGGATTCACTATTACTATTTATGAGATGTTCATAATATACTTATACTATTATAACCTCTGATATTATGATATATTTCTCTTCAAATAAATAATTTTCTCTGATATCTTACGATATAAAAAAACACTAGTCCAAATGAACTGTAAAATAATATATCTGTATAACCAAATTGTTAAATTGGAAGAATGAATATGAATAAAACAAATATAATATATATATAAATGTATCAAATAAATGAAATATATTGAAAAATATTTACTCAATTTATTGTAATGCATTTATGTGCTTCAAACAAAATAATTTTCCAATAAAATTGTTTTTATTTTATTTAATGGGAGAATAATATAGTTAATTTATTCCACTTTTAGGAATACTTCTTCAAAAAATGATATCCATTCATTGAAATTAAAATTAAAAAATTATATTAGAGTGCTTTTTGAGAATCTTATTAAAACATTAATTTCATCATGTATAGTGAAAAGGTCAACTTTTTATTAAAATAATTTATTTTGTTTAAAGTATTTATAAAGTTAAATTTTTTATTAAAATGGTATTAAAATTAATTTTATTTCCCTTTTACTATTAATAGTCAAATTATTGTCTCTAGAATTAATTTTTTTGTGTATTTTGATATAAAAACGTCATTTAATTAACAAAATATTATTTCGTGAATAACATTTTCCCTTGTTTTTAGATTTTAAATTAAAACTAATTTCCTCCAATTTTTAAGATTTAATTTTATAACATATCTTAATAATTTATAATTGGCATATCCAAATTTGGTAATGAGTCCACATTAATTTTTGGTCATATTTAACTATAAAAAGTGTAAAAATAATTGACTATAAATTCTGTTGATGCTTGAACTTTCCTCGAATGCTTTTAACATGTTATAATATTAATTGTGTTGTGATAATATGATTTTTTCAGATGTCATATAATTTAATATGGATGTGAAATGTTTTTAGAAAGGTTTTATTTGATTATGCCTATGTTAAATTCAAGCAAGATGTTTGATAAAAACCCAATTTAGTTTTTGAAGTGAAATAGTGTTCTTTGAAAACAGTTTTCCTTCATTATGTTTTGATAATGTGGTAGTATTGTTATTTTCATGTTACATGTGGAATGTGGTGGATTTAATTGTGTGCTTCTTGTGTGTTGATTGTTGTTTAGAATTCAAAGAATGTGATTATAATTTAAAAATATGTTTTTACATTATATAAAGTATGTTATGAAGTTAAAGGTGGGTTTCTAGAAGGCATTTTTTTTCAAGTATTCATCCTTTTATTAATTTATAAATGTGTTAAATGGATTGTGTGAAAGGTGAGAAATGTGTTTCCAAATGGATGTGGTGTGTCTATTAATTAAAAGGTGTATTTTAATATGGAAAATGGGTGTTTTCAAGATAGATTTTATTATTTAAAGAATTTATTTGTGAAATAGATGTTTTTCTTATTTTTTCTTGATGTTTATCATATCGTGAGGTGTTTTGGTCTCTAAAGTTGTATGAAGGAACGTTTAGAAATTTTCAAGTGAATGTGGCTTTTTATATTGACTTTGGAAATGGTTTATGAATGATTTTGTGAATTTATTTCAATTGAATATTTAGATATACAATTTAGTATTTTAAAATATTTAGGAAATTGGTTTTTGAAACTCAAATGATTTCGCACATTTGAATGGATTATCATCAGATGAGAACACCTATGGAGGATTTCCTTGATTTGGGTTATCACATGGGTGGTGTTGGTGGTTGGGGTAGAAAAATGTTATGGTAGTCGGTTATGTGATACAAGCATAAGAGGGACATTATTTCTAATGTGTATCAATATTATTATCATGGTATTTTAGGGATCCATTTAGAGGGTGAAGTGATTGTTTCATATCAACTCTGATTAGATGGTCTGCATCCCCCATAAATTCATATGGTTAGGTGGTATGTGCCCTTAAATTTGATAGTTTATAGTGTAAATTTTGTTATTGACTATGGAGTTTCACCGTACACTTTCATGTGAGTCCGATACGAGTATGTCCATGGAATACTCTATGGATGTTCATGAAATGATAATAAATCAATATTTTAATATTCTATTAATTTCATATCGTTATTTTAATTTTATCCCTGAAATTTTAATCCAATTGGATTTTGTTTCTTTTACTTTATTCTTATCCTATTTTTTATTACTTGTAATGGATTTTTAATTGGAAGTTGGATTTATAAAGGGTTGTGAAAAGTGCGATTATTTTAACAAGAGAATATATTATGTTTTTTTATTCAAAAAAGATAAATTTTGGTAGTTGTATTTGTTTATTTAAATGACTAAATTCTCATTAATTTTTTTTTCAACATAGAGTTTATGGAATGTCTCAAGAAAGAAAATATACTGCTTCTATATGGTTTACTAGTGGATATGTTTAATCTCATTCTATAGTTTTACCATTAAGAATTGGTATACCTGAGTTGTTTTATAGGTGTAAGTTTTCAGTTGGGTTTCTATTTGAGTGTGTTGGTATTGTGTATGGTGATGATAAATAGGCCACATTGGGATCTAGTCTGTGTGGTCCAGTTACAGTTATTTTTTTTGTCTGGTTTTTTTTTCTTCTAAAATTTTTTATTTCAATAATTTATATTTATTTAAATTGAGTTATTTTTTGATTTTTTATCATGTTCTATTTGTTTATTTGTTCTTTATTTATTTAGGAAAAAATTATTCTAATAGTGTTTATTTTGTTTCCTCGCACTAGTTTCTAGCCCAAGGGGATTGGGATCACCATTCGACATTTTCATGGATCTAGAAGGATGTTGGGTAAGAAGGAATCATCGCATGGTTCATGACAAATATATGGAACATTTTATGCTTAATTCATAATTTTACCATCAATTTCCATGAAAATTTTAATGTTACATCTGAAAATAGAGTTTCAAATGATGTTTTCTCATCTCCATGATTATCTGGATATAATCAAGAATGAAATGAATGATATTATTATTTAACCAAACAAATATACATATATTTATATATATAACTATGATATTTTTGGTTTTCCACTTGTGCTCATGTTGATAAAGTACATGGGTTAAATAATAATATTTCAATATGTCTCATCCCAAAATCATTATCACCCAGAAAATTTAATTTCATTGTGTACTATAAAATGAATATTTTGGAGAAAAAACTTGCATATACTGGTTGTGGTTCTTTAATTGATATAAACATAATGAAAATTAAATATTTATTTCTTATAGTTAAATTTTTTTAAATAATGGTTGAAAACCAAAATAAATATATCTATATTTCAATGGATCATTTTTAATTTAATTTAAAGAATCAATTATTAAAGGGGGAGAATAAAAAATATGATATTATGATTGAATTTGGCCTAAATATCCACTATAATATACATTACAATGAACTATAGAAGAAGAATATATATGAGTTACATTTTTTTAAGAAGAACAATTAATTCTTGATGCATCTAAGAATGGTTGATTCTTATTTTAGTGGTGAGAAACGAAAATTATAATTTCATTGGTGGTTTATCATTGAAAATCAATAATTATGTATTGACAATTTAAAAAATTGTTTTATGGGTGTTTTTATGACATGAAACGACATTATTTATTTTGTAATGAATTTTATCATTCATCATAAAACTTTATAGATATATAATTATTGAATAATAGATATCCAAATCAGTATTAAATAATGAATAAAATATAATGGATATAATGTTTTGGAAGGATGATTCATAACTTTCTAAGGATATTCCTTATACAGTGTTTTGACTCTGAAGAGATGACAACCATATGTATTTTTAACACAGTTACTTATCTTGTTTTTTAAAATTAATAGATATAGAAATAAGGGTAAGACACAAATAATCCATAGTTAGAGAAACTTAAATAGATGAACTATTCAATGGAGATGTTAGATATATATTCATATACCTCATGACATTCATTTATGAAATATAAGGATTTCTTAGTGAATAAATTATTACAATCAGTTTAATCTCTTAGATCTTTTAGATGGTACTATCAATGTATATCATAACTAATCATTCATCAATAATTAAAATATAAAGTATTGTAGTTCTTAAAATGAAATTTAATGAAACACATCGAGCCATGATTTTAATAATAATAAGCTAAATTATCATTATTACATATTTTGAAAATTTATACATTGTTTTCTTTAGGACATGCATCACATATAGAGGTTTAAATCCATTAACATATTACACCTGTAATGAAAAATGGATAATGAGTGAGTTAAAAATATAAAATAAATCCATTATCTAATATATATTTTATTTAATTTGAAATCATTAATTGTGGATAATTTAATAAAAAACAAACCCTAAGAATAACTCAAATTGTATCTCATATAATTTTCTAACAAATGTATGTATATTTTATGAAACACTTAGATATAATTTTTTTAATTAAGTTAAATATTACATTTTTATAAGACGGTGAAATTGTTTTGATATTTTTTGTTCCTTTTTAATATTAATATTCTCGGGTATTTGGGTGAAAAAAATATCATTGGAATATTTTTCGTAGGATTTCATAAAAGATGATTGTTTCAAAGAAACTTACATTATTGTAATGATGAAACCATGATATAGTTTTGTAGTCACTATGTAGGTTATATATTACACAATTAAAATATTGAATAATTATCAGACATGGAATACGTACATTTAAATAATCTAAAATGAGAATTATACATGAATTAAATAATATATTCCATGATAGAAAATGTAGTTTTTTTACTTTTTAGTTTCATTAATTATAAAAAAGTTGTTTTTAGGTAATCAATAGAAAATATATATGGGTGTTTCAAATATGTTAACAATAATGATTGATTATGTATTCAAAGTCATCATGAAAAAATTTATTAGAATTATGCTTGTGAGAGAAACTTTGTATTGTCCTTATGTTCATAATTGGATTTCAATACCACATTTCTCCAAGGAAACGTTGTTAAATATTTCAATAATATGGAACCAAAAATGGTTGCTAACACTATATAATTTCAATAATTATACAATGTTTTGGAAAAAAATGATAACTAATTAATTCTATAATTATTATCTTATAATTTTCAATTGTTTCTAAATTTTTTAATGTATCTTTATGTGGTTAATGGGTGCATAATTGGTTTTCATGTGAAATATGTTGTTAACATGTGGAAAAAATTTATTAGGATTATAGTACGTTAAGATGAGGTAAAATTTACTCCCAAAGTGTTATATAATGTTCAAACCAATTCATAAGGAATAAGATCTAATGATGAAGAAGAATTACATTGATAGACCAACACAAATTCTATAAAATCATGTGGTATTGAAAATAATTTTTGAAATACATTAATATAGATACTTTCTAATAAATCATGGAAAAAATATCATTATATAGAAATTTATATAGAAATATAATAGATTAAAATGGTAATTAAATTTCAATAATCTTTAGTGATGGAGCTTCCATATATTCCATGTAATGTACTAAATATAATTTCCCTAATTCATGATTTGTTATATGAAATTCTCAAATAAATCATAGAAACTAACATATGAAATAATCTAAACTAAATAATATTATGATAAAAATTATAAGGGATATACACTTGGAATGTAATGAATCTGAGTTCAGTTTATAGACCATTTGAGAAATGTAAAATTATATCTATATTTTTTAATATATGGTTTATGGAATTATGTGTTTTATAGGATCCTGGTATCAATTTATTAAAATTATAAAATCTATTAAATATATTATTCTTAACTTTATAAAACATAATTTAATTCCCATTAAATAAAGTTTCATATCAGAAATTGTTGGCTGCCATTATATTTAGAATACAATGTTTACCCTATTAATGATATAAGGTTTATTTTTATTGGGATTCTAATTGATGTAATGTCATGGGAGGATATTATAAGAATAAAATTAAATTAAATGATTTACATGAGTTATTTTTATATTTATTACATGACCTAATACATAACCTATTCAATCTTTTTATGGAAATTTCATAGGTTTATCCATATAAATTATAAAAAATCTCAAATAAGAGCGAGAAATGCACTATGGGAGAAGTATCCAAAGAATAATTTGTGGGGAAATCCGTGGGTTAATGATCAGATTCACAAGGTCACATATTCAATAATGAAATTCATAGAGATTAACAATGGCAACATTATGGATCTATACATCTTCAATGATTGATCCAACAATATGGTAGGGATTTGTTAAATTTTGATTCATTAAAAAGTTATTTAATCTTCCATGCAAGTATTATTCACCTTATTTGGATTATTATTAGGTACATAAATTTACATGACCACACTGATTTAAAATTTCCTTAGTGTATTCATAAATTGTACTGAAATCCCAAATATATCAAGTTTTCTATAATCAAGATCAGTGTTTAGAATAAGAAAAAAAACTGATTGGCCTTATTTCATAAATGTTCCATTAACCCTTATTATTCGCATTCATCATTAGACTATAGTATGTTTAATTTTATATCTATTATTTGGTTCAAATCATTATTGAGCTTTATATACTTGAAGATTTATTTAATCTCTTTAAATAAATATGATCATAATAATGCTGATGATCAGTGATGAGTTTACAATGATTAATAAGGTTGGGCGCACCCCAATGGTTTTACGGGTACGAAAAATAACACACAGGTCCATAGAAATAACATTTTCCATCCACTATAGTTCATTAATCAATTACCATATAGGATTTATTGGTTATTGGAGAATTAGAAGCATCTATGGGTGATATTTCCATTTCCATTAATAGATGAATAAAGATCTAGGAAGAATAATATATATATATTAAATTGTAGATTGTATGAATTCAGTATTGAAAGAAAATTAATCATGTAAGACACTTATTGGCTCTTAAGGATTCGTTCTTAAGTAATTTATCACATGCAATGTGTTTGGGATAATAAGAACTATTTCTTGACCCAGGTATCCCAGTCATGTATAATTATTAGAAGTCATGGACATAATATACTATTGTATTCCATATCCCATATTGAGAATACTGAGTAAAACTACATGTCTAGGTAATCCATGTTAGAGAACTATATTCTAGGCACTAAGGATGTTCCCACATGCCATGCGCATCGTACAACATGCTATATAAATTATTTTTCACACATAATGTTGAATGGTGAGATTTGAAAAGTCTTAGACATCGAAATACCCAACTTTTACCCCAAGGTACATGTCCTATAATTTTATTCGAATGATATAACACATATATATCCTTCTTTAGGATTTGAAATTTAACCTATGAGTAGTCATTATTGGTTATACTTCCATGTTCATTGTAATAGTATCCATATTTTAAATTAAATTTATGGTCTGAGGTTGAAATAGTGAGTCCCTATTACCCCAATGATGAATAAATGACTTAAAAGCCTTTGTGAGAAAAATAAAGATGATTTTGGGATCATTACTCATCTAATGGATTAAATTTATCATTGGTAATAGGTCTATAATATCATATATATATATATATATAGGTAGGTTTGTTTTTCTCCTGATATGGTTCTGGGTGTATGCCATCAGTCATTGGAGTTGGTTCCCAAATATAACTAGTCTCTAAAGGGTAGTATGTCCTTTTCTTGAGTCAGTTCTACATTGATTGAGGTGACATCTAGGGAGGTATAGTTTCACAATAAAATAATGGTGAGATTTATATTCGGTTTATGGTATAATGATATCATTAGAACATAGAGAATCATGTGGCCCCCTTATTTTTTTCTAACTATGAATATCTATAATATTGTCTCTCTCTCTCAATATATATTCAATTAGAATAGTGTATTGGTATATTATTTTTTGGGTTTATTCCATATCTTTTATTGTTTGTTGAATAGATATCTTATTTTTATTACTTACCTTTTGGTTTCTGAGTCATCCTAGTGTGTGTTTATATATTATCCCATGCATGAGATTTTCATACAACTTTCATGTCTTATTCAGATATTTTAAAGTAGGATGATAACCTCGGTAGGCTTATTCTTAGTATATCCTAATAGCACTTAGTGGTGGTGATCTCAAAAGATTATTGGTATTGTAGTTCATCAATATAACCTTCCCTCCCCCCATAAATTTTTATTTTTGGAATACATTGTTTCTAGTTGGGTATTTGTCATTCCTATTTAATAATTTGGATTTAATTGTTTTGTTTCAATTTAATTATTCATAAATGATTTTACATTTACTATTTCCCCATAGGGTAGTACAATTTTATTTATCAATTTATGTTTTTGAAATAATTGGGTGTGTGTATGTGGGAGTAATGGATAATTTTCATTTACCCTCCCATATATATGATATTCCTACAAGGATCTAGTCAATATCCCATGGAATATTGGATTTGGTGTTGGGTTACCACTCATATTTTACCATGGGACAAATAGTTCCCCTACTATGTCTAGTTGTAATCTAGTGGAATTAAATTATGTTTATCCAAAAGATTTTGTTTGGATTTAAATTTATTGTGATGTTTTTTTGGTAGCATAGGAAAATTTTTTCATAGTGTCTCACGTTATTCATTTATTACAATGATCGAAATGATTTTAAAACAATTAAATTGTCCATACACTTAGAATTTGACCACTTTATTATCGACTCATAATGTTTAGACATCAGTTATTGGGAAGAAATGTGACATAAATCAAATTGTAATGGTTAATTGAATTTCGTATCCTTTAGAAATTATGTCCTGTACATTATTCTTTAACATTAGTTTTCCTATTATTTTTAAGAGGCCTCCATAATTTCATACATTAATTTTATTGAGATATGGTTGAAAGGACACTAATTTAAGTTATGATAATTCAATTTAGGGGCCTATTTAGGATGTGTCTTTTACATGAAATCAGAGAGTAGTGCTTCCACCTGATGAGAGACACATAGAACTGCCCCTGGTAGTTCGGAATGTTTTTCATCTACACGTAGGGAATCTAATTTTCCTAGTGGGATTACATAACAGTGTTGGAAAACATAGTTTGGTTTATGAGTTTTAGATGTAGAGACCACTCATGTTTTTTGGTGATCTTGTCCCTTGGTTATATGAATATTGGAAATTTTTTGTGTTTTATAGGTTCTAACTCATTTTGACTCTAATAGATAAGATGGTGGCACTCATAACTAGTATTTTTCAAGGATTTTTATTTTTCTTGTTAGGTATGTTCACCAAGAAACATGATGAAATTATTCTCTCATAGTTAGGACTTCACAATAAAAGTATCGTAATGAGTAGGGATCTCTTAGTGGTGTTCATGTTATACCCTAGAGAGGTGGTGTTATCAAAGTGGATAGAGGTTCCCTAGGATGCGGATTTGTAAGTGGATTACTACACTATAAAAAACATCCACCACAACCACTAGGTAGACCACCTATGTTTTAAAGTTCTATTGGTTGACGATGTTATCATTTATAAGCTATTGATGGATTTTATCATGATCTGTATGAGATGATATGTGGTATAATTTTTTCATGTTTATTATTTTAGTAATAACATTATACACCATTATGATTCACTCTATCATCGTTGTATCCATTTCTCAATAGAAAGACATTGACATGTAGCCTTAATCCATTATTTGTGTATGGTGATTCCTTTGGGAAGCGATTTTTCTTTTTTCACATCTACCAAAAGTTTGATCTACCATTCGATGGCGGTATTTTTAGTTGGAACCTATTGGTAATTTCAATGAATCAAATTGAAAATATTATGGGTAATGAATTTTTATACATGGTATATGTCAATATAGACTCTCACCAAATAAGGGTTAGGTTCCAATAGGTTAGAGGGATAAGATTAATGTTTAATGGAGATGTGGAAGTAATAGAGTAGTGAGTGGGACTAACAACATAACAGGCTATAATTTTTTTTATCATATATAAAAGGTAGACATTATACCTAAAAAACTAACACAAAATCCCAATAATAAAAGGATTTATGTCTTGAGGACCAGAAACATAAGAAACTTATTTTATAACCATTATGATCATTTCTCCATAATTGAGCCTTTATATACTGCCTCCTATACTTATTATATTGTATAATCATCTTCATCTCACCACGACATAGACACATAATAAAGGACATACCTAAAATTCACAATAAGATAAAATATAAATGATAGAAATCAAAAATAATCAATGATCACAAGATGATCATATGTATATAATCAAGATAAATTAGAAAACTCATATATAATAACTAATATATCATAAATAATGGATTATCAATGATCACAACATAATACATGAATTAGAAGCATTTGGATAATGAGCCAATTAATACGATTCATCGGAGCATAAAAAAACCAAGAGAATAAGAATAAAACTATGATATGTATTTCAATTGAGTAAAATTAATTAGTATGGGGAATATAATAGTCTTAAGCCACACCGTCAGTTCCCATGGTTATGATTAAATCATACATACTCTAAAATATATATTTAATGTGATATAATATCTTGAAAAAAGAATTATATGGTAATATAAGACCACATCCATCATCATTTATACGTATGTGTTCCATATAAAATCAATCATAAAAATATATTAATTATCCCAAGGAAAAATGAAATGGTTTCTTAAACATTCCTAAAACGTCACAAAAAAACATAAAAGATCATAGGATATCAAAAAACCATATTTCTTTAAGGAATAATATAATGATAAAATTAAATGACTTATCAAAATTTCAATACATGATAGATAAATGTTGGAGGAAATATATAAGTGAAAATAAATATGTTTTTATAAAACGATTTAAATATATTTTTTAAAATATTATGTAAAAATTACAGTAAAGAACATATTTCTATAGGGTAATAATTTAGTTTTAAATATTTTTTTATACATTTTTTCAAATAAATTATCCATTTAAGTCGCAATTTTTCTAAAATATTTGTTTTTAAGAAAAAATTATTTTAATTTTAAATGTTGTAGAATTTTATTTTTATTAAAATATTGATAAACATTTTTCTCAACACTAACATCCTAAAAATAGTTTTAAATTTTCAATTTTAAAATGGGTATAGGGGTTAATGCGAATAAAAGAAAAAAATCATATTAACATTCATGAAAAATAGTTGTAAAAAATAGAAGGATGGAAAAAATGGACAAGGTACGAAGGATTCATTGGTAATACTATGAGATAGAGTTATGCCTACCAATGATAATAATTTACATTGGTAGAATTTTATGAATTAATTAGTTATTCATTATGATAATAAATTTCACTAGAGATGGAAATGAAACCCCATATAAGATATATAAATTATTGGATCACAGAAATAATAAAAAATATATTCACGTAAAAAAGGAAATGAACCAATTAATATATAATTAAGTTGATAATAAGTTCATTAATAGACAACCACACCCAATGAAATATATCATGATTTATATTTAGAAATATGTTTCATGAAATTATTTTTGTGACAATGATCCCCTAGATTTTATTCCCTGTTTAGTTTAATGCACTCTGTGATTTTTTATAATAAAATATCATAATAATATATTTTGTTACCATTAAAATATATATAATTATTTATAATCTCCATATTTTTATTTGTACATTTATATTAGTTATTTAATACATATTTCTGATGTTTGGTGTGGGTAATCATGATCATTTTCATCTATTTTATTATTTATGGTGTAGTAATTAATTATTCTCTAAATTATCATCATTAAATGATCATTTAATTTTTATAATGGATTTATTATAACGATTTATTGATTTCAATTATTTTTATAATCATATTAGTCTCTATCCTTGAATATTGAATTAACAATGAACATTTTTAGGTGGTTTTTAATATTTTAACGGTGTTTTATTAAATAATTATTTAATTATTTATGAATGTTTTCAAAGGAATAAAATAATTATTTATTTAATTATATAATATTATACTCATAAATAATTTTTCATAATTAATAATTAAATAATTCAATATGATTATTTAATTAGTTGGAATAATTGTGGCATACATGAACACATCATGCTTAATGAATGATTAAGAGAATATGTAGTCGTAATATCATTTAAATAGAAAAAAGGGAAATTTTAACCACTTATTTGTTTTATATATTTGAATGAAAAATTATTTTTATGTATAATTAATGTATATGAAAATATTATCAAATTTGAATTTATTTTTTTCCTCTAATTAATTTTATTTTTCAAATGATTGAATTAATGATAACCATTTTTTGATCATATAATTAATAAATTCTGTAATTATTCATTATATACCCAAAATAAAATCACAATAATCATAATAATCTTTTAAAATCATTCTGAAGTCCATTTTCTTACGGATTCAATGAAAATAAAAATTTAAACTGATCATCCAATAGGGGAGGTAGTCCACACAAATGTATTGTTAAGGATTCCAATTTCCATAGAACATGATAATTAAATATCGATTTTTACAACTTTTGAATATAAAATAATTTATAATAACCATACATATTTATGAAATTAAATAGTAGTCCCTACTGAATAAGGTGGGTACGGAAAATGAAATATGATATTTTTTAGATGTAGTAGTTCTCCCACACAAAAAATGTAATTTTCTGTTTTCATATGGAAAAGGGAAGGGTTTTTAATGTCTGTTAAATCATTATTATAACATAAAATTATAATAATAATTTTAATGGTATATTTTTGATATCATGAAAAGAAATTTTAGAAAGAATAAATTAATATAATAAGAAATAAAAATGGGTAAAGCAGTTAAAAATCTATACATCACTATATGGGTTATCTCTTTTACAGTTCTCATCATAGTGTGACTACACATATGGTTTATTCCAAATCCAAAACCCCTAAAAAATCTGCTCACATTGATACTCACTTGTCATATCATGACATGATTCTACTTGGTGAAATAAAAATCAAATTTATAGTCCTTCACATCATTATCCTCAATCCTTGTTGCATATCACCTCACTATGACCCACATCATGGTTTTACCCTAGCGGTCACATTATGATAAGAATCCACCATCAAATAATAATGGTAATATCTAAGGACCCATGTTTTAAGGATATAGACAATACATTACTTTTTAGGAATATAGAATACGTTACAAAAAATGATTCCCAAAGACTATGTTAGTTTATTGCCTTTGGAAACATGGAACACATCTTCTAATTTCGTGAAAGATCTTCAAAATTACCCAAAAATATCATCCCCTTTAGTACACCAACCTAAAACTATTATTTATAACCTGTGGAAAAGAAAACATGTAAAGAGGAGATATTATATGCCTAGTTAGGGTATAAAATTTATATATGTATAAATATTACCAGAAAATGGTTATGAGAACATTATCATGAAAATATAATGTCATACACTACATATAAAAAATTATGGAATAAATTTTGATAGTTCGTATGACTTGATCCATAATGAAATTAAGGAACATAATCTGTGAGATCATAACATTAACATAAGACATGAAGTTATAGAATACACATTACCTTGAATCATTGTGACCATTTATAAATACTAACAGGTTCACTCATTAAATTAAGGAGATGAAATCAAGCCTTTTCTTAAACATATGGACATGAAAAACTAGGTTCATCCATAATATTATTAACATGAAAACCAAGTCCCACATAGAATTGTGAACATGAAATCAGGCTCCCGCATAACATATATGCCTCATGATTTATCCATTTTCACCTAATTCATTTTATGGAGACATGGGTCCCACATATCTCATAATATAATCATATTTACGTGTTCCACAAAAACTTAATTCATTCATCATAACATAAAAAAGTAATAGAATTGGATTCTTAATCATAATACCATTATAACTAAATCCCTGTAAAACAATTGGATTTCAAAAATATATTTCCATCATAAAAATAATCACACCCTAAGAATATGATAGATATTATACATGAAACATAACACTACAAATTAATTCCATCTTAGATGGACAATATTTTGGAAAGAACACATGAAATTATTTCTTGAGAAAAACATCCTTTCTTATTCAAATAAATTTTCTATTCTTAAAATACCATGAAATTTTAAAATATAATGATTTCTTTTTAAATAACGTTTAAATATTATAAGGTAATATTCATTTAAATATGGAATTATGAAAGTGTAAAAATACACTCATGTCGTATAAGATTAAAAACATTCTTCTCATGTTTTTGCTCAAAAAACTGAAAGAGTACCTTATATGAAAAGAGAAATAAATATTAATTTCAAACCATAGAGAGAAACTAAAAAAATTTTAAAAATAAATTAAAAATCCGTAGGATAATAGTAATTTATTTTATGATATTTTTTGAGAAAAAAGTGACATAGATGAAAAATAAACCCCATTTAATATTTACGTATAAACAATCTTGGATACTAATGAGATTGCAAAATTATCACATACCTTAGGTATGGGTTCCTTAATACATGTTCAGACAATCTATATAAGGGTTTAAATAATTTCATTAACTTATTACAGAATCATATTAAATTTTCTGATATCTTGAGTGGTCATATTTCTACTAGTTTGTTAATAACATTATTATTCATCCATCATAACTGCATTATTTTCTTACGCAAGTTTGGTTAGATAAGTTCACATTAAAATTTATAGTTTGAAATTATATAAATTCAAGAATTAAATTAATATAATATTTATCATATATATTTATTCTTAATATATATATTCATTTTTAAGGAATATATTTTACAATGAATTACTTCTCATCGTGGAGATGATAGATCGTACGTACAAACGAGGGATGATATCATTCCATTAATTGTGGAAGTTTATGGAATTGGATGGTATATAATTTTCTTTGGAATAAAAATATAGTTATAATAGTCATATATTGTTATTATTTACATCATTATATCCATCCATATAGGGTGGTGGTGAAAACACATTACACCATGGTGTAGAGATAATAAGATGTACGTACGCACGTGCAGTGATTTTATTTTTCATTGGATGAATTCAGGGTGAAATATGGTTGTTCCATAACCAAAATAATATCCCATAATATAAGTGATACTATATTTATTACTTTAGTCTATATTAAACTCATTAGGAGGAAGTATAAGATGAAATAAGATTGAAAAAAATCGACAGAGGAGATTACTTCTTCTTCGATAAGCTCCAACTAGTTCTTCTATTAACGGCCCAAGAGTTGGTCTTTTTAGATGACAAAAACCTCTATAATTTAAATAAATAAGTTTATAATGGAAAAAGGTTATGATGCTATTGATATTTAAGGTTCCATGTGATGTTATGTTGTGAGGGGGGACGTTCCCTTTTATCATTGAATTGAGGGGCACATTTGGAATATCCAAAAATATTAATTTATAATAAAATAAAACCCATCCAAAACCATAAAAATGTATTAGTTTCGAACAAGAGATAATATAATTTTGTAATCACATCATCCAATAAATTTTAAACATGTTTTTTTGTTAATTTAAACCTCATCATTTTAAATAACACATAGTTATTCAATTTAATTTTTAACTAAGGTAACAAATATTTCAATATTAATACTTTGAAATATTTACTTATTTGATTCCAATTAGACATAAATTATTAATTAAGAACATTTTCCATCCTATAATAATTATTTTATATTATTAAAAATGTTTTATTATTTTTAAATTAATTATTAATATTTTTATTGATAAATAATCAATAGTTCCAATTTTGAAACAACCCAAATAATTGATTTTTATAAATATCAAGATAACATTTTATCCTCAAAAAAATATTTTCTTATCATCATATTGGGTTACATTAATCAATAAATTTTTTGGATATATTAATTATCAGAAAATATATTTTGTTTACTATTTTTAATAAAATTAATTCAATATTCCCATTAGTAAAATAACTACTACATCGGTTTTGTGTAATTATATAATACACTAATTTATTAGGTAAAAATTAAATTTCAAATTATGTGTCAAATACCATTATTATTTATTTTATAATAACACATATATTCAAATATATTTCCTTGAATATCCTTCATAAAAATGTTTTATTCAATAAAACCTGAATGTGATAATTTTATCATAACATTAACCTGAATGATTTATATACGGCTCCAAATGGAAATAACTCGAAAGTAGGATAACTATGGTCGATATATATAATATAAATTATATTTGGTCATGTTATTTATTATATTAACGGTTATTATAATTTTGGGAAAAACTATTTTATTTATTTTTCATCAATTAAATATTTTTGGAATCATCAATGTACAAGACTTTTATAAAAATATTTATTTCCTAAAAATTACAAATAAATTACCAAGATAAAGAAAAGAATTTCAACCTTAAAATTATTATTTATAATATAATCTAACTTCTTTATAACATTATTTTATAAATGATAATGTTATTCAAATTTGAGTAAGACACATTTTACTTTTTATAATTAAAATGCATTAAATGTCTTATTCTCATCCAAGTGACATCCAATGGATACCATTTCGACCCGTTGAAGATTTAGGATGAAAAAAACACATCCAATGATATTATTACATGTGTTAGGTTAATATTATAATATTATTTTCACCCATAATTACGTGATTTACCATTATACTGTATTAATAAAAATTAACAAGTTACTATTCATGATACCCAAAAATAAAAGAAAGATATTTTAATAATTTTTATCCACTCGCATAGGGAAAATATTTTTCAAAATTAAAACCATAGAAGCTATAGTAATTAATTTAAAATTAATCCTATTGTCTAAATGAGAAAACAAGATTTAAAAGTTAAAACATTAAAAATGATTGAATATTTTTACGTCAAAATTCATTGAAAAATTTATACTAATAAACTAAATTATATAAAATGATACATATATAATAGAATTTTATTTTAAAAAAATTATATAATATAACTTAACCATATAAATTATTTAGATACATGAAGTTGTTATCAAGTAAAATTTAGTATATTTTTACTATTCATCAAAATAAGAAACATATCATAAAAAATATGAATAAGGTATCCATTGTAATTTATTTACCCCCATTCTAAATTTTTTTTATTTTTTCAAATAGAATGAAAAATTTGGTAAAAACATTATTTAAAATCGGTGCACCATAAAAAGGTGACACAACCATATTTTAATAAAATACTTCTTTTATTTGAAAAAATTAATTTGTTTATATATCATATTGAAAAAACACATAAGTTGAATTTTTTAATAAAAATTGATTGAATAAATTTTAAATATATATCTAATTAATAAAATTCATCAATTGGGTTTTTCTTATTTTATAAACTCTCTTATATTTATTTAAATAGTGTTCTATAAAACATTTCCATTTATTTATAAAGGGTTTTATTTTCATTTAAAATTTATTTCATATCATGTAATTAATTATATATTAAAGTACAAAAAATATTTTTATTATTCAGTTAATATTTTTCATGTGTTCCATTCTAATGGATAGGTTAGATCGTTACATATTAATATTTAGTTCTTCTCCTAAACTTGGTTCTATGTGAAATTGACTCTCTCAAAAGAACATGAGATTATGTGTAAAAAAAGCCAAGTATTTTGTTCTGTTTACAGCAAGCTAAGACAGTGTTACATTTAGTTAAAGATTATATAGGTTTATCATATAACACAAGAAATCAATAAAATTAAATAATATATATAAACATAAATAAATAAATAAATAAAAATTACCTCATAAAAATCTCATCGTGTTATGTTCTACCCCCCATAAAATGAATTTATTCTTCAAAATTCATCTAGTTTATAAATGTATTAAAACATGAAATGTTATTTCATATAAACCTATATGAAAAAATGAATAATAAAATATATTTTTAAAAAGTAATATGAGGAAAATAATAGTTAACCAAAGTCAATGATAACTGGGATTCCACATATAAGAACACAAGTGAAATGTGAAAACATGGATATAGAATAGAAATTGAACATTCATGTTCTGATGGAGAGTGATATAGAACAAACTTAAGAAAAATCAAAAAATATAAATCCATAAATCCACTATTATCTAAGTGACCATCTGATTCATCACTAATGAAGGTTCTAGAATAACATTTTTTGTTTCAAAATCTTTTCCATAGATTTGAAGAATAAAAAGAAATACTTACTTAATTAAGTATATTCTTATCATGTTATTGTTCTTCAATCAATTTCTACTTAATATATTATTCTAATAAATAATGGTGGATTTTTCATTCATTGATTTTTGTCAGATCATGAGATCCAAAAATAGAATAATATGTCACTCCATCAATCTTAATCTACACAAAAAAGGATCACTCATGTTATAAAAAATGTATAAGTCCACATATAGTTAAGTAATAATTTATTATAACAAACTTCATCCCAATTTTATCAAAAACAATCCATAAAATTATAACCTTACCAACCATCCAAAATTAAAAATCCAAAACATTATAAAGATGTTCCGTAGCCCATCATAAAAATTATCCCCTATATATCATAAGCCATCTCTTGTTGATCACATTTAAAACATGTTAATGCCTTCATCATGTATTCTATTGAAACATGGAAATAACATAAATTACCATACACCATTTTTGAAAACATACATGATTCCATATTTCATAGGTCACTAGATATATTCCATAAATCTATGAGGTTTTCAACTTCATCCATGATGACATAGACCCCTTTTTCAACCAATCAGTAATCAAATCAATGTTAATCAGTGTCGTCTATTCACTTATTTATATTTAAAAGGTCTCTTAACAAATAATCATTATCATAACATTAGTAACACATTAAGGGTTTTCTTTACCTTAATCTTATATTTCCTATGAATATAACTTTATCATTAAATCACTTTTCTTTTCTGTTATAACTATTCAACATGTTCTCAAAAATCCATAGCGAATAACATAAACTTAATAATCCTTATATAATTCACAAAACATAATTCTTGGATCCAAATATATTAATACATAAATAATAACATTTGAACATTTTTCATGTAATATATCCTCTTTTGGATTAGATTTATATGGTTATGTATGGGCATTGAGTTGGGTAATAACTAATTTTTCCATAGATGAAACATTGAACTCCATGACAATTTATCACTAAATGGCCCTTTTCCAATATTGAAATCATCTTACCCTTTTTTAGGTATTACTCAAGGTTATTCTTTTTTTCATATTGACATGTAGGAATAAGTTCTATATTTCCTCCATTCTCATTAGAATTTTAACATTAATAAAAGTACATATTCCTCTTATGTGAGGTTTTAGTAATGTCAATGAATACCTCACTGTTATTCATATATCACCATAGCAGATTCAATGTAATCTAAAATAATTCAATTTAGTCATTATCCAATTTTTTTTTCATAATCCCCATATATTCCATCTGAATCAATGTTAAATTTTTTTTCTGGATTCCTCCATTAACATTAACCAGAAATAACGGGTTGAGAAACACATTTCATATAATAAAATCTTATAATCAAGGGAAAATTCTTTCAATTAATTAAATATTAGGTTAAATTCTATGTTATCCATGATCACTTCCAAAATTCATGGAATATAACCTATAGTTATAATAATCCTTATGAACATTCCTATATCCTTATAAATATTTCTCGAGATCTTAGAAAATATTTCTTATCCTAGCTTCCAATGATTGACTAAACCTTTTCTATGTTACCCACTATAATGCCTAAACCATGATGTAGTACCCTCTATTTCTGGTATGTAACCTATACTTAATTCTTTTCCTAGTTATAATGTTTTCAGAGATTAATGGGAGAGTCAAGAGAACATTGAATGAATTTTTATGGCAAAAGCAAAGTCGCACAAGTGGCACAAGGTTTGTCTAATTATGCATCCAAACAGTGTATAGTTGTTTCTTTTGAGCTAGAGGCTCCAACACTATTAGAGAACGATTAGATAGACAAAGTGAGGAGGTCATGTGAGGGTATTTCTAAGAATAGTATAATGCACGGTTTGGGCACGGTTTGTCTAATCGTGCGAACTAACCATGCAAGCATTTAAGTGAGATCCTAAAAAAGTGGATCTAACATGTTTTTTCCACTAAGGAGTTCTTTTTTAAAACTAAATGGCCATAAATCTGGATTTTTATTCTTCTAAGGTGAAAATGGTTCTCTCATCAGTTTGGAGGCAATATGAAGGCTTCCCTTAGCTAATTGAGGCCGTATATTTGAGGTATGTGATCATTATTCTTTGTTCTTTTTCATTTTCTTGAAACTACTTAGATCTAATTCTCCTCTTGTCTCTATTTATTATATCGATGCCCGTTATGGGTAGATATAGGTGTTTGGATGCCAAATATGATGATTTTTTTGTCTCATTCCTGTTAGGAGAAGAGATCTATTGTGGGTTCTTGTATAACTGACCCAGTTTTCATGATCATTCTTCATTCATTGTGGTTTTCATTAAAATCGTTGTGGTTATAGAATTATCTCTTGAATCCAATTAGATGAATTTGTTGGAATCATTTAAAATTGGTTTGTATTCATTTTATTGATTGTGAAAAGTATGCAACAAATCTTTTTCTATTATGATTTATGGTTTTAGTGAAATTGTGAAATCTTGGTGAATTTTTGTGTAAAGATATATAGCCTCTTGAATTTAAAATGATGATTTTATATTATTCATTTCCTAGAATTGTTAAATGGTTTGATTAATATTTGTTTTTTAATAAAATGGGATTTTTTTCAAATATTTTAGTATTGAAATGACTTGATGGTATTGGATTTAAAAAAAAGGGTGATTTACTGAAATTATTTGGTAGTGAAATTACTTTGAGGGAATTAGTTTTCAATAAAAGGGTTTTTTTATTGAAAGTGTGTTTTGTCATGATCCTTGGGAATATTGGTGTGTGAGTTCATTTTACATTTCTAGTGCTTGGTGGAAATATGGCCTTGTGCTCAGTGCCAAATGTTGAATAGAAACGATATATAAAGTTCATATAGCATATACGGGGCATGATTGAAATATGGCCTTTTTCCCGATGCCATAGGGTTAATGGCACATGGGAAATAATTACCATGTGATGACTTGGTAGATCATTGAGAAACCCTCATGATTATGGAACTATCATAACGTATCATGCATGGTTGGTTGCATGGGTTTGATGAATTATTGGGTATACCAATAAGGGGATATTTTAAAATTTGTTTAATTCTTGTTGAGTTATTTTTCAAGAAGAAAAAACATTTTTGAAAATTGGGTTCAATTTCTTTTGTTTGCTTTTGTTTATAAATGGTATTGTGGAAATTGTTTATATCTTATCATAAACAAATTCGAAAAAATGATTTATATAAAATATTCATTGTAAATGTTGTTAACTCTTCTATTCGGGTGGTGTTAGTAGAGAAGTCATTGGAGAAACTGGCTAAGTTTTATACTCACCCCTACTTTGTCACTTTGGTGCTTTTACAAATGTTATATTCTAGGACAGGGGAAAAGGTAATGCTTACTACCTTTTTTGCACTACCTCATGATGCTTGAGGTGTTTGGAGATTGTGGATCTTAGAGTTTTTGGTGCCTGGAGTCTTGGGATTTTCTGAGATTCTTGTTTCATTTATCCGATGTGTACTTTGACACGTGGTTATTATTCTAATGTTTCATACATTGATGTGATTTTGAGATACATGAATTTGTTTTGTTTTTTTTTTTCATTTTTCCATGAATCATATTGTTAATGTCTGTTTTTGGTTAGTTAGTTTATTAGATTATTTCATAAAGCATAAATCATCCCCCACATGTATTTGAAACTCTTGGGCATTTATTATTAGCCTTTGGAATATATGGGATGTCAATTAAGGTCTACTAATGACTCGTTGTACTCTTATGACATTGAGAATTGGTGGGTCATTACAAATGGTATCATCTGAGTCCTTCCTTATAGTAAAAAATCATCAGTGTTCTTAGTCTTGGAGTTGGAATTACATTTTTTATAGTCCATTGGTTAGAATATTAGATAGGAGTAGGATTGTAATAACTTGAAAGTTATAGCATAAAATGAAATATTTGTCCCGTTTATGTTGAACTTCAAGTTACCGGGCTGTTGGGTACATAAGTGTTTTTCGTACACTTCTTGAATGATAATAGTCTCATTCTAATGGGGTTTTCCAATAAGTTGTGCATGACAAGCATTGTAGAGGAATGAAATCCCACTAGGACTGCATAATTCATCATGAGGCATAATTCATGATTTTTTGAAAAGATGTAAATGTTTTAAAAATGTAGAATTTTTTTTTCAAATGATGGATTTTGAAAAGTGGATACTTGGTTTACATTGAAAATGGTTCGATTTTCAAAACCAATAGTTGATTTTCAAAAATGTTTGGACATTGAAAATTGTTTTTTTGGGAAAGAATGTTATGATAGCTGATGTGATATAATTTTAATTGCAATGAAATTAGTTTCTAGAGAGTGATATTGAAGGTGTTTGTTGTTGGTATTGAATATGGCACCTGGTAGGTGTCGTCAAAACCATCCTGATGATGTTGCGGAGAATGAGGTCATACCTGAACTACGGATGAACCAAGAGCTGTTTTAGATTACAGTCCAGGATTCTCAAGTGCTGTATATGAGGAACTAGAGTAAAGGGCCATGACATGTGGATCATACTATTCAGTTCATGAAGTAAAACCCACATACATTTCAAGTTGATTTTGAACCTGAGAATTCTGAGTTGTGGCTGAATAGGATAAATCATATCATCAATTTCATTGACACACCATCAGAGAACAATGTCAAGATGGAAACATATATTCTTGAGGATCTTGCATGATTTTGGTGTTATTTATTAGTGCATGCTAAATTATATGAAGTCCTTACATGGGAGGATTTTGAAGAGTTTTTCAATAAAAAATTCTATCATCATACATTCAATATCCTAAAAATGATAGAATTATTCACCCTGAAACATGAGAGCCTCTCTGTCATAGAGTACATATCTATATTCATGAATTATTCCATTTTCACCAGAGGTTGTGAAAAGTGCGTCTTGGAAGGAATGAATCTTTGAATCAGTGCTATGGAAGGATGTTCTATCAGATATTGATGTGTTATGTATTACGGATTATACATAGATGGTGAATATAGCTAATGTGGACGAACGTGATATCATGGGATCAATAAGAGGAGGGATGATGATACCTAAAGGGAATGGTGGGGACTCAACCACTGGGGGCAAGAAAAAAAGGGACCCCTATTACCAAGGTGGAAGTGGAAATCAGAATCAGACAGTGGGATAAGTGAACCCTCTTCCATGACCCCATAGAAAAGCTGGTTTCTTTCAATGTGGTTCACTTGAACACATAAAGATAGGGTGTTCGGAACAACCTAGAGAATGTCATAATTGCATCAAGATGGGAAATATTCAGCCCTATTGTCGCAGTGCTAGATGGTCAGGTGCCCGGGATACTTCTCAGGATTCTCAAGAATCATATTCCTTGACAAGGCGAGGAACATAGAATCAGTCTCTTTAGAATAATAGAGCCAGCCACGTTGATTTTTGAAATACCATGTCTCCTCAACTAGTAAAATCTCAGTAAGGAAACAATGAGAATTGTGCAACGATGTAACAATTGTATGGATCTGAGAAGATAATTATCGATGATTAGGCTGGACAATCTACGGTGAGAGGTATGATTCTATTGAATTATACCCTTCTTCAAGTGATCTTCGACACTGGTTTAGCAAATTCTTTCATTGGTTCTCATGTTTTTGATTTTCTATGTTTAACATTGGAAATGATGCCTTCTATTTCAAAACTGCAATCTCCCCTCGTTGGAAGAGAATGTCAATCCTTTGTGTGTTGATCATGTGTTATAACTGTTGATGATGCTGAGCTAAAATGGGACTTCTCGATGTTGGACATGGATTTCTATGATGAAATCTTCGGTATGGATTGGTTGAAAATGTTCAAAGATCACATCAGCAGTTATATGAGAAAATTTAGTTTCACAACTGAGGACAAAATCAGGCATCTCTTCAAAAGAGAGAGGATGATCTTGTTGGAACTAATGGTCGGAACGATCTATTAATAGTCAGCTTTGTTGACTTTGGCAACAATGGAAGAGATTAAGGAATATATTTTCCCACAAGTTTTGGATTAATTTCTAGATGTATTCCCCAAGAACATATCAACTTTACCACCTCTATGGGAAGTGAATTTTACAATTGATATCTTTACGTGGACTAGTCCTATTTCCCTTCTCTCTTATAGGATGGAATGAATAGAGTTAAGGGAATTTAAAGTGTTATCAAAGGAGCTGGAAAGGAAGGGATTCATTTGGCCAAGTACATCTACTTTGGTGGTACCAGTTTTTTTCATGAAGAAAGTTTATGGAACTCTTTGGATGTGTGTTGATCATCGTAAGCTTAACTAAGTTACAATAAAGAATAGATATCCACTTCAATGCTTTGATGATCTTCTTGATTAGTAAAGGAAAGCGGAGTGGTTCTCCAAGAATTACTTGCGATCTAGATATCCCCAATTGTGATTTCAAGATATTTCAAAGACAACTTTTAGAAGAATATATGGCCACTGCGAATATTTATCCATGCCTTTCATTCTAATGAATGAACCAGTGGTCTTCATGGATTTGATGAATTGTATATTTTAAAGATATTTCGATTTTTTTTGTTGGGTCTATTGACATCATTTTGGTGTATTCAAATACAAGGCCTGACCAAGAGGTGCATTTGGAAGCAATGTTAAAAATCATGAGAGATCGTCGAAAGAATTCCAAATTATGGAAGAGTGATTTTTTGACATAAGAAGTACGTTTTCTTGGCCATTTCATTTCTAAAAAAGTTGTTTCTACTGATCTTGAAAAGATAGAAGCTGTTATCTCATGGAAACCACTGAAGCATGTCTTCAAGATACAATGTATTGTTGGTCTAGCTGGTTACTACCGATTATTTATCTGTGATTTGTTAGTACTATAATCACCAATGACCACTCTGACAAAGAAGAATTATCCATTCCAACGGATATAGAAATGGTCGATGTCTTTTAAGGAGTTGAGTTTTCATCATACATCGACACCTATCGTGATTTTTCTAGAATCAGGATAGGCGTATGTGGTGTACTATGATGCTTTAGGATCTGGGATGGGTTGGGTTCTCATGCAATGAGACCATGTGTTGCTTATGGTTCAAGGCAGTTGAGGGTGCAAGAGAAGAATGACCCAACACCTAATTTGGAGTTAGCTGCAGTCGTCCATGACCTGAAAAGATAAAGACACTACTTCTTTGGAGATAAATTCACTATGTTCATGGATCACAAAATCTTGAAACAAACTTTCTTATAGAAACATTTGAATATGAGGCAAAGGATATGGATTGAGTACCTCCAGATGTTTGACATTGACATGATGTATACACCATGGAAAGGGAAATCTATGGCCAATTTATTGAGTAGAAATTCATATGCTTAGTTGGTGAAAGAAGCTTTAGATGAAAGGAAGTTGATCTCAGTCCTAGCTGACATGCAGGTGGAATGTGAAGATTGATGTGATGTTGTAATTTTATTTTCAACTATTCTTGTTCTTGATTTGGTAAATGTGGTCATAGAGGCACAGACATCAGACGTGGAATGTCTAGTTCTGAGTTTAATGCTCAACGGTTGGGAGACCATTGAGGGATGGAAACTTGATGAGACTTTAGTTTTGTGCATTAGAAGTCAAATAGTTGTACATATGGCTTGTCAGAAACAACTCCTTCATGCTTACATCCATTCAAGATGAGATGTACATCATGGAATACAAAAGATATATAAGTCACTAAAGGCACATTTTTGGTGGATTCTACATAAAAAGGAATGTGGTCGAGTTCGTCTTGTGGTTCATAACATGTCAGTAGGTCAAAGAAGAGAATTAGAGAATAGTAAGAACTGTGTAGTTTTTACCTATCCTAGTGTAGAAATTTGAGCATATAGAGATGGATTTTTTTACAGGTCTTCCAAGAACAATTCGAAAACATGATGTCATATTTGTGATACTGGACTGGATTACCATGTCATCCCATTTCATCCCAATTCGTGAAACTCATATGGTGGTGGACCTGTCAAAAATCTACATCAGATAATTAGTAAAGATGCATGGAATAACAGTTCCAATAGTCTTAGATAGAGATCTAAGGTTATTGTCTCGTTTCTAGAAATCCATACAACATGATCTTGGGACTTAGTTGATTATGATCACGATGTATCATCCCCAGATGTATGTGAAATCCGAGCAGATGATACAAATGTCGGAATAAATGTTGTGGGATTGTATAATGGATATTGGTGGCTCATGGGAGGATCATATACCCTTAGTTGTGTTCTTATACAACAAAAAATATCAGGCCTCTATAAACATGGCTCTGTTTGTAGCATTGGTTGGGTGTCCTTATCATTATCTACCATGTTGGGTGGAAATAGTTGAAATTTCACTAGTTGGGCCAATTTTTGTCCAAGAAACAACGAGGAAGATTGATTTGATCGAAAAGAGAATGGAGACTTCTCAAAGTAGTCAGAAATATTAGGCAGATCAC
The DNA here is from genome assembly GCA_963277665.1 of Viscum album. Classification (NCBI taxonomy): domain Eukaryota; kingdom Viridiplantae; phylum Streptophyta; class Magnoliopsida; order Santalales; family Viscaceae; genus Viscum; species Viscum album. The sequence goes on from OY728131.1 coordinate 1,201,005,370, forward strand.
CTTAGAAGACTATTGTCATTTGTTGTGGGTGATCATGTCTTCATCAGGATATCTCTAAGGCTGTGAAATCATCATTTTGGAATGTATGGAAAGCTATCTCATAGATTCTTATGCCCTTTCGAGATATTGGAATGGGTTGTAGAGATGGAATATCGGTTGGCATTACCCCCAAGGTTTAGTTTTGTTCATAATGTGTTCCATGTATCTCAATTGAAAAAGTATCAACCTAATCTTGACCATGTGATCAGATGGGATCATGATGACCTAGATTCAGATTCTTTATTGATACATATCCCAGTATAGATGGTGGTTAGGAAAGAGAATGTATCTCATGGATAACTAATCAATCTAGGGTAGGTTTTAAGACATCATGGTTAGATTCACAAAGATTTTTGGGAACTTGAAAAGGATGTGAAGGAGCGGTGGATGGAACTTGTTGGTCAGAGTGGATACTCAAGAGGGGGGTTAATTGAGTTCCAATTAAAATTTCTGTGAAAAACAATTTCTATTAAAATCCCCCAATTTCAAAAACAAACTAATCTGTAGTGAATTTATATAGATTATAAAGGTTCAATTAGTTTCTCAAAGATTGATTAGTTCTCAGTTAACTGAATCTTATGATTAAATTAACTTTTGAAACTAACTTTCTGATTTATAATAAATATAAACACTTGAAAATTTAATTATCAAAGTAGCTTTGAAAATAGATAATATTTCAAAGTAATAGCAGCGGAATATGAAATAAATATGTATAGTATGGATATAGAGTATAACTACAAACACAGAGAATTAACCAAGAGGTTCAGTCTCAAGCCGAGACTTAGTCCTCTCAAAAGTTTATATAAAAATGATCCACACCCTGGATCGGGGTTAACAACAGTGAACACACTGTCCAGGTCACAAGACCTCTACCACAGTTCTACGTGGGAAAACAAACAACAGCAGCCAGCTGTCCAGGTCACAAGACCTCTACCACTATCCACAGTGGGAAATGAAGTGTAAAAGTTTTGCTGAGGATTTACAGATCCTCCAGTGAAAGTACAGGAGTCAGTGTGTGTGTTTAATACAGAAGATAACACACACTGCTCAAAATGTAGAATAAATAAATCACAGAGCAGAGATTTAGAGTTTAGAAATGGCTCTAGTGATTTCAGTGTAGCACTGGACTCGTTTTGGAATTAATCAGAAGTGATTCTGAGTCCTCTTCTCGATTTTGTTTGAGAAGCAGAGTGTCGTATGCTTCAGGTTCACAGGCAGTGAGATGTAGTCGATGAAGCTCTTCAATATTCTTTTGTATGCACAGAACTCTTCTTGAGTAGGCTTGATTGTATATGTGATTCGGTCTTTCTTGGTTCTTCTTGTATGTACAGAGCTCTTCTTGAGTATTTCGTATGTCTTCTTTGTCTCTGTGTGTGTTGTCTCTCTTCTCTTTAGCAGAGTCATCTTGTATTTATGTCACGTGCTCCATAGGAAAGAAAAGGTTTCCTTTCCGCAGGTACGAGGTACGGTTTCCTGACATCCGACAACCTTCATTAATTAATTGTTAGGGTATTAAAATATAACTAATATGACCGTTGGTTAGAATAAATAATGATAAAGATAAAGAAATTCAAATAGTTGTTTATGACTGTTCAAGTGATCGGTAGGTCATCAGCATTAGATTAATGATCGGTGACTCAGATAGATCAGCATCGGTCTGTCATCTGATCGGTGAGTCATTTTCATCGGTGAGTCATTTGCATCGGTGAGTCATTTGCATCGGTGATTCATTTGCATCGGTGAGTTATTTGCATCGGTGAGTCATTTGCATCGGTGAGTCATTTGCATCGGTGAGTCATTTGCATCGGTGAGAGCTTGGATCGGTGACTCATTTGCATCGGTGAGTCATTGGATCGGTGAGTCTGATGGATCGGTGAGTCTGATGGATCAGTGAGTCTGATGGATCGGTGAGTCTGATGGATCGGTGAGTCTGATGGATCGGTGAGTCTGATGGATCGGTGAGTCTGATGGATCGGTGAGTCTGATGGATCGGGGAGTCTGATGGATCGGTGAGTCTGATGGATCGGTGCATCTGATGGATCGGTGAGTCTGATGGATCGGTGAGTCTGATGGATCGGTGAGTCAGTTTGCATCGGTGCGACCATTGTCCTTTGATATTGGATCAGTGCTTCTGATGTCTGTTGAATGCAGAAGACATCCAACATACTTTGTAAGTCAATAAGCATAGACAAAAACATGATAACAAATTCATTTACAGATTGTAATTAAGTTTATTAGAAAACAAACGAGATTAAGCTTTAATGGTATGTGATGATTTTTGATTATTAAAACATCAAACATAGACATGAAATCAACAATCTTCCAGAGGGCTCAACAATCTCCCCCGTTTTGATAATCACAAATCTTTATCGTTTAATATAAATAATATGATATTTAATAAAAACATAATGAGAATTAAACCATAAGAAGAATAAATATAAAGAGATATATAAATCTCCCCCTTAATTTAGATTACCCATATATATTATACAGATATCTCCCCCTGAGATATATACATCGTTTCTCCCATAAATTATTATTGTTCTTCTCCCATAAAGTATTCTTGTTCTTCTCCCATAAAGTATTCTTGTTCTTCTCCCCCTTTGGGATAATCAAAAAGTAGGGAAAACAGATAAGAGAAAGTGAAAGTAAAAGTAGTCAGCAGAGAGTAGAGAAAAAAAAATTTGATAAAGGACAGATTATTACAAGTAGCACATTGTTCACCCCATCAAAAACAATACACAACTATTTGGTGGGATACAAAGGGGCTTTGCCTTTGTATTTGGGATCAATAGTGGGTAAGTTTGAAGGCTTGGATACATGCTGGTCTTGGCGAAACTGAAGTGGTGGTAGGACAACTCGAGCAGGTGTAGGAGCAGGTACCACAGAGGGTTGTTGTTGAGAAACAGGAGCTGATTGAGGAGCTTGCTGAGGAACTGGTCTTAATTGAGAGAGAGCTTGAGTAACAGATAGCTGATTTGGAGCTATATCAGAATCACTGAGAGGTTCAGAAGTAGGAAGTACTATGGCAGTGGTTTGTGCATGCAAATAGGTCTTCAAAAGATGAATAAAGTCCTGAATGACTTCTTCTCCATACTTCATAGCTTTTTCAAAATCATCTTTATTCTCCATGAACTGCGCTAGGGTTGGGGTAAAATCTTGCAGTTGGCGAACTTGAGTGTTGAAGGCCTGAGTGACAGGAGGTAATTTCAGATTCTCTGTCAAGACTTCGAAGTTTGCAGCCATCTCATGCTTTGTATAAATCTTGGAAAAGTAAGTATCAACTTTTTCCTTGATCTCTTGCAGGGCTTTCTTAGCATCTGCTGAATATACCAAGGCCATCTTATGACTGTTATCACAGAGCTCTTTCATCTTCCTCAAAGATTCTAAATCAAGAATTTGTCTTACACCAGCTAACTCTTCATGCACAACTTCTCTTAGAGCTTCGATCTCACGGGTAGTGATCTTGGTTACCTTTCCTGCAATGTCTTGGCTAACAATGTGAGTTAACTCAGCTTTCAACTTCCTCAGGTCAGACTTGTTGAGATGTTTAATCAAATTTCTCAAAACTTCCATCATACCAGAGATGGTTGATCGGAATTCGCTTGATAGAGATACCAGGCCGGTGTGAAGATCCTTCATAGTCTAATTCAAAAAGGCTATTTGCCTGCCAATAAGTTCACCAGTATTGGCTAGGTCTGGCTTCACAGCATTAGATACTCTCTGTGAGAAGGATTCCAATGAATTTTCAGAAACTTGTAGAGACACTTGAGTAAGAGCATTAGAAACTTCTTCTCTAACTATGGTTCTCACAGCAGTTAGCAATTCAAACTTAAACTTATCAAGATCAGCTTGAGAGATTCCTGAACCAGGGAAATTATTATTGGTAGGATCAATAGACCTTGCTTCTCGTGGAAGGTTCCTCTTTACAGCTGCAGCAGATTCTGGCATTGCTTCTTCGTCTTCAGAATATTCTAAGCCCAACACAGCATAACAAGGGTAGTCATCCCAAACAGCAGCACACAGGGTGTATTTTGGTATCTCATAGCTTGTTTTTCCACTGATTTTTGGTGAATCATCCTTGCCACTGATATGTAATTCTTGTACTGATTGAGGTGATTCCATTTGATCTTCAGAAAGACCATCCACTGGTCTGTTTTCACCATCAGCAACAGCCTCAGCTTCATCAGCACGTCCATCATCACTCTTCTCAGAAGCTTCACTGTGATATTCTTCAGTGTCAGAATCTTCTTCATCACCAAGAATAGGTTCTGATTCTGGTAGGGCTAAGGGTGGACTAGCAGGTCCAAATTCTATTCTTCTTTTGGGACTGGTGGTGTCAGGATCACTCCTATAATCAGGAGATGACATACTTCCTTCCTCAGTCGTAGCTTCTTCTTGCTCTTGGGTTTCGGTGGCCTCATCCTTTCCTTCTTCTTGCTCATCATCATCAGAATAAATTGGTTCCTCATTTGGTTTCAAGCCAGGGTCTCTCAAATCCTTTGGCCTCTTTCCATGATCTATGGGATTGTAGGCTTCATACAATTTATCTTTATCTGCAACCCAGCACTTCTTCCATGGATTCCAATTTATTTTTATCCTATTGCAGATCTCTTTGTTAAGACAGAAGGTATGGTCTGTTTCATTAACTTCATCATCTTCATCAATACAATCTAGATTCTTGAGCATGGTAGATATCATCTTTGAATAAAACAAGGCAGTGGCTTTCTTGGATGGTTTTATCATTCCAGCTATGTGTACCATCACATATCTACACAAATTGATCTTCTCATTTGTTTTCAGAAGAAACAACAGGAAAACATCCTAGTATTTTACAGCAGCAAAATCTCCTCTCCTAGAGCAAAGTTAATGCTGAATAAACTTGAAAAGAAGTCTGCACTCACCGTCTAATTCTGAAGCTATGATTCTTCGTGATTCTCTGTTTCCTGTCAGAAGCTCCAGAGCTAATTCATAAGAGAAGTAATCAGATGTTGGAGGAATATTCCCAGCATAATCCTCATACCGACATTCATGCGGTACATTCAGGCACTCAGTCCACTGCTTAGATGAGAAGGATATTTTCTTTCCTTTTACCACAGATGACATCCTGGCAGCCTCCACACCATCTAAATTGATTTCCAGATTCAAATAGAACTCATGTACCAGCTTCGAGTAGTCTATTCGAGTGTTGTCAGAAAACCAGTCTATCCATCCTTGCGATTCAAGAACTTGCAGCAACAGTGGCTTACTTGACAAAAGCCAGGCAGAGTTTACTTCTTTTTCTACAGCAACAATCCGAGTTTCCAGGTTCGGATTTACTGACAGTTGAGAGGTACTACTCGACTCGCCGCGAGCACGCTTTGAAGGTACAGGGCTATCCGGTCCTTTGCTCGGTCTCTTTTTCTTAGCCATTCGAGGATTTTGAGAAGGCAGGAGTTCGAATGTTCGAAGTAGAGGGGAAGAGAGGTTGAACGGTTCGGTGGGAAATGAAAGGTCAAAGGTTTAGGGAAGATAAATAGTTGCTTATCATTTATTTTATCATTTAGGGTTTCCATAAAAAGTAATTTACTAATTAATAAAAATTAATTGAAAACGATCGGTTTGACAGAACAGTGTGACAGATCGGTTCCACAGATCGGTTTCACAGATCAGTTTCACAGATCAGTTTCACAGATCAGTTTCACAGATCAGTTTCACAGATCAATCATACACAATTCTTGTTTAATAAATTTCATTCTTTCAGAGCATAAAGGCTTTGTGAAGATATCAGCTAATTGATGTTCAGAGCTAATAGATTTCAAAGAAACATCACCTTTTTGATAATGATCTCTTAGAAAATGATGTCTGACATCAATGTGCTTAGTTCTAGAGTGAGACACAGGGTTCTTAGATATATTTATTGCACTAGTATTGTCACAGTTAATTGAAACATGTTTAAGATCAAATCCATAATCCAATAGAGTATGTTTCATCAACAGAATTTGTGCACAGCAACTACCAGCAGCTATGTATTCTACTTCAGCAGTAGATAATGCAACTGAGTTCTGTTTCTTACTACACCATGATACTAGGGATTTTCCAAGCAAATGACATTTTCCTGATGTGCTTTTTCTATCTAACTTACAACCAGCAAAGTCAGCATCTGAATAACTCATTAACTCATAGGATTTTCCTTTTGGGTAAAACAAACCTAAGTTAACCGTGTGTTTGAGATATTTAAAAATTCTTTTGACAGCAAGCAAATGAGATTCTTTTGGATTATCTTGAAATCTAGCACACATACACACACTAAACATAATATCAGGTCGACTAGCAGTAAGATAAAGTAAACTACCAATCATACCTCTGTAATTTGTTTGATCAACTGGTTTCCCAGTTTCATTTGCATCCAATTTACAGGTAGTACTCATAAGAGTTTCACTTTCCTTGATACTATCCAGACCAAAATGTTTTAAAAGATCCTTTGTATATTTACTTTGATTCAAAATAATACCATTTTCATTTTGAAATACTTGAAATCCAAGAAAGTACTTAAGCTCTCCCATTAAGCTCATTTCAAATTCATTTTGCATACTTTTTGGAAAATCAGTACATAAAGAGTGTTTAGAAGATCCAAAAATAATATCATCAACATATATTTGTACAACTAAAACATCTTTAGAAATTCTTTTAATGGAAAGAGTTGGATCAGCAATCCCTTTAGTAAAACCTTTTGAAATAAGGAAATTGCTAAGTCTATCATACCAAGCTCTTGGAGCTTGTTTCAAACCATACAAAGCTTTAGAAAGTTTAAAAACTTGATTTGGAAAATGGGGATTAGTAAATCCAGGTGGTTGTTCTACAAAAACATCTTCAATTATAAAACCATTTAGAAATGCACTTTTCACATCCATTTGATATAACTTGAAATCCAGATGTGCAGCATATGAAAGTAAGATCCTAATGGCTTCTAGTCTAGCTACAGGTGCAAAAGTCTCCTCATAGTCTATACCTTCTTCTTGACTATATCCTTGTGCAACTAGTCTAGCTTTGTTTCTAACAATATTTCCAGATTCATCTACTTTATTCCTAAAAACCCATTTTGTGCCTATTGTCAAGGTGTCCTTAGGTCTGTCAACTAATTCCAAGACTTTGTTTCTTTCAAACTGATTAAATTCTTCTTGCATAGCCATTACCCAAAACTCATCATTGATAGCATCATTGATATTTTTAGGTTCTGACTGTGAAAGAAAGGCTTGACGTTCAACCTGATTTCTTAGAGAAGCTCTAGTCTGTGTTCCTCTATCTAGATTTCCTACAACAGCATCTAAAGGATGGTTCTTTAGAGTCCTAGATGGTCTTGAAAAGATAGGGCTAGAAATTTCAGATTCATCTACAGATTGAGGTTCAACAGAAGCAGGTTCTGGAGAATTTCCAGAGCTGGATGTTTTAACTATATGTCCATTGTATTTATCATTGAGATTCAAACCAGAGAGATCATCTTCAAGAGAGATTTTAGGTTCATGTGGATCAGTTTCATCAAATTTGATGTGAACAGATTCTTCCACACATTTGGTTCTTTTATTGAAAACTCTATAGGCTTTACTAGAGATAGAATAACCTAGGAAAATTCCTTCATCACTCTTGGATGCAAATTTGTCAAGATTATATCTAGTATTGAGAATGAAGACTTTGCAGCCAAAAACTCTAAAGTAATTAACCTTAGGCTTCCTATGGTTCCACAACTCATAAGGGGTCCTCTTAAGAACTGGTCTGATCAAAACTCTATTAATGACATAACAAGCTGTATTTACAGCTTCAGCCCAAAAATAAATAGGCAGTTCATATTCATTGAGCATGGTTCTAGCAATTTCTTGCAGGGTTCTATTTCTTCTTTCTACTACACCATTTTTTTGGGGTGTCCTAGGGGCAGAAAAGTTATGAGAATAGCCGTTGAGTGAGCAGTAAGATTCAAAATCTTGATTTTCAAACTCACGACCATGATCACTCCTCAAGGTTTTAATCTTAAGTCCACTAAGGTTTTCTACAGACTTGGAGTATTTTACAAAGTAAGAACAATCTTCACTTTTGTGAGATAGAAAATATACCCAAGTATATCTAGAAAAGTCATCTACGAGAACATAGACATAGTGCTTCCCATTTAAACTAGAAACTCTAGAAGGTCCAAATAAATCCATGTGAACCAACTCGAGAGGTTGAGAAGTTGACACTTATTTCTTTGATTTAAAAGAAACTTTATGTTGCTTTCCTTTTTGACAGGGATTACAAACTTTGTCTGCTGGAAATTCAAGTTTGGGTAGGTCTCTAACTAAGTTTTTCCTAGAAAGTTTTCTAAGTGAGTGTACATTGCAGTGTCGTAATCTTCTGTGCCAAATCCAATACTCTTTATGAAAAGCATTTAAGCAAGGAATATTCTTCTTAGCTAAGGAATCTAAATCAACAGCATAAACATTTTCATTTCTTAAAGCAGAAAATACTAAAACATTTTTAGAGTTAAAAACATTGCAAGAATCATTTTTAAATTTCACATAAAAACCATCATCACACAATTGAGAAATGCTTAACAAGTTATATTTAAGTCCATCGACAAATAAAACTTCAGAAACCAAGATTGAATCAGTGTTACCAATCTGGCCTAAGCCGATGATTATTCCTTTTGAATTATCACCAAAAGTGACAAAGCCTCCATCAACTTTTACTAATCTCTTGAAAAATGAAAAGTCTCCTGACATATGTCTTGAACATCCACTGTCTAAGTACCATATCTTCTTTTGATAGCTCTTCAAGCAGGTCTCCTACAAAACAGATTTAGATGGGAGATGATTTTGGTACCCAGATCTTCTTGGGTCCAGACAGGTTAGCCAATAGCACTTTAGGTACCCATATTTGTCTAATGGGTCTCATATAATTTGTAGAATTATCATTCTTTGAAAGATAAACCTTATTAGATCCATAGCTATGTATATAACTGGTTGAAGCATATGAAGTTCCAGAATTAACTATCTTCTGTCCAGATTTAGGAATGAATCTAGTTTTGGCAACTTTCCTTTGTCCAGGTTGGTATCCTATACCAGTAGTATATCTAGGTGCAACTTGCTTTCCTAGAAACTGTGTTAGAGTATTCTTGCCATTTGTGAACTTCTCTAAGTCTTTTCTGAGTTGTTAATTAGACAATTTTAGTTCAGTATTCTCTTTAAGAAACTGAGCATTCTTTTCTACTTCTATATCCAGATCAGATTTATGCTTAACACTTAAAGAATACTGTTTCTTTAAACCTTTATATTTATCCTTAAGCTCATTACAGGTTTCTTCAAGCATATCACAATATTCAAACAGTTCAGATTTAGACATGTTATCACCTTCATAATCATCTCCAGAATAGTATGAATTTGAATCAGGAGTTTCTGATGTTACCTCAGAAGTGTTTTTCATAAAACACATGTTGGCTCTATTCCTTTTAGAGTCTGAAGATTCAGCTTCACTTGTGTTGTCTTCTGAAGCACTCCAAGTAGCCTTCATGGATTTCTTAAACTTATTGTCCTTATATTCATATTTATTTCTATATTTCAGCTTTGGACAGTCTGTTTTTATGTGTCCTTTTCTTTTGCATTCATAACAGACAACTTCATCAGTTCTGTCAGCCTTCTTCCAATCCTTTTTCCATTTGCCTTGTTGGTCATACTTTCCCTTGTAATTTGGTTTCCTAAAGAATTTCTTTTTCCTATAGAACTTTTTGAATCTCCTGGCTATTTGAGCCATCTCAGCATCACTGTCAGAATCATTCTCACTTTCCTCACTGCTTGAACATTCATTGATAGCTTGAGGCTTTTCCTTATCCTTATTCTTTGAGTTTGTAGTCCTGAAGGCAATAGACTTCCTTTTAGGTTCATCATCTTCTTCTTTATTTACTTTAATCTCTTCTTCATATATCATCATCTTACCAATTAATTCCTTGACAGGCAGTGTTCCAATGTCACAGGATTCTCTAATGGAGACAGAGGTTCCTCTCCATCTTTCAGGTAGACGTCTCAAAATTCTCATGATTTTCTCCTTTGCTGGAACATCATTTCCCAGAGAGGTCATTGTGTTGACAATTTCATTGAACCTGAGATACATATCAGAAATGGGTTCATCAGGCTTCATCTTAAAATTATCATACTTAATAGTATAGGTATTCAATCTCATCTACTTAGCATTTGTTGTTCCTTCATGAGAAACAGCTAAGGTATCCCAAATTTCATATGCAGTTTTACAAGAAGAAATTATATTAAATTCATCATCTCCTAGATCACAGTACAGAGTATTCATAGCTTTACAATTGTTATTGTAAGCAGCCTTTGTAGGTTCATCCCAAGTAGATCTAGCAGTAGTGGTAATTTTGTATTCTGATTCAATAGCAGTCCAAATATCAAAACCTATGCTTTCTAGATGAATTTTCATTTTCAGTTTCCACTGAGCATAATTAGTTCCATTAAAGAAAGGTGGCCGGTTAGAAGCAGCACCCTCAAGTCTATTGTCCATGATGAGAAAATTTTAAAGAGACAAAAAATTTAGATATAACAGAATTTTTAAGAACTTTAAAATACAACTAAAATCACAGTTCAAAAGCAGAGTCCATTTAGAAAGTATTTTCAACCCTCTGATACCAAGTGTTGGTCGGAGTGGATACTCAAGAGGGGGGTGAATTGAGTTCCAATTAAAATTTCTGTGAAAAACAATTTCTATTAAAATCCCCCAATTTCAAAAACAAATTAAACTGTAGTGAATTTATATAGATTATAAAGGTTCAATTAGTTTCTCAATGATTGATTAGTTCTCAGTTAACTGAATCTTATGATTAAATTAACTTTTGAAACTGACTTACTGATTTATAATAAATATAAACACTTACGAATTTAATTATCAAAGTACCTTTGAAGATAGATTATATTTAAAAGTAATAGCAGCGGAATATGAAATAAATATGTATAGTATGGATATAGAGTATAACTACAAACACAGAGAATTAACCAAGAGGTTCAGTCTAAAGCCGAGACTTAGTCCTCTCAAAAGTTTATATAAAAATGATCCACACCCTGGATCGGGGTTAACAACAGTGAACACACTGTCCAGGTCACAAGACCTCTACCACAGTTCTACGTGGGAAAACAAACAACAGCAGCCAGCTGTCCAGGTCACAAGACCTATACCACTATCCACAGTGGGAAATGAAGTGTAAAAGGTTTGCTGAGGATTTACAGATCCTCCAGTGAAAGTACAAGAGTCAATGTGTGTGTTTAATACAGCAGATAACACACACTGCTCAAAATGTAGAATAAATAAATCACAGAGCAGAGATTTAGAGTTTAGAAATGGCTCTAGTGATTTCAGTGTAGCACTGTACTCGTTTTGGAATTAATCAGAAGTGATTCTGAGTCCTCTTCTCGATTTTGTTTGAGAAGCAGAGTGTCGTATGCTTCAGGTTCACAGGCAGTGAGATGTAGTCGACGAAGCTCTTCGATATTCTTTTGTATGCACAGAACTCTTCTTGAGTAGGCTTGATTGTATATGTGATTCTGTCTTGCTTGGTTCTTCTTGTATGTACAGAGCTCTTCTTGAGTATGTCGTATGTCTTCCTTGTCTCTGTGTGTGTTGTCTCTCTTCTCTTCAGCAGAGTCTTCTTGTATTTATGTCACGTGCTCTGTAGGACAGAAAAGGTTTCCTTTCCGCAGGTACGAGGTACGGTTTCCTGACATCCGACAACCTTCATTAATTAATTGTTAGGGTATTAAAATATAACTAATATGACCGTTGGTTAGAATAAATAAAGATAAAGATAAAGAAATTCAAACAGTTGTTTATGACTGTTCAAGTGATCGGTAGGTCATCAGCATTAGAGTAATGATCGGTGACTCAGATAGATCAGCATCGGTCTGTCATCTGATCGGTGAGTCATTTTCATCGGTGAGTCATTTGCATCGGTGAGTCATTTGCATCGGTGAGTCATTTGCATCGGTGAGTCATTTGCATCGGTGAGTCATTTGCATCGGTGATTCATTTGCATCGGTGAGTCATTTGCATCGGTGAGACCTTGGATCGGTGACTCATTTGCATCGGTGTGTCCTTGGATCGGTGAGTCTGATGGATCGGTGAGTCTGATGGATCAGTGAGTCTGATGGATCGGTGAGTCTGATGGATCGGTGAGTCTGATGGATCGGTGAGTCTGATGGATCGGTGAGTCTGATGGATCGGTGAGTCTGATGGATCGGTGAGTCTGATGGATCGGTGAGTCTGATGGATCAGTGCGTCTGATGGATCGGTGAGTCTGATGGATCGATGAGTCTGATGAGTCTGATGGATCGGTGAGTCAGTTTGCATCAGTGCGACCGTTGTCCTTTGATATTGGATCAGTGCTTCCGATGTCTGTTGAATGCAGAAGACATCCAACATACTTTGTAAGTCAATAAGAATAGACAAAAACATGATAACAAATTCATTTACAGATTGTAATTAAGTTTATGAGAAAACAATCCAGATTAAGCATTAATGGTATGTGATGATTTGTGATTATTAAAACATCAAACATAGACATGAAATCAGCAATCTTCCAAAGGGCACAACAATCTCCCCCTTTTTGATAATCACAAATCTTTATCATTTAATATAAATAATATGATATTTAATAAAAACATAATGAGAATTAAACCATAAGAAGAATAAATATAAAGAGATATATAAATCTCCCACTTAATTTAGATTACCCATATATATTATACAGATATCTCCCCCTGAGATATATACATCTTTTCTCCCATAAAGTATTCTTGTTCTTCTCCCATAAAGTATTCTTGTTCTTCTCCCCCTTTGGGATAATCAAAAAGGAGGGAAAACAGATAAGAGAATGTGAAAGTAAAAGCAGTCAGCAGAGAGTAGAGAAAAAAAAATTTGATAAAGGACAGATTATTACAAGTAGCACATTGTTCACCCCATCAAAAACAATACACAACTATTTGGTGGGATACAAAGGGGATTTGCCTTTGTCTTTGGGATCAATAGTGGGTAAGTTTGAAGGCTTGGAGACATGCTGGTCTTGGCGAAACTGAAGTGGTGGTAGGACAACTCGAGCAGGTGTAGGAGCAGGTACCACAGAGGGTTGTTATTGAGAAACAAGAGCTGATTGAGGAGCTTGCTGAGGAACTGGTCTTAATTGAGAGAAATCTTGAGTAACAGATAGCTGATTTGGAGCTATATCAGAATCACTGAGAGGTTCAGAAGTAGGAAGTACTATGGCAGTGGCCTATGCATGAAAATAGGGCTTCAAAAGATGAATAAAGTCCTGAATGACTTCTGCTCCATACTTCATAGCTTTTTCAAAATCATCGTTATTCTCCATGAACTGCGCTAGGGTTGGGGTAAAATCTTGCAATTGGTGAACTTGAGTGTTGAAGGCCTGAGTGACAGGAGGTAATTTCAGATTCTCTGTCAAGACTTTGAAGTTTGCAGCCATCTCATGCTTTGTATAAATCTTGGAAAAGTAAGTATAAACTTTTTCCTTGATCTCTTGCAGGGCTTTCTTACCATCTTCTGAATATACCAAGGCCATCTTATGACTGTTATCACATAGCTCTTTCATCTTCCTCAAAGATTCTAAATCAAGAATTTGTCTTATAGCAGCTAACTCTTCATGCACAACTTCTCTTAGAGCTTCTATCTCACGGGTATTGATCTTGGTTACCTTGCCTGCAATGGCTTGGCTAACTATGTGATTTAACTCAGCTTTAAACTTCCTCAGGTCAGACTTGTTGAGATGTTCAATCAAATTTCTCAAAACTTCCATCATAGCAGAGATGGTTGATCGGAATTCTCTTGATAGATATACCAGGCAGGTGTGAAGATCCTTCATAGTCTGATTCAAAAAGGCTATTTTCCTGCCAATAAGTTCACCAGTATTGGCTAGGTCTGGCTTCACAGCATTAGATACTCTCTGTGAGAAGGATTCCAATGAATTTTCAGAAACTTGTAGAGACACTTGAGTAAGAGCATTAGAAACTTCTTATCTAACTATGGTTCTCACAGCAGTTAGCAATTCAAACTTAAACTTATCAAGATCGGCTTGAGAGATTCCTGAACCAGGGAAATTATTATTGGTAGGATCAACAGACCTTGCTTCTCGTGGAAGGTTCCTCTGTATAGTTGCAGCAGATTCTAGCATTGCTTCTTCGTCTTCAGAATATTCTAAGCCCAACACAGCATAACCAGGGTAGTCATCCCAAACAGCAGCACACAGGGTGTATTTTGGTTTCTCATAGCTTGTTGTTCCACTGATTTTTGGTGAATCATCCTTGCCACTGATATGTAATTATTGTACTGATTGAGGTGATTCCATTTGATCTTCAGAAAGACCATCCACTAGTCTGTTTTCACCATCAGCAACAGCCTCAGCTTCATCAGCACGTCCATCATCACTCTTCTCAGAAGCTTCACTGTGATATTCTTCAGTGTCAGAATCTTCTTCATCACCAAGAATAGGTTCTGATTCTGGTAGGGCTAAGGGTGGACTAGCAGGTCCAAATTCTATTCTTCTTTTGGGACTTGCAGTGTCAGGATCACTCCTATCATCAGGAGATGACATACTTCCTTCCTCAGTCGCAGCTTCTTCTTGCTCTTGGGTTTCGGTGGCCTCATCCTTTCCTTCTTCTTGCTCATCATCATCAGAATAAATTGGTTCCTCATTTGGTTTCAAGCTAGGGTCTCTCAAATCCTTTGGCCTCTTGCCATGATCTATGGGATTGTAGGATTCATACAATTTATCTTTATCTTCAACCCAACACTTCATCCATGGATTCCAATTTATTTTCATCCTCTTGCAGATCTCTTTGTTAAGACAGAAGGTATGGTCTGTTTCATTAACTTCATCATCTTCATCAAGACAATCTAGATTCCTGAGCATGGTAGATATCATATTTGAATAAAATAAGGCAGTGGCTTTCTTGGATGGTTTTATCATTACAGCTATGTGTACCATCATATATCTACACAAATTGATCTTCTCATGTGTTTTCAGAAGAAACAACATGAAAACATCCTGGTATTTTACAGCAGCAAAATCTCCTCTCCTAGGGCAAAGTTGATGCTGAATAAACTTGAAAAGAAGTCTGCACTCACCATCTAATTCTGAAGCTGTGATTCTTCGTGATTCTCTATTTCCTGTCAGAAGCTCCAGAGCTAATTCATAAGAGAAGTAATCAGATGTTAGAGGAATATTCCCAGCATAATCCTCATACCGACCTTCATGCGGTACATTCAGGCACTCAGCCCACTGCTTAGATGAGAAGGATATTTTCTTTCCTTTTACCACAGACGACATCCTGGCAGCCTCCACACCATCTAAAGTGATTTCCAGATTCATATAGAACTCATGTACCAGCTTCGGGTAGTCTATTCGAGTGTTGTCAGAAAACCAGTCTATCCATCCTTGCGATTCAAGAACTTGCAGCAACAGTGACTTACTTGACAAAAGCCAGGCAGAGTTTACATATTTTTCTACAGAAACAATCCGAGTTTCCAGGTTCGGATTTACTGACAGTTGAGAGGTACTATTTGACTCGCAGCGAGCACTCTTTGAAGGTACAGGGATATCCGGTCCATTGCTCGGTCTCTTTTTCTTAGCCATTCGAGGATTTTGAGAAGGCAGGAGTTCGAAGGTTCGAAGTAGAGGGGAAGAGAGGTTGAAAGGTTCGGTGGGAAATGAAAGGTCAAAGGTTTAGGGAAGATAAATAGTTGTGTATCATTTATTTTATCATTTAGGGTTTCCATAAAAATTAATTTACTAATTAATAAAAAGTAATTGAAAAAGATCGGTTTGACAGAACAGTGTGACAGATCGGTTCCACAGATCGGTTTCACAGATCAGTTTCACAGATCAGTTTCACAGATCAGTTTCACAGATCAGTTTCACAGATCAGTTTCACAGATCAGTTTCACAGATCAATCATACACAATTCTTGTTTAATAAATTTCATTCTTTCAGAGCATAAAGGCTTTGTGAAGATATCAGCTAATTGATGTTCAGAGCTAATAAATTTCAAAGAAACATCACCTTTTTGATAATGATCTCTTAGAAAATGATGTCTGACATCAATGTGGTTAGTTCTAGAGTGAGACACAGGGTTCTTAGATATATTTATTGCACTAGTATTGTCACAGTTAATTGAAACATGTTTAAGATCAAATCCATAATCCCATAGAGTATGTTTCATCAACAGAATTTGTGCACAGCAACTACCAGCAGCTATGTATTCTGCTTCAGCAGTAGATAATGCAACTGAGTTCTGTTTCTTACTACACCATGATACTAGGGATTTTCCAAGAAAATGACATTTTCCTGATGTGCTTTTTCTATCTAACTTACAACCAGCAAAGTCAGCATCTGAATAACTCATTAACTCAAAGGATTGTCCTTTTGGGAAAAACAAACCTAAGTTAACCGTGTGTTTGAGATATTTAAAAATTCTTTTGACAGCAAGAAAATGAGATTCTTTTGGATTAGCTTGAAATCTAGCACACATACACACACTAAACATAAGATCAGGTCGACTAGCAGTAAGATAAAGTAAACTACCAATCATACCTCTGTAATTTGTTTGATCAACTGGTTTCCCAGTTTCATCTGCGTCCAATTTACAGGTAGTACTCATAGGAGTTTCACTTTCCTTGATACTATCCACACCAAAACGTTTTAAAAGATCCTTTGTATATTTACTTTGATTCAAAATAATACCATTTTCATTTTGAAATACTTGAAATCCAAGAAAGTACTTAAGCTCTCCCATTAAACTCATTTCAAATTCATTTTGCATACTTTTTGAAAAATCAGTACATAAAGAGTGTTTAGAAGATCCAAAAATAATATCATCAACATATATTTGTACAACTAAAACATCTTTATAAATTCTTTTAATGAAAAGAGTTGGATCAGCAATCCCATTAGTAAAACCTTTTGAAATAAGGAAATTGCTAAGTCTATCATACCAAGCTCTTGGAGCTTGTTTCAAACCATACAAAGCTTTAGAAAGTTTAAAAACTTGATTTGGAAAATGGGGATTAGTAAATCCAGGTGGTTGTTCTACAAAAACATCTTCAATTATAAAACCATTTATAAATGCACTTTTCACATCCATTTGATATAACTTGAAATCCAGATGTGCAGCATATGCAAGTAAGATCCTAATGGCTTCTAGTCTAGCTACAGGTGCGAAAGTCTCCTCATAGTCTATACCTTCTTCTTGACTATATCCTTGTGCAACTAGTCTAGCTTTGTTTCTAACTATATTTCCAGATTCATCTACTTTATTCCTAAAACCCATTTTGTGCCTGTTGTCAAGGTGTCCTTAGGTCTGTCAACTAATTCCCAGACTTTGTTTCTTTAAAACTGATTAAATTCTTCTTGCATAGCCATTACCCAAAACTCATCATTGATAGCATCATTGATATTTTTAGGTTCTGACTGTGAAAGAAAGGCTTGATGATCAACCTGATTTCTTAGAGAAGCTCTAGTCTGTGTTCCTCTATCTAGATTTCCTACAACAGCATCTAAAGGATGGTTCTTTAGAGTCCTAGATGGTCTTGAAATGATAGGGCTAGAAATTTCAGATTCATCTACAGATTGAGGTTCAACAGAAGCAGGTTCTGGAGAATTTCCAGAGCTGGATGTTTTAACTATAGATCCATTGTATTTATCATTGAGATTCAAACCAGAGAGATCATCTTCAAGAGAGATTTTAGGTTCATGTGGATCAGTTTCATCAAATTTGATGTGAACAGATTCTTCCACACATTTGGTTCTTTTATTGAAAACTCAATAGGCTTTACTAGAGATAGAATAACCTAGGAAAATTCCTTCATCACTCTTGGATGGAAATTTGTCAAGATTATCTCTAGTAATGAGAATGAAGACTTTGCAGCCAAAAACTCTAAAGTAATTAACCTTAGGCTTCCTATGGTTCCACAACTCATAAGGGGTCCTCTCAAGAACTGGTCTGATCAAAACTCTATTAATGACATAACAAGCTGTATTTACAGCTTCATCCCAAAAATAAATAGGCAGTTCATATTCATTGAGCATGGTTCTAGCAATTTCTTGCAGGGTTCTGTTTCTTCTTTCTACTACACCATTTTTTTGGGGTGTCCTAGGGGAAGAAAAGTTATGAGAATAGCCATTGAGTGAGCAGTAAGATTCAAAATCTTGATTTTCAAACTCACGACCATGATCACTCCTCAAGGTTTTAATCTTAAGTCCACTAAGGTTTTCTACAGACTTGGAGTATTTTAAAAAGTGAGAACAAGCTTCACTTTTGTGAGCTAGAAAATATACCCAAGTATATCTAGAAAATTCATCTACGAGAACATAGACATAGTGCTTCCCATTTAAACTAGAAACTCTAGAAGGTCCAAATAAATCCATGTGAACCAACTAGAGAGGTTGAGAAGTTGACACTTCTTTCTTTGATTTAAAAGAAACTTTATGTTGCTTTCCTTTTTGACAGGGATTACAAACTTTGTCTGCTGGAAATTCAAGTTTGGGTAAGTCTGTAACTAAGTTCTTCCTAGAATGTTTTCTAAGTGAGTGTACATTGCAGTGTCCTAATCTTCTGTGCCAAAGCCAAGACTCTTTATGAAAAGCATTTAAGCAAGGAATATTCTGCTTAGCTAAGGAATCTAAATCAACAGCATAAACATTTTCATTTCTTAAAGCAGAAAATACTAAAACATTTTTAGAGTTAAAAACATTGCAAGAATCATTTTTAAATTTCACATAAAAACCATCATCACACAATTGAGAAATGCTTAACAAGTTATATTTAAGTCCATCGACAAATAAAACTTCAAAAACCAAGATTGAATCAGTGTTACCAATCTGGCCTAAGCTGATGATTTTTCCTTTTGAATTATCACCAAAAGTGAAAAAGCCTCCGTCAACTTTTACTAAGCTCTTGAAACATGAAAAGTCTCCTGACATATGTCTTGAACATCCACTGTCTAAGTACCATATCTTCTTGTGACAGCTCTTCAAGCAGGTCTCCTACAAAACAGATTTAGATGTGAGATGATTTTGGTACCCAGATCTTCTTGGGTCCAGACAGGTTAGCCAATAGCACTTTAGGTACCCATATTTGTCTAATGGGTCTCATATAATTTGTAGAATTATCATTCTTTGAAAGATAAACCTTATTAGATCCATAGCTATGTATATAACTGGTTGAAGCATATGAAGTTCCAGAATTAATTATCTTCTGTCCAGATTTAGGAATGAATCTAGTTTTGGCAACTTTCCTTTGTCCAGGTTGGTATCCTATACCAGTAGTATATCTAGGTGCAACCTGCTTTCCTAGAAACTGTGTTAGAGTATTCTTGCCATTTGTGAACTTCTCTAAGTCTTTTCTGAGTTGTTCATTAGACAATTTTAGTTCAGTATTCTCTTTAAGAAACTGAGCATTCTTTTCTACTTCTATATCCAGATCAGATTTATTCTTAACACTTAAAGCATACTATTTCTTTAATCCTTTATATTTATCCTTAAGCTCATTACAGGTTTCTTCAAGCATATCACAATATTCAAACAGTTCAGATTTAGAAATGTTATCACCTTCAGAATCATCTCCAGAATAATATGAATTTGAAGCTGGAGTTTCTGATGTTACCTCAGAAGTGTTTGTCATAAAACACATGTTGGATCTATTCCTTTCAGAGTCTGAAGACTCAGCTTCACTTGTGCTGTCTTCTAAAGCACTCCAAGTAGCCTTCATGGATTTCTTAAACTTATTGTCCTTATATTCATATTTATTTCTGTATTTCAGCTTTGGACAGTCTGTTTTTATGTGTCCTTTTCTTTTGCATTCATAACAGACAACTTCATCAGTTCTGTCAGCCTTCTTCCAATCCTTTTTCCATTTGCCTTGTTGGTCATACTTTCCCTTGTAATTTGGTTTCCTAAAGAATTTCTTTTTCCTATAGAACTTTTTGAATCTCCTGGCTATTTGAGCCATCTCAGCATCACTGTCGGAATCATTCTCACTTTCCTCACTGCTTGAACTTTCATTGATAGCTTGAGGCTTTTCCTTATCCTTATTCTTTGAGGTTGTAGTATTGAAGGCAATAGACTTCCTTTTAGGTACATCATCTTCTTCTTTATTTACTTTAATCTCTTCTTCATACATCATCAGCTTACCAATTAATTCCTTGACAGGCAGTGTTCCAATGTCACAGGATTCTCTAATGGAGACAGAGGTTCCTCTCCATCTTTCAGGTAGACATCTCAAAATTATCATGATTTTCTCCTTTGCTGGAACATCCTTTCCCAGAGAGGTCATTGTGTTGACAATTTCATTGAACCTGAGATACATATCAGAAATAGGTTCATCAGGCTTCATCTTAAAATTATCATACTTAATAGTATAAGTATTCAATCTCATCTCCTTAACATTTGTTGTTCCTTCATGAGAAACAGCTAAGGTATCCCAAATTTCATATGCAGTTTTACAAGAAGAAATTCTATTAAATTCTTCATCTCCTAGAGCACAGTACAGAGTATTCATAGCTTTACAATTGTTATTGTAAGAAGCCTTTGTAGGTTCATCCCAAGTAGATCTAGCAGTAGTGGGAATTTTGTATTCTGATTCAATAGTAGTCCAAATATCAAAACCTATGCTTTCTAGATGAATTTTCATTTTCAGTTTCCACTGAGCATAATTAGTTCCATTAAAGAAAGGTGGCCGGTTAGTAGCAGCACCCTCAAGTCTATTGTCCATGATGAGAAAATTTTAAAGAGACATAAAATTTAGATATAGCAGAAATTTTAAGAACATTAAAATACAACTAAAATCACAGTTCAAAAGCAGAGTACTTTTAGAAAGTATTTTCAACCCTCTGATACCAAGTGTTGGTCGGAGTGGATACTCAAGAGGGGGGTGAATTGAGTTCCAATTAAAATTTCTGTGAAAAACAATTTCTATTAAAATCCCCCAATTTCAAAAACAAATTAAACTGTAGTGAATTTATATAGATTATAAAGGTTCAATTAGTTTCTCAAAGATTGATTAGTTCTCAGTTAACTGAATCATATGATTAAATTAACTTTTGAAACTAACTTACTGATTTATAATAAATATAAACACTTGCGAATTTAATTATAAAAGTAGCTTTGAAGATAGATTATATTTCAAAGTAATAGCAGCGGAATATGAAATAAATATGTATAGTATGGATATAGAGTATAACTATAAACACAGAGAATTAACCAAGAGGTTCAGTCTCAAGCCGAGACTTAGTCCTCTCAAAAGTTTATATAAAAATGATCCACACCCTGGATCGGGGTTAACAACAGTGAACACACTGTCCAGGTCACAAGACCTCTACCACAGTTCTACGTGGGAAAACAAACAACAGCAGCCTGCTGTCCAGGTCATAAGACCTCTACCACTATCCACAGTGGGAAATGAAGTGTAAAAGGTTTGCTGAGGATTTACAGATCCTCCAGTGAAAGTACAGGAGTCAGTGTGTGTGTTTAATACAGCAGATAACACACACTACTCAAAATGTAGAATAAATAAATCACAGAGCGGAGATGTAGAGTTTAGAAATGGCTCTAGTGATTTCAGTGTAGCACTGGACTCGTTTTGGAATTAATCATAAGTGATTCTGAGTCCTCTTCTCGATTTTGTTTGAGAAGCAGAGTGTCGTATGCTTCAGGTTCACAGGCAGTGAGATGTAGTCGATGAAGCTCTTTGATATTCATTTGTATGCACAGAACTCTTCTTGAGTAGGCTTGATTGTATATGTGATTCTGTCTTTCTTGGTTCTTCTTGTATGCACAGAGCTCTTCTTGAGTATGTCATATGTCTTCCTTGTCTCTGTGTGTGTTGTCTCTCTTCTCTTCAGCAGAGTCTTCTTGTATTTATGTCACGTGCTCCGTAGGACAGAAAAGGTTTCCTTTCAACAGGTACGAGGTACGGTTTCCTGACATCCGACAACCTTCATTAATTAATTGTCAGGGTATTAAAATATAACTAATATGACCGTTGGTTAGAATAAATAATGATAAAGATAAAGAAATTCAAACTGTTGTTTATGACTGTTCAAGTGATCGGTAGGTCATCAGCATTAGAGTAATGATCGGTGACTCAGATAGATCAGCATCGGTCTGTCATCTGATCGGTGAGTCATTTGCATCGGTGAGTCATTTGCATCGGTGAGTCATTTGCATCGGTGAGTCATTTGCATCGGTGAGTCATTTGCATCGGTGAGTCATTTGCATCGGTGAGTCATTTGCATCGGTGAGTCATTTGCATCGGTGAGACCTTGGATCGGTGACTCATTTGCATCGGTGAGTCATTGGATCGGTGAGTCTGATGGATCGGTGAGTCTGATGGATCAGTGAGTCTGATGGATCCGTGAGTCTGATGGATCAGTGAGTCTGATGGATCGGTGAGTCTGATGGATCGGTGAGTCTGATGGATCGGTGAGTCTGATGGATCAGTGCGTCTGATGGATCGGTGAGTCTGATGGATCGGTGAGTCTGATGGATCGGTGAGTCTGATGGATCGGTGAGTCTGATGGATCGGTGAGTCAGTTTGCATCGGTGCGACCATTGTCCATTGATATTGGATCAGTGCTTTCGATGTCTGTTCAATGCAGAAGACTTCCAACATACTTTGTAAGTCAATAAGCGAAGACAAAAACATGATAACAAATTCATTTACAGATTGTAATTAAGTTTATGAGAAAACAAACCAGATTAAGCATTAATGGTATGTGATGATTTGTGATTATTAAAACATCATACATAGACATGAAATCAACAATCTTCCAGAGGGCTCAACAGAACTCTTTCAGTTGGATGAGTGTTTTCTAATTTCAAAGGATGGAAATACCAGTGGTGGGAAGAATTTAGTACCACTATTTTCAAGTATACAACACATACATTATGATTTTCATCTTTATAATGATATGGATGATGAATGGGAGAGTCATGAGTTATTTGAATGAATTTTTTAGGGGAAAGGGAAGTTTCCTGGGAGACTCACTGTTTGTCTAACTGTGCGCAAAAACCATGCATAGTTGGTCTTTTGAGTAAGTGTCTCCCACACAGTTGGAGCATGGATAGAGAGACTGTTTGAGTATTTTGTGCGAGGGTCTCTCTAGGAAGTGGCTAACACACTATTACCACACATTTTGTCAAACCATGTGAAGTAATTGTGTGGGAACTTAAGTGAGATGCTAAAAATAGGATCTCACATGTTCTTTCCTCTAAGTGGATTGTTTTTCTTCCTAAGAAACCATAAATTTGTATTTTTCTTCAATAAATGCCAAATAATGTTCTCCCAAAATTTTATATGTGATCTGAAGGCTCCCACTAGTAAAAAAATACACTATACCAAGGATTTGAAACCGTTGGTATAGGCCTCCAAACCGTTCGTATATCCTATACCAACGGTTTGGAGAACTGTTGGCTTGTAAGCTGTGGGGTTCGGTCTATACCAAATGTTTTGGAAAAAACGTCGGTATAGACTGATACCAATAGTTTTAAAAGCCACTGGTATTAGTAATATGAAAAATCTATTCCAACGGTTCCATAAAACCTTTGGTATATGTATTTCAAAAAAGAATCATTCTGTTGATTTTGATCCCAGTACCTCTGGTTCATGATTGAACGGCCTAACCACTAACCTAAAAAGACTTTTGTGAACATAATTTCATAACTATATATATTTATTATCATAAATATTTTAAATTTTTATTTATTTAATGTTCTCTATATGAATATTCCATAAAACATACTTGTAACTATACCAACAGTTCTCAAAACATTTGGTATAAACCTATACTGATGGTTTAAATAACTGTTGGTATAGATTCTTTGATTTTGGGACCTATACTAATGGTTTTGACAAAAATTTGGTATAGGTCCCCCTATACCAATAGTTTTGGGAAAACCATTGGTATATGTCCATATAAGTGAACTATACCAACAGTTTGCCTAAAATCGTTGGTATAGATTTCATTTTCAATTGTGTTCCCTTGGTGAATCGAAGCTGGATTCTTGAGGTATGTGATTGTTCTTATTTATTATTGTTCTGTTTCTTCGATATACATATATATATATATACATCTCCTCTTCTCTTGGTTTCATAGTTCTACACCCTTTATGGTTAAATCTAGGTGTGTTGATGCCAAATTTGATGAGTTTGGGTCTTTGTCTTGTTAGGAGAACAGATCTTATGTGGGTTATTGGGGAATCGACTCGGTTTTCTTCTGCCTTATTCATTCATTGTGGTTTTTGTCAAAACCATTGAGGTATGAGTCTTATCTCTCGACTCCTCTTACTAGAATTTATTGGATTAGTTTGAAATTGGTTTATTAGAATGGGATTGATTGTGAAAATCATGGAATAAACCTTCTTTAGTGATTATTTATGGTTTTAGTGATTTTTTGAAATTGTGGTGCATTATGATAGAAAGTTATTTATCGTTATGAATTTAAAATAATGATTCTAATTTATTGATTTTCTAAAATTGTTAAATGGTGTGATGAAAATTTTGTTTTCAATAAAAAACGGTGTTTTTATTGAAATGTTTTGGAATTGAAATGAATTGATGGAATTGGATTTCAATAATAGGGGTGTTTTATTAAAAATTTTTGGTAGTGAAATGAATTTCATGGAATTTGGTTTCAATAAAAAGGTATTTTTATTGAAAATGATTTTTGGGATAATCCTTGGGCATATTGGGGTGTGACTTCATAATGTATTTTTGTGTCTTGGCTGAGATATGACCTTCTACTCAGTGCCAAATGTTACATGGAACAAGGTATATAAATTTCTTATTGCATATATGGTACTTGGATAAAATATTAACTTGTTCTTGTTTCCAAAGGGTTAGTGGAACATGGGAAACAATTACCTTGTGATGACTTGGTAGATCGACGAGAAACTGATCATGAGTATGGTACTGTCATTACGTAGCACGCATGAATGGTTGCATGGGTTTTCAGACTGGTTGGGTATGCCAAAAAGCGGATATTGTGAAATGGTTTTAAATCTAGTTTAGTTATTTTTATTGAAAATAACTTGCTGGGAAATTCGATTCAATTGCACATGTATGATTTTGGTTATAAATGGTTTTGGGAAAATTGATAATATCTTATTATAAAATATTTTTTTAAAAATGTTTTATATAAATTACTCACTATAAATGTTTCTAACTCTTCTATCCTAGTGGAATGATTATGTATGTCATTGGGGAAAGCCTATTGGGTTTTATACTCCACCCATCTTTGGAACTTTTGTGTTTTTTCAGATATTATCTTCTGAGACTTGGGAAAAGGCAACATTTCCGAAATTTTTGGCACTACCATTTGATGTTTGGACTGTTTAGAGATTGTGGAGGTTAGAGCTTGTGGATCATAGATTCTTGTGATATTTTGAGGGTGTTTTTTCTTTTATCCACTATATACTTTGATACTTTGTTATTCTTCCAATGTTACATAATATAATGTGGTTTACAGATTCCTGAAGTTGTTGAGTTGTCTCTAATTTGTTCATGAATCATATAGTTAATGTTTGTTTATGGTTGGTGGGTTTATTGGTTTATTTCATAAAGGTTAGATCATCCTAAACTTCTATTTTAACACCTTAGGCATTTATTTCTATCCATTGGCATCTTGGGGATTTCGCTTAAGGCCTAGTAATGACTCGTACTCTTAATCCATTGAGAATTGGCAGGTAACTACACTTTATGTATACAAATATTACATTAATTTTTCCTAATAAAATATAAATTAAACTAATATACTCCAAATGAAAATATTAGTTATGTGCCTTTGAAAAATTGGAACATATTTTATAATATTGGGAATGATCTTCTATATCCCGAATAATGGTCTTCCCCTTTAGTACCCCGACCTAAAAAAATTTATATACAGAAAAAAGAAAAAATATAAACAGTTGATCTCAAATGATCAGTAAGGGTTTAGAAAATGAAATATATAGTCATGTCATTGAATAAGGATATGGGAAAAAGATCATGAAAATAAAATAAAATACACTTCATATCAAAAATCATCGAATAAATTTGGACTTTTCATAAGACATGAATCATAAGTAAATCGATGATCATAATCCATGAGAACATAACATTAAGATAATACATGATATTAAAAAATACACATAAACTTGTAACTTTATAAAAATATATAAATAATAATTGGTTCACTCATTAAATTAAGGACATGAAATCAGGCCCTTTCTTTAACACTTGGACATGAAAATCTAGTTCCACACATAAAATTATAGACATGAAAACTGGGTCCACACATAGAATTGTGATAATGAAATGAAGTTCACAAAAAACATATATACCTCAAAAGATATCTATCTTTACATATTTAATTGTAAGAAGAAATAAGTCCCACCCATCTCATAATCAAATCATTCTTATATGTCCCATAACAACATAATTCATTCATTATAGCATAACCGAAGGAATAAAATAGGTTTCATGAACATAATACCACTATAACACAATCCATTAAAAACAAATCTATTTCCTAAATAGAATTCCATCATAAATATAATCACACTATAGGAATAATAGGGATATTTTCCTTGAAACAAAACAATACTAATTAATTCCATCTTATATGGAAAATAATTTTGATAGAACACTTGATATTAATTCTCGAGGAAAATATCTTTTATTCAAAACAGTTTTATTTTCTTAAAATATCAGTCAATTTTAAAAGAAAATGTTTTATAGGAAAATAATAATGAAATATTGTAAGTAAATTTCTTGGAAATAAGGCGTTATGAATGATTAAAATCCATTAATGTGGTATTGGTTAGAAAAAATTTTCCTCATACTTTTCCACAAAAAGTCAAAAAAGTACCTCAATTGGTAAACACAAGAAATTTTCCTTTAAAAAAATTAGTAAAAGTAAACCATGGGTAAAAATTAACTTAAAATTACATAGGATAATATTAGAATATGTTATGACATAAATTTTAGAAAGCATAGAATTGGATGATAAATAAACCCCAGAAATACTTACATATAAACAATCCCAAATGATAATGTTATTATGAAATGATACTTTAACTTGAGTCTAGGTTGCATCATACATGTTTTAACCTCATGTATAAGTCTTTAAATAATTTTTTAAAATTTTTCTAGAATCATTTTCTTTTTTATGATATCATATGTGATCATTTTATTACTCGTTTGTTAGAAACATTATTACCCGTCCATTGGATATTAACTGCTTTATTTTCTTCGACATGTTTTTTCAGATATGTTATTGTTCTTTATATAATGTCATAGTTATATAATTTCAAGAATGATATTAATGTAATATATACCAGATTAAATAATTCTAAACATTTATATAATAATTCATTAATGACCATCATATAGAATGAATCTCATCGTATCGTGGAGACAGTAGGTCTTACGTACGCATGTTCAATGATTTTATTCCACTAATTGTGGAATTGTATGGAAGTGTATGGTATATATGTTTTTCCAAAATAACGAAATTATTATAATTTTTCATATATAGTTATTATTTAAAAAATTATACCCATCCTTGTAAGGTTATGGTGAAAAACATATTACACCATGGCATGGAGATGATAAGTCGTGCGTACACACACGTGGGGATTTCGTTTTTCATAGGATGGATAGAAGGTGTAATATGGTTATTACATAACCACAATAACATCTCATAATATAATTTATTTTATATTTATCACTTTATTATGGAAATAAATCATGAAGATGAAGTAGGGGAAGAAATAAGTTTGAAAGAATCGGTAGACGGTATTACCTCTTTTTCAAGCAGCTCCCTCTAGATATCCTCTTAAAGGCACTAGAGTTTGTCTTTTGAGGAAAAAAATATAAAATATAATTAAGGAAGTTGATAAGTGAAAATGGGGAGGTTATTGCTAATATTTTATGTCTCAATGTTAAGTGAAGTTGTGAGGGAGGATGTTCCCTTTTGAAATTGCGGTGAGAGGCTCCTTTGAAACCTCCAAAAATAGAAATTTATAATAAAATATAAATACTTCCAAAACCTTCAAGATGTATTATATAAAAATATTATATTATATATGGTTTTAATATTACCAACCAATAAATTTTAGATAAGTTTTTATTTCTATATATACACAATCGTTCTAAATAAAACATAGTTATTCTATTTAATTTTAAACTAAGGTAACAAATATTTTAATATTAAATGGATGTAATATTAACTTATTTACTGATAATTAGTCCCTAAAAAAATAATTTATAACATTTTTTAAAATATAATGGTTATTTTATATTTTTAAAATTTTTTCATTATTTTAAAATAATTTTATAATACATTATTTTGATAAACAACCTATAGTGTTAATTTTGACACTATCCAATTTAATGATTTTTTTTATAAAAATATAATATTTTATCCTTGAAAATTATATTTTTTTATACTAAAAAGGGGTCATTCTCATATATAATTTTTTTGGATATATTCATTATAACATATTATATTTTTTTAATATTTATAATAACATTAATTATATAATTTCATTAATAAAAAATTACTAAATCAGATTTGTTTAATTATATAATGTATTTTTCTATTTAATAAAAATTAAAAATAAAATACCATAACTAACATAATTATTATTTATTTCATAAGAATACTTATAGTCAAATATATATCCATTAAATTCTAACATTAAAGATGTTTTATTTAATAAAACCTGAATGTGATAACTTTAACATATCATTGTATAAAATATTATAAGTGTCATAATCTTCTCTATATGGCTCAAAATGGTCATGAACTAGACCCATGGATGATTATGTTTGATATATACTCAAATAATAATATTTATTTATGTTTTTACAATTTTAATAGTTATTATTATTTTAATCCAAATTAATTTATTGATTTTTCATCAATTAAATAATAACTTCATTATGAATGTATAATAATTTAAAGTAATTATTTATTTCATAAGTATTAAAAAAATTACCCTGATAAATGAACCATATTTTTATTTTAAATGAGAATTTTAGTCAAATTTAGCTTCTGAGTATCATTATTTTAAGAAATATAAATTTATTAAGGTTTGAGTAACACATATTTAGCATTTCATAAATAAAATATTCTAAATGTAATAATCTCAACCAAGTGACTTAAAAAGGATACCATTTAGGCCAAATAAAGATTACATTGAAACAAAATCATCCAATGATATTAGAAAAACTGTTATGGATATTTTGTAATATTATGTTTACCCTTAACTCCAAGATTTACCCATTCACCTTATTAATAAAAATTACGGAAGTTATTATTTATAAAGACCAAAAATAATAGAAATATATTTACATAATTTGGACCTACTAATTTTAAATTCGGAATAAATTTTTAAAAATAAAAAACATAGAGGTTTCGGTAATTAAATTAAAATTAATATTATTCTCCGAATGATAAAGCAGGTTTTAAAAGTTAAAACAGTGCAAAAGATTAAAATATTTTTACATTACATTTCAGTGTAAAATTAATGATAATGGCCTTTATTATATTATATAATAAAAATATAATCTATTTTTATTTTAAAACGATAAAATAAAATTAAATAACCATTTAAAATATTTCGATGAAAATTTTTTGTTTTCAATTAAAAAATTGTATATTATTATTATTCATCAAGACTTTAAACTTATCAACAAATATAAAAAACTCCTAAAAAGTAAATTATTATACACCACATCTAAAGAAGAAGTTTATTTTTTGAAATAGAATACCAAATTATTTTAAATAGTTTATTTAAAATGGGTGTTCCATCAAAAGGCATCAAAACAACAGTTTCAAAAATACTACATTTATCCAAAAATTGAATATTTTCATGTATCATGTCTAAAAAAATTTTAAAATGAATTTATAAAAATTGATTTAATATATATTTCATATATATTTCATTAATAAAATGCATGAAAATTAATTTAATTATTTTATAAACTCAGTTATTTTCATTTAAATAATATTTTTGAAAAATATTTCCATTTATTTAAAAAGGGTTTTATTTTCATTTATAATTATTTTTTCACAAAATAATTAGTTATATAATCATGTTTAGATAATTTTTTCATAATTCACTAAATATTTTTCATACTCCCCATTATAATGGGTAGGTTATCAAGTAACATAATAATATTTTGTTGTTTTCTTAAACTCAATACTGTGTGAAATGAAATCTATCAAAAGAACTTGAAATTGTGTGTAACCCAAGACAAGCATATTATTATGTATAATTAAATTTAAGATAGTTTTGTGGGTAGAGAAATATTGTCTTGGTGTAGTGTAACACAAAATACATCAATGAAATTAAAATAAATAATAAAAACATAAATAAATAAATAAATAAATCTTATAAATATCTCGAGGTGTTACCTAATATGTATGGTTTTCAATACATAAAAAATTACACCATGTTGTGACACCCATTCTAGGTCATTATTATCATACATAAGGTATTTTCCTTTGAAAATATACTATACAAAATCCATCTCACCATGACACCCATTTTTCGTGGTGTGACATGTTTCCAGCAATACTATAACCCTGGCCTTCATTCCTAAATTATTCTTGTGAAACCCAATATTTATAATGTGTTTAACCACTATGTCATGGAACATCCGAGCATACTATGTGATCCCTCAACCAACCCATCATCACTGTCAGCCATTCATTTATCCTGGCATGATGATCCATTATTATCAAAATAAAATTTTAAATGGTTTCCTCATTCCTACATAAACATTTTATAGCAAAAATGAAAAAATATAGGTCCTCAAATAATCCAAAAAACATATCATTAATATGGTATAACATTTATAATTACAATAACAAACCCATTTCTCAAAATATTTCATACTCTTGGACCAAAAATTCAAATATGTCCTGAATATCACAACTTGTGAGACTATCAGATGGGAGTGGTATACTTTTTGTTTTTGTGGGATATATAGAGGATGATTATCTAGTTCTGGTGTAATATGTGAGTTTTTATATCATGGGTTTCATAAAATAGTTGATTTTTTTGATATAGGGGTTGAAAGACAATGGGTCTTGTTATATGGTTCTCGAGGTGTCATAGGGGCATTATGGTAATTATAAGAAACAAATTCCATGTAACATGGAATTAGTTGAAAAAATGAAAATATATTATAAAAGAATATCGAAGCATCATTCCACTTCTGTATTGTCCCATTAGTATGATTCCTCACTCAATAATATATTATCATGAGTGTGGCAAATTTGGTGGTGTATTTATTTAATTGTGATATTCACACACCAATATTGATATGAATGTTAGATAAGGACATTTTTGGTGGTTTCCAACTGAGTACATAACCACACCCTACATGATCCCTCTAATACATTTTCAAACATTATGTCTTCAGGAATAAGTAATTTTTATGGATCTTTTCTAGGATACTAGTGGTTATGGTTTTGAATGTTGTGCATAGGCTAGATGGTTTTGTTGGCATATGGATCATGAGTATACTCAGTGTCAAGATAGTAGTTTATTTTGTTTATATTATTTATTTGAGAGGTATGGATCATCAGAAGTTTTTATTTCGTTTGGTATTGAAAATAAGGTTCAAAAATGGAAAGTGGTTTTCATGTATAATGTATCAACAACAAATTATATGATTTTTCCCATATATGTTCATAGTAAAATTATACTCAAACATTTTATTTATGTTACTAATGGTGTAATCAAGTATTTTATTCAATGTGTGTCAGGTGTGTGTAGGGAATACACCTAATATGGGTATCCAGTGTTGTGAGGAAGGATGGTATTATACTTGGGTTAAATAGGTAGTTGTAAGGGTTATTAGGTCACTCTTCCCATTACATATTTCCCTATTTATGATGTATGGATAGTTGTGTGTCTATTGAAAATGGAATTTGATTCTAATGGGATGTAACCTTGGTTTGTTAGAGTTTTAGGAGTGTTGATATATGGTGTAATAGATGATTGCATGAAATGTGGCCCCTGAGTGAGAAAGTGAGCATGATCTAAATAAAGAGGTTTCAGGGTAGTATGGCCAACCACTGCGGATCGAGGATTTAGGGTAGTTGTTGGATGAGCAGTTCATGGTGATCTTAGTGTGAGTTTTCTAGAGAATTTATTGAGGATATTATGAAGCTAATAAATCTATAGAATATATCACATATTATTTCTGGTCATTGAATCCTCACTTGTTTTTGGGAGACGGCGAACCTTAGGTTGAGTTGTATTGTTCGAAGTCAATAAAGAATATTCTTTCTCAAGTCAATATGACACTATAGAAGAGGGTAAATCTATATGTAATAAAATATATATAATCTTCTATTAATGGTGAAATTATTATAGAATGTAAATCTAAAGGTCAGTATCCATAAGAGATGATGTGGTAGGTATTTTAGGTAGTGTTCTTTAAGCAATCTAACCTCAAAAAACAATGGAAATGTAGAGGTGAAAAGGTTCTACACCTTGTTTAGAGTGAGACATCTGTCGTGGATTTTGTTTTGAAGGTCATGAATTTACTATAACATTCCCTGAAATTGTAGGGAGGTGATATCACTAAGGTGTAGTGATTTTATGACTTTTATAGAACAAATTTAAGGTAAAAGTAAACATCTTGAAGTTGAACTCATTTTTAGAGGAAATAAACTAGGTGTTTATAGATGAGTTAAACTTGGTATATGAGAAGACTCAATGAGACAGTTGGAATATATTTATTTTATACCACCATTGAGTAGATAATTTTTAAGGTATTTCTAGTGTGTCTAGTCCTGGAATGTTTGAGCTTAGTGTGAATAATCATAAAAATAGTGTCGGTAATGTAGACATATGAAACATCTTGTGATAATTTTTTAAATAACCTGACAATAAGTTTAGTACCATGGATCAAGATAGAATCAGGTACCTATGGTAAGACCAATAGTAGTACTAGAAGTTAGTAGTTTCAATATGATATAACATACAATTTGAGGTAGTGGATGGGATACCCAAAAGTATAGTCAGTGGTTGGAAGTGAATGTGCTTCTTCATAGAGAAAACGTTTCACTTGTTACGCATCAGTTATTTTTATGTGATCGAGCTGACATTTTTTATTAGGTTAATAATTTTTTGATATCTAGAGGTATTCCACGATTTTGATGGATTTAACATTATATAATATGTGATGGTCTGTGATTCATGTGTGTGAAAAATTGAACAAATATATAGTAGTTGTGGTATAGTCATTATATTTGATAAGTGAATTTTATTGGATGAAAATGAATCATATTGTAAATATATGTTGAGGATGATACATAATTAATGGGAAAATCAGTTATGATTTGGAATGAATGTTGAAAATATGTATAATTTTAAATAAAATTAATAATCAATATGATGTGGAATTGAAGTTGGCATCAATTATGATATGAGATAATTATGGGAATTAGGTTGACGCATGGGTGGTAATTGAGGACTAGTTTTTTCTCTTCATTTTTTTTGTTTCAGGAATGTGATGCGTTAGAAAAACTATTTTCATTAAGAGGTGGTTAGTGTGCGTTTTGAGATAGTTTCTAGATGAGTTATCATATAATTGTGATTTTTAATGTCTAAAGTATTTTGGAGTAGTTATTCTAGTCAGATCATAAATTTACCATTTTAATTTGGAACTTATCATGAAATTGTGAGTGATGGTATAGCTTGGAAATTTAGTCATGGGAGATTACTTATAATTACATCTAATGTACTATATTTGGAAATAATTTGGGGATTATCGCATGAATTTATTTTAAATGGAATGTCCAAACATGTTTTTGAATGTTGTTAGTTTATATTTTTTTTGTAGTTGTTTTCTAATAAATAAAATTCTTTGATGTAAG
This sequence comes from Viscum album, assembly GCA_963277665.1. Lineage (NCBI taxonomy): Eukaryota > Viridiplantae > Streptophyta > Magnoliopsida > Santalales > Viscaceae > Viscum > Viscum album. The sequence continues at coordinate 1,201,039,363 of OY728131.1, forward strand.
ATTCAGTTTATATAAGATTCATCCTATAAAATATATAAAAGTAAACTATTAATACCTGAGATTTTAGAGTAAATGGTTAGCATAAAATGGATACGTTTTTTGGGGAACCTATAATAGATAATATCATCCCTTTGATACGTATGTATCATCCTATAGAGAGTTTGTATGATGTATATGTTTTATATATAAGAGTAACACCTCAATGTGTAATGGTACTTCTCATGTTTGAATATTTTTAAAATGTGGAAGTAACCTATAATACATAAGTGTAATATTTGTAAGGATCCTCCAATTTCATGAAAATTCTATTATTGTTATGGTTAACATGATATATATATGTATCCAAATGGATGATATATAAGAGGCTTAGGTTTAAAACAATTTGTCGAAGATATATTAGGATAAGTCCCCTAATATATAATGGAATTTAAGAGAGTGATACAAAAGGGTACCATATATAAGTGTTCATATATAATGTTCTACGTGTTTTCAAAAAAAATTGTTGATAGTAATTTGCTATATATTTACAAAATTATTAATTAAATTAATTAATGTAATATGAAATGAAAATTTAGTATATTTCAACTAGAATATGTTTTGACCCATAATTCTTTTATTTCTCTTACTCTTATCTCCTACCATAATTGAAATTTTCATTTATTATTATCATATTTTAAAATAGTTTATTATAGGGAGAGGTCACAAGTAATTTTTCGATATCATCCTAATTAATACTTGTTTCTCCCATAATTTCCATGTTTTATATTCCATAAATAAAGGACAATTTTCCAGAATAAAATATTTTTTCTAAGTGACTTCTTATAGGTTAGAGTCATTCAATGAGTGGCATACAACTAACTCTAAGTGAGGGATTCCAAGATATTTTTTTATAAATTTTTCTATAAAATATATATTACATTATTAAAGATAAGGTCATGTGTGAGAATATGAATAAAACTACTTGGGGTTTCCATTTTTCATTATAGATACCTAAGTATAACCACATGTGAAAAAACAACCATGGTTTTATCATTGTATGGAATGACTGTATTGTGGTGTTGGTTAGAGGATTATTGGATAGGATTTTGTAAGTTGTAAATAAATAGTTAAAAGTATGTAAATTTTGATGTGGTTCCTTGGAAACGATACATTTGTAACTCTTGTTTTTTTGGGTGATTTTGATAACAAGAAATTGGAGGATGCATATGTTCACCTAGGGGATGTGCATGGTGTATTTCATTATAATAGGGGGATGTGTGGTTTATTGAGGTTTGTCCTAGGATGTTGTTGATTTTCATTTTCCATTGGAATGAGGTTGTTGGGATCATGTGAACACAGAAAATATACCATGTGGTGGTGTTGGACACTAATTTATTTATTGTAACCTTCATATTTTAATGAAAGAGGATGGACATGCATGAGGATTAACAATACATTGGAGGATACACCATAATTTAACCATTTTTGGGGGGAGTGTCAGACCACCAGATGGTTGACTAATACTTTCCATGTATGTGGGTATATCAGGGATGAAGAGTTAGACTTGGGAAAGGATGGGATTCATCCATGCTTTGGTTTTTTGGATCCACTATGTCGATTATTTTAAAAGTGTATAGATGTGCATGGGTGTTTTGATATGGTTGTGGACAAGTAAATAGGGTGTTATGGTTAATTTGGGATGGTGATTACATGTGACATGGAATTGCTTTAAAGAAAAAGGGTATATCTGGTATGATAGAATATAGATTAATTGTTCTAATTTTCACTGGTAGAGGTAGATAAAGTCTTACTCAACGTTAGATGAACATCAGTGGGGAATAATGTGAGGATTATTTTGGTTTTAAATTGTATGGTTCAATATACTAATATATGTATATATTTTTTCAAGGGGAACCACTGATGGTGGCATACTATTCTTATACTCATACCCAACTAGAGCCTTCATCATGCATTCATAAGTTATTCCTCATGCTAGAGGTTGGGTTGAGGGATCACTATTTGGAGACAAATGATGTTGGGTGTAAAAATGGTGTACACTTTTGATGATATTATTTATAGATAGGTCATGTAGTTCCTTGGTTTGGGGATAATATTTAATTTTGGATACATGTGGTTTATATTTGTTATTGGCCTGTGTAGGATATTGGTTACTTTTGTATTACTGGAATGGAACAGTTTTGGTACATTCGGCTAATCGTAAATATATTTTTTCTTATTATTATTTGTAATTAAATTTTCATTATCATGTATTTTATTATTGTTGTTGTTGTTTTTTATAAGGGTACAGTCTCAACACTATCACCTATTACACCATGTCAATTAGTTGACATCCTCTGGACTATGGGGATTTAAACCTATGGTTTCGTGTCATACATTTCAATTAATTGTAAACTGGTCCATGTTGGAAAATTACACACCACACTAATGTTATTTAGAGGAAATTCCCCCAAAAGAGAAAGGTGATAATATAAGAATATAATTAATAGAGAAATCAACCATCCATTATCCTATATTTATATATCATAATTAATCCCAAACATTAAGTCATCCTAACAAACTATAATTAAAACATTGTATCCCATTCTTAATAGAGTCCTTCACAATCATAACGAATTGTCTTTATTTTATTTGACTAATGATCTCTCTCTCCTACTACAGTGGAATTAAGGCCATAGATTTTTATTTATTTCAAGATAATACAATTTTTAATTGGGTTGAGAGGAAATTGTTACATGTACAAAATGCCTATAGGAACAGGGCCTAGTATATAACCGAAATTCTCCAAGACCCTTATCTACTAGAACTACCCCTCACTAGAATTTATTTCCCTGATAAAACCTAGTTCCCCATGTGGCATTTTTGATCGATTAGCATTTCCCCATGAAGAGTTGAAATTTACCTGAAACTGATAAAAGATTTCATAACCTGTATACATTCCCAAGCAATTTATCTCTATTATTCCAGCTGCAACATGATCTGAATCCATTTTTGGGGCTATCACTTACATTGTATAATCAGTCATATTCATGGGAAAAAGGACATATATCCAAAAATCACATGGAAGAAAAGTAAAAGGTGTCCTAGATTCCCAAAAGTTGAAGGTCTATGGTTGTCTGAAGGCAAAAATATGTTGGCTTTAGGTTGAAATTTGGTGAACAGTTTTGAAGCTATAGTATCTACTGTAGTTGTCACTACACTATAGTATATAGTGACCTAGAAACTCACTTATACTCTGTTTTTTACCTATGTCTTTGGTATGCATGATTACATGTTTTACCACTCAAGTGACACACCAAATGTATCTCTCTATTTCTCTTCTACATTCTCTAATTCCACTAAAAATATTATAAAAAACATAATAAAAATTTACAAATTATCTTTTAATAAATAATTCAATAAATTACACATTGGACATTATGTTAAAATCCTCTATGTTAAATCTCATAGTTAATCAAAACATCACCCACAATAATAACATAGAGAAAGGAAACATTCTTTAACTTTTATTTCATAATTCCATTAACCATCCATAATAAAATAAATACATCATTATTAAATATTTCAAAATATTAAAAAATAATCTTTTTACTTATCTAGGGATACAAGTATATGAAAAACCATACACACACATAATGCCAATGAGACCTAACACCACCCAAAAGGTTGATCCAACCCAGATTTGACCACTCACACACAATCTAACACATCCAAAATGACTCATAATAGGTCATGACGAGTTTTATATATAGGTATAATATGCTATAGAAAGAAGACCCAAATTTTAATCATTTTTCAGACATACATATATAATATATACACCTACTACAGTAAACTATGAAGTGACAACTATAGAAGAACTAAAACACATCTACAATGATTTCATAAATTTACCTCCCTCCATGTTTTAAATGTTGATTCATATTAACTAGAACAATACTGAGTATCACTGGAATACCTATGTTAGGGTTATCCAAAAATTATTATTATTAGTATTAAAAATAATAAAAATATATCCAAAATATTGTTTTCATATAATAAAAGTAATAATTAAATTATAAAAAAATAACATCCCTGAATCTCAAGTATAAATCCAAAAACACAACCGTCATGGATTCATATTAAAATAATGGAATTGGGTAAATATCATTTTTAGTGATAAATGGTGCACTCAAAATAAAATTTCATTTCTATAGAAATTATTATTTTATTCTTTAGATATCAAATCCAAAAGACAACATAAATAATTTTATAGACGTCAATGATTAGTTTTAAGGTTTTTTTACTTTACACGTCTCTTTTAAAACATTTTATAATCAAGAAAATTTAGTAATAATCATAAAATTTAAATATAATATTAATTAATTGACACACCCATATTCTTCCTATCGTTAAAACTTTTGATAATCAAAAATATTATTTATAAAGGGAAATATTAAACAATCAATTTGAAAATTTATATCTATTAAACCTTTTCCCCAAAAAATATACATAATAATTTCAATATCTCTCCCAAAACATCAAGGTATGAACAAAATTTCATAACTATCAATGAAACATCTATAGACTTGTATCACCATGTGAATAAAAGAAACTATAACCTAATTACTACATGTTTATTGTATACTAATGATGTCTAACATAAAACTATATATTTCATGTTTCAATTCTTATTGTTTAACCCAAATTAAATATACTAATCCATTGGGTAAATTCACTAAAAAATTCAATGTCCTGATGATGGATAATAGTCTAAAGAAGCATCTATTATTAGTTTACCCTGATTTCTTCCCCTTTTATGTTCACATATATGTTTTCCACACCATAGTAATGAAAAAAATATCATGTTCCTACTTCAATTTAAAATACTATATAACTTCACTTTGATATCATTTTATTGTGGCCAGGCCTAGTTGAGACACCCCCTGAGCTGGCTGTATGGTTGAGTGGTCTCCCATAAAACTGAAATGCAATAGTTTTGGAGTGAATATATAGAAATAGGGGTATAGTTAACCTAATTATCTTGCATTACCCTATAAATATAAATGATATAAAACCTAGAATATCAACAAATAACCCAATTATTAATTAAATATTAATGTTATTATATAAATTTCAAATAAAAAATTTAGGATGACTAGTGAAAAAATATTCCTATGTTGTAATTCCATATGTATAAATATTTACCTTTGGATAATAGAATCTAGAACTGTAGTTATCAATTAAGAAATCCAACAACCCTAACTATAACAAAACAAACTATTCTACATAGATCTGATACCCGAGTCATGATATCAAAAATATTAATTCTAATTCATGATATTTATGGGCCCAAAACCTATGTTGAGGTGTCAACCATACTAAATTTGGGAATTATTTCAATCAATAAATTAATACCATAATGGTTAAAAATATGTGAAACTGGTTTGAATTTTTTTTATCTTGGAAATAATTTTGCAAGCAATAAATAGTTTTGAAATAAATATAAATCCCAAAAATAATAATAATAAATTATACTCCAAGTACATCAAACGTGATTAACCTATAATGAATACATGATATATTAATATGATTAATTATATATAATTGATACGTATACAAAATCAAAATGTATGAAAAGATCAAATGGATCATAATCTGATATGGTCAAGTTCATATGAATTAAAAAAATACATATACAATGTCTACATAAAATTAAAATTGTTTCTACCAATAACTATATTCAAATTGATCCTTCCCTCGACCAATCATATACTCTAATCCTGATCAAAATATATACAATTTTTGATATATCATTAAAGAAAATATTTCCCATAAAAAGGATTGTGTAAGTGTGTCAATGGAATATACTTATTAAACCATGTAATGGTAAACTAGAATTATTGTATCCACACTCAAATAATTTACACATAAACCACTAACTGGAACATCATATTAAACAAATGGTGAATTCACTAGTCAATTTGTAATCAAAACTAGTGAAATGTAAAAAATAGACCATCAAGACAAAATTCCTAAATTAGTAAATCCTATAGAGTGTGTAATATAAACTAGGGTAAATGATAGATAGTATAAATCCCTCCAATGGTATTATTTTCACTACAATCCATCCTAAGTACCACAAGTTTTCCATTTTAATTTCTATAATCAATTGGATTAAAAACATTAAAATATCATGCATGAAATCACTCATTTATAAATAGTCATAAACTATCAAAAAAACCTAATAACATATGTTAAATTTATAACAATCAGAAGTAATAATTTTAGTGATATGAAGGATACCATAATTGTTTTCAATAAACCAAAAACTAGTTTATCCATGGAACCCAATTATAAACAACACCCAAATAAAAAAATATAAATTATATTACATCAACTTCTGAATACATTTTCATTTATTCTATTTAATTCTTGGTTTTATATGCCATCAAATTCCTTATAGGATTAATTTAATCTAAAATATGTTTTATACTATTTATATGATTAATTCACCATGAATATGGAAAATACAACAAAGAATTATAGTAAAAAACCAAATGATCATAGCTATAATGTTGAAATTTATATCAATCTAATTATCATTACAAGTTAAAATGTTCAACATGATTCATGAAAAAAATGAGTTAAATTAGATATGACCAACAATATGTGTTCAATAGGTTATAAATTTTTTTTAGCCACTAATAAGGATGAGAGAATTATTTTATGAGGTGATTGGTATTGCTAAAAATGATAACCCTAAATTTGAAATATAGAAAAATGAACCTGAGTCAACCATGGATATTAAGGTAAATGTGAATAGAAGATATGATAAATAATTTATAGATAAAATTTATTATATGGACATAATTATAATAATAAATCAACATTTATTCTTAATGTATGATAGAGAGTCCATGAAATGATGGTGAAAAAAAGGGTAAATGGTGGAATATCAGCAAAGTGTTCTACTAAAATGTGGATGCTATGATATGATTTATACATTTAAAATAATTTTACAATTAAAAATATTTTCATTTTTAACAAACCACATAGTTTGGGATTTTTGTTGGTCTAACAATGCACCAACCATGCATGAGGTTCATGAATTGAATTTATAGTCTTTTATGGTTTGGTATCATTATTAGTCCAACAATGAACCAAATAAGTAGAAGTTATGGAATCTCCAAAATTAGCCCACATGATTCATATGTACGGTTTGGTTATCATTTCACCAAAAATATGCTTCCTGTAAATTTTCATAAAAAGTTACAATTTCACCTTAAATCTAAAATAATGATATAACACATATATTATAACTATATTCATGTAAATGACATTTTGGGTGTTATAATTTTACCCGCCATGTCAAATTATGCCTCAAAAAATTCCACATGATGACTTCTGATCCGCAAAGAGGTGAGGCAATTGAAGAGTTATTGTTTTATATTTTAAACACGTATTTTTTATCATTTCATGATCACATATTATTTAAAATGTGAATTTACTACTTGATACTACGATTATTTATTGTTGGTACTTTAATGTTATGATTATTTCTAAATACATTAGAATAATTTAATTTGTATTAAATTCCATTTACAAGGATTTACTCATCTAAAATATGAATATTTATGGGCTTCGAATTATTAATTTTTTTTCAAATATCATATCTTTTTTTTGTGGGTGTTGTATAACTGAGTTATCTTTAAAAATGAATATTACATAGAATTAGAAAAAAAATTAATATTATGTTTGGTTATTAAATATATGGCTTTTAAATTTTCTTTAATTGGAAATAATTTTTGAAACATTTTGAATTTTATGTGATATTTATATATTTATTTTCATCGATATTAAATTTGATATGTAGAAGGATTTCGGGGGGCCTAGTTATTATATTAGTTTGGATGAACATATTTTTGGGATGGATGTAATATGGGGTGAACACCCTTTTATGATGACCATTTGATCTCATTATAGATAAATAAAACCATGGAATCATTTTACATATTAAATAGGGTAAAAATTTCCACTATTCTAAAATAACAGTGTTCCATTGGAAAACTTCTTCTAGATTGTTAGTCAAATTCCTAACCATTCATTAGATTTAGATTAGTATTAGTTGGAATCATATTCATTTTAGTTAATTCTATTGAATCTCTTATGGAATCTATTAGAAGGAACTATTATGGATTAGAATATTGAATGATTTCAGCATGTACAATGTGATGATATCATTTATTTTATTTTTCATTATTTATTTCACTTAGTTTTACCAATTAATATTTCCCCACCCCCATTATTTATTTAGTTTGTTTGAACCTTTTTATACCTCATGGTGTTTTTATTGACCCATATAACTCTAATGATATTGTTTCTTATTAATTATGTATAGTTACTTTTGAATATAATGTAATGGAACACCATTAAAAATAATATTTATCATAGTATAAAATCACTCATGTATTCGTATAATGTATTTATTTTTCCACTAATTTGATTGTTCTATGTGTGTTGACCATATTGTATTTATAACATTTGTTATCAAAGAAATGTTTTCTTGATCCATTATGTTTCACTATGAGGATTAATTGCCTCAAAAATATAATAACTTATAACCAAATCATAGATACCATGTTGATAGAAGTGGTAGGGTTGGATCTAAATATGAATGTATATGCTCAATTACAAGAGGGGTGTGAATTGTCTGTTTAAGAACATTATTTTTTATCCATAATGAAAACTTTGTTTAACAAAGATAATCAACGTAATTTAACAAACCCTAAAAATAGTTCTATGAAACAAACATTCTTATGTTCTAGAAATATGTTTCTAGAAATGAAACATAAATATATATTACATGGAAATGATTATACCCTAATGTTTATAGAATATTACTTAATAGAGTATGAAAAAGTAATGGAATGTATAATAAAGTTATATTTTCTTCCTTTATCAAAATACAACAGAAATAAAACATGAAACAAAACAAGTAAAAAAGTGAAACATCATTTAACCCAAATAGTAGTGTATCCAACAACCTAGGATGATGGACCCATGTTTTATACTTTCAAATAAGTCTGTCGTACCCGCAATATGGTAAGACCTCCAAAGAAATTTTAGAATCTATTTTGTTATCCTCGCATTCCCTCGAACATTAAGGTTGTCGAATCCACTATCTTCCTGTCACTGGAAGCCCTCAAACATTAAGGTAGTCGGAACCTTTGTCTTCTTATCCTTGAAAGACCTTGATTTTACTCAGCAACAATCAGAGTCACACGAAGAAATATGAATATGATGTTAAATACGCACTAGGCATGAGAGTATTTCCCCTGAAATCACTTCAATATTTTGTAATCTTTAGATTAATGTAACTAAGTTTTTTATCTTTGATCTCATTTAAATGAGATCCGATTTATAGGCACAACTCCTATAGTCGGATCCCTCCCCTAACAGTCATATTTTTCCATGAATCTTGCAGGGGCATGTATACGTGTCACTCAACCAATGATTAGTTATAAAAATATTACACGACATCATTTCATTAAAATAATATGTTTTCAGAAAATGATGTTTCTTAATCAAATCAATATTTTAGTGTCTATGGGAAAATAGAAGTCGGAGTCAATCCAAATAAACAATTAGAGTCTATAAGACATGAACATTAGGATTTTGTTTTAAAAAGAATTTGGTATCTGAATTTTATAGATTATAGAATCATAATTCAAATGAATTTTGAGTCTAGATTATGTGGAATTTCGAGTTGGAATTATGAGGAATTCGAAATCTGAATTCTGGGGAATTAAGTATTTGAATTATAAGTAATTAATTGACTGAACTATGAGGAATTTGATGTCTGAATTTTTAGGTATTTGGAGTCTAAATTATGAGGAATTCAGAGTTTTAATTATAAGGAAATTATAGTCTTAATTTTAGATAATTCGGAGTCTAAATTTCTAATAATGTGTAGTCTGAATTTTAGGGAAATCGAAGTCTGAATTTCAAAGAATTTGGAGTCTAAAAACAAAACACTATATAGGAATTATAATATTCTTAGGATTTACATAAGAATCAAAATTTTAGACATAGTAATAAAAAGTGTTTGATTTAGAGTCAGTATAATATGAAGCAATGAAATCAATGATTAGGATAAAAATTTCCTTTGAGAAGGGAAACGTTTATTCTGAAAATTATCCATAGGGAAAAATCAAATTTCTTTGAAATAAATTGTTTCTAATTTTCAAAACATAGAGGAATGTAAATTTCATAAGGAAACCTTATTGACTCAATAATCTTCCACCTTTTGGCAAGAACAAACATTCTTACAAAAAAATAATATAAGGAGTACAAATTATTCTTCATGAACTTAGTAGAAAAACTTATCTCCATTTACATATAAATTATGGTGTCTCCCTTATGTTTTGAAATATATAAGGATCATATTCGAAACTTCCTTAAAGAAATTTTTCTTTTTCTTGCATAAGTAAATATTCTCTGAGTAAACACCCCCTTAGATAGACTCTCCCTTACTTATGGATTTCTCTTCTTTACTTCGTATTCTATTTATCTTTCCTTTTTCCCATTTTTTTTATTTTCAAAAAGAAATAGAGAGAATGAAAAAGAAAATATATGGTACATGAATTATTATAACTATATAAAACAATTAAAAAGAATCAAAAAAAGAATTTTCATTATGATTGGAAATATTGATGTGAGGAACGTACAATAAAAGATCATATTCAAAAAAAAGTCATCCTTCTTTCTCCTTGGGTGGGAAATTCTACACAATTATCTTCGGCTTCTTAATCTTTGTATGATATTCTTCAAAGTTCATGAGCAGTTGTTCATGATCCTCATTTTTTATTCTCTAGTTCTTTGATCTCTTCATCTGGAGACTTTATGATTTCGACCTGATACTTCAAAAGCTCTTCTTACTTACTAATCTTCTCTTAGAACTCTATTTTGAGATCTGTTTCCCTTATCAAATTAATAGAAACTATGTTTAGTTTCCCATTTAGATATTTTACATCATATTTCCATAATGTTGATCTAGATTCATCTTTTCTGAAAAAAAAAATCATAAGATCTTTTATCCAATCATTTGCACTATCAATGGATTCTTTCATAGAGTCTTGAAAGTCATCAACAATTCTTAACTTTTTAATTGTCTTCCTAGGAAATTTAGTGATTTCCTTACAAGAATTTATTTGAGAATCATAATCGATATATATTGTTTTGAAATCATCCTCTATATTAATTAATTTTTCCGTAAGAATTATAACAAAATCTTATTTATGATCAAATTAATACAGAAGAATTTGATACCTTGAGTCAATACTCGGTATCAATAGAATTGTGTACAATTATTTCTTCAATGATTGAACCAAAAACATGACCCAAAGAGATTGATTCAAAATCATATTACCTTATTGGTGAGGATTCTTTCTCCATCTCAACATCCAATCTTTTTGAAGAACTAACAACAACTTTATTAGCTACCACAAATTTTTTAAGAGTATCAACTATCACTTTTTTTCCTTTATCTTCTTTAGAAATGGTCTCCATAGCTTTTGGGGATTCATGTTCACTATCTGATACTTGAACGATTTTGTCTTCATCAACCTTTTTTCTTATGCATCTACCTTAAGATCATCTGGTTGAATTAATTCATGATTACTACTCTTATCATTATAAGGTTTATTAATCTCTTATTGATCTACGTTATATTTTCCTTATGAAATTATTTTGGTTGATTCAGCCTGAGATGTCCATATTGGCAATTTTTCTGAAGGACATTCCTTATCAAGATATTCTTTAACATTCCTTATCATATCATCAATGTCATCACTTCCTTACTCCTCTTATTTTTCCACTTCCTCTTCTAAAACAATTTATTATTATTCAGGGTACAGAATTTCCATCTTGTTTTCCGGATTCTTTATCGGTAATGATTCATTGAGAATTGATTCTAGTAACTGAATCTTCTGAAAACCATTCTTAGTTAACTTGGGAAGAGATAAAACAATTTCATCATCAGACATTTTCTTCTATTTCTTATTCTCATTTTCTTATTTTGTATACTCCTTAGCAGCCTTAATATTAAATGATTTTTCCTTAGTAGGATCCATGAAAAATCTAGGATCTCCTTCCTTCTTTTTCTTCTTATCTTTCATCAACTTGGAATCCAGTTCATCAGGGTATGTTTTTTTACTTCTCTGAATTTGGAAGTGCTGAATGAGTTTCCTGAACTACATGAGTTTTTCTTTTGAATTCTAGTTCCTCCTGCTTTCACTTCATTTTCCTCTTCCTAGAAGTCTCACCTACTTCCAACTTCAAGGATGAGGATTCTACATCACATTCTGATAAGTCATTAAATTATTTATATTTTTCATTGAAACCAACCTTCATCCTCCTCAAAGTATCATCACTAAGAAATATGACTTTGAAAGGCTAGGGATTTGAACTAAAAGGTATTTTTAATTATTCTAGACATAAGAAAATGATCTTGGAATGGATTTCTAGATATATAATGATTTCTGATTTGTGGGTAACATTTTTGATATTTGTGATCGTCATCAAAATATACTCTACTAAATTTATCTTCTTGAAGTTCAAAATAAAATCTAGAATGAAGATATCAATCATTTTCAGGTTTTCTTTAACCCCATTTCCCAAAATTAGGAAACTCTAAACCCGTAATGCTTGTAGGTAGAAGTTTGTTGAAATATGGTTTATATTTATTGTTTTACTCTTTGGAGACTAAGAAATTCTAATGCCATATCCTTCTCAAAACTTCATAATTCATCTGGTAGTTTGTGGGTGCCAAAAATAGCAACACCTTCATATGGTATTCCAATGATAATAGTAGCGTTATTAAAAGAAAAAGAATTTGTTTTCCCATAACTTTGGAAATAGATTTTATCTCTACCATCATCAATGAAAAAATATACTAACACATAGAACTCAACATGTATATATAGATAAACCAGATCTTGTCCTTTCGGTTTGGCTACTCATAGACTCTCTTAGCCAATCAAATTGACATTTTTTGAAATTAAAAAATCATAAATGGCTAAGAAGTTCGGATCTACTATCCTTTCCCTGTAGATTTTCCATTATGAAATTTCTTTGACTGAAGTAAATTTTCTTCTGAGAAGATGCTTTCAAATAATTCAGAGTTAAACAAAATATAAATGTAGAATAACCCTAATGTAGAGAGGCACTTCTTCAGTACACAAAGGCTTGGACATTGATGCGGGAAAAAAATAGGTGGCCATTATATAGGCGTTTAAGTAACGTTTCATAATCCTACATTGATCCAATGGTTGAAAATAGCTTAATATTATCTGATAATTGAGATGAAAGATGAAGAATGATTTTGGTAGGTTCCAATCTTTCAATTTTTTTAGGATAAAACTTCAGATTTATGAAATGTTAATCTAAATATTTTTCTTAAAACAACATGAAAATACCAAAAAGTAAAAAAATAAATTACAAAAATTTAATTAAAGAAACATACCTTCCCGATTTTTATTAATATTATTAGTAAATAAAATATTCTGCCTGAGAAATTATAGATTCCAAAAAAAATTCTTAAGGAAGGAAAATTTTGATTTCGTATTTTTAAAACAAATTCTTTTTATTCCAAAATTTATTAAAGGGAAAACAATATGATTGAAAAAAATTTAAATTATAAAATATTATTATTACGAAAAGTTTCAATTATGAAAAATTTGATTACGAAAAATTTTCATTACAAAAAATTATAATTACATAAAATATTTGATTGCCAAAGTAAATGTACTCCCCCTATGAAAAAGAGTTTCTTAATCTGAGGAGATAGGTTTCAACAAAAAGTTAACATGGAATATTAAATTATGGTGATCATTTCTATGTTTTGTTTAATATTTTCAAATATATTGGATGTTATATATATTTTAAAAATTTCACCAAGTTTATCTAATATTATGATAAACTGAAGAATGATATCTATTTTAAGCATGTGATCCCTAAGAAATTGATACCTAATATTAATGTGTTTCTCATAGGAGTGATGTGCATGGTTTTTACTTACAGAAATAGAACATGTGTTATAACACAATACTTTTGTTTTGGTAAAACTCATACCATAGTCTATGAGTGTGTGATTCATCAACAATACTTGAGAACAATAACATCCAGTTGCTACATATTCGCCTTCAATAGTGGAGAGTTCTAGTGAGTGTTACTTTTTTTCATGACTAAGTAACTAATGAATCTCTTATGAAATGAAATGTTTTAGATATAATTTCCTTATCCCATCCACATCCACCAAAATCAGAATCTATATTTTTTAAAACAAAATCATTTCATGAATTATAAAAAGTCCTAAATCCATGTTTCTTTTTAAATAGAAAAAAATATTTTCACTACTTTTAAATGAGATTCATTTGAATTAGATTGATATCTGGAATATATAATACTGAAAACATTGAGTCTAGTCAACTAGCTATCAAGTATAATAAACTTGTTATCATACCTCTTAATGATGTTTGATCTTCTGGATTCCCAGCTTTATCTAGATAAATAGAATTTGAGGTATCGATTAGGGTACCTATATGTTTAGTGTTGTGAAATACATTTTTTTTCAAAAGATCATTAATATACATATGTTGAGATATATATGTTCCTTTCAGTTTTTGAGAAATTTAAAAACCTAGGAAAAATTTTAATTCAACAATCATACTCATTTGAAACTCATATTTCATTAAATTCACAAATGAATCAGTCAAAAATTGCTGAGTTGAACAAAATATAATGTCCTCAACATAAATATAAACAATCAAAAAAATCTTATCTTTATTTATAAAAAGAGTTGGATTAGCACTTCTCTTAAAATAATTTTTTTGGTAACAAAAATACTCTAAGTATATCATACCAGGATCTAGGTTCATGATTAAGCCTTTATAATTCTTTTGAATGTTTGAAAACGTGTTCAAAATGATTGGTGTCTTCAAAACCAGAAGGTTACTCAACATAAATGTTTTCATGAACATATCTATTATGTAAATAACATTTTACATCAATTTGAAAAATCTTGTAATTAATGATTTCTTCCAAGGAAATTAGAAAGCGAATAGATTCATTTCTAGCTACTGGAGCATAGGTTTCTTCGTAGTTTATTCTTTTTTGTTGATTATTGGATTTATCAACTAATATAGATTTATTTGTTATTATAATTCCATTTTAATCATATTTAATTCTGAAGACCCATTTTACTCCAATTACAGAGGATTCATGAGGTATTACAACCAAGGTCCAGACTTTATTCCTTTTGAATTAATTTAGTTCATCTTACATGGAATTAATCCAATAATCATCACCTAAAGCTTCATCAGTGATTTTTGGATCAAATTGGGGAAAAATGCTAGATGTTCTACTTTATTGAAAAACAAACCGTGAGTCCTTACCGTTTTATTTACATCACCAATGATATTATCATTGAGATGATTCTTATGAAACAACTGATTTGGGTTTTGTAAACCATGTTCATTAACATATGGAATTAAATCATCTGGGGTAAATGATTCTGAAATATTTTCATGAACAATCTTCTTTATTAGAAGGATCTTATATCATGGGTTGAAAATCCGTTTTTGAAAATACATCCGAAGATATAGGTTGGGATTGTTTTAAAAAAGACCAGTTTCATCAAATTTTACCTGTACTATTTCATGAATTGTAAAAGTTTTTTTATTAAAAACATTATTGGACTTAGAAGTTATAGAGTAGCCTAGGAAAATTTCATCCTCATATTAGGTGAAAACTTATGTATGTTATCTTTACTATTCAGTATTAATACCATGAAACCAAATACCATAATGTAAAAAATACTAGGTTTTCTACAATTCCACAATTCATAAGGATTTTTGTTAAGAAAATATCTAATTTGTACTCGATTTTTAGTATAAAAAGTATTACTTATAGCTTCAAACCAAATTTGTTTAGAAATATAATATTCACTCAATATAGTTCTAATTATCTCTTTAATAATTATATTTCTTCCTCTAATAACACTATTCTTTTGAGGTGTTCTTGGAGATGAGAATTTATGAGTAATGACTTTATTACTATAAAAAGTTTCAAAATAAGAAATTTGAAATTCTCCTCCATGATCCGTATGAATAATTATTAAAGGATGGTTTTTCTCATTTTTTACATGGGCTCTAAAATTTTTGAAATCATAAAAATCATTATATTAATTTACCAGAAAATAGAACCACTTATATTTAGTATAATTATCAACCATGAAAAATACATAATATTTTCCCCTAATACTTCCAGTTTATATTGGTCCAAAATGATCCATATGCACTCACAATAATGCATCAAAATTTTATACTACATCAAATTATTTAAAACATGATTTATGTTTCATGAAAAATTGAAAAGGACAAAAAACTATTGATGAATCAATTCTAAGCTTTGGTAGATCCTTAAAGAGTATTTTCTTTGAGAGATTTCATAGGTTCCTAAGGATAAAATTCTATTACATTATATGCCATAACCAAGATTGATATTTCAATGCACTAAGGCAAGGTAGATCATGACTCTTAATGTCTTGTATGTTTAATGTGTATACATCATCTTACCTATGGGTAGAAAGAATAAACTCTTCCTTGGAATTGTGTACTAATAATTTATCATTCCTAAAATGCACATGGTATCCTTCATCACATAATTTAACTATGCTAATGAGTTTGTTCGTAAAACCCTTAAAAAATAAGACATTTGAAATCAATGTTTTTTCAAGAAGAACAATGTACCTATACCAGTATTTTTCCTTAGAGAATTTTCTCTAAAAGCCACTTTTCCTTCTTTAGTCTTTATAATATTTTCAAAGAATTTTTAGTTTCCAGACACATTCAAAGAACTTCCACTATCCATGTACCATGTATTGTTGTTGCTACATTATTTATTTTCCTAGAAAGAAAAGTGTTAGACCTTCAAAATCAAGATTTCCGGGATCCTGAAATTTCTGAAATTATGATTTTTGGAATCCAAATTTTCCACAAAAAATATGATTTATGAAAACCTAAAGATTGTTTTTTTAATGAAAATTTTGTCTCCATATTTCCACCACACTGAAATTTATTAAAAAATGGGGCAATTTGGGAAAAAAATTCATTTCTAAAAAATGGTTTTGAATATGTATAACCAAATCTAGAACATTTCTTTTAAAGACAAATTTGGGAATACATTTTTTTAGTGTTTTCCTTACCATATGTAAAGTTTGATAAAAATTTCCTTAAGGAAATGTTTTTTGACTTTTTATTAATAACCCAATTTTTATCCTAAGAACACATGTTTTAGGACTATAGTCAGACAATAAAATATTTTTCATAAAAATTACATTTTCAAGATCCTTAAAATTTTATCCTTCTCAGAATATACTTCGTATGGTTTTTAGAAACTTATTTAAAATAATTTTTTTGATCAAGATCCTTAGAAATATATGATACTTATTTAGTTAAATAAAAAATTATAGAATTTTCAATCTCTAACAACTTTTTTATTTTAAAATTTTATTTTTTTAGGAGTTTATAAAATCTAAAAACATCTTCGTAATAAGGTAATGTTTTATTATCTAATTAATATTATTAATTATATGAATTTTCCTAAAATTTATCATCAGTGTAACTTGTATTCAAAGAAACATTGGTAATAGATTTGGAATTGTGTAACTTGGCCATTATATAATGATTGTCAATGGGTAATTTGGATAGTAGACCAAGATTCTTCTGACAAAAAGATTCATACTCTGATTATTCATCTAAAGATTCACCAACACTGGCACACCAAGTATCAGTTTCCTTAGAAACATTCTAAGATTTAATCAGGTAATACTTCTTCCTATTTCTCTCAGAATTATTTTCCATTCTATCTTTTTCTATGCATGGGAAAATCTGGCCTGATATTTCTAGCGCTTTTACATTCATAGTAAGTGAATTTCAATCCTTTATTGTCTTTCAATTATTTCTTCTTATATCTATACTAAATGTATTTCTTTCCCACTAAAATTTTCAACCTTCGAGAAAGATTAGCTATCTCATTTTTAGAATATTCACATTCACTAGATTACGATATAATAATAACTTTCTTATATATAGATCTTGTAACCCTATCTAGAGTCTTGGATTTAGTAGTAGTAAATGATACACTTCAATATCCATTATTCTTCTTATTCATATTAGTATATCTCTTTATTCTTGTCTCATATCGAATAAGAGTTCCAAAAATCTCATCAAGAGTAATTTGAGATACTTTCTTATTCTCATTAATAACATTCCTTTTTGATTCCTACCAATTTTACATGATGTAAATTTTCTTGTCCACAAAAGCTTCATCATAAATACCTTTCTCTCCGATAGATTATAGACTATTAACAAAGGTCATAAATCATTTTTGTACTTTGAAAACAGACTCTTCGTATGGAAATATAAATCTCTGATATTCTACCATAATCATAGCTCTTCTATTCTATATCACTTTTGAAGTCCCAAAATGAGTAACCTCAAGTTTCATGTAGATATAGTTAGCAGCTTCAAAAGAGTACATTTTTATATATATGTTTGTTCATAGAACATAACAAACTATTTAATAACTTGTAATTTAGTTGATATTATTACTTTTCTTGGTTGGTGATGGTTTTTACATCCATGTCTGGAATTTTTTAATCTCTAGTATGCATGAAAAAATCCCCTACATCAGTGTTAAAAATAATTCTTCATTTGATCTCTCCAGTACTCATAATCATTACCATTTAAAATAGGTTTTCAGTTAGGATTTACATTTTATATAGAACCAATATTAATTCCTTCTATTCTATAAGTTAATATATTTCCCCAAAATAAGTTAATAGAAAAAGTTTGTAAACAAAGAAAAAATATCTTAGAAAAACAAAAGCAGGAAAGGTTAATCTAGAAAATTGAGAAAAATAAAAACATGGGCAAGAAAACTTATATGTTAATATATTTATTTTAGACACCAACTTTGATACCAATAGTAGGATCAAAATATGAATGTATATGCTCAATTACAAAAGGGGGTGAATTGTATGTTTTAAAACTATCATTTTTAACCTTATGTAAAACTATGTTTAACAAAGTTAAACAAGGTATATTCAAAAACCATAAAAAAATTGTATGAAACAAACATTCATTGGTTTCAAAAAAAATTATTCGGAAATGAAACTTAAGGAAAAAATACAAGGAAAATATTTTAACATAAATCATTTAAAATCGTACTTATCTGAGTATGAAAAAGTACAAGAAAGTATAAAAAAATATATTTTATTCTATTATCAAAATACAGGAAAAATGAAACTTCAAACAAAACAACATACAATTAAAAAATATTTTAACCCAATAAGTATGGTATCCAACAACCTTAGATAATAGTCCCATGATTTATACATTCCAGAAAATTTTTTCTTACCTACACCAGGGTAAGCCCTCGATATAAATATTGGAATATGTCTTTCTATCCCTGCAAGATCTTGAACATTAAGTTAGTTGGAACCTCTATTCTCAAATACCTAGAATCCCTATAGCTATAAGGTAGTTAGCACCTCAATATTCCTGTCCCCAAAATCCATCAAATGTACTCAAAAACAATCGGTGTCGCATGAAGCAAGCTGAACCAATATGTTCAGTACGAAAAATGAATGAGAGTCTCTCTCTCTAGAAATCACATAAACAACATGTAATATCTAGATTTATGGAATACTGTTTTTCATCTTTGATCTCATTCAAATGATTTTTTATTTATTAGAAAAAAACCAACAGTCAAATCCCACCTATAATGGTTATATTTTTTCAAGAATCTCGGTGGTACTTGTACACATCTCACTCAACCAATGGTTAGTTAGAAACAGATTACACGACACTGTTTCATTATAATAACATGTGTTAGGATAATAAAGTTTCTTAATAAAATCTATTTTTCAGAGTCTTAAGAAAAAAAGAATTCAAAGTCTAACCAAATAATCAATCGGAGTCTATATTACATGGACATTCAGATTTTGTTTTACAATGAATTCGAAATATGAGTTTTATAGATTCCAGAGTAATAATTCCAATGAATTCGGAGTTTGAATTATGATGAATTTGGAGTCTGAATTTTAAGAAATTTTACATCTGAAGTTTAAAGAATTTGGAATTTTAATTCTGAGGAATTCCGAGACTAAATTCTGAGGATTTTAGAATTAAAATTTAGAGGAATTTGGAGTCTGAATTCAATGGAATTTGAGTTGAAAATCTGATGAATTCAATGTTTGAATTCTTAGGAATTTGGAATCTAAATTCTATCGAATTTGGAGTCCTAATTATGAGGATTTCAGATTCTGAATTATGACGAATTCTCAATCATAATTCTGAGGAATTTGGAGAATTCAGAGTTTGAATTCAGAGGAAATTGGAGATGAAATTCAAAGGAATTCGGAGTATGAAAACATAACACTTCATATCCAAGGAATTTTTTTATTCCATCGTTTTACATAAAAATCGTAATTTTATACATGGTAATAAAATTTTTCTGATTTAGAAATATTATAAAATGAAACAATAAAAACAAAGGTTAGGATGAAAATTTAGTTAGAGAAGGGAAATTTTCCTTATGAAAATTATCCTTAGGAAAAAAATTGTTTACCATAATATAAAGTGATTGTGATTTTCAAAACATAGAGGAATGTAAAAGTAATAAGGGAACCTTATTGACTCAAAAGGTAGTCCTTCGTTGGTATATGAGGTTGTGAAGGAACATGAAGGACCTAAAGTGTTTATGATCAGCATGTTGATAAATTAAATTACTAATCCTTGATTATAAATGTTATTATTCTTTTTTATTGGAATCAAGATGTTGTTCACACTAGAGGTGATTAGATTTAAGAAGTTTGGATAGAGTACGAGCTCATCTGGTAAATTATCCCAACATAGATGATCTACATACATTAAATTATGTATTAAACCAAGGCGGTGTGAAAATATTTGAATGCCAATTCAATCAGTATTGATCGAATATATAAAATTAATTAATAAAGGATTCTTAAGGATAAATAGGAAAGTTATCAACAAAATGGTCAACCGATGGATGACTTCACATTATGGATCAATTAGAAGGTCAAAATTCACACCAAGCTCCTCATTCCATAGCCTTAATATGATTTCAATGATAATTACACACACATCAACCCATTTAGGCTCTCCAAAATATCTCTTTTAGTTGATATGATTTTCAAACTCCTGATTCACATTATAGAGAATGAAATAGGGAGAATCAAACAATCCATGACCATTTTATGCCAAATATAGTGGGAAGTTTCTCTTCTATAAGGAGGAACTGGTTGGATATATGAAACAAATATTATTGGGGGAAGGATCCTATATAATTCCAAGAATTGTCTTTCCATATAACCATGATGAAAGACTGAATATGATTATTCTGTAAATGTAATATATAGATCAGGATATGATGGTGGTCCACATTTCATGTGGGGAAATTGATGGTACAATTTCAGAAGGATACATTTGTAAAAATACTATCATAACCTCCTAAAACACATTGAGTCTTGCATAATGAATGGTGATGATGAAACACCAATGCTACTTATCCAGAGGGTTTGCACCATTGTTCTTGATTCTCCACTGAATCAATAATTCACTCCCAATTACTCACCAATGTAATGTAGTTGAACTAGACTTTATGATGAAGGTTAATCTCTAAGAACATGGACGTTGGGATTTTATAGATATGGGAGGTGATGATATCCAAGAATATCTTATGGTATTGGAGATTTTCATAAGTATTAACCCACTAATAATTATCTCCATACTCATCATCAATGAAATCTCCAAGGATGAATATATAACATTCAAGGCCATACACATTATCATTGATTGAGTGCATAAGGAAAATCCATAGAAGCATCTCAATGAGTATGAAGGCGTTACTTTTTGTAATGATGTATTGGTGGATAGATTTTTAGTGTGGGTCAATAGTTTAGTCAACCTTCTCACCATTTTCAGTGATCCAAATCCATAGTATTAAGTCATTAGAAAATTATTGTGTATCATCACATCTATGTTTTCCAAAATTTTAATTTCAATTGAGATGCTTCTCTACCTCTTGAAAATCTCTATGAAGGAGGTAACCAGGAGACTCAGATCGCATAAGGACTATTTTGAGTCATCACCCACCACAAATGTTGGATGGAATTTTCTCCTTTCTAAGGAAGATTGGGTTTCATGGATGAAACATCATGAGTAGGGGGATTTATACTATAGTTGATCCAAGGCCAACTGCTGAAATCACATACCACTGTAAATATAGAGTGTCGGTGGTGGTATTGGGAATGTAAAGGATGGATCGAGATCAAATAGTTGTTGAGTTGAATTGATAAAAAATAATTGTTACAAGATAAAAATGGGATATTGTACCAAGTATTTTCATATTAGGATGAAATAGGGACATTTTTGTCTATTTCTGGTTGATGAAGATGAGGCAACACTCCTTATGTGATCGGTTCATATCATAGTGAATGATTCCCCAATATCATGATCTAACAATCTCAATTCCCAAAATTAATGATGTAGACCTATCCAACTCCTCAAGGTAATACCCATTGCACAACTAGACAAAGAAGTGGTACCTGATGATGGAATATGGTAATTAACACCAGTGAAAAAAATACATAACAATATCTTCTGTTATATTTTGTGAATTCAACTATATGATATGTGGGACTATAAATTTTGGCAAAGGATCTATCATTAACATTGAGGGGTGTAGGATAAACAAGTTCACATGAAATACGGGTGAGCACCGCATTCTACTTGGGGATTAATTCATACTCACAATTGTGTAGCTTATATTCATTTTTTTGTAAGGAGCACAATGTAGTCAGGGTATTATATCTTGAGGTACAAATACATGATATTACATGAATTGTGTGAGATAGATCAACACGATATGGTGAGTGTGTTAATGTGGATTGATCATATGGGTTATGTAAATGAAATATTCCATGATGGGAAGTAGATAATATTATATATTCCTCTGAAAGAAAGATTCATTTAGAGAATAACCTCAAACATGTCCCTGGTGATATCTATTGGCCAATCTCTCCAATGATACCATGTCTGTAATGAAAATTTCTAATACTCGATGATGATATGAGATGATATATGTGGCCTGGACCACTCATGAGAAAATATTATCCTCTAATGTATATCATGAAATTTCATTTTATAATAGAGGAGGGTACTTGGTATTAGCGGATGGTCTGCCTCACTAACTGTGGTGGAGAGTTTTCTTTAGTGGAATATGGTGATTACTACACTAATAATGACATAGAATGAAATCTCACAACACCCTATCACTCAAGAAAAATAGGTTTATTGAACACCACACCATACTATGGTCTTCATGTCGAGAATTATAATGAAGAAAAAGTGTCTCCAGAGGATATTTTATAGAGAGACTATCTACATAGCTATTTTCATCCTCAACCACACAACAAAAAAATATTTAATGTGGTGAAATCATATAAGGTTTGTCATAGAATGATATTGGTGGTACAATATATCTACACATTCGGATGGATCATGCCTGTCAAAAATTTGAATACTTACCTGAAAAGTGGAAAAATAGATTATGTCATTGACCATCATTAGCTATAAACATAGATCCAAAAGATACAACAATTAGAACCCCACAAAGAAATGTGAATATGTAACCCATGATGAACTCTCTTGTTATGTGGTATAGTGGGATTTTGATTCTCTTGATGAATAAGTAATTTTCAGTAGTGATGATCTATTAAATATTGAGTGCAATACAATATATATATTGGATATGGAAGGGAATGGAACCACTGAAAATGTCTAGGGATTGTTAACCACACCAACAAGATAGTGGTCTAAAGACACAAAAACAACGGTTATCGAATTAATGTTACTCACACCATTAGATAAGGTGGAATTCTCCCTACCACCATCGAACTATGAAAAATCACTCAATACAGATGAAAATGACTCTCAACATTAGTTTTTCACCATCAATAACATTGTCGAAATGAAAATGCCACCAATAATTGTATAGTGTGAAACAAAATCAATCATACTATGTTTCCCTATAGATTTTCATCTAACCTTCTTCATGTCAAATTGATATCATTTCTACAATGACAACAGTGTTCTAGTGAATTTGGAAGACTTTACTACTCAGATAATTTGTTTTCTAGAATAATATTTTTATTGGGATTAATTTTGAAAAAATATACACTAATAATATAAGAATGAATCTCATCATCTATGAATGCGGTAAGAAAATCATCACAAAATTCCATTTCATCTATGAGTGTATTTATGGAATAAATATGATCCTTAATAACACTTACGTTAATAATTGGATTGAGAACATTCACCCAAAGTCACTTTGCCTCAACACATACAAATATTTTCCGAAAAATATTGGCATTGTATAGATCTTGTGAATGAAACTAAAATTAAAGTTTTTATAATATTTAATAATTTCATCATCTGTAAGGTTATCCATTTATTTTATTCTTTTATTTCTCTTTATTTCTACTATATAATTTGACCATGCTGTGTTCCCCCATTATTTTTTCAATGTAGTATAACCCACTAAGTCCTTAATGTGGTTTTATTAAAGCACTTGGATCCCATGTTATAATTATTTTTTAATTACATATGGCTTATATGTATATAAATTAATGAAAACCATTAGAAAAGAAGACTATTTTTAGCACAAAATTTATTTTGTGTTATTGTTGTGTATTTCATGTTCCAATTATTCGTGTGAGTTAATGTGTATTAACTTGATGTCATTGCTTCTATAAAAGCTCATTCAGATGAAATTTTCTTTGGGTTTAGTTCCATTTAGATACTTTGAATATATGTACATCTACAATTTTTGATCTAATGAAATGATAATGCATGGAATTTGTTATGATCTGTAATAGATTTACTCATAACCAATAATGATTAAGTTAGAGTTTTTCAATGTTCATCCAATTTTGGGGATAGGTGATGAGAAATTTATTTATATTATTTTCTAAATATAGGTGATATTTGAACACCTAATAATGGTTTGACATGTGGTGTTCTTTTCTATATGGTTTTAAAAAATTGATATCAGTTAAAGGATTGTTTCATATGTTATAGTTTAATTTTTTTTAAATGAATTATTTGGATGTTTGGAGTAAGGGTTGATGTTCAAATAACTATTATTAATTAATGTATAACTAATGTGGGAAGTGAAATAGATACACAAATATATTAAAATGATTATTAAATCCTATACTATTTGATATTTAAATTGTTAGAAGGGGTATAATTCTTGGAGAATAATGGGTTGATAATAAGAAATAATATCATGATATAAATATAGAAGATCCTAAGAAAATCCTTTATATAAAATTTATCATCTTATTGTTTGTTTTCTCTTTTTCATAATATATAATAAACAATATTGTTTTCATTTTCTTCATGAATATGATAACTATGTTTATTTATTTGAGAAAAAATTCATTATGCATATATTATTTTAATACATCCCATTATGTATTTATAAAAAATTATTAAAACTTTTATTAATTTTTAATCCAGACCATTAATTTGATTTTGACATAGAAAATAAATCTTTTCCACTACTCAAATTTTTAATTTTTTAAATTAACTATGATTGAATATTATTATTTTTGATTACTTGACAATTAGTTCTACTCATTTATTATCATTATCTATAAGTTTTTATTCAATAAATTTTTTATCTAGATAATTAAAGTATATAAATTGAAATTTTGATAATGAAAATAATGTCATACTATGAGAATATAAACTTTTCAAATATATAAGATCAGCTAGGAATATTTATCTTTTCAAAATTCATTTGATAAGATTATATTGACGATATTCATATGAAAACTCATTAAATATAATTACAATGTTATTTGATGATGGGTGTGATGTTTTATTAATAATGGGTAATATTATTTTAATGAATTTTGTATTCATTTTTCAGTTTAATCAACTCATCAGTCCCATTGACTAAATTTGAATATCGACACCTGTAAAATTCAGTTAAATTACTGAATTCATGCATTCTTTCTTTGTTGATTACTGTTATTTTTATATTATTGTCAAATATTTTCTAATTATTTCACCTTTAATCACAACACTTCTCCCCAATTCATTACACTACTCCTTATATTAGTTATAATAATATAAAAAACCTAAAAACACCCCACGCCTTACCTATGGGTTTGACCCTAATGCTACATTACTAGTTTAGGTATGTAACAAATATATTTTTGATATTTTACTGACAAGATGAGAATTGCACCCTAAATGGAAATTATTTCTACTCTTTTTCATAGGAATCATCTCTATGATTCTACAAGACTAAAACTAGAGGGATTGATTTTCCTTGCATAACCTTATTTTTATAATCTAGAATCTTCACTAGTTGTTTAATAATGTAATTACCAAGATCCAAAACCAACTATTCTAACTTAAAATTTGTATAGTATCTTGATAATAAATGTTTCTTTATACGATATGAAACACATTATTAAATTATGTCATTTGAGGAGGTAATTTCAATCAGGAAAATTCCTTTTATAATTTGTTCCAAAATATCAAATTGTCAGAAATATAGGGGTGCGCATTCAACCAGTATATCAATTTTTTTATTTCTATGTTGAGGATATATTCTAGTGAACACTTGACTAACAATTAAAACTTCTAATATCCCACCAAGAAAATAAAAAAAATATATTATTTAGATTTTATAATTTCATTGGATAATTATGAATAAGTTGATCCTTCTTCTACACCTCTCAAATGATTCTTACATCCACTATATATATGTTTTACCAATATTCATCACAATAATTTGTACACAATAATGGTTTAATATAATATGATTCAATGGTATCCATATTAATATATGATTGGTATTTCTTATAATTTTCAAAATAAACCATTGATTGATTAAAATCCCAAGATCCCCCAAATTTAAACACACGTGCACAAATAATATCACAGTAAATTTGGACTCCCATATATATTTTGCAATAGTTTTATGATTACAATGTATAATATGATATATCTAGCTTCCTAAAAACCCTTTAAGGGGATTATGGAATCAATATGTGATTTAGATATCTATATTAGAAATGATCACTAAAATCATCCTTTTCCATTTCACACATCCATGCATGAACTTTCTCTCAATTCCATACACCTTTATTTTATTCATAATTTGAATAAAATGGGTAGATTTAGTCAATTATTAAATAATCACTTGGATAAATATATTGCAATGTAGAGTATTTTTAAGTCCTTTCCCCGAGGGCGCATGCCATGACTACCCCCAAACCCACATTCTATAGGCTAGGGGCTGACGACAAGAACCAAGTAGGAATATCCCAAAAAGGGATGTAATTTTCCATAAAACTTGTACAAACACAAAAAGATCTAACAATGAAAATAAAACACAATGTAAACCACAACTATCACTGAGACAACAACTAAGAGTACAAAAAAACTAAAAGTACAAAGGAGACAGAATACAGGCCCAAAACCACAAAAAAATGTAAAACTACCACGGTTCATCAACTTGAGACCCCAACTAAAGTGTAGGTGATGAGTAGCAGCATGTAGCCATAGAGTTATGCTCATTAGTCCTGTCTCACTGAGCACCACTTGGTCCTAGACCACCAAGGTCTCCATCGAAGTGTTGATCACCTGCACGGGACAGGACATGTGTGGGAAAAGCCTGTGAAAGGGTGAGTAAAATAATAATCATTAAGGTCCCCAAAACACAAGGGAAGGTCAAGAAAAGAAGTTATGCACATGGAAATTTCTAGTAAATTAGGTATAATCCAAAGTATGAGAAGAAATACTATCAGTCGTAACACTGAACATCTTGGGATGCTAAGTTAGTCATCCTTGACTTATACTGTGGGTATTTTGGGTCACACAATGTCGCTCCGCACTGTGGGTCTGTCATTTCACATAGAGACTCTCCCCACATAGGTCCTCACAGCTCGACTACACAGGGCTCCTTATATCTGGTCCACACAGGGTCGCTTATAGCTGGTTTACAGAGAGCCACTTGTAGTTGGTTCACACAAAGCCACTTTGAGGTGGTCCACAAAGGGCCTTTTATCATCCAGGCATGTAGGGTCACGTAGATATTCTCATCATTTGTCATTGGGTCTCATCGATCCATAATATTCCTACACATATTGTGCTTGATTTAGAGAGAATCCACTCATCAACCATTTTTCAAATTTCAACATCCATTAAATCCTTATAAGAGTATTCCGAAAGAACTAAAATTTCATAAGGAGTCCAACTCCTTAAACGGCTTTTCAATCGGATGTCTGGTCTAAATGATATTGGTGTTTTAATAAACATGGTTTGGTTGTGTCTAGGCCCCATCCGACCTGGTCGGACCAACATGACCAACCCAGCCCGGGGGCTCGCATGACCTGACCTCATTCGGCCGACCCCACCTGACCTGATTAAGTATGGGTCAGACCTGTCTTGCTTGGCCACTAGGCCAGTCCCACTGGCCCTTACTAGACCATACCCATTTTGGTAGTGATTCCATCCCAACGGGTAACCCAGTGACCCTAATTCATCCGGCCCAGACTACAATTGTTGAGCCGATTCATTCGTAGCTCGGGCCACCCAGCTACCCGGTTTTCCCCATCGGTCAGGCCCACATTGGTGGGCTAGTTCTCCTCCAGCCTGGGCTACCTAGAGGGCCAATTCTCCCACTACATGGATGTTGCACTAGTGTCCGATTTGAGTGGCTAGAGGGATGGTTTCCTTCGCTCCATGTGTGGTCCAGCAGAGATGGTGTGCCAGATACAAGGTATGGCCCACGTCCACGCGAAGCTCCTCCAACACGGCGCCCAAGTTGTGCCACCATACCGCACCACTAATTTGAGTAGATGTTATATCATATGTTTCCCCATCATGTCATCAGGGCATGCTACATCCTTCCCACAGCCACCGATACCGTCCACCATCACCGGTTGCCGGCACCAGCACGCCGATGATATATTCTACAAACCATCGGGTCCTCCCCATTGGTCTTATTCCCAATCAATATATGACTTAATACTTCTAGGGTCACCACCATCCTTGCTAATTCCTTGAGTTTTCCTTGCTGTCAATCCAGGAGTTCGGTCTCAAAGAACACACGAACACAAATGGACGGAAGAATCTGGGCCTTGTTTGTGTCATTCCAATTCCTTCCCATTGCAGTTTTGAAATAAGGGATATGGAGATTATGTTTCTAACACATATTTTCCTGATCCAAAACCCTGATATCAAACCCACCTACATATTTGATCGATCCAGGTTTCAAATGACTAGGGTTGACCTACTTTTGTCTCTCAAAACCCGAAATAAGGACCAAAAGAAATTAACTTAAAATTAAACCCCAACCAAGGAAAATAGATTGCTCAAGGATGATCATTCTTCTTCGTCCGTCAGTCTCTAATCATGAATCCTCCCTCTATATTTGTCGTCACAATCATCTGATTTGTCATTGGAGATGTTTTCCTTCTTCGTTCATCATTGTCACCCACCAAATCCTCATAGAAATTACACGATGTTCCCACAATACAACATTACTTGTTTGGGTATTAATTGACAAAACGTGAATAATAATTTCTTTTATGATTCATTTCAGCATCATTTTTCTAACTCATTAATTAATTCCATTTATGATATTCATCATCGGCACATCTCTTCACCACAGTGTTGATGTGCCACTTCTCACCGATGAAGAAATCCAATAAAATAACTTTTTGTGTTATTTTATTTCTCTTCCATAAAGTTTGAAAATTTCCATTCACCTTCAACCCACACTAGTCGATATTAAGTCATGATTAAGTAGAAAATATCATTATGAACACAATGGTGGTCTCATGTTTTTTAATCTGAGTTACTTTTTAGGAGTTATGAGGATTCGAAAATAAAATTAATTTTTTTAATTATTTTATATACGGTTACGTCCCAAAAACAATCATTCACAATCAGCCCATGTCGGCCAATACTAGGCTCCTACTATAAAAAGCATACCCTCAAAAACTCAAACATAATCTCTGATTTCCTATCCATGTTACCGTTTATGAGTTATAAGGATTTGAAAATAAAATAACATTATCAAGTTATTTTATTTACGGTCAAAAACTACTTTCCACTATTTACATGTGCTAGAAAATGATATGCTCTAGCTAAGGAAATCATACCCTCACAAGGTCAATATTGGTGTCATATTTCAAATATGAGTCACCGTTCATGATTTATATGGATTTTAATAACAAAAATTTTTTATATAATTATTTTATTTACAATTATGCTATTTTTTGGTTTTCACACTAGAGGCCCACACTAAGTGTTCTTATGTTACGCCTAGGGTAAACCCGCCATAATAAACACAATTGTGCTCTCAGATTCTAGATATGGGGTACCGTATAAGATTTATTCCAATTTTTTATAGAAACCAATCATACGCGGTATTTAAAATGTTACATTTTTTCAACGGATCATTCATGGAACTCTAGGCTTCTGAATTGCACACTGTATCTGTTCCTGGTATTTAAATAATACCATTTAATTTCCAAAAAAATTAATTGAATTACAGGGTATTACAATACACCCCTCTTTAAGGATTTATTTTAGCATAATCCAAAACATGGTCTAATCAATCTAATGGGGGAACTAATCATGAATATGTTCCCTCACTCCCACATGCCCCCATAGAGATTCATGCACTTCCCACAAAAAACACTTGAGGTACCGAATATCCATGAAAGATCCTCTCTTATTGATCTTTTATCTCCACCGGGTACACCATGAATGACTCCCCATCATCAATCTCCAGCTCGGTGTTGTCCATGAAGTGAGAAGGGTCGTGAGCAAATATCCTCAGTTGGGATATGTAGAATATTTCATTCACCCTCTCTAACTACGGTGGAATAGCAAAGTGGTATGACACCTCACCCACTCTAAACTATATCATGAAAGGTCTGATGAATCTTGATGATATCTTTCTTCCGCGTCCAAATCTCTGTATCCCTCATCAAGGAGAGAGTGATAGGAATAAGTTCCCACCTAATAGAAATCCAAGGGTCTCTGTTACCTGTCATTAATAGTCATATGTGGGCTTTGTGAAGTCTTCATCCACTCTCAGATGATCTACACCTTCTTAGTGGTATCCAATACTATCTCCAGACCCATGAGTGATGACTCCCCTAGGTATGTTCACAATAAAAATGACATGTATGTTCAACCTTAAAGTTCCTAGAATGGTTCCATACCAATGGTGTATTGGTATCTTTTATTGTACACAAACTCCACCACTGTTAGGTGGCCTCCCAACTGTGACCAAAATCATTGAATCAAGGATGAAGCAAGTCCTCGAAGGTCTTTGTGGTCTGCTTCGTCTTTCCATCAGTCTATGGTGGAATGTATGTGATCAAGTTCAGTTGAGTCTAAATCCCCCTTCAATTCCATACACAACTGGGATGTAAATAGTGCATCATGATCTGAAACTATCATAGATGGGACTCCATGGAGTCGAACTATCTCCTACACGTAGGAGGTTTCCCAAGATCCCTGCTCAACCCTTATCCTGAATTGGTTGTATGTTGGACGATTTTCTGAGTCAGTCTATGATCACTTAGATGGTATCGTGGCACCTAAATGTATGTGTTAAGTACATCATAAAGTCCATCGGTATCCCATCCTACTTCCACTCAACTACCTCATGGGGTTGTATCAAACCTACTATAACCTGGTGCTCTGCCTTCACTTTCTGACAAGTGAGGAATCTCAAGACAAACTTTGTCAATGCATTCTTCATCCCCAGCCACTAGTAATGACTTCGGAGGCCCTGGTACATCATTTACATGCCTGGATGTATTTTTAAATGGTGATGTATGCAACTCCCTAAGCACCTCCTTCTGTAACACCATTAGATCAATGGTGAGTCCTCTAAAAAGTATGGTGTTCACCCCCACCAATAAAATATCCAATAGGGTTATTCCTTGTGGAAATATGGGCACGTGTAGTCTCCCAGTTAGAATATCTAACTCATGCCTCTCTGACTTTTTGTATGTGTGGTGGGGAAACTACCATCGACTAAAGATAAGATGCCTCATCTCTATCAATAAAGGATACATGGAGAAAGGCCAACTACTCTAAGGCCCAATTCGGTTCATCATCATTATCATTGTCATATATTTATTCCAGAGAAAATGAAATAGATCAAATGATCTGAGAACATAAAGCACCATGCCTAGGGAGGTCTAAAGTAATGGATACCTAGGGATTCACTATGAATTATGTTCACCCCCTATGGATTCAAGGAAGTGGAATTTGAGAGGTAGTTGACATAGGATCCATGGATGGAACATGATGCCAGATAATCCTTGACATTATTCCCCTCTCTCCATGCGTTTTTAACTTGAATGCTACTCTCCAAGAGTTCCTTACATCTCTTAATGGTGAACATGATTGACCATGAGATGGATCCTTTATCCAACAGGGATTTAGGGATGATCTTCGAGTCCATTACCTCATAGGATATGTCTAGGTTTTTCTGATTACACAAGTTGAGCCTAGTGAGAAGTGCCTTGGCCTCTGCTTGAAGTGTGCATCCATTACTAAGGTGAGTTGTGAATGTAAGGAGCACACTCCCTATGGAATTATGAACAAATCCTCCTCCTCTCATGATTCCTAAGTTGCATGAGACATCAATTTTAAGCTTTAGACCTTTTGTTGGGAGGTTCCATCTCACCCACTTCCCTTGCATACCCGCCATGGGAATATCCAGCTCTAGGAAAGCCTGCAGTATCCGACGGGAGGGAGTTCCCCGCAATCCCTTGAGAAGGGTTACCATATCCTTGAGCAGGAATTTAGTTCGCACTATAATGGACCACCATAATGATTTAAACCCCTCGTATCTCACATTGTTCTATGCCTGTCAGAGACACCAACATCCAGCACTGAAAACCACCAAACATGCCATCATCTCTAGGGCTTTATCTGGTGTTCCCAAGAACCATATCTCAATCAGCGCTGACCATCAAATCTCATTAAAGGGTACTGCTATATATACACCAAAAACTTCCAGATGTCATTAGCCTATTATACTTCAAAAAAAATATGTGATTGGTGCTCTCCTGGCTTTTGTTGCTACAACACTGGCACTATGAGGCAAGATTGAATCCTATCTTCCTGATGCTCTCATCGGAATGGATTATCGTGTTCCTAACTCTCTAGATAAGAATGTTTTATTTGAATGATATTTTTTTCACCGCATTTGCTCAAACTAGTTTCCCTACTAATCCTAGGCACGTGAAATCCTACAAAAGTCATTTGCGGTGAACTTCCCAGAATGAGACTGGGTAAACACACACTTTTCAAGCTCTGAGATGATGGATATTGAATAGAAAATTTCTTTATATTCCATGTCTATTACGGATTTAACTAAATCCAGATACGAGCATGCCTCCAGGAAGGTAACCATGGGGATGGACTACCCAGAAATCCTAGCTCCGAGCCTCCTCATTTACTGATCTAGAAAGGCATGTTGTTATCTCCCATGATCTAGTGGGAGTGGTGATGACGGCTCGAAACTAGTGGTCATATCATCATCCATATGGTGGATCCTTGGATGCTTTAATTTTCAGTAAAACTGGTCTAGTTGTGTCGCATGATGTTCCCTTAGACGGTTTGATTCTCCATGATCTCCTAATCCAGATTGGAATGCATGCACTTAACCATTCCCTCGATGCTCCTTACATTAATTCCCCCCACATGGATAGGCTGAGAAATTCTTTCCCAAGAGACCCAGTGCCTCTTCCCGTCCCCAAGTGCATCCCAGAGGAATCCTATTAGGATCCTATCGCTGGATCTGATAACTCTTTGTGGTATTGAAGTGGAAGCCATTTCATGCAATGGTATGGTAGCCAAAATCCTTTAGATGAGGTCGATACACCCCTCAAAGAAAGAAACTGGATTTTCAAATTTTCAACCCGATCATTGCTCCTGCTCACCATCTGAACATTATCCCGAACTCGCATTCATCCTCACAAAATTAGAGATCCTAGATACTCCATTGGAAGAGATCATGCCTTCATGTCCATCCTACTTTGGGGATCCTTTCACATGGTACAATATGAAATAGGAAATATATGATGTTGTAGTCGACTTGATATATGCATCAAAAACGTACATGTTATCGATGCGTTCCCAAATGCCAAGGTGATCTTCCTAGTCCGAGGGATATCTGATCACTCTCCACTTATTTTGTCTCTAACTCTTATGCAATTATTTCAAGAATGGTTTAGATACTATGGTAACCAGATGCATTATCCCGAGTTTCTTAACCTGGTAAGGACCTCATGGGGGGAACCAGGGCAAGGGAACCACTAGGTGGCCATTTATAACAAACTCAGGTGCCTCAAACAGGGGCTTCAAGCATGGGCAGGAGCCCTCCCTCATATACATGAGACTATTATGGTTATAGTAGATGATGAATCATTATCCCATAAGGTAGTGTCATCACATCTTCAGTGCTATGACTACCGCATCCAACTCATGGTCATAAGTCGTATAGTTCTACTCAAGCGGTCTCAACAATCATGATCCATTAGGCATCACTACACACCCCTTCATTGGGATGGAACCAAGCCTGGATCATGATGCATCATAGTACACCATGTAGTTGGTGCCCTCCTCTCACAACTTCAAGATATTATCACTCATCAAGCTTTGATGCAATTTTTTAATGCTCTTCCATCATCCTTCTTCCCACGCGAAGGGTTTTCCCTTCTTCATCAATGCTGTCATGGGTGATTCTAATCTGGAGTAGTCAGGTACAAACCTATGATAGTACACAACCAACCCATGGATTTTACACACCTCAGCAATGCTCTTGGGTGGCTCCCATGAAAGCTCCTCCCTTATCTTCACTAGATCCACCACAAATCATGCTTCTGATATGACATGTACCAGGAAGTGGAACTTTTGTATACAAAACTCACACTTTGAGAGATTACTGTAAAATTAGTGCTTTTATAGTGTCCCTAAAACCAACTTCATGTTTATTGTGTGATCCTCCCCCGATGATAAATACACTAATATGTCATCAATGAAGACCACTTCAAACCGGTCTAGGTACAACTAGAAGATCCTACTCATGAGTCCCATGAACACAGTTGAGGAATTCATCACATCAAACGGAATCTCTAAGTATTCATATTGGCTGTAAAGAAAAATAATTTTTTCTTTGGGATGACCTCATTTCCCACTTGATGTTGATGATAGCCAGATCTGTGGTCTATCTTTTAGTACCATCTCACTCTTTTCAGCTGATCAAAGTGGGAAAAAATCTTTGGTAGTGGATACTTGTTCTTCATGATGACCTATTTCTTGTTCCTGAAGTCCACACATATCCTCATGATTTCTTCTTCCATCATGGAAAACAATATTAGGGTTTCACATGGTGAAATTTGGGGATTACCTTCCCCTTGTTCTACAAGTCCTCCAATTATACCCTCATCTCCAGAATCTCTACAAGTTTCATCCAATATTTAGGTGTAGATATTGGTGAAATCCTAGGTTACATATCAATTCATAACTCTACCTCTTTACAAGGAGTTATTCATTTAACATCATTTATAAATATGTCATCGTACACGTCCATGTATCTGAGAGTTATGGTGGCTTCTTTTGTTCCAACTACAGATATCCACTGGTTGTATCTGCTCAGCCAAAGAAGATTCAATGAAAAAGGTTCTCTCTATTAGCCCAACATAAGTAGGAATATAATGATGAAAAGTTTTTGCTCATATGTCCCCAAACACATCTCAATCAGAGGTCTAAGCCTTGAATAATAGGCTATATCGTATTCATCGAGTAACAAAAAGGGTCGGTATACCTCCATGAACACTCAAATACTAACATGTTGTCCTGCCAATGCTACATAAGCTCATGGGAACACATTTCACTTAGCTTTAATAGAAAGATACCCTTCCCGAAGATAGATTCTTAATATCTTTCCACTAAAAAGTCACCTCATTGTAAGATCAGTTAATCTAAACCCCGTCATCACCCTACTAATCCACGTAAAAGGATCACTATAATGACTACCATATGATCATATGGTTCCATGACTAGAAAGAAACCTATATCACCCCCTAATGTTATACATTAATTGATGGTGAGTCGGGCTCTACTAAGAGCCTGGGGATATCTGTCACTGAAACTCATGTAAGGAAAAGAGACTATATGCGTCCTCTACCTGTAGCTCTAGTAGTGACTACTTAACAATGGGTGGTGGTAAAGTAGGGACACTTCTCAAAGGTTCATTATCAGGAAAAGGTCCATGTATCTAGGCCTCATCCTTATACGGAGCTTCCTAATGTTATAACATTGGAATCATGGTTGGATGTCTGTGTAGAGACATCTTGAAAGATATCAAGATGAATCTTGTTTACTAGATTATAACTGTTGAGCTGACTTTGACTCTAAAATATCATGAGAAAACACCTAAATAAACATGCCACCTGTGTTTTCATGTACCAAGTAGGAAAACATAATATAGGGTCCTAATGTATGGATACATCATCTTCCCACATGAACACTGGAATCCCTAACCTGAATACAAAACTGGAAACACAAACCACTGTTTCCCTATAAAAATTTAATGACTCTTATTTATTTTCGAATAACTAATCTCCTATGATACCACATTGTCATGAACCATCTCATAGGGAATGTTCATTAACTTCCCCAAGACCATCTTCCATAGGCTAGGGGATGGTGAAAAGCACTAAGTATGCATATTCCAAAACAGGAAGTCATTTTCCCCAAATCCTATACCCAAGAACAAAACTCAAACTACAGAAAGTAAACACAATGTAAACCACAAATATCACCGAGACAATTAAATAGAGTCCAGTACAAATTGAAATTATAATGGGGAAATAATACAAGACCAAAACCACAAAAGAAAATACAAATGCCATGGTCCGTCCACTCAGGACCCCACCAAAAGGTTAAGTGCTGGGTAGATGCCTATAGATGTAGATGTACGCCTGTTTGTCCTGTCTCACTGAGCACCACCTGGTCCCAGGCCAACAAGGTCTTCGTCGAAGTGTCGATCACCTGCAAGGGACACATCATGTGTGGGTGAACCCTATTCATGGGTGAGTAATGAAATAATCAGTAAGGATATAGAAACACAAGGGAAAGACAACAAACGAAGGTATGCACAAGGTACTATCATCTCTCACTGGTATAATCTACTGTATGGAATGTAAGTCTATCAGTCATTACACTAATCACCATGGATTGCATAGTTTCTCATCCTTGATGAGTATTGTGGGTATGATGGGTCACATAAAACCTCTCCCCATGACGTATATGCCAGGTCACATAGAGCTTCTCCCTACTTAGGAAATCATAGATTGTCCACACAGGTCCCCTTATAGCTAGTCGACATAGTCTACTTATATTTTTTTCACACAGAGCCTCTTCTAGCTGGTCCACACAAAGTCACTTGTAGCTAGTCCACATAGGGACTCTTATCATCTATAACTATAGGCTCACTTAGACATTCTCATCAGAAATCTTCATGTCTCATCAAGACATATGATTTCCACACATAGGGAACTTGATTTTGAAAGAATCCAATCTCAAGCCATTCTTGGAATTGAAACAAACATTAAAAACTCATTAGAGCATTATAAAAGAAAAAACACATTGCGAGGGTTTCAATTCCCCCAATGGCTCATCAATCAGACTCCTGGTCTCAAGGATATTGACGTTTTAGTAAATAGGGGTTGTTATGTCTCGGTCTGGTATGCCCTGGTCGGACCGACCTGACCATCCTAGGATGGATTTCCAGTATGACCCGACCTAGTTTGGCTTACCCAACCTGACATGGTTTGGTATGGTTTAGTTGACCCGAACTGACATGGTTGGGTCCGGTTCAGCTGAGTCCGGTCGGGCTACAGGGATAGGCCCATTAAGCCTTACTAGACTTTCCAATGTTCGGTTGTGAGTCCATCCCATTGGGTCGTCGAGTGACATTGTATCATCTGGCCTAACCTACAACAGGCAGACTAATTTTCCTCCAACAAGAGATACCCAACAGCCTACATTTCCCCATCAGCTCAACCCAAATCAGCGGGCCGGTTCTCCTCCAGCCCGAGCCTCCCAGTGTGCCTGTTCGTGCCACTGGCCTATCCCACAAAGAGATCTGGTTCACTCCCTACCTGGATGCTACATTGGCATCTGGTTTGAGTGTCTATGTGACCGACTGAGGCTAGAATCCTCCCCTCCACATGTGGTCCAGTGGGGACCACATGCCTACTACATGTTGAAGCACATGTTTGTGGGAAACTCCTTCGATATAGCACCCGAGCAGTGCCACCACACTACACCATTGCAAATAGTTGGGGTAGTAGCCTCCTCCACATCAGGGCGCCATTAGGGCATGCCAACGGTATGTTCCGTGGACTATTGGGTCCTTTCCGGTGGTCTGATTCACGAACCATCTATGACCTCAAACATCTCAGGTTGCTACAATCCCTACTATGGACCCACGGATGACTTGCTGTCAATACCAGGATTCGGTCACGAAGAACACATGATTTCCCAATGACGAAGGAATCAGTTCCTTGTTCATGTCGACCAGATTCTTCTGTGTTATTGTTTTGAAAAATTGTATGGGGAGATTAACATTCTATCATAGATTATCCTATTCGAGAACATCGAGATCAAACCCTCCTGCCATCAATCTGCAGGTCACCTATATGTGGGTTCACCCGTTTTTGTCACTCCAAACCAAGAATAAGGAACAAAATAAATTCACATCAAATTAATCTTCTAACTAGGAAAAGGGATTTTTTGAGGATGATCATTCGTTGTAATCCATTGATCTATGATCCTAAATCCTCCCTCCA
The DNA here is from genome assembly GCA_963277665.1 of Viscum album. Taxonomy (NCBI): domain Eukaryota; kingdom Viridiplantae; phylum Streptophyta; class Magnoliopsida; order Santalales; family Viscaceae; genus Viscum; species Viscum album. The sequence goes on from OY728131.1 coordinate 1,201,078,409, forward strand.
AGGGTGTCTTCACTGTCATCTGATTTTCAAGAAATTTTCATTGGTGAAATCATTATTCGTCATTCACTATCATCACCCACCAAATCCTCAGATTAATTCTAGGATTGTCCCAACCATCCTTCATTTCTTGTTCGGATATTAATTGATGAAACACGAATCAACATTTCTGATATGCTACGTTATAGTGTCGATACACTGACTCCTTAATGAGGTTCATTAGTTATATATTTCATCACCTCATCACTTCAGAACAGTGTTTATGTTCCACTTCTTATCGTTGGAGAAATAAAATAAAATAAATTTTTTATGTTATTTAATTTATCTTCGGAAAAGACCGAAAATTAACATTCACCCCCGACCCACATGGGTCAAGGTTAATTCATGTTTAAGGAAAACATATCATTATTAACATGATATTGTCTTTCATATTTTTAATCCACATTACCTTTTATGATTTATGAGTATTCAAATATGAAATATCTTTTATTTATATTATTTTATTTATGGTTACATCCCAAAAACCAGCATTCATAGCCAGCTCACACCAGCCGATGTTAGAATCCTATTAAGGAAATCATAACCTCACAAACTCAATGATTATCTTATATTTCAAATCCCAATTACTGTATTTGAGTTATAAGGATTTGAAAATAAAATAACTTTATTCAATTATTTTATTTACGGCCAAAAACTACTTTTCACTTTTCACCCATGCTGGCCAATGTTGGGATTTTCCTAAGGAAATCATACCCTCACGTTATAAACAATGGTCTCATATTTTCAATCCATGTCACCATTTATGATTTATAATTATTTTAATAATAAAATAATTTTATTTGATAATTTTATTTACAGTAATGACATTTTGGGTTTTCTCCCTAGAGACATGTGCTGACTAAACATAAGTTTCACCTTGGTAAAACCTTCCTTCCTAAATGCAATGGTTCCCTATGATTTCTGATTTGGGAACCCATTCAATGGCTATTATATTTTTATAGGAAATCCTCTCACACACACTATTTACAATTTCACATATTTTGACTAAACTTTTTGAAAACTTTGGGCCTCAGAGTCGCACACCATTTCAGTGCCTGGTCTCGAAATAATACCATTTAATTTTCAAAAATACATCGAAATATAGGGTATTATAGTTATGAGATATTCCAATAATGAAATGTATATAAATTTTCATCCCACTTAAAAATGAAATTGGTGAATTTTGTCATATTCCAGATTGATTTTGATGTTTTTCCTCTACTATGTTATAGGTTAATCACTAACACAAATGAGCAATTATATCACTTCTCAAACCCAATAATAAATACAATTAAATAACTTCAAAATATATTTTGGTAGTTACTTGTTGATTTTACCATTAATAGTTCTTTGAATCCTTCATCAAAACATGTCTCATTGAAATATAGAAAACATAATGATTTCTAAAACTCATAATTTCATCAAGGGTTTAATTCTAATCACTTATAATATACCCCCCATTTATGAATCGACTAATACACTGGGATTCAACATCATATAGTTTTTTTAACAAAGAAACATTGTAAAGGAAGGTCTAATAGGAACATTTTAAAAAAAACATAACCTCTTCCACTTGTTTAAATTCAATGTTCGTATTTATAAAAAAGTATATCAGGTTACACTATTCATTATAGAATTCTCACCAACAAGGTAACTCCACCAAATTTTCAAGGAATTCATGACTTATTCTATTTCTATATCATGATTTAGAAGTTTAATTTATGTTTTTTAAGTTAGTTTGAGAAATATTTTACAAAATGATCATTATACATGAACACGCATCCTAACCCCGTACCTACGAAATCATAATATATAAAATATCCTTGTCAACTATTACGAAAAATAAAAACATGATTAGTAATTAACCATGGATTATCATCATCAAATGACATTAGAAATTCCAAACCATATTGAATCTTATCTCCTTTATGAGGGATGGTTTTCAATGGATATGAAATATTTGAGAAAACCTTCCTAATCCAAAAATAAATCCCTACAAAACCATAAAATCTTTTCATTATAAGGAAATTATTTAGAATATCTCAGGACATAAAAATATTTACCATGTTTATTATCTAATGAACTGATATTTTTCTTCTAAAATATTCCCTAAAAAATTACCCCAAGGATTAAGAATTGAAAATTCAATAATTTTTTATAAAGGTGGTGGTATTGAAGAATGTTCAACATGATTATCATATGATGCCTTTTCTATTCATCATATCTTGAATAAATTAATATGTCATCAATGAAATATGTGAAAAATAAATTGATTTGTCAATGTAAACTCATATACAATAAAGCAAATAATTCCATATGAGTTTTAATTTATCAAAACAAAATCACAAGGTACCAAAAATGGACATTTATACTTTTAAAATTGATCTTTGCTATATCATATTCCATTACTCAATGGTTGTGATTCCATAACATTAGAAAAATATTAGAGAACACCCTTTCCCATTTCAATTGATTAAAAAATCATTAATACATGTCAAAGGATATATTTTATTTATGGGCACTTGATTTCATTTCATATAAAAACACATAAGTGTAAGATTCATTCACCCATATTATTGAAGATAATAGATGGAACATATGGATTCAAACCGGGACAAATAAAACCTTTTTATTTTAAATCAAAAAAGATAATTCATTAACTCATTTAGTTAAATCATTTATATTTAAAAAAAATTCAATGATATAGGTTTTATATTATAAATAACATCAAAATAAAATTCCACCACTCATTCCAGTGGAAACCCATAAGAGTCAGCAGATTAAAATTTAAGGAAATAATTCACCACTAGATGAATCTCTCTACATGAATTCTATATATTATCAACCATTATGGGTTAGAATATATGGATTAAAAATTCCCCAATATTAGGAATATGGGTCTATCATGGCCCAATAAAATCCTCAAAATCACATTGTAATAGATGAGATCTCTTATTGAAAGAGATAAATTCCACCCTTATATAATAGAATTCAACATGATATTTACACTAAATAGTTCAATCGTTTTTTAGGATAACAAAAAAATTATAAATTTCAATGATAATAAAATCTCATGCTAACTCCAATTCAGATATGAAGATAATGAAATAAGGAAAAATGAAATTTTAGTGGCTTCCCATAAGAGTTTATATCACAATTAGATATGGTATAGCCTTATATAGACGGCTAAACAAGTCAAAGATACTAGAAGATATACACAATTGGGTGGGACCAATATCATATATTGTGTGGTTTATAGATGATGTAATAATTTTATTACCTCATACAACATTTACACCAAATCAAGTGTCTATGTGGATTTTATTAAAATCATTTAAATTCCATAGTTTTGGTTGATCCTATGGTATTTTCTAAAGTATTTTTTTCTCTATAATTATATTTTTATACTTTAATAGTTTCTTTTACCCATATATATCATATATTGATATATCTTTTCCTTATACACTACATATTGAACATGGGATCTAGTATAATCTAGATATAATACACTTATTTAAAGATAATATTCCCTATGAAATCATTGATGGTTCCCCATATAGTGGAAAAAGTGAGAATCTGTTTTTCCTTTTTATAATGAAGGTTTATAGTGACCCTTCAACCTAGATTGATAATATATAAGGGTACTGTTTCTCATACACATTTATCATATTTCTGAGAAGGATTTATCAAAATTATACCACCAACTTGCCTATACACATCCCACATTCTCTCTTTCTCATGGAATCTACCTTTATATATACATGGAATACAAATACTATATGTTCCCTTTCCATTAAATCATTATTGTTCTATCTATACAATTGATTTCATATTTACAGCCTCATTAACAATATATATTCATGTATATTATGAAAATAACTCTTTATACTGAAAAAAAACACAATTTACATATAATTATTAATTTTTTTAACCAAAAATAAAAATATAAATTAGGTTGATGAAATAAATTTTAATTATTATATCTCATGGGATGGGTAATGTTGTTTATTATGAGTATTATTTTATAGGTCTTGGGTGTGTGGTGATGCAGGATCACCATGTGGTGTTGTATCTTTCTTACTAACACCAATAATTAGAGAATAATTACACCACCCCTAAAGATTTAACAGTAGTAATTCATTCCTCAAATATTTTTAAACACTATCTTTTGGGGGAGAAGTTTTGAGTTTACTATAATGAAAAATATTCACCCAACATTTTCTCTTAGAAATATTTTAAATAATGTGATGACATTTGGTTGAGTACAATTAGGGGTTTGATTTTAATATTGTATATACACAAGAGAAAGGTATTGTTGTTACATATTCTTTAAGTAAGAATGTTCTAATGGATTCATTAAATAATTCAATTGATGGGTGTACTTTGATAGGGATCTTTTCTCAAATGAACTTGCAGAGTAATGACCATTGTGGAGGATTTTTCTTAGATAGAGTTCATCTAACACATTCTCTTCTGAAGTTTATTTGACATGGGCAGTCAAGTGGTGATTTCGTATAGAAATATATGAATTTTCTAAATGGTTGGGAGACATTGTGTGATTAGTAGTTGTCTCCCAAGGAATTTCTTTTCTTTTAGGGTTTTTTTTGTGTTTGGTTCATTGAGGAAGGTGGTGATGAATGATAGCCACCAATATTAGTGGGTCATTCAGCCTAGTTCTACAAAGATGTACATTGATGTGCATAGATAGTTACGATGGCTATGTATAGGGAGGGATTTAGTTTACATTGTATCGTAATGTTATACATGTTATCATGTTAAGGCATATCACCCATGTTCATCCTATTTACTTCAGACACTACCCATTATGAGCTGGAAGTTTCAAGAGAACTACATGGAATTAATTTTGGGATTTCCTCACACACCCTAATGAAGGAATTCAATTTTTGTAGTTATTGATCATCTAACCAAATCATACAATTTCAATCCAATCATGTACTCATCCAAGGTGGATGAGTTGGTCCATTTATATGTTCAGGAGGGCATGAGGCTCTGTGGTGCTTCATTTGTGTATTTTTCTAATATCGTCTCCCTTTTGATCTCACAGTTTTAGGAAGTCCTTCATAAGGTTATTGGTTTATAGGTCCTATTTTTTATGGTATAAAATCTTAAAATTTATGGATATATAGAGTTGGAGAATCAAATTTTGAAATACAGGCTTCAGGAATGTGTGTTGGATTTTGTAGGTTCGTGGTATAACCATTTTTGATTGATTGAGTGTTCATATAACAATATCTAACAATCCTCAATCTCAATGGATAATTTTGATGTTCTTTATGGCCATATATATAAGTCTCCCTTGTGTAGGATGAGGTGAGAGAGACCTAGTTATTGGGATTGGGCCTTGTGAAAAAAAAACATTTACAAATTTTGGTCCCATTAGACAACATTTTTTAAGGGTCCAATTCACTAAAACTCTTACTCTGATTAGAGGCAATGAGATTATGAGTCTTTCATGGGTGACTAGATGTTTTTGAATGTGGCACCTCACTCGGGTCCTCATTGTTTGGGAAATAAATGGAAGTTAATACCAAGTTATGTCAAGAATTTTTATATTATCCAGCAGATTTGAATGATGGAATACAAATTAGATTTTCCCTTCTATTTAATTTCAATTAATGATGTGTTCTATGTTTCTCAATGGAAAAAGTATAACCAATATCCATATAATGTGCAGGGTTGGGAAGAGTAAGAAATAGAGTTGTATTTTTCACTATTTGAATGACTAGTAAAGATTATAGATTCCCAATATAAATTGCTTCATTGGAACTATATTCCATTGGCCCTATTTCATTAGAAGAATGCATATGTTTTGAATGATACTTAAAAGATAATGTCCTAGGTTGAGGATGAATATATGATTTTCTATCTAATCATGATTCGAGTTCAATTTCCATTGATTGAAAGGTTTTTAGGGTGGGGAGAATTTTCACAAATTTTCATTTGTTTTGAGGTAATTTTATGTTTATGTTTATTTTTTATTTTATCCTCTGGTTTCCGCATGATATTTTATTGGAAAAAGATACTTTACACATAAACTAATGTGGTACATGGTTGGTACATGATTTTTCAAACTTTGAGCCCTTGCCTTGGAAACCATGAAACATTATGTAATTTTGGGAAAGAGATGAACCGCACTATTGGAACATGGTTTAGAGACCATTATCGATAATTAGGTGGAAATTCCCTCTTGGGAAATAAGGGGTGTGTGGTTGTCGTACAGTTTTACAAACCAGGTGGGAAAACCATGAATCATTTCAATGTCATTAAAATTTTGATTTATCCCCTTTTCTCAATTTATTTATAACTATAAACATCCTTAATCTTCTACACTTGGTATTATTCATCATATGAACCTCCTTTATCCCTACTTGATCACATTGATCTCCATTGTTTGGGTGTATTTAGTGTTGTATCTCTAAGAATGTCCATGTAAGTGCCTTTCCCCTAATTTCACCCCTTTTCTATCATTCTTATCCCCTATTTCTTGTGTTCCCAATTTATAGTTTGTAAAATGACCTAATTTTAATGCCCTGACCACATAATCCTAGAGTCAGTGCATTATTACGTATCATTAGAATGATCCCAAAAGATCAAGTATCGAAAGACCGATTAGTTTAGTATCCTCTGATGTTCTGGATACATTCATAAGGTTTACATTACATAGTAAAATGGAAAACCACAACATCATTGTTTCCATGGACAATAATGAGATCTCATAGACTATCCCAATAGGTCAGTCATAATATACTTCTTCTCATCCTGTGAAAAATGAAACGTAGAAAGGGGTGGGAAAACTTGCTCAGTATGGATCACAATATAGGGGAAACATTCATAAATAAACATAAACATTTAAGTAAATGTATAATACTAAAACAAAAGCCTTTTAATCTTGAACTTCAGCATAATATGGAAAGGATAAAATCAAATAATTCCATTTACTTATTCACATGGATATTCTACTAGTTGAATAATCACATGAAATATCAATAGCCACTTTCATAATGGTGGAATGCATAATTCCAGACTTTCATAACCACATAGTAAAGTCCTTCTGTGAAGACTACAAATAAAATTTTTCAAGGCCTTGTGCTAAGACACTAGTTTGTCTCATGAGACCTACTGATGCATCGAGGAGATATAGCGGGCTCCACCTATCACTTAATAAGTCCAATGCATTCCTCATATGAAATGGTTTAAACATAACATAAACATTTGTATTAAAAATATCATGCGAAATGTCAAAAATTTGTCCATAAAGCATGAATTCTGTTAAATAACACATCCATAGTCAAAAATATTACAAACCCTTCAATACAATATGGATGTTTTGTATCCTAATAAATCAACATCAAAAAATCATAAAATCCATCAAAGGATGTTGACATAGATGAAATCAAATCCTTTTTAGAGAAATATCTATTTCTATTTTGAAATCATTTAAGAGTCATATAATTATAAATAAAACATTTATTTTGAAAATATTCTTATAATATTTTAAGGGAGGCTTCTACAATTTCATAATGGTATAAAATAGCCTCTCCTGTCATATAAGTTAAAAAACATTCTTACCTAAATTTTGTCAAAAAGTTCATAAAGTAGCTTGTTTGGAAAATGACAGAAATATTTATTTAAAAAAGTATATACGGTTAGATAACTGTATAAATGACTTTAACATATTTTCTAGTAAATAGTAAAAATGTTTTGAAATACATTTTTAAGAAGCATGGAAGTGGATGATAAAGAGGTCCCAGTAGATAATTACTTAAAAACATCCTCAGATAATGAAGAGATAGTGAAATTAACCATTACCTCATACATTTCCTTGGTCAATGGAAGGATAAAATCCTGTATAATAGTGAAATAATTTTTATTAAATTATTATAGAATCATATATATTAATATGATATCATATATGATCTTTTAACATTTCTTTTTTAATAATATCTTAGTATTATCGTCGTTTCGGGTGTTAACTGATTTGTTTTCCTTTATACGCTTTGTGATGTAAGTAATGTTTCTTATGGATAGGATGTATCTAATTCATATTTAGAATGATATTAAGTATTTAAACATTATTTTTAATCATCTAAAAAAAATTATTCTTGAATGGATTACGATGAGGAATGAATCTCATCGCGTTAGTGGAGATGGTAATCCGTACGTACGCATGAGTGAAAAAATCATTTTTTGATATTAAAATAATATATAATTTAATGGTATATCATATATACAGAATCTTTATAATGTTATATTTAGTATTTATATCAATTACGTATCATTATTATACCCATCCAAATAATAATGTATTGAATAACAATTACACCACGGTGTGGAGACGGTAAGCCGTACGTACGCACGTATGGTGACATGTCATTCAAAGGATGGATAGTATAATGAATATGGATGTAAAATATCTATAATAACATCATAATATATAGAATATAATGGATTTAGTATTTTATAATGGCAACAATAAAGAAAGATGAAGTGGATGAAGAAAAGAACTTGAAAGAGGTGATGAAATATTTACCTTTTCTTCGGGTTCTTCCTTTTGATTTGATCAAAAGGGCTCCTTAAGTTGGTTTTCATACTAATGTAAGGCCTCTATAATGAATGGATGATAGTTTAGAGGGTATTTGGGTAGAGTTAGGCTAATACAAAAGGCTTTGAAGGTGTGAATTTGATGGAAGGAAGAGTGCCCTTTTATAAGAGGGGTGAGGGGCACCTTAGGTAAATATTTAAATATTATTTTATAATAAAATAATTTTCAATATGTAATGGCTCCAAAAAAATTATATAAAGTATAAGGTCGGTATGGGTCGAAAAACACTCAACGAATATGTTTTGGATAGGTTTGTGTAACTATATTATCCTTATCTATTATATTTAACACATAGTTAAGTAGTTTGACATTTACCATGTCTCTTTGTATTTTTATATTATATGGTTAATAAACTTACTACATATATCCAAGATAACACCGAGTGGTTCATTAATGATACCGTTATAATTATATAAGTCTTTTGACCAAACCGTATATTTTTTTGAAATAGAATATCATTTAATAATATAATATTTGTTTTAAAAACTCTTTTATGTCAATTTTGACACTATTTCGTATTTTTTTTCTAAATTCATAAAGGCATTATTACTTTGAATAAAATTAATCTAACCCACCCTAACATTTAATATTAATCTATAAAATTATTTTAATTCATAAAATGTATCAAACTACATTTATTTGGATATTTTTAATATCAAATATTTTAATATTTCATTAATTAGAAAATTACTACATCATCATTGTGTCGTAAATAAATTAAATTATTTAATGTCTAAAAAATATAAATAAAATTACATTATGTATGAAATCATTTTATATTTCTAATTAATATTTATAGTCGAATTTATCAAATGTGTAACCTTATATTTAAAATGGTTTTGTTTTTAAACATTGAATCTAACACTTTTAACTCTTCTTTGAATTAAATAAAAATAAATGCCCTAATTTATTCCATGTGGACCTAAAGGATCATATTTTATTCCTAAGATTGTTTTTGGTTGAATTACACTTATCTAATAGAATTAGGACATGAGTTAGGGTAATAATAATATCATTTTTACCTTTAATTACCCTATTTTCTTTTAATCGTGGTAAATAAAAGGCAAAATTTACTATTCACCAAAATTATTTTCATCTCATTGAACCACATTTTACGTAGTGATGTCAACCGTGTCTCTAGGATTTTTGAAATTCAACTCACATAAGTGGTAAAATTATGTTTTATGTAAATGTGCAAATCCTCTTTGGAGGTGGATAAAAGACGGTAAATAGTTCAATAAAATTTTTATATATTTTAAATTATTATAAACTGACCCCAATGAATTAAATTTAACAATTATAGGTATTGTATATCTATTTTGACCTAAAATAAATAATTATTTAAATAAAAATCCAGTTTTAAACAATAACTCATTGTTTTTCACTATTCATCAAAAATTGGAATTTTTCAAAAAAATACCAAAAATTCATCCTAAGATAATTTCGATCTTCCGAATCCAAAAATGAAGTCCATTTTAAAAGATAAAAGTTATAAATTTTCAAAACTTGGGTATTACTATTCAAAACGGCTAGATTGATTTGTCGTGATGTGTTAGAATCTTGAAGTAGCATACAACGCAAGCTATTGTGTTATTCAAAGGGAAACATACCATAGAAGCTTGGGGTGTTACATTCTCCCCTACATCAAATAATTTCAGCCTCGAAATTTCTAGAATAATACTACATAAAAATATTTGGGTTTTTCTTCATCAAAAGTTCCTCAGGTTCCCACATTGCCTCTTCCATCTTATGGTTTCTTGATAGAACATTTATCAGATGAGTCACCTGGTTTCTCAGCACTTGTTCCCTTTTATCAATAACCTTGATAGGCTCTTCTCAATAAGACAGATCAAGTTCCAGTTTAAATTCATCATAGGTAATTACATGCATTGGGCCAGGCATGTATTTTCTCAACAGTGATACATGGAACACATTGTGAACTTTGGAGAGACTTGGCATCATTGAAAAATGGTAAGCTATAGCCCCAATTCGTTCTAGAATTTCAAAAGTTATGATGTACTAGGGGCTTAATTTTCCCTTCTTGTCGAAACATATAACACCCTTCCATGGAGATACCTTCAAGAAAACCTGATCTACTACCTGAAATTCCAAATTCTTCCTTCGGTTATTAGCATAGCTCTTCTTCATACTTTGATCTGCTTTGATGTGAGTTTATATTACCTACACCTTTTCCATCGTTTCCTCAACAAGTTTTGGGCCTGCGAATCTCGTTCACCAACATCATCCCAACAGGTTGGTGTGCGACATCTCATTCCGTATAATGCTTCATATGGTGCTTTCTGAATACTTGAATAGAAGATATTGTCATAGTAAAATTATACCATAGGTAAATATTGAACCCAAATAACTTGAAAGTCATGTGAGCCTGATCTCAACATGTCTTCGGTGGTTTGAATAGTCTGTTCTGATTTTCCATCAGTTTGAGGGTGGTAAGCAGTTCTCAAATGAAGTTTAGTATCAAGGGCTTTCTGAAGAATTTTATAGAATCTTGATTTAAAGAAAGGGTCACGATTAGAAACAATTGATAGGGTTACTCCATTAATTCTCACAACTTCACTAATATATAGTCTTGCGAGACGTTCAAGTGGTAAATCTTCTCTTATAGCAAGAAACTTTTTTGACATGTAAAGATGATCAATAATGAACGATATTGAATCGTTCCTTTTAGGAGTCTTTGGTAGCCCCATGACAAAGTCTATAATGATTTCATCCCATTTCCACTCAGTTATGGGAAGAGGTTGAATGACCCTTCTAGAATGTTGCCTTCCAGCTTTCACTTGTTGAAAAACCATACATCTTGACACAAAGTCATCAATATCAATCTTCATGTTGTCCCACCAAAAATATACCTTCAAGTATCTATACATTTTTGTGCTCCCAGGGTGTATAGAGAAATTGGAGCTACGATCATCATCCAATAATTATCTTTTTAGATCAGGTATATCGGGAACACAATTTCTCTTCCCAAATTTTGAAATTCCATCTTCATATAAAAAGTCACTCAATATCCCATCATTCACATTTTTAATCTTATTTTGAAACTCCTCATCATCAACCTAAGAACTTGTTATCCTTTCTAGTTAATATGGTTTGGCAACCATTTGAAAAAGCATTAATGTTTCACCTTCCATGGTTATTCCCATATCTATCTTTACTAGATATATGGAAATAGAATCCCTTTTAAATCTCATCTTGTTCAAAACTCCATGTTCTTTTCTGCTCAAAGCATATGCCCCCTAATTTTCCTTCCCCGGGTGGAAGTGTATCGTGCAATCATAAACCCCGAGTAGTTCAAGCCATATCATTTTCCTTATGTTGAGTAATTTCTATGTGAAAATATACTTCAAACTCTTGTGATCAGTATAAATATCACATTTTTCACCATAGAGGTAATGTATATGTATCTTCAAAGCAAAGATTATAGCTTCTAACTCAATATCAAGAGTAGGATAGTTTTTCTCATGAATTTTCAGCTATTGTGATGCATAGGAAACAACTCTATCATTCTACATAAGGAAACAACCAAGTCCTTTCTTCGATGCATCACCATAAATAACAAACCAATCATTACCCGAAGGTAGAGTCAATATAGTATCATTGAATAATCTTCTATTCAATTCATCAAAAACATTATTCACACTCTTTTTTCCAAACAAATTTAACCTCTATTTGTGTGAACATTGTTAATGGGTTAGCCAATTGGGAAAAATTCTGTAAGAAATGCCGATAATAACCAACTAAACCAATAAAAATGTGTACCTCATTTATATTCATCAGTGCTGGCCATTCATGGATTGTTCCTATCTTATAAGGATCAACAGATATTTCATCCTTAGAGATGATATGGCCAAGAAAAGAAATATCTTGATGCCAGAATTCACACTTGCTAAACTTCCCATTTAATTCATTTATCCTAAGAGTCTTTAGGATAATGCACAAGTGTTTTTCAGGATCTTCATAGATTTGTGAGTATACCAAGATATCATCAATAAATACCACTACAAATTCATCAAGATAGCATTGAAAATTATATTTATTAGATCCATGAAGATAGAGGGTGCATTAGTCAATCAAAAATTTATTACATTGAACTCGTAATGCCCGTACCTGGTTCAAAATGTGGTTTTTGTAATGTCTTCCTTCTTCACACACAAATGATGATATCTAGATCAAAGTTCAATCTTTGAATAGTATTGAGCTCCATGAATTTGGTTGAATAAATCATCAATGCGAGGTAAGGGATACTTGTTCTTTATTCTTATAGCATTGATCTCCCTGTAGTTAATGCACACCCTCATAGATCCATCATTCTTATTAATAAAAACAACAGGAGATCCCAATGGTGAAACACTAGGGTGAATAAATCCCTTATTACTCAATTCCTCTAGTTGTTTCATTAGTTCCATTAATTACATAGTGGAAATTATATAAGGGTTCTTCGATATGGGCCTTGATCCAGGAATTAAATCAATGGAAAACTAAATTTTATTTTCTAGAGGATATCCATGTACATCTTCTGGAAACACATCCAAATATTTTTTCAAAATAGGTACATCCTGTATTTGAACATTCCTTTCCTCACCCACAGTTATTTCATTATATTCCTCCCTGAAAATTGAATTTAGTTGAGCTACTGGGGGTGGATCTAGATAAGAATTATGTGGTGATGATTCATCTCTAATGATAATGTGTTATTTATAATCATTATAAAAAACAGAAACATCATTCTTCTTATAATAAATTTTTTCATTATGGTATGATATCCAATCCATAATGTGGATTATATCGAATTCAATCATGGGTATTATGACGAGATCAACAGATAAAGAATATCTATATTCTATAATGGGGACTGATTCACAAAACATTGTTACAATGATACTTCCCTTAGGAGTTTTGACTGACAACCCCATTGTTAAATAAAATTGGAAATATCTAATTTTCTTTGTAAACTGGGAAGATATGAAACAATATGATGATCTAGAATCAAAATAAATCATTTGATAAACTTGAGAAAAACATTAAATGACCTGCCACTACGTCTTTCGAAGCTTGAACCTCAATATTAGTGATAGCATAAGCATAGACATGATCCATTGGCCTTTTCTAAGATAAGTTCCCCTGACTCTTAGGACATTCATTTTCATAATACCCCCTTTCTCTAAAATTGTATTATTCAACATCGACAGCCTCTTTCTTCCCCATAGAATCATCAGTATCATGGCCTTTTTCACCACACTTGTAACAGACTCCCATTCCCTTCGGGAAAGTACCAGGGTGTTTCTTCACACATTTACTACATAATAGATATTTAAATTTTCCTTCATTCCCATTATTTACATTTTCAGAGTGTTCATCAGATCTCTCCTTCTCTTGCTTTTCATTAAAGTCATAATAATTAGAGAATTATTTTTCTGTCTTGATATCACATGAGACAATATCTTCGTAAGGCGACAAGGATTGTGAAACTAATTCTTGATGTAGAAATGGTTTTAAACCTTAAAATAAATGATCAATCTTACTTCTTGGGTTACGTATATAATCTATAGCATGCCTCTCTAACCTTGTAATGTTAGCTTCATACTTTGGGACATTCTCATCCTCCTTTTTCCTTAGACTTTGAAATTTTCTTTCTCTATCTGCTCGACGGTCATGAGAAAATTATTATCCTATGAAAATTTCTTTAAACTCCCTCCATTCCATATTTGATACTTCATCATCTTCCATTGGTGTTTTGAATAAATGACCACCATTGATCAACATCTCCAATGAGGTGGTAACCATCCATGATAACTTTTTCACTTTCACTACTCCCCAATGTGTGAAATATTTTCTCTAAGGAATTTATCCATTGCTCAGCTACAAGTTGATTTTTACCACCATTGAATGTCGGTGGTTGTTTCCTCATGAAGTGATCTAACATTAATCATCCATGTTGTGTATCAGGGTGATCCATACAGGTAAGGTTATTATTCATAACCTGAGTGAGTTGTCCCAATATAGTGATAAGCTGATTAGCACCAATTGTATCACCAGCTCCACTATAATTATCTTGAGCAGGAGGGAAATACCTACATGGAGTGCGTGTATTGATACAGTTTCAATTCCTTCCACTAGTTTCCATTTCTAAACAATGGCATAAACTAGATTAGTTTATGAATGTAAATACATAATTCCAAACTTGTAAAATACTTAACATAAATTGAAGAGTTTATGGATATAATCCATAATCATAAAAAATGTTTTCCTTGAGGAAGTATATTCCCATAAACCTATCATTATGGTTTGTAATGAAAATGAGAATTATACTAAGCATATCCCCCGGGAGTTTCGTAACCAAGAGTGCGGCAAAGCCCATTGTGGGGCACCAGTTCTCATTCGAGTCTTGCTCAAAGCGTTGTTTTCGGGTTTTACCCCTAGTTACATCTATTCCAGATCCACCTCTACCTGCTCGCATCCAGATAGGGATGTATTTCATGTAAAACTCATAAAATCTCTACAATACCAAAATTTTAGGATGTTTCTATAATAATCCACAAAGTCATTCTTAGGGCTATGTTCTCTAATCAGAGTTTACCTAAATCTAGTTTACCAGGATTGTACTAATCTTCCTCTGATACTAACTGTAATGCCCCAACCCTAGAAGCCAATAGTCGATGCATTATTAAGTATCATTGGCATGATAAAAAAATATAAGTCTCGAAATACCAATTTATTTTATAGCCTCGGAAGTACTAGATACATTCATTAGGTTTAGATTACATCATAAAACGGAAAACTACAACAACATTGTTTCCATAGAAAGTACATGGATCCCATACACTATCCCTATAGGTCAGTCATAATATACTTCTTCGCATCCTGGGAAAAATAAAACATAAATAGGTGTGAGCACAGATGATCTGTAATGATAACAATATAGAATAAACTTTCATAATTAACCATAAACATTTAAGGAAATGTATAAGACTAAAACAAAAGCCTTTTAAAAGTGAACATCATCGTAATATGGAAAAGATAAAATCAAATAATTCCATTTAAATATTCACATGGATATTCTACTAATTGAATAATCACATGCAATATCAATAGCCACTTTCATAATGATGGAATACATAATGTCATACTTTCATATCCATATAGTCTAGGCCTTGAGCTAAGACTACAAATAATATTTTTTCAAGGCCTTATGCCAAAAACATAGTTTGTCTCGTGAAACCTACCGATTCATCGAGGAGTTATAATAGGCTCTACCCATCATTTACTAAGTCCAATTCATTCCTCATATGAAAAGGTATAAATATAACAAAAACATTAGTATTAAAACTAGTACAGGAAATTTTAAAAATTTATCCATAAACCACTAATGGTATAAAATAACACATCCACAGTCAAACATATCACAAACCCTCCAATGCAATATAGAGGTTTTGTATCATAATAAATAAAAAAAGTTTAAAATCCATCAGAGGATGTTGACATAGATGAAATCAAACATTTTTAGAGAAAAATATCTTTCTATTTTGAAATCATTTAAGAGTCACATAATTATAAAGAAAAACTTTATTTTGAAAATATTCTTATAAACCTGTAAGGGAAGCTTTTACATTGTTATAATGGCAGAAAATAGCTGCACCCGCCGTATAAGTTAAAAAAACATTCATACCTTAATTTTTTCGAAGAGTTCCTAAAGTACCATGTTTGGAAAATGACAGAAAGATTCCTTTCAAAAACATATAAGGTCAAATAAGGGTAAAAATTACTTTAACACATTGTCTAGTAAATATTAAAAATGTTTTGAAATACATTTTTATAAAACATGGATGTGGATGATAAAGAGTTCCTAATAGATAATTACTTATAAACAATCTCAGATAATGAAGAGCTTGTGAAATTAACCCGTACCTTGTACTTTTCCTTGTTAGAGGGTAGGTTAACCTCTTATATAATGGCGAAATAATTGTTCATAAATTATATTATAATCAAATACATTAATATGATATCATATGTGATATTTTAACATTTCTTTGCTAAAAATAACTTAGTATTATCGTCATTTCAGGTGTTAAATGATTTTTTTTCCTTTATATGATTTGTTACGTAAGTAATGTTTGTTATGTATAGGATGTATCTTATTAATATTCAGAATTATATTATGTCTTTAAAAATAATTTTTTTCATCTAATGAAAATTAGTCATGAATGGATTAAGAAGGGGAATGAATCTCATCGCGATCGTGGAGACGGTAATCCGTACATATGCACGAGCGACAATTTCATTATTTTGATATTAAAATAATATATAATTGAATTTTATATCATATTCAACTAATAATTATCATGTTATATTTATTAGTTACCTCAATTACACATCATAATTATACCCATCAAAATAATAATGTATTGAATAACAATAACTTCATGATGTGGAGACGGTAAGTCGTACGTGCCCATGTTTTGTGAAATGACATTGAATGGATGGATGGAATAATGAATTTGGCTGTAACATATTTATAATAACATCACAGTATATATAAGATACTGTAGTTATTATTTTATAATGTAAACAACAACGAAAGAGGAAGTGGAAGAAGAAAGAAACTTGAAAGAGGTGATGAAATATTTACCTCTTCCTCAGGTTCTTATTTTTGATTGGATTAAAAGGGCTCCAAAGGTTGGCTTTTGGACTAAATAAAGGCCTCTAAGATAGAGTTAGGACAGTTGATAGGGTATTTGGGCAGAGGTTGGCAAATCCAAAAGGCTTTTAAGGTGTGAATTTGAGGGAAGGGGGAGTGACCTTTTATTAGAGGGGTGAGGGCACCTTAGGAAAAGATTGAAATATTATTTCATAGTAAAATAATTTCCAGTTTATAATGGAACCAAAATGAATTATTTAAAAGGAAAAGTGGGGATGGGTAGAAAACCACTCAACCAATAAGGTTTAGATAGGTTTGGGTTACTATATTATCCTTATCTTTTAGATTTAACTCTTAGTTGAATAGTTTAACATTACCATGTCTCTTTTTATTTTTATATTATTTGGTTAATAAACTTACTATATACATCCCATAGAACCCCAAGTTGTTCATTAATGATACAAATATCATTATATAAGTTTTTTTCCTAAACATAGATTTTTTAGGAATAGAATATCAATTAATAATATAATATTTTTTAAACTCTTTTATGTCAATTTTGACATTATTTGATATTTTGTTTTTGAAAAATTCACAACAGTATTTTTAAATCAACCAAATTCATATAACAACCCCTAACTTGTCATATTAACCCATTAAATTATTGTAATTCATTAAAAGTCTAAAATTACATTTATTTGGATATTTATAATATCAAATATTTTAATATTTCATTAATTATGTAATTAGTGCATCATCATTGTGTCATAATTAAATTAAATTATTTAATGTCTAAAAAATATAAATAAAAAACCATTATGTAGGAAATAGATTTATCTTTCTAATGAATATTTATATTCGAATTTATCATATGTGTAACCCTATCTTAAAAATTGTTTAGTTATTAAACATTTAATTTAACAATTTTAACTCTTCTTTGAATTAAATAATAATAAATTTCCTAATCTAAACCAAGTGGACCTAAAGGGTCATATTTTATTCCTAAGGTTATTTTTGGTCGAATTACACTTATCCAATAAAATTAGGACTTCTGTTAGGGTAATAATAATATCATTTTTACCTTTAATTACCCAATTTACTTTTAACGGTGGTAAATAAATGTAAAAAGTAACTATTCACTAAAACTTATTTTCATCTCATTGAATAAAATTTTACTTACTGATAACAACCATGTCTCTCAGATTTTTAAAATTCAACTCACAGAAGCTGTAAAATTATGTTTTATGTAAATTTGCAAATGCTCCTAGGAGATAGGTAAAAGACAGTAAAAAGATCAATAAAATTTTTATATATTTAAAATTATTATAAACTGAATCCAATTAATTACATTGAACATATATATGTATTATGTATCTATTTTGACCTAAAATAAAATTATATAAAATAAATAATTATTTAAATAAAAAGTTAGTTTTAAACAATAACTTAGTGTTTTTTATTATTCATCAAAAATTGAATTTTTTAGAAAAATACCAAAACTTTACCCTAAGATAACTTCAATTTTCCGAATCCAAAAAAAATCCATTTGGAAAGATAAAATTTATAAATTTTTAAAAAGTTTCTATTACTATTCATAACAGCTTGTCTGATTGGTCGCAATGTGTTATAATCTCAATGTTACATACAACGCAAGCTATTGCACTATTCAAAGGGAAACGTACCGTGTAATCGTGGGGTGTTACAATAATGATGGTCATATAATTTGTTTTTGAGTAATATCTTGAGGGTGAATTTACTATCATTCCTTATTCGGGTCTTTTGTTGGTGTGGTTTTGATTTTACATAATATTTCTAAAGCTTCCAAGTGTGAGGTTTGTGGTTCTATGCAATAAAATTAATAGATGTATTTAGATTTCTTTATTAATTTTTTATATGTATTGTATGAATTATTTATGATGTGTGAATTTTGTTATTGAAAAAGTTTGAGATGTGATTGTGATGAAAATGGTCTTTCTAAAGGAAAGTGGTTTTTATTTCTTATATTCATTATTTTTGGGTTTCTTGAATATGTTTTATTCCTTATGTAGAAGGTCTGAAATGTATTCTAAAAGAGATTTAAGGGTGAAAACGTGATGAAAGTATATTTTTTATTTGAAATGACTGTTATTTCAAATTGGATATAGTTCTCTACACCGTGAATGTGTATTTTAATTGTGAAGCATGTTATAAAAATGGTTTTTATTTGAAAATCATTTTTAAATGGGATTTTCCCACAAAAAGGGTTAAATTCTAAATGTGTTCAATTTTCAATATTTTCAAATGGATTTAAAAAATTGTAAAAATTATTCCAACTATTTTTCCATGTGGATTTTGGTGTGTGTGTGAAAATGAAAATTGGTTTCATTGTGCAAAAGATTTGTCTTTCATGTATTCTTGAAATTCTTAGCATGCATATGTGAAAGTGATTGTTCAGGTGATATTTAAAATGGATTTTTATCACAATGGTAATCTTGGGTGTGTAGGTGGGATAACTATAACTAGTACGCTAGTTAATTTATAAGTGGGAAAGCATTAATTCATTTAGAAAGATTTACGATTGCAACTCTATCTAAATGTGTCATATGATTAGAGGCTTTTAGACCTTAGGATGTGTTCCTCTCTAATGTCTCATTCATAGTAATTCTATTGGTACTATATTATTATCTGGAGGTAATGAGACCTTGGGATGGTATCTCCTATAATGGCTTCTGTAGGAGAATGATGTTGGTAGTTGAGTTGGAGGATTTTTATCACTCTGGTATGCTGTTTTTATGGTCCCACATATACTAGTTTCGCCTTTGTATATACCAATGGTTCTCTCTTGTGACATGGTACTTATTAGGTGTGGTTCTATATATTGGTAAATGGTAGACATTGTGTACATATTTATTTCAATAAATCATGATGATAAAATTCTTTCCCTTAAAAGTGTTTTCCTTGAAATAAATGGGTTTCTTTAAATTTTTCTTCTGAAAATGTGCGTGTTAATTTGTCTTATAATGTTGTGGCATGGAATATTTTCCCTTGGGTAGAATCCTTCTAGGATTTTTCTCACTCTAACATAAACCATTGTGTGTATTTATACATTTTTTATGTATGACCCAAGAGAAGTCATGTTACGTTGTGGTGATCATGGATCTGGGTGCTAGAGTTCCACTTATTACATATGTTCATGGTGTAGTCTTATGGGTGACGTCTCTCTTGTTGCAAGGAGTTTCAAAAGTGAAGTCATGTTCCCTTTTCTGCACGTAGTTCTTTGGCGATCAGTGGTGGCTCGGCTCATCCCCACCATCCATTTTTCAAGGAGGCGCTTCTTCGTCCTCAATCAGAAGTTTCTCTGAACAAAGAGTTTTCATCGACTAATCAAGTGGTTTCCTTCTTGAAGGATGGATTCCCTATCCTTGAGATTTTTACGGGGTCCTTCACTGTGGCATCTACGGATCATCAGTGGACTTGGATAGTGTGTTTTAGTTCCAAAAAACAACCCCTTTCTTTCTTCCAACATTGTGTTAGGTGCTGAGGTCTAGATCGTCCGGTGATGGGTTCCATTCTATATTGGAAGTCTTCCTGAATCATCTTGGCTTTTAGGGAAGACTTTGTAAAGGATTAATATACGAACTCATGCTTTGTGGGTCTATGGAGGTTCTCCATTTCAAGATAGTCGATGGATGCTCATTTTGGTTTAGAATGATCCAAGACGGCAGTCTAGACCTCGCTTCCATGGTTACCCCTCCACCTCATGAACATGTCTTTCCTTAAGGCAATCAGGGATTCCTTGGGGTGTTTTTTGGGCATTGATGAAAGGACCTATCGTCTGGCAGAAGCTTCGGTTGTGAGGATTTTCATAGAGATGGATATTTCTTGGCCGCTTTAGGACCATCTAGTTATCAGGATCAAAGGGATGATGGATCATCATCAAAATTTGGTTTACCCAACCTTTCCATGGTTTTTCAATCTCAACCACATTTCTTGTCACTCTATACAAGTCTGAAACAAAGCCCAAAGGGATGATTTTAATCCTATGGAGTCATTGAGGCCTTCTCCTCGACATTCTCATTCTCAGTTCCCTTTAGTCACTAAGGGGCATGATTGGGGAAAAGGGATTGGTTCGCTCCCCTATGTTTAGAGGTCATAGGAATCTTCTTAAAAGTATGTTTTTTTTGATCCCAAAGTTGCTACCTTCTCTTGCAATCTCATTCCAATCCATCGAGGCCCTGGCAGGATTTCAAGGGTTTAGGTTCCAGAGGGTGATTTTTTTTTCGTTGGGGGTGACTCTCAATGACTTTTCTTGGTGGCATTCTTTGTCTGTGAAAAATTGGATTCTAGATTACATTCACATCTCTTAGATCATCATTATGGAGTCAGGCCTATATGTTCAGAATGTCTCTCCGCCCTCTTTATCTAGGGAGCATCTCCCTCTAGCCCTGTATTCTTTTCATGTGGTTTCTTCCCCTTCGTCTTCACCATCTATTCTTCCACCTTCTTCTCCTTCTCACTCTTCCCTACTATTTCTGAAGATGGGTCATAGTTTGATGGATGGGATGACCATTGAAACACTAGAAGCATCCTACCACAATACATTTTTGTATTATTTGAAAATCCACTTTATGGGTAAGTGGGAACTATACATAGAGCCACCGTCCGTGAATATTCCACATCCAAAACCACTACGCACTACATTCCACATCCAAATTTCAAAAGGCCAAATTCACCCGCCAGATCCACCTTGAACCGTGGGTTCACCCACCTCGAACCACGAACTATCATCCATCATGACCTCGAACTCAAAGATCTGAAAAAGTCACGTCCATCACGACCTCGAACCAAGAGAGCCAAAAAAGTTACACCGCTGCCATCTACGATCAGTGACATCAAAATCGTCGTTCTCACCGCTGGACAAGACACTAACCACCATCGGCGTCGTCCAGACTGTTGTCATCATCACTATTCCAATACTGCACCAGTTTCCAGAAATCAACGGATTCCTTCGTAATCACGATTAAAAAACAATACCATGCCGATGCAAACTAGAAACATCAAAGACACCAGTACATTTTGAACCCACTTAAAAAAATGCGAGAATAAAGAAACCTTAACTAGAAAAAACACCATCAAGAACCACCGACGGCTTCCGCCATAACCAAAACAGATAAAATCCATAACAAAAAAACACAATCAAAAACTTTTTCAATCTGCTCTCGAGTAGATCAACCACCAAAGAAAAGAAAACAAACAAAGCACCACCGAAAACCGAAACATAACGCGTGAGGGCTCTGTCATCCACCGAATCCCACCTTCCAAAACCTTTGATGAACCACCACATCAGATCCAACTCGGAGAGAAGAAGAAGGGATTGAGGTCAGGGTAGGGATAAGATTGGCCGAGGTCTCCCTGCTGGTGCATGCAGGTATTCGAACTCGATCTCAAACTAAATATGGTTTGCAGGTAGGTGCAACCATGCTTCTTCATGCAAAGATCTAGGAGTCTGGGGCCAAATCCTGACAATCTCGTCTCAATGCCTTAAGTACTAATATAGAACGCCCTTGGTATGGGGTCTAGGGTGAAGTCCAAATTCATCTTCAATGATATTATTAGTAATAATGTTTCTATGGTAGTTATTATAGAGCCAAAATAGTCTTCCAACAAGATCAATGAGAAACCTCAAAGCCTCAAACTTCATGGCTTTATGCACGAGGATCCTACTAACTCACATATATGGCTCTTTTGGAAGGATTGTGTGCACCTATATCTCTAGAGTACCTCATGTTAGTCATTTAATATTAAAATTACATAAGGGAATCATGAATTTTTATTTTCCTTCATCTACGACAAATGAAATGCCCAGGAAAGAGAGGCTTTTGGAGTGAGTTAGAAGGTGTTAATCCAAAATATTCCCCCAAATTTTTGGGGGATATTTAAACATTATTACAACTCTGGAGGAGAATAAAGGGGGAGGTTTTTTCCAAAGGAATACTAGTCATTCCTTTGTTTCATTCATGGCTAGGAATGGCCAGCTAGATGCTTGTTGTGAGGGTACTACTTACACATGGTGTGATAATAAGCAAGGAGGTATTTGAACCTATTTTTTCCTAGATTGGTGCCTGAGGAATGAGGTAGTTATAAATATGTTCCCAGACTCCAATGTTTCCCATCTGGTTTGGTGTCTTTCTGACCATTTTCATTTTCATATTTCCCTGGGAACAGGGTCATCAAGGGAGGAGTGTGTTCTATTCTGTAAAATGTGGATGGAGGAACCGGGAATCCTTGACATGGTTAGGGAATCAAGGGGTTTACATCACCAGTGGAATACGTCGATTACTCATCACAATAAGCTGAGAGGGAAAAATATTCTACTTCGGTATAGGGAAAAGAAGACCTCTGCTCATGATAAGGACTTGGTGGAAATAGTAAATAGGTGGAATTCATGGAAGAGTGACTAGAAAAAGAGTGGGATGAGTCATTGTTCAATGATATTATAGTTAAAAAATAATCTTACTGATAGTATTTTGAGATAGGATAGGCTGGATATAGAGGTATCAATAATTAGATGGCTTCATGAGGGGGATTAGAACTCTGGATACTTTCATGCTTGCATTAGAGAACGTCGCCAGGTTCAACAGCCTAATATTCAAAGAGAATATGGAACCTACTCCAGTGACAATGATAAGGTATGGAGAATGATTAATGGGGATATAAAATCTGTATTGGCGGACCCCAACACAAATATGGAAGGGGGTATCCACACGGTAATTCTGAATTTTTTGAGGGCATTCCTAAATGTGTCTCTGTGGAAATTGATGAGGACTCTGGAAGAGGATGAAATTAATGAGGAGATTTGGTATCTTAACCTAGAGAGTGCTTCAGGGACTGATGGATTCCCTGGTTCTTTTTATAATGTGTCATGCGAATATTTCAAAGGGGATATTACGAGAGTTGTTCAAGACTTCTTTCCGGGTGGATATCTGCCACGAATTGCTTGTGTAACAAAGATGGTTCTTATTACAAAGGTGGGAAATTTTATGTCTGTTGATTAGTACCAGCCTATTTTTTTGAGTAAAATTACATACAATACTCTATCTAGTATTCTTAACAAGAGATCGGATTTTCATCTCGATTCATGGATGGCCTCGAAACAAAAATGTTTCATTGAAGGGAGGACCATTCACGATGCTATTGGCATAGCCCAATAAATGGTGACTGGAATTAATAACAGGTCTTCTAGGGGAAATTATGTGTTTAATTTAGACATGAGAAAGGCTTATGAAATATTGTAATGGGTTTTTGTTCTCAGAGTCTTGGCCTACAGGGGGTTATCAACATGGACTACAGACTTTATTTTCTACTACTTCATCTCAGCATTGATTTATTTTTCATTTATGGGCATGAAATTTAATTTCTTCAAATCTTTTCATAGTCTTAGGAAAGGGGATCCATTGTCTCTCAATATTTTCATTATCTCAAAAATTTCATTTATAGTTTTTTTAACCAAGGTGTCAATACGGGGAATGTTCTCCCTTATCATAATAGGCCTACAACATGGGGATATTGAATTTGATGTTCGCAGATGACATGATTGTATTTATTAATGGAATTAGTCAATCAGTGCAGGGGTTGAATGGGATTTTTGGGGAATATTTCAAGTGGAGCGGACATGTGGTTAATAAATAGAAAAGAACCTTTTACATAACTAGGAATGTCTCTGAATGCAGGGTGATGGATGTGGGATCTAGCTTGTGTATAGAGAGAGGATTTTTTCCCATGGAGTACTTTGGGGATCTAGTTAGTCCTTCCTCCATCAGAGATTATCATTTTGATAAACTCATTGAAAATATCTCTGGTCACATTTTCAACTGAAAAAAATAGATTCTTATCCTTTGGAGGTCACATTACTCTAGTTAAAAGTGTCCCGATTTCAATTACCATGCCCATTCTCTCCACACTAATGGTTCCCAAGAGTGTGACTTCAAATTTGGATATGATTATGGTTCCCTTCATATGGGATGGTCAAGTGGATGGGAGACATCATTGGGAATTAGGGAAATGTCTTTCAAGACCCCTCTTAGAAGGGGGTATCAACTTGAGGAGTGTTTTCTAAACCATGAGGGGGTTTCATGCAAAGCTTGGATGGGAGGCTATGGAAGGGCGTTCTCTTTTGGGAAGAACTGTGTAGGAAATTTATGGTCAGAATATGTGTGATCAAATATTGAGTCCATCTAGGATATAGAATTTGATTCACCCTTACATGGAAATTTTACAACATCGCTCTCAATGTTTAGTGGGTACAGAAAACCTAAATATTTGGCACCAAGATTGGTGGGAAGGTGGGCTGTATTTCTCAGGCTTCCCCACCTCAGAAATATCTTTCAGTGAGGCCATCAGTCATCCTGGGATCATCCAGGCCATTCATGATAAGGATAAGTGTGATATTTTAAAAAACATTGTTCTTAGTGATATTATAGATAAACTCAAATTCACTGGTTCGATGTTGGGTATTTTTTCCATTAATGAGCTTTCTCATATTACGAGGGATATTTAAACTAAAGATCAGTGGGATTCACTTTGTAGTGTAGGGATTTAACCTCCAAATATAATTTCCTGTCATGGCATGTGAGGAACAAAGATCATTTTACTGATGAGAATTTGATGTGTATGGGTGTACATACGGATTCCAGGTGTTTCTATTGTAGGTCTCTAAACATAGAAACACTGAGGCATTTATTTTATAATAGTGAATGGAATGAAGGGATATGGCAGAAATTTCGGTCCTTCTTTGGCTGGGATGCGTCTGAAAGAAAAATAAGAAAGAATCTGGTGTTTATGGTTTAGAGGAGTGGGTTCTCACGGGGTGAGAGGAAAACCAAGACCACAATCCTAATTGCAGGATGTGGGACCATCGGGCAGGTCAGGAACGACGCACGACTCAAAAAATGGATTGAGATCTAAAGTAAGTATCCCTTTTAAAATGAATAATGCTATACTCGATCTACTTCGGTTGTGCCCTGATTTCCATTCTGATCCATCTGTGGTTCATTAGTCCTGAATCTCTCAATAGATAGTCAGTTGGGGATATCTAGGCAGGGCCGATGGGTACGATGTCATCCTCCACGAAAAGGTCTCAAACTAAATACAAATGGGTACTTAATCAGGGGGAGATGCGTGGGGGCGGGGTCATAAGGGACCATAGGGGTTCTGTTGTTGCAGCGTTTTCTTAGGTTCTTTTCCAAAGGAGGGGTTGAAATTTGTTTCTAGAGATGCTATGGGATTTCATTACATTAGACTACCTTGAATTTTCATGTGGTTTCTTATGTGTGATGGTTTTTTCCAAAATCAATCAAAATGTATGTTTTCAGTCTGTCTACTCATCTAAATGAGTGAAATTGTTCCCAATTCATTTTTTTAGTATCCATACACTAGTTCCCGGACTGTGGGGATTGTAAAGAAATTTCGAGTTACGTTTCTGACTTGGTGGGGAGTTATATTGGATGGTTCCTTGACTTGGTTCATGAGAATTTTTCAATCAAAATTAATCATGGTTATCTAAGGTTTAACATTTGTAAATTCCTTCATAGAATCCCACATCAAAAAAATGATTAATAAAGCTTCCTCTTTAAAACTGAAAGGGATGCATTAATGTCATCTAGAATAACATGTGAAAGGTTTCAATGAAGAATGGCATCGGTGGGATGTGAAAATAGTAGTATATTAGAGAAAAATAACTCCAAAATATTTATGGATACTGATAAAGAAAATTTTCAGAAAAAATCAAAGGAACACAAAGTTATATACCATATAGGGGTGAAAATATAATTGATATCATCAAAAATAATGATAACAAGACAAAATTTTATTTCATGAACCATTTTCAAATTTTAAAGAGTATACAAAATAATAAATAATTACATGATTTCATTTTATTTCAAATAAAAAACCTAACCATTTGGTTATTCATTGATCCATTTCTAAATTATCTCATTCTTCAAGAAATGATAGTTAATTTCATATACTTTAAGTGAAGTTAACTTCAAGAAGTAATGAATCATGTGATCCCTAGACATAATGATAAGTCATTCATTCTATTTTTGGTTATTATAATATAAAATGGTTATAATAAGTTATCCAATATACATAAATATACATATGGTGATGTAATATATTAACCCTTAAATATTTGTCCAATATTCAACCAAATGAAGTCTATAAATATAAAACCTTATAACTATTCCAACATATTTAAATCCAAAACATTAGAAATATGGTCACCAAATTTCAGGAAAAAAATCACCATTAATCAACCAAATTTCATTATTCAGCTCTAATTTTTCTCATAACATATATGTGAATACCTTAGTCATGTATTATCTTAAATATTTTTAATAACCAGAATTAGCATAAAGAATGAACGAAAACGTGAATGCTTCCTCATTACCTGAATAAAAATATGGATTATTGAACATATTCCATAGATCTCATATTGTTGTAAACAACATCAATGATAATATAAAAAACGTTTCAATAAATCCTTTATTAGATATGAGGTCATAAATAATATCAAATTTACTTTATCCATACCAATAATATATTTATACAAAATTAAAACCATTTTATCAACATCAGGAACATATTATGGATTATCTTACCTTAATCAAAATGCAATATTTCCATTATATCACTTTTTTAGTCCATTAGTACAATTTAAAATTAGATTTTGTATATCCATATCAAAAAAACATATACTTAATAATTCATAAATATTTCCTAATTAATAAAACTCATTCCTTATATTAAAATACATAAATACATAAATCAACCCACTTCATTCTCAATCCATTAACTAGGATTTATTGAAATTTCATTAACAATTATATCATTTCATATTTCATTTTTAGTATCTTCATCATCCAAAGTATAATTGTTACACATACAACCTTGTTTATTATATTCATGAGATTTCACATTACGACATCAATTTCCATAATGATTGTACATTCCACATTTAAAACATTCATCAATGTATAATACCTTAGGGAGACTAATATTATCATCTTATTGGGTTAACTAAACATTCTATCTTCCCCTATAATTTTCTTACTCTATGACTATCCTCTCCACACATAAAACATCCCAATTATTTGAGATATTCTTGTTAGGAATTGTACCCACGTTCTCAACATATATAAACTAAATATCATTTCTTTCATAGTATCTACCATCCAAATTACTAGCGGACCCAATCATACTATTTTTTTATCTAAAGATTTCTTTAATGAGGACATTTCTAAATATGTTTTGTAAAAATAGTTTAGGAATAATCACACCGACCTTCACTATAATCATAATTCTATTTGGATTTTTTTGACAAAATTTTCCATCACATTCAATATTAATCCAGTTTCTTCTAGTTCTCACCATTGAATAAAACCAAAAAAATAATTTTTGAGAAACCCTATTCAATGTGTAAAACCACATAATCATCAAAATCCACATATAGGATGTTGAAATCTTGGAACCTTCATTAATATATGGAATCTTAGTTTTATAATAGGTCATTTATTATCATTATTTATTTAAATCCTTCATGATGGTTCATAAAGTGTTTTCGAATTTCCAAATCATATTCCCTGGTAGTATCAAACTAGATATGCACAAAGGCCTGTTTTTGTGAACCATATGATGATATAATCGAGCTTAATACCCCTTTTTTGGAGTTGTTTCCCCTATGTACCTCTATACCAAGTACACATACACTGTAATATATAAGAAAGGTTTTAATGTCTTAGAAACCACATGCTCTATCATTTACCATAATTCCAAGACACATTTATATAATTTGAATGGTCCTTAATCTTATCCTTAGATACATATCTAGACCTATCCATATAAATATATGTTTTCCCATCCTAATTTAAAATTTTCAAGTAAACCATTACTCCGATAAAAACTATAGTGGTTGAGGATTCCCAAACATGGGTATTATAATTTTTAAAATCAATATTCATTACATAACGCAAACACATGCCTAAGGACAACAATAGTTTAGTGTGATTGGAAACTTGTAACTCAATCATCTAATTTGGAAAAAGATCATCAATGTATCCCACAAAAATAATCCCATTTAGTACTATTCATTAAAATACCATCCATAAAATCATTCATCATAACATGGGGATTGGAAACGTAAGAAATGGTGATCTTATATTCTTAGTAAGGTTAAAAAATATAAATACATTATCATAATGTGAGAATAATGGTATAAGAACCTAATAATAAAATGTTAAAACCATTACCTTTATATCAAAGATCAAAATCAAGATTCATGACATAAATATTTAAAGTTCAAAAGACATGAATTATAAAGAAATCAAAGAACTTGAATTATGATAGCATAAAATTGTCATAAGACACATAATTATGGAATACACATAAGAATAGAAAATATTTTGTTATAGATAACCACAAAGATATTAATACTATTTTTGACTTGGTATAACCACCGTTGTACCCACATAGATAATGGGATAACCACATGTATAGCCTATTTTTTCTACGGATAACTACATATGTATTATATCATTTCAAATTGGCATAAACAAGCATTTACCCTCTGATATCATAGAACAAATATCAATAACCAATGAACTGAAGGGAGATGTGGTCACACCCATAACATAGTGATAATCGTACACATGTGTTCCATAAGATTATAAAACATTCTTCAAATAATAACTTGTTAAATGAAATGGGACTCAAAAACATTTTCCTATATCATAACATGTGAAAAAGTGAAAGGATTAATAAGCATTTCATCATTTCAACATAGAATAACATATTGAAAAAGAAGAGGGTTTCATAAGAATTATATCATCGTAAAACCCATGGAAAATGAAATGGGATTCATAAAAATCAACTCATGATTAAAATAAACCATTTAAAAAAGGAATAATATTAGTATTCTTGGATCATATACCTAATAAATACTATATAACAAAAAAGGATTTCATCTTAGATAGAAAAATATTTTAAAAGATAAATCATCTAGAAGGTTTATTGAAGAAAATAAACATTACTTTAAAATAATAAATTTAAAAACAAAAAATTATTTATTTTTTTGGAAATCATTTTGTTTGTAATTAAACATGAAAAAAATATAAAGTAATATTTTAAAATATTTTAGAATATTTATTGTGGAAAATATCAATTTTTCATTGAATATATTTTTTAAAAGATGATTCATTTTGAAAATTATTTTCTTTGAAAAAAAATTGAAAAAATATAAAGGACACATTAGAAATAATTTAATGTATTTCTTGAAAAAATATCATTTATATATTGAAAAATTATTTTTAAAAGATAAAACAATTTGGGAATAATTTTTTTAAATAAAATTCAATGATTATAATGAAAACATTAAAAACCATTTAAAATGTTGCATGATTTAAATATCATTTCCACTTTAAAATATAATTTTTAAATGAAAAAAATTTTGAAAATCCTTTTCATTGAAAATACCCTTTAAATAATAATAAGGAAACATTAAAAATAATTTAAAATTTTTCTTAAGGAAAATATCCATTTTGGATTAAAAAAATTAAAAGGTAAAAAATTTAGAAAACCATTTTCTTTAAAAGTAACCACAAAAACATATAATGTTTTATTAAAATAAAATGATTTTCATAATGGGGGGAATTTAATTCATATTGTACATGTTAAAACAATGGTATATTTCATATTTTTTGTAAAATTCAAACATGTACTGTTTTTGAAAATCACATAAATATTCCTTTTAATTTTTCTATAAAAATTAAAATATTGTTAAAAATTCCTTTATTAAATAATATTAATAGTGTTAAAAAAATTAATATTTTTTTTCAAAAAATTTTATTTTGATGAAAATGTTGTTTTGATCAAATAGATGATTTTCCATTTATAAATTAATTTTTAGATATTAAGTACATAATGATGGGAAAATCAAGGGAAAACATGTATTAAAATGAAATATTTCCAAGAGAAAAAAAAATTAATTAGTTTCTTGAGATATGGATCATAATATTATATCATTGAAAACGTGATCATAAACCATCAGGTTGAATGATGATATTGTAACATAAAATCATAACCAATTTGGTAAAATTGAAATGTATATCTTATGAAAGAATATAACTAAATGAATCATTAAACATTATGAGTTTAAAAAAATTAAAGATGTTAAATTTCAATGGGTATTTTATATACACCTCATACAATAAGATAGTTTTATAGCATAATATTATTTCATAAAGAAAGAAAATTGAGAAAAAAATCTCTTACTGGATCGGTAACTTTTGACACGTAAACCCCATCAAAGAGATATACTAAAATGGAAATATAAATAACAATAATTTTAATTATAATCATCATAAAATTCATTCCTGGTAGTTATATGTACCTCTTAAAATAAACATGTTATGAATATTTAATTTTTATAAATGAAAATAAATGTGAGATGTAAATCCCATACCATATTAATTATCTCTTAAATTGTGTGACCTAAAGAGTAATAAAATCATAATAAATGTTAAATATATTTAAATAGAATAGATTCATTATATAAAATTTAACGGTTCAGTATACATCCCCACACAAATGATATGAGTTTTGAATATTATTATGTCTCTCATAAATAAAAGAGCGACTGGAAATCACTTACCTAAAGTTTTCACTTACTTCATACTAATTAAAAAATTATATATAATAAATTTATGTTTTTTATACCTATTTAAATTAAAATAATTATATATAACAACCAAGATATTATTTAATTATTTCATTTCATTACCAATTTATTAACAATTTCATGTTAAAGTCATGTTTCAGGTAATAAACGTTAATTTTTACTTATATGTATTCATTTCTATTTTTTTCCATATTTTATTGATAAAGGTTACATAACATCTAGAATAATAATAATGAAGTAATAATCATATGTATATATCAATTATACATTTAATACCACTCATGAATGATTGTTTTTATAAATGATGTATTATATGATAATGGAGACGATGGGTTGTAAGTAAGCATGACTAAAATTTCCATTTTCAATTATATTTATGGAATGGTGTAAAGTAATATATTTTCTTCACATAATGATTAAAATATCATAAATCACATATTTTGGCTTCAAAAATATTTATGTATATCATCAATATGGTGTGGTGAGGAAAAGAGAGTCATTCGCTTCGTGAAGGTGGTATTCCACACGTACAAAAATGATGTTATCATCTTTTTATGAGAGGAATGGTAATAATAAAATGATATATTATAATTTAATAATGATAAATATTTCTTTAATAACATTTTTCTGTCATTCATATCACATACATTTATCCTTATTATCTTCCATGTAAAGTGTTAGTGAAAAAAATATCACATCTCTTTATGAGGTGGTAGTCCACCGTACCCACAAGTGACTTTATCATATTTCCAAAAAAAATAAAAGAATGAAGGTGTTTTTTATATAGTAATTTAAAAATTATAATAATATCATAAATATCTTATATAAACTATAAATACATCATTATGACCAACTGTGAGATGTGGTAAATAATAAATGAATGACCTCAATTCGTGAGGCGGTAGTCCACCATACATACGAACAAAATTTTGAAAACCATTTAATGGAAGTGGATACATTTTTAGGTCATGATTTTAGAATAAAAATATAATAATATATATTATACTAGGCTTATTATATCATAACATTATATTTGTAATTGAAGGAGTTGGATGAATAAATAATACAAAAAATATTGTTGATGAATGTTTCCTCTTTATCAGGCATCCTCCTTATATTTTCTCAAAAATCCTTCACTGGATTGTTGTATGTCCAAAATTAAGGATTATATTTTGATAAGAGTAAATTTTTGAAATTATTTTGGATGTTTTTAGGTTGAACCAAAATGTTTTTAATGTGTTTGGAGGATTGGATAAGGGGTTACCTTTTATAAGTGACGTGGGTGCCACTCTTTTAATATTTTTGAATGGATGAATCCCAACCATGTTTTTATCTTGTCACATGGATCAAATAATATACTATTATTGATAATACAAGGTATAGGATTGAAAAATGTCCATAAAATGTTTTTTCAACAAGTTTTTGGGTTATTTCTAACCATTATCATTTTAGTTAAACCCCCTAGTAGTCCCATTTTTACCATAACTGACGTAAATATTTTTTAATGTTTTTATTATTCATTTTAGTCAAATATTTATTTGGAATTATTATAAAAAATAATTTTTTTATTACAAATATTGAATCTATTTCTCTAAATTACATTCACATTTTTTTAAAACTAATTTAAATTTAATCAAAAAATCATGATGAGAAGTAAGGTTTTAAAGTGAAAATATTCAAAATAATAGAATTATTTTTTATCAAAATTGAATATTTAATTGATTCTAATGATATAAATTGGATTTTTTTATTTATTATTGAACTAATTGTCCTTAAAAACAAATTTAATATATAATTTAAAATTACAATAATTTAAACTAAATAGTGTTTTTCAATTTAAATTCAGTATCATTCACTAATCATTAAAAAATACTTTGCCAAAAAAATCCTAAAAATTAAACCTGGGGTAAATTTTATAAGCTGATTTGAAAAAAACAGAATTTTTCGATTAAATTTTATAAAATTTGAAAAAAAATTAAAATAACGGGAAAATTGGGAAAATTTTCTATTTAGAAAAATATAGTTTTCTAGAATAAAATTTGATTAATTCATGAATATTTTCTAGAAAGCACAAAATAATAATATAAAATTGTAACACCCCAACCCCAGAAGCCCAAATTCGATGCATTATTTTAATACATTTGCATGATTACAAGGAATGATGTCTCGAAGGACCGATCGGTTTAATAGTCTTGGAATAGATTACATACATGAATGATACATTACTGTTTATAACATACAACACAACATATATAAATCCTTTATGACTTACATTGTTCCATTAGCTTAACCCTTTATATCAATCACAATACACTTCTTTGAATCCTATAAAAAATGAAACAAAGAAAGGGGTGAGATAAAACTCTCAGTAAGGGTAAGAAATACATCAGAAGATAACATAAATATTAAGCATGGTGAATAATTAAAAACACATGCCTTTACCAATAATAAACATGAATAATTTTATTGTAGGAATATGAGCTAAGTAAATAATGCCATAATAAAACATAATCATGGCTATTCTACTATTCGAATGACCACATTAACCATAAACATTATTTTCATAATGATGGAATGTGTAATACTAGACTTTAATTTCTGTGTCAAGGCCTCGTGCTAAGACCTATGGGCTAACTGTAACCGGACCCAAACCTGGAGAGCCTCTATAACCGGACTCCAACCCGAAGAGCCTCTATAACTGGACTACATCCTGGAGAGCCTCTGTAACCGGACTCCACCCCAGAGAGCCTATGTAAACGGACTCCAACCTGAAGGGTATGCTGTAACAGGACCCCAACCTAGAGGGATTACTTTTACTGGTCCCCAACCCAGAACATACTAGTCCAATATATTCATCAAAAGAAAAGGTTGAAATATCACATAAACAGTCAAATTAAAACTAGCATTCGAAATGTCAATAATTTAACCATAAACCATGAATGGTATTCAAATAGAACATTCATAGTCAAAAGTATCACAAGACATTCAATAAAATATAGATGTTTTGTATCATAATAAATAAAATTCAAATAATCTTAAAATCAATCAAATGATGTTAACATATATGATATCAAAACCTTTTTTTAGAGAAATATCTATTTCTATTTTGAATTCATTTAAGAGTCACATAATTATAAAGAAAACATTTATTTTGAAAATATATTTATAAGATTTTGAGGGAAGCTTCAACGATTTTATAACGGCGATAAATAGACGCACCTGCCATATAAGTTAAAAAAAGATATTTTTACCTCAATTTTTTCAAAAAGGTTCAAAAGGACCTTGTTTGGAAAACGACGGAAAGATTCCTTTATAAACATCTTATAAAAATTAAAAAAGGGTATAAATGACATTAACTCTAAGTCTATAAAATATAAATAATGTTGTGAAATAAATTTTTAAGAAACATAGAAGTGGATGATAAAGAGGTCCTAGTAGAAAATTATATATAAACAACCTCGGATAATGAAGAAATTGTAGAATTAACCCTCACAATGTAATTTTCCTTGGTCTAGAGTAGGTTAACCTCCTATATAATAGTGAAATAATTGATATTAAGTTATTAAAGAATCATATATATTAATATGATATCATATATGATCTTTTAACATTTCCCTGTTAATAATATCTTAGTATTATCGTAATTTCAGGTGTTAACAGATTTATTTTCCTTTATATTAGTTGTTATGTCAGTCCTATTTTTTGTGTATGGGATTTACCTTATTATTATCTATAATTATATCATGTATTTAAAAATTATTTTTAATCATCATATTAAAATTATTCCTTAATGGGTACGATGGGGAATGAATCTCATCGTGTTCATGGAGACGGTAATCCGTACGTACGCTCGAGTGACAATATCATTCATTTGATATTAAAATAATATATAATTGGATGGAATATCATATATACAGAATCATTATCATGTTATATTTATTCTTTACATGAATTACACATCATTATTATACCCATCCAAATAATAATGTATTGAATAACAATTACACCACAACATGGAGACGGTAAGTCGTACGTACGCACGAATGGTCACATGTCATTAAAGGGATGGATAAAATAATGAATCTGGTTGTAAAATATTTATAATAACATCAAATTATTTATAAGATAATGGATTTATTATTTTATTAAGGAAACAATAATGAATTAGGAAGTGGGTGAAGAAAGGTACTTGAAAGAGGTGATGAAATATTTACCTCTTCTTTCGGAATCTTCCTTCTGATTTGATAAAAATAGATCCTTATATTGTCATTATGAGTAAATTAAGTACTCTAGGATGAATGGAGGACAGTTTATAGGATATTTGGGTAGGGGATGGCGGTGCCAAATGTCTTTGAGAGTGTGAATTAGAGAGAAGAGGGAGTTCCCTTTTATAAGAGGGGTAGGAGGCAGCTTAGGAAAAAATTATAATATTATTTTATAATAAATTCATATTTGGTTTATAATGGACCCAAAGTGACTTATTTTGAAGAAAGGGTGGGGATGGTTCGAAATCCTCTCAACTAATATGTTTTCGACAAGTTTAGGATACCAGTATAACCATATCATTTAGATTTAACTTTTACCGTGTCTTCTTGTATTCTTACACTATATGGTTAATAAACAATCTATAAACTGTGAATTGAACCCCAATTGGTTTATTAATGTCATATATATTATTATATAAGTCTTTTCTCATAACCATATATTTTTAGGACCATTATATCAATTTATAATATAATAGTTTTAAAAAAACTATTTTGTGTCAATTTTTACACTATTTGGTATTTGTTTTTTGTTAAAATCATAACAACATTATTACTTAAAAAATAATCTAACCAACCATAGAATGTGTTATTAACCTTTAAAATTAGTTTAATTCATAAAAATCCTCAAATTACATTTATTTGGATGTTTATAATATCAATTATTTTAATATTTTATTAATTAGGTAATTACTGCATCATCATTATGTCATAAATAAATTAACTTATTTATTGTCTAAAAAATATAAATAAAATACCATTATTTAGGAACTATTTTTATCTTTATAATTAATATTTACAGTGAAATATTTATTACGTATAACCCAATATTAAAAATGTTCTTGTTTTTAAACATTAATTTTATCTATTTTAACTCTTCTTTAAATAAAATAATAATAATTGTCCTAATATACTCCAAGTGGACCTAAAGGATCATATTTTATTCATAATGTTTTTTGGTCGAATTAACCTTATAAAATAGAATTATGAAATATTTTATGGTAATAATAATATCATTTTTATCCTTAATTACCCTATTTACTTTTAACAGTGTTAAATAAAAGTAAAAAAGTTACTATTCACAAAAAATTATTTTTATATTATTGAACCACATTTTACATACTGATATCAAACCTTTCTCTCAGATTTTTTAAATTTAACTAACAAAAGTGGTAAAATTATGTTTTATATAAATTAGTAAATGCTCTTAGGAGGTGGGTAAAGGAGGGTGAAAATTTCTATAAAATTTTTATATATCTAAAATTATTATAAATTGACTCCATAAAATTAAATTGAACTTATATAAGTATTATGTGTCTATATTGACCTAAATTAAATTTAAATAAAATAAATAATTATTTAAATAAAAATTTGTTTTTTAAACTATAACTAAGTGTTTTTCACTATTCATCAAAAAATGAATGTTCTTTGAAAAATAACGAAAATTCGCCCAAGGATTATTTTGATATTCCAAATCTAAAAATGAAGTCCATTTTGAACGATAAAATTTATAAAATTTCAAAAAGTGGGTATTACTATTCATAACGTCTAGTGTTCTTTTTATGGTGTGTTAGAACTCAGAGTTGCGTACAACACACGCTATTGTATTATTCAAAGAGAAGCGTACCATGGATGCTTGGGGTGTTACATTCTCCCCTACAATAAATTGTGTCCTCACATTTTTAAATTGTTCTTTAAAAATAAATGGTTGACAATAGAAAATACCTTTGTGGAAAACCCACATTGGAAATTGGGTTAATAAAATTTAGTCTTAATATGAGGGAAAGGGAAATGAAAAAGATACCACCAAATTATGATCTCGATTAGGAGAACATTGGAGGCAACCAGAGACACATAATTGGAGGGAAAACGTAAATATTTATATGGAGTGATTGAGGTCATCAATCACAATATATCATTTAAATATATTGACATAAAAAATCCATTATCATAACTATTTTCAATACCAAAATATGTAAAAAGAATATGTGGTATTTATTTTCTTTTAAAAAAACATATTGGCTTATTAAAGAACCCAAAGATCAAATAAAACTCACAGTGGCTGAAAGGTCGTTGTCACCACATATGTTAAAAAAACATTCCTTTTTTTGTCATTTAGTAAAATGCTTCATAGAAAAAAATTCTCCCTGAAATGAAAAGTCAAAGGGGTTTATACACCGTATAAAAGAAAGTAGTTTAGAAATAAAAGGATGCCTCAATGAAAGAAGATTGAGACGAACTCCCTTAAATAAAATTTAAAAATTAATTTATTCATAGAATAAGAGGGAAATATATATATATATATATATATATTACAAGTATAGTTACATCATTTAACTAATTCATACCACAAACACATCTTTCACTCCAAAATATTTCGAAAAAATATTCTATTTATCATAATCGTATTGGGTTCCAAAAATGATGAATTTATAATTCAGCTATCAGACACTTAAAAAAAGAGATTATATAATCCAGGGACTTCATGTAGTCTAGTGGTATGCGATAAATCCCAATCTCACTATAGTTGTGGGTTCAATTCCTGCAGCTTTGTCCGATACGACGGGTTATCGCCCGACCTGCAGGTTGTCCTTTTTCAAAAATAATCATAAGAAATGTTTTAAACTTAAACAATACTATCCAAAGTTAATCTTAATCCATTCCAACCATTATACCTCTTTCTAGACTCTCTGTAAAAGGTATCTAAATTTCAAAATCAATTATAACATCAGATTCCCCAAACAAAGTAATGTTTCTCTTATTATCACATACTAAAAATATGATTACCTTAGTCATATCAAAACCTAAATGAAAACAACATGTACTGTAGAACAATCCGTATATATATCATATTATTCTTATAACCCGAATATAATCCTTCAGTCCAAAAAAACACAAATACATTAATTATTCCACTTCAAATGTAGTAACAACAGAATATTGGCCTTCATCCCTTGACCATTTCTGAG
Organism: Viscum album; assembly: GCA_963277665.1. NCBI lineage: Eukaryota > Viridiplantae > Streptophyta > Magnoliopsida > Santalales > Viscaceae > Viscum > Viscum album. The sequence continues at coordinate 1,201,117,665 of OY728131.1, forward strand.
GTAAGTTTCTTTGGTTCTTCGGGAATTCATTTTCATAATGCCCTGTTTCCCTACAATTGTAGCATTCAACATTGACAACCTTTTTCTTACCCTTGTAATCACAAGCTTGGTGGACTTTTTCACCACACCTGTAACAAACTCTCATTCCATTGAGGAAATTACCGTGGTGTTTCTTCCTACAATTAGCACATAAACGAAAAATACTTCTTTCCTATATTCACTTTATTATTCTTTCTTTCTTCCATCTTTTTCTTCTTTGGCTTCCCTTCAAAGCCATAGGACTTACACAATTCTTTACTAATCTTGTTAACACATGATATTATTTCTTCAAATGTTGAGAATACATGGGAGACTGTTTCCCTTCTATATGTTGGCTTAATACAATAAATGATATAACCCTTATTACTCATTGGATCATACGTATTGTTGGAGTTCTCATTCCTTCTGCCGGGTGCCATTTCTAAATAATGGTATACACTAAGTCAGTTTATGAATCGCAATTCATAATTCCAAACATGTAAAATACCTAACGTAAATTGAATAGTTAATGTATGTAATCTATAATCATAAAAATGTTTTCATTGAGGAGGTATATAGTCATAAACACTTCATAGTGGTTTTATTGAAAATGATAATTATCCTAATTATAACCCCCAAGAGTGTCGTAACCATGAGTGTAGAAAGGCATGTTGTCTTGCACCAATTCTCATTCTAGTCTAGCTCGAAGTGGTGTTTTCGGGTTTTACCCCTTGGTACATCGGTGTCAGAGCCGCCTTTACCTACTCGTATCCAGACAAGGATGTATTGCTTGGAAAACTCACAAAATCTCAACAGTACCAAAATTAAAAGATGTTATTCTATACAAAACCACAAAGTCTATATTAGGTTAATGTTCTCTAATCAGAGATTATCTAAATCTAGTTTCCAAGGTTATTGCAAAACCTACCTTTGATACCAACTGTAACACCTTGACCCCTGAAGCCCATAGTCAGTGCATTATTTTAATACATTTTCATGATTTCAAGGAATCAAGACCCGAAGGACCGATAATTTTAGAATTCTTGGAAAATAGATTACATACAAGAATGTTACACTACACTTTATAACATACAACACAACATAAATAAACCACTTATGAATTCCATTATTCCCTTAGCTTAACCCTACATATCAATCACAATACACTTCTTGGAATCATGGGGAAAATAAAACATAGAAAGGGGTGAGCTCAAACACTCAGTAAGGGTAAGAAATACAGAAGAAAATAAAATAAATATTAAGCATGGTGGATAATTGAAACCACATGCCTTTACCAATAATAAACATGAAAATTTTATGGCAGAAATATGAGCAGAATAAATAATGCCATAATAAAACATAATCATGGTAATTCTATTAGTCGAATGACCATATGAACCATCAATATTATTTTCATAATGAGAGAATGTATAATACCAGATATTAATTTTTGTGCCAAGGCCTCGTGCTAAGACCTATGGGATAATTGTAACTGGACCCAAACCTGGAGGGCCTCTGTAACCGGACTCCATCCCGAAGAGCCTCTGTAACCGGACTCCAACCCAGAGAGCCTCTGTAACCCGACTCCATCCCAGAGAGCCTCTATAACTAGACTCTAACTCGGAGGGTCTGCTGTAACCAGGCCCCAATCTGGAGGGCTTACTTTTAAGGGTCCCCAACCTGGAACATACTATTCCAATTCATTCATCATAATAAAATATTGAAATATAACATAAACATTAATATTAAAACTATCATACAAAATGTCAATACGTTAACCATAAACCATGAATGGTATATAAGTAGTACATACATAGAGAAACAAATCACAAAGATTTCAATACAATATGGATGTTTTGTATCATAATAAATCATCTTCAAATATGCTTAAAATCTATCAATGGATATTGACATAGATGAAATCAAAACGATTTTGTAGAGAAATTTATCTTTCTATTTTGAAATCATTTTAGTGTCAAATAATTATAAAGAAAGGATTTTTTTAAAAATATTCTTAGAAGAATGTAAGGTAAGCTTCGATGATTTTATAACGGCAGAAAATAGCAGAACCCTCTGTATATGTAAAAAAAATACATTTTTAACTTTATTTTGTCGTGAAGGTTAAAAAGGACCTTTTTTTGAAAACGATGGAAAGATTAATTTATAAAAATATTTTAAAATGTCCAACAAGGGTATAAATTAATTTAACACATAGTCAATAAAATATTAATAATGTTTTGAAAAACATTTTTAAAAAACATATATGTGGATGATAAAGAGGTCCCCGTAGAAAATTATGTATAAAGATCCTCGGATAATGAAAAGATTGTAGAATTAACCCTTACATTGTAATTTTCCTAGGTCGAGGGTAAGTTAACCTCCTTTATAATGGTGAAATAATTATTATAAAATTATAAAATAATCATATACCTTAATATGATATCATATATAATCTTCTAACATTTCTTTGTTAATAATATCTTAGTATTATCGTCTTTTTGGGTGTTAACAGATTCATTTTCCTTTATATTCATTGCTATGTCGGTCATAATTCTTATAGATGGGATGTATCTTACTCATATCCATAATGATATTGTAGAGACCCGAAGCCTGACTTACATGGAGATTACATTAGATTTGTGGAATACATAGTACATAACAAAAACACACACACAAGGATCGTAATAGTTTAGTGTCTTTGGAAACTCTGAATATAATCTTCTAATCCTGGTGAAAGATCTTCAACATCTCCCATAAAGATCTTCCTTTTTTTTATAACTAAAACATTTCTTTATATCCTGGGGAAAAGAAAACATAAAAGTGTGAGCTCAAATTCTCATTAAGGGTAAACAAAAGAAAAAATCAATCACATCATATTCATAAGAACATAACTTTTGGAAATCTTAACCTGCAAAAGAGAGCATAATTTCATAACATGGGATAAATCATAGTAGTGAAATTAAATCCCAATAATCATAACTTAAAACATGAAATTGGTGTAATACATACATAATCATAGAGAATCACTTCTTGTTAGTCAAGACTCATTGACAAGACTATCTTAGTGGACAATGTCCCTTTCTGAACCGAGTCACCCTCGTTTCAGTCCTGTTTCACTGAACCGGTATAACCTACCATTCCAGCCATGTCTATCTCATGAGATATAAAATCTTTACCCAATGCATTGGAGGGAGATATAGGTCCCACCCATCTCATAATGATACCATTCTTATGTGTTCCACAAAATCATAAATCATACATCATTTCATAACCCATGTAATAAAAATGGGATTCTTAAAAAACATGACATCATAAATCAATTCATATAAGATAAAGGAATTCATAAAAATAATTCCATCACAACATAATCAAATCAATGTAATAATAGGGATAAAAACAGAACCCTAAATTATCATAGATGGAAAATAAAATTGATAAAACACTTGAAATGAATTCTTGAGGAAAATATCCTTTCTTCTTCAAAAACACTTTTCCTTTATTAATATGTCATACAATTATAAACTAAAAGAAGTTGATTAAAAATAAACTTGAAAACTTTTAAAGGAAGATTCTTGGAAATAATGTTTTAAAAATCCATTCAGGCCATATAAGATAAATAAAACATTCTTCGTACTTTTGTCGGAAAAGTCAAAAAGTACCTCATACGAAAAACGACAAAAGATTCCTTTCATATCTTTTACTAAAAACTCACCGAAGGGTAAAATTGGATTTAAAAAATTGTAGGTGGATGGAAATAATATTACATATTGAGGAAACATGGATGTGGATGATAAAAGACACCCCAGTAAATACCAAAATATAAACAATCTCGGATAAAAATGAGATTGTGATATTTCCCTTACCTTAAGTCCGATTTGCTTCGTAAGTGTCCGAACCTCCTGTATAATGATTTAAATAATGTCATTAACTTATTACAGAATCATATTGATTGTTATGATATCATATATGGTTCACATATGACTTTATATTACCCGCTCTTTTGTAAATTCCATGTTAAAGAAGTGTTTTGCGTAAAATCGTTTCATTTATCGTAGGTGTTTGGACTTGTTGTTCTTGACATTATTATTACATATATCATGATTTACTTACTTCCAGAATATAAAACATTATTTATATATCATATATATTCAGTATATATATATATTTAATAAATATATAAATGAAATGAAACACACCGTTCATGGAGACGGTAGTCCGTACGTACGCATGAACGATGTTTTCCTTTCCTCATTGTCTTGAATGGAAGTAAGTAGATGACATACATATATACATAAATCAAGTAGACTTATAATGTCATATATTTCATTATTATTGCTTATGTATACTTCATTATTATTCTTAAATGGTTAACATGGAGAATGAATCTCATCGCGTCGTGGAGACGGTATTCCGTATGTACGCACGAGCGATGATATCATTCCCATGGTCGTGGAATTGTGTTGAAGTGTATGTATACTATTTCAGTATCAATATCACTCTATAATAATTATATATAGTTACTTCTTACACCATTATACCCATCCAATTAAGGAGGTGGGGGAAAATAGATGACACCACGGCGTGGAGACGGTATTCCGTACGTACGCACGCGCGGTGATTTCATTTTTCCGTAGGATGGATTGAAGGTTAATTAGAGTTGTTTCATATTTATAATTACATATCAGTATATAAGAAATACAGATTTTATTACTTTATCATGAAACAACTAAAGAATAAGAAGTTTAAGAAGAAATAAATTCAAAAAGATCGGTAATGGATATTACCTCTTTTTGACGCGCCTTTTCTTAACCTCCACTTAATGAACTAAGGATGGTCTTTGAAGAAGACCAAGACCTCTAGGATGATACTAGGGGAGTGGAGAAGATATTTCGGCAGGGTTTGGTGGAGCTTGAATGCTCAAATTGGTGTGAGTAGGAGAGGGAGGAGGTGCCCTTTTATAAGGGAGGAGAGGGGAATCTTAGGAAAATCTCGAAATATTATTTTATATTAAGGTCAAATTCGGTTTATAATGGTTCTAAATGGTCATATTTCGAAGCTAAAGTGGGTATGGATCGAAAACCTCTCATACAATAGGATTTAGACAAGTTTAGGTAATTATTTTAACCTTATAAGTTAGATTTAACTCTAAGTTAAATAATTTAACTTTTACCGTTTCTTTTTGATTTCTTACACTATATGGTTAATAAACTTACTATATCAAGCCAAACGAACCCCAAGTTGTTTATTATTAATATATCTATCCTTATATAAGTCATTTGTCAGAACCTTAGATTTTTAGGAATTAAATAACAATAAATAATATAATATTTGTTTTAAAAACTAATTTATGTCAATTTTGACACAATTTGGTACATGATTTTTATGAAATTTTTAACAGAATGATAAGTTCAAACCAAGATACTTAAATCAACAATAACATGTCATATTAACCTATACAATTAGTTTAAGTCATAAAAAGTCTCAAATTACATTTATTTGGGCATTTATAACATCGATTATGTTAATATTTTCTTAAAAAGGTAATTACTGCATCATCGTTGTGTCATAAATAAATTAAATTATTTAAAGTATAAAAATTACAAATAAAATACCATTATGTAGGAAATCGTTTTATCGTTCTAATGAATATTTATAGTCGAAATTAGATTATGTATAACCCTATATTAAAAATGTTTTAGTAAATAAACATTGATATTAACTCTTTTAACTTTTCATTGAATTAAATAATAATAAATGTCCTAATCTAATCCAAGTGGGCCTAAATGGTCATATTTTATTCCTAAGCTTGTTTTTGGTCGAATTACACTTATCCAATAGAATTTGGACATGTGTTAGGGTAATAATAATATCATTTTTACCCTTAATTACCCTATTTACTTTTAACCATGGTAAATAAAAGTAAATAGTTACTATTCACCAAAAATTATTTTCATCTCATTGAACCACATTTTACTTACTGACATCAATCATGTCTCTCAGATTTTTGAAATTCCATTCACAGAAGCTGTAAAATTAAGTTTTATGAAAAATTCAGTTTTTTTAACTACCACTTATTGGTTTCACTATTAATCAAAAATTGAAAGTTTTCAAAAAAATACAAAAAATTAGTCCTAAGCTATATTTGATATTATGAACTCAAAAATGATTTCTATTTTACCAAATTCAAAACATATCAGTTGCATTAATTAATTTAAAAATTAATTCCCATCGTCAAAACAAAAGGCGTGTTTTTAAGAGATAATAACTATCAAAAGATTGACACTTGTTTATAACTGGTTTAAATGTGAAATTACATCCAATGACCAACATTGTATTGAATTGTAATAATATATTCTAAATATATTTTAAAACCACTCAAATTAAAAATTTATCACTATTAATTATTTCGATTGAAAAAGTTGTTTTTAATTAAAATTTAGTAATTTTCACTATTCATCAAAATATGAAAGTTATCCGAAAATGACCAAAATTTCACCGTAAGCTAAGTTCGATATTTCGAATCTAAAAATGAAGTCCATTTTGAAAAATAAAATTTAAAAAATTTCAAAAAGTTGTTATTACTATTCATAACGGCAAGTTTTAATAATATTTTAATAGCATATCGTTGTTTAGCGAAACATGGTGTTGCGTACAACACACGCTATCGTGGAAGGTCGTGATTGCGTGTAATTCAATCTAGGTCAGAGATGTGTGTTGTGAAAGCTCCTTTTCGTGTAGCGTATAACACAAGACATTAATGAAATTAAAAAGAATATTTTTCATAAAATATTGGGGTGTTACATTCTACCCCCCTCAAAATGAATTTCGCCCTCGAAATTCGTCGAGGTTATAAATGGTTTACTTCTCGGAAGTTTCTTTAATAGAAACCCACAACGTAAAAAGGAATACAAAAACCAATCTTTAAAAACAAAAGTATGAAACATAACAGTTACCCAAATAAACTAATCACTGGGTTTCCACATATGTGAAAATATAGATATGGAAGAAAAATCTAACCATCATGTTCTGATTGAGAGTGGTAGAGAACATGGCTATAGAAAAGCTAGCAATCACAAATCCATAAATTTGTGAAGATCTAAGGTACCATCTGATTAATCAGATATAAGAGCACTAGGACAACATTTTTGGTTATCAATATCATTTCCCTAAAGTTGATGAAATTGGAATTAGAAGAAATACTTTCGTGATTTTGGTATAGTCTCACCGTTTGTCGTTCTTTGGAAAATTTCCACTTCATCTCTTAAAGAAATGATGTTGAATTTTTCATTCATGATGTGTTAGCAGATCATGTGATAGAATGATGGGTCATTCCATCTCTTTCAAACAAAAGGTTAGCAAAAGTTATAAGTCCATCTTATGGTTAATCGTATATGGTTCCAAAAATGAACTTATACTTCATATATCATACCTCTTAATAAAATAAAACTAGTTTATACTAACCAGGGACTTCCTGTAGGCCAGTGGTAGGCGATAAAGGCCAGTCGCACTTCGGTTGTGGGTTTGATTCCCACAGCCTTGTCTGACATGATGGGCTGTCGCTCGTCCTGCAGGTTGTCCTTTTTCTAAAACTATATTACTATAACATCCCATCAATAATATCGAAAAAACTTCTATCCTTAAACAATACTAACTTATGTCCAACATAATCCATTCCAATCTTTAGGCTTATCCATAATACTGTAGTCCACTCTCATAACATAGTGAAAATGATTACCAGAGATTTAATACCATCGTTGATCCCCATAAGATATATCTTGTTTGTCAAATTACAAACATGTGAATACCTTAATCATGTATTCTCTTGAAGAATGAATACCCATTGAACCTTAGTGAAAACATGAATGCAGTTAAAAGTTAACACTTTCCACATACCAAAATCCTCAAAATTCTATATTCTCAAACCATGATATCACTTAGTCCTTATATCAATCATGAGCTCATGAATACTGTTAAACATTTCATTTTCTTCTTTTCTCTTCATTATGCGCATATCATCTTATTTCCAAAAATATCTCAGTCACTTTGAATACCACATTAGACCAATACATAAATATTCCAATACTCCATGATACAACATTATTACATAAACACTTAATCATTCCACCACATCGTTGTCATATTCAACATCGCCAATAGTGATCGCATGTGACTTCCCTTTTTCCTTTGCCTTAAGCGGTTGCTCATGTCGATCATCACTAACCCTTGGATTAGGGCATTTATTAGCATAATTCCCCATTTCCATGCACTTGAAGCATTGAAGTGTTGGTGGTGCGTTCTCTGCAGTATTTTCTTTATTCACATCATTGGAAACTCTTTTTCCATTACTTCGACACTCAGCTGCTCGATGACCTTCTTTTCCACACATAAAACATTTTCTAGTCCCTTTAATACAATATCCACCAAGCTTCTTTCCACACATTGTGCATAAGGAAACATTCATCTTCTTTTCACCATTATTCTGAGATTTCTCCTTGAACTCCATCTTTCGTTTCTTGTCAAACCCATGAGATGGATATGTAACACCAACTTACATTTATACCTTGATAGCACAACGCACAATTTCTTCATAGCTACTGAAGTCTCTTATAGCTAATGACCTTCGAAGACTTGGTTTTAAGCCACTGAAAAATCGATCAACTTCACTTTCAGGTTGGATGATAATTCCAGATGCATACCTTGCAAGTCTTGTAAAATTCTCTTCGTATATACCAACAGATTCATCATCCTTCTGCTTTAGCTCAAGAAACTCATTTTCCATCTTTTTTCTAAGAATACTAGGGAAGTACTTACTGAAAAATATGTTCTTGAACTCGTCCCATTCCATGGACTCAATTTCATCTCTTGGCCTTGTATTCTTGATAAGATTCCACCATTGATCAGCTTCACCTTCCAAACGATATACTACTAAGATGACTTTATCATGTTCAGAACATTGAATAACTGAAAATATCTTTTCAGTGGTACTGGTCCATTGTTCAGCAACAAGTGGATCGGATGTCCAACTGAAAGAAGGTGGACGTTGCCTCATGAAGGACTCAATAGAATATTGTTCCCTTCTCTTCTCATTTGGAAGTCCAGAATGATTCATATCTTGTGTAAGTATAGCAATAAGATTTTTCACTCCATCTCCCATAAAATTTGTTTGTTCAGGAGGACAATCATTGCATTTTCCATTGCATTGATCAACACGGTTCTTTTGGGTTTTAGCCATTGTCTAAAACCCCAAATGAATTTTGTGAGAGGCAAAAATCATGCTAGGGAAAACAACATTATAAAGGGGGGGTATCCTCAATATCTAACTTCTTAGGTTAAATTATATGATTGTTACCGTAGTTCTAGGACTGTATCTTATACGTATACTTATCCTTAGGGACATCCCTAGACATACCTTAGAAATATCTCTAGGGATATCACTAACGCTTTTGAATCCTAGTTTCCAACGGTTGACTAAACCTTTCCTCTGATACCAACTGTAGAGACCCGAAGCGTGACTTACATGGACATTACATTAGATTTTTGGAATACTTAGTACATAACAAAAACACACAAACAAGTATCGTAATAGTTTAGTGTCTTTGGAAACTCGGAATATAATCTTCTAATCCTGGTGAAAGATCTTCAACATCTCCCATAAAGATCATCCTTTTTTTATACCTAAAACCTTTCTTTATATCCCGGGGAAAAGAAAACATAAAAGGGTGAGCTCAAATGCTCAGTAAGGGTAAAGAAAAGAAAAATAAATCACATCATATTCATAAGAACATAACTTTTGGAAATCTTAACCTGCAAAAGAGAGCATAATTTCATAACATGGGACAAATCATAGTAGTGAAATGAAATCCCAATAATCATAACTTAAAACATGAAACTTTGTGGAATACACACATAATCATAGAGAATCATTTCTTATTAGTCAAGACTCATTGCCAAGACTATCTTGGTGGACAATATCCCTTTCTGAACCGAGTCACCCTCGTTTCAGTCCTGTTTCACTGAACTGGTATAACATACCATTCCATCCATGTCTATCTCATGAGATATAAAATCTTTACCCAATGCATTGGAGGGAGATATAGGTCCCACCAATCTCATAATGATACCATTCTTATGTGTGCCACAAAATCATAAGTCATACATCATTTCATAACCCATGTAATAAAAATGGGATTCTTAAACAACATGACATCATAAAAAAATTCATATAAGATAAAGGAATTTATAAAAATAATTCCATCACAACATAATCAAATAAATGTGATAATAGGGATAAAAACAGAACCCTATATTATCTTAGATGGAAAATAATTTTGATAAAACACTTGAAATGAATTCTTGAGGAAAATATCATTTCTTCTTCAAAAACACATTTCCTTTCTTAATATGTCATACAATTATAAACTAAAAGAAGTTGATTAAAAATAAACATGAAAACTTTTAAAGGATGATTCTTGGAAATAATGTTTTAAAAATCCATTCACGACGTATAAGTTAAATAAAACATTCTTCGTACTTTTGTCAGAAAAGTCAAAAAGTACCTCCTACGAAAAACGACAAAAGATTCCTTTCATATATTTTACTAAAAACTCACCGAAGGGTAAAATTGGAATTAAAAAATTGTACGTGGATGGAAATAATATTACATATTGAGGAAACATGGATGTTGATGATAAAATACACCCCAGTAAATACCAAAATATAAACAATCTTGGATAAAAATGAGATTGTGATATTTCCCTTACCTTAAGTCCGATATGCTTCGTAAGTGTCCAAACCTCCTGTATAATGATTTAAATAATTTCAATAACTTATTACAGAATCATATTCATTGTTATGATATCATATATGGTTCACTTATGACTTTATATTACCCATTCTTTTGTAAATTCCATGTTAAAGAAGCGTTTTGGGTAAAATTGTTTCATTTATCGTAGGTGTTTGGACTTGTTGTTCTTGACATTATTATTACTTATATCATGATTTACTTACTTCCAGAATATAAAACATGATTTATATATCATATATATTCAGTATATATATATATTTAATAAATATATAAATGAAATAAAACACACTGTTCATGGAGACGGTAGTCCGTACGTACGCATGAACGTTGTTTTCCTTTCCTCATTGTCTTGAATGGAAGTAAGTAGATGAAATACATATACACATAAATCAAGTAGCCTTATAATGTCATATATTTAATTATTATTGATTATATATACTTTATAATTATTCTTAAATGGTTGACATGGAGAATGAATCTCATCGCATCGTGGAGACGGTATTCCGTACGTACGCACGAGCGATGATATCATTCCCATGGTCGTGGAATTGTGTTGAAGCGTATGTATACTATTTCAGTATAAATATCAATCTATGATAATCATATATAGTTACTCCTTACACCATTATACCCATCCAATTAAGGAGGTGGCGGAAAATAGATTACACCACGGCGTGGAGACGGTATTCCGTACGTACGCACACGCGGTGATTTCCTTTTTCCGTAGGATGGATAGAACGTTAATTAGAGTTGTTTCATATTAATAATAACATATCAGTATATAATAAATACTGATGTTATTACTTTATCATGAAAAAACTAAAGAAGAAGTAGTTGAAAAAGAAAGAAATTGAAAAAGATCGGTAATGGATATTACCTCTTTTTGACACGCCTTTTCTTAACCTCCACTTAAAGAACTAAAGATGGTCTTTGAAGAATAGCAGGACCTCTAGGATGATACTAGGGAAGTGGAGAAGATATTTTGGCAGGTTTTGGCCGAGCTTGAATGCTCAAATTGGTGTGAGGAGGAGAGGGAGGATGTGCCCTTTTATAAGGGAGGAGAGGGGCATCTTAGGAAAATCTCAAAATATAATTTTATATTAAGGTCAAATTCGGTTTATAATGGTTCCAAATGGTCTTATTTCAAAGTTAAAGTGCGGATGGGTCTAAATCCTCTCATCCAATAGGATTTAGACAAGTTTAGGTTATTATTTTAACCTTATCAATTATATTTAACTCTAAGTTAAATAATTTAACTTTTACCGTGTCTTTTTGTTTTCTTACACTATATGGTTAATAAACTTACTATATCAAGCCAAACGAACCCCAAGTTGTTTATTATTAATATATCTATCCTTATCTAAGTTATTTTTTCAAACGTTAGATTTTTAGGAATTAAATAACAATTAATAATATAATATTTGTTTTAAAAACTAATTTATGTCAATTTTGACACTATTTGGTACATGATTTTTATGAAATTTTTAACAGAATGATAAGTTAGAAACAAGTTACGTAAATCAACAATAACATGTCCTATTAACCTATAAAATTAGTTTATGTCATAAAAAGTCTCAAATTACATTTATTTGGGCATTTATAACATCAATTATGTTAATATTTTCTTAAAAAGGTAATTACTGCATCATCGTTGTGTCAAAAATAAATTAAATTATTGAAAGTATAAAAATTAAAAATAAAATACTATTATGTAGGAAATCTTTCTAGCTTTCTAATGAATATTTATAGTCGAAATTATATTATATATAACCTTATATTAAAAATGTTTTTGTAAATAAACTTTGATTTTAACTCTTTTAACTCTTCTTTGAATTAAATAATAATAAATGTCCTAATCTAATCCAAGTGGGGCTAAATGGTCATATTTTATTCCTAAGCTTGTTTTTGGTCGAATTACACTTATCCAATAAAATTTGGACATATTTTAGGGTAATAATAATATCATTTTTACCCTTAATTACCCTATTTACTTTTAACCGTGGTAAATAAAAGTAAAAAGTTACTATTCACCGAAAATTATTTTCATCTCACTGAACCACATTTTACTTACTGACATCAACCGTGTCTCTCGGATTTTTGAAATTTTCACTCACAGAAGCGGTAAAATTATGTTTTATGAAAAATTCAGTTTTTTTAACTACCACTTAGTGGTTTCACTATTCATCAAAAATTAAAAGTTTTCAGAAAAATACCAAAAATTAGGCCTAAGCTATATTTGATATTATGAACTCAAAAATGATTTCTATTTTACAAAATTGAAAACATATCAGTTGCATTAATTAATTTAAAAATTAATTCCCGTCATCAAAACAAAAGGCGTGTTTTTAAGAGATAATAACTATCAAAAGATTGACACTTGTTTATAACTGGTTTAAATGTGAAATTACATCCAATGACCAACATTGTATTGAATTGTAAAAATATATTCTAAATATACTTTAAAACCACTCAAATTAATAATTTATCTCTATTAATTATTTCGATTGAAAAAGTTGTTTTTAATTAAAATTTAGTAATTTTCACTATTCATCAAAATATGAAAGTTATCCAAAAATAACCAAAAATTTCACCCTAAGCTAATTTCGATATTCCGAATCCAAAAATGAAGTCCATTTTGAAAAATAAAATTTACAAAATTTCAAAAATTGGTTATTACTATTCATAACGGCTAGTTTTAATAATATTTTAATAGCATATCGTTGTTTAGCGAAACTTGGTGTTGTGTACAACACATGCTATCGTGGAAGGTCACGATTGCGTGTAATTCAATCTAGGTCAGAGATGTGTGTTGTGAAATCTACTTTTGGTGTAGCGTATAACACAAGACATTAATGAAATTAAAAAGAATATTTTTCATAAAATCTCGGGGTGTTACAGATATAAAGTCTTAAAACATCATTTTTAATCATAAAATGAAATATTTTCTTCAATTGATATGAAGGGTAATGAATCTCATCATGTTCATGGAGACGGTAATCCGTACGTACGCATGAGCGACAATATCATTCTTTTGATATTAAACTAATATATAATTGAATGCTATATCATATATAAAGAATCATTATCATGTTACATTTATTATTTACATGAATTACACATCATTATTATACCCATCCAAATAATAATTTATTGAATAACAATTACACCACGATGTGGAGACGGTATGCTGTAGGTACGCACGTATGGTGACATGTCATTCAAGGGATGGATAGAATAATGAATTTGTTTGTACCATATTTATAATAACATCACTGTATATAGAAGATACTAGAGTTATTATTTTATATTGTAAACCACAAATAAATAAATTTCTTAATGTCATATATATTATTATATTTGTCTTTTGGCCGAAGCTTGGATTTTTAGGTCCATTATATCAATTAATAATATAATATTTGTTTTAACAACTATTTTATGTCAATTCTACACTATTTGGTATTTGTTTTTTGTTAAAATCGTAACATCATTATTACTTCAATCAAAATTCATATAACCAACCCTAACATGTCATATTAACCTATAAAATTAGTGGAATTCCTAAAAAGTCTCAAATTACATTTATTTGGATATTTGTAATAAAAATTATTTTTATATTCAATTAATTAGGTAATTACTGCATCATCATTATTTCATAAATAAATTAAATTATTTAATGTCTAAAAAATATAAAACAAATACCATTATGTAGGAAATCATTTTATCTTTCTAATGAATATTTATAGTCTAATTTATCTTATGTATAACCCTATATTGAAAATGTTCTTGTTATTAAACTTCGATTTTAACTATTTTAACTCTTCTTTAAATAAAATACTAATAAATTTCCTAGTCTAATCCAATTGGACCAAAAGGATCATATTTTTTCCTAAGGTTTTTTTGGTCGAATTACTCTTATCTAATAGAATTAAGACATGTGTTACGGTAATAATATTATTATTTTTAACCTTAATTACCATATTTACTTTTAACCATGGTAAATTAAAGTAAAAAATTACAATTCACCAAAAATTATTTTCATCTTGTTGAACGACATTTTACTTACTGATATTAACCGTGTGTCTTGGATTATTGAAATTAAACTCACAGAAATAGTAAAATTAAGTTTTATATAAATTTGCAAATTCTCCTAGGAGGTGGGTAAAGGACAGAGAAAAGTTCTATAAAATTTTAATATATCAAAAATTATTATAAATTGACTCCAATGAATTAAATTAAACTTATATTGGTATTATATATTTATTTTTACCCATAATAAATTTAAATAAAATAAATATTTATTTAAATAAAAATTTGTTTTTTAAACAATAACTCATTGTTTTTCACTATTCATTAAAATTGAATGTTTTCAAAAAAATACCAAAAATTAACCCTAGGATAATTTCAATATTCTAAATCCAAAAATGAAGTCCATTTTGAAAGATAAAATTTATAAAATTTTAATAAGTGGTTATTACTATTCTTAACGGCTAGTTTTCTTTTTGTGGTGTTCTAGAACTCAGAGTTGCGTACAACACACGCTATTGTAAAATTCAAAGAGAAATGTATCATGGATGCTTGGGGTGTTACAAAATTTTTTTATTGAATATGAAATATAATTTTTTTTAAAAAATAATCATGAAAAGTGACTTTTTTCAATTGAGGAAAAACATGTTTTCACTGTAAAAAATAGTTTTTTAGAAAATGATTTCATTTATCTTAAAAAATAATTTTTTTTTATAATTAATTATTCAGCAATGAATTAATATTAATTATATTTTAAAAAAATATATATTTAAATACAATTAATACCTTACTACTCCAATGGATAAGTCATAACATTCATAATAATATTTAAAAAAATTGGCACATTTGGTTTAAACTCAATGTTGTGTGTAATGCAAACTAAAAATAGTATTGCGTGTAACACAATCATTTACTTTTTTTTGTAACGTAAGTGTAATGTGGTGTATCATGAATTGAAATCCATAAATGGTGTTTTTTGCAACAGAATCGAGACGTTGTGGAGCATGTAATGAAATCTAAACATACTGGTGTGTGGAGTGAAAAATATTAAAAAGATTACATTATTTTATTAAAATTATTTCAAAAAATCCCAATGTGTTAAATTATCCTTAAAAAAGGATAGTATAAATGTAATTTTTATAAATTTGAATACAATTTTAATTTTTTCTTACATGACTTTGAGAGTATGTGAAATCAATATTTACCTTTAGTGAAATTTAAATATATTAATATCTTTCGTTTAACCATTCAAATGTCTATGTTTGTCGAATTATATAGGAAAAAATGATATATATGAAATTTTTGGGATGAATTTGTTGAAAGGAATATTTTTGTCCCAAAACTATTTAAAGATACAATGGAGAATATGAGAACTTTTTAGAGTCATTTTGAGGAAACTCAAAGAATTCAAAAGTGTTATGCTGATAACTGAATTAATAATTAAGAATTTGAATTGAGAGATCATGTTTTCTTTATGGTATCTCCAAGGAATTGTTTTATAAGGTGTCTAATTATATTGAAAAAAGGTCATTTGTAAATTGGTACCTTTTAAATTATAAAAAAGAATCATAAATTTAGCTTAACATTTGGAAATGCGACAAAGCCTCTCTGAAGTTCATGATGGTTTTTATATATCATTTTTAAAAAAATAAATACTGGACCCATATATTTTTCACTCATATGAGGTAAAAAAATTGTATCATAATTTATATTACTATGAATATATTATCTTGTTTTTTGACTACAGATAACATGTGTTGCTTAATCAGACGACTCATTTGGTGACAGTAAATTGGATAAATCTTAAATAGAAGGGGAAAAGTGGTAAACTATGTTATTTATGATGAAAAAATTCCAAAATTTGTTCATGAGGTGACACTATGGAAATTTTAGGATTTATATTTTAATGCTGGGATAATTGAACACCTTACATTCAATTAAAGTAAGTAAACATTCTTTTCTAATGAAACAATAATATATTGCAAAAATCTTTATTCAAAATGATGTTAAATCCTAAATTTAGAAATGTTATAAATTAAATTTGATGAAATTAATTTGTTTTTTTAAATAACTATTTCAAAATTATCTTAGGATAAATTTTTTATATTTTACATAGAAATTTGTTTTTTCTGTGAATAGTGAAAATGCCTATTTTTCAAAATAATGTCACTTTTATGACATTTGTTTTATGTAATCCAGAAATAATAAATTAAAAACCCATTTTATCATTCATATATGTGTTTTTAGAGTTACATAATTTATTTGGAACAATTATTATAAATTTGGGAACCCATTATTGGATTTTTTGAACATAAGAATGATTATATTCAAATTTAAAACGTTTTTTTTTGTGTTTTTTCATTTAATGATATGGTTGGAAGGCTTCATTCTATATTATATTTTTCAATAAGTTTAAAAAAAATCATTTTATATTAAATAACTATAAAATCATGTAAAAAACTATTTTACTTTATTTTAATGTAGAATTAATTTTATGCTTAAATTAAAACATTCCAAAAAAATTTTGTCATGAAATTTGTGTTCCAATAATAAAAGTAACTTCTGCAACATATTGAAGTTGAATAATGAAAAATTGATTTAAAATAATTGATAAATATACATAAAAAATTAATATACAAACAAAAGTTTGTTAAAAAATAATTTAATGAATTTGGATTCAATATATATGTGGACCTAATATATACGACTATATAAGGACCAGAGGTAAGGTATTTCTATTACAGTATATTTATTTTACATTATTTTTTGTGTTCATGTTTCCTTTGAGAAAATTTTATGATCTTATTATTTTAATCCTCATATATTTAATTTTCATTTAGTAATATTGGGGTTACATATTTTTCTTCTATTTCTTCTCATGTTGGATCATAAATAAATAGGTAAGTTACATGTAAATGAATAACATTTAAAATTTATATTCTAAATATTTCATTCCGACTCTTTCCTTGCATGTCTATATTTTTATAAAACATTTCAATAATTTTATTATTCTGTAAATATTTATTGAATTAATTTAATTATCTTTTTGTACTTTCTATTAAAATAATTAAAAATAATCTTCTTGTTATTCAATGAACAATATACTTTTTTAACAAAATAGTTAATGAACCATCTTTCTAACCTACACTGTATGAATGGATTTTTAACCTCTTGACTACCCTTTTCATGTTATCATCCTTTACAATTTTTGATGGATAATTTAAAAAAAAAATATTTCTCATTATTTTTGGATATTTTTATAAAATAATATTTAAATAACGGGTATTGTTTTGTTAGTAAAATGAAAATAATTTTAAAATGTTATTTATAAATCAATTCTTACATGATGTTATGGGGAAGTGATATTCTTCTATAAAGGATTGGTTTTTGTAAAAACCTATATTCGAGAGAAATTAATGATATTATTTTATGGATAATGGATTATAAATTATTTTCATATCTTTCACTTTCTAAGGATCATGTTCTCTATCAAAAATTATTATTCAGTTGATAGTATTTTTATCCATAATGTTCGTATTTTTATTATCGTGGTTGAATTTTGAATCATTTATATTACCATAATGCTGTTTAAACTGTATAAATTTATAAAAATTGTATTAGTTTAGTAAATATTATTAATTATTTAATGTCATTTAATTAATAAAATTAATTTTATATATTCTTGATTCAAAATTAATAATTGTTGAATAATAATCCATTTTTATAATATATTTTTTAGATTATTCAAAACATGAGTAATTCATAGTATGTGAATATGATGGGTGGGACAAGGTCATATATATCCCCCAAATTTATCAATTGTTTTAATGAGACAAAACATCTACCAATTCATATTAGATGGATATTTGGTTTACACATGGCCATTTACTATGAATGAGTTCTTGGTTGAGAGGATTCTATGGCATGCTTCATGATGTATCTTTATAGAGGCCAAGATCATGAATTTATATAATTATACATTTCTTTAGTAAATAATTAATTTTTTATTATTGATGTGTTATATATGTTAATAGGACCCACTTATTTTCATTTAACAAAATTTGTTTGTTGAATTTTTTCTATTGCGATTATTAACTCTACCATATTAATTATATCTTCTTTAATCAAGCTAGCATTCATTGTACTTAATCATTTCTGAGAATAAAATCTATGCCCTTATTTTTATCCTTTACCCAATAATTGAATAAGGTTATTATGATTTATTTGAGGGATTCAATTGTAACACCAACATATTTTTTTTAAAATCAATTAAATTTAATCTTTTTGGTATTTTACATTAAACACAACACTGACATTTATCAAAAGTTGCATACTATAATTTTTATTATTTAACATGATAACTATCACCTTTTTGTTGTAATTCTGGGTATGAATAAGATTAATTAAATTATTCAATTATATAGTTTAATAATTTATATATATTGTATTTTTTTGACAGATTAATTAGAAATGAAAATGGAAACTATTTGGAAGAAAATTAATTAATTTAAAAAAACTAATTTTATGAACAAAAACACATCATACATTAATAAATTAAATAAATCTCTTTGTATGAATTATTTAAAAAAATATTATTTATTTATTCCAATTTTTAAAATTCTACTTTTGTGTTTTAACTAAAAGAGATAATAAACCAATTTTAAAATGAAAAACTGTATTTTCCTAAAATATTGTTTCAATAAGTTTTACAGATATATTTCAAAAAATAAAAACAAAATAGAAATTTAATAGCCAAAATAGAATTTATTTTATAACTATTACATCAAAATTATCTTATGGTGAATTGTTTGGAATTTTATGCGACCATAAATTTTTTTAATGAGTGGGAAAATACTAGTTTTTACCACGAATTTCCTATTTTAAGAATTTTATGTCCTAAAAATTATTTTCATATTGTTTTATAGTAAAATTAGATCAATTTTAAATCTATGAATCCAATTTGGGTCATTTTAATCAATTTAATATTGAATTATTATATAAAAAATCTTTTAAAATTTTAGAAATTTTCTCATGGGAAAACAGTTTCTCCTCGCAGTTATGGGATAGATTTTTAGTTAAATTTTAAAAATTATTGGAATGTAATTGTGAAAAATTGATTCCCCTTTTTTGACCATCAAAATTTATGATATCTAACACGGTAAAATTTATTGTTTTTATAATTAATACTAAAAATGGAAAAAATTATTTATCGTAGTTAAGTTAAACGTGGGTTTACTGGGGGTTGAACTACAAAGATAAGGGTTAAAATGACACAAAATTTATCTAACACCCATTTTTAGGCTATATATAGACATTATATCATCTAGGATGAATAATGGACTATTTTTTATCCATTTTCCATGTGTTAAACTTCGATACACTTTTTTCTTTTCACTAATTACAAGTATGTGACTCACCTCACTTATAAAAGGACACGAACTCTCCACTCTTATCCACACGTACAAAAACCATTTTTTCAACAAATTAATACCAAAATAACATCCTTAATTTCCACATCTCATCATAGAATCGTTATTTGGGTCAGAAATCTGTCCAAGAAATCCATTTGGTGCAAACCAACAAAAGTTGTCTGAAAAAGAGATAACATCCCAAAAAAAGAATTTTTTGTTATTTCTTCCTCTGAAAAAATATATTATTATTAAACAAGACTGATATAATTACATATTTATATAAAATAAAATTAGATTTTATTATGTTAATTTAATAACCTAAATATCTCTCCGCTTCCATAAAATGGGTAGGAAATCAACATTTTTGAATAATGTGTTCTACCGCCTTGCTAACCACTATTATTCAATTTTTTCAATAAAAAATCTCATGGTTTGATATATTTATTTATTAAATGTTTATATATTACATTTATGTTGTTTTTATACTTATTTATTTATAATATCATGAATTATTTCTTATATTAAATTCTTTGGGAATTTGATAACGTTTCTCGTGTGAACGACTGACTACCATTTTGCAAAGTAATGTGATTCATTCAATAATTACATGAAAGATAAAAAAGATGATTTTAATAAAGAATTTACAAATATATGATATGAAAATTATTCTACACTGGTAATATATTATTTACCTTCATTTCCTTAAATCATATGACCAAATGTAAACAATAGTGAAGAATATATAAGGCATATCGTATCCACAAATGGTGTATTTAATTTTCTATTTCTAACATTTATGAAAAAATATAAATAAATATATATTGAAAATATTTGATATTTATATCGTGGTTAAAATTCAAAATATTATGGGAACATGATAAAATTATGAGGTCAATAAAATAACCTATCAAAACATATAGGAAAAAAAGTAGTTATTACCCGAAATGCGATTTTCACAAGGAATTTTTGATACATAACAAAGAAAATGTCATAATTAAATAATATATGATATAGTTTTTAAATTTAATATATTTATAATAAATTTATTTATTATATAAGAGTTTCAAATTTATGCTAATAAAATTGAGACTCAATGTAATGGATTTTTCTTCTCAATTTTATTTTTTCTAAGACATCTTCCATATTCACCTTTTATTTAATTTATGTTGTGTATATAAAATCAATGAATTCTTTATGATGATTATATTAAATAAAAATTTATTAAATTTTTTATTTTTGGATCTCCCATTCATGGGGTTTATAGAATAAAAGATTCAAAATTCTTAAGGGCTTTACAAGACAATCTCACTGTTTATCGAGATTGTTTGTTTTTATACTTCTGATGATGAAATATTATGATACATATCTCAAGAAACTCATGAATATTTTTCGATATATTTAGGATATTATAATTCATGGTTTCCATTCATTTCTTTCTCTTAATGTACTCAATATTTCATAATAATTGTTTTACGAAAAAATATATTTATTTGTCTCTTCATAAAAAATCCATTTCTCTCGAAACTATGTTCTCTAAAACAATTTTCAAAAATGATTTCAACGTTATTTAAATTATTTATAAGGAATGGTTTTTCCCATTGTAAAATTTTGACAAAAATAATTAAAAGAAATATTCATGTCATTTTCATAATAATACCAATTTTTATTTTAAAAGAAATGTGAATGAAATGATTGTTTTATCTTGTACATCATGAAGATAATTTCTCTTCCTAAAGCCATTATTTGATTAAATAAATACCTTATATTTTTTAAAATTTTATTTTCAAATAAAATTTTCTCCAAATTTTTTGTTTTAAAATTTCTTTTTATTAATATATTTTCAAGGAAAATTTATTTTTCTCAATAAATTTTCCATGTATCATTTCATAATAATTTTCCATATAAGGTGAAATCCTTTGACATTACTTTTTCAAAATTGGGGATATGATTAATGTATAATAAAATTATTACTTCTCTAAATTGTTTATCTTTAAAATGAAAATATGTTAATGAAATATGTTTCAATTCCATTGGTTATACAATAATGACATGACTATGAAACCCGCTTTCTTCCTTGGGGTATTCATTAATGAAATTATAAAATGATTATGAGGACTATTTCTTTTCAATAAGTTATGTTATGATGAAATGTTTATAAAACTCATTTAATTTCATGGTTTCTAATACGATAAACATTTTATAATCTTTTGGATCACATATGTGTGATTTTTATTATGTGATTGGTGGGGCCTATGTCTCCCTTCAAGGCATTGGGTAAATAATTATATCACATTATATGAAAAAGGGAAACAAATTAAGGTTCTCTATACCCTATAAGAAATAGGTATATCCTAATCTACAGTGGGAAATAGTTGCCTCCTGACCCACTATAGAAATATGTGATGAGTTTGGATCCACTATGTTTATGGTATAGGTAGTTAACCATGAAATATGAAATGGTTTTTTATATTTATGATGGCTATATAGTTTTATGGAATTAGCTTAAAGTTCATGATTGATTTCGGATTAATTCTCTCCCTTTTGGGGAATATTTTTAAAATAATAATGTTTTATTCCATGAATCATGATTTTGATCTATGAAATGTTGGGTATGTACTTCATATGTTTTTTTCATGATAATATACACTCATTATTCTATTATATTTTAATATTATCATAGATTTATATATCTAATGTTTACTATAACTGATAATCTGAGCTCGCCCATTCTGGTTTTCCTTCCCCAGGTTATGAAGAATGTTTTTGGTGGGGTATGGATAATAAGAGAACTATGTGTAAATTTATTTTTGGAATATTTTTAATATCATTCATCAAATTAGATGATTGTGTTTCTAGTCTCTAAATACACTAAAATATTATGATCCCTGGGCATGTACTTTTGAAATATAATTATCATTAATATAAAAGATTTAATTTGTTTTTAGAAGTTTGGGTCACTTGATTTGGTATCAATAGATAGGTTTAGTTAACCTTTGGAAATTTATATTATAAAACATTGGTGATATCCCTATGGATATTTATAAGGATATTTATTACGACATTTGTAAGGATAATTAGGGGGAAAAGTCAAAGTATAGGAAATTATCATGTAATTCTGGTAAAGCATAAAGTGGGTGGTTTTGAAGAAAATACATCCATGTATGGAAATTAATAGTGGATTTGAATCTGTGATAGAGATAACTAGTGTTAATAAACCCGAAATGGGTACATTAAGTTGGACTTGATCATCACCTGGTGTAAAAAAATGGCCTTCGTTGCACACCTAATTTGATACTGTTGGGGGATTTTTTTTAAAAATATAACAAATCCTTACAAACAATCATAGTGGATTTGAATAATGAATATGAATGACCTAGTTTAAGCCTAATTTGTAATATATTTTAAAGAATATTTCATGAATTATATGTCCAATAAATTATGTTTCATTATTATTTGGTTTCCTACTATGAGTTTTGTTATTCAGTCAATTTTATTTGTTAGAAAATGGTAGAAACCTGAATGAACTAGTTTTGTTTTGATTGTGATAGAATTGTTTTTGATGGAAAACCAATTGGGATGATAAATTTAGTGAGATATATTATTATTAAACCTAATAAGTTATCATGATATATGATTTATGTCTTCCACCTTAACCAACTCTCTGAATCAACTAACTTGATAATGATAGATTTTGTTTAGTGTTCTGGTTGTGGATACTAGGGAGGAAAGAATATTCGATTTCCTATATATAAATAATGTGGGAAGAATCACCCTATAGAATATCTCAATGGAATGAGAAGATGTTTTGAATATGGAAAATAAGGACACATTGCTAGTAATTTCAAATGAAAAAATGAAAATTTTAGTTAACACAACAAATGAGAATATCACTCTCTATATGATTTCAATGATGGTTTAATGCTTTAAATCTAAAAATAACGATCATTGTGCAAATTGATGTCTTATTGGGTAAGAACATGAAGAGAATCTACAATGTGGTATGAGTAATTATGCTATTTCTAATGATGGAGAGACTACAAATGAAATATGAATGGAAATATGTGTCAAGGTATAAGACCAAAATCCAAGATAATTATGTATTAAAAAATTGGAATTAATGACGTGTTAATGCATAGGGATTTGATGAATTATATTTTTATCAGTGATATTTTAGTTATTATAATCATGAAAGATTAATGGTGTTTAACATTGGGTTTTCAAAAATGATTTAACATAATATGTTCAGTTGTAGTAATTTCATTGAAAATTTATTTATTGTAAAGGTGATATTTTATAAAATAACACATTATTAAGGGAAGAAAACCATTAATATAATTTCGATTTTGCACTAACGATGTTGGGAAAAAGAGACAATGGATGTGAATAATGTAAATTGGATAGTGTTTATTACATATAAAATGATAAAAAATTTGATGAAAAAGTTTTTCATGTTATCTTTGATAGAGTTTAAAACATTTTTTTAATTTAAAAAATCTATATAATAATCTGTGATTTTATTTAAGGACTTATTAAAGTGTTAATTTTTAAATAAGGTATTATTTATAATGGTATTTCGTTAATTCAGGATATTAAAATGTTTCTTGAGAATATATGATAGTTGTAATCACATACCTACTATTTGAAATTAAGAGATACATAATGTTGTTTGGAGGATTAATGATAAGTTTAGTATGTAATTTAGTGAAATTATTTCAAACAAATGGAATTCAATTTTGGAAAGACATGGAGGATTTTTATGGTTAACTATTCATAGAATGGAATAAGATGAACATTGGATATTATTGGATAACATGAACTATAATTTTTTTGATAACTTATAAAAATAAAATGAATGGATTATCAATATTTTATATATCTTATTATCTATTATTTATTTAAGCCTATAAAATTCATTTCTCATAGAAAATAAGTGAAGTGGAAATTGGTCAAGGCCCAGCCAAAGGATGAGAGTGTATGTATAATACAAAATGAAATTAATTTATTATATCCTCTCATTAAAAATATTCAACATTATGAGATGGATCATTAAATGAAATGTTAAACTTTTACCTTGATTTCTAATGAATGAATTATATTCTCAATGATCATAGATTTTTGTTATTGTGGTTGTTAACATTATCCACACAATGTTCTCAACCCCTCTCCATTAGTATTAAGGTGTTAGTTTTTTTTCTATGTCCATGTTTTCACTTCTCACCTTTTTTATCCAATTTAGAAACCCATTATGTGTTATCCCATATGACATTTGAACATCCCTTTCTCTCATTTCAAGATAATGTTTTGTTAACCCATTTTACTATACGATTTTACATAAAGGTATTCTATAATGATAAATCCATGATTAGAGAGGAAATTTTGAATTGAAAAAGATAAGATATATTAAAATGGGAAATAATGTAGCACCTCAAATTTTTTTATTTTCATCCCAATAAATTTGATCATTTAGATATTTTATGTTACATGATATATCGAGATTAAACAAAAGATAACATATTATTAAAATAATATTATTTAATATCATAGTTATCAACTAGGCATTGGAATATAGGGTACGAATAGGATTGAATAAATTATTAAAATTTATTGTTAATAAATTTATACATAATTAATTTTTTATTGAACAATTAATTAAAAGTGATAATAAAAACAATTTGAAAATAATAGAAATATTTCTTTGAGAAACTATTTGAATGCTCAAAAAAGTGTTTACCTTAATAAATTAAAAATATAATTTTGAGTGAAATATTTTAATGAAATTTATATGTTATATACTAAATACAATTTTTAACATTCATATACTTTGATTTCTACATAAGAGTATGACTAAAACCAATGTTATGCCTAAAAGTGTATTTTTCTAAAAAATATCATTATGGCAATTTGTAATCATATTTTAAAACAAATTTTTGAACATTTAAGAACATAAATTTCAAAAATACAACTTTCATCATTTATATCATCATTTTAAAATAATATTTTTGTTATTTTTTGACAATTTTCAAAGAAGAGAATGTTTTTGATGAATTCTAATAAAATATTAGTTTTTATTATGAGTTTCCATTTCGTTCAAATAATTTAAAAAATTAAAAAAATTAATATTATTTTAAAAGTAAAATCTTTTAAATTATATATCCTATAATCCAGTTTAGGTCATTGGAATCAATTTAATACTGAATATTTTTATAAAAAATATTTAATGTTTTTGATCATTTTCTCTTTGTAAAACTGCTTTCTAATCATGACTAGAGGATTAATTTCAAATTAAAATTTACCTGTTATATAAACAGAATTTAAAAAATTTATTCCATATTTTAAATCATAAAAAAATTAAATAATAAGTTAAACTTAAATTTTTAACATAATTATTTGCAATAATAGTAAAAATTATTTACCTTAGTTAAGGTTAAAAGTGGTTAGTCTATGGGTTAATTTATAAATGAGGGGTTTAAAATTATCAAAATTCAAATCCAAAATCCCATTTGATGGAAATATATTAAATTTATCTTTTATAGGTTCTATAATTTCCAATTTCGGAGGCTTTCCAAATGCGATAAATATGGATTCACATTTTTCATTTCAAAAATTACATGTTTTCCACTCACCTCACATATAAAACACCTTCCATGTCCTCTAATATTCGCAATTCTAAAACATATTATATTAGAAAATAAATATTAAAAAAACATAATTACTTATATAAAATAATCTTATAATTATTTAAGGTTCATAAATTTAACCAATGAATTATCCTGGAGAAATTCAAAAAATGTTTTCCAAAAAAGTAGAAACCTCTCTAATCTAGAATTTTATTTTTTTTCTTCCTCCACCTCATATAATTATTATTAAACCACGATTATATAATAAAATAATCCTCTTAAATATAATTATATTTTATTACCTTAATTTAATAACCAAAATATTTATCCTCCTCCCTCAAATGGGTTATAAAATTACAATTCGTCTGTACTATGTGCTACCACCTCACGAACCGATGTTATTCATTTTTCTATTACCAACACTCACATATATATATATATATAATTATAGATTGAATATTTATTTTTTAAATTTTATATATTATAATCAATTTTAATTTATTATATAACATATACCTTTTAACTTTTTCATTCTATGGAAATATGATAACATCTCTTGTGTGTACCACAGACTACCACCTTGTGAAGAAATATGATTCATTCATGATTTACATGGAAGGTA
Organism: Viscum album; assembly: GCA_963277665.1. Taxonomy (NCBI): domain Eukaryota; kingdom Viridiplantae; phylum Streptophyta; class Magnoliopsida; order Santalales; family Viscaceae; genus Viscum; species Viscum album. The sequence continues at coordinate 1,201,145,160 of OY728131.1, forward strand.
ATAAGGGTAGATCTAGTGAAAATATTTTTTATATATCACATAAATTTTTTCCCTAAATGTAATTATATTATAATCCATTATTTCTTTCAATATTTGGAGAAAATTTAAATATCTTTCATGCATTCATACTGAATATCATTTTAATGAATGGTGTGTTTCATTTTTTATTTCCAAAGTTTTGTAAAAAAATATAAATGAATATATTTTTAACATATATTATATTTCTATGATGGTTAAAATGAAGGAGGATACTGAACCATTTCCAATTTAATAATACCAATAAATTATCAAAAAAACACACAAGAAAAACAAATATGATATTACCCAAAATGTGATTTTAACCCTAAATAATTGTTAAATAGGGATAATATGTCAAAATTAAATAATATATGGTATTATAAATATGATTATTGTTTTTTAAAAGAGTTATAATATAATTATATTTATTTTATAGTATTATAAAATGTATATAGTTGAAATCAATACTTAAGGTAATAGATTTTCATCAAACATTTATTTTTTGTGAGACACATGTCATATAGACCATGAGATTATTTTATGTAACGTATATAATTCCCATGAATTTATTTTAAAATGATTCTCATAAAAAATATTTTGATTTACATAAACATTTTATAAACTATATTTCTGGGGTTTTATAGAATAAATGTTACTAAAGTTGTAAGGGTTTTATGATATAATCTCATTATTAAACATTATTGTTTATGTTTTTAGTTTTTATGTTGAAATATTATGATCCATATCTCAAGAAACTCATTAAATGATTTATCTTCAGTTATTTCCTGAGAATAAATGGTTTCCCATAATTTTACTATCATTCTATACTCAAGATACCAAAATAATGTTTTTTAAAAAATTGTATTTATTTATCTCTTTGGTTGAAAATACATTTTTACCATTCCAGGATTTATAAGTATGTTTTAAAAAATGTTTTGAAAATTATTAAAATGATTTATTATTGAAATTATTAACCATTTTTTTCTTGTAGAAAATAATTAAAGTGAATCAGTTTTCATTTTTCAAAAAATATCCACTATTATTTTATCGAAAATATTAAGGGAATATATATTTTAACATGTTTGAAATGAATGTAACTTCTTTCGATCATGACCAATATTTTTTTTGAAGATTCCTTTATATGTTTTCAAGTTTTATTTTCAATGAAATGGAACATCTAAATTTTCTGTGGTTTAAAATGTATTTTTCAAATCCAAAATGATATTTTTTTCCCATGAATTTTTTTAATGACTTTAAAAACATAATTCATATGTTTCAATGTTTATTTTCAAAGAAAAATATTATAATAATATTTGTTGGATTTTTAGTTTTAAAATTTTATTTCAATGCAATTTTATCATCCTCAAGAAATGTTCCATGTGTATCTTCCAACCACTTTCCATCTAATATGACATCCTTTGATGCTACTTTTACTTTTCTGGGGATTTGATATTGGGATACAATTTTTATTATTGAACTAAATGGTTAATATTTATAAAGAAAATATTTTAATGAAACATGTTTCTATTCTAGGTGTTATACGATAATAAAATTAATATGAAAGTTAGGTATTTTTCCATATGATATTATTTGATGAAATGATGAAATGAATCTAAAACCTGTTTATTTTCATCTAGTTATGTTATGATGTAGTGTTAATGAAAAATATTTTATTTCAGGTGTTCTTATATAATGAATATTTCATGGTATTTTTGAAGACATATGTATACTTTTCATTATTTGTTGGGTATGACCTATATCTTCATCCAATACATTAGATAAAGATTTATATCTCATAAGATAAAAATAGAAAATGTGTCGATGGGATTGAACCACTCTAGGAAACACTTGAGTTGTGATCCACTCTAGGAAAAAGGTTAATCAAGATCAATAATGTGAAATAGGATATGATGAATTATCCACTATATATATTATATGGGTATTTAGCCTTTACATAGGAAATTATTTTCAATATTTATGATGATGTCACACTTTTTTAACATGATTTTATAGTTCATTATTGATTTATGATGATGTATCATTCTTATGAGATATGTTTTCAAAATTTAAAATGTTTCATTCTATGACCCATGTATATGATCTATGATAGATTGGGTATGAACTGCATAGTTATGTTTTTGATCTAATGCTCTTATTATTGTATTATTCATTCATATGATCATATATTTATATAACATGTGTTTACCCATAAATTTTTTTGAGATCACATGTTATAGGTTTCCTTTCCTAAGATACGAATAATGGTTTATTTAGGGTATGAAAAATATGATTACTATGGGATAAGATCCTTGGGGGAGATGTTGATGATATTTCATGAAATGATATGATTGATTTTATTGTATCAAAATACACTAATGTATTATTAACCTAAAGCATTTATTCGTATATTGTAATTTATATTCATAAATAATATATAATATCTATGTTTGATAATTTTCGTTCACCCCAAACAATAATGTTTCTTAAACCGTGTTTTCATATTTCCTGTATAATATGGGAATAATTTATGTATCTTGTTTTCAATGAATTCAAAATATATTGTCATGTTGGTGAGATCCTCTATATATTTTACCAATTAATTAATGCAAATACCCACTATGGGATAAAAGAGACAGGGTGTTATAAAAATTTCATATGTATATAGTTTGAAATAAAATATTTTAGAACAATTGTATTGGTGGAGTATTATCTTTATAACATTTTATATTTTAAGTGTTCTAACACCCCGCCTTCTTGTTTTAATTAATATTTCCTTTTTTTGAAAAGTTAATAATTTTCAAAAAAATACCGTTATATACAGAATTAGGCCTACGTAATGTTTATAACATTATACCCTTATGCATAATGATTTTTTGTAGTTTTGTAAGGTAACACTATAATTGTATGGTTAAGAAAAGGCAGCCTAGCCATTATGTAAGGTTAATATTTTGTGTCTATATGTTTTTTAAGGGTGAATCCCTATTTTTAAATGGTTTTTTAGGATAAAACTAGCATTATGGAATTGTAATCATAGTTTTATATGGGTCATATGAGGGTAAAAATTAGATTATAAAGGATAGATAATTATTAAACCACATTGTATAAGTGTATGTTTCAGTTTCATAATGGTAAACCAGAATATATAATGGATGTGGGAGGGTAACATAGAACACTCATGTGAAATCCATGAGACATGTAATGGTAATAACAAATTACCTATACGTAGCATTATTTTTGGGAAAAAATAATTTTAAACCATGTTGTTCATTTCTCTTTTACCTACTCAAACATGTAACATGGATTCATGATTTCAAACCCACAAGTCATGATAAATGGAATATTTTAATGAATTAAACATGTATTTATAGTGGTCTTTAAATTCATTTCATTCAATGATTTAAGTAAAAGAATAATTAAATAATCGATGTAATGTATTATTTTTAATTATATGAACCAATAGATGGATTTCCTTCTAAAAAATATAATAACCTCACTTCCCTTAATTTTTTAATTCTTTTTGAGAATAGAATGTCTAAATTTTATAAACCATATATACTTGAATTAGTATAAATCAAACCGTTTTCTTTTTATAGTTTATAGGCATGAAAAAACCCTCTCTCTCTCCACTATTCTTGAAATTATCATTTATTTGGTTATAAGTTCTATCAATCCTATTTCTTTTTCAATTTGTAATATAATTATTGAAAATTTTTCTTGAAATATTTTTGAATATTTTTGAAATAAAAATATGATATAATTATAATAATGGTGAGAAAATTATATCATTATTTTACTATATTTTTTGGGATATAAAATATCCACTCACGAGGATTTCATAATTATTCATTGAGAAATAATTTGTAAATACATACTATGGATGAAATATAAAATTAAGAAATTAAATAAGGGATAGAAACTATTATCACATGTCGCATTTTTATTTATTTGGGAGAAAAAATATTTGGAATCAGATCTACGATTTTTCGGAGAGTTGTTATATGTTTCTAATATGCTGACATCTTTTTAGAAACGATTATTGCGAAACATTTATGTTAACATCAACAAACATGAGGTAGAATTTTCCTTACCATTTTTTTATCTTTTATAAAATTTCTTCATTGTTTTATTTCTTATATTGGAGTACTCTATTCATTATGCTTGATTGTGTTCACAAGTGGGTGTGTGCATGTAGCCCAAGAGACCCCTTAAAAATTTTGATTCCTTAAGTATGTGTATAACATGTCTGATCTTGTTTTATGTTGATTACATGAATTTTTTATGGCTAAAATATTTTCATTATTATATTATATTCATTCCTTGTATGTTCTACTCTATTATATATGTTTCTATTCATTTATAGGTATTTTTCATGGTGTTCAAAATAGGTATATTATCCTCACATGATAACTATTTAGTGGGGGGGTGTGTGCAGCAATAAATGATTAGCATGATGGACTTGAGAACATGGTATGGTTTTGAAAATTCCCCATGGATGCCTCTAATAATGATATAATCCATGATTATTTGTTTCTGATTACCATGTCCACTCTATTTTTAGTGGATTTTGAGTAGTGTGATCACTTGAATCCTATTGGATGTTGAGTATCATGATTCCATTGATGCTAATTAGATGTTTTGTATAACATTCACACAATTAAGTGGGGATAAATAGTGACTTGTTCCCCATTCTTGTAGAATGTTTTGATTACTTTTAATTTATTATTTTTATCATTCTATAATGGAGTCAAAGCAGTTAAGACTGGTGGTTTGTGCTGACCAGGTTAGAGAAGAACATCTTGGTACATGATTGTATAGTTTTCATGCATGTTTTTGATTTTATTTTTTTATAGAATACACCTATTATACATGATAACATTTGAAAAGGATGCCTTAGTGGGAACCTATAGGATTTTCTAACTCACACCCTAAACATGCATCTAGATGCACATGTATAATTCATGTATAGGGATCCAGGTAAGGAAAATGGGATCATGGATGATAAATGAAAAGTGGTGCATGGAGATGGTGTTCAAAAAAGATGGAATCCATAGGATTTTTTTTCAGGTTTATTGGTTTATATATTATCACTTATAATTTGGGTTGGCTTGAAACAATTAGAGCACGATATAATTTTTTGTATGACTGATGTATCATTTACATTGTTTGAAGATGAAAATTTAGATTATTATATTTTGTAATATTTTGTTATATTTCTTATGTATCAAGATGAAATGATATTGAGGGTATAACCTCTTCATTAATGGAATTCGTATAGTTACTAATATTCGTATTCAACTTGTATAAGGGGAGACATGTATGAGGCATTGTGGATCCTCAATCCAAACCCATTACATTATGTTTGGAGTTAATAAATGGTATCTGAGTATAGTTTTATCCAATTTATTGACTTACTTGGGAAATTTTATAAATGAGATAGGCCATGTGGAACACGATTAGGGGATTTTCCAGGTTCATGGAAAAGTTATGTGTAATGGGCCTCTAAGATACCATTTATGGTATCATTATTAGATTTTTATGGGATTTTTGGGTGCATAATTTCATCTTGAGTGGGAAAATAGGATCACATTTTATAGATAAGCATGTATAGTGTTTCATACTAGTTTATTAATTTAATTCCTTGATTTGGGCAATCTATTCTGGATATACATATATCTCTCTATTCTGATATTTACCATATTGTTATGGTATATCTATGATAGAAATATTTAGTTTAACTTGGTCATGATATTGTATTTATATATATATTATTAAGAATAACATGTAGGGATGAAGAACATTGGTTAGTTATAGGATGGATATACCTTGGTTTTTGGGTTTCCTTAAAAGGAAACATTTGTGTAAACACATAGAATGATTAGGATCTATCTAAAATGTTCTAAATGGTTCCTTCATATTACAAAAGATGTATCCACAAAGGATTCTGATGGGACCTCATCCATAATTTCCTAGAATTCTCCCACTATGGAGGAAACATCTTCTCCACTACCTACTATATTGGGGGTGTGGTAGGTCATGTTACCACACCTACTCCAGTGGAACATGATGTAGGTCCACCACATTCGAAAGTATTTCTGTTAGATCTTTTCTAGGGTAGAGGGGCACTGAGTAATATGGATAAATTTTTCGAAGACATAAAACCCTTATATCTAATAAACTTTTAGGGTTATAGAGGTATATAGTATATAGATAAAAATTAAGGCATCATCAAGGGTGTTAATGACCACATTGATACACATGAAAACATAAAGGTGATGCTGGCTATGTTCATGCTACATGGTACCTACCAAGAAATTGAGGGGAATGATACAGTTGGCTAGCCTATATGATGGTATCATCTAGGTTAATTTCATGATACTATTATATGTTTATTTATTTTCTGACACTTTTTATGACGTCTATATGAAAGAGGTCATGGATCTAGAGTAGAAATTCCTAAACAAATATATATAATCTAATAAGTTTTTCTAATGATCTTTAATTTTATACTTTATTAGCTAGAAATGAGGTTGAGAAGTATATGAAATTCAATATTACTCTTAATTATAATATTAGGGGTAATTATTGGAGTTTTGACCTTAAAAATACCCATAGGTTCTATACAAATCTGGGACTCTCGAGAAGGGCCCGAATGAGGATCAAACAATTGGACTTGTTCCACCATCTAGTAAACTAATGGGGGAAATCCTACTACTACAATGTGTGTATCTTTTAATAATATAAAGGGGAAGACTGGGTTTTCACAGTAGGTTATCGAGATATGGGGGGGTATAGATCAACTTCCTTGATTCCCCTAGTATGTGTAATGTATTTTTTCAACTATGGGAAGATCAGACACATTTATATGGTCTCTATAGAACATTAAAGATAGTGTTATCAATATGATTGAAGGGGAATATCCTGAAATTGTACTATATGGTTTCAAGGATAGGATTTCATATGGGGTCAAGGAAGATATGTTTAGTAAACTAGAAATCTGAATAGGGTCCTTAGTAGTAGGATCATATGATGATGAATCGAGAGAGTCACATAACTTAAGGATAGTGTCATTCAGTTGATGAATGATGATTTTACATAGTAGATCAAAATCCATAAAATGGTAGTGAGGGACCTTATAATATTCTAGGAATAGTCATGAACACTTTTACATTGTCTTCTACTTCTTTTAATATAATTATTTCCCATTCAATTATAAAAACACAAGTTGTTAGTGGAAATAACTTACTAGTCAAATTATCTTCAATTTTCCTTTCCCTATATACATTATTTTCAATAAAATTGTACCATCTTCAGTGATTTACAATGTATCCTATAGTTTTTCTGGTTCTGGACTTCTATGTGACTTCATGATTTTAGAGATGATGAAATTTGATGTGATCCTTGTTACAGAATGGTTGAATATTTTTTGAGCCCACATTGATTACTATCAGAGATGAGAATCATTTTCATCACCCAAGAGAGAGATATATGTAATTTCTAGAGTATTAGAATTTGAAGTACATATAATAGTTCTATACATGATTTAATATGAGATTATTAAGGTGTGGTTTGTATCCTTAGATATTTCAATAAGTTATTTTTAATCCCCCTCATATTTACCTATAGTTGTAGATATCAATCAAGATAACTTTTAGGATAAATTTATAGGGATTACACCTAATAATGCAGTTGATCTAGAGATATAACTTGTTTTAGGTGCACAACCCATTTTGATACCCCATTATCATATGTTGTCATACGACATGAAGGTTCTTAAGATATAGATTATGTACCTAGATTAGAGGGTCTTTGTCAATATGAGTAATTTACCATGAGGTGAACTTATTTTGTTCTCTAAAAGGTTATATGGTCGTTTTAGATTTATATAAATTACTACAAGTTGAATCAGGTGATTGTCAAGATTAGATATCTTTCTTCTAAGATTAGTGATTTTATATCTACTTTCAGGATATCAAGGTTTCTATATGACTCAATTTCGATGAAATTAACAATATTTTATGGTCAGTGGTGAGTACATACTAAGGATGGAAGTTTGGAGTATATTTGGACTATATTAGTACTTATTGATTCCATTTGGACTAGTGAATGTACAAGTAGTCTTTATATCCCTCATGGAAAATATCTTCCACAAAAATTAGGACCCATCAATTATGGTGTTCATTGATTACATCTTTAACCATTCACCATCCCTAGAACATCATGCTAGATATTATGAGATAGTATTATGTATTCTATACTAACAATTACTTTTTACTATACATCAAAAATTTAAATGTTTCACTCATAAGGATCAATTTATGGGGTATTTGATGTATGAGATATGTTTATCTATGGACACATTGAATGTTTTTGAATATATACCTTTGTCTTGCCTCTAAAACATTTCTAACATCACGATATTTATAAGATTAGTGAGATACTATCAATGATTTATCATGGAATTTTCCAATTTATTATTATCCATGACTTTGTAGAAAATGATAGAATTTAGTGGCCAAAATAGTGTGGTGATTATATTGAGCTGAAGAAGAGATTGGAAATAGCTAAAGTGTTGATTATTCTTGTGACATGGATTTCATGAACCATTTATTGTGATTCATTATGAGTTAATTCTAGAGTATTAATGATATAGAGGTAGTTGGTGGTGGTTTATGGGTATGTTTAGTTTTGACCCCATGAGCGGAACTGTCCATCACATAAATTAGAGCCAGAAGTTGTAATTCACACTTTTATGTTTTGATTAAACAATATATTTTGGGAGATATGTATTTTCTACACAAACCATAAGGGAATCTAATTTATCTTCACATAGTAGGACCAAAACATAAGGAAGAGGATCTAGGTAGTGTACCGGTATAAGTTCTACTATGAGAAAAAATATTCACCAGTTAAAGGTACACATGTTGTAAACACTCATAACAGTAATATGTAGGTAACTCAATAGCTATATGATTGGACTTTGGAAGGGTAGTGGGCCCTGATGAGCATGTTATCATATTGGTAGTTGGATTATTTTGAGTAATAAGGATTAATTATTTCTTCTCCATTATTGATTTGGTCTTCTCTAGCAGACTAGGTGAAGGCTATTAGAGAATCCAACCATGATTGTGCTTTGGTATTACATTGAATAGTTGGTAGTGACCCAATATATGGATAGTTATTAGAGGAGGAGGATGTAATCCTTGTGCATGGGAGAGTTTTAGTCCCCACACTAATCATTGAATATATGATGAGATACTTCCATACCTCTAAGGGGCAATGCGTCCTTGAGAAAAAAATATGTATTGTTACCTTAGTTGGATGTTATTCTTTCTAGGGATATAGTAGAATATTTAATGATTCATTTTTGAGGCCTTCCATTCAATAGAAATAATTCTGTGTTCTGTTTTAATGTTAATCATTTCCACCCACATGCTATTCCTATGTGGAATTAGGTAGATGTCATGGCAGATATTGTGATAAGGTTACCCAGGACCCTAACGACCTGTGATGTTGTTCGGGTGGGTCTCAACCCGGCCCATTGGGTCCCACCTAGTCATTGGGTAGCCAGGTATGACAACTATAAGTAGTCCCCCAACAGAAAAGTATACGGTGAAAAGTTCTAATAATGGAAAAATAAAATGGGAATCCTTTTCCTAATTTACATATACACACACAACAAACCCACTACATTCTGTAGTGCAAGGGAATATTATAAAAATGTTAACATGTCCTTTAAAACCATTGATGTAATAACCTATAGGGAATACATTAGTATATGATAGTAAAACCTAAGAAAAAAAGCAAAAAATATATTACCTACCTGAAACAATGTCCTAATAAAAATAACTAGAAAATGGGAAAGTTCAATTGAACCTAGATACAATATACATCTATGACAACCAAATGTAATAAGTACACCCAATTATGAATAATCTCCATGGATGTCACCATTGATTTATATGTTGGCTGCATCAGAAACATCATCATTACAATAATCCCATGAAAGGGTGATTATATACATAACTATTAAGATTCCAAAAAACCATAAAAGAATATTTATAAATATGCGGTAGTGGATAGCTCAACCCATAACAAGAGGGAAATGAAACCAAGCATATTTATATCCTCAAAATAAACCCATATGAGTGAGAAAGGGGATATCAATATCATAGACCAACCCAGGATGATGAGTCTTCTTTCAACACTCAATGTTCAATCTCCATTTCTCAAAATTATTCATGTATTTCGAAGGATGTTTTTTGGTGGTCTTACACCTCACTTGTTCTCCACAACCAGAGGAGGAATAATCTCTAATAGAGGTCTTACACCCTAGTATTATATGGGGTTCCAATAAAAAGGTAAAGGATATTAACCCTCCTGTAATCGGGAGGGTACCACTTAGTAGATTGTGGACTCCCACCATAGTACATAAAGGGGTACCCCACAATAGATATAGGACCTAAACCCTAGTGCATTAAGGGGAACCACTCAGTTGATAGAGGACACATGCCCAAGTGTGTCAATGGTTCCAATAAAATGATAGAGGAATCATTCCCTGCAATATCATGGAGGACCACATAGTTGTTAAGAAATATGGTGGACACTCTCCCTAGTGCATCTTGGTGGATTCCAACACCAGAATCTATCTGATTATCATCTCAAATCTATTCTATAGATCAAGAATTTCCTGAATAAGAGTCACACATAAATCAACTCGCAACATATCTCATATTCCAAAAATAAGGAAAAAATAAAGTTATAAATATAATACATTTCAGGATAGGTTACTCATGGTCAAAAATATATGTATAAAATAAATACATACAAGTGGTGGAAACTCCAAAAAAATGAATATGGAATTCACGTAGGGTCACAAGGGGTGTGATATCAGCTAAATTCTTGATTGTTTCCTCATGAGAAATTGGATTGAATTTCCATGTAGTAATACATGCCATGTAATGGAACTACATGACATGTCTATACTACTCAGGGCATGCCCAATTACTTTTTTTTAAATTCCCAATTAAATCACCATTTTCCACGATACCATGTCCTTCCCATGTACCAAGTTATTCTTGTGTATCTCTAATTGTTCACATGGGCCTACTTGTGTCCATTATTATTTAATCTTGTAGTTTAGTTTTGGAAGCAATCATATGGTCACATTTTATGTATGATTTTATACATAATGTGTGATCTTTAACTCTACCTAAAACCCTAGCTTCCATAGCTGGGGGACTACATGTTATGTGTCCTCAAACAACACACCATGTAGTCTAGTTTTCATAAAGTAATTAGAAAATATATACAAAATTAACCCACACTGATACCACTATTTCTATCATGATTCATGTTAGATGCCATGAATCTGGGGAATACATGCCCTATCTTTCACAAGTTGTCAAATTCTAGCCACTTTAACCCTACATAGACCATCCTATCATGACACACAACTAATGAGGAGGAATGGTGAATAATTATTCTAATAATACCTATTATCACCACTAAATATCCATAATTTTGTCATAGTCCTTCCATGAATCATTAAATGCTTCAACTTTCTAGCAACCTTTAGGGATCTGGGAGTTCAATTATGTTCAATCACACCCCGTCAATATCCATCCATGACCTTAGAGAAAATAGTGATAAGAATAAAGAACAGTATGGATAAATACATAAGAATAGGGTGAATCCATTATTTTCCAGGCATTCTTGGACAACAATAACATAAATAGAAAAAATAATGGGAGATTGAAATTGAATCAAGGATTTATCAGTCCAATTAAATCAAATGAATTGTGGATGAGGTCATGAGATGGTTATAAAATTACAACTTTCAATGAAAATAAAATAATACATAATTTATTAAATAAACAGTAGATAAATACAACAAATAAAATTTCCTACAATGATATAAGATAGATGCAGTGATGTAAGAGACCTAGCGTGTTCACTATCTCTCGATCCAACCCAATATGATCTTTGGAATTCTTTGATATCGATCAATAAATGAAGAACTCCCTCCTATAATCCTAATATAGTTTTGAAGCTATCCCTAGTAAAAATTTATAAGGGCATAACTATAGAGAGAAATTTGGGTTTTTATATTTTCTAAAATAAATAAATAGTTTATTTACTTATTTTTTTACACACACCCACCAATAGTTTCCTCAACCATACATCTGGAGCCAACCAAAAATAGGTGGAACATAGGGAAACCCACAAATTTTGTAATCAACTATGGTATTATATGTATCATCATATTTACTGAACAATGGGGAAATCATTTAATTTGAAATGATATTCATTCACATAATAATATATATAATTATTTTTAATAAATATTATCATAGGTCGCCTGATACCAAAACACCATGAAAAATCTGAGTATAAATCCATATATTTATGTAGAAATATTAAAAGGAGAAGTAAATAAAAGAAGTCCCTTCATTATCATATCCTTCAAAAATATTCACCCAGAAAAGAACTATCTACACAAAAATATGGGGATACTGAGTCTATATTTGACCATCATGTTGTCTGGAACTCTCCTACATGCTTACATGCTTCCAAATCACATGAACAAGAGGGATGGTTCATCCATACATGATCCTCTTTTATAGACCCTCGATCTCCACTGATTACTCTACAATGGGGGATCCATCATCAATTCTATGCTCTCTTTATTCAATAATGTTCATCAAATCATGCACATATCTCATTAGATGTGAAACATGGAAGACTTCATAAACTTGATCTAACTATGGGGGAATTTATAGGATTTAAATAACCATTTTAACACTTTATAGGATCTAAAATGGTCAAATGGACCTTGGGTATAACATTCCTCACCCAAAAAACCTTATAAATCCTAATAATGTGAATAATATTTAGAAATCATGTTATTCTTATTTAAAATCCAAGGTTCAATGATGTTGATCAGTATAATATTTCAATCTGCTCTCAGATATTCTCATAAGCTTGTGGATCACCTAACCTTCTCCATCATCACATGCACCATATATATCCTAATATTATGTGTTTCTCTAATATCATTTATGTATATGGGTGACTTATAGGGTATATTTTATCGGGACTCAAAATGTGTCATAACGGTAATTGAGTGATATCTATTATTATAAGTAATCTATTCAAATGGAATGTGATCCTCTTTACTCTAGTTGAAGTCTAGAACACTTTATACCAACAAATCCTCAAATACCGAGACATTTTTATTGGAATGACCATCTTTATAGTGGTGAAACTTTGTACTCATCCACATCTAGGACCTAAAAACCTCCTACATGCCACTCTTAAACCATAACATGAATCGATCATCACAATTGGAGACAATAAAAAATGGTACCCCCATGAAGTTGAATGATCTCTTTCATATACAACAACCCCATTATCTGTAATAAACTCTTCATGAAAATGGAAATGAGGTACATTGACTTCATATGATAATCCACAATCACCCAAATTACATCATTAACTCTCACTATTAATGGAAAGAACCATCATAATTTTCATATATATGCCATCCTATTTCCACTCCATGGCCTCAAGAGGCTATGTTAAACTATCCCAAACCTAGTGCTCATACTTCCCCTACTAACATGTGAGACATCGAGAAATGAACTCAATAAAACCTTATCTCATGTTAGCCCTCCAAAAAAACCATTGAACTTCCTTGTACATGGTTTCCACACTAGTATGTATATCCCAGGGGTAATATGAATATCACTCATCACCTTCTCTATCAATGTTATCGGAAACGACATGCATAAAAGAAAAATAATGATGCTCTACCCAACATAAAAAAATATATCTTGAGAATATCATGAGGATATTTGGTCACATATGATGTCTCCCAATTGATCCTCCCTCACATGATGACGAAGTGTATGAGTCACCACCATCAAATGAATAAAAACAGCACCCCTCTCATTCACCCAGGTAAGCTGAAATGAGGTCAACTACTAAAACACCTCCTCCACCAAGTGATAATGGGACTTCATACTAATTGAATTTTTTTCACCACATTTATGTTCCAAGTATTATAGACATTCATTAAGTCATAGTCTTATATAAACTCCCATCATTGCCTCTATCACATGCTAGGATCCATCTGATGGAATATGTACATGAGACTCTGGTGGTCTGAGTAAACAACAAAACACTCTACTAAAAGATAGTTCTCTTTTACTTTAATAGAAGATACAACCAAATCCAAATCCAACACATGGTTGATGTAGTTTTTCTCATGGGTTCCCAAAAAAATCAACAAATATGTGATCATTTTATACCTATAAATCAACATGTTTTCAATCTCAAAACACATAGAAATCACAAAACACTATGTACCTTACACCCTATTTTGGTAGTCTCAACATAGGATCACTAGTAAACCTCATTCACAACTAATTAAAGGCTTCTTAAGACTAATTTATCTAGATAAATGACCTCCCTTTCTATGTTTTCATTTTCAATGGGGATTATATCATAGAAAATGTTATCATGAACCTCCTGTAGTACCCCATCAAGATAAGAAAAATTCCCACCCATAACATTATTTTAGTAGATGTCTTTAAATCCCTATATCAATCTTTATATGGTCCAAAACCAATACATATTAAGCGACAGAATTTACTAAAATTGATCCTTTTTGATATTAAAGAAGATCTTGGAGATTTTACCATATAGTTACTTCGACTAGAGTAGGTCTAGAACCATCCTCAAATTCTCTTTATGATCATCCCCAAATGGAGAGTAAATGAGCATGTTGTACATTAAGATAACCACAAATTTTTCCGAGTATGGATAGAATATCCAGTTAATATAAGATATTAATACAATATGGAAATTATCAACACTAAAATTCATCATTAATAACTCAAAGTATCTATATCGATAATATAATTCCATCTTTATAATATCATCCTCACAAACCCTCAACTGGTGATATCCCAACCACAAATTAATCTTTGAGAATCATCAAACACCTCTTAACTGGTCAAAAATATCATCAATAAGAAGAATGGAATGACTTTTATTCACATTCACCTAATATTGATGAAGATAATATATGAATACTATTTATCTCTCATCTACCATTTTCAGGAACAAAACTATTACTTCTTTTGGGGGACATGATGGGTCTATTAAAACCATTCTCTTGAATTTCTTCTAGATACACCCCCATGTCTTAGAGCATGATATGATCTATATAAAATAAAAAAGTTTATATCAGTGTGGTTCTTTGGTGTGCGTCGCGGAAAAATTTTATCTCCCACCTTAGAGGGTGTCCCAAAACGGCAATGTGGAATACATAAACATAATAATACTACAATAATGGAAGATTTATTTCTGATGAGTATACCCTATAAAGGGATACACTCACCAACTGATGGGTTATAGGATTGATCCTCATGATCACAAGAGACACTCAATCATCCATGAGATATCTCTCACCTGTAAAGAAGAATTTGACTACATCAGTTTGAAGGAATCTAAACCACCGATAATGGCCTACAATCTTGGATTGGAAATTGGAAAACTATTCTATACCCAATTTTAAATCATCGGGATTTATTCTGATGACTTTTTGGACCCATGAGAAAACATATCCACTGATTTCCATCTTTTACTACTATAGGAAAAGAAATATTGAAGAATTATACCCAGTTGGAATCACTAGATAATGATTTTGGGATATGGTATCAACTAGCAGATCAATCTCTCTCACATGGGATATGTTAATGACTAAGTTACTCAAAATTTGTCTATAATTTATGGATCATCTAAAAAATGACATATACTGTAACTCTTTTCATTACATGAGTTATTGGGTTATAACCCACCATATCCTACAGCTTCCCATGACCCCAACTGCTAGAACCCAAGCTTGGTGTGGGATTCCTAGTGGTGGGGTTGATAGAAGTAGATAACATCATCACCCTCCAGTAGTAGCTCCTCCTGTAAGATCCCAACCTACTCCTATTTCAACAATGCCTCTCTGGGGGACACATCGACTAGGACTATGAGAACCATGATCACAGTGCCTCCATTTACTTGGTGGTACATCCATTGTCTACCTACCTTCCTTGGTATGTGGTTTCAGGAAATCACATTCCATGTGATCTCTCCCATTACAATTATAGAATAACCCCAATCATTACTAACCATTCCCCCTACATGCACCTTGGATTACAGATCTGCATTCCTAAGTCTGACAATGGGAAGGTATCATGTTTCAAAACCATGAGGACTAATTCCCACTAACGACTATAGTTGACTTTGACTCATGAGGCACTCCACTTGCTCCATTCATCAGATTTCCACCTACTATGAATATATCCATAACTAGATCCTACTTCAGCATGATATCATATGTGGGAATGCAAAAGGAGACCATATAGTAATGGATTTCTATACCAAGGACCTTCCCAAACATCTTCACATGGTAGAAATCATCTTCTATCGTGTCAAGGGTGTAATGTGTTATTTCAATGAACCTAAAAACATACATAGTGTCCTTTATATCACCCTATAATAGCATTAAAATAACCTAAATCTGAACTGATCACAATCATGAGGGGTAATAATCCTCACAAAATAGTTTTTGACCGGGGATATCAATATATTTTGATATGTAATAAATGAAATTGGATACCTCTTCCTAAAATTCATAGGACAAATGCACCCAACCACCTTCATGAAGTTGTGTATAGGAATAATATAATGGTTGTAACATGTAAGGTAAAACCATTCATGAAATAACCTTTATGTAGTACATCAAAGAATAATATTGATAAAAAATGTGTAGGGGAAAAATATATACCCAATAAAAAATCAAATCCTAGTGTAACTAATTGGATAAAAGAAATCTAAAGAGGTATTGCCTTTGATCTCCATGTATGAGTGCCAAAGATGATAAACACACCCAAGTGTCACTAATATCTTCTAAATCCACTACTCATTTCTCTATCATATGCATATTACATGACACATGATGTAAACTCTCATGTATGGGAGGGTATTTACATACCCAGTATGACACAAAAAACTATGAATGTTGTATTAGAAAGAAAAAACAGTGGATATATCAACCCATAACTAGAGTTATATGAAAAAAACATATATATACCCTCAAAAGAATCCCATATGAGAGGGAATGTGATCTCTATATCATAGTCAATCCTAGTAAAATGAGCCTACCTACAACTCCAATCAGTCTATCTTTAAAACCTAGCATCTCGTGTGTCTATCCATGGAATTTTTGTGTAGGACATGCACCTCATAACTTCTCAAGAACATGGGGTTCATAATCTATAATAATGGACCATGTACCCAGTATGATAGATAATTCCACTCAAAATATATAAGACTAATTCCTTGGTTTGATTGGGGAACTACTAATTAAATAGAGGACTTGTTCCCTAGTGCATTAGGGGGTATCACTCAGTAGATAGTGGACATGTTCCCTAATTTGTTAGGGAATACCACTGTATATATAGAAGAATTGTTCCCTAGTGAATCAAGGGGTACCACTAGTTTGAAAATAGGATACACATTTGTGCTTCACATGGTACCACTCAAGAATTATACGAATATGTGGGACCCTCACCCTAATGCATTAAGGGGGTTTCCAACCCTACTATATCCTTAATGATTATTTCCAATCACTAAAATTACTGAATAACTTCTAGAATATGTGTAACACTTATAAAAACTAACATCATATATTACATTCCACAAAAAAACCCCATAATGTTTTATAAAGAAGACTTCACATGATGGCCTACTCAAATTCCAAAATACGATTTTAGAACAGGGATATTGAAAAGGTGTAAACATGCAATAAAACTACATGGTGTGAACCTAGGGTAACATGTTGTGTGACATCGCACAGTCTCCTAGTTGTTTCTCTAACACAGGGTTTGGCTGGCCTTGTAGAACCACACCATTCCACCAAGGGCATACCCATGTGCTTATGGTTATTCCAGTTTACATAATCTTGTTATCATTTACCATTTGATGCCTGATAACCATGTCATTCCAAGTTACTCTTATCAATGCATGTGGGTCTAGTTATGCAAGTTCATGTGTCCTCTTAAATTACATGTCATGACATCAACATAGGGAAACATTGTGTGTATGAGGTTATACACATGGTGTGCTTTTTTATCCCTACTGGAAACCCTTACTACCACTACCAAGTGACTTTTTTTATGTGTTCTTAGATAACACACCATGTAGTAAAGTTATTCACAAAAACCTAGGAAATATATACATGATTATCATATGAATCTTAAAACTTTTTTCCATCATGATTAACAAGGGTAGGGTCAAATATGGGTTCTTTATAGCCCAATTTGTTGCTGGAACTCCAATTCTTTCTACCAAAACCCTATGTGTCTCATATCATTATGACACACCACATCCCTGGCTGAATTATGTAGAATATAACTTCCAAATTTTATAATGATCCCCCAATACCTATAAATCTATCCCAATACATTTTAAGATCATCAATTAAATTTTATTGTTCAAAAAAATGAATCTAGTGGTTCAATTGTTCTCAAACCCTCCCCATAAATGGTGAATAGTGAACAAGGATTGAAAAATGAAGAATATGAAGAATGGTGTGCATAAATTCCCATGAACATAGTGAATCCATCATTTTCAATGCATTCTTATCCAATAATAACATACAAAGTGATAATCAAGGGTTATAGTAAGTTAATCAAGCATTTATAAAATATAATGAATAGAAGAAATGCTCTTAACAATGATAGAAAATTCAAGAAATCAATATAGATAAATTAATTCAATGTTGAAGAAACAAAAAGTTTATAAATCCAATAAATAATGTTCACTACCATAATCAAGAATCGATCATTATTGATGAACATGTCCACTAGTGTTGTTAAAGACATATTATGTTCATTTTCTCTCGATCTTTCTCTATCTAACAGCTGGTGTTATTCAGTCTTGATTTTTAACAAATAATTATATCCTCAAATCCTCCTAGAGTTAGGTAAATAACCTTGGAAAAAAATTACATAATGACATAATTATGGTGGTAAATTTAGGTAGGTTCATTTAATAATTTATTTTATTAAATTCACCTACCAATAAATTATTTTACAATATGTTCGACACTGACCAAACTTAGGTAATGAATAAGAAATCTCATGTTCTCGAATCAACTGTGGTCATAGATTTTACATTCAAGATCTCAAAAAATAGGAAACCATTAAATTCCAAATGATTTATTTTCATGTAATTAAATATATTAACTTTCTTAATATATTAATATTGAGGTCCTAAGACACCCAAACATCATGATGAATCAAAGGATATATATATACTAAAATCTTCAAAAGAAGAATACCAAAAAACTATAGTCACTAAAGAGTGATTTTGGATCAAAAAATAAAATTTGATCATTTTTTATGGATCTATGAAACAAAATCAGTTTATTATCTAGGAAAGATGAATATATGTGATCTTATATAATTTCATGCAGTTCCCTTGAGAATAATATATGACATAAATGCATGTTTAACATCATATTTTTTGTAGGTATTTTATAAGTCCTTACAGAATTAGTTGAGGATGAGGATAGCTTACCATCACCTTATAGATGGATAGTCAGAGCGGATGATTTCTATAAAAGAGGATATATTTTGGTATTGTATCCTAGAATTTTGTGTAGCATGGGATGATCATGTATCTTTTGTTGATTTTTCATACAATAAAATTTTCCAAGATTTGATTCAATTGGATACTTATAAGAATCAATATGGGAGTCTAAGTCCTTCATTTCTCATGTGGCATGTGGTTGATAAGGTAGTGGTTTTGGGAAAAGTATGATACAAGAGACCTCTGAAAGAGTGTAGCTGATTCAGAAAATGTTGATCATGGATTAGAGTGTAAAAAATATGTATTCCAATGATACTAGGAGACATGTTGATTTTATTATTTGTGTTCATGTTTTTCAAAGGGAGACTCATGGGTTAGGACACAAACATTTGAGGATGAAATTGAAGATAAATCAAATATATTTTGGACACATAAAAATTATTGAGGGGTTGGAAAAATGGTCTATATTATTTTAATTCATTAACAATTCTGAGGTATGCATGATGTATTTAATGTGTCTCAAATTTAGAGGTACAAGCCTGATCCTACACATGTTAGCTACTACGAGAATATTGAAATAGAGCCTGGAACATCATACAAGGAATTCCCAATGTATACAATACATAAGAGTGAGAATGTAGTATGAAGGAAAATTGTAAAATATGTCAAGATTTTTTTATATATATGCATCTAGGAGAAAACATGGGAGTGGGATTCTAATGATTACAATTTATAAACTGATTTAATAATGTAATACCAACAAAAATACATCTTCATGATGATAATTCATTAAGGGGTATAATTATAACATTTTTTGTTTAAAATGATAGAAAACCCTCTGTTTGTTTTAATTTATAAGTCCTTTTTAAAAAAATATTACAATTTTCAATTCTAATTTTACCCATTCGTATATAATAGGGCCATCCTAAAGGTAAGTACACTCTAACATTACTTTGACATGTTTTTGGGAGTTTTATAATTGTAAATTTGAAATTATAAGGGTTATGTAAAGGTAACCTAGTCACTTTGTTAGTGTATGATGATTTTTATACAGATTACGTAAGGTTAATTCAATACTATAAAAGGATACATACAAGTATATCTAGAACTAAGATATGGTAAGTACATTTTTGGGGTTGTGTGAGGGTAGACCTTTAACTTTAAATTATATTTATTGGTAAAACCATGATGTATAAGGGTATTTATGAGCTACATAATGGTAAAATAAAATTTTTAGAGGATGAATAATGGTAAAAGATTACCTTCACAGGACAATAATGAGGTACGTAAGGGTAAAACCGCATTACCCTTAACCAGTTTTTTTTGGAAATACTACTTTTGAACCCTATTTATAATTTTTATTTTCTCAACTAAAACATGGAATGTGGTTTCTTGATTTATTTTATAAAATCATGTAAAATAAATTATTCAACTTGTTAAATTTCATGACAAATATTTATGTAGGTTTTTAAATTCTACACTTTAAATATTCATGTAAATTACAAATTAAATGGTTGATATATTTTCTAGTTTTTAATTTTGAGAACTACTGTGTGGTTTTCCTTATTTAAAATATTTAAACCCTACTATCCTTCATTTTTTATCTCCTCTTGAGTCATTGTACTAAAAATTTCCTAAACCCATGATATATGATGTCTTCCTAATCAATCCAAGTTTATACTCTAGTTCCCTGCAATGTGAAACCCTATTATATCAATCCTCTATTTTTCATTCAATCAATTCTCAAGGGAAAATATATATTTATCCAAATTATCATTTAATTTATCAAATAATATTTTCAACACATTTTGGAAAAATTATGAATAATTATTGAGTGATAATAACATATAACTATTGAAAAGTGGTAAAAGACATTAATTATTTTCTCTAATTATTCTAGAGGAATAAAATATCATCCATTTCTAAATTCATTATAATTTTTAAAAATTAATTTTTTTACATATGTTGTGGATTAAATCAATAATTTATAAATTATATAGGAGGGATAAATTATTATCACATGTGGTGTTTTTATTAATTTGGGAAATGAATATTTTGAAATATGTCCTAGAAATAGTTGCTGAGTGATTTGAATAGACTAATACACACACTATTAGTGTTTTAACCTAGTTTATAAATTTTTTGTTAATTAAAAACCATCTCATTTATTTGTTTTGTGTTCTTTGTACATGTTTTTGTTTTTTTATTATATGGTTTTAAATTTCATACTTTTCCAAATTGTATAATAATTTTTATTGATCAATTCCTTAAATTGGTTTTTATATTAAAATAATTATATAGAATTTTATATTTTATTCATTTTTAATTTTGTTTTATTATTATTGTTATTATTAATTAAAGTATTTTTTATTAAATATTGGGAAAAAATAATTTTCTGATTATTTTATTTACCATTTTGTATCCTTTTTATCTTGGACATTACCTTTACACAACATTTGAAGTACCCATAGATGAGTTTGGTTTTTCACTTACGTTAGATATTTTATTTTTAATTTACATTTTTTTAATGATGATTATTACCCATAAGAAACCTATGGTGTACCTTTATGCCTGTTTTGAAAATATGTTTCTATAGTTACATGAAATCTATTATACCCCTATGAATAATTTATTATTTTTTACATAACTTAATGTGTCATTGTTCGTACAATTAAGCATGATTTTTCATTCCATTATGCATGTTTTAAAAAATATAATACCCTTAATTGGATTTTATAATTTGTTCAAAATAATTACACATCATTTTATTTAATTTTACAAAAGATTATATTTACCTTTATAAATGGAACACAAATTATTTAATACCCTTATGCAATGCATTCAAAAAATGAGTTTTCCTTACATAACATATTATATTTCAAGGTTCCCATTATGATATCTATATATGTTTGGGGTTTCAATTATATAGTGTACATATTATACTCACATAAAATTTGAAAAAATCATTTTATCCTTATAAAATGTTTAGAATTTACTTGTTACATTTACATAGCTTGGGACATCCATGAAAGTACCCCTCTACATGATTGTTCCATGGAAATAGATCTTTAACATGATGGTAGAAGGATTTATTAAATATTTTGGGGTAATAATGGTTACATCAAATTATTATCTAGAGCTACCACTACATCATCATTCATATGTTATTAAATGATTATCTTCTCAATTGTATCACCCAAAAATCACAAATTGGTAGTAGATTTTTTATTCCAAAGCAGAACAAATCTCATCTATCTATAATTGTATTAGATATAATGTAATGCAATTAATGTTAGAATTCCTCTTTCAATGGTAGAAATAGAAATTTTTTCAAATACGTTTCTTATAACCTGATCAAATTATTTTATATTTCTAAAATTTTCTTAAATTTTTTAAAAAAATTACCATATTCTTTAAAAACAATTAATAGTTTAAAATGGAATGGAGATTATTTTTACTTGGTCATGAAATATTAAAAATTTGTGAAACATTGGGTTTTCTTATTTATAATTTATAACTATTAAAATATGAAAAAATTTAATATTCATGAATTAGACAACATCAATGTAGAAATTTCTATTGATCATTAACAGTAATAAACCACCAACATGGTAAAGAATCACAAGATTTCAATTGATGAATAAAATCTACTATAATTTTCTTAAATTAAATCAAAGGAAGGAAATGTCTAAATAAAAAAGGAAATTGAGAAATAATTTGACTCGTTATTTTTGAATTACTAAAGCATTATTGGTTTACTAAAATTTCCTTTTTCTGCATCAATTATAGAAGGATTAAATATCACTACTTCACACTATCCTTATTCGTTAATATAATTCCCTTGTCTAGATTTTTTAATTTTATATGCAAGTTTCTATAATTAATATATCACATATAGTGATACCATTATTAAAAAGTTTTATTTTTTATTCTTACATGATCAAAGGGAATTAAAATATTCTTGGATTTTCCTATATAATATAATGGGGTTTGTATTCTCCTTAAAAAAGATGAGGGATAGGTTATGACTTCCCTTTATAAAATCATGGCTTTTTTACTATAACCTACAATAAGAAAATGAATTGTATCTTCTATAATATACTAGGTTTATTCAATGCCTTTATAATACTTCTTAATTAATTGATTTATTGTGTACAAATCCTCCCACTAAGTAAGAGAGGAATTGAATATTAGAGGTAAGTTCTCTTTGAACTGAGATACAGTACATATCTTGGTGTGAATATTCTATATTTATTATTCCACTACATATTTGTTTGAACACTTCACTCAAAATAATCTATTGGTGTGATTCATTAAATATTACTCTGATAATTTTATAATTATGTTTACAATTTTTAAAAGTATAATCCCTCCTCAAGTCTATCAATCCATCAATAACACTATCCAAAAATTATCATGACATGGATACATTAAAGGGTTATAAAACTATGTTTCATTATGATATGTTATGTTTTGATTTTATATTTGTTATTGTTTTAACACTATACAATAGATAATAGTCTAAAGAAGGGTCGTTGTTATTTTCAATATAAATTCAAGAAACTAAATTCATACATCCTCTCATACCACTTCACTTAAATGGAAGTGAATGTGTATATTTTAAAGATAAAATGGAGGTATTTTTAAATAATATAGTTTTCGATTATTGTAATTTAAGGATTAAATAATATAAATTTACTAAATAATAATCATTTACAGTGACTACAAATGATGATACCAAGTATGTGTTAAACTGTAAATCTGTATTTTTACAGTATTCTACATTAAGTACAAATATGTATAATCATATTTCATTATTAAAATAAGATTTCGATTTTTTTAGGAATATAAAAGTCACCCATAATGACCCAAATAAGATAAAGAGAACCAAATTGGGAATACATTGGGTATGACTTTTGTAGTTTAGAATGTATGATCATGACAACATAAGTGTGATGTGAAACTGATTTACCTAGATCAGGGATGTAATTATTGTACTTAGGGATATAATGAATAAAAATGTAACTATTGATGTAATGCATTGTGTATTACCTAATATATTTCACTCCAAAAAACATACAATCAAATAATGTAATTATTTCACCGAATATACAATAGAGGAATTGATTGGATCTCTAATACAATATGAGATGGAACTAAAGAACAATGATATTGATGTTTTTGAAAAAAAGAACGGTATTGAATTTAAATGTAATACTACTATTTATATTAACATTTCTAATACAAAATCCCAAAAAAATTATTATGATAGGTTTTTAAACATAAACAATAGAATTTACAAGTTTATGAAAAGAAATTGAGGTTTTATAAGATAATAAAAAAGGATCACAAAAAATGTAGAATCAAAGGAATAACATGTAACTCTAGTAAGTATAATAGTGTCTCTAAAGAAACTTGGTTTGAATGAAAGGAAAAGGGTCATATCTAATATAATTTTATAAAACAGAAACATGAAGGAAAATAGTATAATATGGATTTAAACCAATTATATCATACAGAAAAGAGTTTCACTAATGAATCAAGCTCAAGAAATGGTTTTGAATTCTAGAATGAGACAAACCACTTTTTCCATATGGATACATAGTAGAATGTGGTAAGAACTAAATATGATTATTGTTCTAGTTATGAAAATAATCCTAACAGGTTTGGTTATGTTGAACTAACTTAAGAAACATAAAAATTACAAAATTATGAGTTTGAAGTTTTTGAATAATATGATTGGTTAAAATAGTTACATAATAATATGAAAAAGTAAAATAAAAAGACAATTTGATAAAATTAAAAGGTTAATAATGATTACACATGTTTTAATGAAAAATATAGTAAATATTTATAAAACATTCAAGGATAATATGAAAATATAGATCATGATAAGAATAGAAATAAAGATTTTATTTTTTAAATAATGAGGATAAATAAAAAATACATAATCAAATAATATATAAATTAACTAAACTGTAAAGTGAGTATAATAAGATCAGTATAGAGAATGCTAAAAAATTAAATTCACTATCATGATGAAGTGGTAAAATATATTATGATATAGAAAATTACCAAAATGAAAATGAAAATCATAAAAATAAATTTACTTATTTGGAATCAATTATTTAATCTTTTTTATAGGGGTAGGAGAGTTTTGACAAGATGATACCAATTACTATAATAAATAAAATCAAATATAGTTTTTCTTATAATAAGAAAATACCAATGATATATAATATCTGTTTTATTAAGATTATAAATGTTGAAATATCAACAAACACTTATTTTAAGTGATTTATTAATAATCATTATAAAAAATAGCGTTCTCTTCAATTAAAGGAATATTTCAGTTTTACTAAAATTATTCTTTTAGAAGATTTATCTTTTATATTACATTACAATATATGTCTTAAATATTATTGGATACCACTTTATTTTTATACTAATGTAATTATACCCAAATTATATTTGGTTCTAAATCGTCTCTGGGAGTGATTTGATTTTAGGAAACCTTCCCTATAAGGATCAATGATATATGTTACATGGATAGTCGTTTCTCATAAAATATGACTCTAGATCTGTTTATATTTATATGTAAAAACCCAGGTTCATATACAATATATTATTTTCATTATGGTATTAAATATTTAAACTCATTTTAAATTTTTAATGAAATAATTAATATTAATATAAATTACGGAATTGTTTCTGATGGAATTGTAACATCACCATAGAAATAGTAACGTGATCATAGGGAATAGTAATATGACCAGTTGAATAGGAACCTCACCTATGAGAGTATTAATAAAATTTATGTCTCTTATTAGTGTAATTGTGAAATATTTACATCATAAAATAAGTGAATAATTGTTTTCGGAATGATAAATTAAGTGTTGGTTTTTTGTATGTCATTAATATTTAATTACAATTTGATAATTAATTTACTAATTTGAATGAATTTTTTTTATAAAATAAAATCATAACATAATATTTTATTGTATTATGGTTATAATATAATATTATGGGACCTTGATTATTTGTTCACGGTGTTATAAAATCATTTATTGTTTTTAAATTGTTATTTTTAGAATAAATTTTCATTTTTAAAAAAATTATATTTATCCACATTATAAAATTTTCTCGATTAAATATAGTTCATTTTTTGAATTATAAACCTCTAGAAATGGTTGGGGTAATTATTGGGATATTTATTAAATACTTGAATTTTGTGAATCGTGAAATACAATAATTTATAGTATATATACATTATAAGTAAAATACACCATTCCCAACATCATGAATGATGTAAGAAACACACTTTAGAACTTACATATATTATATTAATTTGTTTTATTATAATTCTAAATATATTCATAATCTTTTGCCTAATTTATAACCTAGTGAACAAAATAATCAAAAAACCCTCAAGTCCTCCACAATAAATACCACACATCACCCACTATTCTCCCCACACCTCTCAAAAATTGACAATTGACTAAATCCTGCCCAATCCTCTTCCCAAGACTCTTCTAAATGTCCATCCCCTTCTGGTATCTCCAAAAGTCCAAAACCAAGTTCCTAAAGGTGGATATAAAGGAGAAGAGAACAAGAGGTGAAAATCATCTTTCATTTTATTTTATTTTATTTTCAATTAGTTGTCATTTCTTATAACCTCTTCACCTCCCAATATCCAAGAGTAATTAAAAATATATTATACTATATATATAATATAATATTATAACGTTTATGGAAAAAATCATCATCATAATTCTTCTTCTCCCCGTTTTATTCTAAAAATAAAAACATCATCCGTGATGTGTCGAATTACCGAAATCATGAATGATGTGTATTAATTTTCCATTACTACATTCATGGATGGTCATATAACCATTAAAATGTTTCAAAAATATTTTATTTTGTATTATATTACCACTTTTTTCTGTATTTAAATTATGTACATAATATTATATAATATAATGAAACTAGTTTGTGATTATCAAAGATCCGCCAAAATGATCTAAACGAATATCATTAATGTTTTATCTAATGATTCATCATCATATCTAAAAACAAAATAATTTACGGTTTCATTTAATCTTCTAGAAACATACTAATACCATTTCATTCCACTTTTATAGTTTCTCTTCCATTAGGAAATAAAATCAATTACAACCCGACCATTGAAACCATGAAAAGAACCACCCAAAACAATAGAGATAACAAAATATTACTAATAAATTCTTGGAATGATGTTATAAAATGAACATATAATGTGTTATAAAAATTAATATGATTATTTAAAATATTAATAACACTCATTTAACCATTATACATGAGGTTTAAACCCATTTCATGTAAGATAAACCCAATGAAAATGAATCATTTCCACAATTTCCATACTTTGGGTTAACCATCTACCTCATTAATTATGTGGTACAGATATAATTGTGAAATTAATTTTGTTGAAATTATGTTTTATTATGTTTATTTATATTATATACACATATTCCATTCTTTATATTCATTGTATATTCAATTATATGATATTTTAAGGGACTTTTTTTCTTAATATACTCTTTTAAACATTTATTTTTTATAAAATTCAAAAGGGATGTTTTTAGGAAATTATTTCTATATTATGTTTATTTTAAGGTTATATTCCATTTATTATGATTAATTTTGAGAACTATATCTTCATTGAATTCATTGGGTGTGTTCTAGTTGGAGTTTAGTCATATGGTTACAACCAAAGTTAGTCGTGGGGGTTATCCGTGTGGGTTACAAATCATACACTACGGGAAAAAGGGGTTGTTGCGACGGGTTATTTGCGACGGGAATAAATCCCGTCGCAAATAAACTTATTTGCGACGGGGGTATTTTCCCATCAAAAATAACCACTTATTTTGCGACGGGGAAATATCACCCGTCGCAAAAGGCTTGGCGCGCAAAGCGCGCCAAACCGCGGGAAAGTTATTTGCGACAGGTGGTTACCACCCGTCGCAAATAACCGGCGGCGGTAAAAACTATTTGAGACGGGAATATACCCCCCGTCAAAAATAGTATGTCGGCAGGTTAATATTTGCGACGGGACCCGTCACAAATAACTATTTAACCGTTGACTGTGATAAATGCGGGCTCAAATATTTGCGACTGTTATCCTGTCGCAAATACTCCCATCGCAAATAATATAACCTATAAATACCCCCACCTGTTTTTTCCATTCATTCTCAACTTCTCTCAAAACTCTATTTTTAAAGTTCACAATTTCTTAAGTTTAATTTTTATTTCCAGATTTGATATTGATGTCTTCAACAATTATCGGAGATCAACCTCAGATCAATTTTAAAGGTATTTATTTTCTTTTTAATTTAATATTTAATTTAAATTTTTTATTAGCTTTATTTATTTTTAATTAGTTGTAATTTAATTGTGTTTATATTGTTTTGTTATTTAATAAATTTAAATTATTAGTATTAATTGTTCATAGTTAATGGTAATTAGTAGTAATTAATAATAATTATAAATAACTAATAATAAAAAGGAATAATTAATAATAAATAGGAATAAACCTCCCCCATGCGTGCATTAACCTTTACAACTAAGCCATTTCATTTTTTTTTATACATTTAATGATCTATCTATATATATATAGTTATATTTATTCGTATATTAATATAGATTTATATTAATATAAATATATTTGGTCATATAAATATATATATATATATATATCCATATATTAATATATATTTATTCTATATATATATATATATGTAGTTATAAGTTTTTATTCGTATATTTATTTGTATATTAATTCATATATATTTATAAGCTTAGTTTTAAATAAATTTTTAAAATATGGGTTTTTATGTATATGTATAAATAAATAAATAAATAAATACCTATATACAATAGATACACACACACACACACAGATATATATATGTATAGTTATGAATGAATACATAGGAATGAGGGGGTGAAAATCCACAGAGAATGTTAAAACAGCTATAACTTCTAATCCGTAAGTCTGTTACAACTCCACAACCAGTAAAATTGAAGAACATGAAACGATCTTCGATATGATATGTGGTACATGCCAAACGGACATCCGGATCGGATGTTATAGCCATTGGAATGTTTAAACGACCATAACTTCTAATCTAGAAGTCCGTTTCAGCTCCACAATTAGTCAAATCGAAGAACATGAAACGATCTTCGATATGATATATGGTAGAGGTTTATCGGACATCGGGAGCAGAAGTTATAGCTGTTTCAACGGTGAAAAACTGGGGTACCCCGACTAAAAACTCAGTTTTGGAGGCCTTCTGGGCCTTTTTTGGCCTTGAAACAACCGTCGACGGGTTCGACCTATCAATGGAGCTGTAGAGCTCGTCGGAGGCTTCGATTTGATATGTTGTGGAGCTCAAACGGAGTCCCGGATCAAAAGTTATGGCCGTTTGAAGTTTAGGTTTCATTTTTAACTTATTTTCCATCTTTCATTAATTTTTTTATTTATTTTATATTCAAAGAGTTATTAAATGACTATTAATTGATAAAAATTACATAATTACTAATTAAAAATATTTTTTAATTTATTTTATAAGCCTCTTTTACTGAACATCTTATACATTCATATTTGATTTTCATTCTTCCTTTCTAAAACATATTTAAAAAATAAATATTATATTTATATCAATATAAATAGGTTTATTGATTTATATAATAATAAATAAATTTTTAATTTTTTT
Organism: Viscum album; assembly: GCA_963277665.1. Lineage (NCBI taxonomy): Eukaryota > Viridiplantae > Streptophyta > Magnoliopsida > Santalales > Viscaceae > Viscum > Viscum album. The sequence goes on from OY728131.1 coordinate 1,201,175,582, forward strand.
TTATTTTTTTATTATTTTTTGCGACGGGAATATATTCCTGTCGCAAATACTTATTTGCGATGGGCCCGTCGTAAATACCCGCTTCGAAGCAACCATTTGCGACGGGAATATGGTCCGTCGCAAATACTTTTTGCGATGGGTCCGTCGCAAAATATTTTTTAAAAAAAACTAGAAACCTATTTGTGACGGGCCAATTTCCCATCGCAAATAAGTGTCTTTGCGACGGGCCTATCGCAAAAAAAAAATAGTTGCGACGACGTTTTCTACAACGGGCGATTTGCGACGGGGCCCCGTCGCAAAAGGCTATTTGCGACGGGATCCCGTCACAAATGACCCGTCGCAAATATCTATATTTCCCGTAGTGATAAGCTCACCATGAGGGTTACAATATTAAATAAGTACTGCCCCAAGTTATCCACAAGGATTTATTTATGTATTGTATATATATTTTGGAAATATCTTATTTCAAAAATTATGTAAATGATACAATATGGGTGAGAAGTATATCTTTCTAAAACTTATTTCATATGATTACATGTATTTAATGATTAATGATTCTCTCCTTTAGTTTATATCTATTACTAATATTTTTATGCTCATCCCTAGTTCTAAAATGTTATTCATAGGGTTTTAAAATAGGTTAGAAGAAAGGAGAATCCAAGATGAATATTTCGAAGACTTTTTATGAACATATGTCATAATTTAAGATAAACATTTGTATTATGATAAAAATAGATGTTGGTTTATGATGTAGCCACCTTTTATGCTTGTGGGTTAACTTATATGAATTATTTCCAAACATCATAAAAATATTAATAGAAAAGTTATTTGGGAATGTAACGAAGTGAATTAAAAATAAATTTACTTTATTATATGATGTTTACGATCTGGTCCAAATTTATCATTATATCATTTTGATGGATGGTTTGTAACTTTTGGAGACAATATAAATGGTATAGTTGAAGATTTTAAAGATGTAGGTATTTTTGGATCAATTAAAATATTTTTTTTAAAGGAAATAAACCAATTTTAATTAGTATATTAGAAATTTTCAAGGAAGGGGTAATTTTCTAGTTTAAGATAATAATATATATTTTATTTTAAATTAAATATTTTTTATGTGAATGGGAAAGATAACATTTATAAAAAAAATTAATCTAACCAAAAAAAATGTTTTAAGTGTATAAATATTTTAGAAATAAATGATATTATCAGAAAAAAGGATATTATTTCATGCTCAATTTTTATAACATCAATGATTATCTTGCATGGATAAGTTTAATATCTTCTTATGTTTAATTCTATAAACTAATTTATATACGATTTAGGTTTAAAAGGTAAGAAACATAATCTAACATTTTGAACTATTAATAATGTGGTAGCATATAGACCTTTACAGTTATTACATATTTATTTGTTTGGATCTATAAGAAGTGATAGTTTAGGATGTCAAAAGTATGTATTTATAATTGTTGTTGTCTATAGTAGGTTTAACTTGGTATAAATTTTTCATCATAAGAATTAAACATCAAATAAGTTAAATATTTTTTTTAAGTTAATTCCAAAAAGAGTATTTAATTATTTCAATTATAAGGGATAAAGGTGGTGATTTTTCAAATATATATTTTTAAATAAATTTAAAAAATGGATACTATAATAAATTTTATTCTTCTATAATTCCATAAAAATATGGTGTTGTTGAAAGAAAGAATAAAATGTTTTTTGAAATTGGACAAAAATATTTAAATAAATATAATGCACCAAAATTATTATCCTTTAAATCAATTAACAAAAAAAGTTATATTCTTAATAGAATCATTATTATACCACTGATAAATAAAATTCCATATGAACTTCTTAATGAAATAAATACTAATGTTGGTTTATTTATTGTTTTTGGATTTAAATTATTAATGGAAAATACTTTATATTTCCTAGTAATTTTTTTGATAAAAGTTAATCAGGGTCTTTTCTGGGATATTCCATTAATATTAAATTATATAGAGTTTATAATTTGATAGAAGTGTATATATAATAATATATGCATGTAATGTTTTATAAAATTAATGATTAAAATATTGAAGATCTTGAAAAGGTTAAAGAATAATAAAGATATTTCATCTTTGATGAGGATGAATATATTTTTATTAAGGAACATATTAAGGGAGAGTATATCCCTACTCTATATGATCATTATTATTATAGAAATCATAGGTATCATAACTTATATAATGTTATTTGAAATGTTGATTCATTAGTAAAATCTAGAGAGTCGGTTTTATATTATTATTTAAATTTCTATTTTGTATCTAAGATGGTGCCCAATAATAATGATGAATCTTAGAAACATATTTATTGGATTATGTAAATGAAATATGATATTAAATAATTTATTTGGAATAATGACAAGATGTTATTAAGACCCCTCTAAGAGAAACTTGTTACACGAACTAAATGGATTCCTTGGAATAAGTTTGATGAATTATGTCAGTTAATTAATAATTTCATGACCCATCCTCGGGCCCCGTGCCATGACTACCCCAAGCCCTCCATCCATAGGCCAGGGGCTGGAGACTAGCACCAAAGGCGTAATTCCTGATAAATGTTATGGAATTGCCTTTATATAAGTAAACAAACAAAATAGAGAACGCAAGCTGAAGTAAACAATAAGTAAACTGAGTACAAAAGTAAGTGCTGGAATGAAAATGGGCCAAAATACAAACCCAACTGAAAGTACAGTACAACAGTAAAGAAAGAATAGTTGTAGTAAAGTAAACCAGCAACCACTGAGTCATCCTACAGATATCCCACCAGAAGGGTGGGTACAAATGGTCTCCTCAACTCCTCGGGTCCGGTCGTCCGCTCCCTGTATGTCCAGCCAAGTGGTCCACCTCCAGGTACCGACCTGCTCCAAAAGACTCCACCTCAATCAGTGCAGTCTGACGTCTGCATCCAACACAACGTAGTACGGGCATAGCCCGTGCAGGGGTGAGTATACGATACTCAGTAGGGACCCCGAGACCCCCAAAGGTCTCCCAGAATCTAAAATGGATCAACCAAAAAGGAAAGATACAATCACACAGTATCAACCAACTCTACTTAGGTATATGCCCATACATATACCTAAGTCATCAATTCCAGTTCGGCTCCAACTCATGAGCCCAAGTACAACCCATTCCACATATGAAAACACAACCCAGTCCACATTGGATAGTAAGTCAATCACATCAATGATAATGACTGAAAGTCAAGACTCAGCCCACACATGTATACTACTCACGAAAAGGGGTGGAGATGATAGATGTAGCCTCTGAATCATCTCCCCTGTCAAACCCACATAGGATCCATGTATAGAAGTCGTCGCTGCCAAACTCACATAGGATCCAAGTACAGTAACCATCGTTGCCGAACCCACGTAGGATCCATGTATAGTCGTCATCGCTGCCGAACCCGCAGAGGATCCAATTATAGTCATCCTCGCTGATAAACACATGTAGGATCCAAGTACAGTCGTCATTGTCATCGCAGTCACAGCAAGCTCTACGGTTCCCACAAATAGGACGCTCGATTCTGGGAGGGTCCGCTCCATGAGCCAATGGGTTCGATATATCAATTGTCACTAAGTCTAGAGTTGATGTATCTTGAAGTTCTGACTCATCAATAGAAACTCAAGGCAACAGACGGCGTGTCAATCGGACGCCTGGTCTGAGAGATATTGGCTTTTCCATCCCAGGAGCTCTGTTAGAAACACACTCATTTCTAACCCGGCTGATATCCAAATTCATCTGAAACTCAATAAGATTATTGAAAAAGGACCGTCTCGTCGAAAGAGTCCCAGTGCTGCATACGGCTCATCGATCGGGCGCGCCTTCCTTAAGTTATTTACGTTTAAGTGAATAACAGGCACGGTCCATTAGGCCCAATGGACTGACAGATCGGGTCGACTTGGTTTTGGCGGGTCCGACCTGGAAAAGGGGTTGGACCGGCGTGGTGAGTTGCGCGGCCCGACCTGAAGTTGCGCGGCCTGGCCCCAAGTGGCACGGCTCAGCCCGAAGTGGCGTGGCACGACCCATGCGGCCCTGCTCAGAAGCCGGTCGCAGCTCGGCTGCTGGCCAAGCAGGACGCAAAGGGGAAGTGGCCCCCTGTTATTGGAAATGGCGGACCCAGTGGGGTCTGCCCTAGCAGCTAGTCAGGGGGGTTACACCCCCCCCGGTTTTCAGGTAATGGTCGGCCATTAAGGTCGGCCGGTTTGGGAGAAACCGCAGGACCCAAAAGGGGTCCCACCTGCTGGAGACACCAGCGGCCGGCCGCCCCTGCGGGTCCGCCGCGGCTCGTATCACAGGTGCAGCGTGACAGCGCCGCACCCCTCCACTGTGGCCCGCTCCAGCCGCGGCATTCCTCGGTCACTCCGGCGCCATACACCACCACTGCAGCAGGCTCCGGTCGTGGCCCTCTACATCTCGGTGCGGTGCAACCATATCGTTCCTCCTTCACCACGTCCTTTCATGGTCGTGGTTCCCTTTCAATCACGTCATGGTGCAACGGCACCACGCTCCTCCGCTTCCAACATCAACAAAGATTAAAAAAGAATATGGGAGGAGAACCGGCCATGTTTGTGTGGTTCGATCACCTCCCGTTATGACGATATCATGCGGCAAAACCTTAAACAACGAAGAACGATGATAAAGACTTGAGAAAAATAACCCCTACCTAATGAAAAGATATCAAACATCAGGCATCGCGGAAGACGGCGTCATGGGGTGAGGTTCCTTAAGTGACGAAGGAGTGCGCCCGAGCAGGAAGCAGTATCTCTCCTTTTGTCACGGAGAGAAGATTATAAGGCGAGACGTCGTTGGCGAGATCCTGCGTTGGTGTCTCCTAACTTTTCACAGAGGAAGAAGGGTATAGAGAATACGGGGTCGCCGAGTCGATGTTCTTCATCATAGAGTTGGTGTTCTTCAACAAAGGTGATGAAGCGTTCTTCAAAACTCAAGATATTTCTCCCCAAAATCTAAACACAACAAGCCAACCCAAATTAATGTAAGGATTATCCTTATTTTATTTAATCATTCCATGCATTGTAAATTTAAAATTCAAACACATAATTAATTAATTTAAGTGGTTCAATTAATTGATTAAAGTGTGTTGGCAAGAGTTAATAGGGAGAGAGAGAAGGTGGAAAGGTTTCACAAGTAATGATGAGTTTACAAAATTAATAGGGGGTTTAAGGAGTTTTAGTGAATGTGATGGGATGGGGCTTATGTGGTCCCCACCTCACATTTATCCTCACAAGGGTAGTTAGGTGCTAGTGGGTCCCTCTATAACTCCCCCATGTAGGATGAAACCACCTTAGATATAAAAATAAAATCTATCCACAATTTTATTCACTTATCATTTAATCCACAATTTTTAACTTCTCTTCCCGTGGAAACACAACTACGATAAATGTCCCCTTAGGCAATTACCATCATTGCGAGTTCATCGGTGCCCCCAGATTTCAATTCCAGGCACTGGTTCAAAAGATATTAAAACCCGCTCGTTCGTTCACTAAACATACCCGAGATAAACTTCATAAATTGATTTCAGGCACACGAGGCCGTGAAATCAAGTGCCGTCAGAGGCCACTGACTCATAAAATTCCGAAGTATTTAAGAAAAAAAAAATTCCTTGAAATTTCTATGTCTTTACATTACTCCCAGGTCAAGGATTTACGTCCTCGTAAAGCTAAATCATAAATTAGATAAACAAATGAGGGTATTGTGCACACATTTGAGCCTCCTGCTCCCATGTTCTCTCTCGTAGGTTCCTATGATTCCAAAAAATGTGCACCAGAGGAATCAACTGTCCACTTAGTACCTTCTCCTGTCGATCCTCGATCTCCATCGAGACCTCCGTGAATGTAGCCCTGTCATCAATGTCCAGCTCCCCGTGGTCGATGATATGCATCGGGTCATGCACGTATCTCCTCAGCTGAGATACGTGGAAGACGTCATGCACCCAAAGAAACTGAGGTGGAAGGGCCAGGTGGTAATACACCTCACCTACCCTTTTGAGGACCTGGAATGGTCCGATAAAGCACAGAGATAACTTGTCACCCCGGCCAAATCTCTATAATCCACGTCGAGGTGAGACCCGTAAGAAAATGTGGTCTCCATCCTCGAACTCCAGTGGTCTCCACCTCTTATCCGCATAGGACTTCTGTCTTCTCTGTGCAGTCTTCATCTGCTCCTGGATGATCTTCACCTTCTCTGTCATAGCCTAAACCATCTCTGGTCTTACGAGTGCTGACTCCCCAGGGTCAGTCTTGCGCAGAGGTGATATGCATGGTCGACCGTACAATGCCTCGTATGGTTCCATCTCAAAGGTGGAGTGGTAGCTGTTCTTGTACGCAAACTCCACCAAGGGTAGATGATCCTCCCAGCTGCGACCAAAGCTGAGGACACATGCACATATCATTTTCTCGAGAGTCCGAATGGTCCTCTCTATCTGGCCATCCGTCTGACAATGAAATGTGGTGCTCAGGCGTAGCTGCATCCCAAATGCCTCCTGCAACCCCTTCCCAAGCCAGGAAGTACAGCGAGCATCTCGATTGGAGACGATAGACGATGGAACACCATGAAGTCGTACAATATCCTGAACATATAGGCGTCCCAAGCTCTCCACTGGGCAATTCTCTATGATTGGTACGATGTGGGATGACTTGTTGAGTCAGTTGACTATCACCAAGATGGAGCCATGTCCTCTTGAATTATGTGGAAGCCCCGTCACAAAATCCAAAAAAATCCCGTCCCACATTTACTCCGTGACCTTTAAGGGATACACAAAGCCTTCAAGAACCTGGTGTTCTGCCTTCACATTCTGGCAGGCAAGGCATCACGAAACGAACTCTGCCATAGCCTTCTTCATACCCGGCCACCAGTTCTGTCATCTGAGATCCTGGTACATCTTCGCTACCCCTGGATGTACCACCAAAGGGGATGTCTGAGACTCCCTCATCACCTCCCTCTGTAATGTAACTGGTACCATGGTACGTCCCCTGAAGAGGATGACATGCTCTCCTCCTATAGAAAATCCATCAGGTGCATGTCATGTGGATATCTGTGCACGTCGCGTCTCACAGTAAACATCTCCACGATGTGCCTCTCAGACCCACTGAAGTATTGGAGGAGTGACTGTGAGTGATTGTAGAAAGGCTACTCCATCTCTATCCATGAAGGATATCTGCAATGCGACTAGTTTCTTCATCACCTATCCAAGTAGCTGAATGCCCGATCTCTTGCTGAGTGCATCAGCAACTACATTCCCCTTCCTAGGAGTATAGACTATCTTAAATTCATAGTCTTGGAGGAACTCAAGCCATCTACATTGTCTCAGGGTCAGGTCCTTCTGTGAGAATATGTACCTGATACTCTGGTGGTCAGAGAAGATTGTAAAGCCCTCACCCATCAGATAGTGCCACCACATCTTCAAGGAGAAGTCCACAGCTACTAACTCCAGGTCATGGGTAGAGTAGCTCTGCTCGCGCTGCCTCAACTGTCGTGAACCATAAGCGATCACTGCCCGCTCCTGCATTAGGACACACCCGAGTCCGGTCCCTGATGCATCGTAGTAATCTATGTACCCTACACCCTCCTTTGGTAGCCTCAAGATGGGTGCATTGGTCAATCTCTGTCTCATCTATTGAAAACTATGATGACATCTATCTGACCACATGAAGGGTTTCCCCTTTTTTCAATGCTGAAAGTGGTGCTGCAAATCTAGAGAAGCCTGGCACAAATCCCCGGTATTACCCAGCCAAACCTAGGAAACTCTACACCTCAGTCACACTCCAGGGTGGCTCCCAAGCAAGTACCCCCATGATCTTTATAGGATCCACCGAAACTAACACCTCAGAGATGACGTGCCCCAAGAAGTGGACCTATGGAATCCAGAACTGACACTTCGAGAGAAAACCATAAATCGGGTGATCTTGGAGTGTGTCCAGTACAACCCATAAGTGGTAGGCATGCTCCTCCTCAGTAGTCGAGTAAATCAATATGTCGTTGATGAAGACTACGACAAAACGATCAAGGTAAGGCTAGAATATCCTGTTCATGAGACTCATGAACACTAATGGAGCATTGGTTATGCTGAAAGGCATAACCAAGAACTCATAGTGGCTAAACTGACACCTGAAGGCCGTCTTCTGCACATCCTCATCTCGAACTCTAAGATGATTATAGCCTGACCTGAGGTCTATCTTTAAGAACCATCATGCTCCCTTGAGCTGATCAAATAGGTCGTCAATCCTTAGGAGTGGATACTTATTCTTTACGGTCACCTGATTCAGGCGACGGTAGTCGACATATAGTCTTAAGCTCTCATCCACCTTCTTGGTGAATAAAATCATAGAATCCCAGGGTGAAACACTGGGTCGGATGAATCCCTTGGCCTGCAAGTCCTCCAGCTGTACCCACAACTCACGAAGCTCAGCGAGCGCCATCCGATATGCAGGTGTAGATATCAGTGCTATCCCGGGGTATAGGTCAATATATAAGTCTACCTCTCTGTGAGGAGGTAGTCATAGTGCATCATCAGGGAAAACATCCACAAAATGATCCACCACAATAAGAAAAATCAGACTCCGCACATCAACCACTCAGAGAATGAGACTAGACAACTGATGTGTGATCGGCTACCCTCTCCTCTGCATAAGTCCATTCTTCACTGCAAAGGCTCCCTTCTTACCAGTGAAGGTGTCCCTGCTTCCATCTGTGAGGACACACCGCACTTTGCACCTAATACAGTCAACCTGGGCATGGACTGTAGATAATTAGTCCATACCAAAGATGACCTCGTAAGGCCTTAACGCTACTACAAGAAGATCCCAGCCGAAGCTATCGCCTCTTAGAGTAATCTCACACTGCCGGAACCAGTGTGTAATCGTTGAGTCTTCTTCCGTACGAGTATCTAGCCATAAGGATAGAGCCAACGACTCTGTCAGAATCTCTGATCTCTGAACAAGGGCAACATCAATGATAGAATGACTCGTTCATGTGTCTATAAGAACTACAGCAAGGGTGGAGTAGACACAGATAGTACCTCGCATCATCTCATGTGCGCCGTGGTTGTAAGACTCCACTTCCTGAATCTGAGCCTGCCTCTATCCGCCAGCTTCATGTGGTCGGGGTGGACCTCCTGGTGGTGGTGGTGGTAGAGCCTCAAAGCATCACCCACCACCCGCTGCTCGGCCAGCTCCTCTGCCTCAACTTCCTGCTCCCTGCGGACCTCCACGGTCGAACCTATGCCTCTTCATGGGTGGTCCCTCAACCATCTGTTGCTCCTCTGCATGGAGGGTCGGGCATTCACGAACCATGTGGCCATGTTTGCTGCATGCATAGCACTGCCTGCCTCTCGTATGACTGGATCTGCTACGTGTACCCCGCACCTACGATCTAGTATCCTGAGGTCGCCCACCTGATGGATTGGTCTGCTTGGACCTCTACAACATCTTTATACTGCCGTCTGTAGAAGACTATGCTATGTTTTGCCCTGTGGTAGGCCTCGCTGCTGGCATAGGCTCGGCAAGGAAGCTCTCCACAAGAAGGGCTCGCTTCAGTACTCCTTCCTACATCGGAATGCTGAGGGAGATCATCAATTATTTGATCTCATTCCTCAGTCCATGCTCAAAGTTCTGGGCCAAGAAGAATGGGTCTCGTACCATGTCTGTGGAGTAGCGCGAGAGGTCAGTAAACTTCGCCGAGTACTGGGCTAATGTCATGATACCCTTCTGCAGCTATAGTAACTCTTGGATGCACACCGCACGGAGGGTGGCTGGAACAAACACTGAGCGAAAGCGGCTCTCGAAGTCCATTCATAGTAGAGATGTCTCTCCATGCACCTAGAGCATCATGTTCCACCATCTACCTGCTGCTGCGTTCAGGAGACTCGCGGCAAGGATCACCACAAGATCTGTTGGTTTCCCTAACAATATGAAGACTCGCAAAATAGCTTCCATCCTATCCTCAGCTATCTGAGCGTCCATCTCTCCACAGAACATGGGCGACCTCTATGGAGGAAACTCGTTCAGCGCACTCAGGCGACGTGCACTCTCCGTTGTTGGGGCTGGTGGTATCGGTGGCCCAGCGGGTAGAGGTACCGCTGGTGCCTCCGCTGTAATGGGGCCCTACATCGAGGCCTCATCGCTTAGTGGGCTACCATCTCGCATGTGGCTCGGAAACCTAGCTGTCTTCCTTCATGGGGCCATCCTAAAAAGTAAAATGTGTGCCACGGTTAGTATAGTATACCTGGAGAGTTGACACAAATTAATCACAAAGAAATCCTTTGAAACACACATGCAATCAATGTTTTCATGCACTGAGTCAGAAATCAGAAGTCAGGGTCTTGGTGTATGGATATGTCAGCTACCACACCAACACTGGACTCCCTAGGCAGATAACCACACTCAATACCCTTTAAACCATTGCTTTACATGAAAAAATTATCAGAGTCCTAAGTTATGTGGTAGAACAGACTCCATTGATACCAATTTGTCACGACCCATCCTCGAGTCCCATGTCGTGACTACCCCAAGCCCACCTTCCATAGGCCAGGGGCTGGTGACTAGCAACAAAAGCGTAAATCCCGATAAAAGAGAAGGAATTTCCTTTATATAAGTAAACAAACACAACATAGAATGCAAGATGAAGTAAACACTAAGTAAACTGCGTACAAAAGTAAGTGCTGGAAAGTAAATGGGTCAGAATACAAACCCAACTAAAAGTACTGTACAACAGTAAAGAAAGAACATCTTTAGTAAAGTAAACCAGCAACCACTAAGTCGTCCTCTAGATATCCCACATGAAGGGTGGGTACAAATGGTCTTCTCAGCTCCTCAGGTCCGGCCGTCCGCTCTGTGTATGCCCCTCCAAGTGGTCCACCTCCATATACCGACCCGCTCCACAAGACTCCACCTCGATCCGTGATGTATGTCATCTACATCCAACATAATGTAGTGCGGGCATAACCCATTAAGGGGTGAGTATACGATACTCAGTAGGGGCCCCGAGACCCCTGAAGGTCTCCTAGAATCCAAAAAGGATAAACCAAAAAGGAAAGATACAAACACAAAGTATCAACCAACTCTACTTAGGTATATTCCCATACATATACCTAAGTCATCAATTCCAGTTCAGCTCCAACTCACGAGTCCAAGTAAAACCTAGTCCACACAGGAAAACACACCCCATTCCACACATGATAGCAAGTCAATCACATCAATGATAATGATTTAACGTAAAGACTCAGCCCACAAATGTATACTACTCATGAATAAGGGTGGAGATGATAGATGTAGCCTTTGAATCGTCACTCCTACTGAACCCATGTAGGATCCAAGTACAGATGTCGTCGCTGCCGAACCCCCATAGGATCAAAGTACAGTACCCATTGCTGCCAATCCCATGTAGGTTCCAAGTACAGTCTTCATCGCTTCCAAACCCACGGAGGATCCAAGTACAGTCTTCCTCGCTGCCGAATCCACGTAGGATACAAGTACAATCGTCATCGTCACCACAGTCAGAGCCAACTCTAGGGTTCCTGCACACAGCATGCTAGATTATGGCAGTGTCCCCTCCACGGGCCAAGGGGTTGATACATAAAGTTTCACGAATTCTAGAGTTGATAAATCCTGATGTTCCGTCTCGTCAATAGGAACTCAATGCAACAGACGTCGTGTCAATCAGACGCCCGGTCTGAGAAATATTTGCTTTTCCATCCTAGGGGCCCCGTTAAAAATTTTCTCATTTCTAACATGGATGATATCAAATTTCATCTGAAACACAATTATAGTATCGCAAAAGGACCTTCTCATTAGAAGGGTCTCAGTGCCACAGACAGCGTGTCGATCAGACGCGGGATCCTTAAGTTATTTATGTTTAAGTGAATAACGGGCCCGATCCGTTAGGCCCGATGGGCTGACGGATCGGGTCAACTGGGGTTTGGCGAGTCTGACCCGGCAAAGGGGTCAGACCAGCCCGGTGACTTGCATGGCCTGGCCTGAAGTGGCACGGCCCGGCCCGAATTGTCCTGGCCCGGCCTGAAGTGGCACGGCTCGGCCCGGCCCGTGTGGCCAGTTTCCCATCTGGAAAGCCGGCTACGGCTCGGCCGCTGGATGAGCAGTACGCAAAGGGAGTGTGGCCCCTGTTTTTGGAATTGGCGGACCCAGTGGGGTCAGACCTAGTAGCTGGTCGGGGGGGAGGGGGGGAGGGGGGAGGGGGGGTTAGACCCCTTGGTTTCCGGGTAATGGACGGCCAATAAGGTCGGCCAGTTTGTGAGCTGTTGTGTGAATGAGAAGGGGTCAGCCTCCAGGAGACGCTGTGGGCCAGGTCGGCCGGATGCCCCTGCTGGTCCGTCATGGCCATAAGACACAGCTCGTCTCACTGCCCGTGACCTTCCTCAGTCTCTCCGGAGCGGTGCGACGGTGCCGCGCACCACTGCCGCGGCACGCTCCGGTCGCGGCCCTCTACGTCTCTGCGCGGTGCAATGGTACTGCGCTGCCTTCGCCACAGCATTGCATCGTCGTGGTTCCCTTCCGATCACCGCATGGTGCAACAACACCATGTGCCTCCGCTTCCAACATCAACGAAGATTAATAAGGAAGAGGGGAGGAGAATCATCTGTGTTTGTGTGATCTGATCTCCTCCCGTTACGACGATATCATGAGGCCAAACCTTAAGAAACAAATAATGATGATAAATACTTGAAAAAAATAACCCCTACCTCAACAATAGATATCAAACGTCGAGCGTCGTGGAAGACAACATATTAGGGTGAGGTTCCATAAGATATGACGGAGTGCGACCGAGGAGGAAGCAGTGTCTCCCCTTTTGTCACGGAGAAAATATTATAAGGCGAGACACCGTTGGATAGATCTCGCGTCAATGTCTCCTCCCTTGTCATGGAGGAAGTAGGGGATGTAGAATCCAGGATCGTCGAGTCGATGTTCTTTGTCCGAGAGATGGCGTTCCTTGACAAACGAGATGAAGCATTCTTCAAAACTCAAGAGCTTTCTCCCAAAAATCTCAACACAACAAGCCATCCAAAAATAAAATAAAGCTTCTCCTTATTTTATTTAATCATGATATGCATTCAAAATTTAAAATTCAAACACATAATTAATTAATTGAAGTGGTTCAATTAATTGATTAAAGTGTGTTGGCAAGAGTTCATAGGGAGAGAGAGAAGGTGGAAAGGTTTCAAAAGTAATGAGGTGTTTACAAAATTATGAGGGGGTTTAAGGAGTTTTAGGGAATGTGATGGGTTGGGGCTCGTGTGGGCCCCACCTCACATTTATCCTGACATGGGCAGTTAGGTGCTATTGGGTCCCTCTCTAACTCCCCCATGTAGGATAAAACCACCTTAGATATAAAAATAAAATTGTTCTACAATTTTATTCACTTCTCATTTAATCCACAATTTTTAACTTCTCTTCCCGTGAAAACGCAACTACGGTATAGGTCCCCTTAAGCAATTACTGGCATTGCGAGTTCATCGGTGCCCTCCGATTTCAATTCTGAGCACTAGTTCAAAAGATAGATAACCCCTGTCATTCTTTCACTGAACGTACCTGAGCTAAACATTGGAAATTGATTCCGAGTACACCAGGCCTAAGAATCAATTGTCGTCTGAAGCCACAGACTCGTAAAATTCCAATATATTTATGAAAACAAATTTCCTTCAAATTTCCATGTCTTTAGAAATAATTAATCTAGGATTATAGCTCTTTTTTATTCATAAATAGAAACAGTGTATTTTGAATATTAATTTTTATTAGTTTCCTTGATTGAGAATATTATGATTTTATTATCTAATTCTTGTTTTCAAAATTTTAAATAATTTCAAATGGGTGTAAAAATTTCATTCATTATTTTTTTTATTTCTATGGAGGTGAATGGGTATCAACCAAAAGGATTTGAAAAAGATTAATTTATAAATTATGTGTTTAAAGATAATAAATCATTGTTTGTTCTCAAGATATTTTTAAGGGAATGGAATTAAAGACTAACTTTGTTTTCGATTGAAAATTTATTTAATAATCGAAATGTTGATTTAAATATATTAATTAAGAAATTTCCAATAATATCTTTATTATTCAAAAATTAGTTGATGATATAGTTTTTTAATCTTCATGTGAATCCATGTGATATTTATTTCCCAGTATTATGATAAAGAATTATGATATGATCTTAATAAGAGAGATATATATTTTTCTTGATCTTAAAATTATTCAATGGAAATATGTTATATTTCTTAATCAATCCAAATATTCTAGAAAAATTGTTAAGTGGTTTGGTTTTAATTCTTTTAGAAGTATGATAAACCCCATTAGTAATAATTTAAAATTAGATAGTGATGAATTTTGAAATCCTATTGATGTTAAATTATATAGAGGAATGATAGGAATTTTGATTTACTTTATTGCTTCTAGTCCTAATATATCATCCAATTCATGTTCATGTGTACGTTATAAAGTTTTTCCTAAAGAGATTCATTATAAAAAATTTAAAATAATTATAAGATATATAAAATGAACTAATAAATATAGAATTTTTTATTCAAAACAATAGTTCTTTATTTTGATGAGTTACTCTGATTCACACATTAGAAGTTATAGGATTGATAGGAAATGTACATCAAGTATGCTTCATTTACATGGAAAAAATTACTCTTATGGAGTTCAAAGAAACAATATTTAGTAGATTTGTCGATAATTTATGATATGTATATAGCCGTTGTTTATTTTTCTCCTCAATGTCTTTAGATCAAAAAAAAATTGTGTGATTTTGATGTTTATTTCAATAAAATTTATATTTATTACATTAATGCATATGATATTTCAATATCAAAAAATCCATTACATCAATTTAAAAAAAGAATATAGATATTTTATTTCATTTCATTTGAGATTGTGTTATTAATGGAGACATTATCATAGATAAGTTTCCCACAAAAAATAAATAACCTAACATATTAACTATCTAAGTATATGTTGCATGTTTTGAGACAATAATGTTTTAACATAGATTCTTTGAAGCATATTTTTTATTTTCTTCTTGTATTAAAAAATCGTTGAAAACTATTTTCAAATTAAAATTTGTGTTTTTTTATTTTTATTTATATAAGAATGACATTTTTTGGATAATTTTTTTTAATGCTTTATGGTTTGCAAAAATATTTTATCTTTCTATAAAATTTGAAAATGTTGGGGAGAAATTAATTAATTTTTTATGATGAAATATTGGGAATTTATAAAATTTCCACATTGTATGTTATGAAAAGGTGAAATATTTGGTGTTCAAACATAGGTTATAATTTTTTTAATTACAACCCCTTTAATTTATTTAGTTTGTGTTGTTTTTATATGTTTTGGGGTTTTATTAATTTATGAGTAATTACATACTTGTATTAAATTGATGAATTATTTATGTTGTTCAATTCCTAAAATGGATTTTTTATATAATATTAATTTTTTTGAAAAAAATATTACTTAACTATTTATAAATTATTCTTATTATTCATATTCTTGATATTATTTATTTGAATTAATTTTTTTAGATATCAAGAACATTTTACTTTTCTAATCATTTTATTCACACTTACATGTCCTTTGTATCATATTATTTACCTTTACAAAACATTTTATGTTCACTTTAATGATATATGATTTACCCTTATGTAGAAATTTTTAATTTTTTTACAATTATGCATGGTTATTTATCAACAAAATTAAAATTATTTTGTACCCTTATTCAGGTTTTTAAAAAATCTTTATAACCTTATGTGAAGTCCATTCTAGACATATATAGAATTTCTAATTTTTTCCACACATTTATGAATAATTTTCAATATCTTTACTCGTGTTTATATTTACCTTTACACAATATTTTAAAAATATTCACTACCATACAGAGAATTTATAATTTGTACTATATATTTATGTTTCATTTTAATTAATCATATAAATGTTTCTTTCAAATACACATGGTTTACAAAATATATACAACCCTTATGTAGTGCACATACATTATGAGTTACCCTTTCTCAACCGATTGTATTTTAAGGTTACCCTTATGTGTGATTTATAAGATAAAGGTTTACATTACATAGACTATATGTTACCCCTTAAAATCCATTGAAAAATATATTCTAATCTTACACATGGTATCTAATTTCATTGTTATCTTTACATATAATTGGACTTCTATGTAAGAACCCCTATGTATAACTTTTCCCCAACACCGGCACTCTACCTTGACTATAGTGGTATTATCTCTTTCTTCTACAGTAGTAGTAATTTATTTTAATACTTATCTGGTGATATCACTCCCTTTATAATAACCCAAAACTTTCATAATTAGATATTATTTTTTGATACAAAAATATTTATTTATTCTTGCAGAAACATGAATCCATATCATAATGTTTTAGTTTATTTGAAAATATGGATACATAATCAACTAATTCATAATTTAACTACATAATCTCCCAATATGTTCTTAATAACTAGTATCTTTATTATAAGTATCATATATAATACATTTATTCAATTCTTGTGAAAGGAAACAAAAGAAATGGTGAGATCAGATGGTCATTAATGGTAAATAAGGGATATATCAATGATCACATAAACATAACATTAGAATAAGGGTTTAAGAATATGATATTAATGTTATAAAACCATACCATATATATCAATGATAAAAATATTTATGCATGGCATAAGTAATGGTAGTTCATAAGATATGAATCATAATAGAATAAAAAACATAATTCATGAGATCATAAAATTTGAATTAGACAAATTGTTCAATACACATATGTAATGAAAATAATTTTCAGGGTATTTAATGATCATTTACATGATTATCATTGTAGAATGGGTTCACTCCCAAAACCAACATATTAGTCAATGTTCACTCCCAAGACAATAATACTAGAAAAATTTTCTTACTGATGTTGGTTTACACCCCATTCCAGTCCTATTTATCTCAAGAGTTATCAATCTCTACTCAATTCATTAGAGAGAGATATAGGTCCTACCAATCATGGTTTATAACTTAAACATACATATGTGGTTATAACATAACCAATATCATTTTTCATAATGTAACCAATATGCTTGGTTTTAATGTATCCACCTTACTTGGTTATAACATAACCATTATACTTGGTCATAAAATAACCACCATACTTTATTTATAATTGGACCAACCATCACCAAAAATAAACCACTAAAAATATGTGACACAATATCATAAAATATTCATTATAGCCACACATCACAACTAGTGAAATATAACTATTTTCAATAAAAATTTCATCACATCATAACAGGTGAAAAATAAATGTGTTTCATAAACATTCAACCACCGAATAACCAATGGTAAAGAAACAAGTTCTATGAAATTCTCTTTAATATGATCATAAAGAATCCATGGAAAGAATATGGATTTTATTATTGGATCATATCCTCATTAAAATCTTATGTAACATTATACGATGTTATATTAGATTGGAAATTATTTAAAAATATCATTCAGAATATTTTTTAGGGAAATATCCTTTTTAATTTGAAATCACATATTTAAAATCAAAAAAATCTCAAATATTAAATAATTATTTTTAAAAAATATCATTTTAAACATGTAAAGGAATCTTTTAATAATTAGTTTTTCATGATGGAGAAAAAATAAATTCTTATCATAAACAATAAAATAATAATTCTTACTATATTTTTTTTGAAAAAAGTAAAAATATCATTATTTAGAAAATTAAAAGAATAATAATTTTCAACTATTTTGTAAAAAAAATTAAACAGGTGTAAAAATTTCATCAAAATATCATTTTATAATATTAGAAACATTCAATAAATTTTTTTTGGAACACATGGAAATGGAGGAAAAATTATTTTCAATCCAAGAGAGAAATAAAGTCAATTTTTTAACATTTTTTTGTCTCTTTTGTTCCTAAAGAGAGTAAAATTGGAAAGAATCGTGTATTCTCACAAAATAACCAGTAGATAATAAAATTCATTAATTTCTTGAGATATATATCATAATAATTCATCTTCATAATCATAATCATATAAAAATATTGATAAATTTCAATATTATAGCATAAAATTGTTACCACTTTGGTAACATTTGAATTGTAAACCCCATGAAATAAAGAACCATCGATGGATATGTATTTCCAAAAATATCCAAGAGAAAAATCATAAATTTAATTCATGGGAAATATATAAATAACAAAAAATATGAAATTGGTGACTATTTAATATAAAAAATATAACGAAAAGTGAGATAGAACCCCTTACCCCATGTATTGACTTATTTGAACATGTTCAGACCTCTTATTCTTTAGAAACCCTTTTTAGGTTATACCCAAATGACTCTTAAAAAGATTTCCTAAAAAAATTAATCCCTATTAGTTTTTTATTGTAATGTAAGGAAGGTATTTGTATCGGTTTTGGCCAAACCAAAAGGCTTTGTATGTGTGAATAGGAGAGGATGCGGTGGCCTTTTTTAATTTTGGTGGAGTGGAATTTTTTGAAATACTCAAAACATTTACTAAAGGGAAGTCACTCTCAACACAAGTACCTCCAAAATTGATAGATAATTATTTGGATGGATTATATGGTTATGAAACACATATAATATAAAAAATATATGTTTTAAGAATATACTTCTCTTATACACTATGTTTCATCACATTTAGTATTTTAGTTTCCATCACGGAAACTAGTCTCATTTTTATATACTAAAGTTAATTTATTCTTTAAGAAAAAAAGTAAAATGTTACCGATTATGTAATTTTCACCCACCCATTATAAATATGAAATCCAATATATTCAATAAAAAACCTACATTTATGGAAAATTGATTTTAACATAAGAACATGTAATGCGCAAAACACCATTTTAACCTTAATCATTGTAATTAATTTTTATAATATTTAACATTAATTAGTACTAGAAATTATTTTGAACATATTTAATTATATTAATTATTTTTATTCAAAATATTAAATCCATGTTACCCATTTCAATTCATAATACTTATGGAATTTAATTTAATATTAAACCCACAAACGTGATGAAAAAGTTGTTTTTAAAAGTAATGTTTTCATATATATATAATAATCTTTTTCATAATAATTGAACATGGAATTTATTCCTATGACATAAAATGTAATAATTATAAAATAATTGATTTCATTATATTTTAAAACCATTCTAAAAGAATAGTAATCTTCTTTTAATACTTAAAAATAAATGGTAGTTTACAATAAATATTAGTATTTTCACAGTTCATTGAAAATTTAATCATTTCATAAAATTATAATAATATCACCCCATTTTAATTTTTAAATATTGATTCCAAAAATGAATTTATATTGTTCAATTAAATTATCTTAAATATTCAAAATTTAATTTTACTCTTTTTTAAGAAAACTAAATAATTTTTTAGATAAAAAATGTATTTTTGAATTATATACAGTCTTTACATGAAGTAAGTACTTATTTGTAAATATGTTCTATTTATTTAAAAATTGTAAATATTTTTATAAATGTGTTTATTTTTATTCAAACCTCTAATGTTAACGGATATGTTATAATAATCATGTTTATATAATATTATTTACATTATATCTTTGTTTTCTAAAACACTATGTTATGATTAATGCAAACTATCAAAATTAAATATTTTTTTAAAAAAATATATATTACATAAAATCTTTGAGTTTCATATACTACCCCTCCCCCCATTAAAATTAATTTCATTCTCAAAATCCCATAACCCTAATATATTAAAACTAAATATAATTCTACCACATCATATCCTCAGGATCCCATGTTACTTACTCAAGATTGTGGCTTCTCCCTCAAATATTAACCTGATGAGTGGTCTTATTTCATATACGTTTACCACTATAATCCAAAATCTACCCAGATTTTTATTATTTAGAAATATGTTGATCTAATTTTATGAATTCTATATTTAGTTCAAGTTAATGATATGTTAATTACATCCTTTAGAGAGGCCTATGGAATACTTAGTGGACTTGAGAGAGGTTTGGTGGAAGTGCAAAGAGATAACTCATTTTACCTCATCAGTCATGAATCTAGAAAGGGATAGTATACCTATGGCATATCATCCCTTTAATTCGGTATCTTAAAACCTCATTGAATTTATAAATTCACATAAACAAATCTCAATAACTTCAAATTCCATATTATATTGATCATTATCATCCTAACATTTCTGTCAACTTTATGATACCCTTATGTGATGTTGAATGGCCGAAATCCACCCTATCATTACATCATCTATCTGATGTCCTGATATTTTCTTTTTCTCTATATTAATTGAATAACCTTTGGGGTCTACACTTCTTTCCATTTAGGTCATTATTAGGATCCATCTTAATTAATTTTAGAAATTTATTATTATATGAAAACTCACCTAAAGGATGGTGTTAATCAAAAACACCTTTGAAATCCATAGAAAAGGTCATATAATATACTATAGGGATTAAAATATTCTATTATAATGACCATCTATCTAAGGATGATATGTTTTTTGGAAACATTACTCTATATTAAAATCCTATTGAAGACTTCAGAAGAACATTAATGTTAACCTCAAACCCTGATCAAATATAATAGAATGTGGTACTCCATGTAGCCTTACCTATTCTTTAATTTATATCCTAGAAAGTTTATCCAAATAAAATATTCCCTAATAATGATGAATTTTTTTGACTTCATAAGGTAGTAAACTATAACCCATAGAGAATTATTTCCTTTAGATGTTTTGGGGTGTATGATGAAAAAATCCATGGTGATGTTTTCCCATTCCCAAGATGTTATGTGTAATGGTTCTAACAACCATTTAGAGTGTGGTATCTTATCCATAACATGCTAAAATACAATTAAATGAGATGGAAAAACTAAAATATGAAAATTCATTTTTTCCCCACAAGAAATACTCTATCATATATCTATACATATTTGTAATGAATAGAGGATAATGAACTATAATATTCTAATAATAGATACTTATTTTAATCTAGTAGTGACAGAACACATTAATGGTTCCTAAACCTTATATTTCCTTCATAATGAAGGATGAAAGTAGGAAATATTCTCACCTTCTTCTATAGCTCTACATCTTCCATTTGTGGCTATTTAATCGTCGCATGGATAGATAAGTGAAAAATTATTTGAGAGATATAATATTTTTCCACTTCTTCATTATTTCATGATCCATACCTTGTATGAAGAAAATATTGGATATTTTGTGAAGGTTATCATAGAAAACCTATCATGATCCTTTTGACTCAAAAAATCAGCCAAATGTTATGCTTTCCCAGGTTGGTAGTGTATTGAATTGTCATAATCATTAATCATTTCCAACTTTCTTCTCTACCACATATTAAACTCCTTCTGTTTCAATATATAAATCAAACTTTTATTAATAGTATATATTTCAGACCATTCTCCATAAAGATAATTCCTTCATATATTTAATCAAAAAATCACCACAGCGAACTCAAAATCATGAGTTTTTTTTTTCATAAACCATTATATGTCATGAGTAATAATCTATAATTGTATCATTTTGATTGGGAATATATCCCAATACATTATTTCATGCATGACTACCCTTCTCCGCTACAATGTAATGTAATCATCAGTATAAAAAATGACCTTCCCTTTAGTTCCTTGAAATTATTATCACACCCATCTATCTAAAGGAACTTTTCCCCATTATAGGTTATCTTGGTTTAAGGGTTAAATAGTTATGTTAAATTATAACCAAGACATTGATAATATAAAAAAAATGAAAAGTTCTTATCTTAATCATAATGGTTTGTCTTTTCCAAATTTCAATAACTTTGGTCTTTGATAGATCCACTAATATTCCCTCACTTGAGATTATATGACCTAAATATGAGTCTTTTTCTATCCAAAATTTTCATATTATAAATTTTTAATTCAACTTTTCCTTCAAGTCTTCACTACAATTATTAAATGATTTTGATTACCTACCTTTCTATTTGAATATATAAGAATATAATCTATAAAGAGGACCAAAAAATAATCAAGTTAATATATAATAACATAATTTATTATACCAGTGAATATAGCTAAGAAATTAGTAAGACCAAATGTAATCATTATATAATTGTAGTTTCCAAACCTTGTAAATTATGTTTTCATGGGTATATCCTCCTTCTTGACTCCTAATTGTTGATATAATGAATGAAGTTCAATCATATGAAAGTATTGATATTCATCCATTTGAACAAACAATTCATCAATACTTGGTAAGGGATAGCACTCCTTGATTGTGATCTTGTTTAGCTCCTAGTAATCAATGTGAATTCACAAAATTCCATCTTTATTCATGAAAAAATAGGTTCACCCAAGGAGAAATACTTAGACAAATAAATATCTTGTTAGGATTAACCTGGAGATTATTATTCAATTCCTATAACTCAATTTGGCCCATTATATTAGATTCATTAAAACATATATATTTATTGGTATTACTTATATCGATTACTCAACATCCCAATTCAATAAAAGACTAGGAAATTCTTTTGAAGATAAATCTACAAAATGACACACAAAAGGAAATTCCTGGATACTGTGCTTCTCTCCAACCATCTGAGATAATCATCCCTTTGTAATAGTAATCAAGAACCATTAAATAGATGTAATATACGTTGGAAACTCATATTTATAATCACACTGATAGATTGACATAAGAATTTTTTGAATAAAAAAAGGTGACATCTCATCCTCATAAATAAATATGGTATTTAAGTACTAAAATCTATTACATATATAAGTTAACATAAAATTCAAATAGAGATAGAATAATTAGTTTTCTATAAAGATAATTCCTACAAAAATTAATTGGATGTGATTACTAAAATTGATTTTTGATAATCATACCATTAAGATATTTTTCTACTAACAATGCATCTAATAACTGAATTTAAGAATTAACATTCATACATACTTTTCATGATTCATATAAATAATCTAATATAGGATATTTCAATATTTGAGCTTACCTATTATGACCTCATCTTCATAATTCTTTATTTACTTTGTTAGTAAATCAAATATGGTTTGCATGACCATTAGAAAACATTGAAAATATTGATTAATCATCAAAATTAATCCATAAGACTTCTAAATAATGAAACTTTATTTTCAATATATGAGACTTTAGGTTTAACATAGGATATTTAAAGTCATCATATAATCAAATCCATAATAAGGTCTCATAATGTAATTTTGAATTTAAAAAACTTATCCCCTAGGAGTGTTAAACCAGGTGTGTATCTAGGCTTGTTGTCACACACTAGGTAACGATCTAGTTAAATCCTAACGTGGCCTTTTTAGAGATATTTCTCCTAGGTAAAACTATTCCAGATCCACATAAACTTATAGTATCTAGATAGGGATTTAATTTCATTGAAATAACTAAGTCCATCATTCACCAAAATTCCATGACATTTTCCAATACATGGACTTATCCCTAGACTAATCCTTAGACATATACCTAGGTGTCTCTATAATGGGTTTTCATCCTAGTTTCCAAAGTTTGACTAAAAGTTTCCTAGGATATTAACTATAAGGACCCAGACATCTCATACATGTATATTACATATTAATATATGAATATTAATTTCATCTTATAAAAACATGAAAGAGGAGAGTGAAGGTTTGGTGTCATTAGAGACATAGTCTATAATAGACTGGTACATAAGTAGACTACATATTCTCCCACTGTTTTCTTCATAACTATAACCTTTATTATAAATATCATTCTTTCTAGGTTTTATCATATCATGGGGAATAAAACATGAGAAATGGTGAGAATATATTCTCAGTAAATGTAAAAATCAGAGATATCAATGATCACATAAGAATAACATGAACATAATGGTATGGGAACATGATCATAACATGTTAAGACCACACCTTGTATATAAAAATCATAGTCATGATCTATGTAATAAATCATGACAATTAATAAGATATGAATCATAGTGGAATAAAAGAGCATGTTCATGGGAAAATAACATTAGACTAAAACATAGAATTCTAAAACACACACATAAGAATAGATAATCATTTCATATGTAGTCAATTATCATTTAAAAGACCATCATATTAGAATGAAATCACTCCCCTAACCATCATATTAGTCATGGTTCACTCAAAATAAGTCCTCTACTAAGCTAGGTTCAGTCCCAATTATTGTCTTATTTATCTCATGTTATATCAATCCTTACCCAATGCATTGGAGAGAGATATAGATCCCATCCATCAATGTTTATAATGGAAAAAACTATCCACATTTATAAACTTACCACTATCATTATTATAATGAAGCCACCATCCTTGGTGATAATATAACTATTTTCCTGGTTATACTGTAACCACCATCCTTGGTTATAATGTAACCACAATCCTTGGTCTATAACAGAACCACCTATCAAATATAGAAAACCACACATATGTCAATCCTATGATAATAAATCATTTTTCATAATAAAACTCTATAACCCAAGGAATGGAACCAGGATTAATACGCATTTCATCAGAGAATAAACCATGAATTCATAAACGTTTTATCATAGAATAACTTCTAAAAATGAGATAGGATTCAAAAACATATCTTTATCATTATTATATACCATATAGAGATGTTATATGGATGATGTCATTGTATAATAACCCCAATAAATCATGTTTAACATCAAAGGATTACATCTAATTTGGAAAATGATTTTAAAAGAATCCTTGGTACATTTCATGAAGATGATCTTGTTTTCACTATGAAATCACTTCTTCAATGTCTAAAAATTTCACAAATAATAAATAAAAAATTTTCTTTGAAAATGTCCTTTGAAAACTGTAATGGAATTTTTAAATTGTTAGGTTGTTATGTTAGTGTAAAATAATTTCCATTTCATTCATATTAAAATAATTCCTTCATATGTTTCGTAAAATTTCAAAAGTGCCTTGTTTAGAAAATAATAGTTAGATTCATTTTAAAACATTTTTGAAAAATTAATAATACTGTAAAAACATATTTAAAAATCATTTTATAATAATAATAAAATCATTAAATCAATTTTATAGAAAAATTGAAATGGAAGAAATGTTATTTTTGAAAAAATAGGGAAATAAATTTGTCATTTTTAAACATTATTTGGTCTCCATAGTTCAAAAAGATATGAAAGTTGAATGAAAACACATATTATCCAATAAAACAAGTGGAGAAATAAATTCATTATTTTCATGAGACATAAATTTTAATATTTCTTTATCAAAATAAAAATCACAAAAAATCTCGATAAGCAAGGATATTATAAAATAAAACTCTTACCACATTGGTAACATTTGAATCGTAATAACTAGAAACTAAAGAACCTTATATGAATATGTCTATCCCATAATTTTCATATGAATAATCATAAAATAAATTCATGGTAAGCATATAAACCACATAAATGAAATATGTTTTTAATATGGAATGTGTCCCAAAAAAATTAAAGTGGGATGACAATCCCTTACATCAAGTCTCGACTTTCTTCATACTTATTTTAACGTCCTCTTCTTTTGAAAACCTCCTATGGATAGCCCAAAAATCCTTCTTATTATGGTTTTAAAATAAAAACAAATTATTTATTTATATGAAAATTTATGTAACGAATGTATTTGGATACTTATTTTCTAAACCAATAGTTATTAATAGTGTTAATAGTATAGGAGATTGTTGGCCTTCATAATTGTGGTGGAGTGGTGTTTTTATAAATTCCCAAAAATATTAACTAAGGGGATGTTACTATTAACCATAATGCCTCAAAAAGTAAAACAATATTAAATTGGAAGGATTATATGATCATGAAACTCCTTCACCACAAAAAAACACATGTTTTAAAATTCTTATTACCTTCTCCACTATATTTCCTAAAATTATATAATTTTAGTATTCACCATGGTGACTAGTCATTTTTTATTACCTATATATTTTATTATTTATGCCTAAAAAATAAAATGACCATTATTAGACAATTTGGACACCCTAATTCTAAATATTAAATTCAATTTATTAAATAAAATAATATAGTGGTGAAATATTAATTTTGACACATGAGAATATAATGTGTAAAGCCCTATTTTAATATTAACCGTAATAATTAATTTTTTCTCTAATTGGTATTAATTATGACAATATATTAAGTTAATATTACAAAATAAAATAAGTTATTATTTTTATTAATAATTTCCAATTATTTTTTTCTCAATTCAATTTACATAAATTGAATAATTTAATATAAAATTAAACCCACAGATGTAATGAAAATGAGATTTTCAAATGAAATTTATTCATAACTATAAAAAAAATATCAAAATTGAACATAGAATTGATTCTAATGAAATAAACCATAATAATAATAATTAATTGAGTGATTTGTCTAATTAAACCATTTTAAAATAAATTTTGAATTTTGAATAATATAAAAGATAATGCTTTTTTTGGTAAATATCCTTATTTTTAACTATTCATTAACATTTCAATATTTTTAGAAAAATATAAAAAAATAACCTAAAGATAATCTTTACATTTTTATTAAAAAAAGAGTATTATTTTTTAAATGAAATTTTAAAAAAATTGGATAAACAATTATTATTTTTTCACAAAAAACAATAAATTCATTTTTTATGAAAAATGTTTTTTTGAACAATGTAAATGATTTAAAAAAATTAAGCAAATTTTCATCCATATATTTCCATTATATAAACCCACTGACATTATTTTTAAAAATGTTGTTATTCTTGTTCATAATTCCATTTTTAATGTCTGGGTTATAACATTAATGGTATAATAATAATATTAATTGTATATCATGGTTTGTTAAAAATTAGTGTTGCTTTTAATAAAATCTACTGAAATTAAATCTATTTGATAATTTATTACATTAAATAATATGTTTTTATACTCTCTTCTGTCAGATGGTAGTAGTGTATTTTCTTCTCAATTGTATACCCATGATTTCACTTAACGATGGTAGGTTATCTATTAAAATATAGCACTAATCTCTTCTACCGGTAGCAATATAAGATCCTTTATTATTCACACAATAGTAGGAATCCTCTATCAACAGTTGTGGTATATCTATTTTGTAGTTAGTTTTTCCAAAAACAATATTTATTTTATATTTCTATAAGTTTCCTTAAATTTTAATGGTTGTATTCTATTTTGTGTAAAAGTATTTTAAAAAGTTTAAAATCATTTGGAATCATTTTATATGGTTCATGAAATATTAAAATTACTAGTAAATATTATATATTTATATTCCATATTTCTAAAAAAATAAAATATGATGTTCTGTTTTTTTAAGGAATTAAGAAAAATCCATATGAAATTTCCATTGATCATGAAGAATTAGAATACACCCTCACAAATAAGATTCATGGGATTTATGTGGAATAATAGTTTACATTAGAGTTTAGTCAATAATTAATGTTTAATGAAATTAGTGTATAAATAACAAGAAATAAATTGAAAACTATGTTGATTTCTTTATATTCAATTATATAATCATTTCTAGTTTTCCCATGTGTGTTAGTTTTGTATAAATTCTTAAAGGGATGATGATAATTTCACTACACTAATAATCTTCTTTGATGGCTTACAGTTGTCTAGTATGTTTTATTTTTATATATAATTGTCTAAAAAAAATTTCGCACACAGTTATATCCCTATTCCTAAGGTAGTATCCTAGTTAATCACACCTAATAATATATAAATTACATATATTTGATCAGTATTATAGAATATATTAGTTGTATCTATACCCACAAAAGGATAAGTCGTTGGTTAGGTCTTATCTTTGGGTAATATTATATTTTTATTAAATCCACCAAAGGAATATATATGGTATATCTTGTAATAAACTATGTTAAGTATACATATATAAAATAATAATCAATTTTTTAGAGTATCTATCCCCTGGACAATATAGATTTCATTTTGGTAAATATTCTATAAGAACCTTGATGTGGACCTTGATAACTATGAGGTGGGAATTTCCTTAGCATTTTGGTATCTTTTATAAATAGTTTCCTTGGTATAATTATTACCTTGGTATATATTGTTCACCTTACATGAGTATGATTTCAACTGGTTGTGTTTGTATCCTAGGAGAGCCATTATAATATTTTACACCATGAGTATGTTTATTTCTTGTTTGATCATGTTTTATGCA
The DNA here is from genome assembly GCA_963277665.1 of Viscum album. NCBI lineage: Eukaryota > Viridiplantae > Streptophyta > Magnoliopsida > Santalales > Viscaceae > Viscum > Viscum album. Next base: position 1,201,203,926 of record OY728131.1, read on the forward strand.
GATTACATGTATTTTCTATTTCTACTATATTCTCATGAATATGTGATATCCTTTCCTTGTATGTTCAATGATATTTTATATGTTTTCATTCTTTTTGAGGTATTTTTCTTTTTTGAAAGAATAGTTGGACCATCACAGCATGATTATCCAATAGAAAAAGAGTGTGCATGTCTTTAGATGATAGTGATGATGGACCTAATAACAAATTATGAGTGTGATGGTGCGTCATTAATTCCATGTGACATTATATACTCGATTATTACTGGATAATAGGTTCCATGCCCACTTGAAACCTTGAGGATGTTGAGTAGTACAATCACTCAATCCATAGTGGATGTTGAGTATAATGGTTCATTTCATGCCTATTATAGGATATGTAGCTTGTTCACATGATGAAATGAGGATGGTGACTAGGATGATCACTAATCATGTGGCTAGATTTTATTACTTCTAACATATTATCAGTATCCTTATAGTATAGAGCTGAAGTAGGTAAGGGTGGGAGTTTTTGGCGTCTTCATGAGTTTACAATTTTAGGATAAATGATTCTATGGTCGTTATTATTATTTGTAAATTAGATTTATCATGTAATACATCCTCTAAACATGTGAATATTTGTTAAGGATTAATGGGTGGTGTCTTACTAGGATTTTTTACTCACACCTTGAATGGGAATCTCAGTGAACATGCAGACATCTTGTATAATAATCAAGGTAATGGAAATGTCCTCGTGAATGATATTTAAGTAGTAGAGCATAGAAATAACAGTGGAAAATAATGAATTTTGATGGGTTACACAATGTTTATTTGTTAATTTATCTTCCTCCACTTATATTTTAGGTTTCCCTTAATTATTGGGATCCTTGTTTACATATTTGTAGGACTAGTGTCTATCTGTATTGTTTATTAATGATTAATCTCCTCCAAAATAAAACTTTTTATTGGAATAAAACTTTTTATTGGAATAAAACTTTTAAAGAAATTTGATAAAAAAACATAATCTCACCCTAAAATACAAACAACATATGATATCCAAAAATAATTTAAAAAGTGATTGAGATTATTGGATATATTCTCCCAAAATAATCTCTTAGATAGAGTGTTTACCTATGATTCTTGATTATCCTATATAAGGTCATCAAATTGGTCACCTATATTTTACCAAGATTTAATTTACTCCTCTTTATTTATCATCCATTAATTGAATCCTCATACTATTTTAGGTATTTCTTGTTAATCAGTGTATAATTTTCATGGTTAGTATCCACAAGAATTGTCATTTCCATCATCCTCCCAACCTAATTTTATGTGGAATGGATCATAAATATCTTCTCTACCATTTAATCCTCATATTGGATAAGAATCACTATTGTTTTCTCATTAATGAAATCCTCCAAACATGTCTCCTAATACTAAAAAATTATATCATCCTTGACCATTATATTCATTCCCCCACTAATATTAGGATCTAATGCATTAAATTTTCCATGCATATTCTCAATACCAACAGGCACGAACTAAATAATCTTATGTTTGGTTTTTAACTACACTATTATCCATTTTTTTGGAAAATATGATTTTTCCATATCCCCCTTTATTTTTGTTCCTTTTAATAAAATGAAACTTTTTGAGTCCCGGTTAGATGTCAACTCTTTCTTCTTTCTCACATTATAAAAACATTTGCAAAGACTTCCTCCTAAATTTTCCTCTAAAAATAAAAAAGGTAATTACTCATTGGACACCCCATATATATTTTTCCTTTTAATTTCATTCACTTCGGGTGGGGAAACTTTATAGTCATGACTCAATCCCATAGTAACCAATTCATTAAATAGGTTTCTAGTATTGATGAACTCACAGTTCTACCTTTGACTTGTCTTATTGGATTCGACCGTTTAAGCCAACATATCAGTGAGGGTACCCTATTGTGAAAGATGAATATCAAGACATCTCCCATAAGATATCATTATAACCTTATCCTAGTTATCAATAATTATACTTAATTTTTATTCCTTAGAATGATTTGGAAGATAAAACCTACTTCACATAGCATCATGAACCCCCATAACCCCCAAGAGTAGATACCAACTAATTCAAATTGTTAAAAATGAGGTCATGCTTCAAGTGATCAAAGACATCTATAATATTTAGATCATATATTGACCTTGCCTCATTCTATGTGATATTATTAGAAACACTATGTTACACCCCACCTGATCAGTTTCATAGATAAAGAAATATTCTTTAGAAAAATTCTATTTAACTCCCCCATTTATGATTTCAGGGAGGCAAGGAGAAGCCAGGTGAACTAGTTGTCTACATGAAAAATAGTGATCAACCTTTGTCTTAAATACAAAATCTTTTTTGCCCCTAAATTATTCCCCAGTAGAAATCTAACCCCACTCTCCCGGTGGAATTTAAATATCTTATGTGCCAAAATAGATGGATTTATTTGAGAAATCACATAGGTTTTTCTACTTTCGTAACATAGAAATTGACTCACCATATTTTCTAGTATTCAAATTATTGATGTGTTGGAGAATGGGAATGGATGTTCATGAAATCATACCCAATTCGACGTGGGAGGAGAATCCAAATTCATATGAAAATAATATGACCATACAGAGAAATATAAATTGTAGCCATTACATTTTAGAGGAGACCTAGACCACATGAAAATAATATCTCCCACTGAGGAGAACTAAAACATCATATGGAGTATGACGAGGAGAAAAAAATCATCCATTCTTGTAACCACAATGTTCCAAAAGAGACCATATAAAAACCATCCACATATGGACTTCCATGCTATTAATGAGCCACCATGGTCAGAACCAATATACTTAATGCTTCAGTGAGCATTGATTTTGATAAATAAATCTTATGTGCACTATTGAAAATATATAGAACCATCGGTCTTAGCGAGATATCTTGGAACATAGGTAAAAATCATGAAAAGATAAATGGAGAATGGAGTGATTCTACATAATTAGATAAGGCATGCTAAGACTATCATCCACCTTATAACCACCAGGAATAGGGGATTTAGCCTTATCCATCAATTATTAGGTAATCATTGACAAGGGATAGAAGTATGTAGAGAAACCCCGCGAGATCTTCCATGAATAGTGTAATTGTTATATATTATTATATTATATTATTTTTATTATGCATGGTACTGAGGTTATAATCTCCCCACTGATGGCATTCAAACCCTCACTTCAAGTCAGTATCCTCTTACATATGGGATGGTTTATATTATGTCTTATGGATCTCTGGCTCAGACCCGGTTGTCGGGGTTGGGGTGTTATATATCAAATCACTGAGCTTTCGGTGTATTATTTGGAATCATATGTTGTGTAAAATAATCTTTTTTATTGAATCAATTTTCATATTCCACAATGGTATGAATACTCTACTATAAACTCAATACACCATTAGATTTACCATGAAAAAATATAAAGATAATATTATTGTGTAAACATTAATTTGAATCCTTGTCAAGATAAATTCTTAATAATCATAGTATATATGATGAAATAACACCACATCATATTGAGGTCCTCAAGCATAAAAGTATCTTATTACACCTTTAAATACATAGGTGGTCTTATCAAATTTATGTACCCCTCTATTTTCTCCCACCAGTGCTCGTAGTCTAGGGGATCATTGTTTCCTTGAATAAAAGGGTTGTGAAGAAATAACTCTTTAGCACAATCCATTTCCTGAGATAAACATGTATAATATCCTTGATCCATATATTAAATAGTATGAAAAATTATCCTTGTGTGATTAATATCAAATAAGGTATTATCCTATGGAATTTATTCACTACTCCCTCTAGTAGATTAAAAATGACTCATCTATGTGGAATGCTTCTATTTGAAAAATGATGTTGAGAAAATAAATTCCAAATATCACATTTTAATATCATAAAAATAATAATATAAATCATAAAAATATATTAAACCAAGTATAATACCATTAAAATAAATAGAAAAAAGAAATTAAAAATGACATATTTTTAATATTATATGTTTAGGCTACACTGTTCTCCAAACTATGAACCAGTGATGCACAAATTCTTTGATACTTAAAATTATCATGCACAATTTTGTTTCATATTTACTCAAATCATGTTATGACACTAACATAGTCACTAAACACTTTAAATTTTGTTTCACAGTTTATGTATGATTTATACGATATGCACACTAAATTTGAACCTTTTAAATTCAATTAAAATTCAATTTTCAATAGGAAATTACTATAAATTCGAAAATAAGTCAACCTAAAAATAGATATTAAAAGAATTCATGGTAAATCATTGATCATAATGAAAGTTTTAGGTCCAAATCCCTCTCATGACATACCTTTTATGAACTTATTATCATATATTCATTCTACCTTGACTCCACATATATCATGAAACAAAAATGGGCACTAATATCATTTTTTAATAGACCAAGACATGCCAGCTATATCCCCCACCCAAGTCGACCAATCACAAGTCCCAAAGTACATTTCTAATCATAATGAGATAGAAACTTATATGAGGGTATAAAAGTTAATAAATTTTAGGGTGATTTGACTTTATAAACAATAAAACGAGAATTAGTGAAATTCAAAAACACATCATATTCCTTTCTAAAATAATAAATTACATTCACTCATAATGAATATTTTTTAAATAAAGATACTATTTGATAAAAAAATAATATAAAATTATACAACAAATTCATCAAATACAATAATAACAATATTGAATATAATCTATATTAAAAAAGTATAATTACATCCAACTAATATATGTATATAATAAAAAATGTATTTAAAATAATGGACCAATGGGGTGGCATGTTGTTATAGATGAGTACATAGAAATCACAAAAATTAATGTCAAAAATATATTTGAAAAGAAAACTTGTGTTACCTAGTATCACGTGAGAACTGATCCTTCCCTAAACTAACCACCATCTATAACACCAATAATACTATATCCAAAAAAATTAATATTATTTAAAAAAATATCCCCATTTACCTATATCATAAAATAAAAGATATAGAGATACATGAATTGTGTTCATTAGTTCTAAGAAAAACAATTGTTATAGGATTCCACCACCTCTTATATATAGAACCATTATTTAAGAAACCATGACGTTTTAAATTGAAATATAAACAATAAATTTAAATTTTCACTTTATATAATAAATAAAAATTGAATCAAAGAAAGCATGTATGTGATAAAAGTGTATTTTTTATATGAAATTTTCCTTATGAATATATGTTTTTGTCATATTCAGGAATATGGTATAATATAAATCACTTACACCATGTAATTAGAACAAAAATATTTTATTCCAATAATATATAACATTAAATACGGGGAAAAATAGATCCCATAAAATTAAAAAGATCACAATTGGATAGTAGAAATAAATAAACAAAATAATTAGTATCTAAAAACGCAATTTGGCGTGATTGATTAAAAATTTCCCACCCACCAATAATACAACAAAATCAAAGAAAAATAATTGAAATAATTTTTTCACTATGAAATGGAAATAAATAACCTTGAAAGAAGGCTAAGATAATTATGAATGAATGAAATTAGATGTATTTATTGGAATTATAAAGTCAATAAGACCATTAGAATATTAATATAACCATTAGAATAGTAACTTTAATTAAAATAGTATTGTGGTCATTATAATTGTAACATAACCAATGTAATATTAAAATTACATGTAAAAATATTTACTGTGAATAAATTAATTAAATATAAAATATATATACATAGAAAATAAATATTTATTTTAGGAAACTATTGGTGTTGAAAAATTTGGTGAAAAATTTTCCTTACTGATTTTGATAAAATCCTCACTCATATACCAGGATTTGAGTTAAATATGGAAGAATATCATGATAAATTAATAGAAATAAAAATGTATCCCCATGTGCCACATGACTTATTATTCATTGAATGATAGAGGTCACCCTAAAAAAATCCCAATCTAATGATATTTAGGTGAAACCCTCTAATGGAATGTGCCCAAAAATAAGTCATGTACATACATAGATTTAGTTGTGTGTTTATTCCAAAATTAGCTTATGTGTGTGGTGTGGCGTAGTCACATTTGTGTCCAAATTTACTTATGTGCACAGATTGATGATCCATCAAGTGCACACCCATCTGGTGCCATTAATGAGATGAAATATATACCTATGGTTACTGACTTTTAATTAGTAGTTACAACCAAAATCATGGTTTCAAAATAGTTTTTTTCTATAAAAGAACCTTCAGCCCCTCTTAAACTACAGATTCTATACTTCTTATGACTCTGAAATTCCAAATCACTATAGTAGAAAACCCATATTTTAAGATACCAAATACATGTTGGACACCCATAATTGATTTCTGAATAAAGCTTAAGTGTTTCGTGCTCAATATTTAATAGATCACTAGGTTTCTCTGCAACCATGCCCTTTTAATTGGATATGTTCCCAAATTTATTATCCATCATACCTAGGATGTCCCTTTCTATTATTGTTCTATGGTAATCCAAAAATAGTACCCACTTAGCAAATTTTCTCCTTTATATCAATATCAATGTCTTCTTAATGGAAATATATACCTAGTTTTTCAAAAAATAGATCCATGACTAACCGTAAAGCAGCTTCCTAGAAACCTATCTTCCCATGAAACCTACCTAGACACTCATTCTCTAAGATCACTTACCATGGAAACCACTTCATTATTCCTCTTATTTGAATTCATTCCCTGAGTTATAAAAATTGAAACCCTACAACCTTTTATTTTGAGTTTCACCACATTTTACCTAATAAGTTTATACCATAGGGGGTAGAGCTAGACAACTCTATTTTGGGATATTTAATGGGATGAAAACTCAGAACTATAGATCCTTACTTCTAATTCCATCACTCATCCCCACCACATTAACTCCATTTAGGCATGATTTAAGAAACATTCCTACAATCCCCTCTTCTTGGATTACTCAAATACCTAGTGTTGGTATTCCTATATTGGTTTCTTCAAAATACTTTCATTCATATTCTATTCTTTCTTTTAACACATCCCTTAATATGCATGTGTTTTTCTCATATATTTGGGGTCAGGATTCTTTTCCAAGTTTCCTTAAATTACAGGACATAAGAATCTCCCTATGGTTTCTCCAAATTTCATGAGTTGTGATTATCATCAATAATTCCCCAAATTCATTGATTCTATATTCTCTTATAGGGTTCCACAAATTCATATAACTATACTTTTTCTATTATATTCCTCAAATACCTTATGTTTGGATTATCCCCTTAATTTCCTAAAATTCAGTGGGTTCAGATTATCATCTTTGTATTCTAAATTGTACAGTGTGAATCTTTAGAATACATGTATTTTATGAATTATTAATTGTTAATATTTGATATAATTTTCATACATTGATCTTTATTATATGATTTAATGTAAATTTGTGTTTTGTGGTAGAAAATCAAAATTCCATGAAAATTGTGTCTTCTACAATTAATTTTACCATAGTAATTTTTCATAATATTTATTATGGGATGAACTTTTATTATAAATTTTAACTCAATATTATATACACATTTATATTTATTTTATAATTTATAAAATTTAAGTTATATTGCACATTAGGAGGGCTGTAAATGGGTATTACTAAAGATATGTGCTGGATTACATGGTTTGTACCTTTATTTACTATTTTGGCCATAACATTTTCATTCCTCAATGGAATGGGTTAAATATTTTCAGACACTTATATAAATAAATTCCATGAATTTATTTAAACTAGTGTAAAAGTCAGTTTTAATTGCATGTTGGTCAAAAAGTCTTCTCAACTAAGTGTATATTTTGTAGACATAATTCATCATGTGTCCTTTTTATAATTTGAAACCTGGAACCACCCCCAAACCATTTAATTGAGTTTTTTCACTCTTTGGGAGGGGATTTAGTCTCTTGTAAAATGTTTCTATGAAATTGGATTCTCCAATTTACATACAAACTAATTATAATAAGGAAGAATTTGTCAAATTATATCTTATAAGAAGTCACTCCTGTCATGGCTCTACTTTGTTTTTGTTTTATTTTATGCTTATAACCAATATTTTTCATCAATAAAGCTTCTCAATTTCTCTATTTAACTATTTCAAATTTGTTCCATGGTTATGGAATGTAAGTGAGGAGATTTGATTAATTGTTTACCTTTTAGTCGATTTCTTATGTAAATCATAACCATTATGACATGTCCACCCACAAAAGAGTGATTTTATTCACATTAGATCTAATCCATTATAATTACCCAGAATTTTACCAAGGTATATATCATGGGATTTTGGTTTTTAATGATTGATTTAGTCATCGTAATGGTATTATATAGCCAAAAATATACTCAAAGAGTTTCCATGACTGGTTCAGAGCCTGGTTGTATGAAAAAGAGTGATTATGGTTAAGACCCCAGGTTAGTGTAAACTGTGTTACCCAGTCCTCACAGTTTAGGTAAACAATTTTATTGCAGATAGGGTCACCTACAAGTCTGCATGGTTTTTTTACAACTGTGTGGACTAGGAACATGACTATATAGACCTGCTACATGTAGGGGCAGATCCTCCACACATGTTTTTCAAAAGTTTTTTAAATCGTGTTCAGTGTTTTATGAGGCAAAATTTTCATGTTCCCCTACATATTTAACATATTTTATTTTTATCTTTTCCTTTCCTCCAGTAAATAGAACCACCTATTTAATAATCATTAAACTCAATCCCTCCTTCATGTTTTGATCTATGATTAATCCTCTACATTGGGTCCAATATTTAGTTTGTCAGTGGAAATGGATCCCATATGGTAATGCTCTCATGTCTCTCAACTCCTCTTAGAGTTCTTCTTTCCTTCTATTGTGCTATTTGGAATTAGGCTCATATGCCTTGTTCTCAAATAATTGGAATAAAACTAAAATATCTTCAAAAAAACTACAAATTCGAGGTATATATCTACAGAGTCATTATCTACAACCCTAAGTTATGAGGTCATGTAGTTTTCTATTTGAGTTTTTTCCACTACAAATTTATTATATAGTTCTGTGTGCTGAACATTGCTGAAATATTTTGTTGTGTTGATTACTTCATTTCTAATTAACCTTGTCATGATGAAATAAGTTAATTGATTAATGTTGAGGGGTTTCGATATCACACATGTACAATATGGATGAATAAGGGTTGTTCCAACCAGATTGGCCATTTTAGGCCAATTTCCCAATAAGATTTAATCTGTTTTATATATCATGTCTTGGTTTTAGATTGAATTTTAAACTTTACCATGTGTATTTTATGTATACCATTGCACATAAATTGTTATTGGCCTCTTATGAATTTGAATAATCTAAATAGGGATGTGAGTATTTTACATTGACACATTTTACGAACCCCTTTTCCTTGAACTGGGTTTTCCATGTAATACAAATGGGGTAGATGGCTTTGTATGTTAGCTAAGATGAGATGGGTTGAACCTTAAGGATGAGTTTTCCTTAATAAAAATTCTTCAATGGATGACATGGCCTTCCACTAATTTCACATTATTATAACAGTATTATATGAAATTTTATAATATGGTTTGTCATATTTTATATGGTTTTCATGGTTATGCCACTACAATTCTTATGATCATTAATAAGAATTTATGGGTGTGAGGCAAGATTACCCCACTCAATTAAAAATATCTATATAAATGTTTGTGTGAAAGGAATTCTTATCCCGTGCTAAATGTCATCTATATAGATTAGAGGCATTCTTACCCCATGAAATCATATTTTACATGTATGGGTGGGAGGCATTTATACCCCATTCCAGGTATTGTAAATAGGTATGGAAGGGACACATTCATTCCTCATACCAATTATAATAATTATATACATATATACCAATAGTGAAATGTTAAGATTTACCACCTTTGAGGTAATGTAGGTAGACCCACCAGGTACCCATTAGGAACCTGAGAAGGATGTTAATTATTTAGTCTTCCTAGTTTTACTTGCCTATCCTTGTGGGATATTGTTTACTTATGAGCACCTGATTAGATTACATGTAGACACTATTGGTGGTGGCATACTGAGATGTTTATATCACACCCTACTCGAGATACCTTTGGAGACTAAGAATATTGTTCTCCTATAGGTATGGATAGGGGAAATCACCTATCAGTAGAATGTTGGTTATTATTGTTTAATTTGAGCTTAGGGTCGGAGGATTGGGCTGAGTCTTGAGATGCCAAGGAAAATATTTTGGTTTTTTTCTCTCTTTTTATTTTTTCTATCATTCCTGTTACCTAATCTATTTCCTTTTGTATTAGAATTCCATGCATCAATTTAGTATTAGACAATTCCTATGAGTACATTGCTATGTTATTTAGTTCTTCAGACTTCCACTCTATATATTTATTCATCCTCTATTTATTGTAGCGTGACGTTTTGTTATGATTCTACTTCTATAAATAGATTTGGCATCCACTATGTAATCTGACATTGGGGTAAAATCTCCCTTTTATTTTACCTTAACAACCCCATTGCTAGTCGGTAGCCCCTATCTTATGGGGAGATATCCCAAGGGACACGTGGTCAACCGGGATTGGGGCACGGTTTAAGTGGAATTTCGGACCAGGACGTCACAATGTGGTATCAAATGACATTTCCTTTCATGTTTCACTTATTGGTGATAATAGATTTGAAATGGGGAATTCTTGGAACATGGTGACAAGATTTTCTTGGGCGTCGCGTACCCATGTGTGGGGTAGGGGATAAGTTTCATGAATTATTATTGTTATTGATTCTATTTTTACTGTTGAAATAATTTCACCATTTGGTGGTTCACATAACTTGTGATGTTATTGATATTGATAATATTGAAATTCTGATTTCATGGTTCGACCCGATGAAATGATGGTTATGCATTAGAACTTGCATCATTATAGGCACTATATGACCATGCCATGCATTTTTTAATGTCAATTTTAAAATTTTCAGCAATAAGTTCTGATTGTAAATTTTGGTGCCTTTATATATATATATATATAATTGTTCTATAATATCATGCAGGATTTAGATAGATCAATGGTGTGGGATTATTGGGTTCCACTCTCTGACTTGTAAGGTTTATGGGCCCTTATGGATCAGATAATGGCATTGAATCTGGATCGACCATTTGAAAATTGGTTTAATCACATGGATAAGTACAACATAAATTAAGAAGACATCCATGTGTGTGTTATCATTTGGTTCATATGGAGTATGTACCCCTGTTGGCTGAAAATGACATATCATTGGATCAAGCTAATTTGAAAGATTTAAATGTTAAAATTCGAATGTTTTTATATGGGAAATGATATATAACATTAAAAAATCATCAAGAATATTTCTAACCTAGATACTGGACCTGAATCAATCCTTAGTACTCGATTGTGGGTGTTTCTCTTTCATTATGGCCTTTTATAGTCTGTTCCAATGTCTAGTCCTAGATTTTGATGTATGTAGAAAGGTTTGATGGTTCTTATGGATGCGTTTATCCCTTATCCTGGTTCTGTAAATGCAATCATTTAAATTTATTAAATCACTTATAAGACGTTCATTTTTTACCATCGCAATTTGGTTCCATGAAGGCCCTAATATGCACACCCTAAACGCAGCGATTATCAGGGTCCTAAGGTGGCGGACCTTGGGACACCAGTTTGTATTCTATTTGATACATCGGTGGCTCTGCCTAATATACCTGACATGGGTGTTGATGCCTAGTTTTTATCAGGATTATTGTGTACGATGTAGAATATTCAAGGTGTAGTTCAAACTGCTCTTTATATGGAAGAGTTGACCCACAAGTTTCAGAAGAAATATCCTACTACTTTTCGGGGGAATTGAAGACAACATTCCACATAATATTTGATCAAGATGATCCTTCATTTCTTAGAGAACATAGATATTCCTCCAAAGCTGACGGTTATGCAAGCCACATACATGTTGAAAAGTTCATCCATGATGTGGTGGGATTTCATCTTCCAGGCAGGCCAGCATAGAGATATGGTTTTTAATAACTTCCAAACTATCTTTTATGAATAATTCTTCCCCTATACACTAAGTTATTATATATATATATATATATTTGATGAATCTATAAAAAGGAACCATGTTAGTTTTGGATTAATCATCATGTATCATTGAGTTGTAGCATTTGTCTCATTCTCTAGCTTCTGATAATCTAATGGATACTAGGATATTTAAGGATGTGTTGTGTAACGACATCTGATCACAAGTTAATGTGTTTAAGATGATGAAAATTTCCGAGGTCATCAACCAGGTCCTACTTACAGAGTGAGATTTGAGGGATGCAGATGGTGAGATCTAGGGTGGTTCGACACCTGAGGCTATCAGTGATGCTTATTCTAGATAAATGATACACTTCAATGAACCTCATGGAAGTAGAAATGTTCAGGCTCCTTTCCCTGATTGTTCTCCTATCAATCATGTGTGTGGGATTCTAGGACTTTTTAGGTGGCATTGTACATAGATCCCAGTTGAATATAGATTTATTGGTAGGATGGGTCATCACCTCCATTTCTTTAGGAATTTTCCATTAGTTCCTATAGATAATGGATCCACACCCACTCCTTGATCAAGATTGGGCTTAGTAGGATCATGACAGCAATGTAGCTGTAATAGCACTAGTCAATCATGTTGGGATGGTAGTCATGGAAGAGGTAAGTAGGAAAATTATTCTCATCAATAGAAAAGAAGGTCTACTCAGGGAAGTCATGTTATGACTCAAAGTCGTGGTACATTCCAATTACATGTTTCCCAGCTTATTCCATAGGAGGATAGTACCATGACATATATAGTAGAAGGTATTATTGTAGTTGCCTCCAATTTATTGTCTCCTTTTTTTTAGATATAGGCGTGTCTCACTCGATTATATCTGAGACTATCACTGAGAGTTTTGGCCTCAAAAAATAATTTTATCATGGTTTCATGATGTTATATACAGCCTTAGGTATCCATATGGAGGGAATTCATAGCTATCATAATTACTTCTTTGAGATAGGTGGTTACCTTTTTGTAGGGAGAATTTATGTTCTCGATATGACAGTCTTCCATGTAATCATCGGGATGGACTTTCTAGTTCCCTACAGAGCCTATATTGACTATTATTCTCGTAAGGTGATGTTTACATAACCACAGGGAATTATGATTCTGATCAAGGTGGAATTAGGTGTCAGTGAAACATGAGTAGGACCCAAGTAGTAGTGGCTAGGTAGTGTTAGAACATAGGTAGTTAGTATTTAATTGAATGATTAGGTGTTACGACCCACTATCTTTCCTCCTATAGTGAATAAATTTAGAGACATAATACCTGATGACTTTGTTGGTCTAACTCCATTGTGATAGGTAGATTATAGTATTGATCATATGCTAGGAGAGACACTTGTGATAACTTCTCCCTATAGTATGGCACTAAAATAGCTTATAGATCTTGATACTCAGTTGGAGGATATTTAAGTGAAATGAATTTTATGCCCCATCACTTCTCCTAGGGGTTCACTTATACTCTTTTCCAAGAAGTCAGATGGTACCCTTAGGCTATGTGTGGACTATTGTCAGCTGAATCCACCGACTATTAATAATCAGTATCCTTTTCTTATAATAGATGAAATCATTGATCAATTACAATGAAATAATTAGTTTTCAAATATAGATATGAGGTTAGGATATCATCATGTTCAAGTTATGACTTAATTCATATATCACACAGCTTTCAGGAGTAGGTACGATCTCTAGGAGTACCCAGTTTTGTCGTTCGGACCCACGAACGTACATGAAGTCCTCGTGGCTCTTATAAAACGATTTTTCCACCCATATCTAGATTATTTTTTGGTTGAATTCATTGAACATTTATTTTTTTATTCATGATATAGACATTACCACGAATCCCATTTTGAGAGCATGTTAAATATGCTGAGAGAGCATCAGGTCTATGCTATGCTCAATAAATTCTATTTTGGATCGATAAAGTCCACTTCTTGGGTCATATTATATCAGATTCAGAAGTTTTAGTTGACCCATATAAAGTGAGGGTTGTGGTTTATTGGGATTATCCTAAGAACCGGTTTGATATTTAGAGTTTTTTTATGGTTTTTTGATATTACAGACACTTTATTAATGATTTTTCATGCCCTACAATGACACTTACAATATTGATAAAGAATGGTGTAAAATTATAATAGCGAGAATCTTGTGAATTTTCCTTCCAATAGTTGAAGGTAATACTTACTTAAACACTAATACTAATACTACTAGTGCTAGGTAAGGCTTATACAGTATTCTATAATGAATCAAGCGTCATGTTTGGGAGTTGTTCTCTTGTAGGGTGAGTAAGTTGTTGTGTATGGTTCTCATTAGTTGAGGCCTCAGGAGTCAAATTACCCAACACATGACCTCGAGCTCGCTAATGTTGTTCATGCCTTACACTGTTGTATACACTATATTTTAGGAGAGTGTTTTATGGTGTTCATAGACCCAAAATCCTTAAATACATCTTTACATAGTGGGATTTAAAACTCAGGCAACCTTGGTGGGTCAAGTACGTGCAATATTTTGATTTTGAACTTTCCTACACTCCATGGAATGGGAATTAAGTACCTGATTCTTTGAGTTGGAAGGATCATACTCATGTTGTTTAGGAATACATTGATGAATGGAATCATATAGCCCTTTTATTGGAGATTCACATTGAGGTTCTATATGACCATGGTTAGACTATTCTCTCAACATCAGTGGTGACATATACTATTTTGGAACAAGTAAGGATGAGATAGAAATATGATCATGAAGCCCTTGTCCTATGGGAAAAATATTTGGAATAAAATACCTTTTCTTATTGGAATGTTGATGGGGATGATACAATTTTGTTCTATGGGCATGTATGGGACCCAGGAGACATCAAAGAGGAGCTGATGAGTGATTTCCATGCCTTAGCATGTGATGTTCACCCCAGTGTGACAAATATTTATTGAGATCTATTAAGCTGATATTGGTTACTTAGCATGAAGCATGAGATAGATAGTTTCATCTCACGATGTTCGACCTGTTAATTGGAGTAAACGAAACATCAATATCTAATAGGAATCCATTAGCTATTATCCAATCCTTAAAAGAAACTGGATGATTTTTTATGGAGTTCAGGACCAGTTTACCCAGATCTCCTCGGGGAAATGACACAGTGTGGGTTTTCATTGACCATATAATGAAGGTAACACACTTCTAAACTACGTATGACACCTCCTCATAATATGAGTTAGTAATAATATATGTCAATGAGGTGGTATGTCTTCATGGAGAACGTGGTTCTATAATTTTTTTTAGAGATTCTCATTTAACGTCATAGTTTTAGTAGTGGTTACAGAAGGCCTTAGGTACGCAGTAACTTTTAAGCATATTCTACCAACTTAAAACCGATGGGTAAAAGGATAGTTCAATAAAAGTGATAGAGTATATGATCCATGCATTCATTCTGGACTTGGGGGGTTATTGGTAGAAACACTTTCCCCTCAACAAGTTTTCTATCAAAAACAACTTTAAATTTACCATTGAGATAGATCCTTATGAAGCCCGTCATATTATGCCTTTTTTCTCGCCACTATGCTAGTTAGAGGTAGGGGAAGAAGCTATCCTTGGGACTTATCTCATCCAGGATACATTAGAGTAGGTCTAGATAATCAGGAAGCATATGTTTATAGCTCAAACCCGAAAACAGTCTTATTCCATCAGACACCAACAACCTATAGAGTTCGAGATTGGAGACTAGGTTTTCTTGAATGTCTCAACCATGATGGTGCATATACATATCCTAATGCAGGGTAAGCCATCACCAGGATTAGATGAACCCTATGAGGTTGTGAAATAGATTGGACTAGTGTCTTACTAGTTGGAACTTCACCAGAGATATCGATCTATGCATGATTTCTTTCTTGTATCTTATCGTTCCAAAATTATTCAGACCCATCTTATATATTACAAACTAATGATGTTGAGTAGGATATTGATGCTTCTTTCGAGGAGTATCTAGTTCATATTATTGATCGCAGTGTGATGTGACTCTACGGTTGGTCTACTCTTCTGGTATGGGTTCTATGGTAGTATGTATAATTATAGGACGAGACCTGGTAGCAGAAAGCTAATATAATAACTCAATATATGGAACTCTTTTCTAATAGTACATATTTACCCATAGAAGGGAAACTCAGGGAAGAGTTTCCATAAGGTGGGAAGGTTGTAATGGCCAGAATTGTTCCAAGGTAAAGATCATTGGTTTTTCATTTTGAATTTTTTTTTTATTCATGGTAAGGGAATATTATGGCCTAGGAAAGACCTGGGGAGCATTTGTGGATAGTTCAAATTCTGAAAGATTGAAGAATAGGGGAGTAGGATGGCCCTCATGGTTAATGTAATTTGTGTGACCCAGTCCGCATAATTTAGGTAAAACTTGTTGTTACAGACAGGGGAACCTACAAGTCCACATGGTTTTCCTGTAACTATGTGGACCAAGTGCATAGTCATGTGGGCCTACTATAGATAGGGGCAGATCCTTCATTCCGAGTTTTCTCATGGTTTATAAACTGTGAGAATAATCTTTTAATAGTGTGTTTTTCCTCAAAATTACCATTTCCCCCCACCATCATTAACTTGTCTTTATTCTCTCCTTTTCCCTCACCTGCAATGGGTAGAACCTCATCCTTTCTCCTATTTGATATCCAACACTCCTCCATGCTTGGATCCTTGATAACTCCTCCATTGAGAGTAGTCTTTCGGTGGCAATGGATCCCCTACAATAAGGCACCCTAGTCTCTCTACCCATATTCATATTCTTTATGTTATCAATTATGCAATTTGGTTTTAGGCGTATATGCCCTATTTTTAGGGAAATGGATTGAAACTTTGATCTCATCCATCCTGATTTGAATATGTGGTTAATATAAAGTGAGGCTTCATCTACATACCTAAGGTAGGTTGTCATGTAGTTTTCCATTTTAGTTTTGGCTATTTCATATTTATTTCATTATGTCGTTAGCCACCCTTTGTCGATATCTTTTTATTGTTCTAATTACATCATGTATTGTCAACCCTAGTGTGATGACATAGGTTAATTTAATCTTTTTGAGGGGTTTTGATAGCCCACATGCACTATATGGACACCCAAGGGGTGTGCCAGCCAAATTGGACATTTTAGGTCAATTTACCAACATGACTAAATACTATTTATATCTTCGGTATTGTTGTTATATTGAATTTACCATTTTCCCTTGAGAATTTGACATATACCAAGGTTCTTTATTCATTCTTATACACTCATGAATTTGAATTTTCTAATGGGTAAAATTAGTATTATACATTAACAGATTGGAATTTTCACTTTTCCATGAAATGGTTTTTCCTAGTTATATAAATGGTGTGGTTAGACATGTTGGTTGGTTATGGTGACATGGTCTGAACCTTTATGATGAATTTCACTTAATTTAATGGTTTCAAGGGATGGCATGGCCTGCCCCTTATAATTCATTATTATAAAATTATTGTATTAAATGATATAATATGGTCTTCTTTTTGTTATATGATGTGGACGGTTATGACACTGCTATAATTTTGATCCATGATATAAATATATGGGTTGTCGGCATGTTTACCCCATGCTTGTTGAAATATCTATATAAATGTGTGGAAATGAGGAATTCTTACCCCATGGTAGACTTAATCTATTTATATGGGATTAATTCTTACCTGATGCCAACTAATTATACATGTGTGGGTGGGAGAAATTCATACCCCATGCATGTTCTGGTATATATGTATGGATGGGAGGTATGATTACCATGTTCTTGTTATAATATATATGTACATATATATATCTTGGATTTTTCAGAATTACTCGCTTTCAGCTTAAGCGGGTAGACTTTCCAGGTGTCCTTTAGGAACCTCAGTGAGAGGATATTTATTTATTCTTCCCTATTTTAATTTCATGACATTATTCTACATTGAATACTTACAAGGGCCTACCCAAATTACACATAAACACTATTGGTGGTGGCCGAATGATATGTTTATCTCACACCCTACTCAATCCACATTTGTTACCCAAGAAGAATTTTTTCTTGCATGCATAGATATGGGAAAACACCACTCTTCAGGAAGTTGATTCTTATTTCATGGTTTGAGCTTCGGAGTAGAGGATCGATCTTAATATTTAGATGCTACATAGAAATTGTTGGATTATTTCTCTTTTGTAATTTTTTGTTTAGAATTCCAACTACCTGATCTATTTTCTTTTCTGCTAGAATTTCATGCAAAGATGTTGTATCACACACTACTTATGAATCCTTTAATATGTTATATAGTTATTCATTATTCCACTATATCTATTTGTACATACACTAGTTATTGTATCATTCTTTTTAGTGATTATTTCAATAGATTTAATTGTCGTTGCATCCGCTATGTACTCAGACAAGGGGTTACAACCTCCCAGCTATTATACCATTACACCACTGCTTCTATTTGGATTCCCTTGGCTTATAGAGAGATGTCCCAGGGTTCATGTGGCCAACCAGGCTCGGGGCATGGATTATGTGGTAGTGAGGTCCAATAAGTCACATCGTAAATCTATTTAAGCATTAGATTTTAATCCCTAAATACTGTAATTCATAAATTAGTATCAATTAATTTAGTCTGAATTTATAAGGAAATTGATCGATTTTTTAATTTGACCATGAGGCCGAACTATTGTGAATTATGAGAGAGATACTTTAATTTCCCAAATAGAATCAACTAGGGATATAATTATAGGGTTATAGTATAATATAGAAAATAAAATAATTCTTAGCTCCTATGAGGTTATTCTACCATAATTTTTCATTTATAATATGTTTTCATTAGGCTCACAGTCAAATTTGGGTGAAAATATTGGAATTCCTGATGTTAACTTGTGGGTTGTTTTGTCCTCTATTTATTGTCATGTAAATTACTATTGGGTTTGGGGATTTATAAGATAATGGGACTATAATTAAATATATTTTAATTATATAATATAATTATAAATTAATATTAAAGGGGTATATTATATTGATTTTTTATTAACATATTTTTTCACGCATATTTTGTCCTTGATTACTTTTTTTTATTTTGTTTTTTAATTTCAAATCACTCATGAAATATCCCCCAAAATGTTTTCATTCCTTTCACTTAATTTTTATTATTTATTCTTCATAGGGTTTTTTTAGTTTACTTACATCTTGTTTTAATGACTTATTTCATCAATTGTGCTATACTTAATAAAAAATCCTAAATATTTTGAGATCGTGTGCACCATCACTCATCAAATTGACATCATTACCTGTAAGTAATTTGTAAGATTTATCCAATTTTTTATGTGAATTAAATATAATTTCCCTTATTATATTTTTTAAAAAAGATTCATTCATGGTTGATCAGCCATACTGTAGTGAAATTTTTTAATTTTCCAATATATTTAATAATTATTTACATGTCCATTAGTTGGTGTGATATGTTTAATGATTTAATTAGAGAAATAAAATAACAGAGTAATAATATATTTTAAGGCATGATCAATAAACTCAATGAATTCTCACAATATTTTCTTTAATTCAATCAACATATAGGAAAGGATCAAAATAAGATACCTAGATTTGATTAAGGAATTAGTGAGGTGGTAGTTTTATTGACAAAAGATTATCTCCCACAACTCATATAAATACAACCAATTCCCTTAATGTATAAAATGCATATGACTTCTATTAAATAAAGGGAGTATACATAAATTATAATTAGCTTTAATTTTATTATAAATTAATAACAAATACAATTCAATACCCTAATTTTTCTCTGGAGAAGTCAACTCTTTTGATTTCCTTGGTAAACAATGATGACAAGGTTTGAGTAACCATCATAGATGAGAAAATGGTTTTTTAATAATATGATGAAAAACTTCCATGGGTTTTTAAATGTACCATAAAATCAAATAACAATGAGTTGTATAATACATATTTGAATTATTCTTAATTTTGATCTTGAATCCAATGGAATTATTAAATAATTTTCCTCATTATTTTTATTCTAAATTGATAATTGTGAAACAAATCAGGGTCTTTGTGAAGGAAAACACATAAAAAGTGATGGTTAAAGAATAATAAGAAAAAAAAAACCCATGCTAATTTTAATTACTCCCCTGCACACACATGAAAATCTTCTATAGGAGGACACCATAAAAGTGGATAGGGAATACCCCTTCTATCATTCCACTCCTCCCATTATTTACATCTTTCGTATCAATATTATATGGGTGGAATATTTTTATCATTTTATAAGGTCCTCTTCTTTTGGTAACGATTTATAGGTATCATTAGACATAAAATATTGTATTTCCTTCCACAAAAACATAATCCACCTTTATACCCAGATAAAAAACTGTAACTATCTGAATGTAGGATTTATACACACAACTACTATTATGGGATACCCCAAGTTTATCTTTACATTTTCACATTTTTTATCTAATTAGTTTTTAATGATTCAAATCTTTTAATTATCAGGTTTTATATAGTGCTAATTGGAAGCCTAAATCAATGACACAAGATGAAAAATAGACTAGGATATATCTATATTATTTAGTTAATTAATTCCCAACACTTTCTATTTGTGACATAATTTATATTGGTAGTTTTATTTAAGTATGGGTAATGAAATTTTGGGGATATTATTTATGTGTTTTTCTTCATTAAATCATTATTTTTTTCAGAAACCCAAAAATTACAAAAAGAAGAAAGAAAAAAATCATGTTAGAAGCTTTTAACTTTTATGGAACAGTTTGATAATCCATGTTTCATTTATTTCATCCTCCCTGAAAGATTGATAATAATGGGAAATTTTCATTCATTGGTGGTTTATTTTTGTGAAAATTGATGTTTTTCAATGATATGATTAATTATTCCATTATAAATCCTTTGAGATTTTGACAACATTCATGGTGACCATTTTATGTGAAATTATTTTATATAATATATCTATACACTTCACACTCAATATTATCTTGTGATTTCCCAATTTAAGTTATACCAAATTTATAGAATATGTATTATCTTATAAAATTATCCTTTTATATGATTATTTGACTTCCGATTAGTTCCACCACTATACAAAATTGGCCCACGTATGTGTACCAAATATCTGAATGTTATATGACTTCAAAAAAAATGAAATATATAGGCACGTGATGAAATGTACAACATGTGGGGATATCATGGTCAATATTATGTGATTTTACTTCCAAGAATGATTTTTATATTGGGTTTCAGAATTTGATTTCAATGGATGTTGAATGGGTTTGGTGGAATTGAATCTAGTAAAAATAAATGTTTTTCTTAACCGAAATATACTATATAACGGGTGAAGATGATAGCTTTAAATTATTGGCACAAACACATGAGAAATTATGGGCATGGTAAAATTGTTACACTTTCCCACATGATTACATTCATTAATATCATTGGATTTTAGTTTGATATAATTTTTTAGACAATTACTTCTTGAAATTTTGAAATCAATATATTTCTTGTGATTCTTTCCTTGCTAATTTTTCAATATTAACTGAGAAATTTCAAGAATAATCATTTTCTCAGTTACATGACATGGGGTTTTCTTCAGGGGTGAAAAAAGTTAAGGGTGGTGGAGTAGGTAATACAATATTTTTTTATTATTATTTTGGAAATATTGGATATAATTTCCCCCATAATGATCATTTTTATAATATTTAAAGGAAATTTAGGTTTCGAATGGATAATTGAAAATTTTATTTTTCTATCATTTGGTTTTTTATTATTACGTTTATCATGATATTTTATTTGTTCATAATTTTTTTAAAATTTTATTTACATATTCACAAGTAATTTATATACACTTTTAATCTAGAACATGCAAACTATATTGTGCATTAAGAAGGAAAAAATGATCATTAATATATAGTTAGGTTGGATTCAACATATTAGACCATTCATCACTATTTGATCTATAATATTTTCATCTGAAAATGGAATGGGATGATTTTTTTAAAATGTTATATAATTAAATTCACATTATTACATTCAACTGGAGAAAAAGATTGTTCTTGTGGTAATCTATCAAAAATATGGGTAAATTTTGATTATATTTTGAAGGAAAAATTCTGTATGTTCCATTTTTAAATTTGAAACCCTAACCTACCCACAATAAATTTAAATGATATTGTCAGTATTTTGGAGGGTTTATAGATTAATTTGGAAAGTGGACCACATGGGATGTTTCTATTTCACTCCTTAACCATTTTAATCAATAAATATTGTGTACAAAAATATAATCAAAGAAGGAACTCCCCCCCCCCCACTACTAGATTTTATTTCTTTGGTTTTAATCTTCTAACATCCATTTTTTTCAAAAAAAAATAACTATTTTTTCATTAAAATTCATTATTTTTATTCTTGTTTCTAGAATTTAAGATTTTATATGATATTGGGTTATTCTCATTCAATCCATTTCTTATGAAAATTATCACCATGATGAAAACTCCATATATGGAAGATTTATTTCATTCCATGTCAATAAAATAACAACTCCATTATTTTTTTCAAATCCTTATAAAAACTATAATTCATAATTTTTAATCTATTAATTATTTCTAAATTTTTTTAAATCAATATATTTCAACTTTGATCATGTGTTTGTAGTTGTGTGAATCGTGAGTGGGAAAATTTAATCATCAAATCTGGTTAATGTGGGAAAGAAATTTAGGGATAAATTATTATACAAAAACTAAAATAATTATCATTGATAAGTAGGATATCCATACCTAATTTTACATTTAATACAAGTTCTCTTTGGGATCATAGTAAAATAATGTTCCTTTGATTGGAAGTATCAATGTAAACACATAGTTCGTTTCATCCATTCATTATGGTCATGTTAATTTTTATATGGTTTAGGGTTTGAAAATATAAGGGAATAACAATTAAATTGTTTTTAATAATATATTATAATAATAAATTAAAGTCCAAGAGAAATATTAGATCAATTACATCTTCAAATATTGGTGTTTTTGTATAAAATGTATCTTTGATATCTTTTTGTTTTTTGTTTTTTGTTCAAAAGTCACTCAGCCACCAACCTCCCCTAAATTTGTTCCTCATTTTCGCCTTTTCAATTTGATAATTTGCAAGACTATTGTGGTTTTTTTAATTCACGTCCTTTTAATGAATTTTTCCTAGGTGAACCATTGTGCTTCACATAGTAATAAAATCAAAAATATTTTGTGAGCATGTGAGAAAATTCTCATCAACTTATTAAATTGAACAAAAGAACACATGTTTTGATTACATCATATAAAATCCTTGAACTCCCTTTTCTTGGTCTCAATCCTAATAATATAACTCTTCACGCTACCTTTCATATATGTATAATACTTCTATTGATGGTGAATATTTTCATAATTCCTTCCTATATAGATTTAAAATATAGAGTAACAATATACATGGATCAAATGAGAGACATTATAATCCCCATGTTTAATGACATAGTAAATTCATGTTGCCGATAAATCATTTTCTACAAAATGGTAGAAATTATTTTTTAAATGGAGTGATTCATAAACTTTTCTAAAATCTATTTGAGAGTCATAGACTAGACAATAATATCCCTCATTAAATGAGTCGTTCATGAATCCTCGTGATCGATAAAAATTATATTCAATTCCTCTTGACATCACCCTATTTTTGAAATAGGTAATGTTATATTAGACCAAAAATGAAAAAAATAGACCGATGAAAAATAAAATGTTAGAAACAGAAGCTAAAGAAATTTTATTTGTATGTTTTTAATAAGTTAATATTACTATATTTAAAAAAAATATAATTTTAATTATAATATTTAAATATCAAAATTTTAAAACACTGATTTGTTTTTGATAAAATGACATTCATTTTTTAAATTAACAAACCAATATTTTCAATTAGTGATTTTCAATAAATTTCTAAAAAACCACATTTTTAGTTGAATAATAAAAATAAATTTTTGAAATATTATATTTCTTATAATATAATATCGATGTAATATTGATATTAAAAAGTAGAATGATATTTCAAATAGTAATGGGCTTGATAATATTATTAAGTAATTTTCAAATAATAAAAATAATTTCTAAACATAGAACGTAATTTTCTGAGACTAAAAACATAAATTATGTCATTAAAAAAATTATTTTATAATTATTTATTTTAAAAAAATAATAAATTTATCTTTAAATGTTTTGGTAGTCATAAAAATTGATTTGAATTGAAATAATTTTAACAATATCAAATAATACCACTATTAGAAGTCTTTGTATTGAAATAACATTTTATTCAATAATTTCAACTAAAAATACCCCTCCTTTCTTGTATAAATATTCCCCTCACATCCCATTGTAAAATCAATTCCCAAGAACAAATCATTTCTCAATATTTAATAAATTTACCCTCTAAGATCCTTATCTTCATTTCTTTGTTATTAAAATCTAATCTCTAAAGGCAATAGTTCTGTTGAAAATATATAAGCATTAATGAAGATGTAACATTGATGTACTCTTCCATTCCTTGTTTTTCTTTCTACCCACCTTATCCTTTAAATATTTTATATTATTAATCATTAAATTGAAAAGAATAAAATTTTCTCTATAAAATTGTATAAAAAATGTAATTTATTAATAATACATATACTCACTCTCCCCTAATTCTATAAACATCCTACTAATTGTCTATTTTATCCATCTATGAGGATCTTATTGACTCTAAAATTATAAATGAATTAATAGGTGTTTATCATAACTAATTTATAATCTTGTAAATTTTTATTTTTTTATATTATAAATATATATGTGGTAATTTTAGATAATAATAAATAATGATGAATCAAAACCATGAAATCAAAAAGAAAATGGGAAAATTCTAAGAATAATTTAATTAAACAATTTAATCCATAAAAAAGATTATTACTAATGAATACCATTGATCAATAATTACATAAATAAATGTAATTAAATTAATGATTCATGTTTTAATAAATTTATGATTATTATATATGAAGAATAAATTTTAAAAACAAAATGTTTCTTAAGGTAAGGGGACTCTCAAACCTAAATCTTTATTTTGGTTTCATCTTCTCTTCTTCTATCCATTCCCCCATACTCATCAGAAAAACTTCTAAATTTTATTTACTTTTATTTCCTTTTATTCTTATGGGGATATATATGATTATACTTTTTTGATAAGAACTCTTGGCTATAATTCAATAATTATTGATAAATAATTTATTCTCAACCCCTCTCTTTAATTTTTCATAGGTTTATTCATCTCAGGTTCATGAAATATAACCCTTTATTTATAAATAAAACCCTTAAGTATCCAAAATGATGTTTTCTATAATAGTTTTGACAATTTCCAGGTTTATTTTTTTCTTACTCTTCATAATAACACTATGAATCCCATTCCTTTTTTAGGGTTCGATTTGATGTTTGTGATTCAGATATTATTCTTTTAGATATTTTAAACATGATTATAAGCATATTATGATGTGATAGTAAGGAAGTAAATTTTATAACCCACCATTTCATTGGGTAATATTATATATCTCATGAAATTATTATGTTTTAACATGATGGAATATTTTTATATATCTTATTTAGTGATTATTGTAAAAATTTGTTATATATGAACATGATGCAAGATTTGTTCACATACTATACATGTTAATTGTCTACGATGTTCATAATGTTTAATAGTAGCACATGTTACAAAATTCATGTCTCATTAAAATGACTTTTAGAATCTTAGGGTGATGATCCTATAATTATTATATGATATTTATTGTGATTTTTATCATCTATGTACTAATATTGATTTATTTCCCATAAAACATTCATATTGTCACTTCCATTATTGGAAATGTATCTCAAAATTTCTTTTATATATATCCCCATATTATTTTATGTAACAAATTGGTTATAAAAGAGTATTATAGAACCATAAATAAATATTTAAATAATAATTAATGTTTTATAGGTATCCATTTCTTATGAACACATTTTTTCCAAGACACTAAATCTATTTATTTTTGAAACTATAATATTTTGCATGTTTAACTTACAATTTGTGTCTTTATATTTCAGGAAAGTTGTTTTATGTAATAGTTAATATTAAATCAAGTTTTAGTTGGTTTGGAATTATTTTCTTAAAATACTACATTGGTTAAACTTAGTGATATCATAATTTAAGGCTATATTTTTGATATAATCATATGATTAAGTAATTCATCGTTTATTTACTAAGTTTTTATTCTAAAATTTCATATTTTTGAATATTTTAGAATCTAGGTGGAAGGAATAAAAAATCTAATGTAATTTATAATGAAATAATTTTTACAAAGATTCCCCTAATGTAAAGGGGACGGAGTTAAAAACCTCATTATTGTACATAATAAGCTATCACATGTTGTGATTAAAAACCTGAACCTTGTGGAATGTCCCTTCACCCAAGAAAGGATACATATCCATTTAATCCATTATGTGATTATTAAATTTTAAATTTTTTAATCCTCATATCCTCCTATTTTAGGAAAATGGGACAACATTATGGAAAAGATATTATTTTTTCTTTATAGTTATGAGATAGTAAAAGTTACTCAAGTCATCTACCATTTAAAAGGATAAACTAATCCATGGTTGAAAATGATCAATAATAAAAAGACAAAGGATGAATTTAAAAACATAGGATAGGAAAAACATAGGAATATATTTGTTTATGATTATTTCCAATTATGTCTTTAAACTAAGATAAATATATATTTTTTAATGCTTGAGAAAATGGAGAATCAATTTGCATCAACTTATGAGGAAAATTTAGGAAGAATTGAAATGTATTCCTTCCATTTTTTTATCAATCATGATTTAATGAAAGATATATTATTTAGTGATTTAAACCACCATTTTCAAAATTATCAATCTATCAAAGATTTTGGGAGTAATGAAGAAGATGGTTTGTATGCTCTAAAAGTTGATATATCTTCTATTCAATGGTCTTATGGACAAGGATATTTGAAATAAAGGATATATTTTTATTTAGTGGATAAAATGATAAAATCATATGAAAATAAAATTACCCACATAAAAAATATATGGAATAAAAAACCCATGAAATTTCATTAAAAGAACAAGGAAATTATTCATGTTTGTAAAAGAGTGTAATAAATCTTAGGAATATTAAAATAACATGAATAATTTAACCAATATGATTGAAGAAAATAAATAAGTTCCCAATGAACCACAGGTGTTCAAATTTTTCAACTATATGGAACATTTAACTATATAATCGACTGCACCAAACTAAGGGTATTTGAGAGTAATCAACATAAAAATCCACATATATCAAGGGAATAAATAAAATCTCACTTCACCAATATTCAGGAAGAATCAAAATATAAAGCAGTGTAAGGTAAACCTAATATCCATAAAATAATAAAAAAATTATTTTAACTTATATATTCTTTCCAAGTAAATATTTAAAAAATATCATCTAATATTTTCATAGACGGTTTAGGATTCTGAATCGTCATGAGACCAAAATTGATATTTTAAAAAAATTAATAATATTAATATCACATGAAAACACATTTTTAAATAAATATAATAAATCTTGAACAACATCTTAGATTGAAGTTTAAGATATTCATTGAATATAGAACATGGGTTTACCCTAAGTGTGACATAATCTATGTTGGCATCAGAAGTTTGTAAAAAAAATTGTGGACACAAATAATATATATATATATATATATATATATATATTGTTTTTTCATGTAGCGACCTAGAAACACTCTATAAATATAGAGGTATAAAAAATTGTATTGTTAGATTCATAACCCTTAAATTGTGAAATTATCCATTGGAGGAGAACTTGGTGAATGATAATGGTTTGTGTTTTGTGATTGAGGATTGTTAATCAAATGATGGTTTTGGATATCTCCAGTACCATTAACGTGTGACCTTTCTTTATCAATGGATGATACAACCTAAGGTGGTAAATTTTTATTTTCTAGATATATCCAGTTTAATATATCCTATATTTAATTTGGTTCCATTTCACTAACAATAATTGATTCATGGCTCGATGGATGATATTTTGGATATGGTTTTGATGTTACATTGTAAATTCCTCTTAGTTCATTGATTATAAAATAATTGATCAAGTCCAAGATTAAAAATGGATAAGGATTATTCCCCAAATGATTTTTTATGGATTTCTATGCTAGTTCATTTTGCGATTATCAACAACATTAAATTTGGTGTGTGATTTGATAAAGACCCAGTGGATGACGGTTATACAATCAATATTTGGTTCAATAGAGGATCACTATGGGTTTAGGATGGAGATTTATGACTTAGTTTGAGTGTGAAAGGACAAAATCAAATTATCATTCATATTTTTTAGATATCGAATTTTGAGTTTTGGAATCTCGATATAATAGATGGGATGTGACAATCTCTAGGTGACTAAAAAGTCATAATCTGGTGACCAATGATGGTAGGACTACTTTGATACAAGATCTGTGAATCATTTTGGATTTGGTGGATGATTATTTGGAAGTGTTAGCATGAGTCTACACAGATAAGAATTTTGGGTTTTTATAAATTACTTATCTAATAGAACATAATCTGGACATACATTTTGTGTGGTAACCCTAGCTATGGAGTAGGGGATTCTAAAAAATTATATATCACACATCAGGTCACACATGTCACGTGTTGTGTGACACATCCTTGGTGGGTCACAATTTCTCATTGACAATACATGAGCACATATATGGATAGGCACATAGGTATATGTAGAGTACACATGCATGTCCCAGTACTCTGATAAGATCTGATACATGGTCTTGAATATATTTACATGGGTATAGCTAGGTGAACATGGGAATGACGTAGAGTACACAACATGCACTACTACAAAACAGTACATTAACAGTGATATAATAGGCCTTTTTTAGTGCTTAAAAATCACTCACTGCCATAGCATCATTAAGAATCCTAGGATGTTATCATCACTAAAAGAATACCTAATAAAGGGGTTCAATATATGTTCTAAAAAACATGCTGATAAAGAACCCTTTTATCTGAAAATTTTGAATCATAGGTAAAATATGACATTTATTATTGCATTTATTAAGAATTGATAGAGATACCCTTTATCAGTGTTTATAAATTCTTTGATAAAGGATTCATTTACCAATTCTAGTAATCCTGCTAATAAGGGAATCATTTATCAGTGCTTCCAAAAGAGCTGATAAATGGTAATACATCAGTGTGATATTACACCACACTGTAACATAAGAAATAAGGAATTTTGTGTGCTATAACAATACACTTCAACACCATAAATAGCATCAAAAATTTGAAAACACTAATACAAACATAGAAGTTAAATGAAATAAAAAAATTAACATAAATTAATGAAAAAAAATTCCTTAATCCAAATAATGCTCTGACATAATGGTACATGACATCATTGATTGTGAAAATGAATTCACCTATATAAGAACAAAATTCATGTGTTATTAATATTATATATAAATAAGTTAAATATAACATTTTAATTTTAAACTAAACATTCAGTCATACCAAGAATAGTGTGTATTGGATGGCATTGCGGTTAATTTCGATATTGAATAAAAATATGCACTTAGAGTCATAGCAGAAACACCATGCATCATATTGAGATGAAGTTAATTCTTTCGCATTAAAAATGACTATTGGATCATTTACCAAAATTATTAAAACAATCTGAATTTGTTTCCTCATTTCTGATTATGCCACTTGTGTTTTCTATTAAAATGTAATTTTAAACTAGAGACATGTGACTCCAATCATACAGGTTTCATCTTGTGTTGGAATGACCTGGAACTAATCCATATATGTCATACAAGAATTATGAATCACTCTTCTAAATAATGAATTCAATTTAGGAATGTTTTCTTGATTTTTAGTGAGGGGCACTTTTTTGTATTAAAATGAAAATTTTAAATTGATAAAAGACACTTTGAGTCATATCTAGCATATCAGGTATTATATTGAGCTAATAATAATTCCCAACTATCAATAAATAATTATGAATTATTTTCCTAAAATACAAAAACAATCCAAATTCTTTTTTTTGGGTTTTGAGTATGTTAATTTGTTTTACAAAAACAAAGTAAATTTGGAATAAATAAACATAAAAGGAGTCATAGAGACCAAAAACATGAGTCATATAATGGTGATAATAATTCCTACACATCCCTAAAGACTTATTGATCATTATCCAAATGAATCAAAATAATATAAATTCATTTCCTTTATTTTTTATATGTCACTTATGTATTTACTAAAATGACACATTAAAATGGAAACACACACATTGAGTCATATAGGTATCATCATCATTGGGTTTGACATTTGAATGAATCATAAACATTACAAATTAATTGTGAATGATTTTCCTAAATTTTGAAGAAAATTTGAATAGGTTTTCTGGGTTTTCAGTGAGTGGGGCATTTTTTCATTTAAATGTCAATTTTAAATAGATAAAAACCACTTTGAGTGATATCAGTCACATCATGTGTCCTACTGAGGTGTAGATTAATACACGAAATAAAAAATGACTTATGGATCAGTTTCTTACTGTATGAAATCAATATGAATTTTCATTCCTGGTTTTTAGTATGTTATTTATTTTGTTTTTTCTAAAATTAATGTCAATTTTGAATAAATACACACTTGCAGTTATAGCGGTCACACTATGTGTTAGGTTGAGGTGAAATTGAATCCTACATGTGAAAAGTTATTTATGGGTTGTGTAACTAAATTATCAAAACAATAAGAATGTGTTTCCTTGGTTTTGTGTAGGCCACTTTTTGTTTTTTTTTTGATAAATTGTCATTTCAAAATTGAAACACGCACTTTAAGTCATACAGGCTGCATCGTGTGTCGGTTTGACCTGAGGGTAATTCATACACATCAAAAATGTTTTATGAATCGTTTACCTAAATTATCATGGAATTATTATCTTTTTTCTCATTTTTAGCGACTGACATGTTTTGTATTAATTTATCAATTTGAAACAAATAACGGATAATTTGAGTCATACCAATCACATTGTGCATCATATTGAGGTGAAGCTAATTAATATCCATCAAAAAGGACTTATGTATCAATTTCCTAAAGTATCAAAATAATCTTAATGTGTTTTTCTCAGTTTTTAGTATCTTCGTTTTTTTAAAAAAATTAATTTACATTTTGATAAAAAGACACACATAGAGTCATAGTGGTCACACGGTGAATTTGATCAAGGTAAATTTGATACATATATGTCCCAAATGAATTATGGGTCAATTTTATAATGCATCAAAAAAATGGGAATTTGTTTCTACAATTTTGATTAGACCGTAAGTCTTTTTTAATAAAATGTAATTTCAAACTAAAAATAAGCACCTTGAATCATATAGATCGCATCGTGTGTGGGTTCTACATGAGACTAATTCATACATGTGAAAATGAATTTTGAATCATTTTCATAAATTTTCAAGAAAATATGTTCATTTTTTCTCTATTTTTAGTGGGTGACACATTTTTTTGATTATGATGTCAATTTTGAACTGATAATAGACACTTTGAGTCATACTAGTCACACCATGCATTGGAATAATATTCAGTTGATTCATACACATCCAAAATGACTTATGTATCATTATCCTAAAGTACCAAAACAATAAGAATGTATTTGATCAGTTTTTTGTATGACTTTTTTTCATTAAAATTAATTTTAAGTTTGAATAAAAATATATACTTGGAGCCATACCGGTCACACAGACCATAGGATTGAGGTTTCACTGATTCATACACCACAAAAATGACATATGGTTTATTTTCATAATGTATCAAAACAATATGAATGTGTTTCTTTAGTTTTGATAACACCAATTCTGTTTTTTAAAAAAAAATCATTTTAAACTAGAAACACATACTTTGAGTCAGGCATTTCGGACCATGTTTAGTATTGAAATTATACTAATTCATACACATCACAAATGAATTATTTATCATTTTATTAAATTATCAAGTCAATATGAGCTATTTTATCAGTTTTCAGTGTGTGATAATATTTTGTATTAAAATGTCAATTTAAAGATAATAATGGACACTTTGATTCATATAGGTCAAACTGTGTGTTTCATTGAGTTTAGGATAATTCTTATATATCACAAATGATGTATGGATTTTTTTATAATGTATCAAAAAAATATGAATTCATTTTTTTAGTTTCAATTATATCATTAGTTTTTTATAAGAATTAATGTCAAATTTGAATAAAAACATGTACTTGGAGTCATAATGGTCACACTGTGTGGTTAATTGAGGTGAGGAAAATTCCTACAAGTAAAAAAATAATTATTTATCATTTTCTTAATGCATCAAAAAATATGACTGGGTTTCCTTGGTTTTGATCATTTCTATTTTGTTTTTTACTTAAATATCAATTTAAATTGGATACATGCAATTTGAGCCATATAGGTACATAGCATGTGGATTTTATGTGTGACTTATTCTTAAATGTCCCAAATTAATTATTAATCATTTCCATAAATTATCATGATAATCAAATAACATTTTGTCAATTTTTATTGAGGGGATATTTTTTTATTAAAATGTCAACTAGAAACCATTAACGAACAATTTGAGTTATACTAGGCACATCATATATCATATTGAGGTACTAATAATTCTTATATGTCAAAAATAACATATGGATTGTTTTCATAATTTTCCAAAAAATAATAATGATTTTTCTTGGTTTTGAGTCTTTCTATTGTTTCTTTTATGAAAATTAATGTCAATTTGGAATAAAAAGACACAAATCGTGTTATACTGTTCACACCATGCATCAGATTGAATTTTATATGATTCTTACATGCCCCAAATGACTTATGGATCATTTTCTTAATGTTTTAAAATAATTTTTATGTGTTTCCTTAGTCCTGAGTATGCCACATGTGTTTTTTACTAAAATTTAATTTCAAACTAGAAACACTCACATTGAGTAATACAGGTTTCATCTTTTGTGGGTTTGACATGAGACTATACTTTATTTATTGATGATGGTGATGTCAATAATTTAGGAGAATATTCTTCGCCATGTTCTATCTCTTTCTTTGATTTAGGATAATCATGATTTTTTTCGAATTTATCTTACTGGTGGATTACCACCCTTTATAAAATCTCATAAACAATTGGTGAAAAACGTTTTTTCAATAACCCACCCGGTATACATTCATAGTGGCTCTTATCGTATGTGTAAATTTATGTGCACTCTTTTCCACAATTGTTTTCAAACAAAATCATCATATGATCGACATCCAAATTCATTTCCCAAAAATTTTCTTTTTTTGAATTCATTGATTCATCTCCTCATCCTCTTCTACAATATCTACCTCAGTCTCTGCCTCTGCCTCCATCTCCACCAAGGTATCCAACTACACCTCCACATCCTCCAACACCTCCTCCTCTTCATCTGATATTTCCAAAAAAAAATTACAATTTGCAGGACAGTTGTACTAAAAATACTTATTTCTTCCATTATCATTTTCTTTCCGAAAGAGATCAAAAATAATATATAATAATTATGACACTAAAACTTTATAGCCATAAATATTTATCTAAGGTAATAAATCATACTATATCACAAATATTGTTCGTAATCACCTAATTTTTTTGTCGACATACATTTGGAAAAAACATATATTTCCCACTCTTCTCTAAAAATATTTTTTATTCATTAGAGTACGAAGGTTTTTAAAAATCATGATTCTACTATAAAACAATGAAAAACAAAATATTATGAAATATATTTAATGAAAATATAATTATTGTTATAAATTATCTTTTGGGGGATGTTTTTATTTTCATTCTTTATGATATCTTTCATGAATTTTAAATATAATATTCATAATCGATGTCATTATCTTGTTTCAGAAAATAAAAAAACATTGAAAAATAAAAATTAAACTAATTCAAACTGTTTTGATAGGTAAATATTTCTATATATACCCAAATTTGTTCCCCTTTGTAGTAATCCATAGGCTTTTAAACACTGACTTTATTTCATGATTAATATCATATTTAGTGAATTCCCTATCATAAAAAAATATTTTTAAAACATATACTAAAATAGATAATTCTATGTTTATCTTTAAAATTTTGATAGAAGTTTGATAACAATTTACAATACACACCATGTTTGGTTGGTTGGTTATATATACAAGCATTGGATCCAAAAAATAAAGATTCTGGGTGTCCTAATTTATTGCAATCAACATAAATTTCTCCTAAAAACAAATAATAAATAAAAAACAGGAAAATATATTTCATTTAATTAGGTTTTAGAGTTCTATCTATACATTGTGGGAAACAAAAAAATCTATTTTCTGATACTTTTTTATCAAATGCTTCAATTATCTCATCCATTTACTTCTCAATTTTTTCATTATCCAATGTAAGTTATGTTGTATAAACGATACATGGATTAAGGAATCTAAATAGTTTTTCACAAGATATTCCCATTATATAGTTGTAATATAAAAACATTTAGAAAATATGAAAAGATAGTACCTGTAATAAACACATTAGATCTCTATTTTGATATACATGTTATGAAGATATACCTTATGTATGTATTCACAAATAAGATGTCCATCCTTTCATGATTTTGAATCTCATTTATAGTCTCGAGACTAATTACATATATCATAGATATTCCATATACTTATTCTTCATATGGAATGTAAGGAATATTTTAACCATCAAATGTTATCTTTTCATGAATTTTTAATGAAAATAAATGTTTCTCTTAAATTATCAGAGAGAAGCTACTCTCAGAATGTCATTTTTATTTTGTGGTCAATTCACTAGAATTTCATGATATGACCTTAAATGTTGCCTCTATATTAACTTTATGTAATATCATACCTCACATTAGACATTTAATCATCAACCATTATTGGTTTTTCATATGAAAATAAATATGTTTAGAAATACATCATGTATCAATATGAGATTATATAGCTAGCTATGAAATTTCAAATAGCATCATTGACCATTTTAATATTCATATCGTTAAGTGCAACATGCAACTCACCATTCAGATCATGACCTACCTCAATCCCCACTCTCATGTGATCTTTTTGGATTCCATTATGATTTATCTTTTCTCCGATGATATTATACATTGTACCTATCACAACACGGTAGTGTGTTGGTGTGACTGATACAAATCACATACAACTGTACCATATATAATTTTAGTAATATAAAGTTATCGTATGTTTTTT
Source organism: Viscum album (assembly GCA_963277665.1). Classification (NCBI taxonomy): domain Eukaryota; kingdom Viridiplantae; phylum Streptophyta; class Magnoliopsida; order Santalales; family Viscaceae; genus Viscum; species Viscum album. Next base: position 1,201,239,478 of record OY728131.1, read on the forward strand.
GATTCATATTTAAGTGAAATAGTAATAAAAGTATTGATTACCTCTTATTAGGTATGTGGTTGGGGGATGATAACCAAAAATCTAGTGGAATCATTTGGTTCGTGTGTGAATCTTGGTTCCACTACCGGTTTTCTTTGAACTTTTATCATACATAGGCCTACCAAAAGAGAAAAACAATAATATATTTCCGGGAGTTCATTTCTATCTACAACCATCTCTCTATATTAATTGTATCTTCATATAGTTTTATATTCTTGAAATATATTCATGTAGATATTATAAAACCTAATCCTATAATGCTATCATATTTTTCTAATCACTTCAATGTTGTTGATTGAAGCTCTTCATCTATTATGGTCTTTTTTGATTCATGGTCTAAACTAAATAAAAAATATGAACATAAATAGATATTTTTAAATAATATTTTTATAAAGAATAAATAATTACAAGTATTTAATACTTATAAATTTTTTCCATAATGTTTTTTTCATCGACTAATTTACCCTCCTAATTTACATGATCATCCCTCTATAGACAATGATGTGGGATAGAAGAAGTTTCTGATTTTTGTTCCACAGTCTACATATAATCATAGGAACATATGTTTTTTTATATCATATAATTAAATTTTTTTTGTTGAATTAAAATACATACCAATTTCTTACCTAATGAAGCACACCATATCCTTACTTTGCGATAGGGGTATATTGGTTTTGATGGGCGTTTTTTATTTTTATATCTCTTTTATTATTTTATAAATTAATCATTTGGAATCAAGTTATATAAAGTAAATAATTTCATATAATATTTTATCGACTGTAATGAACATGAAATGATTTATCATTTTTATTATTGATGAAATAATTCAATGTTTTCATCTTTATAATGTATAGATATTTAATTAGTGTGTGGGGATTTACTTTCCCCTAATTATACCTGAGATTTATCTTTATTATAATAGTCTATAATCCTCTATATATTTTTATCATCCATTAAGACAAATTTATTTTGAAAATATTTTTAAATAAATGTACCCTTTACTGAATAATTAAAATAAAATCATTATTTCGTTATATTATATTTCAATAAAATTGATAATTTATATCGTAACATTAATTTTATATGTTTCCAATGGATTTCCTTCATTATAGGTTGGACATGTAACTATGAATCAATATCCATCATCACTTTATGCCTTATTGTGACATTTTGATAACTAATCAACTTTGACCTGTTTGGGTTAATAGAAAATTTTTGTTGATTCTAACCAACCTAAAATTTAATTATCTAGCTTCTTACATTTATATTTTTATTAAACACTATGATGCTACTTCATTATTGTTTTTTCCTCAACATAATGTTGATCCCCTAATAATTATATTGTTTCATCACCAAGAGATTTTTTATCCTTGGGAATGGTAACATCACCATGTTCAAAATACTTTTTTCATGATTATTTAGACATTTAATTTTTTGTGAATAAATACAATGTAAATAATTAGAATGGATTTGAGAAGGGTCAGATGAATTATCTATTACAAACATGATGAAGTTTTTAACTCCCTATTCATACTCTTTTTTCAAATGATTAGCATGAATCAATTTTGATTGATATTTTTAATTAAATTTATGAAAAGAATTACCCTACTATGGTAGGTGTAATCCTATGAATTAATCAAATGGTAAATGTTAAATAAACCATCAACTTGATCAGCTTCATCTCTCAAATAGTTATTATTATATTTTTTTGCTTAATACTAATCCCTCATCTCTTTTGGGAATCCAGTTATGTTAAATTAAGAACTCTAATATAAACTCATCCAATACTAGGTATTAGTGATCATTTTGGAATACTACATATTCAAGTATTTCAAATAATATTTAACAGTTGGGGGATGAGTCTCAAAAAATAATATGCAATAATAATTGTTCAGGATATAAAGTTTGTGAAGATTATAGTTGTCTTCTTAAAACATTTTAAATTATCACATATTAATTTAAAATTTAAAATATCTTCTCAAAATGATAAAAAGTCTCTAACACTACTATGAGAACATCATCTCATCCCCACTGAAATGCACCTACTTTAATCTATGTTACTATACATTTTACCTCACATTTATCTCGAATAAAATAGGTCTATATCCACTGGGGTTCATTTATGGGGTGCATTTTTAAAAATAAAAAAGTAAATACTTACATGGCCCCTAAAATATGCAACACATGTACATCAAAATATGTTCTATGTAATAACACTAAAAATACACATGTAATTAATGTCATTGTCTACTAACTAGGAAACTCTAATAATCAAATTTACTATCTTCATTTCAATTCAGTTATTTATACTAATCATACCATATGTTTATACCATGGTGGTTCCCCGAAATTAAAAATCATTTCACTAATTGGTTTTCATAGAAAATAACCACATAATGGGTTCCTTAATAAAATATTTATCCCTTAATTCTAAAAAACCATAAAGAAGAATAGACAGGAACACAAATGTCACATCACCCTCACCCATGCCCTTTATAAATCACTAACATGTCTATAATAACCCACATTATAACACAATATACTTAACCCTCACATAAATCCTAGAACTTATTATTTTTTAAAAATATTTTTACCTCATGTATACTCTAAACCCACTCATATTAAGAAATAACCTAAATGAAATTTAAATTATGCCTTCTTAGATATTGGATTTTAAAAGTGTATAAATAAACATTCAAATCTAAATTGAAGTAAAATTTGATTAATTTCATCTCAAAAATAGGATATTCCCAAATCTATTCATTTTTATAAATCATTGTCTTTTCTACCTGAACATGGACTAAATTATAGCTTCTATTAACCTTTCTAGAAACCATATTCACTATAGTTGAAATATATAGAGATAAATAAAGAATATGATAATATATTCATATTTATTTTTCTCTAATGATGCCAATGGAAGTAAATATTAAGCTGAAATTAGGGTTGGATATCTCTTCTCAACGTGGGAAGAATACCTTCTAGATTCATATTTGCACCCTTTTAATTTTCTCAAAGTTTAAGGGGAAGAGAATAAAAATAGTTTTTTTCAAGTTTTTTTCCCAAAAAAATTGTAACATGATTATTCACAATAGTTAACCCAACATAGTAGTATTCTCATCATTGTATGTCTAACTATGAAGTTATAATAGGATCCAATTTCACAGTAATAGAATTAAAAGTAAATTTTTATGATGTGTTGTCAAAAGTAACTGAGTGAGTTGCATAAAAAAATTCATATCATGAATGAAAAATAATTCATTATGTTTGGATTATATTTTTTTGTGTAATTTTTTTGTTCTTAAGAAGTAGTAAATGAGGGGGATGAAATACTAAAATATTATGAAAAATTAGTTGGGAGATATGGTACTCAATGTCGTAGCAGCAGCTTTAATATAGATTAATGAATAAAATCTGAGTGGGAGGTATGTCATCAAGGAAATTTTAAACCTAAATGAAGGGAGGGAGGATTGTTTGAAAGAGGGTGTCTAATCCATCCTTAGGAGATGGATAACAATCAAGTGTCTCGTGAAAGGATTAAATAATGGTAGTTAAGGATATTTTTGCTAAAGTATAGATGTATTAACAAGGATTAAGAATTCAATATCAATATTCATAATGAATGAACAATATCAAAAGAAAATCATTGTCACTCACTTTTCAAAGGTAGTATGACCTACATCAAAAATATAATTATGTTTCCACAACAACATACCAACTACCACAAGGTAACCCATACAAACAATTTTTCATTTAATAATCTCTAATTTATGAATTCATTTATTGTAAAAAATACCACAATAATAAATATAATATAATAGTGATAAATATTACTAAATTTTCTAATATTTCACACAAGTTTAACTTAATGTAATTAATAATTCTTGAATGTGTCATATTATCGAATCATTATTCAATAAAATATTCAAAATGTGAATTTATATTTATATTTTTATTAAAATTCTTTATAAACAATAAAAACAAATAAAATGAAAGAAAATTTATATGAACCACCCTAATATTCTATCATTTAATGAAATTGGAATAATCTTCATTTATTCATTCTACTAAATCACCTATGCGACACTAATTATCCAATATTAATTAATACTAAAAATGCACCTATCACTCTATGAAATTTTAGGACGTTTCTTTCCTCAATATATAAGCATATATTCATGATTCTTCTTATTGTCTTTAACATTTTTCAACTTCATGAGAAATTAATACTATGGAAATATGATTGAAAAAATGTTAATTAATGCTATCTAAAAAGAAATGAGAAATAATATAACATTGACATCAAGAAATCACCATCAATTGCAATAGCGGATGGAGATATAGTTTACAGTGGTTTTATATCAAGCTCGAATGAGTTTACAATGTAGGGGTTGTGTTGTGTAGGTATAGGTAACTGAGATAGAGGTAAAAATCTAGATTAGATGTAGTGTTTTTTGTAGTTAAGAACAACACAAAAACACAAATTGTGGAATCCAATAAGTCAAACAACAAGAAAAGAAAAGGGCAAAATCACATACCTTGGATACTAGCCTTGATTAATTCGAGATAACATAGAGGGGTGTCACTGACAGTAGAGGAGTTCCACTAGAGCTTGATAATTATTCGGAATGGTTTGGGGTTATCTGGATTTTAAATAGATTGGTGACACTTTTATCTATGAATTCAAAAAAGCATGGACAACGAGCCCTTTTCTAAGTGCTAAACTGATAAACACTGATAAAAGAAATCTTTATCAGCACTAGAAAAGAACTAATGAATGATTTATAATTATAACTATAAATAAAAAATATAAAAAACTATATATTTATATATTTTCTTATTATCATTTAGTGATTATTTATATATAATTAAATTAATAGGTTTAAAAAAATTATATTTTTATTTATAATTTTAAACACATAATTATATAAATATATAAAATATAAGTATATAAATATATTTATAATTATTTATCATTATTTATTTATTTATATATATTTATTTATTTATATCAATATATATATATAATATTTATGAATATAAATATAGTAAATATATACATTATTAAATATATTAACTATAATTTTATAATTATTTAAATACATTTATATTTATTTATAAATATATGAATGGTACCATTAAAAAATAATATATATATATATATATATATATATATCCCTAGGGTACTGCTTAGTGGTAGCTCCCCCAATGGGTCTCAGCGTGGTCATATGTTCAAGTCTCATTGAGTACATCCCTTTATTGTATGTTACATGCTTTTTATCAAAACATAGCCATTATCCAAGAAAAAATTGAGGCTTCAACCTCAATATATATATAGTATTTAGTATATTCATTATTAAAGAAATTTATTTAAATTTTATGATTATTTAGATATATATAATTATTTATTTATAATTATATAAATATTTTTTAAAATTTTATTTATTTATTTATAAAAATTATTAATTTATAAACTTCTAAATATAGTAAATATAAATGTATAATTATATTTATTTATAATTATTTATTTATAATTATATTTTTAGCACAATTAATGAATGTATTATATTAAATACATGCATTTTTTAAATAAGTGAAAGCGAATATTTAGAAATTACTACAATTTATAAATATTGAAAAAATGGATATGTTTTTTTGAATAAATATAAGTAAATAATAAAATAAGGATCTATATATACATATATTGAATTAAAATTGCATACATATTGAAAATACCAAAACATATTAAATATATATATATATATTTGGGACTGATTAAATTCAAAAATAAAATAAAAAATATTATAAATGAATAAATAATTCATAATTGTAATAATATAAAAAATTAGACCCATAAAATTGGATGATTAAAACATAATATATTAAATGAATTATGTTATAATGAATTTCTAAAATATACTAAAATTCGAATGAATTATATAAATATTAGGCACATGTGTTTCTATACAAGATTTAATTAATTGTGTAAATATTTTTGTGTGTAATTTGTATACAAATATTTATTAATTATGAATTATTAAGTGAAATAAATGTAACACATGTTTGATATATGTTAAATTAAAACATCAAACAACTTTAAAATTGAATAAGGCATTAATATGTTCTTAATTATTACATTTTATTCATTTTTTACATTTTTATATATAATATATATTATTAATAACTGTATATAAATAATATATATATATATAAATATATATATTAATTATTCTTTTTTATAAATAATTTTTTCATTAATAAATTATTTAAATAATTTCTAACTCATTCATTTTTTATTTTTTTACTTTAATAATTACTGTTTTTTCATTTTTAATTTTTTTATTTAATTAATAAAATTTATTCATTTTTTATATCTATATTAAATAAATAATATTTTTTAATATTTATAATATTTACATTTTTTATTAAATTTATTCAATTCAATTAATAATTTATTAATAAATAAAATATACAGTATATTTCTTAATTTGCATTTTTTTATTATTTATTTCTTTTATTTTTTTAATTTTTTTATTTTTACTTGTTAATATATTTATTATATTTTATTTATTGATTTTTTTAATTTATATATATGTATTTTTATTTTATTCATTTCTATTAATAATTATTTAATTAATAAAACAATTAATAATTTTTAAAAAAATTATTTATCCAAATATTTCAATTTATTTTTGACATTTATCATTTCTAAAAATGTGCCAGTAAATTCTTCCCTTTATCATCGATAAAAATAAGGTACTAATAAAAGGTACCCTTTATCATTTCTAAAAATAAATTACTGATAAAGAGTGCATTTTATTAGCTCTATATAAAAGCATTGCTAAAGGATACCATTAATTAGCGCTAAAAAAGAGTTTATAAATGGTGAGTTTTATCATCTATTTTTAAGAGCTAATAAAATGTACCCTTTATCATCACTCTTTTTAGAGATGATAATGGTGACCTTTGTCAATTCATTTTTCTAGCACTTATAACAACTAGTGTTGTGAAACATCTTTGATGTAGTAGTGATGGGATAGATCACAAAGGAAGACCTTGGGAAGGAAAGACACGCAAGTTACTACTTGTACATACCATGTAAATTTTGTAGGAATAATTGATTCCCTTGTTCTCTTCAGAATGATCTAGTTTCCTTTAGGGTCCATTCACTCAATCTATCCCTATTAGGTTATAGTTTGGAATTACATCCTTCATGAATGAATATGATACTATATAAGGGATTTTTCTCAGAAAGGGTTATTGGTTTACCCTGTAACCCTGGGTGGGATCCTTTGTTGTCTTTTACCCAAAGAGGGGTTCTTGGAATATTTTACCTATGCGTCAATCCCCTACTTAGTGGGTTAATCCAGATTAGGTTATTGGGGTGCACCATGTCCCTTGGTTTGATCCCCCATTTTTATATCAATCTCATTGGACATCATGTTATTACTTATTCATAGTGATACCCGTTGATCATGCATATCATATGAAAACCATCACTATTATCGAGCTCTTGGATTGAGATCTCTTGCGTGAGTGTTACTACAACCATTCGAGTATATTATTATGATGAAAATGTATTTGTAACATTAACATGAGAATTAGTGTCTATAATGAGTATATCTGGATGTTTCATTTTTTGATTCAAATCATAATTGAAAAATTAAATTGATTAGATTACTAGTATCTTGATTCATTATTTGTAATGATATTTGGGTATCCTACTGGGTATTGTTATACTCATCCCTTCATGGGATCTTCCCACAAATGTAATGACCTATGAAAATGATCGTCCATTCGATGGTCTTATTTGTGGAACCAGCATATATGGGTCTTAGTTTAGGGGAAAAAGAATTTGGTTCGTAGAAGGAGTCATGTTGGACTATAATTAAAGTATATTGTCCTTCATTATTTTTTTGGTGTGCTTGTACTTGGCCCTTTTTCGCATTCCACTACATATTCTTCATGATTTGATTTTGGGATTTAGATGTATGCATGAATGGGTATTATTTTCATTTACTTTTTCATCAATATATGGGTTTAGTGATGTGTGTGTGTGTGTAAATATACCATAGGATAACGCCTCCCTTGTTAGTGTTATGCCTACTCATTGGTAGTCTTTATCACTTGACATATTCAAGGTGGACTTAAGGTAGTCACGCTAAGATTATCATCTTCTTGGAGGGCCCCACTAGGTCATGTCATGATTGAGTGAAATTAGAGGTTATTCATCTTAGGAGAAAATTTAAGAGTTTTTTCTAGTAATGAGATTACTTTGTGATTTGTGGATACAGTGTTAAGTGTTTCTATATCGGATCGTAGTACTTGGAATCGAGTGTTGGTTGGGTAAATGATATATCCATTCACCCTGACTCTGGACACATGCTTACTAACTCAGTACATATATGTATCGGTTGTAGAGAAAACATTGGTATAATCATCATATAGTAATGGTTTTTAGTTTCCATACCCATCTTCAGTCAACTTCTCAGATATACTCATCTACCATGGTAAATCTATTCTCTTTTAGTATACCTACACAATGATTTCCCACTCAGATTCCACAACATGATATTGAGGAGATCTTCTTAGTGATGAGGCTATGATACATGGACCTGTTCAAGAGGTGGTTCCACTTAGTGGTTTTCCATCCACACCTCCACCCATCAGTTAGAAGATGGTACATGAATTACTGGATGATATGTTGCATAGGATTATAATTCCTGAAAAAAATAGCATCACTGATCTATCAGGTTTTGGAGTGATCCAGACCCTCATGCAGTTTAGGATTTCCATGTGGTAGTTATACATGTATTTGACCTCATCAAGAGACATGCAGATAAGATGGTGGTCCAAAAAACAAGTCCCTTTCATGGATTCATAGGGTGGTGATGGTGCATATTTTCATTATCAGACTATTGTATGAATAATTCATGGAAATGGTTTTAGTTCCTTCTCATAGGAATTTTTTCCCGATCTATGTTGTAGGCAGTGTCTGAGGGAGCTTCTATAGCTTCATAAGGGAAGCATGACTATGGGGGAGTATTTATTGATATTTTCCAACCATTCATGATAGTTTATGGATATATTTTGGGATCTGTTCTTCTCATAATGTACCATTAATTGAGGCTTATGTGTAGTGATTTTGGGAGGAGAAAACACCAGTAGTATTTATAGTGGTGGGAACAAAGAATATGTGAGTTCAGTAGTAGGTTGTATAAGGAATATATAGTGATCCATATGTGTGAGATGTTTCATAAGGTGATCTCGGGAAAGAGGGTATACATTTCATGACTCTAAGGATGGTTCTATTTATTTTAGGGAGAGGAAATTCAACTCATGTAATGGATGAAGATATCTTGCATGAGACTGTACTACCCACCATATAGGTGTCAATGAGAACATTTATGGGCTTCCAAGGTAGACGCAACATTGGGTGCTGGTAGGTCCATAATAGTAGTATTGTTAAGGGTATTAGGGGAATAAAATGGATGTGTAATACATTTTGACATGTTTTTACAACCACCCCATGTGGTACCCGTTGGGCTCAGGGATTTGGTGGACAGGGACAAGGACAACTGCAGGCAATGGAGGTTTATAACCCAAAGTCTCAAAGGATGATTAGAAGTATGATTTTTGCATATTATACCTTATCTTTACTTATGATAGACATAGGAATTATTCACTCTTTTATTACTACATCCCTATTATAATACCTATATATTACAATTTATCCCATGGATTTACCCTTATACTTGGAGACAACTACCAGAGACGACTCGATGATCTCATACATTTTTCTACATTATATATATACTATTTTAGGAAGGTACATAGTTTATCCAGAGATATGGATCAAGTTTTTCCATAATGGGAGATAAGGGTAACCAAAAAAGATATATATAATCATACATATGATGGTTTCATTGATTAAGAATCAGTTGGTTACCATGACTATTGGAGTATTATATGGTATGACCTACCATTTTTCTATAGTGGTGGTGTAGTATGAGGACATCTTTCCTAGGGACATATCCAGTTTAGCTCCCCTCTAAGAGTTAGAAATATTCATTGACTTGCACCTAAGGATGGCCCTGATATCATAATATTCATATCATATGGCACCCATATAGATTCATGAGATAAAGGTGTAGTAAGAGGACTTATAAAGTAATGGATTTATTAGACCCACTATTTTCCCCTATGCATCCCCGTGTTGTTCTCCAATAATTTGTTTGGGGGATTTATATTATGCATTGTTTATTGGCACCTAATCCAGGTGAACATGAAGAATAATTCTCTATTATCAATGATAAATGCCTAATTGGTTATTTAAGAGTGGTGTGATGGTTTTCCAAGATTATAATTATATGAGGCTATCACTAACTATGAGTAGGAGATGTGGATATACCGAAGCAACATTCAGATGTCTCTTTAATTACTATGTTTAATTGGTGATACCCTTATCCAGGGTGATTTCCCCAGCAGTGTTCATGGGATTCATGAACTAGATATATCATCCTTTTTTAGACTAGTTCATGGTATTCTTAATTTATTACAACATGGTGTACTTGGTTTTCGAGGAGGAGAATGCAAGACACTTGAAGATGGTTTTGGACTTACTCGAAGAGATATATATTTATGAGAAGATCTCAATGTGTCTATTCCAGATTACTAAGGAATAATATTTGTTACACATCAACTCAACTTATGGTGTTTCATTGGATCCCTAAAAGCTCAAGGTAGGGTAATCCGAGGATAATCTCAAGATTGTGATGGAGGTGTGGAAATTCCTTGGATTTGCAGGCTACTACAAGTAATTTGTTCCCAATTTCTCCATGATATTCGCACCTATGACTATATTGACCCTGGAGGAGAATCCAATCATATGGGAATAGATTTTCTTGAAGACATTTTAGGAATTGATACCAATATTTATGAGAACCCCCAACTTGAGATTTAGAAATAAATGTGTCTAGTGCATAGTGTTATGTGATTCTTCTCGTACCAGAATTGGTTTTGTTCTAATACAGAAAATGGTGTTGATTACCTATATCTCTAGGTAGTTTAAAATTATTGATAAGAACTATACTACAAATGGACGAGAGTTGGTAGTGGTATTATTCTCATTAATTATGTTGTGAGACTACCTTATGGGTGAGAGTTTTAGAATCAATTCTTACTGTAAGAGTCTCAAGTGCATCTTCTCTTAAAAGGATCTAAACAATAGATATAAGCAAAGATAGTCCTTCCTCTATGAATATACCTTTTGAGATATTATATACTCTTATATAGGGGAATCTGGTTGTAGATACTCTCATTATGTAATATTATTATCAGTTATTTTCCAAATAATCTCAACACTTATCCTCATTTATGATGTCCCTCCTAGATTATTATAGTGTAGTTTACCTCTATTCAATGATTGTTACCCTACCACTTCTATATAATGCTAGTTTATGTTTGTAGTGAGATAATAAATGTGAGATTATGTGTACTCAGATATCCACTGAACATGTTTTTGATAGAATTTCTAATGGTGGAGAGAACGTTATACTTCTCAATGAATGGACTACATTACCAGTGACTTTTTTGGATTAGTTGATGAGGAGGTTTTATAAATCCATTTTTTTATTTCAACCAGCTGTGGAAATGATGTACCAACATCCAAAAAAATCATTTTTTATGTCCAATCATGAGGATTTTGTTAGTAATATTATTCTCTTTATGCCTCACTTTTCAATAGTTGGAGGATGAGAATTGATTTCTAGTGGGTTTATCCCAATCCCTTGAGGTTTTATAGTTGAAGTGGCATGTGATACCTATGTTTTTTTATTTTTTTACCAGATAAATATAGAGAACATGATTACACTTGTGTTACTCTAGGCTGACTCACCGAGTTGGCCAACATCTAAGTTATCTGAGAGCATATTTCAGTACAGAACGTGGGATGTCATTACAGACATGTGATACTCCTTCTCTATATATTTACCTAAATTTTTGTTTAAAAACATGATTTTGGCTTCATTTTGTAATTATGGAAAGCATTTTAGGAGGCCTTCATAACTTGGTTATGTTTGAGAATAGTGTTTCACTCCTAGAACAATGGTCAGATTGAAGGGAGAATTCATTTTTTGGAGGACATGTTTTGATATAGCATGTTAGACATTGGTCATATTTGGTGGGTTTCCAACCGTTGGGGAGTTTTTTTACAAAAAAAATTACCATTCCATATTTACTATGAAAATATTCAAGGCCTTATACTGAAAACCATGCATTTCAACACTATTCTAGACTTAATTAGTAGGTGATCACTTATGGGCCCAGTGTTAGTGCATGATATGATAGAGAAGATTCATATCATCTAATAGAAGATAAAGGAAATATAAATTCATCAGATATATTATGAGTATTGAAAACTCGTTCCTTTGTATTTCTTGTAGGGAGAACACATTTTCATGAAGGTATCACCTTGACTTGGATTGAGGATATTAATATGGGGTGGAATATTGACTTTGAGATTAATTTTCCCTTTCTAGATATTATGAAGAGTTGGTGAGGTGGATCACTACTGAACTCTACCAACATAGTTAGAACAAGTACATGACATCTTCTATATGTCATATCTAAGTAGGTACATGAATGAGACATCACATGTAATCTACTAGGCAAGCTAGATGTCAAGGATGTAGTTTCCTTTGAAGAGTACCTAGTGGATTTCGAGGATTGGTTGGAGAATATCATTCATGGGTGAGAAATCCCCTTGGTGTGTGTCCAGTGGTAGCATAGTAATATTCTAAATATTACATGGAACTAGGATACCCAGGTGTGAAACCAATACCCACCTCTTTTTGAGTTGTCATTTTTTACTTTATAGAATGAAAATCTATGATATAGGCATAATGTCACAACAATTTTTATTTCATGTAATGATTTTATATATATCTAGTATTTTTTTGGAGGCAAAAAATAAGACGACCTGATATTATGGGGCCTATTGAATCTATAATAGATATTTAAAAAATATAAAATATATTAAAATCATGTATGCACAATTTTCTTTAAAAGGTGTAATAACATTGAATTGATTATTCAATAAAGAATATAATAAAACTTTTGAGTTCAAAAATGGGATTATCCATTGGTATGAGATAATTTTAATCAGTGTCACTCACTTTTAAAAAATTTATCACATGCTTAAATAAAAAATAAATTTATTTGTTTATTTATTTTACTATTTTTTTACACAGTGACCTAAGAACCCCCTATAAATATTTGGATATAAAAAAACTCACTTGGTTATCATCATAACCAATATATTAAGAGAAGATATATTAGAGGAGTATCTTGAAAATTGCAATGAATCGAGATCATTATCAGATTTTGTTTTGAAAATGGATGTTGTGGATCTCACTGGTGACATCGATGTGAGATAATTTTTCATTAGTGACTGATCAAAACCAAGGTATGAAACTTTTTATTTTGTTGATTAATCTGATTTAATTTATCCCATGTAAAACATGGTTCAATTACACTAATAATAATTTATCCACATATTGATGGATGATATTGAAAATATGGTTTTTATGTTTCATTGTTAATTCCTCTTTGTTCATCATTTATACAAAAAGGGATTGAGGTTGAAAAGAAAAATGGATGAGGTTCGTTCCTCAAATGAAATTTTTATAGATTTGTATTCATGTTATTCATGATTTTAGTATTGGATTTCTATTTAGATGATGGTTCAAAAAATATATGGTGGATGATAATTGTGAAATTGATCTTCATCACAGATCATCATCACAAGTTTGGGATGTATATTTATGACATGGTTTTAGTTTGCTATGAAAACAATAGATTATCATTCTAATTTTAGTGATCAAGATTTATGGGTTTCGACCTCTCGATTTGGGGTATTATGGGTGAATATATCCTAGCATATCAAACATAAAACTCTAATCAATAGTGAAGGTAGGCCCCCTTAGATATTATATTTTCAGCACCCGGTGGATCCGGTGAAAAAATTGATGGCGGTAACGACATGAGCATACACAGAGATAAACCATATTTTTTTAAAATTTTATGTCACACATCTTGTAATTAGAATATATATGTAGTGTGGCACTATTTTAAGTGATTATATGGTTTATGTATAAATAAATAAATATCACATGTCATGTGACATATGTCACAAGTCACGTAACCCTTCTTCTGTGGGTCATCTTGTATCATGGGGGATACAAGAGAATGGTCGTGTCCAAGAACACAAGAATGGTTGGAGTACACATAAAAGGCCTGGTACTTTGACACAACGTGGTACATGAGGATATATAGTGGTACAAGAGCATGAGCGAGCGTACACATGAAAGGTTTGGAGTATATAGGCTTAGCCTAGAGCACAGTAGCAGTCATAGGTAAGGAAAATAACTATGATAAAACTATTAAATGTAAAATACCTTTCCAAATAATGTTTTAGGGCCTTCTTATCCTCATAATTGACCAATTTCCATTAGGGTTTGTTATCTCAATCCATCCCTATAATGGTAATGTTTGTAATTACTTCCTAGATATAGGATTTTGATCTTCTTAATGGATTTCTCTAAGATATGGTTCTTGGTGTCTCCCATAGACCTTGGAGGGATCCTATATCATATTCTTCCCTAAGGGGAGTTTTCACAATATATAAGACAAACTTTATTCGATCATCTATCACCTACTTAGTGGTTTAATACAGATAGATTGTTTGGTATACCCTATGGCATAGAGTGTGATCCCACATCTGTGTATCGATATCATTAAAAATCTGACGAATATTTCTTCATGGTGATACCCAAATAGCATAACATCTTGAATTGACACCATTAGTTCTATCAGACTCATGTAGTGAGTTCTCAACATTCAGTGTTACTACGAACTCACAAGCATATTCTTAAGCTGATAATGTTGTTTTGACCTTACAGTGATTCATAGAGTCTACTATGATTATATCTTGATGTTTCCTTATATGTCACATACCATGATTGATATATCCTTATGGTTATCTTAATACTATCTTGATTTTTTATGCTTAGTGATTTTGGTGTATCCTACTATGTTTTTCTATACTCACAAAATCATAGGCTCTTTCCACCCATTTCATAAACAATGCCAATTGCTAATGGTTTGATGGTGTTCTTGTTGTCTAAGAGAAGATAGATCTTTTTCCGAGCTATAAACATTGTGGTTTATACCAAGGGTCAAATTTGACAATAGTATCCTATTTATATTAGGATGGACTACATTATAGTTTTTTTTGGATTTTATTTCACCCTTTAAATGTTTATATTACTTGTTCATAATACTCTGTGTAACACCCTGAGAATTTATAAGATATGTTATTTGTTAATTTATTTTATGTCTTGTGTTGTATACTAAACCAATATAATCTTGGGCTCTACACAACACCATATTATGTTTTATTATACAAAATACTATTCTTGGATTTGTGTCACATTCTAGAGCAACCTTCCTCGATAGCTTGCATTGTACGCAAAACCGAGTTTCACAAAATAATGATATAATATTAAAATATTATTATTTAATGGGATATAAACTAAATGTTTTTGTATAATATTAACCACATTTTTAATTTTATATAACATTAAAATTCCTCTTAGTTATTTTATAGAACTTGATATAAGAACAAAATCAATTTTTTCATATAAAATAGGTTTTTTTAAAAAAATACAGTTTTCGACCTTTTAATGGAAAGCCCATTCTAAATATAGTGATAAATAGTTTTCTATATTATATGTGTAAAAATAAAACATTTATTTGGAAGAGATACATGATAATTTATTTTGGTTTAATTTCTTTTATTTTTCTGACAAAATTCTAATTTAAATGAATATTGAAAAATAATGCATTTTATGTCAAAATAGGCATTTCGTCTAATTTATTTATATAGTTAGATTATTATTTTAATTTTTTTTAATGATTAATTAGATTATATCTTTATAATTATATCCAATTTTGGTCATTGGATATAATTTCCCATTTATATTCTATATAAACACTTTTCAATCTTTTGATAGTTTTTACTTCTTAAAACCCTCCTTTCTGGTTTTTACAACATGAATTAATTTTAAAATTATTTCAGTCAGTTTTGGGTTATAAATTAAGAAAAAAATCCATATTTGGATTCATTGGGTCCAAATTTTTTAAATTTTTACCTTTTATATTTTGACATTATGAATTTTAACTTCAGTAATTATTTTTATTTACCATGGTTAAACGGTAAATCAGGTAAATAATGGTAACAATTAATATTATGATAATATAAATCCTCACTAACATATGTCTTCATTTTATTTTATGACATATGGGAGACCATGGGTATCCTTGGGTTGATTTTATGACCCCATGGATCCACTTGTGAGTGATAATGAAATGTTATAATAAGTAATTTAATGTAAAGAGAAAAATAACATAAAATTGATTCTTCTTACTAACAAAATTTTTATATGATGTTATATAAGTGATATATTCAAATAAAAATATTCATTAAAAATATTAAAAAAATTAGATACATCATGATATTTTTTTATACTTTTTTGACATTAAATAAATAAATTTTATTATAAAACAATGCTGATTTACTGACTGCTACATTAATAAAGGATTGAAATAAATGATATTATAAATATTATTTGACATAATTTCTGTTAGATAGAAATTTTATCGGTCAATATGACATGTTATGATAAATTATATGGTTTTTAGAAGGAATTTGGTTGTTATGAAGTTGTGAAAAAGTCAAGTATGAGTAGGGACCAAAATTGACATAATTCATAACATAAAATATAAAATAATTTATTAAATAATATTAAATTATTAAAAACCTAAAACTAGAGAAAATTGTAATGTTATGTCCAAAATTTTCGTAAATGGATTTTTTGGGGCCATTGACATAATATTGTAATTACATCAACCCACAATGTGTAAATAACGTGATATCACTATAAGATTAAAAAAGGTCAAATAAGGCTTACACCAAAATGATATGGATAACAAAATAATCAAAACTTGTCTAAATTTTATTGTATGATGTGTATTCGAAAAAAAATCATCATATCTTCAAACTAAATAAGTTTTGGACCATTTTTATTAGAAATTTAATATATAACAAATTAATATTTTAGGACTTTCATAATGTTGCCCTCACCTCTTCTATAAGAGGGAACTTCTTATTCTATTTATCTCACACTTCCAAATCATTTTACATCAGAAAATATCTATACAATACTCTACCTAGAATCCCTCCCTTATTCATAGAATCATTAATTTAGGAATAAATCGATCTTATAGAGATATTTTGTGAAAATCAAAAGAAGATACTTAAAAAAGAGGTAATTGTTTTGTCAACTCTTTTTAAAATTAATTTTTTCTCCTAATTCCTATTCATATGTTTTTCCATAATAAAGTAATAAATTAATTATATTATATATTCTATTATGTAATTCTAGTTAATATATAACCTTATACCTCCTTTTATCCATCCTACAAATAACAATATCACCATGTGTGTGTATGTACCACTTACTATCTCTACGTCGTGGTGTAATTTGTTATTCAACAATACATAATTTGTATGTGTATAATAATGAGTATAATGGATGAAATAATTTTTTATAAATTATAATTAGTCTATAATTAATACTGTAACACCCCAAGATTTCATAGAGTGTTATTTCTTCAAAATAATTCAATAACTTGCACTACACGCAACACCGAGTTCAATGGCACCATGACTTACCAAAAAGCCATTCAAAAGAGATTATGAATAGTATTAACTAAATTTTAAACTTTATATAATCCTTATAATTTTTCCATATTATGAGTATCTTAGACATAATGCAAGAACAAATTCATTTTCAGTATTGCACTTTTAGCAACTTTTAATAGTGAACCATTTTTAAATAAAATATTTTAAACTTTTTGACTAAATGGGGACATCAAAAATTTAAAATGAAACATCCCAAGCTTCCACGGTACGCTTTCTTTGAATAATACAGTAGCGTGTGTTGTACGCAACCTTGAGTTTTAACACACACCACAACCGATCAAACTAGCCTTTATGAATAGTAATACCTACTTTTCGAAATTATATATATTTTATATTTTAAAATGGACTTCATTTTTGGATTCGGAATATCGAATTTAGCCTAAGGTGAAATTTTGGTACTTTTCGGATAACTTTCATATTTTGATGAATAGTGAAAATTACTAAATTTTAATTAAAAACAACTTTTTTAATCAAAATAATTAATAGTGATAAATTATGAATTTAAGTGGTTTTAAAGTATATTTATAATATATTTTTACCATTTAATATAATTTTGGTCATTGGACATAATTTTACAATTAAACCGAACATAAACAAGTGTCAATCTTTTGATAGTTATTATCTTTTAAAAACACGCTTTTTGTTTTGACAGCGGGAATTAATTTTAAATTAATTTCTGCCACTTATGTGTTTTGAATTTGGAAAAATGGATTACATATTTGGAATCAGGATGTCCAAATTATGTAAATAGGTAACTTTTATTTTTACACATTTTGAATAATTACTGCGGTAAATATATTATTTACCATGGTTAAAGGGTAAATCCGGTAAATAAGGGTTAAAAAATAATATTATAATAATACAAAATTACCCTAAAACGTGTCCTAACCTTATTGGTGGACACATACCCGACCATGGACATCCTTGGGTCAATTTTGGGACCCCTTGGAGCCACTTGTATGTGGTAGGGACACTTTATATTAATAAAGTTAAAATAAAAATAAAAATGGCATAAGCTTACATCTTTTAGAAGAACAATTTTTACATAGGGTTATACATGTTGGATTTTAGATTATAAATATTCATTAGAAAGATAAAAAGATTTCCTACATAATTATAGTTTATTTATAATTTTTAGACATCAAATAATTTAAATTATTAATGACACAATAATGATGCAATGTTTACTTCATTAATAAATCATTTAAATAAATAAGATTATAATGATTAAAATATTATCTAAAACCTGTCCAATTCTTATTGGTTGATGTTATTTAGAATATTAGTCATCTTATCTTCGACCTCAATGATTTTTGGACCATTATAAACCGAATATAATTATATTATAAAGTAATACTTTCACTCTTTCCTAAAGAGCCCCTCCTCTCCCTTATAAAAGGAGACCACTTCTACTCATTCCTCACACCTCTCAAGCCACTTGGCCCATCCAAACCCTTCCCAAATAAGCTCCCCAAATCCCTCTCCTCCTCCTTGAAGCTTCCCCTTAGGCAGAAATCATTTCAAGAAGTCCTTTGGTTCCAACCAAAGTGAGTTACCTAAATTAAAGGTAACGATTTCTCTTAAATTATTTTCATTTATTTTGCTTCTCCAACCCCCAAACTCTTTTTATTTCCCTTATTTTGTAACAACACCAGTATCCTCAATATACTAGGATGTTGTTATAAGAAGTATTAAAAATACACATACACACAACTCCATCTAATGGATGATGAACATAATGTTTCTGTGGATGGCAAATTAACGCCTCACGAAACGATGATTTTTCAAATACATCTTACCGCCTCTCATGGTGGCCATTATGATGGAACTGTAATTAAATATGATATTAATGATATATATTTTATATATAAGCTTCTGTAATTCCATTTTTTTATGTTGTATATACATATGATAATTTCATTTGAGGAAGTGCGGACTACCGCCCCCTTAAAATGATATGACTCGTTCATACCACACATGGAACGTATAAAGGATGGTGTTAATGAACATAAGTAACATATATAAAATATTATATTATACTGGAATAGTAATATACCTTTGTATCATTTGGACTCTATTCTTTTTAAAAATTAAATGGAAGTAGCATTCGTGCGTACGTACGGACTACCGTCTCCACGAACGCGATGAGATTCATTCTCCATCGTATACATTCAAGTATAATTATCATTTGATGATTTAAAAATGATTTTTAAGGACTATATATCATTCTGGATATGAATAAGATACAACAACCATGGCTTTTGTAACAAAACATATAAAAGAAAATGAGTAAGTTAACACCCGAAACGACGATAATTCTAAGATATTATTAACAAATCAATGATAAAAGATCATATATGACATCATATTAATATATAAGATTCTTGTATAATTTAATAACAATTATTTCACCATTATACAGGAGGTTAACCTACCCCAACCAAGGAAAAGTACAAGGTAAGGGTTATTTCACAATCTCTTCATTATCCGAGGTTGTTTATACGTAATAATCTACTGGGATCTCTTTATCATCCACATCCATGTTTTCTTCGAAATGTATTTCAAAACATATTTATTATTTAAAAGAATATGGGTTAAAGTCATTTATACCTTTGTTTGACTTTTTATAAGAGGTTTATAAGGGAATCTTTCCGTCGTTTTCCAAACAAGGTGCTTTTTAACCTTTTCGACAGAATTAAGATAAGAATGTTTTTTTAACTTATACGGCGGATGCGGTTATTTTCCGCCATTATAAAATCGTCAAAGCTTCCCTTTCAAGCTTATAATAATATTTTCAAGAAAATGTTTTATTTTATATGGCTCTTAAATGATTTCAAAAATAGAAAGAGATATTTCTTTAAAAAGAATTTTGATTTCATCTATGTCAACATCCTTTGATGGATTTTAAGATTATTTGAAGTTGATTTATTATGATACAAAACTTCTATATTGCATTGAAGGTTTTGTGATATGTTTGACTGTGGATGTGCTATTTTTATACCATTCATAGTTTATGGGGAAAGTATTGACATTTCGTATGCTAGTTTTAATACGAATGTTTATGTTATGTTTAAACCTTTTCATATGGGAATGCATTGGACTTAATATGTGATGGGGGGAGCCCGCTATAGCTCCTCGATGCATCGGTAGGTCTCATGAGACAAACTAGTGTCTTGGCATAAGGCCTTGACAAAATCTTATTTGTAGTCTTGGCACGAGGCCTTGACTATGTGGTTATGATAGTCTGGCATTATGCATTCCAACATTATGAAAGTGGTTATTGATTTTTGCATGTGATTATTCGATTAGTAGAATATCCATGTGAATAAGTAAATGGCATTATTTCATTTTACTTTTTCCATACTATGTTGAAGTTCAAGTTTAAAAGTATTTTGTTTTAGTAATGCTTTGCCTTAAATGTTTATGCTTATTTTGAATGTTCCGCTATATTGTTATCCTTACTGGGCAGTTGAGCTCACCCCTTTTCTATGTTTTATTTTTCTCAGGATGTGAAGAAGTAAGTTATGAATGACCTGTAGGGATATTATGAGGGGATTATAGTTTGGACTGTGGAAACATTATGTTTTTGTAGTAGTTTTTCATTTTATGATGTAATGTAAATCTTATGAATATATCTAGTGTTTCTAAGGCTACTAAACCAATCGGTCTTTCGAGATTTGATCTTTCTTGTGATCATGCCAATGTTACGAAGTAATGCACTGACTCTGGGTAGCTGGGGTCGGGGCGTTACAGTTGGTATCAGAGGAAGTTTAGTACAAACCTTGGAAGCTAGATTTAGATAAACTATGATTAGAGCACGTAGACCTAAGATGAACTTTGAGGATTAGTATAGAAGAACTTCCGAGAATTTTGGTATTGTAGATATTTTGTGAGTTTTCCGAGCAATACATCCCTGTCTGGATACGAGCAGGTAGAGGCGGCTCTGGGACAGATGTACCTAGGGGTAATACCCGAAAACACCGCTTTGAGCTAGACTCGAACGGGAACTGGTGCACGACAACGGGCCTTGCTGCACTCTTGGTTACGGCACTCCCGGGGGATATGCTTAGGATAATTCTCATTTTCTTTACACACCATTATGAAGGGTTTGTGTGGATTTACTTCCTCAAAGGAGAAATTTTTATGATTATGGATTATATCCATAAATAGTGCAATTTATGTTAAGTGTTTTATAAGTATGGGATTATGTATTTTGATTCATAAACTGGTCTAGTTTATGCCATTGTTTAGAAATGGCGCCCAGTAGAAGGAATGAGAACTCTAGCAATGCACATGATACAAATAGAAAGAAGGATCACATATTTTATGGTCTTAAGCCAGAATTTACAAGAGAAATAGTCTCGCATGTATTATCATCATATGAAGAAATAATATCATGTGTTGATAAGATAAGTAAAGAGTTTACTGAGTCTTATGGCTTTGAAGGGAAGCAAGATAAGAAAAGGATGGAAGAGAGAAAGATGGATAAAGGGAAGAGGGAATAGAAGAATTTTCTCATATGTGATAACTGTGGAAAGAAACACCCTGGAACTTGCCTGAAAGGAATGGGAGTTTGTTATAAGTGTGGAGGAAAAGGGCACAAAGTACGTGACTGCAAGGGTAAGAAAATGGTTTCAAATGTACAATGCTTCATTTGCAAGGAGTTTGGACACTACGCGATCCTATGTCCCAGTCATCAGACTATGACGCAAATGATGCTATTGGATAATAATCAAGTTATGATACTACCACAGATAAAGAGAAATGATTAGAGTTCTTATGTTGATTATGTCAATTTAGTGTTGTATCAACAATGTACTTGTTATAATAATTATGGAGTATGTAAGGATTGTACTGCAGTACTATTTCATTAAGGACTTGAGATTGTGTGGAACAAAGAAAAGTGACTCAATAGCAGGATAAATTTTTGGAAAATATATGGTTGAGAGAATGATAAATCATAATATAGGTCTGAAACTGAGGTAGTGATTTTTGGAATAATATGTGATTGTTTTGGATAAATTATATTGGATATTGTTGACTACCTTGGAACTGATTAATGATTTGTATATTCCATCATTGTTGGGGTTTAAAACATTTTTGGATTAATGAAGTATATCCAGCATTCTATATGGAATAAGGGAGCATTAATGTAATCAATAAGGAATATGGTAATACATGATGAAGGTATTCATATGCTATTACGGGGTAAAAAGGATCTATATTATGTTTACCTTCCTTATAAATGTTGGACTGTGAGTTTGGACAGAAGTATTTTGGATAGTTCTAGTTTGGATTATTTTGGATTGCCATAAAAGGACAACCCGGAGGTTGGGCGGCAACCCGTCGCGTCCGGCAAGGCCGCGAGACTTGAACCCGCAACCAAAGGGCGACAAGGGTGTATCACCTACCACTATCCCACGAGATGTCCTGGATTAAATAAAGTAGTTTTATTAAAAAATCTCGTAGATGATTTATAAATTTGTTTATTTTGGAACCCTATACGAATAGTGTAAATAGAATTTTTTTACATTCTATTATCTTTTAGAGTGAAAGATGAGTTTTTGGTAGAAATTTATTAAGGGATAAAACTCTAATTTTAATGTAAGTATATCTCTTTATGATCTTAGCCAATCTCATAAATAAATTCCTCATCATTAAGAAAAGGAACTTAGAACAAAAATGTTGTCCTAGATGGTACCTTAAATCATCACTAATTTATGGCTTTGGGATTGTTGGCCTTTTCATAGCCATGTTCTCTACCACTCTCCATCAGATAATTGATGGTTTGATTTTTCTTCCATATCCATATTTTCCTACATGGAACCCTATTATGTGTTATTTTCGGTAATCTTCATACTTTCCACGCTTTATTTTAAATAGAGGCCTCATTAATTGATTTTTCGATGTGGGATTTCAACTAAGATATTTTGAAACGTCAAAAATGTGTTATCCTAATACCCTATGTTTTGTTGAACCGATGGTATTTCAAATCATCATAGATTGATGAATTTAAGGACCTCAATTTTATACTTGTTTGTGATTGATGACCTCAATCACTACCTATAAATATTTACGTTTTTCCTCTAATTATATGTCTCTAATTACCACCAATGTTCTCCTAATCGAGATCATAATTTGATGGTGACCCTTTCATTTCTCTTTTCCTCATATTAAGACTAAATTTTAGTAACCCAATTTCCGATGTGGGTTTTCCCACAAAGATATTTTCTATTTTCAACCTTTTATTTTCGAAGAACAATTTCAAATTGCGAGGATGCAATTTATTGAAGGAGGGGAGAATGTAACACCCCAAGATTTCATAGAGTGTTATTTCTTCAAAATAATTCAATAACTTGCACTACACGCAACACCGAGTTCAATGGAACCATGACTTACCAAAAATCCATTCAAAAGAGATTATGAATAGTATTAACTAAATTTTAAACTTTATATAATCCTTATAATTTTTCCATATTATGAGTATCTTAGACATAATGCAAGAACAAATTCATTTTCAGTATTGCACTTTTATCAACTTTTAATAGTGAACCATTTTTAAATAAAATATTTTAAACTTTTTGACTAAATGGGGACATCAAAAATTTAAAATGAAACATCCCAAGCTTCCACGGTACGCTTTCTTTGAATAATACAGTAGCGTGTGTTGTACGCAACCTTGAGTTTTAACACACACCACAACCGATCAAACTAGCCGTTATGAATAGTAATACCTACTTTTCGAAATTATATATATTTTATATTTTAAAATGGACTTCATTTTTGGATTCGGAATATCGAATTTAGCCTAAGGTGAAATTTTGGTACTTTTCGGATAACTTTCATATTTTGATGAATAGTGAAAATTACTAAATTTTAATTAAAAACAACTTTTTTAATCAAAATAATTAATAGTGATAAATTATGAATTTATGTGGTTTTAAAGTATATTTATAATATATTTTTACCATTTAATATAATTTTGGTCATTGGACATAATTTTACAATTAAACCGAACATAAACAAGTGTCAATCTTTTGATAGTTATTATCTTTTAAAAACACGCTTTTTGTTTTGACAGCGGGAATTAATTTTAAATTAATTTCTGCCACTTCTGTGTTTTGAATTTTGAAAAATGGATTACATATTTGGAATCAGGATGTCCAAATTATGTAAATAGGTAACTTTTATTTTTACACATTTTGAAGAATTACTGCGGTAAATATTTTATTTACCATGGTTAAAGGGTAAATCCAGTAAATAAGGGTTAAAAAATAATATTATAATAATACAAAATTACCCTAAAACGTGTCCTAACCTTATTTTTGGACACATACCCGACCATGGACATCCTTGGGTCAATTTTGGGACCCCTTGGAGCCACTTGTATGTGGTAGGGACACTTTATATTAATAAAGTTAAAATAAAAATAAAAATGGCATAAGCTTACATCTTTTAGAAGAACAATTTTTACATAGGGTTATACATGTTGGATTTTAGATTATAAATATTCATTAGAAAGATAAAAAGATTTCCTACATAATGATATTTTATTTATAATTTTTAGACATCAAATAATTTAAATTATTAATGACACAATAATGATGCAATGTTTACCTCATTAATAAATCATTTAAATAAATAAGATTATAATGATTAAAATATTATCTAAAACCTGTCCAATTCTTATTGGTTGATGTTATTTAGAATATTAGTCATCTTATATTCGACCTCAAATATTTTTGGACCATTATAAACCGAATATAATTATATTATAAAGTAATACTTTCACTCTTTCCTAAAGAGCTCCTCCTCTCCCTTATAAAAGGAGACCACTTCTAATCATTCCTCACACCTCTCAAGCCACTTGGCTCATCCAAACCCTGCCCAAATAATCTCCCCACATCCCTCTCCTCCTCCTTGAAGCTTCCCCTTAGGCAGAAATCATTTCAAGAAGTCCTTTGGTTCCAACCAAAGTGAGTTACCTAAATTAAAGGTAACGATTTCTCTTAAATTATTTTCATTTATTTTGCTTCTCCAACCCCCATCCTCTTTTTATTTCCCTTCTTTTGTAACAACACAAGTATCCTCAATATACTAGGATGTTGTTATAATAAGTATTCAAACTACACATACACACAACTCCATCTAATGGATGATGAACATAATGTTTCTGTGGATGGAAAATTAACGCCTCACGAAACGATGATTGTTCAAATACATCTTACCGCCTCTCATGGTGGCCATTATGATGGCACTGTAATTAAATATGATATTAATGATATATATTTTATATATAATCTTCGGTAATTCCATTTTTTTATGTTGTATATACATACGATAATTTCATTTGAGGAAGTGCGGACTACCGCCCCCTTAAAATGATATGACTCGTCCATACCACACATGGAACGTATAAAGGATGGTGTTAATGAACTTCAGTAACATATATAAAATATTATATTATAATGGAATAGTAATATACCTTTGTATCATTTGGATTCTATTCTTTTTAAAAATTAAATGGAAGTAGCATTTGTGCGTACGTACGGACTACCGTCTCCACGAACGCGATGAGATTCCTTCTCCATCGTATCCATTCAAGTATAATTATCATTTGATGATTTAAAAATGATTTTTAAGGACTAGATATCATTCTGGATATGAATAAGATACAACAACCATGGCTTATGTAACAAAACATATAAAAGAAAATGAGTAAGTTAACACCCGAAACGACGATAATTCTAAGATATTATTAACAAATAAATGTTAAAAGATCATATATGACATCATATTAATATATATGATTCTTGTATAATTTAATAACAATTATTTCACCATTATACAGGAGGTTAACCTACCCCAACCAAGGAAAAGTACAAGGTAAGGGTTATTTCACAATCTCTTCATTATTCGAGGTCGTTTATACGTAATAATCTACTGGGATCTCTTTATCATCCACATCCATGTTTTCTTCGAAATGTATTTCAAAACATATTTATTATTTAAAAGAATATGGGTTAAAGTCATTTATACCCTTGTTTGACTTTTTATAAGAGGTTTATAAGGGAATCTTTCCGTCGTTTTCCAAACAAGGTGCTTTTTAACCTTTTCGACAGAATTAAGATAAGAATGTTTTTTTAACTTATACGGCAGATGCGGTTATTTTCCGCCATTATAAAATCGTCAAAGCTTCCCTTAAAAGCTTATAAGAATATTTTCAAGAAAATTTTTTATTTTATATGGCTCTTAAATGATTTCAAAAATAGAAAGAGATATTTCTTTAAAAAGAATTTTGATTTCATCTATGTCAACATCCTTTGATAGATTTTAAGATTATTTGAAGTTGATTTATTATGATACAAAACTTTTATATTGCATTGAAGGTTTTGTGATATGTTTGACTGTGGATGTGCTATTTTTATACCATTCATAGTTTATGGTGAAAGTATTGACATTTCGTATGCTAGTTTTAATACGAATGTTTATGTTATGTTTAAACCTTTTCATATGGGAATGCATTGGACTTAATATGTGATGGGTGGATCCCGCTATAGCTCCTCGATGCATCGGTAGGTCTCATGAGACAAACTAGTGTCTTGGAACAAGGCCTTGACAAAATATTATTTGTAGTCTTGGCACGAGGCCTTGACTATGTGGTTATGATAGTCTGGCATTATGCATTCCAACATTATGAAAGTGGTTATTGATTTTTTCATGTGATTATTCGATTAGTAGAATATCCATGTGAATAAGTAAATGGCATTATTTCATTTTACTTTTGCCATACTATGTTGAAGTTCAAGTTTAAAAGGCTTTTGTTTTAGTAATTCTTTGCCTTAAATGTTTATGCTTATTTTGAATGTTCCGCTATATTGTTATCCTTACTGGGAATTTAAGCTCACCCCTTTTCTATGTTTTATTTTTCCCAGGATGTGAAGAAGTAAGTTATGAACGACCTGCAGGGATATTATGAGGGGATTATAGTGTGGACTGTGGAAACATTATGTTGTTGTAGTAGTTTTTCATTTTATGATGTAATGTAAAACTTATGAATATATCTAGTGTTTCCAAGGCTACTAAAC
Source organism: Viscum album (assembly GCA_963277665.1). NCBI lineage: Eukaryota > Viridiplantae > Streptophyta > Magnoliopsida > Santalales > Viscaceae > Viscum > Viscum album. Next base: position 1,201,267,429 of record OY728131.1, read on the forward strand.
CAATCGGTCTTTCGAGATTTGATCTTTCTTGTGATCATGCCAATGTTACGAAGTAATGCACCGACTCTGGGTAGCTGGGGTCGGGGCGTTACAAATACATCATTCAATTATATTCCATTTAACCATTAATTGAATGATATCATCGCTCGTGTGTATGTACAACTTACCGTCTTAATGAAGTGATGAGATTCATTCTCAATGTTAACCATTCAAGAATGATTATAATGAATATAAAATATATAAGCAAGAAATATATGACATAATAATTCTACTATATTTATGTATATATATATATGTGTGTGACATTTACTTTCTTCCATTCGATTCAATAATAAAACAGAAACAACTTTCATGCGTATGTATAGCCTACCGTCTCCCGGAAAGGTGTATTCCATTTCATTTTCATATATAGTACATATATTTATATACTGAACATAAATGATATATAAATAAATTTTTAAATACTGCAATTAATTAAGTAATTCTCTAACTAATAATATCAAGAATAAAAAGTCAAAACACGTATTATAAATAAAACAATTATTACCCAAAACGTTGATTTAACATGGAATTGATAAATAAACAGATAATATATATTAATAAGTGAATAATATATGATATAACATATATTATTATAGTTCTATTACATGTAAATAATATGTTTAAACCCACTATACTGTATTTTCAAACACATATAGAAGAAATTGGACCTAAATAAAGGGATAATTTTGCAAACTCATTTTTATTTGAGATTGTTTATACATAAGTATTTTATGGGGATATATTTATCATTATTGTCCATTTTTTCTAAAAAAGTTATCCAAATATTTTTACTCTTCTTCTATGTATTATTAAAGGAATTTTTACACATTTTTTTATTTTACTACATGGTATGGAAGGAATATTTGTTATTTTTACCATACAAGGAACTTTTTGACTTTTTTGAGAAAAGTACTAGAAGAATGTTTTTTTAACATATATGACATGAATTGATTTTTAAAATTTTATGATTCCTTATTTCCATGAAGCTTCCCCTAAACTATTTCATTTTTATTTTCAATAAATTCTTTTCTTTTAAAATTACGTAGCATTTTGAGAAAAGAAAAGGTTTTTGAAAAAGAAAGGATATTTTCTTTAAGGATTAAGTTCAAGTGTTTTATCAAAATTATTTTCAATATAATATGAATCTCATAAAATAAGTTTATGATTATATCTATATTAATACTAAGATTTTATTATGTTAATAATGGTATGATATTTTATATGGATTGTGTTATGATGGAATGATGTCTAAGAAACACATTTTTTCCTCGATTATGCTATGATGAATGATATATGTTATTATGGAACATGTAAGAATGATTTCATTATGAGAAGGGTGGGACCGATATATCCCTCCAATGAATTGGGTAAAACATTTTATACCATGATATAGACATTATAGGAATAAAAAGTAAATCTGGGTCAGTAATACAGGGCTAGAACGATAACTAAATCTAGTCCAATAATATATGGCTAGAACTACAAGAAAACATTGTTCAGTAATGGAATTTTTCCACTATAATGGTGTAAGATCCTGGATCTTGCAAAGGTATGTTCTCAATTTTTTTATTTATAATCCCCAGTTTTCTTGTTTAAGTACTACCCAAGTCCTGAAGGAGGATCGGGGGTGTTCTGAGGGTTCAGGACATCAAAAATGGAAAAAAGGGGTTTTTTGCGTAGGCCACATAGTCTGTGCAAGGTTTGAGCTAACCGTGAAGACAGTCCAAGAAACCATGAAAGAGGTTGGTTTTTGGACAGTGGCCTCTGCACGGTTTGCGAATAGTTTGGAAAACCATGTGGGTAAACCATGCATCCCATAAACTTTTAAAAAATAACAATTTTTTTACTTTGGGATTTTAATACCCAACTCATGATTTCCTACTATTTCATCCCTCATCACCCTAGGAACGAAAAAAAATCTCGCAAGATATACAAGAGATCAATCTCCCTCATTTCTAAGGCATTTTTTGTGCCATTGGTTCTGTATCGAAGCTTCGGGAAAGTCTAATCCCATCCATGCTTTTGATTTTAGTTTTGGGTTTGTATCTTCTCATCCTTTCCTTCTGAAGCTCAAAAACTCTACCCTTTAGGTGATATCTAGGTTGAAGCATCATGGGTTGGTTGAAGGGGAATCTAAAGGCACGATTAAGAGTGTGTTCACCTGTGGAATCGAGGTAGGTGGTCTAAAAGTTATATCCCATGGTCTATTTATGGATTTACTCATGTGTTGTTTTTTTCTTAGGTTTATATTTGTGTGTTTTTATCACCCTTGGGATGATTAGTAAAATTAGTTAATAAGAAGGTAAATGGGAATCCTCACAATCCCCATGGGATGCATCAAGGGTTATAAAACTAATCTAGGACCACCCATGGGGTGTGTCAACTTTTCAGGACCTAGGTATTTGTGAAGAACATGTGACATTGTTGTATACTTAGGTAGAGCACTTGATAATATTGTTTACATGGTTGATTGTATTGGGATAGAATATAGGTGATGCACCTAGGTATGATAACATCCTATGGGATATTGGGTTAATATGTGGAAATGATGAAAGACCATAATGTAATAGATTATGAGCTAGATAATGAGGCCTAATGAGTAAGGCATAATGAACAAAACCTAGTGAGATAGGCACAATAAATAAATGATTAGTGAGATAACCATTATAATGGTGAATCGGGCTAAGTGGATAAATAAGGTGAAATTTGGTAAATGTGTTAAAGGGGTAATTCAGGGTATTAAATCTTATATAATTGTTATGATTTATGTTTTTATTAGGCAATGGTTATGTTGTTTTTAAATGGTTAATGGAGACATATATTTATAGCAAGTGCACATGTCTTGGTAGAGTGGAGTATAGACATGAGGTTCTACGCCCACGGGTCGAGTTGGACTGAGGCTCTAAACTCCACCCCTAACACATGGGTTAGAGAAGAGTACTGAGGCTTTATTCCCCTAATAGTTGCATCTCCCAGACTGAGGCTTCGTGGTGAGGACATGGTTTACATGAGGAAGTTAATACTATTGATATAGGATAATATTGTGTTTTCTCATGGATGTGATTTTGTACATTTAGCCCATGTAACTTGTTGTACTAGATGAACCCATGGTAAATGCGTTGGAAATTTTAAGATATAGAAATGGAAAGATATAGAAATGGTAATAAATTTTGGAAATGGAGCTAAACTGGATATGGGAACTTAATCTTTTCCATCCCATTTATTATTAATTTCTCTTTTGCATGAACAATTTTTTATACAAGATATATTGTAGACATCATTGGAGTGGCCTATTGAGTTGTACTCACACCCTTCTTCGGCCACCATTGGGTACCCAAGCTGACTTCATGTTTTCAGGTCAGGGGAAGGCAAAAAGGCCTTTCTAGCCAGTTGGGATGGTATGTGTGTACATTGAGGAGGACCCAACCATGGTTTCAGGACCATTTTAAGGATTTCGCAGTTGTCTGTATTTTGGGTTTTGTTCACATTTTCACTTATATAATGAAATGGCGTATTTATTATTGGATATTATAGTACCCATTTTAAGAAATGGTAGTTTATTCATTCCCTTTTATGATTGGTTATTATTTTTCTATTTTGATTATCTTTTGTTTTGGGTTACTCTGACAGAAAGGGGGTCTAGTCTCCCCAATTGACGTATTGGACCCCCACTACTAGTTGGAAACCATTGGCGTATGGGGGGGAACACTTAAGGGAATGTAAAAACTCAACATGGAGCACCAATTTTGAGGCTTCTGGGTTGGGGACGTTACAATGTGGTATTAGAGGAGGTCATTATTCACCTTCTCTAAAATCTTGTTGTTGGGGATGGTAGACTGGAGTTTGGATGTGTCAGGCCTCGGTAATGAGCTTGTGCTTGGGAGTATCTAACCCACGTATGAGGGAAAACCAATGTCACCCATAGTGGGAATGGTTGTTCTTGATTATGTGATGTAATAGTTGATGATATTTCTCTATTGGGTGATTACCATGTTGTGTGATGTGATGGTTTTATGATATTTGAATCATGGACTCAATGGCCCAGGGTTGTGCTTTTATGCATCATTATAGGCATCTAGAGAGATAGGTGACGTGCATCATGGTAGGCCCACACAGGTTGGGTGTGTGAGGAACCAAAGATAAGACACACCATGAATCTTGATAATTGAAAAGGGAAAATTTCATAAATGAAATAATGAAAGTGAGTGAAGAGAAATGAATGATGAGTGATGAATAAGGAAATATGTGTAATTAAGGGTTTTTAAATGATTGAAAATGTTGTTTTTAATGTGTTTTGTGAGGTTGGTGGTGGTGTATGGTTTTTTAACCCTTGTGGAACTTGGACTGCAGTAGGTATGCTTAGGTTGGTGTTTTCAGAATGTTATGATTTGTTGGGAGGTTGCATGTATGTTGAGTTGTTGTGGATGGTGAAGATCCTTCTTGTTATGAATTATAAATGATTTGTGGAATGTTTTATAAATATCATTTAAGGCAATGTAGAGAAATTTCACCATGATGTTGAGATTCGGTTGGGAAAAAGGAGGATGTTGCTAAGAAGACTCCTCTATTATAGAAGCAAGAGAATGTGGTGGTCCAGGAAAGTAGAGAAGTGAAGTTCTGAGAGATAATGGATCGTTTTATACGGATGATGGATCTAGACCCAGGGAGGGTTGCACCTAGTATGTTTGAGTTGACAAGAGAGTTTCAGCTGTAACACCCTCCAACATTTATTAGAGAGGGTGGGTCATAGGCAGCAGTGTTCTGGATGGAGTCTGTCCAGACTATACTTGAGCATTTAGAGACTCCTATTGGGAAGTGATTCATGTTGGAAGCTTATATTTTGTGGGGCCAAGAAAATCATTGGTGGGACATCCAAGATCAGACTGAACAGGCCTAGGGGATGTAGTGAAAAGATTTCCTTGAAAATGTTAGGAGCATTTTTACTCTAAGAACTTAAGGCATGAGAAGGCTACAGAGTTCATGAGCCTGACTCAAGGGTCGATGTCAGTGATGGAGTATGTTGTCCACTTCAGTGACCTTTGATTCTTGGTTTTAGTGTTGGTCGGGGATGAGGTTGTAGTTACGAGGTGTTTCTATGATGGGATCAGACATGAGATCGGGTCTCGGGTAAATAACTTTTGTGTGAAGAAGTTTTCAAAGGTAATGGACCAAGTTATGATCTCATAAGGGAACCTGAAGGGAGCTTCAGGTAGTGGGATTGTTGTGACAGTTGGGCACACAAGTGGTATAACTTCCGAGGGATCAAAGCATCATTTGGGAAATTTTTAGTAGGGCGGAAGTGTGAAAGGAGTTCAGAAGGGAGGGTTAGCCTCTCAGGGTGGTGATCAGGTGTTCTGTTATCAGTGTGTCTGGCTGGGTCACTTGCATGGCTAGTGTCCTCGACCACCAGTTTAGTGCTGATCATGTGGGAAATTGGGACACGTGGAGATGTTCTACAAGAACCCTCAATAGGTGATCATGAATGTCTGTGATTGGAAAATTCCAAGAGGAGGCAAGGGATTTGTTTCCCCATATAAGGATGAAATTTTGATCTCCATGGGCCGTACTGGCAGGGGCGGTGGAAGTGGAACTCCAGGACAGGATCAACAATGTTAGAAACGAAGTGCATTGCAGGGAACCTAGGTTGGTGACCAGGGTAGACGACCATGTCAGCATCGTGCAGTTCAGTCAGAACCTAGTGATGGAAAGGTTGGTCCATCGACTGTTCATTGTATGATACTTGTAGAATCTACAATCACAAGTGTGTTGTTTGATTTTGGTGACACACACTCTTTTATTTATGCTCGGTTTTGTATAGTGTTGTGTTTGATTGTGGAGAGTGTGTGCAGTGTTATGATGATTGAAACTCTATTGGGGGATGCGAAATTAAGATATCAAGAAGTGTAAGGGTTGTTCTCTAGAAGATGGTGGGTATCATTTCTTGTGGGACTTGTTCATTCTTGAGATGTCAGAATTTGACCTAATCATGGGTATGGACTTGTTGGTGTTGTATGAGGTTAACATATATTTTTAGCATTGCATGGTATTGTTTAGGTCACATAAGGGTGATTCATATGTCCATCGTGGAGAGTGGGATGTTTGAGCACGTCACGTGGGACCGTTTTTTCCGCAGTTCGGTAGGATCCTGGATCAAGTACATTTTCATGTTCTTTATGATGAAAGAGGAGAATATTTTTTCCTTAAAATAGTGGATTGGTTTCAGGATGTGTTTTTAGGTATTTCTTAGGGTTTTCACCCGAGAGGGATGTTGAGTTCATGACTGAGTTTCTACTAGGAGCGGAGCAATTTTCTATTCTTCTATAAAGAATGGCACAGGTAGAACTTTAGGATTTAAAGGTTTAGTTTGAGTAGATATATAATAAGTGGTTCATACTTCCTAGAACGTGTCCTTGGGGATATCCTGTTCTTTTTGAAAAAAAAGGTGATTATTCATAAAGTTTTTGTGTTGATTATCCGATATTTAATCAGATGATAGTCAAAAATCAGTACTATCTTCCTAGAATTGATGACATGTTTGACTAGTTGAGGGGTGCATCGGTGTTTTATAATATTTATATGAGATCCGGTTATCAACAATTGAGGGTGAGGCCTTATGACATACTCCTGAAAGCTTTTAGGATCTGGTATGGGTTGTTTGAGTTTTTGGTAGTCCCTTTTGGCTTGAAAGATTCACCAACAGTGTTCATGAATTTAATTAACTGAATATTTCATCTTAATCTGGATCAGTTTGTGGTTTTATTTTTTGATGACATCTTAGTGTACTCGAATACTCTTGATAATCACTCCCAACACCTGGACATCATTCTGAGTACACTAAGAGAGCATCATCTGTACGCCAAACTGTCAAAGTGTTAGTTCTGTATTTGAGAAGTGCATTTTATGGGTCCCATCATCTCTGAGGCATGTGTATCAGTGGATACAGATAATGTTCAGGTTGTTTTGTATTGAGAGTAGGCCATGAGTGTTCTATATTTTTAGAGTTTTTTGGGTTTGGTTGGGTATTACTGCAGGATCATCTAGGAATTATCTCTCTTGGTAGCACCACTTTCGGTCTTTACCAAGAAGGGAATCATGTTTGAGTATTCTGAGGCTTGTGATAATGCCTTTCAAGAGGTCAAAAAGTTATTGACAACCGCACTGATCTTGATCATGCCTGATCCACAATGGAAGTATGTCCTATTTTCCATGTATCAGGTATCAGGCATGGGGCTGTGTTGATTCAAGATTAGTGGGTTGTAGCTTATGGGTTGAGGAAATTGTGGCCCCATTAGTGGAATTATCCCACTCATGATCTTATGTTGGTTGTAGTATTGTATGCCTTAAAGTGCTTAAGGTACTACTTGTTGGAGGAATGGTTCACTGTGTATACCATTCACAAGAGTATAATGAATATCTTTTCACTATGGGATATGAATCTTCGGTAGTGAACATGGGTTGAGTATCTCCAGTATTTCGACTTTTTGATGGTGTATACACCAGGAAGAGGGAACATTTTTTCTAATTATCTGATAAGTAAGTCTTAGAACCATGTGGTTCAAGAATCTAGCATCGATTGGAAGGTGATGGATTTGTTCACGGAGATGCACCGAGAGGTGCGGGATGAAAACGTTCAGGTGACTCTAGCTTCTGTAGAAATTGAGTTGAATCTTTTTGGTCATGTTAGGGAAAGTATGCATGATGATCCTGAATGTTTTTCCTTGAAGTAAATACATACATGTGTGGAGCCACCTTCTAACTGGGCCATTGGCATAGACGGGGTTTTTTGTGGTCATGGTTATGTGGTTGTGCCATTATGCAAGTGGGAGGATTTGATGTGTGAGTTCCTTGCATCGAAATGGGCAGTGCATCCTAGAGTGGAAAAGATGTATTGTGATCTTTGTGGACTGTTTTGGTGGATGGTAATGAAAAGGGATGTTGTGGTATTTGTGGCACGGAACCTTACTTTTCAATAGGTGAAGGTCGAGCATCAATTATCAGGTGGTTCGTTACATCTATTTCGCATTATATAATGAAATTTAGATGATGTACTGATGGATTTTGTGGTGGCACTTCAAATGATGCCTCAGAAGAATGATGTTGTCTGGGTGGTTGTGGATCAGCTAACTAAAGTGGCTCATTTATAACTGATTTCAGAAACATACACAGTGGACCAATTGGGTGAGTTATATGTTCTAGAAAAAGTATGGTTGCATGGTGTACTGTTAACTATGGTTTTATATCGTGATTCTCATTTCACATAATGAATCTTGAAAGGTTTTTAGAAGGCCCTTGGTACGTAGGTGATTTTGAGTGTGGATTTCCACCAATAGATAGAAGGTAAATTGAAGCATATAATCAAAGTGATGGAAGACATGTTTAGGGATTATGTCTTGGATTTTTGTGGTACATGGGAGAAGAAACTTTATCCTGACGAATGTTCCTCCAAAAAAAAATTCATGATAATGTTTAGATGGAACCATTTGAGGCTCTCTATGGGAGTCCGTGTAGATCTCTACTGTGTTGGTTGGAGGCTGGTAAATCAGAATAGCTGGGACCGAGTCTCATGTAAGAGACCATAGAGAAAGTTGAGTTGATTCAGAAATAGATGGAAAAAACTCATTGTATTCCAAATTCGTATTCGAATCGAATTTTTAGACCTCTTGAGATTTAGTTCAGTGATAGTGTGTTCCTTCGGGTGTCTCCAAGGTTGGGTCACTAATGGTTTTGGAATTTGGGAAAGTTGGTGCCCAGGTATGTGGGGCCGTTTGAGATTTTTTAGAGGATCGGGCTGGTGTCGTACCAATTGGATCTTACAAAACATTATATAATGGTTCATGATGTGTTTCATGTTTCACGACATTGGTAATATCACTCTGACCCATATCATGTTCTAGATGTTTCTTATCTTGGGTTTGATGTTGATGTGTCCTTTGAGGATAATTTTGTTCAGGTCATGGATTGTGGTGAGAAAGTATTGTGGGTCAAGGTTGTGCCATTAGTGCGCGTACTATGGCAGCATGGGAATTTTGATGAAGAAACATGGGAGTGGGAAATATATATGTGAGCTCAGTGGCCTGATCTCTTTCCCTCGGAAGTGAAATGAAGCATTGGGAGCTCAGCTCGAGGATGAGCCGTTATACGTTGGGGAGGTTGTAAGATCCCAAATCATGGAAATGTATTCTCTCATTTATGTTTTGGTTTAAATCCCTTGTTTTGGTTAATTACGTGCCAACCCACATCCTTAAGGAGGATCAGGGGTGTTCTGAGGGTCCAGGACATGAAAAATGATGAAAAAGAGGTTTTATGGGTAGGCTGCACAGTCTGTGCATGGTTAGTGCTAACCATGTGGACAACTGAGGAAACTGTGTAGGAGGTGTGTTTTTGGATATTGGACTCTACATGGTTTGCACATGGTTTGGAAAACCATGTGGGTAAACCGTGCGGCCGAAAAACATTTAAAAATTTACAATATTTCCACTTGGTAATTTTAATACCGATCTCAAGATTTCCTCCCATTTCATCCCTCTTCACCCTAGGAATGAACAAAATCTTCCAAGAGCTCCAAGATATTGATCTCCCTTGTTTCTAAGGAATTTTTAATTCCACTGGTTTCAGATCAATGCTTTGGGTAAGGATAATCTCATCATTTCTTTTCTTTTGTGTTTAAGGATTGAATATTCACCTCCTCTCCTTCTGAAGAACAAAGACCATACTCTTTGAGTGAGATCGAGGTTTATGCTTCAACGGTTGGTTGACATGGAATATAAGGCCATTATTAAGAGTGTGTTCACCCATGTAATCAAGGTAGGTGGTCTACAAGTTATATCTTATGGTCTATTTGTGGATTTTCGCATGTGTGGTTATGTTCTTTGGAGTCTCCTGATATGTTTTCATCACCCTTGGCATGTTAAGGTAAAATGATTAATAAGAAGTAAAATGGAAACCCTCACAATCCCCATGGGATGTGTCAAGGGTAATTAGACTAATCTAGGCCACCCATGGGGTGTGTTGACTTTTCAGGACCAAAGGATTTGTGAAGAACAAGTGAGATTATTGTGTATTTATGTAGATCCATCGATAAACATGTCTACGTGGTTGATTGTCTTTGTATAGAAGCTAGGTGACACACCTAGGCTTGATAATAACCTAAGGTATATTGGGATGTTATGTGTAAATGTTTAAAGACTATAATGGAATGGATTATGAGCTTGGTAATTAGGCCTAGTGAGTTAGGCATAATGAACGAATCCTAGTGGGATAAGCACAATGAATGGATGCTTAGTCAGATAAGAATAATAAAGGGGAATCATGATAAGTGGATAAATGATGTGAAATGTGGTACATGTCTTAAGAGGTAAGGCATGGTATTAATGGTTATATATTTTTTATGATTTATGTTTTCCTTTATCAATGGTTGTGATGTTTTTTCAATGGTTAAGGGATAAATATATTTATAGCACGTGCACATGGCTTGGTAGAGTGAGTTATTGACTTGAGGTTCTACAGACATGGGTCGAGTTGGACTGAGGCTGTAAACTCCACCTCTAATGCATGGGTTTTGGAATAGGTTTGAGGCTCTGTTCCCCTAGAGGTTGCATCCACCTGGACTAAGGCTTCGAGGTGGGGACATGGTTTACATGAGGATGTTATTCTTAGTGAGATAGGATAACAGTGTGTTTCTTCATGCCTGCGATTTTGTTCCTTAAGCCCCTGTAACATGTTGTGACTAATAAACCCATACTAGATGTGTTGGAAATGATAAGATATGGAATGGTAATAAATTTTGGTATTGGATCTAAACTGGCTAAGGTAACTTAATATTTTCCATGAAATTGATTATTCATTTACCTTTTTCATGAACAATTGTATGTACTAGATATTTTGTAGATACTATTGGTTGAGGCCAACTGAGTTATATTAATACCCTACTTGGGTTTTCATTGGGTAACTGAGAATACTTCATGTTTGCAAGTCAGTGGAAGGGAATAGTCCCTTTCTAGACAGTTGGGTTGGCATGGGTGTATGTGGAGGAAGACCTGGACTTTTTGTTGGGACCATTTTTGGGATTTTGTAGTTTTTTTCATTTTGGGTTATTTTAAATTTTGAACTAGTTGCATGACATGGAATATTTACTATTGGATATGGTAGTATCTATTTTGAAAAGTGGTTGTTTATGCATGCTCTTGTATTATTGTTTATTATTCCGCTATTTTTTATCTTATATTGTGGCTTACTCTGATGAAAAGGTTGTGCAGTCTCCCAAATTGACCTTTTGGACCCTCACTGGTAGTTGGAAAACTTTGGTATATGGGGAGGCATTCATAAGGTCATGTTACCCTAGTTTTGAGCACCGTTTTAATGGACTAGATGATAGAAAATTCCAAGGGTATTTTTCTTGGAAACATTAAATGAGTGATGGTTAAAATTTCATTCCATTGCATGGGTGAGAGTGATATGGCCATGTCCAGCTGTTGGGTTTGTAGTGAATAGAACACGGTCAATTTTGGTTGGTTTTCTTTAGTATGGTAGTGAAAATAACACTTTAGTATTAGTGAGTGACATGTTAGTCACACATGTGTGACCCTCATGATGGAAAGGTCGCATGTGTGTCGAAATGGTTGTGGATTTTTCTTGGTGGAACCATGATTTTTTGGGGGGAATTAATGAGTTGGGTGTTTAATTTCCATATAGAAATATAGTATAAAATAAATGGTGGTGGATTATTGATAATAGTGATGGATTTATGATCAAGAAGGATTGAAAAATTATATAAGTTTCTTTAATCGTTGGGGCGTCAATAGGTGTAGTAAGTCATGATGATGGTTTTGGAACAGTTGAGTTAATGACTGTAGAATCTAAAAAAGATTAGGGTATGGAATCAGTTGGTCATGTTTATGTAGTTATAGGATTCCACTGGTAATAAAGGAATCATCATCATGTGAAGTGGAAATGTTCTGGTAGTTGGAGGTATGAATTTTTGGAATGAGTCAAACAAGAATTTCCTAACAAGGGTTAGAATAAATAATTGATGTGGTATGTCATAAACCACGTCTGGAATTTAATCTTTGAAATGATTGGATTTTCTTGGAATGTAAACCCATATTTTAAGGAAATTTTTGTTCATTTCTAGATTGTTCATATATAGTAGGTATGTGTCCACTGAAATTGGTTTTCCTTGATGAGTAAAGTTACCAATTTTGAGTGGAATTATCTTGGTGAATAGGAATAGTAATTTTGGAACCATGCCATGTTTCTTTTATGAGTGTGATTTCCACATTATTTTTTAATTTCCTATTGGTTGAGGTTAAAATCATCATAAAATATTGATTATAAGAAAAATATTATTAAGGGGAGATCCATAATTCTATAAAGTGATCAGATAATGAAATAATTAGTGTTTTTCTCGGGTTAGATATAGTAAGATCCATATTTGGTGCTCTGATTTGGAAAATGGGTTTTGCCTCAGGTTTTGTTTGGTTTAATTCTTTGAGTTGAAGGTAGTTCTTGGGTTTTGTTTCAGGCACATGGAAATTGAATAAATCCATTATCTATAACTAGTTATAAACATAGGTTGTGTGTTGTAAAAATATTACCACTGAGACACATTTGGTGTGAGGTGTATAATGGTCGGGATGATATAAGTTCCCATGTCTATATGAGTTTTAAATTCAAGAAGGAATTTTAATTTTCATTTACTAGATGGGTCAATTTTTTAATTAAGACATGGAATGGGATTGAAATAGTAATAATGCCATAAGGCTTTTTTGGGATGAGGAATAAGGAATGGAATGTAACTTCGGAGTTCATGTGAACCATGGAAAAATTTTGTTATGGGTCATGAGTTTTATATTTTTTTAGAATTCATGTTTTGGTGAGAAACAATTAGCGGAAATTCTGCGGCACCTTGGAGCTAAAAGTTTTTTCAGTTAATTTCTAACAGACCATGGATATGTTTCATAGATAGATCATGGTTTGGGGTAAAACAAATATGATATATAAGAGAAATTATATAATGTGGTGGAGATTTTACGGCAAGATGCATGTTTTACACAATATTTGTAATTCCACGGCCCCAGAAGCCTTGAGATTTTACCCTAATTTATAACATCAGAATGATTAAAAGGAATCTAATGTTAAAGGACACATTAGTTTATTAGGGTTTTAAACCAAATTAACTATATTATACCCATATTACATTTTTAAGTATAAAATAAAACCTGATGCATAAAAGAACAAACTGAACTGCATTCTTAGATGCTCATTCCATGATTTCATCTTCATATCTTGGGGAAATTAAAGAGAATAAGGGTGAGATAAAATCCTTAGTAAGGGTATGTAAAGAAGAATCAGTAATGAATCAATGATAAGAATTAACATGTAAATATAAAAAAACATGTCACACATTCTAATTATATACCTGGATAAGGACAAATCAATATGGAAAGGTATGTAACTGAAACACATGTTATTTGATCAATAAACTAAGAATGAACTACATCTATAAATAATTTCAATGTGAAAATATCATGGATAAATAATAACTAAATTTGAATGAAGTATTTTCTTAATTAATTGATTTCAGGTTTCCAAGGTACACGGTACATTTTCCATCAATACCTTTCACAATACAATCTATAATATATTGGTTAAAACCCCATCTATTTGGTCAAATGATTCATCTCATGAGACTACCGATTCATTGTGATTTTATGTATACCTATACCCAAAAATGTCATACCTATCCAAATAGTTACTCATATATCGAATAATCAATTTAATGTGCCATGTCAAACATCTATATTGATTAAAAAATATGGATTTACCAATATTCCTCTAGTTAATCAAGTAATTGTAAAGTACACACCGTATGTAAAAATGGTATATGGATTAATAAATAATTATACCCATCACATAAAATTATGGAGATCTAGAAAAAAAAATTTCCACTAGATAATTTTAATAATGAAGTGATTATTTCAAGATAAATCTAATAATCAGAAAAGAATACGAGGTTGCAAAGATAAATTTTACCCCTTGGTAAATTTCAAGTCAAACCCCCTTAGAAGAGATAATCAAATTGAAAAATATAATACCAGGAAACATGATTCATAATGATATTAATTGACCAATGGGATGTATATACATGAAATAAAAGTAAATATGTGAATAATAAAAAATAACATTCAATTGAATGTAAATTGAGATCAAATCCCTTACCTTATGCTACCTTTTAGTCTAATGGGATTTAAATTCTTTTATAATGGATTAGATTATTTTATTAACTTAAAATAAAAATATAATCATATTTATAATATCATAAATGATCTTCTTATTATATTCTATTAACCATTTTTTAACAATCTTTCAATATTTTCATCATATTTGAGGTTAATTGTCTAATTTTTCATGTATGTTTTGACTTGTTATTTTTTTATTCATATGTAAATAATTAAATTATCGTATTCAAGATGTAAAAAATGATTTAAATATCACATAAATTCATTATATATTTATTTATAATAATACATAAAATTTTGAAATAAAAAAATGGAATGCACTGTTCATGGAGACGGTAGGTCGTATGTACACATAGAATCTAGTTTCATTTACTTATCACAATAGAGCGCAAATGTCATATATATTTATATATATTTATGTGTGTGTGTGTGTCAGTTTTTTTGTATAATATCATTAAAATACAATCTTCATGTTATATATATCAAATATTTTTATTAAAACCAACCTTAATACATTCCATGTAATGTGTGAACAAATCACTTCCCAATGAAGAGGTTGTAGTCCACATGTCCACAAACGACGTTATTATATTCCCAAAAAATGTAAATCATGAAGGAATATTTTATATAAAAATTTCATATTAATAAATAAATACTAAATATTATATATATCATATATAGACTATAAATCTATCCTTATTTCTAACCATGAAAGGTGGTAATGGAAGAATGAACTACATCATACCGTGAGGTGGTAGTCCATCGTACACACAAACAATGGTTACATATCACATTTGAAGGATGACTGTGTATTTTTAGGTTGTAACATTATGATACAAATATATTATGACATTTAGTATACTTATGATATTTTATAATCAAGATATAGAAATAATATGCGGGGTTTAGAATGAAATGAAATAAAAGTGATCATTGAAGAATGCTACTTCTTATTTCGGGAAGTACTTTTACATTCTTCCAAAATCCTTACATGGTTTAATTTATTCCATTGTTTAGGCTTCAATGATGAGGGTATGGATTTTGGGAGGTAACTTATGAAGGTAATGGACCAGCCAAATCACATGATAAGTGTGAATAATTGGGAGGGGTGAGTCCATTTTTATAGTTGAGGTGACATGGTGTCCTCATAAATATTAAAAGGTAAACACTATTGAGTGGCATCCCTTAAATAATGTTCCTAAAATAATAAAAAAACATTGTATAAAATGGAGGATATTGTAAAATATGGTAATAAAATGGGTTTTGGCAATGTTTTTAGGTTATTTGGACCTTTAATATTAATATTTAACCATTAAGTAAACTCATTTTCACCTTAATGAATTTAATTAATATTAATATCATCCACTGATGTTTTTGGTAAATAATATTTTTACATTAATGAAAATTATAAATTATTCTTATAGAAATTATGGAATCAATTTTTCTAAATTCTAATGAGATATGTGGCAGAAATTAATATAAAATTATTTCCACACATTGGATGGTAAAACGATTTTTCAAAGTGAAAATATTCAAAAGTTCACTATGTTTTTATTTCAGAATTAAATATAATTTTTTTAAATAACCTAAACTATATTAATATTTGTTAAATATATCAAATTTCACTTTAAAAATAAATAAAAATATAATTTAACAATGTAAATTATTTATATATAATGTTAGTTTTTAGTTAAAATTATTCATTTCTCACTATCCATCAAAAAATTAAACCACGCAATAAAAACACAAAAGATTAACACTTTGATAATTTTGAAATTATTACATAAGAATTTAACTATATTTATAAATATAAAAATTTTTAAAGTGTCAAAATTTACTTTTAAAATAGCTTCCCCAAAAAAGGCAGTGAAATTTTATTTTTAGATAAATACAATCATTAGCGTAAAACTGGATTTATTATAATATCAATTAAATTATATTATAGTAAAAAAATTATAAATGTGTGTAAACATAATATATTTAGTATTATTCGTAACATCCAATATAATTTATCGGTGATAAATACTATATTAAATAATAATATCGATATTATATTGTAGTTTGGTAAAATTCAGTCTTACGTATAATGTAAACATTCCAAAGAGCTCGGTATTTTGTGTACCACAAGAAAAAATTTTATTTTGTAAAAATCATTTAAATAATAGTTTTGTAGGAAGTGTAAGATTAATTTCTTTATATATAAAAAACTATGACCAAAATTAAATTAATTCTAAAAGGTAAAATGTTGTAAAGTCATCAGGGGTTACATTATCCCCACCTTAATGAAAGTGAATCATCGAAATTATAAATTTATCTTGATAATCAAGGGATTGATATTTGGAAATACTATTTTTGAAAAATTCACATAGAAATTTTGATTAATAACTTATCTTTTTAATAGAAGGTAATTGGAAATGCGATTCTCACCACAAAATTTGGCTTTTGAATAGGATAACATTATATAAGACATGAAAAATGAATAGAAATATAACTATCAAGTTCTGATGGAGATTGGTAGATAATATTTTAATGAGAATTTTTTTAACTTCAAATCCATAAACCCAAGGTGTCAAAATTTACATTTATATCATCAAGAATTATGATAATAGGAATCCATTTTTATTTCAAGACCCATTTCTTAATGTTGAGAAATTATTTCACTCTATAATAATATAAGTAAATATATGGTTCTATAAGCATAATATTATCTTTTTATTGTTCCTTGAACTATTTTTCTTCACCTTTTAGAATAAGTTTCATTAAAATGTGATGTAATAAAATATTCTCAAAAATCTTGTCCAAAATTCGACATAAACCCTTTCATAAATGGTCAAGCTTAACAACCTTCTAAAATATTATGATCCAAAACATTAGAATTGTTCTTAAGAAAGATAATAGTATCCAATTTAATTTAACCATATCATTCATCACATTATAAAATCATAATTATATCAACATAATAAACATATTAAGTCTTATCCTTCCTTAAACCATGTATTTTCCAAAAAATAAATTTCTATTAAATCACATTTCTGGAACCATTTTACATATACTCTCAAATCCTTAATGAAATATTATTGTACTAAAATAGTTATATATTTCATAATTAATATTATGAGACCTTAATTAATAATATATGCTTACAACATATTTCATATATCCAAATATATAAGTACATTAATCATTACTCTTGAGTTGTTTCAATAGCATAAGCTTAACCTTGATCCCTAATATTCTTTTGAGGTATATTCACTTTATTCTTAGGTAATTCATTTTCGTAGAAACCCATGTCATTGTAGTTATAATAGTAAATAACAACGTTTGTATCATTACCTTTTCATTTTATTATCTTGATAACCATATCTTTATACCTAAAAAAACTCCTTGTCCCTTTTAGAATTCCCCAAGGTGATTCGTTCCATGATTATCACATGTGGGAAAATCGTTCATTCTTAACTTCCCAATATCTATGGTTTGTTCTCTCATCCTATATTTGTCTTACTTTACATTTAATCGATAATATATGGAGAATCCATTATATATCTTGATATCATATTTAACTATTTCATCATATGATGAAAATGCTTTTGAGACCAGCACCCTTTTGAGACTTTTTAGGACCATCAAAAAATTGATCAATCATAAAATCTGTGTTTCCAATTTAATCAACAGAATATTGTACTAACCTTTTAAAGATAGATTAATTTTATTCAACAATTTCTTCCTCATTTTTCATTAATTTACGAATCATCCTATTCATCTCAACTTTTTTATCTCGAGGGAAATATTTATTAAAAAATATATCCTTAAAAGTTCTTGATTCTGTGAGTTAAATTTCTTCTTCCTTTCTATTATTCCAGATTAATGAACACCATTGATCTTTATCACCATTGATAAAATAAAATTAAAGTGTAACCATTTATTTTTCACAACATCTCAATGCCATAGATATCTTCTCCACATACTTAATTCATTACTCAGATGCCATTGGATTGGTAGTCCCATTAAATGCTCGAGGAATCTATAACATAAAATGATCCAATATTAGATAATCTCATTGAGGAAAAGGTTTATCTATCTAGAAAAGGTTTTGTTTCATGGCCATATTAATATTCCCTAATATATTGATAACTTTACTAGTTCCAATACCATCTATATTGACTTCCTTGGTCGGGAAATCTCTACACTAGCCACATCTATTAATACACATCATCCTTCAAGATTCCATTTAAAAACAATGGAATATACTATATTAGCTCTTAAAATTGCTTACTTTTATAATTTAAATATGGAATAACACTTAACATAAATTGAAAATTTTATTCATGGTTAATCTCATAATCATAAACATGGTTTCTTTGGGTATATATTTACTTTCAAATCATTCAAAATTACTTGTAATTATAATGTTAATTATCCAAAGAATATCCCCTAAAAGTTTAAAATTAGGAACTCAGTAAGTCTTGTTTTCATGTACCATGTTACACTCAATTCAATCCTAACACACCTTTTTAGATATGTTACTCATAGGTACCTCTGTTCTAGACCCATTTCCCCATGAAATATTCATATTGGAATGTATTTTTAAGAATAACCGTATAATATCTACCTCACTAAAAAAATTATGTTCTTCCATCCTTATCATAAAATTCTACATCAAGGTTATGTTACATAATCTACATTTTCCTAAATCTAGTTTCCAAAGTTTCTACTAAAGTTCATTTGATACCAATTTTAATTCCCTAACCCTAGAATCCCTAATCCAATGCCTTACTTTAGTACATGGTCATGATTACGAAGAACGAAATCACAAAGGACTAATCAATTTATTATTTTTAGTAAACTTGATTACATTCCTGATACCCATATTACCTTCAAAAGTATAAAATAAAATAAGATATAAAAATTAATGAAGTGAAAAATATGCTTGAATACATATTAAAATATTTCTTCTTCATATCATTGGTAAATGAAACAAAATAAGGGTGAGATAAAATGATAAGTAATGGAAAATTGAAATAGAATAATTAATTTATTAATGAGAATAATCAATATATAAATGTAAAAAACTATGAATACAAGCTATTAATATTACTCTATAAGGAACAATCAATATGTATAGGTAAGTAACTAAAACACTTTCTATTTAATAAATAAAATAAGAATTAAATACATATATAGTTAATGTAAATGTCATAATATTTTGGATAAATTATAAATAAATATGAATGAATTAAATACATATTTAATGGACTCCTTATTTTTTAGGAACATGTTAATTTTAATTTTAAAACCTTTCACAATATGTTATATAACATATCGAGTAAAAACATGATTGAAAAAATGATTTATATCATGATACTACGAATTGATCAAGGTATTGCCTATAACTAGGCCCTACCCATGTCTTACCTATCCAAATAATTCCTCACATATCGATTAATTTATTTAATGAGCTTTATCAAATGTTTGAATAGGGTAAAAGATAAGGGTTTAATAATATTTACCTAGTTAATCAAATAACTAACAAGCACATACCATATGTAAAAATGGGGTAGGGTTTAGGAAATAATTATAAACATCCCATAAGAGTTTTTATATGTAAAAAAATTTTATTTCCAATGTAAAATGGTCATAAAAAGTTATTGTTTCATAGAAATTTAACAATCTCAAAAGAAAGTGAGATTGCAAAGATAACTTTTACCACTTGGTAATTTTCAAGTGAAACCCCATTTGACAATATAATGAATATTGAAACATAAAATACCATTAATATTAGTCAATCTAAATATTAAATTACAATGGATAATTACATATACCACATTAAATTAAATTTTTTGTACAGTAATAGATAGGCCTCAATGGTATGTAAATTTAGATGAAATCTCTTACCTTATGCCCAAGTTCGGCTAGATTCATGTTTAACAGATGATTAATTTAATTAAAAATGTTATTAACATATACCAAAACCATAATAATATTTATAATATCATATATTTTCCACTTATAATAACTTATTAGTTGTTTGTTGATATTCACTCATTATTTCCATCGTTTCGGGTGTTAATTGTCAAGTTTTACAAGTATGTTTTGAGATCTCATTTTTGTTATTATTACATAGATCATAATTTTATCATATAAAAGATGTAAAGCATGATTTAACTGTATTATATATTCATTATGAATATATTTAAAACAATCCATAAAATTTTGTGATAGGAAACGAAATGCACTGTTCGTTGAGACGGTAGGTCGTACGTACGGATGAATGCTACATCCATTTCCATGACATATTCAAAAATAAAGTTATATATATATTATATCATTAAAATACCATATTTAGTTAATATATATCACATATTTTTATTAAAACCATTCTTAATACATTTCATGTATTCTGTGAACTTATCACATCACTTTGAGGATATCGTAGTCCACAAATCCTCAAATAATGTTATCATATTCCTTATAAATGGAAAGAATGAAGGTATATGTAATATAAAAATTAATAAATAATAAATAAATTATAAATATTACATATACCATATATAATCTATAAATACATCATTATTTTCATCCATGAAATCTGTTAATGGGAGAACGAACAACATCGGTTGACGATGTGGTAGTCCGCCATACACACAAATGATGATTGTGTATCACACATGATGGATGTGTGTGTATGTGTAGGTTTAAATCATAATATAAAAAAATATCATAATATTTATGATAATTATGATAATATATAATCAATATATATAAATAATTGAAGGGGTGGAGAATGAAATGAAACAAAAGTGATCGTAGAAGAACGTTACCTCTTATTCTGGTTACTCCTTTTTTGTTTATACCAAAATCCATCCTTGTATTGATTTACTCCCAATGTGAGGATAATATAATGATGGGAGGGATATTTAAATATTATTTGGGTGGGTTTTTTATGAACCAAATGGCTTCATAGGTGTAAATAATTGGGAGGTATGAGTTTCTTTTTATAGTGGAGGAGGAGTGGTATTCTTGTAAAAATAAAAAGGTAAACACTACTGAGAGGTCTCCCTTATGTAGAGTGCTTGAAAAAATGGGAAAAAAATAAAATGTACTATGTGATATATTTATGTCCATAAAATGGGGTTTGGAAAACTTTCTATGTCATTTTTTTCCTAATGATTAATGTTTATCCACTAAATAAACTCATTTTAACCTTAACCACTATAATTAATTTTAATTTCATTACCTAATATTACAAGTAATAAACTGATATTACCTTAATATAAATTTTAAATGATTTTTAATTAAAATATTCAATCTCTTTATCCAAATTCCATTCACTTATGTTCAAAAAATTAATTTTAAATTAATTCTACAGACAGGTTGAGAATGTTGGTTTTTAAAGTAAAAATGTTAAAAAGTTTGTTAAGTTTTTCTATCTAGATTCAACATAAAAATTATTCCAATCACATAAACTGTTTTATTATATGTAAAATTTATCTAATAATACATTAAAACAATTAATTATATAATTTAACACCATTTTATATTTCTAAAAAAATTTAGTTTTCAGTTAAAAACAATATTTTTTCCATATTCATCGAAAAATGAAGCATCACAAAAAATACCAAATATTGACCATAAGATAATTTTTACATTCCTATATAATAAAATTAATTTAATTTTGATATATATAATTTATAAAAGTTTCAAACTTTTCTTTTTAAACATGTGCACCATTAAATGGAGGTGAATTTTTCTTTTAAAAAAATACAATATTTAAGCATAAATAGGATTTATTCTTATCTGTGTTATGTTGGATAGTTTTAGGACCATTATATAAATTTATTTAAACATAATATAGTCAAACATATTAATATAACCCAATATATTAGATAATATATAACTAACATATTAAATAATATTATTAATAGTATATTTCGAATTGGTAAAACTCGGTCTTACGTACAACATAAGCTTTCAAAGGATCTCATTACAGTGTCTAACACAAGACAACATAGTGTTTCATGAATCAAAATTTAATAATATTTTTTTTGTATCATATGATTATCATGGTGTTTCTTATAAATAAGTCTTTAAATAAAATAAGTTTATTCTAAAAGGGAATATATTATAAAGTCTTGGGGTTTTATACTATTTCAAATAAAACATGTTACTTATTATATAGGGTCACAAATATAGAACACATAGTTGGTGAATGAATTTATTATATATATGTTCTAAACATGAGAGCATTTTTTTTAATTTCCAAATAAGTGTGCATTGTTGGTGCACAGTTTGGAAAACCCTAAATCAAATAATGTGGTTTCCCAAAATTTCCATAAAAAGAAGAAAAATACCCCTCATGTTTTTTAGAAACATCCCCATATTACTCTCACATCAGGAATACACAATATAAGGGTTTAGAAATCCCGTTAATTCTTATCTAACCCCTTGACTTGGGCTATGCTAAAGGAGTTTATTTGTCATTTTTTGGTGAGTTTTTTCACCTCTTGTGAGATCTTTTCCTATTCTTATTTATTCTAATTAATTTTATTGTTATCCATTCTAGTTTTTTATATTTCCATCATAACATGGTGTACTCATCCATCAATCAATGTTATTTTTATTATATTACATAGAGGTGACACTGAGATTAATTCTTCACATTGTTTCTTAATGGTTTGGTAAAGTATAAATTCATGGTTTTTTTCTTATTATTCCTATAAAATTGGTTTATGATTAATATTAGATGTGGTATCACATATTAGGTATTTTAATGGAAATGGTTTGTGGGGTATATCATGAACCACCTATAGAAATTTTATGATTTTTCTCTAAGAGATGAGTGGTTGGTGAGTTTTTAGGATTTATGTTGAGTTAGGTTTTGATTAATTAATTAATTAAAATTTTCATAAAAAATTAATTTTTGTTACATGGAATTTGATTCAAGATTGGGTGTTTTATATGATATCTTTTAGATTTGTATGATTTTTAAGAGGCATCAATGAACATTGGCAAGGTCGTTGATCTTTGAAAATGTTACCAAAATCATTATTGGTGAGGTTGGTTGTCTAATATCATTAGTTATAGTCTTATTAATTTATTTACATGGGTATTTGGATGTGATTTAAAATCTATGTGTGGTGTATTTTATTACTTGGTTTATGTAAATAGTTTTGTGATTTATATTGATAGTTTATTCCATTCTGGAATCCCCTCAGATCTATTAATTTTTTTGAGACCGAACATATAGCCTCCCAAGGGGTCTGTTGTTTCTTATAAATAGTAATGTGAGTTGTAAAGGATAAATTTTGAGGGTTATAGGATTAAATCTATTAAGAAAAATAGTTGCATTTATTGTATATTTAAGGGTTACTTGGGGGATGGGAATAAATTTTCTAAAAATGATGGTAGGATGAATTGAAAGCGTTTTTATATGCTATGATTTTGGGAAATTTTATGGGGCCTTTGGAATGTTTATAAATCTGTGAGTTGGATTTTGGTAAATTTTTTGTTTCATGGTTTAACAACTATGTTTAAACTATATTTTAATAATATTTTGGTCTTGTCCTTTAAATTATTTATCTAAGAGTTTTTAAATTAATTTAAAATTTTTCCTTAAAATGAGATTGTGTGGTTTCCCCATTGATGAAAATTCAATAATGGGATGAGGTGGATTCAAAATTATTGAGATGAATGTCTAAGTGGTTTTTATATATATTTCAACATTTTGGAAGTTCATTTGGGTTAATACCTTCATAATTGAAATATTTTGGAATTTTTTTGGATGTTGGACATAGAGATCATCATCCATGGTTTAGGATGTTGCTCATGGTTATCCACAAACATATTATAGAATGTTAGACATGGTTATCCTCAAACATGGTTTAGGATGTTTGACATAGATACCCTCATCCAAATGTTTTGGATATTGGACATGGATATCTTCATTCATGGTTTAGGATATTAAATAGGGTTATCCTCATCCATGAGTGAATGTTAGACTTTGAGTTCCATGTTAAGGACATAAGATTGTACATGGTGTTCCATGTTAATGAGTTATATTTTGAAATGTAAATCCAAATTTACGGGTTGCGAAGGATGTGAATGATGAAATTTGCGGCTTTGAATGGTGGATGTTATTCTCTATATCAGTACATTTGGTTTTTTTCATGGTTTATGTGTTGGACCAAGATTCCTGGTCTGACTGATATTGACACATGACTAAGAAGCCAAGTTGATTCTCTTGAACAGGAATATAAAATAGATACACTAGGATGATGTTTTATTCTTAATTAGTTATATGAGAAATGAAATTCCACATTCATTATTTATAGTAAGTATCAGCATATATATTTTTACATAGATGATTGCCTTGAGTTGGTGTAGGTTTGGTAGGATTGGGTGTCACCTTAGAAATGCAGGGACAATTGTTTGTTGGATATATAGTTGGTTTTTAGGGTATCCTATTTTATGTAATTATTATCTAACCCATGATTTATATTTATACACTATTTATCTAAAATATATTTCCTTTAGAATCCATTAGTGGTGGTCAACTGAGTTGTACTCACTCCCTGCTCAGGTTGCAACTACAAATGGGAACTCGAACACCTCTTAATTTTTTATTATTGGAACTATTTTGGGCTGACTCACATTAAAATGTTTTTCATGATTGGGGAGGATTTTTTTGATTTTATTATGAGATTATATGAGGTTTGGATCAGTGATGTGGTAGATCATTTTTTACTGGTTATATATTTTAATTTTAGAATATATATAAGTAGACTAATGTGAGGTTATTGGTATGGATATTATGGATTTTTGGACACTTTCAATATTTTATTTGAAATAGAATTATTGTAACACCCCAGGTAAATAAAGAATATTCCATTTTTATATTTATCCCTATTTGTGAAAAAATATTAATATTACTTTAAAGGGAATGAAATGCTCGATGGCGTACCCAATACGACACAATGAGTTCCTTTGAAATCTTATGTTGCACTATAGTAATAAAATAATATTATGTTAAATGGTAGTTAACGCATAGCCATTATAATGGCGGGAAAGAATAGAACTAACTAAAAAATGATTATTTATGTTTGTCAAATAGTTTTACTTTTTACAATTAATGATAGAGGATTAAAAATGAGAATGAATTCAATTTTTAAGCGTAAACAGTCTAATATTCTTTAAAAGGTCGATTAACCGCCTTTTGATGACAAACCTCTTTTAAATCCACTTTTTGAAAATTTCATGTGTTATATTTGAAAAAATAAAATTCTTCGTTATAATCGGGACATCAAAATTTACTTTGTGTAAAGTTTTGGTATTTTTCCGATAAGGTTCATTTTTTAATGAATAGTGAAAAATGTTGTATTTTAATTCAAAACCTCTTTTTAATATAATTTATTTATATGATTAGATTTTCTTTTTAATTGGTTTCAAAGTTAAATTAGAATAAATTTTTACCATTTAATCCAATAGTGGTTTTTTTAATTAATTTCATATTGAAATCGGACTTAAACTAGTGTCAATCTTTTGATACTTATTGATTCATAAAAACACGCTATTAGCTCTGACAGTGGGAATTAATTATTAAATTAATTAATGAAACTTATATGTTTTTAATTTTGTAATATAGACATCATTTTTGAGTTCGGAATATCAAATATATCTTAGGGTGAATTTTCGTTATTTTTCTGAAAAACTTCAATTTTTTATGAATAGTGAAACCACTAAGTGGTAGTTATAGAAACGGATTTTCCGTTTAAATGAAATTTTGCCACCTTTGTGTTTTTAATTTAAAAAATCCAACATAAATTTTTGTCATTAAGAAGTAAAATGTTGTTCAATGGTATTGAAATTATTTGTTTGGTGAATAGTAACTTATTAATTTTTTTTAACTGCGATTAGAGGTAATTAGTGTAGTTTAAGGTAAAATAATGATTTAATAATAGTAAATGACCTAGAAACATGTCCTACCCTCATTTTATGAGTCACAGCCGACCAATAAAATCAATGGGTCAACTTGGGGACCCCATGGAGCCACTTTGGTTGGAAAATGACATAAATACCTTTTATTTAATGATAAAATTAAAATAACACAAACATGAGTTGTTTTACTAAAAAAAATTAAATGGGGTTATACAAGTTATATTTTTGACTATAAATAGTCATTGGAAATCTGAAATAATTTCCTACATCATTGTATTTTTTTTATAATTTTTAGACATTATATAAATTAAATTATTTATGACATCATGATGATGCAGCGATGACCGCATTATTTAATGATTTAAATAAAATGGAAAGATAATGTAAAATATAATACCTACACAAGTCCAAAACTTATTGTATGGGTGGATTTCGAACCCTTATCACCTTATCCTTGAAACACATCAATGTGGGACCATTAAAATCCGAAACTCATTCTAAAATAAAGTAACATTTCTTTACATTCCAAGAGTGCCCCTCCTCTCCTCTTATAAAAGGACCCCACCTCTACCTCCTTACCCACACTTCCAACGCCTTTGGCTCGGCAAACCCTGCTCATTTTACCTCTCCAAATCCCTCTATTACTCTTAGGGGCCTCAATTTCGGCAGAAGTCTCCCCAAGGAATCCTTTGAGCTCAAATCAAAAAGAGTTACCCGATTTTAAGGTAATGTCTTCACTTGTGTTCTTTTGATTTATTTTTCTTCTCCAACCCCCTAAACTCTTTTTATTCATTTATTTTGTAACAAATCCAGTATCATCAATATACTAGGATGTTTTTATAAGAATCATTCGAGCTACACTTACACACACCTACATAAAAGGGTTAAAGAACATACTGTTTCTGTGGATGGCGAATTTCTGCGTCACGAAACGATGATTGTTCAACACTCATATAACACCTTAAAAGGTGGCCATTAAGATGTCACTATATTTGTATATGATATATAATATTTTTATGTTTTACTTAAGTTTCTGTATTTTTTTTGTGGCATACCTTTATGGTTTCCATTGTGGGTAAACACGATAATTTCATTTTAGGAAGTGCGGACTACCGCCCCATCAAAGTGATTTGATTCGTTAATGCCATATGTGGGATGTATAAAGTATGTATTTAAAGTAATTATATATTGTGTATTTTACATATAATTTATGAATAAAATTATGGAATTAAAATATACATACCTCTCATTTAGTTTTAATTCCATTAATATGACATAGAAATGAAAGTAGCATTCATGCGTACGTATGACTTACTGTCTCCATGAATGGTGCATTTAATTTCATACCTCTAAATGATTATGTAATATTATAAATACATGTATATTCTGGATATATATGATATATATGATATCCAAATCATGAATATCATTCTGGATATAATGAACCTTTGACCACACGAACAACATGTAATTGTAAGAAGTCCACTTTCGAATTAAGAACCAAATATCGACAAAACAGACATTATTAACTTAAATGATTACATAATGTTTATAACATGGAAATAAGTGATATAAAAGTAATAATTAACTTGAAATAGGTTTTTAAGAAAGTAGAAATTAACTCAAGTTTATTATTCAGGATGTTAAAGAACGATCGAGTCAAGTCAGACCCGAGGTAAGGGATCATACTCCTCTCTTTCTTTTTAAGTACACTCTTTTAGGTCATTCCTTATAAGCTCATATTTATTATGATTGGGATGTTCATATATATTAATATTACTGTAATTTTAATTTTCATATGATGAGATACCCTATTCTCTCTCATCAATCCATTTTGGAATTTTTGAGTGGCCCCGTTAGGATTCCGAATTTTCGTAAGGGATCCAACCACTCTCTTTCTTTTTATGTACTCTCTTTTATGTCATTTCTTTTAAGCCCATATTTCTTATTTCTGGGGATGTTATTTTATATTCCTCATACTTTAAATTTTATTTTAATATTATGGGAGACCCTATTTTATCTCATAAATCTATTTTTGGATGTTTTATGTTGCGTCGTTAGGCTGTCGAGTTTTCATAAGGGATTTTTCATCTCACTTTTATTCCCCTGAGATTTATGCTACATTTTCCACAGTTTCCTTTGATTGGTGTATGTACTGCCCATTACATTACTCATTGTGTAATATACTTTCATTTATGAGTATTTACATCAATGTTGTATTGTCCTTCTTTCACGGGGTGTATGTTTCGAAAGATACCCATGTCGGTAAGGGAACCTTTCACCCTCCTCTTTTTAAAAGACTACTTTTGTTATGTCTTTTAATTCACATAACAATATGTTGGGATATGTTCTTATATAGGCTTAGAGATTTATATTTTATTTCCAAGTGATGAGATACCCTTTTTTTCTCTCATCAACTCTTTTTCTTAATTTTGAAGTGACGCCGTTAGGCTGTCGAATTTTTGTAAGGGAACTTCTTAACCCAATTTTGATTCTTTGGGATAAACTTGTACTCCTTGAATATGTCGTTCTATGAATATGTTTGAATGTCCTCTGATTTTTTTACACTTAATATCCACTTATATTTGGTGTATTCTTTTGTCACACATAATTATGTAATTGATTTATCCTTAATCCAAGGATACCTTCTTTGTATGGGACTTCGTCTCAATCTACATTCATCCAGGCATATTTTGTTTTATACACAACCTACTTTTATACGGTGTATAAACCCCTTTGACTTTTACGTTTATCCGAAAGGATTCTTTTTTATACAAAGCGTTTTACTAAACGACAAAAGGGAATGTTTTTGTCATACGTATGAGGAGACAACGACTTCACTGCCGCCGTAACCATTATTTTAGATTCGGCTTCCTCTAAAATCCATTAATTTTTTTAAAAAAAGAAAAATAAATACCATGTTTTCTTTTCTTTTATTTTGGTATTGAAATTTTTTTTCATAATGTTTTTATATCATTGTGTTGTATTGATATCTTGTGATTGAAAAGTGGAAATGTTATGTTTCCTTTATGCATGTTTTATGTGATATGATTATGTTATGGTTCTTGGTAATTATTATGAAGACGGGTGGTTCCGTGATAAACTAACAGTGTTTGAGCCTGATATAGCTCTCCAATGCATTGGGTAACGCGACGGAGTGAAACGTTAAGATTTCTCCGAAGAGATTTAGGGAATATACTGTGATGGGTATTCCAAACGTAACCAAGAGGGTTACTCCCTACGTAAGAATGTTATGAATGCCTCATGTTACCTTTTATGTCTTATGATTTCTATGATTTATTCATGATTTTATGAGGTATGTTAAAGTGATTATGTTTTATGGGTAATGTATGATTTCATTCTTATGTGTACATGTACTCATGTTTCCTTTCCATATTTTTATATCCCTTACTGAGATTTTTATGCTCATCCCAAGTTTTTGAAATGGTTTTCACAGGTCAAGGGAAGAGTGCATGATATGATGATAGTGTCAAGGAAGTGTCAAGAATGAATCCATGTTTTATTTTAAATATGTTTCTGTTGATGGGAAAAAAATTAATACTATCTTTTATGTAACCACTTTGTTTAAATTTGGAATGTAATGCATGTTTTATGATCTAATTCTCTAAAACTTTAAACCTGAAAGGATCCTCAATGTGTATTCCTGTATTAACTAAAGATTAAATAAGGTTTAAGGCCGGGGCCTTATAGTTGGTATCAAAGGTCAGTTTAGATAACATTAGAGGTTAGGGTATTCTCTAAGCACAAGTGACATTACCATAATGGTTAGGATTTCAGAAAGAGTCCTAGTTTTAGATAAAGTGAATGAGTAAGTATATCTTAGTGTTTACCTTCCTCATTAGTACATGATGGTTTTGTTGATATACTCACACTGACATTTCTTCTTTTAGTTAATGGATGGATCTAGCAGGCACCAAAGAGACAACAGGTTTGAAAGAAACTGTGGTGGTTCTCTGATTAAGATACTAGATAAAATGGGGGATTCAATGAGGAAACTCATGGTTGTTCTAAACCAACTATAAATGAGTCATGATCAACCACTTGAACCTTGGTATGATTTGTAATGTATCATGTACGAGATGACCAATCGATGT
This sequence comes from Viscum album, assembly GCA_963277665.1. Lineage (NCBI taxonomy): Eukaryota > Viridiplantae > Streptophyta > Magnoliopsida > Santalales > Viscaceae > Viscum > Viscum album. The sequence continues at coordinate 1,201,297,754 of OY728131.1, forward strand.
GTAAGTTCAGGTAATGATTATAAAGGTAACCATTAGAGTTTATATGATCCTTACTTTTGAGGTAATTATGGGTTATTATATGTTATGATGGAAAATGAAAGGCATGAGATAAACTTGAGGTTAAAATATGTTATGATCATTTTTGAAGATTTTGTCTCATTTTGGGGAATGTTTTAAGAATTATATCATTTTGGAAAAAGGAAAACACATAGACCGTGTGACAACCCCTCGCATCGTACAAAGCTGCGGGAATCGAACCCACAACCGAAGTGCGACTGGTATTTATCACCTACCACAGGACTACGTGAATTCCCTGGTTAGTTTGACTAATTCTTTTTAGTTAGATGATTTTAGGAATCAATAGTAAGTTTATTTTGGGTTATCTAGGGAAATTATTAACCAATCATCGAGGATATGTGATTAGGTTAATTACATTTCAATATGAGAATTTAAGAGCAACTGATGTTATATGGAGATAAAATTTAATTTGTACCTTGTAAGACTATGTGACTAAATCCTTGAAATATTTGGGTTTCAATCTTAGTTTGGTTTAATTTTAATAATTTTATGGACAAATTTTTTATCAAATGGTCCTCGTTGAACTTTGGGTTTTGTTGAACAAATTTTGAGGATTAAGAATAGATTTTCTTTTTATAAAGGGTTATCCTTTTCTGGATTATCTGATCTTGTACTAACCATTTTGGTTTTGGTTTTGGTTAAAGTATAAAGTCATGGGAAGTATATAGTTCTTTTTTTTGGATTAGGTGATTCTATAGATGTTGATTATAGTGAACAAGTCTTCTAAAATGCTCGTCTTTTGGATAAAATATGAGTTTGTGTAAGAAATCTAATAAAAGATGAGAGTCAACATGATAAGTAATTATGTTTCCTTATGAATAAATTCCTCGATAAAAAAAACAAAAAAAAACAAAAATGTTGTCTATTAACTTTTCTTACTGGGGAATCGAATACCATTTAACCCATCACAATTTTGTGATTTTCTTGTGGTTATCTTTCTCCTAAGCATGTTTTCTATCACTCTCCATCAGAACATGACCCTATGTTTTCTCCTCCATGTCCATGTTTTCCTACATGGAATCCTAGTTTGGGTTAACTCGAGTGACCTCTGTACTTATCATTCATTATTTTAAATTGATTGTTTTACCGACTCTTGTTCTGATGTGGGGCTTTCAAGGATGTTTTCGAGCCCAATTTTAAAATTATGAGGACGCAATTCCAAAAAGGGGGGAAGGATGTAACACCCCAGGTAAATAAAGAATATTCCATTTTTATATTTATCCCTATTTGTGAAAAAAAATATTAATATTACTTTAAATGGAACGTTATGCTCAATGGCGTACCCAATATGTGACAATGAGTTCCTTTGAAATCTTACGTTGCACTCTAACAATAAAATAATATTATTATAAATGGTAGTTAATGCCAAGCCATTATAATGGTGGGAAAGAATGGAACTAACTAAAAAATGATTATGTATGTTTTTCAAATATTATTACTTTTTACAATTAATGTTAGAGGATTAAAAATGCGAATGAATTCAATTTTTAAGTGTAAACAGTCTAATATTCTTTAAAAGGTCGATTAACCGCCTTTTGATGATGAATCTCTTTTAAATCCACTTTTTGACAATTTTATGTGTTATATTTGACAAAATAAAATTCTTCTTTAGAATCGAGACATAAAAATTTACTTTGTGTAAATTTTTGTTATTTTTCCGATAATGTTCTTTTTCTAATGAATAGTGAAAAATGTTGTATTTTAATTCAAAACATCTTTTTAATCTAATTTATTTATATGATTAGATTATCTTTTGAATTCGTTTCAATGTAAAATTAGAATAAATTTTTACCATTTAATCCAATAGTGGTCATTGGAATTAATTTCATTTTGAAATCGGACTTAAACTAGTGTCAATCTTTTGATACTTATTGTTTCATAAAAACACCCTATTTTCTCTGACAATGGGAATTAATTATTAAATTAATTAATGAAACTTATATGTTTCGAATTTTTTAAAATAGACATCATTTTTGAGTTCGGAATATCAAATATAGCTTAGGGTGAATTTTTTGTATTTTTCTGAAAAACTTCAATTTTTGATGAATAGTGAAACCACTAAGTGGTAGTTAAAGAAACTGATTTTCCGTTTAAATGAACTTTTTCCACATTTTTGTTTTGAATTTCAAAAATCCGAAATACATGGTTGTCATTAAGAAGTAAAATGTGGTTCAATGGGTTTATAATAATTTTTTTGGTGAATAGTAACTTATTAATTTTATTTTAATCACAATTAGAGGTAATTAGTGTAGTTTAAGGTAAAAATAATGTTTTAATAATATGAAGTGACCTAGAAACATGTCTTACCCTCATTTTATGAGTCATGGCCGACCAATACAATCCATGGGACAACTTGGGGACCCCATGGAGCCACTTTGGTTGGAAAATGACAAAAATACCTTTTTATTTAATGTTAAAATTAAAATGACACAAACATGAGTTCTTTTACTAAAACAATTTTTAAAAGGGGTTATACAAGTCAGATTTTTGACTATAAATATTAATTGGAAAGATAAAACGATTTCCTACATCATAGTATTTTTTTATAATTTTTAGACATTAAATAAATTAAATTATTTATGACATCATGATGATGGAGCCATGACCTCATTATTTAACGATTTAAATAAAATGGAAAGATAATGTAAAATCTAAGACCTAAACATGTCAAAAACCTATTAGATGGGTTTATTTAGAACCCTTATCACCTTATAAATTAAACACATCAATGTGGGACCATTAAAATCTGAAACTCATTCTAAAATAAAGTAACATTTCTTTACATTCCAAGAGTGCCCCTCCTCTCCTCTTATAAAAGGCCCCCACCTCTACCTCCTTACCCACACTTCTAAAGACATTGGCTCGGAAAACCCCTGCCCATTTTGCCTCTCCACATCCCTCTCTTACTCCAAGAAGCCTCACTTTGGGTAGAAGTCTTCCCAAGGAAGCCTTTGAGCTCAAATCAAAAAGAGTTACCTGATTTTATGGTAATATCTTCACTTGTGTTATTTTGTTTTATTTTCCTTCTCCAACCCCCTAAACTCTTTTATTCATTTCCTTTGTAACAACTCCATTATCTTCAATATACTAGGATTTTGTTATAAAGATCATTAGAGCTACACTTATACATACCTACATCAAATGGTTAAAGAACATACTGTTTCTGTGGATGGCGAATTTCTGCCTCACGAAACGATGATTGTTCAACACTCATATATCACCTTAAAAGGTGTTCATTAAGATGTCACTATATTTGTATATGATATATAATATTTTTATGTTTTACTTAAGTTTCTGTATTTTTCTTTTGTGGCATACCTTTATGGTTTCCATTGTGGGTAAACACGATAATTTCATTTTAGGAAGTGCGGACTACCGCCCCCTCAAAGTGATTTGATTCGTTAATGCCATATGTGGGATTTATAAAGTATGTATTTAAAGTAATTATATATTATGTAATTTACATATAATTGATGAATACAATTATGGAATTATAATATACATACCTCTCATTTAGTTTTAATTCCATTAATATGACATAGAAATGAAAGTAGCATTCATGCGTACGTACGACTTACTGTCTCCATGAATGGTGCATTTAATTTCATACCTCTAAATGATTATGTAATATTATAAATACATGTATATTCTGGATATATATGATATATATGATATCCAAATCATGAATATCATTTGGGATATAACGAACCTTTGACCACACGAACAACATGTAATTGTAAGAAGTCCACTTTCGACTTAAGAACCAAATATCGAAAAAACAAACATTATTAACTTAAATGATTACATAATGTTTATAACATGGAAATAAGTAATATAAAAGGAATAATGAACTTGAAAAAGGTTCTTAAGCAAGTATAAATTAACTCATGTTTATTATTCAGGACGTTAAAGAACGATCGAGTCAAGTCGAACCCGAGGTAAGGGATCCTACTCCTCTATTTCTTTTTAAGTACACTCTTTTATGTAATTCCTTTTAAGCTCCTCTTTCTTTTTATTGGGATGTTCTTTTATATTTCTATTACTGTAATTTTTATGTTCATATGATGAGAGACCCTATTCTCTCTCATCAATCCATTTTGGATGTTTTGAGTGGCACCGTTAGGCTGACGAATTTTCGTAAGGGATCCAACCTCTATCTTTATTTTTATGTACTCTCTTTTATGTCATTTCTTTTAAGAACACATTTCTTATGTTTGGGGATGTTATTTTATATTTCTCATACTTTAATATTTATTTTCATATTATTGGAGACCCTATTTTATATCATAAATCCAGTTTTGGAAGTTTTAAGTGGCGCCGTTAGGTTGCCGAGTTTTCGTAAGGGATTTTTCATCTCACTTTTATTCCCGTGAGATTTATGCAACATTTGACACAATTTCATTTGAGTGGTCTATGTACTGAAAATTATTTTACTCATTGTGTAATATACATTCATTTATGAGTATTTACATCAATGTTGTATTGTCCTTCTTTCACGTGGTGTATGTTTCGAAAGATACCCATGTCGGTAAGGGAACCTTTCACCCTCCTATTTTAAAAGACTTATTTTGTTATGTCTTTTAATTCACATAACATTATGTTGGGATATGTTCTTCTATATCCTAAGAGATTTAAATTTTATGTCCAAGTGATGAGATACCCTTTCTATCTCTCATCAACTCTTTTTCAGAATTTTGAAGTGACGCCGTTAGGCTGTCAAATTTTTGCAAGGGAACTTCATAACACAATTTTTATTCTTTGGGATAAACTTGTACTCCTTGAATATGTCATTATATGAATATGTTTGAATGTCCTCTGATTTTATTACACATAATATCCACTTATATTTGGTGTATTCGTCTGTCACAGATAATTATGTAATTGATTTATCCTTAATCCAAGTATGCCATCTTTGTATGGGACTTCGTCTCAATATCCTTTGATTGAGGCATATTTTGTTTTATACACAACCTAATTTTATACGGTGTATAAACCCCTTTGACTTTTACATTTATCTGAAAGAAATATTTTTTATACAAATCATTTTACTAAACGACAAAAGGGAATTTTTTTTGTCGTACGTATGCGGCGACAACGACTTCTCCGCCGCCGTGACCATTATTTGAGTTTCAGATTTCTCTCCAAGCCATACCTTTTTTTTAAAAAAACCATGTTTTACTTTTCTTTTATTTTGGTATTTAAAATGGTTTTCATAATGTTTTTATATCAATGTTTTGTATTGATATCTTGTGATTGAAAAGTGGAAATGTTATGTTTCCTTTACGCGTGTTTTATGTGATATGATTATGTTATGGTTCTTGGGAATTATTATGAAGACCGGTGGCTCCGTGATAAAATAGGGGCGGGTGATCCCAATATAACTCTCCAATGCATTGGGTAACGCGAAGGAGTGAAACATTAAGGTTTCTATGAATAGATTTAGGGAATATACTGTGATGGGTATTCCAAATGTAACCAAGAGGGTTACTCCCTACGTAAGAATGTTATGAATGCCTCAAGTTACCTTTTATGTCTTATGATATCTATGATTTATTCATGATTTTATGAGGTCGGTTAAAGTGCTTATGTTTTATGGGTAATTTATGATTTCAGTCTTATGTATACATATACTCATGTTTCATTTCCATATTTATATATCCCTTACTGAGCTTTTTATGCTCATCCCAAGTTTTTGAAATGTTTTTCACATGTCAAGGGAAGGGTACATGATATGATGGTAGTGTCGAGGAAGTGTCAAGAAAGAATCCATGTTTTATTTTAAATATCATTCCATTGATGGCAAAAAATGAGTACTATCTTTTATGTAACCACTTTGATTAAATGTGGAATGTAATGAAAGTTTTATGATCTAATTATCTAAAACACTAAACCTAAAAAAATCCTCAATGTGTAATCATGTAATAACTCAAGATTAAATAAGGTTTAAGGCTGGGGCCTTATAATTATGATTAAATTTATCTTCTTTTGTTTCATGTTTAGATTGAAATGTTTATGTTTATTTATTATTCTATGTACTCTAATGATTATTGTGATTGTTTATTTATGTTTTTATTGAACACTATGGTATGGAGTATAGTAACATCACAATAACACTTCAGAACTGCTCTATTAGTCAAAAACCTTTTGTGTATTAAAAAGCATGCATATGGTCATGTGGTGAACTGGCTCAAAGAAGCAGTTCTGTGGCTCTCGGTTTCAGTTTATACAATAATTTATAGTAAATAGAATGTGATTGATTAAAGAATACCCCCGAGAGGGTACATATATGTGTCAATTATTATTCCCACTCATCGAACACTATACTAATATCATTTCAATTCTTATGAACCCTTTTTCAGGGTCAACACCAATACGTGTATTTGTGCCACCACTGCATCACCATTCTTTTATCTTGTTACTAATTCAATTTTAGGGAGAAACATGCAATCACTAATTTATCAAAATGTTGTGATGTTATCACATACATATACTTATACCTTAGGTTTATCCCTCGTGATTTTAATAAAGACATATTATCAAAATAAATAGAATATTACCTCAACAGACCAAAAGTGTTCTCTATAAAATTGAAATTATAGCCAACCATAACTTATTAATTTTAAATGAAATATATAACTCCCAATTTTTCCTAAAATAATATGATCATAATATAAAAATTTATCTAAACCCTTATTTTATACAAAATATAAGGGATTGCGTATCTAAACACCAATTATCATGAATTAAAGAAAATATTTCATTATAATACGTTCCCAAGACCATTTGGGTTTAGATACTCTATAGTCAATCTTCAGTGTATCCTATAAATTCTCTACATAATAATAACTTTTTTGTGTTTCATACATTTTCCTATCATCAAAACCTAGTTAAAAGGAATCATAAGAAATGGATGAGCTTAGAATCTCAATAAGGGTAAACATAAGTGATAAAAATAAACAATTATAAAGAATAAACTATAATCATATAGTTATAATCAAGATACATAACAAAGTTATGCCCAAAAATTCATAGATTATAAATAAGAGATTCACATAATAATACATCATGAAAATGTCACATATCATACAAATGAGGAATATTTGGGAATTGTATCACATCCATAAGAATATAAATCCTAACATAGAAGATCATGTTCCAAAACATGTTTCCATTAATTTATTAGGCTTCACTCGCATGATTCCCTTTGTAGATTAGGCTTCACTCACTTTTTTACCATAGATGATCATACATCACAACCTGCATTTTAATTTTTATCAAACATAACTACTTTATTCTCCATTATCTCATATGATGTAATTAATTAAAGGCTAATATAGGTCCCACTAATCACAAAAAGATTAACCACTTGTATATGTGCCCTAAAAGAATATGTACACAACCCATTATTGTAATTAATAATGAAGAGTGGGGTTTATAAAACATTCTAATGAAAATAATTCATATTTTTTAAACTATAAAGAACCCATAATAATAAAAACAAATCCTTAAGCACATCACAAAGAACCCATAGAATGAAAATGGGTCTCATATCCTTTCCAAATTTATTCATATAATAAAATCATTCGCAATTCCATCAATAATCATAATATGGTAGAATCACATAATATTAAGGGCTATCAAATGACTTCAACTAACCTTTTAGGTAAAATCTATTCAATCAAGAAAATAATGCATATGGTATATACACCGTACATATAAATGGTTTATAGTTAAGGCCATATTTTTTCCCAAATAAATCTGTTTATGGTATCTTGGTGAACATCCATAAATTAGTAGAATAAAAAATATTTTATTCAGGGAGGAAAGGCATTGGAATAAAATTTAATGTTATACATATAACATTATTGGGAAGAAGGTATTGGTAGATAATTTCTAAAAAATATATGAAAATTACATAACTATTGAAAATAAAGAAGTTGGATATCTATATTTAAAGAATATACATTATCCTTTGCAATATATTTCAAACGATAGTGACTTAGATGAAAAATATTTTTAAGGAGTTTTGGAAAAGTAAAATTGGAAATTATAAATATCTTGAATCTTTTTAAATATTTTAAAAATTGATATTTTATAAATCTAGGATAAAAATATATTCATTTATAATCCATGAAAATGTATAGGGAAATGTTCATCAAAAGAAATGGAAATATTTATTCACCTAAAAACCAATAAAAGATATTATTTTCAACATATTCATAGAATAATGATGTTTTAGGTCACATTAAAAATTTGTTTTCATATAGGTGAAGTAAAAAAAGTAGAAAAAATATACCCTTGAAAATTAAAAATCATTAAATTAATCATTAAAAATTCATAATGATTTTTAATGTTAATGTAGGGTGGAATATAGTGCATTTTATTTCGAATGGATATAATGTAATTGGAAATACCTTTGTTTAGAAACGGACATCATAAAAAGAGTAATAGATTTTTATTTTGAAAAATGGTAAACAAAATTATTAGAATCGTATCAAATAATTAATATTATCTTTACAAAAAATAGGGAAGAAATTTGGTGGGAATGAAATTATGGACTTACAACAAAGGTCCAATTAAGAACTAGAGGTTCATTGTTTATAACACTATAAATTTATTTGATAGAAAAATGAAGAAAAAATTTTGGAATAAAAAGGTAACATTTCTCTATATATATAAAATAGAGCAATAAAAAAATTTAAATCAACTAATAAAGATAATATTGAATTGTAAGGGTCAACAGAAACCATATAAGTCAAAGGATTATATTTTTGTTACCAAAGTCCCTTATATAAAACATAGATCAGAAATTATGAAACTTTTGGATTGGGTTTTATAAATTAAGAATATAAATGCATTGAATTAAAAAGATAAAATCCCACATAATATTATAATAGAGAATAATTTACCCAACTATTTCGGAACACTTTTAAGAATAATAGTTTCAACTCAATGAATGAGAATTGAGTTAACAAAATCTCATATAACTTATGGTTCATTTAAATAAGAACCAATTAAACGAGTTATATTAAAATAAAACCTAAATTACCAAGTATAAAATTAATTTAATGAAACAATATATCAATTAGGTATCATATACTCCTCATAAAATAAATTAGGTTTATGATACAACCATGTCACAAAGAGTGTAATTTGAGATTAAAACCCTTAGCATTGTCTTGATTATTTCTTCACTTGATGAATCCATAATTAATAATAAATTATATTTATTTAATAAATTTATAATAAAATTATTCCTATCTATAACTATTTATAATCCTCGTTAATAATAATTCCATTCACATATATAGTCATATTTTCAATATCTGAGGTAAGTAATCTTGACCTTTTCAAACTAGTCTTAAAAGAGTGATGTCAGTATTCACTATTCATATTGAGTAAATCACGTTCATATAATTAAAGTTACATTAAGGGGTCAATATTAATTATTTTTTATGTTTTAAAATCCTTTCATGAGTGTTTCATTATTTATCCATGAAGATCAAATCAATAACAAGAATATTTCAGTGACTCTTCACTAACAAAGGGTGTTTCTTAATTTTTTAGTTTTCGTAATTTATATAATCCATTCATAAAAATTTTAAATTTTAAAATTTTTATCATATTATTCCAGTTATTACTTTCCAATAGTATTCCATGATATAAATTAATATCATTGTTCGTATAAGAGGTTAAATCGTCCTAAACAATATCAAACCATGATTAACTGGTGATTTTGAGATTATATAGTTGAAATATAATTATATAAGTAGCATAATGATTTTATTTAGTGTTAATTTGTGTGATATGTATTTATTATCCATAATTTATATAAGATTTGAGGTATACAAATTGATTTCATATGAGGAATAAATTATTCATCCTTCTTACTTCACAAGTTTAAGATTGATAATTGTATAATGATTATTTTCCATTCTTATATTTAATATGTTATTCATATTGAACTACCAGTAACTTATTCATATAATAATAATAATAATATTTATCATTAAAGAGAATTCTTATAACAACCCATGAAAGGAAGAATTTAAAATTAGAACACGTCGTATCATGGAGGTGGTAGTCCACACATACGCATGGATGATACTTTCATTTTCCATATTATAGGATATATGAGTAATATATTTAATAATTTAATAATATTAAATGAAAAATATATATCATAATTATAAATTAAATTCCCTTTTAAAACCATCCATTTTTTTAAGTGGTGAAAAATGAACATGTCATCTTCTGTCGGTGGTAGTTTATACGTACACACATTTCATGTTTTATTTTTTCATAATGGAAAAGGAAAAGGTTTTCAATTATTATACCATCATTATAATAAAATGTTATTATAAGGAATATACATTTTTTTCATTTTTTATGATTTAGTTAAATTTAAATTACATCACAAAAATAAACAAAAATAATAAATAGTTATTAAGAACTTCCACCTCACTTCTTAGATTATAATTATTTTTAAGGGGGTTAATTCTCTTAAAGTATGGTGTTTTGAGAGTATAGAAACCATATTAAGGTATCTAGTAATTGTTAAGATATATTTTGGTATATTTTGGGCCAAATAAAGAGGTATGTGGTGTGAGGAGATGTGATAAGAGAATATCCCATTTTTATATGGGAAGAGGGATAATAATTTCTTAAATACAGAAAAATAAATAAAGGAAAGTCACTATCAATGAATTTTGACAAAAAAATTGTGTAGAAACTAATTTGGGAAGAGATAATGTTGATATAGTCCCTAAAAACCCAATCTAACACTTGGTTTATAACTTTTTTTACACATTATCATTAAAAAATTCACTTTTACCGATTTAAATTGTATCGATATAACTGGTTTTTACCTGTGTCACTTAGAATTTATTCCTAAAAAAAATATTTCCCTTCTTAAATAATTTGGACCTACTGAATAATATTTTTAAATAAATATTTTTTCATTCATTTTCAATAATTGATAAAAATAAATTTTGAAATACTAATGGCATAATTTATTAAAAATAATTTTTTAAAAAATAATACCAATGTTCTAAAATATCAATTATTGGTTTGTAAAAAAAAATATTTTTTAATTTCTATTTCAACCTGTAAAATACATATTTTTTTAGGAAACTTTTATTCATAAATTTCCAAATACTACTTATATACTAATAATTTCATAAAAGTCGTGATATTTGTGAAAATAGTATATTACATTATTCAACTAAAAATTAATCTTTCAATAAAAATACAAAAACTATTTGAAGAAAATATTATTATGGTGAATCTGAAATTGAAGTTTCATTTTTCAATTTTATATTTAAAAATATATAAAGTTAGCTTTTTAATAAAATTATATATCCTAGTGTAAAATTTTATTTATAAAAAAATAAATTTTTAAAAAAACTTTTTCTTTTTATACATAATGTCAATAAAATACTGATAATTATAGAATTACTAATTTAGTAATATGTTTTATTAAAATCATCATTTAATTATAATTTTTTTTTCAAATGTTTTGTACAAAAAAATTATTGATTCTGAGAAAACAAATTATGTAAAGATATATAAAAAATAATATATATATATATATATATATATATTAATATATTCCAAAATTTCATTACTAATTATAACACCAAATAATTCAATGGATATTTTTAGAGGAAATATTTTGTAATTAATATACATATTTATATAATGTGGTTTCATTTTACTTTGTTGTTGCATTTGGAGAAAACTATCAAACATATCTCACTAAATTAAAGGGAAACATATGTTAAAATCCTAGGTTGTTACCATATTTCATATGAAAATTAAAGATACATGAATAGAACGACATGACCCATGTCCTAGAGTTATATTTTGTGATATTTTTATTAAATATTTGGAGGCACTAATTCAACAAAGAGAATTGTGACATAAATACTAATCATGTGTGTTTAAAGTATATAATCAAACAAAAGGAGAAGAACATTCAAAAAAAGATGATTAGAGTTAATTAAAGATTGTGACTATTAAATGCATTATCATCCTAGAAATATGAAAATGATAATTGATGATCTATATGAAAATTAATGTGTCAGTCCATCCATGATAAGGATTGAGAAATACCCTGTCTTCATGGATAAGAAATGGACTGATATCAAAATTATAAAGGTATGTAGGACAACCTAGCATTCCTAAATGACTTCTCAACCATCTATCCATGAGGTAAATAAATAAGACTCAAATTTATGATTTTGTGATTTATAAGATAATGATATATAAAACATTAGGTAGGCTACCTAGATTCTGTATTTAGGAATATAATGTTCTTTAGTTTAGAATAATTATTAATGTTTTATCATCAGTTTAGATAAGCAAGGAACTAATGAATGATGAAAATTGCACATCTATATTCATCCACTTTAAAAGTTCCAAGATGAACCAATATAATATAGAGGACTTCCAGTGGGGCAATATGAAGAATTACATTTTTTATAATCCAAAATGTTCTCAGTATATTAGCAAGTTATGTAAAATAATTAAAAATACAAGGGGATGAAGTAACTATTACCCATACTAACATGGAAATGGGACAACATAACTTTGGACTTTATCTTGGTTCCTCCATATAATTATAAAGGAATAAAATTATTTATGGGTTTTAGTGGGTCAAATTTCCACTCACTACTTTGATATTTGAGATGTTTTTATCACCTCCCTATGATATATTTCAATGAAGTGGTGAGGTTACAAGGTGTACCACTATTAATCATTTCTAGGGAATATTTTATGGTCACCCCTATGTTTTGGAGGTATCTTAGAAATGCTATGAATATTTAGTTAGACTTTTTTAATTTATATCACCCTTAGACTAATGAAAAATGTGAAATGTCTATTTAGACACTCAAAAACATGATGAGAGCTCACTAAAAAGACATCAATGGACTCTTTGGTCAATACATTCTGTTGGATGAGTTATAATATATTAATAACCTCCACTCATGTACATAGATGGCCTTATCTAAATATTTATATGGTAATATATTTATAACTCCAACATATTGGGGTAAACTTCGTGAACATAAGTAACCAAGACCCAAACTAATGTAAGAGATGAAAATGAAGGTTCAATCAACCCAGTAACACATAAAATTATCAGAATGATCAGTGAAGTGATATATTTTTAATCATTTATGAAACATGGTGGTTTTGGTAAGAGATAAAGTGTTCCTTAAAATATCACCCTTGAAGAGATTTGTGATGTTTGGAAAGAAGGTAATGTGTGACCCTAGAAACATTGGATAGTTTCATATCCATGATCATCTAGGGTATGTGGCCTTTATACTAATACATTAACTAAACAAATATTAATTATATGATTTGTTTCATATATCTCTCCAAAATAAGTACATACTCGATCCCTCACATGTTCTAATTTTATAGGTGGTGAAAATGGGTCCTAAACATTCTTATGATTAGTAACTAGTGCAGATCTGGGACTCTATAGACAAATCTATATAAAACTAGAAAACAATGATTTTTAAACTACTTCGGTGAAGTAATAAGTATAAATAGGAAATATGGGAATGTAAGTTTGTTATGAGATTGAAAATCCGTAATTTTTTTTCTTAACTATGGATATGAGTTAAATTTTCAACAACAAAAAATTCTAAAGGGGAGGAATAATTTGGTGAAACAACCATTAAATATGACATTTTTATTTATTAACATATTATTCTATCATATTTAAGAATGTGTTATCATATAAAAAATTTCACCATGTAATAAAAAGCAAAACTTTTTATTTCAATAATTTAGAATATTACAAATGAATAGTAAATATATACCATAAAATTAAAAATATCTTAATGGGATAGTAAAAAATAAAAAATATAAGTAATATTTGAAAATCCATCACGTCATGGTTTCATAAAAATATAACACACATGAACTACACTATAAAGACATTAAAAATATAATTGAAATTCTGTAAAGGGTATAGAGAACCTCCAAAGAAACGAAATTAAATGAAAAATGAATAAAATGAGATCCATTTATATAGAGTATAAAGGAAATATGAATATTAGAATTGTAATATGATCATTAGAATAGTAATATGATTCTTGGAATAATGACCAGATTTTTAGAATTTAAACTTGAAAAATATAACTGTAAAATGAATTGAATGTAATTTTTACAATATATAAATCATTTAATTATAAAAATTAAACACTTATAAAAAACTATTTTTATTAGGAAACTAAAAAATTTCAAAGTCTTAATATAATTTTATTTTACCATATTTTTGATTAAAGCATAAATTTAGTGTCAATATTTAAATATTAATATTTCCTTATATTATAAATTATTTTTAAAAATTTATGTCATTAATAAAGTCATCATATCAAAATTTTAAATGGTTTATTTCTAGACAATTTTCAAAAATAAATAAATTTTAATGTGAATTGAAAAACACAAAATATTTATAATACAAAATTTATTATGATATATTATTCCTATAATAATGACCTAATAAATTTTGAAATAATTTTTCAGAAAAAAAATATTTTTAATAAAATATTTTATTCACTTAAAAATATTTATATTATGTTCAAAAAATCAATTTTAAAACCCAAAAATGATAAAATATATTAATAAAATATATTTTCTAATTTTCTAATTTACATTGGTATAAACTAATAAATTTAGTGTTCAAATTTTTTTAAAATCATAATATTGTATTCATTATGTTATATAATTTATAGTCTCTAATAAGTCCACTACTACAAGTTTGGGTTTTGGCATAATATTTTATTCAATTTTTTAACACAAAAATACCCCCCTATTTATAAAACATTAATAATTAATACCCTCTCTCATACCCCTTGGAAAATTATTTACAATGAAATTATAATTTCCCAAAAATAATGTAATTCAAATATTCTACAAAATCATTGATCATTTTATAAGTTTTTATCTCCTCCAACTCTAATACCTCATAACCATAGTTCCATAGGCATGTCATAAGCATCAAAGAACAGGTAACACTATCATCATATATCCTTAATTTATTCTTTATATTAAAATAATATATATCACTTTCTTCCTTACAAAAACATTAAATTGAAAAATAAATAAAATAATAATTTTCCTTTTACATGGAAATATATTTTAATTTATCCATGAGAAATATATTTTGAATCTCCCTATTTTTTTACATTCCCTACAAATGGAAATTTTTTTCATCCAATAAGGATGTTTAAAAATAATTATTGGTCACTATATATATATTGATGGTTAGAATAAATAAGTTATACTATATAAAAATTTAATTTCATGCATTTTTATACTATAGGAGGTAATTTTACTAATAAAAAAAATAATTAATCAAAACCATGAAATATATATTAAAACAAGGTAATTCAAAGATACATTCCCTTGAACCATTTCATCCATAACAAAAATATAAGTCTAATGACTATAATTATCTAATAATGACGTAAATAAATAAAATTCACTACTATAAAAAAAATTAAATGAAAATAATATTATTAAGTAGGTGGCATAAACATGAAGAAACAAAAGAAGACCTAAGATAATGTGACACTCAAATATGAATCTTATTATGGGTTTTTCTTCTATTCCTGTATATTTTACCCATGACTCGTATAAAATGTCTTCTAAATTTATTTTACTTTTATTTCCGATTTTTAATTTCAGTGATATACAAGTTTCTACTTTATGGATATGAATTTTGATCCCTATTTTGATGATTATTTATACACATTATTATAGATGCCTCTCATTGATTATTATAATTCTTATTATTCCCCCATCTAGAAATTATGATATATTATTTATAAATGAAACCACTGAGTATCCAAACTGAATTTTTTCAATTATCCTTTAGGGAACCTATATGTTTATTATTGAAAATGTTATTTATAAAATTACTCTGAACTCATTCATTTATCATGGGGTTTTTTAGTGCTTATAACTGAGATATGTTTCTTTTTTCCTAAGGAATTAAGGATTTTGGTAATATTATGATGTAAAGGGTGTGAAATAAATTATATATGCCTCCAATTTATTGGGTAATGTTTATACAACTTGATATTATTATTCATAGACATTATAATGTGTTTTTACACAATTTATGGAGTGTGTTTTATAAAAATATGTGGTGTGTAAACACAATTATTGATGTGTTCAAATTCTATTCAAGGTCATATTACATGATGTTTCATTATTATACATATGTCATAATCCAAGTTTCCTTCAGATGATTTACCAATTCTAATGATAATGATCTTATTCTTATTATATGATAATTACTTTTGTTAATATGCTCATATGTGTATTTATATTGATTGATTATCCATATTACTTACTTATTATCCATCAACCAACTAGAAATTTTTCTCTCCCTTTAATTTATCTATGTCCCCTAATGATTATCCTGAATGGCCTGAAGGCCTTCATTTTTATTGATTTTTGATAACTACCCTTTCAAGGGATGAGGGGGAACCCTTACAAGGCCCATAGGCTCAGAGATTACATGGCCCATAGGCTTAAGATATTACATGACCCGAAGGTCTTCGGGAATTCAATGATACTATCTACCGGGAACTACCCCTCCTCCGCATCTGCATCATGATAGTAGCTCTCCACCTTCACATGGTCATCTGGCTAGGATTCTCGTGCTAGTACAGGCTGGTCCTGATGGTATATTCATACCCTCTCATTCTGAAAAATCCATTTGGCTCTACTCTGGTGAGTGCACCTGCTCTGAATCCTCTTCTGGGGCTGCTCCTTTTTTGTAGTGTGTATAGGGAAACTTCATCTGGCCCGAAGGCCTAAGGTGGCCCGAAGGCCTTAAAGGTGGCTCGAAAGCCCTACTGACCCAATGTAATGGGTGTCCCAAAAGCCTTAAATACTCTAAGACCAAACCGATGGCCCAAGGTGAATAGTTATAGCAGCTACAGTACCGAACAGTACCTGTTGAATAAAATCCTACAGTTCCTACTATAGTACCCTCACATTGTATAGCTCTACTATAGTACCCCACACAGTGTACATTCTGCTACATTTTCTGCTACAGTAACTACTATAGTACCTGAAAATATGCCTCTACCAGGTTTTGAACCTGGGTCTTGTGGATGCACTTAAGGATATCTCACTAACTGGGATAAGTATCATGATCTCCCCTTGTGATTAAATTTACTAATAATATTATAAAATAATATATACAGACTATGAATTCTGATTTAAAGAAATTTTAATGTTTTATATGTATCCATGTTGTATGGACGTACTTTTACCATGACATCAAACCTATAAATTTTGGTATTTTTACTATTTTGTATGTTTGAATTTGAAATGAGATAATAATAATGTATTAATGAAGTGATTCAATATAATGTACATATAATATAATTTAAAAAAATAAAAATTTATCAAAAAAATGTTAGTATCCAAGAATATTATGAGTCTACCCTGAGGACCAAGGTAGGGTTACTAATATTATCATATCAAAAATGAAATCATTTGTTTAAATTCCACTATATATAGTATCCAAATTAAATATTATCGGAGTTACAAGATATTTTGTAATCTAAACTACTAAAAATATCAAATATAATTACCTAGAGACTGATCCTAAACTACTCCATTCTAGTTGGTATATAATCTAAGCCAGAGAAAAGAATATATAGTAAATAGCATTTATGTAATTAGATTTTATCATTAATTTAATTTTTTTTGATAATTTCATATTGTTCTAGAAGCTAACTTGTCTGGTTTTTGTTTTTTTAGGATTTTCAGAAATTAAAATTTAAGGAAAATACATTCATAAAAAATTATTTATGGTAGAATGTTATATGGATAAGGTGTTATTTACTACACGAACCTAAAATATGAGGCAGAATCTTAAATTTTTTAGAGTAAAGAGTGAGGGTTATACCATTATTACAGGAAATACATTAATTGGTCATCGATCATGAAATTATGACAATATTTGTTTTAATTTATTTTATGAAATTTAGAATGGGGTTGTTCCATAAAGTCATTACACCATTCTAAAACAATTAAAAGAAAATTCCAATTTAAAATTAGTGAGGGATTTTATTAAATAAGCCTCAAGGAATACGGAATGGAGAAGAATTAATCAACAATAAGATAAAATAAAATATCATAAGAGGACTTTTAAATTATAGGGTTCAAATAATGAAAAGGCCAGTTTTATTATGTAAATCAATTTGGGATACACAATTTATTACCACATAGACTAATCTATTCAATTTCGATGATGTGATGAAATTAAATTTACTTATTTTCAATGGTTAATGAATAATCAATATTCATTGTTAATTTTTTTCATGTTTTATTAAATATATATGTTATTTTATTTTCATTAAAAAGTTATTCAAAATTCATTCTTTATTAGTTTCATTACTAATAGTTATATATGTTGGCTCTTATTTCACATTATAAAGTAGATTTTAGGTGGTTAAGAATGTTTTGTAAAGTGGTAGAATCCCCCTTTATCACTTAAAATAAACATAACTTTTTATTTCACGATCAGAATAAAACATTATTCTTTCGCCTAGAGAACAAATACATTAAATGGAATAAAACACCTCAAATTACTCATATCACTAGGTATTTTTTAACATTCATAATTTCTAATTATAATGTATTTTAAAGAAAAATTATAATTTGTGCCACTTGATAATTAATTTTATACATTATTTAAACATTAAAATGTCTTATATATGGAATGACCCCAAACTCCTTATATAACTCTATTTTTTAAGATATATAGATTATAAAATTTCCGAGTTCAATTATTTCTTGTCAGAGCCTCAGCATGTTTTTGCACTATTTTTGTGAAGCAGTGTTCATACAAGAGTATAAGAGTATTTTTTTAAAGTAGATGTATGTTTTAATTTCATCGTCTTATTTTTTTATTACATGAGGTATTTATTTTATGTTAATTTTAGGAACATTTTATGGGTTTATTTCTAAAAAAACAATAGAAAAAAATGATATGAAGATAACCAATTTATTTTGAAAGTGATATTGAAAATACATTACTATATATTTATTCTGAAAAAATTGTGGGTTTTCAATGACAATGTTTCTATAAAAATCCATTATATAAAAAAACCACAAAAATAATTTAAAAAATATATTCTAATAGACTACAGGTGGCCTAAAATTAAAGGATAATGTGTAATAGTTTTAGAACCAAAAACTATTGAAAATAAACCCAATATTAATTCTTCTATCATTCAAATGATTCAAGAAATATCTATTTATAAATTTAACAATATAATATTATAATTCAAACATCTAAAAATAATTTAGACATATGTTATACTTATAAAACGAATTCAATTTTAGATTATTTAATGAGGTTGTGAATTTTCCCCTTTTTGAGGGATAAGGAGAATGGTGGGTTGAATCGCCCACCATAACAATCTACTAAAACATTGGATGGTCTTTAATAAAAATTATTGAAAATATTTTCATGGTAATTAATGAAATTAAAAAGTTATTTATAAAGTAATATGAGCCAATTTATTATGTTTAATATAGATTGAAATAACTTTATTTTAAATTTTAAAATTATTAGTTTTAGTTTTTTATCTAGGTAAAATGATTTTAAATAATTCTGAAGCTTGATATAAGAATGTTGAGGGGTTCATATATTAGATTAAGCATTGAAAAAAAATCAGTGGGGATGATTTTTGATTTTCATGATGAAATGGCCCTGAATAATTTTCATTAGAATATTGAGTAAATATTGGAGAGGAGATGATTATTGGGAAGGTTGTGTGAGAATAATTTTATAGATAAGAAAAATTATACCATCATTAGGAACATCTCTAGAGTACAAATTTCTATTTTCAAGAATAGATTATTGAGGTGGCAATGTATGAGGTTCAGGTTGCCATAATTAACATGAAAATTATATTTTAGTAGGTGCATTAGATGGCTAACTCTTGAGATAATAATTTGGTATATATATCATGTGGTATCTTAAAAATGTGGGAATAGTCAAACAGATGGTCAAGTAAAGGTGGTGGGAGCCATTGACTTAATGGAGTATAGTCCATGAAGATCATTTTTTGTGGGGTTTACCCTTTGAATATTTAAAGGTGGTGGTGACCATAATTATGGGTTGAAAATTAGTTTATTAGTTATGTTTGATTTATATTGTGTAATAAAATCCATTTTTCCCTGTAATAATATTCATTTTCCTTTGAAAAAATGTAATGCATAATTTCTCCATAGAGTAAGAGACATTCTTAAACTATGTAATTTATCTTGTGTCCATCTTGTTACCTTAGTGATTCTTTATATTGTTTCTTACAAAAACAATATCTTTTCTCAGTGATGGAGGTTTTTAATTGGGTTATGGTGCCTTGGGTTTGCTTTTCCTCCATGCTTTAAACACCCTAGAAAGGGTTAAAATTTTAGCATTTTTTCCTATATGGTATGTTTTGATGGATATGAACTCCTTTTTTATTATCATATTGTTTGTATAGACCCAACAGGTATTATCGTTGATTGAGGTGGGCATGTTCTGGAAATACATTCTCTAGCCTAGGTGATATAGATATTGATTCAATAGTAATATTAATCACTTTTCCTAGTATGATATGATCAGTAACTAGTTCCTAACCTCTTAATATATGTTTTAAAAAAGTAACTGGAGTTTCAATTTTTCATATAAATTACATATTATGAGATCAAATTCATGCTGTAGATGTTCTATAAATTGGATTTTGGGTTCTCAAATACACATATATGAGATTCGTTTCTGTAGAATGGACTTGATAATATATTGAATGGTTCTAATATAGATATGATAACAGTAGAGTAATGGGATATTTTCAATAATTAATCATTAAATATAATTCATATTCCACTCAATCAAAATGTGTAATTTTGTATACAAGAGTTTAAACCAACATTGAAAGTCATAAAGACCCTTGAAATCATGTATGAAAAAACAACAGTGATGAGATAATTATTCTAGTTAAGGATACAATTAGGTAGGCTTATATTGTATTGGAATTATTTTGGCCAAAATATTAATAACTATAGTATTATTTATATCCAATTTGATTCAATAAATGTTAACTTTGATGAAATAGAATTGGTTTTTTTAATACTCTCCTCACTCCCTGAATATTGGGATGCAATTGTAAACATTGTGAGTAACTCTAGTAGAATGTTTGTATTAAAGTTCAATGACATCAGATACCTGATCTTGAATATCAATATTCATTTCAAATATATCTTGGAATATATTTTTAATTTATACAATGTATAAGGATTATGATGAACCACCAAATAAAAGATTCTTTGGAAGGGAAACATATGAAGGGTTGGAAAAAGAGTAGCTCGATGGATAGTGCTCCCATGTGTTGTTAATAAAGAGGGAAAGGCCAAAAATATATATTTTAATGATATAATAAATAATTCTATATTGAGGGATTACAGAAGTAGGTAATTTAACCAAATGTTATGTGATTGTTGTGACTATCTCAATGTGCCACTAGTTTGTTGGGGTCTTTGGTGATAGACTCCCGATATTCATTTTATTCAATATCCAAGAGAAAATCAATGAGTAATTATACTTCTATAATGCTGATAAAGTTACATATGGTATATGAATAATATCAAATGATCATGATGAAATGTGATGTTTTGATTCTGACAATGAACAAAAGCATATTAGAGTTGAAGAATGTGTGGAAAACACCAATGCTTAGGAAAATATTAATCTCATTTAGAGAAATTAACAAGAATGTTCTCTATATAATTTTTTTTGGTGTTGTGTGGATAATTTCATGTGGATACATGGTTTTATAAAAACTAGAGAATAATGGGATATTCTACCTTAATGGTTTACCTAAATGAGAAATTCATGATGGAGAGTTGACTTCTACATTGTCATCACATTTCCATCTACGTTACCTTGGTGATAATAATGATAAAAATCATATCTAAAAAAGTATTAGTTATTTCAAGAATCATAGAGTATAGAATGTAATATTCTTTTTCCTCTAAAAATAAGTAAAAGGATTCTTTTAAAATGTAAGGTGTCCTTCCAGATAGAAGTAAATTCATCAAATTGTGAATTATTATAGTTGGTTAATACATATATTTTGGGGCCATCTCTTGTGTTTTCTCATAGATGTTCACTTTTTATGTGGAATTCATCATTTATGAGACATATAAAGTTTGGGTGTGACTAATCTTGCAAAAATATAAGGTCTTCAGAATCTTTATCTAGTGGGGGTCCATAGTGGGGAAATATTTTTTATGATAGTTGAAGTGATTATTGTTGGAAAATGGTGGGGGTTATAGAATAATGTAGTTCCTGAGGTTCTATTAGTGGAATGCGATTTGATTCAAGAATCCAGTTCTAGGGACTCTCCAACACATAATTTTTTGTAGAATATAAACTATTTATTAGTGGATAATGATTATTTTAACACATCAAAGACTTTATATCCATTTAATATGCTCACATTAATGTAAAGTAATGAGACAAGATAAAATTTTTGACTCGAACGTGTCACTTTTTCATCTATAGAGATAAAGAGTTGGGATTTTTAATTTAGAATAATGTCATAAGGAAATTCATCATATGATAAAATGTGATATTTAATTAAAAGACCCTATATAAGGATTGGATCCATGTAAAGTGTTATTATGAAATAAAAATATCATTGGAATTTGAGGTTTTCCTAAATTCATTTCCATAAACTAATGTACTACTGAATTTAGAAATCACACTATTTCCAAAAGACACTATTCCATCTATATGATGTACTAAAATGAGGTCAAATTTCAATGGTTTTCAATTTTTTGGTGTACCTAATAGTTCAAGTGCTATTCAGGATTGATAAAAAACAAGTAGTAATAACATCAGAAGTTTTAGTATTATAAGGACATTATCCTCCGGGAAAATTTCATATGTATATATATATACCAATGAGATGTTCCCAATACAATTGTATAAAATTAGTTCACTCTATTTACTTCTAAAAAATTATGCAGTGGAAAAATGTAAATAAGATGTAAGGAGTTTAAAATATTTGATATAACATGGTTTAGCCCAGAGAGATTAGTTTATTCACTCTATGTGTCTGGGACATGGTAACTGATAGAGAGGTATAATGGGAAAATAGTATAAATAATAATATTGGTATATTTTTTGAATGAAAATTTGGATGATAAATTGACGTAAAATGAGAGGATTGTCATGAATGGCCTTTAAAAAATAAATTGAATTGATTTATCAAATATTTTTTCTCATGTATTTAAGTATGTTACAATTAAAACAACTTTAAATAAAATTGTGTGATAATGAATTCATCTTGAGAAGATGAACATGAATAGAAAAAATATTTAATGATACATTAAAATTGAAATCTTAAGGGATAAAATAGATGGTTTTTAGGATCATCATAACTGAATCATTTTCTAATAGATAAGGTATAACCATTATAGATCAAATCATGTTCATAGGAATTAGAATAAGAAGTTCAAGGAAATCAGGATGGATTGGAAGTTATTCATGAGTAATGATGACCTTTTTTTTACAATAAATTGTTTAGTGATAGAAGTTTTATAATCCTACTTCTCTACTTAGATGACACATTGATTGATGGTATTGTAAAGGAAAGAATCTGTAAATTTAAATTTAACTATTCTAGAATCATCAAGATGACTGATCTTATCCTAGTGAAATATATTTTAGGGATACTGATAGTGACATAATTATGTTATGGTACTTCTAAACTAATCCTACTAGACTATTTCTAGATAGTGGGGGACAAATTTAGTATGGGTGATTTAAAACTAGTGATCACACCCCTAGTTGGGAACTTCAATCATAATAAATAGAAGTATCCATGAATAGAATATGTGATTTAGTACATTTATAAGTTACATATGCATCAATTTTTAGAATTTTATGTATGTTATAGTATAGACTCATCCGAGAATTACACATGTTGTGGGAGTTCACAGTGAGATTTTGTCAAAACCCATAACAGAGCACTGGGAGGATTTGAAGAAGATCCACTTGTATTATTTTTAATGAAATACAATTTTCTTTAGAATTGATTTTCCTTTGTGGGTTTTTATAGAATATGAATTTTGTGGAGATTTTGAGACAAAGAAGATCACATACTATTAAATATTTACTTTGGGTGGAATGGTAATGAGATGGATGTTTAAGCTTCAATTGGAATTCTCTCTCTCAACAATGGAAGTAGAGTATGTCACCTTGATTTAAGTATGGAAGGGGTTGTTCTAGTTTAAATGGTTGTTATAGGATACTTAAATAATTCCAAAAGTTTTAGCACTGTTCTATGATTTATAAGTCGAAACCAACTAATCCATAAATTCAATTTTTTGTACTTTTATAAATATAATTTATCTAATGTACAACTTCATTAAGTAGTTTTTATAGGATGTATTGTTACACCTCTAAAATATATATGGATTTTAAAATTTAGTGGACGTAATAAAATATTTTATTTCTAAGAAAGTACTAGGGTGGTGTTACACTTCAGTTTTCCTTCGATGACATGAAATTATGTTCGGGGAACCATAAAGATTCTAAATAATAATTAATAGGAAGTATTTTTTAGAGATGATGAAATACTTAGTCACAATCCCATATAATAATCCTCAACTAGGAGATTTTTGGGTTTTATATGTGACAATCATTTTCTTACTGAGGAAAATAAGAGCACCAGAAGGAATAAATTCATATGCCTAATTTCATTTTTCTAGAATGAGAGAATTGGACCTGACATGGATGTGGTCCGAGTTACTAGAACTTACATGAAATAATCAACAAGAAGGTTCAATAAAAAATCAACCCAATTAATTATACTCTATAATTTATATATTTTGGAATCATTGAAATATTATAAGAGAACGATAGATGAGATAGTTAAGGTGGTGGGTGTCTTAGATGATCTTTTTGAATGACTTATTAGGTCGATTGGGACCTTCAAATAAAATACAGAATTGATGACAAGAATAATTGGTTAGTAACAATTATATTAGTATAGTGTGATCAATTTGTGATTTATAATTCACTATGCATTGTAATTAATGTCATTTTCTATTGAAAAAAAAATACCAGCATTCCCTCTTGGTGTAATAAAACATTATGAACCATATAATCTCTATTTTTTTATTATTATTAATTATGTGTTTATTATTATCATTTCAACTGATAATATTATTTATTTTTATGTCAGAAGGATTACTATTTAGGTGTGGTTTCATCTGACTTCTTTTCTTCCCTGATCTAGATTTCATAGTGTGGGTTTGCATTCGGGGACTTTTCTTTTCATGGTATTTTCTTATGTGTATATCATTATATGGTATTATAATTCCATGGTTTTATAACAACTAATGAGTACATCATAGAGATCAAGTTGTGATGTTAAAAGAAATGTTTGAGGCAATGTAGAAGTAGTTCCAAATCCAAAATATTACAGCATGGGAAAACATAAACAAAATACAATTAACATTTCAAGGATATAGAGGATTATATATCCTAAACGATTATTTATAGATCCAAGATAAAAATGACTCAAAATTTCAAGAGGTGAGATACATAGAATATGAAAGAAAACTATAACAATAAAAAATGATATTAAAAAATTAACCCTTTTGAAACGAACAAAGATCTGGTTACAATGATCAGTGCTGAATCCATAAAAGAGGTCAACCACAACCATGTTTTTAAAAACTAAAAAATGAAAATTTTTATAAAAAATATTATTTTAAAAATAAACCAAAAATTCATTTAGATTAAACATCAAATGATTATTTCGTTAAAAACATTACTGATTATGTAACAATCATAATGTAAGAATATTGTATCGAAACGTATTGATAAAAAATCCATCAAAAACACGATGATATATTTTGTTGAATTTTATAATAAAAATATAGAAAAATAAAATTTTAAATTTCTTTGAAACAACCAAATAATTCCAAGGGGAGATCTAAATGTTAATTTTTTGATAATTGGAAGACATCCTGGTAAGACGAAGGTGGCTAAAAATAAAAAAGTAAAAATATTCCAAAAAAAGAAGAATTGTCTCCAGAGGAAGGGAAAATTAAAGATTAAAATTATTAATAGTTTTTTTAATATGATAATAAGGATATTTATCCTTGTATAACACCATTTTCATTTCCTCCATGGTTATATGAATTTTGGAGTGTTGTATGGTTTGAAATATTGATATATTTTTTTAATAAGATAAGATTTAACATTCTATTTTCTTATGATTGGGATAAAATGACAATATATGACTCATTTTTCAATGTGATTGAGTCAAAAAAAATATAATATTTGGGGTAAATATGTTTAAATAAATAGTGATTTGTAATATTTTAAACTAAACATACATCAATTATGAATGATCTTGGATATTTTACATTACCTTTTAGGATAAGATAATGTGAGTTTGATAAAGTTATTTTTTACCTTTATGAAATCATAAATTTTATTACATTCATGTGTTTTTAAAAAATTATGTGTTTCAAGAGTTGAACCTAACATTGATGGACATAAAACATTCTATATATTAAGGCCTCATTAAACTCCTGAAATCTATATGATATATAATCACACATTTCTAATTATATTCATCATCTTTCAACTGTGAACAAAGAATATCAAGTCATAAGGTAACTAAATAAAGTAGAGAACTTTTATGAAGTATGATTTTAACATTAATGCATGTGTGATATTAAATTGATATATTCATGATTTTTTATATGCATGAATATACTTTTAATGAATTAATAAAATGATTCCATGTCTAGTGGATGAAATATTTTTTCATAAAAATTCATGAATACTATGCATGATTATGAGGAAACATTATAAAACAAGTATCATTGAGTCCTTCAAGTAATTGTTATGATTATTTCATGATATTAAGAATAAATAAATATCCTGGTCCTTTAGTTATTGAAATTTTAAGAGCCACATGATAATGAGTCTATATAAATGATATCCATTCATGGGAATTGAGGTGATCTCTGGGTGTAATCAAATAATGAAACTTGATTCCTTTTGGTGATATTAAATGTAAGACACACTATTTTCATATTGAGATTCCATGTGAAGAACATGTAATACCCCTAAAATCATTCTTTAATTAGGAATGAGTTACATGAATAATATCCAAATTCATTATAAGTAATTTAATTTGGGAAATATGTTACTTTAATAATTAGGAATATATTTTTAATATGAAGGAAATTAATTTTTGTATTATTAAAGCATTTAAATGAGGATTTAAAGGATAATATAAAATCATATATTAATGAGATTTTAACTATGAATTTTTTTTTTGTTAATAAATTGTTTTTATAGGTGATTAAGAATTGGAGTGTGGAATTATAATATTATTTTTAGAGAACATGATACATAAAAGTATTGAAGTGAAAAATTGATCAAAATCCAAGAGTTCAAGAGTATCTGAAGATTGAGGTAAATCCATATTGAACCAAGTCTAGAAGTAGTCTCAAGACGTTCATTGATGATGTTCTTGAGTATGTACATAAACAAGTTTGATCCAGAATACTTTTGGATGAATATAAAGAGACCATCCAATAGTGTATCATTGATATGAATAAGAATATTTTGACTGGGGTATAACTATTTTCTAATGAGGGTCATGTACAATAATATAGTTTGGGGATATAACCAACCTAGGAAGAAGAGTTGGACCATTGTGGGGGTATAATAAAAATAAACTACAGGATCATGTACTTTGGTGTATAATTACTTACTTCTTAAACCACAATAATTTTGTATAAGACTATTGTAGAGAATCTATGTTGGGGGTATATCAATTATGGAATAGAGTAGGAATTTAATCCAAACCTTCTCAATATTGTGTTTTATACTCTCTCATTTATTATTTTATAAGAAGGTGATGTTATGGAAAATAATTGAGTGGATCCAAAACATTTAAAATTTAAAGAGGTTGAAATTTAAAAGGAGATATCATTCCTGAAACTAGGGTACCACTAATTATACCCCCTCCTTAGTGAAATCTAATCTATTATTGGGATCTAAAATTTGTGTTAGAGGAATGTTCACCTCTTAAATTGAATGAATTATTTGTAATATGGAATGAAATAAGTACTTCAACGAGTTCATTACCCTTATTTCAATAATATACAAAATGTGTAAAATGAAAATGGAAGGGAACTACTTTCCTAGGAAAAATCTGATCAATGGAAATAAAATAAATCTCATTAACTTTCTTGAGAAAAATAATATGATGATGTCATGTAAGAAGTTTTTGTATCTAATAGGAATAATAGCTGAACCTAATCTTATTTTTGATTTTCACCCTTCTCTAGAGAAATGATGTTAAATTTCATACTCGTTCCTGGAGTAAATTTTTTTATTGATTATGATGATGTAGAAGAAAAAAAATGTTTTTATTTTATGGATTTATCAGGAAATGATTAAGAATATTAATTATGTATAATTAATTAAATTTATTATTTAATAATGAAATATTAGGCAATGGAAAATAAAATATTGAGAATAGAATAAGTTTCCTTGAATCTCAACCCAAATATAATGGGAACCATTATGAAGGAGATAATGGATATGACAGAAGATATTTTCCAACGGATAAAAAATAGTTATATATAATGATATGAAGGCTAGTATAATATATCTTAAACCCCTACTTAGAGAAAGGAGACAATCAAGTATAGATATTGCTTCAAATATTAATCAAATTTTTCTAAGTTAAAAGTGAAAGACATGGAAATCATATACCTTGATGGTAAGATAACCACCTCTAAAGGGAAAATAAATATCCATCTAAAAGATATCTTAAATGATAATAAAAAAATAATTTATTTACATAAAAAAAAGTTTTTCCTATGAAAAATGTGGAATTATGTTCCCAAAAATGATGAAATCACTAAATAGTTTTTATTACTAATGATTTTGGCACATAATGAGTAGATTTTTTAAATCCATCAATCGTAGAGATTTCAAAATAACTCTAGTAATTCTAATATGTTTGTTTATGTGAGTCCTAATGAGGAATGATTTTTATTGTAAATGTTTTATTTGATCATTAATCATTCATATGGAAAGGAATTGTAGTTGCAGTAATATAGGGAAGGGTAAAGAATCCATGAAGAGACAATCTACTCCTTTGATATGATGGGGAATAATTAATCCAAGAAAAATAACTACTATGTTAGAAAATGTGTTAAATTTCTTAGAGAATAAAATCAAACCCCATGAAAGGGTCTATTAATAAATAATGTTCAATCACTCACAACCACTCATTGGGATAAGACAAATTTGAAATAAAAAAAGTGGTTACTCCAATAGTGAAAGACGTTGAAAAGGGTGTTCCATGATAATGGTAAATTCATTGCAATAAAATATGTGAACATCCAATAAATCATTCCAATAATAAGTAATGAACATCCCATAAGGATCTTGGAAAAAATAAAAAACCATGGAAGACAGAAAAATCCCACCATTAATATTTCCTCAAAAGAAACAATAGGTTCCCCATTATTCCCTATTATTTTATGTGTAATGACCTAACATGAAAGGAATTTAAGGATAATTTTTTCCTTCATGGAATTATTCAATTTCAATTATTAATTATGAGTGCATAATTTGAGGGTGAGGTTATATAAAAATGAGGTATGTAAATGAAACTCGCATCCCACATTTAAACAATTTTTTTATTAAGGGGAGTGTTTGGATGATGATAAGTTGAAACAAAGGTGTGTTTATCCTTGTGAACATAAACATTATAATGTCTTTTTTAATTTTTATGTAGTATTTTTCATTTCTATAATAAATTACATGATTTTATTATTATCTTTAGAATTGAGAAATTTCTGATCCTGATTTCACATACCCTATTGTTTGTAGAGAACATAGAAAAAATGGTTTTATCTCTATTTATTTTCACTTTAGGTTAACCAAAAAAGTCATAGAGTTGTTTGATTAATGGATGTTTACTATGAAATTCATGTGATACCATCCTTATCTTATAACTAATTGTTAATTTTTCTTCTAAGGGAGAGAAACATTTTTTTCATAAGAAAAATGCGATGAGAAGACCCCATTTATCCTTTGCATTTGATTTTTAATAAGGCGAATAATAATTGGTGTAAATATATTGTATTTTACTTTTTGAAGATATATTGACAAAATAATAGAAATTTAAATACTATTATGACCAAATTTTTTATTTTTTTAACGTTAT
Organism: Viscum album; assembly: GCA_963277665.1. Taxonomy (NCBI): domain Eukaryota; kingdom Viridiplantae; phylum Streptophyta; class Magnoliopsida; order Santalales; family Viscaceae; genus Viscum; species Viscum album. The sequence goes on from OY728131.1 coordinate 1,201,328,152, forward strand.
TTCAATATTTGTTTAATGTGTCGATGGTGAAGTGGTGAGGCCTAGAAAAATATTATTGATTAACTTGATCACATTGGATGTGAGGCTCAATAAATTTACCATATATATTGTGATGACTGATTGAGCTACTGTTTAATGAATTTGACATGATAAAATTAAATTTTAATTATTTCACATTTTGTCAAAAACAATTAGTAGACCTTGCGGATATTTATTTTCATGAGGTTTTGAAGACTTCCATGAAATAAGAAAATATTTTTACAATTAATTAAATGAATCCTAGAAAAATAAATCATATTTATATTTTGAATGTAGTTGAATTTATTTAATAATATTAAATGGAATTTGATATGAAATTAGGCTACAAATGTTTTTGACTTTGTTGAAAAATATTGCCAGCCAGCTGGTTATCCATATGATAAGTGCACCACTACTAAGGTGGGAAAGTGGGTTGAACTCATCCAGAAAGCATAGTGGTAGAGAGGTGTTTGTGAATGAATTAGAGCCTATAAATTTTTTTTAAGATAGATGTGGAGGCACCATGTGTGGTGGCATAGTGGAGGAGGTTCTTGAATGGGTCCTTAGTAATTGGTGATCAGGAGGGAACCTTAGTATTCAAATCTGGAGATCAGATGGAATGGTGAGTAATAAAATTGAGTTACAAAATATGGTAAAGATCGATTTAGGATATGAGATATATCGTAAAATTTTATCCCATGTTAGATGATATGTAAATAACACTGACCACCTAATCGCATGGATCAGAGGCTTCAAATCAAAGTTAAAATCTTATTTTTTTCTATAGCATCATTCAAGGGTTCTACTCACATACATATTCAAATATTATTAAAATTGTAACGATCGAACTAGGGAATGATCAACATAAATGAGGGCCTCCTTGAACTCATAATATATAGATGATATCCAAGAACAAATTTCCAATGATATTCATGCTATATAATGCATCAATTTATAATCTCAACTGTGTGTTCTTCAAATGAAGAAGGTCATTCAGATGAAGTTAGAATTAGATATTTATAAAAATTTAATATCTAAATGATTTATTCATGAAGATTCACTTTCATGAATTTACCTTGAACACATTAAAATAAGGACTCCATGTATAATAAGTCATATCTAGTGGATACAATATTCGTGCATGAGAACTCAAGCATATTGTGTATGATTATGATGTCATATGGAGAAACAAGTATGAAAGATTATTTTTGGTATTTTTGATGTGCCATTCACTACTTGAAGAATAAATTAATACCCTGATACTTTAGGTATTCATATTTATATATACATGTTATAATGAGTCTATATAAATGAATTATGTGCATGGATATTGGGTTGAGCTGTGGGTGTGATGAAATAAGTTAACCTGATTCCTTTGGGTGATATTAAATTTTGGCAAAAAATTTTACATAATGAGACATTGTATGTATAATAAGTAATGCCCACATAATTTCTTAGTTATTTAGATTTATTTTCCTGAAAAATATCCAAAGACATTATGGGGAATTTTATATGGGAAATATAATACTGAGGAATCTTGTATTTGTATTTTAGATGAATGAAATTAATATTTTATTTCTTAACACATTTAATTAAGGATTTAAATGAGAAATTTAAATCATAAATTAATGATGTTTTACCCATGATTTTTTTCTAGACAAATTGTGAATGCGGGCGTTGAATAATTGGGTGGTAATTATAATATTTTTTTATAGAACCTGATACCCAAACATATTGAATATAAAAGTAGAGATAAATCCATAAGTTATTAATTATTTAAAGATTGAGGGGAATCCATATTTCCCCAAAACTGTAAGAAATCCAAATACCATAATTATTGAAGGTCGTGATGAAGTACAAAAAAATTATCCAATATGGTTATGATGGAATATGGAGAGATCGTCCTATAGTGGATCATCAAGAAGGGTAAGGAGAATGTGATAAAGGGGTATAACTAATTACTGTGGAGGCTTGAGGATAAGAAGATGGTTGGAGGTATAACAAAAGGAGGTAGAAGAGTTAAATCCCTAGCGGTTATAACCAAGATCAACTAGAGGATCAAATACTGGGGTGCATTACCAGTTGATACATGAACACCCTTAATTAATGATAAAATTATACAAGAAAATATTAATGGGTGGTATATCAATCATGGAAAGAATTATTCATTTCTGCTAAACCTTGTAAATATTTTTTCTACACTCTTTTATATATTACTTCACAAAAAGGTAATTGTGTGAGAAATTATTTAGGGGATTGAGAAGTTTAATCCACAAAAAAACTCAGTGCACAGTAGAAGCATAATAAGTAGGAAATTTAAAATGTTGGGTCTGGATTCATATTAAAAACAATCAATCCAAAAAAACGATTTCATACATTTCTTAAAGTATTTAATGTAATTAAATTTAATGATGAAAAATATAAGTGAACAAAAGCATAAACACTACCTTTTTCATTCAATGTTTTCAGTTTGATCCTCCCATTTAAAACGTGTCATGTCTTAAATACCTCAATCAAGGAATCCTATAGATCATCAAAAAAATGCACCATATCACTGGGAATTTTATCTATATTTCATGGTCTATAGCAACATAAATCAAAGAGATTTTTTAAAACCCTTCGATCATGTGATGAATAGGGATCGATTGAGAAATCAGTGTTGATACGACATTGTTCCCCCTTCATAATATTTCTTTATAAACATAACAGATGGTAAGAGGATAGATTTTATCACAAAATTTTTCAAAATGGTGTATCTAACTATTCAAGTGGATAATAATTTTCTTTGATGCCTTGTTTATAATTCCAAAATATTAATTTGTTCACTACAAACTAATATCTATCATTTTCAACCTTTTCATACATGTATGAATTAATAACCATATCATAAAAATCCCAAATATTTTATCACTCACTTGTAACACTATAAAAGATTATGTGATAAAATACAATCTATTATCTCAACACATAATCTTCCAATATAATTTAACAAACCCAGTACATCATATACACTTTCAAAAATATATATATTATCATATGAAAATTTATGAAAAAAAACTTTTGAATACCTTGAAAAATAAATATAATAATGTTTATTGTTAACATGAAGAATATAATTGAAATCATTTTACTTAAGATTGATCAAACATAAATGTTCATTGGTCCCATTTTTTAGGACCACATTGTCCTAAACTCTGGTAATATATAATAAGTGGATCTTGAGGATACACGTAGTGTGTGACCCTCTATATACTTATCTCTAAAACAGTGAGTATAAACACATACCAAAAAAGGATTATAGAAACCCATCATGGTCCCTAAAGAGATATTTAATTTCATAGCTACAACTACCTCCTATGAACATGTTCAATGCAATATAATCTCCTTGTCTCATGATATCTCATAATGTAGGATACATACTTGGGTCATCATAGTTTTTTTGCATTATATATTTCATAACCTTACGAGATGGACTTACCTTCTTGTACCATGGGCATGGGTTTAATGAAAGTTCTATCATCCATCATATCATGGCCCTGTGAGATATCTTTTTTTAACTCTGATGTTACAAAATTTTCTCTCGATAATTCAACTATTTCCATACCACCATTGACACACCCAACAGAAGCTACATAACCATGAATTTATTATCAAAAATGTTCATTTTATTAGAGTATGTGATAAAATGATAGACATTGATAACGATATCAATTCTAAATACCAATACACATGTCCGTAGTTAGGAACAACCAATGGCTCCTAATACATGTGGAGACCCTATTGGAAGGATTTTTCTTCATGGCCTCATTTTATTAACATCAAATAGTGATAAAATCATGAGAATAAGTCTCAATTCTTATAATACCATAGAACTTGATAGTCAAGAATCATCAGTTACCAATTAAATATGATATATCTAGACCTTAGGTTATATTTTTAAGATTACTATCATAGTATCCTGAGGTTTTTATTAAAGATAGATACTTCTATAAAATTTTGATATTATATGAAATGTAATGAAATTACCATGTAATGAGTGGATAAATATTCTTCAACACTATTATGGTAAGAATAAACCCATGTATTTTTTTAAACTATATACTTGTAATGGTAATCAAAGTGTTTAATAGAGTTGGTTCTAGGGAAACCACTCACTAAACTCCAACATTCACTTGATCTAACTGGTATTAATTTTCAATCTACTATCTCTCACATGACAATCATGATTCTGCTAATTTATGAATTTATTCTTGGGGTTTGTCCTGATTATGATGTGTTGCTATACTTTTATCAGTAACATTAAATGTACAAGTAAAACATTTATATAGATGATATCCCCAAGTAAATATCCTATTACAGTTTATAAACATGAAATATTAGCATGTAATAGTGAAATAATTATCATAAAGATAACAATTAACTTATTATGTGTGATTCTAAGAACTATAATAAATCATTGTGTAATTTATAGAACCTATCTCTCTTCCTCAGAAGCCTCAATGAACTAAAATTTTGTACATATGACTACCACTTGATTGAATAATCTTTTATTGATCATTAACTTATAATAATAATGATATTATATCATATTTACCTTAAATGAATACTATTTTATATCCCTTATAGCTAGTATCATTTCCTCTCCATATACTAGGTATATATTTTCTTTCATGTTCAAGTGAAATCTAATAGTTATGACTTCTTACATTACATTTATCTTATTTATGACTAATATTTTTCTACTACAATTTATATTTTGTAAATATAATACCTTATTCATATCATAAAAACAGGATCCGTCCATCTCAAAAGTGTATACAATTCTACTTAGCATATTTATCACCTATTATATCCTATAAATGTCTTCATAGAGAGATTTATTCAATGTGACATAGCTAATAATCCTCTCTCAAAATGATACAACATTTATTGGTCAATACATTCTCAGTATATTTCTATTTAATTGATATAATAAACTATTATAACTACCTTATTAGATATCGTTCCCATGAACTATGGTTCCGATTTAAAGTCAATCTTTGTTGTTTTTCTATCATCATTGTATTAAATAACTGTAATAGCAATAGATATTTTGTATATTTTTTCAAGTATATTTTATTTGGAAAAAATGGTGCTCCCACAAACCTATGGTAGAAACATGTAAAATATTCATTCCAAATGAATATACTATGACTTAGTTTTTTAATTTAATCATAAACTGGAATTCTGAAAATTTCACCCTTATTATCATTCAATGATGTCACCATCCCTTTATAGTAGTGTCATATACATATTTTCTTTTATAGGTGGTCTTGACATCCAATACTAAATTAAATGATCAAAGCATGTAGTTATGACAATAAAAACTCGAATGGATTAGGGATTAATGACATGGTATTTCTTACTCAGCCTTATTGGAACCATTGTTGTACTATCCATGTATAGTCTCACTTGAATACCCAAAATAGTATTCAAAATAATAATCCCCATCTACTTTTATTCATGGACTCCATTATTGAATTTAAATTGATCTTTAAAATTTAGTTAATTTCCATATATTTCTTACAAGTATGAATTGTTATTCTTATTGAATAATGTATCACAAACAATGGTTAATATAAAAAATCACCACGGTTTTCCTTTATACAAAGTATTTTTCCTCAATAATTCCATTTCCACAAGGTTTTTTGAAACATTTTACTATATAAAAGTTTCTTCGTATCTAGAAATTACTAAACCCTAGTCAATATTGCTCCCACTATCTCATATAGAGATGTGCACCCCTATTGGTTTATATTTTCAACCAAATTCCATTTCAATATTTGCATAAGGTTTTAATGGAATATTTTTTCTTTTAATTATATAATACTACATGGGATTTTTTTAAGATGTTTCTAGGGGAAACTTTTCCAATTTAATTAAAAAATCATTTGAGGGATGCTTTAAACAGGCTTTCAAGGAAACCTTTATACATTTATTTAAAAATGCATCCAAGGTAAGATTATATTTCAAATAGAATACCCCAACTAGATTTTTATATATCTATCTATCAAAAATATACTCACATCATGAAGAACTTAAAAAACAATCACAATGAAAACTATTATAGTGAAGCAAGAGAGAAAACTATAATTTACATTACATTTTTTACGCTAAACCTATCGATCATCGATCCACCATATATTGGTTATACAGTACCAAATAGATGCTCTATTATTTTCATTGGGACCATATCAAGTCCATTATTAAAAATAATATAAAATTTAATTTAAACATTGAACAACCAATGACACATAAAACATGTGGTGTTCTTATTGGACGGTATGTCCTCAGGATCTCCTCTACTCGAGATTTCCAGGTTTCAAAATCATTAGAAGAATTCTCAATTTTTATGATCCCCAAGAACCTAATAATAATACATCATCTGTGTCCCATCATTATTATATATCTAAAAAAAATTAAATATTATTAATATTACTATCATAGTATCTTGTGATTCCTGTTTTATTTTAGAGATGCTATAACATTTTGATATGACATGTAATCTAAGGATATTACCATGTAAATAGTAGATGTAAGATTATCAAAACTATTATGGTAAGAATAAACACACACACACAAACATATTTATATATAACTATATTAATGTATTTTTAATAATACTATTTGAAGGATTTGGTTCAAGGTAACCCACTGACAAAAAATAGTTCAATAAGTAGATATTTAAAATGAGATAAAATTCATAAAATGTTACCCTTGATTCACCCCCCCCCCCCAACAACCTCAGGGGAACCTAACCAGTCCATGGTCTCTGCAATATCTTTCAACACACTTTAGTCACGTTATTATCAACATCAATATGAATTACATCATATAAATTACCTTGTAAATACCCATCCAATATTCCATTAGATGAACTCAAAAACACTTTAATAATATCTCTCTAGGTCAAAATTATTCCTAATTAAGTCATTCCAAGAATGTAACCCCATGAGACATTATAGAATTGTTAAAAATGAATTATAGTGTACATAAATTTAATCAAATAGAATCATATATTAACGAAACTGTGTATCTCAATAATTAAATGAATCTGGCATGATCTCTAACAAAAATACATATATTTATGCATAGGTCCACTAGATACATTATAAAAGAGAAATAATTTTTATAAGATTCCTATATTTAATAAATTAAGTGTATATATTACATAGATTATTCCAATACAATATAGTTATATTACAAATTCTAGGATCTCCAATTATATACTAACTCGATCAATGAATAGATCATATGTTATTCACATTTACAGATTATCACAACAAATTCCCCATACTAATATAGATAATCTCAAAAAAAAATTGTATAGTTAAGGTTGCACACTTTACTAGTTTACCTCAATTGAGGAGCCATATTTCATAATCATCATATGAGATGAGAAATATTATATTGGTTTTGATCCAGCTGTTTAAATTATCAACAACATACCCAGGCACCCCCAGATAAGGTAAGAATCTATTTTCTCATAAGGATTTTATAATATTATAAAATGTTCTTCTTCTAGATGTCTCACCAACCACAAGAAATTGGGACGCTATATATGATCAGTGAACCACTAACATAACATAAAAATATTTTATGACAATTAATTTGGTATACTTCATGGATAATTAAGCATATAAAACCCATTTTGTGCCTTATGAGAATATTTTTTATCCCAATACAAGAATTGAACACAAAATAACATTAATGTTTTTTCATAACCTATAAAACATCATGATTAGAATAGTTTACGGATAATTCAAATGTCTACTTTTAGTGTTCAATTATCATTTCACTTCATGATATATATATATATATATTAAAATATATATATGCATTCAATATTAAAGAATGATAATAGGGATACTGAATTTTTTTTAACATGAGAAATTTTATATTCACAAACTAATTTAAGTATAATTAACAAAAACATGAATAAATTATTGTTTAACATATCATATATAATAGAGTTACATATTAGACTTATGTTTGCTACATTTTTTGGGGTTCTGTTAAACTTATTACAACTCTATGTAATTACCATAATGCATCCACCCTACCACCTGATAACAAGTTTCCCACTAATCTCTATAATGAGTAATATTTATGAATAAAGAAGGTTATAATTTTAGTGATACTTAGGAATATTATTACTAATTTTTATGTCATTAAACATATTCAAACTCATAAACTACACAACAACAAGTGTTTTGATATTAATTATTATTATTGTCCACATAGAACTCTTTCTAAGTATGTAATATTCATTCTTAGAAAAAACTCCCTTGATCTATTTTGATAACTCTTTAACAACACATATTAATATTCTTTAATATAATTTTGCCTTGACATTGTATTTGGACTCACATAATTATTTACTTGTTATCTTTAAACATATAAATAAATAAAATTATCATATTGTAACCTTAAACTACATTCTCATCATAATTTCATGCTAAGATATAAAAAATAATTTACAGCCAGTAAATAAATATTATTTACATTTAATAGGAATATATAACATATAAACAATTATAACAGTATCATATATATGGTATTCTATGCGTTTGGAAGTTTTTTAAAAATTTGGTTTTATTTAAAATATTCTACTAATGGTGGTGAAATCTATAATATCCATATTTTAAAAAATAAATAGATAAAAATATTTTGTCCATAATAAAATAAATTTATCTTTTTTGATATTATATATATATATAACCTAATGAGTGAAAAAACATGTGTATAGAATCATTTATCTAATATTTTTCACAATACTATTTTGATAACAATCATGTCCTCTAATAAAATAAGTGAAATGAAATAAAAATACAAATAATTAACATAGATAAATTTCAATATTATATATTCCTTTACATTAAAATAATTTATTTAGAAACTAATTTCTTAACATTTGTAAATTATACATTCTATATAACATTCCCTTCAGAACCATTAAAATATGACTATTATAACTCTGATACATGACATAGACAATCCCTAGAGTTTTTCAAACTACTTCAAGTATTTTGAATAATTCTATATTATTGAATCATTTTCATCCCACTTCATATTATCTCTAGGATTAAATGACCTTTAATAGTTAAAAGAATAAGCATTATTGGACTCTCCAACAAAATATTCATCTCATAGTTTGAACATTTACCCACTTTCACTATCTACAAAACACAAAAACCATGATATAATTTTCCTAGTTAATCTATCCCCAACACTTTGAGAATTTATGGTAAATATTTTTTAAATACATTCACACTATCATGAAATTTCAATCGATGATAATATAATTAATTAAATATGCTTCACCAACCCCGAATGATAACTTCTATCTCACTTAGTCAATCCATACGCAATCATATTGATTATATGATTAGAGACTAAAGTTTCTTAAATCATTTTGTACCTAATTCATTTGAATCCTTAACTGAATCATTATATGGTTTTCATAATCAAATAGATTAACATGATGATCAATATCAAAATTTTATTACTCGGGAAGGTGTTTTCATTAACACATAGAATTTTCACTTAGTTTAGGATTTTACTAAGCTACCTAACCAAGGAATATCGTATATTGTGCTTCTAATTTTAAAGTATTATTCTCAAAGATTTATAGGATTATGATTTGATTATCTAAAAAATAATCTTTAACAAGATGGGTAGAATGTCATAAAACCATTTTATGATGACTTTTATTAAATTTCTTCTAATTAAACCGATTAACACTTTTTTACTTCATTATATACATTAGTGGTACAAGTTCCATATTTTACTAAGAAATTATTCTGGTTTGGAATTATTTTCACCAAATTCTTATTTAGGTATAGCTTAATTAAAATCATATCATATACAAATATTAGATAATTAACTGGTTGACTCTTTAACCAATCTACAATATTTATAAAACCATCTCTATTCCTCTAGTAACATAATTCTATTAGGGTCTCCGAGCTAGTGTATCCCAAAGTAAATTCCAAAAATAGTAACCTAATTCTAAAAAACTATCATATTACCTTCTTTTCTTACATAATATAATATAGGGGAAACTAGATTTGGAGTGAATATCATCTTTATATGATAATGGTCTTGAAAATTGTTTCTTTGGATGGAATCTGACACTTTATATTTTAAATGGGTTTATTCGAACCATATTATCTTATGTTATTCTCTTTACATGTATGAATAATTATAATGATTTAGTTCAGAATTATATTTCTACCACCAAACCAATATTTTCAATCCATATTGTTGTGTAGCTCCTTAAATAACCTACAAATTGTGGGATTAACCCAAATTAAAATACAACCATGTCCACACATATCTAAATAAATCCTATGTATAATTTACATGGAATCATTGTGTATAATGTATTGGAATTATATGATATCAAAAAACTCCAAATGAGTTACCATAGATCCATAGATATTCGACCATCACTTTTCAAGACAAGGCATAAGCCTATATACTATTGTGGAGTCTTACATAAAGTATGCTTATCTATTGAAACTTTACTCAAGATGGATGTAAATTCTATCATAACTGAAACTCTTAATATGTATAAATCACGTAAAACTTTCCAATTAAAGTCCATAACTCAATACAATCTAAATTAATAGTAAAATAAAACTGAATGCATTATCAAACCTGGAATATAACTCCTTTGATGCATATTTAATAATCTTTAGATGTTGTTTAGACAACATTAAACTAAATCATACCCATAATGATTCATAATAAAACAAAAATATTTTTTAATAATAATCAAGTGAATAGTTAAATAAATAAACAACCTCATAAATTTAAACAGGATATAAACATTTATAAATAATTCATAAATATATATAAAAATAAACACATTAGAATTTAACTATCTTAATTTAAATTCAATGTTTTTTAAATAAAAATTATTTATATTACTTTTATAATATAAACTATTTCAAATTTTTCATTATAGGAAACATACATTAAATATATGATAATATATGACATATAAAAATTTTATATTTAAATTCTATTATGTGAATATTTTTACATAATCCAAGTATCATATATTTAATATTATTTAAACGTTGATCCAATTAATCATAAAAACTACTTTTGATGTTTTTTAAACAATTTCTAAAATAAAATCTTCATTTCAAAAATTCAAATTAATAATTATGAACAAATCATAATTTAAATTTAAACACTTTTATATTTTAGCTATATTTTAAAATGTATATAAACTTTCTAAATTTAATTTTTATTTCTATATAAAACATTAGTACTTAAATTATAATTCTTTCCATATAGTATAAATAAACTTATTTTTCAATTTGAAATATTAATACTATGTTATATTTAATAAAATGTTTCCAAAAATATTAAGTTATTAATTATATAAATTTTATAATTAGGTAATTTATAAAAAAATTATAAATAAATAAATATCTCATATTATACATTTCAATAATTTATTAATTTTCTAAAAATTATAAAAGTAACTTCATAATTGAAATTTCAAGAAAAATAAATTTTCATCACACATCACTTTAATAGAATATTATATTCTATATTGGAATACATATTAACCTTATGTAATAATAAAAACTAGGGTAGGATTCCCTACATAGGATTAATATAGTATTGTAATAAATATTAGTAATTTTTCACAACATGTAACATCCAGATCTAACTGTCCACTAAAATGGTAGGCAGACTAGTGGTCTATAAGGCCTCAAGATTACCTCCCTATATGCCAAATGTTGTCAAATAGAAGGGAGGGTCAAAGGAGGTGATAGTGGGGAGACTATACCCTCCTGATCAGAGTGTCACTATAGTAACATAGAAAATGAACAACATAAAATAGAGGAAGAAGTAATAAACAAATGATAGTGTGTTAGAAGAATAGTAATAAAATAAATATAGAATATATCCAATGCCAATATGCCACATATTCATGGATGTCCAGATGATGATACATAACTAAAACAGTAGACATACAGTAGGAAATAGTACAATACAAGAAAAGGATAAATAAACAAAAAGAAATCTCTAAAGGTGAACTCCATGAGAATCATGAGCTCTAACTCAGACATGTGCTCTTAACTCCCAGGTACAAGAAGACATCAATAAGAAATAATCCATGGTCATGTGAATATAAGTTCCACTCAGGTACCCCAGCACAATGGTGGCCCAAGAAGGGTGTGATATATAAATACTAATAGGTTACCACTCATGGTTTCTACAACTAAATCTAGTCCATGAATATAAAGTAAAGTCGTGTGCATGTATAAGTAGAAAAATAATATGTAGTGCTAAAAATAAATAAACTCTAATCTGCTCTGGTTCAAATAGGACACCTGATTGACTCTAGCTACTTCGACACACAGTCAGGATGATAGTCGGATCAGTAACCATATGTATATAGTAATAATATATACATATTACAGTTCTTTATTTCATCCACCTATATGAACTATGTATGTGAATACGTATGTGGCCATATACCTAGAATACTAGGTGATGGTTGGACTGGACATAACCCAGTTATCCATAACCAGTCTAAATGAGACTATAATCACATGAAATATGGTATATTCCATATATAAAAATATATTGTGATACTCTATACATTACACTTGAGATATTGAGTGATTTATCATGTCAGTGCTCTAAATAGGGAGCATGGTCCCTTAGTGCACATCCTCATAGTTTCACTACTGTGAGATATCGTAAATCAACAATAGATGTTAGGGAGCTTGATTTTCCTCCATTCTCAACAGATCCCTTACCATAATCTTCTTCCTATTTATAAGGTGTAATCATATATTAATGATAATATAATCCAGGAGCATATAACTCTCATACTTTACCATTGATAAACCCATTAAATAATCTGGGAATAACATTTCAATGATAGCATATAAAAATAATGAATTCAATGGAATTTCCTTACCACCCTTTAAAATTCATATCCTTTAAAATATTCAATTCATCCAAGGAAGGAAACCATTATAAAAATTCCATTATATTTTATAAAAACTAACCATTTAATAAAAAATTCCACCATTAATAAGATATTCAATTAAAACATGTTGTTGTGTCTACCAGACAAAGGCTTTTCATTTTACAAGGAAAATAGGGAACCTAGTTGGTTCCTTCAATAGTTGCGTAATTGAATACGTGGAAAATGTCATTTATAAAGATATCCAACACATAACAGGTTCTTGGTAATATAACATTTATTAAAGTAAAACATCATTCAATAATACAATTAGAGGTCATGTTATACACATGCCATATCTTAGTAATAACATCTTGGAAAATAGAAACATCAATTCTATAATTTGAGCATGATTGAAATAACTAAATATATATTTATTTTATAATATTTCACCCCTAATTCAAGGGGTTTTATTATAAAAACATGACATTTTATCAAAAATTAATTTTATTTTAAATATACATCACATACAAAAACAATAATTCCATTGACATTTAAAGGAATTTTAAAAAATCTACCCTCCATGGAAATTTAATTTACAAAGGTCCATCATGAATTTTTATAGGTCTCATTTATTCAATTGAAACATGATATAATTTTCAATCCCATTGTTAATCCATGTCGATCATTTAGAATGATTTTCAACAATTTTAAAAAATATATATTATAAAATATTAGTTTTACCTGTAACACCCATGGGGTGTCCATAAATGATGTATGCATCCACTAAATTACCAAACAGAAATACAAAGATTTATATTTTAGAGTAATGATCAATTTGTTATGAAGAACTCAATTTAAAGGCAACGTCCCACAATAGTCGGCATGCAGCACAAGGTCAAAATTCATAAAAAGATAGAAAATTAGGGGAAAATCCCCACAGAACCTACCTTGTGCATAAGATGTTAAACTAATCCAATATCAAGGTCTGATTTAACATAATTTGGAATAAATCTAAGACACAAAAATCCACCATAAAAATTGACAAAATGAGAATTCACCTCAATAACTTTTTCGAGACAAGATTAAATGATGAACTACTGAAAAGGAATCGTGATCTTACAAATATAGATCAATAAAGAGTAAATATTCTCAAATAAGATGACAGATGGAGGAGAAAAATTGAATCCTAGATTAGGAGTTGTAGGAGGAACCCAAGGCTCAAAGATATCCACACATGGCTTCTAGGATGAGAAAAAAGTAGAAAAGAAACATCAAGATCATGAAGGGTAGTTAGATAATTACACCCCCAAAACTTGGTCACATGGTTTGACTACATGATTTGGAAAAATCGTGTTCCAACCCTAATAAACCCAACTCACACATCTGTGCCTCATGATTTTCCTAATCATCCACCAACTGTGTGATGAATATTTATTTGTTATTACCTAAGTGGTACTAGCTGTACAGTCTATGAACACGGTTATGGTAAACTATGTGCATCTGGTGTGGGAAAAATTTCCTCCTCTGATACAAGCGGAATGCTTTTCTACTTAGGGCCACACAGTTTCAGAAAAATCATGTGCCTTTTCCAAATGCCCATCCTTGTGATTTTTAGGGCTTAGTGCTCCTGAAACTCAACAAGACACTTGGGAAACCCATAAATCCTTCACCCAAGTCTAAAAACAATACATATAATTGTTACAAATACAAGATATGAATCATTAATCATAGTTTAAATAATGGACCATCCAGTAAATTAAAAAATTCAGATTCCCCTATAATTTTATCATGGCTAAAAAACCTGGGTCGTTACAAAACTAGACAATAGTATGGCTCGCATATAATTAGACCTATCAATTGCATAGTATTATCTCATATAGAACATGGTTTTGTGAGATAATTTTAGTGATTTTGTGAGTTTCATATTATGTCATAGTGCATACATTAGAAGCAAATATTATGATATAATTATTCTTTGATATTAAAGTAATCATGGTATTAGAATAATTTCAAACCCTAAATCATATTAGATAAAAAATATTGCACATTAGATGAGTCAATCACCCACATTAGAATAAAATAATTATGGCAATGCATTACCCTTGTATTGTTCAAACAATTTATATGAATTAAATAATATTTATTCTATTCCTATATTAAGTTGTGACACACCCCCCATAACTTTCAATCATTTTTAACGACCCACACAAAATTGTATATGATAATTAAGTGCTATGTTTTCAATATGAAGTAATATACATACTTCTAATTTATTTAAAATGATTATTTAAATTATCGATTTGAATAGAAATACTTAGATACAATTTATGGACTTTTAGTGTAGATTAATTATTAATCTAAACAGATAAAACAAAATAAGAAAACCAAAACCAAAGAAAGGAATGAAAGGAACCTGAAATCATACTGTGTAAAATGAATAACTCTTGTGTAAACATTTCACTGATAATACAGCATTTGTTATCTTCCACCAACATTTTTGATTAAGATCCCTTATGAGTATCAATTAGACTCCCCTCTCCATGGTGTATCAATAGGTTGAGCTAAATTTCTCAAGGCTCAAGCAACACTCCTCCTCTATCAAAGACATATTATTTCCTTTCTAGGTATATAAGATAGAGTAAAAGTGTTATGAGATTATGAGAGTTTTAGTTGAGGCATGGGAAATCTTGAATTATTCCATAATATGGTAGTAGGAACTTCTATATCCAATAGAGATAGTCTAGATCCATCCATTCAATAACTCTACTGTTATGAAACTTATATGTTATGTATGTGGTTAAAAACCATTTGTAACCTCATGGATGAACCATCGCCCATGTATTGTTTATTAATAAAAAACAATAATAATGATATTTTATTAGTTAAAGTGTTCTTAATGTTATCAGATAAAATCTACTTATCCATGCATGTTCTCATCATATCAACATAGTTTTTTTTCTTATATAGATAATCATATGCTTATATCATACCAAATGATCTAGAAAAATATAATTTTTTTAGTTTAATCATTTAATGTGTATATTCTTTTCAAAATAGAAGTAATATATTGATTTTTAATGAATAGGAAATATCTCTTCTAGTAAATCATTAGAAAGAAGTAAATACAATCCATTACAATTTCTTGAGGGTGAAGTAGAAAAAACCATGTGATTAAGTGGAATGATAATTTCGTGATAAAAGAAACACGATGATCAAATAAGTTCCTATTATATAGAAAATTAAAAAGTTTTAATAATGAAATGAATAAAACCATTAAAATTATATAATGAAACATAATTTTTAATGATAGTGAATTTTTAAATACCACCAAATAGGAGAAAAATTGTAAATAAGTTGAAGAATTATTAGTGTTAAAGGAAGAAGAAGAAGATACAGATGAGATTTTTTATATTTTGAATTTGTTTCATTATTTTTTTACATTATAATAATTTTATAATTAAAAATATGAAGCTTAGGTATAACAATCCCCAATGATTAATATTTAGAAGAATAAGAAGAAGAAGAAGAAGAAGAAGAAGAAATAATGAGCAGAGGAAAATGGAATTGGAAAAGGAAGGAGTCACCAGAGACTTTAACATATCATTGCTAAACTTATGTGAGGTGAAAAATTTTGGCTAATATCCCTAAAGAAAATCTTTTTAGGGTGAAACCTATTATTAAATTTCATATTTATTTATTTTTATATTATGATAATAAAAATATCTAGTTTCACCAAATAATTCTTGGGGGACATTATGTAACATCCCAGGTAAATAAAAAATATTACTTTTTCATATTTATTAATATTTGTGAAAAAAATATTAATATTACTTTAAAGGTAACTCTATGATCGATGGCGTACCCAATACGCGACAACGAGTTTCTATGAAATCTTAGGTTGCACTCTAATAATAAAATAATATTATTTTAAATGGTAGTTAATGCCTAGCTGTTGTATTGGTGGGAATGAATAGAAATAATTAAAATATGATTATATATGTTTGTTAAATGTTTTTACATTTATCCAATAAAATATAAAGGCTTAAAATAAGAAAAGAATTCAATTTTAAGCATAAATACTCTAAAATTCACTAAAAGGTTGATTTATCGCCTTTTGATGGAGAACCCTATTTAAAATATTTTTGGTCACTCTTATACATTATATTGGACCAAATAAAATTATTTTTTAGAATCTTGACATCAAAATTTACTTTGTGTAAATTTTTGGTATTTTTCCGATAAAGTTCATTTTTTTAATGAAGAGTGAAAAATGTTGTATTTTAATTCAAAACCTCTTTTTAATCTAATTTATTTATATGATCATATTATCTTTTGAATTTTTCTCAAAGTACAATTATAATATATATATTTACCATTTAATCCAATAGTGGTCATTGTAATTAATTTCACTTTGAAATTGGACTTAAACTAGTGTCAATCTTTTGATATATATTATTTCATAAAAACACGCTATTTGTTATGAAAATGGGAATTAATTATTAAATTAATTAATGAAACTTATATGTTTTTAATTTTTTTAAATAGAAATAATTTTTGAATTCGGAATATCAAATATGGCTTAGGGTGAATTTTTGGTATTTTTCTGAAAAACTTGAATTTTTGATGAATAGTGAAACCACTATGTGGTAGTTAAAAAAAATATTTTTCATTTAAATGAATCTTTACCACTTATGTGATTTGAATTTTAAAAATCCTACATACATTGTTTTCATTATGATGTAAAATGTGGTTCAATGGGATTAAAATAATTTTTGGTTAATAATAACTTTTATGTTTTATTAATCGTGATTAAAGGTAATTAGTGTAATTTAAGGTAAAGATAATGTTATAATAATATCAAATCACCTTGACACATGTTCTACCCTAATTTTATGAGTCATGGAAGACCAATAAAATCCATTGGTAGACTTGGGGACCCCATGGAGTCACTTCGGTAGGAAAATGACATTAATAACTTTTTATTTAAAGTTAAAATTAAAATGTCACAAACATGTATTGTTTTACTAAAACAATTTTAACATGGGGTTATACAAGTCATATATTTTAATATAAATATTCATTAGAAAGATAAAAAGATTTCATACTTCATGATATTTTTTTATAATTTTTAAACATTAAATAAATTAATTAATTTATGACACTATGATGATGTAGTGATTACCTCATAAATGAACGATTTAAATAAAATGAGAAGATAGGGAACCATCAAAGTCTTAAACTTGTCACAAAACTATTGGAAGGTTGTATTTCGAAAACATATCACCTTAGACTCTAAATATATCCTTTTGGGACCTTTAAAATCTGAAATGCATTTTATAATAAAGTAATATTTTATAACTTTCCAAGAGTGCCCCTCCTCTTCCCTTATAAAAGGCCCCCACCTCTACCACCTTACCGACACATCTCCATCCATTGTCTTGGCCAAACCCTTCCTATTTCATCTCTCCAAATCCCTCTCTTCGTTATTGAAGCCTCACCTTAGGCATAATTTTCTTCATGAAACCCTTTTGGTTCAAACCAAAGAGAGTTACCCGATTTAAAGGTAATGTCTTCTCTTATGTACTTTTGTGTTATTTTGCTTCTATAATCCCCTAAACTCTTTTTATTCCATTATTTTGTAACAAAACCAGTATCTTAAATATACTAGGATGTATTTATAATATTAATTCGAGCTAAACATACACACAAATCCGTCTAATGGTTAAATAACATTCTGTTTCTATAGATGGTGAATTACTCCCTCACGAAACGATGACTGCTCAATATTCTTTTAACACCTTTAAAGGTGTCCATTATGAAGTCACTATATTTTATATATGATATATATGGTATTTATGTTTTCTATATGCTTTTTTATTTAATATTTAAAACATACATTTATTCTTTGAATGTTGTGCAAATGTGATAATTTCATATGAGGAAGTGTGGACTACCGCCCCCTCAAGTGATGTGACTCATTCATGCAATACATGGAATTTATAAAGAGTGAAATTAATGAACTTATGTGACCTATATAACATATATATTATACTGGAATTATAATATATATACCTATCGATTATTTTTAATTCCATTAATATGGCAAAGAAATGAAAGTAGCGTTCATGCGTACGTACGGACTGTCGTCTCCATGACCGGTGAATTTCATTTCTTTTTATCTCCAAATGTTATGGAATAGTATAAAATGAATTTTTACTGGATATATATGATATTTAAATCATTAATACTATTCTGGAGATGATTTAATTATAACTACAGGGAAAATTCTTTTCAAATAAGTTCATTTTTGACTCATGTACCAAACATCGACAAAAACATCTAATATGAACTCACATAATTATCTAATTATTATAACATTATAATATGTGATATGAATTTAATAATAGACTTTAAAGAAGTTACTTCAAAAATTATAAATTGACAAAAGTTTATTATTCAGGAATATAAAGGAATGAACAACACAAGTCGGACTTGAGGTAAGGGATCCTACCTCTCTCTTTCTTTTTAAGTACTCTCTTTTATGTCATTTCTTTTAATCTCATATTTCTTATGTTTGGGGATGTTATTTTATATTCCTCATTCTTTAATTTTTATGTTCATATTATTAGATACCCTATTTTATCTCATAAATCCATATTTGGAAGGTTTAAGTGGCGTCGTTAGGCTGCCATGTTTTCGTAAGGGATTTTTCATCTCACTTTTATTCCCATGAGATTTATGCTACATTTGCCACCATTTCCATTGAGTGGTGTATTTAATTCCCATTATTATACTCCTTGTGTAATATAATTTAGTTTATTATTATTTAGATCAATTTTTTATAGTCCTTCTTTCATGGGGTGTACGTTTCTAAAGTTACCCGAATCGGTAAGGGAACCGTTCACCCACCTAATTTTAAAAGACTTGTTTTTGCTTTGCCTTTAAAATTACATGTTATAATGTTGGGATATGTTCTTATATATCCTTGTTGATGTAAATTTTATGTCCAAGTAATGAGATACCCTTTATCCCTCTCATCAAATATTTTTCTAAAATTTGATGTGACGTCGTTAGGCGATCGAATTTTTACAAGGTAACTTCTTAACCCAATTTCAATTCTTTGGATTAAACCTCTAATTATTGATTTTTTCAAGCTATGAATATGTGTGGATTACATCGGATTGTTTTACACTGATTATCCACTTATATTTGGTGTATTTATATTTTTCACACATAATTATGTCATTTCTTTATCCTTGCTCTAATTGCATGATCCTTGATTGGAATTACATCTCAATTTATTCTCATTGAGACATTTCTTTATGATATGCACTTTTATTCATTTATAAAGTGTATATACAGCCCCTTTGACATTCCTTATCAATATTATGTCTAAAATAATGTCATTTAAATGTTTTTAAAATGGTCTACTTTCTTTTAGCTTATAATTTAAATGTTAAAAATGGAAAAGGTCTCTTTTATTAAAACATTTTTTTAAAAGGTTTTAAAGATTTATTCTTTTAAAAATTTATCATCCATGTCCATGTTTTAAAAATGGTTTTAGGTATTTATTTATAGGGAGAAGAATGTTTTAAAACCCTTTCAAATGTATCGAAGTGGTATGGGACACTTTGATTCTAAAATCTCTTTTAAATGTCTTCTTTTAATATTTTCAAAGTATAAAGGGATTTTTCTCTCATAGAGTTTTAATTATAATATTAGATGTTTTTATTTATGATAATATCATGATGTGATCTCTTATGATTGAAATATGGAAATTTTATGTTTCTTTTATGCATGTTTTAAGTGTTATGATTATGTTATGGTTCTTGGGAAATGTTTCGGGTGGTTCTGTGATAAACTAAGGGCGGGTGAGCCCGATATAGCTCACCAATGCATTTGGTAACGCGGAGGATTTAAACTCTAAGGTTTCTATGATGATATTTAGGGAATATACTATTATGGTTATTCCAAATGTAACCATGAGGGTTAGTCCCTACGTAAAAATGTTATGAATGCCTCAAGTAACCTTTATGTCTTATGAATTCTATGAGTTATTCCTAAATATTATGATTTAATGAGGTATTTTAATGTGCTTATGTTTTATGATAAAAGTAATATTTATTTGTTTCTTATGTATACATGGACTGATTTTTCGTTCCATTTTGTTATAACCCTTACTCTGCTTTTTATGCTCATCCCACGTTTTTTTTTGAAATATTTTCCACAGGACATAAAATGGAATATGGTCAAGGATGGGATCAAGAAAATGTCATGATGTCTAAAACATGGAACTATACATGACTCTTTTGTTCTAGAGTTTATATTTTCTGAAAAAAAATGAAAACTGAGTAGATGTGTCTACCTTATAATCTTATGATGTAATAGTTCTGTCCTAATTCTCTAAAACTCTAAACCTGAAAAGATCCTCAATGTGAATTATTCAATTTAATTCAATATTAAGTAACATTATAAGGTCGAGTTCTTATAGTTGGTATCAGAGGTCGATTTAGATAACTTTAGAGGTTAGAGTGTTGTTTAAGCATAAGTGACAAGTTTTGTATAACCACAATGGTTATTATATTATATAAAGTCATTGTTATTTATGAAAGTTGGAATGAGTTTGAGATAACATGGATAATTATATATTAGTGTTTATCTTTCTCTTTAGTACATGATGATTTTATTGATATACTCACACTGACATTTTTGGTTTTAGTAAATGGATGGATCTCGCAGCACCCAAAGTGACAATGGGTTTGAAGGAAACTATGGTGGTTCTCTAATTAAGAGACTGGATGAAATGGGGGATTCAATGAGTAATCTCATGGTTATTCTTAACCAACTATCAAGGAGTCATGATTAACCACTTGAACCTTGGTGAGTTCTCTAATGCATCATGTATGAGAGAACCAACTCGATGTGGAAGTTCAGGTAATAATTATAAAGGTAACCATTAGGGTTTATATGATCCTTACTTTTGAGGTAATTATGGGTTACTATATGCTATGATTGAATATGAAAAGCATGAGATAATCTTGAGGTTAAATTATGTTATGGTTATTTTTGAAGATTTTATCTCTTTTGGGGAATTTTTTAAGAATTATATATTTTTGGAAAAAGGGACAACATTCAGACCGTGTGACAACCCATCGTGTCGGACCAAGCCGCGGGAATCGAACCCACAACCAAAGTGCGACTGGTGTTTATCGCCTCCCACTGGACTACGTGAAGTCCTTGGTTAGTATAAATTTTTTTTTAGTTAGATGATCTTATGAATCTAGAATAAGTTGATTTTGGGTTATCTATGGAAATGATTAACCTATCATGGAGAATATGGGATTAGGTTGATTACTTTTCAATACGAGACTGTAAGATAAAATGATGTTATTTGGAGATAAATGATAAGATTTAACTTGGAAGACTATGTGAACAAATCCTTCATATATTTGGGTTTCAATATTAGTTTGGTTTACGTTGAATAATTTTATGGACAAATTGTTTATCGAATGGTCTTCTATGAACTTTGAGTTTTGTTGGACAAATTTTGGAGATTAAGAATAGATTTTATTTTTATAAAGGATTATCCTTTTGTGGATTATCGGATCTTGTACTAAACTTTTTGGTTTTGGTTTTGGTTAAGGTCTAAATACATGTGAAATATATAGTTCTTTTTTGGATTAGGTGATTCTCAAGATGTTTATTATAGTACTCTTAATGTGAATAGGTCTTCATAAATACTCGTCTTTTGGAGAAAATATGAGTTTGTGTAAAAAATCTAGTAAAATTTGAAAGACAACATGACAAGTAAGTATGTTTCCATATGATTTAGTTAATCTCTTAAATAAATTCTTCAATGAAAATTAACTTTAAACTAAAATGTTGGCTGTTAAATTTTCCAACTGGGGAATCAAATACCGTTTAACCCATCACAAGTTTGTGATTTTCTGGTGGTTAACTTTCTCCTAAACATGTTTTCTATCACTCTCCCTCAGAACATGACCCTTTGCTTTTTCTTCCATATCCATGTTTTCATACATGGAATCCTAGTATGGGTTAACTCGGGTGACCTTTGTACTTCGCTTTATTTATTTTAAAGTGACAGTTTTACTAACTCTTGTTCTGATGTGGGACTTTCAATGAAGTTTTTGAGCCCTATTTTAAAATTGTGGGGACACAATTCCCAAAATGCAAGGAATGATGTAACATCCCAGGTAAATAAATAAGATTAATTTTTCATATTTATTAATATTTTTGAAATAAAATATTAATATTACTTTAAAGGGGACTCTATGCTAGATGGTGTACCCAATACGCAACAACAAGTTTCTATGAAATCTTACGTTGCACTCTAATAATAAAATAATATTATTTTAAATAGTAGTTAATGCCTAACCATTGTATTGGCGTGAATGAATATAAATAACTAAAATATGATTATATATGTTTGTTAAATATTTTTACATTTATCCAATAAAATATAAAGGCTTAATATAAGAAAATTATTCAATTTTAAGAATAAATACTCTAAAATTCACTAAAAGGTCGATTTATCGCCTTTTGATAGTGAACACTCTTTAATATATTTTTGGACACTCTTATACATTCTATTGGACCAAATAAAATTCATCTTTAGAATCGGGACATTAGAATTTACTTTCTGTAAATTTTTGGTATTTTTCCGATAAAGTTCATTTTTTTAATGAATAGTGAAAAATGTTGTATTTTAATTCAAAACCCCTTTTTAATCTAATTTATTCATATAATTATATTATCTTATGAATTGGTTTTAATGTCCAATTATAATATTTTTTTACCATTTAATCCAATATTGGTCATTGTAATTAATTTCACTTTGAAATTGGACTTAAACTAGTGTCAATCTTTTGATATATATTGTTTCAGAAAAACATGCTATTTGTTCTGACAACGGAAATTAATTATTAAATTAATTAATTCAACTTATCTGTTTTGAATTTTGTAAAATAGACAACATTTCTGAATTAGGAATATCAAATATAGATTAGGGTGATTTTTTGGTATTTTTTTGAAAAACGTCAATTTATGATGAATAGTGAAACCACTATGTGGTAGTTAAAAACTGATTTTTCACTTAAAAGAAACTTTACTACTTCTATAATTTGAATTTCAAAAATAAAACATACATTGTTGTCATTAATATGTAAAATGGGGTTCAATGAAATTAAAATAGTTTTTTGGTGAATAGTAACTTTTAAGTTTTATTAATCACGATTAAAGGTAATTAGTGTAATTTAAGGTAAAGATAATGTTATAATAATATAAAATTACCTTGAAACATGTCCTACCTTTATTGTATGATTCATGGCCGACCAAGAAAATCCATGTGTCAACTTGAGGACCCCATGGAGTCACTTTGGTAGGAAAATGACATTAATAACTTTTTATTTAAAGTTAAAATTTAAATGTCACAAACATGTATTGTTTTACTAAAACAATTTTTACATGGGATTATACAAGTTATATTTTTTACTATAAATATTAATTAGAAAGATAAAAAGATTTCCTACATCATTATATTTTTTTTATAATTTTTAAACATTAAATAAATTAATTTATTTATGACACCGTGATGATGGAGTGATTACCTCATAAATGAACGATTTAAATAAAATGATAAGATAGGGTAAAATAAAAGTCTTAAACCTGTCAAAAACCTATTATATGGGTGGATTTAGAAACCTTAGCACCTTATCCTTGAAATATATCCTTTTGGGACTTTTAAAATTCGAAAATAATTATATAATAAATTAATGTTTTATAACTTTCCAAGAGTTCCCCTCCTCTTCTCTAATAAAAGGCCCCCATCTCTACCACCTTACCCACACCTCTCAAGCCTTTGTCTCGGACAACCCCTGACCATTTCATCTCTACAAATACCTATATTCATCATTGAAACCTCATTTTATCGAGAATTATCTTCAAGAAACCCTTTTGGTTGAAGCCAAAGGGAGTTACCCGATTTAAAGGTAATGTCTTCTCTTATGTTTTTTTGTTTTATTTTGCTTCTCCAACCCCATAAAATCTTTTTATTAAATTATTTTGTAACCAAACCAGTATCTTCAATATAATAGGATTTTTTTATAAGAATTATTCGAGCTAAAATTACACACACATCCATCTAATGGTTAAAGAACATATTGTTTCTGTGGATGGCGAATTACTGCCTCACGAAACGATGATTGTTCAATATTATTTTAACACCTTTAAAGGTGGACATTATGATGTCACTTTATTTTATATATCATAAATATGGTATTTAGTATTTCTATATGCTTCTATATTTTATTTTTAAAACATACCTTTATTCTTTTCATGTTGTGCAAATGCGATAATATCATATGAGGAAGTGTGGACTACCGCCCCCTCAATTGATGTGACTCGTTCATGAAATACATGGAATGTATAAAGACTGAAATTAATGAACTTATATTACCTATATAACATATATATTATACTGTAATTATAATATATATATATAACTTGATTATTTTTAATTCCATTAATATGACAATGAAATGAAAGTAGCGTTCATGCGTACGTACGGCCTACCGTCTCCATGAACGGTGCATTTCATTTCTTTTTATCTACAAATATTATGGAATAGTATAAAATGAATATTTACTGGATATATATGATATTTAAATCATTATTACAATTCTGGAGATGATGTACTTATAACTACAGGGACAATTCTTTTCAAACAAGTTCATTTTTGACGCATGTACCAAACATCGACAAAAACATCTGATATGAACTCACATAATTAACTAATTGTTATAACATTATAATATGTGATATGAATTGAATAATATAATTTAAATGAGGTCCTTAAGAAATAATAAATTGAAAAAAGTTTATTATTCAGTAATATAAAGGAACGAATAATACAAGTCGGACTTGAGGTAAGGGATCCTACCTCTCTCCTTCTTTTTAAGTACTTTATTTTATGTCATTTATTTTATGCTCCTATTTATTATGTGTGGGGATGTTATTTTGTATTCCTAATTCTTTAATTTTTATGTTCATATTATGAGAGACCCTATTTGATCTCATAAATCCATTTTTGGATGTTTTAAGTGGTTCTATTAGGCTGCCATGTTTTCATACGGGATTTTTCATCTCACTTTTATTCTCGTGATATTTATGCTACATTTTCCACCATTTCAATTGAGTGGTGTATTTACTTCCTATTATTCTACTCTTTGTGTAATATAAATTCATTTATTATTATTTACATCAATGTTTTATAGTCCTTCTTTCATGGGGTGTACATTTCGAAAGTTACCCGAATCAGTAAGGGAACCTTTCACCCTCCTAAATTTAAAAGACTTGTTTTTGTTTTGTTATTTAAATTACATGTTATTATGTTGGGATATGATCTTATATATCCTTATTGATGTAAATTTTATGTCCAAGTGATGATATACCCTTTATCTCTCTCATCAAATCTTTTTCTAATATTTGATGTGACGTCGTTAGGCTATCGAATTTTTACAAGGGAACTTCTTAACCCAATTTCAATTCTTTGGGTTAAACATCTACTTCTTGATTTTGACATGCTATGAATATGTGTGGATTACATCTGATTTTTTTACACTGATTATCCACTTATAATTTGTGTATTTATATTTGTCACACATAATTATTTCATTTCATTGTCCTTGATCGAATGGCATGATCCTTGATTGTGATTACATCTCAATTTATTCTCATTGAGACATTTCTTAATGATATGCACTTTTATTATTTTATAAAGTGTATATACAGCCCCTTTGACATTCCTTATCTATATTATGTCTATACTAATGTCATTTAAATTTTTTTAAAATGGTCTACTTTCTTGTGGCTTATAATTTAAATGTTTAAACTGGAAAATGACTCTTTTATTAAAACATTGTTTTAAATGGTTTTAAAGATATATTCTTTTAAACATTTATCATCCATGTCCATGTTTTAAAAATGGTTTTAAGGATTTATTTATAGGGACATGAATGTTTTAAAACCCTTTCAAAAGTTTCTAAGTGGTATGGGACACTTTGATTCTAAAATATCTTTTAAATGTCTTCCTTTAATATTTTCAATGTATAAAGTGATTTTTCTCTCATAGAGTTTTAATGATTTTATTAGATGTTTTTATTTATGATAATATCATGATGTGATCTCTTGTGATTAAAAATGTTGAAATTTTTTGTTTCTTTTATGCATGTTTTATGTTTTATTATTATGTTATGGTTCTTGGGCAATGTTTATGAAATCGGGTGGTTACGTGATAAACTAAGGGCGGGTGAGCCCAATATATCTCTAAAATGCATTGGGTAACACAAAGGAGTTAAATGCTAAGGTTTCTCCACTGATATTTAGGGAATATACTATTATTGGTATTCCAAACAAAACCATGAGGGTTACTCCCTACGTAAGAATGTTATGAATGCCTCTAGTAACCTTTATGTCTTATGATTTCTATGAGTCATTCTTAAATCTTATGATTTAATGAGGTATGTTAAAGTTCTTATGTTTTATGAGAAAAGTATGATTTCGTTAATTCTTATGTATATATGGACAGATGTTTTCGTTCCATTTTGTTATAACCCTTACTGAGATTTTGATGCTCATCCCATGTTTTTTTGAAATGTTTTCCACAAGACTTAAAATGTAATACATTTAAGGATGGGATCAAGGAAATGTCATGATTTCTAAAACATGGAAATAGACATGACTCTTTTCTTCAAGAGTATATATTTTGTGAAAAAATGGAAACTGAGTAGATGTGTCTACCTTGTAATCTTGAGATGTAATAGTTATGTCCTAATTCTCTAAAACTCTATACCTGAAAAGATCCTCAATGTGAATTATTCAATGTAATTCAATATTAAGTAACATTA
Source organism: Viscum album (assembly GCA_963277665.1). Lineage (NCBI taxonomy): Eukaryota > Viridiplantae > Streptophyta > Magnoliopsida > Santalales > Viscaceae > Viscum > Viscum album. The sequence goes on from OY728131.1 coordinate 1,201,356,079, forward strand.
TAAGGTCGAGTTATTATACATTCCAAATCAGAAATGTTCCATTAAACCCTCAGGAAAATCCGTACAAAGACTCTTGAGCGCATGAAAATTAATCCAATATGGTGAATGACATCAATGTGTAAGGATATGAACCATGCTTATTTTTATGAAAAAATATAAAAAAACAGAAAGATCCATTCCATTTATTATATGTTGTTTTACCACATTAATTAAGACATTTGTAGTCAGATCATATTTGTAAGACTAAAACCATTTATCTAGAAAAAAATTTACTATAGTGTCATGAAACTTTTTAAAGGTTTTAGGTCACCTTTTTCTTTAAAAATTAATATGACCCCCCCCCCTAATACCCACAGACAAAACTAATACACTTATTATTTCTTCTCTTTATATTATTAAGGTGTCTCCCGATTCTCTACTCTAATGTGCGAGGAAAAAAAATTTATTCATTTTCATATTTTTCTAGTTTGGTTTCTCTTATTTTCTTAAATTTCTCTCTCTATACATTTTTCTTTTCTACATTTTACAATTCATTAATTTTCTTTACTATTCTTTTCATCTCATTTGAATTTTAATTTCTACATTTTCTTCTTTTTTCTTGTATCCTTCTTTGTTATATTTTTAATTTCATTTTAAATTATCCCATATAGTGGGAAGACCCCCAGTTAGAACTATCACCTAGTGATTATTGGCCAACATCAGAGGAAGTACAATTACATGCTTAGGTTGGAATAATATGATTTCCATGATATATCAATCATTAAATCATCTTAGAAATTTTCTTTCATGATAAGGCCATGAATCTTCTCATTACTACAGGATATAAACCATTAAAATAGTTCTAGGGATCTAGTGTAATATACACTGAAATTGAATTATTTAATTCATATGCGAACATTAATCTCTAAGTCAGATGAAAATGAAAATGAGGAGATGGAGGATCCAAAAGTACATTAGTTGACCATAGATTTTTAATTTTTTACAATGAATATTCCTTCCAAGTTATTGAATTTATGTATATGATTCATTTAATTCATCGAGATATAATTAAAATTACCTTAAATCCTATTTTTTAATACAAATGGGATATATTGACTGGTCATGATGTGTATAATCCTTGAAATTTGAAGGTATAAGGATTGATATCACTAGTGAACTTATACCTTCATCATCTCATCATAGTTATAATGATTTTAATAAGTGCCAACCCTAGAGTTTGTAGATTTTGATAGATTCCATTTCAAAAGTGTATTTAAAATGTACCCTAGTAAAAACATCCTTTTTTTATTTTAAAACTCATTCTTGTATTGGTAAGACAACATTGAGTATATATCTTATTTTCAGTTTGTATCATTTATATAATCAATACACTTGGACATGATCCTTTGATATAGACCTTTGAGCCCATAAATCTAATATAGGTCATTTAAAATATATTTATTTAAAATTTGGTTTGTATGAATCAATTGTCCCTAACCCACATAAGAAAAAACAATAAGATGAATATGACTTTCATAGACAAAATATACCATCACCAATGGTGAATCTTAAAAAAACATGAGGATCCACTGAAGTAGCCTTGGTTTACACTAGGATCTTTTGAGAACTCACCCGAACACTTTAGGATAGCATGTGAAATACATAAAATGCCTCATCCACCATGATAGAAACTTCCATATGATCAAGATTAGTCTACAAGGGATGATATTCTCTATGAAATCCATAGATTTATGGGAGACCTACACCACTTCCATATGCTTCTATTTAGGATTAAGGATGATTAGTTGGACTTCTCCTCCCAATTAAATATTTTAGGTAAAAAACATTTGGAATTTATAGAAGGATATCATAGAAAACCACCCCACTATAATTTTGATGAGTGACCATAGAAATTAATAAAATGAAGCGGGGATAATTTTACTACATTTTCTATTTTTAATATATTAAAATTTTAATTTAATTTAATCATTTTTGATAAAATAATTATTTAACTTACCTTTAATAAAATTAAAAGAACCAAATTTCAATTGAAATCTTCCTAACAGTGAATTACACAAGTTCATTAATTCAAATATATGGTTAATATATTTAACGTGATTACTTATTCAAAAAATTTGATATATCTCGACCATTAATAAAGAATTCTTGATAATCCTATATGTCTTTGAAAACTTTTTTTTATATTATTTGTATTTCTGTAACTTGTAATAAAATTCACGAGCATTTTTTTTATCCCAAAAATCAAACCTAAGGGGAAATTTAACACTTTTCATCACTTTATTTCAAACTATTTTTTGAAAAAATATCATAACAGGTTTATTATTTTAAAAAAATTATATGATTTTTCTATCAATATTGTATTAATTTAATGTAATAAATTTAAATATTGATGAAATAGGAAAATCAGTTTATGGAATACCCATTCATTCACTAAAAATAAATAATATCCAACTTTTAATTCCAACTGTATAATGTAATTTATTTATTTGTCAATGTAAAATTCATTCTAAAAAGGATAATTGAGGTAATAAAATTTTATTCATCCCCCAATTTGCATTATAGAGAATTCATTTTAGGTGTCAAAAATTCATTGAGGAATATAATTATTTTCGGTTTTAAATTTAATTACACCTAGTGGTTAATTGTGTAGTAACCCTCATTTTTAGAGGAACCTATGATTGTATTAAATGATATATTAAGGAGATAATAATGGTAATGTTAATCATATTGGAAAAAAAATCTCCAAGTTTCTTTTATTGGGATCTTTGAAAAGATATTTATGGTTTTTTAGGTACAAGAAATGATTTATGTATGGTTGAGTAAAACTGGCTGAAACTAATAAAATTTCATGTTTTACTTGTTGATTTCCCCTAAATGAAATAAATAAATTTCTATCATAATCTCAAGAGATTATTGATCTTTTTTATTGTCCTTATTATTCAATATTTTAATTTAATTTTTAGCAGTTGATATGTGAAATTCATTACAATATTGGGATAATCATCCTTTTTATATATTTCACTAAAGATTTGAATAAAAATATCTACTTTTTAAAGATAATATAATTTTGTGGTAGGTCATAATGAATCATAAATAGAGGTAGTTGATTTTATAGAGTGGGAAAATATATTAGATTTTTTTTTAATATTGGGATAAAATTAATGAATGATTTTTTGTTTTTGACAATATCAATAGTATTAAACGTTTAATTTTACTATTTTATCTAACCTATCTTGTTTATTATAGTTTTTATGAAATTTTCTATGAATGTAAATATTTAAATTTAAAGGAATTTGATATAATTATATTTCAATTAATTTTAAATATTTATTATGTCATTTTATTTTAGAAACTGCCTTCTGTGATTTTAGTTTTTTTCTATAATTTTTTTAAATTTCTCCTAGAAGAGTGCTGTTTCATAAAATATCCATTATTGCAGAAAGTTACAGGGTTAGTGTAATGTTTTACACCACATATTCCCAAAATTTAGATGATTATTAAAGGAGTAAAATTGGTATATTGGGTTTCTGCCATTTTTTATGGGTCATTCTAAATA